>CP098281.1:7500000-10000000 GCA_023658505.1 Epichloe gansuensis
TGTATGTATGAACTTTTAGGTAATAATACAGCGGGACTCGCTCTCCATATGTACCTACTAAATTACTGATGAATAATCCCGGTTGGTGCGCGATTGTGGCCTTGTGTACTCTGTACCGGCGCCAAGAAAGATAGATACATATTGTTGGCATATTAATACAGATTGCATAAATAATACAAGAAAATTTCGTCACGATCACATATTAAAGCCGCAGTCACACGAAGCCCCTGTAGAAACCAAATGACCCTTGCGGCATCCCACATGAGAGGAATTGCAACCATTGAGTCCACATGCAGCGACTTGCTCTGAGTAGCTGAGTAGCTGTCAGCTGAGGAGAGTGAAGAACCGGCGACCGAAAAAGAAGGACAAGGTCTGTTATTAGCCGATTTCCAAGCAAATTCGCGATGTGGCAAAACATGGGGAAAAGCAAACAAGTCCATGTTCTGAACGTACAATGGACGACTGCCCGCCTGCGCCCCTGCCAGCTGTCCACTCTGTGATTGATTGTCTTGCCACCTTGTCCGCTGAGCAGCCCGACTGCCCGGGGCCTGGCTCAGTTGTCCCAGTGTCAGCAGCGACCCACCCTGGCTCGGCCCCTCTTCGCCTCTGGCCGTGACCCACCTGACCACCTCTCTCCTCGTCCACTCGGCTGTTTCTCAAAATTGGTCATTGTATGTACGTTAGGATAGAGCGCCGAGTCTCACCTAGTATTACCTTGCTGTGCAATCAATCCTGCTGCCATCGCTTGTCTACTAATCCGGAGGCTCAGCAAAACTCGGACAGCAGTCTTACAACACGAGATAAAGGTCTGCGAAGTGAGGAAGGAGAGAAGAGGACTGAGCCGGGGCAAAAGGAGGGGAGAAGTTGGGAGGAAAGACTCGGCGCGAAAATGGGTTAGCTGGGTTGTAATTGTACATGTACGGCGGCGAATCTACATACAGGCAGTCGGCGCCGCTGGGCCACTCGCCCGGGAGCGCGTTAGTGAATACATATGTAGGTAATGTACATTATGTACGGAGTGCATATTACATGTATTATTTACTCCGTACTCCGTTCGCTGCTCACGTGAGAACGCACCATGCTCTCTCTCTCAAACGCGTGACCCGCTCGCCGTCTGGCGCGTTCGTCGAATGCTGGCAGCCCGACTCGGTATTATTAACGGTCGTGCATCACAGAGCTTGCTTCACATCAATGCATCACGCCGCTCACGATGTCGAGAATCGACAAGCTCTCCATCTCAGGAGTCAGGTCGTTTAGTCCATCTGTGCGGGAGGCGATACAGTTCAACACTCCCTTGACCCTGATCGTGGGGTACAATGGATCCGGAAAACGACCATCATAGAGTGTCTCAAGTATGCCACCACCGGAGAGCTGCCGCCCAACAGCAAAGGCGGCGCTTTTATCCACGATCCCAAGCTCTGTGGAGAGAAGGAGGTGATGGCCCAAGTGAAGTTGCAGTTTCGTTCCATCAACGATCGCCAACATGTCGCCACTCGAAGCATGCAGCTCACGGTCAAGAAGACAACCAGGTCTCAGAAAACGCCTCGATTGTTCTCTGGTCGTAGTGAACAATGGCGAGAGGACAACAACTTCTACCAGGCAAGCGCAGTTGGACGAAATGATCCCAGAACGACTTGGTGTATCTCCTGCCATTCTCGATGCGGTCATTTTCTGTCACCAAGATGAATCACTCTGGCCACTCAGCGAGCCAGCTGCACTGAAAAACGATTCGACGAGATTTTTGAAGCTCTCAAATATACCAAGGCTATCGATAATTTGAAAGTCCTCCGCAAAAACATGTGGAACAACTGGGGAAACTACAAAACGATGAGGCACACAACAAGGTCAATAAGGATCGGGGCGAGAAGGCCGAGAAGCGGATGACTGGCCTGCAGTCCGAAATCGAAGACGCCCGTGAGAAATGCGAAACCCTTTCTTCCAAAATGCAGGAAACACGTGACAAGGTTCGCCAGAAACATGAACAGGCAAACAGCTATCTTCAGATAGTGCAGAACCTAAACAACAAGCGAGAGCAGTTGACATACCGTCAGGATGCTGTCAATGAGCTCAAGCAAACGTTTGACGAGTTACCAGGTGACGATGCGTCGTTGGAAAACTCTTTGGGACAATATGAGCAGAGTATGGAGCGGTATCGCGAGGAAGCCGAACAGAATAAATCTCAGTACAGTGGTTTGCAAGAAGAGCTAGCCAGTGCACGCAAGAACCTTTCTACGAAATTATCAGAGCAGGGAAAACACCGGTCTGATAAAGACAAATATGAGCAACAAATTCAAGCTCGCATGGAATTGATCCAGGAAGCGGCCGGCACGCACGGTTTTCGCGGCTACGATGGGAACCTGACCGACCAACATGTGAAGGCTTTCAAGGAGAAGATCCAAAAGTTACTAGGCGACAAGAAACGAGATATCGAGTGCTTGCAAAGGAAAATGCCACGGAACTCGATGCAGCAACAGGTGTCATCACAGAATTGAGGGGCAAAAGGCTGCCAGAACCCAGGACCGCGTATCGGCCAAGCAACGTATTGGGGCTATTGAAAAGCGCATTGAATTTTGCAGAATGAAGCCAGCCTGATCGACGTTGATGAAGGTGCCAAGGCTATCCTAGACGGACAGCTCGAGGACATCAGCACAAGGTTCGACAGATTACAAGCCGAGCTGGAAAAGGCAAATTGGGACAGGCAAATATCTGACGAAAATGACAAGTTGCGCAACTTGGAAAATGATAATGAGAAGCTGGGCACAGAACTCGTCGAGTGCACACGCCAAGCATCGGAAAGAGCGCAGCTCGATTACAGGAAAAAGAGGTTGCTGATAGAAGGAGGAAGCTGGAGACACTCACTACCACGTGGAAGCCAAAGTTCTCTGCCGCCATCGGGAGCGACTGGGAAATTGACACTTTGGAATCCAAATTTCAAGCGATTTTAAGCCAGCAAAACAAGTCACTTCAAGAAGCCCGTAAAGTCCTCGAGCACACCAAGCAGAAGCAACAGAAGGTGGAGTACAAGCTCAAGAATACCAAAGAGTCGCTGGAAACAAAGACGCGAGACGCTGGAAAGTGCGAGCAAGACGTTCTCAAGATACTGCAGGAGATAAGAGATGGTGTGGCTATTAGTGATTATCCGGGCGAGGTAGCAGCTATGGAACAACAAGTGGAGGAGTATCGCAACGAGCTGAGTCTTTCGATGCCCTTGTGGACTACTACACCAAATGCAGGCGGATGCTGGAGTCGAAAAAGAGGTGCCTGTTGTGTGAACGCCACTTTGATGATGATCAGAGTGCCAGCTTGGACCGTCTTAGTAAGAAGATTGAAAAGCAACTGAACCCAAAAGGCAAAGTGGACGTCGAACAGGATTTGAAGGACTCCATGGTGAGCTTGGACGCTCTCCGCGCGGTTCGGTCCTCCTACGACACGTACAAGCGACTCAGCTCGGAGTTGCCCTCAGTCCGCGACGAAAGCAGGTCCATCGAAGCAGAATTCGATGCTCTTGAACGCCAGCTGGAGGAGCATGAAGCCAGGGTAGCTGGCGAAGAAGAGAGAGTTCGCGATTTGGATGACCTTGCCAAGACTGTGTCAACCATGTCTCAGCTGAGCAAAGATATCAAAGAGTCCGAGGGGCAGGTGGACCGTATCATGTCGCAGCAAATGTCTGGCGGTGCGACCCGAAGCGCAGACGAGATTCACGAGCTTCAAGCCAGCATTGGGGAACAACTCAGGGGCCTCAAATCCCGAATTTCCAAGCTCACTACGGATAGACAGCGGATGAAGGACCAGCTGAGCTCTCTGGAGCTCGAACGAAGTGAGCTCAGAAACAAAATCGGCCTTGCTATAGGACAGTTGGACAAAAAGGTCGACATGCAGAATCAAATACAGTCTCTCAAGGAAGACATGGCCCACCAGCGAGAAATTATCCACCGCGCTGACGAAGCACTCGAAAAATCGAGCCAAGCATCGAGGACGCCAGATCGGCCCGCGACGAAACACTTCAAAAAGGGCGTGCCAAAGAACAGGTGATTGTCGAGGAGCGAGACGTGATTTCCAACTTGGTCAGTGAAATCAAGATGCTGGATAAAGACATCCAGGCCTACATCGACCAAGGGGCCCTTCCAACCTGGCGTCGAACGAGCGTGCGATTGCAGCCCTGGAGAAGTCCATCACCAACTTGGACAGGGACATTGCGGATCTCACCGTGCGGGCGAACAAGTTGAAGCAAGACATCGACAGCGGTGATCGCAAGAAGAAGAACATTACCGACAACCTCAACTACCGCAAGCATCTGCGCCAGCTCGAAGTCCTGCGACGGGATATTGCAGATCTCGAGGAGCGCAACGCCCATGAAGACTATGAACGTCTTGTGAGTGAGGCGCAGGTTCTAGAAAACCAGTCGAACCGGCTGGTAGCCGAGCGAGGATCCGTCATGGGCATAATGAAGTCCAAAGACGAGGAGCTGGGCCGGCTCCTGAAAGAATGGGAAATGGACTACAAAGACGCCAAGCACAAGTACCGCGA
Organism: Epichloe gansuensis; assembly: GCA_023658505.1. Lineage (NCBI taxonomy): Eukaryota > Fungi > Ascomycota > Sordariomycetes > Hypocreales > Clavicipitaceae > Epichloe > Epichloe gansuensis. Next base: position 7,504,528 of record CP098281.1, read on the forward strand.
GTCTCACATTCGGGTCGAGACGACCAAAGCCGCGATAGAAGACCTGGCCCAGTGCGGCGCCGCTGTGGACCGAGCCGTGATGCAATTCCACTCGATGAAGATGGCCGAAGTGAACCGCATCGCGGGCGAGCTCTGGCAAAGCACGTACCAAGGAACCGACATTGACACGATCCTCATCCGGTCCGACAACGAATCCAACTCTGGCAAGCGCAACTACAACTACCGTCTCTGCATGGTCAAGCAGGACACAGAAATGGACATGCGCGGCCGCTGCTCGGCAGGACAAAAGTGCTGGCCAGCATCGTCATCCGTCTTGCGCTCGCCGAGTCCTTTGGCGTCAACTGCGGTCTCATTGCGCTCGACGAACCCACGACGAACCTGGACCGCGACAACATCAAGAGTTTGGCCGAGAGCCTCCACGCCATCATCAAGACGCGTCAGGCGCAGAGCAATTTCCAGCTCATTGTGATTACGCACGACGAAGACTTTTTACGTCACATGCGGTGCAGCGATTTCTGCGACAGCTTCTTTCGCGTCAAGCGTGACGAGAGGCAGAATAGCGTCATTGTCCGGGAGAGCATCACCAAGATTTTTTAAAAATTGGGGGTATCATTCTTAAATTTACTCATAGCCTGGTGTTTCTACAGCATCACATCGCATCTTGATCTCTCCTTGTATTTTTATCAACTTGAGTAAACTAGATGTAATCTGCGACGACACATGTACAAATGCCAAATTCCAGATTCCAGATTCCAAATGTTTTAATCCCGTCCACATCCACATTCTCTTCCTTGCCTCGCAGCGTCGTGCCGTGCCATGCCATGCCATGCATGTCTCATCAAGTGCAAATGCTCTCGTGGGCGCATTTCATCATCTAAGCATTTTCCGAGGACGCCAAAGACTCGGAAAACTGCCCCATCTCGTCTCCTCCGCCAATCTGCCTCCCCAACAACGCCAGGGGTATCAAGCTCGTAGTGTAAAAGATGCTCAACTCCATGTCCATTCCCGTCTCCGTCTCCGTCTCCATCTTCCGCATCATTCATCATCCACGCCGTCTAATCCTCGCCACCTCATGACCAGAGTGACTTTCTAGGCACTCTCGACCATGGCCTCCGTCTTTCCCCATCTTCCTCGCCATCGCCATCCTTGTTCTCTTCCGGCGCAGAAGACGCGGATGGGGAGGAAGCCTCTCGCCTGCGTCACCCGCCAAGGGCGTCTCTTCCTTCATCTTCTTGGCATGCTCGCCCTCCAACTCCTGCTGCGCCTCTCTTCGTCCCCGTGCTCTCGGTGCTGGACGTGCTGCTGGCGTCGTCGTCCCTTGCCGCCCTCGCAGCCGTCTGGTCATCCTCGTGTTTGCGCCCCACGGCTGCCTCGACGTCGATTCCCTGCATGGAGACACCGCCGTCTTCGCCTATGTAGCTTGTCGTGACGCCCTGGAGGCCGGTGTCCCCGATGCCAATCTCCTCGGGGCCCCGCGCGTGAGGGACCTCGTCCTCGTCTGCTTGGTCCATGCTGTCCTTGTCTTCTTCATCTTTTTCTTCCCTTCTTCTTCTTCTTCTTGCTGCTGCTGCTGCTGCTGTGCTTCTTCTTCTTCCACAGAATACTCCTGCGCACGCGTTAGTTGACTGACGGGCACGACGCCGGCACGCTGTTCCTGGCGGAGGAGTTCTCCCTGGGTGACGCCCCTGGTGTGGTGCCCCGTGGACGGAATGCCATTCACACTAACAGAGACTGTTTCAATGCTTCCTGCGCCGTTGGGTCCGTCAATCGTCTCTGTGGCTTCGCTGTGAATCCGAGCGCCTGCCACGGGCGTCGTCGGCGTCGGCGTCGGCGTCGCTTCCCCGTCGTTGTCCTCTGGGCTGCGTCTCGTCAGCCATGGAATCGGCGTCAGCAGAGCGCCGCCGAGGGCTTCGTCTGTGCCCAGCGCCGCGACCGTGGGGTTGCTCCATGACACGCTCGCGGCGGGATCTCGCGCGTCATCGCCATTCAGCTCCATGCTCGACATGTCGGGTACGGCCGGCGGCAGAGGGTACGTGTTGGTCCCAGAGGTGACGCGGACTACTCGATCGACGGCGTGCAAGTACGGTGCGAGGGCTTTGTAATGCGCCTTTGGTCGGAGAAGCAGTTCCATGAGGCGTTGGACCGTGTGTGGCGCGTATCTCTTGAACGTGTCCAGGTGCTTCTTGATGTCTGCCAGCATGTCGTCAAGCTGCTTGGGTAGCTCGCCCGGTGCGAGATCGCGAGGTTCCCTTCTGTCTGCTCCGACGGCGCATTCTCCTTTTGGCTTCTTGGGACGAAGAATGTTCCAGAGGTGACGAGGGTAGCGGAGAAAGCAGGCGACTCTCTATTGTTGGTGCCGGGGTGGCGGTGGTAGTTTGGGTATGGGAAAGTCATTGCGCGCAATCTTTTGATACCAATATATGAGCTTTTTTTTTTTTTTTTTTTTGGTAAATGCCGACGCTGCGACTAGGAGAGGGGAGGGAATTGTAGAGTCATTCATATTCATACCTTGTCAAGTCGTGCGATGAAATCGGCTCGCAGATCCAGCCAGGTGGCTCTAAAAGTCAGTCATGATTATTAGCAAAGAGCGACAACGGCGCTGGTACAACGTCGAATGGAGCAGACGCACTCGTCTATGTCTTCTCCAGCGGCGATCTTGTGTAGACTTTCACTCTCGCTGTCCACCTCCATTGTGAAGCAATCAATCTACGCAACGGGATGATGGAAAATGGTGAAGCTGTGTTTGGCGTCGACTTAGCCACGGACCAGCAAGTGGGGCTGAACTAAAGCGGGATCATCGCCCATGCATTGGTTTTGGTGGGTGGGTACGGATGTATATACGTACATGTGTAAGTACATAAATGCATCTTCGTACTCCGTATCCGTACTCCGTACATACCTCATGTAATTAATCAGCAACCTCATGTCATAAGCAAGCATGTCACTTTCGGCCCTCCTCTTATTCATCACGAGCTACACTGGACAATGAGGAAAGAGGGTGAAAGAAAAGGTACGCAGAGTTCATAATCATACTCGTGTAAAGTTTTTTTTTTTATCCCACTCGTACACTGAAAATGGTCCCCATTCCTATGGAGTGCATTCCTATCACGCAGGTTGGTGCCGCCATTTTGCGGGATCAAAAATCACTTCGAATTCAACACCATCAAACGATCCAATGGCGCAGCTCAGGTCGTGAAATCCTTCCAGCCCTGTCACTGGCAAGTCTTGTTCAGCATCCGTCTCCTCATGCAAATTCCATCCGCCAGTCCGCACGCCATCCCGGGTGAAGAAGATGGAAACCTCTGGCCGGCATGTGCCTGTAGGTGTGAGCGTCATGCCAACGCCCAGTGTCTCGCCCTTCTTGAATTCGTGCGTGAAGTCCTTGCCACCCCATCGATCGTTGATGTATTTATGTCCATCATCGCCATGGACACCCAAGCTGCCGCGGTGCCAGCCGGGAAGGCGGAAGGAAGGGTATGGAAGTGCCGTGAAGCCAATTGATGCAGAGTTGCTGCGGCTGCCGGGAAGAATCTTGACCTCGTAGTATATGGTCTTCGGGCTGCCGGATCGGGTCGGGTCGTGTAGATTCACAAGGTATAGGGCGGATAGCCAATGATACACCTGTCGGGTGACTTTTTCGCCGTCGATGCGCCCCAATGCCCGGGACCTAGCCAGTTCAGCTTCCCATCGAAGCCGACAGGCTCGATAAGTCGAATATTGTTTGCTTGAGAGCAGTCTTTGCCGCGGCATCAGGCATCATGGGAGGAGCGAGGGGATACTGAGCACACCACTCCTCTCCTGCTTCGGCTTCTGCCTCGGTCGCATTGTTTGCTGGCGAGGCGTCATAGCCACTGAAGAGGGCCGGGGGTGGTGGGAACATGGACGTGTCAGGAACAGCTGCTTCCCAATCGTGGCCTGCCTGCTTCTGTGACGGCGGTGCGTCAGGAGGAGGAGATGCCCAATCTCGGTGCTGAGGAGGCGGGCCCGCTGGAGGTGCGTATTGATGCTGTTGATGAGATGGCGGAGGGCCCTGAGGAGCAGCATACTCATTCTGCTGATACGGAGCAACAGAGGATGATGCTGCAGAGCCGTAGCCATCGTGCGCAGTCGGCTTCTTCACATCCTGCTGCCGGGCCAGCCGCGGTGCCGGCGCGGGGTCATCGTTCTCGTCGTTCTTATCATTCTTGCCACCGAAACACATCCCTCTGGCCGAATATACTTGTTTGTTGTCGTGGTTGTTCTGAATGCGATTCTGAATGCGATGGGTACGGGTCACTTTTTGTCTGTGAGTCAGACCACAAAAAAAAAAGACCGGGGGTTCAGCTTGTTTGTGTGGCTGGGGCTGTGTCAGTGGCTATGTCAGTTGCCGGTGGGTGGGACATGTTTGTACTGTTTTCTCTGTTCACTGCGGAGTACGGAGTATTTATTACGAGTACGCCGTACATATCAATCTATCCACCCTTCCAACTACTCCGTATATATGATAAGACTTTACTCACACATACATACATCCGGTTTACGGCGCAGTCAAGGATTCTTGAATCTGCCTAATGTCCCAAGTGATTGGCATCCTGCTCATCGGGAAAGAAGAACGCAACAACAGCAATGATGACGTAAACTGCACACAGGAGTGCACCTTCTAGATAATTACTGCGCCCATCCAGGACCAAAAAGTTCACAATGAACGCCGACACGAAAAGACAGACCGTCTCGAACAGGGTGAAATATAACGTCATCGGCTTGTCCATGATCCATCCCAGTATGACGACCAGCGGTGTGACGAAGAGGGCAATCTGAATGGAACTCCCCACAGCGACTCCAATAGCCAAGTCCATCTTGTTCTTCATAGCCACCGTCACAGCCGTCACATGCTCTGCGGCGTTTCCAACAATGGGGAGGATGATGAGACCAATGAAAATCTCCCGAGGCCTGAGCTTTCCGTGACGTCTTTGATGGAGTCAACGAGAAACTCGGCGCACACGGCAACCAGTCCTGTAGTTGCAAGAAGCAAAATGATTGCAGCCGTTCGGGTCAAGTGCTCGTCTTCGTCGTCTCCGGAGTTTTTGGTGGCAGCGGCAGCAGTGTTCAAAGACATGAGCGGGACTTGAGCCGGGTACATTGCTCCAGCAGGACGAATTTGTTGTTGCTGACCGAGTCTGTCGGGTAGCGAATTGGTGCGTCGAATTCCATATCGAACCCTAGGCACATGTCCCGTTGGTGTCGCAGGGGCAGGGCCTGCGAATTTTGCCTTTGTGTAAAGACCGCCGGAGCCAGTGTCTTGACTACAGATATTGAACGGAAAGTAGCCGCCAGCGGTCGTTTTGGTGTACCAGATTCATTGCCACTTTCGCCAGCGGTGGCGGCTGCGGCTGCGGCTGCGGCGGTAGCAGAAGAATTTGCGTCGGGAGACGAGGGAATGGCGAAATCGACCCGTCGGGTGTTTGAGGATTCACTAGCCTGGTTCCCACTGTCATGGTTGTTGCCTATTGTCTGCTGCGTATTTTTGTTGTCGTGACGACTCCTCTTCTTATGCTTCCTGCGCGAATGTCGACGCTTTCGGTACTTTCGATAACGGCTGATTTGTTCATCGTCCGTAGTATCACCATTTTCATTGGAAGTCAAGCGAGGGAAATATTGTTTGCGGGATGACGATGATGCCTCCGATATGGCTTCCTCTTGGGGGCTAGGATTTCCAGTTCCCGACACAACAGAGCCGTTTCGCAATGCCTTGGCATCATTAGTGTCCGTCGAGGTGAAGGACGACTTGCGTCTTCGACCACCACGAAGAACCTTCTTCATTTTACGGCCGATGGTGTCGCGAGAGTGTCCTGAGGAGTCGGAATCGGAGCTCGAGGAAGAAGAATCCGAGTCCGAGCTGCTGGAGGTATCCAGCCATGCTGCTGCCGGGCCGGGGTTGCTTCAGCGTCCACAATGTGCTGCGGCGTGGACTCGTACATGTAGGCGTGAGATTTGAGCTGGAACATCAGGTAGATGATGTATACGAGCAGCAGAATCTGCAAACCCAACATGTCAGCATTCGTGAGTTACATGCAGGTGCAACAGCTAAATAAGTCACGTGGGTAGTAGTTACTTACAACGCTGGTACCACGGCTGATTTTGAGAGACTGAGCATCGGCACGAACCGAGTCTTTGAATGACGCATGGAAAGCGGTCTCACAGCAAAGTTAGTATAAAAACAATGACCGCATCGCCGCCTCTAGCCTGAAGGCGGGAGTTTTACTCACAGGAAGAACCAAACTAATGACACTCAGACTGAGCAAACAAGCGCTCATTTGGGTCACGGTGCTATTATAAATCTACATCGAAATTTCTTCGTCAGTCGTGCCATGTTCGCGGACGACGGGTGTTGTCAGAAAAGAACACAACGTACCTGTTCTCGATACCGAAGGCCACCCAGGAAGAAGCCCATGCCCAAGATGAGCAAGAGGTTGGCCAGGATGGAGCCGAGGAGCGATGCTTGCACAATTCGAATTTGATTCTTGACCAAAGCAATGATGAAGATGATGAGCTCCACAGCGTTGCCAAACGTCACATTGAGCAAGGCGCCGAGAGAATCACCCATCTTACTGGCGACCGATTCGGTAGCATGGCTGAGCAAGCCGGCAAGGGGTATCACGGCAATGCAGTTCATGGCAAACACAATGCCACCATGGACGCCACTCACATTGGCAACGACGATTCCAATCGGTACAAAAACCAACAGGACATTTACCCAGCTGTGGGTGGCGACGAGGCAAAAGGATCTACGAAATTCCTCCACAAAGGTTCGCTTCTTCTTACTTGGACCGTCGGTATCATTGCCGACATGATTGCCATTGTTGGCGGTGTTTGTGTTGTGTGCAGAATCCACGTCGATGCGGCTCTCCTTGGTCTCTATGACAGACCCCTGCCCTCAGTCTGCGAAGATGTGATGGGCACGACATGTGAGCTGGAGTGACCGAGATCCAGCTTGGCAGGCTTGGCCTTTTCGTCGTCAAAGACGACACCATTGCGGCTCGCGCAATGGGCTGCCATTGTTGTTTCTGATGGATGATGAGAAGAGAGCAGTTGGAAATTCCGCTGTGTGGGCGGTTGAGGACGTGTTGTCTAGATGATACGATGCGTCTTGGGTGGGTTGTTGAGACGGTAGACGATCATCAAACACTCCATGGGTTTGAGGTATTGCGCCAGGGTGTTTGTTGTCTATATCGGGAGGATCAGAGGAAGTTTGTTTCATCGAGCAGGTATTACAAGCACGAAGACCGCGCCGAAGAGCGTGAGTTGCCGGAACGAAACGCAAGCGACGAAGCGATTACGTATGCCGAGGAGCAAGAGCAAGCGCCTACTATCTTGTAGAGCTTGCTAAGATCTCTTTTGGGAGAAGGGTGCTGATGGAGGCAAAGACGGATGAGCCAGCAAGGAGTGGACGGGCAGATGCGAAGTGAGTGCAAAAGGAGAGGTTCGGGGCAAGTGTCTTTTATGCCTTCCTCCCCGGGGTATAAAGGAGGTGGTATCAGTCACCACTTTGCGGATCACCTACGCTACGAAATGGCACTAATACATGAGTATCCAGTACCCAGTACCCAGTACCCAGTGTCCAGTATCCCAGTACCCAATCAATACCCAGTACCCAATACCCAGAAACAAGAAATTCAATGTCAAACGTGGTGAGGAAGGAAGGCACGCTATCTCCAGGAAGGGATAGATCCAGATTCAGGAAGCAGCGTTGGAGCAGTGCGCATGATTGCGCATGATGATAGATCCACTCGACGGGCGACAAACAATGCTACTGGCCGAGGAGGCAAACCTGGAATTCCAGCTGTTATCAATTACGACGAGAGAAGGTGGGAAGATTGATGATAGAAGCAGAGCTGGAGCAAGCCTGTATCAGCCTGTATTGTACATGTATGTATGTACGTACATACATGTACATACATAGATGTGGATGGGTGATGATGTAGTGCATTGCCGGGGCGGCGGTCCGGGATGCGCGTTGTCCTCTCCGGATGTGGGTGCGTGCGTGTACATACAGTCGGCAGTGCGAAAACAAAGCAAGGCAAAATAAAGAAAGAGGCGACGAGTGAATCAAGAACGTCGACGACTTGGGCGCCGAGCTCAAATGCAGGACAGAGCAGTTGGAATTCATCGTGCAGCGCCAGTCTGAGGGGCTCCGGCGTCGGGGAATAAGGGAACCAGCCGGGCGAGGCCAGACAGACAGACCCCCAGCCAGGCCCCCGGCCAGACCCCCAGTCACAGCGCCTTCCTTCGAGGGCTCGAGCGCCCAGCCGCGAATTAACATTGAGAAGGAACGTTGAAGAACGGACGGACGATGGACAACTTGGACAACTCAAATCGCACGGCAGAACCGACGTGCGGCCATGTTTTCTCCATGTACTTGTTCATTCTGGCACTCTGGGTACGTTGCACAAAAGGTGCATGCATTATGCATTGCGTGCCCGTGCAGTATGAACTCGGCACTTTCACCACACACAACTCTGAACCACGTTTTCCAGCCCGCCGTGTGTGTGCCTGCCGTCCTGGCAAGCAGAACAGCCCTTGGCTCAAGTGATGGACGACGGTAACCTACCACTGCTTTTTGCGGCCTTTTGAGTAGCTACAGATATAATGATACTGGGCATTTGTGTCAGTGAATACATGCTGTGGGGAAATTCGACCCATGTTCAATCGCAGGCACGCAGAACCATAGCACTCTCGTTCTACACGTCATGACATCTGTTGTTCTTGTCCTATTCTTGCCAGAGGGATTCAATTTATTCATCCGGGCTCGGAAGCATAGCCACCAGCCTCCTGGTAATAACTAAACGAGCGACTGAAGAAAGAGACATGTCATATCACTTATCCTCCCACAAAACAGTGAATGTGATTTAGCACAGTCCGAGGACATGCATCCGGTTCCGTAACCCTTTGCCAGAACGTTTTGCCAGATCCAGGCACTTCTTTCAAAATGTCTATTTGCATTTGCAAGACTTGCCTATGTCATCACTAGGCAAGTGCAGGCGCGGACGGGGTTGGTGCAATGGCATCCGTTCTTACTGCAGGTGCCAGTGCACTTTGAACAAGATTCGAAAATCAGCAAGGTAACAAACAGTGACTCAATACGATAATAAACATATATGATGTGAACAAGGCACAATGAGACGCTACAAGACTCGCCGCCTTCCTGGCAAACATCTTGGCTCCGTTCTCAACTTCCGCGTTGTCAGGAGACCCAACAGCAATTTCACTATTGGGGACGGCGCTGGCGAGAATTGAGACGCCATGGCGCCGAGAAGAACGATGGTAGCAAAGAATTTCATTTTGGATCTTTTTAGTAGTTTATAAAGTCAACAAGACGAAATGGTACTCGGGTACGAACTGATTAGTGCTTGAAGAATTGTCTTTGGAAAGAGGAAAGGGGAAGGGAAAGAAGACTAGATATTTATACCTTTCTTTGGCCAAGTGCAAAGAAGGTCCCTCCATCACAAATCCCTCGGCCTGGCAAGCATCTTGTGATACCGATATCATTGTCCACCAGCGCCTGCATTGAGCTCCTACTGAACGTAACCCAAAGCAAGGATGCTTTGGGCCGAAGCGTACTGTCGGACAATGCCCGATATTACGGACGAGGGCTATAAGGAGCAAAATGTATTGTCCATCATCACTGAGGTAGTTCTCAACTGAGTCAGCCGAGAACAAGTTGTGTTGCATCTCACTCTTGGCTCTCGCTGGATGACACGGCGGGAATAAAGTGTGATGAGACTTGCGCGAAACCCATTTTTGTAGCTGACTGTACGAGGTCTTCAATATGCATGTCGGCACGACCCGGAGCTACATTCAGGCCAACTGGCCACGTCAGCTTCGCCGGTAATGAAATCACGAACATGCCGATCGATGGAATGAAAAGTCCCGGATACGTACTCGATAAGGTCGGGTACGATTTTTCTGGCACGAGGAGGATGATACGGCAGTTCATGGCATGCGGAAAGAGGAAGGAAGGAATAGCTATGAATCAAGAGAAGGCATCAGTGCAATTCAATGCGACAACTTGAACCCCATCTAAGATTCATAAACGATAATAGGATGGATTCATCTTCACTTTTTTCATCTACTTTTGTTGCTCATTTATGAAGACAATCATTGTCCGTGCAAACAACCCAATGCGAATACAAGTGGCGTTACTCGAGTACAAAACTACCACAAAACTACCAACGCGCCTTGGATGGTGCGAGGTGAGGGAAAGGAAAGACAAGGTATTCGCTACCAACTGACATCTCGGCAACTGTCCGCCGTCTGCAACGTCATTGAGGATGAGACACTGAGACAGTGCCACTGGTGTTGCATAATAGGGTATAAAAGGGGAACCAACGCAGAAAATGAGTGGCCAGTCGGCTGCGCCTCTCTTGAAATGGGGTGGGGCCATATTATGTATGTAGTATGTACACACTGTCATTTTAGATATTCAGATAGAGCGTTGCTATTCGGAGCTGTGTTTTCTTGCTCACCGGCGCTGTACCCACCGGGTGATAGGGCCACATCCCACATCCCACGCCCCGCCACCAAATTTGTATGGCACTCCCTAGCAAAAAAATAGTTAGAATTACAGGCCTATTACCCCCGCCCTCGCACCTATAGGCAGCTATATTATAGTGGCTACCTACTAATTCTCCTAATCGTAACTATCTTCCTTCCTTTAACATCACCACTTTTATTAGTAATGCCACTGCGTTTATTAATATTATCACTAAATCTTTAAATTCTATTATTAAAATGTCTGATCTTATGTAGCATGTTCGATTTTATAATAATTTTATTATCCTATATGGCGCAGAGCACGATATCCCTGTTAAAAGCGACCTAATAATTATAATCCTACTACTGCCTCCTTACTATAATTTAATAGCTTTAACGATCTCTATAACTTCTTATAATAATAGGGCCGCTCTTATAGCTATGCCTTTACTAAGAAGTCTAGTAGTAATTATTAACTTATCCGTAGGACTCGCGCTGCAGTAACTATTCTAATCTATTGTAACTATGGTAAGCGAAGACCTTCTAAATCTTAAGGTATTCGTGCAATAAGTACCTAGCTTTATAATTGCCTATTTAAGCTCTGGGCAAAATGTAGTATAAGAATAAATAACACTTAGCTATACACTGTTAAGGTTATAGATTATAACCACCCTTAATCTATTAGCACTAATAGTCACACTCTCTATTGCTAGCGTACACTAGCTTATAGGGCACTGCTTAAAGAGATTACGTAACTACAAGGCATTCCTGCCCGTGAGGCCTGCTGATTACTTTAAATTAAATTCCCTAACGCGGTAGCTATGATTAAAGATATCTATAATAACCGTTAACGGCTCCGAATTGAAGCTCTTAACGGGCTTATAGGCACATAGTAATTTATATAGTCTTTAATTAATGGTGGCTACCCTTATAGGATTAATCTAGACCCTAATAATTAGCTGTAATTAGCCTTCTGACTACCTATGAATGCATTAATAAATAGAAGATTTACTCCTATATTATTAGCATTGATAATACATATAAAACAAACAGCTTTAGGCTCTATATAATAGTAATTACTACTATTACGAATTAGAGTATGGTTATAAACCTTAGCTTTAGGCTTCTATTATTAGAAACAGAGGAAAGCTATGAGTAGCTACTTGTGATGTTTAACGAGGTCTGTAATGAATTTATTATTCCCTACCCTTATGTTATTGTTACAGACTGCGAGACTGCCTTAAAAACGCCCTTTAGACAATCTTTCCCTGAAGCATAGTAGTAGCTCTATGTATGGCATATCCTCGCAAGGATTTAAGCTTAAATTCTTTGTGATTAGAAGGATGTTAAAGGCGCTGAACCCTCTTCTATAGACCTTGATAATGCTAATTAAAATGCCTTTAATAATAGCCCTATAGGGCTTTTTAAGGCATTTAAGCTACTAATATATAAAAGCAAAGCTGCTTCCTTTAATGCTATTTAGTAGCGTATAAAGGATATATATAATCTATGGCAAAATGATATCCTTAAGTATATAAGGGACTAGTGGCTACCTTGGTATAAGCAATGGGCGCTTTGTTTTACGTTATTCTATTGCAATTTTAGGCAATATACTAACAGCCTAACTGAATTATCTTATTGGAATCTAAAGTCCTATATTATCACAGGTATTAGTGATCTTCTTTATCTTTTCCTTGTAGCAATTTATATGCTTAAGGATATACATAATAGATATACAAGCCTAATTGCAAAGGATGAAATAAGGCAGAAGAAGCATTATCTCGGAAGGGATTGGCTTGGTGGGCTGCCTACTAAGATTACCTCCTCTGCTATTAATCTTCTTCTTTAATAGTTTAACCTTCTTAAGCGTTTATAGTTAAGGCTGCATTTACTTCCTCCCTGCGAGCAGCCCTATTAATTTTAATAGCAATATCTGCTTCCCTACGCCTATATTATTGCTAATTGAATTAAATAACGCTAGTAGCTCACAAAACGCGATGTTTATCGTTGCTAGTGGCTACAAAGCTCTCTAGTATATTAGTAATTAACCTTACGTGTAAATTACATATAGTAATTATCTAACCTTTATTACTAGCCTTCTAATAATCTAACGCTTTAAATTCAAGACCCCTTGTTATTAACCGCCACCGCGGGCGCCCTTAGAACACAAAAACTAATCAATTCTAACCTATAGTGTCTTAACCCTTTATTAAAAGCCCTTTATAGGGCCCTATAGTATCTGATTTATCGCTTTAACCGCAGCTACTATTAACCCAAGGCTTAAGAGGCTCTAGAAGACTAAATTTAAGTATAAGGCGCATAAGAACGTAGGTAGAAGTTAAAGTATTATTACAGATATTGCGAGGAAGGCCTTAAGGGAGGCCTTAAGGAGGCCTTAAGGAGACCTTAAGGGAGACCTTAAGCTTAAAGAGGGTTATAGGATATTACCTTTATATATAACTATAATGCAATTATAATCAGTAGCAGGACAAGCTATAAGATACTTACCACTAAGCTAGTTAAAGGCCAGAAGAATTAGTCAGGCTAGCTAAAGTGTATATAATTAAAGAAAACACCGGAAATCGCGTTTTTAAGCGAATTCGTAAGCCTTATGCGCGTTGAATTAAAAATCTGCTTATGTCGTGATGTATTTTAGAGTGCGGGGTCTGATTCTATAAGATTGCGTGTATTTTCTACGGGAGGGTATGGCAATCAAGTCGCTTAACCAAATGCAGCTAGGACAAATTTTTATGTGGGTACAGCGCCGGTGAGCAAGAAAACACAGCTCCGAATAGCAACGCTCATTCAGATATCCGGCTGCTGCTGGGCGATGTCGACTGTTGCTCTCCGTTCCTCCGTAGTCATCAAAGATAGCATCTGCTTCAATCTCACTTTTTTTTTTCCCAAACACAAGCCACGACACGACAAATCTTGAAAGCAGCAGACTGTATTTGCCTGGCCCTCCCTGCTTTACATATCATTCTGTTTCCACGTTTTGCTATTCTTTTTCTTCAATAAAAAAAAAATCGAAATCGAAATCGAAATGGCTGACTGTCCGACTGGAGGTTGCTTCATCGCGCCCACGTCCCGCGCCGAGAAACGCAACAACTATGAACGAGATCCCCAGAAGGCTGGCGAGATCGCGCAAGGTCTTCGAGACGATTTATTTCGCATTGGGCATGATTACTTCGCTTCTGCATACGATATCCCTAGTATCGAGGGGTTTCTTCACGATGCTTGGGACGAGTTCATCCATGCTGCCAAGATGCAACCAGCGGACAGTCCTGAAGTGGACAGGCTCGTTACACTTATTCTCGAAGTGAGGGAGCTCGGCAACTTCACACGAACGACGCAAGACGCTGCCGATCAAAAGGCAGAACAAGCCATCATGCCCAACGGCCAGCGACTGTGGGCTGACCTCCCTATCTCGCCCATGACCTCCTCGAGTTTTGGGTCCAGGAGTCGTCAGCGCTGACCAGCGCAGAAAGAGCAAGCCTCGCTGCCTTCACAAGCAAGCTGTGTGCTCTTGGCGTCGGGACACCCCAATTATCTCGCTGTGCACTCTTCCTCTTCAAGAGGGCACTGGAAACGGATTCGCAATCCGAGGCACTAGCTGACTTGCTCCCTGCGTGCCAAGAGTGGCTCAAATATGGCAAGACGAAACTTGTGAAGCTATCGAGCGAAAACTATTGTCCTTCATCGTCCGTCGAGAATGACCCCGCTTTGTATGTCACAGGGCCACTCATTACCGACAATGAGAATCCCAACCCCAACGGGTTCAGCCTGGCCAGGTGGTTGTTTTGGAGGAAGCGCGCGGGAGACATTTACACAGCAAGCTCGGGCGAGGTCTCCAAGTTTGGTAGAGGCTGCTTTGAGCAAATGATCAATGCTGGACAGTGTGTCGGTGTTGCCATACCCGGTGAGAAAATATATCTTGAACGAATATTCAAGGCTCTTGACGACGAGCTTGCTTCCAGAAAGGTCGCTGGGTGTCTAGGTGCTGAGGATATTGAGATTGATCCAGATTGGGCCAAAGAGAACTAGTCTCGGCCGACCAAGTTTCGGGAATTTTGTAGTTTGCGAATATATCCTTTTTTTTTTTTTTTAAATTCTTCGCCTGCCTGGTCCTAAATTACTAACACATGAACAGAGTCTAGAATACTAATGCCAAGCATATTTTCCATCATAGCTAATTTCCATGCGTTGACTAACTCCGGATGGCTAGGCCCTCTAGCCACACCGTCGGATGCCGAATGAATAACAAAAAGACGGGTTGCCGGATAGTGCGTCCTCAGTGCCATTGCCATGGCATCTTGTTCACTCGGCCGAGCACCCAGACCACGGCAGAAACACGCCCACGCGGGGGACCTGTTCACTTCTCAACTTCCGTCTTTTTGTGGCGCGCCGTCCACCGTCACAAAGGAGAATTTCATTTCTTCTATTCCGAGCCACCCACGCCAACAACTACAGCCACCACTGACAACTTTGTGGCCCTGTGGCTGAGCAACCCCACTTGGCACTAGCACTAGCACTGGGCACTGGGCACTAATAATGCACATCTCCTTAGAGACGATAAGGCTCCAGGTACGTGGTAGGCCCATTTTATTGCTGTTGATTGGGCGCAGTCTGGAGTGGCGATATTTTGATTGATCAAGCCCTGTCACCTATGTACCTGGAGCCTTATCGTCTCGGAGGAGATACAAGCACTCATCATGCAAAATTGAGACGCCCCACGCGTCAATGCAGCAATCTGATCCTCATGACGCACATATACATATAGTTCAAAGACCAGAACCAAAGCATCAACCAGCTCTTGCACAATTGTACAGTCTACTGCACCTGCACCTGCACCTGCACCACATCCGACATTTGTAGCCACGACAATTCGATAGATCCACTTGGACAAACCAACCCGTATGTAGATCGTCGTCCCCAGAACAAGGCCCCGGCCATCGAAACTTTCAAAGTCCCGCGCGATTCTTCAGCCCTTTGACCGCAAGGGCCAAGGGAGCGTGGCATGTCCCCGTGGTAAAACAGTCCATCTACCATTGTACAATGCCCGTCATTGTGGACGGCGCAGCATCATGAGTTCCCTGTCCCTGGTGGCCATGTTCCTGCGGTCCGTGTCTGAGAACGCTCGACTTGCTTTTGGCCGGTATCTGATCGCTGCGACGTTCTCTCTAGTGAGTGACATGTACCACATTCATCAACTTTTCAATCGAAAACTCTTATACCGAGTGCAACGCATCTTATCATCTTATTTACCATGTGTCTCAAACATGCCGACCTTCCCTCCTTTACCCTCTTGAGCCCTCTTCATCAGACTATGCTGGCTGGGAAACCATTTGTAGAAGAAGAAGTTGGCGCCTCGGGATGCCCACTTTATTAACAATGTTGTCGTCAAATACACGTTCCACAGACACACACACACACTACAGAGACGTTTGTTATTTTTTTTTTTTTTTTTTTTTTTGCTTGTTATCAAAAGAACCAGCCCTTCTCCAACCGCCAAGTCGCACATGCGTCCAACGCGGGCCCCAATCATTCAAAGGGGACCGATATAGTCGGCCATGCGCTTCTTCACGACGCAAAACCAGGCCATTAATGTCGCGCTATCACTCTGATCGGATTTACATATAAAGGAGAGGTGAGGGTAAAAGAAAACTTTGAAAATTGTAATAAAAACAAAAATCGCGACGCAAATCGGAAAAAAAGAGGCAGGAACACACAAAATTCAGGATAGTTTCGAGTCCTGAAGATGGAGCAATGACACGTCCAACCTCCTCCCGGCGCTATGAGATGTCATGGAAAAGCCAACGGCCGTCGTATTTCTCGAGGCTTGATGCTGAAAACAGGTATCCTCCTTTTTTTTTTTTTTTTTGCGGAGTGCATTGAGGACCTAGATAACGGTGGCAAAGTGGTGTGTGGAATGTAGTGCGTGTGTGCAGTGAAGTGAGTTTCACCCACGTAACTCTCGTGAAGCACTCGACAGCATCAGAAAATGCTCTCTGTTGAGAGCTCGGTGTCGCTACTGCGTGCACGAACCATAGAGGACAGACATGTCCTCCCTTCCGTTTGGGCAGGGCGCGGAGCGGAGCGGATCCTGCTTCTTTACCAAAAACCCAAAATCCAAAACGGAAACACGATGGACTTGACTTCGAGACCTCGCAGCTCATCATGATCGCTCGTCCACGCCGCCTCGAGCCTTGCCTCGTCGCCTAAAGAAGTCCATGACTCGCTTGGCAGCTCCGCTGCTTCCTTCGTGCCCCGATACTCGTCTTGGTCATATGCATCCGTGAACCGTTTGTGGTTCTTCTGCAGCACGCCCCGTGTTCCTCGACTTGAAGTGGCTCGTCGATCGTCATGACTCTCCGCGTCTGAGAAGCCGTGGCTTCGCGATCTCATCTGCGACTCTGTTGGCGGTCGACGCATGTCCACCGATGAATCCGAGCCGCTGTTGAAGTGGGAGCCAGACTGTAGGTAGGGCGGGACGGCATTGGTTCGTCGGTTGTCCAGTTGCGTTGGCGCACATGGTTGGTGGTAAACAGGGCTAGAGTCGGCGGTATCCTGTCGCCCGTTGTTTCCATACACATTGTCAAAGAAGGAGTGCTGCCTCTGGCATCTCCGGGGCTGTGACGCTCCTTGGAGGGTCAAGCCGTCCAGACTGAGTCGGCAGGTCCGTGTGAGAGCCAACCTCGGAGGATGTAGGCTCCGAGTACTCTTTGCCTAGTCCAATGGATTTCAGTGAGAAGGATGCTGGCAGAAGGGAAAATCGTCTTCGGTCTTTCTTCTCCCGGAACCTTGTGACCCTGTCATGCTGCCACTTCGCTTCTTTCCTATTCCCAGAGAAAATGATCGCCGAGAAGCCCGCGAATCCATCGAGGTCCTCCCTGTTGAGTCTTCTCCTTGTGCCACGGCATTGGACATGCTCACTGGAGGATATTTCTTGACTTTTCGGGTTGCTGAGGCTCTGGCTTCTTCTTGCCTCGTCCTCCGAAAACGGAGCCGCTGCGACCCAAAAGCTTAGATCCAAGGTCTCCTATTGTGCTCGATCTCTTGTGGCCTCGCCCTTCGTTGCCTCGTCCCTCATGGAGGCCTGACACTCTGGCAAACTTCGGTGGCACGCTCATGCTCGTGTGGCCAACTGCGTCGTCGTCATCGTCAGCGTTTGCTGGCTGTTGGATGCGTCCCTGCACATTGGTGTCGGCTAATGTAGGTGGAGCCGGTCGTCCATAGTTGCCTCGTGATTGCAAGCTCATGGAGGCGGCTGATTGCATGGAGCCACCGGTCCGAGGTCTCGATGCTGCAGTGGCCGTTCCCGCCATGTACGCATGGTCCGTGGTGGCACGGGTTTCCGGGGACGGCTTGCTCCAGAAGTCTGGGAATTGGGTGGCCGCTTGACTGAGATGATCGGGCGTAAACATCCCGAGGCTCTTGTGGTAGAGTCTTATCCTTGTTGGAGGAGCTTGGGCGGCTTGCATCGTGTTCTCGATTGAGAGAAACAGGTGGTCTTGAAACGACAGGATCTGTCCCGCGTTGTGTCTGCGTAATAGGCGCAACATACTCCACCTGTACCGTTCGCCGCTTGGCATCCTTGGGTGTGCGATGGGCAGTTTCTGCTTCGGCGTCGATTTTGGCGTGCGCTTTGGCGAGTCCGCCGACGGTAGCCTGCAAGGGAGACTTTTGCTTGGGAGTCTCGCGAACAGAAGCACTCCTCGTCACCATAGGCGGGTCCATGAACTCCTGGGCAGCTGTGGCATTCTGGACATCCGAGGGGAGGGTTGTGGAGCTGGTGATGAACTCGACAACATGCGCATATTCGCTCAGCCAGCTGTGACGAGCTACCTCGAATAAGTCCGCTCGCTTTCGGGGATTGGGGACCAAGATTCGTCGAAGCAGGTCTCGTGCATGTGGCGTGACATATTCCGGGAACGTGAGAGGGGTTGAGACGATGTATTTGTATAGCAGGTTGATGTTGTCGCCTTCGGGATTTGCCGGGTCGTCGTCGAATGGAAGGTAACCTGCCAGCATAGCATACTGTGCGAGCAGTTAGTAGTATACTCTTGTTGAGACCTGTGTAGGTAGACATGATCCAGTCACATACCAGAATGACACCACAACTCCAGACATCTACCTTCCTGCCAGTGTAAAGAGAGTCGCTCACGACTAGCTCTGGGGCGGCATAACAGGGACTTCCACAACTTGTCTGCATCAGGTCTCCTGTCCTCATTCCGTTGGGTTTGACTTTATCGAGACCCATCCTCTTGACAGTATCACGATCTGTCAAATTGAGCTCCTCCTCCTCTAGAAGCTCTTCGTTGGCATCAAAAGTGTTGGCGAAGCCGAAATCGGTGATGATGATATTTCGATTGCGATCCAATAATAGGTTTTCGAGCTTTAAATCTCTGTGGACGATGCCTTTTTGTGCAAGTAGCCAACTCCAGAGACCAGTTGAGAGAACAGCCGACGCGCTGAGCTGTCTTTCAAATATCTATGATTCAGGATGTAGTCAAAAGTTCTCCGCCCGATGCGTACTCAAGAATGATGCCGATATATCGATCCGTCTCTAACATGTCTATCAATCGCACGATGTTGGGGTGGTGAACTCCGCGCAGGATCGTCACCTCGCGTCTGATTTTGCCCAAGCGAGATGGGTTCCCGCCCACTGTGTCTCTCTTGATTAATTTAATGGCAACCTAGAGGGGGCATGATCATTAGCTACTATCCGCACGTTGCCAAATCATCTACCATCTCATATTAGTGTTTCGTCACATACCTGGACGCTGCTATCTTGTTTCCAGCCCAGTTTGACTTTGCCAAACTCTCCTCGCCAATTGTGTTTCCCAGTATAAAATCACCAAACTTGGTCGTTCCTTTGTGGCTGCGGCTGTGGTCTTGTTTACTGCGACCGCCACGACGCTCCTCAGTGGCGGGGTTCATAGCTACGACAGGCGCAGGTGCTGTGTCATGATGATCTGAGAGTCATGGTGGCTTCCGCGACCATTTGGTGCTTGAGCACTGGAGATGGCGCGAGCCAGATTATCGCTCGCGTCGTGCGCGTGTTTTGAGCTCGTCGCGGATTCGTGCGGATGGGGATCGACATATCCTGTGCTCGATCATCTCTGCTGTTGCTAGACGGGCGAGTCTGCTCTTGTTTTTGATGAGATTGTGTTGCTCGTTTGCTCCTCGAGGCATCAGAATAACCATTTGTGTCACCGCGCGAACCAGTTTGTGATGCGTCAGCTTGTGCATGACGTGGAGGACTATTCAGTGCTTCATTTGAGTATTGGTTCCTTCTTGTAGTGCTCGAACCCTGTTGGCCGGACGAAGAGGTCCGCGGAGGAGCGACAGGAGGCATTGTAGTCGGACGTTCGACCTGACGTACGCTGGTCCTGTGCAGAAGTGTTTGTGCCGTTACGGCTCGATCTTCTTTGAACACTCAGGTCCACAGGCGGAGGAGGGCCGCGGTTTCCGCTCGTCTTGCGTGAGGGAGGCCGCCTCGATGAAGGTGATGATGTTGCGGCCTGATGGCCATTATAGGCTTCCCGGCTTGGGGAAGTATGCGGTGAGCCGTATTGTCTGCTGGAGGTCGAGGGCAGTGGAGGAGAAGCTAGGGCGGTTGGTTGATGGGGGCTGATTGTAGGGCTGCCGACGACATCTTTCCGCGCTGCACCTGGGTTGCCGAAAACGTTGCGAGCTGACGACCTCGGTAGCGACAAAGTGATGGGGCAATACGGTGAGGATGTTGTCGGTGGCGTTTCAATCGACAAAGGCGCAAAAGCGTTCGATTGCAAGGGCCAAACAAGAACAAACACAAAACACACACACACACACACACACAAAAGGAAGAAAAACAAGTCGTCGGTGATTCTTTGTTGCAAAGCAAGCAGATGGCGCGATGGCCGTAGTGAAAGAGGTGGTTGCTTCGTCGTTTCCTCAGCTGCGAGGCGCTGCTGTGCGTCTGTGTTGCGCGGTGTTGCGCGGTGTTGCTCTGCTTTGCATCGACGCGCGGTACGTAACAAGGGGAAACTGGAACCAGTCAAAAGAACAAATCCACGAGCTTTGGCCGGGCAGGTTGCTGGAGCGTGCAGTGTCTGCAACGTATGCAGGAATGAAGGCGGACTTCCAGGGAATCCGGGTCAGTGTTGTACCAATCAAGGATGCAGGCACGTTATTTCATTGTTTCAGCAGAGAGGCCGCGGGCATTGGTGATTTGTTATTTCGTCGAGCGTCGAGTGTCGAGTGTCGAGGCCAAGATGCTGCGAGCGAGAGCCCCTGAGTGGTGGATGGGATGAGCCTGGCAGTCAGTCGAGGCAGCGTCGCGGGAGACGGGCCAAAAACGGGCAAACGGGCAAACGGGCCACTGGAGACGAAGGCGCGCGCTCGGCTCACTGGAAGAGAAGGAAGGGTTGCTTAAAGGGCGGAAGGGCAAGGGCAGCACTTTCGAGGCCAAACAAGTGGCGGGCTGGTGATTTGACTGTTTCTCAGCGCCTGTGATGATTCAGATGAAGCAGTCGGAATGCCTGGCTCAGGCGTTCTGGTTGATAAGTAATTTAATATGTACGGCAATATTCACGAGACTTGGGACCAGGGGTGATGGTGGGCGTCCAACTGTGGTGCAGAACGCGGGTGGGTAACCTCAACGGGGGCCGTCGAATCCACTCTCGTCTATCTGTTGTCTGTCTGTTGTCTGTCTGTTGTCTGTCTGTTGTCTGTCCGTCTGTTGCGACCTGTTCGTCTGTTGCGACCTGTTCGTCCTGCAATATTATTCTCTATTATTCTCGGAGGGTTTCTGGTTGCAGATGTGGACAGCTGGCCCGTCTGGCTTTGGGCAGACCAGTGAGCTTTGTCGTCGACTCGTCGGGGGTTGGGAGTCGGGAGTCGGGAGTCGGGAGGCAGGAGGCAGGAGGCAGGAGCGTTGGACGCGCTGGAGTCCAGAAAAAGTTGGTGATGGTCTACTTATTGTGGAAAAAGGGAGCGAAGCGCCGGTTCTTTCTTCCGGCGAGGGAGACAAGTCGCACTTTTTGAAAAGAGTCAGATTGTTGACATCCAAGATGGGCTGGCGACTGGGCGCGCATTAGCTCCGAGGGAGGGAGATTGATCGGTTAAGCGGCTTTCAGACGGCGTTCAGCATAGACACGGCTACTATTAGGGATAATTTGACTACCGACATGCACTCCAACAAGCCCTCCTACTAGCTAGTGTAGCTCATCAACAAAGATTCCTGAATTACCAGACTCGGGACCCGGCGAGCGCACAAGATGAGCATGAGCATGACAACAACGTCTTGTGCTGGTGGGCTGGGCTTGGCTGGGCTCGAGTTCCAGGCGAGATTGATGAGCCCCGGCGCCCCCAGCGCCCGTTACTCGTAGTTACCCGTTCCCTCCACGCGTTGTGGTTGGCTGTGGTGGGTTGTGGTGGGGCCAGTGCCAGGAACATGACGAGGTGGGCAGGTCGTGCCCGCCCGTCGCCCGTCGCCCATCCCCATCCCCATCCCCATCCACCATTCACCATTCACCATTCACCATTCACCATGTTCCATCCACACTCGTGATGCCGTGCCTTGGTCGCATCGCATCAAAGTCATGGGCGAGCTACTCCAGATGCAGGCACAGACATGAACCAGGCCTTGCTTGACATTCTCAACGGCGTTGCCGACTTCTGGTGCTAGGAGCTTTTGCCCTCCATCCGACGAGGAACTCGACACCATGCTATGGTTCATGGTCCGTCGTCCATGTACACCGTCATTCTCGAGGGAGCGAGCCATCGCGTTCAAACAATGAATGGCAAGGGATGCACGCTCAGACAGACTGCTTGCCCGACGTGCCCGCCAATGAATCGAACGCGTCAGCCAATCTTACTTGCTGGGCATCCTCATGGGACCAATTTATTACGTTGCGCATCGCAACTTGGCCGCACCATGGCACCTCTCACGATACTAAAGACCCCTATACCCGGTCCCTTGTGTCGATGACCACGGCTTTGGGGGTAGTGAGTCTTGCAAACAAGTTGACAGCACGATCGACACGGGCAATACGGACAACACGGATTAGGCGCTGACAGAGATGCATGACTTCAGGCAGACACGCAGTGCTCTCTCTCATTCTGACAACAATACGGAGTACGGAGTACGGCAGGCTCATATGCATTAATTACAATGTAGGGACGTGCGTGCGTGTGCGTATCTGGCGTCGTACTAATAAGACCTCCTAACTTAAGACCGGCCCCTGCTGATGTCACGTGGTTCCCAGAAATTCAAGCATGAAGGACGATGGGTTAAGTCAGTAATTAGTAAATGCAGAAGACGAAGAAACATCGAGTTTGCCAGATTGCACCTTATGCAGCCACCACTGACTGCTCCTTCGAATCGTGCAAATCCCGAAATGACTCAGACCATACGCGAAGCATCCGATCTAACCCTGGCACGATGACGATGTCTGATCTCTGATGGCTTCTAGCGCCTCGAGAAAGAACATTGAAAGCACTTGACACGAGCCCGTCCGTCAGTATGCTAGTATTCGGATTACTCCGTCGTAGTAATTCGTAGACACTACTACTTGTTTGCGAATGTCGTCACCCCTACCTCCCTGGGAACCCTGCCAAGCTGGGATTTCCTCTTCTTTCTGACAACATCTAGGTAGTTAGATGGATTTACTGAGTTGCCCTGGATGGGTATTTCACCACATCGACTAGTCCCCTTCGTTTTCCAAGAGAACTCGAGCGCCAGATGACAAAGCATGCAAAGAGTTCTCGTTTCCTTTCTTTTCTGCACAAAACTGGGAGCCTTTTATAATCTGCAACCATGAATAGCTTTCGTGCACGTTGCTTTTATGGAATTTGCATAGAGCGTCACTTGTCATCAAGTCCCAGAGTAAAATCTCGACGCCTAATCCCGATAAGAAGATGGAAACAATCGAGACGGTTTGTTCCAAACATTATACGCTTCTCCCAAGTCCAAGAATGAATTGGACACAGCTAAATCAAAAAAAAAAAAAAAAGTTCCAACGGGGCAACAGCGTCAAGAGAAAATCGGCAACCTTGGATCCCATGATGATCGAACATGCATCGTTCAACATTCGAATTCGAATAATAGTATCACGTTCTAGGCACCCGCACTTGAAGCAGTCGATTGATGGCAAGTTGACCTCGTGTTCATGTCCCATCTTGATGTTACGCTCCCAAGTCCTCAGGTTGTAGGATGAGATGACTCTCTCGCTGGTAAATAAATGTACCTTTTGAATACAAGCCCTGTGTGGTCTAGGAGAAAAAGTGGCAGATGTTTCCAAGTTCGCTCCAGACTGCAACTCAGTAAATGGCTCGCAAGTCCCAGGGGTGAACCATTCCATCAACTGAGCTTCGGCAAAGGCAAAGGCAAAGCTGAAGCACTCGTAAAAAGAAACAAGATGGAAGCGTGTTTCATATGGCTGGTATTTCAACTCATCACGGTAAACTCAAATAATAAGAGCAGTCTTCTTGTTCACTTGGATCAATGAGAAGGGTGATTTTAAATAGGA
The DNA here is from genome assembly GCA_023658505.1 of Epichloe gansuensis. NCBI lineage: Eukaryota > Fungi > Ascomycota > Sordariomycetes > Hypocreales > Clavicipitaceae > Epichloe > Epichloe gansuensis. Next base: position 7,528,551 of record CP098281.1, read on the forward strand.
CATAGACAACTTACATGTCACCAAGGCTGCTCAGCTTACAAAGTCGATATTCTATACACAGTGGAACGGTATTATAACGCGTCAAATCGTTTTCTTTCTTCTTCTCCTTCTTCTTCTTCCCTTCTAACCAAGCTCACTACGGTCCATGTTAGTAACCCTCACGGTCTTGTATATCGTTGCCTGGGGCACTGAAATGAGCAAGACCGCACGAGTTGACAGATGATACATTACGACAGCACCGGCAAGGGCTGGCCGAGCCAGTCCGGGCGTATGTATACATCGCGTCGTTGGAAGCAACCTGCTTAGGTGTGAAAGCAAGCTACACCTAATAATGTACAAGTTGAGCAGTTGCTGAGTGGGATGAGAGGAAAGGATCGGGAGAAGAACACCGGGTGGCCTGCCTCGAATTACATTGTACGTACGCCAAGAAACACTACGCACGATCTGCCTGGAGAAAACTCGGTCAAAGCAAGTGTATTGTCTCGGCCCCAATCTCCACTTGACCTCGAAACTTTCCATTTGCCTCTCTATAAACAACATCTCTGATGGCCATACTTGCAAGAGGGAGAGGGGATGGAGCGACCATGAGCGCTGCCAACAGCTGCATAACACACCATACTCGTCACGAAAACACGGCTCGTACTCTCGATATCATATCCAGGCCCTGCGCTTCCACCGCGCCCTCGGACCGTAGTGACTTGGGCATATCAGCTTCGCCCACTTCTTGGACGCAATCCAATCTTCCCGGTGCCCACCCTTCCTCCCGCTTTCCTATCGACTTGGGGGTCCAGAGAGATATTTGGAGAGAGGAGAGAAGTTGCCATCTCTCGGGATATGGGAAACATGCCCACGTTGGCGTTCCAAAGACCGCGCCTGACAGGACCGAAAGTATCTGAATAGCTGGGATTTGTGGTCAAAGATCAAGGACTGGGGATATTCTGGCGTCATGCGTTCATGTTGGCGCGAGTTGGCATGGAAGAAATCTGTGTCGTGTATCAAGTAAATCAGCGATGCTTACAGCGGCAATTTTGGGACAAGAAGCGGGTGGGTGGTATGACCGGATACCTGACAAGTTTTCGATTTCATAGCTGAGGCATTCTTCCTCTTGTAGCAAGATGGGTTGTGAATTCAGGAATCAATCAGACCACGCGCCTCTTTTGCTCGTTCCAATGGAAAACCCGCTTCTTCATCCAGTTTACACTGCCGTGACGACTCGGACGACTTCACCTCCCCCCCCAAACCAATCCTCCTCAGGCTCGTCACACAGACGACTAACACACCCCGTACAGGTGATCGTGGACCGGTCGGTATCACACAATCCCCGTCATCACTGATACACCCTCGGAGCCCCCAAGGCACGAGCGACCCCATCCATCGCCTCCTCGGCAGAACGGTCCAAGCCGCCTCTTCAGAGCCATTTCCTCTCATCCACGTAGCGCATCGTCCCCGTGTTGCACAGTATCCGGTGTCACTGTCACCGCCAGATACGGCAAGGTTCGAACCCTGTGGAACGAAGATCTTTCTCATGTAACAAGCCGAACTGTAGATGAGTTTTCGGTTTTTCCCCGGCTTCATACTTGCACCGAACACCCAGGCCTCGTGAGAGGTCATACTTGTGCAAGGTGACGTGAGAACATGAGGCCTACAGTCCCTGCGTGTTCGAGAAGGGGGAGGGGGGAAATAGGACGCCCAGGTGAGCACGTGGATCGGGGATTGGGGATATTATACGAGGTTTGAGGAACTTGTCTCTGGTGTGTGTGATGTGGTTTGATTATTGTCGTGCCACGTGAGGACAAGGACCTCTTTTCGTCAAGACTTGGATTCAGACGTATGAGGTGATGATTGCCCTGTGCGGTGCCAAAGCCCGGGACTCTTGCTCACATCTGTTGGCTTTTCGAAAGTAATCTGAAGTATTCGTGAAGCTGGTTAGTTGGTAGCACTGGTGGAATTTTCTGTCACGACCCGGGCGTAACTACTGGATAAGTGTTCGTCTGAGAATAAATCTCATGAGAAGATGGAATACTCAGATTTGGAACAGTAATAGCCCTACCCTAGAGTGTAGAGAAGAAACACTACGGAATACAAACCCCCCATTTTCTTCGATTAATGACTGATAATATTGGTGAGTGTCCTATAAGTCTCATCTCGCTGCTCGCCAAACCCATCTATCTTTGACAGCTTTTTTTTTTTTTTTATCTAGGCGTCTTTCTCACCCAATTTCTCAGCCTCACTACGGCGACCCCGAATCGATCTCGTTGAAATGCCCCAAATTTGCACTACATTATAAAGGGAAGGGAAAAATGGCTGGCTGGCCTATGGATTCACGTGGTTGATCTGCATGAGCTCAAGACTGAGATGAGACGCGGGACATTTCAGCAGCCTGAGGGGGTGGGAGATGGGAAAACAGACGGTGTAATTTATCTTCATCTTATCGAGGTTAAATTATGAGACATGCAGTGGCGGCAGTTGCGGAATAGCGTCTGGTGTAAATGCTGGCGCGCTCCTTTGTAATATCCGCCCTCTTCCACTTACTTGTTTTTGCACAGACGTCTTGGGCCGGGCGATGATCTCGGCATGAGAGTTCAGAGTTGGAAACAAAGAACACGTCATATGACCTAATTAATCCGTACCATATCTGATTTCACTCCTTCGTCAGATGGGATGGCCCCATGAGTCAGTAGAGGAGACACATACAAAATACCCTGACGCTCATACTTCGGACGAGTCAGTCCCGTCCAGTGACCACCAGCCTTTTGCAGCATCTGCTCTGGGTTGAATTTTTGTGGCTGGATTGTGTGGATTGGCGTACAGCCTGAAGTGCTTCTTGTCGCGCGCGGTATTTCAATCTGGAACAGGGGTTGCTCAGGCTGGCGGACTGCTGATTGCTGACTCTGTTGTCTGACTCTCCTTCTCCTTCTCCCGCATGCCTTATTACCATGCCTCTATGCCATACATGTATGCATGCATGCATGCATGCCATGCCATGGGATGGGATGGGATGGTGATGGGATTTGGGGGTCGCCTCCTTTCATCCTGAAATGGTGGTTTTCAACGTAGCAACTTCATTTGCCCGAAACACACAAGTGAGATGAAATGGATTGCAGACGCCACAAGCAGTCCGATCCAATCCAGTTGTTGCTTCAACACGTAAAACGACGCCGCGGGCCTGAATACGGCAAAGGGACAGGCCATCTGTCTTCTGCACGTCCATCGTTGCCCTCCAATGTCACCGAAGAGCCGACCCGAAAAAGAAATATAATGAAAATAATGAAAATAAAAACGACCAGATGCAAGCAAGCCTTTGTGCATTTGCCCCCCTTCGTAAGCGACCATGGCGTTTTGTAGAACCAGTAGAATCGCCTGGCGTGCTCGGTAATCAATCAATCAATTCAAAAACACGCATGCTGGGGATAATTACCACATGCAACCGTATGTACTCGGTACGGAGTATAGACTGGTTGCTCGAGAAAGTGTGTGACAGCAGCTATTATTACGCCTCTCGCTCTCAACACTTGTTGACGGGAAATTGATTAGTCTGATCTCCCACCAGACCCGAGGCAGCCTATCCTGTCCGTGAAGAAACAAAGTGATCCATCCATCCGTACTATTATTATCATGGCGGTGGAAAATGTCCGACGGTCACATAATCCACCCAGTACGTGAACAAATGGTGCCGTCGGTCCCTTCACTCGTCGCGCACGAATCTCGGAACCACGTCACTCCGACAGATTCCGCGATAAGAACATAATAATAGGCACATCCGCAAGGAAAACTGTGATGGACGTTCCAGCGCGAAAAAAAGGCAAGCTTGACGATGCTTTTTTCTTTTCCTTTTTCTCGACATACTTTGAATCCGTAAGCTCCGCAATGTATCAGAGGAATAATCCGTAGGCTTTGCTTTCCTCTTTTCCTCCTCATCAACGACCAGGAGTCATCTTCAGTGGTAACATGTGGGTCGCATTCTTGTCTCGACGCTGCAGATCACGAATCCCTGACTGAATCTCTCAGTTCTCTGTATCCAGTAAAGGGGCGTGGGATCCGACCACAGACTCTCCTGTACATAGTGCACGGTATGTACATGGTATATACATACGTATGTACTCCGTACATGCTCCGTACTCTGTCCCACCTGGAGCACACTCGCTTCTGTCTCTTTGGGTTGTCTTGGTTCTTGCTGCAAAAGACTCGTCAAGTCCCCGTTATGAATAGTCCCATCCCAATCGCGTGCCTGGCAATCTGACCGAAACATAGTTGTTATTTGAGTTTCATCACGATACGTTGTATCATCATTATCATCACATGTGAGGCATTAAACCTAGATTTGCCTCTTAAGGACACCTTTCTTTTGGGGGCGTGTCAGGCTTTTTATTTTTCTTATGCCAGGGTTCATCATACGCCCAGTTCTTTGTCTGACGATACTGCACTTTTGGGGCGGAACAACTAACCGGCCATTCCGACTTCGCGATGCTTCGTAATCGGTGTGATATAGATCAGCTCCAAGTGATAACCGCCTGGTGAATTTCGGGGAATGCATTCCTTGTACTCCGTACTCCGTAGAACACTTTTCTTTTCGCATGAGCCGTTCAACATCAGGCGTTCATAAGGCAGCAATTTCGGGGTTGGTGGTGGTGAGTGAGGATCATTCTTTGGATTTAGTAAATGTGCTGGTCGGCATCGAGAGAACGGCGTGATCAGGTAAAACAAAACCGACAACGTCTTTCAATTTGCATCAGATAAGTGCAATCGACTTCCATCGCCAGAGCTGGACAAGGTCTCCGCCATGTCCTGATGAACTGCTTTACCGCGACACTGCCGCGTTATCGCGCGATCGCCTCACGAGCTGGCTGGGAGTGTAAATTGCTAGGAAGACAGAGGGATCCATTGGTGGTGTGTCGGGATCTACCAGTCTGTCCTACTAGCGACAATGCTCCGGCCCCAAACTCTGTTTGCACCAACAAGTATTCACACTTGCCTGTTTGGTGATTTGCAATTGCCAAAAAGACCTGGACCTGTTGCTCCATGGCTTCCCGGAGCCATCAATCGGTCACCTGCCAGTTGCACCCCCACGTCCCTTTTCTTGCTCCGCAGAGTGCTCTTCCCATTTGGGACATTTGAGTCGATGGAGCATGTCGTGTCGTGTCATTCGCGTCGCGTGTCGGGTCGTCACAGCCTAGACGTGTCCTAACCCTGTTCTCTGCTCCGTATGGATTTTGTGCCAGACAAATCGAACACTTGTGTCATATGTACATGTACATACATACATTGTAGAATACGGGAACAAGGTAGGGTCATGGCGCTAAAAGCAATGCTGTAGCAACTGTTTCGTAGAGACAGAACAATGTATATGTAAGTTTGGCGTTCTTTCGCGTCACGATTTCGTTCAAGATCGCAAGCCGCCACGAACTAACCTGACTTGCAGCATCGTTCGTTACAGCAGAGAGCAATGCCGGAAAATGAATATAACAAGATATTAATGGCGGCCTGCTGAATGAAGTCTTCCGCTCGGTGTCCGGTGAAACAAAGTCACACAGTGTTCGCCCTATGTCGATTCAATGTATTCTTGTGGAACAGGATGGGTTCTTTGCCTGTAGAGCCGGTAGAGCCGGTAGAGTCAGTCTCTAAAAGAGACATTCCCGAAGACCTCTGGCAAATAATTGATTCGTAGATGAAGTTCTGCTTCGGGCTCCATAAAATCGCGTCTTTTCAAGTTGTTCCGAAGACCCTGCCTTGAGGGGTTCAAATGTTGAGCATGACTGTTTGGCAGGGATGTACCCAGGTGTACCCAGGTGTACCCAGGTGTACCCAGGCGTTGCCAGGCGTTGCCAGGTGTTGCCAGGTGTTTTTGCGGCCAGGTGCTCTCCGCATCAGTTCCCGCCAATGTGTGGTCACTGGTCAATTTCCATCCCAGAAGCACACGGCAGACACCCAGGCCAGGGGGTCCCAGGCTTCTGCGTCGAACAAGCTGGTTGGAATGTCTTCATCGCATGCATCTTTGCTAGTTCGTCAGCCCTATGTACACACGGGCCGACCCTGAACTTGCGTCGAGTCGGTATTATTAGACCACGCATCGTAGCCGTGTCAGTTGAGCAAGCCAGGAACTTGCCTTGACTTCCTGGTGACATGTACATGTGTGTACAGCGGATGCCGTGGTGCATCTGAACATGGTCCTCCACAGGTCGTGAGATTACAATGTAAATGCACGTTTTACTTTTGTAGCAAAACTGGCCTGATTCTGATGATATGCGTTCCGTGAGTCATGCCATGTATGGCTGTAAACGTCGAAAGGCCGCACTAATGGATAAATACCCAATCAATCCTAGTCACCGACTATCAATGATTGATAGATATTATTGATCGACTGCCTGTCCTTTATCTATTAACAGCCAGCCGGTCAACTTTGATTGATAAGGCCATTCATTCATTGCCTTTTCTATGTATGTAGTCCACGACCTACCCTGCGGCCATCATGCGAACTCAGGCACGTCTGGTGGGGAGTTGTCCCTGATGAGGGTACATACATACATACATATGTACAAGAACACGCAAGATTGAGAGAACCTCGAACGACGATGGCAAGTGGGTCGATGTGTTAGTAGTATGTACGTGTCCATCGGTAGCCCCGGTCCCTGACTCCCATGTACATACATACACTACAACCCCTGAATTATTTTACAAATCTACTTGCCCCATATAACGTAGTAAATACATATTTTCCCTTTAAAATTACTGTAAATTCAAGGTACCTACTAATTCTAGCCCTTGTCCTCCCTATCTCCTATTCAATTCCTAATTAGCTCGCTGTGCCCCTGTCATGTAGACTTGTAAAATAAGTCAGGGGCTGTAGTGTGTGTACATATGTAGTGAGTTTACCAAGGGCCAAAAACAGGCCCAGCGTCATTCCCTCAAACCCCACGTGCAACTGGTCATGCTATTATGGATTTGTATTGGGCTCAAGTGTGACTGGTCCGACCCTGGACGGAGGTATGTACGGAGCACATGTGCGTTTTCTGACAGACGCATCTCGATGCGGGAAAAGACAGGCCTGCTTGGTTGTTGCAGACCCTGCCAATACTTCGAGCACATATCCAGGCAAATGGTTGTTTAGTGACTGGCTGGGCAGAATATTTGCCGGCGCTGCATACTCCGTAGAAAGCTACATTCATAGTGAAAAGGCGATTGACATGATGCACGATGCGCCCCTGAGCTTGCCTTATGAAGGGTTCGGCTCGGAGCTTGAACAATGCGCGATTAAGTGCCTCAGGCAAAAGAGGCACGAGTGGTTCTCGGTAGAATTAATTTGACAGCAGATTGGAGGCAGGCACGCACTTGATAAATTGAGCAGTCGCAAATGAGCAAGGTGCGAGAGCCGAAAGCCGATTCGCTAAAAGGACCAGAAAATGGGCCTCATCATTAGGGCGGGTCCAGCACTGCAAAAACGGGGGTACGTACTTTGTACTTTGTACTTTGTACGGTGCACGTACTCGTGCCACGCCCCGCTTTTCTGGCCCTCGTTTCCCTCGCACCACTATTAAAGGTTGTGCTTATTAGCAAAACGGCTACTTTGAGAAATATGCAGGCTTCTGCAGAGTATGTTAGTTTCTATGGCTTCAACGCTACCTGAGTGTCATTTTGCTATTCAATATATTAAGCTTTTTTTTGCCAATGTGGCTGTTTTGCTCAAATGAGCACTACCTTGGTAAGAAAAGCGGAGTGTGTGTGTGGCACGAGTGCTTGTGCATTTTCATAAAGTACATTCATTATGGTAGCTGCGGCGGCTGAAGAATGAAGAGCCGCCGGAGAAAAATTTGCACGAACTTGCGTCAGACCATGTGCGTCAACGCACAGCACACACGGCACCCAGATCTTGTCTGCAAGTCGAAAAGACATTGGAGAAGTTCCTGTTATACGAGTAAGTGCCTGCGAATTTTGTGAGCGAGTCACTTGTCCCAAATACGGAGCACACTTTAGGTATCTGCCATTACCAAGACTGAAAACTTACATATGACGTAGAAATGCCGTCGGCCCAGACGCCCACTAGAGTCTGGTTGCAGACTCAGGAGTTACGGAGAGCCCAAAACTGTGTATTGCAAATGAACTGTACGGCGTATTATTAGTTGACCGGCGTTTTTGGCAATCGTCGACAATCTCTTCAGCGCATGTCGGCGTAGACTTTCTTTTTCTTTTGGACTTTTGCATGGAACTTGTAATCGCATTCAGGGCCCTCTCCCAATATGGAGCTCGGATTGTTGTCTGTCCAAAGGGGCGCATGCCAAATCGAGGCGGCCCTTTGTCACTGGGGCCGCTACGAAGGTTTCAGCCTTTTGCCCGTTGTGGTGGGAGGGGCAGGGTCGTGGGTTTGCAGATTGTGATGGCCCCCTGGCCTCCCGTTGATGGAGACCGTTTCACCTGCCACCTGCCACTTGCCACTTGTTTCGTCTCTCCACAATGGGCAGATGGCCATGACAGCCACCACGCAGCCGGGCTGCCTGTTGGTGCGCGACGCCTCGTTACTTTTGGGACACACATGGATGTGGGCGGATGAACATGGCAGGGCAGCAAGGCAGCTGTCGCTGTCGCTGTCGCTGTTGCTGTTGATGTTGCTGTTATTACTACGGATTGCTATTATCATAATGTGCTCATTAGCGAAGACGGCGTCAACCAGGACGCAAGAATCCAGAGTGATAATATCGCCGCCAATGATACTCGCGCAATATTCGGCACTCGGAACAGCTGGCCATGTACAGTATTGGTCTATTAGGTACCTACCAGGCTACTTTTGCTGTGCAAATACATCTCTCCGTAATGTACAATGAATGGCCCCATTGTACTCGTATTCGGCAGAACGGGTGAGACTTGCTGACTGAGTACACGCCCAGCCGTCAAGTCAGTCATGGACTCATGAATACATATGTACATACATAGAGCCGGACTTGGTTGTGCGTCCCTCACAGGCTCACAGCCCTTTGCGGTCCTTGTCGGCCCCGTCTGGAACAGTCCAGTCGTCTGCTGCAAAACTTGATCGGCACCAGCCAGACTCGAGAAACCCAGAGACCCTGGTCACCCCGAGGGACTTGTCTTTTACCAGGACAGACTAGCCCCCTTCTCAAGCCTGGTCCATCCCTGTTCGACCTTTCTACATCCAAGGTACGGACTATTACACTATTCTTCCTCTCTTTCGCACCTCTCCAATCTCTGCGACCAGACAGACTCTTGTCGTTGCGAGGCTGTCACATTCGCGCCGTGAGCTTGGCCAACGCTGGAACCACGTTGCGTCCTGAACACCAGATCAGCTCTGTGACGAATTCTGTCCTGTCCGTCTGGCGAGCAAATTCGGCCGACAAGACAAGCCAAGCCGACAAGACAAACCAACAAGACAAGCCACCGAACGCCATACATCAGCATCGACTTTAATACCCTTTGTCTTTGTTTTCCCTTTACACACTCTCTACCTTTTCTTACCAAGTCGCGTTGCCCTCGTCTACGACATTTCGCCCGCCCGATGTCGAGATAACACCATATTTACATTCTTATACTAGTTGCTGGCACTACGACTCTCGCCACAAAGCCTCTGCCGCTGGCGTCGCTCGCTTTCATTGGTCATTCATAGCATCGATCTGCTCATGACAACGGCTCTGTTGTGGCAAGGAAAAAAAGAACACGTCCCAGCGACTGTCCGATTCTGGCTCTCCAGCTTGCTGTCCAGCGAAAACAGCTCCGCCATCAATTTGGCACCATCGAGGCTACACTCATCGGCTCTGTCATTAATTTCGTGAGGCCAATTTGAACACGCATCTCCGACATATTCGCGACGAACTTCCACTTGACCAACCGTTTGTCGGCCTTAACTTTTTTTACTACGGCTACATCGCGCCGTCAGTTGCAGGTCGCTTGCTGTGCCCCCACCACCGGTGGAAAACCTTCGCGGGTTCGCTCAGGTACGGATGTGCTCTTTTTGGGCTGCAGGGCTTGCCTCGCTCCTTTGTTCCAGACCAGGGTTTAGTGCTGACCCCGGCCGCTGACACCACTCAACTCGCAGTCGTCGGATCCACTCCATCCACTCCATCCCACTCCGAAACCAGACGAGCTCAATTGACATCGACAATCATCAGACCGAGGACTCGGTGAGGAGCAAGCACTCTCTCTGGTCTCTGGATACAAAGAGGCCCGATTAGGTAAGACCTGTGTTTTCGTTCATGTTTCTGTTGGCTTAACGCCGTACAATGCTACTGTCTGATGCTCTGGGCTTGCCCTGGGGCTTTTGAATTGGATGCAAGGCAAGGTCATGATCAGTGCTGTTGTGCATGCTGTAACTGCACTTTTTGTACTGCGAGCTGTGGATCTGGTGATCTGGTGCCATCTGCGACGTATGTACGTTGGCCAAGGGCTATTACTACCTACCTCGGACAGAGCCATCCAGCCATCAGCCATCATTCGAATCGAACCTCAGCATCCAGATCCAGTCTTCCTCTGTGTTCCCCACCCTCCCTTGCGCCAGCAGCGACCCATGTCCTGACCGACCGTCCGGCCGGCCCATCAATCTTTGGGCTGGCGCCGATTTGTCGGGATCGCTGGTCCGTCGTCATCACGAGGAGCTTGTTTTGCAGAGTTTTCAAAGAAAACCCAATGTGCTTCGTCTTGGGCGTGATGGCGGAGCCGTCTTGTTGTTCCCGTGCAATCTGCAATCCGGGCAGCGCAGGTGTACATCACACATCCCGCGTCTGACCCGGGCTTACCACGTTGAGCACAAGGATGTTGCGCCATCCCGGTCCTCTCTTCGAACAGTCAGTCGTCTTACCGGCTTATGCCCTCGAGCTAACATTCTTCGAAAAGAGTACGAGACTTGCTCACATTTATGTGTCGACGTCCCTACTTGATATTATAGAAACATTATCCCCCGGCGCGGACAGATTGGTACCTCTCCGGCCCAAGCTCTGTCGTAGATACGTATGTACGTATATCCCATCCTTGGTGTGCCGAAATATGGTGTAGCACCCGCACGCGGATTCGAGGGCGACGTGCATGAACCAGCAACCACTCTGAGCATCATCCTCGAGGGGTGGTGCTCGGGGATTGGTCCTTGGAGAGACGCGCTCGCGAATCTGTCCAATGTGTTTCCCCCTCTGTCTGCTCACCCAGCCCATGTTCTTCTATCAACAACTAATATGTCAATGGCAGTCCAGCAATAGTTTAATATTAGACTTTTCGGAAACCAACACATAAAGGCAGGCTCCCCGCACGTGGAAGGGGCACCACCACCAAACAGGCAGAACCCTGTCTTGACTTCCAGCCAAGGCCCCCTTTCCTTTTTGAACCAAGTAAGGATCACGAAAGGTACGTTCGTGCAGATTCTACAATGGTATGACATTGCAATGAGCAAATCCACAGCAAAAGAAAGCAGCTGAAGAACATCCATGGCTCCGATATTGTCTTTTCACGCCAACTGCCCAATCTATGCACTTTTATCACAATCGAGTTGCAAACCTGCGGCAATCTAGCAAAGGATCCTCCTCCCTTTTCCTGTTCGACAAGACAACAGAGCTGTCACCGGTCTATCTATTTGCTATTTTTTTAATGCCCCCAAACGCCTCGTCTTCATCCGTTGTTTTCCTTACACCGAGATACACGAGCTAATTCGCGAGTCTACGAAGATCCCATCGGTCCCTTCTAAGCTATTAGATTTCACACCTGAACAGCCCCTCAACATAGCCCGAGAAGTCTTGACTGTCTATGCGGATCGTCCCTCGCTGACAATCTTGGAGGTATGTCAGCGCTACTTCGACCACCACCCGATTCACTGATAGTTGCCCAGATGGCGCTTATCGAGTGGTGGTAGAGATGACTGTTGTTGGCTTTGAATATCACATCAAGTGCTTTACGACTTTCGAAACCTACGCTCACGTTGTACGCTGGTTGTCATCTGCAAACATCAGACAAACAAAACCCATGGATTAAGCTAATCTTTAAATTCGGCTAGACACTCATATCGCCCCAGCGCCGCCTCCATGACAGTCACAATGGCTTCGCATCCGCAAGTACGCGGTCATTTCAAGGACGAATCAGTCTCCGATCCCGTGAGTTGTGCAGTTCTTACATCTTCGTTTGATTACCCAAGAGGCCAGCTAAAATGGCACACGTCTCGGTGAACGCCATGGAACATGGTCTAGGCGATTCGCTGCGGAAAGTTCCCAGCTTCACATACCGACGGCAATAGCAAACCTAATGAAGTCATTTCACACCGCCCATCAAGTGATGCGCTTTGTCGAGCAACAGGCAGGCAAGCAACAGGGGCCTAATTCAGAGTTCTTTTGTACCTGAGGGGGTTGAGAAATGTTCCAAGCAGGCAACCAACCTAGTCGCAAGCTTGACCAGGTCGGGAATCCGTAGTGGATTCGACAGGACATCTCCTGTTTCACGACTGACTAGGGTGGGCGCCTCGGACAAGGGAGGGAGGGGGTGGGGTGGGCCGACGGTGTGAGCATTGTACGGTTTGTGTTGTGCAAGACACCCAGCCCGAATGTCGTCAGCCTTCCTCCCATCAGTTCCGTTGTCGCAAAAGCGCACTTTATCGCTACCATCATCGAGCGAAGCAGCAGCCTCGCAGCCACTGCCGCGACATGGCCGTACACCCATACGATTTTATTTTTATCTTGATCGTTGTTGTTGTCTCTCCCCTCCTTTACATATGTACAGCGCCGCCCAGATGCACTGTTGGGTTGTACCTGCTGTCTGGTAGGTACAAAATCCAGGAAACAAGGCGCCTTTTGGCAAAGGAGGCCGGCCAGTGCTTCGACCTGGAGAGCTTAGCAGCTGCCACAAGGGAGAAGCCTGCGTGGAAAGTTCTCATCATGCCCTGTCCCGTCGCCGATCAGGAAGTTGACAAACATCGAAGCCTGGTGGCATGGCATGGCATGGCATACGCGCTTAATATTTTTCTCGGAAAGTGAGCGCAAGGACGCGGCGGATATGACCACAAGTCAGTGGAAATTGGCAATCGCACGCCAGCGTTTATGCTCAGTGGGGCTTCTCACAATAGCGGTGGCTGTCGAACGACGAAAGGTCGAAAGCGTGACGTGCCCCGAGTGGACCACCAACACACATCATCTGCTCAGGACAAATTAAACAGGCACTGTCGCTGCAGATGTACATACCGACCCAGACAAGTCTCACGTTGACGACGGGACCTTTGAGGTTGGCTGGCAAGTGCTGTGGCCGTAAAGTCGAAGCGATCGATGGCTCCTTCGTCCACGGCCCCGGCCTTTATATGGACATGCCGGCCAACAAACATGCAAAACGCACAACACAACACAGCATGCGCAGAAAGACTGGGAGAATGAGAAGACAAGGCTTCGGCTATCTAGCCTGTCTGTACTCAACGGGGAGTTTCATGCTTGATCTGGATGAGCGGCATGGCTGCCTGCCTGCCCCTACACACTATCGACCCGGTCGCTGCAACCTGTCTGCTGGAGCCGACGTGTGCGCACGCGCAGGCCTCCTCGGTCCTTGCCATTGTCGACAGCATCCAGCATCGACATGAACCCGGGGCGAGGTGCAAGCAAGGTGGTGTGGGTGGATGTGGCCCTCTCTCGAACAAGGGGCGGCAACGGGGACATGGCTTCACTAGGATCCGTGGGAACGGCTTGGTTCCCATGTCCCATGCTTCTTCCCCGACAGCCATCATCGACGACACCAAACCTTGCCAGCCGTCCAGCCACCAGCCACCAGCCACCAGCCACCAGCTGTCAACGGTCAACGGTCAACCAAGCAATCATCAAGCTCAATCACCAGCGTGGCTAAGAGTGGATGTCATGGTCCGTCTCTTTGCGGTCGTCTGTGATGGTTGCTGATGGCGCTGATGGCGCTGTCAACCCACACCGCTCCATATCCCAGCGCGACCCGCGGCGTCATGGTGGCAGCTAGCATGAAGCAGCAACGAGAAATGAGAGCGCCACAAAGCGAAGCCCAACCAGGCCAGAACGTTGTCGAGAGCCATTCTGAGCCATTCTGAGCCACGTCGAACCAGCTTGAGCCAGTCAGGGTCCGCCAGACGCAGTCCCGGCTGAGTCCTGGCCCGCTCTTTAGCTCGGTTCTTGAATGCCCTATTGGGCAGCTTGTCCCAAGGATGGCCCCGAGGATAGCGCTCCCTGACTCCCCGGCTGTGCTGGTGATTGGCCGTTTCATCATCAGAAGCTGCCACCCTGTCACGTTTCTTCCATGTGTTGGCCCTCCCCGGCCACTACCTCTCGTTATCCCTCCACCCTCCATGAGCGCCATGTTGCGCCCGCGAGGACTTTCAGCGCACCCCTGCCCTGCCACCCCCACCCCCTCCCCGGCCGGCGTCCCGGCTCAAGTCAGGAAAGGCACATGGAGGCGGCTCTTCATCCTGGAGCGCTCCTCTCCGGTTGTCTTGGACTCTTTGCGTCCTCTCGTCTCGTCGTCTTCTTTTTCTTGTTGAAAACTGGTCGACGTATAATATACATACATGAGCTTGGGAAGCTCCGAGGTCTACCTGGTGCCATATCTTCCTTCTGCCCTTCACGGCGTCCTCTCTTCATTTTTTTGACATTTGGCAAACACATCCTTTTTCTTTGTTAGCGATTCTTTCCCGTCTCGGAAGTCAGTCCCCCTCCAAAAAAAAAAAAAAGGCTTTGCAAAGCTTTCAGGAGGCTACTTCAGAGATCAGTCAGTTTGCCCAGAATACAACGGTACATGGTCAGCCCATTTCCATACCCACCTCTATTTCTACGCTGCTCATTTCATCCGCTGCTTTCTGTTCTGAATCCGTTTTTGCGTTCGTTGGCGCCTGGCTTTTCTAGCGTTTTTCAGTGCCGCTTATAGTCCGAGTATCCTGGTTGCCTGCTTGTACCTGTCAGCAACTCAACCCCTTTCTGCTTTCTTTGCTCGACAGCATATCTTGGTTTGCCTGCGCTCCGCCGAAGTTGGCGATTCGTCATTTGCCCTACTCTCACCCTCGCTTCACTTCTTGGCCATCAAAACCTTTGCCGCAAGCAAGCGCAAAACAGCACAGGGGTTGGTTGCTTCACGCCTCACCCGTGGCATCCCCGTCCGTCCTCACCAGGGACCGCCCACGACCGCCCACCCCGCCACGGCTCCCCAGACCTTGACACCAGACCAGGCCAGGGGGAACAAAACACCAACGCGTCCTACATAATCTTGTTTTTCTTCATTCGTTCGAGCACTTTCCCTATGCCGATGTCTTACTGATGCGTCTTGCCTCTATGCAGCATCATCCCCACCACCAGCAACAGGGTCCGCCTCCTTCCCAACAACAGCATCATCTTCATTCGCGACCATCGAGCATCGCACACCAACAACATCACCACCAGGCCCACCAGCAGCACCAGGCACATCAACAACACCAGGCACAGCAGCAGCAGCAACAACAACAACAACAACATCAACAACAGCAGCAGCATCACTCGTTGCCTCCGCCGCCGCAACACCAACAGAGCGCATACTCGTCCACTCATTCTCTCCCGCAGGCATATCAAACCGGCAGCCAGGCGGGTGGTGCTCAAGACAACCTGGGTTACTACAGTCATCCTAGTCCTTACAGTACTCCAGGTGCTAACAGCGGATACACATCCGCAGGTATGTCTTACCATGATAGTTTCACTCATGTCATGCCTGGTCAACAACCAAACCCTCCTCTGTCGATTTGTATACATTTTCTCTGCAAGAAGCTGACGAACTGATTTCTTTTTCGCACCATGTAGATACTCCCGACATGATGGCCGCCGCGCAAATGCCTCGCCCTCCTTACCCTCCCATGTCCTATCATACGCCGCAGTCCAACTCCCCGGCGTCGGTAGCCTCGCCATCCCAACATGACCAGCACAGAAGCCTATATGGCCAGCCGCAATCTCAGCATCTTCAGCAGTCGATGTATTATCAACCTCAATCGCATTACCAACCCATGCCGCATCATCCTACGGCTTCTCCCTATGCCCAGCATGCTCATCACCCACAACAATCCTTGACTTCCCAACCCAACATGATGATGTCGCACACGGCGCCTCAAAATCAGATGGCACAACATGCCGCGCAACATGCTCAAGCTGGTATGTCGGGCAGCCCCGACCCAAGATCGAGCCGCAAGTACCTGTTCAGCTCCAGAAACCGGCCCAGACGTCTCCTATGCCCCAGAATCAACAGCATCAGCCCAATGCGCCCCAGCTGCAGAGCCCGGGAAGTACGGCTCCTGGAGTCAACCCAAACGCTGCACCTGGACCTATCCCAGCAACCACCCCGCTGGTTGTGAGGCAGGACGGCAATGGCGTCCAATGGATCGCGTTCGAGTACTCGCGCGATCGTGTCAAGATGGAGTACACTATCAGATGTGATGTTGAGTCGGTCACTACCGATGACTTGTCTCCCGAGTTCAAACAGGAGAACTGCGTTTATCCCCGAGCTTGTTGCCCCAAGGATCAATACCGCGGAAATCGCTTGATGTATGAAACAGACTGCAATCGGGTGGGCTGGGCTCTGGCGCAATTGAACCCACCGCTGCGCGGAAAGCGAGGCTTGATTCAGAGAGCGGTTGATAGCTGGCGAAACAGCAACCAGGACCCCCGTCTTCGAAGTCGACGAGTTCGCCGCATGGCCAAGATGAACAATCGCAAGCAAGTCCAAGGAACGCCTACGCCGCACCCAGGTGCCTCTCACTTGCCAGGACCTAGCGGACCACCAGGGATGCCAGCGGCTCCTGCTCCCATGCATGGGGCACCGCCCATGGGTAAGCCCGGCATGGGCAACATGGGCCAGCCTATGCACCACCATGCTGGGGCTCATGACGGAGGCGCCCCGGCGGAGGAGATGAAGTCGGTATGTTCCACCACCAGATGTGATTTGAATCCTCGCATCTGCCTGCCTTTGCATTGCCTGTTTTGCCTCCTAGCACCACAATTGCACTGTACGGGCTTGCCCGGCTCACCTACTGCGTTGATTTGCTTCATGATACCAAATCCTCCATACCCCTTTATTGTTACTGCGAGAGAAAAAAAAAAAGGTCTTTGCGCTTTGGACAAATTTATGCTAGCCACTATCGGCGGATTTTCTTTGATCTTTTTCTTGACCTTTGCGCGTGTTTTGCTCCCTCACTGTCTTTTATATTCTCCTCGGTTGGGAACGGGTGTTGTGACATTTTGCCAAATTTTGTCTCATTATCTTGTGCCACCTTTCTCAACATACTGTTTTCATATTTTCGTCATACATGTGTGGCATGACGGCTCATGTTGTTGGCCCAAGTTGCCTCATGACCTGAATTCTCTGAGTGTGTGGAAGATGGAGAATCTATCTTCGCCCTTGGGTGTCTCTCTGCAAGACCGAGATCACTGCAAATATTTCCTGTACATTACCATAAAAGTTGCCTCAAGTGCGCTGCTGTCAGATCTTTTGCATTGCTGCTGCTTCTGCTTCTTTTATGCGACTCTTGATTAGACAAAGCTCAATTTGTGCCTGATTTGGCTATAACAAAGTTTACCTGCGCAGGCAGTCAAATATCTTTTTCACCCCCAAAAATCGTTGTTTTCATGAGACACATGCAAAGAAGATGAGACAGAAAGCAGAGTGTCATGTTTTTGTTGTGGCCTCGTCGATATCAATTCGCTTGCTGTTCCAGCCCTTCTCCCGAAACCCCTTTCCTCCAATCCAAGACCATCATATCACTTCGTTCAATCATGGCAGTGGGCTCCAAGCTAACGAATCTCATGAGGCCACGGCGTTGCTTACGAAAACCAACACCACCATCACCAAAGTGCAACAGCTCACGGATCTCATGGCGGAGGAGACGATGTGAGACCTGCGCATGTCTTCACTGGTTACGTCGGTCAGGGCTACCCTGCCACTGCTCAGGGCGGGCCAATGTCTCACATGGCACCCCGAGTAGGCGAAAGTGCCATTGCCACGCGAAAACACAGTCGACCTAACGCGGATGAACCCGAAGGTCTTTTCCCCAACATTCCCGAGGCCAAGAAGCGAAAGTTCATTCTGGTAGACGACAACATCCGGGGTCGAGACTTCGAGTTCGGGTCACTCTTGACGGTGTCGATACCAACGAGATCCCCGACAGCTTTCGAAAAGGTGCCAGCGTTTTCCCTCGGAGTTATTTCCCCCGCGAAATGCAAAGCCCCCTCCCAGTGCGACTGGCTCCCAATTCTTCTCCGAGGATTTGTCTGATGATGGAATTCAGGAGACTGAGGGTCGAGTCCCCGGTCGTGGTGGGATCCCGAAATCAGCCAGTCAAGCAGTCAGGGTGACTCTAGGGGACGGGGAAGCGGTGAAGTCGCAGTTCCCAGAATGGGAAAGACTCGCCGCGGTAAGGAGGTGAAACTAAATGAATTGGCTTATCGAATGGCATGGCTCCAAAGCCGTGTGTTCGCAGGCCGGACTGTTTTTCTCCAGCGCGCATGTAAGCATCATCCCCACCTCCGTGTCAGACACGCAGTAGAACAATGCCAAAGCTGACCTGGCATGATTTAGTGGATACTTATCGGAACAAAACGAAAGCTGCCATTGAAGGCACGATGCAAGACGTTGTCGCTCTTGCGCCGCACTACGAAACTCGGGCAGGCAGGCGAAAGTGGAACGACAGGCGACGACGTGGAGAGGCAACGAATGATGACTGAGTTCCGTTATCAATGTGATGGACGGCACCAACCTCTGCATATGCTTTCGACCAGCTTGTATCTGGTTCGCACCCGGGTGGCGCCGCAAACTAGCTTTTGCGACTGGCTGGCTACTCAACTTGTCTGCTACTGCCGTTTTCGTCATGCTGTTTTTATTCTTCTTTTGCGCTTACAACATCGTCGTTGAACGATTTACTGAAGTACTATAATAGCTGCAATTCTTTCTTGACGCATCCCGCATCACGCATACCTGTGTTGCCAAGTCACAAGGACAGAGACAGAGGCAGGGACTTTTATTTTCTTTTCTTCCCTCACCAGCATTGGCGTGCCATATCCTCTGTGCGCAAGTCTACTCCGTGCATGCAGCAGAGAATCGTTTTCTCTTTCTTTATCTGTGTGTTGAGTTCGTATTGGTGTTTTGTTTGTCCGTATTTTGGGGATCTAATCCTTGTGTACATAGACCGGCCTGACATGGAGTGATGTTGGAAACATGTGGGAAATAAAAAGATGTGCCATGTATACAAAGTAGTGTTTTGATATTCTTGTACGCCTTGGAAGAACCAGACAACGGGCCAGAGTCCAAAAGAGGCGAGAAGGCCTAGTAAATTAGCAAACAGATGGTGTCAAAGCCACGCAAGAACTAGTGCCACCTGCACGGCCGTTTGAATATTATTATGCTCTGTGCCAGCCCCATGCCGTGGCGGTTTGGGAACTAATCAGTTAGTAAACGCAAGTCTCACGCAAGTCTCACGCACAGAGAGAGAAAGAGACGGAGAGACAAGGGTGGCTCAACTGGTGGTGGTGGTTGGATCTGCTACTCACCTGACTTTTTAATTGAGACCTGGCGCGGTCCACCCACCTACACTGGAAGGGAAAACACGGTCTTTGTTGCTTCTTTAATTGCCCCTAAAGCCTAGATTTATCGCTAATTAAGAATGCTTAAGGCGTTGTAATAGATCATATTAAAAAAAAAAAAAAAAACAGGCCACAGTGCTCTCTAATATATGAAATTAGCTGCCTAGTCATACTACGAGGAGCCACCACCCGGGTGGGACCCTTCTGGCGAACCAAGTTGGTGGAAGCTCGAAGCGGTCTGCCGTGGCTGTCGATAATTATTAGTCAGACGAGACAAAGACAAAAGAAACCAACATGCCTCTCCATTCCTTGCCAGACAGATCGGACTCCAACCAACCCAACACCCACCCAGTCAGGCTTGTGAGCTCCGGGTTGGCGCCCTCGCCACTTTGCGTCGAGAAAGCACGAACGAGAGTATCTGGCGAACAGACGGACAATGTCCCACCGTCTCCATCGCAGACCGAGCCATGCCCATTCACCGCCGTTGTTCGTCGCCGAGCTCGATGCCGCTCCGGTTCATGGCTCCGTGGCTGCTCCATCCCGTGTAGAAGACGGGCCGGATGGACGGATGGCGAGGACGGCCGAGGCGGGGACAGGGTGCAGGCGAATCCGTGGCCATACCATGGTCCTGGATTCGGTGATGACGAGAACGGACCGAGTGCGACTGTATATCCTACGGTTCAGCATCAGGGGCCAGGAGGGCTGTCGACAAATGGACTAGACGGAGACGGAGACGGAGACGGAGATGGGAAAAAGGCATCCGTCGCTGGCACTGCTGCTCGCGACACCAAAACCACGCCTGCACCAATCAAGCCATACTGTCCGCCGCCAGAAAGACACGATATATCCGCCGGCGGCTTGTGCAGCCCTACATGTACTTCTGCAGGCCCAAAGTCACCGGCCCAGGTGGCCTATCGACCTTACAGACCACCGTCTGGACCATCGCAGGCAGGGACTCCTGGAACACAGTCGCCGAGTAATAGCTTGGGGCCAGCACCACATCACTCTTACAGGCCGTTCAATCCTGATCCTCAACCTGGCAGTCCGGCTCCCGTCAAGGCGACAGGTGAAGAAGAGCACGAGCACGAGCACGAGCACGAGCACGAGCACGAGCACGAGCACGAGCATGAGCATGCCCATGTCAAGCCATGTTCCCCGCCGGCTGATACAACGGCGACTACGTCTTCTCCATCATTGAGCGAGATTCCCAAGAAGCAGAGTGCGGCTTCTCCGGCATTGGTCCCAGTCTCGGAACCAGCACTTACAACGACGACATCTTTGCCATCCCCGCCTCTTCCGACACCTATACGTCCTATCCATTCACCTCAAATCCCTCCTCCATCGCCAGCGTCCTCGTACGCCGCCCACCAGCCGACTTATACGCCTTCTCCTCATTCGTCCCCCGCCAAACTACCCGGGGCCACACGTCCAATACGCCAACTCGGGCGTAGCATATCCCTTTCCGAACGAAAGCCGGCCAGACTCGCAGCCAAATTCGAACCCAGAAGGCTATCAACACCAATATCCGGCCTGCTCACCACCCTAGCATCACCGTATCCAGTACAGCCCGTTTATGCTCCCGACACCACACCTCCAAATCCCCCTTTCCCCGGGAAACGGAAACCCGCCTCCTCCCCTCCCACCGAGGCGACCACAAGCTCAGAATTATGGCGGATTCGGAGGTGGTCCCGTCGACGCAGCTGCCTATCCTCGTCCGCCCAAAACACACCACAACCCCATGCCGCCAGCGTATCCGCCGCGCCCGGGATCGAGTCCTCTGACCAGCGGATCACTGTTCAGTGCGTCCTCTGCAAAGAAGTGGTTCGACAAGACGAGGCCAAGTACTGGAGAATAAGTTGGAGGCTATTCTGCAAGGACCATCTGGACCTGCGCACCGACCTGCGTACCGACCTGCGTACCGACCTGCGTACCGACCTGCGTACCGACCTGCGTATGCGACAAATGCACCACCTCAGCACCACGGGATGCCACCGCCGCCGCCGCAGGGCTCCTACAATGGATGTGCTCCGGGACCTGGCCCTTGGGGACAAGGACCTCCTCCGGGGTGGAGGGCCGTAGCAGAGGGGGTGGCTATTCTTGTTTTCTTCAGCGTTAGCGTGGCGTTGGCATAGAGAGCTTCTGATATTGATATCATTCATGTTTGCTAGGTCAGAGACGAGGAGGTAGCCAGCCCGTGACGTCCCTGTATGTTAAAGTAAATCGTGCGATGGGTATGGTTCATCTGGCCGGGTATGCACTGGCCGGCAAAGCTACATTTGATCCAACACTATGAAATCAGTACCTTGCTCACACAACTCTTGATGCAAGCAATTCAACTAGCAACTCGACTATAAATTATGTATTCATGTAATTTTGAAGTATTCCATGGGTATTCTTTAATATTATTGCCAGCCTGGGCGTTGCCGCCAAAAATAGAAAACGACTTGTATGTACAAACAAACCTACTCGTTGGTTGTTGACAAGATGCGGATGCGAATCGGCTCGTCGTGACTCGTGACCCCATTACGTCAAGGGCGTGTGTGATCCACACTTGGGCTGCGGCCATGATTCCTCGACAAATTCATGCTGGGCACCAACAACAAAGGCATACGGCATACGATACGGCATACACAGCAATAGTACGTCCCTTTTCATCTTGGTAGGAACGAAGACTCCTTCCTCTCTTCTTTCTTGCTACCTGACGTTGGAAAAGCTGCACAATTGGACTCCGCTTTCATACTCCGACCGCGCCCAGATACCAAGTGGGCGGCCCGGCGGTGAGAAAAAAAAAAAAAAAAAAAAAAAGCTGACTCGCCCAGAGAAATCCAGAAAAGGGATCATGTGTCCGTCCATCCAGACGGCGAACCGAGTTGTACAGCGTGATGCAGCGGAGAGTGCACTACGGAGTGTTGACGACGGCTTCTTCGTTACTGAGTAACGTGTTGCAAGGCAGGCAGGAAGGCAGGCAGGCTACCGCTGCATTGGGGGAGGGGGAGGGCTGGCTGATAGGCAGCTCGTTGGAATTTTATTACCCGTTTCACGTTCCCGTCCAGGCGTTTGTTTGTGTAGCCAGCTGGCTTTGCGTTGGATTGAAACAAGGGCGTGCTCTGGGAGCTGACGGGAGGCTCGACACGAGGTACATTACGGAGTAGAATGAGCAAACATGTACTCCGTACGGAGTACATTCCTCCCTCATTTATTCTACGGAGTGAACTCAGCTGGCACTATCATTGGTATATTAATAATAGCAGTACTCCGTGGCACCTTGTTGACCCTGCCCAACCGGGCGGCCCGACCGACTCAGCCAGGCAGGGAAGGCAGGAGAATGCTTTGAGCCGGGCAGGAGCAAAGCGCCCTCAGTAGAGTCAGTACGGTAGTTAACGCTCTACATGATAATAAAATATCCAATTCGCTCCTCCCCCAAAGCGGCCCTCGGGTGCCACCAGACCGGCCTGGGACAGACACTGGGACCGCCGGGGCTGATGGCTAAAGCATTGCATCAGTGTTTGTTCAACATCAAACCATTAAACCCCAGCAAATGATCAATTGTGGCCAATTCCCCAACCCCAACCCCCAAAATTGTTAACCCGCCAACCCGCCAATCCGCTGCCAGCCAACCAGTTCACTACATCTCCTCCGAGACGATAAGGCTCCAGGTACATAGGTGACAGGGCTTGATCCAATCAAAATCATCGCCACTCCAGACTGTGCCCAATCAACAGCAATAAAATGGGCCTACCACGTACCTGGAGCCTTATCGTCTCTAAGGAGTTATTACATACATACAGTAGGCAGCTATTGCCTACCTGTCTGGAGACAGAGACCGAGGAGCTTGTACTCCGTAGACCCGTACATGTAGGTCCTTGGAAATTTCCTTTTCCATGCCAGAAGTGGCCCGACCCCTCTGCTCTGTTCGCTTTTGCCTGTCCCGGCCCGAGCTTCCCTGCCACCCTGCACACCTCGCCTCGCCTCGCCTCGCCTCGCCTTGCCTAAACATCCTCCCTTGGCCGCTTTGCCCCTCCCTTTCCTCACCTCCTCCTGCTCGCGCCTCTTTTCCCTCTCTTTTCTTCCTCTCATCATCCAACACCCCCACACAACCACCACCTCCTCCTCCCCGTCACTCGCCAGCTTTGTCTGGTCAACGACGCGAAGAAGCTCGCTCGACTGCTCTCTTGTGAGCTTCAAAAACTCAATCTTCTCTCATCGATCAGCTGGCAGACGACGACTTGTGACTTTTGCCTTTTCGTCGACTTCTCCATCTTCCGTCACCGCCCAACCCGACGTCGTCTAGCTAAAAGCAAGACGTGCCACGACAATCACGCCCTTTTGACCGCCTCTTGCAGACAATTCATCCACGAGTACAGGTAAGCTGATTTGGACTCGAGGAAAGAAAACACATTACAAAAACTTCCTCACAACCTTGCGTTCATTTATAACCCTCATTCCATGTAGCAAAGAACGCGTCCACAGCTTGAATTTGTGTGTTTTGTTTCATGATTCGTCTTTTGATCCTGCTCTTCCGGTGGGTTCCGCGTTGCTAGGTCCGGAGTGCATCGTTCTCTGGTTCCGTAGCCTGTATGAACTCCGTACCCAGTGCACTACATATTACCAGCGCCTGCATTTCGGCCTGCCCACAATTGCAGAGACAGACCCTCGGCCGACGCAGGCCTGCACCGAACTTGGCCCGGTGGCGGCGTTGCAGCCTTCAAAACCTTCACTCTCCACAACTGTGCACCACCATTGCTCCATTCTTCAATCATCACACCCGGCGTCTTTGACCAGTTTTCTTTTCATCAAGTTTGACGTTCAATCAATTCGGGCTTGAGCTCACAACCAACCCATTCATCATCTTTACTAATCCGACGCTTTCCAGCCGCACTGCATAGGCCCGTACTTGCCATCGATCGATTCTCTCATCACGACCTCGAACAGTTTGGTTTCTTCCGATAGGAAAAGGAGCTCCTGCAGCCGAACGGAAACATGACGACAATGGTAAGTGGTTCAACTCAGATCACTCTGACGAAAGAAAATACGTCATGAGATCGTACATTAGCTCCTGGGGATTGTCCTGAAGCAAGGTGCTGTTGAATCTCATGGCAGATTCACTGCCTCATGTAGCAGCACCCTCATGTGTACATGCTGTAGTCGTCTGCAGCTAAAACTCGTACGGCTTGGTAAATCGAGGACAATTACTTATATATTGCTTACAGGATCTTCGCGTCGGTAACAAGTACCGCATCGGCCGAAAGATCGGTTCCGGTTCTTTCGGTGACATTTATTTGGGCACCAACATCATTTCTGGAGAAGAAATCGCCATCAAGCTGGAGTCTGTCAAGGCCAAGCACCCCAGCTGGAGTATGAAGCTCGTGTTTACAAGTCGCTCGCCGGTGGTGTCGGTATTCCATTTGTGCGCTGGTTTGGCACTGAATGTGATTACAACGCCATGGTTCTCGACCTTCTCGGCCCCAGTTTGGAGGATCTTTTCAATTTCTGCAACAGAAAGTTTTCCCTGAAAACCGTTCTACTGCTTGCCGACCAGCTCATCTCCCGCATCGAGTATATTCATGCCAAGTCATTTATTCACCGTGACATCAAGCCCGATAATTTCCTCATGGGCATTGGCAAGCGTGGCAACCAGGTCAACGTGATTGATTTTGGTCTGGCCAAGAAGTACCGCGACCCCAAGACTCACTTCCACATTCCTTACCGTGAGAACAAGAACCTTACCGGTACCGCTCGTTACGCTTCCATCAACACCCACTTGGGTGTCGAGCAATCTCGCCGTGATGACATGGAGTCTCTCGGCTACGTCATGCTTTACTTCTGCCGCGGCTCTCTCCTGGCAGGGTCTCAAGGCAGCAACCAAGAAGCAGAAATACGATCGCATCATGGAGAAGAAGATGACGACCCCTACTGAGGTGCTCTGCCGCGGCTTCCCCAACGAGTTTGCCATCTACCTCAACTACACCCGATCCCTTCGCTTCGACGACAAGCCCGACTATAGCTATCTCCGTAAGATCTTCCGCGATCTCTTTGTCCGCGAAGGCTTCCAGTATGACTATGTCTTTGATTGGACTGTCTACAAATACCAGAAGAACGCCCAGGCCATTGCTCAGGCCGCTGGTCAGGCCAATCCGGAGGAGGACGAGAAGGCTCGTGCATCCCGCACCAATGCTGCCAATGCCGGCCAGTCTGGTGTTGCCAAGCCCAACGCCATTCCCAGCTCTCGCCGCAAGATGCTTGAACGCGGATCCGGTGCCGGTGTGGACAGCCCGGACACCAACCGTGCAATCGGCGGTAGCGATAGGATGTGAGTGTCTTAAGAATAGCCCAGCCTTCAACGACAAAAATTTTCTCTTTGTAAGGAGTCATTTTCCTGCGCGCGTTGACTGCCCTTGATAACCGCTGGCCGGAAGGAAAATGTGCTGACAATCTATGGCTGACTCAGTGGACGATAAACAGGCTTCGCTCTGCTTCAAAGGGAGCGGCTTATGCCTCTGGCAGTTACCGGCCGAAATGATTCGTGAAAAATGGCTTACCCCACCCCTCCCCGCGCTTCACGGGATCTCAAATGGAAACCTTGGTCTAGATATCTGCAACGATGACATGGACTTTTATCCGTTCATATCCCCACACGGTCAACAAACAAATTTGATATGAAGAGACACCGCCCAGAGACTGGAGAAACTGGAGCTTCTGCCATTCTCTTAACAAAATCAGGGCTCACAGTGCGTCGGCGTGTCTTTTGACGCTCGGGGTGTTTTCCAGGGGCTTCGCGATTTGTTTCTGTCAACTTGCATTTTCATCGTTGCGCATTGCTATATTTCGTTCTTCGACGCATGTTAGGGTTTATGAATTGACGCATGGCTCGGATGGTCTGCCGCTTGACAGGCAATTGTTCTTGGTGTTGATGGTAAGCAACTTGTGCTTGATCACTCATCTAGGCAATTTTCTTGTCATCGGCAGCCGCATCTGAACGGCATGTCCGGTAATTCGACTTGGCGGATTACCGTAGACCGATTACACGAGCATGTTCTTTTTGCGACGATGCATGGTGCTGCTATGGTCCGTGTTTCGCGAGCCATGAAGAGCTCTGCATGGCATCAGGACTCCTTCACGACGCAAGATGACATCTGGAGTCTTCCAAAACTTATCCGTTCA
Source organism: Epichloe gansuensis (assembly GCA_023658505.1). Classification (NCBI taxonomy): domain Eukaryota; kingdom Fungi; phylum Ascomycota; class Sordariomycetes; order Hypocreales; family Clavicipitaceae; genus Epichloe; species Epichloe gansuensis. Next base: position 7,555,211 of record CP098281.1, read on the forward strand.
CTTCGGAATTCTGGCCTCAAGTGATTGCGGTACAGCTGCGTTTCGTCCCACGGTTCGTTTTCGGCACTTTCTTATCTTTCTTTGGTCATTACTTCTGCGCCCTCCAACACTTTTCTCCTTTTGCATTCTGGGGTTTGGGCTTTCGCCACCAGACAGCTTCTGGGGAGGTCTGAGAAATCGAAGGAGTCCGCCTTATTAGCCAATCTGGGGTTCGACAGGAAAACACCAAAATCGTGGTACCGTGACCACATTGCCCACCTCAGTCTGGTATAAGTCATTACTACCACCACAGGCTCTGGACAGTTTTGATCAGGCGGTGGTGGATCGGGCAAACATAGTTGAGACATGGCCATGTGCACACAAGAGGTCCAGCAGGAGGTTGACGCCATGCATCGGAACATGTCTGCTTTAATATGAATGCGACTGTAGGCGCGCTGACTTGCAAAGAGCAAACCATCGTCGAGTCAGACTACCTATTGCCATTCTGCCGCCAAGGCAGTGGATCATGTCCAAGCTGGCCAGTATTCCATTAGATAGTTTTCAATAATTGATTGCATGTTAATTTCTTTGCTATATTGATGTTCCAAACTATGTCAACGTGGGGCGCAATCAAGCATTACGTCCAGGCCAACGTGATTTGATCTATGTGACTGACATCCAAGGGCCGGGCCTAGACTTCCAAGCGATTGATGGTGTATAAAAAGCACGGGGCTTCCTGCCCAACAGTAATTTTCGCGTGAGCAGGGACAGACAAGCGGGGAGACTCACGCGGAGGGCGAAGTGTAGCATGGCATGAGGGGGTGGTGACAAAAAGGAAAGGAAAGGCCAGCACGGTTGAACCATGTTACGTAGACCCAGCTTGCCCGGCATCGGATCACGACATGTGGTGTTGAACAGTGGCATACATGGAAGGCGCACACCTGCCTGCGGCTCATTGAAGTTGACCTACTGGAAACATTGTTGTTGTCTGGTGGGTTTGGCGTCAAACTGGTGAACATGACCAATTCAGGCCGAGATCGTGGATTCCCTTTTTTATATTTTTCTCACTGGTGACGTGGGTGACGTCTGACGGGAATCTCCAGATGGCGTGGGCAGGCAGCCCGCCTCTTCCTCGACGCACCCCGACGCCCTTGCCGCTACGCTACGCCATGTACACTTGCGCTACACTGCAATCATCATCATCGTCCAACCCACCAACTTTAGTCGGCAGAACGTCGTCTCCCAACACTGCCATCGCTTCCTTCTTCTGACCCCTCCTCGTACTCTGCACAGAGTACGCGCTCAAACGACGTCGACGAGCCTCAACCTGCATCTCGCCAACGACGCAGCAATCTCAACACCAGCAGCCATGCCTCCGTCCGCTGTCGACCTGCTGGTCCTTACCTTCAATTGCGCAAAGTCCTTTATTAGTGTCGGCGTGTTTGCGAACCACGTGCACACTGCATTTGCGAACAATGCTACCACTTTACCCGACATTGTTGTCCTGTAAGCATGGCCCCTGGATCTCGGAACCTTTGCATCTTGCATCTTGCATCTCGAATCTCTAGTCTATACGAGTCTATACGGAGTACCTTTGCGCTGAACGCCTCGCAGATCTCTACAGGAAATTGCCCCGTTAAGTCAGTCCTTTATCGGGGACTACTTCCTCAACCCGTACTTTTCTCGATTCGACGAGGCAATCAACCTTGCTGCTGCCCAAAGACTACAACAACATGGTGCTCAAACAAGAGCTGCAGAAGCTGCGTCTGAGCCCGTGCTATCTGTCACGCCGACTCATTCGGATCCAGAACGACTACGACAAGGCGAGCCCGAACGAGCCTATACGTTGATGAAGGCCCACAACGTTGGATACACGGCCATCTTACTCTTCGCCAAGGATCCTCAAAGCATACAGAACCTGCAGGACGCCGAAGTTGGCTTTGGCGCCGCCGAGATGGGCAACAAGGGAGCCGTGGGTCTACGGACGCTGTACGACATCAAGGGCGATGGGAAGGAAGCGACGGAACTCACTTTTGTGGCCACCCATCTGGCTGCCATGGAGTGGAACTTGCCGCGGAGGAATGCCAACTGGGCCGCCATCATGAGAGGCATGACGTTTGGAGACCCCGACGCCGTACTCGACGAGCTCAGGGGCCCGAGGAACGCCTGCACCACCAACGCCAGCCGACTCGGATGATGGCAGTGATGAGGACGGCGGTGAGCGACACCGTCTGCTGCACGACGCACACCACAGGAGCACCTCCAAGTCCGGGAGCGCTTGCACGATATATCCGTCTTCAAACCATCCTCTCACCTGTTCGTCGCTGGTGATCTCAACTATAGAATATCAACGTCATCCCCACCACCCAACGCCGCCTTCCCAAGCTTGGATCCCTCTTCAGAAAGCTACTACCCTACTTTCCTACCCCTGGACCAGCTCACGCGCGAGAGACTGGCTGGCCGGACCATGCACGGACTCTCCGAAGCACATGTCAGCTTTCCACCTACTTATAAATACAAGGTGCTCCCCAAGCAAACTCCCGTAGACGACGAGGATGAGGGCCAGGTTCCTGGAAATTTGCATCCCATCGATATCCCAGCTGGACAGACCGCGTATTGTACCTCGACGTTCCCCATGGGTCCAGTCGAAAACACCCGGCGAGTCATCACCCAGCATCAAAGTCCTCGCCTACGACGCTCTTCCCGTCCTCAGAAGCAGTGATCACCGCCCCGTCTACCTCAGAGCGCAAGTACCCCTCATACCGCCCGAGGGCATGACGCCGCCGGATTCAGAGCGCGAAACGTCGTCGGATCCTCGCGTCAAGTTGCCCATCGAGGTTGATCCCGAGGCATGGGCCCGCAGAAGGGCTGCCCGGCGCAAGGAACTGGTGACGGGATGGAGTGCCTTTCTGTGGAGCACCAAGGAGGGAGCCTGGGTGTTGGCTACACTGCTGGCTATGGGCATGGGAACCTGGTGGTTCTGCAAGGCGGGATAGAGAGGTCCTTCTTTCTTTTTATTTCCTCTGCCTCTCCCTATTCTTCTTTTGATGAATCACCTCTCTGCTCTTCCTTTAGTCATGATATGTGAGCGAACACGCACGGTATATTGCGTTTAAAGGCGCCGGGGACACATGGACATAATTGCTTCTTGGTAAATCATTTCACTTGTAAATGAATGGTCAAGCGTAGAATAAACACGGGGTTGAAAGTCGGTTCAAATTTTTTTTTTTCGATGCGTACTCGCTCATCTTCTCGTTTGGTTGGTAACGATTGGCCTGACCTTGGCTTGGGCTCCTCGTGGCATTGCTGCTAATAGGTCCCTGAATTCTTTCTTACCCGAGATGTGTCGATGGAAAAAGACGCACTTTTTGTCCGTTAGTGAACAACATTACGATTCGAGATGAGCAGTGAAAGCGAAGCACACTTGAGTATAAATGGTCATGGTGGGGATTTTCAACTTTAATCATGCTCAAATGGCGACGGCCTGCGTATCTAAATGGAATTATCAAAACGCCCAACGGTACGTTCATGAAGAGAAGGAGAATAAAAACACCACGTTCCCTCCTCTTTGCGCTGTATTTCGATGCTCGTCGTGACGGGGCCTTAGTACGCATACTGCGATGCGGCGTGTGGATTTTATGGAAAAATAAAAAAGGGGGCGGAGCACAGAATATGAGTATGAGAGACACGGCCGCGAAGGAATGTATTTTTCTTTGGACGTCAAAAATCGGCAAAGTACTGCTCATACTTTTGCGCCATGTCCTTGGTGTACTCGTCCCGCTTGCCGTCGTCCTCGGGGTACGTGTCGAAGCACTGCGCATCGCCGGGGTACCGTATCGGCGGGACGATGGGGCCCTGTCGTCTGCGGTTGAGCACGTCGTCCCAGTGGACGTGCTGGAAGAAGGGTGGTCTTTGACGCGGCTGGCGCCTCCGCTGATGTTGCCGAGGCGTCGGGATCGGTCGATTGTGCAGAAGGAGCGGATGATGTCTTTGGCCTCGTCGGAGAGGGGGTCCTGGGGAATGTGACTGGTTTTTCTACAATTCTGGCAATTGACGATTGGGGTTAGTTTGATTGAGGAGGGTGTGTGTGTGTGTGTGTGTGTGTGTGTGTGTGTGTGTGTGTGTGATTGGAGCCGGCGCGTACTTACTGCTTGTAGATTTCAATGGGATTCTGGTGCCAGAATGGCGGATAGCCCGTGAGAAACTCGTACATCAGAATGCCGAGCGCCCACCAGTCTACTGCCGTGGTGTGGCCCTGATTTTGGATGACCTCTGGGGCGAGATATTCTGGCGTGCCGCAGAGGGTGTACGTCTCGACCGGGTGGTCGTCCCTGTGGCCCAGGCGCTTGGCGAAGCCAAAGTCGACGAGCTTGATGTGGCCGTCCCTGTCCAGCAGGAGGTTCTCGGGCTTGAGGTCCCGGTACGCCACGCCGCCTTGATGCTCGTGGAGAAACTCCAGGACGAGGACAATCTCGGCGGCGTAGAAGCGGGCGGTGGGTTCGTCGAACCGCCGGAACTTGCGCAGGTAGCTGAAGAGCTCGCCGCCGGGGACGTAATCGAGGAGCATGTACAGGGAGTCGTGGTCCGAGAACGAGGCGAGGAGGCTGGTGATGAACGGGTGGCCTGCCACATCGGCGAGGACGGATCTCTCGTGGCGGACGTGGTCGACCTGCTTTAGTTTGATGACTTGGGTCTTTCGCAGTATCTTGAGGGCGTAGACCTCGGCGTTGCCTGTGGTGTCTTGTTCTAGGGGCGTGTCGGGGGCGTTTGACGGCCGGACGAGACAGACTCGCGCAAAGGTGCCTGCATGGGAGGTTTTTTTTTTTTTTTTTCCTCGAGGTCAGCGATATTCCAGCAATGTTGTTGAAACTTGTCGTGGGTTGGGATAACAACCTGTTCCCAGAGTACGGACAACTTTGAAGTTACTAGGATTGAACTTTTGTGTCCTCGGCAACGACCCGATTTGTCTAATGCTCGTCGTCGAGTCTTGTGACTGGAAATGGCCATGTGAATGATGCCGATGCTGATGCCGATGCTGATGACGATGATGGATTTGGTCGTGTGCCATGTGAGAGCCAGATACCGGCGGCGGAGCTAGATTATTCGAAGAAGACAAGGCGCCATGCGCTTGCGACTGTGCCACTGTTGCGGCCATGTCGTCGGGATTTAGGTCGTGTTCCAAGAGACACTGATGATGTATTGAAGATGTATTAGTTAGTAACCTCGGTTCCAAGAGAAATAAGGTTAAGGTGCGTGTGGAAGAACGTTTTGCGAAGATTTTCGTTTCAGGTCCGGCTCATCGCCACGTGGACACGGCAACAATGAGAATGAGTCTTGACTGGGTCGCGGCAAGCTGTGTGCTATGTACACGGCATGCGGTCTCTTTCCCTTTATCTTTGGCGGATCGTGAGTCTGGTGCAATGCGTTTTTGCTTGAATGGAAACTTTGGGCCAGAGAATGCACAGAATTAGACACGCTCTTCTCTCACTCACACACACACACACACTCTCTCTCTCTCTCACACACACTCCCTCTCACACTCCCTCTCACTCTCACTCTCTCACCCACTCTCTCACTCTCGGTCGTTGCTCAACAGAGCGAGAGGGGAGAAGCGGGCCACAAAAGTGACGCTCTTCCGGGCTTGCGGCAAGTGGAGGAGCAATAGCAACAGTTCAGAACGTTGGAACCAGTGACAAGAGACGGCGGTCTGCCCAGCAGCAGGGGAGACGGCTATGGAATGGGGATGAAAGGACGAAAGCAAGTCGAATGAGACGAGCCACAAAGGTATGAAAACGCAAGCATTCCCAGCAATCAATGCTGCGTGAGCCTCGAGCCGATGGCACCCAACGAGTCCCAACTAGTCAAAACTTGAGCACATGGAAGAGGGGGCGTACGGGGCTCGGATCCTGCCTGCCCATCGATGGTCCGATGGATGATGGGTGACCACGGCCCGCGAAGCCAACCAACCGTCTGCAGAAGATCTGTACATTGTACTTATGACGCAAGCATGGAAGGGGAAGGACGGAGGACGGAGAACGGATGAGGAGGGGTGGATTCGTGGAATGGGTGGAATGGGTGCCACCGATCAGGAATCGACCACCCACCAGATTGTAGATGGATCATGATAAGCCGAGCAGCGAACCAAAGGAGGGGTCCTGTCAGTAACACATGCATGTAATTAATAGCTGACTGGGCTTGGCTGGAATGGTGGGGTGCTCGATCACCCGCGGGTATCTTGAGTGATGCGTTCAAGTTGAAAGTTGATGGAGCAGACATTTCGAAAGACATGCATGTCAGACATGTCAGACAACCACATCGCCCGCCAAGACATGACTGCAGCAGGCCGGCGTTATGAGACGGATTGTAAATGCGGGCCAAAAATCGACGTAATGTATTTCGGAGAGACATCCAGAGGCTGCATTATAAGCTGATTATGTCCTCTGCCCAATGTCCAATATCCGGTGTGGTGTAATGGCTATCATACTGCGCTTTCATGGTTTCCTGGGAGTGCCGCAGGGACCGGGGTTCGATTCCCCGCATCGGAGTCGCTTTTTTGGAGTTCCGTATCTCTCGTCTCTCTTTTTTTTTTTTTTGGGGGAGCGGGGGCAAGGCCAGATAGGAATAAAGAAGCAGAGTGGTGGACTTTCGACCGGTGTAGAGTATCAGTTGTTACTTTGATTATACTTGCACTACGGAGTACTTGCCTTGCAAAATTAGATTAGCAATAGCGTTTCGTTCCATGAACTGGATGCCATGTACATACGGAGTAGGGATATATATGTACTCCGCATGGGCGGCGGGGATCGCAAACTCCTTCGCAAACAGGTCTCAATCACCCAACCGTAGCACAGCTCCTGCATACTAATAGTGCAACTTGAAGCTGTCGCCTGTGTTTGTCTTCTTTGCCTACTCCATATTCCCGGATTACAGTCACAGGTCTGAGGTTTTTGTTTCCTCTTTGCTTTTTTTTTTTTTTTTTTTTGCTTTTCCCTTATCACAAGTTCCGTAACTCCAAGTGAGTTAATGAGGGGCAAAGAAAGACGGCAGATTCTTGATGAAGATCCATCAATGCATGACTCGAGAATTTAGCTTTGGCTACGTTCATGTACTCGAGTCCGAACTTCATTTCGTCCGCCACGAAGAGCAACAGGCGAGGGGATGGAGGGGCTTATGATGTCACACCACCGGATCGTCAAGCTATCTCATTATTGTTCAGTGCTGGTTGAATTCCCGTACAAAATGCTCTCAGACGACTCGATTCCAGTCAATATGGCGCACTATTCGCGGAGAAAGAAAGAAGGAGATTGAGCAGATTTTTTTTTTTAAAAAAAAAAAAAGTATCATGCGGGGATGCAAGCATCGCGAGGTGCGAGGAGGGCTCGCACGCCGAATCGACGGCCACCAAGCTCCAAGTTACAACGCACTCGCCCACTGTAAAAGCACCCGCTGGGAGCTGTTTGTTGGTGGCTGCTACGCCCCGTGTCTTGGCGACCTGTGCCAGCAAACTCAGCTCTAAGGTCGCCTCACCTTTTTTTTTTTTTTTTTCAGCCAGTCAAGCACTGGCATCCAACAGCCGCACCCACCGTCACCTCCACACCAGCACCATCACCTCCGTCCCGTCCTCATGCCATCGCACCTCGTGCATTCCTGAAGCGTATGCATCCTCCTTTTGGAAAGCAACACCATCCGTCAACAACTTGACAATTATCTTGACGTGTCGCTCGCTTCCTGTCCTCAGCTCGACTCTGAAACCGGTCCCTTTCCCTCCTGCTTTGAGCATCTTTCCCATTGCGCCAAGCCGCTCGCTTCCTTTGATACCGCCATGCGGCGCTGGTGATCGCGACCATGTTTTCCAATTTCACGAATATCGTGCAAAAGGCCCAGCAGCTGATTGACCCGACTCAAGGCCTGAATCTCTCGAGCTCCGACAAGAATCCCGCCAAAGCGTCCCTATTTCAGAGCCAGTTCCGCCTGCCCGCCTCCCAGAACCCCTATACGAGATCAACGCCGAGCTTACCATCCCGCCTTCCAACGCTACTCAGGGCGACAAGGACCGTGACCGAGGATGGCACTACGCTGGAAAACTCCACTTGTCCGAAGCGTACTTGTGTTTCTCTACCACGCCGTCAAGCTTTGCTCAAACCGCCAGCACATCGACGTCGTTGACCTTTGCTGGGCAGACCCACGGCGCTGGTCCAAGTGGGAATGGCTTCACGTTTCCACTATGTGCTATCAGAAGAGTCGAGAGATTGAACAGTCAAAACTTTCAGGTAATCTTGTCATCTACATGTGTTCCTCATCACGCGTGTTGGGGGAGGGCAGACTCATACTCATACTCCCCATTCTCACGCGAGCGTGCTGCAACAACTCTTTCTGACGTTTTCTTGCTTCCTAGTTTGCACTTGCTATTACGACCTGGAATGGATTGTTGGCCGATAGCACAAAAGACAAGGATGGAAGCAAAACTGCAAAAGATGGCAGAGAACAGCGCATCGCGATTCATTTGGCCGACTCCCGACCCGCCTGCGAACGGTTTTGCGACGGCCTCAAAGAGGATTGAGATCTGGTGTGGGCAACGTCGGGAAACTGCGAAGGGTTGTCGCGGAATGCTACTCCGAGCATCTGCTTCGAACCGAAGACAAAAGGGTGCCGATCCGCCGGACGCTGGCCTGGGAATGATGTTCAGATACCCTGGTGACCCGAAGAAGCTGCGAGACAGAGCAAAAATGCGACTCTGGGCCGAATACCTACGGGATAATGGCAGAAATTTGACCCTGATCCGTCAACCCACATTTCATAAACTGATTCGAGTCGGCCTGCCCAATCGATTACGAGGAGAGATTTGGGAGCTCACGTCCGGCTCCCTATACCTGCGCTTGGAAAACCCCAATCTCTTTGCCGATACATTGGACAAGTTTGAAGGACAGGAATCACTTGCCATCGACGAGATTGAGAAGGATCTGAACCGAAGCTTGCCAGAATACCCTGGCTTCCAGAGTGAAGAAGGCATTGGTAGACTTCGCCGAGTCCTAACAGCGTACAGCTGGGTGAACCCTGATGTCGGATACTGCCAAGCCATGAATATTGTTGTGGCGGCGCTACTCATCTACATGTCCGAAGCTCAAGCTTTCTTCCTGCTTTCTTCCCTATGCGATCGGCTTGTACCCGGTTATTACTCGACCACCATGTATGGAACATTGCTGGACCAAAAGTGTTTGAATCGTTGGTTGAGAGAACCATGCCCATTCTGTGGGAGCATCTGGTCAAGAGCGATGTACAACTATCAGTCGTCTCACTACCGTGGTTTTTGTCATTGTACATCAACTCGATGCCGTTGATCTTCGCTTTTCGCGTGTTGGACGTCTTCTTTGTCGAGGGCCCAAAAGTGCTGTTCCAAGTTGGGTTGGCGATTCTCCGCATCAACGGCGAAGAACTACTGGATGCTGCTGATGACGGAGGCTTCATCTCTGTCCTGAAATCATACTTTGCGAGACTAGACGAGTCGGCCCATCCCAAATCAGAAAATCCCAAGCTTCGAGCCGTCACCAGGTTCCAAGAGCTTATGGTGGTTGCTTTCAAGGAGTTTTCTGGCATCACGCACAGCAGCATTACAGCACTGCGATTAAAGAAGAAGGACGCTGTTCTGAACAATATTGAAAATTTCGCCAAGCGGACTGCTATTCGAAATCTCGGACCCGACAGCAAGCTACTCGGAAATGAGGAGCTCGGCGCACTGTACGACAGGTTCTACAGCATTTTGTACGAGAGGCAACAGCGAGACCTCATGATTCAGGAAGAAGCCAAGAGACGAGCCAAAACAAGCAGGATGCGAGCGTCGGAGATATTCGCCTCAACACCAAACCAAGTAGAGAAGGGTCGTGTTGGACTCGGCCCCAGTACCAACCTGATGGATTATGATGCTTTCAGGAGTTCCTGGCCAGCATGTGTAAGTGGGCTATTTCCGACTCACCCGGGCACTCGCGAAGCCACACCGGGTCTGGGGAGGACATATTCTCGAGATTCAATAGCGCGAGACGAGCCCCAGACAACATTTCACCATGGGGTCGGGCCCAGAGCCTGCAGAGCACGAGTTCCTCCGGCGAATGTACAACAAATGGGACGTGGATGGCAACGCCGCTCTTACTCTGCAGAATGTCGTCACTGGATTGGCAGGGATCAAGGGCAGAACAGACATCATGGGCACCATCACTTACTTTTTCGAGCTCTACGACGACGACGGTGACGGGAAAGTAGACCGCGAAGGCATTCTACGCATCTCGGAGGCGCTACTGTTTTTGTCGCGCCGTGGTCTCGAAGGATCTCTCAGCCCGAATGCGTCCAGCGTGGCTCTGAATAGTGATGCAGGCAATGTCCAGGATTCCCAAGCAAGCTTGCCGGCGAGCGCGCCAGTGAATGAGAGGTTTCTGGGCAGTGTCAGCGCCTTTATCCGCCGGTGTTTCGAATACGCTGATCGGGATCACCCGCAAAACCAAACTTCTCAAAACACATCAGCATCGATGGGTGGTGGTGGTGACGCGGGCACAGGAACAGACGCAAACGCATTTGCCATTGGCGATGACGAGGATGAGGAGGATCTTATAGGCTTCGAGTCAACAACCTCTGAACCTTGTCCTTCAGAAGCCGACGGATCGGAAAACTTATCCGCAGATAGGCGTCAGGTGTCCAAAGCAAAATCAGAAGCCGCCAATGCGGCGCTCAACCCAGCTCAGCCGATGCACATGACTTTGCCGACATTCAGAATGGTCGTCCTGGCCGATGAACTATTGGAACAGTTCTTTGAATCCTCGTTCCCCTCGTCATTCCACGTTATAGAAGGCCTGCAGAATGCCGCCCTGACACCGCAGAGCTCGTCGTTGACTACATTCGCCAGTCTCGGCTTCAGCTCCCGCCCGCCTGTTCCGATCCACCCTGGCCCACACGGCGCAGGAAGAGGGTTACGTGGCGTACTGGACAACATCGTCACGGACGGCATGCGTGTCGCAACCGAGGTACGACGCCGCATGGAAGAAGCGCAAAAGGAGCTCGAGAAGAACGCTCTGCCCGGACAGCAGCGCCCTGACGAAGAAGAGGAAGATGATGACGACATTGGTATTGCTGTCGGCGCTAGAAAGGGACCCCGGTGGTCCCAGTGGGGACGACCGATCTGTCAAGAGCTCGGATCGTGACTTGTTGGACGGATTGGACGCCGGAGCAGGTACATCAAAGGAACAAGACCAGAGTCTCATAGATGCTGGTGCTGGAGAGGGACGACTGCGGGCAGAGACAGTGGCACCGCCGGGAACAGGCGTGGTTGAGTTTGAAGGGTGAAGAAAGGATGTGTGAGGGAACGAGCTTGGACAAGCAAGGGTGAATATGAAGACGATGTATGAGCGAGTGCGAGAGATTCCTGAGACGGCGTCATTTGCTGGCAAGAGCAGCGGAGGTATGGCATGCAAAGGGACTGACTATATTGGATTCATATGGGCCAAGGCGCAGGGCAGGGAGTATTAGCTACGACACACAACAACATGACTGACGGGGGCCGAATTTTTTTTTCTTTCAGTTTTACCTCTCATCTTGAAGTGCGACATGACTTCAGTCCAACCGTGTTGAACAAGCGTGTTGTTGAAGACGCCTCGCAAACTCGATACTAACGCCGAGGTACACTATACTCTCTCTTGACTGAGGACAATGTATCTCGTGCTCACCGTCAGCCCCAAGTCTTATTATATAAATATATATTTTCAGCGTCTGTTTCAACGCAGGTATCAGAATATATCATTCCAACGTCTCGTGAATACCGGAATTCCGGAACGCCGGAACTCCCGAAGGCGTTGTATCGCTGTATTTCATCTGCGAATGAGTGGGAGTGTGGTGTTCGCATGTCAAATGGGTTGGTCAACCATCCATCCATCAGATAGATGCATTACGTCGTTGAGCCTCACGTCACTCCCATCGACTCACCATATACTCTTCATCTCACCTGCGAGAGCTCCAGATTTCTGCCGCCAGAAAAGAAGTATTGGGCGCCGAGAGGTCTGGTAAGTAGACTTTGTGCTACGACGGCTTTTTATCTTCTTTGTTCTTTTTTTTTAAAAAACACCGGAGTAGCTGTGCTGGCTTTTGATGATTGGTCTGTCAGGCAATGTTGGTACTGCGGACGGATGCTGCTCTGGGCCAGAATCTGCCTACTCCTCTGCAACCACCGTAGACGGGGCGAAACCGAGAGGCAGATATATTTATGCTCCGTGTCTGAAGTGAGGAAAGGGCGAGAGCACTTCATCACGGCTGCACATCACTGTCGAACAGTCTGAAACTCTGCGCAAACAACGCAGCGAGCATGGAGTCATGATATATATATATCCGGGGCATGCACAGGCTGTAGCAGGGATATATCGACGCCTCCTCCAATCAGTCAATAGGTAGAAAATACTCCGTAAAAGACGGAATAAACAGCAGCCCTTTCTCGCCCTTCATCTTTGCCAGCTCTGACTTGTCGTTGACTCGACTGCCGGCCACCGCAAAACTCAGCCACTAGACTACTTCTCCGCAGCGGCTTTATCCTCTTCCTCTTTATCGCTGCTCGCAAATGCCGCAATGATGGCCTTGCCCTCCGCTGCATCATCATCATCCCACGGCTTGAGGCCCATGGAGGCCATGAAGTTGGTCCATCCGCCGTAAGACTTGCAGATGGCACGCTCGCTCGGAGTCAGCAGGGGCTCTGCAGGACTTGTCAGTCTTTGGGGAGGGATGGGGAGAAGAAAATGGGGGGTTGGAAATGCATCAGATGCCGGACTTACGGAGACAGTCGGTACTTGGCATTCTTGCAGATTGTGGAAAGATTCGCAATATAAGTAAGTATCTTGCACCTGTGGACGGGACGCAGAAGGACGGCTTCTCTAGTGTAGAGATGATGGGTACGAGATGAATTGTTGTTGATGAATTTACTGGGACAGAGCGGACAGAGCTCAGCGGAGGTCGGCCAATCACGGCTTGGCAAAGCAGCTGTGCGTCACCGACCGGCGACTGCCTCTGCAAATAAATGGCTGCAAATGGGTTGCCGTATTCCAACCAGGGAAGGGACCGTTCGTCACGAGAAATTGGCACATCCGCGCCGCCATGTTGCACAAACAGGCAGTTAAACTTATGGGTTGGCGCAACAAAAGGGAACCAAATCAAGATGGAGGGAGACAATATCATGACCAAGGGTGAAAAACGTGCTATCAAGGATTGAGATGCCAAGATTGTCCTACATCTAAAAATGATGGCCAGGGGGAGGTCTCAGGATTGATCAAGACCACGCACGGATTGCGCGGTGCGCCGCAATGGCTACCTCGAATCCACGATGCGATTTGAACTTGCTGGCAAGGGTAAAGGGTCGACTGACTGGTTGTTCCTGAATCCTCCTGTTGAGTCCCTGGTGGCGCCACCTTAGGTCGTAGGAGTGATGATGAGTGAGTCAGGCAGGATCCTTCCTCTCTGCCTCTGTCGGTTGTACATGTAGATTACAGTACGGAGTACTCCGTACATATGTACTGACAAGCAGAACAAGACTAATAAATATATGTATGTACGGACTATGTATGTACAAAATGCACCGCCGATGAAGTGGCAGGAGCAGTCAAGCCCCCTGTGCAGCCCCTGTGCACCCCTGTACGGGCGACCCACCGGGCCACTGTATGTACATGTAGGTAGGTGGTACAAAGGCAAGTACATGCTCCGTACGGACTACCACGGAGCAATACAGGAACCCAGGTTGGTAGGTATGACGCAGCTAATACGGCACCTCCTCTGGCCCGTTCCTGTAAATTGTAAAATGGTAGGTACATGGGTAAATTGACCTGGCAAGACCTTTTTTCCATCGTCACCATGTTGCATCATTGAACTCAACAGCCTGGCTACAGAACAGACTAGACTGCCACTTGGAAAAGCTGTATCCAACGACTCGCAAGCAGTAGCCTTGACGCCGTCTCCTTCTTATCAATACCATCCATCGCAGCATACATACGGAATAAAGGTTTTGCTCGATAATTTCCACAGCGGCAGCGATAGCAGAACCGTGGACGGGTACGAGCCACCAGTTGTCGGTGTACACCAGTGACACCACAGACCACAGACCACAGAGGCTGTTGGTCTGTTAGTGACATCTGGGCATATCAACATATCAACCAGGCCTCGAAGCCGTCGACGCGAAAACGATTTGGCAGTCATCATCAATTGCACATTGATTACACTGTGTATACGCAGAAAGTCGGGGTTGGCACGTGTGCCAGCTGCTGGACCAAAACAAGGTCAAAATTCTTGGGGAGGAATCCACAGGGACCACAACAGAGGTTGCCCTCGGTACCCTCGACCTGCTGCAAGCGTCGTGGACTCGTGGGGACTCGTGGACCCGTGAGCAACCCCGTGAGCAATCGTTCGTCTGGTCCATCTTTTGCGTCGCCTTGTTGAACCCGCTCGCCACGCTACTAAAATTATTTGCCTCGTTGGGGAAAGGCTGGCTGGCTGTCTGGCACCCGGCACCTGGCTTCTGAGTGACTGGGAACATTTGCGCATGACTTCAGCCCATGCATCATCTAACTACGGAGTAGACCTTACACATTAGCCAGGCCTATTACCTTTTAGACCCTGAGTGCCGCCCGCTCAGCTTTCAACGCGGCTTTCCCATCTTCCTACCTTTGCTGCTCCGTACACTATTAACACAACCCTCTCTCTCTGGATAAACCCTCGGTCTTTTCTTGACGGCGTCGATCTGACAGGATAATACGGCTTTGCATTCATTGAAATCTCGGTGACGGCCCGAGCTGTTGCCCCGACCATCTGTCTTCTCCGACTGTTAAACCGTGTCCTTTGATCGCCCAAGCAAAGGGGCAAGTACGAAGCACCGCACCTCCGGGGTCAAGTTGCACCAGGGCCTGACCGTCAAACGACCAACCCCTCCCTCCTTTTGGCCTCACACTTCGTGTCCTCTCTGGGTTTCGCGCCCCTTTGGCGGACCATCGACTCCAAAACAAGCAAGGGCTTGCGAAACAACACACTTTATTCGTCGCCCAAAACCGGCCCATTTTTACGATTATCGCCATCGATTTGTCGATCGGCGCGTCGACTCGCCCTTTTCCGTCCTTCGGCTCCCCTGGCTCTGGGTGCCTGGATTTCAGAGCAAAGAAAGCCCCCGCCGTCCACTGGCCGTAGCCGCCCTTCCGCCAGTTTCACCGCAACGGAGGGGGAAAGTCGGGGAGGGTAAACTAATCGTACCATTCATTGTGTCGAGTGGTCTTCGACTTTCTGGCACCAAGTTGGGCCTGTCTATCTATCTACCAAGGCTCAAGGAATTGAATCAACTAATATCCGCCAAAGACATTTCTGTTGTCAGCAACACAAGGTGTTTGTAGCCCGTTCTTGTTCGCCGGGCAATTCGTCTTCCAGCCTTGCAGCCTGCCCGCCAGCCACTGCTTTTGCCCAGTCAAAATGTCTGGCCCCGGATCTTTACAGCAAGGTAAGCAAGCTGCGCTCACAAAGCGCCGTATGTTGCGTCTTTGTCTCGCCATGAACCCCCGTCTCCTTGCCAAGAGGAGCAAGCAGAGTGTTCGTCGCCGCGGTAGCTGTTCGTTATTCGTTGTCCATTTTTTTCTCTGACCTTGTCGCGCGCATTGTCTCCTGGCCCACACATGAAATGGGATGACCTCTCTGCTGTGTCATGTGGAAGGAGATTGTTGTGTTTCAAGTCCTTGGGCTGGTGTTCATGCAGTCCGATCGAGCCTAAAACCAGCTGACATAGTTCTCGTGCGCAGGGCAACTACCCTCTCCTGGGTTATCCGTCAATTTATCCTCAAACAATCCCTTTCGCAATCGCGCCGCTTCTCCAGCCAGCCTGGATGCCGCCTACGCTTCCCCAACCACCTCACCTTTCGATGATACCGCTAGCCGACAAAGACCAGTGTCCCGAAATCCTTTCTTGGACAGATCACCGGATTTTGCACCAAACAAACCCGAACACCAGTCGCTCTCCGCCGAAGACATATTCGTACGTTCCAATTTACCCTGTGCACGCCACCGCACTTGCTTGTGGATCAAATGCAACCCTCTCTTTTCATGCATCATTCTACACGGTGCGACTGCGAATGCTAATCCCTCAATTCAGGATTCCCTGACACTCGAAGACGAGATGCCCAACGACAAAGATCTTCCGGCGCTTCCAGCGCCTCCAGCGCTCACTGCTCAGCGAAAGCCATCAAAACAGCCCATCGCCCCTCGCACTGGTGAAACCCTACAGATCGATAACAAACATCGACCAACCAAGTCGCAAGAAGAGGCCATGAGAGCAAAGAAGCCCGTGCCTGGTCCTCGCCCCGAGGCTTCGCGATCGCCTCACCGCAGACCGCCCCCACAACGTCGACCTCGACGAAATTCAGAGTCTTCAGCCATGGACTTCAGTTCTCTGCCCATCACCCCGAGGAGATGAAGATGATTGAGGCGAAGCGCCTTCGCGATCGACAACGCGAAAAGGTAGTTCGAGAAGGTCGAGAGCCTCGCGAAGCTCGCGAAGGCCGTGAGGCTCGGGACAATGAACGAGAGGAGAGAAGCTCGGGACAAAGGACGAGATGCCAAGTCAAGGAGCAAATCCGGCCGCCCAAGCCGGCAAATGGATCTTATCGACCAGCTAGATGCAACTAGCATATATGGCACGGGTCGTAAGTTTAAGGAGTACCACGAACCATGCCGGGAATAGCGTTCAATTGCTAACAAAAACCCTACTTGGCGCAGTGTTCCATCACGACGGGCCCTTTGACGCCCTGAACCCACATCGAAACAAGAGCAGTCGCCGCGCTCCCATGCAAGCATTCCCCAAGGACTCGCTGAACAACTCCCTCGGTGGCGCTGGTCCCTTGAACCGTAACCCAGATCATGCGCAATTCATGGGCAATGGTACTGACGAGGCTTTCCGTGACTTCGCTACCGGCCGCAAGATCAAGAACGGATACAATTATCCGACCTCGTCGTCGACGGAAGCAGCCATTTTCGATCCAATCTCTCGTGGCGACATTGTCCATGGCGACGAAAGCTATGGGCTTGGCACATCTACATTCCTGGAAGGCGCACCCGCCGCACGAGCTGCCATAGTCAGACGGCAAGCAGAACAGCAGCAGGAGACGTCGAACGGTGGTTTACAGCGCAAGAAGTCCTTGGCTCAACGAATCCGTCATATCAACAGAGCTACGCGCGAATTCGCACCATCGGGTAGGATGACCAATCCTGAAGGCACAAGTAGCAAGCGATCACCAGATCCAGTGCCAGCGGCATCCAGTGCAGGTCTCGAGCCCAACCCCTTTTTGCCGAGTTCACCAAAGATGAGGAAAAGATGACGGGCAAGACGCGAGAGAACAATGTCTCCCGTCAGTCCACCATCTGTTCCACGCCGCATGTCAGGTTCTGCGTTGGAGCGCAGAGCCACCACAGAGGCCACTCCGAGTCTCGAAGATGCGGCTCCTGCTAAACCTTCGGGCCTCTTGGGTCGCATGAAGAGCCTCAAGGGTGGACGAAGACCTAAGAACTCGGACACCGGAAGCCAATCTGCGGCCCCTGGAATGGCAATGTAAATGTTAGTTGGGTGCACATGGGAGTGAGCTTATATTTACTATAGCCTCGCTGCTGGCAGAAAGCCTGCAGTTGGATGCATGGACAAGCTGGCCGGGTATGAGTGGAAAAGTCTCTCGAGAGTCTCGATAATTACCCATGCGCAAAACGAGACTCACCAACAAGACAAGATTTTGCGATGCTTGTCTGAAGTTTCCGACTCTGGGACCTGAAGTACTGTCGGGACTGAGAAACCTTGCGCAACCGCAACAGATGCGTTACCGAACATGAAGAAGGAAATATTTTTACTTGACTTGATGGGCGCTGTCGTCACGGCCAAGCAAGACATTATGGACAAGTTTGGGGAAGAGCATTCGGGGGCTGGCTAGGGTGTCGAGGTTCATTTGAACGTTTATTTGATCGACATGGGGATGGGGCCCGGGATCGTAAAGGAGCTGAACGTACTGGACGAAAGGAACAGGGGGAGAGAGGGGAGAGAGAGAGAGAGAGAGAGAGAGAGGAGAATGGGAATGGGCGCTGTGGGACCAAAGGCATCGGTGCCGTGAAACATACCTAGGCAGATTGCTACGAGTAAGGTTTATGTTGAGAGAAGCTATACATAAATCGTCAACGCAGATGCACGTGAATGCTGGTGTTATGTTGGCTGGGGCCGAGAAGTGGCAGACACGTCTGATTGGATGGACACGTGCCCATACACATGCACGTCAACGTCACAAACCCAGCTTTTTCTATTTCAACTACTCCGTCATACTGTGAAGAAACTCGTCAACCTGTGTGTGCATTTGTGCATTTGTACAGTGTGTGCAGTGTGTGCAGTGTGCTGTGCCAATGGACGCATCGGCCTCTTCCCAGACAAGCACAAGCACGAGCACCCATTTCCCACTCTCGCCCGTCCTGGCATCCGTTCTCGCCGCGCGAGAAGTAGAGAGGAGGAATGCTGTGCGCCAGCTGGGCCCGTGTAGGTCTGGCTGCGACGAGCTGGACGACCATGTCCTGCTGGGCGGCGGGTTTGAACGAGGGTCCGTGGTGGGCGTGAGTGCCGAGGATGATGGAATGGGTTTGGCAGTAAGTACTTTACTTGTTCAGTTGTCTTACTCGGTACATGTTGTAGATGGGGTTTTGATGAATTTCTTTCTGTTCCAATATGGCCATCCATCCATCCTTGCTGACCAGGGAAAACCTACCTCCCTCGGCAAGCTGGGCCTACAGGTGCTCTCGCGAGAAGTGCTCGACAGCCCGTCGGGCAAGGCGCTCCTCGTCACGCCGAGACCGGCGTCCGAGGCGCTGCGGTCCCTGCGCGACAGCCTGGGAGCCCAGATGCCGCCCGGGAGGGGGGAACGACGACGTCGAGGCGTGCCTGGACAGGGTGATGCTCTCGCGCGTGTTTGACATGGACGGGCTGTGGAGGTGCTCTCCGATCTTGACGCCGAGGCCGAGGCCGCGGGGCCGACAGTCGTACTCATCACGCACTTCTCGGCACTGCTGGGCGCGCTCTTCGCCCAGCGCGCGAGGGAGGCTGCCCACGGGGCGGTCGGCCTGCTCGGCGCCCGCCTGCGCGGCCTGTCGCGCGGGCTCGCGTCCCGCCCGCTCGTGGTGGTGGTCAACTCGGTTGCGCAGGAGCAGGAGCAGGCGCAGGCGCAGGAGCAGGAGCAGGAGCAGGACGGGATCGGGATCGGGATCGGGATCGGGATCGGGATCGGGATCGGGAACAAGAGGCCTTCTCTACAAAGTATATTCCGTCGTTCCCCGGCGCGACGACGGGCGATTAAGCCCTCGTTTGGGCTCGTCTTCACGCAGCTGCTTGACCTGCATCTGCTTTGCTCGCGGGTGGTGGCGAGGACGAGGGACGGCGAAGGCGAAGGCGACGGACGGGCGAGGTTCGTGACTGTCGTCGAGGTCTTGATGGACGACATGGGGCTGTGGCAGGGCAAGAGGGCCCGCGGCCGAGTAGAGAGCAGAGGTGGACGGCTGTGGACGTGGTCTCGGGGAGAATAACCTGTGCCATGTAAGCCGTGTGTACGCACGTGTGCGTGAACATGTCGGAGGACATGTCGGGCAGGAAATGAAGGAATGAATAGGCTTTGTTTGGCATCACCGCGCCTGCTTCACTTTACTTTACTTTACTTTACTGTACTGTATGTACTTGACTCGTGGCGGACGGCTGGGCACCGACCGACATCATCATCACTGTGCGCCTGGATGCTGCCAACGAAAACACTTTTTGCCTTCGAGCCCTTCCTCTCCAATTGTCTTCTCTGTCTCTGCCAAGCGCCCATCACACATCTCCCTCCCCTTCTCCCGCCGTATCAATCAATCAATCATCTCCTCTTCCCTCTTGTCCTTCCCGTAGAGCCCCCTCATTGCGGACTCAACAACCTTTGCCATCTCCGTCCATGCCTTTCCTCGGCTCGAGGAAAGAAACACCGTAGAGAGAAAATGGGGTCTAGCAAGGACCCAAGGACCAAGGACCAAGGACCAGCTGGGCGAGGTCAGCAAAGTCGGCTCTTAATGTCCTACAAAAATTTTCCACGGCTGCTCGTGCGTACCTGAGAGTCAATGCGTGGTAATTGTCGCGGCCAGCTTTGTTCTTCATTGTGCCTCGCAGCTCTTGGCATGCCCACGCAAACTTGTTTGCCCAGCAAAAGTTCCGCGGGAAAGTATAAACTACGAAAAGTAAACCATATAACGCTGCAGAACGAGCTTCGTTCCGCCTTCCCGATTCCGAAAAATAAAATATCAAAACGAGAGAGAGAGAGAGAGAGAGAGAGAGCGAAAAGCCCTCTCAAGAAATGGGAGAAAACAATATAAACAAGGCTCCCGCCGGCATTGAGAAAACAAGGGCATGTGGTATTAATTAGCCGGCTCCCCGCAAGTGCAAGCTGTACAACAAGCAAGACTCCATCTCTGCAGGAGGAGCTGAATGACTCCGCCGCAGTCAGCCTTGTTCGACTCGAGACTACGAGGCACGCTGTTTGCTCGTCATTACCGGTCTCTGGAGTCGGGTCTCACGGGTTGCCTAGATGCGTCGAGGACGGCCCACCCAGGATCTGGGATCGTCCGTCATTCTTCCAAAAGTCAATAGCTTCGACGACATCCTCTCCCCGCCTCGTCTTCGTAAGCGAACAATATCTGAAATTGACGTTAGCAACGTTTACACGATTGGAGTCACCATAATCTCAGCGGGGAGGGAAGCCATGCCTCATGTGTACTACTGTGAAGCATACGAATATTCTTGTGAGGTACGATGTGTACGGCGCCGTTCTCAATGTTGCGCAGCTCGATAAAATTGGGCTCAAACGCAAGGATCCAGGGGTAGCTGAGAGCAAAGCTCTGAGGCGCTCCCTCCCAGTCGATACGCCATTCCGGTCGAGCTCGCCAACCGTTGCGGTTAACAAAGAACGAAAACTCGGAGTAGTTGAGCAGGAATTCGCCGTTGAGGCGTTCGATGTGGATTGGTCTGACGTTTTCCTTGCGAGCGACAAAGTCCAACGAAGTATCGGCCTGGTCCAGAAGTGACTGCGTTTCCAACGTCTCGAGTGACACAACCTCGAAGCCTCGAGCGCATGCTACGCAAAGTTTTGACTTGAGAAAGTGAACCGAAGATGATTCAGTAGGAATATAGAACTCCTTGAATGGCTTCAGCTCATCATGCCCACCTGCCATGAACTTGCCAAGGCCCTTTTGTTTTTTGCCCTTGGTCATGGCGTCATTGGGTTCAAAGACCTTGATTGTGGTTGACAATGCGGATGACTTGACGCAACACACCAAATGCCTGCCCAGGCAGATACCCGTCTTGAAGAAGCTGCAGTGGTTCTGAATCTTCTTGGGCCTCTTGGTCGTGGCAGGTTCGTCGGGATTCAGTGCCGTCACAGAATAAGACTGCAGAGTCTTGTTGGACAGGACCAACAGTAACTGGTACTCCTCCAAAATGTCAATCTGTGTCACATTGGGAGTCTCCAGCACCCTTCTCGGAATCTGCTCCTTGTTCTTGCGATCAGACAGATAGATACCGTTATCGGTGCCGTACAAAAGTTTTCGCCCACCATCTGCATATTTGTCCATTGTCATTAGCTTCATTCTTTTCTCCCCCAAAAAAAAAAAGACATCACGAATTCTTGTCAAGAGTGAACAGAACAGAACAGACATACCAAAGGGCGAAACACAATTGATCTGGTTGGTACCCACGAAGAAGTTGCTCGAGATGATTGTGGTGTTGAAAAAGTCTGCACGAGCACGAAGGTGCTGCTGGGCATTGTCAATAAACTCCAACCACTTTTTCCGGGCAGCCTGGTTGGAAGCATAAAGTGTCAACTCATAGCCCGCCTTGCCCAAATGGCGGAACGTGATGGGCCATCCTTCGCCCTTCTTGGTATCAGCGATATTGGTCCTAATTGATGGTATCAGACTGGACGAAGAACGCTTGAAGCCCTGTGCGGGAATGACCTCGTCCATTTCGCGGATGGCGAGCAGTTCCAAGGGAATGGGCCGTCGGTACGCCTTGATCTCCTCGTTCTTGCCATTCTGCTTGATGCGAACCAAAAGGACAGCGTGATCAAACAGGAAGGCCGTGATTTCCGCCGGATCCGTCGGAGACTTCTTGAACTGGCTCTTGAATACCAACTCTCGTCCGTCCTCGGTGAGTCTCAGGTCAACTCTTTCGTTGGGTCGGAATCGCAATTGTTCGTGGAGTCGCCGCAAGTTGAACCTGTTTTCTGCCTTTCCAGACTCGGCGTTGACTCTTCCGAGAAGGTCACGAATCATGGTCAGAACCTTGGGGATGTCCTCCTTGTCTGCATTGCCGTCCTCGGTGTACTTCAGCACATTCTCCAGAAGCAATGGATATCGAGCCAGACGGGTAGTTGGCTTGGTGAGATAGCCGTTCAGCTCCAGCTTTCTCGATTCCTTGCGTCGCTCAATCTCGTCGACGAATTTGGCAAACTGAGAATTGACCGATCGTTCATTTTCAAACTCGAATTTACCCTCCAACTGCCTGGAACCATACCATATGAATGGCTCGAATTGGGGCGCAAACTCGAGAAAGATATCACCAACGTTGTGCACAATGGGATCCTTCTGTTGTCGAGTGGTAAGCGCAAGGGCGAATCGGGAGCTGACGGTGTGGATGCTCGGGTGATCAACAATGTTACTAAATATGTTCTTAACAACCTTGTCACGACGCTGCACCGGGATGGGCGAGGCCTTGGTACGCAGTGGCAGAATCCAGAAGTCGCGCAGATACTCGAGATCCTTGACAAAGTCCCTCTCAGTGTAGCAGATTTCGGAAATGACCTCCTGGCGCTTCTTCTCGCGCTCGTCGACCGCATCGGCAACTTCTTTGGGAACGGAATTGATCCAAAGTTTTTGTTCGTCCGTCTGGTCAACTTCGTCGTCGTTGACATTAGTGGCGTCGTCTTTCCGTAGGCCGGGATTGATCTTCAAATTGAGCCTGGAAACCTGCTCCAAACGTCGGGGACAGGCAATTGAGTAGCAAAGCTGATCTCTCGTGCAAGTCGGCGAGTAGCACTCGGACAGCAATACGAAAACTCCGTCCACGGGGGCTTTTCCTCGGGTTCTTCCATCAAGCTCTCTCTGAATTGGTACATTTCGGCTTGTGAGTCTCTCAATCTGTGCTCGTAGGTGACGTCGTGGAAGAACTTCTGGGCATCTAGGGCTCGACCGAGAAGTAGGGCAAGATTTCGGTCTGTCGTTCTAATAATATACGAAAGGACATCCACAGCCTCTGAGCCACTAAAGGCATTCTTGTACGTGAGCTCGTTCTTGGTTCGATCTCCAGTGATGATCTTTCTGCGGAAACATTCGGCAACCCTCGACAGCAGCGCAGGATAGACGAGGGGCGGTCGAATCTTGGTCGCCGTGTGCGGTCGCTCGCTCTCGACTGACTTGCTTCGAGACGGCCCCCGCCCAGTGTAGACGCATCAGACTCCAGGGGCCCTGTTGTGGAGGCAGTGGTCGAAGCTATCGACATTGTTCTGGCATGCCCGGGAAGACCAGTAGACGATGATGCCATACTAGCGGTGCGAGTCTGAGTCCCGGGGCAGTCTGATAACCTCCATTGGGCGGGAGGCCGTTGAACATGGACGCATCATTCGGGGCTCGCCGATTGGGGATGACTCGGCCACTCATTGTCTGATGGGCATCATTTGCCATGGGGTAGTAGGAGCCGGCCATTGACATGGAGCGGTCCTCGTGGTGACGTTCAGGGACGACTCTTCCCTGGGCCGTCGTCCTCGCGGAACTTTGGTTCGAATAGGCGGCTTGACGAAACTGGTTTGCTGGTGACTGTTGGTGTGAGCCGGATGACGGGTGGTATAATATTGGTTGACGGGGAGCAGAAGCCAGGGACTGGGAACGATAAGGATCGCTGTTGAGAGCAGGTCTCGGGCCACCACCGCCTTGATAGCTGGCCTGAGGGCCATATCGTGCTCCCGCGGCCTGAGGCGGAGGTCCTCGGGACTCCATTCGAGGAGGCAGAGGGCCGCCAGGGCCTGGATATGCTCGTCTCGGCTGGTTTTGCTGCATGTACTGGGCTTGAGGGGAAGGAACCTGTTGTCCTCCCGAGATGGACCGCTGCCCCGGGGGTATCCGCCTCCCATGTTGGGCTCGTTATGCCGACGTCTCTGTGCTGTAGGGTCTCGTTCGCCGTAGAAACCTTGTTGCGGCCGCGGCGGAGGTTGACGCTGCATGCCGGGGTTGTCGACGACATGGATGGGGTCCGACCCTGATCCATCATCGAGGGGACGGTAGATGACGACGTCATGGTTTGAGATCGTCCCGGAGGAGGTGCAGCGCCGAAGATGTTGGAGAAGGCGGCATCTCGCTGGAAATTGCTCTGTTCGGGATACCCACCGCGAGGGGGCGGCGGCCGTTGCTGAGCTCGAGGATCATACTGGTAATCCGCCATCATGAAACTTTGAGACGATGTCTTCTTTTGTCCAAGGGCGAAGATGGCTCGATGTTAGAATCACCTGGCTACTGCACAAATGAAAAGTTCTCATGCCGCGAAGCCGCACCCGCCAACTGAGGTGTTGGTGAGGAGAAAGGCTCGTGCGGCCCGATCCAGGAACAGGACGAGGCTTACCGTGCGAAGCCGTTGGGAACGGCCAGCAGTGAAAAGCGAGGCAAAATTGCCAAGTATGCTGGGGATGGCCAGGGGACTCGGTGTCGGCGGCTCCCTTTACCCTTTTACCCTTTGGGCCTCTTACTTTCCAACTGTATGTATGTATTCCTCCCTCCCTGCGTGCGGGTAAGATGGGCGGCGGGGGACTTGGGACGTTGTCGCCAGTCCACACAAGACGCCAGAGGGCAAATTCGAGCAAGGCGGTGGTTCAAAGAGCGCAGGAGAGTCGAGACTCTGCCTCCTCGCGCGGAGCAGGCGTACCGGGTGAGGGAGTACCGGGTGAGGGAGTATTACCGGGTGAGGGAGTATTACCGGGTGAGGGAGGGAGGCGCGGTGGTTCGACGACGTTGGATGGCAGTTGGTAAATTTCGGTCGGCCGTGGTCCTGCTGGCCTTATCGTGGGTCGTCTGCGTCGGCGAAAACCAAAAAAAAAAAAACGTCGTCCGTTGGCCAAGTTGAGGGAGTTCTGCAGGAGCATTGGCCCCAGCAGCAGCAACAAGGTCGAATTTAGCGGACGGCAGGGCTTGCTTGGCTTGGCTTGGCTTGGCTGGGCTGGCTGGGCTGGCTGGGCCGGGCTCGGGTCACAAGTTGGGTGGTCACTGGGTGGTGGTCAATTTGTGGTGGGTGGTCGAGGTGTGGCGCGTGGAGTGGCGTGGAGTGGAA
The DNA here is from genome assembly GCA_023658505.1 of Epichloe gansuensis. Taxonomy (NCBI): domain Eukaryota; kingdom Fungi; phylum Ascomycota; class Sordariomycetes; order Hypocreales; family Clavicipitaceae; genus Epichloe; species Epichloe gansuensis. The sequence goes on from CP098281.1 coordinate 7,580,586, forward strand.
TGGGTCACCCGTAGGAATCGGACGGGACTGGCTGGTCCCCGTGCTTCGTTCTAGAACAAGGATAATAAAAATGCGAGATGTCTACGGAGTATGTACATGTTCAGTCCACACCACAGTTTCAACAGTCTACAGATTGCAATCCACGGTCCTTTCCCGATCCCTTTCGGACCCCTTTCGGACCCCTTTCGAACCCCTTTCGCTTTTCAGCGCGTCTAGCGGCTCCCCTAGAAAAGTCCCAAGCCGCTGGTACCTCGATCGACCGGTCCATCGAGTCGTCTTCACCCATTCTCTGCATGCTGACTAATAATTCTGGAGGCATTACATATCATTAGGGGATGCCAAGTTCGCAGCTCGTGGGGAGTCGGGATTGTGGCGCAGGCCTATCGCAGGCCTATCGCAGGCCTATCGCAGGTCCGAGAAGCACGAGAGCTGACAGGGCCTGCCTGCGAGACTCATATGTTTGCGTTCCAATATTATCAATGCCATTTTCTTCTTGTAAAAAAAGTCCCTCGTACAGGCAGTGTGTAGCCGAGGTCGAGAATACCGTGCCAACGGGCGAGTAGTGAATGAAGACTACATCAAAGCCAAGGTACCACTACTGAAGTTGATTCATTCCTGAAAATCATGGCAACACATAAACAATGTACCATGAACGGATATATTCGATGATCCCGCCGTCTGACTCTTAACTCGCAAGGCACACAAATCAAGGCAACCACACAATGAATTGCCTCCCTCGTCTTTGACCATCGTAGGCTCACATCTTTACTTCTTTGTCTGAATGCTACCAGTGCTGGTTACTTGTGGCAACCCTGTTCGTCGTTGCTGACATCACCCTCGTTGACCCCCTTGGAAACTTCAAAATCGATGATCGCTTCAAAATATGGGTCGCCAGCAACCACGATGCATAAACTGGGTGCAAAGGAGAGGGGGAGAAAAGACACCCAAGTACTTTTTTGAATGACGACAAGGTGACGAAATTGGGGTCGAATCCCTCAACTGATGGTTTTTTTGTCGCGCTAGCGGAAAATACCACTCCTATGTCGTATTTCCTCGCTACCAAGTCAATCGCATCGCTCTCTCGAGAGGAAAACTGCATGAACAACATGATGGCAACGACACTAAACCTCAGGTGTTTACAAGGTGCGTTTGCCATCTCGCGAACACGCATCACTCGAATCACGTCGCCAAAGTTTTCGCAGAGAACGGCTCATTCCAAGGGCGGCAAAAGTGGCGAAGAGGGACAGTTCAAAGCGGTGGCAGCATCGCAATCGTCTCATGAGCCCAGGTTCGTCCTGCAGTAGTATTCCGTTGCAAGTATACGCAATGATGGCGTCTCGGACTGATAAGCTACAAGCCAGGAAAATGCATCGAAACCTCCCAAACAAGCGACGGATCCCGAGCTCAAGAACCAAGCGCAAGAGGGAAAAGCGGCAAAGAAGAATGGACATGTAAAGAATACCCATCGGAAGAATCACTTATAATTGCTGGGGTGCGCATTCACTGTTGCGTATAGGGCTCTTGATGTAGAAATGTTGGTAGACAAGGAACATACGTTTGTCATCCAATGATTCAGCATCTCGAAAAAAATCCAAGGGAGCAAGCGAGCTTGGGATTTAGCGGACGATGGGTTGCAACTACTTTGCGTATATAAATAAGTTGAACTGTACTTTTCCAAAGCTCTGCCTGCCTGACGATGGCCTCGTACGCTAATTTACAATTTACACAAAGCCAAGCGAATGGAATGCTCTTGCAAGTCATCGCATAGCCGACGACGATAATGTTGTTCGACAGCCTGGTTGCCAGTGTCTCTCGTTTTCTACCATTCTAGCTCTGGCAAGCACAAAGCAGCAGTGAGTGACAGTTCTCGTTGGCGTTGGCGGCAGTACAAAGCACGAGCAGATTGGCCGATTGAGGTCAAAGAAAAGCCTTGTTTCTTCTCGTTCAAGAGGAACAAGCAGGGCTTCAAATCAAACAAGTCAGTTTTGAACAAGGTCGAAAAAAAAAAGTCATGGAACGGGAATAAGGCCATCCCCGTTCCCGACTGTCCAACAGCTCAGCCTCATCTTGCCCATCGCACCTCCTGCCCTGCTTTTTGCGGCCCATGGCCTTTGCGTGCTGTTTCTGAGCCCTGACCCCGACGTCAGCTCGCTCTCAACAAGAGCTTCCCAGATCGAGAGATGAGAATGCTCTCGCACTTGCCCAGGTGCCCCGTCGTTGGGCCCCTGACCTGCAATGAGTAGTACCATTTCGAGGCAGAGAAGACGGGTATTGACGGATTATGAAGTATGTGGATATTTTATCTGCCAGACATCATCATCGTTGAGGTGCCGCATCTGTCGAAACTTGGAATGAGGCGTCGCTGACGAATGCCAGAGGTCGGAATAGTATATCTGCTTGAACACGAATCCTCACCCGGTTGAAGAGACTTGCGAAAGCCGTTCTATAACCAGGTGGACATGTCTCCTGATTCTCCATACATTGGAAGTTCTGTTGTGCCACGAGAACATATGCCTCGGAGCAAGGCATTGTGGACTCGCCGTGAGGCGCTTGGTAGTCTAATATATAGCAAAAAAACACTAAACATAAATGCCTAAAGCTATCAAAGATATATTATACCATTATAATCATGGTTTCTCTTAATACGCTCATCATCTTGTAAGGCTTCATGTGAATTTAGGGCGCACCTGCGACTTGAAATGTTGCTCGCTAATTTACATGTACATATATAATATCCCTTCTTTTGACAAAGCGAGTGCATACGGCAGCCCAACTCCGTCAGCGTTTTCTACACAATAGCTAGCAACGTCACTGAGTAGAAATAATCTGAGTGATTAGTTACCAAATCTGTTCTTTCAGAAAGACACTAATACAAGGCAATATACACGCATCCCTAGCTACACCTAACTAAATCTCAAACATCATCTAATTCAATTCCATTTAGCCATATTGAGAATTCGAGACCTTGCCACAGTCAGCATCCATTAGAAGAGCACGCAAACATTTCTCACTCAAATTCAATAGCTTCAGCCAACGTTGGCCAAGGAGGGATCCTTCGAATTGGCCGCTGAAGGGGCAGAAAGTTCCATTCACGCGGTTATACAAATCGTTGTGATCCGAGTCGCGCATAAATGTCTTAGCTATAAAAACTCTAGAATCTTATGCTCGCAATCTACTTCCGCCTCCTTTTACTACTGCCAGAGCAACATCCGCTCAGCCCAAGATCTTGCTAAGATCAGTCGATCCTTTTAGTCCTTACAGAAGAACAGAACATTTGAATTAGCGCAAACATCTCTTTATTGAGCACCACTAGTTGGCATATCTCCAATGATTTTCAAATCCAAATGTCTTGTCATGGTGGAACACCACTTGGTGAGGTCATGACAAAAGCCGGTCACCCCAGTTGATCTATTTCCGTACAAGCCTGCTCTAGAAGGGGTGAGCCCAACCCATGCCGCTGATACATAGGATCACCAGGCATAAATGTCACACCTGATGGGAGCACTTGGCTAAAAATACGGCCCCCGCGAGTTACGACTCCCCCTGGCCCACACTTCATCCCGTGCACGTAACCCCTCGTAGTCCAGCATCGCGTAATACCTGGTCATCCACTCCGAGCCAAGAACCTCCTTGACGCTGCAACGTTGCTCCAGCCTGTACGCTAACATCGGCCGCAATATAGCAAGCAGAGCCTCCTTCTCGGCCGAACTCATTGTCTCTATTTTATATCTTCTGCGCCCTTCCTGGATAGCGTCCTTAAACTAGTAGTTAAATATATAGATAGGACTATCATTGGCTCGGATAGGCTAGCTATCCTCCGTGAAGTCCTTTGAGCGCGCATCCCATTTCTCCCACTATTCATCAGGCAGCTTTCCGAGCGTTTAGACCTGCATCCACGTCACGTTGTCCTCGGTACACCAGAGCATCTCGAACAAGGACCGTTAGGGAGGATGGCCTAGACGACACATGCGAGGGTCCAGATGTCGCTAAGGAATGACTTCGGCTTCGTTGGCTCAAACCTATTCTCTGGTGGGCGGGAGGCAGGCAACCGTAAGAATTGACTGAGCGGCGATAGCACGCGCAACGGACAGCATGAGAGGTGCGTAGGACCCTCTGCGTATTGCCTCGATCACGCTGTCCCGTGCAACGTCAGTGACCAGGCACGTATTGTCAGGAGAGCTCTCTAGAGCATTGGATGTGTGGATGCGGCCCGCGCATTGACTAGGATGAAACCCTCGATGAGACAACGGTGGAGACAATGTATCAGAAGTACCTCCGTAGACTAGTCATTACCATAGCGCACTGTGTACCTTTCAGGTACAAAAGTCGGGTGCCGTCTGCACCTCTGATTGATCAGAATCGAACCTTTTCTATTAGCTACACCGACCCCTACCTTGACACGTATGGGTGCCGTGGGGCCATCGATGTGAAACGTATTGACAAGTGTGGGTGGGTATCATGCCTCGCCCCAAGGCGCCGTCGTCGCCATCGTCGACTTCGGACGGATTCCTTAAAAGGGACAGAATCTCAGACTCACGCGGGCTCGCATCCGCCGTGCAGACTTTAACCGCAACGAGTCGCTGGAGCGTCTCGTCTCGCGCGAGCCAGACAGTGGAATAGCTTCCGTGGCCGAGCTTATGCAATATATGGTAATGACCCCAAGTCGATCGCCGATGGCCACGGGATGGTAGCCGCCAGGGCCATATCTGTAAAAGATTCCGCGTCGTCGATGGCATGGAAACGGACGTCCGAGTCCGAGTCAGGCGTCCCACTCCCATCTGGGGACTGTGTTGCTGGTTTGCTCATGGGGCGACGCGACGAGGGCTACATAATGTGAAGGGTTGAGGCGAAATGAAGGGCAGCGGATGCCGCAAGCTGGAGCTGCTAGGGGGACTAAAGGAGATAGCAAACCTTGACAGCTCCGCAGAGCCGAAGATGGCGTTCTCATCGTCACTGGCAAGTCACATAGGAACTGGCAGTGAGTCCTGATTATGCAGGTGGGTGAGGAAGGTAGACAGGACCCGCAGGTTCCAGCTGTGGTTGGTGAAGTCGTGGACGATCGTTAGCATATGGGTATGGCGCCGCCTAGTTACGTAAGCTCCCATGTTCACCCACCCCATGACTTTGGGTCAGACCAAGAAGACCATTCTATTGGTCAGATACCCGCGCGTCATGGAAATCGCGGCGGCACGGGGCCCGGGCCATCCATCTACATAACGGTTCTGACCAGTCTAAACTGCGGCGTGAGAGAAATTTTTGTCCAACATTCTAGAATAATCTGCCCACCCCGAGGATACCTTCACTAATCCTCATGCATCTAGTTTGATGTACTCCGTGATAAATCTTGTTGACAAGCCGTTGACACTAACGTCTACGAGTTGGGTCCTGCAGCCGTTGTACTCCGCATAGCTCAGCTCAGCCCTGTCGCTGTGGAGACAATGGAAACAAGTCAACGACGACCAACGACAAGTCGTATTACTGAATTGGCTACCTGGAATGAAAGATGAGTCTCTTTTCCCCCGAAAATCATTTTCTGCCACTCTATATACGCCCATTGCCTTTTTTAAAAAAAAAAATCGCAACAAAAATTACACAATGCAACAAATACTACTGTATGTAGGTAGAATGGCAGACCAAACACAGACACTCGCCAGCTAAAGTTCAAACTTGGCCAGAATGCCATTAGAGGGCAAAAGCAGCGACAATGGCAGCCAAGACGGCGCCGACGGCCTTGGCGCTGCCGCCCGCGGCGCCAGAAAGCGGACCGGGCGAGGAAGTAGGGAAGTCGGCACAAGGCCAGTGCCAGTGCCAGAGGTGGTGTTGGTGGTCGTGGCGGAAGCAGAAGTATAACTTGTAGAACTTGTGGTAGTCGCGACGGAGCTATTGGCCTCGGCGTGACTCGGACTCGCCGTGGTCGATGATGATGACGATGATGATGATGATGGCATAGCAGGGCTCGCAGGCGGGGGTGGTTGTCGCCGAGGTGGATTTGGATTGCGCCTCAGCCGCCTTGCTTCCGTCGCGAAGCTTGACCTGGATGCTGGACGCGCTTCCCGAACGGTCGCCGTAGATGTACTCCTTGACGTCCTTGGTGGTGGCGCCGTAGCCGCCGGCGTAGTCGGTGATGCTGACGGTCTTGAAGACGGCCGAGGAGGGACCCTTGGAGAAGTCGGCAATGCCGCCCGCCCACTTGATGGTGCCCGGGTTGTTGCCCTCGTAGCCGGCGACCCAGGTGCCGAGCTTGACCTGCATGGGGCTCTGGGGGAACTTGTGCTCGCCGACTTCCGCGCGCGTGACGGTGCGGTGCACCTTGCCGTCAATGAGCCACTCTAGCTTGTCGGGCGTCCAGTCGAGAGCGTAGGTGTGCATGGTCAAGATGTCGTCGACGGGGAGAAGCCGCCCCGGTCGTAGGTGGTGGTGTCGCCCTTGAAGAAGTAGTTGGTCTGGATCTGCCTGGTGTCGGAGCCAATCGTCTCAAAGTCGATCTCGTCGAGGTCGTCCGATTGGAGCACGACGCACGAGATGACGCCCTGGCCGGGAGCAGCCTGCATCTCCATCTCGACCCGGCCAAAGAATATGTACTGGTGGCTACGCAGCGTCGGCGCCTGGCCGGCCTTGCTTATCTCGAAGACGCCGCCTCGCGAGTCGTACTTGACCGGAGTGGTGCTCAAGGCCTCGAAGACATCGCATGGGCCCTTGGTGAAGTCGCAGGTGGCACTGGTTTTGCCAAAAGCAGGGTCAGGAGGGCAGTCTGAAGATCAAGACGCAAATTTTTATATAATTTCCCCGGTTAGCAAAAAGTGTACACTCGTTTTATTATATAGTCGTCACACACACACACACACTACACGATGAAGACGTCGAGAAAAGAAGAGATCGCACCTTTCTTGAGGGGATTGCAGTCGGTGGATGTTTGCGCAGAAACGAGGGAAGAGGCGGCGAGCGCCACGGCAACGGCCGGGATGAGGTTGGAGAGCATGATTATTATGTATGTATACTTCAAATGAGTGCTGTCAAAATAGGAAACAGCAAGTTGACGTGAAGTTTGTTGGCAACAGCAGAAAGAAGGCTGAAAACCTGAAAACGGAGGGCAAAGGAATGGATTGTTGAAGGGAAAGGGCCATGAGATATAGATAGATATATGTTGCCCGATAATCCCTCTCTCTCACCTCGACGACCAGCCGTTCAATCCTCGGCTCTTGCCGACAATACAGAACGTCATTATTGTTATTTTTCTTCCTCTTTTCCCCATTGTTTTTTCTCCTGTGGAATTGGTTTTTGGGGGCTGCCATGACGGCCGGTCCTATAATAATTCAACGTTGGCTCTTAATAACGGGCGGGTGGAGACAAAACAGACGGGACCCTCCCTCTCACCCCTCGTATCTCTTGTTGGCAAAGAGGCAGCCAGTCAAAGTCGCAGCAGATTTCTCAATTATGGCAATTATGGCAATTGTGGCTTCATTTCATTTCAACTCACATACATGTATGGGGCGCAGCGACGTCGGATGCCCCCTGTCCCCATGCATGCATGCATTGGCCCTTGTTCGAAACCGCGACATCGACTCTTACAAGATTCGCGAGTCATTCGTTCGTTGGTGAGACACCGTGATGCGTGATGCGTGATGCGTGATGCGTGATGCGTGATGCGTGATGCGTGATGCCTATCTATGCCTTAGCCGAACGTACCGAGCTGTCAACCACCTGCCTGCATGATTCTTCTTTTGGAGAACCTGTTTCTAATAGTCTTGGCTTGACGTAGTGCATGGTGAAAAGGATGGATTCCGTTATAGCGCTGCATAATGGTCCCTGTGCATTCATTCTCCTTGTAACTTTCTCATAAATAGTATTGCATGGAGCTGATCGCAGCTGTTACTGTAGTTACTGTAGAGAGGAACGAAAAACTGGGGCACTGTATGTAGATTTGTAAAATAATCCGGGGTGCTTCGGCAGTGGATCGTGGCGGTGATGTGACGTCTGGTCATTATGCGCTCTTTCATTGGTTGTCGTCACGTGGCAACTCGGTTTGTTTTGAAATGGATAAAACCAATACGGAGTAGATGCATGCATAGTATTTATCCGGCACCCATCATCACGTCCTCTGTTAATACGGAGTATTTGGCGCCCATCGTGGCTGCTTACGTGGCCTAGGACAGCCATTACTATTAGCCACACCTGTTGAATACATAAAAGAGATTATGGCCGCAGTCCTTCTAACGACAAGGGTGCGCGTCCTTGCGCGTCCTGTTTTTGGCCTATTATTATTAGTGGTTTCTCTTGACCACCCATATACGGAGTAGTTATTCCCATAAAACCCAAGAAGTAGTCGTCATTCGACTGCTTGACGTGCATCATAGGACCATAATCCCAAGTCTATTTTTGCTTGCCACAGCTAATCTACACTGGAAGACTACTACTACTACCGGATATCTTACCCATCCAGTCACCGCAGTTCCAAAAGCTACTGCACTCTTTTGCGACGCTGGTATGCATGGGAGAGGCGCCAGAGGCAGATTTTGTCTCGGAGGAGGATGAGCCTGGGGTTCCCACGCCCACGCAGTAGTAGTGGCCGGCCGAGAGACTCGTGCATGCTCGCCGCCCTACTGCTGGGTTCCATCGGACAAAGTCGTCGAGGGTGAGAGCAGCGTGCGCGGTAAGAATCTTATCACAAGTATCGCCAGGCTTTGCCTGGTAGAAGGCAGTACAGTCTCTCGCAACATCCTCTTGAACGAGTCCAGGCTCGGAGGCATCTGTCGGCTTTTCGATCTGTGCTGCTGAAGAAGACGTTGCTGAAGAAGACGTTGCTGTGACAAGACGAGTTCCAAAACGGACTTGGACGCAATACAACTTGCCAACCTCGAGACCACTACAGTCTGGCTTGACACCGGGGTTCTATACCGGCAAAGAATGGATGCCAAACCTCGTCAGTGATGATCCTTGGGGTGAAGAGAAGCATCTGACAGCAGAGAGGAGAGAAGGAAAGGGGAGGCGGGGAGGCTTTTGTGTTTCCTTGGAATCCTTACCCATTTGATGAATTTCTCATGCGAGACTGACCACTTGGCTTCTAGGTGCTTGCAGTCTTGCGAACTGTCCCCGACGATATCGAAAAGGGTGCAACCAGATGCGATGTCATGGGCGGTGAGAGCGTTCCCTCGCCCCCGGACTCTGGCTTCAGCATTTCCTACAATCTCGAGAGCGGCTGCGGCTGCGGCTGCGGCTGCGGCTGCCAGTGGAGGAGCCAGACCAGCGCACACGCACACGGCGAGAAGCGATGTTGAGCGCATATTGCCCAGGTGTGGTGCCTTTGGCGGACGTAGAAGGGGAAGCAGGCGAAGTTATGTGTATCCTGATTATGGCAAGGACAAACAAACCAGCTCAAGGCTCGTGAGTCGTGAGGTTGAGGCGAGCCTGGAATATATACTGTGTGACCAGCTGCTCACAAGACATCTTCTGTTCCCGTCTCTGTGCCTCTCTCAACACTCTCAACACTGAACAGGGATCCAGGTTCATCATTCCTTATTTGGGCCGCGACGCCTTGGCGCTTCAGCAGCAGAGTCCAATAGATCCACGACCTGTTGCAGAGATTTCAACGTGGCCCCTCTACGTTAAAAAAGGCAGGATCCGTTTTCCCTGATGAAAGCATTATGTACATGTAGTATGCATATAATACTATATGAATTATATCATGTACACGACTACATGCTCCACGTGGACTAACCACCAGTAGCTACTAGTAGCTCTAGAGGGTGGAGCTGTTTGGAAGTCTTATAAGTTACGAATACTAGTAAAAGATACTATAGCTTTTTGTTAAATTATAGGAAAGGTAATATTCTCCCCAACTATGATTTTTATAATTTTGATTTTTATGTATATTTTTTTCATCGGCAGTGGCCAATGCATCTAAAATTCACACACAACATAACAATTACTGGCAACACCCAGCCAGTGCAACATTTAACGACCGATTGACAGTACCGCAGTGATAAAAAAGCGGCCCGATGTGGGAACAAGCTTCGAGGGCACGAATACGGGTTCTCCCAACTATTATCACGCTATTCTATAGGAAAATCTATGATTGGCCTAATAACGCTAGTCTTGTGGCTCGACCAAGAGGGACTTCTAAAAAAATAACTGCATGTCATTCGAATAGCCGTCGCCGGACCCCTCCGTGACCACCGATGTTGCCGTTTCCCATCTCACCAGCAGTAAGTAGAATCTCGGTAGACAGAGTTCTCCCTGGCGCATCAAATTGATTTGCTACTATTTGTTGATGCCCTCGAACGAGGGCGGGCTGCGGTACCGTTGGGCTCCCGGCTGTCTACGCCACATTCTGTCTCGGAACTCTAATTAGCGTGACGATGATCCAGTGACTCCATCATAGATGTCCCATGAGTCCATCAAGTCTAGGCAGCAGAAACGGCGCCGGCAGATTAGTAAGAGATATCGAACCACCGCCTGGAAAATTCCACCCCAAGCCCCATGGAGCAAACGTACCACTGCAACATTCCCCGTATCGTATCTTTGTCCCGGAGACAAAACTTTAGATCTGCCGTATGAGATGATGGGATGACTTACGGAACTTGGCGCTTTTATTGCAACTCTCATATCGATCCGTAGTGGGACAGTTAACAAGCAGCTGGGCCAAACGGCCAAAACCGGAGTGCGCACCCTTAATATGGCTGCGGTTATACGAGCATATATGCTCAACAGACGGGACTGACTCGGATCTTTTCTGATCTTTTCTGATCTTTTCCGACGCGAAAATCATCAACGCGCAGGGTCGCAAAGGTTTTCGCAGCCGAGGCGACTGGAGTTGAATAAGGAAGGGATGGCGCGTTATATAAGAAAGTATAGAAATACGAGTCTTCATTATACCAAGAGACAGACGCCCATTCCTGGAGCTTTGCGTACTGGATCGGACCCGAGCCGGGGGTCCACCACGGCGATTCGGAACTGAACATCTATCGGGACTCGGGAGGAGACCACGCCGAGAAACGGGCGTGCCGACCGGTCGGTCGTATTTCACTTTCACATCAACCCTCGGACCGAGCGGCTGCGCCGAATCGGTGGCCGCACCTACATACGGGCATTCGACGGCAGCGAATGGGGGCAACCTTTGCACAGTCAAATTTCTTGCAACCCACCTTGGTCTTGATGTGTCAACAGGTGAACAGGGTTGTGAGGAGAATCTGACCCGACGAGAAGAAAAGCCAGGCGTATTGTCGGAACTGATGGTATGTATACAGAGAACCTCTGCTTCAAGTGGATCTTGGAAGGAAGGATGATATTGCTCAATGATCCAACGGTGCATCACAACGCATTTATCAGCTTTCTTGTTCTTGTTTACGACGAAATCCTTTTGTTTCAAAGACACAAATAGTCGATCTACTACGCGACAATTCTTCGCCGTCTCTTTCTGCCGCAAACATCGGACTCATTTGCTATATATCGATTCACGTCAAGAAGGGAAACAAAAGGCAAATAGGATACCAAGAGCATCGGCAGCAGGCCAGAAAAGAGGCCGTCAATGTGAGCAAGCAGAGTTACGGTTCGTAAACGAATACCTTTCTCTTCGGAGCTAGCGAGCGCTTCATGCTTTCGATGGATTTCAAGGTAAGCGGACAACTGCTGTTTCTACCGTGCCTTTGCTTGCTACTATCAGGTCTAGTTTACCGCTTTCTCAATAAGTTGGATGATTTTCTCCCTTACTCCAGGCCTGCTCTCAAGGCGTTCTGACCTGACTGCCACGCGATCTGGCGTCCTCTCAGGGGTGTCCAGGATCGACGGGCTGGCGCCGTGCATTAGCAATGCTTTTGTAACGCCGACTGAGTTATTTTCAGCTGCTCAGTTGAGCGGCGTAAGATCAGGTATTATACTTCCTTGGTGTGTAGCTGCCCAACTGCAGAGTGTAGGCGGTAATTCCATGGTTGGTTTGACACACGATACGTTGTGTAAGAGCAGCAGTGCGTTAGCATAGCGCGGGACTCGAGACGCACACGAAGATGACTGCCATCGTCATCTTCATCACCACCATCACCATTGCCAAGAACCAGTAATTTCTCAGCTAAGTGGCGGCTCTGGCTGTCCTCGTCGTCGTCGAGATATAAGAGCTTGAAGACGTCAAGGAGACCCAGCTCAGCGGCTTACACACAGAGGCGTTCGAACTATAGAATTGTGGTCAAACACGTCCAAAGCATCTGCATCAGCTTCGAGCAGTATCGTCTCTTCGGCCAAATTGTCACACCAAACGGCTACGCAAAGAGCCGAGCACCAGTTGTTCTTATATTCCAAGTCAACTGGTTGACAGATTGGCAGTAAGTCGCCGAAGACCCACGAGGTCATCCAAGTTATTGTTAGTCTACCCGACATGCGATGGTGCCGCATTTCATCTTGGGTATAAGTAGCCTGGCTCCCTACATCCTGACCTGGCCCTCGTAGCACAGATCTTTAAAGAACAATTCCGCCTGTTTGTTTTCTTCTCCCACCGCTAAACATGTACATTATCTTGTTCTTCTCTCTCTCTCTCTCTCTCTCTTCTTCTGCTAACTTCTTTCGTAATCCAGTGCGTTGGGCTGAACTTCTGGCTGGTATTCATAAGGGTCTACGACTAAATCGCCACCGACGTTCAAGGCAGGATGAGGTCTTACCGTCTGACTGACTTCCATGGCTACCTTGTCGATGACGATCCGATTTTGCTTTCCACCTTTTTTTCTCCAGCCATAGCGGGGATCCTTCAATTCATTTATTCTATTGCCTTCAGAGCCTCTTCTAAAGTTCATTAGCCACAAGTTTTGTAGACGAGAAAAAGTTCAACGATAGGCTAGCCATCCTTTGAGCCTCTTCTAGAACGAGCTGATGTATTTTACCCAATGGCGAGGATGTGTTTCTTTCATCTACGCGACTAGGGTGGCTTATACAACTGCTCATTATTAGTCTCAAAAACATACATAAGAAGGTGAGAGACTCGGCCCTGGCGGCTCCATGTACACTAGGAAATGGACGCGTACGAATAGCCTTGTTTTATCAAGAATACATGCCCAGGTACACTCTTGATTCCACACGCGCAGAGATGGCGCCGTCCCAACCAACGGGCTGTTCGCATGCCGCACAGCCGTGGCCATGTGTACCGAAGAAGGAAAGAACTCTCTTTTCATTCTCCAGGCTTCCTGAAATTGCAATCTGAAAACACGCACCCACTGTCATTCTTGTCATAGCCCCTGTTCCGGCGGATTGTTCCGACTTGGACATGTGGCCTTCTCTAGGTAGATAATATGTGGCATCTCTTTCGGGCGATCGAGGCGGGTTCTATACAAAAACAACAATTCCCCTTCATACAAGCCGGTTTTCTCGCCGCTCTTCTTCTTCCATCCTGGCATGATGAATCGATTTGCAAGGCGTCACTGAGCTTGTCTGGGCCGACGAGAACCCGCTCCGGCAGCCACTTCGCCAAATCACGTGCCAGGTCACGCCGCTCACCCAAGTTCCCCATGACGCCAAGTCCAGGAGAAGCTCTTGTCCATCCAAACCGGACCGTGATGCCGTGCGATACACGACTCACGACGTAGGAGCTCCTCCACGACGCCATCCATCGCCCTCATCCACCGAACCAGCATCGCAACACCGTTCCCCAAATCATGGAGTCAGACTTCGCTCCCAAGTTTGCCCCTTCTTCGGGATGGTAAGCATCTCTCGTACCTTCTCTCTTGTCATGCCATGAAGCCGCCCTTTGCTAATGCGACATCTCTACTCTAGGCTGGCATCGCAGCCGCCATGATCTTCGGATGTAAGATGGTGCCCTCTCTCTCTCTATTCCTCAAATGCAGCATCGATTCTTACAACGGTTCTCAACATAGCCATCGGAGCTGCGTACGGCACCGCAAAGTCCGGCATTGGCATTGCTGGCGTGGGAACGTTCCGTCCCGATCTTATCATGAAGGTTGGGATAAAATCTTTCTCCTCGTCCGCTCTGTGTGCAACTACATGGAATACTAAAGAAATGTCATATGAGTAGTGCTTGATTCCCGTCGTCATGTCCGGTATCATCGCCGTTTATTCCCTCGTCATATCCGTCCTCATCGCGCAGGACCTCAATCCACCATCTGCGTCACAGAACTACGCACTGTTCTCGTTCGTGTTCAATCACCCCAAAAGAATACCTGCGACGGCAACATGTTGAACTAGATTCTAATTATCTTGCTTCCAGTGGCTTTTTGCACCTCGCCTGCGGCCTCTCCGTCGGTATGACCGGTCTCGCTGCTGGATACTGCATCGGCATCGTCGGTGACAAGGGCGTTCGCGCATACATGGAACAATCGAGGATCTTCGTTGGCATGGTCTTGATTCTCATTTTGGGAAGTCCTTGGTCTTTATGGGTATGTTTGCCCACAGAGTAACCGCATCCATCTACGCCGTGACGATGGCTAACATAAAAACAGCTTGATTGTGGCCCTGCTGCTCAACTCCCGAAGCAAGGGTTGACACATGAGACTTTCTATCGTCGTCACACTACTTCTATGCGACCCTTTCAAAGGTCAACTGTAATTCTTTCGCACGAAAAAACACATTAAAGAGGGCATGCTGTTGGCAAGCAACGCAAGCAATGTCTTACTAGCTGCATTGGGCAAGGCGTTTTGGGACCGTGTATATTTACATTGTGAGGTTGAGACGGAAAGCAAAGCCTTTCCTCAAGTTGAAATTATGTTTACGTCTCGTTGGAGAAATCGTCTCTGTGCCGTTCATGTGAGATGCAACTTTTTACTAATGTAATGCGTCGCAATTACGATGTCAATGTATCGTGAGAACTATACATTCAAATATTGGCCAAGCTAACATCACCAGGGGCCTTTGCGCTGCACAACTGTAAGAAATGCTTTTGATTGCACAAAGGTTGATGCCAGATTTTAATCTTGATGAGCATGACAGGCGACAATGTGACCTCTCCCAATGAAGAATGCAACCCGGCAACCCGAAATGGCGCAGCAGGGATGGAGAAGAAAAGAGCAAAAAAACCAAATCTAGTCAATTGCGCCAAAGATGCATCATGAATTCATAAGATATGTCGCGAAAAGTTGGTGAATGATGCCCCCCCACCCAATCAGTTGAGGGTGATGATGCATGTGAACCACGATCAAAGCACCCAGCATCCTTGGGACGTCCTCCTATGTTGGCAGTAGTCGGCCGCCGATTCTGCGGAGAAACTTCTTTCTTTGGTTACTCTCAAGGTCACGGCGGAATCGAGCCCAGCTTCTCTCACGCTCATCCCAGCTCTTCATTTGTGCTGCGGACGGACAGTCAGTCAAACATCAAACAAATCCTTTTTCAGTTGTCTTCAGTTGTTGCTGATGGGAGAGAGGGCAGAAGTTCAAAGAAGATGGCACGAACCTAGGAGCCAGTCCCACTGCTTATCTTCTCGCACCAGAATATCTTCGCCGGTCTCGCGGAGCAGCCTGTCGCGGCGAGCCTGCGCTGCTGCCACTTCTCCGACGAGGTATGGATCTTCCAGTGGTCGCGTCTCGGCTCGTTGTCCGAGTGGTTTTCCAAGACTCTGTCATTCGAGCTTTGGCGGGCCATGGGCTCCGACGATCCAGCGTATCTCCCGGACGTGATGCGTCGCTCAGCAACGTTGCGGTAATGGCGGGCTGCGGGCGCGTTGCTGGCAGACCACGTCGGTAGATGGAAGCTCTGCATCGATGTGGAACTCTGGGTTGGAGCCGGCGGCAGAGGGGGCAGACCAATGGTTTGCTGCCGAGATGTAGTGGCTCTCTGACGGCCAGGAGCAAACAACGGGGCAGGGCACTCGTCACCAGGTTGGCAGTTCGAGGCGCCGGAGGGCTATAAGGCGGAGTGACCTCGTTGTGGTTGTAGGGGAGGGTGTGGTACGACGGGACATCGGAAACTTGATGACTGTCAGCAATGATTCGAGATTCGAGGGAACAACGCCATGTTGGCAGAGGTGGCGGAGGATCACTCACTGTATGAAGGAGCAGCAGAGCGAATCGAGGCTGTCTCAAAGTCCTCGGTGCTGTACCGCGGTGCTAAAACAGACCCAGTCATTTCGGGCTGCAAGATATGGCTCTCGAGGACGCAGATGAGATGCTCTGAACTATTCGTTGGCGCAGTCCCAACACGACCTTGGATTCAGCAATTCGTGGAAAACTGGAGAAAATCTCGGCGCGGCTTGTTTGTTGACAAGCCTGAATGTGAGGGCCGGCTTGGGGTAGTACGGAACAGCACGGTTGGAATAATCAAACAAAAATCGATTTCAATCGATGGCGGAGGACGAAGGAGGAGGAGTCGACTGCCAGGAAAGTATGTAGGACGGGGTGAGAAAAGAGCGGATCGTGGACAATGCCAAGAAGTGCTTTAAATTCCAAGTGTCTGATCACTTCCGGGAGTGACGTTGTAAAGACGTATATACCTTGTGCCACTTTGGGTTTATTACTTGGTGCTGTCACGAGCACGGCACGTGAGGATGTTGAGCTTGCCGCGTGGGGGTTTGTGTGTGTGCGTCTCTCCTCTCTCGATACTATAGAGAAAGAATTAAAGTAGCTCCTATTGTCTCGGGCGGAAGAAAGTGCGACTACTAAGCGTACGCCTCGAAAGCAAGGAGCGGGGTGGATTCTAACAAGACTTCATGAGAAACGAGCGAGGGGACAAGAAGATGGAGAGGACGACAAACTCGAGCGTCACATGGGAGAGGGAGAGAGGCTCGGGGGTTGTTTATGTACGATGACCGTCATGGAAAGGCAGACATGCATGACACGGGCTTGAATGGCAAGCAGGCCCCATCTTGATAACCCGTAGCCCGTACGTAGCCTTGCTTCATTAGGATGGCTGAGATTGGAGGTCTGGCCCGAAATAAGCAACCTTGGTTGACATGGCTTCTTCTGGCACCGGCATGGCGGGGTCATGGGCAAGCAATTCTGGGCATTCTGGGCTGGAAATATGGCGTTCAAGCACCCGTCGCCACTTTGTTAACACCAAATGCGCACAATATTGAATTGAAATATGTATTCGGTTCCGTTTTCAAAAAGGCCTCTCGTGACGTGACAACGGGAACTCGTCAATGACTGACTGACTCCAGGGCGGGGTAATACTGGGCAATGGCAATACTGGGACTCGGCCACCTTGGCACCTTGGCACATTGATGGCGGGGTTTACGGATCTTGAGCGGAGCAAAAGTCATGCTGATACAATCAAAACAGTATGTACATACATACTCCGTAGGGACTATGCCGAATAGCGCGCGTTGTCAACAAGCTGACCAGGCTTTTTTGTTGGTCTCGAAAAATTGTCCCAGGCTCCGCACATGTACCACACATACCACAGTGCATGGTGCATGGTGCATGGTGCATGTCATGTACGCAATCCGCGGAAACTCTGCAGGTGCTGACGGTTGATGTGTGTCCAGTCATTATGGGCGATTCCAATGTGGAGCCTCGTAAGGTGTCTTGCAGGGCTACACCACGCCATACATAAATAGATACATAACATAACACACATTGTTGCATGAGGTTATTTGCGCCGACTGGCCCATCTGCTCCTACAATTACAATGCGGCTGGGCTGCTTCGTATCTGTGATGTAGCTGCAGCATGTCATCGAGATGTCTTTGGATCGGCCGCAATGAGCTTTGTCACCCAGTCCGAACTGGACGTCTTAATTGGTTCGTGACATGAACAAAACAGGTTGCGAGTGCAGCTTCAGAAGTCAAAGCTGGTGTATTCTCCGAGATCGCCGTTACTATTAGGTAGGTAATCGGGGAGTGTCTACAGTGAATGGATTCAAGATGGAAGTACAGGACATTGCCATCACAATAACATCCCCATGCCCTCGGGGTGATAAGATGGCCTCTTCTCACTTCATGGCTGTTTTTTTTTTTTGGCCTCCCATTTCTTTACACGCATAATTGCTGGGTTGGGCATACTTCGCTTAAACCGTCGATGTCCGAGTCGAATATTGCTATGCTCTGCAAGCTGTGAATCGCGCTCATTTCCTCCCGAGTTTTTGACTCTCTAATAATAACAAGTTGTTGTCGATGACGTTGAACATGCACGGCATGACATCTGATCTACCTTTGGTGACTGCGTCGAATGCAAACACTTGCTCGAGCGCGCAAGGAGTGTTTCCGGGCACTTCTGCGGGTCGATCGTCAGCTGTGAATCGGGATGGACCTCGTACTTGGCTGAATCAAGCTGTCCACAATAAGAAGACGCTGTGAATTTGTGACGAGGCATTGAGTTCCTGGACACAAGGACCAAGAAAAAAAGAGCAAAAAAAAAGACCGAAAGACAGTTGGGTCAAGAGTTGGCCCAAATACCCAGCTTGCTATTTTTCTGTAGGGTAGGTACTGAAAGGCAAGAAAGATGGCGAATGTGCGTCAGGCAAAAAGCAAAGGCAAACGTGGACGTTTAATTGGCAAGCCCGCACAAATCGCGTCACCCAACGCGACTTCCCAAAGTGCACCACAACAGGCCACTTCGCGTTCAACGACACGACGATTGTTAAACTGTATCCGGAAATTCGACGCAAAGGTCAAGACGCAAAAAGAGTTACCCTCTGCATTCAAGTGATTCTTGCGCCGTTGCCTTTGGCTTACTGCCATGCCAACCCGCGTTCGTGACAGTCCGGAGGATGCAGAGTCTCAAACTGGTTCACCACCACCATCACCATCACCATCACAAACACCATCGTCTGCGCGAAATCGCCTAGTTGTGCGACAAAAGCCCGACGCGCGAATTACGTCTGGCTCGAAGCGGAAAAGAGCCAACACAGTCGCTTCCGAGCCGTCAAACAACCGGAGGAGGACGATAGGACCGGACGACGATGAGAACAGCGATGATGACGAATTCGCCGATGTCTATGATCCAGATCAACCCTTGCAAGAGCGCCGAATTTTACAGAAGGATCTGCGCAATTTATTAAAAGACATCAATGAGAATTCTGAAGAATACTTGCAAACCGATTCCCGTGGTTTGCACGAGGCCATCTTGAAAGCAAACGAGCTCTCCAAAAAGTGAAACAAACCACGGAGGCGACAATAGATTCACGGTTACTTGTCAGCACAACCGATCTTTCGTATCGTAAAACCTTGCGCCTCGCCCAAGGTAGCTTATCACAAGGACTTGATGTCGACGAGTTCGTTTCGAAAGCCATAACGTACATGCGACATGGAGGGGGAATCAGCGACGACAATGCCCCGGAGCTGTCAAGCACGCAGCGTCACCGG
This sequence comes from Epichloe gansuensis, assembly GCA_023658505.1. NCBI lineage: Eukaryota > Fungi > Ascomycota > Sordariomycetes > Hypocreales > Clavicipitaceae > Epichloe > Epichloe gansuensis. The sequence goes on from CP098281.1 coordinate 7,599,810, forward strand.
AGGACGGTGTCGCAACGGAGAGGGAATGAGGACGAGGATGATGATGACATCGGTGACGAAGGAGATATGATGAACTGGCCACATCTTGGTCGCTTTGCGTGTTTACCGCATGTTCGGAGGCCAGCGCTTCCGGGATTTCTGCTGGGACCCTTATCCGTGGAAAAGAAAGCACGCAGGGTAATCAAGCGCAGTGCCCCGTTTCGACCTAACAATTTGACGGAGACGAGGCCTGAGGTGCTCAATGTCGACGACATGGCGAAGAAAGAGAATGATCTCACTGCCATATGTACCCATATCTTGCAGCACTTGCACACGATCCAAGCGGAAACGCAAGAAGTCGTTGCTGACTTGATAGAGGATGATATGGCCGACGAAGAAAAGACGAGATTAATGCATCAGCACGGACTTCGAAGTACTGGAGGCATAGATTTGATGCGATTTGTAGTGAACCCGCACTCGTTCGGACAGACGGTGGAGAACATGTTCTATGTTAGTTTTCTCATCAGGGATGGTAGAGTCGAGATCGAACTTGACGAACACGACCTTCCTGCTCTTGGTACGTGCCCCATTTATCTGTTTCATTACTCTGTGTGAGCGAATCCTGATCCTCAGTTGCAGCCCCCGTCGACAGAGAACCAGCTGATGACGGGACCCAACGTCATGGCGCATCAAAACATCAGGCGATCCTGTCCATGGATGAACAGACATGGCAAGAAATCATCGAGGTATTCAACATCACCAATCCGATGATACCTCATCGCCAGGAAGCAAACCATTCTGCACCAGGGGCACGGGGCTGGTATAGTTAGTGTTGGAAGGCGGTTTTTCCTCAAGTTGAAACGCATTTTAGAGTAAATTCCGAACGGCAGGGGTGATCTACAGAGCCGAATTGGCATATCGACGGAGAAATGAAAACCCCTTCACTCCATTTTAAAAGGGCAGCCGACCTTGCGTGTCAAGTCCTCACCACCGTCCATGTTTCCTTGCTATACAAGAAATTTGCAAGCAGCGCGAATTGCCGTATGATAAGACAATTACGTCTACACCAATCTAGTCGCCATCTCATGGTCAATTCATGGCTTCTAACAGTACTCGTCTTTTCCATTCTGGCAATCTGCTTCAGATGCTCCGCAACCTTGAAAATTTGGCCTGCAATGTTTCGCGTATAGGCATATTACAAGTTATGTTTGAGAAACCAACAGATCTTATTACTGGTGTGTACATTCATTACTTTTTTTTTCTGTTTTTCTTTCTTTAATAACGGGTTCGTTTCCCTGCTGTTCAATCAAGTGAACCTAATTGAACCAACAGCACTCACAACCAGAACAAAGGAACCAAGTCTCGTTGCTCACCGACCCTGAGGCATGTGCGCTTGAAAGAAGGATAACCGACAAGCATTGCGCAAAGTCTTTTCAAAGAATATTTAATACAATAAAGTTGACCTTTGCCGAGACATGTTATTCTCTCGCCAGCATTTCTATTCACTCTACGACACTACACAGCAAAACATGTCGACTTTTGATGAACCAAGTAGTTTCGAACAGGACTCATCGAGCTTCTTCCCAAGCGCAGATGAGACTTCCTCATCGGACATCTCAAAACCCAACACCGAGACGAGATCGCCAGAAACAGATACCGCGAATACGACGATCGATATCGAGTACACGCATGAATCCGGACTCGACGAAACAGGACCGAATGAGAGGGAGGCCGAGTCTTCAGCCCTGGCCGGCTTTGAAAAATTCACCAAGACTCTGGAGGAATGGGAGGACAGCATGTCTGCATGTCGGCAACTTCTCGAGAGTATTCCCCAAGTACAACGCTGCTTGAGGCCCGATGACTTGAACCCGCCCCACAAGATGTGTAAAACAGGATGGCACGCCATGGAGGAGTTCCAGACTGCTGCAAAACGGAACACCTTGACCTGTCATTTCTCGCGAAGCAGTACGGCAAGCAGACTGTCGACAGCCTGGAGCGCTTCTTGCATACCCAAACGGCTGTGGTGCGATCTGCACATGATACACTATTTACCATGATGGAGTATTTTGACATGTTGGCTTCGATGCTAAAACATGTGGATGCGCAATACAAACCGGGGCCGTGGGGAACCGAAGGCAACAGGACAGCAGGGGATGCGGAGATGGACATTGTACGAGATCTTCTTGGGCAGATTGCCAAGCTGAAGGAGGAAAACTTCAAGATGAAGCGTCGGATCTCGGCACCGCCGCCAAAAAGTGAGTCTATCGAGGGAACCACGCTCTCTAGATCGCGGGAGGGTCGTGCCCACGGCGGTGCTGTAAGACCACAACGCAACCCGAGATAGAAGCAGCGTCTTCTGTGCGGAGCGTGAAAAGTTCGGAGCTACAGTCCATTTCATCCTTTTCAGAGACCAGTCAATACCATTTGCCGCTGACCGCATGACACCCAGGGGGAAAACATTGCGGATGTGGTGGAGGAGAGTTTCGCTTTGAAGCATCAACGAAACTCGGATACGTTCTCCGAAGGACAAGCCGAATTGTTGCAGCAGCCGAGACAACGGAACAAACCGTGCCTTGTATCAGATTGGCTATCGCAAGCTGATGCTAGGTCGTTCCATGAACCCAGCGCCGGCCTGGAAGCCAAGTATGACGACCTAGCAGAGGAGAGCCGCCTTCTGGATGCAGACTTTCGACAACTATCAGAAGAGTATAATGTTCTAGCAGCTACTCATGAACACGTGATTGAGAAATATGACGTCCTAAAGGAGAAATTCGAAGGCGTCTTGGAGGAGTACGATTTGCTGAGGAAGCGACATGATTATGAACGGGTCATTCACAACAGGGTGACGGCCATGTACGTGACCAGGACGTCTGGAGTGCATTGGAACGGGAGCAATCACGATAGGACGGAGTCGCCGTGTGTGAGTCCCAAGACAGCCATACCATTCCGAACAAGTGCGAAGGGACCATCGTCCCCGGCTCTCGGCCTTGGGATATCCGTCGAAGAGGTCGAGGGCGTACATGGATGCCAAGTTCAGACGTTCTACAGCTTTGTGTCGAACCAATGGCATTCCTGGATCACCATGTACGACCTTCTCTGGTCAACCATGCTATTTCCTGCTCAACCGTCGGGCGAAAATGAGACGCAACAAGCACGTCGGCCTCGGCATCAGGCACAAAACGCATATCGAACAGGTAGCAGAGGCAAGCACGGCGGGGCAATACCATGGAGTGCGCTCTTCAACATACTTACCCATATTGTCCTTGTCGCTTCCATTCTCAGCTGGTTCTCATGTCAGTTGGAGAGGGACATATGGCTGCAGGCCAACGGCCTGACGAGAAACCAGCTGATAGCTTATACGCGCGGCGAGCTGGTCTGGCTTTCGAATCTGGGGCTAGGCCCGAGGCGGATAGGGAGGTCCGGACTCTGGCTCTGTGCATGATGCTCAATTCGCGGCGGATGATGGCCCTGTGGTCAATGTGCTCGAGGATGATGGTTGGTGGCTGTGGGCGATTTGGGACGAGGGAGGAGTCGTAGTCGTCGGGTGGGTTGGTGGGCTGTCATGGGAAGCCGAGCATGTCTATCGACGGCAAAGTCTTCTGAGTGATTATTGCTCGTTCGAGTCGCAGTCCCTGGGCATAGGCCATGATATTTGCCGGCCTCTCCGTCACAGTCGCCTCCAGGCCGGTAGCCGTGAGGCCAACCCCGGCCGGTACCTTCTTCTTTTTCATGAAGGCGGGGAGGGCCGTCCGTCACAAGGGTCGTGTAAGCTGTGGCTGTGCTCGTCCCTCTGTATGCGAGGAAGAATCAATGGTGTTTTGCGATCGTCGTCTACATACGGTCATTCAGGCACGTCGGACTTGAAACTTAGTGCAACAACATACCTTGAGGTTGGCTAGTTCAAATTCATCACCTTTTCCCGATGGCTACAGTGCGCGCGTGGGCACGCTGGGTATGCAATTTTATGGGAACCGAGAGAACATAGCAAGTCACAGGCCTCGATACATACGGGTAGAACTGTTCTCCGCACCCCATGATGGATGCAGGAGCGACACATATTTCTGAAACTGGGAAACGAATGTGATAGAAATGACCCTTGATCCTTGGCCAGTGACTTCTTGTTGCCCGCCACACAACGCCGTTTGGGCCCCAACGTCTCCGAATTTCTTCCTAAAACCGTCCGAAGGCTGGCACGGCTCTTTAGCATGCGGGAGGCTTGTCACCACCGAAGGCCTTCCTCAAGAAGTGAACAGCACCGCCATATGTGGGAGGGACCTCTTTGCCCTTCTTGTCCTTGCATGCGTTTACCTTGGTGGTCTTGAAAACATGGCCTTGCTTGATATTCCTCCCAAAGCTCTTGTGAGCAATGACGCGAGCCTCGTACTCGTTACCAGACTTTTTGACCTGGCAGACGTATCGGCCGCCGAAGTCGGCCTTGTTGTCGCCGTGCAGGTCCTCCCACTTCGACGTAGGCCACGACGACGGCCCGCTGATGCTGTTGGTTTTGATGTTGCGGAGATACTGGAGAATCTCCTTTTCGGCGTCCTTCACCTCGTCGCGGCGGGCGAGGTCCTCGTGCTCGCCGGCCACGGACGGGACGCCTGGCTCGGCCGAAGCCTCGCGGCGGCCGAGCACGTAGTCCAAGCCGACCTCAGCAGCACCGCGCTTGGCGAGAGCCTCGTCCTGCAAGACGTCGACACGGCGCTCGGCAATGGGCAGGCGCAAGGCGCTGACGGCCGAGGCGCAGAAGAAGAGGATTGAGGTCGCTTTGCCGAACTTCATGGTTACTTTGGTTGTTCCGAGGAGGTTTTATGAGGTGAGTCGAAAGATGTGCAGAGTAGATTCTATGTAGTAGTATATGATGGGACACTGAAGTCTGATCTCGAGGAGATGCCCTGAGGGTTCAATAAGTTATATACTTTATTTAACAAGCTCTTGACATGCCTAGTAATCCTCGGGAGCTTTACTCCTCATCGACCATGTTGCTCCTGGGCAATCTGGGTCTTTGCTGACTTCTCGACGTGAGAGGAATCAACACATGTCCCACCTGTTCCTGGGCAGCCTGGGGCTTTGCTCACTACTCGACGTGAATATTACATAGTCGGCGAGATACTCCCGAGAAATTTAGGGCTGTTCTTACTGATTGACGGAATCGACGTCGATCTGATCCCAGGCAATCGATCCGAGGCTGGTTTCTCACGTAAGACGGAATGGATACATGTCTTTCTGCTTCGGAGCAACCCAGGTCTTTGCTTATTTCAGAAAATTCACTTTCAATTAATCCGTGGCTCTTTGTACTACTCCACGTGAGCTGATTATTCTAAAAGTTTGCTCTCGGAGTAATCTGGCCACTTCGTACTACTTGACGTGCGCCCGGAAAGTAAGCCTACCACATCTGACAGACTTGCTCCTGGAAAAATCGAGGCTTTGCTCACGAGATATGGCGTGTACGACAGTCACGTAAGCAGTCGATCAGTCATTACAGATGTATTGGTAAAAAATTGCCGCTCGTCCAGGGCATAGTGATGATGGTTTACCACGACTTTCTTTAGTAAATACTTCCTGTGCATATTGGTATGAGGGACTCCAGACCGGGCTGGGGGCGGGAACGTTGGGATAGGGAAACTCGGCCCCTGGCTAAAGGGGTGAATGGCGGTTCTGGGGGCTGAGTCGGTCTATTCATGTGTATCCGTCATCTCTATTCAAGCAGGTTTGTTTTATATATTGTCACGTGAGGATCGACCATATCCACCTCACCCACGATTTGCTTTGCCAGGAAGGAATTATCACTACTACAACTACTAGATTTCAACGAGCTCATGGGAAATCTATCATAAAACCCATTCATTCATCTCTCTGCTCTATGTGATCGATTGCCATTACAAATTTAGCGTCCCAGAGGATCCAGGGGATGAAAATCCCAATTGATTCAATACTTGGCTAATCTTACACCTCCGAAAGTAGAAAGCCTTACTAAACTTGAGACTCATCCTCCCCGAGACTTCATCCAACTGCACAAACATTGACTCATCGTTGGTCGTACACATGGCCGAACCACTTACAAGGTATACATGCACCCGTTTCCGTAACTCGGTATACGCTAATCATCATGTGTTAGGCCGTACACCAAGGGGAACACCTTGACCCTCAAGATACATCGCCCCGGAAGCAAAAATGTTCCACCGCAGCTAGACGGCCACGGAGAGGTGCGGGCCAAGATTATTGATGTCCTGGAACCTTCAACAATGTCTATCGTTCTCCAGGTTGAACTGGAACAGGAACAGGAAGAGCAGACTGCTCCTGCGCCAAGGATGGTCTTGAAGGTGTACGACCGTCAGTTCTCTCCCCAACTGCGGAAGTTCAAGGAGACGGGCCCGGCGACCAGTGCAAGCGAAGAGCAATTCACCGCCTTTGTGCGCCAGGGCTGTATGCCCCAGTTCTTGGCGGATTATGAGGAGAATGGACCATGGGCGTATGACGAATGGGATGTGCCGAAGCGGGAGGCATATTTCTACGCTAGTTCCGCCCTCAGTCACGAAATCGAGGTCGAGATATACGACCGCCTTGTCGACATGCAAGGCATTCACGTCCCGACACTCTTTGCAGATGTCCGACTGGCCCCACAGCACGCTGCTGCAACGGGAGGGAGGGACGAGGAGAGCTCGACCAAGTACACCGAAGTCGGAGCCATTCTCATGGAGTACATCGCCGGCTTCCCTCTGAATGACGTCGTGAAAGAGACGCCAGAGTCGGACTGGGCGCCCATTTGCGACCAGGCGATCGAGGTAATTAGGAAGATTATCGATAACGACTTCATCAACTTTGACATCAAGACCAGAAGCATTCTTGTCCGACGCGGCGAGGAGGGCTCGTACCAGGTATTCTACTTGGACTTTAGCGATTGCCGGTTCCGCGACCCGTCCGATTCCGACGAAGTTTGGCGGGAGCGCAAGCGCCAGAAGAACGAAGAGGGAGCCGTGGGCTACGTCATGATGAACCACATCTCGTATGCAAAAGGGAAGAAGGGGAAGAAGTACAAAGGAACCCTTCCTCTGCCTTGGGAGTACAAGCCTTCCTCGCGTTTTGAGGGGAATACATTGAGCTCTGCGACAATGCGGACTAGGTACTCTGGCAGACAAGATGGAACTTTATTGTAGGCCTTCTGTCTCTTGTAGATGGGAAAGTAGCGTTGTCAGAAGTTGGCATGTGGCGTCCCAAAAGGCAATGCCCGACCAGGGCTCTTGGATTCCGATGTGCGGCAAACTTCATGACCTGGCCGACAGAAGAGCCATCATCTAAAGAGGATGCGTCAAGCCACGAATATTGGATTACACTGGCAGAAAGTACGTACCGTCCACTTTAATCAATACTTCAATACTTCACGTCGAGCGGGCATGTGACCCCATCATGCCTTTCTGGAAAACCAGCGCGCGTCGCCCTGCGGAGGCCTGTGTTCCCCAAGATTTAGGGGTTTGCTCTAGTCTACAGCATTGTTAGCCCGAAAAGTAAAGCTTCGTCTTGTAATCTCGTGACTTAGTTCTTTCGAGTGTCTTTGCATACCCTTAGTATGCCCCCTTTGGAAAACACCTTGGACTCTAGCTCGCCGTCTTTCGAACCGATCACACAGATGATATCCTAGACAGTATTCATCAAGACTGAAGCTCTACCTGATTGTTAAAGTCTCTGTTTCTAACCTTGTAGACCTCCTAACAAGCTTCCTTTAGCCTTGCGGACGTGGAAGCAGTGTGCATTGAGAAAATTGGCGCTATCCACTCGGCTGCCTTTATATATAATAATCGCGAGCCAGAGCCAGAGCCAGAGCCAGAGCCAGAGCCTCCATCAGAAGAACCACCTGAGACTGCGATAGTTGGAAGTTGGAATAACCCCCGCGCCATCTCCCCGTCTTTGAATCATTGTAATACGGAGCACATGATGCAATAATCGTTCACGCCGTTGCAATTCCTCCACTGCGCCGTGCGCTATTGCCGAGCCGCTAACGGGTGGATGTTTGGCGTCATTGATGACCACATTTTAGCTTCGCCCACGAACTACCGAGTACCGAGTTAAATAGTCGCCGCTTCGCCTCATCTTTTTCTTCTCGACATCACGTCCATATTCTGGATTTCTTCTTCTTCTTTTTTTTTTTTTTCTAACCGCTCCTCTTCAGTGACCAACACCGTCTACTACATCTCTCGCACCACCGCGTCCGCCCGCGCATTCATTCACGTCGAGCAGCCCAACGTCCCGCAGCATGACGTCGGCTGAGCTCATTCCGTCCAACCCGGCGGACGTCATGGTCATCCGCAATGTCACGCCCAACGTCGTCACCTTTTCAGTGCCCTTTTCGCGATTCGGAAAGATCAAAATCGGAGGTCGTGGCACACTTGGTATGTTTTCCGCATTCACCCTCAGCTGTGCAAACTTGAGCACTTTTCCATTTCTTTTCTTTTTCTTTTTTTCCCCCGCCAACTGCCTTCGTTGCTTGATTACTTACTGACCAATTTTGCCCCACCCCCGCCCCCTCAGTCAAACTCACCTCTGGCAACCTCGCCGTCTTCTCTCCCGTTGCCCTCACGGACGAATCGAAAGCCAAGGTCGCCGAACTGGGCGGCCGGGTAGCCTACATCGTTGCCCTTGACTTGGAGCACCACATCTTCATCTCGGAATGGGCCAAGGAGTATCCTGGCGCGAAACTCATCGCACCCGAGGGCCTTTTCGAGAAGCGCGCCAAGCAGCTGGACGATCCGAAAATCAACAATGACGAGTTCGCCGTCGTCTTCAAAAAGGACGGCAAGCGCAATGTCAGGATCAGCGACGAGTTCGACGCAGACTTTGACTACGAGTACGTCGACGGCCACTCCAACAAGGAGCTCGTCTTCAACTACAGGCCGGACAAGGTCCTCATCGAGGCTGATCTCATGTTCAACTTGCCTGCCGTTGAGCAGTACAGCAGGGTGCCCGAGGGCCACAAACCAAGTGGTTTTGCCGACAAGCTGTTCCAGGGTGCGCAGAGCACCGCTGGCGACGCGGCGTGGATGAAGCGCTTCAACTGGTATCTTGCTGCCAAGGACCGCGACAGTGTGAATGAGAGCATCAAGGTCATTGACCAGTGGGACTTTACCACGCTGATTCCCTGCCATGGCGAGGTTATCGAGGGGAACGCCAAGGAAATATTCAGGAAGGTGTTTCAATGGCATTTGCTAGGGAAGAAGTAAATTGCGGGAGGGAAAGTTGTTGTTGTTGTTGTTGTTGTTGCTAGCCGATGGGGAACTGGCGTTGTTGAGAAGAAGATGAGATTCAGTAGATAGATTATTTTATACCCGCTGTGTCTGTGTCATACGAAGTACATGGCTTTGGACTCGAGAGTCTCGACACAACAGACAAACAACCTGTGGCTGCTGTTTGTGATGCATCTTTCCGTTACACATTTCAGATTGTAGGGAGAGTTGAAACGGCGTCTCGTCTCAGACATGCCGACAGCCATCGCAGTGAGAGCTACGCAGCACTTATGTACCCTGCAGCGAGAAGTTGTCGTGTACCAGGCCCCACGTGCTACGTATTCTACAGCGAAGGGCAAAAAGATGACCCAAGGAAGGATAAGCTGGAATCCCGACTTGCTATGATACGAGTTTCTTAGTTGGTGGTGTGTGAGACGCCGTGTTGCAATTGCAGCTGCGAAATCTGTTGGCACAGTGGGTGGTTTGATGCTGGAGATGCTGGAGATGCTGGAGATGCTGGAGATTTGACAGCGCACGGGCAGGATGAAGAGGCACTACAATAACCACTTTAATGAAATCCATGGAAGAGTCGAAATTCCAGAATTCCCTTGATGACTTGAGGTGGGGTTCGTTTGCTTGCATCTACATACATGTACGTACATACATACATACATACATACATACATACATACATACATACATACATACATACATACATACATACATACATACAGGGGGTGGGCCGTCCGTCCGTCCCTCCACCAATTGGATACGTCACTGCAACCAGCTGCGACGCCGCGTCGAGCTTCGCAACGTTCAACTTCGTTCCTACTCCGAACACCTCGACGACGAAATATTCCAGCGCGCGCACCCAGGCACCACACCTCCTCTACCGAATGAAAAAGGAGGCGGCCAGAATGCCATGAGCCGTCATAATGGCTGACTACGGGAGAATGGACCCCTTCTCTTTCGCGGGATCCAAGGATGTAGACCATCCAGTCAGTGTTCGAATGTATGCCTGCCTCCTCAGCTTCCCCTACGCTATTGCTGCTCATGCAAACGCCCCTTGTCTTGCTAACAGCCATGTCCAGAATAAATCTGGAAGGGAAGAACCCCAGTCAAGTTTTCAACCCTTCTCGAGAGACCGGATCTTCGACATGTTGGCTCCAACACCAGGTAAGCAAGCTTGCACCAATGGTGCCGCTACTGTAACTCTAAAGATGACGAGACTGACTTTATTCTCATAGCCCACACTCCGATCTCTTCGTGACCGTCCAAGTCTGGGCCGGCTCGAAACCTCTCACCGTACCTGTGCAAACAGCATACAAGCCCTTCCGATCCGAGCGAAAGTGCGTGGCATCACATGTTCATCCCGCCCCTCCAGTGGGTGCGCGTGTGTAAAGAATACTGACAAGATGCGGATGATCAGGTGGAACGAGTGGCTGGAGTTGCCGATAACATACAAGTCACTCCCAGCAAACGCTCGTCTTGCCATCACAGTATGGGATCTATCACCAGCGGGCGGCAAGAAAGCCGTCGGACATTCCATTCCCTTTGGAGGGACAACGCTATCCATGTTTGATAGCGACAACCAAATACAAAAGGGCGGCAGAAGTGCCTAGTCCATAGACACAAATTCGCCGACGGAACCGACAACACTACCACACCCGCCTTGGTTGCGACCAAAAGAAGGCGACCCTGCAGAATGGAGGCGGTCCTCTACTTGACAAGGACGCCGAGGAGTTGGACAGAATGGAGAAGTTGTTCAAGAAACACGAAATGGGAGAGATACCTCGGGTGGATTGGCTCGATCAGATGGTGTTCCGAAGCTTTGAAAAAGGGGCCTTCTAGCAGCCAAATCTTCCATGAAGATGCTTCAGCGACAGCGAGCTCTTCATAGAGACGATGGAAACGACGACGCTATAAAGGGCGAATCTCATAGTGACGGTGACGAGGCAGACGATGGACGCAGCGACACGCCCGCATTTTTGCTAAACGTTGAACTGCCGCGATTCGACTTCCCAGTCGTGTTCGCCGATCACGAATATGATCCTCCGCCGATATCAGCTCTGAAGCCGCTCTCAGCATCTCAAGGAACACTGCCGCCGCTTCAGCAGCCCCAGGTTCAACTTGGGCCAGGCATCAACGCCATGGGGGAAAGCTCCGACGGACTTGGTTCGAGATTGATCAAGGTGTATGACCCAGAAGTCGGCCAGAGAGACAATCCTGCCGAGGCGAAACATAGGCGTCTGTTCCGAAGCTCACACCGCCATGGAATCTTGGACAAGGACCTCAAGCCAAACTCCAAAGTTCGTGACGAGCTCAATCTGATCATGTCGTATTCGCCAACGCATGTCCTATCGCCCGAGGAGGCCGATTTGGTGTGGAAGTTTAGATATCACTTGACTCGAGACAAGCGGGCCTTGACCAAATTCGTCAAGTCCGTCAATTGGAGCGACCAGAGCGAGTCCAAACAAGCCATACAAGTGCTCGGTCGATGGACTGAAATTGACGTAGACGATGCTCTCGAGCTGCTAGGGCCATCGTTCGACAATCCAGCCGTGCGATCGTATGCCGTGGATCGTCTTCGAAAAGCCGACGACCAAGAGCTTCTCTTGTACCTCCTCCAGCTCGTACAAGCTCTCAAGTATGAGCATATAAACACCGACTCGGAACAGGAGAGCAGCACCCAGGATTCGTCCCTGGCACGGTTCCTTATCCAGCGTGCTGCGGCCAATTTTATGCTGGGCAACTACTTTCACTGGTACCTCATGGTCGAATGTGACGACCACAGTCCCGAGCAAGGCATCGACTACAGGAACGTATATCGCAAAGTTGCGTACGACTTCATGCTGGAGCTGGTCAAACAGCCCACGGGGACTGAGGATAGGAAAACACTTTTGCGACAAGCCGAAATGGTGGCAATTCTGTCCAAGATTGCCAGCGAGATCAAGGCGTCAGGCGAGTCTATTGCCAAGAAGGTTGATCGTCTCAAGAAATTCTTGGCAGATCCCAAGAATGAGCTGCTTGCCTTTGATCCTCCCCTGGCAATGCCCCTGGATCCGTCCGTCAAGGTCACCGGTGTGATGCCAGACCAAGTTGCCGTGTTCAAGTCGTCGCTAAACCCCATCAAATGTACCTTTAAGACTACGAGCGGCAGCACGTACCCCATCATCTTCAAGCTAGGCGACGATCTGCGACAGGATCAACTCGTCATTCAAATCATTACTCTCATGGACAAGCTCCTTCAAAAGGAGAATCTTGACTTGAAATTATCGCCGTACAAAATCCTGGCGACAAGTACCACGGCCGGTGCTTCGCAGTTCGTTCAATCTCAGAGTCTGTCTGCAATTGCCAGCAAATACCGGACCAACCCGGCATTGGCTTACCTCAAGCACCACAACCCCGACGACAAACAACCTTTGGGCGTGCGACAAGAGACTCTGGACACGTACATCAAGTCCTGTGCGGGCTACTGCGTGATCACGTATATCCTCGGTGTCGGCGACCGCCACCTCGACAACCTTCTCCTGGCCCCCGATGGTCACTTCTTCCACGCCGACTTTGGCTTCATTCTCGGCCGAGACCCCAAACCCTTTGCCCCGCTTATGAAACTGTCCAAAGAAATGGTCGAATGCATGGGAGGCACCAATTCCGAACTGTACAACAGATTCAAGCAATACTGCTTCCTCTCGTATACTGCCCTCCGCAAGTCCTCGAACCTGATTCTGAACTTGTTCGGCCTCATGCTGCATGCCAACATCCCCGACATCCGACTGGAACCCGACAAGGCGGTGCTGAAGGTACGCGAGAGGTTTCACCTAGAGCTCAGCGAGGAGGAGGCCATACTGTACCTTGAAATGTCATAGAGGGAGCGCTCACGGCGTTTGCTCCCGTCGTGATTGACAAGCTCCACGAGTGGGCACAGGCGTTGCGGGCGTAGTAGATCATCCTGGATGTTGATGAAGATTAAACCTTAATGCATGATGTTTCGATGATTGTTTTGTTCGAGACTTAACTCCGCGCTACATCGTCTTCGTGTGTCTTTTGAAATAACGACACATGGCGCATTCATTCCCTGTTTATAAACAACGAGCCTGGCCTTGTTCCCCATCCGAAACAAGTAGAAGATGGAACCCGTCCAAGAGTGGTCTATCGAGCAGAGAAAGAAACCCTCGATCTACCAAGCTCCCATCGACAAAGGTCTCACTCGACCCGCAAACGACAAGACCACTACGATTCGACCGCATGCAGATGACGGCTCAGACGACAAACCTGCACGTACTTCACGCCCACGTTTACACCTTGACGAAATAAAACTCTTGTATAAACTCGTAGGCCATGAATCTACCTCGGTGTGTGTGAAAAAAAAAAAAAATGTACAAGCCTCGTAAAAGCAAACGGTGAGCAAGCAACTGAGCTCCTGCCGAAGCAACGTGCTATCATTGTCATTCAACAGCAAATTCTAAACATGATTCTCTCTGAAAAAGGGGGTCATAATTCTTCCAACATTCATCATCTTCGTAAAACCATGTTTCTACCAACGAAGAGTTCTCACGCATGCGGCCGAGTGATGACGGTGAATTGCCCGCCGCAGCCGGCAAATGTAAAGGCCCTGTTGGCAACACCCTTGCCAACTAGCTCGGTGGGTGAATCGACAGTCTTTTGGGTGCCGAGGCCGGTGCGGAAGTTTTCGGAAAACCCCAGGATGATACGGTGCCGTTTGTGTCTATGGCGAGGGAGTTGTCGATGCCGGCGGCGACAAAGGTGGCGGCGATGCCTTGGACGTAAGGTGTTGGTTTATGCGAGGGGAAGGGGGAGGGGGAGGTAGAAGAAAGACTTTACCTGGGATTATGGTGGGATTCAATAGTATGCGAGGCCGTCCGCGACTATCGAAGAGGAACTTGTCGTTTGGTATCGTGGACGTGCTCATGCCCATTTGGCTGCCGTCGCAGCGCCCCCAGGCCAGGACCTGCCCTTCCTCTGTGCAGGCCAGGCTGTGATGAAAACCACCGGCTATATGGCGAATGGCATACCCTTTCAGACCCTGGACCAGGGTGGGATTGCCAATGTGGAGGTTCTCGTCGTTGGCTGGAATGCCCGTCTGGCCAAAGTTGTTGAGACCCCATGTCCACACTTGGCCCTGCCGATCGAGAGCAAAGCTGTGGTTGAAGCCGGCGAATATCTTGACGATGCCCTTCTTGGGCAGATCGACCATGCGGGGAGCGAGTGATTCGTATTGGTGGCGCTGGACGAGCCGGCGACCTAGCTGTGCTTGTTGGCCAGATCCCCAAGCGTAGACGTCCCCGGACTCGGTCAGCGCAAGGACGTGGTTCATGCCAGCCGAGAGCTCCTTGATGTTTCTGAGACCCTCGATCCGCACCGGCGCGACCTGGAACCTTGAGTCGTACTCGGGCGTCTTTCTCTTCTGCATCTTCTCTCGTAGGAAGCCGTATACACCATCGCTTGCCTTGAGAAGAAAGTCAGCATCCAGCCAGACCAGACCAAGTCCACGTCCACGTCCACGTCCACGTCCACGTCCAGCACGAACATGAGACAGCAATGTGAGTGGCAGGCAAGAGGGCGTCATGTTCTTACATGGAACGTTCCCCAACCATAGACGAATCCAGCGTCCGTCAAGGCGAATGTGGCGTTGTCTGTAGCGGCGACCTGCGCAATGCTCAATCCCGAGCGCGACAATCCCTCAGCGGGCATGGGACTGCTTTCAAGAGGGTTCAAGCCGGTTGCATCTCCGTCAGTGTGTTTCGAATGTTCACGCCTGGTATCCCGGCCAAGCGCCCTGGAGTCATTGACTCCCCACGTCAGGACCTGCCCATCATGGGTGAGCGCGGCGCAATGCCTGCCCCCGACAGCCACCTGGACGACCCCAGCATGCTCGGCACGCAGCAGATGGTTGATGCGAGGCTTGTCCGCCACAGCCGGGTTCTTCCTCTCGTACCTGATGCTCCCCAAGCCCAGTTCTCCGTCTTCTCCGCAGCCGAAAACGACCACGTCGTGCCGCTGTGTAGGCGCACTATTGAGCGGACCGTTCCTAGTACCGTTGCCGTTGCGCCGTGTACGGGGTGAGGCTCCTGTCACCTTGAGTCGCTTCACACTCCCGGGCGAGGCTTCGTCTTTCGCAGAGACATGCTGCGGACTGTCCGCAGCTTCGCCTAGCTTTCTCTTGCGCCTTGAAGGAGCGAACAGCTGAGAAATCTCGGATTTCCAGGACCCCGTGGTTTGGAAAACCGCCATGTCGACAATGATGCGTTGGCCACGAGCGGTATCGACCTGAACGCACTGCGAACTGTGTTTATGAGAGCATGGGTGTCAGCAGTGCCCTTGTGCAGGGTGGCTTCTTGGCTGATGGTCGACGTCGAGTTCGAAATCTGGGCCAGACCATGCTGCCCGAGCTGCGGCTGGGGCGCATTTGGTCGTCAGCAGCGAGCCAGTCGAAGATCTCTGTGCCTGGATCTCGAGATGTGAGCTTGCTTCTGGATGGAGTCGTGCCCACCACGAAAAAGTAAAGTATATACAAGATGAGACTAGCCAAGGGTCATGCGTGTGTGGAGCCCCGGGGTGGGGGTGGGGGTGCGACAACGCTACGAAAGATGTGGCGTGCCAAACGGGAAGTGAGTGATTGTGATGAGTTATAAAAGTTACGGGTTGATACAATACATACGGAGTAGAAATGCCAAGTCTCTGCGCGGCGCCAACTGCCGGCTGCAACCCAACTTGGCACCTTGCTTGGTTCCTGCTGTCTTCACAAATGCGGATGGGCGTGGCGTGGCGTCCGTCGACATGTTGGCCATCCGCAGAAAAGGCAAACCCAGCCCTTCTTAAAGGGTCTTAAAGGGACAAGGTTCAATAACAGGTGGAACAACGACGCTTCATGTGTTGGTGCCAAATTGAGCAGCAATCTGTGCATGAGCTGCCATGCTTAAACAACAAAGCTTTTATCCTTGGGTCCATTGTTCTTTATTGACAAATACAGCCTGTCTATGTACATGACCATATGGTCGTTGATTGAATCTCATGTTTCCCCAAACAAAAACTCCTTTGCCTTTTCTGAAACCTTTGAGTGTTCCCTGCACGGCTTCTTTCAGCGCAATTTCTTCTGTATCCCAATTCCATTCGATCTCGTCGACGGGCACATCCTTGAAATGCCCCAGCCGCATGAGATTGAGAATATCGTCAACCATGTGTTTGCGGCCAACAGGGTCTTTCTGGTTCCACTTGGAGAGCCAGAAGCCCACAAACCGAATGTCTTTGAAGATGAGCAGCCCCAGTGGTAATGCGACCGGCTGCTTCGACATGCCTCCGTAGGAAACCAAGCATGCTCCTTCGCCCAAGGACCTCGCCAGGGCGGTGGCAGACTTTCCGCCCACACAGTTGAGCGCAAGCCCAACCTGCTCACGCCCACCGCGAGTCATTTCCGCAAGTTGATCTTTCCATTCTCTTGACAAGAACTGTGACTCTGGTACCACAACATCCGCGCCCAGGCCGATGAGCTCCTGTCTCAACGCCTCGGTCTCCTCCATTGAATCCCTGTCGCGAATGACGTTGATGCTTCGCAAGCCCCAGAGCTTACCGAATTGAATGGCAGCTCGTCCCACGCCGGAATTGGCCCTGTTCTGAATGAACCACTCGCCGCCGCCGAGCTCAAGCGGTCTCATTGGCAGGCCAGTCTTCAGCCCGGCACTCGGGCCATACTCTCTTAGGATTCGATACGCAGTGCAAGGGTTGATGCTGACAGTTGCAACTTGTGTGGGGTTAAGCGATCCTTGTCGATTTTGAGAACGTCGTTGGTTCCAAGAACTGCGTGTGTTCGCCAGGTGCCAATTTGTTGTGCGGCTGGGATCACCCAGTCGCCCTTTTCCAGTGACGATGACGAGCCGCCAGTGGAGACAACTTCGAAGACGCCTTCGTTGCCAGGCACAGCAGACGGTTCAGATGTGCCAATTAGCGAAGACATGGGCTGTTTCGATCCATATGTGCCTTGAACGGTGTTGATATCGGCGGGGTTGATTGAGGCGGCAAGTGTACGAACGAGGACGGATGAGCTCGGGATCGATGGAGAGATGGAGTGTGTGTGAAGTCTAGCATGCATTAGAAGGCGACGTTAGAATGGGCCAGGCGCCCCAAAGTTGAAGTTCCAGGCTTGACTAACCTTAGAACGTCTGATGGCTCTCCGTGCTTGGAGTACACGAGAGCTTTCGCCTGCGTGTAACCGTAAGGACCCGATTTGCAACGGATTGATGATCTGGGCAGTCTGCTCAGGTAGCTGGATTGAAGCTTGGCCGATGGCCGTGTAAAATTACATGGTAGCGAATACCATCGAAGACACTTTTGAGTTGCCATTGTGGAATCGTGCGATGGCAGATGTCGCACTCAATTCGCTGTGCCGTTAGTCGCTGCAGATTCTGCTGTCTTGGTGTTGTCGAGCTCGCGGTTGAGCAGTGATGAGAGAGCTCCGTCTAGAGAGCTCCGTCTAGAGAGCTCCGTCTAGAGAGCTCCGTCTAGAGAGCTCCGTCTCTCGGCCCGTCCTCGGATGCATCTGTCAATGACGTTTGAGCCAGAAGGGACGGGACGGGACGGGGACGTGACACAGATATTTTACATAATGTGGACTGTGGGGCCAGCCGCTTTTCAAGGTCGAATGACAAATTCGACATTTTTCCTTTTGTCTGTCTCAAAATCACAGGCCACAGGCCTCGGCTATTGGTGTATGTAATACCGGTCCGTACTTGTTGGTCAGCAATGGCTGGCGGCGGCTATCTGCAGTGAAACGCAGTGGTTCAAACAGCTGCATGACCGGTCAACACCGACCTGAGCTGCAAGGTACATACAAACAAGTGAGTGACAAGGTATAAAATTGGCAAGGCGTGCCGCTTAAAACCTTGAAACTGCAGCTGGGTTGAATCTGGGACGAGACGGCAAGATGAATGCGAGTGTGTGAACAAATAACAAGGGGATGTGGGAATGTGAAAGTGAAAGTGAAGGTGAAAGTGAAAGTGAAGGTGAAAGTGAAAGGGAATATGTACATACATAGACCCCTGAGAGAGGGAATCGAGCAGCCCACTTCGTAGTATTCCGTATTCCGTACCACATACTCCGTACACTTCTGCTAATCACAGCGAGAGGAGAGGGTGCGGGCGGGCGGGCGCGGGTGCATCGCGTCGCGTCACACAGCAAATTGGCGCATCGTGGCCATCGGTCAAGCACGAACCTGCAGATTGCAGATTGCAGATTGCAGATTAATACAGATTGCACCAACGCCACTCGCGTCCCCCAATTTCCAGACGAGCCGAAGCAGCCAAGTCCATAAATCAAATCAAGCATTAAAATAATTTTTAAACAAGTGCCCGACCTAGAGGCATCACAACTGATCAGGTGCTCAGTTCTCCTGACCCTGGCCTCCTTCCCTATCAGCGCAGTGGCACCATTGGCGGCGCGGCACCACCCGAGCACCAGACGACTGGACCCCAGTGCCCAGTGCCCAGTGCCCAGTGTCCAGTGCCCAGTGTCCAGTGCCCAGTGTCCAGTGCCCAGTGTCCATTGCCCACTGCCCACTGCCTGTGGGCAATCCACAAGCCGTCCAGAGCTCCAGTTTTTTTCTCAATCATCCTGGCCAACGACGACAACGTCGCTCGCTCCCCTTTCCTTGTGGACCTTCCATCTTCCTGATATTAGTTAGTACCCTCGCAACTTTAATCAGTCATCCTTCCTATCCGTCGATTTCAGTTCTACATCCAGCAACCTGATACTCATCCGTCACGACTCACTCACGACCCCTTCCTTGGAGCAGCTTTCGAATTGCTTTGCCACGACTTTCTTTTTCTCCGTACCCGGGGCCTCTCGAAAATTTCAGCCATGTCTGCACACGTCAATGGTTCCGGCAAGCCTCGCTTTGAGCTTCCTGTGCTTGATCTGAATTTTGGTAGCATCACCGACGGCACCAACATTCCGCCTCCTCCTGTGTCTCCCAAGGTGCCAACGCCTCCACAGACACCTCCTCCCAACAGGAAACCCGTCGCTATCGTCCACAATGCAACTGCAAATGGGAACGGCATCGGAAATGAACATGGGCTTGTGACTGGGGTCGGCAACGAAACTCAGACTGACAAGTCTACATCACCAAATGGTAATGTCATTGGGCCCAAACGAACCGCCGACGAGGCGCCTTTGAGCCCCGCTGGCTCTACTCGGCAGGGCAGCCTCCGCAGACTGTTTAGTAAAAATATGCTGAATGCCAGTTTTACAGACGGCAACTTGACATCGTTGGAAAATGGCAGCAGACCCCGAGTCGCGGTGCCAGCAGCGTCAACGGCGGGCGAAAATCGAGACGGAACAGCTGGTTCAAGCTCTTTAGAGGTGGCGAGTCCAAGCGTTCCAGCGTGTTCCTCGACGACTGCACATTACCCAGGAAACAATCCGGTCCCCTCCTCCGATGATCCCCGAGCTCAAGGACCTCGAAAAAGATGAGGGCAGCCTCGGCCATGATCTCTTCAAGAACATCAGGGGATAGACGTGGCATTGGCCAGCCATGGTTGTTGTTCCTACGGCACCATATATTTCTATATATACTTACGACGTACCAATCACCCATACTGGAACCGTGCCAGGTACCGAATCTATTCATTGGGACGAGCGACGATTTGCGTCAGGGGCGACCCCTGTCGAACAATTTCCTCTCAACCTGCTTTCTTTGCCAAAAATTCCTGTTTTCGGGTTTTACTATACTTATTGCCTCACCGAGACCCCCACCAGGACGCGCCCGAAGATGAAAATAAAAACACAGTACTGCGACGACATACGAATCAACAGCTGTACGAAGGATGTGGGGAGAGGTAGCGCGATATACAACACTTCGAAGTGGTTGATCAAGATACCCAGCTCTCTTTAGGGCTTGTTCATCTGCCTAACATGCGACTTGCAAGATCTCTCTTTCCACGCTTTTCTCTTTTGTTTGTGTTTACGCGCAACTACCCCCAATTATGTATCGTGTTCGAATTTGCTAAGCGCTTGCTTGGTGTCGCCTGCATCTTAAATTGGTGGGAGACAATGCTACCTGTTGACTGATTTGCTATGGGCTTGAAGGAGGAACACATGAAAACCGCCGATTTGAGAGTCGGTGGACGGTAGATGGGCGTGAGTGGAACATGTCTCCCCTGCCATATACATGGGTGTATAATTTCCACCAAGATCGGGATCATGTGGGATGTTAGGTATAATGAGCGACAATGTACCAGCTCTTGCAGCTACTTCAAAAGCCTAGCAAGCCAGGAACGAGATTCTAGACGATCAAGACTTTTTACCATTTCGGATCACGCAGGTCGTTGTCTTGTCTAAACCACATCCTTGCCCCGTGCCCCCGTGCCCCCTTCCGAATTTCGTGTGAATATGCAAATGTACGTATTTAAGCAGAATTCCTCGCTTCTTATCACAATGCCTCTGATGTAGGCAAGAAGGCAGCAAGAACAGGCAAAGGCGAAGCTAGAATAGCACTAAACCAACACACCTCATGGTGTCCTGGCTTATTGAGCTCTTCTCTCACCAAATCGGAGGGTTCTTTCTCTTCAGGGCACGGAAAGAGGTTGGTGACCAGGTTGATGCACGGTGGGAAGTGAAGGCCTGGGTGCCCTGAGACTTTGTTGCGACCACATTATATTGTATTTGTACAAAGGGGAGTTTTCACGTCCGCTTCTCCAAAGACTGCGAACTCACTTTGATATAGTGATTCACCAGATTCAAGAGTTGGAAACTCTGGCCAACCTCGAAATGATTGCCGCAGATTAAAGACATTTTCGACCAGAACAAGAACGGCCCAGTCACTCTGAGGAGAAGGGATGATTGAGCCGAGAAACCAGCAAGGAGAGAAATGGTGAGTTTGCAAGCGTGTGTAGCAATATGAGAAAAAAAGAAGAAGAGAGAAGTCGCCAAACACGATGCTTACAAGGCAAGTATGACACCAATTAGACTAGTACCGAATCACCACCTCGATGATCCCCCAGACCGAAGTGGTTCTTCGATTCGAACCTCCATCCCTGTGTTCGACTCTGCGCCTGTGCCTTTGCCCGCGAGTCTATGCGAATTGTGTCATGCGCCGTGTCTTCGAATCGAGGGTTCATCTTGCATGGTGGAAACGCATGGGTTTCGCTTGTAGTGAGAGACAAAAAAAAAACAAGGTAAGAAAATATTCATCCAATACATATGCAGGTATAGAGCGAGCGGCGCAGAATCTCCCTGTTCATGTCACTCGCGCTCGGCCAAGACCAAGCGTATGAGAGTTAGGGATACAGACCCTTGGTTTCGAGGGGGACGCGCCGTTAGAGGCACCAGCTCCAATCAATAACCAACTAGGTCGAAAGAGCAAGAAGAAGAGGAAAAGCCGAGAACCGAATATTCCATTTCACACCTAAATGTTGAGTTTTGCGCTTTTCACCTCGCATAGCTAGCCAACGAAGCCTCTGCCATGGCGGCGTGGTGAAGTGCACGCCGATGACTAACTCGTCAAGGTATGACGTCAGCTCCCTTTTTCAATTGCCACTTGGAACCTGCCCCTTTATCTTATCGGCACGTGCGTGCTGGACCGATGGGACGCCCCCTGCCCACCGGCGTAGCCATCGACATCGGAATTTATAAGAAATCCGAATATCAGGAATTCCTGAAACCCGAAACTCACGGTCGCAGGCTACGGAGGCTCTTCTCACTAGTCCTCAAACAGGAAAAAAATTAAAAATGTCCTTCAAATTCCCGACATCATAGCCATCCCTCCACAATGGCGCAATTCGTGCCTCGCGCCTCCTTCGGCATCCCCTCCTCCATCCCAAAGACCTATTTCCTAGGCCACCACCACGCCGGCGCAAACAAGATCAAGTCCCTCCTCTCGACCATCTCCCTCGTCCTAGAATGCCGCGACTTCCGCCTGCCCTCTCCACGCAGAACCCGACACTGGAAGGCACCGTCGCCGGCCGAGAGCGTCTCCTAGTGTACACCAAGTCCGATCTGGGAACCGACACGCCCCGCGCGAGACATACGCTACGGAGGCTCCACGGCGACAAGGTCGTCTTCTGGGACAAGAACAAGCCTGCCACGACCGCGTCGCTGCTGGAGCGGCTGAGGCACACCGCGAGGCAGCAAGACTCCCTGACGGGCCTGCGCGCCCTGGTGGTTGGCATGCCCAACGTCGGGAAGAGCACCCTCCTCAATGCCCTGCGCAGAGTCGGCACGCCGGGGAAGAAGACCAAGGCGGCCAGGACGGGCGATCAAGCTGGCGTTACGCGCAGAGTCGGCACGGCAGTACGCGTCGTCGAGTCGGAAGAGAGAGGCGGTGTGGGAGGCGGCGTCTTTGTCCTGGACACCCCGGTATCTTTCAACCGTACGTGGATGACGGGGAGACCATGTTGAAAGTTGCTCTTGCCCATGGGATCAAAAAGGGCCTCATCCCAGATGAAGTGCTAGCCGATTACTTGTTGTTTCGCATGAACCAATGGGACTCTGCGCTTTACAGTCGCTACTGCGAGCCCACGAATGATGTCAACGAGTTCCTCACGGCTGTGGCGAAGCGGGACGGGAAACTCAAGGCCGGCGGCTTTCCGAATTGGCAAGAAGCGGCTGCGAGAGTGCTTTCGGTTTGGCGAGACGGGAAGCTCGGGAAATATGTCCTGGATGACTTGGAGGAGGCGGATATTCGTGCTCACGAGCTGATGTTGGCGCAGCCAGCTCTCAGTTTACACCAGGCGAAGAAGGCACATAAAGAGGCGAGGAAGCGAGACAACACGGGAGAATAATGACACCAAAGCAGCATGGTCGGTTCCTTTTTTTTTTTTTTTTTTTTTTTTTTTTTTTTTTTTGGATCAGCCTCTGGAAGAGAAGAATTGTACAATATGTGTATTGATGAAACGAATCGTCTTTATTGATGAATCATGCAGCCTCTATCATGGGCTGAGAAAGACAACAAAGATTTTGTGATTGACAACTCCCGGCCTTTTACTGACCTTCAAATGACATGAGTGATCTGCCCACCCAAAGTTCAAACAGGGTATATTAGAGAAAAATGAGAGAAGAAAAACCGGTGGGCGAGAATGGAACCCAGACAAACCAAATCCAATCACAGCGATAAAGTTTGGGCCCATAGCTCCCTCTTGTACACATCTGGATCGTCTGCGGTAGATCTTTCAAATGTGCAGTACAGCTGTTACTGTTGCCGCATCATCCGTTCTCAAATATTTTGCCGTGTCCCACACGATGCAGGAACCGATTCAACGCCGTCATTCGATATTTCATGCCAGACTCATACAAAAACTTCACACCGCGTGAATGAAAACCAACTCCAAATGCCAAAGTGCAAAGCGACGGGGCATTTCAGTTTCTTTCAACCTATGTGGGTCATAAGTTGGACCAGCTTCATGACAACTGTTATGCGTAGTGGTTCTGCCATTTAATCATATCTCGTGTCAGAACATCCATCATCTCTATGCAATTCAAGTCCTTGAACCGAATCGTGTCAAGAGAACCTGGCGCATCGCTGTTGACATTTTCGCCGCTTGTTTCCGCGGAGTCTGGTTTTTCTGAGGGTGTTTCTCGGCCACTGGAGCTTTGGCTCAGGGCGCTTCCGCAGCAAGGTCCACTTGAGTTCGGGAAATAAACTCCATGATGGCGGCCACACGACGTTTCATGTCGAGCATGCTCATCTTGTTGGCCATGTTGGTTTTTCCCTTTGAGGTCTTGTGTTCATTGACAGATGATTTTGAATGGCCCGTCGTTGTTGCTTCGTCACCTTTCTGTATGTCTCCGGACATGGAGCGAGCAGGTGGTGAGCCTTCTTCAACGTCACGATCTTTAGTGTATTGATTCTTTCCTTTGCCCCTTCTATTGCTTCGAGCTCCTCTCTTATGGGAACTGCTGCCTATCGGATGGGTTGTCGGGGGTGCCTGGTGCTGGAGCGAGTGAAGGCGATTCTTCTTTGGTCGGTGACCCGAGAGGCTTCTGTTGGATTGATATGGCAGATGCTAAGGGTGTCTCTTCCGAAAGATCCGAGTCTGCAGTTTGTAAAAAGTCAGTGACTTGTAGGACATCGGTGAGCGGGGCCAGAGGATAGGATATTACCGTCTGCTCTGCGACGTTCCGCCCGGCCTTTGCGTTTGCTTGCGGCCTCTTGTCGTTGACGATCCTTGTCCTCCTTTTCGCATTTTTCCCGCTGATGTCTGTTTTTCCTCGCTTTCTTGGATCCGTTCCGTGTTTCCATGTCGTCTTCTGAAGCATCACCCTCCGCATCGTCGGGCTTCTCAGCGGGCGGGGAGGCAGATCGAGAACTTGTGCGTTGGCGCTTGACACTCACATTGTTGTTATTCCTATACCGAAAGATCAGTACTGCAACTTGGCCGACCTGAGAGGATAAGATTGAGTAAAACCCACTCTTCACTGTCACTTCGTCCTCTTTACCCCGCCTAGTTATTAGCTCTAGTGCATCCTGGCTACCGCCTACCTCCTTGCTGGCTTCTATAGCTCGGCGTAATTGTTCGTCATCGTAGGCCGCATCGCGGCTGTTCATCGTAGAGCGCCGTTTGGAGGACTGTGTCGCCGTGCTTGGACGGGAGTTTTTGGATCCATTCTTGTCGTCTTTCGCGATCGACGTGGCCCTCGACGTGGCCCGAGATTGTCTATTCAGAGGGAGGTATTTTGAATACCTTTGCCTGTGACACACATTTATGTCAGCATGATGTTACTTGTTGGAAGCGTTGGCCGGTGGATTGTATGGGAGAGCAACGTAAAACTTGCGGGTCTGGCTGGGCCGAAATTCATAGCAATGTGTGATGTGACGAAGGCCTTCTGCTGGCAAGTTTCGTGCACAATTGTGACCGACAAAAGAATGACACTGAAGAACGTCGTGGGGATGAAGACACTTACCCATTGATTGCAGTATGAATTTTGTGCAAATCTTTGCGGCACTGCTCACAGAAGTACTCATCTGGTGAGCTTTCTGCGCTGAAAATGCCCACGCAAGCGCCATGCTGCCAGACTTTGCAAATGTCGCATTGGACGAAAAAGCCAGTAACTTCATCAGTGAGCTCGATGGCTGCAAAGATGTCGGCGTCGGGGCCGTCAACGGGAGGAGGGCCAGGATAATCTTCCGAGCCACAGAGACAGCGAACCGCCTCGTCCTCCTCGTCTTGCATATTGTCACTGCCATTGGCCATGTCTAAGTTATCTATCGGTGGATTTCGATCGCTATCGTCGTTCTGGCCGCGTTTGCGTCTCCTCCCAAGTAGGGTATCGTCAAAATCGTCAAGTGGCTCTGAGGAAAGGGAGGCGCTTGGCGTCGACTTTTCTGACGAGGGCTTATTAACAGATCTGGTGCTTTTTCAACACGCCCTGATGTTCCTGAAGATGAAGAAGAATGTTGGGACAGAGAATTGGTCGCGCGAGCTCTCGAGGATCGCCTTGGCGACGGAGGTGCCATTGAAGAGATGGCGTGTGTGTGGAGGGCGGCTGGAGCTCGGATGAGTAGATGATCGCACGGCTCGAGCAGGCGGGTAACTTGTAATTGGGATCTGAGATGAATGAAAATGTATCGTAAAGATAGCGCGGCAGTGCAATAAGCAGAGAGGAATCGAGCTCGTAGCTTATGGAATGTTAATGACCGGTTTCCCACACAACAACTTAGAAAATACTTGTGGTTGCGAGCTGGTCACAAAGTCGAGGACGGCGTGAGGCAAGAGCAGCGAGTAAGTAGTAGAGATTGGCGAGTTGTCATGACGTAGCAGGCCAGAGGACGAAGCAGCGCGCTCATGGCAATGAAGGGATTGCAGAGGAGGGGAAGGTGAAGGTGAAGGTGAAGGTGCGAAGGCGCGGACGTGGGAGAAGGTGGAAGGCTGGCTGGTCATAGAGGAGGGCGGCTGATGAACGGCGGCGGCACGAATGTGGACGATCGGGTCTGGTACCAGTCAGTCACCACTTGCTGCTTTGGTACCGCCCGCGAGCAATAAGCACAGAGCCTGAGACCACTGTGCCCTCACTGGCCGGCCATGGCACTGGGGCACTGGGGCAATGGGGCACTGGGGCACTGGGGCACTGGGGCACTGGGGGCACTTACTAATTTATCATCGAGGGAAATCTGGCCACCCACTTGCGCGCCAGACTCGGGCGAGGAAAATACTCGGCTAATCGATTACAGGGTCTCGGTGCCCCAAAACCAGTCTTCGACATTCCCATTAATCGACGGCTCGCCCACCCTGCCGGTCGTCGGTCGATTGATGGGAATGTCGAAGTTCTCGACGCCCTTTAGGTTGTGATTATGTGACTCTGAGAAACTGTATCGCCAAACCTGAGAGGTAATCGGATAACTTAAATAGAAGATCGAGACCCCTTTGACTTGACATTGTATGTATACATGCATCGTCGTGCCAGCTTTCCGACATGCAGTTTTTGTGACATGGATTCCAAACAACCCGGCAGGCAGTCAGTCACTCTGCTTACCTAATGCATACCTGGCACATCCACCTCCTAATAACCCACACGCAGCAGCCTGGACGGCATCAAATGCTGTCATTTGCAACGAGAAGTGTGCGGGTAATGGCCACATCTGCGACGAGCCGATCTATCTAACCCTTGTTTGCTCTTCCTGTAGTTTTCTCGCCTTTTGTTCTTCTTCTTCTTCTTTTTTTTTTGGCTTCAAACGTATTCGGTTTTGCATATCATTATCCCTCCCAGACTGTCTGGGCTCTCTGCGTCAACTGTTGAACCACCCTCCTTTTGGTTCGCTGGCGGTGTCCCCGTCCTTTTGGTAAGACCACGACCTAAACGCCACGGCCTTCATTCTCCGCAAGGTCGACATTTCTACAAGGCCCCTCTCTACACTCAGTAGTGGTCTTTTGCATGCTGTAAAAAGCTTGTGGGATTATTCTCTCCGCTGTGACGAAGTATTTACTAACGACGACCAGGAATCGTCCCCGAGCCCAACCGAAACGAGATTGTGTTGAACGCCCGTCGTCCCTGATACTCGAGGTACAGGTTTGAAAGAGCGTAAAAATTTCAGTTCCGGGCCGTCAACCGATATTGTAGCTGCAGCAAGCCGGGGTATTCGCTTCACGCGGCTTCCACAAACGCCGACTGCTCCTGCGGGGTGTGGACTTTGGATCAGCCATGTTGGATGGGTATGCTTTCCTCTTTCCCCTACGTCGACCTGTGGTTCAAAAAACGCAACCCATCCTCCAAAAACAACGTTTACTTTATTTTCGCTTCTGGTCATGAGCTTCATTCTTTTGTTAAAGTGCGGGGCAGCACCCGACCATGGCTGTAACACTTCCTCCTTGGTTTCGTTTTGCCTTGTCCATTAGACCACATTTGAACCTCCCCAATTTAATTACCTCTGTCATTATTTGCTGGCTAACATTGCGAACTCGTTGGGGTCGAACAGAGCCAAGTCAGATGATGTCACCGGATACCGTGTCGTCTCTATTCCCAGATCGGCCGATACGGCCGCTGCCGAAACGTCGACTTCGCGAACGATTGTCTCCAGAAGTCGCTGATTCTATCTCCTACCCGCCCTCTGCGCAAAGCTCTCTTCCTCTCTTTCACTATCCTCCCTATATCCTGAAGCGTGGGGCAGCCCTTTCACTATCGACGTTTCAATTCCAATAAGAAGCACTAGTATTGAGGCCACCGGCCGAAGTCATGCCTTGCAACGGAACGGCACCGTTTCGGACGATGAGAAAGAAAAGTACTTGCAGCATCGAAGCACGGTGGTGACTAGATCTCGACCGGAAATTTTATCACGGAGTAGCCGAGAATCGGGTCAACGAGAGCTGTCTCGACAAATAGAATCTCAGGTTGCCCAACAACGACATTCTGCCAGCTCATCTGTCGATGGCTATGATTCATTCGAGAACACCAATAACAAGAAAAAGAGGAAGATACCTTCTGCTGGAGACTTATCTGTCAATGGGGTCCATGCACTTAGCAGTGATATCAATGCTCTTGCTTTGTCTACTGGTCCAACAACCCCTAGCAGTGAGGGCCATCACGGAATAGACAGGGCCTATCATGGGTCTACTAGCCATGTCCCATCGACAGGATACGTTGATAACAATCAAGGTTTTTCAGGACCTGGAAGAGGCAGGCTGGGATGCTCCAGGAACGGCCGGAGCCCCTTGCGAACGCTCCCTGATTGTAATAATACCTGGCCAATCCGAGGGCCAAAAGGTGGAGCAATTCAATGGCCCCCAGGTAAATTAATTCCTTACAGGCGTTTCCCGTCTTCTGTCTCCCATCTATTCCCTGCTTCCCAAAAGATCCTGGAGAAAGAAACCTTTCTTTTCCAAAAGATCTGTGATTATGGCTCAATGTATACCACGTGCTAGTCTCTTGTGGCTTTGCATACTGACTGTCGAATTATTACAGCGACCGAACGTGGTGGCATCATATCCAGCGCCATTGCTAACGCCGGGAAACTTCCGCCCCAAGGACCAGAGAGCGTCAGTCTACTTGAACAACATTCTCTTTATCCAAAGAATACGCCGGCTTCAGCCCAATTCACTTTACATGCAACTCCCAAGTGCCAGGGACTGTGCAATGGCCAGGTAAGTTCTCCACACAAAAATGCCACAACATATCTGTCCGTGCTTACGAGATACAGCAGGCAGCTCGTCTCGTCAGGATCTCCCTTCCCAGACTCTCGAAATGCCACCAAACGTGAATGCAATCAACAATTCAAACGCCGATGCCGTCAATGCCTCAAACGCTCAGTCACGCAGGAGAGCTCGTCGCCGCCTAGAGAAAGAATTAGCGTCGGCAGCACGTCAACGAAAACTCATAGCCGCTGACAATTTTCACCACAACCCGCCCAAGATTGAGGACATGTGGATCTGCGAGTTTTGCGAGTATGAACGGATCTTTGGCCAACCTCCTCGCGTCTTGACCCGAGTTTACGAGATCAAAGATCGCCGCCAACGCCAGGAAGAAGCCGAGCGGAAGAGGCTACTGGAAAAGGCCAAAGCAAAGAGCAGGAAAAGTAAGAAGAGCGGGAAAGCATGGAATAAGGGTGGCTCGAGCGGTCAACCTCGAGATGAACATCATCCGACAGATTTGGCAGATGATCATGAAACGCTTCCAATACATCATGATCACAGTCATTCGACACAATCGGAAGAAGAATATGATGACGAACTTGAACCGCATTATCATAATCCATTGCCTGACCGGAACGATCCGCCAAGCGAAGGAGCTGGCAACATGGAGCGAAATCGAGCCAAGACTTAGCAAGTAGCAATCTTGACACGTTTGTTTACTTCAAATTAGGGCAGGCATGGGCCGTGTTGTCGAACCATGTGAGCCATGCTTCAGACGTAGGGCCATTTCGACAGCGGCCTGGGTCGCTGGATACTCGGAAAGGAGACAAGAAAAGTAGGGCCTGATCGGTGGGGAAAGGGCTCTACATTGAACGAGGGGGCAAACGTATTGTCGGAGGAACATGATGATAGGCACGTGGAACGGCTTGCGTACGATCCGAATTCGCGCGCGAGTACGAGCATTGACCAGCGCTTGTCTGTCTACAATTGTAGCGATAGCTTAAACTTTAGGCTAATATTGATACCACTTATGATGACCATATACTGGTTGGTTGTGTTGCGCTTACTGCCAAACCGAAAAGCACAGAAACTGGATTTCAGAAGGGCCTGGGGTCCATTATGTCTAGGACGTAAACATAGACCGCGCATTTGGCAGGCTAAGTCAACTGGTATCGAAATTTAACTGCAACAGGAAACGCAAACTCTTGTGACTTGATGGACGAACAACAATGTCGGCAGATGGCGCCGTAGCTACGTTGGGCGAGAGCGGGACTTTTCGCCAACTCAATTTTGATATTGCAAGGCGTGAGCTTTTTTAGACGGTGCATCCTTTGCAGCAGTGCAGTGCAGTCAAGGTTAAAAGCTGGCCAAGTCTCTGCCACGAAAGCGCCCAAATGATACCGTTGTTTTGAATGCCATCTCCCAAAGGAATATGATCTGCCTCTTGAAGTCTTGAAGTAACCCTCGGCAGAGACAATTGACAATTGGCTGGTGGTGGAACCTGAACATATTACGTCATTGGTGCTTGGCGGCATCTGGGCAATGACGACGAGAGGACGGGCTCTTCATGAGCCTGCCGTGATCATCTAATGTGCAAAGCTAGAAGCGTTCGCAGTGTGCTGGCATGATGCTTCCTGTTGACCAATTGAAAGAAATGCACGAACGAAAAGTAGTACCTTTTCTGGAAACAATTTGCTAGAAAGATGCGACCATTATTTGGGGCAACGCGTGCAATTTCATTTCCTTGGTCTCCCGTGCTAGATCGATCTAGTAGAGACGGGTTTGGGGCTGAGCTTTACATATACGCACCAAAAGCAGGGATGCGGGTCCAGACAGATGGGGACATGGAGTAAGACATGAGACAATCACGATAGTCAAAACTCCCCGACCTCATGTGTGGGAGAGTAGAAATTGAAACTTGACTGTTTTCCCCGGGCTTGTCGCGAGGGCGTCACCCGGTCGAGCAGAATGCTGTATCGTCGTGGCAGCGAAGAGGATGCTAACTTTTAGGGCAACGGCGATTTCTCGCTTGCAGCCCATTTTGTCAGAAAAACATTTCTCACCCTGATGGTATAGCACGACGTGTGGTGAATCTGGTGATTCATGGTGCTTGCACACCTCGTACCGGAGTATAATCGGCTAGCAGCACATGGACCATTGAGTAAAGCGAATATTTTCGGCAAGGAATGTTGGACAAATGACAATTGGCGACACTCAAAGAAAGAGGAGAGAGACCAAACCCCTTGAGATGATGGTGCGTGAGTAGCGTTGCGTCAAGTTGTGTTCTGGAACAACGGCAAGACGTCATTGTTGCAAGGAGTAGTAATAGTTGCTGACTGGAGGAGGTAGTTTCCTCGAGCGCTAAAATTTGCTTGTTCTGTTCATAATATGGACTGGAACTTGATTTCTTAGTTAGTCGGCAACTGGAAAAGTGAAATGCGTCTGTGATGATATGATGGATGCATCGGATGGGCACGATGGCCGGACGGTCCGCACGAGCATCAAAGACTCAATGAAGAGTGGAGGAGGCTTATCCTGTCTAGGTGTCGTCATGGTGGATCCATCAGGGAAAGAGCGTGCGTGCACTTGCCAAAAGTTGCTTGGAGGTCCACGGCGGCGTAAGTAATAATATTGCCATGCCATACTCCGTGCCTCATACCTCATACCTCATACCTCGAGGATCCGTACCTCCTCGCACTTCGCTCCTCACACACACCTCCCTCCTCCCTCCTCCCTCCTCGCTCACGCCTTGCGCCTCGTGGCGCCTTCACTCGTCACCGTCACAACGACGACCAGACCAAAACTCAAATCAGCTTGGTTTGACCCTAACCTCATGCTAAGTCACTAACCTAAAGACCTGATCTTCCAGCCCACCTGCCATCGTTGATTCGTTGGCTACCATCGTGCGTGCCATCCTGCCATCGCTCCGGTCCGAGATGCGCTACGGCCACGACTCGCACTAGACCTCACTTCATCGGTTCCTCTTGTCTCGCCGAGCCTCTCTTCAGCAGCGTTCCCTTTTTGTTCTAATTTTCCCCTTCCCATCCCTGCCTTATGCTGCACCTGCTGCAGTCTCTTTTATCTTCCCATTCTATCCCATCTGTTGTTCTTTGCTTAATCCCCCATTCTCCCTTGATACCTTCCCCGTCAGGTACTCCTGCTCTCACTCCAAACACCATATACCTCTTGACTCTCATGCCCACCTGCTGCTGTTGAGAAAGCTCACCGTCCCTTTCGGCCGCGGCGCCTCTCTTCTCTCGTCGTACCAGTCACGATGTTTGGGGGCTCACGGAGGCGGCAGCCTCCCGCCCAAGTAAGTTGCGCCCTAGGTTCATGGGAAATGTTCAATCCCTGCACGAATCACTCCACGTTTGCATAGTCTTGGCGCAATGGCCTGCCTGTCCTTGGGTGGACATGCACTTGGCGCTCGCGACAAAGTTTGAGACGCAGCCAGGCTGCTGCCACGGAGTCTGTTGCGTAGCAGTAAATGGTTTTGAGCATGTACGCCTTCGCTTGCTGCGGACACCATGCTAATTACATTGTCTCCAGCCCTTGACCAGGGAAACGGCGAACCCTAGTGCCGCGACCGCAGCAGCAGCGGTGTTCATGAGTCGACGCGACTCCAATTCGTCCCTGTCTTCGGCCGCGGCCGCTGCAGCTCTCAGGGCACGGCCGATGACCCCGACGAATGTCGCAGAGGTACAGTCAAAAGAGTCAGCAGGAGAAGCCCTTCCGTCAGTTCCCTCACTGGGAGTGTGAGAGAACGCCGCGAGCTCACCAGAACCCCTAGTGTGGGTTCGATGATGGAGCGAACTTTCCGTACACCTTCTCCCCATCGCAGCCCAGCTTCAAGGGAGCATGTGCCGCCTGTCCCCTCCATGCCCAGTGTTGACCAGATAATGGCCAACCATCAAACTAACCGCCAGACAAAGGGTTCCAGGGGCCCCGCCTTGCAAACTCAACCGTTCAAGACGGCAAGCCAGAAGCTCACAGACGGCGGTGGCCAACCATCATGGTTCAGCGGTGCAACCGCGAGAGAGGCCAACCCCGAACCTCAGATGCCGCGATACACTCTGCAACGTATGTTCCTGAGCCGCGTCCTGGTAGCGTCAGTCCCTCCATCAATTTTTCTTACCCCCGAGCTAGGGCTTTGTCCCCTTCCCCTTCCGTCGACGAACATACTCTCGTTTACGATCCAAATTCGCGACGAATGGTTACTCGAGAAGCCACGGTAGGTCGTTTGCAAAGTGTGGGTGAGATATCGGAAATGCCCAAGAAAAAGAAGAAGAAGAAGAAGAAGGCCGCTAGTCTAGATAGAACAGGCTCGCATCTCACCAAAGGCACCGTCGGTGGAAGAACCATGGCTCCTGTTCTCGAGGATCAGGCAGCGCAGAGCCGTGCTTCCCAACTCGAATTCGAAGAGGCTACTGGCCAGAAGTCAATGTCCGTTCCCGCTATGGTTGCAGAAGCCGCTGTCAACTCACCCGAGGTCACTCCAGAAAAGAAGAAGAACAAGAACAAGAACAGGCAGCAATCATCTGTTCCGCAGCCTGGAGCCACGGCTCTTCGTCAGCCATTCGTAGACGAAGAGCCGACAACCGAAAGACCTGCTCTTGTCAAGAAGGTGTCAGTAGTAGAGGAAGAGCCGGAAAACGAAGAAGTGGAGGAGCCAAAAAGCAAACAAGGGTACAGTGCCACGGCCTCTGCTGCTGCCATCTCGAACAATACTGTGTCCCATCCAAAGGCCCAGACACCTGACAACAAACCCAAGAAGAAAGTCCGTCAGATCAGAGTTCCATCTGAGAGCCCAGCACGATCCGCCCATTTTGGCGCGTCGCCTGGTGATCAACTGGCTGTTAAGCACGAACCACCGGCCCGATCAGTATCGCCACGAAAGTCGGCTCTGAAATTGGCTGCGAATGCCAGGGGTGTGTCCCCATCTGACGACGGCTCAGAGGCTTCGGGCAGCCAAACGTTCAGTCCACAGGAGAATGGGGAGCCAGCGCTGGCACGAAAGAAGAGCGTGCGAGTCAGTTGGGATGACAGGAACACTGTTGTCGTTGGCGAGGCTGCACAGCCTCAGGAAACAGATTCTCCCATGATTCCGAGCCCCCAAACCAAGAAACCGTGGCACAGTGTCGTGTCCAAGTTTGGTAAAAGGAGAGTGTCACTCTAGCCGAGGACGAAACTATGACTCCTCGACCGGCCCTACCTCAGTTTGGCAGCGTTCGCGAGAAGAAGGTCAAAGAGCCAGAAGAACGGCCGTTGGTTCGTCCCTCTGAGCGTACATTCACTGCTGAAAATGGACCTGCGGCCACCGGTGTACGTCAAACTACGGACGCCATGCTTGGAGGCGCCATTTCGCAGGACTTGGCATCGAAGAATGCTGCTAACATCTCGAAGTACCGAGAGCCTCTCCCAGCCGTCTTACCATCCATAGAGGACAAAACAGACCCGAACGGCACCGTAGAGATTCCGGACGATGACTTCGACACTGATGTGACAACTGAGCCCGAAGATGGCGCAGAACCAACAATTGCAACCCAAATCGAGAAAGTCGTAGCTGTCGGCCCCACCACCCCGACCAAAAATACTCGTACGCAGCGCAAGGCGGATGAAGTCGTGCCCACCATCTCAGTGTCCCAACCTAGCCCCCGCGCTACTGACTTATCCGACACTTCCTCCTGGCAGTTTTCCCAACGACCAAGTTGGCTCCGAAAACAAAACAAGTAGCGATGACGAATCAGACGAATCAGGAATGTCAACGCCGACTCAACCTGCGGAGCCTGCCGTTGTTGGCGTCATCATGGCTGATATAGCGGAAGAGGATGAAGAAACCGAGAATGATCGATTCAGCGATGCGTACGAGGACCTCGAAGAGATTGATGGCGACGGATTTTTGTCCCTGGACGCAGTCGTCGATAGCCCTACGGCCAACAAGGTGCCCAAGAAGAAGGGCGAAGAGAAGCCTGCGGCGACAACGACAATACCACATCAGAATGAGCCAATACAGCCGGCGATGGCCACACCGGAAGAAAAAGACACGCAGGTGCCAGACGACTGGGAAAACGCGAAAGCCTATTGGAAGAGCTTGTCCTTCGAAAAACGCCGTCAGCTTGAAATTGAAGCGTTGTCAGAAACTGGCGAGGAGGCTAGCACTCCAAAGAAACCAACAAACACTACATCAATCGTCACGGCGCCAGCGTTGAGCACCGAGAGGTCCTACCAGATCAAACCAGGTACCAAGTGGTCGGAAAAGGACAACGACAGCGATGAGGATTTGGAGCCGGAAGTGGCCCTGCCCTCTAAACGAGCCTCGCTTTCAACTCGAGTAAAGACTACCACAGACGCTCCAGATCCCAATCTGCGTACATCAATGCGTCAATCATTGCGAGCAGGTCCGCCGGCGCCGGTACCAGACATGGGCCTCGAGAGGTCTGGAGGGATGAGAAGGTCAATGAGGGATGGGCCGGTCACCAAGACTCCCGCTGTCAGACAACGAACGGCAGAGGCACCTGTCACAAGATCCGGGTCTGCTGCAGTCCCAGTAATGCGACAGTCTTTGCGAGCTAGTAGATCGAATGGGGATGCTCTTCGCCCGACATTGTCCAGTTCTGGCAGGCCTACATCATATCACCATCCACCTACAAAGGCCCTCTCAAAGAACCACAAGCGCAACATGTCGTCAGATGACTTGGCCTCCTCGACAGTCATCAAGCCAACCTTGCGACGCCGCGGCTCAGACGACAGCGAGAGCAGCTTTAAGCGCAAGAGATCTGGCTCAGCGTCGAGTGATGCGCATCAATTCCGAATGTCAATGCGGTCAAGTTTGCGCGAACCATCTTCGCCCTCAGACCCTGCTAAGCGCTTCAGCTTGCGCTCTCTCTCCCCGGGCTTCAGAAGAAACTCTTTCTCGTCTCTGCCCCTGAGGCTAGATCATCAATGACGGGTAGCCCAGGTCGTATGCGCCAGTCTTTGCGCGATCGACCAACTTCTGCCAGCTCACGCTTGAAATTAGGCAGTTTCAAGAAGCCCTCGGGACTTGGCAAGAAGTCCAAGGGTGGAAGCCGCTTTGCCGACTCCAGTGACGAAGAAGACGGTGGCCCCTCGCTCTTCAGAAGCCGCTTTGCTGACTCTAGTGACGACGAGGAGCCTGCACCATTGCCCAAGAGCAAGGGCTTACCCAAGTCCCTTCGTAATGGTAATGAATCAACATCTAGCATCCCGAGTCGCATGGTGGCATCACCAGAACTTCCTGGCGATGATGGCGGGCTTATACAGCCTAAGCGCGGGTCTTTACCCAATGGACAGTCGTCAATCCGGCGAAGCCGATCCGGTCGTGGCACTCTGGAGCCTCTGCCTCAGAACGACATGCCTCGACCTGCTGCTCCTCGCCGAAGTAGTTTAATGTCCATACTCCGCCGCAAAAAGGACACGTCAGACAAGATTTCAAAGGACGTGGGTGAAAGTGTGGCACGAAAAGATACTGGCTTGGAACGGAACCCCGAAGAGTTAGCCCAGCTCCGCAGCAGTATTTTCCATAAGCGCGGTCCCAGTTGGCCGCTACCTGACGAAGAGGGTCCTGGTATTGCGAACGGCAGACCAAGTGAGCCATCTCGACCATCCACTGCTGGTGGAGTCTCTACCTCGAAGACGAGCAGTTTCTTGCGCCGTCGAAGTACGTCGCAGGGCATGGTTGGTCTTGGCCATGCTGAAGTCGATGCCAATGAAGCTGTTCCACCAATCCCCGCCGAATTTGCTCAGACAGGATCACAGCAACCTCAACAAACCAAGAAGAAGAAGTTTGGAGCGTTGCGAAAGATGTTTGGTATCCACGACTAGATAGCGTGGAGCTGTATCATCTCGTCGCACTGTGGTTTTCCAGCCATCCGAGTTCCTGTTCTGACTTACTAGATTCTGGATCAACTGCCTGGGAGGGCTTGCATAATGCGATTTCCCGAGCCAAGACCTGTATCAGCCATTCTGTTTAATTCTTTCTTACGACCCATGTCTACATAGTACAACTTGACGGCTCTCCTTTCCACATATTTACTCATCCGGTCGCATTGCCCTCAGTTTCCTTTCTTAAATTTTGACGTAAAATATTGCTTATCAGATACTCTTTTGTACCTTTATCTGGCGAGTGTCTTGGAGTCTTCTCTCGCGGATCAAGCAAATACCTGTTTAACTCACGGGTTCATGGAGTTTCTTCTTATTTCTGCTCCAACTTCGTAATGGGATTAATTCATTGTCCCCTTTGCAACACCAGGTTGGGACACGAATGGACCATCTACCACTGGAACTGAAAGGGGATTGGGGGCAATTTGTTCTTGCAAGGAGACGTTGAATAGAGTGGTTTGGAGTCTGGGCCTGAATTATATTTACCCTCGTGCGGGTTGTTACGCTGCAATGTCACTGGAATATATTGCCTCTTATATATACGGATCGGCTGATCAAGACTGTCCGTCCCAATTTGCCAAAAGAGATAGTACCTTGATCACTTACTGGCACGCTTCGAAAGATTAACTAACAGACGGGCCATCGTCGAAATAGACCTTGGTCCCGAAAACATGCAACAATGGCGTATTAAGTCCCAACTTACCCGACATGACGGTAAAAGGTAGTCATCCCCATGACCATTCATACAGTCTTACAACTCGTCACTTCACACGTCGCCAGGAACACAAGTGCCATTGCTATAAGCAGTAAATCCCGAGCACCGACCGACCATGTTGCTATTTCGAATGTACTTCCTTTTCAAAACAGTTCTGACAAGGTGAACCCCATGTTTGTGTTGACCCTAACCAACCCATTGTAATAAACATCAGCAGAAAAAAAAAGAAAAAAAAAAAGACCGAGCACGCTTCCTTATTAAATCCAAGCTACAGATAGATGGCCGAGCCAGCTCGTGGCTGGCTAGGCATTAGAAAAATTATATAATGAAACAATAATATACCTCAATCCCAGAGTAGATGCATTTTGCAGTCATGCTTTCTTTCCCGCGGTTCACATGCCTTTTGTCTTCGCGTTGTGTTGCTAGATATCATCTCGACAGCTGTGCGCTGCTTTCTGCCCATTCGGTCATGAAGAATGGAATGAGAAAAAAAAATGGTGAAATGAGAGGAATAAAAAGCCAATAGGTACGAGCAGAACAATGTGTTAGGATGTAGAACCTATTATGGTTGCTCTTGACTTCCCAATAAAGCAGAATAACCTTGTCTTGCTGTGAAGGAGAGGGTATGTACACTAGAAGGTTTGTATTGAGAGAAGCTTCGGTGACATGTGATGATGGGTTGATCATATTTTGGGAGCCATGGACACACAGATAGAGTTTAAACGGCCGATGGCAAAGCGGTGAAACATACTAATATTGGCCACTTGGTGGTGTTCAAATATAGTTGCGTTGTCTCAATCACGTGGGAGAACTCTGACACATAATCGTAGAATCTAGCTTCGAAGACGGGATTTGTCCTTGACACGGGACTTTTCTCGTTCCAGTAACAGCGTCAATTGACTTCTGGTTCTGCCCATGGGCACACTAGCAGCATGACTAGGTTGCGTGGGCTCCATGCGTGAATCTACCAGGGAGGTGACGGACGGATGAGAAGCGAGGCTTGTTCCGTCCCTTTGCGGATCCAAGATATGGGACGCTGGTAAGGAGCCGGCTTGATCGATAATCTGACCATGAGCTGCTACGTTTGTGGTGGTGGCAGTTGCGCCCGTAAACAAACCCTGAGTGGAATTCTTGCGCACGTAACCATCCTGAGTGATGGACCGGCCCATCATGGCCGAAGAATCGGTGACTGAGCCCGTGGTAGATGAATTGTCCGTTTCGGTCCGTGTCAGCGATATAGACCTGGCAGAAATAGGTGACCTCAGCTCAGAGGTGTTTCGTGCTAGGAGACTGAGTTTGCCGTCGGCGTTGACAATGTCGGCCGACTTGAACTACTAGACATTCTGGACATGTCATTGGCGGCTGTACTCGAAGGCACAGGTTGCTTTCCTGCTGCCTTGGCGCTGAGCCTAGGTTGAGGTGACGACTTCGTGCGAATATTGTCTTCCGTCTCCCTGGCTCTTGTTTTGTACCATTTGCCAGACGCTCTAATATGGGTGGATGTGCCCTTAGTTGTGTTTGATCGCTTCGTGACTCTTCTGGAGGAGGATCCTCTGGAATGTTACTCGGCACAGCGGCGGACGCTTGAGCACTGCGTTTTCTTCTCGAGGTCGGGTGGTTCGTGGCTGTCGCTGTTGTCGATGATGATGTCGAAACTGCTATCAGCCTTTGAGTGGCAGACGGCAGTTTAGTTGACCTGATGTGCATTTCCAGACCCGTCGTGGCCGTACTCCCTGACGAAAGAATGTCACTCTCCTTAACGCCCTCGTCACCAGACTCGGGAGGGGACACGAATCGAGCTGTTGGGCGCAGGCCTGTGGCGAGCGGACTTCGAGATTTCTTCAAAATAGGATGCGACGGTGGAGGTTTGGATGCACTTGATGACATACTCCTGATTGATGCATCGTTTGATTTCAATCGAGGAGCGTTCGACGGTCCGGTGTAGAGTCAACTTCGCGATGTAGGTGTGCGACGATGAGCTGCTTGGTCAACGCTGGAACCTGGATCATGATTGTCAATAACAGAGAGAGCAATGGAAACGGATCAAGACCACTCACATTGGGGCCTTCCCAGCGATTGGGGGTCCATGAAGAGGAACAAAAGTAGGGCCAACGGAGATGTCTTCGTAAATCCTGGCAAGTGCCTGGCCACTCAGATACCTGCGATCACTACCCCAGACTTGCCACCAGAAATTTTCGAGACGCCGGGCTGTGGGGTCTTTGAGATTCTTGTTGGTTGTTGTATATACTGCCAAGTGTGCCATGTGAGTTAAGTTATCCCACGAGGCCAGCACTGCGAAGCCATCCTGTTTGACTGGAGGGGTTACTTACCATGCCAATATTCCCATATTTTGTCAGCTGGAATTAAAGTGTAGCTGGCCACTTCTTTGTAGATGCTCGGGGTGTTGATGACGATACCTTTCGGCAATATCATGGGCACACTCGAGTCCATCTTGGACAGCAAAAGTACGACCGAGTGGTGTGTACTGGGCTTGTGCTTGTTGAGGCTGACTCTCTGGCACTGTATGTAATTATATTTGACTTGACCAAGTGATCATGATTGCCAATAAGGAAAGCAGTCCAAATGAAGAATTTTGGATTTGCGAAGACCAGAGAAGAGTTGCCCGGTCGGTTGAGAGAGAAGTGGAGGGGCGTGAGCGCGAACTGAGCGCAAATGAGCTGACCGAATGAGTTGTTGATGAAACCAAGTTCGTGTTGTAAGAGAGACTACAGCGGGGCAGGTCGGTTTCAGGCGCAAGGACGAATGCTAAGTGCGCCGAGGTTCGAGTTTGACGAAAAGGACCCAGGCATCAAGGTTTTGGGGAGGGAAAGATTTCTCTCAATTGCTGTGCAAGATAAAGCGTTGGTGGTGAGGCGCGACGGCGAAGATGGTGAGTTGAGCAGACTGCGTCGCAACAGTGGGGATTTTTGGGGTTCTGGATCCCGAGAGTAGCAACGTGGTGCGGTGTCGGAAGGCCAAGATGGAGCAGGAGCAGGAGCAGGAGCGGGAGCAGGAAGGAGCAGGGGGAGAGCAGGTGGCCATGTGCTCAAGTCCTGATTATCCCTTTTAGCTCTGCCGTTAGCTTATTAGCTCTGGCCGGTCTGGTGGTTGGTTGTCTCTTGCCTCTTGCCTATTCCACCGGTCCCTCACCTTCCCCTCCTTCTCCTATGAAGATTGAGATTGAGATGGAAATTCAGATGGAAATTCAGATGGAGATGGAGATGGAGATGGAGATGGAGATGAGATAGGCGCGCCGCGGAAGGAGCCCTCGATTCGCCCTTGCGCCTCTTGTTGCACTTGCACGTCAGAACAAAACGGTAATCAAGTATGACGCAGCGGGTAGTCCGCCAAGTCGCACCTGCCAAGGTTGC
Organism: Epichloe gansuensis; assembly: GCA_023658505.1. Classification (NCBI taxonomy): domain Eukaryota; kingdom Fungi; phylum Ascomycota; class Sordariomycetes; order Hypocreales; family Clavicipitaceae; genus Epichloe; species Epichloe gansuensis. Next base: position 7,640,563 of record CP098281.1, read on the forward strand.
TGCAAGCAGTTGACACGGAACTGGACGCTAGAAGCCCGCAGCCGTCTTGCCCTCCCAAGCCAGCTGTCACAAGCTTTCGATGTTCAACAAGACTCTCTGAGAATCCGGCCTCTTGCGTTGGGCAGGGACTGCGATACAAAGTCTCGGATTTTGAAGGCGTCGCTACGTTTTGCAACCTCGGCCCGTTGGCCTGCGGGAGCAATCACAAGCAGATAACACAAAAATCAACAGTCATCGAGCTTTGGAATGCGGAATGAGAAGAGGGAAACAAAAAGAGAACGGCCGAGAGCCTGGCGGGACCTTGACATTTTCAAGCTGAAGGGGGTCTCGTGACGACGGGACTGACAGGGCAAGTCGCGGTGGGCAAGGGGGACAAAGGTGAATATGACCAACATGACGAACAGAAATCCTTGGGGGCCAACCTACCTACCAACCAACGCTCGCTGATCATTACTTACCTCGCGGCTCCAGATTGGCCACTGGGCAGCCAGACCGGGCAGGGGTCCGAAGACCCTGAGTTGCTAAAGTCAATTTTACCTGTCCTTATTGACGATGTCCAATGGAGCCCATTGCATTGCATTGGAGGCTGGGGTTTTTAGGCTGGAGGGAGGGGTTCTCAAGTGAGCAAAATGTTGCTGTTGCGCGACTGACTGCTCCAGCTCGAAAGTGCAACCCGACAACCCTCGCCACAGGTCAAGCGGAGGCAGGACATATCAAATCACTGTTGCGTTGTCTACAGAGCAAGCACTCTTGTCCATGACTTCAGCAACTTCGTTTGGGCTTTGTCAAGTCTTCAGGCCATGGCGCCGACCGCGTGATGATGCATCAAGGGCCAAGCTCCTGCCGGTGTGTGTTCTGGCTGCTTGCTCGGCTGTGACAGCCCGGATGGGTCTTTTCTGCCCTGAGATTGTGGTTGGTGGCTGGGCAGCAAAGTTGGGCTGAGGGAGAGATTAAAAAGCAGTGTGCCAGGGGAACCTACGCGACAATCACCGAGGCTTGAATGGGGTTCAATGTCGAACGTTCTAGAGCGGCGTCATTCGTCACCACGGGATGCCCATCTACATACATAGACAGGACTGGGGGCGATTTGGTCGTGGACGGCTGTCTCGGCTGAACATCCGGAGTAATGTCACAAGTCCGCTGTCTCATCAACTAGGTGTACATAAAAATTGGGCTCGGTCTTCCAGGGCACAAAAGAAGCCGGAATAGAAACGACACGGTTTTTTGTTGTCTGCCAGGAAGAGCAAAGCATGCCCACTGGTAATCCGCACTCCGCACAAACAAAACGTGCCTCGTTGGCTATTTGAGCATGGCCAGGCTGCCCCTGGTGATCAGCAGTGTGCCACGCCGCTGGGTCGCACATTTCCTCAAAACGACTGGGAGATGGAACCATTGGAAGCCTTTGACTTGGCTTTTATTCCCGTCCGGCTCGGCTGGTCTAGCCAAACAGAGCCCCTGGCACCCACGCCTTGCCCTGGCGTCCGTCGTATCGCCAGCCTAATCTGATCAGTCGCTCTAACCTCGCGATCCACACGGACCGCGGACCCGGCCTGGCCCGTTGAGGTTGCCAACAACAACGAATGGCCACCATTCCTCGTTATCTTGTCCAGCATTGGCAACTACACACCTATTCATCCACTTGAATCGGATACAAGCGCCTAGCTACTTGAGGGCAGCAGGATAGCACCAATTCCACCGACACATCAGTATCCTTTCACATTCTCGGACCCAATGCCCCGTGTAATATCCGTATCAGCTCGACGGAGTACATGTTATTCAAAACCAAGAAGGGACGTCCGCGCCACCACACATCTTCGTCAGCGTCTCAACACTCACCGCATTTCATACATGAGCGCCTGGCAGATTAGGCCCATCACCAACCAACATGGATGCAGACATGAACCCAACCCAGTCCGGTCAGTCCAGATCAGAACAACGCCAATCAAGCGATGGATCGGCGTTGCGTCTTAGTTTCTGGTCCCCTCGCCTTCCTTTGTTCTTCTCTCCGCCACACAGGCCGACTTGTGATTTGTATGGTCGCTTAGAGCGCCACACTGCTACTCATTGATCCATCTCGATTGCTTGCAGCTCAACACCACACCACATTTCTCCTCTTGGGAGGGGAAAAGAGAAGAACAAAAGAAACGAAAAGCAGGGCCAACACGGCGTGGAACGGAGTGGCCGCTCAAGCACTAGACGTCTGCTGTCAAATCAAGAAAGGGTACGCAATTCTTCATATTCTTTTTCGGGCCAGACGGTATGCAAGATTGCATTTCCTCGTTCACCGAATAATTGTTCGTCTTGTCGGCAAGTGCTCATAGGTCGCTGGGCATGGTGCACCGTCTTGAGATGTCCAGGGTGGATTGCTTTTTGCAGTTACATGTACGAACGCATCACGGACACAGGAGGGGCGCGTCATTCATAGAAACAAGTGACGAAGACACAACGTCATAGTCTCAATCCGATCCGGAGAGACGTCAAATCATTATTATTTTCGAAACCCCCAAAAATACAACATTTCAAAGAAAGCCGTGTCTAGCTTGGTAATGCATAATGACCACCGTAACGCCTTTGAACTCTGGGAAATTCCTTTGGCCCGCTTTCTCTGGGGCAATGTGCATCATTACTGATGTTGTTTTTACATACTGATCGTCGCCCCTCGCTCGTTGGGGTGTAATTTCATCAAGTATGTTTTTTTTTCTTCCCATGGGGAGGAGGGGATGACGTCTGATTAGGTCACGGTGTACCCGCCGTCCACGCGAATGTCGGCGCCGGTGACGTAACCAGCTGCATCGGACAGCAAGAACGAGACGGGACCCATGAGGTCCTGGGGCTGACCCATCTTGCCCTGAGGAATGAGGGACGTCCACTTCTGCTTGAGGTCGGGGTTCTCATCGAGGATTTTCTCGGTACTGCGGGAGAGCCCATTGAGTTAGTTTCTTGGCGCTTATTTGTATGGAAGCATCGCAGAATAATTTACAGAGCAGTCAGCATGTATCCGGGAGAAATGCAGTTGACGCGGATGCCGGCACTGGCCCACTCAACGGCCAGAGAAGCAGCCAAATGACGGATACCGGCCTTGGCGGCGTTGTAAGGACTGTCAATCGTGCCATGTCAGTAATTTGGTTCGGCTGACAAGATGGTTTTTTTTTTTTTTTGAAGTGGCAAATTGACACGTGTATGTGTGCCCTCTTCCGCGAAAATCGAACCCTATATTTCGTCATACCACGCGGGGGTTGGGAGAACAACAAGTGAAGCACTCGGCTGTGGTTGCACGGCACGCCAGCGACAACAACTTTACTGGCCAGGACTTGTGACTTACGCTTGAGGCTGGGGAACATTGACAATGGCACCAGACATGCTGCCAATCATGACCATGCTGCCAGGGGCGTTGCGTGCCATTAGGTGACGGGCAACAGAGGTCGCAAAGAGGTATGTCCCGTCAACATTGACAGCCCAAAGCTTGCGCATCCGGTCGATTGGGTAGTTGACGGCCTCGAAATTCTCAGTGAAACCGGCAGAGGTGACGAGATGGTCAATTTTGCCGTGTTGCTCAACCACTTCGGCGATGCAAGCTTGGACAGATTCGGGGTCAGAAACATCAGCGTAGTGGGCGGTGACGTTGGGAATGCTGTTGCCGGCTGTTAGTATGAATGCACAAGACGGGAGAGAGCACCTTGGGCAGCAAGCAAGTATGGATTTTCCATGTGACGTACCGCTCAGCATTGGGATTTTCGCGAGTAAAGGCATCCATGAGCAGTCTTGTTTGTTTCTGGGCTTCTTCCTCTGCAGAATCCGTGTCAGCTTGGGGTTTTCGCTTGGCAGACGCGCTGTGCTTTCTTTGAAAGGCGGAGCGGAGCGTCTCACGCACTGTTCATGTCGACAAGAGCGACGTCGGCACCAGAGAAGACCATGCCTTGGGCCATGACGAGGCCCAGACCTCGCGCACCGCCCGTGACGACGCCGACGCGGCCGTCAAGGGAGAAGCTGGGGAGGGTAGGCTTCACGAACTGTCCACCAGTGCCCAGAACGGGCCTGCTGGAGGGCAGCCTCGTGCTCCGCCGGGTGCTCAACTTCAATGTCGGAGTCGGTACGAGCGTAGTTTCCAGGCTTGTCGAGACGGGGGCGCATTGTGGAGGTTGCGTGAGACGGCAAAGGACGGTCGCAGGGCGGCGGCAGCAGACCGCGGAGCAGCTTGCCGCAGCATTGGGGCGAGCATGCTGGTAGTAGGTCTGGCAGCCATTTTGTTGCGGTTGCGAGACGGCTCAATTCGAAAGCGGCGATTGTTCTTGCCGAGAAACGACGAGCCGAATGGCAAGAAGGATGGATGATGTCCCGCGATAGGATGTGAAGATTGAACAGAGCGGAGCGGGAGCGGAGCCAGGAGAGGAGGGGGAGAGTTTCGGCGACGGAAGAGAAGAGAGCAGGGTGGGAAGAAACGAGAAAGCAGCCGTGAGCAATCGACTCAGGCCCGAGGTTTATATTCCATGGCCCATCGATCCGGAGCAAGGTGGACGCACCTTTTTTCCCCGACCATTTCTGGACGCGCACCCTTGAGCTTCCTGCCTATCATCAGCTGTCACACGCCCCTGGAGCTACGAATGGAGCCGCCAAGGACATCGCGGCCCCGATGGCGCCCTGGGGCGAGCGGGGACGATGTGGCAAGTGGGGTGTGGCACGGCACGGCATGGCTCGCACCAGCTATTTTACTTTGACTCGACGAAAAATGTGGCGGTTGGTTGAAATACATATGTACATACCAGCCATCTTGGATCTGCATCCCTCCTCCCTCCCTCCCTCCCTCCCCAACGCCCCGTCATTTTCACCATGGTTTCAAATGCATGTACAGTCGAATTTCTTCCTTTTCCAACTTTTCCAACAGTGTTGCTTCAAGCATTGGCATACTCCTTGTTGAAAGCGCGACCAATGACCATGCGTCTGATTTCCGACGTTCCCGCGCCAATCTCGTATAGCTTGGCACTGTTTGATGGAGACATTGTATTAGTAAACGCATTCTAGCAATGCCAATACGTAGAATCAGAAGGGGAGGGATCTGGGGCTATTGGGAAGAAAGAAAAAAAGAAAAAAAAAGCCTTACTCTCTGAGTAATCGCGAGGCAGGCATTTCCTCGACATAGCCCATGCCACCCAGCAACTGGATGCAGTCCAGGGAACACTCGGTGGCGCGCTCAGCAGCATAGAGAATGGCACCGGCGCAGTCCTGGGTGCGGATGATGCCCTGCTCATCGACCTGCTTGGCCGTGCCGTAGGTGTAGGCCCGCGAAGCCTGCAGCTTGGTATACATGTCGGCCAGCTTGCCCTGGACGAGCTGGTTGTGGGCGATGGGCGAGCCGAACTGCTTGCGCCGATGGGCAAACGGCAAGGCAACGTCGAGCGCGGCCTGCATGATGCCGAGAGGACCGGCGGACAAGACGAGGCGCTCGAGGTCCAGGCCCTCCATCAGGACGCGCACGCCGCCGTTGACGCTGCCCAGGACGTTCTCCTCGGGGACGAAGACGTTGTCGAACGTGAGCTCGCCCGTGTTGCTGCCGCGCATGCCCATCTTGTCGAGCTTGCGCGCGCAGCCGAACCCCTCGCTCCTGGTGTCGACGAGGAAGGCCGTGATGCCCTTGGAGCCCTTGCCGGGCTCCGTCTTGGCGTACACGACAATCAAGTGCGCGTCGGGCCCGTTGGTAATCCACATCTTGGAGCCGTTGATCAGGAATCCGCCGTCGACCTTGTTCGCCGACGTGCGCATGCTCACGACGTCGCTGCCGGCGCCGGACTCGGACATGGCCAGCGCGCCAACCGTCTTGCCCGAGACCAAGCCAGGCAGGTACTTTGCCTTTTGGCCCGGGTTCCCGTTCAGCTGCACCTGGTTGACGCACAGCTGCGAATGCGCCGCGTAGCTCAGACCGATGGACCCGACGCGCGAGACATCTCCTCCATGACCACGGCGTGAGCCTGGTAGCCCATGCCCAGGCCGCCGACGTCCTCGTCGGCCGTGATGCCCAGGAACCCGGCCTCTCCGAGCTTCTCCCACATCTCGTTGGGGAAGGCATTGCTCCTGTCCGTGTGCGCAGCCACCTCCTCCGTGATCTCGCGGCGCGTGAACTCCTGCACCCGCTCCCGCAGCTCCTCGAGCTCCTCGGTCGACGGAGCTTCAAACCCCTTGGGGTGCTTGGACGAGTGACATCTCGTCTGGACGGTAGGGAGCGTCACGGCCGACAACGACAACGAAGGCGACGACGGCGACGGCGACGGCGACGGGCGTAACTGTCGGATGGCGGGGCGAGCGACGGCCCTGCTGAGTGTTCTCAAGCTAGCGGCCATTGCGAAGTAGATTTTATGCAAAGGACGGACCAAACGCGCTTCTCTGGTGCAAAAGTGTGAAATGAGCAAGAAGAAACCGATGATTGGAGTCTGCGGTGCGTCGTCAAAGGTGAAGGAAAGAAATAATGATAAGGCCCGGATTGCTGCGGCTTATTAGTTTCCCCACAGATTCCCCGGCTGAGCGCGGCTGAACGCGGCTGAACGCGGGCCACGAACCCCAGGTTTTCCCTTTCTTACATACATATGCTCTTTCTTGCTCTTGCTCTTGCTGTTGCTCCAACTCCCAAGTTGTTGATCCATTCCCACCGGTCAACCCGCCGACATAAAACATCCAAACAACAACAACAAAGCACCCGGAGTCACCATGTCCCTCTGCAGATCATCGCAGCAGGCGCTCCGCCTCGGCCGCCGCCGAGCTCCTCCCCGTCGCAGCGACAGCCCATCCGCGCCGTCGCCAGCCTGACGCCCCCACCAAGCAGCAGCGATATCGCGCCTCCGGACCAGCGTCGACCCGTCGTCGGACGAGTACAGGGAGAACGAGAAGCAGATGGGCGAGGTGACGGCCAGGCTGGCGGAGCTCACGCGCAGGATGCAGCGCGGGGGCCCCGACAAGGCGCGCGAGAAGCACCTCGCTCGCAAGAAGATGCTCCCGCGGGATCGCATCGCGGCGCTGATCGATCCCGGCACCACCTTCATGGAGCTGTCCCCCTGGCCGGCTACGAGCTGTATCCCGAGGCCGAGGTTCCGGCCGGCGGAATCGTCACCGGCGTGGGCGTCGTCGAGGGCGTCAGGTGCGTCATTGTCGCCAACGACAGCACCGTCAAGGGAGGAACCTACTATCCCATCACGGTCAAGAAGCATCTTCGCGCACAGGCTGTTGCTCAGGAGAACAAATTGCCGTGAGTGGCATCCTAATCTACATGTCGAGTTAAAAGATCCGAGAGCTGACACAAAACCCGAAACAAAATAAAATAAAATCAAAAAAAAAAAAAAGTTGCATCTACCTCGTCGACTCGGGCGGCGCCAACCTCCCACACCAGTCCGACGTCTTCCCCGACCGCGACCACTTCGGCCGCATCTTCTACAACCAAGCGCGCATGTCCTCGCAGGGGATTCCGCAGATCGCCGTCGTCATGGGCCCCTGCACCGCCGGCGGCGCCTACGTCCCCGCCATGTCGGACGAGTCCATCATCGTCGGTGAGCAGGGCCACATCTTCCTCGCGGGCCCCCTCGTCAAGGCCGCCACCGGCGAAGTCGTCAGCGCCGAGGAGCTCGGCGGCGGAAAGATGCACTCCTCCGTGTCCGGCGTCACCGACTACCTGGCCGTTGACGACGCCCACGCCATTGTCCTCGCTCGACGTTCCATCAGCAACCTCAACTGGCCGGCCCCATCTACCTCGACCTCGACCTCGACCCAACCCCCCGCCAGCACCTTTTCCGAGCCGCTCCACGACCCCGAGGAGCTCATGGGCGTCGCCACCACCAACCTCCGCAAGCCCATCCCCATCCGCGAGGTCATCGCCCGTGTAGTCGACGGCTCCGAGTTCTCCGAGTTCAAGCGCGACTTTGGCGCCACCTCGTCACCGGCTTCGCCTCCATCTACGGCCACAAGGTCGGCATCGTCGCCAACGACGGCATCCTCTTCGCCTCCTCCGCCGTCAAGGGCGCCCACTTCGTCCAGCTCTGCTCCCAGCGCGCCATCCCCTCGTCTTCCTCCAAAACATCTCCGGCTTCATGGTCGGCACCGCTTCCGAGCGCGACGGCATCGCCAAGCATGGCGCCAAGCTCGTCACCGCCGTGTCCTGCGCCGACGTGCCCAAGTTCACCGTCGTCGTCGGTGGTTCATACGGCGCCGGCAACTATGGCATGTGCGGGCGCGCCTATGGCCCGCGCTTCCTGTGGATGTGGCCCAATGCCCGCGTTGGCGTCATGGGCAGCGAGCAGCTTGCTGCTGTCATGGAGACTGTCGGGCAGAAGGCCGACCCTGAGCTCAAGGCTCGTATTGATCGGGAGACTGAGGCCACCTTTTCGTCGGCAAGACTATGGGTAACTAACTACTTTGCATCCTGCCCCCTTTTTTTCAAACCCGTTGCACGGCCGACTAACTCTGGCATGTACAGGATGATGGCATCATTCCTCCTCAACATACTCGACGTTATCTTGGCTTCGGCCTGCAGGCTGCCATGGGTGGACGCAACGAGGTCAGGGCCGGGGACACCAAGTTTGGTGTCTTCAGGATGTAGAATAAGCAAAGGCAAAAATTTCAAAAATCAAATCATGTTTGTAAAGAGCAAACCCTTCCGGGAAGAGCAGAAGATCAAATGAACGTCAAGTAAACTCACAGTCTAGCAATACCCCCACATTATTCGAGCTTTCTGTATACATCCCATCATAGAAGCTCCCACCAGTCCAAGCAAGCAGCAGACGACCGACAAGCTCTTCTTGGACCATCTACATGATAGCATCTGTGAATCAGGGATCATGTGTCTGATGATGAATATTCAGCACAGGGCTTCAGCATCATATTACTCGATTAACTCAGGTTTACTTAGGTTCCATGTCTTTCCTCTCCATGCTTCCATGGTATTTACACCCATCTTATTTACCTCGTTCAAAAACGCCTTCGCTGAAATCGCTATTTTATGGTACATGTAGAGGAACCGGGCGGAGAGCGGTATCCCGATATAATTACACAGCGCCATGTCCATGGCAACCTTGCAAAACAGTTCTTCGTCAGCAACGTGCCTGTGTTTTTTCGAAGTTGCCATCCAGCTAGAATTGGCCGCTTTCAGGTTGGCGTTTAATTCCTTTCTCGTCCGATGGGTCCCTTTCCAACGTTGACTGTCAAGTCCACCAAGTTGATGCTGTTGGCACTGCCGAGATTCACGTTCGAAGCCTCACGAAGTGTAACTTCGTTTCCCTGTTGCTTTTTACTTTTCGTCATCCTGCCGAATAGTTGCTGAAGCACACCCTGCGCATAGATCGCCTTGTCTACGGATTCTTCCTGCAAGATGTAGAGCATGGCAATGCGAGCAAAATCGACCTTTTCTTCAGTGAGCACAAATGCAGACGTGACTGGGGCAATACTCGTGGCTGTAGCTGTGCCAGTATCGACGACCAAGGTAGTGGGCAAGACTACTTGTCCTGATGTTGGGACGGCCTCCGACGTTGACGTGGTGGCCGAGGTCACACCGGGACCTGGTTTCATTGTCAATTTCCTGCTGTCGTTGCTGCCGTCGTTGTGGCACTAGTTCTAGGGGTAGAGAATTGTCCACCGGCGGGCACAGTAATGGTGGTCGTGGTGGTTGGTGTGAAAGTAATGATCGAGATCGGCGGGAATCGTTCCGCATTCAAGAGCACATTGGCTTGCTTCTGGGATACGTCCTCTACCACGTCCGTTGGCTGGCCAGATCTGGTGGAGCGACCATCAAACGTGACTATGGAGTTCTGGGCGATACATGAGAGGTTTCCTGCATTGAAACTGGCCAATATCGTTGTCCCAGAAAGTGGCACAGAAAAGTTCTGGTTAGCTTCGGCAAGCAATCGAGGAATGGCTTTCCCAAGAGTCACATTATTGATGTTTGACCGGCCGTCTGCGGATACAAGATTGGTCGTGGCACATCCGGTTGCACCAGCGTCCCCACAGGTTGAACCTGTGAATCCATTGGTGCAGATGCAGGAGCAGCTTTCCCGCGCAATGACACTAGTGCCTCCATTTAAGCAGGTCAAGGTGTTCTGACACTGGCTCAAGCTTGGTTCTTGCTTGTCATTATTGCCCAGTTTCTTGAAGACAAAGAACTCCAGTGGAACCACAATAGCAGCGACGATGAGGCAAAGCATCAGGGAAACTAGTAGACTGAAAGCCCAAATCGGGAGTCCACAGCACCGACGTTTGGGCTTGGCTACAACTTGGCCACTGGGTGATCGCGAGTGCGTCGGTTGACGTAAACCTTGGACAGTCGGCCAATTGCTCCTCAGCCAGGAGCTACGAGGGGCAGTATTGTTGCGAGGTGTGTGGACGGGGGAAGGCTGCTAGCATGTCCGAGAATCCGGATTGATGGCGGTCGTCTATACAACTCTGGTTAGCAATTGAAAAAAAAAAAAAGCAAAGAAGACCATCTAAAAGACCGCGTGTTCCTTCAGCAGACTCACCCTTTTCATTCATATATCCATCGAGTGCGTCAAGTCTACTCGCAGGCCGTTTTCCTTTGTCGATCATAGCTGCAAGCCTTGTAGCACGACGTATCAAGTCTGGCAGGCTAGTCAGACTACCCCTGGCTTCGGCAGCACGAACAGCATCGATGTCAATGCGCGGCGGACGTCTCATGGCTGATAAGCGGCTGTGCTGGCGAGGAGCTTCTGCGAGAGGAATCGATTCTTTCACATCTGATGAGCTCGCTGCCGCAAATGCTTTCAAAAAAGCGTCGGATGAAAGGCTCTCGGCGTTTGCTGTATGCTTTCGGGACGCTTGCAGTTTCTTCGTTTCAAATAAACTTGTTCCTGCACCGGGGTGCACATCATTTTCAGTCAGAGGTCCATTGTTGGCATTGTTTGCGCCTTCGCCGGATGACTTCGTGTTGATCAATTCCGGCTTGCCCTTCTTGCCCAGACTAGCGCTGCGGACCAACTGGCTCTCGTCCCCGTAGTCATCGTACGTAGACTCTGGGCTTTTCTCTGTCATTGACTCTTCATCAAAGGCTTCGCCATATGGAGGACTTGGGGTCTGAGAAGAACCCCGTCCCCAGGAATCTGGCATTGCGGCACTAGAGGCATATGATCCATGAGATTTCATGCGAGGGCTCTCTTCCGGGATAGGAGAGACGAAAGATGCACTGGAGTAGAAGCATGACGCTCCTCTCCGGCTTGATGGTGGTGGTCCCAGAGCAGCACCTTTGCGGGGAGTTCCCGATGTATTTGCCAGGGCAGGTGCTGGAAATTCCGGTATTGTTCCCACGGACGACATGGTCTGTCGGGCTGAATTGCTTGACGGGGACGACCCATTGTAGCTGTCAATAGTAGAGTCCTGTGGGCTTTCTGGGGCAATCGTTTGCGAGGTGAAGACCGGTGTAGGTTGTTGTGGTCGTGACTGGTCAAGCATTGACGGAATGCGGCTCTGACTGGGACGCGGGGGCCTCTGAGGGGTCTGATGAGGCTTTGTTTGGGGCGGCGACTGCAAATTTGAATCCCTTGGGCTGGAAACGATACACTCGAGACAGGGAGCGGCCATTGTGGTACCTGCGTTGGTCTTGAGATTGTCTGCCCCGGTTTTGATTCGTAGCTGAGGGGAGCTCTGCTCTTCACTGGTATCGACTGTGATGCAGGTTGGACCTGAAATGGCCGTGATCTCGGTTCCGTTTCTGCTGGTTTTGTAATTATTGGAGGTGGCGCTCGCTTCAAATGGCCTTCTCTAGCTAGCATGCCCTGAGCCTGCTCCCGGGCCCTCTTGACAGAACCTGGGGTGTTGTAGGGCCGGTCCATATCCTTTCCATTGTATGTCTTACTCATTGGACTTCAAACAGCGGATCGCGAAATCATGAACCGCAATTTGTGTGCACGAACAGAGCGGTTCTCGAATCGACAAAGCCCACACAACCTACAGGGCTTCGATGATATGTTCGTAAATCGGCAATGTATAGAACGTTTAATCGATTCCTGATCGTCGGAATCACGTAGATGGCTGGAACACTATAATTTTGCACTGCTGATGCGATAAATTTGCGATTTGAAGATGGCTATGTGGCTGAGTTGCATCAATGTTGTTTGGACCAATGATGAGCTGTAGAAACGAAAAGGTGAAGGAAATAAAAGAAAGGCAGTTTGTTCATTCAATATAGTCCCATGTCGCATCAAGACAGTAGGCGAATAGAGTGAACGGAGTATATTTCGTATATTGAAGATCAACGAAAATGTCGTGAAAGAAAACGAATCAATGTGTTACGTGGTCGATAGCGCTGCCGTCGGCTTTTCAAATGAGAACTGAGAATAGGATGAAGAAAAAAAGAGCGTAGAGAACGTAGAGACGGTCCTGCGAGCACTGATTTTCAATCTATTGAACCAGGGTCAGTATCCTTTCTCTCATACTTGGGGCGACAACTCGGCCGTGAAGATATTCTGAAGCGAAAGTCGGGACTGAAAACGAGAACAATGACTCTTCCTTCCTCTTCTCACGAACGGAAACACACAAGAGAGCGCGCGGACTGCCACGTGGGAAAATATTTGAAAAGCAACGGGGACATGGATCACATACAGGAGACGTCTATGGTCTCAGGTGCCCTCCACAGGTAACAGACAGCGGTTGCCGAGAAAGAATAGAAAAGTGAAAGCGTTGCCAGCAAGCCGGAAATGGACAATCGAAAGGTGTTGACAGCATTCAAGGTTTACTGCGAAGAAAAATTGAGGGGCCTAAGAATAATGGTCGCGACCGATCGAGTCATTCATTCACTTGACAACTAGAAGGACCGCCGGGCGTTCGGAATCGTGCATGCAAGACCTTCCTGTGTACTTCGACCCTTGTCGCAGATGACCTTGTGAGGCTCGTGTTTCAGATGCTGTGTTGGCGGCGACGGGTAAGTTCTGATAACAGAGCTAACAAGGAAAGAAATTAGTACCGAGCAGCGCTTTCTGGGCCTTGGAAGGCAGGAAATCGGATCTTCTCTGCTGAAGCAGAAGAAAAAGACATTTCAGTTGGGTTGAGTCGTTTGCAGGATCGGGCGGTTTGGGTAGCAGAGTCCGGCTCAACAGTTGGAGTGACGAAGCCAAGAAAATTGTGCAGACACACCAGAGGTGGGTTTTCACTTACTGTTGTTGATGAGAGAATTTCAGCCTGGGCCGAGTCTCTTGGACAACGTTTGCCTGCAGCGATGTCACAAAATGGTGTTGGCGGGACGGAAGAGAACGTTGGAGTGTGGGAGGGTCGAACATCCACAGGATGCTAAAGAGAAGAAAAAGTCGCCAATGAGGCAGTCGTATTAACGAGGCCGCCGTGCAAAGGAGGAAGTCGCAACGCAGTCTGCTCAACAAAGCGAGGGCGGTCGAGAACGGAGGGGCGAGGACAGCAAAAGAAGAGAAAAAGAAAAGAAAAAGAGCGGAAGAGGCTACCGTGTATGCAGCACGACGGTTCCGTTTATTCTTTATTAACAGACAGACAGATTATTAACAGACTCCAGCCACCTCTCTCCTAATACCTGACGATAAGCACCACCCCGAATGCGCAAGAGGTCCCTGCAATTCCAGGATGGGTCCTGTCCGCGAAGCAGCGGTGCCACAATCCCCAAATGACGCAGGGGTGGAACGAGCAACGCATATGTATTAATTAATCACTCGTCGCATCAGTTCCGGTTGAGATGGCGATGAATTCTGGCATGCAACGAATCTCAAAAGGCCCGCCAGTCCGCCGGCATGCTGTTCTGTTCTATTATCTAGGCCATCCAGGCCATCCAGGCCATCTTGGTCGCAGCTGACGGGGCACCTTTCTCTGTCTCTTTCTCTCCTGGTTCACGACCAAACAAATGGGTTCCAAAACCGACTCCCACGTTGTTGATGATGCGATCAACAACCCTGCGAGCGCAACGGCGGCAGGCGAGTCTCCACCGCCAAGGTACATGCTGGTGTCTGGTGGGCTAAGAACCTTGGAACCTAGGCCTTGGCCCGAGTAACGCTCGGGCGGGCGGGACCTGAGGTGTGACTCAGTCGACTAACACGCCTGAGAGACGCTCGGGCTTGTGGTGTTGTTGTTGGTGTTGTTGAGTCGCAATAAGCCCAGATGGGTTGCGGAGACAGGCTTTGCGCATTGTTTACCGAGTACGGAGTATAGGGCTATTATTCACCGTACTGCACAACACCGGCACCCGGACACGTAGACGTTGAACTAAATGCTGAATGTCTGTCACCATTACGGAGTAGAAAGCAGACAGCAAGAATATGATTGCTAATAATATATACATAATAATACCTCCAGTGCCAGATGCCTGGTTCGTTTTGCTTCGTTGCCTCCGTTGGAAAGAGCAGGGGTACGTTGTCAACGACCAATCACGTCGGACGAATTCAGCCCCCCCACTCAAGCTGCAACACAGATCCTGTCAACTGGAAACACTAGCGTCATGTTCCTGCGTTTGATTGTATCCACCAGAAAGCAGGAACCATCCACGCCATCGCACGCTCGCCTTGACGCAACACGCAACCCACCGAGTCTTCACCCAGCTGATCATGCGCCAGGTCTGCAAGGGATTCGTCTTAACATCGACTTGGCAGCTTCTGTTCAATCTTTATTAGAAATACATGGGGCGACGTTACCCATGCGCCGATGGATGGCTGGCTTCGTGGGACGAATAGAAAATCGCGTACGATGCTGCGAATCCGAGTACGTGCGATGCTATTTTACCTGGTCTCCGATCCCATTCTTGCTGCGGGGTACGGCGTACACCGTACTACATGCACGGCAGATCCAGCGAGTAATACGGAGTACCTGTACGCCTGAAGATTTGTGTACATCGAGTTAGGCAAGTGTTCCATCAGTGGCCAAGTACTCCGTAGGCTGCGAATAGCTTGAGATAGCGCCACGGATTGGTTGGTCAATGGTGTCAATGGTATTATCCAGGGAACGCAACCTTACAATTATTATATGCGCGTTTTTTTTCTTGCTCTCTTTTCTCTCCCAGCATTCCTCTCACTCAGCCGGTCATCTCTGCGCCCTTCGCGGTATCGTTGGAAGTACTCCGTACTCCGTACCCTCTGTGATTCTGAAGCAAGGCAATCCTTGCCAAGAGGCCTTTAATCTTACATCACTCGAGTGAACCAACGGTTGGCCTTATCCTTATGACAGTGATCCCCGAACCTGGCACTGGACACGGAATGAAGTTCAAACTTGGAGTCAAGAATTAAAGGGAGCTCGACGACGATGACCTTGGTGCGTACCCTTGCAGACCCAGTGGTTCATGACTGATTTTTGTTTCCTTGGCTTGGGTGCTTTGCTTGGACGGGCTGAATGAAATACATGGAATGGATGCAGCGTGTCGATATTACCTCATCTCTGCCATGTATCCACTGTCTGTGTACTCCTTGCCTCGCGGGAAAAGGCAGAGCAGACATCGAACCTTCGCTACCATGTTTCTTCGCAAAGCACGCAGTATTACGGATCGTGTAGCAAGATGAAGACACGGAGATAAGCCAGGCCAAAACGTAGGATTGCTGTGAGCGTCCCACAGCATAAAAGGATTTCATGCATGCCCATGACCAAACAGACGAGCATTCAAAGCCATGACGGCGTGCCGTGAGTGGGAATCCCTAATGTGGTCAGCCGCATCTCGTACGGAGTATTGATTAATAACCATCATGTCCGACATGCATGGGATGAGATGTACGGGTAATACGGAGTAGTGATGGACAAGAAAATCATCACAGGGCCAGGGGGTTGTTCACTCGCAGAAAACGCATGACAAGTTGCGTCTATGTACGGAGTACGGAGGAAAGTGAAAATTAAAAATGACACTCGACTGTGCCGTATCCGATCACGAATGTCACGAATGGGACTATTATATGTATAACAGCGTCTGTGTCCATCCACCTCCCTTTTGGAGTACAGTCCTCAGAGCATCAGGCTTCACAACGTCAAGATGCCCCCTTGGCCCATCCAGGCATGCGAAGACCAGCCCACAATTCTTCTTCCACTTCCTGTCAAAAGTCTACCCAGTACTCCGTAAAAGGGAGGGGGTGGACATGTGCATACTCCGTAATCACAGTTTGTTTCGGAGTCGCCACGACCCAGGTTCCGTCAGGCCATTCTTCGTACGGAGAGAGAGCGTGAGGATGAGGGAAATTTGGCCGTCTTCCTGCCCTTTGTACTACTATGTTTCTGGGAGCTTTTTTCCCGCACAGCTTGGCGGCGGATCAAAGGATTTATTAGATGCAGCAGCTTTCGCAGAGCCACGCAAATTACTCCGTAGTTACCTCTGCCATTTTGGCGCGGAGCTTATTCCGCCGCCACGACAGCGCACCCAGGTCGTTCGTTCCGGCGGGAAACGGACCGACCGACAAGAAGAACTATGGCTACGAGATTCCCAAGCGGCGGGCAATAAAATATTCCCCATCTTGTACATATATCGCGTCGTCGTTGGCCAGGCCCATTGTTAATTCCTACGATTGAATTGCACTAGAGGTGCAGGGTAGATGGGACTGACTTGACAGCCAAGAACCTGACGTTAATAATGTTCGCCCGGCGCGTTGCCGTTGAGGGAGCAAGGTGCAGAAGCCTCGGGGAATGATCCGCGCCGCCAGGAAGTCGAGGCCAAAGTTCTTGTTCAAGCCCAGGCATGCATCGTGACGAACGGGGGATGGGATGCTTTGCACTCCGGCACGAGTACATACATACATGTACAGTCGTTGTCTTCGCGGGCGATTCAACCCGCGGCGTCGGCGGAAGGAGGCTGACTGCTACCAGGGAGAGAATGCTACCAGGGAGAGTTTCATGACAAGGTTTGGTACGTGGGCATACGAGGTACTCCGTACTGTGGTGTGTAGCATGGACGTGTGACTGTGTGATTCATGTCCAGACGCACATGGAAGCACACTCATGGGCACACTCATGGGCACATGGACGACCATAAGAGCTCCAGGCTCTTTATATCCCTCGTAGACACAAACAACAACACGTTCTCTCGCGCACTACCAGCTAGCGCAGATGCCATGATGGATTTACTCCGTCCGAATGGGCTAAAGTGGTCAAGTGGAGATGTAAGTTGGAAGTTAGACCATGAGTTCGGAAAAGAAGCAGTCTAGCTCAGCACATGCATACATACATGCGCATACGCATGCGGAAAGGCCGAGCAATCCGTGGTGCGGCTTCATCAGAGATGCCAGATGGTGGCTTGGCCCGATGGTCAGACGCTTGATTCCATTTCCTTTAGCTTCCGTCCCTGGCAATAGTCTGAATCTCTGAACTGGCTGGCTTGTGGAATTTCCGGATAGCCTAGCTCCGTTATGGGAACGAACAAATTGAAACGGGTCGTTATTTCTCAACACTCACATGTTTTTTTGGTCACAAACGTTTACAGAGGAATAGAGTTCATCCACACATTGGCCACAAGAGGCTACCGCGATCATGAAATGAAGCCCCGAGTTGGGTCATTGTATCTCGTCATGACCATCCAGTTCATAGCCCCCCAATCAATCCATTGTACTATGAGGCTCTCGTCGTACTTGTTCATCCGGAGTTCAGGCCTGGTAAAAAACCTCCTCCAATGGCTTCCACCAACTCGGCGATCCAGCCACGGAACTCACAGCCCCAGGAACCAGACTCTCCTGATAACTGTCCGTCATTTTCCACCACTCCCTGACCTTGGGGTTCTCGGCCATACGTTCCATATCGCCGGCATAGTCGTAGCCAATGTACTTGTAGGACCCAAAGAGAAGGCCCATGCCGTCGTCATAATATATACTGTCTGTGAACCACCATTAGTCTGGATCATGCAAGGCATCCTCTGCGAACAAATACACACAGTCCCCGAGCAAATGACTCACAATCTACGATTCCACAATCCTTAATCTGCTTGGCGACCTCGGGCCAAATATTCGCGTGGCACGCCTTGTACTCATCCACACACTCCTTCTTGAGTCTAACGACGTGCGCGAACCGCCGACCCGGATTCTTCGTTTTGGCAGTCGATGTCGACGTGGCAGCCAAGCCTGTGCCAGGCGGCGACTGCGGGACTTCGGTCGGAGATGAGGCCTTCCACATGGCTACCGAATGCGACCCAAAGAAAACGCAATGCGGCTTGAGCCTGAGTGAGTAGAGGCGAGAAAATTAAACCTCTGGATGGGGAAACGGGGTTTTGGGGAGAGGGGAGGGGGTGATGGTTTGGTATTCTGGTTGACCTGAGCGCGGAAGCAGAAGATGGTCTGGTTCTTTTCTCGTTGAAACCACGACGCTGCCCAACCCCCACTCGCGTGGCATGCAGGCGCTTTACTGATTGATGTTGGCAACTCGCTGACCAACAAGGTCGCATCAGAGATTCACGAAACTGTCAGCGATCACTGATCAGGACGGTTTGCAGAGTCACGAGGGGAAATCATCGCATTAGAAGACGAGGAAAACGTTAACAAATGCCCGTCATTAGGTAAAGGATGGCTTACATGTAGAGCCCAGATAGTCAGAAATCACGTCAGGCTGACGTGCAAATGCAGATGCAAGTGCAAGTGCGAGTGCGAGTGCGAGTGCAAGTGTGCAAGTGCCACCACTCCGTATTAACAAGTACTACACACCCACTGTAGCGGCCGACGTCCCTTCCTCTGAGCGTGTCTCCTCCCAGCCAACATTAAGCAGCAAGCGTCGTGGGTGGCATGGCAATAGATGAAAAAGGAGCGTCTGATTGGGTATATATGCGATAAGCCAAAAGTAAAAAGATGATACGCTGCCATCTTCCGAGACAGAAAACGCCAAATGTATGGTTATCAAAGGACCGGACGCGACACTTGTCTGCCGCTCGAAGCCACCACTAGAAGCCGTCGTGCCTCGCAACAAAAACGCCAGAGTCATATTCCTCCAAATTCCTCCAATGCAGTGCATTGTTTTGCATTCGTCCGTTGAAAACCCTCTCTCTTTCCATCTATTCCCACCACATCCTCAAATCCCGTCTAAACTTGAGCGTCTCCAAACATAATAACCACGCAGTCTGAGTCGAGTTGGACATCTGCCGCTCCTATCATTTCAGTGCTTGGAGTCTTGGCATTGAGGTGGAGGCTCAGCATCTTCCGTCAATCGAGCCTTCTCGGACGCGAAAGCTTCTTCACGCACCCCTAGAGCAGCCAAACGCCTCACGCGCCTGCCTCGTACCAAGGCTGCGAAATGGAAAAAGAGGCTGCATACGCCCATGGCAAGCCTAGTGACGTCAGTATTAGTTTAGAGCGTACGTAGTACAGTACGAATTGGCTCTACACAGCGCGGGAGAAACACATACAAAGCAACGCCAACACCAGCAGTGATGCCCATGAGAACAGGCAAAAGGATCTGCGCGGCAATACCGGTGAGCAGTTGGCCCAGTTCATGACCATGTCTGAGAAGACGGTGCGGATGAGGATGAGGATGAGGCTGAGGCTGCTGGTTTTCAGCACCCATAACCTGGTCGAGTGACTGAGGGCGCCCCCATGTGGCAGCGCCTGGTCCTGGCCGTGATGCAGGCGACCATGACAGTTCTTGGAAGGTCTCAATCCCTTGAAAGCCTTGAGGGCATCAGCCATCACCTCCTTTGCATGGCACGCCATGGAATTGCATCCCGAGACCTTTGACGGCGCCGTGTCCACATCGGCAATGATGATC
Organism: Epichloe gansuensis; assembly: GCA_023658505.1. Lineage (NCBI taxonomy): Eukaryota > Fungi > Ascomycota > Sordariomycetes > Hypocreales > Clavicipitaceae > Epichloe > Epichloe gansuensis. Next base: position 7,660,204 of record CP098281.1, read on the forward strand.
TCCTTGGAAGGCGCCTTGAATAGCTTCACATTGACAGCGGGGACGCGATCCACAAACCGGTCGCCCACTTCAATCACTCTGAGTTCAACATCCAACAGCTGCAGACTCGACCCCTTGCCGATGGCTTCGGGAACGACAGCCAAGCTGTACCCCAACTTCTGTCGACTCGTCTCGCGGTCGGCGCTGGCCACCGGCGCTGCCAAGTCGCCATGCCACGGATCGGCGTGCGGGTACAGCTCGAAGCCGTTGAGCAGCAATCTCGTGTCGTCGACAACGCTGAAATTCAAGTGCAAATTGGTGTCTGCACCCTCGCATTGCTTGCAGGGGACGATGACGACGTGCGAATCAGCCTGTATTGGCTGCGAGGAGGCTTCGTCGAAGATGGGAAGTGCTTTGAGCAGGGACGCGTCTGGCTCGGATAGCTCGGGAATGATGACAAAGGCAGCAGCCATGGCCGCTAAAGCAAAAGCAGAAGCAAGCGACGTCAGCTGCATTTCTATGGTGGGATTCTGGGTTTTTTTTTCTATTTTGGGGGAAGGGGAGGGGGTTCTTCTTGCGGTCGCTTTCGGTTTTCTCGTCAATGTAGAAGCAAAAGAATTGAATTGAGAAAAACTGACATGAGGGATTAGAAAGGGAAGAAAGAGAGATGGAGGGAGGAAGCGAAACGATGCGAGGGTGGCGTTTGATGATTCAAACTTGACCAGAGTCAGTGAAGTCCAACGGACTCGTAACTGTTCCCGCGACTGCGTCAATCGGACCATCAATCCCGACACTAACGGCAGTACGAGGACTGTAGACCGGCTAGTTGTGCACACTGTACGCAGTGGTACGTTGCGTGGCTGTGTGCCACCGGGGAGTCGAGCGGACTGGGACTGGCATTTATGTAGTTGCAATAGAATGCTGCGTTGAAGTGCCGTGTGCCCTCGTGCGCCCCCACTCCACGGGCCACCACCTTTGCAAGTGCCCTTGGCTAAACGCCGCGGACTTCCATCGGCTGCAAAACACATGTACAATCCGAATGCACCTTCCTCCGGCGTCTACGGAACTTGGCACTGGGCACCGGCCGTTTCGGGCCCACATCGCCCCTCGATCCTTCGTCCTGATTTGCCATGTTTGCAAGCCAAGTTCCCCAGTATTTCGCGTCGTGCTCCATCCCCACACTGTGTGCAAACGTCATGACCGTCATTGCTTCTCACTCTCTCTCTCTTTTTTTTTTTTTTTTTTTTTTTTGGAGAGGGGCCTCAGGCTGTTCGGATCGGGCCCCAGCTCAAGAAAATCCGTGTTGTATTCTCGCGATGCCGCGATGCGACATGGCATTGCTATGCTTGACCTTGTTCTTGGCCTCATTTCTACCGATAGAGTAAAGTATGCAAACAAAACTTTTCAATTGTTCTACACACATATGAATGACCATTCTAAGATAATGCCCTACAGGCCACATGAGTTAACCAAAACAACCAACTATAAGATTAAAGCATCCATCAGTGTAGATATTGCTCGCCCGATGTGTTGCCTTGCAGATAGCTACCTGCTTGGAACTGCACCTGTCGTTCAAGTCATCGCCAGTTTCGACACCACAGAGACAATCACTACTTGCTTTCCTTAGAGTCGCACGAATCGCATCTTATTTCTGATATTGGTCGTCCATCTTGTCCAAAGACTTCCCTTCGGCACGCCTGCGCCAAGCGCAGCAACACTTTGATGTCGATGAATAGGCGAATCACCACCCCATGGGAAATTGGGATTATTGGGTAGCTCTGGTGGTGTCTGGGGCCTCTTCGTAGGAGTAGATGCGGGATCATTGGAAGCTTGTGGCTGCGAGGTGCCCTTTTCAGTAGAGATCAAGGTCTTCAATGTGGTGAGTACAGTGTGCGAATCTGCAAAGGTCAGTCAAGTTCTTTCCCATGAAGCGAGGCTCTGGAATTGCGCAACCTACTTGTTGTTGTGCCCGGTTGCGTTATCAACCCCGATGAGCGCTTGATCGTTTTATGTGCACACCTTGTTGAATTCGTCGACGTGGGCTGCGTCTTATTGGTTGATGTTATGGTAGTTGGCCATAACGTTGTCTCGCTAGTCGTGTCTGCTGCAGAACTTGTTGCTGTTATTCTTCCCGAGGTAGTGTTCAAATTTGTCTTAACACTAGACACGACATCACTGGTTGGCCGTGTGGTGACGGGTATTTGGGTCACCGTAGATTCATCAAAGGTCCTACTTGTCGCTGGAGTTGTTGAGCCTGGATCCCCACTCATGGTAGAATTGACCCATCTCGGAGTGATTAGGCTGGTGGTTTGCTGCGCGCTGGTCTCGCTCCAGAAGGTCGATCTAGAGGGCACGTAAGAGGTGTTCGTCACAAATCTTGAGCTGGGCGAATTGGAGGACGTATCAGCGCTCGATGCGGAGGAAATACTTGAGGACCGACTTGGTTGCAAGGAAAACGTCGAGTTTGGCCATTGTCGCATAGTAGATGTCAACGTCCTGGCCAACGTCTGAACAGTTGATGAATTAAGCATCGTTGTAATGCTGGGGTCTAGGGTCTTGGACGACAGGGAATGGCCTGATGACATGCTAGGACGTACGGAAGAGAGACTCGACTTGGATGTCGTTGGCCAATGGTAAGTAGAATTAGGTGAAGTTGATGTCGTTAGGACCCCTGACGTGAAACCTGTGGATAGTAGAACTGAACTGGATTGGTAAGTGAATCGGGTTCTCTGAGTCGAGGTCGACTTGCGAGAAAGATCAGTGCTCCAAACAGTACTGTCTGATGAATTCTCTCGGGTGGATTGCGGTCGACTCGAGCTCCGGATATTACTACTGATGGTTGGCAATGGAGTCGTAGAGGGAGTCCATGGAGCATGGTAGGTCGTGTTTCCTGCTAAAGATTTGGAGGAGGAACCTGTTCCGGGAGGATCACTGTGGTTGTTGAGTTCTGGAATGGAGGAAACGAAGAACTCATACCGGTCCTGCTGGTCCGTCTTGAGCTTTGAGTGGGTGCGCTCACGGTGGGTCTCGAATTGGTCAAGGAGATATCAGTGCCCAAAATTGACGATGGTATCCATGTGGATCCAGAGCTTGCGGATTGTGATGTTGTTGAATTGGAAGGGGTTGGGAATGGCGGACTGAGAGAGCTGTTTGAAGCGGTACTCCGATTGATGCCAGAAGAGAGAGAGATTGTATGGGTTTCTTGAGTTGCGGTTACCGACGTCGATCCTTTTGAAGCAGGATACCGAGTCGTCAGTGGAATCGAAGTCGGGAAGGAAAACATCGAGGTGCGGCTTGTCAAGATCTGTGTGGGGCCGGGGTTCGAACCATCCTGAGTACTGACCGATGTACCGTTGGTCCATTGAGAAGAAAAATATGTCTTCGTCCTCGGGTTGCCATCGGTAATTGTTTGAGATTGAATAGAGGATGATGTTGCAGAGCTCATAGTTTGTGAACTGTTGCCCCATGTATTTGTCTGACTGTACCTTGTGGGCTCTCCAGTTGTTTCTGTGTCAGAACTTGTAGTTGTTTGGATTCCAGAGGATAAATGAACGGTGCTAACAATCGGCGAGGTCGGGGCTGAGGACGTAGTATTGGATACCGGATGCCACGTCACCGTAGATTGACTTGGTAATGGCTTCGAACCAGTTGCTGAAACTTTTCTGGTGACCGTCATGGTCCGTGTCAGCGTGTTGTTAACATGGGACGTCGAAGAGGCAATGATGCTATTTGTTGACGGATATCCTGTGGAAATTAGGAGACTTGATGAGAACCTGATACTGCTTGCAGACTTTGAGGTCGCCGATGTGTTGGCAGTTGAGTAAGTCGTGCCCACAGAGGTCGTCCGAGATGATGTTCCTGTGATACCCAAAACCGAGCTATCAACCCAACTTTTGGATGTTGACGATGTTGAAACGTCTCTACTTTGAGATGCATGTGAGAAAGTCACAGTGTGGCTGTCGGTGGTTGAAATGATTGTGTCAGAAAAATACGAAGATTGATCAGTCGTCGTCACAATGGCTGTATTGGTGACTGTGGTTGGAAGAGATTCCACCGCTGAGAAACTGTCAGTGGCAAAAATGGGAAACATCTCCTGTTGGCTCACTCACAACTTGGAATAACTGAAAGACTGGTCGAAGTTGAGGTGCCGTACTGATAAGGTGGCGGATAATCGTAACCATAGGTAGGTGCCTCATAATCTGGAGGCAGTTCACGAGGAACAACATGGGGAAGCTGCCGAACTGGGCCAAAATCGACATTGTCGTTCCAAGCGTCGTGGGATGCCTTGATACAGGATAACAAACACCCCAAGATGATTGTTGGTATAAATCCAACTGACAAGCCGCGCAGCATCATCTTGCAGACAGCTGAAGAAACGAATGAGGGTTTGGGTATGATTAAGTTTGCCTATATCGGCAAAGTGCTGGGTATCTCGAGACCGAGACAATATCCGAGGAACTACCCAAGAGCTATTTCAAAATAACGAGAGTGTAGTGGTCTGAGAAGCTCTGAGACACTGACGGTCTAGGAAAGGGATAATCTCAGGACAGAAAAAGAATGAAAGGCAACGAGAGTAATGTCCAAAACGTCGCGACACACGACTAACAAAAAAGTTATAGGGGCGCCAACGACGATGGCGGATGAAAGAGAAAAGAGACAGGGAGAGGAGGGAGGAGGGCGGGGAGGGGAGGAGGGAGGGAATGATATAAACGAGATTGATAACAGAATCGAAAAGCGGACAATTAAAGACGGAAAAATGATTCCGGTATTCAAGTAAGAAGGCCAAGAAGCGTCCAGTCCGTATCAGCTGACGCTAATATCGTCTACAGCCGTTTACGGCAGGCATGAGCCACCGAGATTGACCAGACTGACTCATGGCATACACGATCATGGCATACACGAGGGGAAGCACAACCAAGGCCAAGAAGCGTCCAGTCCGTATTATCAGCTGTCAGCGGGACGCCAATATCGTCTACAGCCGTTTACGGCAGGCACGAGCCACCAGGATTGACCAGACTGACTCATGGCATACACGAGGGGAAGCACAGCCAGCGGCTTTCGACAGACATGGTTGGTATCCAGATTGTTGGATATCGACCGAGTCTTGCTTCCTCCGGAGTCACTTTAGAGCATGACATCGTCCGACGGTCCTTGACTCCTTGCACAAGGCTCTTTTGCACCTCGCCGAGTTTCAACCATCTCTACGACCCCATCTACAGTAACACAAGGCAAAGTGCGGCGCGTTGCAGTGATTCGCGAATGAGGCAAACTGCCTAGTAACTCGGCTTATCGGCATTGCGCAACCAATCCAAGCCGACTAAAGATTCTCCTAACAGGATAGAGGCACTTGAAAAGGACGAAAGTCATAAGTCAGAGCTTCCCTCCGCTGGTTGTTCGTATCGGGATTCGGGAGGCATCCTGCTTCGGCATGGCCACTCTTGGCTCATCACGTTGGCTGCGAAACTTTGAACTGACCGAATGTTTGCAACACAATCGATCGGGAACTGGCTGCATTGCAGAATCTCACGACCTTGGCGTATCCTTGCAGTTCGCGGTGTAACGATCTACAACGGCGAGTATCACAATGCGCAAACAGTCATGAAGAGCGATTGACGGGTACACAAGACGATGGAGTACCTGCATACGGCTGATAGTTGCGACGCACTACCGCAAATTCGCCTCTGATTGTTTCACAGGGGAGCTCTCCTCATTGAAGTTCTGGAAAGACACATGTTGTGCAAGCCCAACAACGGGTTGCAGTCAGAATCGTGCATACATGGCCATGAACAGATGTACATGACTTCCTCATTTTAGGCCAATGATTGAACAGACAGTAGTTGATTGATCACGGACGACGGGATGTATTGTAACAGGCCAAGACAAACTGCAACGATGTTACTCTTTCAATACGATACAAGTCAAATTAAGTCGGCCTATACTCTTACCAATACTGTATCACAATACAAATAGAATAGGAATCCTCAGCCTCGCTTAATTGGACAAACTCGTTCGACATGGCAGCGTGGTTTGAGCAACGTGACCAGACAACAGAGAGGTCAAGGCGGCTGAAAGGGTCCTGCGCTTTGGCTTCGTGGTTCAAGAATTCGCCTACTGAACCTTCTTGGCAGCTTCCTCAGTGTCGGTGCCGTTTCATCAGTCATGGTTGAATTGATCTCTTCAATATCCGCAGCCCACAGCGCAGCCCCGACTGTAAAGGTCAGACGGAGAAACTAAGACATTGAAGGAATAGCGCATCTCACCTGTATTTGTGTATGTGAAGAAGATATTGGCTACAGGGATCATTTCCAACAGCGTTGCGACCATGCCGAACCTGTAGACAATGGGTTAATGGGGTGGACCACACATAAGTGCCAGCTATCGTCGCAACTGAGTGTGATATGACGACGAAAGACGACTTACGCCGTATAAGCCCCGGTGTGCTTTTCCAGCCATTCTTGTTTCTGAGAGGCGGACAACTTTTTGAGTTGGAAGTACTGAAGTGATATTTATTATCAATACGCGAACGACCTTGCCAAAATTGACACATGACAAAAGGCCAACTTACTCGACCGTGCACCATCTGCCCTCTGCTTCGAGCTGTCGAAGCCATTAGTAACTACTACCTAGTAGAGAATCTCGACGCAAGCAGTAGAAAAGAAAGAAAAAAAAAGCCTGAACATACCCTGGAGAAACAAAAACGCAGCCGTGCCAAAAACAGGAATAAAGTTGAGGGGCAAATACATGACGTATCTGACGAGAGCCGTAGGGCTGAACTTCGAGAAGGGCTTCTTCAGCGTCTTGCCAAGTCTCGAAATAGGATCGCTCCCAGAGCTAACCTCACGGCCCTCGCGAACCATGGCTGTGGCGTTTCTAGAGATGAGAGTGCCATCAAAGGTATCCAGAATGGCCTGCTGCAGAATCCAGTTTCTCGAAATAATGTTGACAATGGTCGAGCTTTCGTTGAGGACAAGCAAGACCGTCGTAACAACGGCAAAGGGACCGCTCGTGAAGACAAGGACAGCTAATTGTGGGAGATATGTGAGGGCGAACATGCCTCCCACAACGGCGGCAGACACTGCAAGGTATTGGCCGATCTTGGAGGTAAACGGTTTCCATAACGACCTATGTGATAGGAAGTAGAAGATGCCCTGCCGTGTGCACTGTTAAGGAAAAAGACAACATGGTGACTGACGGCCCTTTACGAGGTGATGTAAGTAAGCTTTACCTTGAGTGGATAAAGGTATGCTTTGCTCTTGAGTGCGTCATACGCTACGCCCTTGGCCTTGGCCAGGTCTTGCTTCCTACGTGAAGCTCAGTATGAAGCGCTGGAATTGCACAGGCTCTCGTTTGCAAAGACTTACAGAATTCCTTGCGCCTTGTCATTGATCGATTGAACAGCTCGATTTGCTGCGGATGTCTTGTCCTGGGATGATTCGGCCATGGCGTTTGTTGTGTGTTGAAACTAGGGTTGTGGCAAAATGGTGCGAGATTGTATGTGCGAGATTGTATGTGCGAGATTGTATGTGCGAAGAGAAATGTCCAGAAAGTTGATGCGCGGACAGAGTATATGGCAAAAGCTCGCAACGGAATCAAGGAACTGGTTTTGAGTAATAAGAGACAATGCACAAAGCTGAGCTTGTTGGGTTGAGCTCATGGACTCTCTACATACGTGTAAACGTAGTCACATAGTCAGTCCATGTCGTCATGACTCGCATGCGCGTTACTCGTACCGAATCGTACAACGTTATGGGCGTGGAGACTAGCCGCTAGTGGAGTGACCCAGTGGAGTGAGTGACCCAGTGGAGTGAGTGACCCAGTGGAGTGAGTGACCCAGTGGAGTGAGTGACCCAGTGGAGTGACCCAGTGCCCAGTGCCTGTGCCTGCATCTTCTGGCATGTACACTGACACCGAGTCACTCACTGACTGTACATCATGTTTGGAAGCGTCACGTTTTGATGGTAGCCAGCCATATGCAAACAGAACTGTTGACCAGACCGGACTACAAGTTCAGATAGCTCGTTGATGGAGGCTACGGGGCATGATATTGGCATACCAAAGGCCATATACGGACGGACCCGCGACAGCAAATGCGCCCAGAGATTCCCGGAGATTGAGTGGTGCGAGATGAGTTCTTGTTGGGCTGGGTGATTAGTAATTAATTGACTACTGGATTACCTGCCTCCATTCTTATCATCAGGCGAATGGCAGAGACGAGCATTTACGAGCCAAATCATGCAAGAACAATATAACAGCAGTTTCACCACATCGCCATGGCAGTATCATCCCGCACACCGAAATCCGACGCATCGAATTCTTTTGGAAAGACGGCGCGCATTTGCCGTCATGCTCTTTTGTTCTTCAGCCACAGCTAGACGTAGGGTAGATCGGTCGTGACAATGAAGCCAACAACAAAACACACCCACCGATCGTGGACGGCGCTGCAAGTCCAAGGCACATACATTACATACATGCTCACTCACCCCTTCATCTCCGGTTTCGTCTGCCTGCTACGATATCAGGCCGACAGACAAAATCAACTGACTTCCTTGGTGGTTTCCGTGTGATTCCGAGCTTCCGAGGGAGGCTCTTGACAAGTACGACACGCATTCAATCCCGCCCGACATCAGAAGCCGGCAATGCATTCGTGTAAAATCTCCCACGTATGAAGCCGTCATTGCTGTCTCGGCAAATGACGCTAGACCGACAATTTGACACCGGCTTAGAACGAGGCATGTCAATCTCTCTGGGCCGATGTGCGAGAAGAGCACGCCGAGGCCCGGATTGTCTCGCCTCGCAGAAACACGCCTCGTCCGTAGCCAGTACCGATCTAGAGGCGCATGCAAAGCCGAGGAACACACCCGGACTTATTAGGCCAATTCGCTCGGGACATGTCTCCGGTGACGATTTCGCGCCTCGGTGCCGAGAACTCGCTCCGGGAGAGCACAACACGTTGGCTCCAGTAATTAATTGCCTCACCTGGAGGAAGCTCACTGCCTGACCGGCGGGCATCCGGGCGGGCACCCGGGTCATCCTGCTCTGCGCGGACATGCGCGGACATGCGCGGACATGCGCGGACATGCGCCGTGATGCGCCGTGAATCGTGATGCACCCGTGCACAATGGATCTCGCAGGTCTACGCAGGGAGGGACGGTTATTCAGACGATCTATGTATGTATCTCCTCGGAGCCCGTAAGGCTACATTTTGCGTGCCAAGGATCCTCAGTGCCCTTGTTATTAACAGTATGTACATACATACATAAAGACCTGTGAGTAATTACAGGGATATATTTATAGAGCCAGCACTTCTGTGTACATATGTATGTATGTACATACATATGTACTCCCCTACTACGTATACGTAGCATCACATATACCCTGTAGCAGCGTGCAAGATTAATACATACTCACTATCGAGGAATATTGCTGGTGAGAAATCCCTGTCGGTGCATCAAAGAAGCGCAAGTTATGAAGAACAAAACAAAGAATGAAGAATGAAGAATGAAAAAGATCAAGGGCATTGATCGAATTTCAGCAATGTAGTTTTCCCGGCGGGACAAGATGGAAAACTTCTACATGTAGATAGAAATTGACAGGAGCGTGGAGTGAAACCGGTTTGGGCTCTGCGGCAGTTCTTTTGGGGCTAGCGCCTGGCATGTGAGGTAGGCGAGGCGAGCCGCCAACGAATGAAATGGACTGTTTAACGAAGAAAGCTCTCCTGAGTTCTGAGTCCTGAGTTCTGAGTTCTGAGTTCTGACTTGTGACGTCTTCATCCCGTCCTTCACGGGCACGGACCACGGACCCCAGCCGAATTCTCCTGCGCTCCACCTGGCGTTAATGTATCGTATCGCCTTATTATTACGGAGGAGCGTCAGGATGGGCGTGGGCTTGCCAATCTCCCAATCTCCCAATCTCCCCAATCTTCCACTCTCGCTCGCAATAGGTGGCCTTACAAGGTCGACGGGGTGATGATGCGGTACCCAGCCTTTGACATGAGCATTACCAGAGTACCTACGGAGTACATGTATGTACAGATCGCTTGGCATGCACTGATGCTTCATCTTGCAGGGTCTGGTCAGTGGTGAGGGGTGAGAGGGTGAGAGAGAGAAGGGAGAGGAGACAGAGGGGAGAGAGAAAGAGAGAAAGAGAGAAGAGAGAGAGAGAGAGAGAGAGAGAGGAGGGCATGATGGCCGACATCATTCCCCAGGTTTTGCTTACTATTCTTGGCCGGCTGACTTCGCACTGAGTACATACGGATTACGATCCGGGAATGCATTGACGAAGAAAACATGCCAATGCTGTGCTGACCAGAAGAACTTGTTTGTGACCTGCTGAATACGGAGTAGATTTGCAAGACGAGAGAATCGAAATCTTACATGAAACCCGTGGACAAACGGTGTACGTGGTTACGGGTTCGGATTGGACCATCGAGATTAATGTACATGGGTCGCTTCCTCCACCACGAGTCGCGTATGTATGTATGTACGGTTGTTGCCGAAGGCCTTTGAGCCTAAATAGGACGAACCAACGAACCGACGAACAAACGAGAAACTCGTCTTTTTCCTGGCCCTGACCCGAACCGAAAGCGCGTCCACTGTCCTAGCTTGGCTTAGATTGATGAATTCGAGTCCTTGCGTCAATCGTTAGACGCGGCTGCAGAAAGATGATTATCAGCCAGCAGCCAGCAACCAGCATTTCCCAGCGCACCTCCATCCCCTTGACAGTCGTACATAAGGGAGCAAGCACCTAAATTTAGCAGAAATCCTGGCCTTGTTTTAGCGAGATGGCTTTTTTATGTACGGAGTAAAAGGAACCTCATTGTATGTATGTACTCCGTACTCCCGTAGAAACTTGTCTTGTAATAAATAGTCACCACTACGAAGTACTCCTTATCTATCCTTGTTCTGATTGGCCCACATCCCTAGTGACCAGCTTTGCTCCCTTGCACACTGTCGAAATTGTTCATATACAGCACGTATGTACCACGTGTTGGTGCCGGATGGGGGCCATTTTTCTACACGCGGTCGGGACTCGGGAGACAATATTGGCTTATCCTACTCCGTACTATATGGGGACTTTTGGCTCCCCCTCCTCTTATTCAACGTCCGCGGACATTGTCAATCGGGGTCGGCTTGTTAGAAATCTCCGGGCAGCCCCACGGGACACGACCCATCTCACAACGATCTGTAAAACCACACGCCCCGAACCATGTGCCCATGTGCCATGTTAAAAAGTAAACGTCGACATGCACCGCGGAATCAAGATTCCAGAGAACTAGTTGTTGCTGGAATGGCTAGTCGCTGTGCCGCTGTACTTGTCGTGACGGTGAGATATCGGGATATCGAGAATGTCACGGCCACCGGAGAAGCAGTTGAGACTAGAACTATGTGAGACACGACCTGCGTCTTTCCACTATTATTATACAAAACACATTACCAATGGCCAGCCAGTACATATTAGCTGCTGTCTCACCAAAATTGGTCTCACCAGGCTGAGGAGCCCAGCGGAAAGTGGCGCCACAGGTTCGCACATTTTGGAGAGGCTTGTTGGAAAAACCCCGCACTACTTCGTGGTCAACATACATACATGTATGAATCAACAGATTTGATTATCATTACGGAGTAGTAGCATATTAAGCAGTGTATTAAGTAGTCTATCTAGTGCTCTATTTGAGTAACGGCTTAGTAAGCAAGTCAGTCAATCAGTTAGTAAGTTAATCAGCCAGTTGTCAGTCAGCCAGTTGTCAGTCAGCCAGTTGTCAGTCAGCCAGTTGTCAGTCAGTCAGTCGGTCAGTTAGTTAGTTAGCTAGTCAGTTACTTAATTAGGCTACGGAGTACTAGAAAGTTCATCAGGGATGCATTTATTAGCTAGTTAGAGTTACAAGTTCCATTCTCTTACTTTTTATTCTCATGTACATTCGCTTTTGCCGAGCCTCTCTACTGTCGTATTTGCCATGTGCTGACTGGCTTCGTTGATGATGACGATGTGCGGACGTACATATGTAGGCGTTCCTGTCGACCAAACGAACACACCACACACATCACATGTCGGGACCCGTTTTCGAGTTCGTCAACGGATGAGTTCAAGGGGCCCCGCCACGAAGCGAGAACTATGTACAAAAGTCCTATTGTATTGTGGGGCTCATCTTGTGTCAACTCAACACAAAACTTCGTGAAGGGTTTGAAACTTCAAGGCAGCCAGCTATGGAACTACCCTGGCAAGAGAAGTGAGAGGATGGTGAAAAAAACACTACTTGTATCAACTAGTAGATTCAAGTACGGAGTAGCGCCTAATGAAAAGAGGCAGTCGTGACCTCTATCTAGACTGGCGATTCCATTCATTGCTCGCGCCAGAACTAGAAGGCACTGCCAAAAATGGATGAAGACGAAAACAGGTTGCATTGATGGATCGATCTTACGACGTCGATCTGAATGGACAAACATGGCATTGTTGGTGTTGTCACGGACTCACGGCTACTTTGTAAAGGCAGAATAGAATAAGACGCATATATTGTCACGATAGTACATACTTGTGTCTTCGTAACAGGAGCAAGACGTCAAACCCTAGCACTGTTGAAAATAAGATGAAGACGCCCAAGAATAAATACATTACAAACATGATTGGTTCAACAGCAGAGACGTGAATAGCTGGTGGCGGTGGGCGCGGTTCACGGGTCGCTGTACATTTAAGCGGATTTGCCGTGATCCGACAATGGACTTTTCATGGCATTGGCATTGGCATTGGCATTGGCATAAATCATGTACATACGAAGCTATTGATAGAGAGAGGCTTGCGAGAGGCCGGGGCCCTGATCGGCGGGCTCCTATTCGGCACTCGGTAGGTAATATCAATCGACAATAACCCACCGCATGGATCTCATGTCCGGGACTATATGCAGGAGTAAGGATGTACATGTAAGTACGTATATACATATAGAGAAAACTCCGTGTACGATCACGAGTGACAGTCATCTGGCCACGATCATGGCGGCAAAAATAAAGGGCAATATTTCGCTTCGTGAATGCCAATCGCTGGTAGGTTCCTCCATGCATTTTCGGCCACGATGGATGATCGACCACGGATATCGGCACCGGGCGCTGGCGGAAGTCTGGGGTTGACATCACATCATACATCATTCTCTGTGTTTTATTTTTGTTCTTCTTTTCTTAGCGCGAGGACGCGAAGGATTGTGCGAAGCGATGAAGCATCATCTGTCAATGGCAATGTTGAGACGGATTCCGCAGTTGCTTTCCGCCCCCTTTCGACGAGCCATTCCCGTGAACCGAGCCGACCTGAAGTTCGCTCATGCGCCGGGGAGGTGGGAAGGGGGAAGGGGGTGGCCCTAGCGTACAACTCTCTCTGCTCCCCCAACCACGTGAAGAAGCTGCACCATCGTCGCACCCTGCAGATGCCATGGCCATGGTTCCATGCTCCATGAACTCTGGGCTCCTCGCCTCCTCGCCTCCCGCCTTTGCTCTCCGTGCCTCGCCATTTCGGACATGCACCGCGCCGACAACAAGGACAAAATGGCTTCTCAACTCAATATCAACACGCCCCCTTCCACTGCGGTCGGTTCTCGCTGCCGTCCCCAGTGCCCACGCCTCCTCCGCCCTCCGGGGAAACGAAACCAGCCAGAAGGTTCGTACATAGGGAAAGCCAGGATCACGTACCTACCTGGGGCAGGTAGCTGGTTAATGATACTTTGCTCCTTTCATTAACCAACCCCGTCACTTCGAGTCATCCTGACCGTTGCCTACGTACACAGACCAGACAGAGAAACACACGCCCCTCTTCCCCATCATGTATGTTCGCATTGCCTGTTTGTATATATTACGCCTCGTGGCACCTTCACCTCCCTCTTGCAAATCCCATTCCCGTCTCATCACATAAAAGAAAAAAAAACAAAGTACTCGAACCAGTTGCCTCTCACTCATCCAAGGACTGCTGGACATAAACTAAATTGATTGTCAAGGGACCTTCAAACCGCCAAGCGAGTAGCAGCTCTACCATAACCATAACCATAATCACAACCACAACCACTGCTACAACCACCCACAACCACAACCGCCTCTGTCCGTGATGGGTTCCCACAGCTTGCCCTCATCTCCTGCGGAAACGAGCAAGTCGAGTGCTCCGAGGAAACCCTCATCTGCTTCCAAGTCCGCAAAGACAATGAGCCGAGTTGCCAAGAGAGCCGGTGCGAGTGCTGCACACCACCATGACCATGTTTCCCACGTCGCTGGCATGGATGGCCGACACAAACGAGTGTGGAAGGCTTGTGAGAGATGTAGAATGAAGAAGACAAAGGTACATTGAACTCTAGTCTGTTGTTGTATGCTGTACGGGGCGAACATATATATTCCTCCTTCTCCGCAATAAGCACTAGTTCTCGATTTGCTGACTTTAACCCCCCGGGTTCATAGTGTGACGGCGAATTCCCTGCAAAAGATGCAAGGACGATGGCCTTGTCTGCACAGCTGGTGTGCGCAAGAAGGTTGAGTATAAGCAGCTGCCTCGAGGGTACGTTCCAAGGTCCCCAGATGTACTCACACGTCAACGCACGGAATCGTGTCATTAGCTGACAGCAAACGTCATCAGATACGCAGAAGTTCTCGAAAACACCCAATTCGCCCTCATTGCCACGGTTCACAAATTGTACAAAATGGTGCGCAACTCACAATCCTGGGACCTGGGCGAGCCCGACCTCAACGACCGGGGTTTGCCTGTTATCCACGACATTGCCCAGAAGCTCGGATGCATCCGACCCAACAGCGACATCGACCTTCCCGTTCATTCCGTCTTCCCCGAGGACGAAGCTGGTATGATGGAGCTCGCCCGCCGGCTCGAAGAGCAGCCGAGCAGAGACGGCTCGGATAGCCGCAAAGACAGCAGGGATGAGATTCCACGCAACGACCGCGCTTCCTCGTCCGAGCTCGACCACCCGATTTCGAGGACTACAGGAGAGCGGCCTTTGGCAGCGGCAACGGCAGCCGCAGTAATTGCATTACACTCGCCCCAAAGCTTCGCTGGCAGCAACGACTACGACTTTGACTTGAGCCCCTCGATCCCCGACATTGATCCCGGTGTCGTGTATGCCTCGCAAGCGCAGTCGATGCCCGACTACGCCGCTTGGCCCATGCCCAAGGCGCAAGCGATGCCCATGTCGATGCAGTACTTGCAACATACACATGCTGATGCCTTGCAAAACATGGACATGATGGGTCACTGCATGGTTGGCACTCAATTTAGCAACATCAAGCCTGACATCCTGTCTTGCCCCAACGCAGACGTCATGATGGGCATGACCGATCCCATGATCTTCTCCGGCTATGACGGCGAGACAATAAGGCTGTAGGGGATGTTCGGACGAACTGGTTTGCAAAAGAGCCCCATTCGTTTTTAATCAGGCCGATTTCTTAGCTGGGACTAGTCTTCCCAAGGATGGATGTACATGACTCGGGCTTACGGACAGTACAATACGGTTTACGGGTACGGGGTCTTTTTTTTCCCTTAGATGGCGTTACAATAGGGACAAGATCGGGGGTTTCTTTGTTTCTTTGTTTCTTTTTTCCCACTTACGAGAATTTGGCTGGGCGTTTTTGCGAGCAGAATATCCCGAGTATAAGGTTTATAGAAGACGGGCAAGTAGCGCAGCACCAGCCCAACGATAGACTCCCCGCGAAGACGGAACGAGTTGCAATAGACGAGCGCGCAAATGACAATGTGCCAGCGTGCCAGACTTGAAAGTGCTGCCTGCTATAATCCATAAAATGCATAATGCCCCCATGTCTGTGAATTACAGGGGTGCTGGACACTTGGCCGGCACTTGAATGCACGGGTTCCCAAATCCCACCCAAATAGGGGAGCATATTAGTCCCATGGTCCTGTACATACGGAGTAGATGCTGCAAAAGATGCAGGGCCAGACCACCAGCCCAAATTGCATTTGCATCGCCCCTTGCCAAGGAGTCAAGGACGGAGGGGCATCTTCCAAGCACCGGCAATGGGGATGATGATTTACCAGGTCGCCAGAGCCCATGGGGTCGTCTGTAATGTATGTACATTCATACTCGTCACCGCACTTTGACAGAATCTACAGCGAAGTCCTAGTTAGACACAAAGTGCGGGAACCAAGCGGACTTTGCCTTACCGGGACGGGGGCTGGCAGGGCGCCTCCCGCGAAAAAAACAAACAAAAAAACAAATGTCCAACGCAATATTCTGGTCGCAAAGTGGCTTAGCGCCGAACCTAGCAGGCCAATCAGCGACATTTGCATTTTGCAGGAAGTCGCTTAATTATTATGCTGATTCATCCATGGGAAAGGGGGAGTGCGTATGTTATATCTCTGGATTTTTTTTTTTATCCAGGTCATGCGTACTCTGGCGAAGCTACTTCTCTCCCGCCTTTTCTGAATACAAGACAGACACTTATTACCGCAAAGGCCAGACTTATGACACTGATACTAATAATTCCACCACTCATCACCGCGGGAACTGCTTCCATCGCCCCCGGGGTCTTCGGGCTCGCGAAGCTCCGCGCCGAACGTGCGCTGCGGAGGAAGGCGTTTTCTGCTTTCGGGGTATGCGCTTAGCAGGGGCCGGCTTGACGGCGCATTGCCAAATTGGGTAATTGGCGGCGATTCCGCCTCACTAACTTTCTTGATGGACTGGACATCTGATAAGGAGACAAATGCGCCGATGGGCCGGCCATTCGCCTACGGCAATAGGCCATTCGCCCAAGCCATCCATGGGCTGGCTTTTGGGCGAATGCAAGCAAGCAATTGTGATTGGCTGGCGGCGGCGCAACATGACGAGTTTCTACAGACCGGGGGGGGGGGTTCACAATTCTACATTGTACATCAGCAGCCCCCGGTTGGTGCGACGGACTAGAAGACGATGGAAAAAGAGTTTCTGGTAGGGCTGTTAGTTCGTCCGCGCCGATCACGATCACGAAGCAACTTGCGCACATGTACATTAGAACTCGAAGGAACCACCTTCCTTACATGTACTAACGTCCTTGATTGTTTGTCACTTTGTGCAATCTCGCGAACCCCACCCCACCTCGACGGGTCAACGGCAAGTCCCACGTACGTACATAACCGACCCGCCTCATTCGGGTTGCATTTCATTGCCTGAGAACTGAACTTCTGCCGTTCTCTATTATCCGCAATGGCATGGGGAAAACGCCCGCGGGGGAGGGGAGGGGAGGGAGGCCACGAGATTCGACACGACTTTTTTTTTTCTTTTATCACGAGGCTGTGCGATCCGATCACGAACGGCCTCCCGCACGTTGGACGTCGAGTGGTTTCCCCCAAACCCTCCCAACGTCCACGCCTTCTTCCTCAATATGCAGCCGTGGTGACCAAGTACTCCCTCCGCATTCAGCGGCAGTTCAGGCACGGTGGACAGGATCTTCGAACGATCAATCATGAGAGCAGAGGGCCCTTTTTTTTTTTTTTTTTTTTTTTTCGCTTGGCAGAACTGGCTATCCCTATACATATTGTCACCTTGTTTCGGGAATGATCTGCGGAGTACTTACAATATAACCCTGGTTTTATTGTAAAATCTACATGCAGGGAGGAATCACGCCAATCAGCAGCTAAAGCGGGAAATAGGCGTGAGACAGAGGTACCTAAAGTTAGCTGTAATTTCCACTTAAGAAAAGGTACCTACGGGTAGGGTAGCGCTTATTCCCTACACATTGCTCTAACAAGCTTAGCCTTATCAGCTGCGGGCTGGCTGATAAGCGCTGCCACAAGTGGCACATGTAGATTCTTACAATAAAACCAGGGTTATATTGTACGTACTCACTGCTGCATGATATTATGCTTTGAATGCTACCCCCGTGCCAATTTTGCTTCTCTCCTTGATGCGTACTCCGTACGGAGTACAAATCTATTTCCATTCCTTGGGTATGTATTTTCCCCTCCCTGCATCTGCTCTTGCCTGCAAAGGCGCGCGCGTCCTTGACTCACTTGGTGTGCGAGGAAGAAAGCAGCACGTGCCGACGTGGGATCGGCGACAGATGGGCGGAAGATGCCGACTGGAAGCATTGTGTGTATTACGGAGCACCAGACCTGTTTTGACCTTGACTTTGTTGTTAGAAGAACAAGATGCAGAGATATTGCCGTGAGTGATGCGTACAAAAAAATAAAAATAAAAATAGAAAAATAGCACTTTATTCTCGCCGGATGCCCAAGTAGAACTCTATGCACGCTGCGCGAAAATGCCACCACTACTTCCGTTATGGCAACAACGCTTTCAACCAATGTCACGTCGAGGTGCCGGTATTATCAATTTCATCAAAAGTAGCATCGCCATCTCCATCCCCCGACACGTGGCCATGTGTTCACACAATAAAACATGTACAAGCCCAAGCCCGCCTGCATTGCCACAATCTCCCTCCGCCATGTGCGAGGCTTAGGCCCCAAGAAAGTCCACCGGATGTGTGTGCGTGTGCGCGTGTGCAGGGGGCAGGGTACTTATGACGATCGTTATTGAAAATTGGCCAAGAAAAGCTCATCGCCCTCATACACAATAGCCCGGGATGTCTATATGAGGCTGTGTACGGAGTACCTCCGTGCATGCGGTGTGTCGCGGTTAATGGTTAATGTTGAAGACGAGGCGAAGCGAGACCACCACCCCCGGTGCCAAGAGGGCTGTGACGCGGAAAGGAAAAATGACATTGAAAAAAAAAAAAGGACAAGCACGCAAGGGAGGGCGGCAAGGGTGTTTTAAACGAAAATTGCATGTATGTACATGTAGGAAGGACATCGATGGCCTTTATTGCTGCGCTGGCAAAATCTGCCTGCTTTCGTCGTGGCATTTTGTTCCTACATGGCTAAATTTATAAACAACGTTGGCTCTGCAACTTCCCCGTGTACTAATTTAGAAAATAAAAGGATCAGACGGGTTCGACACCCCCCTTCCCTTGTAGGCGGGTGCGCGTAGTACTCCGTTCATAAGGCGGAGAGGCCTGGCAATTAATTGTACTCCGTACGTACATACATAGGGCGGGAGAGACCTGGTAATAATCGTGCTCCGTACATACTCCGTATAGTACCATTCGTTAATGTATGTAGAATCGCTCGGGGGCGGTTTCATTCCGCGTATTCTGTTCCAAGCTTCTGTCTGCTCTACGTTGATCATCATCCGTAACGAAGGAGCATCAACGCCCCTGCAAGCACATGTCTCAAACGTCCGTCTGTCTGTCCCCAAAATGGGCAGAGGCGTTGGCGTCGAGACTCGGCGGGTAAACCCCTGTTGTCTCTCTCCGGCCATGTTTGGAAACGAAAGCGGTGCTCGTGACGCGGCAGGGAGAGAGACCTCGATTTTGGTTCTTCAATGCTATTTCGTAGCTAGCGTTCAACTCATCCAATGTTTTTGTTTCTACTCCGTATGTATGTATGGAAATTCACTCTTGATGCACGGAAATTACCCAGGTATCCCGATCGAATTGACCTTCCCTTGCTGCAGGGAAGGGCAAGTCGTGTGCCCACCCCAACCAAGATCACATCATCCATGTCCATTGCTCCAGTTGCATGCATAATCACCCTGCTTTTAACTGAAATAAAATAATCTAGAGAAAAAAAAAACAAACTGTCCAAAATTATAGCACGAAAATGAATGACTGGGACAAAAGAACAACTCAAGTCTTCAGAGACAAGACTTGTTTGAGCACCTCCTCGCTTGCTTTCCACCATCGCGCTCGCTGTTCCAAGTCGTCTGCCACGCCGCCAAGAGCAGCAGCCTCTTTTCTCCGCTGGGCTTCACGCGCAGCCGCCGAGCTTGTGTGAAGCTTGGCCTCCAATGACCCCAATTCCGCGTGCAAGCGCTCTGCCTCTTTGCGTTTCCTTGGCACCTTGGCTTGGAGGCCTTCTAGTTCTCGAGCCAGTTCTTGATGCTCCGCTTTGCGTTGTGCTACTAGGCTGAGAGTCTTGGCTAGTGGTAAATTGAGATTGGGGTTGGCGTCGGCGTCGGATTTCTCCTGGAGAGACCGCAGCTTCTCGATCCGTGCTATTGATTCTTGTGTTTTGTCTGGTAGGTCTTGCAGCTTGGCAGTGTCAAGCTGTATGGATTCGTAGCGCTGGCAGAGTTCACGCCCTCTCCGCTCGAGCTCCGTCACCATCAAGGCCACCTCTTGCTTGAGGGACTTGAGCTCTGCCTTGGCTTCTGCGTTGTCCCTTTCCAGTTCCGAATTTTCCTGCGTAGTGACGATCAGCGGTGGATCGCCAACGATGGCGCGTATGAATTTTTCCTTGGTGACCTGTTCGACGTAGGAGAATCTGAGCTTGGCGAAGAGCTCTGTGTAATGCGCCAGGTCGGCTTCGAGGCTGGCCGGCGTAGGTCCATCGAGAAGAGAGTTGGAGGCATCTGATGCGCGCTGTCGTGCGCCTTGTTCTGCTGGATCGGTAATAGTTTCGCTGAGCTTGATGATCGATAGTTCTTGTTTTGATTGTAAGCGCCGGAGCGTCTCTAGTGCTTGTGTCGCGTCGGTAGCTGGCATATCCGCGGCCCGTCGAGTAAGTCTGATACCGGTCGATTGTATTATATCCTGGAAGAGGAAAATACAGGTACTTTATCGACTGTTTACCTCTAAAGTTTGCATAGGTGATTGATAATGGTTCAACGTTTGTAGATGTGAGGATGAGATGCGGTGGGATGATGTGTTTACTTTGGACCCAAAACGGGCTAGCACGACGTTATCGCTTATCGGACCCCCGACCATCAACGGATAGCGGATATTAGTAAACTAACCTACTCGGTACATATGTACGCCGTGTCACTGGCAACCTGGTCTTTCTCTCTTTCTCTCCACTTTGCCCAGGACCTGCAAAAACACAACTAACTCTCGTGCGCCGGGCGTGATCGGGCCTGGGCTCGGTCAAAGCTGTTCGCTGCTGGTTATTTTAGAGGACCGTATTGCTACCAATATCGAGATGTCCAATGATGAGCTTCTCACGGACGATTATGTCGCTGGATTACTGGCGCAAGATGCCAAAGACTGTTCGCTGAAGTACTCAGCCATGGGCATGGAAGCCTTCCGCGATAACAAAAAGTATGTCGGCAATTGGCTAGCTCATGTTTGTGCTGTCTCGGACTGCTGCTAATATGATCCAAAGACCATCCTCTATGCTAAAACCAAACACTCGGTTCCTCCGCCACATTATCAAGGACACGGATACCCATAACAAAGCACTTCTTGCGAAAGAAGCCGCCGAGTCAAAAGCGCGGTTAAAGGATCTCGAATATGCCGGGGTTTAAAGAGGAGGAAGTCGAACCCTAATTCGCACGACATAAGAACAAGGCAAATGGGTGCTATCCAGGCAATCTTAGGTGGCAAGAAGCGACCGAGGGGAGACGAGGACCGCGAGCCTTCACGGCCAGGGACTGCAGACGATGGTCAAGACGGCCACAGGAGCCGAGGTTCCAAAAGAGGGAGCGATTTGCTCAGACGTGGTGGCGACAAAGGCATCACGGCCGTCTTTCGGAGCGCGACTATGACCAAAAAGACAAATCATCCGACCGAGACAAGCAGAAGAAGTCGCGGAGACGTAGATATGCCGCATCATCATCATCATCTGATGATGATGAAAAGAATAGGCGTCAAAGGTCGATGAGAGACAGGTCCAGATCACCTCAGTGGCATCGGTCATCACGCTCCCCGATGAGCGCAGACGAAAGCACAGGCATCGCTCTCGTGGCCAGTTCCAGACCCGCCGTCCCTCACCCGATCGAGAACCGAAACCTACTTCATCTCGAGAGAAGGAGGACTCAGACCCCTGGAAGATTTCATAGGACCACCACCGCCGCCGAAATATCGTGGTCGAGGAATGATTGGCGGTGCCGCTACGCTCGACCGACGATTCTCAGAGTCATATGACCCCAAGCTAGATGTGCGAGTGGAGGACGAAGTTGATCCCTGGGACGATGCAGTAGAATCATTCAGAGATCGGCAAAAATGCTGCTGAACCAGGATCAGCGGATGAAAGACGCAGGTTTTACCGCTGAACAGATACAACGAGCCAAAGGGTCAGATGAAAAGAAGGAGCTAGAAGTTGTATGGTCAAAAGCCGGCGAAAAACGGGAATGGGATAAGGAAAAAGGCACCGCGGTTGAGAGTGATGACGATGCCGACGGCGACGGCGAAATTTTCTTGGCAAAGTAACCAACATTATTCTTAGAGGAACTCTTAAGACACTTGTTCTGGCAGCCTCTCTGCCCCCTTTCTTTCTTGGATACGACTTGGATAGTATTGCGAAATGACTGTTTTATACAGCATGTTTCTCGCGTCCATTCGCCGATTGCGAACATACTTGGGGCATTTGGCTGATTGCAGTAGCTTATAGAGATTTTGTCTTGGCTAAATGCAAGCCAGACGGTGGCGGCGGCGGCGGCTGCCACTTGTTGCTCTTACCCTGTAAGGGAACATTTCATCGATGCATGTTGCAACTTCCCGAAACATGCCTTTCTTCCACCTAGACATTCGATGGTGCACTCCTCGTGGTCTGTTCATGTGGTGCTCAAAATTTTGACGAGCTTGAACAACTGCTTCAGGCATAGACTTCAACATCCCTTATCGCAATTGGTCCCGGGGTCTCTGCCGATATATTCGCGTCCGAAAGATCTTCACAATTCGTTCCGCCTCTCGTCAACTGTGTCACAGTTCGATAGAATGAAAACCTGGTCTCAACTGCCGCCGGCCGTGCGGAGAAGAATCGTCCATAGTGTTCCAAACGACAACCACGTGCTCCCTAAACTGGCCACCGTGTGCCGAGAATGGTCGCATTTCATCGAAAACATGACCTTCAAACACTTGGTAGTAAAGTCTGACCAACTTGATGTTTTCCGGGAGGTGGTCCATAGCCGCCCCCGCCGACACCCCTGTTTACGATCTCTGAAGTTCGTCATCAGAGTCCCTTTCTGGGTGGATGGACTGAAGTTTTCCCGGAGGAGGACGCACAGGAAGAGAGCGCGGATGACATAACTATACGCATCATTATGAAGAGCACTTGGGAACTCTTGAACTACTTGAGCTGCTGGAACCTCGGCCTGATCAAGATGCTTCAACCAGAATTCAAAGGAGTGACGTTGGAGCTTGCCGTGCAATGGTTTGAAGTCAAGAAACCACCGATTTATGACAAGCTGGCACGACCAACATCGAGACCGGACTGGCAACGAACGTATGGCCAACTTCGAACAGAGGGCGGCTTGAGGGACGATTGGCACGTCGGTCTTATTACTAAGCTGCATCTCCTTCAACAAAGTAACGACTTGGAGATCCCTCCGCCCGCAGTTTTCGAGATCTGTGACAGACTGCCTTGGTTATCAGAAATTCGCTACGAACCAAGTCGGCTACGCGGAATGTGTGGGGATGCAGAGACTGTGCGTGCGTGATTTCCATCTTATGCACCTTGGCTCGCGTCACAAAGCTGATGTGATACTAGGATGTGGTCTTGCCGCGCTCACAGCATCTCGGAGATCGAATCATGTCCGGAAAATACACATTCTACAACTAGAGAAGCATCCTCGGACTGCCACTGGTCAGCGACAGGAACTTACTTGCTGGGGGACGAACCCGAACATTCTTTTCGCTCCTGGACCCTACCTAGAGCTAGAGTACCGTTCATTGGCTGCCATGTTTGCTCGTGCAAGTTTAACACTGGAAGAACTATTCATTTGCAACATGATCGAGGCCCAGACACTTCTGGAACACATGTTGTTTCTGCGGGTGCCGTTGGCCTAGGAGCCTTGGGAATTACTGAGACAGGTGACGCTGACGACAAAATGGTTCAACCCTGTCAGCGGGCACCGTGCAGATGTGATGATGCATCAGGCAGCCCGTGTGGCAAGACGATTGCCAGCACTGAAAGCCATGGAGCTCTTTCGAGTTGATGAAAGTTCTGGGGGTTGTTCCAGTATACGACTCGGGATCCAAAAACAGACGCGCCCACGCATTTACTGGCTAGGCACTTGGCGGTTGCGGATGACACGGAGCGTTTTCAATGAATGGTGCAAAACAGCAGTTATACACGATGATGTTTCGGCCGAATTTCTGGGTGTGCTTATACCGAAGGAAAAGGATCACGTAGCGGCCATTTACGCCGCGATGAAAACATTGCCGCTGTTCGAGACTGGAGCTATTCCGCAGAATCACCTGATGAACCCCCGTGGTAGGCATAGAGCTGGACTTGTTTGCTTTAGCGTTTGAGTGTGAAGGTGAGAAGGCAAGCGAGTTAGCGAGCGTATGTATGTAAAACTAGCCAGGTATTTTCATAGTCTGATGGAAAGGAAACCATTTTCAGCTCTGCTTTCGAACGACTGTTGAGATGCCTTGTCGAAAAAGATGGACATGTGGCTAAGCCTATCGTTGCAAAGTTTGGAAGTGTCGAGGAGGCATGACGAGCAGGAGACGAGATATTATGGTTATGGTTATGCGGCCGCCTGGATGTCTTTTCGTCCGTTTCTGTTTCCTTGCCGCCCGCCGCACAATGTTAAATATTTATGTTTATCGCTCGAACTCACGTTTGTTGGGTGCGACAGGCACACAGGTCCCAGATCACAGGGTCACGGGGTCACGGGGTCACGGGTGAGTAGCTCCCAATGGGTGCTTGGCTGTCGACCTGAGCTCAACACCTGAGACACATCGTGGTGCTAGCAAATCGTGCAGCCGCCGCGTCGCCCCACTGCCCAGGTGCCCACATTCTGGATCAGCCTTGGCCGCTCACGCCACTGGCGGCGCTTCCTTCTGCCCTTGCCCCTGAACCCAGACTCCACTGTGGCCACTCCAGCAGCACCCAAGCACCCCAAGCACCCCCAAGCACCCACCACTTGACCACCGAAAGCACCCGCCAGGGCCAACACCCAGCCGTTTGACCACCTCCACCACCGCCGCCATTCCCGAAGCCTACTTACTCCGTACATACGCTACGACAAAGTGACCCTCTTTCTCGTTTCTCATCATCCCTCCTCTCTGCGTTTGTTGTTTGCCTTTCTATTAGTTTGTTTCCCGCTTACGTCTTCCTGCCTCCCTCGTGTGCAAGCTCATTTGCTTCGCTTCCCATTCTCTTTCGGAACACCGCTATCAAACTGGCCCTCTTCTGTTGTCCCGTACACCGCGGGCTCGCAGATGACTGGCTGACCGGATCGTCGTCGACTGGACGGCGGACGGCGGACGGCGGCGGCGACGACGACGACGACGACGACGACTGAGACTCCCGCGTTCTGCGAACAAATTACGATTGTATTTCCTTGCTACGAGTACTTGACGACGACCCTGGCTTCTCCACTCAAAATATTTCCCTCATCCTCGCCCTTCAACGATATAGTATAGACACAGAACTTTTTCCCTTACGGTACAAACGACATCGGACCACAATGCGGCCGCCCCGGATCGCGATACTTGTCTTTTCTATCGCTGCATCCCTCTTCATCTTATACCGCGGCTTGACGACCACTCGTACGAATGCTGTCGCTTCTTATCCATCTACCGTCCGAGCGTCCAGGTCGGTCTTTGGCTTCATGTACTACAACACGCCGTTATCTCTTTTCCCACCAAATGCTGCCATCAGCTTGACCGATGATAATAGTACATCGTTCGCTGCCCGGCCCGCCGCTTTTGGCCCTAAACTGGCCTCAAGGGGCTTGAGTGCGCAGCTCTGGGTGGGAAGCGGCTTTGGAGATGACGGATTGGATACAGATGGGGAACTTGGGTGCAGCGACTTGCCCGGCTGGGGTAGTTCGAACACGCGGGCATCGCTCAGGAACTCGTTCAAGGCTGGATCAACGAGGATTACCTCGGTGAGATCAAAGGTGCCGAAGAATGGTGGTAGCCTCCTCGACCCGGATGACCGTCGTGACTCCGTCGCCAAGGCTAAAGCGCGATCGAAAAATGACAAGTATGATAACACGGATGACTATTTGACTGAAGAGGTCTCGGGCACACTCCCCGGCGAGATGCTTCAAGCGGTTCTTCCACCCATGCCGCCCATGCCGATATCCAGTCCATTCAGGAAGCTGCGGAAATCGAGGGCAAGGTTGTCCTGCTGAAGCGTGGGGGTGTGGTTTCCTCGAAAAAGTCATGTGGGCGCAGCGCAGGGGAGCCATTGCCGTCATCGTGGGCGATAACCAGAAGGGTGGCCCGTTGATTCAAATGTTTGCGCACGGTGATGAGGTCGACAACGTCACTGTACCCTCGGTCTTTACAGCCCGCACAACTGCACAGCTTCTGTCGTCGTTGACACAGCCGGGGAGTTTCGTCGAGGACACGATTGATGACGATGGAAATCCGATGCTGAAAGTGCAACAATCTGCGACGGCGAAACATCGGAAGCGATCTCCTGTTTATTCAAATGCTGCAGATTCGAAAGCCAAACCAGGTTTCGACGAAAAGAAGAAGAAGCAACCGTTGAAGCCGTCGTTGGCGAAATCAAAAACTGGACAAGGCCGCGGAATTCTTCAAGGCGTCTTCAAGAGCAACTCGGCTCACCATGTCAGTCCGAGAGCCGGCCTCCGAGCAGTGGACGTCTGGATTGGGTGCTAGTCGAGGATTGGAATGACGAAAAAGACAGGATGGTCAGCGAGGCCATGGGAATAGCAAAGACACCCAAGGATAAGACTAATGGTGATGAGTTTGTCATTGGCGTGCATGACTGGCGAGACCCTGATCTGGTTGGCAGCACAGGCAAACATGAGTACGAGGAGAAGGCGACGTCCAAACAGACCGAGGCGAACAAAGGCGGCAGCACAGGTTCAAATCCCGAACGGGCCAGTAGCAAGGGGTCTGAGGGTATCTCCAAGAACCATGGCCTCATGTCGAAATTGTTCGGCAGTGGTGACTCCAATACCGCACCAGACGACCCCAAAAACCCGCTGCCAGCTTCTCACGAGAGCGCGGATCCTCAAGGGCCACCACCACAGTCTGGCAAGCGACCAACTCATGAGGGCCTCTGGGTGACCATCACACCAACTAGCAGCGCAAGCCCCTTCTTCGACACTCTGCTCGTGCTGGTCATCAGTCCATTAGTTACACTGACTGTTGTGTATGCGCTCCTCATCCTGCGGGCTAGGATCCGCAGAAGACGCTGGAGAGCACCAAAATCGGTTGTAGATCAGCTGCCGGTGCGAACATATCACACCGTTTCGTCGACTACCTCCAACCTGTCGCCCAGACTACCTTCCCTGAAATCGCAACACCCATGACGCCCCTGCTGCAGCATGGTCCTTCGCGATCTCGCCCCCGCTCAAGGACTACC
Source organism: Epichloe gansuensis (assembly GCA_023658505.1). NCBI lineage: Eukaryota > Fungi > Ascomycota > Sordariomycetes > Hypocreales > Clavicipitaceae > Epichloe > Epichloe gansuensis. The sequence continues at coordinate 7,687,432 of CP098281.1, forward strand.
ACTGGTGTCATGGAGAGTCCCAACTTCCCGACACCGAGCGCAGCAATACCCGCGCCGCAGGCGCCGTCTAGGGCAAATCGTCGGTCTGGGTTTGAGAAGGGAGCCGGAGGGTTTTCAGCCGAGTGGAGGAAGTATATGGGTCGGCAAGTCGAGTGCGTTGTGTGCCTGGAGGAATACGTCGACGGTGTGAGCAGGGTTATGAGTTTACCGTGCGGCCACGAGTTCCATGTTGATTGCATGTAAGTTTTTTTTTTTGCTTCTTTTTCCTGCCTGTTGCTGGCACAACTAACTTGGCTCCCAGTACACCCTGGCTTACCACGCGCCGACGAACATGCCCCATTTGCAAAGGCGATGTGGTTCAGTCGCTGCAACGCAGAAGAGGAAACCATCCTCGATATGAGCCATACCGAGAGGATAGTGACGAGGACGAGGATGAGGACGAGGTGGACGAGGCCGAAGCTTCGGGAGCCGGCTTCGCTGAGAGGGAGAGAGATGTCGACCTCGAGCAAGGCATAGCAAACGCAGAAGCAAGAACAAGCCCATGGGCCACGCAGCGAGAAGGCGGAGGCTGGCTGGGCATTTTTCGAGCAACTTCAATGGACGAAGCATACCAGAACAACACCGCTCTCCCTCTCCTGAGCATCGAAACCGATGAATTCACGTACAAAGCATTCCACATATTACCTCTTACGTTTTTTTTTTTGCCTTCTCTCTTCTTGCGTTCCCCTCTCTTCAAATCTCCTCTGACGTTCACGGCTCTGGGAACCGGAATATTTCAGGCGGTCTCCTGTCGATCTCCTCACTAGCGAGCACTTGTTTCGGGCAGGAACAGGTCGGAGGATGAACGTCCCTAACAACCAGACGACTTGTTATATTATCCGTTGTGGTCGAGTCCATCACTAGGCGTGTGAGATGTGGAATCGAATGACTGGAGAAGGGTCTTGTTTTTATTGTTGGACAGAAGGACAGATGGACACCGGCATTATATATACCCTTGGGAGTTTCCCTTGTCTAGCTTGGCCGCGAATAGAATTCTACGACCATGTGCATCTATTATCATTCTGTGACTCGCGTGAGGATAACGATGACGAATGCGGATATGTCTGGGGTTCTGGCACTGGACGTGGATATTACGTTGGCTTATACACGTGATATCTCTTGGGTTCCATCACGACACTTTGATCAATGTCGCTAGACTTGGAATCGCTGCACAAATCACCCCTGCGCATGTCATTTCATTCTATTCAAACTTTTGTGTATACATCGTTTAATTTAAATGTAGCCTTTGAGGACCGCGGCCTCGGCGTTCAATATCGATGAGCCGGCGGCTCCGATGACAGCTATGACGCATTAGTACTGGGCATTTTTTTTTCGGCAAACTTGATGATATAAAAACTTGGGAGTTGAAAAAGCAAAAACAGGGAAAGTAACGTACTGTTGTGGCTGAGAGCCGTAAACTTGATGTCGAAAACACCGCTCTCGTCCTCTCTCAAGCGACCCACGCTGACCGTGTAGCCGTTGCCCAGGTCCCTATCGAGCCTCGGCTGAGGACGATCGTCCTCGTCAAACACCCAGATGGCAGGGTCCGGAGCCGAGGGACATCCCAGCGTCCGCGCCTCGGCCACGTAGGCCCTCATGGCGGCCTTGCACTCCTCCGCCGAGGGGGCAGGCCGTCGGCCATCGAACTTGAGACTCACGCAGGCGGTGTGGCCGTCCAGCACGGGGACGCGATTGCACGTCGCCGAGACGCGCAGGCCCTGCTGCTCGACAAAGGCCGACTTGGCGTCGTCGAGCTGGCCGAGGATCTTGCGGGCCTCCGTCTCGAGCTTGTCCTCTTCGCCCTGGATGAAGGGGACCACGTTGTCAATCACGTCCATGGACGAAACGCCGGGGTATCCTGCGCCCGAGACGGCCTGCATGGTGACGATGCTGACGGCGGTGATGGGGCCGAACGCCGCCTGGAGGGCAGCCAGGGGGCCGACGAGCCCGATGACGGCGCAGTTGGAGTTGCATACCAGGAAGCCCCTCTCGAGCTCGTTTGTGCGCCGTTGGTGCGGGATGAGGTCCAGGTGCGAGAGGTTGACCGTCGGCACGACGAGCGGCACCAGAGGATCGCGCCGGTGGTTTTGGCATTCGAGAAGACGGGGATTTCGGCTTTGACAAACTCCTGTTCTGTTTTCTCCATTATTATCACGTGCGATTGCGTTTTTTTTTTTTTTTAAACACCTTTTGGGGGCCGGTTACCTATCTCTCCTGCCACGTCGGAATCCAGCCCGGAAAATACAACGTCGCAGTCGCTGAACTCGCTGGCTTTGCATTCCCGCACAACGAGGTCCGCGAGGACGGGCTCATCGGCGACACTTGCTTCCATCGGACGGCGTCTCTGTACTTTTCCCGGCGGATCGGGACGACGCTCCTAGGGCGTGGAGCTTGAGTGTCGGGTGTTGGGCGAGGAGGAGGATGAAGCGCTGGCCGACGGAGCCTGTGGCTCCAAGGACGCCTGGGGAGCATTGTTAGGTTATGAGTGGTACTCTTTGTTTTGGGAGTGAAGTGATGAAGTGTATGGATGGGTTGATGATGGGTCGGTTAATGGGGAGGTGGCGTATCGTTGCGATTGCGATTGACGAGGTGGGACGAGCGAGGACGAACCGCATTTCTTGGGTGGGAACTGAGTGGCCATTCTGAGTGCTCCGTGGATGTTGACAGAGGTAGAGAAAGACGCAAAGTGAAGAACAATTTGATGGCGTTGTTGAAGAGGATACAAGTAAAAACAAAGCCCAGGACCAAGGTGGCTGGCTGAGTCCATTGGTTCAATATTTGGAGTGCCCCGCCATCGGAGAGAGCTTGGATACTAATAATACGGAGTACCACCAGCCAGGTTGGTTGCCAGGTAATGCTAACATGAATGCACATTTTGCAACGAGTCTTGGTGCAATTTCGAGTTTATTCGGATAAGGGACGGTAAATAAAGGATCAAAGTTATCAATGAGGGACGCATCCCATGCAGCGACACTATGCAATGACTCATTAAGCCCAATGCTCCCGACAGCCCGATAATGGAAACAAAAATAAAATACACCCCCTTCCAGGCACAATCTAGACTCATACGTCCGAATGGCCTCAACGCCCTAAGAATGCGAAATTGCGATTTCATAACAAGTCTCGATGAGAGAAGAACGAAGGAAAGGATAAAGACACACATGACATCCTGAATAGTTCGTCAGACGTGGCGATGCGAACCGGGCGATCTACTGGTCAACAGAAGACCGACGCGCACTGTCGCCGTAGACGCGAAACTGCACAAATATAGTCGAGTCTTCCACCATGGTGCCGAGAGAACCCAGGAGCCAGGGCAGCGTAGTGAGCAGGTATTCCTTATTTTGGGAGGACGCGATCAGACTGAGTCCGTACGTCATGTTCCCAGTGAGCGAGAGCATGAAGAAAAGATGGGAGAGGCCTGGCCGGATCTTGTGTCAGCTGAAATCGACATGTGTCGAATTGAGCATACATACCTTCGCACGACTTTTCTCTGTAGTTCTTGAATATCTGAGGCACTCTCGCGCTGAGGATTCAATTAGCCACCTCCAGTTTCTACTACAGGACAGCATGTTCTGCATGTTCTCGGCAATATACACTCACAAGAGGTAAAACAAAGCACTCGTGTAACCAAGGGCTAGTCCGAACTTGGCTTTCAAATCGTCTACATCAGAAGGATCGGGCACGCTCGGTCCATTGTCGGGGATGCCATCATCGCCGTCCCACGCGCCAGCCTCGTACGAAATAAACCAGCCTACGAAGCCGACGATATATACAGCCATTATACCAAGTAGGTTGTTGAGCCAGGGTCGACGTTCATGCGTCTCATCCTGGCCAGTTACTACCTTTCGAATGGGCTCGAGAGCCGACTCCCGGTGAGTATCGTGTCGGATGAGAGACCCAGGAAGATCAGTTGAACTTCGTCGTCGTCCGAGAAGGGGACTCTTCGCAGGCGCTGCGGGCGCCGAGAAGTGCTTCGTCATGGGCAGCAGCACGTCGACGGGCAGCTTTCGCTTTGTAGTAGCCGGTCTGGGAAATGAGGATTACGTCGAGAAAGCAGAAGTATGTGGCTAGCGCGATAGCACTGGGGCCAACTTGGTGAAGAGCGCTCCTGTTCCAGACATATCAGTCATTAGAGAGATACATGACGAAAAGGAAGAAAAGACGGAGCAATGACTTGCCTGTGAGATTACAGATATCACCTAGGAGCCACACGATGAGAAAGGCCATGCTGAGGCCATCGGCGCTTTTCGCCCTGTAGTTGGCGATCAATTGAGGTAGCTGCAAATCAACCCAGTCAACCAGGCTTGTTCGTCTGTGAAGGCCGAGGCCAGCGAGGGCATACGCTTTTATCATTTCAGATACAGCGACACATCAAACTCACCAAAAGACACATCCAAGCTGTCAAGCTGACGCTGCCAAAAATACCAGAAAGAGCCTGTCCCAAATACATGGATTGGCTCACGCCAGCAAACGCTGCCGGCACAAAGGAAGCCATATCAAAGTCGTCTCCGTCCTTTCCAGTCCAGCACTATTTGCCTGGTTCGCAACTAGAAAAAAATGGCGGACAACACAAGGCAATTGAGCCAGGTTCAAAAGAGATAGACTTGATGTTGAAGATTAGGTGATGGGAAGTTTGATGGATGGATGGCATGCGACAAGGGCGATGTGTTTGAAATCATTTGGGTGCGAGGGACTTAATGCCAAGCTGAGCAGGGTGTTGGAGCCTTCCTCGTATGAACAGCTCATGAGATCAACTTGACAGAGCTGAAGGAGAGGAGAGGGTCAGGTCGATGATGAGTGTCATTGAGTGATTAGAGCGTGGGCGTTGGTTTGGCGTCAGGCGGTCGATTTTCTTATCGATGGAATTGCTATCTAGGGTCGCAGTTTGACGAATCCATGAAGCATGATTGGCTGCCTGCGTATCGGTCTCGTCCGGCTTCGGGCGTGTGACGCACGAAGCGGGTGGGTGGGCCCTTCCTGCAGCCAAGGTTCCAATGGGCAACGGGGCAGGCAAGGTTATCTATGTATCAGTGCTGGTGATATTGTTACTGAGTGTGACTGAGGAACAATGAAGCAGCAGGCGGGAATATTGACCAGACACATGTTTGATGAGGGGTCTTTTTGTGGCACAGCATGAGAGGAAAGCGCACAACAAACCATCAACCAGGAAATCAACCAGGGAAGTTCTCGTTATCGCCGTGCAATGCTGGCGCCGCTTTGCCGCACAGCCCTGCGCGCAGTCAACCCAGCCCACCACCACCAGTTGACCTTTTTAAAGTTAGGCGGCTTGGCTTCAATAAGCTACAGCGGGGAGGGGGCCTGGCAAGCGGCGCGCATCCACCCACCCGCTGCGACGCTGCGAAGAGCGTTCCAGGGCCCCAGATGACCAGTTTCGACAGCGACAGGGCCGTCGTTCCTCCGCCAACCAGCCCATACTTGCTCACTTGAGCAGCGGGCCCAGTGAGCAGCGGCCCAGTGAGCAGCGGCCCAGTGAGCACGCGCCTGAACATTACCGACGCGTCCTCTTAGGTTAGCCTCGAGTTGTTGAGTAGGTAGTCATCCTTGGGTGCTTAAAGTCAAAACCAAATATTGTACATATACGGAGTAGCCCGATCAGCTTTTGCATCTTTCCTGCGATTCTCGACCCTCTTCTTGCGGCAAAGGGGTTTTTATCCTCTCGTCACCCGTGAAGCACCTTGCCTCATACAAGCGCTCATGAATATGAAGACTTCATTCGCCGCTCTGGCTGTAGTAGGCCTTGCCTCGGCACCTGTTGCCACTGCCTGGGGATGTACGTTGAGACGAGACCTTCTTGTCCACCGATTTCTGCGCCAAAAAAAAAACAAAAATAGAAAAAAAAAAAAGCTAATCATCACCACCTTCATTCATTTACGCAGCACTGGGACACGTCACCACAGCCTATCTAGCCAGCCATTTCGTCGCCAACTCGACAGAGGTCTTCTTCAAGGAACTGCTGCGCAGAGACGACGACGATTACCTGGCCTCGGTGGCCTCGTGGGCAGATTCCATACGCTATACGAAATGGGGCAGGTTCACCAAGAATTTCCACTTCATCGACGCGCACGACAGCCCTCCTCACTCATGCAACGTCGATTTCCAGCGTGATTGCAAGGAGGACGGGTGCGTCATCAGCGCCTTGGCCAACTACACCCAGCAGTCTCTTGACTCATCTCTGCCCGCATGGCGTCGCGCCCAGGCGGCCAAGTTTGTCGTCCACTTCGTCGGCGACCTGCATCAGCCCTTGCACAATGAAGATGTCGCCCTGGGCGGGAATCGTATCCACGTCTTGTGGGATGGCAAGGAGTTCAATCTGCATCATGTCTGGGATACTTCTATTGCGGAGAAATGGCTGGGCGGGCCGCGCGGGAAGCAATACCTCCTGGCGCAGAAGTGGGCAAAACAGCTGGCTGGAGAAATCGAGCTTGGCAAGTTTGCCGCTCAGAGAGAGGCATGGCTGAAGGATCTGAACTTCCAGGATGCTACAGAGACGGCTATGGCTTGGTCCAGGGAAGCGAATGCCTTTGTGTGCACTCACGGTGGGTTGAATCAAGAAGCCATCGAAATGCTCTGCTCTGCTCCCCCGACTCATACGCCTCCGCGTCAATACTGACATTGAAAAATAGTGCTTCCCGAAGGACCAAAGGCTATCGAGAACCAAGAACTTGGCGGTGACTACTTCAAGAAGGCTGGTCCGGTCATCGAGATCCAGGTTGCTCGTGCTGGATTTCGCATGGCGGCTTGGTTGGATAAGATTGCCGAGGGGTCCAAGACTGACAAGACGGAAGAACAGGTTTCGCTTGAGTTGTAGAGAGCAGGCACAATTAAACAATAAGAGTTGATTTATTTTATTTTTTGGCTCTGGATTTTTTCTCCGCTGCCTCCATTTTTTTTTTTCAAGTGGCGGACAAATAATCTTGTTGCTCGACATCGACGGATTGATGTTCACCAAGGCGATGCACGAAGCGCGGGCAGGACAGAATCTTATAACTTGAGATCCGCACTTGTCACTTAAAATCAGTCACCGTGGTGATTTGGTCTGTTGTCTGTTGTCCGGCTGTCAATGAATTCACGACCTTGATATTGCAGCTCTGTACGAACGAAGTACATAGAACTAACTGGCTTGCAATAGTGACATAGCCAATTAGCCGCAGTAGAACTCCCGCTGCCCTATTCAAGAATACAGCTATAAGTAATTAGCTAGATGCGGTTCAGCGTAGCGAGACCGATTATTCTGAGCAAACTATAACTTCTGTATCTACGAAGTTGGCGCGTTATTATAGTCGGATCCGTCACTGCCAAAGAGAACTTTTGTTGCAATTTGTAGCGTTCTGTGGCTCTTAACTCTGTTCCGGGTGACTTGTATCGCGCGACACGACGCGAATTAATATGCATCTTATAAATTTAGTCAATGTCCACCTGAATAGATATAGCCAGCAACTACTCTAAAAGAAATCGAAAATGGCTAGTCACGGCGAGCAGAGAAAGTGAACGTTTCAACCAGATGGGACGAAAAGTATCCGACGCGCATCGTCAAATCTGTCCTGCCTGGAACTCTCAGGACAGGCGATCGATTTCGGCACGAGTAATGGGAACGGGCTCCGTTAGAGCCAGAGGATATGTCGCCTGTCGATGTCGCTAGACTTTTCGACTGGTGAGAAGAAAATATGATAACCGAAATACAATTTGTTTTTTTTTGTGACAGATTGGTTCTTTGAGACAGTCCTTGTAGCCATAGAAGACGACTTTACTTATTGCTAGCCGCCAATCGTCAATCAGCAGATGAAAGCAGACGTCTACGTGAGGTACTGTGAGGCGCGGCGCGACGTGTTCATGTAATGTACGTCCACAAACATGGATTCATGGTGGAGGCGACCCAGGAATTCTTACTCCTGGCGCGAAACCTGGTGATACTTTTTTATTTGGGGTAATACACACCTGTTTGTAAGATATCTCCAATCAGGCCACAGGTACTCCGTACACAGAGTTCGCTATACAAATGATTGTGGCCAAGGCATTCGATATCTAGTACTTTTGCATATCTTATTATTGCCGGCTGTACCCAGCCAAGGGAAAATTGATATTGATATTCATGTTACGAACCGCAGTAATAGACCCCCGGCGTGACGCGATGGCGGGATGTGACACACCGGGAATAAGTTTTCGCAAAAAAAAGTGTGTGATCTCGATTATGATCATGATAATCGAGCTTGAAGGAGGGGTAAGGCGATTCCGGTTAGCAAGATAATTGCGCCATGGATAGCTGCCCACGGGAAGAGAAGAAGAAAAAAACCTGCATCAGAGTAGCAACACATAATTTCAATTTCTAGACATCGGCGTCACGGAGCTGCATGAGAGGGCATTGCCGAAATGTTGTCGCTCAAACACTGGTGCACTTCTTGCTTTCGTCTGGGGCGTGATTCAAGAAGAGGAGGCGAAACGACGATTGCCTGGGGCGATAGCGCCGGCGGCCTGTCATTGGTAGGACTCGGGATATTGAATCGGGAAGGAGCTGCTGTGAACAGGGATTTGCCCGACAAGCGTGAGACGCCCTGACTCCAACATCAATTCTACCCAGTTCTACTCAATGTGGACTCTGGAGACTTCTGAGTCTGCATTTCTGAGCCCGAAAAGAAGGAAAAAAACCCCAAGTTGTTTCTGCGGAATATGAAGTCCGTCAATAGCTTCGGGAAATGCACCGAATCTCTTCAACGTGACTACTGTCATTCCTGGCTGGCTGGCCTGGACGGAGCTGTCAATCGTCGGCCAAAGAAGCACCAGCCCGCCCGGGTATCGTGAAAGAGGTCCGAAGTGTGCGCATGGCTGTCACGTCTATCGGCCGTGTCAGATGCCTCTTAACCGAACCTTGCTTTTGTCTGCTCCTCTAGGTCCGTATCGTCCGTCTCATCTATTCTCCATCCGCCTCAGAGTTTCAAAAGCGGAGACTCATCACCAGAACTTGACCAAATATGAATGGAATCAGACACCCCTCTTCCTTGTGTTGGTCGTTTGATACGCGCCGCCACACTAGTTTCGTGAATCCAGCTTGTGATCATGCCGGTTTGCCGTCTTATCCCCTAGTTCCTGTCTTCTTGGCATCTTGCCGAGTACTTTGCTCCGCTATCTCCTCGCTTCGTTCGTGTCTGGTACTTTCCATTCTTCTCTTATTCTGTTTTTGTCCAAACCCCGATCATTCTTTAGTGACTCGCCGGCCGTGTTCCCCTACTTGCGGTTTTGGCAGTGTGCAGTCTTCATTCGTTCTTTGCCTTTTCTCAATTACTCTCCTTACCTTTATTCTCTCTTTAACCTTCTTTTTCTGGAATCATTTGGTCTGGAACCATTTGGTCTTCTTCTCTTCCAACTCGCTTGTTCTGAACAAATTACACAACCGGACAAGGCTTTCTCGCACTACGTTCGTATAACAATAATCTGACATGCATGTCAAGACTCTACTCGTAGCCCTCGTGGGGCTATCCGCCGCAGTCGAGGCTGCCGAGGCTTCCTACAGATCACCCATTGCGCTAGCTTTAGAGCGTCGCCAACTGCGAGGAGTTCTGGGCGGTGGTAATAGGGGAGGGAACCAAGGTGGCAACCGAGTGGGCAACCAAGGAGGCAACCAAGGAGGCAACCAAGGAGGCAACCGAGGAGGCAACCGAGGAGGCAACCAAGGCGGCAACCAAGGCGGCAACCGAGGCGGCAACCAAGGCGGCAACCGAGGCGGCAACCGAGGCGGCGGCGGCGGTAGCCGAACTCTCTCCGCCAATCTTATTCAGACTGGCTCTCAAGACGATGGCAACAATCCTGGAAAAGATGGCCAAGTCGCATCTGCTACGTGAGTAACGTCGAAGCAAACCTGGGCCTGTAGACAATTGGAGGAGAGACTAACTAACCAGCGTAGGTCTGACAACAACTTCATCGACTTCTGCCAAGGTAGAACTTTGACCAATGGCCAGCAGATCAAGCAAGGCTCTTGCAATGGAATTCGTAAGTTGACATCGAGGCAGTCTTCAGATTCTAATTCCAGACTAATACTTTGCAGCCATGGGTAGAATCCCTGCGACCAACAAAATGGTTTCAACCGTCTTTGTTAACCCTCAGAACGGCGCCAATCTTCCCGCCAATCAAGACTTTACAATTCAGGTACAGATGATCAACATCAACCCTGGCAGTTTCACCAACGCTACATCGACGTACTACACTGCGCCGCAAGACCTTGATGCGCAGGGCAATATTATCGGTCACACGCATGTCACTGTTCAAAACACCGGCAGAGGCTTAAACCCAAAACGTCCTCTTGACCCCACCCAGTTTGCTTTCTTCAAAGGGATCAATGATGCTGGAAATGGTCAAGGACTTCTCTCTGCCGCTGTTGATGGCGGTCTTCCGGCCGGCAACTACCGTCTCTGTAGCATGTCTTCAGCTGCTAACCACCAACCTGTTCTGATGCCAGTGGCTCAGCGAGGTGCCCAAGATGATTGCGTTCGATTCACAGTCGGCGGTCGTGGTGGCAATGGTGGCAACGGCGGTAATAACGGCGGGGGCCAGCGAGGAGGCCAGCGAGGAGGCCAGCAAGGCGGTCAGAGAGGTGCTGGCGGTCGCAACGGCGGAAACAATAATGCTCAACTTCCCGGTAATCGGGGCGGTAACCGGGTGGCATCCAGAACGGCAACCAAGGCGTTGGACAGGTCGGCGGCCAACGCGGAGGTCAACAGGGAGGCCAGGTCGGCGGAGGTGTCGGACAGGTTGGCGGCCAACGCGGAGGTCCACAGGAGGCCAGGTCGGCGGAGGCGTTGGACAGGTCGGCGGAGGTGTCGGACAGGTCGGCGGCCAACGCGGAGGTCAACAGGGGGCCAGGTCGGCGGAGGCGTTGGACAGGTCGGCGGCCAACGAGGAGGTCAGCAGGGAGGTCAGCAAGGCGGCCAGAGAGTTGCTGGCGGTCGCAACGGCGGAACCAACAATGCTCAACTACCCGGTTCCCAAGGCGATAACCGTGGCGGCGCTCAAAACGGCAACCAAGGTCTTGGACAGGTCGGCGGCCAACAAGGTGGTCAGCAAGGAGGCAGACAAGGCGTTCAACAGGGAGTACGTACCGGCGCTGGTATTTTCAACAGTGCTGCCGTCGGAAACAGTACGTCTACCATTCAGAACGATTCGAAGAATAGCACAAATGTCGAATAGCGATCGAAAAGGCAAAGGCAAGGTCAAAGAGTCTAAAGAGCCAAGACTCAATACTGCAATGACACAGGCTGAGGCCGTCCAGCAAGCCTGCGACCTCCAGCGTAATGTCCGTGCGAACAATGAAGCCATGCAAATCGATATTGCCGACTGCGACGCTCAATCCAGGACCTGTACAGCGAAAATGTTGTGCAAAGCAGAACGCCGTTCTTTCAACCTTGCAATCGCTTAAGCTGACCTTGTTGCTTTTCGTTCTTGCCTTGTGTCACTCCCTATGCTGAGCATGGCGATGCCAACTAATAGATAATTGGATTGTTACGTATCCGGCGTGCTTATGACATCTGTGTCCGCTAGTCTCTACCTTGTATGCCTCAAACTGTTTTCAGCCTCCGAAACACAGCTGGTTCTCCCAAGGATGACACGGAGAAGAAAGACTTTGTTTATTGAGAGGAACAACGTGCTGACGGGTGCTTATTCAATAATAAGCACAGTAAATACACGTTGATCGATGTGTATTTAGAGCTGTGTTAATATGAAGCATTTCCTAGATAGACGATTTACTTTACCATTCCGCGATTTGGAATTGGCAAGGACAGCTAGACTGGTTGTTTTTGGTAGCGCGAGGCACAGGGTTATGTCCGCAAAGGATTTTCCGATTATTTTCATTTTATCTTTTGGTTTGTTTTATTTTTCTCTTTTCCCCTTTTTTGGCCTTGGAATGATCTGCTCGGGGTTCTGGTCAACTTCGGTGGCATTTCCGATGAGTACTTTGGATGAACTTCTTCTCCGTCTATTGAGAAGCAATTCCAGCTCTGAGCTGACTGGATTTCTCTGCTTTTCAGCTCATTTTAATATCGAACAAGACTAAGGAAATTGATATGGAATCTTGTCGACTTGTAATCAAACTGTAGACCGTCTCCGCAAGGCTGCAGCCCGTCGTCGCCTGGACAGACAGACTGGCAAGTCTAGCACGACTCATCAAACGTCTCATCCAGCGAATATGAAACCCGTTAGAAAACCCACCTCGACTTGGTATGCCAACTCCGTTCCGTTCATTCGTCGCCGAGAAATTAGTTGAGCGGATTGTCAGCAGTATTTCGGGAGATAATTCTCTATTTCGCATTGCATGGCAATGGACGAGGCTTTGTGCCCATGATATGCTGCGAAAGTTTTAACAATATGCGCCTTTTTCTCGACTTTCTGTCTCGGGTATGTGTGTCTAGGGTTCCAGCGTCTAATTTCTCGTCTAAGTCCTTGATTTATTTTCAGGACTTATTTATTCATTTATTCAGTTTTTTTAACAAGAAAGAGAGGGACTTGACGGCCTCAGGCCAGCTCCACAGAAATGCATTTATCCCGAGTTACATACATAGATAGACACTGAGTCTTCAATACATCTTGGAGACCTGGGGAATGAGTCGGCAGCAATACTGGCGTTACGTTCGTCAGACCCCATCGCCATCGCCATCGCCATCGCCATCGGGCATCCCAACTGCACCTCGAGATTGTCACGGATAAATTGATCATCGAACGCTGACAGCGGTTGGTTGGTCCATGTCGATTTCCGACAAGACATGAGCAGCTAGCTGCTAGCTTCAATGAAGTTGTCAGCAAGCAGCTTTCTTTGCACAGCAAGTCACGTACGTCGTTCGCATGCGGCGCAAAGTTCGTTAATGTTTTTCTTCTTCTCAAATGTTCTCTCTCTAACATTGTCCGAATTGGCTGGACTTTCGAATAGAAAAAAGAAAAAGAAATCGAACCCCAACTTTTGGTCGCTCTGGGCAAAAACTTCTTCCTTCAGATTGATGAGAAGACTCATTGCATGAAGGAAAAACCTTTGGCACTGGTCCTGTAGCCAGTTGGAAAAAGTTGAAAAGCAGCAAAAGGCTGTGTGCGAAACGAACAACAAATGCCATGTACGGAGTAGAGGACAATCCCCCAAAATCACAACCACCGAGGTAGACAGACGACAGCAAACTACCGAGTTCATTGCGTCTATTCTGATCTTCTTTCAGCCTGCCAACCTGCCAATGGGAGATCTCGAGCTGAAGCTGTTTCGGGTCGGGGGCTGACTTTGGATCACTCCTGTCTCGAATAGGGCCTTCGACGCCATCCATTATATGCTGTCCGGCACAGACAGAACAAGTCATCAATTTTTCACCGTTCAAGTTCCAGCTCGTGCTTCAAAATGGGGCTACATAGTACACATGCACCACGGCATGGATTGTTGACTTCATGGTCAATAGAACGAATCCAAATCCTTTACTCGCCAACGACACGATACAGCCTCATATTGCCGCCGTACCCCAGAACGAGATCAAACTTGCTCGATTCTTGCACTCATGGTTATAACTTATCGAAGGCGCTCAATGCTAGCTAGTAGTATGCAGTTCTGACAAATCCGCCTCTCATCCGACCCCGTCTCCCATTACGACCGCCCATCCTCGTCGTCGAGTATTCAACGACTATCTCCGTCTTGTCTTGTCTGTCCAATCCGTGCTTCATCAACTACGTTTGGGCCTATGGAATAACGTGTCAGCGCCCAGTCCCATCCAGCACTTATTCATGGGAGAAGGAGAACTCACCCGCACCCCTGCGGAGTGACCACGCCGAAGAAGCAATCCCCGAGGTCTTTTCCACAATCTGATCGTCCTTGATCGGTGTGATGACAATTCCGGCGTGGACGATACACGCAGCTGCGCAGAGAAGCACAGCTAGTGAGGTTCTCATTTTCTCCAAGATATGTAGTGGATGGGCGTTCAACAGGACGGGACTTCGGTACTTCGGGACTTGGAATGACAATGGCGCAGCCAGGAAGAATTTGAGAACTAAAATCCGAGAATGAAGAAGAAAAGATGCAACCGACGTCGACGTCGTGCGAACACCAGCGCGTCAGCTAGTTTTTCTGCTGCGACGGGAACTCGTCGCCGGAAAAGGGGGAGGGTTTCCGGTCAAGTTTCAGGACTGAAACGCTTTGATCGCGCGTGGTGGGACTGGCGGGTGCCGTCAAGCCTGTGCAGAAGTGCAACCACAAGTCTTTGAACATCTTCTGTGTTGTCCTATTTGTTCTGATTCAGATACGTAATACACAAGGGGTTGCCAGAATGTATAGATTCCATCATGCTCCTTTGGTTTTCGCTTTCCCCGTAAGCAGTCATCCCCATGACCACAGTTATACCCCCAATCCAGCCCAATCCAACAGCCCCTTTTTCATCTTTGAAGTTTTTTTTTTTTTTTTTTTTTTTTTAATAAAAACCCCAGTTCCTAAATCGTCCTTTTCTACGAAGAGGGAACCGGAGCAGGAGCCTCGGTGCCCGAACCCCCGCAGCGCCCTTGGCAGAAGGAAGAAAAATAGGCATATAGGTAACACCAAGAGCCATCGCTGATTCAACCACAGCTTCGTTAGCGCATTCTCTTCTCCCACCCAGATGTTGCATCGCCTCGGATCGAGTCTCGTACCGGACATGAGAACCGAAAAGATACCAGGAGTGGACGACTTCTTTTTCGCATCTTCGCTCTCGCCCAGCCAGTTCTGGACGGTGAAGACGACGGCGGCCCTGCATCGCAGCCAAGTAAATTAGCATGAAGAAATCCTCCCACGTCCGTTTTTCGTCATGCATGCATCATCGCGTTGGTTGCAAAACCCGGTGCACGATCGGCTGCGCCGGAGCTGTCCATGCTCCTTGTCCAAATACGCAACTCGAACATCCAACGCACCACGTACCATCCGATATATCTGTTTCAGTGAACATGGCTGCCATGGGAAGCGTAGACGATATCGTAGACGAGAACTCTGTCTTGTCGCTCGAGGCGGCGGGTTCCTGATAGGGGACGACTAATTGCGCAAACGCCACGTTAGCGTTGCCTCTGGCGAGCGCATCGTGAGTCCCGATTGGGATGAAAAATGGTGTCACCCAGCTGTCCTGGCTTGGTACGTACTCAAGTCCGCCCGTCGCATGTCCTTGTTTGGCGCCATGATTGCTCGCTGGACCATGTGATGCTGATGTGAAGGGGATGGATGGATGGATGGATTGATGGTGTTGACTTTTGGATTGGATTCGCTGCAGAAAGAGCTCACCGAGGTGTGTCAAATAAAGCGGGTCCGCCGTGGACATTGGTGAGAGGCTACCGAGTGAGCACTGAGTAAGCACCAGACATGCGACAATTGGCAAACCATCATGTCATATGAAGAGTTGGATTGTCACAGATATTCATAGCTCTACTACC
This sequence comes from Epichloe gansuensis, assembly GCA_023658505.1. Taxonomy (NCBI): domain Eukaryota; kingdom Fungi; phylum Ascomycota; class Sordariomycetes; order Hypocreales; family Clavicipitaceae; genus Epichloe; species Epichloe gansuensis. Next base: position 7,702,891 of record CP098281.1, read on the forward strand.
TACTACAGTCACAGCGGCCATCTACAGCAGCCATCCAGCTGTTTTCCATGCTTCCTGACTTTGTCAAAACCATGCTCGTCAACTATACATGAAAGCCACTGCGCCTATACACCAAATGATACTAATACTGCTGTCTCTGCCCTTTTGCGATATTGACAAACATTGTCGTCGTCCTGCTTGCGTTTATGGCACACGGACAATAACCTTCCAAGCTAATGCGCCGGCTTCCCGGATCGCACACGCGAGGCAACTTCTCTTCCTCCTGCTTATGATAGCATTCCATCCCCTCTGTGCACAGATGGCTCTTACCATGATTTCCATGTCAGAACCAAATTGCATTTTCTGGGACTCTAAATGCATGCGAGCTGCTGCAGAGAAGCTTCCCTTCCTGTCCAATATTGGCGATGAGGATGGTGTCATGATCCTTTCGAATGCGGGGACTGTGGCTGCTCCGCGAAACCAGTGATGCAGTCGATGACAAGGACCCTGTTCGATCCCGACTTTCCGAAGGAAGGGTCCATGAGAAACTCGGACAGTGTCGTGCGTGGTTTCTGCACTAGCTCTGATATATGGATCACGGTGAACTCGTAGGAGCTGTGAAGAGGGTGGCCTGATCGTGTCAACTGTGAGCGGCCGGGAGGCACCTGGGCCCAAGATCATCAAGCTTGGAGTTACTTACCAGTCCTGAAGCGAGACCTAGCACCGTTTCCCGTGCCATCTCCAAAACTATCCGGTCTCTGAACGATGGGACTTGCCGGGGACTTGACGACCCTCACTCTTTGTGAAGGGGCACAAGGATGTGCCGTAACAAAGTTCACATCATACGTGAGCGGGTATTCGTACTCTTCTTCCTTGCCTCCATCGACGGACACAAAAAATTGAGACGTGCCGGGTATGATATCAACTCTGGGCATTTGGTGCAATGCTCAACTGTTGGTGTCGGCACCATTTCCGACAGTGGGGTGGCAGTAACAGGCTCCGGAGTGGAATTGAGATCGAGGGACAGCAGTTCGGTGTAAACACTTGGCGGAGGAGTGGCGTATTTGTTCTCGTGTGGAATGATGAAGTCTTCCGCTTGAACCCAGTTCTCTTTGCCATTGCCCAGAATGGTAGACTCGCGTTCCACCTTTTCTTGCCCCATAGTCTGGCCTTTTTACCAAGTTGGGCCATGTCTTCTGCAATGATATAAGTCTCTTGAGAGCTTCAGAGTTGTGATACGTACTTGTTCCCACTTACCAGCGACATCTTCCACCTCTATCGTCAGCCACCCGTCCTCTATACCTTCCGGCAAGACGTCTGTAGATATCCATCCCATGCAATCTGCCGCCCCTTTGCCTGCCGCAAGAACACGACCAACGATACAGCTGGTGCTCCAAAAGCTCTTACCTGAATACACAAAGCCTCCAGAAAGATTAGCAAAGGACCAAGCTTCGCCATTGCCTCCGTGTCATTTTCCAGAAGCGTCGCCATGAGATAGTGATATAACGAATCGCCGGGAAGAACCAGTCCGAAAACGTAAGATTTTGTTAGCCACCCGGACTCGTGCAAGGCTGCAGCCAGTCTTCTGCGTTGGGCCTGCGCGCGACTCTTGTGTTTTCCATGGTTACATGTAATGTCCCAAGCTCCGTAGTAGGATGACTGCAAAGATCGAATAGACAGAGAGCTTGTTCTTCGACCAGAAGCCTCTTCAACCGCCAACTGTGCATTCTCAGAAATCTTGGTCTCGTATCTGTCTATTCCTGGCCACATCAATCTCTTGGCAAAGTGAGTTAACCCATCGACTTGCCGTTGACCATGTCGGCCCCTGATAGTGAAATGGTAGGGTGGTACTGGACTTTTTCTGTTACATCTGTTCGTTACCTTGCTCGCCAGAGTCGCGAGCCAACTGCTACCACGTCGTGGTGGAGGCGGGCGCTGAGATGTTGGATCTTCCTCCTTGACAATCTCAATATTGTCCAGCCAGCTTCGAGACAACAGCAAGGACCATTTGACCATCTGAGAGGCTGCGCGCTCAAAGTGCACAACATCAATGGGACGAATGCCGGTGACGCCGTACTCTATACCTTCGGTAACAGCATCTAATCTGATGAGTAGCTCGGTGGCGAGCAAAATTTGCAGTAGTAGCCAGTACTTTTCTTCTGCACGCTCCCTCGAATCATCCGTGTCGTGGATGGCTGTGTCATCATCAAGCTCGTCGCCGTCATTCTCTCCCCACAGGACTTGGCCCAGACGAATCCTCCACTCAACGCGCGAGAAATCAATCCAGACGTTGGCGACACCGAGGCATTTCAAAAGAGCGCGGATTTGGTTGTGGAGCCCATGATGATCGGTCTGATTGGTGACAGTACTGGTAGGACGCATGAAGTTGTGAAAAAGATCCCTGTAGGTCTCTGCAGAGGTCCTTGTCTTTATGTCATTATTTCGGTAGATATCGCTGTTTCGCCGAAGTCTATCCAAGAGTTCTGGCTCTGAGATCCGGCGTAGCATTCCGCTGTGCGAAATCATGTGAGTTCTAGCATCCACAATTACCTTGGCCTTCGTTCCCAGACTCTCAAAACCGAATTGCTCCTCTTCGAGCGAATCTCCAGTGGGTAGCTCCAGAGCGGCTTGGTAGCCCATTGTGCCCTTTTCCAGACCTGACATGCTCATCATGTTTGGCCGTTCCCGACATTTGACATGGAAATGAGCCTTGTGTTGATCATGCTCCTGTCTCCGGGCCGCAGCATCATGCTCCACGTCCCTGGTAAGATGTGGCCACGTGGTGATGGCTCCCAGGCTTTGTCTTGAATTTGAACATGGTCGGTCAAGTCTCTGATCTCAAGTTCCTCGTCAAATGGAAAGGCTATGCTAGGGTGTGGTGCGCCATAGAAGTGGCTCTCGTTTCGGGCGAAGAATTGCGGCGCGCCAGAGAAGAGCTTCTCGATGTCATCTTCGCTCAAGGTGGCAGACATGATTGTTGGTCAATGTCACCGATGACTCTCACCCGGAGCCATGAATGGGCTTTGCAAAGGAGATGGGTAATCGTAGTCGCCGATGAGATCCGACAGACACTTCAACGAAGAAGTTCACCGCGGGACAACGTGAGTGGAGTGAGTGAGTGACTGACTGACTGCCTACGAAGCGCCGGTCGTAGACTCGTAGACTCGTAGGCACGAGATGGTGTGGCAATGGCACCAACCAACTATGGTCAGCGCCAGCAATCGTTTCGCGATGATGATTGAAAGCGCTCCGAGCAGGACAGAAGTCGGAGGTCAGAGAGTAGTGATGCCTTTGTTGTCTCGCAGGATTGTATGGGCAGACAGGGGGAAAGCGGAATCCACGGTCCGCAGGCGCAGGCACAAGCACAAGAAACAAACAGAGAGAGACACAGAGTTCTCGGGGTGGTCCTGACTCCTGACTCCGCAGTGGGAGCCCCAGTGGCGTGGCTTTGATGATGGCCGATGTGCGAATTGTGATGCAGGATGCCAAAGTGCGGGATTGCAGGATGCGCATGGTCCAGGCCCCGGTCCCCTACATACATATGTATTGTTTCTTTCCCCGCAATGTGGCACCGGTTCGGGAAACTTCGTCAAGACCGTCGATTTATTAAGAGTAGAGTGCGTCGATCAAAGGAGTCAAAGGAGCTCCATGCAGCGACAACATGACAACAGCTGAACGACAATGGCACGTGGCTTGTTTGATTTTTTGAGCCACCAAATTGTGCAAATGCATGTTGTATCATTTCAGTCCTCACGCACGCATTTGGCAGTCCTTATTATCATGTGTATATAGTTTGCTTCGGACTATACTGTATACACGACCTCTGTAGGGTATCATTCATCCTGTACGCCGTCATCCTGTACGCCGTACTGTATTTTCATTACAACCAAAAGCTCCCCGCTAAAAATTGCGTGCTCATTGTTTCAATGTGTAACCCTTTTGCCGTCGGGTTCCCGATTAACCTCCATATAAAGCCCAACTGCAACCTTTTCAGCTTCCCGTGTTCCCTTTTCATCATGCTGATGGCGTGTCGTGAATCACAGTGAGGACGTATTTGGCATCAGGCACGATCACGATCTCCTGTTTTTCGTGCGTAATCGGAGGAGGCGTAATTCGTCCTTCAGCCAGCAATCGTTAGCTCAGCACAGATAACATCAATGAAATGTTTCAGTACCTCTTTATCCACCTCTTGTACCAGCTGGCCCGAAGCGTTGACGTAGTTCCAGATCATGGCCGCGAAATCTTCCACCCCTTGCGACTCGCTTGCTTCGGCCGCCGGTGCTTCGTTGGAGAATGAAGCCGCCGTGGCGGCATCACGGGACTTGGCTGTCCTCAAGGCAGATAGTTCACCGCTGGTTTTGAGGATGGCACCACTCGCTCTATCAAGTATAATACTGGCTCGAACTCCCGGTTTCTTTGACAAGCGCCCCAGCTTCTCCTCGAGGGCATCATGACCATTTTTCTGCACGAATGTCAGTGCTCTTGTCAGCGCATTTAGTTCTCAAATTCGATTACCATCGGGGAGTCTGGCATAGTGCGTCTGGGTACTCTTTGCGAGATAATAGTTGTTGTAACCGTCGATCAATAGCGGTCGGCAGCATCTCAGTCGCCGTCCACGTAGCTTGGTCTTTGTGGGGAACTCCTGGACAGTGACGCACCAACCCGCGATAAATTCTGCCTCCATATACCGCCGAAAATACATGTTCCCACCACTTGGCACTGAGCGGGTTTGCCTCGATTAAACAAACAGGGCAAAACATATCGACATTTCCAATCCATAAAACAGGACGGTAAAATTATTTTTGCCAAAGGCACCCGAGATCTTCCGGATTTTTTTTTTTTGAAAGGCAGAGGTGCTGAACCTCCAGGACGTTTCAAGATGGGCTCAAGCACAAAGAAGAAGAAGGAGAAGCAAAAAGACTTCCAGGTATGCGATTCCCTAATTTTCGTCGAAACCCAGTCGAGCTAAGAGACGGTCAAGAAACCCAAGTACAAGGTCGGGAAAACACAGGCCAAAGCTTCAAATTTTACAGACACAAGCTTCAAGTCCAAAGGTATGTACAAGATCTTGTAATAATACCAAAATCAGCCACACGTTACTCACCTACATTAGCGATTGTGATGGGACACCAGTCCTTGTCAACAGATGCGCCCGACTTTATCCAACAGTTCAAACACAATCTGTCACTGGCATCCTCGTCAAAGTCTGATAAGCAGCGCCGAGACGCTTTGGCATATTTGACAAGTCAGCTATCGACCAGTCCCCGACCAGTCCTGTAGGCACCAATGCTCTCCTCAACAAGCTTCTTCCCTTGATTTCCGACAGTTCAACGCCAGTTCGAGCTCAACTGATCAAACTACTGCGAGCGCTTCCGAGGATGAAGTCAAGCACAGTACAGAGCATGCTTCGAGGTACATTAGGGCAGGGATGACGCACTTGTCAGCTGACATCAGTAATGACTCCCTTGGAGTTATGGAGTGGCTTCTCGACGTCGCGGGAACCGAGCTAGTAAACTGCCCAGGTGGCTGGGTCAAAACTTTGAACACATTTTGTGCAATGATGGGGTGGGCCGTCACTTCTTCTAATGGCGGCTGGACGTCGGCTGCCCGGACATCAATGAAACCCAAGGATGCGCAAACGCTTGCCAGACAGATCAATGCTTTGTCAAAATTTCTTCAGGCTGGGATAACAGACGAGTCGTCAGAGGTGGAAATCCCTCCACAGTACTGGGATACTCTGTACAAGATATCACGGGCACCAAATGCCTATGATTATCTTAATCTGTCAGGCGCTCGGCGTGATGAAGAGGAGAGATGTACTCCAATTCAGAAGTCCGTCGACATGTTTTCCACAAAAGATTCCTTGACGCTGTGAGAAAAGGGTTAGACCAAGCCAAGAAGGAAGGCGGTGCCACGGGACGTGCAGCTTCCTCCATGGAACAAGTGTTGAAGGATGCTATGCCTGGTGTCGAGCGATCTACTGCGTTGGATACACAAGACCTTCTCGACTTATGGTGAATGTCCAAAACACGCACGGGATGCAGTCTTTGCTAACGTGAAGACCCTTGCATGTGCGGTTCGTTATCACAGCTGTGATTCCAGGCCGAAATGAGTGCCAAATGCGGAAACGATGCGACGAAAACCTCTCTGCTCAGCTGCAGCGCGTCTATCCTATCACCTTCTCGTCAGGCAACGCTCGGCATACAGAGAAAGCATGTGCCCGCAATCTATTCACCCATTTCCAGCTTCGACCATTCAGAGGCGATGTGCCATCATCATCACCAATCCGCTCCCCAGATTGTGCCAGGAGACACCGCGTCAGGTCAGAGAACGCCGCGACTGGTTTGTGAAGGTTTACGAAGTGCCTACAGCCTGTGTAATCATTGAATATCTTGAGTAGGCCTAGGCAGTTGCTTCAGGAGAATTGCGAAGGTTGGCAGCGCCACTAGCTGGTGACAGACTATCTAGGTAGCTAGGTACCTGAGTAAACGTTGATGGAGCTTACTCAGATAGGCGGCTGGACTCTGGCTTCTCCAGTTTGAAGAGAGACGTCTCCATAGAAGAGACATTACTCTATTTCTTGCGAAATGTTACCTTGCAAAGGCTTTTCGCACTTTGACAAAAAGAAAACGCTTCCAGCCTTGCTATTGGAAGTGTGAAGTCTAGTAATGCCAATCTGGCATCGGACAACTGCCACTCGAGTGCCAGCGCTCCGTACACCTGGCCGCTGGCAGCTGGCAACCAGCTGCCAGTGTCTGCATATGTCTTGTGTTCGTCTTCGCGCGTTAACCTTTTCCTAGCTTGATCTTCCACCTCTTTCTTCGACTCCACGACTTTCTTCCGTCTCTGCTTAACCACTCACTAACTAAAGATTTCCGGCACAAAGGCCGTGAACAACTTCCATTGCCACCCGAGGTCTTCCTTGCAGCTACCCAGAACTTACTCCGGCAGACTGATAGATCTTCATTCGTCCCTTTGGCGTTTTTCTTCTTCTCTTTCTTCCAGATAAGAAAACTTGGGTTGCCGGCGCCTTACCCCTTCGCACAATCGACACTGCAAGCCGTCACTATGGAAGGAGCCAATGGAAATCAAGGTGATTCGGCTGCGTGGGTGGCACGTCAGAAAGTCGACTATACAGCCCTTTCTGGGGGCGAGAATCCGCAGAAGTATGACGGAGAGGCCAAGATCTACCAATGGGATGAAGATTTTGGAGATGTTGGTCCAAAATTTGCGGAGCTTGAGCTCGAACTCTTTGGCGATCCTAAAACTCGTCATGAACGAGCAGGGCTGGACTTTTCCAAGTATGACCCTTCATTCATTGTCTCACTTCAATTCTGAGAAGAGACTGACACCAACAGGATCGACCAAATCGAGGTCCAACAGGAAGGTCCAACAAGAATCCAGCCCATCCGTCATTTTCGAGATGCTGGCCTTCATCCTATCATGCTCGAAAATGTACAGCTGATGGGATACGATTTCCCAACCCCCATCCAGAAATACACTATTCCATCCATGCTCCAGGGTCATGATGTTATTAGTATTGCGCAGACCGGTACGTAAAAGTTCACACCCTTTCATTGAACTGTGTTTGAAGCTCATATCAGGTGCAACCAAGGTTCGGGCAAAACTGCCGCCTACTTGATACCCATTCTCAGCAAGCTCATGGGAAAAGCCAAAAAGCTAGCGGCGCCTCGTCCCAACCCGGCCACTTTCCGTGAAGGTGTCGATCAGGTGACGGCCCAGCCCTTGGTTCTGGTGGTTGCGCCCACCCGTGAATTGGCCGTTCAAATTTTCAATGAAGCCCGCAAGTTTTGCTATCGAACCATGCTTCGCCCTTGCGTTGTATACGGGGATTGCCAGTCAAAGAACAAATTAGTCTCCTCAACAGGGGTTGCGACATTCTAGTCGGTACTCCTGGACGCTTGGTCGACTTCATTTCTCGCCCCAATGTCTTGACTCTTCGACGTCTCAAGTACATTGTGATTGATGAAGCTGACGAGATGCTTGAGGCTGACTGGGAGGATGAACTTCGACAGATTCTGACTGGTGGAGGTAAGTCACTTTGTTTTCGTACTACCGAAAACAAATGAAACTGACCGAAATATTGCAGAGCAGGACGAAGGCAACATCAAATATGGCTTGTTTTCTGCAACCTTTCCCAAGGCTGCTCGTGAACTTGCCAAGGAAAATTTATCCGCAGCTCACGTTCGATTCCGGGTGGGTAGAGCTGGGAGCACTACAGTAAACATTAGACAAACTATCATCCAGGCCGAGCGCGAAGAGAAGCGCGACATTCTGCTCGGTCTGCTGAATCAAATGACTGGCGTCAGGACAATCATTTTGCCAATAGTCGCCGCGAGGTTGACAACCTTGATGATTTCCTGTACAACATCGGTCTTCCAGTCACATCCATCCACGCCGATCGAACTCAAAAGAACGCGAAGCCGCGCTGCGTTCTTTCCGATCCGGCAATGCTCCTATCCTCATAGCCACGGGAGTGACTGCTCGTGGCATTGATGTCCGAAATGTCAAGCACGTCATCAACTACGACCTGCCATCTATTGAGCACGGGGGCATTGAGGAATACACCCACCGCATTGGTACGTAAGATTTACACAAATTAATGAGACGATTCTAATGAGAAACGGTAGGTCGAACTGGGCGAATTGGACATCGCGGCGTCGCCACGTCACTCTTTAACCCCACTCACGACGACGGCATCGCCAGCGTTCTCACCAGGACCCTCTTGGAGACGGACCAGGAGATCCCGGAGTTTCTGCAAATGTACATCCCGGAGGGTGAGGCTGCCAAGAAGCCAAAGTTTGAGACGGAATCGGACTTTGACCTGACGAAGCCCAGGAGTGCAGACTTCTACCTTTGGCAACGAAGGTTGTGAGAACAGCAACGGCTGGGGCGGCGGTGCTGGTCCGGAAGAGGAAGCTGCTGCTCCTTCTTCTGGCTGGGGTGGTCAGCCTGATGATCCTCACGGATGGGGCCAGCCTGCCGAAGCCCCTGCTACCAACGGATGGGGAACCTCGGCTCCCGCTGCTGTTGGAGCTGGCTGGTAAGAGCAGACATGCGCCGAGCAATGTTAATTTGTGGTTTGCAAGGATTTGATAGAGGCGAATGCAAGCTTACAGTCAAGGGAACTGGCCTTTTGAGACAGAATAAGCAGAAGAAAATTTCGCGACCTACTGAAGATAGCTCACACAGACAAGAACAGGTAGAAATGATTGGTAGTTTCTGATTTCCATAACCCAATGTCTGGACAGTCGTGACATGTTCACGCGACACGTGAGTTCGAGCTCCGAGGCCGAGATTCCGTGTGATTGATTGGTTGCTTTCGAAGCTTTAAATAGTGCGGCTAACGGGAAAATGGGATTCGATCGAATTCTGCCCCTGCCCTGCCTTTTTTTTTTTTTTTTTTTTTTTTGTTGGTTTATACATCACTCGATTGTTGGTCCGCGTCAACAAAGAACGTGATGATTTTCGCATTACATATTCCTCACTATTTCCCTCAGCCCCTTGGCTTTTCTTAGCACGTCGCCGTAGCCAAGCTCGACGACGCCTTGCATGAACCTCCAGCCCTTGTCCTGGCTAGCGACGGGATACTGCACGGGCGGCGGGATACCAGTCCTGATGCCCAACCATCCGAACCGATCTTCGCAGACGCTCTTGATATTGCAAAGGCCCCTCAGGCCTTCCTCGCCGCCAAAGCGGCCGTAGCCCGAGCCAGCGACGCCACCAAAGGGCAGTTGAACGGCGTAGTAGACGGCAAAGTCGTTGACGGCCACCATGCCGGCCTTGAGGCCGCGAACGATGGGCTTCATGGCGGGGTCGCGTTCCGAGCCGTGGACAGAAGCGCCGAGGCCGAAGTTCGGGGCGTTGGCAACGGCCAGAATGTCCTCTGCTGACGAGGACCTGGCACGCATCAAAGTCAGCACCGGGGCGAAGCACTCGTGTCGAGCAATCTTCATGTCGGCGGAGACGTCGACGAGCAGAGTGGGCTGGAAGTAATGACCCTTGGGGTAGCCGGGGTGCACGAATCTCTTACCGCCTGCCAGGAGGCGGGCGCCCTGCGAGACGGCATCCGCGATGAGGCCCTCCAGTCGATCAAACGAGGCGTCGGACACCATGGCGCCGACGTCGGCGTCGGGACCCAAGCGAAGGGCGCGCACACGGGGGTCAGCATCTCCACGAGTTTGACATAGGCGCCGGCGGCGCGATGACGCGCTCGATGCCAATGCAGTTCTGGCCGGCGGCCTGGAAGGTGCCCCGGAGGATGACCTCGGCTATGCGAGGCAGGTCCTTGATGGCCGAGTCGAGCACGATGAAGGGATCCTTGCCGCCGAGCTCCGCCACCACGGGCGTCAAGCTCTTGGCCGCGCTGGCGGCGACGTGGTGCGCAACCGACTGCGATCCGATAAAGGTGACGTGGCTGATGCCCGGGTGGGAAGTGAGATGGCCTGCGGTCTGGGGCCAGCACGCGACCGTCTGAATCAGCTGGGGATCGTGGCCGTGGGCGGCCAGCGCCCGCGGGCAATGCCGGAAAACCACGCGCTCGACCAGGCCGTCTGCTCCGAGACCTTGACGACAATGGCGTTGCCCGTGAACAGGGCGCTGACGATGGGGCCCATCATGTTGTGGAAAGGGTAGTTCCAGCTGACGAGCGCGGCCACCACGCCCAGGGGCTCGTAGTGCACCGTGTTGCGCTTGTGCGCCATGAGCAGGTTCGTCGGGCGAGGCGACGGCCTCAGCGCCTCCTCGCCGTGCAGCAGCGTCCACTGGATCTTTTCCACGGTGACGAGAACCTCGCCCAGCTGCGCGTCGACCAGCGTCTTTCCGCTGTCGAGCCCCGCGACCCTGCATATCTCGTCGGCATTGTCCATGACGTGCTGCATGAGGGAGCGCAGCACGGCCTTTCTCTCGCCCAAGGACGTCTCGGCCCATGCCTTCTGCGCCGTTGCTGCGGCCGCGATGCTGCGGTCGATGCCGTCCTGCGTGGAGGGGTTGACGAGGCCGAGGAATCGGCCCGTGGCAGGGGCGTAGCATTGGATGGCGGAACTGCCGGGCATCTTGACGCTGGTCTCGTCCACGGTGGACTCGGTATCCGGGAACTTTGGCCGAGGAACGGCGTATCGTCGTGGGCGGGGGACAGAAGAGCTCCCGTGGGCGGACAGGCAGACGCGGCCGAGCAAGGTGGTGAGGAGGACGGCGGTGATGGCACAGGCGACTTGCAAGGTGGGTGTTCTGCATACTCGAATAGGTCAGACACGGAACCGGAACCAATTTGGCAAGTGAGATATGTACGGATCAAGATGTGCTCTTGTTGCTCTGTGACGGGGTTCCTGGTTGAAAGCGCACTCACGATATGTTCCACTGGCGGGTTGCATAGTCGTCCAAGTCGAGCCAGGCTGCGCGCAGCTGCTCAACGGGTAGATACTCCATCGTGAGGCAGCTGGGGACAGAGACAGGCAACAGAAGCCACCTAATACATATTTCATGAACTTGTGAAGCTCAACTCAATTGAAATCTGACGACTTGACAAGAAAAGCTTGTGTGGGGCGGCGGCAGCCATTCCAGCCATTCCAGCCATTCATTCACTCACTTATTAGGGACAGGGACAGGGGCAGGACAGGCCCACAAATTCAGGCACACCAGAGTCCACCCAGAATCCAGCAGGTTCCAGACTCTCTCTCGACTAAAGACTGAAGAGATGATGTACCGAGACACTAGCAAGTTATTAATTGCTCATGTTTGCATTCATACTTCTTTTCATCTTCTCCAAAATGAAAGGCAAAAAAAAAAAAAAAAAAAAAAATCGGGGATATTCACATGTAAACACTCCGATATCCAGAGGCTTCCTCAATCCATGCATGCATCAATCAATGCGTCCGCCCGTAATACGCCCGCGTCAACACCAGACATATTCTCAACATGGCCCTGGAACTGCTTTGGCCATGACAAAAGCAACGCCGAGTCCGAGTGGCAAAGAAAACCGAGCAGATCAACACGAGGACGGGATCGAAAGTGTTTTGTCTGCGTCGCCCGCAGTAGATTGCCAATGTTCCCTCCTCGAGTTCCATCTCTTCCACCAAGAAATTCCAAGTGCGCAGACCAAGTCATCCGGCGCGAAACGAGTAAAATGAACAGACTCCCGACGAAAGAAAAACAAACAAGTGAACGTGTCATGCTCCATTCCGACAAACGCCATGCAAAGACAAATTTTCCTTCCACACAATTGGGAGGAAGACTTTTTTGTAAAGGAAACATCTCCTGGTGTGCCGCCAGTGGTTGATTTGTTGGTCGGATGTGGGTGTGTATGAGTAGTAATGTGTGCACGTAGGCTTGAACAGACAATGAAATGAACAAAGTGTAGGCAGGTAGGTAGGTGTTGTGTGGGCTTTTTTAATGCTTGGGTATTGCGACGACAACTCAAACATCTCAAAGATCGTTCATGCAGATCATGAAAACCAACCGAGGGGTTGGGAGACGTGGCGCCAGTCATGTTGGTCCATCAATCAAGGGCACAACGGCGGCTGTGGATGTAGGCTCTAATATACAAGGACAAGGAAAAGTTCAGTGCCTGGGATGGCGCAGGCCGAGTCCAACTTGGTTATGGTCTCTCTCTATTACATGTTGGCACTCTTGGTCAAAGACAGTCCTCGAAGCCTTGCTCTCACCCGACCACCACCAGGCTGGGCGAGCAGAATGGCTCGACTCAATCCGAGACAGTCGCGCTGCCGAGGTGAAATCGTTGATGGCCTCAAAGCTTGGTCGGACGCGGTCCATTGATGCACGCATCCGATCGTACGACGGTCTGGCTCGGTCTATCGAGGGGCGGCCATGTGCAGGGACGTCCAGTGACATGCGGTTAGCTGTGAAATTGGTTGAATCGCTGCCATTCTGTGTCCGATTGTGTGCCGTGGTGCGAGTAGCTGTCGATGGAGGGTAGATTGGTCGAAGGTCTTCGTCGACGCTGCCATAGGCAACGTGATTCGTTCGCTTCGGACTCTCCGCTCCTGGTTTTTGCTGGATGCTTTTTCGCTGGCAGCATCGGGGGCAGGCTTGTTGTCTTCGAGATGCGCAAACTTGCCCATGAGTTCCTGTTCTCGGATGATGTCGACGTCGTAAGGCAAGTACACCTTCTGGAGAGCCTTCATGGCGAATCGAGGAAACAGGCAAATGACTGGGACAATGAAGAACACGGCCCAAAATGTTGCTTCCCCGTACACCTGGGCGGCAGTGTGGTAGAAGTAGCCCGACGAGGTAAAAGACGTGTAGACTCCGGTCCAGAAGAAGATGAAGACATCACTGATCACCACAATGAGAAGCATAAGCCAGTCCCATCGATACGTATTCATCAGGATGTACCCGTTGATGGCCAGGATGGCAGGATGAGCAACATAGGCGCCGAATCGCAGTCTGTCCTCAAGGCCGAGTCCATTGAAGGTGACGGACTTGCCAGGGATGAATAACAAGTACGGAACGAAGAAGACTATGACGGATTGGTAAATGCCGTCCATCATGTAGAGCCTAAATGGATGTACACCATGATTAGCTGGGGTAAAGAATGTTCGCTGCCTTCAGTCATCTGAAAGTGCTTGTGATTATTCAAACTTACCAAAACTTTCTCTGTGTCCATTCCAACCGTTCGATGCCTCGTCGGTACAGTTCAGGCACAGCCAGAGAGACCGTGTCCGAAACATCCTGGTCGAGGACACCCATGATGGTCACGGGCACTGAAGTGAAGAATAGGTTGAACATGAGGATATAGGTGTAGTCGAAGAGATACGTCATGTCAAAGTCGCAAAAGATTTCGTACCAGAAGATTGCAAACGTCCAGACCATGTTCTTGTAAAAGAAATTGCTGATACTTTCCGCCAGCCTCCGGTAGGACCATCGGCCGTGCACGAGCAGCAACCTCTGCAGATACCTGAACTGTGCAACAGCGTAGTCAGACGACATGGCGGCTTGTCGACCTTCCAAGCCGGCAATGCCAACGCCAACATCAGCTTCTTGAATCATGGCAACATCATTGGCACCATCACCAATGGAGAGCGTCATGACATCCAATCCGTTCTTCACCATGGCGACGACGGCAGCTTTTTGTGCGGGACTGACCCGGCAGCACAGGACCGACCGACACTGTTTGCAAAGTAACAAAAACGTTTGCTTCAACGAGTCGTCGAGGGCCCAGCGGAGAGTGAAACCATCAATGATAATGCCATGAGTTGGGCCGGGAGGCTCATGGCTCTTCTTGGCCACTGCTAGGTCTTCGTCACTGCCAGTCAGTCCAAAGAATTGAAGGTGCTGGTCCAGCTGCTTCTTGACATTCTCAAGGAAGGCTTCGTCCTGAGCCTCTCCACTCTCATCCTCGTCGACCCGTAGATGAATCAGCTCCATGTCGTTGTTGAGCAAGTTGCACGAGAAGCCGATGTTGATGGCAGTCTCGACCTTGTCACCGGTCAAAACCCAGAGCTTGATGCCAGCCTTGGCGAGCAGGGCGATCGTATCGGGCACACCATCTTGCAGACGATCCTCAATGGCCGTGCCGCCAAGGAGGTAAAGATCTTGTTCGATTAGTTCAGCGACGTTCTCGAGCTTCTCATCGCGGTTTTCAAGAGCCGATGTTGCCACATCGTGCTCCTTCTTCCATTCGCGATATTGTTCCTCGCTGAGTTCCTTTCGAGCAATGCAAAGAGTGCGCAGACCCTCGCGGGCGAACATCTCCAAATGCTCCGCTGTCTCGCGTCTGAGTTGCTGCTGCTCGCCCCTCTTCAGGCGAGCATAAATTACGGAATCGGCACCTTTGCAGAACAAGACGATACGATCATCTGGCATGCGAACAATGGAGCTCATTCGCTTCCGAGTGGAATTGAACTCAATCGTGTTAAGAATGGGGTAGTGGCGCTCCTCGCCCATGACATTCAAATTGATGCCGTCACCAGAATGGCCCAACACGGTGAAACCCATGTCGCGGGCAGTAGCAACGAGAGCCTCCTCGTCGGGGACTGTGCTTTGAACGTCATCTTGGGAGGGTCGCCAGGGTCTTTCAGCAATGACAGTGTGGCACAGGGCAAGAGCCAACATGAACTCCTCAATGGCAGACTTCTGTTCTTGGCCGTGTTCTCCGGCCAGATCCGACACGAAGTCCGGCGCGATAAAAGTTAGGGCGTCATCGTGAAGGTATGGATTATCGTTGATTTTACGCAAGCCCTCAAGACATCGTACTTTCGCTGCGGCGATTTCAGCATGGATACGAGCGGCTTCCTCTCCACATCAACGCCCATTCGCTTCTGCATGCCAGCCTGGGCCTCCGTGTACGCCTCACCGTAAGGCTGACCGTTGATTGTGGCTTTCTTGAATTCCATAACATTTTGGGTCAGAGTGCCCGTCTTGTCAGAGAAGATGTATTCGATTTGCCCGACATCATCGGAGATGTTCCAGGACTTGGGAATACACGGCTGGTCAATTGGCTCGTAGTACATTTTGACGTCGTTGAAGATGAACACAGCCTGCAGTGTTCGCACGATTTCCAAGGTAATGTAGAGGGAAATGGGAACCAAGTTCTGGAACAGAATAATCGCGGCCCAAAAGGTAATAAAGCCACTCATAGGGGCGCTGCCACCAATTGACTCATATTCAAAGAAATGAAGCGAGGCATCCGTTTTTGCCCAGGCAACGCCGTTAACGATGGCGGCAATCAGACACATGATGATGAGAATGCCAAAATTGCACACAACGTTGAAGTTCATTTCTCTTGCGATTCTGGCACGTTTGCTGGGTGTTATGCCCGCATTCATCATGATTCGCGTGTCGTGGCCGGTAAAAACAACGACGCCGAGGATCCATTCCGTGTTTCGCAAGTGACAACCACGAAGCAAGAGATTATCAATGGTGATCGGCTCGGTCATTTTTCAGGCTCATCGTCGGGCAGGCCAGGAACAGGCTGCTGCCAATGAATGGCACCGTGGTATTTGTAAAGGTTAGGGTGAGGCGCCTCGCTCTCGATTCGGAATTCGGCGCGCTCACAATCGCGGGCATGTTTCATGGGACGACCACAACGAAGAGCCTGACGAACTTTGAGATTAGTCTCGCCATCCAAATTCTTGGTTTCCACGTAGCAGGCGCCATCGGGATCAGATGTGGAAAGGATGATAATGTCAGCGGGCAATTCGTCATCATTGTAGATTCGCACGAAATCTCCCACTTGAAGATCCTTCCAGGTATCCCTTTTGAAGCGAGCGCCTTGGGTACGTCTCGCGTAGTTGATCAAATCAGACTTCATGTCCCGAATGGCTGCTGCTCGCTGCGCATCTGCCTCGTTTGACAGTTCCTCGTCAGGAAACCGGATATGCGGAACGCCGTTCGCAGGGGTTGGTGATGGCACTGGCGTCATCTGGATATCCTCGCGTGCGTCGACAAAGACTCTCGGTTCCCAAAGGGCGAAGCCAGTGAGTTGCGGATCGATTGTCGAGTTCGAACCGTTTCAACTGAGGGTCGACCCCTTCTTCCTGTTCGGGATTCAATTTGAGATTTTGGCGCTCGGCTCGAAGCCTCCTTGCCTTCTTAGACCACATGCTCTCAATGGCATGCCAAATGCCACCAAAAAGTCGAGTGTTTGCCTTTTGAACCTTCTCCAAGTGGTAACATTGTCCTCCCGAACGTTGGCATTGTTCCAGTTATGCAGCTTATGAACAGGGGCGTTATTCAGCTCTATGTCGAGGATTGTCCTTCTATAATCTTCGACGGCATCCTTGGCAGCTGTGATGACAATAATCACGATCAATGGAACGGCGCTCAGGCCGGGATTGACTCCTCCAAAGATGGGGAAAATCTGTACGACGAATAGTTAGACATCTGCAGCCTATTGCAAACGACAATTCATAATTTGAAAATTGCAAGCCAAGAGAGAGAGAGAGAGAGAGAGAGAGTTGGACATACCACTAGGATAACCAAGAACAAGAAGAAGATGTTGGCCACGTTGTGAAATTGAAACCACAAGTTTTGGGGATAAAAGACAGTGGCGTGTATTTTGCCGTTCGAATCTTGTTACGAGGAAATGTGTGTATAGGATCCCCATCCTCGAGAAGTTCCTCAGGTAGGGGTAGATTGAAATACAGCATTCGGATCGAGTCCTCTTCGTCATCAGACTCGTCCTCGTCTTGACCTTGATTTGCAGTTGGATCATTGTCACCGTCCTGGCCAGGATCACGGTCCTCAAAGAGTGCACCATTTCCATCGGTTCCGGCGGCGTCCTTTTCGGATTGTGTTCGTTTATGCTGCATACGGTTGAGGAGAGACAGCCGCTTGTTGTTGCTGCTCTTGACCGTCATCTTGCGAGTCGCCCATCTTGCCCGTTGAGTATGAGTCTTTAATAATTTGGGATCCGGACTGGTAGAGGGCTCATGATGAGTGTGTATTTGCGGGCGAATGCCCGTTCAACCCGAGTACACCAGCCAGGATGCGGGTGGTGGGGGATGAGAAAAAGGAGGCGTCGTGTCAGATAGGAGACCTCTGGCGCGGTCGACGCGAATCAAGGTAGCCGCTGGTACTGGAGCAAGCAAAAACAAGAGAAACGGCACCAGTAGCAGGCGACGAGTTGAGTATTCGGGTCGAGAGCAAGATTTCGTCGTCGTGGTCGCGGTGGTCGTGGTAGGTCGAGTGAGGAGCAACAAAAGGTTCGTTACGGGTTGACGATGCCACGATTCTGCCAGCGGAAGGAGGAAAAAGAGCCGGCAGTTTAGTTTACGGAGTGCTACACGGCAAGCCAGGCTCTGCAATCCCCTTGGAGCTTGGCTGGGCTGGCACAGGCCACTGGCACTGGCACTGGCACTGGCACTGGCACTGGCACTGGCACTGGCACTGGCACTGGCACTGGCACTGGAACTGGCACTGGAACTGGCCAGTGGGCCTCGCCCTACACCGTACATACATGTACAGCGGCTCCGGACTTTGCGGCCAGTCAAAGGGGCGCCGGTTGATTGGGATGGAAGGGGTGGGTGGCACGAGGTAGACACTCATTACAGATGCGCCGGTAAGATACATGGGATCTCCTCGCCTGGTGGAGCAATGGTACTTCGGACATGGGCGCACCACCGCCCGGACACGACGGCTTTTTCCTGAACAAGCAACACCCATCTACAACAATGTACATACGGATACCAAGTACGGAGACTGGTGCGATACATGTATAGCGCATAGCGCCATCATGAACATATCATGCCCCAGCCCGCCCCAGCCCTACTTTGGCAAGCAAGTAAGCAATAATGGGCACATTTGGCCAGGGTGAGACAGTAAGACCGTGGGAGGGACTAGCTAGCAAGCAGTCATGGCGGATGGAAGCCTCGCTCGCTAGACTCGAGGGCGGCTGGCGGGCAGCGATTAATAATAATACTCGGTGCAACAACAATGCCCAATATTGCCGTAATACTCGGGTGTCCCATTCCACCTTCCAGCCGAGGCGGATCCTCGCTCCTCCCGGGCCATCCGTCTCAAATCTACAAAACACAATGGTTCTTTTTTTTTTGGGGGAAGGGGCCGCCAATCTCACCAGACAGCCGGATCGCGATGCGCATTGGCTCTCAAACTCGGCCATGGAGCGAGCAATTGGCCCGTCAGTCAGTCAGTCAGTCAGTCAGTCGTGTGCGTCGCGACTTTTAGGGCCCTTTTATTGCGAGCCCACGATGCGGTTCACACCAACTTGCCAACTTGCAAACGCGTGCTAGGCCGGGAGTAATCCCTTTCTTCCTGCCTAGGAATTGTAGGAATTGGCCAGCTGCATTGCCCAATGCCCAGCAGGGTTTTTTTTTTTTTTTTTTAAAGAAAAACGTTAAAAAAACATCCGGGGCTGGGCTCTACTGGTCAGTCAATTGGCCAAACCCTGATTTATTAATTTACCCAGATTTACGGAATTCGAACCCTGGTCTTATTATTTTATGTACATATGTACTTGCGACAGGACAGGACAGGACAGAGACGAGACGGCCGCCTGGCATGCAAAAATAAAATCAGAGACTTGCAAGATATTCAACATTTCTGCTCCGATACATTGCCGCTGCTCCATCATGCATAGGATGATGAAATAGCTCCGCCGTGGACAAATGGGGCTGGGACGAGCACTTCAACAAAGGCTCCCTCCGTCATCTCGATATCTCCATCACGTAAAAGCTGATGAGTAATGCTGGCCCAGCGCATCCCCACTGTGTATTTCCTCGTGGTCTCTGTTCGACGAGAAATCTCCGCAGTGACGCAGCTGCGCACGTCCAACTCGCCTCACTGCTGCAACTCTCCACTCTCCGTCATCGATGGAGGGAGCTGGGAGCCTCTCCCCACAGTTAATAAGCGATTGCTTTGTCGTGCCTCTGACGGCGATGACGATGTCTGCACCGAACTTGATGCCGATTTCTGCTAGTACATAGGAATGATAGGAGGACTCTTCAACCACTGTCTCAGCTGCATGCGAGACATATCTCATGCATTACTGCTCCTCGTTTTGTCCTCATTCCTGGGCTGGGCAAACAATCAGCAAGATGGCACTCCTTCCCCGACATAGTGCTGATGCCTTTCAGAATGTCAGGGAAGAAGACAACGATGACGCTGGAAAATGGTATTCATCGTTCTGCGAGTCAGACTCTCCAGTCCGAATTGTGGCCTGTTTTATTAAAAAAAAAAAAAAAAAAAAGCAATTGTAAAAATAGCGTCCGGCAGATCATTAAATTAGCAGTCGAGATGGTTGACCCCGCCCCTCTGATTGGCCTGAACGCGCCTACGACCGCTGAGACGCGCCGAAACCAACAACGTCAAGAATGACACACTTGCATTGAACTTCACGAAACTGGAACAAGCTCGCCAGAGACCAGAGACCAGAGACCAGAGACCAGAGACCAGAGACCCCAACTTGCTGATATTAGTCACAGCCAGCTTCAAACGGCGCTTTGTCTACCCAGATAGATCATCATGTCAACATCAAATGGCAGGAACACCACAGGAAAAAGCAGAAAAGAACCTGGATCTGGACCTGGCGGGGCAGGCATCCTGAGCTTCTTCAAACCGGTTGCACGTTTGCCTCCACAATCATCGACGCCAACTCCGAGTGCCTCACAACAGCCAGTCAACTCTTCGTCTCCATCTCTTCCGTCTCCGTCTCCGCCTCCTCCTCTTCGCCGCCAGGCTTAGCCAGCACGCCCCCGAAACAATCAGGACGGAAATATGTGCGTCTGATGATGATAGCAGTGATGGAGACTATTCCGATGAGTCGCTCAAAGACCTCTCATGTCTTCTCGGCCACACTAAAAATGCTGCTACTGCGCCTCAGAAGTCCCCTCACAACCCTCACAATCCATATGCTACGCCAAGGGCAAAGAGGACTGCAATCGCGTTCCATTCGTCACCACCGGCGCCTATCCCCAGGCATAAATTTGACTTGAAGGCTTTGGCAAATGATGCAAGATGTGATGATGCCACCACGGCGAGCTCTCTGAGAGTGAAGCAGACGGTCAGTGCGGCCAAGGAAAGGAAGGAAGTCCCTTCCAACAGCTCGGCTACAGGAGATACCATCGCTGGAATCGTTAGAGAAAAGGGCGGCCAGGACCAGGATGCCCAAAAAGTGCTTCGGGCTGTCCAGAGATCTGAACAGTCTCAGTGCCAGAACCGGTACCTGTTTTTCGAGGAGACGTACAAACCATCTTCGTTGCCAAGAGCACCCACACTACCCAGAAATTCGCCCTGGATCCTTTTGACCCAAGGTAGTGCCAAGACTAGAGAGCAGCACCTCACATCAGGTGTACCGCAGACTATCCTACGCATGAACGGCGGCTTACCAGATTCGCTGTTCGAATGGATGCTGGATTCTTTGTGTCTTCAGCCCTCCATTATTGCGAGGCAAGAGTACTGCAACATGATTGCTGGTTGTCTGGAACAGATCGACCGTCTCCTGACGGCCGAGCGCATTGGACAGCTGTTCATTCTCCTGGGAGCGAGGAACTTGGACCGTTCAAATTCGGACCAAAGCGTCTTCAACATAGGGCATGAACCATACGAGGATCGAGATTGGTCCTGCCTACAGTCTTTCATAACTCTGCTTGGAATTACAGCCAGCCAATTATCTATCCATGCTGCCATGTATGCCACGCAGACACTCGTTCAGCTGGCGCTAGATAAATTCCTAATTTGCAATGTCGAGGTACTATCAGTCTTTGAATACGCAATCCTAGAGTTAACGGCTGCCATCCCAACTCTGTCTTGGGACACCTTTGTAAGTTTCTTCAACTCTCCTCTCGCATGATCCCCAAAATCTCTAACCAGAACAAAAGTGCTTCGAAACCAGTGCTTTCCTGGGGAGATCAAGACCCGCAACATTAAAGTCACGGCTCTGCTATGCATCCCCATCGGTTCAAAACGCACACACGATCTCCGAAGACGCATAGCCGTTTCAACACTGCTCCCAGACGATGCCCTTGCTCGCCACAACTCAGAAGACATAGTAACTCTCCGCACCATTATCGACTGCCTTCACGGTGAAAGCTTTGCCATCAAACCGACCACTGACTTTACCGAACTACGCGCCAGTATCATTCTGCTCGACATCGCCGTCGACGACGGGACCATTGTTCATTTTGATGATCGTGACGATGAGAAGAAGTTCAACGAGGAAATAGACGAGCTAGCGGGCAAGCTTCGCGAAATATGGCGCAAGACAAACGATGCAGGGATGAGACTGGCGCGCACCGAGGCAAAGAGTGTGGTGGAATGGGTACAGCAACGCTTGCTGCACAGCGTACGGACGAGGAAGGAGGCGAGGAAGAGCGTTTTTGATCTACCTGGCCAGCGGGAGGATCCTTTCTTGCCTCGTCAGAGGGACTATATGCACAAGTTTCTGCAGAGAAACCCAAGTCGCCAGCGGCGCCGGCTGCGGCTGCGATCGCGGCTGCGGAACAGCATGCGGATGAGGTGGACGTGGCGGACGAGGCAGAAGAGGGGGCAAGGAGGACGAGTGGCCGTATGCCTTTGAAATTGATGATGATACAATTGTCGTGGCCGGGGATGAGATCTACCCGTGCAGAGAGACTGGATGGTATCACGTTTTGGACATTGGAATGAGACGTGATATGATTGATATGACAGCGTCTATAAATACTCAACTATGACGAGCCTCAATAAGACGTATTTTATGGACAGTACATCCATATTTTGATCAAGTTTGTTGAATTTTATTATATTTTACTATCATCATTTTTGCTCATTGGTTGTGGCACGGATTTGGGAAGACATCGGGATTGCTGGCGATACCCAGCCAGTGTGACAGTTGACATTTACGAATGAATTGATCAAGTTTATAATACAGCCTCTAAGCTACGATTTCATGGACTGAGGTACAGCTTTCAAAAAAAAGAAAAAAAAATTCCCATAGCAGGAATCCCCATGCAAGTCTTGATGCCGAACCCCGTAAAGCACAGCGTTTGTTTCTGTGCCTCACAGCTCCTTTGCCTTCGCCAATCGCTCAGCATTACTCCAATAAGTGGCCTGTCAGCAAGCGGACTACACTCCGTCGAAGCCCATGCACGCTCTTCTCCATTCCACCGGGACGAGGTTGTAACACGGTTAGTCGAAGAATTTTCGGTTAGGGTTCTTCCCGAACAAGGCCTCTCGGACAGCAGGGGCGGAAGAGTCTTTGAGAAGCTCCAGTCGAGTCTCGAAGGTGTTGTTGATGTCAATCTTGCCGCTGCCGCTAACAATTACGACGCCTCCAGCTCTGCAACATTTTAGTGTTTACTCGAAGACTTGGGAACGGGGACACAAGCGGGAGCCGGTCGGTAGTAGGTAAAAGGAAGGGCAAATACTCACGATCCCTCAGGCAATGGGTGGGCCTCGTCAATCTTTGCCTCAACATCCTTGCCCACTTCCTTCTTATACTCCTTGACGGCATCCTCAATCGCCTTCTTGACCACGTCGTTGTCCTTCTTCTAGCCTGGACCAGCAGCTTGGGCTCGTTCAGAGCATAGAAGCCCTCGAGGAGGAGACCCTTCAAGATCTTCTGGTACTTGCCCTTGTCCTGGGCACCGCCCGTCAACTTCTTCTGGGCCTCCTCGAACATGCTATCGAGAAGCTCCTGGCGAGCGCTCAAGACCTTCAGCCTCGTCTTGTTGGCGACGGTGGAGCGAGTGATTTGCTGAGACATGGTGGCCTGCTTGAACTTCTTCTCGTACTGGCTGTCAATGGAGTCGGTCTCCTGGCGGACGAGCTTGGACTTTTCGATTTCGAATTCTTCGTTGGCTTTTATTTCAATCTCGCGAGCTTTTTCCATGGCTTCTTGTTTGATGAAGGCTGTCATCTTGCGGAGCTCATTGTCGACCTAATCACACGAGACGAAGTAGCATGTTAGTCGGAGGGTTTTCTCTTCTAATGACGGTTTTGCATGGTGCCCGCATGTTGAAGCGCAAGTGTACATGTGGGAGACATGTATGTGTCGATGCTGGATGTCAACATGCGAATCATGACGACGGTGACAAAGCCTGGCGTACCTGCTGGTCGGACAAGGCGCGTTGCGACATGCTGTCTGGGCGACTGTCTGGGCGACTGTCTGGGCGACTGTCTGGGCGACTGTCTGGGCGACTGTCTGGGCGACTGTCTGGGCGACGGTGCCACCTTTGTAGAGAGGAGGTTGGAGAGGCGGAGAAGAGACTGCTGGGATTCGAGGTGTTGTAGCTATCACGTCGGACTGGGAAACCGTGCAGCCTGGCGATGAGAGGTTGATGGATATGGCGTCTGGCCGGGAGTGGAGTGGAGGTACGTCGAGGCCAGAGGAGCTGTGACGCTTCAGGTTCTACGCCAAGTCAGTTAGCTAGGGTGAGCATTCCGCGAAGTTGCAGGGCAGCCACACAAGCACATCAGCCACAACGTCCACATACATACGGAGTACAGAACCCCGCTATTGCTGCATGACGTGCATCACATGACTGGCTACGAGAGCACAACAGGCCACAACACACAGAGCCTGCCAACCTGCCTGTCTGGTCTATGGCCTGTGACCTGTGACCTATGACCTATGGCCTATGGCCTATGGCCTACAACCCACTGTAATGCGCCGCCGCATTGACCAGACCTACTAGCCTACTACTAGCTACTGCAACAACCAGACGAAACCAGGAGTTGGTTGTTGTTGCCGGAACAATCTTGGCGCATGCCGACCAAGCTGCAACAGGCGAAGAAGAGGTTTGTTTCTTTCTGCATTTTGCATCCTGCATCCTGCGTCCTGCGTTATACATCCCGCGAAGCATGCGCGAAGCGTACTGACATGTCCCTGCGCCAGCGCTCTCATTTATGAATTATTCTTACCGTCTTTGCCTCGACAGTGTGGTCGGTCCCTCGTTTGTCCTCCACCTCCTGCTCCGCGACTCGCACACTCGCACACCGCAACGCCACGACAGACACTGACAGACACGTTGGAGCACGAGCCTCGACGTCGATAAACGATCTCAAGCCTCGACTCGCATGGTTTCCCTATCCCGCTCGCTCGGCATAGGCTTATAGAGGCAATCGCTGAGCATTGCCCATGCCATCGTCAATGTCATCTAGTCCTACGTGCATCTGCCAGATGACGGTGCATTTGGGTGCTGCGCGATGAAATACGTTGGGGCCAACTCCCTGGCGGGAGTATTGCTGTATGCATAATCCCTTTGATGGTTGTGTTCCAATGCTGACTTCACGATGCCGTAGCTTGGAATTCTCGTCGGCCTGATCTCGACAGGCGTGCAAAGCCTGGGTCTAACCTTGCAACGAAAGTCGCATATTCTCGAGGACGAAAAGGGCCCTCACGATGTCCGACGGCCGCCCTACCGACGGCGCAGATGGCAGCTTGGAATGGGCATGTTCATTATAGCAAATCTGCTCGGCAGTACGATTCAGATTTCCACCCTGCCGTTGCCGGTCCTCTCGACATTGCAAGCCGCGGGGCTCGTCTTCAACTCGATATGCGCGACGCTGATACTCAGTGAACCTTTTACGCGATGGTCACTCTGCGGCACGTTGCTTGTCACGACGGGGGCTGTTTTGATTGCCATATTCGGGGCCATCCATCGCCGGCGCATGATCTGGATGAGCTCCTCGTATTGTTAAGCAGGAAGCCGTTCGTCGTATGGATGATACTCAGACGCTTTTCGTCGTGGGTCTCGGCACCGCCACGGACTTGGTGAACAACATGTCGAGCATGTCACACAACTCTCGCTTCAGGCTTGTTCGCGGCATCATATATGGCGTCATAAGCGGCGATATCTCAGCCCACGCGCTGCTGTTTGCCAAGTCGGCCGTCGAGTTGTGCATCAAGACAATCGGCGGCAGCAATCAGTTTTCGCATTGGGAGGCGTGGGCAATCGTCCTCGGCCTAGTCTCACTGGCTCTTTGCCAGCTCTACTACCTACATCGAGGTCTGAAGCTAGTCTCTACCTCGGTTCTCTATCCTCTGGTATTCTGCGTATACAACATCGTTGCCATTTTAGATGGTCTGATATACTTCAACCAAGTCAGCTTAATTCCGCCCCTACATGCCGGACTCATTGCGGTTGGAACCGTCATTTTACTTTCTGGCGTTCTCGCTCTGTCTTGGCGGCTCAGCGATGAGCAACATGCGCCTGGCGTCGGGCAGTCAACGCTGGCGCCAGGGCTTGGACTCGTTGATGACACGGAAGGAGAAGAGGAATCTCTACTCAGTTCCGAGGCTGCGGAGGAGGAGCAAGCGGATGGCGCCAATGGTTATCTCACGTTCCCGACTGCCAATGGTGACACGACGCCGATGACGCCAACGCAGAAGAAGAAGTTCCGGTGTGCGGAGCGAGCCGAAATCTGGGGCGAGCTAGAGGATCAGGAGGAGGCTGCGACGCCAACCGGGCGGCTGCGGTCAACAACGCCGCAGCCGGGGCAATCAGAATCAAGTCCGCTTCTCGGCGCCGGGAGAAGACCAGTCAGTGGCTCGGCGGCAACGCCCGTAGAAGAAGCTGGCCCAAGCAGCGAATCTGGCCCTCACAGATTCGGTCGTCGGCGAAGAAAGAGCACAGGATTCCCTGGCATCGTAGCCCGAAGAAATCTCCGACAGCGACAGTCGTCCATCTCAGGATCGTTGGGCGGACTGCTCCGGTCGATCCCCTGGTTGCGTGGTGGTCGACAACAGCGCTCGTCAATCAGCCGCTCCGTCACGGAAGACGATCCAGCACGACGGTCCCGTCCTAATAGCGCAGGCGGGCCGTCGAGTCCCATTAGAAGAGCCGGCAACGACTCGGCTGTATGAATGGTGTGGGTGGTGAAGGCCTCCTCGCCCGTCGGACCCCTTCCGGTACGGTGCGTGGTGGCGTTGCGTGGCGTGGTGGCGTTGCGTGGCGTGGTGGCGCGGCGTGGCGCGGCGAACAGGCGTACTGGACATGTTGCAAACAAATCTCGTCACAATTGGGTAGTCTCTAATATTCCTTTCCTTTATTTTCCTTTTTCCAAGTTCCCTGAAGGTGACGGCGGATATAGCAAGGGCATTTGCGAATTGGCGTTGAAACCACGGCATCAACCTGTAACGCGGTGATATCATCTCACTCGACCATTATTTTAAACAAGCATTCCCATACACGCATTGATGAAGGAATGGAACGCACCAGTCATGTCGTGAGTACTGCACACCGTCTGGTAGATCATGTAATTTGTTCACTGCGTTTTCACAGGGTTCACATGAAGTATCTGTCTGCACTAAATGATTTCAATACGCGACTCCATGGGTAATGGCCGCTGCTTGAAACCCATGCTATGCACCAAATCTATTAATTAATTTTTAAGATGCCAAAAAAAAAGTAATAAATGTCATGAACATCATTGTCATTGTCCTGCACAGCAGAACAAATTCTGTTCTCAACCCGTCTATCCTCTCCATCTCATCAATATCGCGTGGCCATGCGAACCACCTTCAAGCCTGAACTCTTCATTTAAATGGTGCGGTACCCGCTCTTCTCATCGATATTGCGATATCGCTCTCGCTCCTTGCGGTCTTTGAGGAGGCACGCGATGGAGAGGATGAGAATGGCATCGACGCCTGCGCAAATTAGTACTTTGGAGACTGGACAGACGTGTGGAAGGGGTAGGAATAGGTGCCACCGCTCAAAGAGGATCGCCGGGATACAACATACCGACCATGCCGAAGAGAGTCGTGAAGATGTTGTCTATGGAAATGTTGGAGAAGCTTGATATGGCTGATCCGCAGCCGCGGACGAGGGCTGCTGCTGCAGGACTAGGACATGCTGGGTCGGTGATGAAGGCGGGTGTTGTGGCGTTGTAGTAGCCGCAGCATTGAAACTGTTCAAATTAGTTTTTCAACCCCGTTACGTGATTCCGGCTCTTGTCAATTTGTGAATTTTTTTTTAGGGGGTGGTTTTGTTCTTCAAGTAGCAATGGAGCATATCGGGTCAAAGGGGCAGCACGGCACATACAGATTGCTGAATCAAAGACTGCACCTCAGGCTTCAACATCAGGTATGTTGGGAAAAATCCATCCTTGATGCGCAGCGTCATGACCCAGAGATAGACGCCCAGGCAGAGGGTGAACAATCCGCATAGGACGATCATGTATCCTCCTGCTTTGAGCCACGCCCTAATAGGTGACATGAGCCCCAGCAGGGTAAAGGCAAAGGTTGCGAGGATGAAGGCGCCGTTGACGATGCCCGCCGTGAGGGGAACATGCCGAAGAGCAGAGTAAGGATGGCTTCATGTCCACCCTTGGGCTGGTTCCCGATTTGCGACTGCGCGATGAGTGAGAAGCCGAGTTGCAGGGCGCCGGTGGCAAGAAAAAGAATGTTGATGCCGAGAGTTGTGATGAAGACCTTGTTGGCCATTTTCTGGTTTTTTCTTCGATAGTATAATTTCTTTGGATGTCTTGTAGATGATTTGTTTGGTCGTTATCAAAGTCCTGCTTGCTCCGGGTACACGCGGTGCTGAGATGTCCTCGTACTTTGGTTATTTGTCCACACAAACATGGAGTGATGCCCAGTGCAAGTATTTTTCTTGAGGAGATTACGCCGCTTCCGATTATCGACGACCCGCGCCTGTACAGTTTGCGTAGGTTGTTTGATCTATTGAGCCGGAAATTGGAGAGTGAAAGACTAGAGTTCGAAGTAAAAGCGCCCCGATGAATCGAGAATCAATCGAGCGGTAGATGGAGGCGGCGGCGGCGGCGGCGGCGGTCAATGCGAATATGGAATACGAAGTTCAAAGTTGGAAAATTCAAAATTCGAAAATTCGAAAAGATAGAAAGGCGACAAAGGAAATGGTGAGGGCATCCAGATACCTCGCCTGCGTGTGTAATGAATGTAATGCCAAAGGCAAAGTGAGGGAAGAAGAAGGAGAGGCAAAACACCGTGTCAAAGGCGGCAGCCAGCGCAGAATGCACCTCCTAGTCAAAACACCCGACTTCTCCTGCCGCGCGTGGCCATCAACTGATGATGGCGGCGTTGAGACAGTTCGGACGTTGTTCGTGTGTGGGCGTGTGTGGGCGTGTGTGGGCGAGTTGGCAGGAAGTGGGCAGGAAGTGGGCAAAAGTGGGCAAAAGTGGGCAAAAGTGGGCGCGATCAGACAAAAACCGTTTCAGGCCCGTGTCAGGAGTCAGGGCCCAGTGCGCACCACCTGGCAACAGGCCCGCTCCGGGCTGGTGGCCAATCAATACCCTGCATCTCCTCCCAAGTCGCCTGATTAGGAGGTGCGGTCTTGGGGTCTTGCTGTATACATACATACATATACATGTCTTTATGCTCCGTATCCTGTTATATGATCGGTCCTCTGCGATCTTGCTTTTAATTGCTCAAATATTCTGCTACCATCGCGTGGGCGCTGGGCACACACACTGTGGTGTTGCTACTTCTTTCCGCCCAAAGAGCATGCACGGGAGGCAGACTTTGTGCCCACTGTCGACCCTGTCCGTTCAACAAAATGTCGTGATACTTTTTAACTTTTTGGACCTGCAAAATCAAGGTGCATGCCTCGGCCGCTCTGGTGTGAGCAGTGCAGAACTATTACTATTAGCAGGGAAACTCGGCGTAGGGAATCCGAGGTTACGCGCAAGGGGTTTGGCCCTTGCCTTGGAATCTCGACATGCATTCATCGTGAATAACATAGTAATAGCATAATGTATGCAAGCACTCGATGTCAAGTGCACATCATGTCCCTCCTGATAAAACGCATCGCGTTGATTCATGTCACATTGACTCCGTACCGACTGGCTTGCATGATGCCGACGGGCCAGAGCTAGGAAGCAAACGACCAAACAGACAGCTGGTCGACACGTCTCCGGGGATTATTATCAGACGTGATCCGCAATTGCTAGAGGCTTTTATGAGCTTCAATGCAAGGCTGCTGCTGCCGTGTGCAATCAATCTGTCGAGGTGTGCTCATGTACGTCACAAGATTCACAACACGTGTGGTTGTCCTACATACAGCCCGCGGTACCAATCTACGTAATACTGGCACTAATCAATAACACGCTCCTCCTTCATGCGGAGGGCCGTCACTGGTCAGTGTGCAACACAGCGTATAGAAATGATGATAATACCCTCGCGTTGCGTCCGGCCTGCAGCGAGGTAGACTTCTTCTGCATGTGCACTATGGTGCTACTTCACCTCCCCACATGGAAACTGCATTAGGGTCTCTATCGTCTTG
The DNA here is from genome assembly GCA_023658505.1 of Epichloe gansuensis. Taxonomy (NCBI): domain Eukaryota; kingdom Fungi; phylum Ascomycota; class Sordariomycetes; order Hypocreales; family Clavicipitaceae; genus Epichloe; species Epichloe gansuensis. The sequence continues at coordinate 7,732,548 of CP098281.1, forward strand.
TTGGCTCGCGACAATGAATTGCTTCTCTTTGTCTGAAAAGAGGGCTACCACTCAAGTCAGTTGGATAGATAGACAAGTGTGTTCGTGTTGTTATTGTTGCATGCTTGTTGACATTACAGCAAGAATTCAATCATTTCGAATGTGTATAAATGTGCGGGGTGTTTCACCACGTTGCCTCATATCCGCGCATTCTGCATTTCTGCACCACAAAGACCAGATGCAATCCTAGCTGGCTAAATTCCGAGGTGTTTGCGACAAATATTGAGGCGCAACTAATTCATCCTAGAGATGACTTGTTCGTTCCATCAGCTGGTAGAAAGGTATTGTCATCATCGCTGTTGTTTGATCATTAGGGTGCTGTACGGAGTGAAGGTACGAAGCAATATTATGACGGCCTGATTGTCAGCCACCATCGAAAGGTAGGCACAATGATGCGGTGCCGGGTAGTATGTATGATTGTATGATTCAAAGTTGACTCACAACTGTTGATCAACAATATATTACATATGTATGTTCCACATGAAACAACGCATCGATGTAAACATACATAATTCCACGCACATGCGGGTGAGAGACTGAGCCGAATGCCTCCACTATATGAAACGGGCCAAGATAAAAACCTCCTTACAACGGAGTACTGTTCCGTTGAAAGTGATTGGCAATGTGACCCTGCCTGCCACCCTGGCAGCCTGGCTTGGGAAAAAACCTCTGGAGCAAGGAAATGAACGAATGGTGCGAGTGGGCCTTCTGGGGAATTTGGCGGGTGGTGGGCAAGATGTGAAGTTTACCTTGTACATATGTAATATGTAAAGACCAGCGAGCGGTACGGAGTACGGAGTAGTGTGGCCGCTAAAATAGCCTGGTCGAGGCGACCTGGGCCGCTGGGTTCTGTGTCAATTATTATCCTTGGTGAGCAATTGCGATGAGCATATGCCTCTGTTTTCTCTTTCGCGGGAATTCGGCTATCAGAGAACGCGATGCGTGTCGTCGATACGTTTGGTCATGTTGTACTGCCAGTGTTCGAGAGTGTTTGATGTTGATCAGGGCCGGCCTCCCGCAAGAGTTTTGTTTCACGCTCGAACAGGGCAACTCCAACAGATTGAGTGCCCAGTGTTCACGGTTATGACCTTGCAGGTAGCAGAACTTGTTGGGCTAATAAGTATGGTATGTCCCGAATACGTCCCGAATACCTCGGTACTTTAGCGCGAACAACATGCTGGGCTTACCGTACGGAGCACTTTGCAGTGGATATGAGAAAAAAAAAAAGCAATACGAGATAGTGGCCATCAGTTGACGCTCCCTTTGGTGCTAATGACGCAGACTCAAAGCCGATATCTGACAAGACGATGGTCACTACTTGACGGATGAGCTTGCAGCCTGAGGCATTTATCAGTCGCTTTGATCGTCTCTCTACATACCGAGTGATCCGTATGTTCTGGTCTTTTTATCGGAGACGATTTTTGAGAGAGTCAAAGAGGCTCTACATTCTCATGCTGCCTGATGCGATACCCTTCTGCGCGAAGCGTTCGTACTTGACACCTGAGGTGGACGAGCACGCAAGTTGTCTCTTTTCTCTCTATATCATGAATTCGTGTGTCCGGACGTGTCCGCGATGGGACATGGTATTCAGGCTAGGCAGGATGCCCCTCCGGGAGTGCGGTTGATGGGGTTGATGACCCCGGGTGTCTTGCTTCCATGTTGCTGCGCCCGGATAAGCTGGGGTGGTCTGCCTGCCTGCCTGCCTGTCTGCCTGTCTGTTTGCCTGCCTGCCTGCCTGCCTGCCTGCCTGTCTGTCTGTCTGTCTGTCTCTGTCTTCTGTGCTGGAACTTCGGAAGGAATTTTACGGCTGGGGTGGGTGGGCGACTGGGGTCAGAAAAATGAACGAGATTGTGTGAACAAGCAGTTTAGACTCGACTCGACTCCTCGGCAGAGCCAACCAGAGACGCTGCAGAATCCAGCGCAATGTATGTTCTCCGTAATCGGTAGTAGATAAGGGCAACCCGCCCGGAGAATTTTGAAGGAGACTGGCGCTGGTGGTACAATCGACACGCAGCAATTGGACTGTGCCGCGAACAAGGCCGCGAACAAGGCGAATGAATGAATGAGCGCGCATGTGGTGGTTTCCCGCTCGTACGCAGGCAGCAGCAACCTGCAAGCAGTCGGCGGACATGGCAACGGCAATGGCACGTACGGTGCTAGCCCTGTATCGGTACTGTCAAGACGCGGCTGACATGCGTCCATGCTTGTTTCCGGCCCACTTGGGATCCACCTTGTCGCCGAGTCTTCATTCCAACGCCATCTCAATGCTTGGTTCTAATACTCCGTACTGTGTATCTGTGTATCATGTATAATTAGTAAGGCTGCTCAGGTGATTACTTTTGGCTCTCCTCCAACTTGCAAAACAACAAGCTGTCCGTTCTTGGAGAAGGACGAGGCGGCAAATTCGGACCCCAGCGACACCCCGTCCAAGTATGTAGGCCCTGGCCGGTTCTTTTCCCTGCCTTGCGCCCCTCCAGTCTGCTTTTTTTCCTCCAGTCCCTTGGTGCTTGTCGTCCTGCTCCACAACCGAGAGGATTCGCGGTGGCAAGTTTTAGGTTCCGATCCTGCTCGTCGCTCGTTGAATTGGAACCTGAATGTTCGTCTAGAATGTATGTTATACAACGATTTTATGTTCAATGCCGTACATGTATGTACACGTTGGATAGTAGCGTTTTTTTTTTTGAGGGGCAGGGGGCAGGGGCGGGGGAACCTCGAAAGATGCATCTTCCATTATGTACTCCGTAGACGCAAGCCCAGGCCGTTCCTTCCTTCCCTCTGGGGTTCCATTTCGTGCGAGGTACCTAGTACCCTCCCCATCATGTCCGCGTCGTGCTAATAAGTCGTCCAGGCCAGCCCCTCCGTACTCCGTAGTACCTTGAGTCTTGTCACCACTGACCAGTCTAGCAACCGGTGTCTCGCTCCTACCCGTCATCGGATATTTCGCTTAAGTAAAAGCGCCCCGTCATATTCACAGAGGATGCGTCAAGGCCGTTGAAGAGTGCCGCCGAATAAATCAATAAGAACCCAAGACAGAGCGATCCCTAAATTGCCTGGCTCGCTTCCTTCCGCGCCCACATCTGGACCACTCCCACGACACAGACCAGACCAGACTCGATCAAGAAGAGCGCGCCCCCAACCAGGCCTGCCCTGACACTGCCCTGACTGCCCTGACTGCCCTGACTGCCCTGACCTGCCCACTGCCCTGAACCAGGACCTTCTGTGACACAAGCACCCAAGGGCCACTACAAGGCACCGCAAGGCACCTCCCTCCCTCCTCCGCTCGCACCGCCAGATCCAGTATAGATCCATCGGCACCACGCTCAAAACAGCATCTCCACCACTTTGTTCCCTTTTCAGTCGACTTTCAAGACGTCGACGTGCACGAGAGCTTCTCGTCACTTTGGGATAGCTTGAAATTGCTGCAAAGCTCTTTGGGCCTCTGCGTTGCACTTCGTCTCTGCATCCTTGAGCTCGAGCTCGTCGCGCGACCGCGATTGATTGAATTTTGACGTGTCTTCTGCCTGCCACTCGATTTCTCTCTGCCCATCTTATCCTCCTCCTCCTCCTCCTCCTCCTCCTCCCCCGCCCGCGAAAACAGTAACGACCGCGTCGTGAACCGCTGAGCGACTAGAGCTACTTTCGTTGGTCCCTTGAATTCAAACCGAAACAGGACCGAAAAAGAAAACCGGCAACAATGGCCGACATCACTGACCAACACGACCAAACCTCGCCGACCGAGCTCGACGAGTCGCAGTCTGTTGGCAATGGCGGCGGCGCTGCCGATAACCGCGGGATCAAACGCCAGCGCGCCTCAGCTGGCGACGACGACGACGACGACGACGAAAAGGGTGGTCGTGAGCGCCGCAAGATTGAGATCAAGTTTATTAGCGATAAGTCTCGTCGCCACATTACGTTCTCAAGCGCAAGGCTGGAATTATGAAGAAGGTATGGCTAGCCCGCCTCTTAACCCAACGCCGTTTCGTTACCTCCTTCAGAGAGAGTCGCACAACCAAGGCATTGGCGCATCTTCAAACTGGCCATGGCCATGGGAGCAGTCTCTCGACGTTGTCATTCTTCTTTCTTTCTTTTGCCCACACATCTCAATTGCAGTCTCGTTTTGCTGACCCTTTTTGTGCACACAGGCCTACGAGCTGTCGGTCCTGACTGGCACCCAAGTCCTGCTTCTCGTCGTATCCGAAACCGGTCTTGTATACACCTTTACCACGCCGAAACTACAACCGCTCGTCACTAAGGCTGAGGGCAAGAATCTGATTCAGGTAGGTTTCTGTCCTCTGATGTTGCACGTGATGGCGTCACAACTTGGTCTGTCGCAATCCCCTTCAACTGGGTGCTGTGGCAAATTATAATCGCTGCCACTTCTTCAAACCTCGCTCTCGGTTTTCCCTACTCTACTCTTTCCTGGAGAAGCGTTGTCCTGCATAACTATTCTTCTTCTTCGCTCTCTTGACATGTTACTCCCTGATCCTCTCTCGATGCTCGAACTTGCACTAACTTGTGATACAACTCATAGGCGTGCCTGAACGCGCCGGAGCCAACTCCGGGCAACGAGAATGGGGTCGACGGTGGCGACCAGGGCGACTCTCCAGAAGAATCCGCCGCTCAGCATCTTCCTCCTCAAGGTGGTAGATCAGGCATGCCACAAAACCCGCATGGCATGCCGCCAGGTGGCTACATGCCCAACATGCCCATGGAAGCTCAGCAGGCTCTTGCCTACCAGAATTATGTTCAACAACGCAACCAGGGCTACGGCTCGGGGATGCCTCCCAAGGTGGCATGCCTCCTAGTAACCACCATCAATCATGATTGAGACGATATGAAAGGGGTGGAAAATTTGCGAGCGTGTGGGTAAATGGAGTCACTGGGAGGTGCGAGACGATGCACGATTTGACAAATCGTTGCGTAACCCAAGATTTATTTCCTGAAGGTTGCAATTTTATTTGCGGCATCTGAAGGATTCGGCGTTGACGATGTGTTTTGCGGGTTTTAAACATTTTATTTCGGTTTACATTTGTCACATCTTTCTTCTTTCCGGTCGTCAAGGGAGACAAAAAAACAATTCTTTCTGGCCACGACGTTGGTTCGTTTTACATTGTGCCTTGCCGCCAGATATACTTGTTGTTGTAACTTGGCTGATGCGAGGAATCGGGCTGACTGTCGGACTGGGTTCGATGCGGACTTTCTATGGTATGATGGGGTTACATTTATATTTACATGAATAATGCGCGGGGGGACGCACTGAGATGGTCGGAAGAAATAGGTGGTGAGGTCAAGAAACCAGCGAGCGCATTGTCAGTCTAATTGTGAGGATCTGCCGGGGCGAAGGCCTCTCTCCTGGGCTCTCTGTTTGTCTTTTGCAGTATTTCCTCTTGCCAACCATCTTCCCCTCTTGTTCCGAGGAAAGAGAATGATGGAAGATGGAGGGAGGGCATTCGAGCGTCAAAGAAATTAAAATTAAAATGTATAATATATATATATATATATTTTTAAAAAAACCCAAATCCCAGTCGGCTTTTGTCTCGAAGTTTGCGCGATAGAAACAGACGTGGTTCACGGCGCCAAGCATCCAGATGAGGCAAGAGTCCTGGGCCAAAAAAACATGCATCAGCCCATCCTCGATGAAGGAAAGTGAGGGAGGGATCGGCGATGCCCTTGTGAACAGGAGTTTACGGACACGCAACACTACCTTTGCAACGGCGTTCCATGGACAAAAGACTTTGTATTTCCTCGAGCATCCGTATCCATCCAATTCATTCGCAACTCGGAGATGTGATTTGTTTTCTCTCTTGGCTCGTAGCTCGTGGGTCGATTCCGGATTAGGAAGAATTGCCTTTTGGGAGACGCGCGGATGCGTGATTGGATTTGAGATTGAGGGGTTTTGGGGGGTTGGAACGTGGGGAGGGCTTGGATGGGCGGCAGTGGGATTGACGATTGATGGTGGTTTTTGGACTCGGGGGACTTTCTGGACAAGATGATTGTTGATATTTGGGGGTGGATGGTGAGGTCGGTTTGTGATTCTATCGAGAAACTTGGTATGGAGACTTGACAAGTTTGTCATGGAGAGGTGTGAGCGGAGTCGTTCGTGGAAGTTGGGACGGGGATGAAATGGAAATGGACACTGTCGGTCGGTCCAGTTCTTGCGGTGGCCTGAAGCTGGGAACATGGTGAGAATTATTAATACGTCCTGGAAGCAAGTTGCATTGCATCACATAATATTGCAAGCAACGTTTGGGGAAGATCTGCCGAGAATGCTTAGTCATACACCTTCTCCAAGTGGCTTCCTGGCCTTCCCCCGCGTGAGGCACGCGCCCGAGCAGATTTGAGAAGGTTTCTGCAACTCGACCCCCTCCTACCCTGTACCAGCGGGGGCCATCTCTGTTTACAAGAAGAGAGATAGATTTTATACAAGTGATGGAAAGAATCGACTGCCTGCTCGACTGGCCAAGAAAGAAGCCAGCCATTGCGATTCCAGAACAGCCAAGTTGTGTGAAAGCGATGGATTGCCTTGTAATCGAAAGTTTTGATACCCGTCCTGCTTGCTTAAAAAAAAAAAGAAGAAGAAGAAAAGAAACCGAAAGCTCCCCTCAACGCCAATATTTCCTGTAATTGCAGCCGCATGTAATCGTGTCAAGCATGGCCAGGAAGCGACATATTTACATCTCCTTCTTCCCCCAAAGTTTCCACGTCGATATCAATGTTCGCCCACGCTGCTGTACCGACCGACGGCAAGACTGCCCACAAACACACCTGCGAGGACGGACAGGAAGTAACCGACGTTCATGGTCATGACTGCCAACATGCTGCGGCAGAAATATCAGCAATAGAGAGAGGGGACAGAGAGAGAGAAGAGGGACACGAAGAGAAAGAGAGAGAGAGAGAGAGAGAGAGCACGCACAGCAGATATCCGACTCCAACAATGACAGTGTCCATGACGGCTCGCAGAGGATCGACGCTGAACCTCCAGGGCCGGACCTCGCAGCCCCCGCGGGCGACGACGAAGACGGTCTCCTCGACGCCATTGGCAGACAGGGCCATCTGCTTGGCGCGCGGGTCCCTGGCCACGTCCTCGGCCAGCGGCACCTTGCCGTGGGCAGCGACGTAGCGACGCCGCAGGTCCTTGTCGAGCCACCGGGCTTCCTGGACGGTCGGGCCGCCAGCAGCAGACGGGCGGCGATGGCGAGCACCACGAGGAAGATGCATGTTCCCGCGTAGGCGCCGGCGCCTTGGGGCGTCCACGAGCTGGCGTACAGAGGAGTGGCCTTGTTCGTCTGGAAGACCATGGCCATCATGGTCGTCGACGAGGACGTTGTGCCTTCTTGGTGGTGGTGGCCGGTGCCGGTGCCGGTGCCGGAGCTGCCGTCCATGCCGTCGTCCATGTGGCCTGCGTGACGGGGGTAGGCGGACATGGAGAGAAGTTGGGGCCCGTTGGTGTCGCTTTTGTTGGTTGTTTTATTTAGTAAAATATTAATAAAGAGGGTCGACTTGTGTATGTATGTGTGTATAGTATGTACGGATCAGGGTGGTGGTGGTGGTTGACGTTGAAGCTGGCGGGGCGAGGCGAAGATGGATCACGTATTATTTTGTTCTGCCAACGTCGCACAGAAAGTCAGTCCAGTCCAGGTCACGACAAGTTTGCTTTTTTTTTTTTTTGGCGGGAATGCAAAACGCCCATGAATGAACGAACCAGGTCAACTATAAATACGCCTCTTCCAATCCGTACTTTTCCATTCTTCCGGCAGCTGGCCCCCTGACCCTGCCCCCATGGACCGAATCGAGCTCGAGCCCGATTGAGCAAGTTCTTCGATACCGGTCCCGAGTTGAGAATGTTTCGAACTCGATCGGGCCCGGGAACAACATTTAAAAAAAAAAAAAAAAAAAAAAAAGGCTGTATTATTTCAATGAGAGCCCTGTTCGACCAACTCGGCCCACAGCCAGCCTCACCATGTCGACAAATCTCAGGTTGCTTGCTTGCTGCTTGGCCGAATTCCGCGGTGATGAAACATGGCCGGGCCCTCGTGGCTGACGAGCGAGTTGCAGGGAAAAGGGAAGCATGGTGAAACCAGCGCAAACGTCTCAAGCCCCAAAGGGATCCGGACACGAGTCGGATAGAAAAATGTCATATTCTATACTTGCGCACAACACCTCTGCGCTGGGGTTTTTCAACAAATCTACGAGTAAATATGTGATAAACCGCACACAGTGTGTACCTGCACCGGCTCGGATGTCCGGACACTGATCGGCAAGATGGGGCAAACGAGTCGCCCGGGTTTCTCCCCACGAGACCACCGAGGACATATAATATGATGCAAATTGTATATATAATATTGCTGCAGATTAAATTCATATTGCTCCAACTGTATACATATAACATGCTGCAAAACGCGCCAGAATAAAATTCCTCATCGAGTCGACAAGGCCATGACATGCATGGTCCCTCTCCCTCGCAAGAACAGAACCATCCGCGACATACTCGGTCCTGTCGAGCCCTTCATACTCCGTCAGACTACATCTATAGACCCCAATCCCAGCACGAACAACCAGCTCGTGTCATCCAAATACGAATGTGTCAGCACCACGTCATGACCACCATTCGCCCCTCCCCCGTGCCACCCAAGGCTTCATTCATCCTTCGTCCCCTCCCTCACCACCCCCAAACCTCTGTACATCAAAAATCCCCGGCCGGTCCCAACGTACGACCCAGCCTCACGGCGTGTACCGCGCGTGGCCACAAAAAGGAGGGGAAAGGGACGTGATTCAGATCGTGGTACATGACCATCAAGAAAGGAAGCCGAGTCGCCCGCCATCGGCAAAACGCTCGCTCGCGCACCGGTGCCACCATGTCTACGAGAGCGAGCGAGCGAGCGAGCATGCGCCTGATGGGTAATCAATCCTATTCTGCATTCAGTTTGCGCGAGGGTGAGTTGAGCAGGGCAGGGCCCGCAGAGTGATGAACATGAGGGCCCTATTGTTTTTGTTTTTGTTTTTTTTTTTTGGCAAAATAAAATAAAATCATAATAATAAAAATTAGCCGGGTCGGGAGCCTGCATATGCTTCCCTTCCCAAACAACGAGATGCGCGTTCCTCGCCCCGTCTCTATTCGTATCTGGCGTCGCACAAGCATTATTGCGAAAATGGCGTACAAAGGGAGCAACTCCATCCAAGACCCTTAACCAAGCCCTTTGCAAGGACAGGGCATACACATCCTTGCTCACCGAGACGAGCAAAATGACGAATTCATTGCACAACTTTGCGTCGTCCTGTTTTTTTTTTTTTTCCCCATCTCCCGGCCCAGTTCGCTCCAATCATCAACCTCCAGGCAACAACAAACCTTTTTCCAAATGTGGCCACCGTCGCCTCCCCGCCCAATCGCACTAATACTACTCCGTACGTACATGTACATCCCGTATTCAACAAAACAAGGTTCCCCAATCCCCACCCCAATCCCACCTCAATCCCACCTCAATCCCACCTCAATCCCACCCCAATCCTACCCAATCCTACCCAGAAGTTAGAACTCAACCCAAATCTCTCAAAATGGCCCTGCCTCGGCCCCGGTCCCGGCCCCGGCCCCGGAACCAGCTCCGGCTCTCGCTCACTCCAATACCAATCCAATACCTATCCAATCCAATCCAATCCAATCCCGGATTTTTGCTGTTCCAATAAAAACATTGTCTTGGCTTAAATTAAGCCTCTTCCATCCGTTCATTGATCCCAGCCACCCCCCACCGTGTTCGCTTGCCGCCGCGCCGATTCTAGTTCCCCTTGTTCCTGTACTTTGTATTGAACCCAATCCAGCTGAGCTCATGATATCTATCACACATCCACATCTGTAGCAAAAAGTCCCCGCTCAAAGAAGGGTAAAGAAAAGGAAGGGAGATGAAAAGGTAAAAACAGTGTCTGCCCCATGCCCTGAGCATCTCTGCATGCAACCCCAAAACCCTTGCGTGTCAGGTTGAATCTATGCCAAGGCTTGGGCTGGATCAGATCGGATCGGATCGGATCGACCTGGATTTGGATTGGATTGGTTCGGATTGGATTGGATCGGATTGCACCTCGTCACCGGAGACCCTTGATCCCCTTTCTTTGCCGCGCCAAATACGCGAACGCCATCATGTGTCACATAGTCACTTTTGTCATGTCAGACATGTCAAATATTCCATTGGGCCGAATCGCCCAACTCTAAAAACTCTGCTCCTTGGAGCGACACCACTAGTAGTAAGCAGAACACCGTTTGCCCCAGAAAATGTTCACATACCCAAACGCAGTGACTTTGTCATGCCAATACCGAGACCCATGTGCAAACAAGCGCCCGTGCGCACTCATACATGCATACGTACAAACATACAGTTGCGGCGACCATGCCGAATGTCAACAAAACCCTGTCTGAACCCAACAGTCGCTACCCAGAGGATGAATTGCGTTGCGCCCACCACCTGCGAGGTACGCATTGCCGCCGGGTCCTCGTCTCGGTTTCCGTCTTCTTTCCGTGACCCGAGTGCAAAGAGACCCGGCCCCATTCATCTGGCCAACTGTTCTAAATCGCCCTCAATGGAACACCATAATGTGCGACCAGATCGAATGTAGACCCGACAAATAAAATGTGTCCATCATGGAGAAAACGTCGTGAAATCCTCTTCCGACACGTATCTCGTTCTCCAGTGGTGGTATCGTGATTCCCTTGCAGACATTATAGCAACCCATCCATACCTCCCCTCTCCCCCTTTCATAAGGGGAAAACCCATTAGTACCACCCTCGTTGCCCTGAAAGTAAGGAAAAGATTCATGATCCAAGACGCCATAAATCAAGAAGCCCCGTGTTCGCCGTGTTTCCCAGAGAATCCAGTGAAATATACACCCTCCTTGTCTAACGCATAGCATCGCGCGAAAAAAAAAAGGTACCGAACTTGGCGGACTCTATGTCTCCTTGCCAATGGAAGATCGATCATCGTCGACTTCGCCTGCTCGGTCCTGAGAGTTGTCGTCGGCAGTGGCAGCTTCGTTGCTCTTGTTCTCGCAGCCCTTGACGAGACGATGTCTCTGTGTAGTGCAAATTCCCGTCAGCAAGGCGTCCCGGGGGAAGGGGGCAGAAAGGGAGAGTGGCTCAACTAACCTTGAGCGCGTCTTTGCGTGAGAAGCTTTTGCTGCAGAACGAGCAAGGAAACGGCTTGACAGCCAAGTGAATTCTCTTGTGTCGTTTCAAGTCGTGATTTCGGCTAAAGGACTGGGTGCACTGATCACACTTGAAGGGTCTCTCCGACTGGGGCTGCGGCTGAGTGTGGTGGCCGTACATCATCTGGTGGCCGTAACCTGGCGGTACTCCCATGGCCGGCATCATGGACAGCTGCGACCCGGGTTGGTGAATATTGGACATGACAGGGCCGTTCATGGTCGCAAGTGGTTGGTATGAGCCATAATGTCGATACGATCCTGGAGGCGGAGCCATGGCTGCGTGATGACCCATGCCCCTCGACCCCGGGCTCGTGCCGGTAGGCGATGTTTGCTGATGGCCAGCATACGATGGGAAGCTTCCTTGGTGCTGCTGTGGTGTTGACGATGCAGGATAATAAGTCGCGTTGCTGGGAGCTCTCGAGTGAGCATAAGGGTCGACCGGGGCGGGAGCGCTTGGCGAGGCGTGGGGCTGCGTCGAGGTCAGCATGGCCCCATGTGGCCCCTGGCCCGACGACATATGATGGCCATCGTGACCACCGTTTCCGCCTCCCGAGATGGAAGTTTGGAACGGCTGATGCACGTTGTTGTAAGGTGGAGGGGCAGTCCTTCACCACCGCCGGTAGCTGGTGATTGTGAGCTGCGTGGATTGCCGAAGCCCATATGTTGTTGCTGGCCGTACATCGACGAGCGACTGCCATAAGGCTGGTCTGGAGATGTTGGGCCCACATGGTAGTTTGAGCTGGCTTGTGTTGGCCAACTTCCGTGAACTTGAGCTGTGCTGTACGTATACTGCATGTTTCCGTGTGCTTGCGAACCATGAGAGCTGGCGGTATTTACGCTAGACAGGCTTGGGCTGAGGCCATCGCTAGCTCCTGGAGAGGAGGTCAGAGGGCTGGACGGCAAAAGACCATACGGGGACGAGGAACGATGGGTAAACAGAGCCATACTGGGAACTTCAGAATTTGGTGGTGGTAGAGAAAAGGCAGGCAGAGCACCTGCCGCTGGTCGTCGTGATGAAAAACTTGTCAGCTCCATTGTGTTGTATCAATACTAGCGGAATGTCCGTAGAACGGTCCTGGGGCGCTGGTTTATCGAGGTAGTATATCGAGGTAAGACTGTCACGAGTATGGCAATTTCGTTTTCGTCGGCTCTTGTCGTTTCAGGCGTAAATATGTCAGTCAAGCTGGTGCTGACGTCGGCACCAAGAGTTAAGATTGGCTTCGTGAAGGAATGACGCCACAATTAACAAAAGATGCAAAAAGCTGATGACAAGTTCCTCCCAAACAAGATGAGGAGTTGAGGATATCAAGAAATGAAGAGGAGAAGAAATGAAATCGAGTCACTGATAAAGCCCTTGTTCGAAGCGTTTTTTTTTTTTTTTTTTTCGTGTGTTGTTGAAGAAAAAAAAATGCTTCAAAGGCAAAATCCGTGGTGAGCTGCAGGTGGTGGGCCAGGGATGGACGGGATGAGGCGTCCAAAAATCCGACCACGGGGGAAGGAAGGAAGGGGAGGGGGTGCAGGAGGGTCGTCTGATGGAGTCGCTGGCAAGAGCAGGAGAAGTTGGGGTCTTCTTGTCTTTGGATAGTTGGTGCTAGCGACACATAAATAGAGCGGCGAAGCTAAGTTAGGGTTGGCAAGAAGCGTCGAAGACAATCTTAGCTTGTTGGCGCGTGTCGCAGAAGTTTAAAAGAGAATGGAAGTTTCGCTCGCAGGCAGCGGCAGCACTAGCGACAATGTAGCCAATGTAGCCTGCAGCAGTCTCCTTCCCTAGATGGTCTGAACGCAGGCAGAGGGGACAGAAGCGTGCACGGAGAGAGCGAGTTTGGAAAGACAATAATGAATGGGCAGAGCCGTTCGCAGCGGATGAGAGGGAATCGAATCCGAATGAGTCGAGTGTCGAGTGGCCGACCGAGTGACGGACCGAGTGAACAACCTCCAGATGTGGGCGCAAACAGAGCGACTGAGTCGGGTTCTCTTGCTCTTGCCCTCTTGTTCTCTTGCTCTCTTGCGCTCAACGATTTCTTCTCTGGTCACTGGCACCTGCCCTTGGTAGCACACAAGGCCAAGACGGACAAGACAAGACAAGACAGGACTGAGAAGACCGGGAACGGCGACTACTCCACGGTGGAGCGCTGTAATATGGTTCGTAATCGTGCCGTGTTGGGAGGGGAGGGGCTGAATAGTGGATCCTGCTTTCCAAGCTCGGCGGAAGTGGGACTTGGCCAACTGCGACAAGGCAAACGCAACGCAACGCAGCGCAGCGCAGCGCAAAGCAAATGCGATGCGATGCGAAGTGATGCGAAGTAATGCGAAGTAATGCGAAAGAGATGCGTGGTAAGGCGTGGTTGGTATGCGATCTCGCAGCCTGGACTCCAACCAAAGGACGGGACCAAAGTCTCTTGGTGGCAAGACGTGACTAATATTCTGGAGAATGCGAGTCGTGGGGGTCGAGATTGAACTTTAAAAATATGTCCCCAAATCCACCTGAGCCTGTTTGGGGGAGAATGAGGGAGGAGAGAGGGGAAGGGGGGGGTGCTCCAAAACGCAAAATCTGTTCGTGTCGTATGGATGTATGACTCTTGGAGAATTCGAGAGCCGTCTTTATCCTCGGATATCGCCCGTGGAGTTATCAATTGCACTGCACAAATGCCCACAGAGCTAGCCAAGGTTCAAGGTTTCCAAGATTTCCGCGTAGATGGATACGACTTCGCGATGAGAACAAGGTCAGGGCCCAAATTTTTTTGCTTCTGTTCGCCAATGAATCCAGGTATGTGTCGAGACTTCGCTGTCGTTCGTTTCCAAGCTGTTCGAACCAATGCCAAGACCTGTCAGCAAGAAGCCGGGTTGCTCTCGTCCTGCCGATGATCTCTCGGTCCTGGGGACAACGAAGTCGGGCAACTTATTTAGTGCGTTGGATAAGGTTTGGTCGAGTCCCTGGGCACCTTGATGATGTTTTTTTTGAGAAACCAATTTGCGTGCGTGCAGGACTGAACTTGTCTTGTCGGTATGCGTGCGTGCGTGCGTTCGTGTGTGGGCGATACGAAGATGCCTGTGCCTCTGCTCCCTTGGAATGAATACAAAGGGAAGGGAGAGCCGGGCAGCGAGGAAGTGTGAAGATTCGAAGAAGACGGAATCTTTTGAGCATTTCCTGGGCGTCACACACAATGTATATTATATCTATGCTCTCACCCTGAGCTGAAGTCGCCAGGTGGGATCCCGAGTTCCCCTCCCCCATCGTATCGATGGATGCACTCCAGTCCGTACCCCCGTAACCCCAATCACCCTGGCTCACCACTTTTTTTCGCTGTTTCTTTTCTTTTTCTTCTTTTCTTTTAATACCACCACCATCACCCTGCCCCTGTCTGCCCCTGTCTCCCCATCCCCATTCGCCATCTGACAGACTGGGAGACCCAGACAGAATGCTGGGAAAAGTGATCTGGGGCCTGACAGGCAGGTACCTTGGACAGGCGAGCGGGGCTGGGGACTAGGGTTGGGGCTGTGGCCGGGATTGGTTGACTGAGACGACAACTTGCGCGTCTACGCATGTACATGTACATACATTGTAATCCGTACATACTGTCAGGACATTGGGGGGGCTGACCTTTGCGTCCTAGCGTCGTCGATTGGACATGGGGCTCCGACAGGATGCCAATGTAGAGCTAACCGGGCCCCATGTCGCCCCATGTCCGTCTTCTTCGCAATCTACCAATATCCAGAGGAGTTGTCAAGTGTCAAGCAACCACTAACAGAGAGACTACTGCTACTAGCTCGGAAGGGCTGAACAGACAAGACCCAGCAATGACGGACAAGCCGGGGGCGTACCACAAGGTGTGGACCGGAAAGAGAAGGGGGGTGCCGCCGGGGAGAGATGGAGGGGGTGCGGGCAAGGTCTGGGCCCTCAGGAAAATTGGGATAAGTGGAGCCCCAAGTCATGGTAAGTAGTCTCGGGTACGGAGTAAGTGAATGCCATTCATTGCTTGGGGTTGACGGAAGGACTGAATGATATGAGCTCTATTACCTGTACTCCGTAATTGTAGGTCACTGCGGACATGTAATAGGCTCATCCTCGTTCTGCTGCATCTTACTCCGTACACCTTGTCTCTGTCTGCATCTGCGTAGGGGTTGGCAGGGTGGCATCTCATTTGGGCCGGAATTGGCCTCGAAGAGTGAGTCCGTCCCTCTTGTTCTTCACCAAAAGCGGGCAAGCCAATGAATGAAATGGCAGTGTGTGCAATAATGGCATGGCAGGCAGGGCGCAAGCACGAGACAGAGAAAGCTGCGCTGAGAAGTCTCGCTTCGTCAACATTCATCTGGTGAGCAGGGCTGGAACGGAGAAAATCTCACTCGAGACAAGTCGCCTCCGGTCTACGGGTTTGCGGGTTGTTCGCATGCTTTCACATTGTCATGTTATTGCCCCTCAGTAATGAATATGCATACCTATCTTTCCCACCTGCCCTGTGCAAAGAAAAGTCCTGGTCCCTTTTTCCTTCCACTGGACGGTACATACGCACGAACCAGGGCTCGGACACGGAATCCATCCATGCCTACCCAACTTGCTTTTTTGTCTTGGACCAATCAATACCTCAAAGGGGTTCAGTTCAAGTGGCCAGCTGAACCGAACCTGTTTCTTCGGATAGATTATTAATAAGTCATGCTATGGGCTGTCCGTCAAGCTGTATCAAGCTGCCTCTTCCTGCTCGAGGTGCTCGAGGCAATTGTTTCCCGTTGAACGCTTTTTTGCAAGGCGACAACAGCATTGGAAAGACGGTCGACCAGTCGGTGCCGATCCCGGGCAGCGATCACGTTCATCACACTCACACGAGCCCAGCTGTGGCGTGTCAGAGTCTTGAAGCAAGTCGATCAACGATGAATGTCCTCGTTATGCACACACTCCTTGGCAAGTGGTTGAGAATCAGCTCATGTCTTGGTCATCTGAGCGCACGTAGAAACGATGGGAATAAATGAATAAACAAAAACCCATTGCTCCATCAGCCGACCGTGTCTTCGCTTCATGTCGCCAATTCGAAGCCATGATAAGGGGTCGTCGTGTCGAAGCTTCTATCCGCTGCTTGGGATCAAAGCAGACGACGATTGTGATGTTCAAGCAGTGGCGAAATTTCTTGACAATTGGAAAAGAGGTGATTGCAAGAAGAAGGAGAAGGAGGAGGAGGAGGAGGAGGAGGAGGAGCAAAATCCAGAGTAACTCGTCTAGCGGTGCACAGAAGTAGACTGAGCATCGTCAATGGCAGTAGATATTTGCCTAGATTCTCACATCCCACAAACCCACTGATTTGTACACGCGTGAATTGAAGTTGTCAAGAGTGAAGGGTTCGTAAGCCCGCCGCCAGCCAGCTGCGCGTTCTGAGAAGAAAAAGAAGAAAACTGTCTTTGGGGCATCATGTATCGTCATGTGTCATGTCGGCATGGTACAGGAGTCAAGCGAACGTTGGTTCTGTCTAGTTGAGCACCGCACTGATTGTTATTTCTGTGGGTAAGGGTATGTAATATTTAGTGGTCAAAAATCAAGTCGTGGCTTGAACAAGTCGTAGCAGGGCTGAGAGATGGTCCTGTTTACTAATACCATGTCATCAGGTCTCAGGTGCGTAACTTGACAGGTTCTGGAGATTCTCGCAACAAGAGCATTCCTCTGTCTGGATCTACATAGGTTAAGCCAGGGGCCCAACCGCTTATTGGGGAATTGGATTGTCAAGAACAATACTATTCGAAGAGAGTTGGCATCAATAGTCCCCAATCATCACCTCAGTATTTTGTCCAGTTGTTGGTGTTGTGGCTCCACACACACACACACACACACACACACACACACATAAACACACGCCCAAGTCCGACATCACATCTCGCCTCAACCTCAACGTTGAACCTTGGCTCATATCTAGCGTGTTTTGCTAACTGGTTTGGTGCAAGCACCCCGGCGCAAAAACCACGCGGACTGACCCACGCTGAATGGATGGATTTGTTTGCGGGCCAGTACGGAGTACATACACAATAATCTACGGAGGACTTGTACTCCGTACCCCATACCCCGTATGTAATTCGTACATTATGCTGCTAATAAATGCGTATTAAACACCGCACCAGTGGACCGTCTCCTCGATAGGGAGGTGTGCAGTCCGCATACAGAGACCAGTAACCGCGCGTGTTATGACCTGTCACTCCTCGAATTTGTGTTGAAACGCGTGCAAGAATTTGAGCCTAGTCTTTTGATGACTGGACTGGCAAATACTTTCCTGCCAGTTATACTCCCAGCCGACTTAATATCATCTGGTTGGTTCTACCGCCCTGTTTCGACACCAGCAGCATCATACATACATAATGTATATACATTGTGCAGGGGGTTGGTAGTCGGACCCATGAAATCGCGCACAGAAACTGTTAGGATGATTATCATATATGGGGACTCCGTTCCAGGCGCGGTACAGATGATTACTACCGACCAAGTCAACAAGCTGCCCCCGCAGGGCACGGCGTAACATGATTTCACAGTACCAAGTAGTACCGAGCACGGAGTAGTAATTGGAGAGAGGAGAGAGGAGGCATCTGCCACAGACCGGATGGAGAAAGATGCGTGCACTTGTGCAAAATGGTCGCCGCCGACTGTACATGTACGGAGTACTCCGTACGTTCCCTCCAAAAGTCCGTCGATGCAACGGTCTGGCTTGAATCCAGACCACCCGAGACCAGATTGATGGAGAAGAGATCGGATGCCAGGGTCAATTTTCCACCAGCAGGGAGAGACCACCCGCGAGATGATGAGAGGAACGTCTCAAGTACGCTGAACTTGACTTGTTTTTGGATAACCCCAGAATCCCAATGGGGCTGGCTTCCTTGTGGGGTCACCATTCGATGCTTGGCACCTGAGTCGTGGACCAACAACCCATCGCTGCCAACTGCAGATGACGATGAGTTCGTGCAACGGGCGATTTTGAATTCTGGGTCCATGAAAATGGGCGGCTCCGAGTGGCGCAAACTCAAAAACCTTAATAGTCTGCTGTGGGTTGGTCGGTCTTGGTTGACAATATGATGGAAGGTGGAAAGTGAAAAGTGGAAAGTGTCTGTCTGGGTCGTGGTTGGCCTTGATTCTTGAACCACCAACAAATGCATGATATCATCCATCATCCATCCTGTCTGAAGCAATCGCACGAGCAATCGCGGCAGGAGAGGCCAAGGACAGCCAGCGTCTTGCTCGGAGTAAAGCAAAGACATGGAGTTTTTCGGAACAAATTGAAAATTGCCCTCAGTGTCAACGGGTCCGGGACAACGGGACAACGGGGACAATGTTGATTGAGTCTTGACCCCCCATTCCCCTTTGTTCCTTGTATTGAGGCTTCGGGAGCGCAGCCGCTATCACAGCCACACACTAAAGGAGATGATGGCAAAGTCCCCTTTAGGTAGCACAAATAATCGCTGATGACAGAGTGCATCTGCTGTGTACGTACGTATGTACGGAGTAGAGTGATTAATACCTGGCACCTGGTCGAGGTGATTTCGCGTTGCAGCGTCTTCGGAGATGAGGATAATCGCAAGTTATTATCATTAGCGCCAGCTGAAGCTTACCATGGATTTGGGAGATTTTGGGAGATTGGCGTGCTGCCCAGCTGCGTATGTACGTACTCCGTAATCGTACGCACAGACGTATGTAGTCAGCAACTTGGCGCGAAGCAGAGACGACGGGTCATGGGAGTCTGCAAATGGAAATGGAAATGGAAATGGAAATGCCATTCGAGGATTATGATTTAGTCCCTTGTTGGCGATGCGAGGCTGTCATGTCCGAGGGGCCCCCTCTCTCTCCCCAAAACAGCCGCGGGGTGATGCCATGACCTCGATATTGTATCACACACATGCACCAGCACGGGCACAAGCACAAGCACAGGCAGGCACAAGCACGGGCACAAGCATAGGCACAAGGCAGGCACAAGGCAGGCACAAGGCAGGCACAAGGCAGGCATGAGCATGAAGCTCCAGCCCCGGAGGCAAGACAACGGCTGCCCTCGCGGTACCCAGCAGACTGGTCAAACCCGCCACGCCGGGGTTACCTCAGAGGGCTGCGGCTAGAAACTCTCCTCGTCGTCCAATTCGCCAACTTGCTGCAGACGCAGCAGCTTCCTTGCTTGCTTGCTAGCCTTGGCTAGCCAGAGAAGCCAATGTGTACATGTACTCCGTACCGAGTACATCAACCAAATGTGTGCATCCCATCCGCCACCGATCCGCGGCTGACTTGGCCTGAGATGAAGCCGATTGCCGCCATGGATGGAGAAACAAGGCCAAGTCATCTACTCTCTACTCCGTATGTACTCGGTACCGTCAATCTATCCCATTCTCTCGGGACCAGCTCATGCGCTGTGTCTGCATGTCTGTCTACACACTCCGTACATTAGTGTGTGCGTGGTTTACCACCCCCTCCTTCTTCCGTACCTCCCTGCCCCCTGCCCCCTGCCCCCTGTCCTCTCTCCCTCTCCCTACTTCCTGCCCTCTCTCTCCCCTGCTTCCTGCTTCCTGCTTCCTGCTCCCAGCTCTCCTCTCTCCCAAGTGACTAGTCAACTCTGACAGTCGTGGATGCCGTACAACGTCGGGCAAGAAACCAAGATGCAGGTGCAACATCCCTCCTTCCATGTCCCGACGGACCATTATCCCCATCCCATGGCTCATCTCATGTCAGCGCTCTCTCTCCTCTCTGCCTCTCCTCTCTGCCTCTCCTCTCTCTCTCTTCTCGATATTGGTCCCCACTGATTTTGGAAATCAACAGGTACATGTAGAGCGCTACGGAGTAGTGACGGAGCCTACTAATCCGGACTCCGTACAGAGCGTATTACCATGCTCGCCTGAGATACCTGCTTATCATGGTGCTGCCAGAACTTCACCATTCTCGCTTATTCACGCTCCCATACTCTCCGTATTACAATCACAATCACAATCATATTTACAGCATGGAGTCATTCTAGCACTATCCTGCACAGCAACGGGCTTGGTATGCATACACCAAGGCTCTGGGTTCGAGGTGGGTGGAATTAAAAGCAGACACGTGGAGTTGGTAGCGTCTTGGCCCTTGGGACAAGAAGAGCTGAAGTGGTTGCATCCATGCTCTTCCAGCCTCATGATCGGAAGGCGCCTAACCTGTCAGATGGTAGTTTCCAATCCGTACGGAGTAGTGTCTGTTCCACGGCTGCATTTTATTTCAGTCCGCATTCTCGTGGTGGAAAAGAACAAGCCACTTCCCAGCAAACTGGTTGGAGGCGCGGGCGCGGGCGCGGGCGCCTTGAGAGATGTTGGGAAGCCTTTTCATCCCCAACGGGCACACATCTACCATTTCTGCCATTAGGATCTGGTGCGTCCCTTAGACGGCCCCAAGGCATCAAGTGCCGGTGTTGTGTTGCGGTGGTATTGGATTATTTGTACGGAGTACGGAGTATGTAGATGTGGTTTTGATGGTGGCTGATGCCCCAGCCTGCCTGCCTGCCATCTGTGCAGCGTGCCACGCGAGGTTCCGAAGCTACCAACGCCACCGCGACAGGCAGAAGTTACTAAACAAGTTACTCCGTAGGCTCCGCAAATATTGACGCACTTGGCTTGGTGCTACTCCGTGCTCCGTACACTAACAAAATGCTTAATTCAATCCATGCGTCGGACGTCTGTTGAATTGTTGGAACATGGATTTGCAAATGCAGCGGCATCTTTCCACTCGGAAGTTTCTTTTCATACTACTAATGGGGGTTTCGACCTTGGAAAGAGATTTCTCTGTGATTCAGTACAGTCTACCCACTGCATGATTTTAAAAATCTACATGACCAGGTGCCAAGTCCCCTTCCAACAGGCACTCAAGCCACGCAAACTAGCCACCATCCGAGTTACGCGGAGAATACAAGGGGATCAATTAGTAAGCGCCACCATAAAACACACATGTCCATAATCCAAGGTAGACTACATACAACTCATCCTGCCCCCTGCCCCCTTTATTTCCCTGCCAATACGCTCAATCCCCCAATAGATGTCAAGTAAGGAGGTATACCAAAAGCGCGGCATAGCAGACCTACTTTGGTCTTCTTTTCCTCCCTGCGAGACAAGAGCAGGGCCGGTGGGGTCTCGGTAGTCTGGACCAAGTTTTGTCTGTCGAAGGGAGGCGTGCGACGGCGCCGCAGCCACGAACCTGTCAGATGGAAAATGGCCAGGGCCCCCACCTTACGGAGTGGTGCTAACTAGTAAGTTGGTCATCACAAGATAAGAAGCGCGCTAGGGGAAAGAAAGCTGGGAGAGATAGACACAGAGTACATAACATGTACATACAGACAGACGGGTGAATTAACACATTGACAAGGGGTCTCGCCAAGGCACCGCCGCCTTTCGCCTGCGCTGCAACGTGGTTGGTTGGCTGCAATTGGTTTTCAGTTCCAGAATAGCTGGACAGTGCGAGTGGCATGACCAGACGATAATGGCACTCAGCCTTGCTCAGTACGTCAATCTGCGCATGGTCACACTTTGGAATTAATCAACATGAGATATCGATTCTCCCATCAGGTGCCCCCGAACCACCAGAACGGTAGCGCCATTCCTTCTTCTCAGGGTCCAAGACCCCAGACCATTGAACGAGTGAAACGAGTCGACTGCACCGAAACTCTCGGAACTCGCAACGCAACGAACGACGAGGAGGGTGGGTGGCTTGCGGCCCGGATTGGTTCCTCGGTACTCATCCATCCCTTGATTTTATATTGACACGACCAATGACCGTCTCACAATGACGAAAACTGAACAGCAGCATACGTGGCCTATTCAATTCAGACACGGAACCGACATAGCAAGTAGTAGCATACACGTGGAAAAATGGTGTCCCATATTTCAGCCACAACGTCTGGCGCAAATCTCGTCATTTTCGTCCCCTTGTTCGTCGCGACCTTCTTTTTTTTTTTTTTATAGCTTAGACGCAGGGCTGGGCGTGCCGACCTGTGTGATTTCGTTGTAGAGCAATCTGCGTTTCAGAGAATTAGCCGGCATGTATTGGACGAGACGCTGGTGAAGGGACCATCGATCTTCAGGTGCAGGTAAGAGCCCGTGATATATAGCCTGGCGTGCTATATGATGAATCGGGGAGGAGCCAAGTGTAAAGGAGAAAAAACCCCAGATTTATCCACAAGACCAAAGACCTAGGCGGATAAAACCGAACAGGTATACAATACAATACATGGATATTTTTCGCGTCGCAAGGCGGTATAGAGTCGAGTGAAACGGAGGGGGACTTACGACGTCAGGAAATCGGCATAATCTTCTCCTGTGATCTGGCCGGCAAAGTATTGCGCAGCAAGATGATATTTGTTACCCTTAGGGGCCTTGGAGGCCAGACCGTCGGCGCACTCTTTGAGAAGCTTGAGGGCATAAGCTTTGTCGACTCGCTTGCCTTCCGAGGTCGACACGCCGTGCTTGACCCATTGCCAAAGCTGGGATCGAGATACTTCGGCAGTGGCAGCGTCCTCCCTTGAAAGTTTTGGTTCGTCGTCAGTTTTACGTAAAAAACAAAACAAAGATGCAATGAACCTGCAATTGCTTCATGAGAGATATTTGGGGGAGGCTTACATGAGGTAGTTGATGGGCACGCAACCGACGCCACGGATCCAAGCTTCCATGTATCCCAAACCAATGTTGAGGTTCTTCTTGATGCCATCCTCGGTAATGCTACCGGGCACGTTCATGTTCAACAAGTCGTTTTGGCCAATCTGGACGTCCTCGCGGCGCACAAACAGCTGGTTAGGCGTGGGCATGTTCTTGTTGAAAATTTCCGTGGCAATGGAGGCCAAGGCGGGGTGAGCAACCCAGGTGCCGTCGTGGCCGGCACGCACCTCGCGCAGCTTGTCGGCGCGAACATTATCCATGGCCTTGTCGTTGGCCTGCTTGTCGTCCTTGATGGGGATCTGAGCAGCCATACCGCCCATGGCATGGACTCCACGCTTGTGGCACGTCTGAATGAGAAGCTTGACGTAGGCGTCCATGAAGGGCACAGTCATGGTGACGCAGGATCGGTCCGGTAGGACAAAGTTGGGGTTCTGGCGGAACTTCTTGATTGTGCTGAAGATGTAGTCCCAGCGACCACAGTTGAGACCAGAGCTGTGGTCGCGCAGCTCATAGATGATCTCGTCCATCTCAAAAGCGGCGAGAATCGTCTCAATCAGGACAGTGCCACGGATGGTGCCGCGAGGCATGCCGATGTAGTCCTGGGCCAAGTTGAAGACATCGTTCCACAAGCGAGCCTCGAGGTGAGACTCCATCTTGGGAGGTAAAAGTATGGGCCGTAGCCTCGGCGCTGAAGCTCAAAGGCATTGTGGAAAAGTACAAACCAAAGTCGAAGAGACCTCCGGAGATGGGCTCACCGTCGACGGTGACGTGCTTCTCCTCGAGGTGCCAGCCTCGGGGACGAACAATCAGAGTAGGCAGCTTCCTGTCCGTGCGAAGCTTGTACTCTTTCTGGCCCTGCTTGAAGTCGACCTGGCGGCGGTTGGCGTCGTACAAGTTAACCTGTCCGTTGATCATATTCTCCCAGGTAGGAGCGCTGGAGTCTGCATTGAAGGTCGACTTGGTGAGCAGGTAGGTGTCTGTGGGGAAATGATCAAAGAGTAAGGAGACGGCTCACCCTCGAAATCAGCCATATAAGTGTAAACATCAGCGTTCAGGGCATTGACAACCATCTTCCTGTCAGTAGGACCAGTGATCTCCACACGGCGATCGACCAGGCCAGGAGCAGGAGGAGCTCCTCTCCAGGTCGGGTTCTCACGAATGTGCTTCGTCTCCGGGAGGAAGTCGGGCAGGACGCCTCGGTCAATCTCGGCCTGGCGGATCTTGCGACGCTCCAGCAGCTGCTTGCGCGTGGCATCGAATGAGCGGTGCAGGAGGGCGAGGAAAGCAAGAGCCTGGGGAGTGAGGATCTTGCGATGAGCCTCGTCAACCTTGCCGTTGACGGAGACGCCTTGGAGAACGGCGTCAATGGCAGCCATTGTCATTGTGGTGGTGAGGTGTTTTGCTGTGTGTGTGTGTGTGTGTATTACAGGTTAGCCGAGGGGTTGTTGGAACGAGCGAGGTTTACTTCACAAGCTCTCTCTTCTCTTTTTCCTTGTCTTGGAAAGCAACGACGTTTTTGTTTTTTTGTTTGGATTTTTAGAAGCTTCCTCGACATGAAGCAGGCGAATCTGCAGAGTGAGTTGAGGCAAATGGATATGTAGAGGAGGGAAGAAGAACGGCCAAGACGAGAATTGCCGAGCAACAAACGGCGAACGGCGAACGGCGAACGGCGAATGACGAATGACGAATGACGAATGACAGAAGCGGTTCCCGGCTTCGACGTCGTCACAGGCTTGTCGAGTCTTTCACGTGTCAAATTGGGCCAGCCAGTCTCAGTCTCAGTCTCAGTCTGGGTCTGGGTCTGTCCATCCATTCCACATGTGGTTCCATCAATCATCCATGTACATATATGTACCCGACCCGAACAGACATGGTGGCATGTTCCTCGTCTCGGCCACCATCGGTCTTTGCTCGGGCGGACGGAGATGAAACAGGTTACCAAGTAAGGCTGGCTACCTACCGCCAGAAAGTCATCGAATCAAAAGAAGCGGCTCAAGCAGCTTTGCCTACAGCTTTGTGCAGCATACGGGGCACGGTGTGACATTGCATGGTGATAACCCGGCGGCTGGAGGTAGATTCTAACAGGAACGACTTGCCGGCACCCTAGAAACAGCGACACAAGCAGAGGTACTCGGAGGTACTCGATTGTACCAATGCACTTGCTTCCCAGGGGCAGGGCAGGGCGTCATCGGACCAGACCCAACGCGGGGTAGTGGCGCCAACCCATGGATTAGCCGAGGCTGCCAGACACGACAAGAAGAACCTCGCGTCCTCCGAGAAGCCGGGTCTTTCCGGCATCGGGCATTGTCGAACAACATCAACACTCAATACTCTCTGTTTATTCCTTGAAGTTCCATATTTGTTCATCCAGCCTAGCATAAAAATTACACATCGGCTGAGAAGCGATGACAATGACCCTAAGTACGTACAATAACAAAACAAGTAGTCAGCCCGCCCCTGTACCACATCAAATAAATAGCCATGCAGAGCTAAACGTGGCCGATGAATGTCTTCTTCCCAACACTCGCCATTAGCCAAGAACAAGTAGGATATTGTCTGGCACGTTTTCCAGAATGTTTCCTCCTCTCAACCTCATTACGCAGTCCATGATCCAACGCCTGAAACCAAAAGAAAATGAAGAAGAAGAGGAGGAGGAGGAGGAAAAGAGCAAGAGAGGGCAAATATTATACAGTGAGGATGTCCGCATTCGGGAGGGAAAGCTACAACAAAATGGATTTCCTTGATCCAACAACAGGTAGTGATAAGCAGTTCGCCATAGCGCAGATGATGCCATGGGCTCTTCCCATCGTCTTTCTCCGGTGAGCAGCAGATCGCCAATCCCCAATTACCGAAGTAGTTTTGTGTTCGGGCGGTTAGTGATAAAGTGTTTGCTCCTGTATTAATTATAAAAAGAGTGCATGTGTCGCCATCGGTGCCGCTCATTGCTGTAACGCTCAATAACGCTATGAATTGAGCGTTTTAATCATCATTTTCTGCTTGTTTTTATCCGTAACCAAAAGATGTCTGCTGTCAAATGTAATCTTCATTGTTTCAACAATGCGGTGTAAGCTGCTTGCAGCACCGCGCTCTTGGGTGAACCGAACAATAGTCAGTGGCCGCTTCTTGCCGTGCTCAATGACCGTCATCATCTCGGCGGCAAATTCGACTTCCTTCAAATTCAAGTCTGTCATCTTGTAATCAGTCTGCGTCCCATGTGTTGGGCATTGCGTACATCGGGCGCGACGACTTACAGTTCTTAGTCCCCAGTCTTGCAAAGACAATATTGCGCTGCGTGTCAACCTGAATGCTTCTCAATCCGTAACGTCGCCATTCTCGCAGTAAAATGACAACCTCTTGACGAGCTCTCTTGCTAGACAGAGTCATGCAAAGATAGCTGGTAGCTGGTTTCACGCGGAACAGTCTGGTGAGCCAATTCTGTTTGACTTCAATGTTGCGACTACTGCCAGAGTTCAATGATGGCATCCCGGAGCGTCGCTTTCGAACGACTGGATGGGCGCTCATCTGCTTCCTCTCGTCTTTGTCTTGATTGTCTTTTGAAACGTTAGTCATTCATGCTGAGAGGAAGGGGTAAACAGAGCACAGGAGAAATCTTACCCTCAACTCTCATCGTCAAGTCTCTTCCTTTGTTCTTCCAGAATGGGAATGTAAAGTTCCTCTTTTGTTGTCCTCGCTGCCTTCGTCGCTGGGGCGAGTTTGCTTCGAGTTGGTCGAGCTACTCGCCCGTCTTGCCTCGCCCGTGCTAGACATGGTGCTAGATTCGGCTCTCGACGCCCGTTTAAACCACGAAGACTTCTTCTTCTTGGGCCCTTGGTCCGCATCGTAGACATGATCATCAACGTCCTCGCTACTGAGAACTGACTTCTGATGATTCGGAGGTCCAAAGCTATCCTCACTATCCCTCGTGTGCGCGTTCATGGGATTTGGTGATCGAAGAGGGCTTCCCGGAGCAGGAGAATTAACTACTCGGATCGTGCGCTCAACCTTGCTGAGGTATTCCATGCCATGGTTCTTCTCGTTTGCCCTTCTCATTGGGCTGTGTGGAGGAGCTGAGACGATTCGAGTCCCGTCCCCATGAACCCCAGCATTTTCATTAATCGAAGGCAGAGTAGACAATTTTCGGGGCTGGCCGTATGCTGGAGCAGAGACGATGCGCCGGTCTGCTTGCCTGGGGAGGAGGACAGTGACTCTACTGGCTTCCTCAATGATGTCATCCATTTCAACGTCTCTGCCCGGAGACATTGGCCGCTCAGTTTGTCTATCCTGAGTACGTTTCTGCGTGGGGTGGTGACATTCTTGGGCAGCGGCGGCAAGGGACGAGTATGCCAAGATGATGCGGAAACTTCTGTTGCAGGCGATATGGTTGTTGTTGGACTGTCCAGAGACAGGGAGAATGGGTTGGACCCCGTCTACAATCCGCATCAGTTACTGACGAATCGCACTCCGAGTCATCAACCACAAGAGTGGTTTTGAAGGCTGCGTCGCAATCTTTGGCGATTCCATTGCTGAAGTGACGCAGCTCTTCATTAAAGATCATGGAAACACCACTTTTATGAGATACTCGATTGGCGGGAGCGCCAACGGCCTTGGGGAACGTTCCATCGACCTGTCTGGTCATTCTCGGGCTAGGCGATCTGGCTACAGGAGCCGATGGTCGTTGCGCAGCTCCATTTCCATTGACCAAACTCGATCTTGTCCCGCCGGCAGCAGAACGGTGGCCACCTCCGGCAGAATTTGATCTCTTGCGGACGTGAGAAAAGTCTACACCGCGCTTGTGGCGGAGACTAGGTACTCGTATTTGGGGTGTTCCTTGTCTGCCGCTGCGCAAAGACGCCAGAGATCCACGAGAAGATTGTGGGCGGCTGGTGAGTGAGGCTCGAGTAGAGTTGGCTCGCATTCGACGACTATTCGAGCCGCTGCGCACTCTGCTGGTTGGTCCTGTGGCAGTAGTCGTACTGATAACTTGGCCATCACGATGTACGGTAATCTTCGCCTGGCTGATTTGAGAGTCGCATTTCTGCAGCATGCGGCTACCCCGATATGGATCATAATTGTCAGTCTCGGTGTCAGCAGCTGTTGAGATGACTGTAAAACGGAGACCGAGCGGCCGTGGCCGTTTGCTCGCGTTTTTCAAATTGGCAAGTGGAGATGCGTTTCTTCCAAATTGTAGGTTCGAGATGGTGATAGTCGCTCATTGAGCGAGCTAATTCAGGTTTGAAGTCTTCTAGTTGCTTGTTCCGATAGTTATAAAGCAACCAGTAGAAGGCCTTCTGATCATTAGACCTAAGCAGAATGATGTCAGTCGCAAAAGATTCATGACCAAGTCTGATGCCAGAAATTTTCCACAATGAACTTACTCTTCACATGTGAGCTTGAGGGCAAGGTCTTGTTCGCTGAACATGTGCCACATCGAGCGAAGCTGCCGTAGGAGCTGAGGGTCGATCTCTTCTCGAGGGACTGGGAGTACTGAAAGCCCTTTCTGGTGTCTGGCAATTGTCCAGTGTTGTCTCCAAAATCGTCAAGGTAGCTGTATTTTTGGACTAGAGGGTGTCGCCAGATGTCCTTCATAGTAATCCGGCGATCCGGATTGACTTGCAGCATGCGTCTGATGAGATCCTCAGCCTCGGGGCTGAGACCCTTGGGCATCTCGTATTGCCCCTTCTTCGTCTTGGCCATCATCAAGCGCAGATCGGGGTCGTCAAAGGAAGCGTTGCGGACAGCATGGCGTATAATATGACGCCCATGCTCCAGATGTCAGCCCGATCCCCCGGTACTGTTTGTTTTTCAACAGCTCTGGAGCAGCATAGTGAGGACTACCGCATGCCGTGGCAAGCTGGTGAGTAGAAGTTTGGTGGAGAGCGGCCATGCCAAAGTCAGCAATCTTGATCTGGAAGTCTGCCGCAATCAGGATGTTTTCAGGTTTCAAGTCACGATGGCACACATTGAAAGAGTGACAGTACGATATGGCACTCATCATTTGCCTGAAGAAGCAAATAGCCAGTTCCTCATGTAGGCGCCCTCGAGAGTTGATAAAAGTGAAGAGGTCTCCTTGGTCAATGTACTCGAGAATGAGGTAGCTATTGAACGAGGTTAGTTTAAAAAGACTGGTAATAGATCTTGATAAGCCAGGGGCTTCTCACATCTCGGACCGATTTTCCCATATGTCATAGAGTTTCATGATATTCGGGTGTTCGATAAGCTTGAGAATGGCAACTTCACGCTCAATGGCCATGGGGACTCGCATTTCGCCATTGATCTTATCGGGCAAACTGCTATCCCATTTACTCAGAGCGGCCATGGAGCTATCTTGGACAAGGTAGGCCATGCGTCGGTTCACAATCTTTACCGCTGCAAGCTGATTGGTGATATTGTGACGGCATAGTCTTACGCGGGCTGACGAACCCTTGCCTAGTGTGCGTCCTAGTTGCCATGGTCCAATGTGTGTTTTGTAATTTTTCTTGCTTCGGCTACTTGACGTCGACGCATATGAAGCTTGAGACATGCGCTTGTCCTCTTCGGCAGTATGTGCAGATTGATGATGCGTAGTGGCAGCTGTGTTGGGAGCTGTTGTAGCCCGTCGACTGTCTGTCCTTCCATGTGCATCTTGGTTATTATTTGTGTTGTAAGCGGCTTCGGGCTGATCGTAGCGCGGTTTGGTTCTTTGTTGGTCCAACACCGGAAATGCCGAGTTCATACGGTTTGTCGTCTCAGCAAGAGGCGACCGAACCTTGGCAGCCATTGCTTCTGCCATGATGATATCGGTGGAGATGAGGAATTAGCACATAATATGTCGGCAAGCTATTTCGCGCGTATGATTTCGTCGCACTCGTGTTTGGTAGAAAATTTCGACGTCGATTATAAAAATGCGTGGTGCAAGTCGAGGTGAGAGGTGGACGCGTTCCAGATGAATGCAAGGCTGCCGCCCTGTTGGACCGAAGCAGGAGCCAAGGTCGGGTAATAAGGGCAGTCAGGTTCAAGGCTTGATGACTACAGGACCGGGAAGAATTTGGAGGAAGGAGAGCACAAAGTGTCGCATACAGAAGTCAGAAACCTAAAGACACTGTGGTGAGCTGGGGAAACTTGGGGAAAGCAGCGGAGGAGCAGAAGAGTCCAAGATAGATGAGTACGGGCATGGAGAGGACAAAGAAGTGTGATCAGAGCAGAGCGAGCGAAAGCGCAACCAACGTGCTTCAACGGACTACGGACACGGGACCTGGAATGCAATGTTTACTTGGCTGGTGGCGGCTGGTGTTTTTGGACCTGAAGTGCAAGTGAGCAAATGAACAAATGACGAACCGGCGCAAGGGAGACGGCTGGCTGGCACTGGCACTGGCACTGGCACTGGCACCGGCACTGACACTGGTTCTGAGACTAGAACAAGTGAC
The DNA here is from genome assembly GCA_023658505.1 of Epichloe gansuensis. Taxonomy (NCBI): domain Eukaryota; kingdom Fungi; phylum Ascomycota; class Sordariomycetes; order Hypocreales; family Clavicipitaceae; genus Epichloe; species Epichloe gansuensis. The sequence goes on from CP098281.1 coordinate 7,762,793, forward strand.
TGGCATCTGACGGAACGATGCTGCCAAGCTGCCAGCTGCCAGGACCGACGAGGGTGGAGAAGGCACACGATGCCATCTACATGCATTCCAGTTGCCAGCAGCGACAAATGATAGCGCTGCAGGAGAGACTGGCCACACATCCCGACCACACATCCCGACCACACATCCCGACCACTCGAGTGCACTTTCAATGGTCAGGTCAACCCGCTGCAGATGGTCACTGACGGTGGCGAAGAAATCGTAGTGGGCGACACCACCGATGACAACCTCTGTGGTGATCTCCTAGACTGACTGACTGACTGATTGCTTTACGACGTGCGCGACATGTCTTGATTTGGGTGCGGGCGCGTAACCCCGTTGCGTGGTGTGGTAATGGAGCGGCAGTGCGTGCTTTTGATACTCAGTAGTCCTTTGGGGCTCCATTGTCACGAATAGGTCGATTAGCCCGAAGCGATGGATCCGACAAAGGCTTTCATCATGGATAACTACCCATGTAGGTAGTCAGTCGTCATTCCAGACAGTGACCACAATTGGGCCAAAATTCAACATCGACCTTTGTTGTCTGTCTGTCTGCCTTCGGGGTCGGTGCCAGAGTGCAAGGGAGGGAGGGCTACAACGGGCCGACCGCCAAAGATAAAGTCGTGGCATTTCTCGTAATTTCTCGTAATTTCTTTTGGGCTTTGTACAACAATAGCATTGGATTCCAACGTCAGCTGGAGGCAGGTGCTTGTGTCGTTGAGTGCAAGGTAACCGTGGGGAATATTATTCTCTCCTTGCTGCAGGATATCCCAGCGATTTGACAGTACGCTTATCATTCATTTGCTTATCCATCCTTTGAACATCCGCCAAAAAGTGCTCGTTGCATTTTGCTAACTGTGCATCACTTCTGTCCTGGTCCTAAACACACGAGGGTAAATCTGGCCAAAGAGGAAAAGGGCGCGTCCAGGCTAGTCTCAAGGGCGACGTGTTGTCCTGTCGAGTTCAATTTCACGACTGGAATTCAAGGGATGCAGTCCGATAGATAGGTCTGAGCGAAAGGTCCGGATGGGCAACGTGGCGGATGACTGGACCATGGGGTCTGGGACATTACTAAGCAGCCGTCCCGAAACTACCGACAGCCATGTATTAAGTGATTATCATTTGCAACTCACGCGCATACTACCAAAATCTGCCTTGGCATGTTTAGTTTGTCTTGCAATGAATAGTATTACGGGGGCGAATAAATCGTCCATCTTACATTCAGGGTACCTGCACCTTCCCTCGATACCAGTGAAGGATATATCAAGCAGTGTTAGTGCTTTAAGTCAACACATTGACTGCAGCCGAGGCCGTTCATCTTCATGCTACCCTACGGTCAATTGAACGTATAGTTCTCGTTTGGTCATTGGCGTGCAGGATTTCAGATTGGAAGTAGAACGTTGTCGCATTGGTTAACTTCACTTCGTAGATCTTGCCTTGATAACTAGACCCCGTCAGACAATCCATTGCGGTGGGCTCATCTTGCAGCATTTTGACTTGTTGGTTGTCATGAAAGGCCCCATTGGCAGCGTTGTCATTGGGTTGAGCCGTGTGGTCCGTCGACCTTCGGGCCGGCATTTGAAATGATGCAATCGACATGTAGGTTAGTTTTGGAGCGAATGCTATCTTTGAAGAGAATGACATATTGCTGGGAGCATCTGCACGATTTCTCACTCAACCACGGATGCGACCATTGTACATAGGACTTGGTCCAGTGAGACGGGCTTAGAAATATAATATGCATTAAATTGTTCTTCGTTCGTCAAATACAACAGCGTAATTGGTTTAGTGGTAAAATTCTCCGTTGCCATCCGAGCAGCGTCGGGGAGCCCTGGGTTCGATTCCCAGATTACGCATTCTTCCGTCCCAGACGGCGTCATCAATATCATGTTGGACATTGCTATTTCTTTTGCAACTTTGCAGACCTCTTTGAATTCAGGGTAATTTGAGGCTTATAGCAATTGCGAGACATATGATCATATCCGGAATATGCCTGGCCGATTCATGTACGATATTTAAGCAACTCCACTACGGAGTACTGTGAACGCAAACGTTTGACAATAAAGTTGAAAACTGAAAGTAGAAGGAGCCCCACGCGTACTCATCAACGCGCGGTCACGCGTTGAAAAGTACCAGGGACTTACTGGTCCGTCGTCGATAGGTTCCTTCAACCTCTTCATTCGCGGCTTCAACCCACTTATGGTATTCGCATCACCGTCTCAGCAAAAGGCTCATACCACTCGGGCGCTATGTCGCGCCTGTCGTCACGCCGACGACGGCGTTCCGAAACGGGAGACGCCGAAGATAGCGACGATGCGAGGTTTGGCGTTGATGCCGCGACATTCGACTCGCCGAAGCGACGACGACTCGATTCCGAATCAGAGAGCGATGGAGATACGGGCCCTTCCAACATGGGAGCTAGATCATTAAACGTTGTATCCAGCAGCGACATTATGAAGGAATTCAAACCCGGTGCCATCGTTCGTGTCACTGTCCAAAACTTCGTAACCTATGAAAAGGCAGAGTTCTTCCCTGGCCCTCATTTAAACATGGTCATTGGCCCCAATGGCACTGGCAAAAGCTCCCTTGTTTGCGCTATCTGCCTCGGTCTCGGATATAGTCCCAAGCACTTAGGACGTGCTGGGTCTGTCAAGGAGTTTGTCAAGCACGGCAAAGATTCTGCGACGATCGAGATCGAGCTGCACAGGAAGCCCTCCGACCGAAGCAATTATGTCATCAAGGTTCAGATTCGCCGCGAGCAAAACAACCAGAAATGGTGGCTCAACGGGAAAGAGACAACCCACAAAAAAATACAAGACCTGATGCGGTCGCTCAAGATTCAAGTCGACAACCTTTGCCAATTTCTGCCTCAAGATCGAGTTGTTGAATTTGCTGCTTGTACTCCTATAGACCTGCTTCATGAGACTCTGCGTGCTGCAGCCCCAGAGGAGATGTTGCAGTGGCAAAGGCAACTTCAGGAGCTGCACAAGGACAAGAAGGAGGTAGCCCAAGGTGTTCACACCGATGTGGACACACTGAGGACTTTGGAAACCCGACAACAAGGACTTCAAGCCGACGTGGATAGAATCCGCGAAAGAGAGGAGATTCAGCAAAGGTGCGAGATCTCCAATCAGCGCTACTCTTGGCGAAATACCAGGAGGCGCGCGACAAGTTTGCCAAAGCCAAAAATGACAAAAAGAAGCCGAGCGATCCTTGCGACGCCTGGAATCAGAGAGCGGACCGTCGTTGGAGGCCGTCAATCAAAAGCAGGAGTATGTTCGGCAGATCCAGGAAGCATTGCCGTTTAAAGAGAAGGCCCTCAAGGGCGCCGAAAATGCAACCCAAAGCGTGGCTCGCGACATCGGCAATGCAGCAGATGAAATCAAAGAGATAAACAATAAACTAGAAGCGGAGCAAAAGGGATTCGAGGCGAAGAGAAAAGAACTAGCTGGCTCTCGTTCAAAGATCACAGCGTTTAAAGCAGATCTAAAGAATCGCCCTGGCGACTTTAATGCTGCTGACTGGAACCAAAGAATTGTAAGCGACGGGTTTCCGGAAGGAGGCATATCAAACGTCATGTACGTGGCTAATACGAGTGGAATCCTAGCGTGCTGAGGAACATACTTCTCGAGAACTCGAAGCCGAGCAGCGTCAAATTGAGACAGATCGCGTTACTTTGAAAGGAAGGGCGAAGGCCAATTTGATTGAATCGACGCGGATGCAAAAAGAAGCGGATGACCTCAACACGCAACAAGGTCAACAGGAGACCATGATGCGTAGAAACTTTCCAGACGTGGCAACAGGATGGGAATGGATACAAGAGCACCGAGAAGACTTTGAAAAAGAAGTATTTGGGCCGCCAATGATTAGCTGCTCAGTCAAGGATGAGCGCTACTCTGATCAGATACAAGCCATGCTCCAGCATGATGACATGTCATGCTTCACTGCACAGACCAAGAACGATTACAAGAAACTGACCGATCAGCTTTACCGGGCCATGAGTTTATCAGTCGTCGTTCGAACTTGTTCAAATCCATTGTCTGCGTATAGACCCCGGTGGAACGTCAAGAGGCGGCACAGTTCGGCCTGGATGGGTTCGCCATAGACTACCTTACTGGACCTGAGCCCGTCCTGGCAATGCTGTGTGCGGAGAAACGACTGCATCAATCTGGCGTGGCGCAAGGCGAGCATAACGATGAAGCTTATGAGCGGCTTGTCAGCAACGGCAAGATCAACCAGTGGGCTGCTGGAAGGCAGATGTTCTCTATTCGTCGCCGAAGAGAATATGGGCCCCAAGCTATGACGACCATTACGAAGAACATCTATAAGGGAAGGTTCTGGACGCTGCAACCGGTCGATGAAGAGGAAAAAGAGGAGCTGAAGCGAGGCTTGGCGGAAGCCAACGAAAGGAGACGTGCACTCAGGGAAGAGAGAGACGCACTCGACGCCAAGTGGAATGATATCGAATCGCAAAAGTCGAGCATCGCTCAGAGAATTGTTAGTAAAGACGATGTCGGATTCGGCAGGTTCGTTTCCATGCTAAAGAGAGAATAGAACTCGTTGCGAAGCGAAAAGAGTGCTCTGCAGAAGGAATACCAAAAGTGGCAATCACTGCCAGAAAAGATAGGTGAGCGATTCATATGGGTTCGGCCAGCGTTTTCTTCTGCAAAAGCAGGCTAACATGAACTAGAGGAGGAAGAACGGCAAAAGGCCACGCACGAGCAGGCTATTCGAGACGCCAGAAAAACCCTGCAAGAGATCCAGTATGACTGGGACAAGGCAGTGGTTCGGCGCGCCCGGCTGGCAAATCGACACAAGAGGCTCACCGACAAGATTCGAGAGGATCATTTAGCATTAGTCGAGGCCCAGATCTGGCTAATCGAAGCGAAGTCGGATGTCGATGGACTCAAGGAACGCAATGCCAGCATCATGAATGAACTGGAAGAGGAAAGAAGAAGGGTTCAGAAGGTCACTGAGGAAGCGAACAAAGCAAAGGATATCGGTCGACGGCTAGGCGAAGAGGTTCGCGAGCTTCTCGGGTCCAACGATGAATTGCGTGAGCATTTATCCAAGCTCGCGGAAGGAAAACGGCCGAGGAGGTGGAAATGGAGATTTCAGCAGAGGAGGCCAAGCTCGAACTGATCCACGCTGCCAACCCAAACGTAATTCGGGAATTCGAGAGACGCGCCGAGAAATTACTCGTCTCAAGCGGAAGATGGAGAGTGCCAATGAGAAACTCGAGTCGCTGAGTACGCAGCTCGCGGAGATCATGGGCAAATGGGAGCCCAAGCTCGAGGAACTCGTGTCACAGATCAACGACGCGTTTGCCTACAACTTTGAGCAGATCAGTTGTGCGGGTGAGGTGCGTGTCCACAAGGAGGAGGACTTTTCGCAATGGGCACTAGACATCATGGTCAAGTTCCGGTACATCAACTCCATCCATCGAAACCCCCTTCCAAAAAAAAAAAAAAAAAAAACCCAAGCTCACGCCAGCCATGACTTACATCAATGCTAACCTGACCCATTCTATTCAGAGAAAACGAAACCCTCCAACAGCTCACTGCCCACCGCCAATCCGGCGGCGAGAGAGCCGTCTCAACCATCTTTTACCTCATGGCCCTCCAGTCCATGGCCCAGTCACCATTTCGCGTTGTCGACGAGATCAATCAGGGCATGGATCCCCGCAACGAACGCATGGTCCACGAACGCATGGTGGAGATTGCGTGCCGTGAACACTCGAGCCAGTACTTCCTAATCACGCCAAAGCTGCTGACTGGGCTGCGGTACGATCCCAAGATGCGAGTCTTGTGCATTGCCAGCGGGGAGCACATGCCCCAGGAAGGAAGAAAACTTGACTTTTCGAGGTGCATTCGTGTGCAGAAGCGATTAATGGCGGCATCGGCGTGACTGTTCTATTCTATCGATGGGCTGCTTGGAGCCCCATGCATTACGAAGGCGCTAATGTTCCGTGACGCGGGGCTGGTATATAGTTGTTCGTAAGACAATGCTGGGTTGAAAACAAAAGTCTTTGAATATTGGGTTCCAAGTCGTCGACGGTGATGAGTGGCAAAGACATGTACGCTTCAGATTGTACTATAAACTGCCATATACAAGAATACATGGAGCCAAGCCCGTGCAGTCCAGTGCAGTAGGGCACGTCCGTCCCGTCACTGGACGTATTCCCCATGTACGAAATTATCAACAGAATATCAAGCACATTACAACAGCGTGCTAGTCACCCTCTTCATCTGCACATCACACTGCAAAAGGCATTCATCCATTTCCATCACGTAAACAACAGTTGTACTCAATTCATCATCCTGAGCAACATCTCATCATCGCAAACGATAAATAAAAATAGTCACACATGACAGAATGTACTCATAAGCAACTCAACGGCACTCCCCTACTTTTCTTCTTCGAAAACACCCCGGCCTAGCAAGAACAAGAACAAGAATAAGAAAGGAAGAAAAAAAAAAAAAAAAAAAAACTCCAGATACATCCTGCTGCCATACTCCATACTTCTTCGCATTACAGAGAATATGAGGGAACACAAACTCGGTCCAGCTCAGCACTGGCAAGGCGGTGAGGAACGAATTGTACATGGAAGCAGTACATGAGATGAAATGAGCAGAGCAGAAGCTGCGAGCACGAATAGAATTTAGACATTGATGTTTAGAAACAAGGGTATTATCCGGACCCTTTGGAAACTCACACCAAGACTCTCGCGTGAGACGTAAATTGGTGATCAAGTTGAACGAGAGAGAGAAGAAAAAAAAACACACAAAAAAAAAGGACAAAAGAATAATGACCGAAAACAAAAAGTTTACATCATCGAGCAAGTCCTTCCCAACACCCAGTTGCCTTTGACTTTTCCCTCGTTGAGGATCCGGCCACGAAGAGCAAGAAAAAAACCAATGGACCGCACCAATGTACAAACACGCGTTAGTGCCACCGCAAAAGCCATGATTCTCTTCGCACCCCCTGGCTGGCAAGGTAGGCAGGCAATCAAGCAAGCAAAATAATGATAATAATAAAACTGAAGCGGACGACTGGGTATATATAGACTTGTCATGATTGCGTAGCGAATTCCGGGCGCCTCTGGAGGCAACTTGTCTTGATCATGTAGAGAAAGAGAGAAAGAGAGAGAAAGCAAGCACTACATTTCCTTTCTAAGCTTTGTCACCTTCGCCGTGGCCATGATTCTCCGTGTCTAGTCTCTTTGTCCAGTCAGCAAGACTCTCACTGAGGCCTGGGTTCGCGGCGCCTTCTTCAGGTTTCTTGCCGCTGAGGGCAGGAGTGTCAAAGTCAAAGTTGGTGCTCAGTCGATAATTCTTGCTGGTGGCCTCCCAGTGAGTTCGTAGCGTTTCAAGCTCGCTGGCAAGATTGTCTAGCGCGGTGCTGTTTCTCGCATCCAGGTTGTTCCCGCTGTACTCGCTCTCGTTTTCCGAGCTCTCGTTGCGGCTATGCCCAAGCACCAGGCCGTTGGTGCTCTCTGAATTCATGCTGGGCGCTTGGCGACTGCGTCGTCGATAGTTGTCAACTGAGTGCTCGACTTGGTCGAGAAGCAAGGCCACTTTTTGCTCGGCATCGCCGGCACGCTGCTCGAGAAGCGCATTCTCCGATTTGAGTTGTTCCATCGTCTTGAGAACGTCATCGCGCTGCTTCTTGTTGTCGGCCACGTCCTTCTTCAAGGTTTCAAGATTCTTCTCCAGCTTGAACCCAGATGCCTGTGTTTCGGAAATCAAAGCCTCGACCCTTCTCTTCAGCTCATCTCGTTCGCCTTCCAATTCTTCGTTCTCTGCCTTGAGGCGTCCATTGTCCTTTTCGTACTGGGAAATTTGGTCTTTGAGCTGCTTCAACACCTTCTCCGCGCCTCTGAAGCAGTATACTGCCGACATGTAGTCGCTCTCAAGCTGTTGGAGCTTCTCGCGGTAGGCCATCTCAGACTCCTGCTGCTGAGCTGCGAATTGCCGTCTGTTCTCGGCGTGAGCCGCAGTAGCACTAGCAAGCTGCGTCTCCAAGTCTCGCAGGCGTGTTTGCTCAGGAGAATTCGTCCTTGGACTAGTGAGCCCCGAGATCGGACGGCAGTGGTCGGGCTGATGCCGCGTTCAGCCAGAATCTCCTTGAGTGCATTGTGTTGCACAGTCATCGCGTTCGTCTCAAGCTGTTGCGCCGCAAGCTGGTTTTTGAGATCATTGTGTCCGGCCATCAGGCTTTGCGTCTCCCTCAGAGAGGATTGAAGCTGTCTTCTTATGGCAACACCTTCCCTGCTAGCTTGCTCTTGGTACTGCTCCAGCCCGGCAATCCGCTCTTCGGCACTTCGCAACTTGTCCGCCGCGTTGTTGGCGTCTTGTTGATACTTCTTGACCAACTCGTTGGCGGTTGCAATTTGTTTTTGAAGGGCCAAGGTACGTTCGCTGTCACCTTTACCTCCGTCGGCCATTTCTCGAGTGGAAATCTTGTCGAGTCCTGATAAGAGTGCTTGGCGGTGGGTTCGCGCCTCGTTGGCGTGCTTCTCGGCAAGTTCCTCGGCATCGCGCAGGCGCTGGGTAGATGCAATCAACTCGGTTGTACGAGCCTCGTGTTCCATTTTCAGCTTGCTCAATTTGTCCTCGACATTTTCGCGAGCGGCGCGTTCTTCCTCAAGCTTCCTCTCAAGATGTGTCCTGGCATCCTGTGATGCGGTGACGGCGTTTCGCAACGATTCGAACGTTTCATCATGATTCCTTGATGAGCCAACAGCCTCTTTGTATTTAGATTCAAACTCGCCTCTTTCCACCTTGGTCAACTCTAGCTCGGCCACGGCCTCGGCACACATTACGGATTGTTCACGGGCCTCCCGCTGCACCATATGCAGCTCTGCCTTTAACTGACCGACTTCGGAGGACGTTTGCTGCTTGTAGGTCTCCAAGTCCGTTAACCGCTTCTGGGCCGCAGAAGTGGTATCGTCTGCCAGCTGGCGCGCATTCCTCTCTGCCGCCAAGTCACTTTTGAGGTGCTCGACCTGAGACTTGAGATCCTTTTGCAAGTTCAATGCCGTAGCCAGCTTCCTGCCCATTTCACTATATCGATCAGCTGGCTCATCGCGTTCGCCATCCAGCTGCGGAGTACTCGACACGCTTCCACCCGTCTGCGCAGCCAATTTGGCCTTGGCATACACCGCTTCCTGGATGGCTGCATCGCGTTGTTTCTCTGCCTCGGCAATTTGCTTGGCAGCAAGAACTGCTTGCTTGTCTACAGCGCTTTGGACGTTTGCCAATTCCATTCTCATAGCCAAGAGGGCTTCGATAAGCGGCCGATCTTCATCGTCAAAAGTCTCGGCCGCTTTGGCGTCAAGAGGACTTATTGTGGCCGCGGAGACATATCCTGATTTCCGCGCCAGCTCCAGTTCAGAGGCATACCACGCGTTTCTGTTCCTTGCCGAGTCTAATTCCTTAAGCAGGGCAACGGTTTGTGAGTTCCTGCCTGATGATCGCCGAGAAAGCGGATTGCTCGGCTGTCGTGTGGGAGGAGGAGACGAAGGCCGCATGGCCCTCGCTCCTGTTTCGGCCAAGCTGTCTACAGAGCCTTGTAGTTGACGATGTCCTCTTTGGCCTCCCTTGCCAGGTTCAATGGCGGGATGTTCCTGCGTCGATGCATTCCTTCCCAACTGCGCAGCCTGAGCCGCCTGAGTAGGTGTCCGTCTTCCATTGACGGTGGCTGCATCATTCTCGGCCGCACCGCCAGGGTTTGCAGCAGGAGCAGCAGGAACGAAGGTGGTTGACGTTGTTTGCGGAGAGCCAGATGCACCAGCCCGGTCCGCGGAGGCGCCTCGGACTCGACCAATGCTTGAAGTTGCGACCGTCGGTTTAGCTGGAGTCGGCCCTTGGGGAGGTGGCCCAGCAGGACTGGGTGAGGCCCCGGCTCTAGGAAGCTTGGATGGAGGAGCTGTCGAGGAGGAGCTGATGGAGCGCCTGAGGAGCGCCTAGATTTTGTTGCAAAGTAATCGGATCTGGTCCTGTGGGGGTGGTGAGCTGTAACCATTCGTAATAGGTTTTGCGCCGGGAGTTGCCGTGGCTCCTGCGGAAGCGGCAGCGACCATAGGAGCTGTTCCCGGTTTCCGCGAATCCTGTGAGACAGCAGCTGGGGGTAATTGCCGGTTCGCAGGGGTTGTGGCGTCGCTTGTGCTAGGTCGGCGGAGTCCTTGCGGTGCGCGCTGGGCTCCTTGCTGGGCGTCGTTGGGATAACGAATCTTAGTCGTATCAAGAACATACATGATGCCTAGGTCATTAATGGTGGTAGTGGCTGAGCTAGGCTCGCCACCGAGAACGACGACCGACTTGCCAACCGTAGTCATGCTGTGGCCGGATCGTGGAGAAGGTGATGGTCCCATATTCTGGAAGGTGTACCATCTCCGCGAGCTGATCCTGAAGGCAGCTAGATCTCCCAAATCAGTTCCCTCCTCCGTGCGACCGCCAAACACATACATGACATCGTCAACTAAAGCAGCGGCATGGCCTTCTCTCGGAGCAGGAATGTAGCCAATGCAGTCCAGCTGGGACCAGGAGTTTGAAGCTTGATCGTAGCACCAGACATCATTGAACCACTGGAAGCCGTTGGTGCCACCAAATCTTTCACGGAGACGATCAGGTCAGTATGCTGCACCTGTTTTTGAGAGCACAAACTTTGCAAGGCTTTTCCTACTTACAAGTACAGCCTGTCATTAAATGTAACCATGGAATGGTTTGTACGGGCAGCTGGCGTCTTATTAGAGGTGTCACTCGGCAGTAGAATCTCCCACATGTAGTTGGGGGATTGCAATTGATTCAGGTCAAAAGCAGAGAGATCATTCATAAAGTACCCCTCAACCTGACCTCCGAATATGTAAATCTTGGAGCCCAGGATGTTGAGGGAATGACCGTAACGTCCAGGAGGCCGAGTGCCGGCTGGTAATGCGCGAGACCAGTGCCTCGTGGCTGGTCGTCATGGTATCATTAGCTTCTTGTCATTGTAGCTTGGTTAAGATAGCGACGACGCCTGTTCCACTCACATGTGTTCAGTAGATACAAGGTCTGGTCAAGAACATCGGATTCCTCAATTTTGGTGTCACCACCGTAAACAATGAACGCGTTGCCAACAAGTAAACTAGCATGGCCGACCCTAGGGCCGGGGCCCTCGGCAGTTGTTGCGAGAGGGTAACAGGCCAGGTTGCCACCAGCCTCAATCATCCATAAGTCCCCCTTGACGGTCGAGCTGTTGATCAAGCCGCCCATCATGTATATGTCACCTTCTTTTGATGCTGTGGCATTGACGGCGGCGCCATATCTAGGGAATGGGGTTGGATTCGAGGGTGTGTACGTTAGCCGCCGTTGCGACCAGGGATACAAGGAGGCATTGGGATTCGACGTCGGTGGGCCATTACGAAGCTGCGAAAACGACAAAGATTAGCAAAGAAAGCAAAAAAATCCAAGATAGAAATGAGATGGCCGACGTGACTTACGGCTAAATCCGAGGGCTGCACCTGTTCTAGACTTCCACCGCGACGGATCTGCTCAGGGCTGCCAGTAGCGATCTCGTCGACAGAGTTCAAGCTTCCGGTAGGTGTGGCTCGTTGAGCAGCAGCATTCTTATCATCGCGAGCGATGCGAGCGCCAGCGCTCTGGATGGATCCCTGCGAACCTGAGTTGCCATCGCGACCCGACAAGGCGCGGTCGTGGCTCTTCTTGGATTTGAACAGGAAGGCCATGATTGCCTAGGGACCGGAGGGCCGGTCAGCTCAGGGGGAAACAGAAGCTCCGTAGTCGATAATTCGTCGAGTCGTGAGCGTAGATCGGATACAGAGGCTCGACAGGACTGCTCAAATGGGATTGGGGATGCCGTCTTAAGCGATGCGCTGCCCACCCCGAGAATCAGATCGAGATATTGAGCGAACAGGTCAGGTCGAGTATGGTAGGTCTCGAGTCGGACACGAGAGACGGTGTCGAGGATGCGGAGGACGGAAGACGATACAGACGACACAGACGACACAGACGACGAGGCACTTCAGCTAATCGCCAAACCAAAAGTAGCGACTCGTCAATTCCAGGTAAAGACGGAGACGCGAGCAAGGAAACCAGCGTCCGAGTCTGAAGATGGCTGGGTGAGCATCTAGTGGGCCAGAGCTGGGAGGTTGTCAACGGGATTTTGGCCAGCCGCCTTTTTGGGGGTGGATTCCAGAACGGACGGGGGTGTCAGGGGATGGTGGAGGCGACACTGGCACCGACACTGGCACCTGGGGAGGAGCCTCGACACCAGCAGGCCGCAGGGCACAGGACGATGATGAATGGGCAATGACACCAGATGTCTGGTGCTGTTGCGGCAGGCAGGCAGGCAGGCAGGCAGGCAGGCAGGCAGGCAGGGTTACTAGAATTCTTCTTTCGCAAAGGTCGACCGCCCCGGGGAGTCAAAAATAGGAATAAAAAAAGGCGAGCTCTTGTTGTGTTGCGCACAACTTCAAGTGCCAAAGAGACTGGAGGTGTAAGAAGGCGGGTGGCAGGTGGCCGGTGGCCGGTGGCAGGTGGCAGGCAAAAGAGCCTGCTGGTTTGTCTGGGGGCTGGTGGTATCAATTCTGGAAGTTCAGGAGTTGCTGGGTCCGTCTACTCCGTAGTCTGCTGGCTTGTGCTTGTGCTTGTGCTTGTGCTTGTGCTTGTGCTCAGGCTCAGTCCAGTCCACATTTCCGTCCTTTATTATTATTAGTGTCGTTTCGGTTGGTGCATGATGATCAGTGAGGCTCCTCCAGGTCCCTCACTCTCTCATCTCTAATACGGAGTCTAATACGGAGTGCTCTGCTTCTTCCACCTGTTGACGGAAGCACCTTCTTCTGCCATGCACGTCATTATTACGAACATACTGAATACAGAGCATGCGTCCATTTGGAAGTGTGCAGTCAAGTCAGTCTGGCCCACGTTCGACTACTACATATATATACGAACGAGCCTTTGGGCCGGGCAGCTGGCCGGGCAGCTGGCCAGTGGGGAAACAAGGCACAGAAAGGGGGCCAGATGGTGGTCTCATTTGATGGCGCCTCATCAAAGTTGGGTATTGGGTGGTGACACTGGCGAGTGAGGTGAGGAGGTGAGGGAGGTGAGGGAGGGGGCATTCAGGGAGATTTTGGGGAGGACTCACCTCCTGCGTGCGATTGTACTGTATGTACATGTACTATCTCGACAACCTTCGAAAAAGGGCCACGGAGGGCCACGGATTAATCTGTCAGGGCACGTCACGCACGGCGCAAGATACCGTAACACCACACGTTGACAGTCCTGCTGGCCTGGCCAATGACGGCGCCTGTTTCACCTCCTTCATCAGCGAAGCATCCTTTGTCGATGCAAGCTCACGGATACGCACAAACAGAAACCGTCTGGAGTCTAGTGCAGCCAGCACATGCACGGAGGCAGAGGCAGATCCTTGGCGGTCCTTTGACATTCCCTAGGGGTCTCGGGTGACGCGCACGATGCCTGATAGCACTTCTCATCTTCCGTACGGAGTCACTTTATTATATAATAGACATGTCTTTATGAAGAAACGACGAACCGGTACTCCCTCCGTGTGCGACAAGATATCGAAGCCACCAATCTGGAAATCAAGGGGTTGGCCAGGGAGGGGACGCAAATTTCCCACCGGAGATTTCAAATTTCCCACCGGACTAGCCAAAACGAGAGGAGTCTCCACACACTCACTTCTAGTGCAGAAGTACCTCTAAGGTTTTTTTCTATGCTAGTCAGTCTTTCGTAGCTATATGTGCAAGAGAGCTAAAAGTAAGGCATTTATTTAATTAAAGCTACTAATAATATCTATAGGGACCTTACGAGGGCAGCGGCTGCGGCTGCGGCTGCTCTGGAATAAATAAATTCAGCGGTATTAGACAAAGAGGGGATAAGAGCTATAAGCATGGCTAGCATTACTTAGTCCAGGGCTAGAATTATATATAATAGCTGTAGGAGGAGCTATAATATATAGCTAAACCCCCTATATATCATTAGAGGCTAAAGATATTACTACTGCTGCTATAAGGCTTTAAACATTATAACAAGCCTGTTAATCCTTATATTAAGGCCCGCGATAGTGTTTCTTTAGCTGCTAGATTTGCCTCTAGCTTTACTACTTTTGCTGCTTGCGGTTAATAGTGCTAGCGTTAATTAAGGCGTTGATTAAGGCGTTAATTAAGGCCTTTGCGAGCTTTTTAAAGCCGCTGCCGCGTTATGCTACAGCTGCTCAAGACCATCGCGAATTCGGCCTATTAACGTTATTCGCGAGGGAAGATTAACTGCGCTATTCCTCACACGAGCCGCGTTATTAGGGTTAAGCTCGTAAGAAACCTTAAGAAGCCTCTGTTCCTTATCTGTTAAGGCCTTTAGCTACTAGTAAGGGTTAAAGTCTATTACTTAAAGAAGCTCTCCACTCTCTATCATACGAAGAATTATATAGTAATAAGGGATTCCCCATTGTTATATAAATAGATGTGTATAGCTTATTATAGGCTCTTTCCCTTTCGCTTTAAGTTCCGCATAATTAATTTACTTAATTACCTTAGTGATTAGCTTCTAGCCTAGTTTACCTACTAAATTCTGTATAAGAGGGTACTTATCCTAATTAACTTAGCAGTGGCTAAATTAGTGCTTAAATTTAAGTTTAAAGGTATTATAGCGGCCCTGTACAAGCATCTAGATAATTAAATGTAGCTAGAAGAGATTAAGAAATTTGTTTATAAGAAGGACTTTTAATTTGCTATAACTCCCCTCTGTACAGGAAGTACTAGATATCCCAAAATTTCGAAGCATCTTAATTGTAAATATAGCAAATTAGTGCCGCTAAGGAATGTATATGTTCTCAAGATAGTTAATAATTGCTACTAACCGTTAAAATTAGTAAGGAACTGCTATATAATTTGTAACAAAAGGAAGCTTACGCTACTGCTTATGAAATTGGCTCTTAAGCTTCTCCCACTCCTCTAAAAAGCTCTCTTTAGTGGCCGCGTGTATAACCGCAATCTAGGCATCATGAAGGCCTAATGCAGTCTTTGTAGTCTCATTAACTAATAAGGAGCCATACCTTAAAGCACTTCTATAACATGCTAATCAAGTTTAGAAGAGTCTTCTGCTAGATTTAATCCAACTTTAACATCATTGTTTTCGGTAGAAGCTGCTTAAGTAAGCCTATTATCCTTCTTCTTCTGCTTACGCGGTAGCACAAGAATATCGTAATTATTAAGGCTTCTAATCCACTTCTTTACAATATTAAGAATAATATTCTTTAGTATATGCCACTTACAAATTTGCTATTAAGATAACGGGAAGATATTTGTTAGAGATCGCTTTAGAGCAGTGTCAAAGTCTGTAATTACAACCTTTAGTGGAGGAATTAAAGCTTTTTCTATAGCTACCTTTATGTGCCCTAAAATCCATAAAAAGCAGGTATATCTTCCTTTGCAGCTAGGGCAAATGCTACACTAAACGTTGTATGTAAAGATATAACGCTAGTTACCTATAATAGCAAGAGATTAAAGCAGTTAACCTTATAAGTGTTATCCATCTGTAATAGCTCCTAATTCTGCTTCTAATCCTAAATTAAGTCTTTATAAATCCAGAAGATTCGCTAAATCTTCCTAGAAGGACTTCAATTAATAGCCTTATAGAAAATGCGGTTATCTTTATTAAGGAGCTTTACAAAGGCTTATGTTAATATTCCAATGCTATATTTAGCTAATCAAAGCTAACGTTAGATAAAAAACACATCCAAGCCAGTAATCAAGACTTCAGGGTGCTTACACGTAATTTAGCAGGCAATTTCCTTTGCTATTAATCGCTTATATTGGCTTTTGATTTTAATAAGTGTCTAAAGGCATTCAATGCTAAATTTTGCTTAACTTCAAGCCCTAAAGCGGCTAGAGCCTATAGGATCAGTTACACACTTATGATTATATGTGCTATTATTAATGTAGACTATGTAGACTTTGGGATTAGAATCTCGTTAAATTCGTCGAATTCTCGCGCTAAACAGGCAATTAGTCTTTTTAAGGATGTCTAATAGCTTCCCTTAAAGCCCTCGCGGCAGCGATATCGCCTGCCCTTATAGCATCATACTAAGAAGGATATAGCCTCGCCGGTTCGGTGGCTTCGATTAGAGCCGTTCAACGCAATCATGTGGCCCTCATCAGCTTGTTGCTGCTCTAGGGCCTTATAAGCTTCTTTAAAAGAGGAAAATTCGCGTTTATAAAGAGGCAGATCTATTGTAAGTAATTTAAAGCAAAAACAAGGCTTCTAGCGATAATATAGGCGTTGTAATAATGGATGAAAAATTTGTTATGGGAGGAAGGTTACAGGCACACGGAAGAGGCACGCATTACAGACATTATATAGGCGGGCGCTACGGGACGGGAGAAACGTTACGGGAGGAAAAAAA
Source organism: Epichloe gansuensis (assembly GCA_023658505.1). Lineage (NCBI taxonomy): Eukaryota > Fungi > Ascomycota > Sordariomycetes > Hypocreales > Clavicipitaceae > Epichloe > Epichloe gansuensis. The sequence continues at coordinate 7,779,233 of CP098281.1, forward strand.
CCTCAGAGGTACTTCTACACCAGAAGTGGGTGTGTGGAGACTCCTCTCGTTTTGGCTAGTCCGGTGGGAAATTTGAAATCTCCGGTGGGAAATTTGCGTCCCCGCCAGGAGGGTGCGGCGGCGGCATCCACCTTCAACATCATACAATGTACATACGGATTATATACGGAGTACTCCACGTTAAACGTTATACCGTGAAAGCCCCTTGCTTCAAGATGCTGGCAAAGTGCATGGTCAGATGCCAGATCTGGGTGCAATTCTTTGACATTTGGCCATTTGCTCGTACCGCTTGATGGTGAACGGCACGTCTATTTTGGTCCCCAGGATTTTCAGATTCACAGACGTGGTTGAGGCTGGTAAGTCGACCAACCGTGAACATCACCCGTCGTTTCTACACAGCGGGCGTCAAGAATATCGGGTTTGAAGCCAACGACTGTGTTGCATATTGAAGATAGGACGGGGATCAATTCTGACTCAGTTCACCCAGATAGGCCAGATAGTTCGGCAGGTTGGATAAAATGAGAGCAGATTGCTCGGTGATGGCGTGTAAGCTGCCCAACATCGTTCTGTGTCTTGAGCTGCAGGCCGTCGTCATGTGTCAACCGCCTTTTTGTGTGAGATGCACCCAATCGGCAAGCAACACAACTAGGCAACAGAGCGCCATTTCATAGTCGGTCATGGTCGGTCAAGAAGCAGGGTGACTTTTCTTGGCCCATTTTGTTCATCTTATAGCTGCGCACTGCGCAAAGCACTGCGCAGGCAACGCCGAGATCCAAAATCGAGGGGCGGATGTGGCCTGGAGTAGGTTTGTGGCCCCTACTCCGTCCGTACTTGGATTTTGGAAGAACCGCCACCAGAACCGCCACCAGACGAGGGCGTTGAGATTGGTGGGTTGGTGGTGGTTGGTGGTGGTTGGTGGTGGTTGGTGGTAGTTTGCAAGTTGGCGGACAACTGGCAGGCAGCTGGCAGGCAGCTGGCCGGCAAGCTTGGCCGGCTTCAGCCTCATCCGGCCCATTTCGTCCGCCCAAGCTGCACCACGACTTGGGATTCATGGATTGGCTATTACCAAGAGTCACATCGAGTCACATCGAGTCACATCCAGCCATTCATTCACCTCTTTCTGGTGGCGAATCACCTGCTTCTTGTGTCGTGTCGTAGACGCATTTATTTCTTGTGCATGTCATGATATATTTGTATCTTCTCCACCCATGTACAGCTACTTTGGCCTTGCATTGACCGATCACAGATCAGCAAGAGGCCTGACAGATATTGCAAATTGCAAGTTGGGTGTTGATTTTTGAGTGTTGCATGAGCCAGTCAGTCGACCCGACGTTGAACGGAAGGAGAGAAAGAAGAATAGAAATGAAAGGCTGGGCCCAGATCGGACCGAGGCCAGACCATCAGGAAAGACCACTCACTGACAAAGTCACTTCACTCACTGTTACTAATTACGTATTACCTTCCGGCGGGCGCAATGACGGCGGCCGCTTCAACCCAGCAGCGGCTGCCGGCGCAGCATCAGCATCAGCATCAGCACACGCATACGCAGACGCATACGCAGACGCAGACGCAGACGCATACGAATACGCAGCAAGCTCCAGTCCCATCGCCTCCGCACAGTCGTCCGCACAGTCCGCAACAGCAGTGTGGGCACCACCACCAGCTGTGCCATCCTTATTATCCAGGACCAAGCTCCTCCAAACCGGCTTCTTCACGCTCGGCTAGCCTGCACCACGAAGCGTCGTCGCCCGCGCGACAAGACGATTATTCTTGCGCGACCCATGGAAGCTCTGCGGCCATGACACTACGAACCGACCCCAATGGGTCGTTGCCGCTGGCCCCGACTACCAATGGCGATACATCGACTTCGAGATTCCGTGGCCAAGGTGACAGCAGCCCCGACCGCGACCATCTCTCCAACGACACCGCTGATAACGTCCGGCCGTCAAGCGTTCCCGGTCGGAAGAATGGCGTGGCCGCTACTGGCGTGCGGGATGACCTGGAACACGACAGGCCCAAACGACCGTTTAAACCACAGCTACAGCGATCCAAGAGTGATCACGCACCACGCCCTGTCGAGGATTCCGACACCGAGGAAGAGATTCGCGAATGGGGCGCGCGCCATGGCTTTGAGGACCATTATCAATCCGAGCATATTATCTCACAGTTAGCAAGTGTACGTACGCAACCCTTTCCTCGCTCACATGTCCCGAGTCTTGCTGGTCGCCGCTGCTCGGTCGCGCAGATGGGACACGTGCCTGTCATGTCATGGTTGTGATACCACCTGCGGTGCGGATGCAGAATCGCGAGTGGCCAGTGTATACACGACATGCTGTCGCAATGTAATGACACGACCTATTGGGACAGCCTATACTTTGCGCTGCTTGTTTCTAGCCACATGCTAACAATGCCCAATCAGAACTGGTACATGTATTTTACAGACAAGCGGCACGAGACGACCGGGAAGCCGAAGCGTCTGGAGTACGAGCTTCAAGATTGGAGACAGAGAGATCGGCTCAAAACCGTTTCCGCTGCCCTGGCTGTGTGCCTGAACATTGGGGTTGAACCGCCCGACCAACTCAAGACAACCCCGGGTGCCAAACTCGAGGCTTGGACTGATCCGACAGTAGCCCCCATTCAAAAAGCGCTCGAGAACATTGGCAAGGCGCTACAAGCGCAGTACGAAACCCTGGCCATTCGGGCTCGCTATAAGCAGTACCTCGATCCGTCAGTGGAGGAAACCAAGAAGTTTTGTGTGTCGTTGCGCCGCAATGCCAAAGACGAACGAGTCCTGCTGCATTACAATGGCCACGGTGTGCCCAAGCCTACTGCGTCAGGAGAAATATGGGTATTCAACAAGAACTATACACAGTATATTCCCGTGTCATTATATGACTTGCAGCACTGGTTGCAGGCCCCAACAATCTTTGTCTGGGACTGCTCAGAAGCCGGAAACATTCTCAACAATTACCACCGCTTTGTGGAGAAGCACGAAGAGGAGGAGGAAGAAGCAGCGGACCGAGATCCTCATTACGAGAAGACAAATTTCCGACCCTACATACATCTGGCTGCTTGCGCCGTCAAGGAAAATCTCCCCACCAACCCGCAATTGCCCGCTGATCTCTTTACAGCATGTTTGACCACGCCCATAGAGATGGCCTTGTGGTTCTTCGTGCTTCAGAACCCACTCAAGACCAACTTGACACCTGAACGTGCCAAGCAGCTTCCAGGACGTCTTCAGGAGAGACGGACACCACTCGGAGAGCTCAACTGGATTTTCACTGCTATTACTGATAGTATTGCATGGACAACTCTACCCCGAGACTTGTTTCGTAAATTTTTCCGTCAAGATTTGATGGTTGCTGCTCTGTTCAGGAACTTCCTCTTGGCACAGCGAGTCATGACTGTGTATGGTTGTCATCCTCAATCTTACCCAGCTTTGCCCGACACCCATCAGCACCCGCTGTGGGAGACGTGGGACTTGGCCGTCGACATGGCATTGGCGCAACTGCCTATGCTGGAGAAGAAGGAGAGCGAGGGTATGGACTACGAATACCAGAACTCCACCTTCTTCACAGAACAGTTGACTGCCTTTGACGTGTATTTGACGAGGGGAGATGCCATGGCACAAAAGCCACCGGACCAACTCCCCGTCGTTCTGCAAGTCCTGCTCAGTCAGCAGCATCGGGTACGGGCTCTCATTCTGTTGGGTAGATTTTTGGATCTCGGGCCATGGTCAGTCCAACTGGCCCTTAGTATAGGAATATTCCCCTATGTGCTCAAGCTTCTGCAGTCTGCCGCGGCCGAGCTCAAACCAGTTATGGTCTATATCTGGGCAAGGCTTATCGCGGTAGACATATCCTGCCAACAAGATCTGATCAAGGACAGCGGGTATAGCTACTTCGCGCAAATCCTGAAACCTTCCGAGGTCTCCCCGTTGTTGACAGTGACGAGCACAAGGCCATGTGCGCCTTCATCCTCGCGATGCTGTGCAAGGATTACAAGAACGGGCAAATGGTGTGCAACCAAACAGACATCATGTCTTACTGTCTTGCTCATTTACAAAATGAGACCAACCCACTGCTCCGACAATGGGCTTGCCTATGCATCAGCCAGTTGTGGCAAGATCTGCCAGAGGCGAAATGGCGCGGCATCAGGAAAACGCCTACGTGAAGTTGGCATATCTGATGCAGGACCCTTGCTGTGAAGTTCGCGCGGCGATGATCCATGCACTCACTACGTTCTTGGGCATCCCGGACTTGACGGAAGAGGTGGCCCGTATCGAAGAGTCAATAGCCTGGACGATCCTGGAGATGGGTACGGATGGCAGCCCAATGGTTCGAAGAGAGTTTCTCTCCTTCCTCTCTCAGTTCATTGCTCGGTTCGAGAGCAAATTCCTCGTGGCTGCTTACGAACAGTTGCAAGAGGAAAAGGAGTATCTGACTTACCCACCGCGAGACGACGGGCAAGATTACAAGATGGGACTGCATTACGCGCGGCCAGACAATAGGAAACAAGACGGCACGATCAAGCCGGCAGCCCGGGGACTTTCTCACAATACCGTCTACATGGCTTGCTGGAAGCATGCACTGATCCTCAGCGTTGACCCGCACCCCGAGGTCCAGCGTGAAGCCACACTCGTCGTCGACTACGTTCACAATGCCCTGATCAATTCCACCGTAGGAGAGGCCGCCCAGATGGCGATGCGAGAAATCCAGACTCGAGCCAGGCAAGCAGCTTTTCTGAGAAATGCGGCACACACGCCGCAAAGATCCAACCTTGGTGGACAGGCAATCGCTCCGCTTCCATCACCCGGGCTGCTTCGGCGGACAGCCAGTCTGCTCTTCAATCGCTTGTTGGAAGCGAGGACAAATCAAGGCCAACAACTCCTGCAAGCCCAATTCCTCCGCGATCACCGATTCCTCCGCGATCACCGTCGTCCAAGCCCGGTCCGGATCAGATGGCTGCTCCTCCGGAACAGATTGACCAAGCGTCAGCACCAGCGACATACAATGTTGCGCGCGAGCCAACTACTGGTGCTTTTGAGGAAAGGACCTCTCCAAGCCGCCTAGTCTGCCACGCAAAAGCAGGTTTCTCGAGTGGTCCATTGAGTATTTCCGCGAACCACAAATGAAGCCGAGCGAGGCAGAAGAGCCTGGTAGTACCGAGTACAATGCGCGTCTGTGGAGAAGAGCTCGCAATGAGAATATGCTCCGGGAGACGCAACCCCTCAAACAGATCGCGGGCACTCACAAGTGGAACAATCAGTTGGGCATGGTGAATAATGGTGCCCAGCCAGCCAAGATGACATTTCATCAATACGAGGATCATTTGGCTGTCTCGGATGAAGGAAACACTGTGTACCTATGGGACTGGAAAAAGCAGAGCAGGCTGAGCCGGTTCTCCAACGGCAACCCCAGGGGTCAAAGATCAGCGATATGAGGTTCATCAACGAAGACGACCAGGCATTCTTGATGACTGGCTCTTCCGATGGTGTGATTCGCGTCTATCGCAACTACCACTCGGATGACGAAATTGAGCTTGCGACTTCCTGGCGAGCTTTGACGCACATGGTTCCCAGTAACGTGAACTCTGGCATGGTATTTGACTGGCAGCAGGTTACTGGGCGGGTTCTCGTGGCAGGAGATGTGAGAGTGATACGCGTGTGGTATGCTGCGCATGAGACTTGCATCATGGATATACCGGCTCGATCTGGCTCATGTGTCACATCCTTGACCTCGGATCAAATGACTGGCAACATCTTTGTTGCCGGGTTCGGTGACGGCGCTGTCCGAGTATTCGACACGAGACAGCGCCCCAGGACTCCATGGTACGCAAGTGGAAAGATGAATCAGACCGACAATGGATCAAGAGCGTGCACATGCAACGAGGCGGACAGCGCGAGCTGGTCAGTGCTAGCCGCAATGGCAAGATCAAGGTCTGGGACATCAGGATGGATAGGCCACTGCACTCATTTCAAACGACGCGGGATACGCTGCGAACTGCCAGCACGCACGAGCATTTGCCCGTTTTGCAGTGTATGGCTTGACCCAGTACCAAAAACTATTTCCGACTACTGACTTACAGACTTGCTAACATGTTTATGAACAGGGGCACATCGCAGCATGCCGTCAAGGTATTCAACCTGGATGGCAACGAGCTTTCTCGGCTCGAGCCTTACTATAGTTTCCTACAGCAGAACCGAGGTGGTCCCATCTCAGCGACGGCGTTCCATCCACACCGGCCGATCTTGGGTTGTGCAGCCCGTGGCGATCATCACATCAATCTCTTCACGTGCGAGAAGGCGGAGGCTCTGCACTTTGGCTAGAAGCCATCCGTTAAAAGTGCCAAAACGTACTTATTGCGATCAAACTCACTATGATATCCCCTCCGCATCCTCCATCAGAGGTACTGGGGTTCCATCTTTGGCTGCTGTAATTGATATCAGACGGTCCCCTGGGCCGCAGGCAGGCAGGCAGGCAGGCAGTCTATATGCTTCATGTCTTGTATTTGTACATACAAACCGATGAAACCAGCCCATGCCCCGTCCCACGATTTTATCGTCTGCATTAGCTGCGGCATGCCGCTAGTTCTTCTCTGGTCTTCTTTTTCATTATTCTTATCCACGGGAGTTGATGACTGACTCTGCTTTTCACCACGGCACAAGACGTTTGATATGGAAGGCGCAGGAGTTGGGGCGTTTGTTTTCTATGTTCAGTTGCCTACTTTGAGATATTGTTAGGGAGGGCAGGACTTGGGCATGTCAACTGTTCTTCACCCCCGTTTTCTTCTTCTTTTCTGGTTCGCTAGTTCTTCTATTGTCTGGTTGGCACGCTGTTTGCTTAGAATATTGATAACTTTGTTGCCTCCGTACCGAGACCGGATAATACTACGTCGTATACGTAAAGAATAAGCCTTGGCTGTCGATATCGTGACTCGGGCGAGAAAGGAGGTGCTGTCAGTAATAAGAGGGAAGAAGTCAAAGATGGACTCGACTTTGTGCTCCGCCACCGGAAGCGGGTGCGTCATGGTATTTGGTGTATGGTGGGGGGACCGCCGCAAAAGGGCTGCGGCAAATGCCCCGCCATCCAACAAACTTGACGGACCTGACTTGCTCAGATGCAGCATGTTTGGATACACGTAGAAATTTATCGATCGACAACGTCCGACTCACTTTCTGCCCCTCCTTCGACCACCTGTCTGAAGTTCCTTGAGATTCCGCGACACAACACGTGAGCTGCACAAGAGGTGTTTGCAATACATCCACATGTGCGAGAGGGTCAGTTGAGAATCGAGTGTCTAGAAAACCACATTGATTGAATTGCAACTCACCTTTACCCCCTCATGCAGAGTTCGAACCCTACGGCAACACGCGACGACTGAAAACACACGCACAAGAAGAAGCCCGTCATGGCCGACATCCCTACGCCGCCTACGATCCAGCCCGAAGCTGCGACCAAGCCCGTTGCCGATGCGGCCGCCGCGCCTGGTGAAGCAGCTGGTGCCGAGGGCGAGGGCGAGGGCGAGGCAGGACCCTCGAAAAAGCATTGAAAAAGGCCGAGGCAAAGGCTAAGAAGGAAGCTGAGAAGGCGAAGCGGGCGGCCGAACACCAGGCCAAACAGGCTGCTGCCAAGGCCGCTGCCGGAAACACGGAAGATCTTGCAAAGGAGAACTACGGTGCTGCTACGCGTCAGACAAAGGTGACTGCTGAACGAGTCAATCTCAAGGATGTGAACGAGTCACATCTTGGCAAAACGGTCAAGGTGAGAGGGTGGATTCAGAACTCGCGAATGCAAGGCGCCAAGATGGCATTTGTCGAGTTGCGAGAGGAGAGAAACTGGGCGATTCAGGGCGTCGTGGCCGCCAGTCCCGAGGGCAAGCCCGTTTCCAAGCAAATGGTGAAGTGGATCGGGGACTGACACTGGAGAGTTTTGTGCTCATAGAGGGCAAGCTGGAGAAGCCCTTGGAGCCCGTCAAGAGCGTTCGCGTTTCCAACTACGAGCTGCACATCACCAAGTGTTACTGCGTTGCGCCGGGCCCCGAGGTTCTCGGTATGGGTCTTGTGGCCGCAGGGAAACCCGTCATGAACTTTGACGACGAAGATGGCGGCGCGGACGTTGCGGCAGAGGAGGCTCGAAAGGGCGTCGAAGCCACGTCGATTGACAACGTGCCGAGCGCGAGCATGGCTACTCATCTGAGTAACCCAGCTATGCATAAGCGTGCTCCTGTGCAGCAAGCTATTGCTGATGTGCGCATGGCCACGCGGAAGCTGTTCGCGGAGTATCTCGACTCGAAGAGCTTCAATCAATTTGAGCCACCGTGCCTTATTGGCGCTGCGTCAGAGGGCGGCTCCAACGTCTTTGGCATGACGTATTTCGACAAGCAGGCTTACTTGGCGCAGTCTCCTCAATTTTACAAGCAGTTTGAAATTGCTGGTGGGAGAAAGCGAGTGTACTGCATTGGACCCGTTTTCCGCGCCGAGAACTCGAATACACCTAGACATATGACCGAGGTCAGTTTTGGAGAAGAAGAAGAAGAACCCGGGAGGGGGGCCATTGAATCTTTTCCACACCGGTGTTTTGGTCTAACGTGCTCTATCCCTAGTTCACCGGTCTCGATTTAGAAATGGAAATCGAAGAAGACTACGTCGAGGTCCGCGAAATGCTGGAGCAGGTCCTGCTTTACGTCTTCCGTGGTCTTGCCACTCGGTGCGCCGACCAGATCGCTCTCATTCGAACTGTCTACCCGTCCGAGGATTTTCTCCTTCCCGAGCCTGGCAAGGAAGTCCGTCTGACCTTTGCCGAAGGCCAGGCTCTGCTCCGCGCCGAAGGACCAGAAGAATACCGCAACGTGTCTGATGACGAAGACATGTCAACGCCCCAGGAGAAGGCTCTCGGAGCCCTGATCCGTCAAAAGTACAAGACGGATTTCTACGTTCTCGACAAGTTCCCCGAAGGCGCCAGGCCATTCTATGCCATCGAGGACCCTGAGAACCCCAAGGTCACCAACGCGTTCGATTTCTTTATGCGATCGCAGGAGATCTTGTCCGGGGGCAGCGCATTCACTTGCCTGAAATGCTAGAGGCCCGCATCCGAAAGAAGGGCGTCGACCCCAAGAGCCCTGGTATCAAGGAGTATGTCGACGTGTTCCGAAGCGCCGGTGTTCCTCCCCACGGCGGTGGTGGCATTGGTCTCGACCGCGTCGTCGCCTGGTATCTGAACCTGCCGAGTGTGCACCTGGCGAGCTACTATCCTCGCACGCCCAAGAGATTGATGCCCTAGATGCTCCATTCATTCTTTGGCTTATTAATAGGCTCTAGTAATAAGCTTATGAATAGGCTTAATAGGCTTGTTTGAAGCTAGAGAGGTGGAAACCGCAAAAGAGTAAAATGGACGTTGAAAAATAAAAGAAAGAATTTACCAGCAAAAAGCAAAGATCAAAGTGGAACAAAGTGATGGGTTGCCAAGCAGGCGAGGAAAAAAATATAAAAGTGGCATATGAGCAGTGATATGTACTATTCAAACCCAAGATGCCCTTTGGCAGTCGCAAGGCCTCAGGCATGTCACGAACCCCGATGTTTACTAAACAGGACAGGCCACGATTAAAGGGACTTACTTGTTTACGGATTACCAGCTGTAATAATACAACGGGGTCAGTTATTGTTTTGGGTTTGTTTCTACGGAGTAGTATCCACGTGAATTGAAGGAAAGTTGGGTGGGTGGGTCGGTACGTGCCCGAGTGAGGCCTTACGACTACTAAAAAAAAAAAAAAAAAAAAAAAGCAAATCTGCCTCTTGGTGCAATACATGGTATCTATCTGATCTGACCAGACCATGCAGACCAAAGGCAAGCCGTCAATGCGGCGACTTGTCGTCGACTCTCAAGAAGACCAGCTGCATTACCGCAACTACAAAAACTACCATGTTCATCGAAAAACACTAGTCATGACGGGTGGTGAACAGGATCGGTCTACATGTACATACGTAATCGGTAGCGTCCGTCACCAACAGCCACGTGGGCGGCGCGTGGTTGAGCGAGCGTCAGACCGGTGACTGGTCGGTCTTACTGCATACATGTACATATGCATGCTACGCTACGGAGCGAGTACATACATGTACATAACTCGACGATGACATCGGGTCGGGTAGAACTTGGAAGCCGCCCCGTTGCGGATCCTGGCAGATGGGCTGGCTGGTGGTGCAAGGCCCATCATTATGTATGTATGTATGTATGTATGTAGTTTGGGGAGGCCTGAACTAGTAGTTCCTTGTTGCGGAATACTCCGTACGGAAGAGTTGGCTGAATTTTGCGAAATGGCGGGACATTGTGGAAAGAATTTGATCGTTTCCCATCCGCCGGGGCTCGCCGACAAGCAGGGGTTTTACATGTAGTCTAGACTTGACGGACGGGGGCCGGAACCTGAAACCGTGAATTGGACGGGAAAAGCTGCTGGGACTCGACTCGGGAAGAAGGTTGACGGCAGGGCATCCCCGGATGTTTCACCTCCCGGCCGGTCCGGCCGCCGTTGTGGCCATGATGCAGGGGAGGAGGATGTTCGCTCGCCCCACTGTTATATGTTGGCAAGCATTTGAAGCGTTTGTCCATTGCAATTACTAATTGATACGGAGGACGCGTAGATGACGGAGTATGGCCCTTTGCAGCAAATCTGGAATCAGCCTAGGTACGGGTACGGAGTTTGCACGGTACGACCAACCCACTCAACTGGAGGCTAGGCTTCGGACCTATCTCCGTGCTTTGGGCCAATGGGCTAACCCTGGTCGACGTCGCATGTTACGGAGTGTGTACCGCTGCTGGAGCCCAGTGCGCTGCCCTGTGGTGTGCTGTGGTGTGCTGTGGTGTGCTGTGATGCCCCTGTGTTGTGCTGTCGACTGCTGTCTGGTTGCCGTCTGGTTGCTTTTCCAGTGCTACACTTCACTGCACTGTGCTGCTGCGTGGCGCATGTGTGCATCTATTATGTACTGTGTGTATTGTATGTATGTGTGTATTGTATGTATGTATGTATGTATGTATGTATGTATGTATGTATGTATGTATGTATGTATGTATGTATGTATGTATTTACGGAGTGTACCCCACCACCAAACCAAGCCCCGCCGCGCCCCGTCCGCACCCTGCATTCTCGCATTGTGCAACGTGCAACTGGACGCCACCGACTACAGCCGATTCTTCAGCGGTTCCCGCTGGCCGGGGACAGCCTCGATAGGAGAGAGATTTCTGGAGGAGGTGAAGGTGAAGAAGGTCAAGGTCAAGGAGGAGAGAGTTGTTGACTATATACATGTACTTCAGCCCTCCAACGCCACCGCCTTTCTCTCTAGCTTTTGCCCTCGCATGTCTTTTGTTTTCCCCCTTCCCTCCACCCCCTCCTTTAATTCCCAGACTGCTTGCTTATTATTACTCTACATGTACGACTTCCAGTCTGTCCCCACTGTATTTATTAACAATTCTTGATTTGAGCTAGAATATCTCAAGCTTCGACAGCACGGCCGATCGATCGACAAGCCTCACTCACTCACTCTCACTCCCCGTCTGCCTGTCTGCCTGTCTGCCTGTCTGCCTGTCTGCCTGTCTGCCTGTCTGCCTGTCTGCCGGCCGGTCAGCCATGGACTTCACCTCTCAGTATCAGTTTGCTGGTGGGCAGCCGCCATACCACGCCTTCATGGCCATCCCTCGCTGACGCCGTCCAACTCGCACTCTGCAACGTCGGACGAGTTCAACACCACGTCCCCTCCCGTAAGTCTCTTCCGCCCTCGCCATCCATCATCGGATCCCCCAACTGGTATTGCGCTGAACATGATGTATGTACATTCATCCATTCGTAGGATGGATTTGAGCCTGTCCACAATAGCAACCACCCGGAGCAATTCCGAGGCTTCGATTACAACCCCACTTTTCACAATGCCTCTCAACACCAACACCAACAAGCCCCCAACTTCCCAGGTCCTCCGACACCCCCAACAAATAACCCAAATCCCGCCCAGTTTACGACCCAACCACCGGGTCACGGTGCGCAGCAGGGAGCCCACATACACCATCAAGCTTCTGTTGCAAGTGCGCTCGTCAATGGTAACGCAGTTGCACTAGAGGCGGAGATTGGTGTTGGTGTTGAGGATCCAAATCACTTCCGGGGCGGCAGTGATGATGACGAGTCATTAACACCTGCTCAGTCACGGAGGAAGGCCCAGAATCGAGCTGCGTGAGTTCTTGTGTGCCTGCCTGCCTGCCTGCCTGCCATGCTGTCTGACCGCCAAGCTCTGAGCTGACCACCAGTCTTCATTCAGGCAACGCGCTTTTCGGGAACGCAAGGAGAAACATGTCAAGGACCTGGAGGCAAAGCTGGCCGACGTGGAGGCCGCGCGAAGACAGGCCTCTGTTGAGAACGAACGTTTAAAGAGGGATCTGCACAAGATGTCGACCGAAAACGAGATTCTGCGCGCGACTTCATCTGCCAGCAATGGGCACAATGGCTCACGCTCCCCGAACCTACCACCACCGGCCCAATGAAGTACAACCCCACCGATTTCTATTCCAATGTTCTCCAGAATCATCAGAACAAGTTTCCATCACACCGCATCGTCACGTCAGACGACGGTGAGCGCTTGCTGGCCGCGGGTGCCACCTGGGATTTCATCATAAACCACGATCTCTACAAAAGGGCCTGGTCGACGTCGAGGACGTCAGTGAACGACTGAAGACGTGCGCCCGCTGTGACGGTCAAGGTCCTGTCTTCTCCGAGAAGGCCATCATTCGTGCCATGGAGCAGAGTGTCGCAAGCGGCTCCGACGACCTCTTGTAGTTATTTGCAATCATGAAGAACGTGTGCAACGGATGGTAACGTGATTGGGTATGACTTCCAACGCCAATCAGGCTTGTGACACCTGCAAGATTGTGGTTTCATTCAGTACAGACGGTACCACGCTATCAAGACCGAGCTTTCAACAGGGCGTTTTTGGGAAAAAAAAAAATAAAACATGGGATCTTAGGGGCGTCACAAAGGCGTCAGTCAACCAGTCTTCTTCGAATTACAATATGCACTTTCAATAATAAAAAAGTCTACTTTGCGGACCTGCGATTGATCACCTGCATTTGACTGGCCGTGGCACCGAGGGTCTTTGTCATGATGCGAACATGTATGACGACACATTCCTCTCACTTTGCAGCATTGAATGGAAGAATCTGACATTGATCTCTTTCTGATTCTGAAGCAGTTTTCTGCTACGAGACGCCCATGGCAGCCCTCCTGCTTTGAACTGTCTGGGTGACTCTTTCTCCTGCACAGTACTTATTGAAGGCCACGAAGCTCCCCGCCTTCTACCCCAGTGCTCGTTCGCAAGTCCGCTGACGCACTTGATCTTTCAACATGTACAAAATAAATCCATTCTGGCTGTACCATGCCTCACGGGTCCGTCAGCACCCGTCAGATGGGAGGGTACGGGACACTGCGCCATTCACGACGCAGTTGGGGGGGTGAGTCAAGGCTTTGGCGGCAAGTATTGGAAGAGAAAAGAGGCAAGGACAAGTGGATGAAGGAAACATGGGAGGGATGGAAAAGAAATACTAAGCTAAGCTGGACTAAGTTGAACGAGGGAATCCTTTCGAGATGATTTCGAATCCATCTGACGGCAGGCTTTGACTCTTGTACTTGCAGAGTTGCTAAAGCTGGTCCTGGTCTTAATCCTATACCCCGTAGAAGGGTAGGAAACCCCCGTCGAAGATGACGGTTCAAACAACAATGTACGCATCATGTGATCATAGAAGACGCGAATCATACTTCATCACCAGACCTTTTCAGAGACATGGATTAACAACAACGCAGACGAATGAATGCAATCATTGTTTAAACGTATTGGCGCTGCTGCCACACAAGGAGCAAGCAGCAAAGACTATTTAATGAAACTAGTACTCCGTACCGAAAAACTCCTATATAATAATGATGATAAAAAGTCTCGCTCTGTAATAAATAGCAACCCACATCTTCGCTCTTCGTACGCGTCCCTATCTTTACAACAGCAACAGTAAACTTGACTCCCAGCCGCATTTCTTCATGGCGTACATGGCAACGCATACTTTCCAGCGGACACTCGTGACGCAGGCGCTCATGACCTTCATACCCGCATCTCAGTCCATTCAATATATGCCTGCTTGCTTTCTACTCTGATGTCTCGTGTCTTTTGACGTCTTCACTTTGAAAAAAATTCGTTTCCTTTTTGGAGAATCAGCCCACAAAACCGCCTCAGCCACATCAAGAGGTTCGGGGAGTTTTGTTTTGCTCCAATTGCCCAATAGCTCATGTATGGAGCTTTGACACTCTAGTGAATCTTCTCACCGTTGACCTTTGGGCCAAACTCTTCATGCGGGTGCTTGATGGTTAGGCACCAAATGTCGAGGAAGTCGCAGATCGAAACAATGACGTCAACAACGAAGCTGCCATAAACACCCAAGGCCAGACCGAGCATGAGAAAACTGTAAGAAACTTGGTATTCGTCGTTCCCGAGAGCACTAGGCCACCCAATGCCATATCGCGCGAGGAAAATAGGAGCAAGGGAGTCGACAACCCCGAATGCCAAAGGAATCGCCAGAACGTTCCAGTACGGGAAAGGCAGCTTGACTAGATGAGCCGTGATCATCTGTCCGACGCTGTAGGCGTTGACAATGCCAGCAAACAGCACGAACGGCACCAGATGGTGGTACAAGATAATTGGCTGCAGGTATAAGTAGGTCACAATCAAGGTCCAGACACCGAAGAATGGCAACAAGCCAGCGAGAGCGCCTCGAGAGCGGTCTCCGCGATCGTGACGGGCTCGGATGACGTTGAATGAGGATTCGACGGTGTTGAGAACGAGAACGACGGTGCCTTGAACTAAATACCATTCAGTGAAGGAAAGATCGTAGACGACCTTCGGGATGCCGAGGGTTTGGGGATGCCAATTGTCTGGAACATGCTCTGTTGCCAAATGTGGGCCCCGCCACATATACCAGTCAGGGCGTAGACGAGCACCAGAACCAAAACGCCCTCGACGGGACCATTGACAATGCCGAGAGTGAGGGTCTTGGTGTGGTATTCATCCCAGGTTTGAACATAAAATGTAAGGAGAGCTGCATGGACGGAACAGGTCCCAGTTAGCGATCATAGCTCAGGCTGAGGGAGACGTGTCAAGAATTGGGCCGGTGTAACGCACAAGCAAATAGAGTCGCAACTGTCACCCATCCTTGTCCCATGTTCTGGGAGCCAGCGAAGATTAGAACCTCGAGACTGGTGTTGAGCGCATCCACGCCGTGATCGAAAAGTTCGCCGAGGGGACCGGACTGCTTGGTGCGACGTCTGCATGTGACGTTAGCGTCTGATGTCATGATTGATTAGGCAGTATCTAGTCGCCAAAATGAAAATCTTGGCAGACAGAATTCTGTTCCATTGAGATATTTCGAAAAACATAGCACTTCAGCGCCCTGGAATGCATCGCTGGGTATGTACTCACGCTTGAGCGCCATCGACAGCATCGAAAGTCTGGTAGAGGAAGAGACCGACAGCCCAACTGAAGTAGACCCACGCCGGACAGTCCTTATCGAGAGTTGGATTGTACCACAGCAAAGTCAAGACGTTGATGACGACGAACGAGAACCCCGTCAATGTAATCAGATTCGGCGCCATGCTCATCGGAAACAGTTTGATGACCAAGTTGTTGTAAAACGGCTTGAGGATGTACTTGGAAGTCAGCGACCGATCGACAGCGGAGTACTTGTACTCCTTCAGCGCCGGAAGCTGATTGTGTCGGAGATAAACCATGGTGACGATGATGAAGACAGAGCCTATGAGCAGGAAAGCATAAGTGGTTGCATGCTTCTCGTAGGTCGATGGAAGACTTACCGGCGTGCCGTGCTATCTATCTATGTGGTATGGTTGCGCTGTTGGAAAGTCAAAGGGTGGGTGAGACTTGAAGCAGATTCATGCAGTCGCTCACACAAGAGGAAAACGAAGCAGAGTAGAAGGCGAAGCAAGCAAGCAAAATGCGATGGGATGCAACGCAGAGGCACTCTGCCCTTTCACGAGAGGCGCGGCCGCGAGTCGAGGGACTGACTGTAGACACGTCGAGGCAGAAGGGTGCTGCAGATTAGTGGGTTGCAGAAGACAATATTGCGGACGGGCAACGGAAGAGGCGCCGCCTCGTCCGCTCTCGTCATTTTTTTTTCTTGTTCCTTGTGTCGCGTGGGGGAGGGGACATTGATGACTTTGTTGGGGGGATGGGGGTGGGCACTTGAGCGCTGTGTCAGTCGCTCCTGCCCACTCTGCCCTCTGCCTGTTGGGGGCTTCCCGACGGCAAACGTCATTTCCCTGGGCCGTCCGCGAGTCCGCGAGTCCGCTAGTCCGCGAGTCCGCTAGTCCGCTTTTGGATCCAATATGCAGGTCCACGGAATCAGGGCAGCAGAATACTTTGCAGAATCTACTCCGTAATGATACCAGACATAATCATAGACTTTGATGGTGCGCACTCACTCTTTCAACGTTTCCAGCTCGGGCGCCGACTCCACGTGTCTCAGACGCCAATTTCTGTCTGCGTCACGGAATGTGATGATGGCTGTATCACGCGACGCGATACACATGATGATCACCTGCAGACTTCATTGTTCATCATTGTGCGAGACTAGCAGGCCATCCAAAGCAGCCATTCAATCAATCTACAATCTGGTCTGATATGTGTGGATACCATGACCCGCATGACCGAGGACGTTATCGATCAAGATCAAAGATAGGAGCCAATGAGCCAGGACTCCCAGTGTTCAATCGACTTCTCCTTCCCTCTTTCCTTCCTCCAGTACAACGTCGTACGTGAGAAGCTTCATTCAGCAAAGCATGCAACCCATCATGTTTGAAAGAAGAGGTGATGCGAAGGCCAAATTTTTGGTAACATGGAGAGTCCACAATGTGAAAAGAAAAGAAGATGGAGGCTAGGGACATGTCACATGGGTAGAATTTAAGGTGGGAAGTGTTGAGGCCTTTCAACAAGGTCGTCCCCTTCTAGGTGAACGCCAAGTGAGGTAGGTGCAGCTGCTTCTCTCTCGTTTGCGTTTGTCTAGCTCTGCACACGCTCGCTCCCTTTTCTTGCCTTCACTTTCCCCAAAGCTTTCCCCTTGCTTCTACAACAAAAGGACCATCTAATGGTGTACACATCTCCAGTTCTATTCATGCGAGCAGTAACGATGCTGCAGGGTCGGTTGGCCTACATTCGATGATTTTCGGGTTCCGCTTCTCTGAGGGTCATCAACAGAGCTAGAGTGAGCCGTTGATTCATCGTTGCAGTGACTCTGACATTTCTCTCCGAGAAGAATGAACTGCACAGTAAGCGGACTGCCAAAACAACGCGCACAAACACACACACACACAATTACAATCCCAACTAGATCCCTCGACCAGCTCATCCTAAACTACTGATTCTATCCTACGCTGAAACTCGTCTATCAAATCTGCATAATGGTCTTATCAGGCCCGAAACGGCGCAATGGCACTGGGACGGCTTCCAGCTCGACGACGTTGGCCAAGTCCCCGCTACATCACCAGACAAATGGCGCAGGAGACCCAACTTGACCGTCAGATTCGATGGCCTTCCTCTTGATGTTTCTGCACGGCACTTATGGGAATGGTTCTCTTCACAGGGCACTATTGCCTTGATCAATCTGTTCGATCCCAAGAATAACCGTGGCACAATGTCTGCCAAGGTTAAGTTTGAGCCTCCCCCTCTCGCAAGTTTTGGTCCAACGGCGTCGACGTTGAACATCCATCATACCCCATGGACTGAACCTGCCTGCTTATGAAGACGATACGACGAACGGGCCCTCGGCCAACGATGCTACCCACAATCATCTGGGCAAGGTCAATCTTCCATTAAGCTCATTGGGCTTTGGATGCATGATTAAACCGACGGTGATGCATGTGATGAAATTGATTCGTTCGGAGCAAAATATTAGGCTTGAGCTTGATAAACAGAAAAAGTTTATGAATATATTCTTCTCGTACTCTACGGAACCTACGAAATCGAATGACTGGGCCACTTCAAGAGAGTTCAAAGCTGTTATCACAATTTCTACTATCAAAGTGGTCCTAGAAGCCAATGACGATGAACGGCAACACTTGGTTGTCGTTCTTCCTCATCCACCCGAGTATTTTCGAAAATGCGAAACTATTCTAGACACCTTTCAGGACAATCCGCAAAGATGGAGTGCAGACAGGACTTGGTATCGGGCTACAAACATACGACTTCAAGATGAGAATCCTCAGACATGCCCTCCAATCGCCCTTCATGATGACATGGAAAATCCTTCACACATAAACATTGGACGATGGACAACCTTTCGCTTGTCCTTTGATGCCAGACGGCTTGCGGGCAACAACAGCCTATACAAAGTCATCCAGTCGACTCTATCAGAGTCCAATATATTCAGCCATCCGAATTGCGAGTTTGATGAAAGCAAGGCTGTCAGCGCATGGGAATACCTAGATCATCCATCTACAGGAGGTCAACAACCATCGACCCTACTTGGTCTGATGCCTGTTGTTCATTTGGAATCCAAAGTCCGCTATCAACTAGAGGTCTGCATATCGCGAGGGCTGTTGAGTGAGTATACTATCAGATTCGATTTTCTTCGGCGCCTAGCCACGCTTTCGCCTTCAGACGCGACTCGGCGACTTGAATACATTGCAGACGAGAAGCAGAGGATTATAGAGCCCATGGATCTCTTCGAGATAGAAGACGCTGAGTTCTACGTTTCCAATGCCAGACTGCCTTACTACTGTGCCTATGTTCGAAAAGCATCGATTACACCAACGACAATACTCTTGTCTTCGCCAACAGTTGAGATGTCGAATCGTGTTTTCCGAAGGTACAGTCAGCTCCAAGATCGCTTCTTGCGCGTCCAATTCCTTGGGGAGTCCGAGTTCGGCCGCATTCATGCATTTAATCAACAAAATGACGACATTTGGAAACGTGTGAGAAGAGCTCTCTTTCAAGGGATTCGTATCGGGTCTCGTGTATACGAATTCCTTGCTTTTGAAGCTCTCAGCTTCGAGAATGCGGCGTTTACTTCTTTTGCCCTACGGACCATGTTTCTTGTGATGATATTCGCGCATGGATGGGTGATTTCGACCACATCAAAATCGTCGCTAAATATGCCGCTCGTTTGGGACAATGTTTCTCTACAACACGAGAGATAAGAGGCACAGGAATGCCTCAGGTCAAATACATACCTGATGTAGAGCGAAATGGGCATTGTTTCACGGATGGTGTGGGTCTCATTTCGAAGTTTTTGCGCAAGCCATTACGCAGGATATGACGTTGGATGTGCTCAGCGAACCAACTGCGTTTCAGTTTCGCATGGGAGGTAGCAAAGGAATGCTTACTGTTTGGCCTCAAATCAAATGGCAGGAAGTTCATATTCGGAACTCACAAGAAAAATTCAAGTCCAAGTCCAAAGGTCTAGAGGTAGTACGCTGCGCAAGCCGTGCCACTGCAACTCTGAATCGCCAGACAATTACCATTTTGGAGAGTCTTGGAGTGCCTCGCTCTACGTTCCTCAAGCTTTTGCGTGAGCAGATCAAGTCTTTTGAGAATGCCGCACAGAGTAGCTCGGCGGCTGTTGAGTTGCTCACGAAATTCGTTGACGCGAACCAAAACACGCTTGTTCTTGCTGAGCTTCTGAAGGCCGGGTTTAAAACAGCCGAGGAGCCGTTCACTGCCAATCTCTTGAAACTCTGGATATCGTGGTCATTCAAGCTACTAAAAGAAAAGGCTCGTATACATGTGACCCAGAGTGCGTTCGTTCTTGGATGCGTCGATGAAACTGGAACTTTAAAGGGCCATTCCCGCGAGACGGAAGGTTCTGTCAGCAAGAACGTTGATCATCTGCCTCAAATTTTCTTGCAGCTGACGGACCCTGACCGTTACAACCAAAAGACGGTCGTGACAGGCGTCTGCATTGTGGGACGGAATCCGTCGCTTCATCCCGGAGATATTCGGGTTGTGCATGCAGTTGATGAACCCAGATTGAGACACTTGACTGATGTTGTTGTATTTCCCTCAACGGGCGATCGCCCAGTTCCGAGCATGTTGTCCGGGGTGACCTCGATGGAGACGACTTCTTCATTATTTGGGACGGTGATCTTATTCCCCGCCAATGGAACTACCCTCCCATGGATTATGAAGGTCCAAACCCGCAAAAGTTAGATCGAGACGTTGCTGTTGACGACTTGCGAGACTTCTTCGTCAACTACATGAAAAACGACGTCCTTGCCTTGATTGCGGTCTCGCATTTGGCGTTTGCGGATGAATTTGGACCAAAGTCACAGCTATGTAAGAACGATGATCACCGCCTTCTTTTTTTCCGTCTTTTTCTTTTTTTCTTCTTTTTCTTGAATCATTGGTCTCTCATTTGGGGCTAACTATGACTCTCAAAGGTTTACATTTGGCAGATCAACATTCCAGGGCTGTGGATTACCCAAAGACTGGAGAGCCCGCCGATTTTAGTCCTAAAGAGCAACCTAGACGCTGGCCGCACTTCATGGAAAGGAAAAGGACCTACCACTCAGAAAAGGCTTTGGGTGCCATATATGACGAAGTCGTGAAGCACAGCACCAATTTCGATCCTAGCTGGGAGCATGCGTTTGACAAGAGGATCACGGAGCGATTTGAAATCGAGGAAGATACTCTAGAAGCGGCAAAGGTAATCAAGATACAATACGATATCTCGGTCCGTCGTCTCCTCGCTCAGTATGAGGTTGAGACCGAGTTTGAGCTTTACACCAGCTGGTGTATGTCCAGGCCCAGGATTGGCAGCGATTTCAAGAGACAAGAAAGCCTTGGACATGAATATGACGCTGTGAAGCAGCGCTTCAGAGACCAGTGTTACAATGTGCTTGATGGGAACGAGCCTGAGCAACTGGATAAGTTTGTAGCTGCCATGTACAAGGTTACTGAGGAAGATGTGAAGGCTGCACTGAGAGACGAAGAGGAGTTGGCAAACAACGGCCTGTCCAACAACGGCATATCTGGTGGCTCCGAGCCCCTTGTGCCCGTTATGCCCGTTATGCCCCTCATCAGCTTCCCATGGATCTTTCACTGGGTCATGATACGACTTGCCATGGGTGAAAATTACAAACCCGGAAAGGCTGTTCTTGCGGCAGCTCGACGTATGCCTGCGGTCAACCACAAAATGCAGTCATTGTTTGGAAACTCCAAGTCTCCCAAGTTGCGCGCCAATGTCGGGGCCGTGGTTGAAAAGACGTCTCTCGAATTGAAAGATGGTCCGATGATGAAAGAGGACAACCTCAAAGGAGGAAATGCAGTACGGGAGGTAGCTGAGAATATTGCTCATATCGATGATGACGCAGAGGGGGATCCAGACTCTGTTGAGAGTTCGCGTGCGAGTTTGACGGGAGAAGCTGCGATCGATCGATTGACCGCTTTGCTGGGAATAGTAGAATGATGGTTGTCGTGGCGGGAATAAGTGAATAATAATTCGGGGTCGTGCCGGGTCGAAATCAAAAATTGCTGGGCATAAACTTCTAGATAGCCATGGTATCGTCAAAGGGCACCAGATGCTGCTACACACAATCTTTCTTCTACCAATTTCTGGGTCTTGAACAGCCAGATAGACACATCGGTATCGAGATTATGTCTCATCGCATCAGAGCAACCGACTCCGAAGCTAGAGAGGACGACGCGTGTCGAATGTGTATGAGCTCTGACACGTCACGATGCGTGAGAGCCATGAGGGCGTGTCGTGAAAGTTGAAACGGGCTTGTGCTTTGGAGATTCACGGACGGCATGTTTATTTCAAAGCTTGTTGAGCACTTGGCGTCCCGCAGATCATCGAGGCACGATGCGATCAGACCATTATTTGTAATCGACTGACAGGCAACTGCACACAAGCGACACAGCCATATGTATGTATAGCCTATGTACACAGTATGTAATGCAGGCACGTGGCACGTCACCTTGTCCCACTTGAATTGGCACCGTAAACCACACGAAATCTTATCGACGCAATATCCAAAATAATCCATCTCACAATGGCCAGCAGCAGCGTCACCCTACAAGATTGACGTGCCCGACGCTGCCATCAACAGGCTCAAAGACAAACTAGCCGTGTCCGACCTTCCCGACGTGGTTGACTTCTCCAATGATTGGGCGTACGGCGCACCACGCGATGACGTTCAGCGTCTCGCAAAGTACTGGCAGGATGGCTTCAATTGGCGTGAGCAGGAAGCGAAGCTGAACGCCGAACTGCCCCAGTTCAAGACAACAGTCAACGTCGAGGGCTTTGGAGAACTCAACATCCACCTCGTGCACAAGAAGAGCCCTCGATCTGGAAGCGTTCCTTTGTTATTCTGCCATGGATGTAGGTCTTGCCTACTCAGAGTCAAGAGACCAATACTTGATACTAATCGTCGGACTCTGCAGGGCCAGGACATTTCATGGAAGTTGCCAAGATCCTGCCACTTCTGACAGAAGCCACTGGCGGGCCATCGTTCCATGTCGTTGCCCCGTCTCTCCCCAACTACGCCTTCTCAGACGGCGTCCAGAAGAGGGATTCAGTATCCCTCAATATGCAGAGGTTTGTCACAAGGTTATGCTGAGCTTGGGCTACGACAAATATGGTATGACCTTCTGCAGCAATGGCCATAATGAATACCTTGTTCCCGTTTCCTACTCACTTCTCCTTCTTGCAATTGAACTGACAATTTACTCCAATTTCAGTCACTCAAGGCGGCGACTGGGGCTACCTGATCACCCGCATGATCGGCGTGCTCTACCCGATCCACTGCCTCGCATCACACGTCAACATGGTCGGAGCCACAAAGCCTCCCAGTCTTGCAAGGAACCCGCTCATTTACATTCAAGACAAGCTCACGGCCTCCGGCCGCCATGAGAACGAGTTTCGTCAGCGTTCTGAATGGTTCCAGAACGAAGGCAGAGGGTACAATGTCGAGCAAAGCACTCGCCCTTCCACTATTGGGATTGCTCTCACTGACCCCGTGTCCCTTCTCGCCTGGATCTACGAGAAATTGCACGATTGGACGGACAGTTATCCCTGGACGGACGACGAGATCTTGACCTGGATTTCCATCTACCAGTTTTCCACGGCCGGAGCTGCCGCCAGCGTGCGCATCTACTATGAAACCACGCATGCAGAACTCGAAACCATAGCCAAGGCGCACGACTATGTGCCCAACGTGCCTTTGGGACTGTCGTACTTTCCAAAGGATTTGTTCCTACCCCCTGACATGGGGCAGGACCCTAGGACCCGTGGTGTACGAGAAGGTTCATACTTCTGGTGGCCATTTTGCAGCCTATGAGCGGCCCGAGGCGTTGGTGAAGGATGTGAAGAGCATGCTTGAAGGTGGTGCGAAGCACATTGTCGCGCAGTTTGCTCGGGGAACCAATGCGCCAGGCTCCAAGTTGTAAGAGGAAAGAGGAACGCATCGTATTGTGCCAACAACGAATGCCAGTTCTGTTGATATTTTTTTAAGAAAGAAAAATTAGAACCAAGGCAATTCGTTAACGTACACCATACTGATTTTATGTAGCTCTGGCAATTCTGTTTGACAATTCATCTCGTCCCCAGAAGGCATGGAATTCTTCTCATCACCAAACGCTCGACGTTGATTGATCTTTGAAATATTCTTCAACGTAGTATTCACGCATGAGATGTTGGTAAACTAATACGGCCAGGAAACGAACAGGGCTTAACACACATGAAATGACTGATTCAAATTCTCAGTTATTCTAAAAAAAAAAAAAAAAACCTAGTCACGGACCACCGCTTACTTGCCAGCTCCAGCTCCAGCCACTTACCAGCCCGCACCGCCACCATCTATCTAATACATGGTCTACAGCTTTCCCAACCCAAACCGATGATGTCTACATTTTTTCTGACCGCTTACCCCATCCATCCACCTACCGTACGGCAAAACTTACATCCCCAAACCATCACCACTTCCAACCCCAGCACATCAGCCCGCGAGAAATCGATCGATACACGAAACCCGTCGAAGCGAACAGCTATCAGCGAAGTAAGAGCACTCGGCCAACGCTACTTCCACCAAGTCACCATTACGTCACGAGCACCAGGGCAATCAATCAATCGTAGCCAGCCATGGCCAAACAACCCACCAACTGGAGGCTCTGGACAAAGGTCCTAGTAGGGTAACGTGGCCCTGCTCCCCTGGCAACCGCGCGCGATCCCGCAGGCGAAGTACACATGCTACTGGGACTGACGGAAATACCCCCAAAAACAGCGGCATAGCAATCAGCGTCGGCGGACCTCTTCTCACGATGCGCCTCACCCCGACGGAAGAAGAGGTTCGATCGCGATATAACCCCGATTTACTCAAGAAGAGCATCGAGGGGCGAGAGGAGCGACAGCAGGAATTCGATGACTTTGTCACGCGGTTGAAGGAGTATTCCAAGTCGGATAAGCCAAGTATGTTTTTTTTTTTAGAGGAGGAGGAGGAGGAGACGGTTTGATTCTCATTCAACTTCCTTTTGTGTGATCAACGCATGCTAGATGATGTGCTTTTTGGGGATACCATTCGGCGTTTGAATCGAACTTGGAAGTGCTACATGTGTGCAACGGGATGCGCAGGCGATGGTTCCGCGTCGGGGGAGGAAGAGAGCACGGGAACAGGACATATTCATTTTTGTTTTGTAATAACGAGAAGCAAGAGTGCGAGAGCTAACGTTGATTTTTTGCCTCTCACAGTTTGGGTCGTGGTCAAGGAGGAAGAGGAGAGGAGGAAGAAGGCCGTTCTCGGTGCGGCCAAGGTGCAGCAGAAGGAGGCGGATGCACGACGGGAAGAGATGCGACGCGAGGCTGGTCTAGAATCTAGGTAGGTCTGCGAATCTGGGGAGGGGAGGGAGGGGAGAGATCGGGTACACGCGGGGAAGTTACATGGCAGCTGTAAATGACGGGCCGTTACTGGACACTGTCATGATGGGATGGGGCTGTCCAGGTATTGGTATTGGTCGTCAAATGGAGCAGTTTTTCTTCCTCGTTGGACGTAAAGGGAGGAGGATTGAAAAGACATGGGATGGTCTTGGGAGGGTAACTCGATAGTGTGTATGAAGCGGTGGTGGGTGGGTTCTTTTGATATGGCCACTTTGTTGGCACATTCTATTATTCTTTACAATCCCACGTTGTACGATCATTGCCGAATAGGAACAAGCTTTCGCAAGGGCATGGTGCATCGGTAGGGACCAGGCAGGGGGCGAACGATCATGTGGTTTGACGAAAGCTGGAGAGACCTGGGGTAATATGCGGAGGCGGGTACGGAGTAAGTATGTACATACGGACCTCACTCAGACTTTGGACGGGTCAAAAGGAGGAAAGAGGGAGGGAGGGAGGGGAGGGGGAGTGTGGCAGCCACCTTGGAAGCACTGCAAGTAAGCAAGCAATGCGGGTTGCCATGTCACGATGATAACGGTCAACGGGAAACGGGGCACGAGTCGGACCCCTGTGTGTCCTTGAGCTGAGACGAGCCCATCACCGACATCGCGATGGGGAGCTTCTGGGGAAAAGTGTCCCAACAGGCACTATGTAAGAGAGGGTGTGGCTGGCATGGCATGGCATGGCGTGGCAAGACAAGACAAGAACCAACAAGCAGCGTGGAAGAAGTCATGGAAGCTGTGTGGAAGAGCCGGAGAGCTGGAGAGCTGAAAATCAGGGAGTTGCTACATTGAGAAGGAGGTGCGAACCAACAGATTTGTCCAAGACGGGTTGATTGTTGGTGGCATGTTCTTGTCTGACTGGCGCAACATGTGAGCATGACCTTGCTCCTTTATTTAGGCAACCCCGCCCACGATCGGATGGGAAACATGGGGAATGCGCCAAACGAAAAGAAAGAAAGAAAGAAAAGGAAACACAACACAAAAAGAAGAACACTGCCGGCAGTCTTGGCAGCAGACAAAAAGTTCCCCGGAGGTGAGCGCGGTGGCGTGCCCGTGCTAGTCCAGCTCCCGGGGATCCCAAAGTCCACAGGGACGAAGGTGTTGATGTCTGGCACTTTCTTTCTGGCACTTTCGTGATATTGTGGAGGCGCCAATTGACATGGTGAAATCCCCGGGATTTTAGATTTTATTCTCGCAGAACAATAATGGTGCAAAAACCCGCTGAATGGTCATTGTATCTCTCTCTGGCCGGAATTGGGAGAGCCGGCACCCGTCCCCACCCACACCCGTGCTCCGGCGAACATATGTACATACATGATCCGAAATGCTGGAATTGTACTCCGTACACTGCAATCAAGTCCATCATTACGAATATTGGGGTTCTGGTTCGTTATCGCTGGTCGCGAGGGGAGGTGGTGAGATGGGTGCAGGGGCGAGAGGGGTGTGAGGGGAGGAGGGGTGGGGTGGGGTGTACGAGGGATCATCCAATTGTTGCTTTACGTATGCATGTACTCCGTACAGTATACAAAATAGGCAGGGTATATAGCGCCATGAAAGAGTACATATTTGTATAGGGAATTAATAGTAATACAAGGTACCTGTCAATCCTAGCCCCTGTCTCCCTTATTTCCCTGCTAATACCTGATTCGCTCAATTCCCCTGTCATGTAGATTTGTAAAAATGTTCAAGGGTTGTACTGTATCTATCTAGAATCTTTGCATGCTCCCCCAGCGCCACATGGAAATGAAATTTGGCTAAAATCAGCTCTTTGCGCCGTATCGGGAGTGCAACCACGTCTTATCATCGGACTGAGCCAAAAGGCCGGAAAAAAAAAAAAACAGGGATTTTACTTATCACGAGGAAAAGAGAGTGAAGACGGGTTTCTGGTACGGAGTACTCCGCGACGCCCCAGAGATGCTCTGGTATTATGGGCGGTTCCTATTGTTCTCGGCTCATCCAGTCCCGATGCCAAATGGCTAGAGTGAGAGCGGCCAGCAGGGCAAAATCCAAAGGTATTCCATGATTGAATTTGATGCTGCGTACAGCACACTGTTGTACGGTGCAGAAGTTCAATAATATGCTGGAAAGCAAGGAGATGAATGCCTTGGAGCAAGGCCGACGCCATTTACCCCGCTGGCAAGCCATGAGATGCAAATTCTTACATGTACGAGGCAACGAGACGAGAACAACGAGACAAGGCGACAAGACGACAGGCTGGCACCTCACCGCAGACCAGAGCTCACGAGTCGGAGCAACCATGCTGCTGGATGGGTTGTACATACGCATTGGATTGTGTCTCCGCAAAATGACCCCATCGTTCTGTTCTGTGTCTTTGGGGTAATAACTTATTAGTAAGTTAGTGAGCCGTAGCACACAGAGGAAGAAACTCTTTGCGCGAATCCGACGCCATGTCAATGTCATCAACACCTCGGTATCCATCGAGCAGAAAATGTCTGTTCTTGTTCCAGATGGGCCACCAGGCATGCCAAACGTTTCTTCATTCTTCACCAAAACATTGAACCCGTATGTACAATGTACAATGTACAATGTACATACCCCGTACATACAAACACGAAGGGTCCCAGCCACAGGCCGAGCACGGACGGCCCTTTCTTTCAGTAGCCTCAATCCTCGACAGGGAGGGGAAGCCCGATTGCAAAGATCCTCGGAGCTCGGCCAATTCCAGATAAGAAAGCCACCAGCCGGGCACAGGGCCCTTCGTGATCGATCCCTGCAAGTGGTCCGTGGAACCACCGAACTGCAGGCGGGACGAACGAGGCTCTCTCTACGGATTGCAACATATGTACATGTACATACATACATACACGTGCGGAGTAATAATAGTAATAATAATAATACACGCACGACAATATGGAAGGCAGAACGCGGTGGCGACCTTCCTAATACGGCTGAGCTGCGACGCGAGGCGATTCTAGCACGGAGTATGTATGTGTGTATGTACAATGTGTGTATGTATGTGTGTGTGTGTGTGTGTGTGTGTGCATGTATGTATGTGTGCATGTATGTATGTGTGCATGTACATGTATGTATATCGCACGAGTTTGTTGATGCACCGGCAATGGGTGAAATCCAGGCAGGCGGGTGCCCTGAGAAGCTTTTCCTTTCCACCCCGTCCACCTCGCCGTGCCCGTGTACATATTACTGTAGATGCTAACAGCCCAGATTCCCACTGTGGTCCAATGTTTTTCGCCCGAGTACATACCATACTCCACGGGCGCGTGCGTGCAGGAGGGAGGAAGACGCCTCCGCCTGCACCCCGGTCCGGATTCTTTTCATCTGCACGCTTCGCTTCGTGCTCAAACCCTGTCGACCAGACCAGACCAGACTTTATGCCCTCGGCTACTACATACAACATAGATGGCGGGATGCGACAAAGGCGACAAGCCACACCTTAGGTGCCTGCCATTGGCACTACATACATACATACATGTACTCATGATGCAAGTGGATGGAAGGATGGCTGCGTGCACTGCACTGCACACAATGGTACCCCCAGCATTTCGAGTTTCGAGTTTCTGGTGACTACATAGTTTCTCAATTATCTTCATAATTCTCGTTTCTAGTCATCCGCACGGGTGTGTGGACCATCGGCCATCGACTCATCCATCCAAGTGGGCTGACCTCTTTCCTGAATATAAACTCGCTCCTCCTCCTCCTCCTCCTCCTCCTCCTCCTCCTCCTCCTTATCCTCCTTATCCTCCTTATCCTCCTGCTCCTTCTCCTCCTCCACTGCTTCACCTCCTCCCTCCGTCCTGTCTTGGGTAGCCGCCCATTCTCACCAACCCCCTCTGAATCTCTCCCGGGAGCATCCACATATACTATTCACCGCGGTGTTGGCACGAGACGGCAATCATGGGTCTCAAGGATCGATTTGGACTCAAGTCCACCGAGACCACCGCCGAGACCACCACCGAGACCACACCCGAGACCACTGAGCGCGAACTGCGCCGGTTCAGACGCCAGCATCAGTGGGATCCCTTTTTGGACGTTGACAAGCTTGACAACATTGACGATGCCCTCGCCTCGGGGAACGCCGAGAAGGAGGCGGCCGTCGACGAGTCGTTGATCCAGGAGGACTCTCCCTACCCAGAAGTCCGCAACTCGGTTCGTAGCCAAACTTCCAAATGGAGAAACCAACCACCCTGAAATAAGATAGATGATTACCCTATCTATCTATAGTCGGCATGCTGACAGAAGGCAATGAGTAACAGGTGCCTCCTACCGACATTGATGTCCCCATCAACACCTTGCGCGCCTGGTGCATCGGAGCTTTCCTCTGCACCATCGTTGCTGCTTGCAACGTCTTGCTCAGCATGCGTCGCACTCCCATTTCCATTTCGTCTACAGTTGTCCAGCTTATCGCATACCCGTGAGTATTGGAAGCAGCCGTCCCGGTTTCAAACCATGCATCCGTTTTCTGACCACATGTTGGACCACAGAATCGGTGTTGGTTGGGCCAAAATCATGCCTGCCAAGACGTTCAAGATTTTCGGCCGCGCCATCGAGCTCAACCCCGGTCCTTTCAACGTCAAGGAGCACACCATCATCACCATGATGACTGCTGCCGGTAGTTCTCTGAGTTACGCCATCGACATCTTGCTTGCGCAGGAAATCTTTTACAAGCAGGAATTCAAGTGAGCCAAGACCCCCAAGAAGACCCAAGACCCAAGACCCTCCAATCTCTGCAACTTGCGTCATATTGACTCCCATTCTCTTCTCTTTCTCTACACTATAGGTGGGGTTTCCAGATTCTTCTCATGGTCTCCACCCAAGCCATGGGTTTCGGCGTCGCCGGTGTTGCTCGACGATTCCTCGTCTGGCCCTCCTCGATGGTGTGGCCCGCGACCCTCATCACCTGCACCGTCATGTACTCGCTCCATGATCATCAAGCTTCAGATCCCTCAGCCACCAATGGATGGAAGATTGGACGATACAGCTTCTTTCTTCTCGTCGCCTGCAGTACCTTCGTTTGGGAGTGGTTCCCTCTTGTTATCGCTCCGTTCCTGAGTTACTTCATGTGGCCAACCTGGATTGCCCCTTCAAACGTCGTCGTCAACCAGATGTTTGGCGGAAACTCTGGCTTTGGTCTCATGCCCATGTCTCTCGATTGGTCCACCGTCACCGCCTTCTTGAACTCGCCACTACAGACTCCTGCTTTCGCTATTCTCAATGTTCTTGCCGGCATCTGTGTCATGACCATCGGCGCCGCTGGTCTCGCCTTTGCTGGCCCCGAGTACTACCGATATCTCCCCATCAGCGCCAACCAGAACTTCGACCGATTTGCGGAGCCCTACAATACCTCGGTAAGTGTCATAATGGACTGAGCCAGCAGCCTGCCTGTTCCGTGTATGATGATATTTGCGACTTGATGAACCAACCAAGGCTGACGTCGGTTCCGAAGCGTATTTTGACCAAGGACTTCACTGTCAACGAGACGGCTTATCAAGCTTACTCCCCATCATTCTGGGCCCTACTTTCTCCATTTCCTACGGCATGGGCTTTGCCGGTCTCATGTCTACCGTGATGCACGTCATCCTCTTCTACGGAAGGGACGTCGTGAACCGTGCCAAGAACTCTCAGTATGATGAGCCCGATGTTCATATGAAACTCATGCGCAAGTACAAGGAAGCACCCGAGTGGTGGTTCGCGACTATTTTGCCGTGAGCTTCGCCTTTGGCATGATCGCCTGTCAGGTCTGGGACACACATCTGCCTTGGTGGGCATACATCATCTGTATCCTCATTGGTGCCGTTCTTTTCATCCCCATTGGCATGGTTCAGGCCATTACCAACCAGCAAACCGGCTTGAACATCATTACCGAAATGATCGTCGGTTACATGATGCCCGGACGACCCGTTGCCATGATGCTGTTCAAGAGTTACGGGTATATGCTTTCCTTCAACGGTTTGAACTACATCTCTGATATGAAGGTCGGCCACTACATGAAGATCCCTCCTCGCAGCATGTTCGCCGCGCAGGCCTTCGCCGTGATCTGGTTGTCCTTCGTCCAGATCGCCGCCTACAACTTTCTTCGTGGTAACATTCACGAGATTTGCACTCCCAAGCAATCCCAGGGTCTAACCTGCCCCAATGCTCGAACCTTTTACAACGCCAGTGTCATTTGGGGCGTCATTGGCCCTAAGAAGGTGTTTGGTGCCGATGGAATTTACTCTTGGACGAACTGGTTCTGGCTCATCGGTTTCATTGTGCCCGTAGTCCAGTACCTAATTGCCCGGAGATATCCCCGAACCTTCCTTCGATATCTCATTAGCCCTGCTCTGTTCGGTGCCGCCGGTATGATTCCCCTGCTACTCTCTACTTCCTCTTCCAGTGGGTCATTGTTGGTTTGGCCTTCAACCTCGTCATTCGCAGAATGTTCTTGGGCTGGTGGAGTCGTTATACCTATGCCTTGTCCGGTGCTCTCGACATTGGTACCGCCCTCTGCACTGTCGTCACTGGTTTGGGTCTGGGTCTCAGCGAGACGAGCATGCCTGAATGGTGGGGTACTACGGTTTGGCAGAATACCCTCGATTACAACACTACTGCCGTGACGCGAGAGTTCATTAAGGGTGTCACCAAGCCTCTAGGCCCAGACAGCTGGTAAAAGGAAACGAAGGTGTTTTTTCGGGGTTTTTTTGGGTGGGGCTAGGGGTTAGTGAGGGCATATATCCGAATTCAAACGTGTACGTATTTGAAATGTAAATAGCAGACAGTAATGTGCATATGAAACGAACTGGAATTATCACGAGTTATTGCCGAGCTTTGCGAGCCCGTTGTGCGTGACGATAAACCTCCCTCTAGCGATAAGACTCGACTTTTTGAAGTTCGTATTCCGCGTGTTCATCATCGTCAACTTCTGGTTCCAACGAGAGATTCTGAAAATGCTGTACGGCGTCCGGACGGAGTACAACATCATAATTAGCAACCGCATCTCCCGTCCCCAAAGTCCCGTCACGAGCGCCCGGCGTACAAGCAAACCCAGTCAACAACTGAATATCTAGGAAATGTTTTGAAAACCGTCAGATGGCGCTTAGATGTGCTCTTCCTTCGCCGATGTTGAACTTTTTTTCTCGCAATTAACCCCTCGCTGGTTTTGGAGCCGATGCAGGGGCTAGTGAGCCTCAGGGAGTCAAGAAATGTGAAGGAAACCAGACGTCTGTCTGATGGTTGCTGGGGTGGGGCAGCCTGTCGGCCAATACATATTCCACAAGCGAAAACTCTTGGCACGCACAAAAACGACTCCTACTTTGCTCCATCACCAGTCCATTGCTGGCGGCAAATCAGCTCCTTGACGCAACCCCCTCATCCTTTGCCGGTATGTAGTAGTAACACGCTCCACGCTTGCCTGAAGCCCTGTTTCAGACCTGACGCCGTCCGGCTGATCCTACGACGAATTATCACCGAAATTGTCAATTCTGTGAGGTTCGAGTTGGACTAACGAAATGGCGGGCGGATACAGTTTCTCTTTCAATTCCTTCAAACTCCCTTCACGATGGCCGACGTCCAGGAGCGCCTCAAGAAGCTCGGCGCCAGCGCCCGCACTGGTGAGTTATTTCCTCTGCCGAGAATTCGGAAAATGTATGTCAGGCGGGGAGATGCAGAATTTACTAACACACTGAACTTTCCAGGGTAAGTTTTCACCTCTGACAGTCCACTCGACGACCAACGTTTCGCTACATGGCCATTCGCCATTCGCTGCCCGAATCGGATTTCGCAAAGATGGTGTGCTAACTAGTGGTCACTTCTTTGTCGATTTATAGTGGCAAGGGTACTCCCCGCAGAGCGGTCAAGCGTGCGCCTGCCAGATCTGGCGCCGACGACAAGAAGCTTCAGCAGACCCTGAAGAAGTTGAACACTCAGCCCATCCAGGCCATTGAAGAGGTCAACATGTTCAAGTCTGACGGCAATGTCATCCACTTCTCCGTCCCTAAGGGTACGTACCTGTCTCGGGTTCAATGGTTCAATCCGCGTCCATACGCCAAACGCCCCAGATTTCTGCCGAGGACACCCCGCTAACTTTGTGTGTGTCGGATCTGCTACACAGTTCAAGCCGCTGTTCCCTCCAACACCTTTGCCATCTACGGCAAGGGTGAAGACAAGGAGCTGACTGAGCTCGTCCCTGGTATCCTGAACCAGCTTGGCCCCGACTCCCTCGCTTCCCTCCGCAAGCTCGCCGAGAGCTACCAGAACATGCAGAAGGGCGAGAAGGGCGACGACGACGACGAGATTCCCGACCTGGTCGAGGGCGAGAACTTTGAGAACAAAGTCGAGTAATCGGCGACCTATTGATCTTCCCCCAAAAAAAAAAACGAATCTACTTCATGACGGAACGTGAACAGAGGGGGGAAGGAGAAGGGGTTTAGTACCATGAGAACAGTGGCCGGGAGTTGATCTGTCAGGGATGAAACGAAACCTCGTGAGGCTTGCCTGAGAATGAACTACTGGGTGCCTTTTCGACGGTCGCTTCTGGCGGAGAAACCCTTCTGGTTCTGGATTTGACTTTGTGTGGAAGCACCTCTTTCTCACCGACGTACTCCTGGCTCGGCGGAAGAGTATTTGGTCTGCGGGTTTGCTTGCTTCTTTTTACTCAGTGTGCGGAAAGGGGAAGAAAACGTAGCAAAATGGGGTTCGAGCTCGTAGACTACAGGAGGTGGATGAAAGCGACTCAGAGCGTGGCACTGTCTGCCTGTCTGTCTGTCTTTGGCTGGTTTGGGTTTGTGCAAAGACGTCGAATTCGCATCTAGGGGAAAAATACCAAAATCTCTAATGATGTTATCCAAATGTTCTCGGGTGCTACCTTCCTGCATGGTTACGGCGTGACGGATGTTTTATTACATTTCAGGGAGTGCTGTTTGACGCCATGGAAAATTTGGAATCTCCTTGGTTGGGAATCCAGCCAGCGAGCGCAGACTGTCGTACATGTTGCTTCACTCGTCTTCTGTCTGCCAAGAGCTCGCCATGTTTGACATCCTGGTACGTTTGGCCACTCAAACCATGCCGTATCATGTCCCCGCGACCGTTCAGATATGCCGACGTCTCCCGAGCAGTCACCCACATCTGTCTTCTAGACATGTCACTCGCCCCTTCTCGTCGAATGGCTTTCTGCCCTGCAAAACGCCTCCCAGGATCGTCTCCTCCACCCCGTTGCACGTCCACGCAGCAGCGAGATTGCTCGGGGCAATCCTGCCCGCCCGACTCATGACGGCCGCGCGCGAAAACGCAAACTCCTCTTCCGTCGTTTCGACCGTCAAGGGGCGAATCTGTACCCGCCGGGCCAAGACTTGCCGGCCAGGCTCTGCATGCGCTCGGAGAAGGCCCTCTGGCATCCTGTGGCGGAATGCTGGGAATCGGGAAGCACCAGGCTGTTTATGTAGGCGTTTGACGGATCAATGAGCAAGGAGGTCAGCGACGAGAGCAGAGACGTGCACTGCTTGAGTGTGATTTTGTCGGAGCACGACTTGGACAGCGTGGGCGGGGCATCGCCGCGGGCAGGTTTCCTCCGAACAACGCCGAGTCGAGAGAAGTAGGCTCTGCCGGGGAGTGTCGCGGCAGCGGAGGACGGATGTGTGTCTTCTTGTGGTGGTGGCAAGGGGGTAATATGCCATGGAGTCGAGTCGTCTTGGGCGGCCATGGTCAACTCCATGCTTGCATCTCCGCCTGTTCGCGGGTCAACTGAGGATGCTCGGATTGAAAGTAGGGAAAAGGAGGGGAAGGGGAGGGGGCGCCTCACAAGGCGCTTCGGAGCAGTACATGTGCAGCTTCACATTGTCCTTGATTTTGAACGGCTTGCTACCGGGGAGGTCGGACAGGTCTACAACTTGGCCAGACTGTCCATGCTGCGCGTCTGCTTTGCACTCGTCCAGCAGGAAGCGATTAAAGGCTCGCATGGCAAGAACTTCGGCGTGCCAATCGTGAATGGCGTTGCCGTTTGCTTCGGCGAGTTTGGACGCTGGGAGGCATTTCATGCCCGTGCTAGAAGAAACACTACTCAGAGACAAGATGCCATTATCCAACGGGTTTTCCATTTATTGGCGAACATGGATCAAGGGCGTACGCTAGAGCCAGACATGTCAAATCGCCGTCCTCCTTCTCGGCAACAATGCCGCTCAACGGAACCCATTCGTGCAGCCCGTTGTCTCGGACGGTGGGTTTCCGTTTGGCGGGCAGCTTGTTGAATTGGGATATGACCGCCCGGGCGATCAGGTTCGCACGAGGAGTTGTAGGCATTTCATCGGGGGAAAATGGGCTCATCTTATAGAGGCCCCCAACCGTCGCAGATGGCACGAGAAACACGGTTCCTGTATCTACAATCGTGCATAGATGTACATGAGGCGCATCTCATCGGTCGTTGGATAATACCCACGTGTCATAGTCACCAAGGGGTCCGAGGGGAGAGGATGCGAAACGCCAATTCGTCAATTTTGGACCAGGAGAAATATCGGAGCCCCGTGACTTTTCACGTGCGACGGACAGCTTTACCCAAATTTTAGCGCCGCATCTGCCCTAGAACGCTTAGTCATGATGGCACACACTCCAATTCGAGAAATTGCCCGTATCCGTCGCCTCAACTTTCGTCAATCCAATCCGTCGTCCAGCGCCCCCAAAAATCCACGGTCCTCGAACACATACACCTTGTCGCTATAGATACACGACCGCGACAAGATGCGTACTTACGACGATTCCTTCTCGGGCCAGAAGATTTACCCTGGCAAGGTACGGCTTTTCCTCCGCATTCTCCCTTTTGCTTTTCCTTCCCATTTGAGTTTCCACGTCGTCTGGGTCGGTTGTCTGGATGCGTTAGGAAGAGGAGGATAGGTCGACTTTTGGAGCAAGGAAGATGAATTTTTTTTTCAACAGACTGAGGGGTGTGCGATACGCTCATTGCCGCTATTATTGTCTTCGCTGGGAAGAAGGATGGGATACGCGCTCGATGGGAGGACGACTTGAATTATGGATTTGAGAGAGAATCTGCTGGCTGACAATTTCTTTTTCGCATGCAGGGTAAAATCTATGTCCGCGGCGACAGCAAGGTCTTCCGATTCCAGAACGGAAAGTCAGAGTCGCTGTTCTTGCAGCGAAAGAATCCCCGTCGCATTGCCTGGACTGTCCTGTACCGCCGCCAGCACCGCAAGGGTATTTCTGAGGTACGATTCGATCATTTTCCACCTGTTTATATGTCCCGATGCGGAACATGGCTTCAACGCAACTTTGCTTTTTGTGGCTGTCCGGTGTCGAACCCTTTGCAATTCGTCAGCCCTTTGGACCACCCAAAAGAGCCGGAAGTTTGATATGAAGCAGACGCCGCAGCCAACGTTGATGGAGAGTTTTCGCATCGACGTGACCACATATAGAGCTTGCTTGCCCTCTCGCTCACCGAGCCGAAAGCGACTTTAACTAGAGAGACAAAAGAAGAAGAAGAAGAAAAACTGACATGTATCTACAGGCCGTCGCCAAGAAGCGCACCCGCCGAACTGTCAAGGCCCAGCGTGCCATCGTTGGTGCCACCCTCGATGTGATCAAGGAGCGCCGCGCCATGCGGCCCGAGGCCCGATCTGCGGCCCGCGCCCAGGCGATCAAGGAGAGCAAGGAGAAGAAGAACGCCGCCGCCGCCGCCAAGAAGGCCGACAAGGCCAAGATCGCTGCCTCTGCCAGCAAGGGCCAGACCCAGCGAAACGTCAGCAAGCAGGGTGCCAAGGGTGCGCCTGTCAAGGTCGCCGCCCGAACTCGCTGAACGCATTGAAAGTTAAAAAGAAAAAATCTATATATATTTTCGTGCGGTCTTGCAATCAGAGGTCTCTCATTTGAACGGTAACTAAGACTAAGCGCGTCGCGAGGTGGAAAGGAGATGCTGGAATGATGACAAGAAACACACATTTGGGAAGAGTGGTGGAGTGGAGTACATTGGTTCTCGTGTCCTTTCCGGCTGGTTCTTCGACAAATCGTAAGGTGCATGAAATGAATGCCATATAGTGTGCATTGATAGCTGAGCAAATGACATGCCTGTGCAACGGGTCAACGCGGCATTTGTTCTTTTTTTTTTAATGAGCTCATAGTACGTGCATGTTGCTACGTGGCTTTCGTTTGTACGGCTTCTGTGACTTGTCTCTTCTTTTTGACGAAACAGCATCAATTGGAGACAGGCAACTGTCCGTAGTTTCAATAACGGTCTTAACAGCACCTGCATCATGCCGCCTCGTGTCTGTAAACTGCGTGGGAAAACTGAAAGAGCGAGCAAGCTCATTAGACATCTCTCATTTCATCTAAGCTATTGCCAGATGCGCCTTTTTTTTTCATCATCATTATTTTTTATTTTTTTATTATTATTAAATTTTTTTTTTCAACAGCCAGCTTTTTGCACACCTGGGCTGTTATAACAGCAAGTCTGAACGCACCGCATCTACCCACCTACAGCTCCTACAGCTTAGCCAGGACGGCCTCAGCCCCAGACCTGTCAATGCCCTTGCCATCCTCCTTGGCAGCATAGACGACCCTGCCGTGATCCACGGCAACGGCATAGCGAGCCGTGCGCTCGCCCAGCGTCCAGCCGATGGACTTGCTGAAGCCGTTGTCGTCGGCAAAGATGAAGAAGTCGTCCCTGAGGTTGTTGGCCTTGGCCCAGGCGGACATGACGAAGGCGTCGTTGTAGGCGATGACGACGACCTGGTCTACGCCCTTGGCCCTGAGGGCCTCGCGGTTGTTGACGTACGAGGGAGGTGGGAGGCCTGGCAGGTGGGGTGAAGGCTCCGGGACGGCCACGAGAACGACCTTTTTGTTCCTGAATTCTTCGACGGGGGGTTCAAATATTAGCTTTAGCTCGGCTGGCTGTTTCCTGCGGACTCGGAATCGTGCCCGGCGGCGGTAAATTTGGGGGATGGGAGGAGGACGAATACGCATACCGGCACTGGCGTCGTAGGGACCCGGGACACCGCAGGACAAGATGTCGTCTCCCGAGGGAGCTATGTGGGAGAACTTGACGCCCTCGGGGAAGGAATCGCCCACCTTGAGACCGGACATGGTGGTGATGGGAGGGTTGTGGTGGAATCTTTTTTGAAAAGGAAAAAAAAAAAAATGATTGGAAAGAAGAGTACGGGGCGAGCTTTATTGATTGCTGACGGGTCTTTGCACAAATCAAGATGTTATCACAGTACAATTGTGTTAAGGGGAAGGGGTCTGTGACTTTGGAGAGGAGAAAAAAAGGTTGCG
This sequence comes from Epichloe gansuensis, assembly GCA_023658505.1. Taxonomy (NCBI): domain Eukaryota; kingdom Fungi; phylum Ascomycota; class Sordariomycetes; order Hypocreales; family Clavicipitaceae; genus Epichloe; species Epichloe gansuensis. Next base: position 7,817,409 of record CP098281.1, read on the forward strand.
TCCGGTCCCCGAGGGAGGCAAGTTGGATCGGCAAACTTGTTCCCGTCAGGGCATTTCTCCAGGGTTCTCCAATTGGGAGCCCAAGACAAGAGAAGACGCCATCGCTATACAGCACAATCCCTGTATTCTCTCCGTGTGACTCTCTAATAGTGGCTAATCTGCGCGGCTTAAATTTAGATCAATGCCTAGTAGGGGGACTCGGCACCTGGTCATGTATGTACGTAAGTAGATTTGTAAAATAATTCAGAGTTGTGCGTGCTGGAAGTATTTGGAATCATGTAGATGGCGGGAGGGGGCCGGTTGCTGGCACGAGCTGGCGGGTAATTGCGTGGGCGGCGGGATGGGGGGGCTATTGCAAGCACTGCACACTGCTCTCTACACATTGCGGCAGAACAAGCTCTTCATCACGCGGCGCTAACATGTTACTTTTCAGGACGCAGAGGCTCTTCGATGCCCCGGGCAGACTGCATGTTCCATGACTCGAGGTTGAGATCTGACGTGTTACCGCACTGGGGTTTCACGAAAGCGCTCTCCATCTTTGCAATTTGAGCGTCTCGACTCCGTTCACGTGTCAATACATAATATCTACAAGTTTCTCATGTTCGCTCGTCGAGTCAAGACGTTCATTCGTGTACGACGATTCGGCAGTCACACAAGTCACTCTGCAATTGGTGACAGACATCACACTGACACGAACGCTCTGCTCTTCTTTGCTTAATTGTTCTTGTTGCTCGTAAGCCTCAAAACGGCTGGCTATAAATTTTCCAGTCTTTGTTCGCGGCCCCCGATATCAAGGAAGTTCATCAGATCCGAGACTCCAGTCCACATGCCGAAAAAAATTGATTTTTATTTCAACTTTGCCTTTTCACTCTATCCCGCCTTTTCTCTTGCACCCTTGCAGTCTACCATCCAACGATGCCTACACACTACTTAGGGCATATAGTGCACCGAAGGAACTTAATGAGATTGGGCAAAGGCGCGGCGGCGGTCACGCTCCTCAGCAATGCTGAGCTTGACACCCTTGCCCTTGGGCAGGAGATCCAGGGCTTCTCCTGGCCAATGACGAAGACGTTGCTCTCACGGGTGGCGAAGCTGTTGTCAATGGCGTCCTTGATGTGGACAATGTTGAAGCCACCATCGTGACGCTCACGATGGGTGATGACGCCGACACGACCCATGTTGCGACCACCAGTGACCATGGCGACGGAGCCAGTGTCGAACTTGATGAAGTCGGTGATCTTGCCAGTGGAGAGGTCAATCTTCACGGTGTCGTTGACCTTGATCAAGGGGTCAGGGTAACGGATGCTATAGTCGTAACACACAAAAACGTTAGCCAAACGGGGAGGGATCTTTCCATGGTAATACATTACAGCCGTTAAAAAAGCTCGCTCCCGAGTCATCATTTTTCTTGTGGGGGGACTATGTGTTTGCATCACAAGAGTTCGGGGCAGGGGCTCGATAAAATCGACCAAAGCTTGATCCAACGGCTGAATGATGTCTGACAGAACTACTCACGTTCTCGCATCGTGCGTGACCAAGAATGGGATTCCACCACGACCAAGCTGAACGCGCTTGACCTTGCCCAGCTTGTACTCGGCCTCCTCGGTCTGAATTCGGTGGACGGTGAAGCGACCTTTGGTGTCGTAGACGAGACGGAAGTTCTCGCCCGTCTTCTCAATAGTGATGACGTCCATGAAGCCGGCGGGGAAGGTCATATCGGTGCGGACCTTGCCATCGACCTTGATCAGGCGCTGCATGAGGATGGACTTGGTCTCGCGGTAGTTCAAGGCATACTTGAGACGGTTGCGGATGAAGACGATCAAGGGCAGGCAGTCGCGGAGCTTGTGAGGACCGGCCGAGGGCTTGGGGGCGTAGACACCGGACAGCTTGTCTAGCAACCAGTGCGAGGGTGCGCTAAGGCGCTTCTGATGCTTCTTACTATATTGCGATAAAGAGTTTAGCGAAAGTTTTCTCAATCCGACATATTCGCCTTCAGTCCAGGTAACGGCGAAACAAGGTATGGGAGGAACACTGTTCGTTTCGTGGTAAGACCACGAACGATCCGAGTCCTGTCCTGTAGAGCAGTTGTTTGGCCGTCGTTGTCTGAATTGTTGACTTACATTCCTCGGGCCATTGTGTCGACTGGCTGTTGGCGATATCGCGGATGAGGAAAAGGTAGGAGATTGAACCAAGAAGTCGCGGGCCTGCGGACCAAAGTGCAAAACGCAGGGCCACAACTTTTCCCTGCCAAATTTCGTTAGCGTCGGTGGCCGAGGTGGGTCGAGGGGCTTTGTGCCCTACCGCCTAATTTTGCCAGCGCAAGCGATTTCTTTTCTTTCGGTGGGGGCGCGGCGGAAGAGATTGGAATCAAGTGACACTTCACGTGACTGAGTTGAGCACCCCATAATTGTCACGATACCAAACAAGCTGTGGTCAGAGAAAACCTTCAAATGTAAGGCCGGATTCAGCACTCCACAGAGATAGGAGGTAACTTACTTCTTATCATTTAATACCTACCAGTAGCTTTCTCAAGTGAAAATAATACGATTTATGACCAGTTGAATCCGTTGGCCCTCTGACGAAATCAACCCTCTTACGTGCAAAGCCAGCACTTAACAATGATATTTGCCATCTGGCTATCCGGACTCAGCCTGCTGCGCATTCAAGAATCCGTTGCTGCACGTTTGCGTACTCTGCTTTGCTCGTTAGTTTAGCCGTTAATCTTAGGCAAAAGTCAGCTCCCAAGATTACATATGTAAACGAATGCTTTGATTTTGTTGTAATACATATGTACATGTTTCATCGGGACCCTCCCGCCTCCCCGCAGCCCTGATCCACTTATTTCCACTCTAGGCTTAGTTGCTATTGCATGTATCTCCTCCGAGACGATAAGGCTCCAGGTACATAGGTGACAGGGCTTGATCCAATCAAAATCATCGCCACTCCAGACTGCGCCCAATCAACAGCAATAAAATGGGCCTACCACGTACCTGAGCCTTATCGTCTCTAAGGAGATACGCATATACTCCGTTCTCGAAGATGGGGTGCCTTTGCTTTGCTCACCAATTTAGCCATTAATCCGACTACAAGCCCCATGTTAACTAGCCAACAACAGCTTGCCATTAGTTACAGGGAGTGGAGCGGTCAGGAAGTCTTACATATAGCTAGGGAGATAGGGCACTAACGCTAGTAAAGGATACTATAGCTTACTAGTAAATTGTAGGGAAGATAACGTATCTTTTCTCCGCCTATCATTACGCTAATCCACGGGAGAATTATTGCTTGGCCTAATAACCCTTGTGCCTGTGTGAGATCAAACAGGATTAGACTGTATGTACGGAGTACGGAGTATATGTCTGTAATTGAGTTATTTTTGTTTATGGTAGATGCGGTGCCTGAACACAGCTCATGTAGTCCGGCTAATATGTACATATGTATTTTCTCTGGCCATGGCGTCAAGTGTACTCCGTACATAAAGTCAGTCTTTCGCCCGACTTTTGTCACGCAAAACATGACAGCATAGCCATCCTGAGTTTCAACATACAACTTCATCACCTCAGCCCGTACACAACCCCATCCAAAAAAACAAATGAAATTCCTCGTTGCTCTCGGATTCTTTGCCAGAGCCATGGCGCTCGCAACCCCTGTCAAGGAATCCAGCAACAAGCAGCACGATGTCTCCGTGTCTGATTTTCAAACCAACCCACAGGACATTTCTGCTGTGGCTACTAGGTACGTTGAACACGACAAAAAAAGACCCAATTTTGGATTCCATCTTGCTCACATGGTTCTCTTCTCTTCTTTATAGACAAGAGCCAGAAGCCGTGTCCCTCGACAAACGCGAAACCTGGACCGGGAGAATAAGACTTCCTTTCAATCAAACGCCAGATAGGGCAGGGGTTTCTCCTGTTCTTGGAGTCACCGTAAAATTTCTGATGACCCAGGTCAAAAGCTTGGTACTACACGGAGAATCGGTAACCGGAAGCTTTTGTCATCGATTAATATTTTATAACAATCAGTTGAAGGATATTTTAATTAGTATTTATACCCTTGCTGGCGAACAAGTTGGTCAAAACTTCTATATGAGGGCGGGCCAGATGATGACCTTTGATCACGACGTGGAGGCTCACTCGAATGAAGAACTCCAGTTATGGGTCTCTGAGGCGTCATAATTTGGTGAGAGATTCAGCGTCCGCCAAGCGTTGGGCGGGCAACATCTGGTGGCGGTGCGTGTGGACAAATCTCTGCCTTTGTATCTCCACTAACCCCTTTGGTATCTTCCTCTGAGATAAGGTGGTTTAGTATACTAAAGTATAGAAAAAGAAGGCGGGACATGCTCTAATCGCACGAGGAGAGGCGGCAGACAACGTGCTTGCTAATTAGTCAACTGATGACATTCTTGCGGTTTGTCTGTTGAGACAGTGGTGTGAAAAGTTGAGCAGTGTTGCTCAATTGATATTAATCTATTTCCTGACATTTTCCAGTGCTTGCTGGGTGTCATCCCGAAACGCCGTGGGATCATTGGTTTTCTAGAAGACAAATGACCACCCACACACACATAAGCCGCGGTTTTGGTATTCCCTCCGTTGTCTCCTGCAAAAGTCTAATAACAACGTACATTCATTACCCCTTCGCCCCAACCGCAAGCCCAAGTTCGTACATTCATAGAATTACAAGGCCATTTGAGCGAGAATGGCTTTTACTTCATCAACATCCGATCGAGTGATGACCATGCCTTTCCGGTCGTGGTTCAGTGACGTATCCCGGGGAGAAGGTGAGCCGGGGAATAGTCAGCGCCATGTCGTGATAATGTTTGAGCAACCCTGGAGTCATCCAGCAAAAGCCTTGCGATGTCCATCTCACCACCCATGAAGTGAGAACCACTGGCTTCGGCAAAGTCAAAGCCGTAAGGCGGAGGGGCAATGCTGGCCGGATCGGTCATTTGCGATGGCCAAGTAGGAAGATCATCTTTTGGGTTATGGCGGCTGGACCGAGGGACCTTGGAGGAAGCCCTGTGACGCCTCAACGAGCTGTCGATGGACATGTCCACTGAAGGCTCAAGGACACTGCCACCACGAGCTCCGTCCTTGGAGTGGAATGTACCCTTCTCGATGCGTTGGTAAATGCTCGGATACTTGTTGCGGACTCGATCTCTCAAATCGGTCGGCTGTCTGCTGGACAGATGGAAACGAGCGTCGCGCTGAATCTTGGTCCACGCGGGGCCATAAATATCAAGTCCCTCAAGGATCTCGCCATCATCCTGTTCGGTAAAAGGACGTCTTTCACGTCTGTGTGATTTTTAAAGGGGCCATGAATGCCTAGTTCTGCGAGGTCCTCGAGTTTTTTTCGGTGTGCACGGCTTTTCCTGGGCTTGGGAGTCGAGTCGGAATCATCCTTTGGCGAAGGTGAGTCTTGGATGAGAATGTTTTCGGAGTGGATCCCCGTCTTGGCCTTGCGCCCCAGATGTTGAGATGACGCCTTGGGAGAGCCTGCTTGCGAGGACGATTTGCTTGAGCCTCGAAGTTCCTCTGGGCAGCAAGTTCTGAATCGGTCTTTGAGATCGCCGGCGGTTCGGTTATTGAAGGTGAAGTCTGCATCCTCCAGGATGCCTGTCCATTTGCCGACGCCATGGCGATTCACACCTAGAAGAAGGTGCTTGGTCTCCTCGTCGGACCACTTTCTACGCGGCTTGGCGGCTCGCTTCCTGTTCCTACCAGAGGACTTGTCGGCATCGGGAGATGGCCGGCTGCGATCCTCTGACGCGCCATAGGCATAGTCGTTGAGGGACCTGATGTTGCCTGCATCAATTTCATGATCCGAGTTCGAGGCAATGGGAGGGAAGAGAGCAGCATGTGGTGGTGGTTCGAGCAAGCCGTTGATGATGGGCGGCACGGCGGGCGCCTGCTGGACTGACTTTTGCCTCTTCATGGGGTGGTGGTTTATGGGGCGATTCATGGGGCGATTCATGGGGTGAGGAAGCTGAACGAAGTCATCCTTGACGTGGGCGTTTCGGCCCCTCTTCTTTGTGTAGGCATCATCTGATGCATCACTCAAATCATTGAAGATTCTAGAGCGGCTGCCTGATGAATCGGCGGCATCTCTATCAAAGACGATGCGAAGTGGGTATGCCGAGGTGGCGTTGGACCGATCAGCTCGGTATGCGGCATCTAGCTCGATTGCGGGCAGCGGTCGCTCCGATGACGAGTGTAGAGGCAAGGCATGCAGGGAGGGAGATCGGCATGGTAATTCTGAGGCGAAGAAGCTGGTTCATTCAGTAAATGGATGAGACGCGGTTCGATTGTGGCCATGTTGGGCTGTGTGGTCCGTGGATGCGTGGATGCGTGGATGCGTGGATGGCCTGGGTGCCTTGATGCCTGGATGCCTGGGCCCTGCTGGCTTGCTTTATGTCGGTTGCATGGAACAGAGGATTTCAACGATGAGACAGGATATGGGGAGAGGGAGGATATAAGGATATATGGATGGATATATAGACCAAAGGCAAGCTGGAGACATGCTCAAGACGTATTCGGGATTTTTGACGAGGTGAGTGGCATTCAAGTACATAAATCTCAGGATGTCTGTCGGGTTGCAAGCACGTGAAAACCGTCACATGGGACGGATGGATGAGTTGAGAGCGAGCGAGCCTTTTGGCCAGTGAGTCAGTGACCCACCCACCCTGTGCTCGGTTCCCGCTGGGTTCGGCTGGGTAATTGTACGGCTGGGGCAGTTCAGGTGGCCCCCTCTCCCCCCCAAAAGTCATCAGTCCCCAGTGGAGTGGCCCCTGCCGGCTTCAGAGTCGAGGCCTGTTGTGACTGACACCTGAAATAGTACCAATTGGATTGGGTGGTTAATGATGCTTGTATTATCTAGGTATTATGTGGCGGACATCTCCACCTAACTACCACTCTATATTACCTAAGCCGTTATCTACTCCAATAGACTAGCCATTTTTCCATAGTGGTGTTAACCCTAACACTATTTATTAATATTATTCTCTAATCTCTATATTCTTATATCCCTGAGTCTAAGGGTCCTAATCCATTGTATCCCAGGTGTTTAGTCTTAGCGGTTATAGTCTTTTATATCGCGGAATATAAATCTTTAGGTTATTAATATGAATTTTCTATCCTAGTCCCCTTTAATTAGTTTAACCTTATATATAACTAAGGATAACTTCTTTACTACCTTTAAAAGTTTTCCTAGGTCTTATAGAACTTATCCTTAAGTTTATTTTCCTTATCTATCCTTTCCTATACTAGATTTCCTATATTAAAACTCCTTAGTTATTTAGCTAGGTCTTTCTAGTTATTAATTTTCTAAGTTTAAACTAACTCTCTTCTCTCCTCCCTAGAGTTAATGTTCTATAGATTTATCTCTCTAATAAGAGTTAGATCTTTAATTTCTATAACTTCTAATAATGCGAATTCATCCACGCCCTAATATATAGAAAACGGTTTAAAACCTAACATAAATATTGCTAGAGTTATCCCTATGCTTATTATATACTGATTGTTTAAGACCACTATAATGTTTAGGATGGTTTAATCCTAGAACTCTAAAGAAACTCTATCTTGCTTAACTGCCTATTTTATTAATTATTGTTTCACTAATCTAACATTACGTTCAGCCAGTCCTATGGATAATAGGTGTGATATTAGTCTAAAGGATACTATTATCCTATGTTTTCTAGCGGTAGTAGTGAAGTTTAAATTCTTAAAGTAAGATCCGTTATTACAATAAATTCCCTATAGCTAACCGAAAATTAAACTCTAGTGTTTGCTCTAAGTTTCTATTACTAAGTCTTCTATAGCTTCCTTATAGGATTATCCTAGTGCGAATCTAGACATATAGTTAACCGTAATAAGAATATAAGCATTGCTATTCTTTGCCCTTAGAGTAATTAGACCTAGATAGTCCATTACGACCATTTTCTAAGGTTCTAGAATTATGACCGTTCCTGGTTCTGCTCTTAATAATCTCGGACCTATCTGTTAGCAAACAAGATAAGAGTAGTAGTACGATTTGATATCCCTTATCTAATTAGGCTAGAAATATTTCCTATGTAGTTTCTGTATAGTAATAACTAGGCTAAAATGTCTAGCGGTATTATAGGCTTATTAGAGCTTTATTAGTATGTCTTTAGATAATAGGCATTTGGCCAGAGACTTATTAGATTCCACGTAATATAGTATTTAGTTCAAGATTTAGTATTTAAGTGATTAATATTATATTAGTTTTCGTTATTTAGTAGGTATTGTTTAGTGTCTATAAACCATAGCAGTTAGGATCTCTCCGTACTATTTTAAATTAAACTAGTCTTTTAGTTCTAATAAGATTCTTTCTAAAGTCTTATTATCTAGCTTTTCTCCCTCTAGGAGGATTATTTCTGCGTTTATAGATATTAATATTAGATAACTTCCTGTTGCAGGAGTTACATTTACTCCTATTCTTCTTTCCACCTTTAGTAGGTCTAAACAGAGATTATTAGGCAGTTAAGACATTCTATTAGTAATTATTATAATTTTGGTTGTATTAGGTTAATAGATGTATTTGATATTTAACTCCTGCAGGATATCCACCTATCTTATGACTTTACTATAGACCTTAGATAAGTTTGCTATTAAGTTAATAATCCCTTTGTAATTAGTATAAACCTTTACTAGGAATAGTGATCTGTCTATAAGCCACTTGGTTTCTTTTAAGCTAATTATAATTACTAACATCTCCTTCTCTAGCATTAAATATCGTTTTTAGCATTGCTAAGCTTATAAGAAAGCTATATAATAATTCTAACTTTATTAAAGTTTATATCCGTTACGTTAGTCCTAGTTTCTATATCTTCTAACTAAAACAAAACACCACCTATCCTGGTATTAAATGCGTTTATTACTAGATGGAATTAAACCCCTAGGCAGGCTCCAAAAGTAGTATTCTCCTAAATGCTATTATATATTTTTATTAGGGCTTATTAAGACTTGTCTATCTATAGAGGCTTATCTCTTAAAATCTCTTCCTTTTAGACTAATTATTTCCCTATTCTTATAGTTTTAAATAATTTGTGAAAGAAAGCCTTCTTTATAGTAACTACTAGATCTAACCTACTAGGAATAAACTTCCTAAGAAATAGCGTTAGGTAAATAAGTACTAGAATCTTATCCTATGTCTTTAGAGGTTGTTTAGCAAAGTGTGTTACTAAGTTTGTAAATCTTTTATAGTGTTTTTAAGCTAGCTAAATTTTCCTATCTTCTAGGAGTATCCTATATAATTAACCTTTAAAGCAAACAGCTTAGTCTTATGTCCGCTTAATCTAATTAGTGCCCATGCGACCTATAGAAAATATCTTTTCCATAGAAAGTTAAAATAATCTTCCTATATCTTAGATCCTGAATAATAATTATCCATATAGATAGAGAATGAAGTCTTTAAGTCTTCTATATACCCTAATATTAATTTACTTTCTATCCTATCCTAGAAGAAAAGGTATCTAAATGTTAGGTCTCTAAATCTTATATAGGTAGAAGGTCCCCTGGTTAATCCCTAGGCTATGTTATTATAAAAGTATATTCTATTTAGTCCTAAAAGCTGTCTTATGTTTATCTAGGGATAAACTCCTACTGCCTAAAACCTATTTAAAGCGTTAGTTTAGGATAGAATTATAGAGTGACTATAGTGAATTGAATCTAAATCAGCTTCTATATTATGGCATGGATAACCGGATTTTCTTGTCTTGCTATTAATATCGCGATAATCGTGAACCACCTAAAACACTTTTTCTTTTCTAGCTTTAGGGTAAATATTATAGGTGTAACCTAATCTGAATCCCCTTAAGTAATTATTCCTACTCTCTCTATAGCTAGAAATACTTGCTTAGAAAACTGACGATATACTCTAGAATAGTAATATTACTTCCTCTTGCTAGGTTATACACTAGGTATTAAGGGAATGTAGTAATGCAAAAGATTAGTAGTGCGAATATCTTTAAGTTTTGAAATAAAGTAATCTTTAAATGTGTAGCATAATCTTATAATTATTATCCATTAAGATAAATTACCTGCGCGGTCTCCTAGTGTAATACGCAACTATTTAAACCATAAAGTAATGGTTTTAGGGGTGATTTAGTTAATAGGCGATTTATATGTAGATTTCGGAATCTTAAGGGGTACCCCTTATAATCTGGTTTTCCTATATAAATTAGTGATTCGCTTTATCTAGGTCTATCTAGCGTAGCCTTTTAGTTTCCTACTAGTTAAGCTACGCTATTACCTAATTCTCCTAAGTATAAATAATAGTGTATCCTATTATTCGCTTCCAAATTCAAATCTATAATTTCTTTAATTTAGTAAGAGTTTTTAATTATTAAGGGGTCCCCTTGATTTTCTAATTCTGCACCTAAATCCGCTTGTGTCTCTGTCCCTTAGTGTTTAGCTTAAAATGCCTAGGTTATTTGTGCACTAGGTCTAAGATATATGGGTTCCTATAACAAGTTTTAGTTACTAAGTCTTTAGACTTCTTAATTATATAGGGTTTTAACTTTTCTAGGGGTACCCTTAATTTTTAGATTTCCTATATAAATTTACTTATCTAAGTGTCCTTTAATGTCTAACGGCGTATATTGTGTTTATTAAGCTCCTAAGTCTATAACGTATTAGTTCCTATAACAAGTTTCTATCGCTAAGTCTTTGCAGTTCTTATTTGTATAGGGAATTTAACTTTTAAGGGGATACCCTTGATTTTCGGATTTCCTATATAAATTAGCTTATCCACTTGTCCTTCCGTGTCTATTATTGCAATATCCTACTTTCTTATATTTAATAGTTTAACTAGAATCCTTAATAGATCTAGGTTATCCTCTCTAATGTTATCCCATTCCTCTTCTAGAGTCTAGTCTAAGTTATTCTTCTTGCATTCTCCTAATTGTCCTTCGTTCTCTTCTTCTTTAATTATTCCTATATTCTACGTTATTCCTAAATTTATTTTAGGCCTTCTTGGTTTGTTAATCTATTATGAATGCTAGGAATTCTCCTGCCTCTTGATTTAACTCTAAGTAATTCGCTAGGTCTTTAGTATAGGTCTTAAGGGTATAGAAGCATTAAGGTAAGAGTTAATATATTTAATTTCTATCTACGCTTTTAGATTATTACTTAACCTAAGAGTATAATCATTTTCCCATGGTTCCTAAACGATTATAGCCTTTAATATCTCCTCTGGTTTAGCAATCCTAGTCTAGTTATTATCCTTCATAGTCTTGTTATTATAGTTAGACTTATTACCTATGCTATCTTCTAAAATTATTTTTCCTTTAGTTTATCTATCTTCCTAATGGATTCTTTATTAAAGGTCTATTCGCTAAGTATTCTCCGGTAATGTTTAATTAAATTTTATTATCCTAAAATTATCTAACGTTAATATATTAATATTCTCGTTCCGCGGATAATCGTTAGAAATATTATCCGCGCTATCTAGTTTTTTAAAACCTTATCTATTATTTAGTTAGTTAATCCTTTTAGGATCTCTTCCACTTCTTCTAAGATTTAGCGGTTATCCTTAACAAACTCTATAGCTTTATTTAGAATTATCCTCTAGGTAATTAAGCTCTTATATTATTGCTTTAGAATAGGTTAGGCAAGGGTATATAGGAAGCGTTTGTGTTACTCCTTTAGTTCCTATAATAGTAATCTTTTCTTTACTATAATGTTTAATTGCGTTAACACGCTAAAGCTAAACTTTCCCTAGTAGGATATCCTAATCTTATTAAGCTAGCATTACATAACACTTTACTAATGTGAGAATTCCTCCTGTAATAATCCTTAGATATACACATAGATGGATTAGGTGCTTAGCGTTATTAGCTATTTAAACGAATCTCCTTTTATAAAGCTATATAGCTAGGAACCTATATTTAGCTAAGTAGTTTTTACTAACTAGTTTAACACTTAATCTGCTATTAACTAAAGCTAAGTCACATTAGATACCTTTAATATATATTGTAATGTATCCTAATAATATTATAACTTCTCTATTAGACCTAGCGATATTATTCCAGGCTATAACTATGTTTACTATTCCTAATAATCTAGGAGTGGGATTAAGTACCTCCTAGTATGGTTTTACTAAATAAGAGATAATTAATTTAGCCTTATTGCCTTTTAATTTCCGCTGGCATTGCATTAGGTGTCCTATTTGTTATTAGATAATTAGGGCTAACTATAATAGTTATAACACTATAATAGGAACTGTTATTTCTCCTAGGTGTTTCCCTAAGTTAAATGCTAGGATATTATATTTATTAGTTACTCTAATGTTTTCTAAGTCTAGTTTTTAGTAGGGTTAAGATTTTATTCTAATGTCCCTTATTTCCACTTTATAGGAAGAGATAGACACTACTAGTCTCTAGGAATAACCTATAGACTGTTCTAAATAGGGTCTTAGAGCTAGTAATAATCTCTGAAATTCTATCTTTAATAGTTCCTAAATTAGATAAGTCTAGTCTACACCCTTATCCTAATTCTTATCTAAGGTTTCCTAAGTATTATCTAAGTTTAGAATATCTTATATGTGATTTTAGGTCCTTTTATCTAAGACTATTCTAGGTTTAGTTATAGGTTTTATAACTCCTTTATTCTGCCTATATCTCTAGGTTATCTTAGATATCTTTAGATTGCCCTTAGAAGGAGGAGTTATAGTGTAAGAGTAATCTACTACCTTATTCTTATCTCTGACATAGCTTAGGGGTTAATAGTTTATTATAGATGTGGTAAAGGACTGCATTTTTAGAATAAGGCTAAACCTAGGAGGTAGGATAATCTAGTTCACCCTAAATCTCTAACATAATTGGATTGAATTCGGTTTTAGCTTTCTAATTCTTATTATTAATCCTGTTTTATTTAGATACCGTTCTAGAACTATTATTCACGTTATTTCTCCTTATTAGATAATGAATAACTATCCTTTATAGGATAGTTATATCCTATATAACCCCATTCCCGCACTTAAAGCACTAGTAAAAGTTAGGATCTCCCTTGCTATAAGAGTTTCTAGTATTAGTATTATTAGAAGATTTCCTAGGAGACTAGGAGGTATTATTTGTACTATATTTTAATTAATTGTATTATCCGGCCAATTAGTTAATGTTATTAGCAGATTAAGCGCGGAAGGCTTTAAGTTATCTTACTAATTCTAATATTTAGTCTTCTTTAACCTTGTCTTATTTTGCCTATTCCTCTATCTATTGCTAGAATGGATTAGTTAGGATCATGGTTTTATCACTTAACTAAGGGATCTTTTAGAAGCTAATAACTAATAGTTATATAAAAGAACCTTTAGATCTAATATAGTTAGATCCTTAGATGCTATACCGTTTATCCATTTATCTAATAAGAATAAACAATCTAACACTCTCTCCTATAGCTAAGAGTCCTTGTCCCTATCCGCTAGGTTTAAGACAAAATTCGTGAATAACATTTATCTTATATTTAATTTTACCTTTAACATAATGCGTTCTGCCTAATAGATATAAGACTTAAGTGTTTCTCCTTTCTTACGGGAAAACTAATTACCTCTTTCTATAATACTATCTTAAAGAGAGGGTCTAGCTTCTTAAACTTTATTAGAAATTTAGAAGACATTTCCTTTTATTTATAATCTTTAAAATCTAAGTCTTAATACTACATTTCTGCCTTTTCTCTAAGGCCTTAGATAAAGATGTGTTAAGCTAGAGTGTTAGAATATTCCGGTGGGACACTAGACATTACTGCTATTATTTTACAATGTTTTATGTATTTATCTGCTAGTCTATCCTTTAGAAGACTAGAAAATGTAATCCTAGTTAATAGTCCTATAGGAGTAGCTATTGCAAAGAATAGGTTGTTTATAGCTATAGGAATCTGTCCTGTTTTCCTAGGACTAGACTATTATTCTAGTGTTTTAAGTAATAAAGAAGGAAATTCAGGAAGAATTATCTCCTCCTAGGAAGTTAATACTAGGGAATATTAGGGACTGAAAAGGAAATCTAATAAAGGTCTATCTAGTTCTATATCTAAGCTTAGTTCTAATTCTTCCTAAGTTTAAAGGAAATCTAATAAGGGTCTATCCGGTTCTCTATCTAGACTCTATCCTAAGTCCTTAAGATTTTAGATATTAAGAAAGTCTAGCATTAAGGTATTATCTATCTATAAGACACTTAGGAGTAGGAGATTTTATATTAGGGGTAAAGTATAACTTAATTTAAGGGAGGGTAATAAATAGGTAAACACATAGAATACCTTAAAGTTTTCCTAAACAAAGTTTTTAGCATTACTAAGATTAAAAGTTAAAATATTACTAAGTCTATCTAGTCTAATAATAAGTCTAAGTTTTTAAAAAAATCCTCTATCTCCCCTAACTTTTCCATCCCTTTAGCGTCCTCTACACACTTCCTTCCGCTAGGTAACACTTACCTTACTTCTTATTATTAAGGCTTCCTAAATTCCTAAGGTAAGTTATAACTTATAGCGTAATATAATAGTGTAAAGGCAAAAGTTACACTTATTCTACTAATTAGAAGTCTCCTTAAGCGAAATTATAGAGATAAAAGTGGGTAAAGGTAGGGCTATAAGGCTATGTACTAGTCTATGCGTAATACTAAGGCTATAGTGATTAGTTTGCTTAAGTAAACTAAGGTTTTTAGCTTTAAGGTGCGGTATAAAGGGGTTAAAAAGCATAAGGTTTGCACCCTATATCTATAACTATTACAGTTATCCTAAACCACTCCTGCACGCTTAACACGCTAGTACTAGCGTATTATAGCGATCTTCTAGTGTTATCCTAGAGGCAGAATTCTATAGTAATAAACATTACTATTAAATGTTTTTTTCTTTAAGTTTATAAGTTTCCTATCTCCTATAAGGCCTTGTTTAAGGTTAATGTCTAGTAGAGTTAGGCGTAGCATATTCCGTAGGGGTGTTAATGTTTGAATTTAATAAGCACGTAAATGCCCTTTCCTATGTCTAGTTTTCTAACCTTATAGTTAAGATCCCTTATTAGAAAATCCTTAAGATTAGACCCTATATCTAATCTTATCTAATTAAACATCCTGATTATTCCCCTTAACTAGCTCTAAAGATACGCTATTCTAAGGTTTGGTTTCCTGCTTATAGTAACACCTAGACCCTTCTCTAAATCGCAGTTTAGAAGGATATGTCTGTTTATGTCTAATCCCTAATAGATAATAGCATAGCTATTAATATAGATTCCTATAATTAGATTTCTCCGCTTATAAGGGTTTCTAATGTCTCCTTAAAGTTACTATTTTAAAAGTCCTGTCTAGTCCTATCCTATCCTAGATATAACTAGTATTTGGTTTACCTAAAGTGATTATTCTAATTTTAGTTAAGCATTCTAACTTAACGCTATCTCCGCGCTACTATTCTTGTTTAATTGTAATTATTGCGCGTTAATCCTTGTATCTTAATTATTTATTATGTCTCCTATCTTAATGCCTATCACTCTATTTAGATCTAAGTGGTTCGTAATAGCTAGTCTTCCTATAACATAAGTATTATTATATTCCCGCAGTCCTATGTCTGTCTAGCCCTAACCTATAGTTTAAGGTAGTCTTATATTTTCTAATAGATAAGATTCCTAACCTTAGCTAGAAAGAAGTTTTAAATTTTAATAGTAACCGTAGCTCTAACGATTATTCCTTATCTTGTTATAATCTAATAGTAACCGTAGCTCTATTAATCATTCCTTATCTTGTTTTATAACCATAGCCTAATAGACCCTTAGTACCTATCCTAATTCCCTTAGTAACATCTATTTAATCGTTTAACAACGTTCGGTGGTTAGTAATTAGATTATTAAGGTTTTAAGAAAAGGATATCATTAATTCAATTCTAAAACAAAACAAAACAAATCTATAGTCCTAGTCTTATTACTATGAAATAGTACTAATTAGATTAGGTGGTTAATGATGCTTGTATTATCTAGGTATTATGTGGCGGACATCTCCACCCAACTACCACTCCATATTACCTAAGCCGTTATCCACTCTAACACACCTTGGGACCTTGGCCCACCAGTGGGTATTACATACGGAGTACATATGTACAGATTTTTATAGCGTCGTGCCGTGTCAGGTCTTTCGGCCATCGAGTCGCCGAGGCTACGATTCCGTCTTCACCCTTCACCCACTCTTCACCCACCCTTCACCCACCCTCAATCTCCCATCAAGACGGAGCTGGGAGCCTACTACATACACGGACTTGTTTGTCGCCGATAACTGCCTGCTCATCGGTACTTCGTACCCGTATATCATTCATTATTTTCGAATTCCAGTGCGAGTTGCACCATGGCCTCCTCACTACCGACCATCCCTCGGTTGGTCTTCACCATTCTCGAGCCCATTTCACTGTGAGTATCTCTCGACACGCAATGTCCAAGGATGCCAAATCTCCGTCTCCGTTCCGCACCACAAGACAGACAGACGATACATATGTAGTAGACGATATTACATAGTAGACGATAAGACCCAAGGCCCAGAACCCAGACCCGCACTCGCCTCATTCATGGCCCAATTGGCAGCACAGCCGAATCAACAGCTCAGCAGGCACGCAGGCAAACGCACCACGATACATATGTACGAAGGGGCTGTTGATAGCTAATGAATTGTCCGGGTCCTTGTTACCCACAACAGCGTGGCTGGCTTCCTCGGCGCCGTCAAAGACCCCGTTTGGTTTGTGACTGGGCAAGTCCCCAGAAAGCAGTCTCGGCAACCACCGCCACCGAGAACAGCATCGTCCTAGCATGGCAGCTCGGCAATCTATACCTCCTCATGGCGTTTATCGGCCTATTCGTGCTCAACTCTACTTCCGAGGTCAAAGTTGTACGCAGCTACCTATGGGCCCTGTGGCTCGGGGATATCGGCCATGTGGCCTTCAGTTGCTATGGTTTAGGAAAAGAGCGGATGATGAATCCATGGGAGTGGAATGCTCTAGCTTGGGGAAATATCGTCTTCACCGTCAGTACAATACTGTTCTCCTCCCTCCTTCATGTTGCGCCGAATTGTCCTCTGCTCATTGTCGCCAAAAACTCCATCGTGGTTGTTTCCAAACGCCACTGACAAAGTCTCATGAGTCAATTGGTTGGTGTGCCGTCATCCAGTGTCCCTTGCTAAAAAAAAAAAAAAAATCATTGGACATCCCCACAGGTCTGGTTATTCTCGATGCGTTCTGCCTACCTTCTTGGCATCTTTGGCCCAGATAAGCCTATTGTCTCCACCCGAAAGAAGTCTACCTAGACAAAACCCTGGTAGCCGAGCCGGGCTGTCGCCTGTCAAACATGTGGGACAGGCACACAGGTGAAGTTTGAGAATCAGCTTGTGCTAGAGACCCTCGGCCTGCCTTTTTTTTTTTTTTTTCCTCATCTATCTTCAATGCAGGGTGTTCAGGACGTGGCACATTCTTGGATGTTTCGGAATATGCAAGAACGACGTCGATGTGTTGTGAGGCCAGCAACAAATGGTGTGAAGCCTTTGTATTATTAACACACGCCGTCTAAAAGAACAAGCCGTCATCTTCGTAATTTGTGCTGTCTTCGCCGTGAACGTGTGATTGGAGGCGTTTTTTCACGGATGTGCATAAAACGTCATCCAAAAGTCTTGCCATGACTTCTATTTGCACAGTTGCACGTGTCAGGCGCTAAACAAGTTACCTTATCCTTCGGACTCGGCTGGGATGGGGATACCGAGGACACCGAGGACTAGGAAAGGAAGTATTAGCGGCTCTCTCTTTAAAATGAATAGCAAGTCCGGTTAGCGGAAGGGACACAACAGAAAATGCCCGATGGGCCGGCTTTTGACACTTGTACACAAGTGCCTGTTTCACGCCCACCAGCCAATTAATTGGGTGTGGTATCCAGATGGGCCAATCACAGTAATACCCTCCCTCCCTGCCTGGGCAAGGCGAGCGACGTGCCAAGACGGGGGTAGTTTATTCCCTCAGCCCGGGGAAAGAACAGCAAAACACAAAACACCACGGCCTTCGGTAGGGTTAGGGTTAGATCGATCACAGTGTCATCACGTGATTCGAAGATTCAGGGTCAGCTAATGAATTCAGCCACACGGCGAGCACGCACCTGAATTGGGCATGAGGGGCAAGACACTGACTGTATCGGCCCTCACTCACTTTGCTCCTCCCACTCCTTCCTTCATCCCTCCTCAGTCAAAGCCTGTCCATTCAACCGGATCCATCCAACCGGCAAAGCCATGCGAACACGCAGAAGAGGTCGCAAACAGAGCACGCCTGATGGTGATGCTCGATCAGGGGCCCCAGATGCGCGCTTGACGCGTGCTGGCGCTGTCGCCGCCGCCACCGCTGCTGCCTCTGCTGCTGCCACTACTCCGAAGAACTCTGGTACAGAGACACGCGCCAGGCCAGGCTCCCTCTCCTCTGACCCTATCCCTATCCGGGTGCCCCAAAGCACGGCAAGCCCGTCAGTGTAGCTAGCATAGCAACAAGTCCCACCAGAAACGAAGAGGAAACCGAATTTGGCGAGGAGGAAAATGAAGATGGCTCTGGCGTGTCGGATGGGCCGGGGCACAAGACGACCATGCTGCCACACGAGAACAGGAGATCCGATGCCAAGTCATGAATTCTCTACTACCCGATCTCAAAAGCGCGACCCGTGAGGTCAAACACCGACTCTCGAACGGGACTTACGACGACAGGGTATTTGCTACTATTCTCAAGACGAAACGCAGTGCATTTCGTGCTATTCTCAAGGCATACGAGGAGCCTGGCTCAGAGACTCCATTTATTGACTTTGCCTGGCTGGAGGAATTCGGCCAGCGCACGGGAATCGACACGCGATCTGTCACCCGTGCTTCGACGCAGGCGAATCAAGTGCTTGTACTCGATTTCATTCGCCAAGACTACATGCAGCAAGGCGAGGAGGACAAGAGCTCTCCAGCCGTCTTGTCCTTTCTCACGGCCTTGGACGCCGCGTTTCCACGACTTCTCGGGTCATCTCGAGACTACGCTCAGCATTTCGATCTCGCACTTGCTATTCGCACGTGTCTGTTCATCGAGTCGCTTGCTGCCCAAGTGGACAAGGTCAACGTCGCCCAAGTCATTGCCTCGGTGTTCTGCGCAGACAGTGACAACAGCGATTATGCCGCCCGCGTAAAATCGGGACCGTTCAAGAGCCTCGCTGGCATCAATGAGTTTGAAGAGGAGAGTCGAGAATTGGAACAAATCTCTCAGAGAACTGGACATCTAGCAACCGTGGCTTTGAAAGACGAGAAGCAACACGGGGTAGAGAAACTTCGTCAAGAATACCCCTTGCAAGACCTGCTTGAAAAGGTTGACAAATGGTGCCTTGAAAACTATGCTCTACTGGACAATGCAGAGCCCGCCGAAAAGTCGAGCGCAAACGAGCTAGTCAATGCTGGAGGGCATGACCTTCAAGACACGCAGCATACTTTGGATGACATGCCCGAGTCCCAGCCCGAGTCCCAGCCCGAATTCCAGCACATTATTCGCCGGCCAGCAGGTGTCCAGAAGTAAGTGTGTTTTTTTGTTCGCTCGCTTTGTCAAATGGGTCTGCCAATCTCGACAATCTTGACAAGCCTTGAAGGTTTCTGGTTTTTCTCTGCCCACTCGCTAACTCGTGTCATCCACCCAGGAGCGTTCCTTTGTCGATGTGAAGAGCAATGCTGTTCGAGAGTTGAGAGCTCTGGGCAATGGTATCAAGCCACGAGACCAAGAACCACCTTCGGATGCACCAACCGATTGCGACGAGGGGAACAGAGCTCTCCTGGCAAGCGAGGCAGGCACAAGTCCTGCCAGGCGCTCGCCAGGCAAGAGACGACGGGTTCCAGATGACGACTTTGACGAAGATGAAGACGACGAGGACGACGTCTTCGAAACAGATACCCGGGGCAACCACGATCCAGATGACCGAAGAGCAAGACTCAAAGCAAACAACCCACTACCCGAAAGAAAACGCCTACGTCTCCCCAATCAACCACCCGCAAGCTCCGTGCTGCCGCCGCCCTCCTCGCCTGTTTTCCATCCCAGCGCATCCTTGGCCTATCCTGCCGCCGACCCGTCCTCCTCCTCCACCTCCCGACCCGACTTCGACAACGCCAGAGCCAGAAGAGCTGTCGCCAACGAGCGCGCTCGCGCTCGCGACTTTTCCTCGTCATCACGTTCCGCCCCGGCGGCGCCTCCATCGACCAACCGCGTCGCTTCTTCCCAGAAACAGCGCCATCCATGGTCCGATGCGGACTCGGACCTCCTCATCGGTTTCATAGCCAAAGAACGTGCCTCATGGTCCACCATTGAGCGGAAACACAACCATGAATTCCACCACCCTCGCAACCAGCAGGCATATCGCGACAAAGCACGGAATCTGAAAGTCGATTTCCTCTTGACTGACGCCGTCTTGCCTCCTTGCTTTGATCTCGTCATCCTCAGCAAGAAGGAAAACGAGACAATAATGCGTGCACGCAAAAATCCATGGAGGAAGGAAAGCGACATCGACGCGAGAGGCATGGCCATCAATACGCTCCTTGAGTAAACAGGAAGGGTCGATCCCCAATTTTCATTTTCCTTTTTCTGTTTTTGCTTTTGTGGAATTGGGTATCTACGGAGTACAAGTATGGGCATTCGTAAGATATGCAGGGATATGTATCATTCAGAGTAGTGCCATGGATTTTGATCACATTCTGTAAAAATCTGCTCGTCAAGGTATCTTTTGTCGTATTGATTGCTCGGGCTTGAATCATACCCCAAGTCGGCTGTGTGAAAGGGGTGAAGAGAAGACATGCCGAAAATTCACTACTCTAATACAGGCAAATCGTAGTCGACCCCACACCATTCGCACACGGGTTACTCCAGAGGCCCAGCTCCCTCTATCCGGTTACTCTGTTCGGCAGCGAAGCAAGGCCATCCTCCTGATTCACTCTGGAATCCAACTGTGCCCAGCGTCAAGACTGCCCGAACTCATATCTGAGGAAATCACAGCCTAATCAGATGGTCACTTTGCCGAAAATTCCCAATCACTCTTTGGTGATGTCACAAAATAGATACCAAACCAAGGGAATATAGTGTAAAATAGCAAAGGGAAATTGGCATATTTGTCAATGGCGAAAAGGCACTGAATGACTTGCGGTGCAAGGAAAATAACAAGGTATAAAGAAAAGGTCAAGTCGTAGTGTAGGGGTATAAACATAACGGTCGTTCCTGTAGACATGCATGTCCAAGCCATGCAAGTCCATGCAAGAGTGTCACACCAAAGCGGCTGTCAGGTAGGGAGTTTGAAGTTCATGACTGAGCAAAACTCCTTGGTATGCACCACCAAATAGCCTTGACGTCGATCAAGCAAGTTTGAAGAACCGGTGGTATCTCGGCCCTCCCCAACCAAGTTTCCTTTGCACGCATGCCGCATTTTCTGGATACTGCGATACAGGATGACCACTTCATTGCTGGAGGCGGCTTATTGACTTTGGTGCAAATGTCGAAACGCAGAAACAGATACAAGAAAAACAGGACAAAACAAACAAGAGGGGTGCGTGAGATAGGACGCAAGTTGCGTACGAACAAAGGAATATGGGAGAGGATACTCTCGGCTGGCAATGCAACAATGTAATCGAAGAAGTTCGGTGAAGTTCGTAGCCAATGGTAATGGTTCCTCATCCCACAGAGGCGTGGTATATAGTTATCCAGAATAGTGGTCAAGCTAACGCGAGGCTTGACTGAAGCGGCATAGTCTCGATCATTGCCCCAACATACAATCGCAAGCAAAACTCGAAATCGCATTACTTATCGGCGGTGGAAAGGCAAGTCTCTCAACTTCAACCGATTCGTTCTCCACCCTTCATACCACTGTTCACGACTGGCTTCACGTAATTCGCCGCGCCATTCTGAGAAGACAGCCTCCTTTAAACGCGTGAAATCGCAGTGCTCGTCATTATAAGGATCTGCGAACCCCCATGGAAATTGGCGTCCGAGAACAGATGGCTCGTACAAGTCAGGGCAGATGATGGAAAGAGGCATAAATGGAACCTCTTCTTCTTTCGTGTCTTCTTGGGCTTTGTGGCGACGGGTGGAGTGGTTGGACAAGCGTTTTGGGTTTGGAGATGGTGGCGATGATGTCGATTTCTTCGATCTATCCTCGGCTGAATATTCGTCCTCTTCTTCCTCGTCAATTCTATTGCCGACACTGTCAACGTCGTCGTCCAGCCCCAGAGCCTCAAGCGGGTCCAAATCTGCTTGCTTGATGCTGTCCCATACAGACTTCTTCAGCACGTTCATATGTTTTGTGGTGATGGTGTCTGCTTTGGCGATCACAGGAATGACAGTGGTTTTTCGGTAAAGACTGCGCAAAATTTGGAGGTCCATGTCATCATCAAGTGCACCGTTTGCCCGGCGCGAATCATAGCCTCCGGCCCCAAGAGGACCGCTTGCCCTTTGTCGAGATGCTGCAATGTTGCGGTCGAGTCGTGAAGGGTCTAAAACCAAGAACACGGCGTGGATATGAGTGTCCTGAACTCCAGGAGAGCGCACAACCTTCATTTCCTCCGCGAAAGTCTCCTCAAACTTGCTCTCAAGAAAGGCAGTGAGCTCTCTCAGCTGAAGATCAACCAGATTCTTCTCAAAGCCTTCCGAGTCCCACAATGTCATGCCGATGCGTTCATTGTCTATTTCAGTCTCCATAAAGTGAGGGACAAAATTCCCCGACGCGGGGGCTGGGAGCCGGAAGTCATCCTCATCCGTCTTCCTGGATCGCTTTCTGGGAGGCAGTGCAAGTGCTGTCTTGAGGAATTCAAGGAACGATGTTTTGCCGGCGCCGCTGGTCCCAATTACCAGGATGCTGTTGATTTTGCCCCAAGCCGTTAGAGATGTTGAAGACGTTGAAGAAGAAGAAAGAGATAGATGAGTACCCCGCCACGCTAATGCGTCAAAAGGTATGAATGCTTCATACGGTCTCGAAGCTGCCACAAACATGTCAGGAGGGTCAACTCACTTGAATGGGGTGGGGTCTTTTCTTCTGCGAACCCTCCTAGGGCTGTTGATGGAGCTAATGGCGCTGCTAGCATAGCTATATCGTCCCCGGTGCGTCATGCTCTCCGTTCTGGCATACGGATCGAACGTGATGTTGTTGGGAATGGGAGGCACCGGCGGAACTGTACTGGCGACGTAATTGCGAGGCTCAGCAGAGGCACGAACATAGTAGCCACCAGAGCCAGAGTTGGAAAGGCTGTAGGCGGGCTCAGAAGGTTGCAGTTCCTGAGGGAACGCCTTTGACAACTGCTCGGTGTTGTTGGCGAACTCGGGTATCTTGGGAGGCACGCGCAGAGATGCTTGACGCTGACGTTCCAGCTCGGCCTCCTTAAGGGCCTGAGCCTTCCTGCCGCCTTTGCCCAAATCGCCACTTTTACTTCGTCGAAGCAACATTCCGAAGCTAGAGCGTCGAGGACGCTGTTCGGTCATAACAGGTGTAAAGTTGAGAAGGAGGTGTGGACAGACAATCGAAAGCGAAGAAGGAGCTCACAATTAAAGCCACGGGCCACGGATCCACGGGGTCCACGCAGCATGTAATGCCGCAAGTATTAGGCGCAAGGAGTGAACGAGGACGGCCAACCAGGGGTCAATCAAATAGGGAAGGTCAAACTGGTGGGTAGGTGTGAAGTTGCTGCAAGCGCCACGGGGGTGTCAGAGGGTGTCAGAGGGTATCATCAGAGGCGCTTACGGAGTAGAGGAAGTACGCCGTACCTAGGTAGATATGTTGGTGGGTTGCAGGTGGCCGGTTTGAAGCAAAGGGGAAAAAGGTAAGCAAGATGGAGAAGGTGCGAATGGCAAACTGGCGCCCAGGTGCTCGCTCAGTGGCTCGTAGGTGAATTTCGAGAGACCGGTTAATAATACCCGACTTGAAGATGATGTGAGGTGAGAGAATCAGAGAATCAAGAGAATGGGTGCGGGGGTGTCTGATGGCAGGAGGATGCGAGGTGCACTTGGCATGGGAAAGAGAATGAACCAAATCAACAAAACCGATGCAGGCACTCGGGCCACTTTGTTTGGGGAGGGGGCAGCAAATGAGTAGGGGTCGCCTAAAGTGTTGGTTAATCTTCTTTTATGCCGCCGCGAGATGAAAGAGTTTATGTATACTCCGTGCTCCGTAGGAGCAACGACCGATCAGGCTAGATCAATGCGGCTAGGATGAAACTAGAATAGAAGCGGACAAAACGCTTCGCGGGACAGATTGCCAGTGGGAGATTATTCAACGAGTAAAGGGGAAGAAAGGACAAGAGGACAAGAGGACAAGAGGACAAGAGGACAAGAGGACAAAAGGACAAAAGGACAAGAGGACAAAGGGACAAAGGGACAAAGGGACAGAAGCAAAAGGGGACTAATTGTTAAGCAGAGCGATGAAGATTCCAGGGGCATGGATGCATGCATGAATGGCCGACTGGAACCGCGATGGCAAAGATGGGACACAAAAGGGACGCGGAAGGGGTCTGACCCAAGGACTAAGAAACTCGGAAGCTTAATGCACCAAGAAGCCAAAATTAGATTAATTTATAGGCTAGATAAGACGAGACAAGACAAGAATACTGTAGACAAGACTAGACAAGACGAAAGACAAGATGAGAGACAAATCTTGCGCTATCTCTTTTCCTACGGTCTCTACTCCGTACTCCGTACATACAGTATTATTATCCGGCGTGCGCCCCTGTACTACAACATATCTATCAACCCCGGCACCCAAATCCACTTGAACTTGCACGGGAGGGACACTAGACCAGAAACGGATGAAAAGGAATTACGGAGCAGTGTGGATTATCAAAGCTAGAATATTAATTAGGGGCAGCCCGCCGTTCTGGGAGTGAAGGCACCACGACTAACCAGATGTGGCTAGTTTGGCGTGGACCTTGGACGGCAGACAGAACTGCTACCGGTAGCGCCTCTACTAAACCGTAGTGAGTTAGTGAGTAGTCCGTAGGCAGGTACGTGCTGTAACGTCTGGCCCGACAGCCCCGTCAAGGTGTGTGCCTTTTCTGTTCATGCAAGATGAATGATTCAGCTGCTCACCCATATCACTTGTCTCAGGTCCCCCCACGTTTTGGAGCAGACTCGACCGCTCGACCACAGCAAGCACGATGAAAGCACGATGAAGCCCCTCAAGTGTTCTCGCAAGACCTTGTTACAGAAGTCCCAGCGGGTCTCGGAAAAGCCGCACGACTGGTCTGGTCGCTCGTTGCGCTAACGGCTCGCCAGCGAAGTTTCGAGCCGAGAGAAAAGCATTGATAACATTTGTTGCATCTTGATTTTCAACCTGCACAAGAAATAGGAGGTCAGTTCTGAATAGAGGCATTCGAATGGCGTCGGCCCTGCTACGTGGCTGACTGTCCGTCCTGTATTGTTTGGATACGAGAAAGAAAATAATGCTTTGAACTAGTAAAATACTACAACACAGCACGACACGACATAACACGACATAACACGACATGACACAATATAACACGACATAACACGACATGACACAATATAACACAACATAATAACACGATATAACACGACCTGACATAATATAACACGACACGACACGACACGATACGCTTTGAATAGATAGCATTGTCTTCGGCAGCAGGAGAGCTCACAGACATGATGCCAGACGCGTGTGCAGATGCCTCGCCTTAATAACCTGGCCATCAATGCGAAAATCAAAGAAGACGAGTCACTGCAATACACTAATCGTGCCACGTCCCACTTTTTGGTTATCCGGTCCCCCAACCACCAAAGGTACACGTGCTTAATATCACCACAATAGACCACTTCTAGCAACCCTGCTGGCAAGGGTATCGACCCGACCGCTTGGAGCCATGATCCACCCAAGTCTGCATAGGTCAGATCGAATTAAGACGCAGGTCTCAATATATTGAAGTGAATGCGACGGGAGTATAACAATCCGAGCTGCCAATAAGCTCCCAACAGCGAGGCCTCTCTGAACCTGTAACCTTGGCCAGATTGCCTTGGTTATCGAGCTGAGATAGCCTTGACTTCGCTGAAACTATATCCTCGTTGACTGCTTTTGTATAGATGCGATGATTTGTAGGAAACCCCGTGCCCGAGGAAGGGGGCAACATGCATGCTTCCAAGGGTGAGAGGAACGAAATTCGCGAGATCCTAACACTAACACTTGTAAAGATATTCGACCTTGCTTGCGGTGCTTCAAGCACGGTATTAAGGCTGCTTGGATTAATGCGCCACGCAAATCCTCTCGTAGGCCACGGCGAGAAACTCCTGTCAATTCCTCAGAGCAGTGCGTTTCAAGCTTACCAGCCTAGATTTTACCGAGCTATTGATCATCTCCTTCACCCAGATAATCTCAGACTGAGACGGCGTGGTTCTCTTCCCATTTCAACTTTTCCATCCTGCCCGCGCCTTCTCATGAAGGCCAACGAAAGCCCTCAATTTCCGTCTGTTTCGAGCCTTACTGCCGAGTTCATTGCATCGGTCTTCCGAGAATCCGGAAGATACCGTGTCGGATCCGAATATGGGGTAACGCCGGAGCCGTATCAAAACACCAAGCCATCGACTGATTTTAGTATACCAGCTCGGGAAATCGAAGTCGAGGGGCAGATCCAGCATCAACCGACATCGTCGCCTGACTAGGTCATACAGAACAGCTGTCACGATACATGTCAAGCAGCACCCTGCAAATACCTGGCAATAGGGTCTGACACAAAATCGCACGATCCGACTCTGATGCCCAGGTCGAGAGCGATTTCGAGTTCTATGCCAACCAAGCGAGACGGCACGGGTTGCAATTCCTCTGAATCGACACTTGGTATACCTTTGTCTAACTTCCTGTCCCGAAATGTGAGCCAAACAAAACATGGGGAGGATATCGTGTACTTACTCTTTGGTATAACGCCCTTATGCCGCTAAGTTATGGGTAAGGGAGAGAAAAGGCACAGAAACGGCTGCGAGAAATCCCGGCGGCCAAACGAGAACATTATGTCATTTCGTAGTCAATTCCAATCACAATTACAACCAATTTCTCGATAATCCTCGTCGAAAAGTGACTTGGGCTTTGCCTGAGACTTATTCTTTCGTCGACTACTTTGGCTTTCACGATCTGTGAAAGGCCCGTTTCTGCGGTCGGACAAGATGAAGTAATGCATTACCGTTCTGAGTAATGTCCTCATTTTCATGTCTTCTCGCGCATCGTCTGCGTTTCGCACTGCGTGGGAATTGTGAAGAAGATGATTATCATACAGCATTAGCAAATCGGAGGCGAAGGCATCGTAGTCTTATATACTTGCCGGGGCTGGATCGTTCGCGGTGTACCGCTATCCTCGAAGCTCATCATGCCCTGGATGGTATGGTTTTAGACTTCTGGCTTATTTCCCTGTTCCCATGTGCGCCTTGAGACGAGACGCTCTCTGTGCACTAGATGTACACTGTTGCATCCCAAAATATGCAGGCCGAATCAAGAGCTTCCTCACACAAGGGGTCCTTCACATCAGGATACCTCTTGATGGGGTCGTGTTGTAAGACTGCGCTGCTGATAATGACAATGGATGACAATGGCCCAGCAGACCAGCAAAATCTCTTTACCGTCCTTGTGAGTTGCAAGGTGTGCCACCGCAAACCCCCACCAGAAGCACCAGGCTGGTCTTTGTTTGAATCGAACCTGTTCGGTCGGGTTTGATGTACCAAGCACGGGGTTCGGGTTCTTTGCAAGATTAGTCCCTACACACCCTTCTAGCGCCACTATCGTGGTTTCTTTGATCGACTACTCCGTACGCAGGAATTCATTTCCTCCCGTCTCTTCGTTGAAGCTGCTCGCCGCAGTCGAAAGGTGCGCCCACTGGATCCAACGGGCAGAACCGCTGGTGAGGGTCTTAATCAATGTGGTTAGCAGCTTACTCAACGCCTTGTCGTGACGGGAGACCAGTTGACCTCCTTCCAGTCTCTTGAACATGACTTGATGCTAAATTTACGTATTGGACACATTTCAGCTTTCAGCTTAGCTGTGGACAGGGCTGATATAGGCAATGGAAAGACAATGTACTGCCTTCAAAGTGAAAGGATTCCTTAGACGGTGACCTGTGGCCAGTTTCCAAAATGACAAGTCTAGTGGTGATAGATGGTGAAATTCCAACGACGAAGAGGCTAATATCACTAACAATGTTCTGGCTGTGACTCTTGTAGTTTAGTACTGCAAGAAGACGAGGAGGTGAATTTCTTCGAATGAGTTTTAAAAGGAGGAAACGCATCTTTTGAGTTTTCTGCAAGCAAGAACGAGACTAGTATAACTACCAAATTATCCAAGGCTAATGCCATGATTGTCAGTATGCTACTGTACAAGTGAAAATCTAGAGGGCGTACTATACGATCGGATCAAATTTGGCGCAAAAGGGTGGTTTGAAAATGAAAGGTAAAATATGAGAAGGCGGTCAAGTTGGACTTTCGAATTTCCAGTATAATCTACTCCGTTCCTGTTGGGTAAATGTTTGCCAAGATCGAGATCCAAGGCTGCTTTTTTGCATCACATCAGAATCAGGTTGCGCCTCCTTCACACCTATTAGACATATGATCACATCGTCGGCATAAATGTACCGTTTAGTAAGCTTTGAAAATCCTCTTATTATGTGAAGATTTGAGTAAACCTGTTAAGAACTGGCCTTAGGGCAACTACACGTAAGCGTCCTAAATAGTAATATTATCCTTATAGGAGAAGAAAGGGACTAAGCTAGAGGTTACATAGGATCTGGCTTTATACCTATATATATAGGTTATACATAGCTTACGTATAGCCCTAAACTAGCTACATATAGACTATATCCTTTATATGCCTTTTCTAAACCTAGGGTTAACCTAGGATATAACCGAAGTTTCTAAGCTTAAGTCTATAATATACTCCCTTACTTAAGCCCTTCTCTCTTTCTTTTTTTATAATTATATAGTTATAAGTAAGTAATATATATATATAACTACAGGGGGCTGAATCATAGATATTAACGAAGAAAGAAGAACACAAGACGAAAATCTAGTTAGATAACGCCTAGGAGACCTAGACCTAGAAACGGCTAGGAATTAAACTAAACCCACACCCTTACTATAGAAGACAAATAACATTAGGTGCTCTAACTTCCTAGACTAATAAGCTAGACCTAGGCTAAAGAAGGCTAAAAAGTAAGGCTATAGAAGAGCTAGCTAAAAAGTAAAAGAGAAGTGAATTACTACTATAAAACTAAATCTAGTATACTATAAGATAGTATAAGAGGCCTAAAGCAGCGCTAGAGTAAACCTAGGATAAAGCTAGGTAAGGCTTAGAACCTAGGATTTTCCTTCTTTCTTTCTTTTCTTTTCTTCTTATTAGAATAAGGCTAGCGTAAGCCAGTAATAAACACTTATAATAGGCTATATATAACGTGACATAGGCCTAGTGTAGGGTTAGCGTTAGCCTAAACATAGATATAAGGGTTTTTCTTCCTATTTAAGGGTTTTCCTTTTAACAAAGCAGCAGGAGTACTAGTACTAGCCCTACATAGAGCTAGCTAGCGTAATTAATATATATATATATATATATAACTAAAATAGTATAGTTATATAAGGCCTTATATAAGAGTACAAATACCATATATGCTAACGCGGCCGGATTCGGCCGCCCCTTGATCGGGTTTGGCGTCCCGCCCGTTTGGGTTTGGTCCATCCCAATTCGGTTTGGCGTCTAAGCTTTTCCCAAATTGGCAGAAGCACAGCCCGCTCCTGTTAAGTATTGCTATTCGTGCGGCCAGAAATTGCTATCAGTGCGGCCGCCCCACTTACTTCCGGATTTGTATTTTTTTTTACCAGACGCCCCTACTATTTTATACTATAGTATATAGATGCTCTAAATCATTAAAGTAATCAATTAAGGCACTAGGATACTGCGAATTTAACCATAGCCATAAGGCCTCTTTGTTAGGAGCAGAACAGCGACGGCATCCATGAGGGTAGCGATGGCATTGATAAGGGTGGAACCTAGCGGGGCACGGAGCTAAGGGCTAGCTATAGGCTAGTTACGTGAGAGCTATAGGCTATTTAAAGGGGCTTTCCTATAAATAAAGGGAAAGGGCTAGAGATTAAACCTTTTAAGCACTTACCCCTAGCTAGTAGATTAATAGCTATAATACTTTAATCTAACCTTTACTTTATTATTTACTCCTAAGCTAAAAGCCTTAATAAATTAATCTCTTTTCCCTTTAGGTAATAGACTATTAGTTAGATTAAGATATCTAGAATTTATTATATAGTAACCTAATTAGGTAGTAGCTATAACTATACTATAGATAAGTAGGAGAATATTATATTACTAAACCTAACTAGAGTAATTTACTAGTCCTTATTAGATAACTAGTAAAGTAAAATACTTATTAATAATAAGAAGGTAATACTAAACTAGCGCCTTAAAGAAGTAGTAACCTAGATATATATTATAGAAAAGAGATAGAAACTTACTTACTTATAGTAAAACCTATAGATAATAGAAGAAGCTATATCCTTAGGTAACTTAGATATAAGACCTATAAATACCCCTCCTTTAGTACCTTAGGTAATACCTATTATATAGTAATATAGCCTTATAAAGATATAATTAAAAGCACTTATATATAAAGGGAATACTTTTAAGAGTCTTTAGAATTTCCTAGTGGATTTAAATATAGTATTTACTATAGATTATAAAACCTTTATAGATAATATAACTAAGGTTATCTATACTAGCAGCTACCTAGTAAATAACGTAAAGTAATAATAAATGCATTATATAGCTATAGATAGCTATGTAAATTACTAGGTTATACCTAGATAGATTTGTAGATTAGCTAAAGATAGGAACTATAGATAAGAATATATAGTGCTTAGAAGTAATAAGGATATTAATAGGTCTTAGATAAGAAAATTACTAATTATTCTAGATATTTATAAAGATCTAGGTAAGGTAAAGGCTAAGCTACCTAAAGTAATTCCTAAATATTTATAAATCTATATATTTATTAATAGCCTTAATAATACTATAAAGAAGCAGGTACTTAGCTAAGAGTTCCCTAAGAGTTAAACTTACCTAGTAGGCTAAGGAAGAAAGGTAAAGGTTATAACTAAAGAAGGCTAATTAAGTAATTAAGGTAATAATAGTTAGAAAAGATAATAATATTTTACTTTACTAGAAAGGCTATAATAATAAAGTAGTAATAGAAAGATAAGTTTACTATTTATATATTTTAAGTATAGTAAGCTAGGATATACTTTACTAAGCTATACTAAACTAGATTACTCTATTTATAAGAGAAGTAATTATATAATAGAGATATATAAGAGTAGCTATAACTAGGCTAGAGATAAAGACTTATTAGACTTAAATAAGACCCCTATTAGCTTAGTATAACCCTAGGAAAATACTCTTATTAAATTATTACCTAAAGATCTAAGACTAAGAGTTAAGGTAAAGTTATAGTAAGAATATAAATAGGTAGCTATAAAGGCATTATTTAACCCTAGTATAACCTATTTAATTATCTACCTAAAGTTACTAATAATAGTTAATTAGGCTAATATAAAAAGAATAATATAACCCTTAAGAGTGCTACCCTTACTAAAATTAAGCACTAAGGGATCTTATTATAAACCCTATTAATTAAGGATAGTATAGGCTATATAAGAATATATTAAGTTAGCTACTATATAGCTAATACTAGTAAAGACCTATTATTAGGTATAACTAGGTAGTTATATATAAACTAGTAATTATATCCTAGATAGATAGTTACTAGAGATACCTTATTATAAAAGAATATCTTAGACTAGTAGTAAGGATATAATAGGTATATAAGGAGGTAAAACGCGCTTATATTAGATTTATCTTATAGGGGATAATAACTAAAATTATATAAAAAGATAATAATATCTTAATAGTAAATAAAGATAAGCCTTATAATAACCTAGTAATTATAGAGATAAGCAAAGCCTATAAGTTAACTATATAAATACCCTAAGCCTATAAGGAGTTTAAGGATATCTTTTAAATAAACTTATAGGTATTCTTCTTACACTAGGTAGCTAAACTTATACTATTAAATTAGAAGAGAGGAAAACACCCTATAGGGACTAATATATAATTTAGTAAAAAGGAGCTAGAAGTGCTTTATAAGTACTTAGTAAGTATATAGTAAGAAGGATAGATTTAAAGATCTATTAGCCTAGCTAAAGCCTTAATATTATTTATACTAAAGAAAGGAGGAAAATTATGCCTTTATATAGATTATAAAGCCCTTAATAGGATTACTATTAAAGATAAAGCGCTATTACTACTAATTATAAAGATCTTAAACTAATTAAAGGGAGTAAAGGTCTATATAAAATTAGACCTTAAAGATATATACTATTAGCTATATATTTATAAGGGTAATAAGTAGAAAACAGTATTCTAATGTAAATATAGTTACTTTAAATATCTTATAATGCCTTTTAGACTAGTTAATATACCTATAACCTTTTAAGAATATATTAATAATACCCTAAATAGCCTTATAGATATAATTTGTGTTATATATTTAGATAATTTCCTAATCTATAGTAGTAATATAGCTATGCATAAGGGGTATATAAAATAAGTCCTTTAGAAGCTCTAAGAAGTAAGCCTCTTTATTAACCTAGAAAAGTGTAAATTTTATATAAGGAGGTTAAATTCTAGGCTTTATTATATCTAAAGAAGGAATTATAATAAAGCCTGCTAGAATTAAGATAATAGTAACTTAGCTAGTACCTTATAGTATCTTTAATATCTAGTTATTCCTAGGCTTTATAGGATTTTATAAATAGTTTATTAAAGGCTATAGTAAAATAGTTATTCTATTAACTAATTAACTCTAAGGAAACTAACTAGTAAAGTTTAAGCTAAATCCTAATAAGTTAGCTATATTTAGGAGCTATAAAAATAATTCTAAGAGGTGCTAATTCTAGTGCACTTTAATTTACTAGCCCTATTAAGGGTTAAGATAAATACCTTAGGATATATACTTAGGCTATCCTAGTATAGTTAGTGCTAGGTTACTAGCACCTAGTAGTATATATATTTAGAAAGTTAAATAAGATAAAGCTATGCTATATAATACTAGATATAGAGTTACTAGCTATCTAAGAGGTATTTTAAACTTAGAGGCATTACCTTATATACTTAATATATTTAGTTATAGTAATTATAGATTACTTAAACTATAAGTACCTAGCTATAAAGCTAAAGTTAACTAGTAAATAGGTTACTATACTAAATAAACTCTATCTATTTAACTTTATAATTAAATATAGAGTAAGTAAGTTAAACCTTACTAATACTCTATTAAGGAGGTTAGATTATATAAGTAAAAAGAGCAAGATAAAGGTAATATCCTTATAATTACTAATCTTTCTTACTAAATTTATAAATAATATACTATAAGGATACTATAATAAAACTACTAGTATTTAGTGCTCTAAGAAAACATAGTATATTTAGTTTATAAATAATAGGCTATAAGAATACTATAATAAAACTATTAATATCTAGCGCTTTATAAAATCGCTTCTTACCTATTAACTAAATAAGAGTAAACTATATATAAGACTAGACTTACTAGCTAAGGAGTTACTCCTTAGCAGTAGTATATTAGCTAAGATTTCCTTAATTTTAAAGAAACCTAATAGTCTAGATATACTCTAAGGATATTATTATAGTATAAGGGGACTATATATAAGACTAAGCTTACTAGCTAAGGAGTAGCTACCTAGTAGTAGTATAATAGCTAAGGTCTTATTAATTTTAGAAAAGCCTAATAGTCTAGATATATTCTAAGGATATTATTATAGTATAAGGGAACTATATATAAGACTAAGCCTACTAGCTAAGGAGTTACTACTTAGTAGTAGTATAATAGCTAGGTCTTATTAATTTTAGAGAAGCCTATTAAACTAAATATACTTAATATAGGTATTATAGTAAGAAATAGACTATATATAAGACTAAATTCACTAGCTAAGGAGTTATAACCTAGTAGATATATTATAGCTAGGGTCTTAGCGGTATAGAGAACCTTTTCTAAGTTAAACTTTACTATATTTATAGAAGATATAGAATTAAAACCCTTAATCTAAGTCTTACTTTTAGATATATAATAGAGAGATACCTTTATTATAAAGAAGAGAGCGCTACTATTAAGTAATAACCTAGATATATTATAAATATAGTCTATTAGACTCTTTAAGCTATTAATATTTAAAAATTAAGTTTTTATCCTATAGGGAATAAGAAAAGAAATTTTACTACTAATTTATAATAACCTTATTACTAGGTATTAAGGAGTTATAAGAACTCTTTAATAAGTTACTAACTAATATTTTTAGCTAGGAATAAAAAGAGATATTAAGGTATATATATATACTTATATTAGCTATTAAGTTTTAAAACTATAAATATATAAACCTTATAGTAAGCTAGCTATACTACTTATGCTAGATTACTCCTTTTAAGAATTATTAATAGATTTTATTACTAGACTCTTACTAGTTAAGGATTAGTAAGGTAAAATATATAATATAATCTTAGTAATAGTTAATAGATTTATAAAATATAGTATTTATATCCCTATATCTACGTAATTAACTAGTAATAGACTAGTAACTATCTTCCTAGAATACATTTTTAAAGATTATAAAGCCCTAGAAGGTATTATTATAGACTAAGGTTTAATATTTACTAGTGGATTTTAGAGAATATTTTACTACCTCTTAGTAATAAAGTAATAATTAAGCACTGTATTTTATTTATAAATAGATAGTTAAATAAAATACTTAAATTAAGTTTTAGAACACTATTTAAGAGTATTTATATATATAGAGTAAACTAATTAGGTTAATTATCTCCTAATAGTATAGTTTACTTATAAAACCTTTGATACTTTTTCCGCACCGATCTAAAGGTCCGGAATCGCCTCTAAAATACAAACCACATTAATATTTGAATTCCTTACCTTTATTTACCCCCTCCTACGATATCACATCGCAATAGAGCTAGAGGCAGGTGCAAGGGTAAGATGCTAATAGTAATTAACGCTAGAGAAAGGGGGCTAGCATAGAGCTATCACTACCCAAACGCAGGATAAGGGCAATTTAACGCCCTTAGACGCGAGGATAACCTAATAATGGATTAAATCTAATTTAAGTATCTAGATAATACAAAATTTTATAATAAGATTACTAGCCTTATCCCTAGCAATAAAGTCTCCTAAGTTTAGAGCATTATAAAGGCTATAGCCCACTAGGCAGTAAACCACGCCCGCGCTAAAATAAGAACTATAAATAATAATAATAATAATAATAATAATAATAATATCCACACTACTAAAGAAGCCCTTAAAATAGCCCTTAAGAAGGCTATTAGGGAAGAATCTAAAGGAACTAATATACTAACCTAGGCAAGCATTATAACTAGCCTAGCACTAAGAAGGCTAAATAATAAAACCCCTTATAGGTCCTAGGCAGATAATATAAAGAAGTACTTATTAAAGGTAATATAATCTAGAAACGCTCTAATCCTAAGGCGCTAAAGATATAATAACTATAGTAAATAAAGCTACTAGCTAAACTATAGCTATAGTAGCTAGAAGACTCCCTAGTGAAGATATAATTATTACCTTTAAAGAAAACACTGCCTAATATAAAGAAGACTAAAAATGGATTACTAAAGCATTTAGACTAGAAGTAGCCCTTTACCGCTATATGCTTAGTATTATAGTTAAGGGATTCCTAATAAAATATATATCTATTAAAAGCCTTATAGCTAAGATTAGAAAAGTAAATAAAGTAGATATAATTAAGGTAACTATAAGGCACCCCTAAGTAGAAAACGCATAATACACTACCCTAATCCTAGGACTAGTAGAAGTAGAAGATACTAATAAGATATACTAAGATAGCATAGTCTTTAAAGCAAAGCTATTCTAAACTAAACTATATAATAAAACCATCAAACCTTTAATACTTTTTCCGCACCGATCTAAAGGTCCGGAATCGCCTCTAAAATACAAACCACATTGATATTCGAATTCCTCACCTCCGTTTACCCCTCCTACAATGTCGCATCGCGACAGAGCCAGAGGCGGGTGCGAGGGCAAGATGCCAATGGTAATTAACGCTAGAGAAAGGGGGCTAGCACAGAGCTACTACTACCCGAACGCAGGAATAGGGCAATTTAACGCCCATAGACGCGAAGACAACCTAACAATGGATTGGATACAATTTGAACACCTAGATAACACAAAATTCTATAATAAGATCGCTAGCCTTATCCCTAGCGATAAAGTCTCCTAAGTTTAGAGCATTACAAAGGCCATAGCCCACTAGGCAGCGAACCGCGCCCACGCTAAAATAAGAGCTACAAATAACAACAGTAGCAATAATAATAATAACATCCGCACTACTAAAGAAGCCCTTAAAGTAGCCCTTAAGAAGGCTATTAGGAAGAAGCTAAAGGAACTAATGCACTAACCTAGGCAAGTATCGTAGCTAGACTAGCACTAAGAAGACTAAACAATAAAACCCCCTTACAGGTCCTAGGCAAATAATATAGAGAAGTACTTATTAAAGGCAATATAATTTAGGAAATGCTCTAATCCTAAGGCGCTAAAGATATGATAACTATAGTAAATAGAGCCACTAGCTAAACCATAGCCATGGCAGCTAGAAGACTCCTAGCGGAGACATAATCATTACCTTTAAAGGAAACGCAGCCTAATACAGAGAGGACTAAAAATAGATCGCTAAAGCATTTAGTCCGGAAGCAGCCCTTCACCGCCACGTACTTAGCGTTATAGTTAAGGGATTCCTAACAAAGCACATATCTATTAAGAACCTTATAACCAAGATTAGAAAAGCGAATAAAGTAAACGTAATTAAGGCAACCGCAAGGCGCCCCTAAGTAGAAAACACATAGCGTACCACCCTAATCCTAGGACTAGCAGAAGTAGAAGACGCTAATAAAATATGCTAAGATAGAACAGTCTTTAAAGCGGAGCTGTTCCGACTAAACTATACGACAAGACCCTATAACCCTAACAATGCTATAACTACTTCTAAACTAGCTACATTACAAAGTTCTATAAGGCAGCCCTAAGGCAGCAGGTGCGGAGCTAGCTAATATAAGGAAGGAGAAATATCGTGCCTAATAATCAGCGGATAACTAAAGGAAAACTGCATCTTATGTTCCAGCCCGCACCTGGCGTGGTTAAGGGACTACCCTATCCTAAAAGAGAAGTGGAATGCAGCGAAAGCAGGCTACCTAGAGTAACTATTGCGATTTGCTAGCAACTCCCTAGATAGAAGCCTAACGCTACCCCGTAAGGGAACTAGCATAGCCGCGGTACCTATTATTATAGTAGGTAGGAAAAGGGGACGCCTAACAAATGCAGAGAGGAGTGCTAAATAACCTAGGGCAGGGAGCATTATATAATACACGTCTTGAAATAGGGCTGGAATAGAGCTAGCATAAGACAGTAGAGATCCACCACCCCCTAACTAACACAGTAATGTTATAAGTCCTCTTTTAGAACGTAAATAAGAAGGACAGCCTAATACATATAGCGCTCTAACACCAAACCAACATAGACATAATAGCGATCTAAGAGTAGGAACACACAAGGCACCCATGGCCCCTAGCACTAGGCCTTGCCTGATTCTAACTAGCATACTACAAGGGACGGAACGCGGTATATGTAAACAAGAAGCACAATATAGGGTCGTAGACGGCCTAGGAGGACCTAACTAGTTACTAGTAGAGATAAAAGGCGTGAATATCTACTCCTCTACTCAGAAGGATACACAGATAACTAGAACATACCTATCTGCACTTTTAACGCGGAAGAGCCCTATAGCTAGAGCGTTTTTATAGGAGACTTTAACTAAAAACACCCTCTAGGATAGCTTAGATAGAATAACTAGAGGAGCGGAGGAACTACTAGACCTTGCGAGCTAGTGGAGGCTTAGTCTAGTAATGCCCTAAGGGGAACCCA
Organism: Epichloe gansuensis; assembly: GCA_023658505.1. Classification (NCBI taxonomy): domain Eukaryota; kingdom Fungi; phylum Ascomycota; class Sordariomycetes; order Hypocreales; family Clavicipitaceae; genus Epichloe; species Epichloe gansuensis. The sequence continues at coordinate 7,855,477 of CP098281.1, forward strand.
CGAGATAACACAGAGAAGATAGAGATAGCACTATAGATCTAGCATAGGTAACTCCAGACATCTAAGTCCACTATAATAGTGCAGAGGACCTTATAGGCTCTAACCATATTCCGTAGCTAATTAGCATCTTTACTAAGGAGTAAGAAGGCGCCCTGCCTACCCTTAAACACACCTAGACTGTAATAAACAGACCATAGGCAAAGGCAGAAGCAGCGGTGTAACTCTAAGCGGAAAACGCACTAGACCCAAAAGACAAGGAAGGAATTAATGCATACGCAACGTAGCTTATTACAAACCTCTAACAGATAGCAGAACTAGTAGCCCTGCAAAAGCGCTAAGGACTCCCTAGTCTAAAGGTATAGTGGTTAAGGAGAATAAAAAGGCAGTTACTAAAGCTAGATAAGCTAAGAGATAATAGAGGCGCCAAAAGACTAAAGCAAACTAGCAAGCCTTCTCTAAGGCAGATAATAACTAGGAACGGACGGTTAGAGAGGAAAAAGGAATATATAGAGAGAAGCCCTATAGAAAGCTAATACGTAGGAAAAGGACAGTAAAGTTTAGAGACTAGAGAGATAGGCCTAGCTCTAAAGCTAGGCCCCCTAGAGCTCCCTAGACTCCTAGACCTAGAAAGAACTAACAATAACCCTAACCTAGCCACTACCTATAAGGATAAGGTAAGCACACTTATATAAAGGTTCTTCCCTAAGCCTATAGCAGACCTCTCCCATATCCTAGACCTCTCCTTCCTAGAGCTTAATAACACGCTAGTCCTAGACAAAGAACGGTTTAGAGTAGGAGATATTAGAAATATCCTATTAGACATAGCTAGCTAGAAAGCCCTAGGAGATAATGAACTCCTAGCAGGCCTTATTAAGGCCTGTAACGAACTAGCTAAAGAAGCTATAGCGTGCCTGCTAAACGCTGTCCTTAAAGTAGGATACTTTCTAGCATGGTTCTAAACCGTATAAGTAGTGGTGATTAGGAAGCTAGAAAACCACTAAGGAGATAAGAAGAGCCAATGCGTAGAGACCTATCTTACTACTAAACATAGTAGGAAAGATTATGGAAGCGGCAATCGCAAGGCGGCTTATAGCCTTCGCTAAGGCTAAGGGCCTCCTTCCTAAGCTATAAATAGGAAATAGGGCAAATAGATCAATAGAAACCGCAATAAGAGTCCTTATAGAATGTGTAAGAGAGGCTTAGGGCAGAGGCGGCATTGCCTTGCTAGCGTAGATAGATATCTCTTCCGCATTTGATAGAGTTAGCTACCTGTATCTAATTTACATTTTAATCCAAATAGGCATACCACGCTAGCTAATAGCCATAATACGTAGCTTCTCGCGGATAGAATAAGCTAGCTTAGCTTTAATAGCGAACTCTTAAGACCCTTTTAGATAAAGGCAGGCACCCTGTAAGGCTCTCCTCTTACTAATCCTCTTCCTACTTTACTTAGCAAAGCTATACGTGCGCCTCTAAGCCATCCTAGGCACAGTGGTAATAGGATTTGCGGATAACACAAACATAGCGGCGTTTAGAAAAACACTACGTAGACCTAGAAGAGGCTTAAAGCTACGTAGAAAGTGTGCGAAAAGTAGGTAAAAAGCAGGAGTAAAGTTTAACCTAGCGAAGACTAAGCTTATGCACTTTAGCAAAGCATACTAACCCCGTAGGCTAGGGTCTAACTTAGTGCAGAGAAGATAGTGCCTATGGAGTTATATAGGTTCCTTAGAGTCTAGGTTAATAGGAAGCTTAATTAGAGTGCCTATAAGAATATCCTAAAAGGCAAACTAGCCTAGCAGCGGCTTGCACTCTCTTTACTAGCGGCATTAGCCTAGGGTTATAGCTTTAGAGACGCCTAACTCCTATACACGCAAGTGGTCTAGCCTGTCCTTGCCTATAGGGCAAGCGCCTACCATACCCTAACTAAGAAGGGTAGAAAGCTAAGAGGAGTAGTTAAAAGCTTTATAACAGACTAATTAGCCTGCCTCCGAATCGTAGCTAGTGCGTTCAAGGCTACACCCATTGCCTAACTAGAGGTTAAGACCTGCGTCCCCCTAGATCTATACCTAAATAAGATAAAACAGAAGTTTAAAGAGAGAATCACAGAGAGCGGAATAGCCATAACAATCCAAACCGCTACTAACTTAGTATAGTTAGTGTTATATTGCAGACAGAGACCCCCTAGGAGCAATGAACCAGTAGCAGAACTACACAAGGAATGGAGATAACGCTAGGATAAATGGCATAGTAGGGAACGCCTAGGACAGCACAGACTTGCAAGAGAACTAACTAAGGACTAACCACTAACTCATAACCTAAAGGAAATCTAAAGATTCCACACAGGCCTAGAAAAGCACATCTCCTTAACTATAGTCTAACTGCGCACTAGGAAGATTAGTCTTAATAAGTTTCTCTTCTAGAGAGGCATTCCTAGGGTGAACTTGCCGCTATATAGCTATAGCAGAGCAGTTAAGGACTAATATTATATTATAGTAAACTACCCTAAATATAACTACTAACGCCCCTAAACGCGCTAGCCTAGAGACGCACGGGAGGTAAGGCTAGCCCTAAACTACCCTCTAAAGGCAAGAGCAATAGCTAAATAGTTCCTTAGCATAAAACAACTCTAATACTACTTACTAGCACAAGAACTAGCAGCTAACATACGTAGTAAAGAGGAAGAGCTAGAGCTAGGGCGCTTCTAGCGCTAGAACTAATAACTAAGATACAGACATAGCAGATAACTAGGAGAGACACAAGATTACACGGTTTAGAGCTAGCGGTAGGCTAGCCAAAGAATTACATTTCCGGAACCATTATTGGATTAATTTTAACTATATAACGCTAGGTATTACTAGTCCTACTAGTCTGCCTCTACCCTCTACCAAGCCATACCTACCTAACTAATTACTCCTTCTCTAGGACTAGAATCACCCTCTATTACCTTAGCCTGCCCCTTAGCGGGCAGGGCCGCGGCTAGGAGACGGTTTGTCTCCGCGGCGTAAGCGTCCAGACGCCGCAGCTAAAAGATAACCTTGTTATATTACTCCCTACCAGCGCCAGACTGGCCTAGGCCTGTAGCTAAGGCGCTACGCTTCTTCTTACTTTAATTACTAGTATAGAGCTTCTTTACGTAATCCTAATAGTTATCCAGGACCTATAGAACCATTAGACCTAGACTAGACTTAATATTAAACCGGAATAGCAGTACTTACACTACCCCTAGTAACTATAGCTACCTAAACTTTCACTAGCTACTAGTGCTTATTCTATTAACCACTTAAGTTAGGCTAAGAGCAAATTAGCACTAGATCCGGCCTAGAACAGAGGCGCTAACTACCTTTAAACATCTATAGTTACAGACCTAATAGTTAAAATAGGCGTTAGTAGCTAGCCCTATATAAAACAGTTAGCCTCGCTTCTAAGCTAGGATAGATCTAACTTACTAGCAATATCATAGCACTAGTGCCTAGGGTAGTTAATTAATTAAGATTCACAAGAGATACATTAGATCCCACGGGGATCCCCTAACTATAGCGAATTAGCATTAGAACAGAGGCAGGCTAGGGCTAGAGGGGTTATACCTTTAAATCCTTAGCTATAGCCTGCTTAAGCTGCTTCTCGGTTAAAGACTTTTAAGGATATTGCTTGTTTTTAGAGTTTTCCTAGGCGGATTAGAGCTAGATAAGCATAGAACGCAAGAGTACTTATAGCAGCAGGCGCTATCTTGTTAGATAACCTAATAGATCTGCAGCAATGTTAGTAATTAGGCTAACACTAGCCTAGGAGCGCCTTAGGTAGCTCTAAGGAAAAAAAGAACCTATAGGAAGTTTAATGAAAAAGAGGAAAGAAGGAAAACCCCTATAGGGGAGGAACCCTTCTTATACTTGTATAGGGGGCTAAATTATAGATATTAATAAAGAAAGAAGAACATAAGACGAAAATCTAGTTAGTTAACGCCTAAGAGACCTAGGCCTAGAAACGGCTAGGAACTAAACCGAACCCACACCCCTACCATAGAAGACAAACAACATCAGGTGCTTTAACTTCCTAGACTAATAAGCTAGACCTAGGCCGGAGAAGGCTAAAAAGTAAGGCCATAGAAGAGCTAGCTAAAAAGTGAAAGAGAAGTGAATCACCGCCACAAACCAAATCTAGCACGCTGTAAGATAGTATAATAAGCCCAGAGCAGTGCCGGAGCAGACCTGGGATAGAGCTAGGTAGGGCTTAGAACCTAGGATTTTCCTTTTTCCTTTTTCTTTCTTTTCTTATTAGGATAAGGCTAGCGCAAGCTGGTAACAAACACCTACGATAGGCCACACACAACGCGACGCAGGCCTAGTGCAGGGTTAGCGTTGGCCCAAACATAGATGCAAGGGGTTTTTCTTCCCATTTAAGGGTTTTCCTTTTGACGAAGCAGCAGGAGTACTAGTACTAGCCCTACATAGAGCTAGCTAGCGTAAATAATATATATATATATAATAAAACCCTATAACCCTAATAATACTATAACTACTTCTAGACTAGCTATATAGTAAAGTTCTATAAGGTAGCCCTAAGGTATAGTAGGTATAAAGCTAGCTAATATAAAGAAGGAGAAATATTATACCTAATAATTAGTAAATAACTAAAGGAAAACTATATCTTATACTCTAGCTTATACCTAGCGTGGTTAAGGGACTATCCTATCCTAAAAGAGAAGTAAAATGCAGTAAAAGCAAGCTACCTAGAGTAACTATTATGATTTATTAGTAACTCCCTAGATAAAAGCCTAATACTACCCTATAAGAGAACTAGCATAGCTATAAAACCTATTATTATAGTAAGTAGAAAAAGGAATACCTTATAAACACAGAGAGGAGTGCTAAATAACCTAGAGTAAGAAGTATTGTATAATATATATCTTAGAATAAGGCTAGAACAGAGCTAGTATAAGATAGCAAAGACCTACTACCCCTAATTAATATAGTAATATTATAAGTTCTCTTTTAGAATATAAATAAGAAGGATAACCTAATATATATAGCGCTCTAGCACTAAACTAATATTAATGTAATAGTAATCTAAGAATAGGAATATATAAGGCACCTATAGCCCCTAGCACTAGGCCTTACCTAATTCTAACTAGCACACTATAAAGGCTAGAATGCAGTATATATTAATAAGAAGTATAATATAGGGTTATAAATAGCCTAGGAGGACCTAACTAGTTATTAGTAGAGATAAAAGGCATAAATATTTACTCCCTTTACTTAGAGGGATATATAGATAACTAGAATATACCTATCCGCACTTTTAACGTAGAAAAGCCTTATAGCTAAAGCGTTTTTATAGGGGACTTTAACTAAAAACACTTCCTTTAGGATAGCCTAGATAGAATAATTAGAGGAGTAGAGGAACTACTAGACCTTATAAGCTAGTAAAGGCTTAGTCTAGTAATACCCTAAGGGGAACCTATAAGATAATATAGAGAAGATAGGGATAGCACTATAGATTTAGCATAGGTAACTCTAGATATCTAAGTCTACTATAATAGCATAGAAGACCTTATAGGCTCTAACTATATTCTATAGCTAATTAGTATCTTTAATAAGGAGTAAGAAAGCGCCTTACTTACCCTTAAATATACCTAGACTATAATAAATAGACTATAGGTAAAGGTAAAAGTAATGGTATAACTCTAAGCGGAAAACGCACTAGACCTAAAAGATAAGGAAGGAATTAATATATATATAATATAGCTTATTATAAACCTCTAATAAATAGTAGAGTTAGTAGCCCTATAGAAGCGCTAAGGACTCCCTAGCCTAAAGGTATAGTAATTAAGGAGAATAAAAGAGGTAGTTACTAAAGCTAAATAAGCTAAGAGATAATAAAGGCACTAGAAGACTAAAGTAAACTAGTAAGCCTTCTCTAAGGTAAATAATAACTAGGAATAAATAGTTAGGGAAGAAAAAGGAATATATAAAGAGAAGCCCTATAAAAGCTAATATATAGGAAAAGGATAGAGAAGTTTAAAGACTAGAGAGATAGGCCTAGCTTTAAAGCTAGGCCCCCTAGAGCTCCCTAGACTCCTAAACCTAGAAAGAACTAATAATAACCCTAACCTAGCTATTACCTATAAGGATAAGGTAAGTATACTTATATAAAGGTTTTTCCCTAAACCTATAGCAAACCTCTCCTATATCCTAAACCTCTCCTTTCTAGAGCTTAATAACACACTAGTCCTAGATAAAGAATAGTTTAGAGTAAGAGATATTAGAAATATCCTATTAAATATAGCTAGCTAGAAAGCCCTAGGAGATAATAAACTCCTAGCGGGCCTTATTAAGGCCTATAATAAGCTAGCTAAAGAAGCTATAGTATACTTACTAAATGCTATTCTTAAAGTAAGATATTTCCTAGCCTAGTTCTAAACTATATAAGTAATAGTAATTAAGAAGCTAGAAAACCACTAAGGAGATAAGAAGGGCTAATATATAGAGACCTATCTTACTACTAAATATAGTAGGAAAGATTATAGAAGTAGTAATTATAAGGTAGCTTATAGCCTTTGCTAAGGCTAAGGGCCTCCTTCCTAAGCTATAAATAGGAAATAGGGTAAATAGATTAATAGAAACTATAATTAAAGTCCTTATAGAATACGTAAGAGAGGCTTAGGGCAGAGGTAGTATTGCCTTACTAGTATAAATAGATATCTTATCTGTATTTAATAGAGTTAGCTACCTATATCTAATTTACATTTTAATCTAAATAGGTATACTACGCTAGCTAATAGCTATAATACATAGCTTCCTTATAGATAGAATAAGCTAGCTTAGCTTTAATAGTAAACTCTTAAAACCCTTTTAGATAAAGGTAAGTACCTTATAAGGCTTACCTCTCTTACTAATCCTCTTCCTACTTTACTTAGCAAAGCTTTATATATGCCTCTAAGCTATTCTAGGTATAGTAGTAATAGGATTTATAGATAATATAAATATAGTAGTATTTAGAAAAATACTATATAGACCTAGAAAAGGCTTAAAGCTATGTAAAAAGTGTATAAAAATAGGCAAAAGAAGTAGGAGTAAAGTTTAACCTAGTAAAGACTAAACTTATATACTTTAGTAAAGCATACTAATCCCTATAGGCTAGGGTCTAACTTAGCATAAAGAAGATAGTGCTTATAAAGTTATATAGATTCCTTAGAGTCTAGGTTAATAGGAAACTTAATTAAAGTGCTTATAAGAATATCCTAAAAGGCAAACTAGCCTAGCAGTAGCTTATACTCTTCTTACTAGTAGTATTAGCCTAGGGTTATAGCTTTAGAGATACCTAACTCCTATATATATAGGTAGTCTAGCCTATCCTTACCTATAGGGTAAGCGCTTACTATACCCTAACTAAGAAAGGTAAAAAGCTAAGAGGAGTAGTTAAAAGCTTTATAATAGACTAATTAGCCTACCTCTAAATTATAGCTAGTGTATTTAAGGCTATACCTATTGCTTAACTAGAGGTTAAGACTTATATCCCCCTAGATCTATACCTAAATAAGATAAAATAGAAGTTTAAAGAGAGAATTATAAAGAGCAAAATAGCTATAATAATCTAAACCACTACTAACTTAGTATAGTTAGTATTACGCTATAGATAAAGACCCCCTTAGGAGTAATAAACTAGTAGTAGAACTATATAAGGAATAGAGGTAATACTAGGAGAAATAGCATAGTAAGGAATACCTAGGATAGCATAGACTTATAAGAGAGCTAACTAAGGATTAACTACTAACCTATAACCTAAAGGAAATCTAAAGATTTTATATAAGCCTAGAAAAGCATATCTCCTTAACTATAGTCTAACTATATATAGGAAAGATTAGTCTTAATAAGTTCCTTTTCTAGAGAGGCATTCCTAGGGTAAACTTACTACTATATAGCTATAGTAAAGTAGTTAAGGACTAATATTATATTATAGTAAACTACCTTAAATATAATTACTAATGCCCCTAAATACGCTAGCCTAGAGATATATAGGAGGTAAGGCTAGCCCTAAACTACCCCTAAAGGTAAGAGTAATAGCTAAATAGTTCCTTAGTATAAAATAACTCTAATACTACTTATTAGTATAAGAGCTAGTAGCTAATATATATAGTAAAGAGAAGGAGCTAGAGCTAGGGCGCTTCTAGCGCGCTAGGACTAATAGCTAAGATATAGATATAGTAGATAACTAGGAAAGACATAAGATTATATGGTTTAGAGCTAGCGGTAGGCTAGCTAAAGAATTATAATTCTAGAACCATTATTAGATTAATTTTAACTATTAAAAATGCTAGGTATTAAAATCCCCACTAGTCTGCCTCTACTACCTTACTAAGCTATAACTACCTAACTATTTATTCCTTCTCTAGGACTAGAATCACCCTCTCTATTACCTTTGCCTACCCCTTAGTAGGTAGGGCTATAGCTAGGAGACGGTTTGTCTCCGTAGCATAAGCATCTAGGCATTATAGCTAAAAGATAACCTTATTATATTATTCTCTACTAGTGCTAGACTAGCCTAGGCCTATAGCTAAGGCACTACGCTTCTTCTTACTTTAATTGCTAGTATAGAGCTTCTTTATATAATCCTAATAGTTATCTAGGACCTATAGAACTATTAGACCTAGACTAGACTTAATACTAAACTAGAATAGTAGTACTTATACTACCCCTAGTAACTATAGCTACCTAAACTTTTACTAGCTACTAGTGCTTATTTTATTAACTACTTAAGTTAGGCTAAGAGTAAATTAGCACTAGATCTAGCCTAGAATAGAGGTATTAACTACCTTTAAATATCTATAGTTATAGACCTAGTAGTTAAAACAGGCGTTAGTAGCTAGCCCTATATAAAACAGTTAGCCTTACTTCTAAGCTAGGATAGATCTAACTTACTAGTAATATTATAGCACTAGTGCCTAGGGTAGTTAATTAATTAAGATTTATAAGAGATATATTAGATCCTATAGGGATCCCTAACTATAGTAAATTAGCATTAGAATAGAGGCAGGCTAGGGCTAGAGAGGTTATACCTTTAAATCCTTAGCTATAGCCTACTTAAGCTACTTCTTAGTTAAAGATTTTTAAGGGTACTACTTATTTTTAGAGTTTTCCTAGGTAGATTAGAGCTAGATAAGCATAGAATATAAGAGTACTTATAGTAGCTAGCGCTATTTTATTAGATAACTTAATAGATTTATAGTAATATTAGCATTTAGGCTAATACTAGCCTAGGAGCGCCTTAGGTAGCTTTAAGGAAGAAAAGAACCTATAGGAAGTTTAATAAAAAAGAGGAAAGAAGAAAGACCCTCTAGGGGAGGAACCCTTCTTATACTTATATAGGGGGCTAAATTATAGATATTAATAAAGAAAGAAGAATATAAGATAAAAATCTAGTCTAATAATACCTAGGAGACCTAGGCCTAGAAATAGCTAGGAGTTAAACTAAACCTATACCCTTACTATAGAAGATAAATAACATTAGGTGCTTTAACTTCCCTAGACTAATAAGCTAGACCTAGGCTAGAGAAGGCTAAAAAGTAAGGCTATAGAAAAGCTAGCTAAAAAGTGAAAGAGAAGTAAATCATTACTATAAAACTAAATCTAGCACGCTATAAGATAGTATAACAGGCCTAGAGCAGTGCTAGAGTAGACCTAGGATAGAGCTAGGTAGGGCTTAGAACCTAGGATTTTCCTTTTTCTTTTTTCTTTCTTTTCTTATTAGGATAAGGCTAGCGTAAGCTAGTAATAAACACCTACAATAGGCTATATATAACGCGACGTAGGCCTAGTGTAGGGTTAGCGTTAGCCTAAACATAGATATAAGGGGTTTTTCTTTCTATTTAAGGGTTTTCCTCTTAACGAAGCAGCAGGAGTACTAGTACTAGCCCTACATAGAGCTAGCTAGCGTAAATAATATATATATATATATAGTTTACTTATAATATAAGCATATATATAAGTTATAGTTATATACCTATAGAAGCACTATAAGGGTATAACCTAAGGGGACTAGATTAAGTAGTTATACTAATTCTAATAGTTAATAATTAAGCTAAAAATAGAGTTTTAGAATTAAAGTATAAGTATATAGAGATTAAGTAGCTATTAAGCTACTTATAGGCCTTATAGAAAAAGTATTATAACTAAAAGAGAGTGCTAATAAAGTTTAATATAGGTAACTATATCTTACTCTTAACTAAGAATATTAATCTATAATACCCTAGCTAAAAGCTAGCTATAAAGTACTTAGGACTATATAAGATTAAAAAGAAGTTAGCTATTATAGTTTAGCTTATTAATTAAAGTTACCTAAAGGAATGCACTTATATAATATTTTTAATATTATAAGCTTAAAACCTTTTAGAGAAAATCTAAGTAATATAGTTAAAATAACCTTACTATAAGATAATATTAAAGAGGATTAAGAGGAATTTAAAGTTAAATAAATTATTACTTATAAATATAATAGCAAATAGCATAAATATTTAGTAAAATAAAAGAATTATAATAATTCTAAGAATTCTTAGGTATTATAAAGAGACTTTATAATAAAAGAGGTTATTAAAGACTATAAGTAATAACTAAGTAGCTAAATCTTAACTTCTTAGCTACTTAATTAACTCTTAACTATAATTTAAAATAATTATTAGATTATAGTAATTTAATTAGGGAATAATTTACTTAATAATAATTTAGACTACTAAATAAATCTTATATTTAAAGTAAAAACTTAGTATAGACTTATAGCTATCTAATAGCTAGACTTTAGAGATATATTTAGATGTATTTTTAGTATAATTTCTAACTTTATTAGCCTTAGACTTATTATTACTAAAGGCTTAAACTTATAATTCCTTAGGGAGTTCTAAAGGTCTAATATATATAGGGAAAGTAGCTTAAGTAATAGTAAACTAGTAGTAAGTTAGTAAAGAATAAGTAGTAAAGCTAATAATACTAACTATAGGGCTATAAGTAGCTATAAATTAAAGATAATTAGTAATTTTAATCTAGGTTTCTAGATTAATAATATTAATTAGCTATAAGAAAGTAGTGTGTTTATTATACTTTACTTCTTAAGAAGCCTTAGCTATAAGATATATATAATAAGCTTACCTATATTTATTAGTATTTTTAAGGCTAAAAGAGTATTATAAAGTTTTTCTTAGCTTATATAAACTCCTAGTAGTATATTAGTAGTAATTAAGAGGTAATCCCTTAAGGCTTAACTTACCTTAATATAAGTCTTATTATTTTAAGTATAATAATAGTATTTTAGAGAATTACCTATAAAAAGCTAAATATTAGTAGTAATAGTAATAAGCTAGTAATAAGTTTATACTAGAGAAGTAATTATATTTAGTTAGAGTAAGCTTTCCTTAGTAATATACTAAGGCTATTTATCTTTATTATTATCCCTTAGAGCTATATTCTAAATAGCTAATTACTAGGTATAATTGTTGGAACAAGCATGATATCAATCGCGGCACGCAGCCGCAATTACCCGGCAGAAGGTCGGGCCGCGAGGGCGCGCGCGCAACGCGCGCCCGCAAGAGGTGGCCCCACATATGACTCATCGGCCCACCCTCTGATTGGGCGAGGACCCACAAGTCATGTGACCCATAAAACGCACCGCGTTTGTGGCCACTTCTCACGATCTAGAAAAGCCTCTCTTTTCCTCCCTTCTACACACACTTATGACTAATTGATTATAACGCCTAGAATAGAAGATAAATTCCTATTCCCTAGGCCACGATCCTGACGTTAGGCACCTATGATACCAATACTGATCAGTGGTTAACTTCACAGATAACCACACGGTTTTTTCTAACCGCAGATTAGCAAGGTTAATCAGAAGAGATAGCTATACCATGAACCCGCCCTATAAAATAGGAGGGCCGCTAAAAGCGTGTATAGCTATGCTAAGGAAGTCTAAGCACTCTCTTGCAATAAGAAAGGAGCCTTACAACTCCTAAGATCTAATCCTAAGACCCTATAAAGACTTTAAAGCTATTAAAGGATTAAGGCCTAGTTAGTAACTAGTCTAACCTATCTTTAATTACTTAGTTAGCACGTTCCACCACGCACCTAACCCTTAGAAGGCATTCTCTTGTAATAAGAAAGGAACTTATTACTCCTAAGATCTAATCCTAAGAACCCCTAAGGGACAAAGATAATAGCCACGCTTACAATCCTTTAACCTGCTATATAACTAACACCACACCTCCGTTCTAACTTCCCATAATAGAGACAAGAAAGTCAAAAGCTCCTTAGCAAGGAGAACCGTTAAAAGCCTCTATCTTTAGCCCTAACTTTAGCAATGCTAAAGAAGGCACTAAAGTTAAAAGAGACTAGAAAGGCAAAGGTCTATAACTTAATAACCCTCTCCTAAGACACATTCCCTAGAGATGCAAGACTTTGTTATATCTAAGACATTAAAGACAGCGAAATCGTTTAATCTTAATAAACAAGGTAATAACCCTAAGGCTATCACAGCCTATATCCTCTTTAAGACAGCGGCATACTAGTCTAAGAGCCTTATTACTAGAAGCCTCTTTACTAACTTTATTAAAGACTTCTACGGATAGATAAGAGAGGTATTTGTAATTACAAACCAAGCAATTGCCAAGTATCTACGTGATTTCCTTCTCTTCTAAGGCGTGTACATAGACATAATAGCCCGTAGGAAGATTACAGTAATGCTTAAGGAAGTTACTACCCGTAAGGAATTTCAAGATTAGCAAGAAGAAGAGATATAGGAAGCTACAAGGAAGTACACACCCTTCTAAAAACGCATTAAAGACTAAGACTTCCTTAATAACCTCCTTCCAATCCCTCTAATTAGACTAAGATTACAATATCATTAACAGAGCAATCTAGGAATCCCACAATCTCGCTAACGTCATTCCCTAAGCCTAACCCCATTAGGCCAATTACACAATAATCCTTAGAAAGCCCTTATTAGAGGTATCCCCTATTAAGATAAGAAATCCCTCCTTCTATACCTCTAAGAGCACCTCTTCCTCTAGACCTACACTAAAGCAAATAATTAATCTCGCAAAGCTTTATATAAGCAATATTTAATACAGCGCAGATAACTATAAGGTCCTTAACTTAAAGTTAATAATCTTCTAAGGGAAATGCGAGATACTAGGCATTAAACCCTATAAGGCTAGGTACGCCCTTAAGGCTATGCTTAAAGGGAAAGCCTTAATATACTACTACAAGTATCTATGTAAGCCAGAGATCCTTAAGACCTTAAGACTCTTATTAACTACATTAAGAGAAGATTTAAGACTAATAATATAAAGCAAAGGTATCTCCTTAAGTAGCAGAACACTAAGCTACGCTAGATTATGTAAGAAAACCCAGATAAGCTAAAGATTAACTGCTTTAAAGAACTTATAATAAAGCTCACAAACCTTTAATAAGCAGTCCTAGATATTGCTTAATCTAAAAGGGCACTCTAGAATTAATTAATCTCCGCCTATCACGGCATACCTAAGTATAGAACTTGCCTTATTAACCCTCCCGCTAACCTCTAGCTATTCTACAAACGCATAAGGATGTTAATAAGAATAACTACAGAGGAATTAGATAAGAAGCATTAATTCCTATTAACGCCTAATACAAGAGAGTAGTATTAGACTAACTATAAGTACAACAGGTATAGTAAAGAAGCCCGTTATAGATAATCACGATTATAAGGCAATAAAGGCGCTCTACGTACAAAGAAATGTTATATATATAATAAGGAAGGCTATTAGTTAACTAAACACTCTAAAGAGGAACGCAAGAAGGCGTATTAACGCTTTAAGAACCACTACCTTACAAAGCTAATAACCCCTTCCTATAACGCTTTCCTTACCTAGTATAAAGGCAAAGAGAATAACACTACTTCTTCTAAAGAAGACAAGATTTCTACCTATATAATAGAACTTAGATTTAAAGAAGAAAGCAATAAAGGAAAGATGCTAATAAGCTACTTTACACAAGGCATAACGATTAATGGCCGCGTAACTGCAGAGATCCTTACGAATTAAGCAGCTACCCACGCCCTTGTAAAGGAGGATCTATTTAATCTCTAATAACTAAAGGAAGCCCTAACCGCCTTCCTTCTTTAAGATTATTACTCTTCGGGTGTGTTCTAAGGCATTATCCCTAATACTAGGGCTATAGGTTACTTATTAGCAGGGCACCCTAATTCCTTGCCTTGCAATAGTTAATCCCTGAGATCTAGCTTAATAAATCTAGAGCTAGGAGGTAACAATTCGATTCGGAAGCGGCAAGCCAATCCCTTTAATTAGATTAATTAATGTGCCTACTCCCTTTAGCATTATCCTATTCTACGTAATGCCTATAAACACTCCCTTCTTGCTATGTTTAGCAGACATAGACCGCCTAAAGATCGATTTCTATATCTCTTAGAATATCCTTTAATAAGGCGAAATTAAGGTCCCTGTTATCCGTAAATAGGGATATCCTTAGATGCTTCTGCAGAAGGAGAGATTAATTGCCTAGAGTTATCTAACCAAGATAGAATTGCGGCGCTTACATCGCTGATTTAGTTACCCTTCCGTCCGCTGACTTTATAATATGCTTTCTAAATTAGGCCATGAGGTAGATTTCGAAACCATTAGATAATTAACAAAGATCTGCCACTAATGCTAATTAAATGCAGACAATCTATATCGCTTTAAATTTACCCTAAAGGATAAATATAACTTTAACTACGAAGTGATCGTGGATATTATGTATCTAGATAGCAATCGCCCTGTTCTCCACGCTATTAATACGGCTACCGCGTTTAACGCGGCTAGGTTCCTAAAGGATATCATAGTAAAGGCAATATAGGAAGCTCTTTGCCTCTGCTAGATTAATACCTACTAGGGTCCTCTAGATTGGATTGTAACTAATGCTAGCATAACGTTTAGAAGCGAAGAATTCCGCTAATTTATAGCTTTAATATTAATCTTAATCAAAGAAGTCCCTGTTAAGGCATACCATAGCATTAGCAAGGTTAAGAGATATCACAGGCCGCTCTAAAGAGCCTATAATATTATCTAACGCAAATGCCTGTTAACACCTAAAGCTATGGCCCTACAAATGGCTATAAAAGCCCTTAATAATACCGTAGGCCTAAATAGCATTATTCTAACCCTTCTTATCTTTAGCGCCTACCCTTAAATAATTAATAATTCTTCTCCCTTGCCTAATATTAAGTAATAAGCTCTTATAGTGTAAAAGGCAATAAAGGAGATTAAGAGGTTATATGCGCTCTATAAGGTTAAGGAAGCCCTTACTATAAGGAATAGCCCTAATACCTCACTAACCCTTAACCTCCTGCTTATATCGCTAGTTCTTGTCTAGCAAGAGCATAAAGGATAGTAAGGCCTGTATAAGCTCCTTATAATGGATAGAGAGAGCTACACCCTTAATCTTCCACGAGGTCCTAAGGTCTTTAGGTTAACCTCTATTAAGCCTTATAATAAAGACCTAGGCAAAGAAAGGCTATTACTAGTAGGAGGTAATAACCTAGAGGTAATTAAAGGGGAAGAGTAAGAGGCATAAATTAATAACGCAGTGCCTCTAGCCCCTCTAAAAGAAGGCTAGGAAGACTATAAAAGAACCCTCCTATAATTATTAACTTAGCAAACAATCTTAAGGCATTTATCTTAAGCAAGGAGGAGGCAGATCTTAAGCTTGTAATCTAATTACGTAAGAAAGGCATAATCACAACTCCTGGCAAACCTTTTAAGCTCTTAACAAAGACTAAGATTAATGCCCTAATTAGCAGAGGTATGTTTAAATTCATTGCTTTTAATCTAAAGAAGCACTAAGGGATTCGAATCTTTAATTCCCGCATTGTTAATAAAGTTAAAGGAAGAATAAGCTAGCCATATAAGAAATTAAGGCTTATAATCTAAGGCTTTAGCGACGAAGCAAAGCAAGCAATCCTTACGTAAGCCCTAATAATCCAAAGAGCAAGCTAATGATTAATCCTTGTAATTGCCCCTTCTCTTCTTGTAAAAGGATTCCTCCTTTAGATTCAAGATATTACGCAGGCGTACGTACAATTGGAAACGCCGCTAAATCGTATAATCCTTGCCTAACTCCCTATCTAAATTCGTGATTAGCACCCTAAAGGAATGATCATAAGAGTTATTAAGCCTCTCTACGGAATTACAGAGGCTAGCACACACTGGTGGGTGACTTACCACAAGCACCACAGAGAAAAGCTCTAGATAATAACATTAAGCTACGATCCGTGCTTGCTGGTCACATCTGCTAAAAGCCCTTAATTTGGATGCGTGGGAATGTAGACTAATAATACCCTTAGCCTATTAGATAAAGGATTCTCCTAACGGGAAGAAGATTAACTAGCTACTACTAAATTCGCTATAAAACCAAAGCAGTTTATTAAGCCTAACAACCCCTTGTATTTAACAGTGGAATCATTTAACTAACTAATAACACTATTAAAATGCGGCAAAAGGGCAAAGTAACAAGCTATAGTTAATCCCGCTAGAAGAGCTAGAAAAGAAGTACATAGAACAAAGGGCCTGTGGTGCCTATATTGCTTTAATCTGCTAACCTAAGGCAAGCTTTAATCTATTAGTTACCGCATAATATTAAGAACTAATAACTAAGAACGTTAAGGAACTTAATCGCCGTATTAAGTGGTAAATAAACCACCTAGATTAAGGATTAATCTTTATACCCCTTAACCTTGAAAGAGCAAAGCTATTTACATTCGTTAACGGATTATTCGCTAATAATAAAGACCTTACCTCGCAACTAGGCTACGTTCTTATCCTAGCTAATAAGGAGTATAAAGATAGCAAGTTTACACTATAAGGTAATATTATGCACTATAGCTTAATAAAGAGCAAGAGAGTTATAAGAAGTATGCTTGCTTTAGAGGTCTATAGAATAGTAGCAGGTGTAGATATAGCTTACGTAATTGTAACGACGTTAAAGATTATCACGGATTAATTAAACCTCCTAGAGATCCTAATCATAGTCTGCATAGATTTATACTTATTATATAAATGCCTTATTAAGCTTAGGACTATAAAGGAAAAGCGGCTTATAATTAATATTATAGCCCTTTAGCAATTATACAAACGCCGCGAGCTCTGCGAGATTAAATGGATTAACAGCGAAGATAACCTAGCTAATGCGTTCACAAAGGCAACGCCTAACAAAGCCCTAGAGAGGTTTATTACAGGTAACATAGCGATAATCTAGATAGAGGGATAGGTTACCTAGACCTAGCACTGCCCACGAAGAGGCAGGGGACTAGAGCCCTAAAGCCCGCGCCTAAGCCCGCGCTAAAGCCCGCGCCTAAGCCCACGCTAAAAATAGCACTAAAGGCACTGGATAAGGTGCCCTAAGTATAGCATAGCTACGTAGGGCGCGGGCTAAGGGATTAGAGGCAGTGGAATCATAGCTTTAGAAGGGGGCATAGAATTACGTCTTTAGAAGGGGCGCGGAATTATAGCCTTAGAAGGGGCGCCTCTCCTAAGTCTTTATAGTAGGGAGGGGAAGAGAAAGGAGCGTAAGGGGCGTAGGAAGGTATAATCTAATATTATACCTTTAGAAGGGGAAGAATTATAGGCAATCTTCCCTAGGAGTGTGATTTAACATTACATTATAGTTAAATAAAGGGCTATAGGGAGGGATAATCTAATATTATACCTTTAGGTAGGGAAGGGATTATAAGCAACCTTCCCTTGTAACGTAATCTAATATTATGTTACACTGGTTAAAAGCAAGGGCGGAAGGCAGAGGAGCCTTCCGTAAGGAAGAAGGATAAGCAATTAGAGAAGCTAGTTATCTAAAGCCAGCGGTGCGTAGGGAAGGAAAGGGGGCTATTATTATTGTTTCTTTTGTTAGTTCTTTTATTCATATAACATATTTATTTAATCCCTTATATCTTCCCTTCTTAGATTGATATTATGCGTTAATAATCATATCAAAAAGAAAGAGGTTCTAATGTTAGAACAAGCATAATATTAATCGCAGCACACAGCCGCAATTACCCGGCAGAAGGTCAGGCCGCGAGGGCGCGCGCAACGCGCGCCTGTAAGAGGTAGCCCCACATATGACTTATCGGCCCACCCCTCTGATTAGGCGAGGACCTATAAGTTATGTAACTCACAAAACGCACTGCGTTTGTGGCCACTTCTCACGATCTAGAAAAGCCTCTCTTTTCCTCCCTTCTACACACACTTATAACTAATTGATTACAACGCCTAGAATAGAAGATAAATTCCTATTCCCTAGGCCACGATCCTGACGTCAGGCACCTGTGATACCAACAATAATATATATATAGAATTTTTATTAAACTAGCCCTAAGTTAGTAATAAAAAGTAATAAAGAAGTAATAAACTTATATAGTCTTTAATAATTATAAGGTTTTTCTCTTATAGAATAGCTTAATAGTAAGATCTTTAATAGTAGTAGTATAAGATATAATAGCTTAAGCTATAATAGTTAGTAATTAATATTATATAATAGTAGTGTTATAGTAGCTATTATATTAGTAAGGGACTTATAAGTAAATAAAAGGCTTAAAGAAAAGAAAGAAAAGAGATAAAAGAAAGAAGAAAATTACCTTTTCTTATAGGAATTTAAGTACCTTAGATTAATCTAAGCTACTTTAACTAGAATCTTCTATATATTATAACTAGTGTGTTTATAAAGATTACTATAATTTATAAGTTATTACTATAAGCTTACTATAAATTTATTAGGCTACTACTATAAGCTTAAAGAAAAACAAAAGGAGTAAGGTAATCTATGCCCTATAGAGTTAAGCTAATTAAAAATCACGCTAACTAGTCTAGTTAGGAAGAATCTCTTAGGAAGAATAACCTATAAAGAGGAAGTTAAGAAGTAACTATAACCTAGCTTCTATTAGTAAGTAATTACTATAAAAAGGCTAATATAGCCTAATATTATTAATATTACTATATTGCTTTATAAAAATTACTATAGTAAGTAGTAATAAAGGAACTCTTATGCTATAACCTAACCCTAAGATAGCACCTTAATATAATTAAGGATAATTATAGTAAGAGAGGGTATTATATTAGGAGTAGAATAGCAATAGTATCTATAAGAGTAATAATAGTATTAATAAGGGTAAAACCTAGTAAGGCATAGAGCTAAGGGCTAGCTATAGGCTAGTTACGTAAGAGCTATAGGCTATTTAAAGGGCTTTCCTATAAATAAAGGGAAAGGGCTAGAGATTAAACCTTTAAGCACCTACCCTAGCTAGCAGATTAATAGCTATAACACTTTAATCTAACCTTCACTCTGTTATTCACTCCTAAGCTAAAAGCCTTAATACTCTTAAGCTAATTCGCTTAAAAACGCGATTTCTAGTGTTTTCTTTGAAAGTATATACTTTGCCTAGCCTAACTAGTTATTCTAGGGCATTAGAGGCTACTAAGGAGCTTACTAATGTAATTTAATGCCTTTTACTAGTTACTATGTTATAGGAATAACCTTTATAATATTAAGAGATAATAAGGCTATTAATGTTAGGAACGGAATAGCGATAGCATTAATAAGGGTAGCGCCTAGCGGGGCATAGAGCTGCGGGCTAGTTACGTGAGAGCTGCGGGCTATTTAAAGGGCTTTCTTATAAATAAGGGAAAAGGCTAGAGATTAAACCTTTTAAGCACCTACCCCTAGCTAGCAGATTAATAGCTATAACACTTTAATCTAACCTTCACTCTGTTATTCACCCCTAAGCTAAAAGCCTTCATAATTAAAATCCTATAACCCTAACCTTCTTATATTAACTCTACTATACTATTCCTATTATTACTTAATTAGCTAGCTATATGCTATGTAAATTATTAATAACATTATATCACGTAGGCTATTCTTACCTTGTCTTGTGAGAGGGTTTGTAAGATGCTTAAATTAAGCCTCCTTATGCTATTATCGTAAGATCTTCCTAGCTGCGAGGATTAAAGCTATAAGGATTAAAGCTATAAGGATTAAAGCAGCTGCCTAGGCTACTAGCTTCTATTAATTGCAGAGGCTTAGTGTTAAGGGTCTTTCTTATTCTTTGCGGTTTAAGCCCTACTAATAATTATAGGATTATAGATTTATTAGATTTAATTGTTAAGGTCCTTATAGGAGGTTACGTTAATAATAACAATAATAGTAGAATCTATAATCTGATTAGTTAAGGGTTAATTAGTTAATTAGTAATACAGGACCTACCTAGTGATTTAAATTAGGTTAGAAGTAAGTGAGAATAAGTAATGTGTGGTGTAAGGGTTTAAGTTTGCCTTAGAGCTTTAGGGCATAAGTAAGTGGTAAGGTATAAGAAGATAGAAGAGATAGAGAGAGGGAATAAACATGGCTATAGAGAAAGGGGGAATTATATTAATTTATACTATAAGTAAAACTTAAATAAATTTAAGTTTAACTATAGTTATAAACTATAACTCTTATGCTAATATAGCTATAACGTTTATTATTAATAAACTTTGCACTAACCTCGCAGCCCCTATATTTATGCCAGAGTATTGTTTATAGTTAGTGTAATGTGTTTTGTAGTTTTTATATTTAATTTTATATTTACCTTATTATTAAAGATTTTATCCTATAAATTACGTAATCGTATAGAGATAAATCCTAGGAATACTATATATAAAAGTGGACCTAAAAGTGGACCTAAAAGTGGGTCATTCGTCTATAAATTAGAAACACTACATTTGTAGTGTTTTTTAGTGCTAAAATGTAGTGAAATGTAGTTTTTCTAATTTATAGCTAAACGACCCACTTTAGACCTACTTTTATATGTAACCACACTGTAGTTTTTCGTTATCTATCTAAAAATTAAAGTCTTATTTCTTTATATATTTTCTAAGATTAGATATAGATTATTTATTAAGAAAAAACTACAAATCAAATTATAGTGTAATACTCTAATTTATGCCCTTAAAGCTTATTCCTATATTAGGCTGCTTTTTTTTATTACTGCGGTACTGTTAATCAGTCGTTTATTATTGTACTAGCTAGGTGTTACTAGTAATTCTTATGTTATGTGTGAATTTTAGATGCATTGGCCACGGCTAATAAAAAAAAAATTAAAAAATCATAAAAATCATAAAAATCATAATAATGGTAGAATTAATGACTTTAGTAATAAGGAGGGTAGAATTAAGGCATTTGTAATAATACTACTAATGAATTTGCTTATAGGAGGGAAAAGAGAAAGAAAAGGGAAAAGAGAATATAGGCAGACTCTAGCCTAGAGTCTAGTTTCTAGGCTTTTACTTAATACTTCTAATAATTATAATTAACTCTATAAAGTTATATATTACTATAGTGGTAAGCTATAGCAAAGGGAGTGGATTAAAAATTTTCGCTACTGCCTAAAAAATTATAGGTCTAAAGCGGGGTAAAAGTGGGGCAGCCGCACTAATAGTAATTTCTAGCCGTACAAATAGCAATACTCTAATAAAGAGTAATGCGAATCCTTTTCTATTAAAATAATATTATAAACATCTGCGCTCTCTTTGCTATCCTACTATAGTAATAATAATAAAAATAGCTAGCTAGGTTTAGAATAGAGCAAGATAGGCGAACGTAATAAAGTATAGTGGCATTAAAGAATTAAGAAACCGCTTATTTTTAATAGTATTAGGGGCTGGTTTAACGTGTTTAAGCTCTCGTTATAGACGGATGCTATTAGGAGTAGAATAGCAATAGCATCTATAAGGGTAGCAATGGAATTAATAAGGGTGGAACCTAGCGGGGTATAGAGCTAAGGGCTAGCTATAGGCTAGTTATATAAAAGCTATAGGCTATTTAAAGGGGCTTTCCTATAAATAGAGGGAAAGGGCTAGAGATTAAACCTTTTAAGCACCTACCCCTAGCTAGTAGTTTAATAGCTATAATACTTAATCTAACTATTACTCTATTATTCACTCCTAAGCTAAAAGCCTTAATAAATTAATCTCTTTTCCTATTAGGATAATAAACTATTAGTTAGATTAAGATATCTAGAATTTATTATATAGTAACCTAATTAGGTAATAGCTATAACTATGCTATAGATAAGTAAGAGAATATTATATTACTAAACCTAACTAAAGTAGTTTACTAGTCCTTATTAGATAACTAGTAAAGTAAAATACTTATTAATAATAAGGAGGTAATACTAAATTAGTGCCTTAAAGAAGTAGTAACCTAAATATATATTATAGAAAAAGATAGAAACTTACGTAATTATAGTAAAACCTATAGATAATAGAGAAAGCTATATCCTTAGGTAACTTAGACATAGTACCTATAAATACCCTTCCTTTAGTACCTTAGGTAGCACCTATTATATAGTTATATAGCCTTATAAAGATATAATTAAAAGTACCTATATATAAAGGGAATACTTTTAAGAGTCTTTAGAATTTCCTAGCGGATTTAAATATAGCTTTTACTATAGATTATAAAACCTTTATAGATAATATAACTAAGGTTACCTATACTAGTAGCTACCTAGTAAATAATGTAAAGTAATAATAGATATATTATATAGCTATAGATAGTTATGTAAACTACTAGGATTATACCTAGGATAGATTTCTAGATTAGCTAAAGATAGGAACTATAGATAAGAATATATAGTGCTTAGAAGTAATAAGGATATTAATAGGTCTTAGGTAAGAGAATTACTAATTATTCTAGATATTTATAAAGATCTAGGGTAAGGTAAAGGCTAAGTTACCTAAAGTAATTCCTAAATGCCTATAAATCTATATATTTATTAATAGCCTTAATAACGCTATAAAGAAGCAGGTACTTAGCTAAGAGTTCCCTAAGAGTTAGACCTATTTAGTAAGCTAAGGAAGAAAGGTAAAGGTTATAACTAAAGGAAGCTAATTAAGTAATTAAGGTAATAATAGTTAGGAAAGATAATAACGTTTTACTTTGCTAGAAAAGCTATAGTAATAAAGCGGTAATAGAGTAATAAATTCGCTATTTACATGCTATAAGTGTAGTAAGCTAGGATAAGCTTTACTAAGCTATAGTAAACTAGATTATTCTATTTATAAGAAAAGTAACTATATAATAGAGATATATAAAGGTAACTATAACTAGGTTAAAGACCTATTAGACTTAAATAAAACCCCTATTAGCTTAGTGTAACCCTAGGAAAATACTCTTATTAAATTATTACCTAAAGATCTAAGACTAAGAGTTAAGGTAAAGTTATAGTAAGAATATAAATAGGTAGCTATAAAGGCGCTATTTAACCCTAGCGTAACCTATTTAATTATCTACCTAAAGTTACTAATAGTAGTTAATTAGGCTAATATAAAGAAGGATAATATAACCCTTAAGAGTGCTACCCTTACTAAAATTAAGCATTAAGGGATCTTATTATAAACCCTATTAATTAAGGATAGAATAGGCTACGTAAGAATATATTAAGTTAGCTACTATATAGCTAATACTAGTAAAGACCTATTATTAGGGTATAACTAAGCGGTTATATATAAACTAGTGATTATATCCTAGATAGATAGTTACTAGAGATACCCTATTATAAAAGAGCGTCTTAGACTAGTAGTAAGAATATAATAGGCATATATAGAGGTAAAATATGTATATATTAGATTTATCCTATAGGGTTAATAACTAAAATTATATAAAAAGATAATAATATCTTAATAGTAAATAAAGATAGGCCTTATAATAACCTAGTAACTATAGAGATAAGCAAAGCCTATAAGTTAACTATATAAATACCCTAAGCCTATAAAGAGTTAAAGGATATCTTTTTAAATAAACTTATAGGTATTCTCCTTACACTAGGTAATTAGACTTATACTATTAAATTAGAAGGGAGGAAAACGCCCCTATAGGGACTAATATATAATTTAGTAAAGAAGAAGCTAGAAGTGCTCTATAAGTACTTAGTAAGCATATAGTAAAAAGAATAGATTTAAAGATCTATTAGCCTAGCTAAAGCCCTAATATTATTTATACTAAAGAAAGAAGGAAAATTATGCCTTTATATAGATTATAAAGCCCTTAATAGGATTACTATTAAAGATAAAGCGCTATTACTACTTATTATAAAGATCTTAAACTAATTAAAGGGAGCAAAGGTTTATATAAAATTAGATCTTAAAGATATATACTATTAGCTATATATCCGTAAGGGTAATAAGTAAAAATAGCGTTCTAATATAGATATAGTTACTTTAAGTATCTTATAAAAACTTTTAGACTAGTTAATGCACCTATAACCTTTTAAGAATATATTAATAATACCCTAGAAGGCCTAATAGATATAATTTATATTATATATTTAGATAATATCCTAATCTATAGTAGCGATATAGCTATGTATAAGGGGCATGTAAAATAAGTCCTTTAGAAACTCTAGGAAGCAAGCCTCTTTATTAACCTAGAAAAGTGTAAATTCTTATATAAGGAGGTTAAATTCCTAGGCTTTATTATATCTAAAGAAGGAATTATAATAAAGCCTGCGAGAATTAAGATAATAGTAACTTAGCTAGTACCTTATAGCGTCTTTAATATCTATTTATTCCTAGGTTTTATAGGATTCTATAAATAGTTTATTAAAGACTATAGCAAAATAGTTATCCTATTAACTAGTTAACTTTAAGAAGACTAACTAGTAAAGTTTATGCTAAATCCTAATAAGCTAGCTATATTTAGGGAGCTATAAAAATAATTCTAAGAGGTGCTAATTCTAGTGCCCTTTAATCTATTAGCCCCTTAAGGGTTAAGATAAATACCTTAGGATACGCACTTAGGGCTATCCTAGCATAGTTAGTGCTAGGTTACTAGCACCTAGTGGTATATATATGTTATGGACTAGCCCTAAGGCAAAGCTATAGGCTATCGTGATGATATTGAGAAACTTAAAGGAAGGAAGGAAAAGGAGAATATTACAGATCCCGTACAAGCCCCTTATATCCCCTAGTTAGCTTATATTAGCCCCTTCCCCACTCCCCACTTATATGTTAACACTAAGGCTTAGGCAAAGCCTAAGCCCTTACATATACCCTTACTTACCCCTTCCTTGCCTATTCGTGTTAATATTATTATAAATTGCCCCTTACTAGGTAATTGTCTATGCCTGCCTGTTTGCGCATTATGTTTAATATAGCGCTATACCCCCTCCCTTATTATCCTAGCAGCCTTTATATCTTCCCTTACTCTTGCCCTAGTATCCATTATAAATAACTATTTCATAATCCCTTATTAATATAGCGTGTTTAAGTTATGTGTAGGTAAGGTAATAGTATAACCCCTCCTTGTGGTTAGTTTGCACGCATCTGTCTTAAGTGTTATGCCCTACTATAACTTATACCCTCTATTATTATTATTATTATTATCCCTCCCCTACCTGTTTATATCCTACCCTGCCCTATAGTTATATATATAAATAACCTACTAAGAATCCTATCTAATCTAAACCTTCCCTTAATAATAACTATCCCCTTCCTATTATAAACCTATCTTACTATCTATTCTTTCTCCTGCCTTAATTTATTATTACCTTACTCTTAAGCTACCCTTATCTATACTATACCTAATAATATTATGCCTTATCCCTATTAACCTGCTCTTCCCTAACTAGTAATAGTCTAGTTCCCCCTAAGACCCTCTTTACCTTGCGTCTAGCTTAGGCCCTTAGGAGTTTCTCCTAGAGGGAGACTCTAATAATAATTAGTATACTACCCCTAAAGCGGTTTTTTATCCTTATAGGCTATGTATTAAACAAGCCCTTACTATAGGCATACTAGAATATCACCCCCTAAGTCTAGCAAGTCTTATCCCTCTTGCTAGGGAAATCATATTACCTATGTTTAGTTAACTAGGTTCCTATCCGCTAATCCCTGCCTCTAATACGCGTTAAAAGATCTTAAAAAGAGATTGCTATAGGAATATATATTGTCTGCCCTAGGGTCCCTTAGACCCTAACTTAAAAGTGAAAGATACTAGTCCTCTCCTAGCGCTATTATGCTCTTATTGCCTGTTAGACTGCTTTACTATAAGAAGCCTAATTTAACCTAGCCCTTATCTAGTCCTCCCTTAGACCCTCTCTAGTAATATCCTTCTCTACCCTAAATATAACTAGGAACAAAATGATTCTATATAACCATGGCAGTCCCTTAACTAGCCGTGGTATAGGAAATTAAATACAATAAGTTATAGGCATTCTATTCTAATAGAACCGCTAGATTATAAGCGGCCTAGCTGCTATTCGTTAAGAACTTTATAGCAATAGCACTCCTAGCGAGACCCCTAGGGTCTATCTAATATATTCTGTGTTATTAAAGCCAGCGATATTACTCCTTCTTGCTATTAGCGTAAGTCCTATGCCTAGAACACAGGCAGTGGTTACTATAGATCCCGTTATGCTTGCTAAGCGCCCTATAACCCTTAAGATTCCCCTCCTATTAAATATGTTAAGCCTATAAGTTAACCTCCTAGAACCCCTGTTAGACCCTAACTAGGTCTTACTAGCCCTAAAACTCATGTAATATTCCTTCTAGTAATAAGGTAAAAGACCTTACTATAGACGCTAATAGTAAGGAGAAGGGTAAGGATAAGTATAAGTATTCTAATATATAAGTAAGGGTAGAAAGCAAAAGGGTGTAACCTAGGTCCTATATATAGTCTCCTTTTAAGGATAAGTTTTATTAAATTAAACTAGTCTATTATTAAATTATATATCCCCTATTCCTTTTTAAACTTATCTAGTGCCTATATATCTTTTATATTTTCCACTAGTTCCTATATTAGTTACGTATATCCTACCTACTTTACAAAAGCGTTCTAGTTCCCTCCCTTACCTAGTGTGTTTTAAGCCGCTAAAATCCTTTCTATATAATATTTCTCTATAAGTTTAGGGTTATCCTCTATTAGGACCTATTCTAGCCCTAGCTAGAGTCTTATAGATATTAGCTTAGGAGAGGGTCTATTACTGCTTATTTAACAAGGTTTACGTAGAAAACCAGATATATGCCCTTTAGGATATTAAGTTAAATAGTGAGCGAAGTTAGGACTTTAACTATAGTGTACTTAGCCGCTACCTAGTTAAGTTTTTATAAGGGCTAATTAGTCTTAATGTTCCTAAGTAATAACCACACTTTATCCCTTACATAGAATCGTTCCGCTAGACATTATGAAGCTATAGACGTATCTTATTATTATTATTATGCATATACGATAGCAGCCTATACTAGAGATATACCCTCCTAAAGGTATTCTAGGAAACGGATAGCTCTCCCTTTTAATATAAATGCTAATAGGACTATATCTAGCTGTGTTTAGATAGGTTATAGGTTATAACTATGTAGGAGTTTATTTAGGCTAACCCCTGTAACTAAAGAGTTCCTATTATTAATCGCTAGCTAATAAGCTATAAGGTGTTTAGGCTAGTTATACTACGAAAAGGAAACGTATATATATAGTATTACCTATACCTCTTAGTTTATTCTCTCTATGCTACTATTAGTCTATAGGTAGTAAGAGGTAGAAAGAAGCTAGTCTATACTAACACTTAAATATAATATTATCTAAAAGTTCCTAGCTAATTAAAACCCCTATCTGTAATAATTAATTAGGAAATCCCTAGAACTGCTACTAAACCATTTTAAAACATTCTACGCACACCTTAGCTATAATAGAAGTTATTACCTCTAGCTATATAAACTTAGATAGCCTGTCTATAATAACTATAAGGAACTATAGCCTCTCTAGGGAAGACGTTAGTAAGTTTATTATAAAATTAATAGAGATTTAAGACTAGTATCTATTAGGTATTAGTAGTGGTTTTAGTAAGCCCTAGCAGCGTTGCTAACTCTTATAGCTACCCTAGTAGAAATAATTACAGATAAACCTACCTATGTCCTAAGCTATCCTATCCTAGTGGAATTACTATTGCAAAATCTAGAACATAGTGTTATGCCCTAAGTGCCCTATTACTAGTGAGTTATAGGATTACTAGATAAGGGTTATTATTAATAGCTCCTAGGCTAGGACCTAGGTTTAACCCTAAACTAGAGCGCCCTATGTGCGCTAATTATGTAATCCACTACCTATTCTTTTATTATTACCTCTAGGAAAACTTCCGTGCCCCTTCCTATATAGCCTATAAATAGATAAGGTAGGTTAGGTCTAATAAAACTGCCTAGTTCTAAAGAGTCTAAAGATATTTTATTATAAAGAGGCGTTTCCCTAGTGATAATAAAGCTATCTAGGGTAGGGATAGACCTAAACTAGAGTTAGTCTAGGTCCTAATATATAGTTATAAGAGCGCTATAATAGTAATGGGTTATAGGATATATCCTATTCTTAAAGGCTTACCTACCCTATCCTACTCCCTTTAAGAAAGGGCATCTAGTTATTATGCCTAAGCACTAGGTTTATAATGTAAATAGAAGTTAAATAGGAGAGAATATCTGCCCACTATGCTTAATATTCCGTTATAAGGTAAGGAGTAGTAAAGTACTCTAGGTTCTTATAATCTGTATATATTGTGAATAGGCGCGAGATACCCTATAACTCTGCTAACTATGCCTTAAGGCAAGATATAATAGCAAGTAGTTCCTTATTATAAATAGTATAGTTCCTTTAGGGGGCGTTAAGCTTACGGAGTGGTAAGTAACTAGATATAACACACTATTAGGGCCTTCCTATAATAGGCAACCCCTAACGCTATACTAGAGTAATTAGCTTTTACCACTATATCCTAATTAGGGTCCTATTATATAAGGACTAGGTATTTAATAAATAACTCCTTTAGTTATTTAAAAGCGTTATTTTCCTCTAGGCCTTATTAAAAGGGACGTTCTTTCTAGTAAGCTAGATTAGAGGGGCTGCTATTTTAGAGAAGTCCCTAATAAAGTTATAGTAGAAGTTTATAAATCTAAGGAAGCTACAGACCCCCTATAACTTTATAGGGGCTAACTATTCCCTAATTGCCACTACCTTTATAGGGTTAGGGCGAATTAAGCATCTTGCTGTAATAATATAGCTAAGGTATTAAACCTCCTTTATAGCAAATGCAGATTTATCTAGATCTAGATATAGGCCCGCTGCCCTTAATCTGCCTAGTATTAGCTATACCTTAGCTATATAATCCTTCTTTAACCCCCTAAATAGATAAGAATATTATCTAAATAGGCTATAATAAAGTCCCCTAACGCATCCCCTAAGGATTTGTTTACGTAACATTAGAACGTTGCTAGTGCACCTGCTAGGCTAAATAGGTAAACTAGCTATTTAAACAGTCTAAATCTAGTGTAGAACGCTATAAGATGCTCCTATCCTTTTACTATACATAGCTTATAAAACGCTAAGCGTATATTTACTTTTATAAACTAATATGCTTAGGATAAGGAATAGAGTGTTTCCTTAATTAATAGGAGGGGATAGTGGTCTTATACTATTATCTTATTAAGTGCGCGGTAGTTAACGCAAAACCTCTAACTACTATTTGCCTTTTTAACTAATAGAATAGGTACTGCTACTAAAGAGAAGCTAGCATGGATCTATCCCTTATCCATAAGGTTAGTAACTTAATGCCTAATCTCTAATAGCTAGTCCTAGGGTATATTATATAGAGGTCCCTATAGGAGTGCTAGTTATAATCTATTCGCATTCTTTTAAAGGTAGATATGGTGGTCTAATAAGCCCTTATATAGGGGTAGGCTATCTGCTTTTAACTTATTAAATAGGTCTATAAAGTCTATAAGCTCCTAGGTAGTGCTAAGGTATTAAGCTATTCTAGTTTTAGTCTTAGAGCAGAAAGTTATAATACTATTATAATTTCTTTTAAGCTTATGGTAATAAACCTTATAGTAGTATCCTTCTATTATTATATATAGCGTGCCTCTATGGTAAATAAGGAACTAATTATCCCCTATGTTAGTGTCTCTATAGTACGCTCTAAGGATTCTAAAATGCATAGGCCCTTAGCTATCCTAATAACTAGCTATTGCTTTACTGCGTGAATTACTATATTATAGTGTTCTAACTATAGCATCCCAAAGATTACATTATAGGTTAAACCTAGAATAACATAGAGGTATACTAAAGATTCCTAGCTATCTATGTTAATCTAGGTATGTATTATATAAGTAATAGATAAGGTTTTCTCCCTTACTTACTTTCCTTTTCTTTCTATTTCTACTATAGTTTAAACTTATCTTTGTTTTAATAATTAAATAAGCTCTAGGTTTAGCCACCACGCTGCTAATTCGCTAATAGCGCTATAATAATCGTAACTATAATTAATTTAAACATAGAGATACTTATATGTATTAAAGAGTATAGGGACTAAGAATAGTGGTTAATCTATATACCATTCCACTCCCTCTTCTAACACTATGCACTAATTATAGTTAAGATTATCTAGCTAGGCTAGCTAGCCTTTATGCCCCTATGTAAGCCTTTGCTTAGGGGCTACTTATTTTCTAATAAGTAGGTCTTAATCCCTTTATCCCTACTATCTATCTCTACCCTATAGGTATTAATACACACTCTTAGTTAGTAAGGTAAAAGTAGAGGGCACTCCTATATCTAGTAATCCTTTAAGCTATAGCGTAAATAACACTTATCCTTATAATACCTAGTTATTTCCTCTGCTATAACCTACTTAGCACGTTATGGTTTAGTTATCTTCCTTAGTCTATCCTTTTTCCCTCTAGCTTCTTGCGTTTACCTACCTAAGTTCCTGCCGCGTAAATACCTATTATTAGTGTGTTACTATTATAATTAACTTAGGAGCTAGTGTCTTAACCGGGATAGGTATATGGTAGGAATAAAACTTTTCCTCTAAGGCATTAGCCTTAATATCCACTATAATACTATAGAATTAGCTAACTACTAAAGAGTAGTCCTTATAGTCTACCCCTTTGCTAATAGTACACTTCCTTATATGCTTATTAAGTATATATTAAAGTTTTACTAGTTTTACCTTACCTACCTATAAGCTACCTCCTGCTAGGGAAAGCTTCTATTTAAAGTAAATAAAGAATAAGGTAAATACCTCCCTAGCCCCTATTTAATATAATTAAGTTTAGTAAGGGCTATTTCTTATTAGTAAGGGTTAGCAAACATAGATTCTAAGTAACCTAGAAAGGAGGTGGGTTTATAATTATATTTATGGCTTACTTTAAAGAATACTACGATGTAGGATTAGACCTTAGGCCCTAAGTTCTAGTATATGAATATCTACTAGTCCTTATTAGTACTAATAAAATCCTTGTCTACTACTAGTTTATGCTCTATAAGAATCTTCTAGGAAGTAAACATAGCCTTATTGCTATTATAAGGGTTACCTATTAGGATTGGTTTCTATTTAATCTAGGGTATAACCAGTAGCGTAACAGGTAGGACTAGGAAGGGAATCTATTTAGATTAAGCCCCTAGGGGCTGCTTTGTTTTAACCTATTTATATAGCGTTGCGATTTCCCCTTATTATTGTTTAATTATAAGTTAAAGTAATTTAAGTTAGGCTAAGAGGGCCTCTATAGGCGGAGTGGTGTCTATTAGTAGTGTTATGCTTCCCTAAGAGTGTTAGTCTCTAAGGCGTAGTGAATCTATTATATCTATTATGTCTATTACGTCTATAATGTTTAATGCACTTATTGCGTTTTCGGTAGCCTTCTTTAAGGCTAAAGGAAGTTTCTTAAATATTATAAACTAGCCCTAAGGCAAAGCTATAGGCTATTGTGATAATATTAAGAAACTTAAAGGAAGGAAGGAAAAGGAGAATATTACAGATCCTATACGAGCCCCTTATATCCCCTAGTCAGCTTATGTCAGCCCCCTTCCCCACTCCCCACTCGTATGTTAACACTAAGGCTTAGGCAAAGCCTAAGCCCTTACAATATATTAAGGAAGTTAAATAAGATAGAGCTATGCTATATAACACTAGATATAGAGTTACTAGCTATCTAAGAGGTATTCTAAACTTAGAGGTATTACCTTATATACTTAATATATCTAGTTATAGTGATTATAGATTACTTAAACTATAAGTACCTAGCTATAAAGCTAAAGTTAACTAGTAAATAGGTTACTATACTAGATAAACTCTATTTATTTAACTTTATAATTAAATATAAAGTAAGTAAGTTAAACCCTATTAATGCTTTATTAAGGAGGTTAGATTATATAAGTAAAGAGAGAAAGGTAAAGGTAGTGTCCTTATAATTACTAACCTTTCTTACTAAATTTATAAATAATATACTATAAGAATACTATAATAGAATTACTAGTATCTAGGGCTCTAAGATAATGTAATATATTTAGTTTATAGATAATAGGCTATAAGGATGCTATAATAGAACTATTAATATCTAGCGCTCTATAAAATCACCCTTTACCTATTAACTAGATTAAGAAGGACTATATATAAGACTAGATCCGCTAGCTAAGGAGTTACTACCTAGTAGTAGTGTAATAGCTAGGGTCTTCTTAATTTTTAAGAAGCCTAATAGTCTAGATATACTCTAAGGATATTATTATAGCATAAGGGGACTGCACATAAGACTAGATCTACTAGCTAAGGAGTTACTACCTAGTAATAGTATTATAATAAGGGTCTTATTAATTTTAGAGAAGCCTATTAGACTAGATACTCTTAAAGTAAGTATTATAGTAAGGAATAGACTATATATAAGACTAAATTCGCTAGCTAAGGAGTTATTGTCAAGGCTTTTGGCTTGGGAGTGAATAACAGAGTGATGGTTAGATTGAAGTGTTATAGCTAATGAATTACTAGCTAGGGGTAAGTGCTTAAAAGGTTTAATCTCTAGCCCTTTCCCTTTATTTATAGGAAAGCCCCTTTAAATAGCCTATAGCTCTCACGTAACTAGCCTATAGCTAGCCCTTAGCTCTATGCCTTACTAGGTTCTACCCTTATAAATACTATTGCTACTCTTATAAATACTATTACTATTCTACTCCTAATATAATACTCTCTCTTACTATAATTATCCTTAATTATATTAAGGTGCTATCTTAGGGTTAGGTTATAGTATAAGAGTTCCTTTATTACTACTTACTATAGTGATTTTTATAAAGTAATATAGTAATATTAATAATATTAGGCTATATTAGCCTTTTTATAGTAATTACTTACTAATAAAAGCTAGGTTATAGTTACTTCTTAAATTCCTCTCTATAGGTTATTCTTCCTAAGAGATTCTTTCTAACTAGACTAGTTAGTATAATTTTTAATTAGCTTAACTCTATAGGGTATAGATTACCTTACTCTTTCTGTTTTTCTTTAAGCTTATAGTAGTAGCCTAATAAATTTATAGTAAGCTTATAGTAATAACTTATAAATTATAGTAATCTTTATAAACACACTAGTTATAATATATAGAAGATTTTAGTTAGAGTAGCTTAGATTAATCTAAAATACCTAAATTCCTATAAGAATAAGTAATTTCTTTTTTCTTTTCCCTTTTTCTTTCTTTTCTTTAAGTCTCTTATTAACTTATAAGTCCCTTACTAATATAATAGCTACTATAATACTACTATTATATAATATTAACTACTAACTATTATAGCTTAAGCTATTATATCCTATACTATTACTATTAAAGATCTTACTATTAAGCTACCTTATAAAGGGAGAACCTTATAATTATTAAAGACTATATAAGTTTACTACTTTTTATTACTTTTTATTACTAACTTAAAGCTAGTTTAATAAAAATTCTATATATATATTATACCTAGTAGTTAGTAATTTAGAATATAGCTTTAAGAGATAATAATAAAGATAAATAGCCTTAGTATATTACTAAGGGAAAGCTTACTCTAACTAAATATAATTACTCCTTTAATATAAACTTACTACTAGCTTATTACTATTACTACTAATATTTAGCTTTTTATAAGTAATTCTCTAAAATATTATTATTATACTTAAAATAATAAGACTTATATTAAGGTAAGTTAAGCCTTAAGGGATTTTCTCTTAATTACTACTAACTCCTTACTAGTATTCTATTTAAATTATAAAGCTATATAAATAGCTTTAGGATATTCTTTATAACCTTTTAGAACTATACTATATTAGTAAAGTAAGTTTCCTTAATTTACTACTTTAATACTACTAATATACTACTAGGAGTTTATATAAGCTAAGAAAAACTTTATAATACTCTTTTAGCCTTAAAAATACTAATAAATATAGGTAAGCTTATTATATATATCTTATAGCTAAGGCTTCTTAAGAAGTAAAGTGTAATAAATATATTACTTTCTTATAGCTAATTAATATTATTAATCTAGAAACCTAGATTAAGATTACTAATTATCTTTAGTTTATAGCTACTTATAGCCCTATAGTTAGTACTATTAACTTTACTACTTATTCTTTACTAACTTACTACTAGTTTACTATTACTTAAGCTACTCTCCTTATCTATATTAAACCTTTAGAACTCCCTAAGGAATTATAAGTTTAAGCCTTTAGTAATAATAAGTCTAAGGCTAATAAAGTTAGAAATTTTGCTAAAAATACGTCTAAATATGTCTCTAAAGTCTAGCTATTAGATAGCTATAAGTTTATGCTAAGTTTTTGCTTTAAATATAAGATTTATTTAGTAGTCTAAATCTGTTAGTATCACAGGTGCCTGACGTTAGGATCGTAGCCTAGGGAATAGGAATTATTCTTCTATTCTAGGCGTTCTAATTAATTAGTCATAAGTGTGTAGAAGAGAGGAAAAGAAAGGCTTTTTCGGATTATAAGAAGTGGCCACAAACGCTGTGCGTTTTGTGGGTCACATGACTTATGGGCCCTCGACCAATTAGAGGGCAGGCCGATAAGTCATAGGTAGGGCTACCTCTCGCAAGCGCGCGTTACGCGCGCGCCCCTTATGGCCTAACCTTTTGCTAGGTAATTATGGCTATGTGCCGTAATTAATATTATGCTTGTTCTAACATTAGAACCTCTTTCTTTTTAATATAATTATTAACGCATAATATTAATCTAAGAAGGGAAGATATAAGGGATTAAATAAATATGTTATATAAATAAAAGAATTAATAAAAGAAATAATAATAATAGTCCCTCCTTCCTTCCCTTACGCGCTGCTAGCTTTAGATAACTAGCTTCTCTAATTACTTATCCTTCTTCCTTATAGAAGGCTGCCTTTACCTTCCGCCCTTACCTATGCCCCTTTATTTAACCGGTGTAACATAATATTAGATCACATTACAAGGGAAGGTTGCCTATAATCCCTTCCCTATCTAAGGGCATAATATTAGATTATCCCTCCCTATAGCCCTTTATTTAACTATAACGTAATATTAGATTATATTCCTAGGGAAGATTACCTATAATCCTTCCCCTTCTAAAGGGATAATATTAGATTATACCTTCTTATATCCCCTTATACTCCCTTCTCTTTCTCTCTCCTTACTAAAGAGACTTAGAAAGGGCGCTCCCTTCTAAGGCTATAATTCTATACCCCTTTTAAAGCTATAATTCCATTGCCTCTAATCCCTTAGCCCGCGCCCTATAGGACCCCTTAGCCTATACCCTATATAACTATACTATACTTAGGGCAGCTTGCCTAATGCCTTTAGCGCTAGTTTTAGCATAGGCTTAGGTATAGGCTTTAGGGCTTTAGTTCCCTACCTCTTTATAGGCAGTGCTAGGTCTAGGTAACCTATCCCTCTATTTAGATTATTACTATATTACCTATAATAAATCTCTCTAGGGCTTTATTAGGTATTACCTTTATAAACGCATTAGCTAGGTTATCTTTACTATTAATCTATTTAATCTTATAGAGCTTATAGTGTTTATATAATTACTAAAGGGCTATAATATTAATTATAAGCTACTTCTTCTTTATAATCCTAAGCTTAATAAGGCATTTATATAATAAGTATAAATCTATATAGACTATAATTAGGATTTCTAGGAGGTTTAATTAATCTATAATAATCTTTAATATTATTATAATTACGTAAGCTATATTAATGCCTACTACTATTCCATAGACCTCTAAAGCAAGCATACTTCTTATAACTCTCTTACTCTTTATTAAGCTATAGTATATAATATTACCTTATAGTGTGAATTTACTATCCTTATACTCCTTATTAGCTAGGATAAGTATATAGCCTAGTTATAAGGTAAGGTCTTTATTATTAGCAAATAATCTATTAATAAATATAAATAGCTTTACTCTTTTAAGATTAAGGAGTATAAAAATTAATCCTTAATCTAAGTAGTTTATTTACTACTTAATATAATAATTTAGTTCTTTAATATTCTTAGTTATTAGTTCTGAATATTATATAGTAACTAATAGATTAAAGCTTGCCTTAGGTTAGTAAATTAAAGTAATATAGGTACTATAGGCCCTTTGCTTAATATATTTCTTCTCTAGCTTTTCTATTAGGATTAGCTATAGCTTATTACTTTACCCTTTTACTATATCTTAATAGTATTATTAGTTAGTTAAATAATTCTACTATTAAATATAAGAGGGTTATTAGGCTTAATAAACTGCTTTAGTTTTATAGCGAATTTAGTAGTAGCTAGTTAATCTTCTTCTTATTAGGAGAATCCTTTATCTAATAGGCTAAGGGTATTATTAGTCTGCATTCCTATGCATCTAAATTAAGGGTTTTTAGCAGATATTACTAGTAGGCATGGATTATAGCTTAATGTTATTATCTAGAGGTTTTCTCTATAGTGCTTATAGTAAGTTACCTACTAGTATGTGCTAGCCTTTGTAATTCCGTAAAGGGGCTTAATAACTCTTATAATTATTTCTTTAGGGTGCTAATTACGAATTTAGATAGGGAGTTAGGCAAGGATTATACAATTTAGCGGCATTTCTAATTATATATATGCTTACGTAATATCTTAAATTTATAGGAGAAATCCTTTTATAAGAAAAAAAGGGGTAATTATAGGGATTAATTATTAGCTTACCCTTTAGATTATTAGGGCTTATGTAAGGATTACTTGCTTTGCTTTATTACTAAAGCCTTAGATTATAAGCCTTAATTTCTTATATAGCTAGCTTATTCTTCCTTTAACTTTATTAATAATATAGGAATTAAAGATTTAAATCCCTTAGTGCTTCTTTAGATTAAAAGCAATAAATTTAAACATACCTTAGCTAATTAGGGCATTAATCTTAGCCTTTATTAAGAGCTTAAAAGGTTTGCTAGGAGTTATAATTATGCCTTTCTTATGTAATTAGATAGTAAGCGTAAGGTTTACCTTCTCCTTACTTAAGATAAATGCCTTAAGGTTATTTACCTAATTAATAATTATAGGAGAGTTCTTTTATAGTCTTCCTAGCCTTCTTTTTAAAGGGGCTAGAGGTATTATATTATTAATTTATACCTTTTACTCTTCCTCTTTAATTACCTCTAGGTTATTATCTTTTACTAGTAATAGCCTTTCCTTACTAAGATCTTTATTATAAGGCTTAATAAAGGTTAACCTAAAGACCTTAGGGCCTTATAGAAGGTTAAGGGTATAGCTCTCTCTATTTATTATAAGGAGCTTATATAGGCCTTACTATCCTTTATACTTTTACTAGATAAGAACTAGTAATATAAGTAAGAGATTAAGGGTTAGTAAGGTATTAGGGCTATTTCTTATAGTAAGGGCTTCCTTAACCTTATATAGCGCGTATAACCTCTTAATCTCCTTTATTACCTTCTATACTATAAGAGCTTATTACTTAATATTAGGTAAGGGAGGAGAATTATTAATTATTTAAGGGTAAGCGCTAAAGATAAAAGGGTTAGAATAATACTATTTAGGCCTATAGTATTATTAAGGGCTTTTATAGCTATTTATAAGGCTATAGCTTTAGGTATTAATAGGCATTCGCGTTAGATAATATTATAGGCTCTTTAGAGTAGCCTATAATATCTCTTAACCTTACTAATGCTATAGTATACCTTAATAGGGACTTCTTTAATTAAGATTAATATTAAAGCTATAAATTAGCGGAATTCCTTACTTCTAAAGGTTATGCTAGCATTAGTTATAATCTAGTCTAGAGGACCCTAGTAGGTATTAATCTAGTAGAGGTAAAGAGCTTCCTATATTACCTTTACTATAATATCCTTTAGGAATCTAGCTATATTAAACGCGGTAGCTATATTAATAGCGTAAAGAATAAGGTAATTACTATCTAGATACATAATATTTATAATTACTTTATAGTTAAAGTTATATTTATCCTTTAGGGTAAATTTAAAGTAATGTAGATTATCTGCATTTAATTAGCATTAGTGGTAGATCTTTATTAATTATCTAATGGTTTTAAAATCTACCTTATAGCCTAATTTAGAAAGCATATTATAAAGTTAGCGGATAGAAGGGTAACTAAATTAGTAATGTAAGCACTATAATTCTATCTTAGTTAGATAACTTTAGGCAATTAATCTCTCTTTCTATAGAAGCATCTAAGGATATCCTTATTTATAGATAATAGGGACCTTAATATTACCTTATTAAAGGATATTCTAAGAGATATAGAAATTAATCTTTAGGCAGTCTATATCTACTAAACATAGTAAGAAGGAGTGTTTATAGGTATTACGTAGATGTTAAGGCTTTTGGCTTGGGATGGAATAACAGAGTGGAGGTTAGATTGAAGTGTCGTAGCTATTGATCTGCTAGCTAGGGGTAGGTGCTTAAAAGGTTTAATCTCTGGCCCTTTCCCTTTGTTTATAGGAAAGCCCCTTTAAATAGCCTATAGCTCTTATGTAACTAGCCTGTAGCTAGCCCTTAGCTCCATGCCCCGCTAGGTTCTACCCTTATTAATGCTATTGCTACCCTTATAGATACTATTGCTATTCTACTCTAATATAATACCCCTCTTACTATAATTATCCTTAATTATATTAAGGTGCTATCTTAGGGTTAGGTTATAGCGTAAGAGTTCCTTTATTACTACTTACTATAGTGATTTTTAATAAAGCAATATAGTAATATTAATAACATTAGGCTATATTAGCCTTTTTATAGTAATTACCTACTAGTAGAAGCTAGGTTATAGTTACTTCTTAACTTCCTCTCTATAGGTTATTCTTCCTAAGAGATTCTTCTTAACTAGACTAGTTAGCGCGATTTTTTAATTAGCTTAACTCTATAAGGCATAGATTACCCTACTCCTTCTGTTTTTCTTTAAGCTTATAGTAATAGCCTAATAAATTTATAGTAAGCTTATAGTAATAACTTATAAATTATAGTAATCTCTATAAACACACTAGTTATAACGTATAGAAGATTCTAGTTAGAGTAGCTTAGATTAATCTAAGGCACTTAAATTCCTATAAGAAAGGGTAATTTCCTTCTTTCTTTTCTTTTTTTCTTTCCTTCTTTAAGCCTCTTATTAACTTATAAGTCCCTTACTAATATAATAGCTACTATAACGCTACTATTATATAATATTAACTACTAACTATTATAGCTTAAGCTATTATATCTTATACTACTACTATTAAAGATCTTACTATTAAGCTATCCTATAAGGGAGAACCTTATAATTATTAAAGACTATATAAGTTCGCTACTTCTTTATTGCTTTTTATTACTAACTTAAAGCTAGTTTAATAAAAATTCTATATATATATTATACCTAGTGGTTAGCTATTTAGAATATAGCTCTAAGGGATAATAATAAAGATAAATAGCCTTAGTATATTACTAAGGAAAGCCTACTCTAACTAAATATAATTACTCCTCTAGTATAAACTCGCTACTAGCTTACTACTATTATTACTAATATTTAGCTTCTTATAGGTAATTCTCTAAAATGCTATTATTATGCTTAAAATAATAAGACTTATATTAGGGTAAGTTAAGCCTTAAGGGATTATCTCTTAATTACTGCTAACTCCTTGCTAGTATTCTATTTAAATTATAAAGCTATATAAATAGCTTTAGGATATACTTTATAATCTTCTAGAATTATACTATATTAGTAATATAAGTACCCTTTACTTTACTGCTTTAATATTACTAATATATTACTAGGAGTTTATATAAGCTAAGAAGAAACTTTATAATGCTCTTTTAGCCTTAAAAATGCTAATAAACGTAGGTAAGCTTATTATATATGTCTTATAGCTAAGGCTTCTTAAGAAGTAAAGTGTAATAAACACACTGCTTTCTTATAGCTAATTAATATTATTAATCTAGAAACCTAGATTAAAATTACTAATTATCTTTAATTTATAGCCACTTATAGCCTTATAGTTAGTGCTATTAGCTTTACTGCTTATTCTTTACTAACTTACTACTAGTTTACTACTACTTAAGCTACTCTCCCTACGCGTATTAGACCTTTAGAAGTCCCTAAGGAATTATAAGTTTAAGCCTTTAGTAATAATAAGTCTAAGGCTAATAAAGTTAGAAATTATACTAAAAATCAGTCTAAATATATCTCTAAAGTCTAGCTATTAAATAGCTATAAGTCTATACTAAGTTTTTGCTTTAAATATAAGATTTGTTTAGTAATCTAAATTGTTATTAAGTGAATTATTCCCTAATTAAATTGCTATAATCTAATAATTATTTTAGATTATAATTAAGAGTTAATTAAGCAGCTAAGAAGTTAAGATTTAGCTACTTAGTTACCGCTTATAGTCTTTAATAACCTCTTTTATTATAAAGTCTTTATATAGTACCTAAGAATTCTTAGAATTATTGTAATTCTTCTATTTTCCTAAATATTTACGCTGTTTACTATTATAT
The DNA here is from genome assembly GCA_023658505.1 of Epichloe gansuensis. Lineage (NCBI taxonomy): Eukaryota > Fungi > Ascomycota > Sordariomycetes > Hypocreales > Clavicipitaceae > Epichloe > Epichloe gansuensis. The sequence goes on from CP098281.1 coordinate 7,896,286, forward strand.
TTATAGGTAATAATTTATTTAACTTTAAATTCCTCTTAATCCTCTTTAACATTATCTTATAGTAAGGTTATTTTAACTATATTACTTAGATTTTCTCTAAAGGTTCTAAGCTTATAATGTTAAAAACATTATATAAGCGCGTTCCTTTAGGTAACTTTAATTAATAAGCTAAACTATAATAGCTAACTTCTTTTTAATCTTATATAGTCCTAAGTACTTTATAGCTAGCTTTTAGCTAGGGTATTATAGATTAATATTCTTAGTTAAGAGTAAGATATAGTTACTTATATTAAACTTTATTAGCACTCTCTTTTAATTATAATACTTTTTCTATAAGGCCTATAAGTAGCTTAATAGCTACTTAATCTCTATATACTTATGCTTTAATTCTAAAACTCTATTTTTAGCTTAATTATTAACTATTAGAATTAGTATAACTACTTAATCTAGTCCCCTTAGGTTATACCCTTATAGCGCTTCTATAGGTATATAACTATAACTTATATACACGCTTATATTATAAGTAAACTATACTATTAGGAGATAATTAACCTAATTAGTCTACTCTATATATATAAATACTCTTAAATAATGCTCTAAAACTTAATTTAAGCGTTTTATTTAACTATCTATTTATAAATAAAACGCAATACTTAATCGCTACTTTATTGCTAAGAGGTAGTAAAATATTCTCTAAAATCCACTAGTAAATATTAAACCTTAGTCTATAATAATACCTTCTAAGGCTTTATAATCTTTAAAAATATATTCTAGGAAAATAGTTACTAGTCTATTACTAGTTAATTACGTGGACATAGGGATATAAATACTATATTTTATAAATCTATTAACCACTACTAGGATTATATTATACGTTTTACCTTACTAATCCTTAACTAGTAGAAGTCTAGTAATAAAATCTATTAATAATTCTTAAAAGAGGTAATCTAGCACTAGTAGTATAGCTAGCTTACTATAAGGTTTATATATTTATAGTTTTAAAACTTAATAGCTAATATAAGTATATATATATACCTTAATATCTCTTTTTATTCCTAGCTAAAAATATTAGTTAGTAACTTATTAAAGAGTTCTAGTAACTCCTTAATACCTAGTAATAAGGTTATTATAAATTAGTAGTAGGATTTCTTTTCTTATTCCCTATAGGATAAAAACTTAATTTTTAAATATTAATAGCTTAGAGGGTTTAATAGACTATGTTTATAATATATCTAGGTTATTACTTAATAGTAGCGCCCTTTTCTTTATAATAAAGGCATCCCTTTATTATATATCTAAAAGTAAGACTTAGATTAGGGGTTCTAATTCTATATCTTCTATAAATATAGTAGAGTTTAACTTAGAAGAGATTCTCTATACTACTAAGACCCTAGCTATAATATATTTACTAGGTTATAACTCCTTAGCTAGCGAATTTAGTCTTATATATAGTCTATTCCCTGCTATAATGCCTATATTAAGCGCGTTTAGTCTAATAGGCTTCTCTAAAATTAATAAGACCCTAGCTATTATACTACTACTAGGTAGTAACTCCTTAGCTAGTAGGCTTAGTCTTATATATAGTCCCCTTATACTATAATAATATCCTTAGAATATATTTAGACTATTAGGCTTTTCTAAAATTAATAAGACCCTAGCTATTATAGTACTACTAGGTAGCTACTCCTTAGCTAGTAGGCTTAGTCTTATATATAGTCCCCTATACTATAATAATATCCTTAGAGTATATCTAGACTATTAGGTTTCTTTAAAATTAAGAAGACCCTAGCTAATATATTATTGCTAAGGAGTAACTCCTTAGCTAGCAGGTCTAGTCTTACGTGTAGTCTATCCTTATCTAGTTAATAGGTAGGGGCGATTTTATAGAGCGCTAGATATTAATAGTTTTATTATAATATCCTTATAGCCTATTATTTATAAACTAAATACGCTATATTTTCTTAGAGCACTAGATACTAGTAGTTTTATTATAGTGTCCTTATAGTATATTATTTATAAATTTAGTAAGAAAGGTTAGTAATTATAAAGACATTACCTTTACCTTCCTCTCTTTACTTATATAATCTAACCTCCTTAATAGAGCGTTAGTAAGGTTTAACTTACCTACTCTATGTTTAATTATAAAGTTAAATAGATAGAGTTTATTTAGCGTAGTAACCTATTTACTAGTTAACTTTAGCTTTATAGCTAGGTACTTATAGTTTAAGTAATCTATAACTACTATAACTAGATATATTAAGTATATAAGGTAGTGCCTCTAAGTTTAGAATGCCTCTTAGATAGCTAGTAACTCTATATCTAGTGTTATATAGCGTAGCTCTATCTTATTTAACTTTCTTAATATATATACTACTAGGTGCTAGTAACCTAGCACTAATTACACTAGGATAGCCCTAAGTGCATATCCTAAGGTATTTATCTTAATCCTTAATAGGGCTAGTGGATTAAAGTGCACTAGAATTAGCGCCTCTTAGAATCGTTTTTATAGCTCCTAAATATAGCTAACTTATTAGGATCTAGCTTAAACTTTGCTAGTTAGTCTCCTTAGAGTTAATTAGTTAATAGGATAACTATTTTACTATAGCCTTTAATAAACTATCTATAAAATCCTATAAAGCCTAGGAATAACTAGATATTAAAGACACTATAAGGTACTAGCTAAGTTACTATTATCTTAATTCTAGTAGGCTCTATTATAATTCCTTCTTTAGATATAATAAAGCCTAGAATTTAACCTCCTTATATAAGAATTTACACTTTTCTAGGTTAATAAAGAGGCTTACTTCTTAGAGCTTCTAAAGGACTTGTTTTACATGCCCCTTATGCGTAGCTATATCGCTACTATAGATTAGGATATTATCTAAATATATAACGCAAATTGTATCTATAAGGCCTTTAAGGGTATTATTAATATATTCTTAAAAGGTTATAGGTGTATTAACTAGCCTAAAAGGCATTATAAGATATTCAAAGTAACTGTATTTGTATTAGAACACTGTTTTCTACTCATTACCCTTACGAATATATAGCTAATAGTATATATCTTTAAGGTCTAATTTTATATAAACCTTTACTCCTTTAATTAGTTTAAGATCTCTATAATTAGTAGTAATAGCGCTTTATCTTTAATAGTAATCCTATTAAGGGCTTTATAATCCATATAGAGGCGTAATTTTCCTCCTTTCTTTAGCATAAATAATATTAGGGCTTTAGCTAGGCTAATAGATCTTTAAATCTATCCCTTTTGCTATATACTTGCTAAGTACTTATAAAGCACTTCTAGCTCCTTTTCTACTAAATTATATATTAGTCCCTATAGGGCGTTTTCCTCTCTTCTAATTTAATAGTATAAGTTTAGCTACCTAGTGTAAGGAGAATACCTATAAGTTTGTTTAAAAGATATCCTTAAACTCCTTATAGGCTTAGGGTATTTACGTAATTAACTTATAGGCTTTGCTTATCTCTATAGTTACTAGGTTATTATAGGGCTTATCTTTATTTACTATTAAGATATTATTATCTTTTTATATAATTTTAGTTATTATCCCCTATAAGATAAATCTAATATAAGCGCGTTTTGCCTCCTTATATACCTATTACGTCCTTACTACTAGTCTAAGATATTCTTTTATAATAAGGTATCTCTAGTAACTATCTATCTAGGATATAATTACTAGTTTATATATAACTACCTAGTTATACCCTAATAATAGGTCTTTACTAGTATTAGCTACGTAGTAGCTAACTTAACACATTCTTACGTAGCCTATGCTATCCTTAATTAATAAGGTTTATAATAAGATCCCTTAATGCTTAATTTTAGTAAGAGTAGCACTCTTAAGGGTTATATTATCCTTTTTATATTAGCCTAATTAACTACTATTAGTAACTTTAGGTAGATAATTAAATAGGTTACGCTAGGGTTAAACAGTGCCTTTATAGCTACCTATTTATATTCTTACTATAACTTTACCTTAACTCTTAGTCTTAGATCCTTAGGTAATAATTTAATAAGAGTGTTTTCCTAGGGTTACACTAAGCTAATAAAGGTCTTATTTAAGTCTAATAAGTCTTTATCTCTAGCCTAGTTATAGCTATTCTTATGTGTCTCTGTTATATAGTTACTTCTCTTATAAATAGAGTAATCTAGTTTAGTATAGCTTAGTAAAGTATATCCTAGCTTATTATACTTAAAATATATAAATAGCGAATTTGTCTTTCTATTACTGCTTTATTACTATAGCCTTTCTAGCAAAGTAAAACATTATTATCTTTTCTAACTATTATTACCTTAATCGCTTAATTAGCCTCCTTTAGTTATAACCTTTACCTTTCTTCCTTAGCCTACTAGGTAGGTCTAACTCTTAGGGAACTCTTAGCTAAGTACTTACTTCTTTATAGTATTATTAAGGCTATTAATAAATATATAGATTTATAGGTATTTAGGAATTGCTTTAGGTAGCTTAGCCTTTGCCTTGCCCTAGATCTTTATGAATATCTAGAATAATTAGTGATTTTCTTATCTAAGACCTATTAACATCCTTATTGCTTCTAAGTACTATGCATTCTTATCTATAGTTCCTATCTTTAGCTAATCCATAAATCTATCCTAGGTATAACCCTAGTAGTTTATATAACTATCTATAGCTATATAACGCATTTATTATTACTTTACGTTATCTACTAGGTAGCTGCTAGTATAGGTAACCTTAGTTATATTATTTATAAAGGTTTTATAATCTATAGTAAAAGCTACGTTTAAATCCGCTAGGAAATTCTAAAGACTCTTAAAAGTATTCCCTTTATATATAGGTACTTTTAATTATATCTTTATAAGGCTATATTACTATATAATAGGTGCTACCTAAGGTGCTAAAGGAGAGGTATTTATAGGTCCTATATCTAAGTTACCTAAGGACATAGCTTCTTCTATTATCTATAGGTTTTGCTATAAGTAAGCAAGTTTCTATCTCTTTTCTATAATATATATCTAGGTTACTGCTTCTTTAAGGCGCTAATTTAGTGTTACCTCCTTATTATTAATAAGTGTTTTGCTCTGCTAGTTATCTAATAGGGACTAGCGGACTACTCTAGTTAGGTTTAGTAGTATAATATTCTCTTGCTTATCCGTAGCGTAGTTATAGCTACTACCTAATTAGGTTACTATATAATAAATTCTAGACATCTTAATCTAACTAATAATCTATTACCTAAAGGGAAAAGAGATTAATTTATTAAGGCTTTTAGCTTAGGATAGAATAATAGAGTGAAGGTTAGATTAAAGTGTTATAGCTATTAATCTACTAGCTAGGGGTAGGTGCTTAAAGGTTTAATCTCTAGCCCTTTCCCTTTATTTATAGGAAAGCCCCTTTAAATAGCCCGTAGCTCTTACGTAACTAGCCCGTAGCTAGCCCTTAGCTCCATGCCCCGCTAGGTTCCACCCTTATCAATGCCGTCGCCACCCTCATAGATGCCGTCGCTGTTCTGCTCCTGACAGTAGAATAGGATAATGCTAAAGGGAGTAGGCATATTAATTAATCTAATTAAGGGATTAGCTTGCTACTTCTAAATTAAATTATTGCCTCCCTAGCTCTAGATTTATTAAGCTAGATCTTAGGGATTAACTATTATAGGGCAAGGAATTAAGGGTGCCTTACTAATAAGTAACCTATAGCCCTAGTATTAGGAATAATACCTTAGAATATACCTAAGGAGTAATAATCTTAAAGAAGGAAGGTAGTTAAGGCTTCCTTTAGTTATTAGAGATTAAATAGATTCTCTTTAATAAGGGTATAGGTAGTTACTTAGTTTATAAGAATTTCTATAGTTATATAGCTATTAATTATTATACCTTATATAAAGAAGCTTATTAGTATCTCTTCTTTATTACCTTCTTCTTCAAATCTAAGTTCTATTATATAGGTAGAAATCTTATCTTCTTTAGAAGAAGTAGTATTATCCTCTTTACCTTTATACTACGTAAGGAAAGTATTATAGGAGGGGTTATGATTTTTATAATTTTTTTTTCATCGGCAGTGGCCAATGCATCTAAAATTCACACATAACATAAGAATTACTGGCAACACCCAGCCAGTGCAACAATAAACGACCGATTGACATAGGAAGGGTTATTAGTTCTATAAGGTAGTGGTTCTTAAAGCGTTAATATGCCTTCTTATATTCCTCCTTAGAGTGTTTAGTTAACTAATAGCCTTCCTTACTATATATATAACATTTCTTTATATATAAAGCGCCTTTATTACCTTATTATTATAAGTTCTTTAAAGTAATTAATCTTTAGCTTATCTAGGTTTTCTTATATAATCTAGCGTAGCTTAGTGTTTTACTATTTAAGGAGGTACCTTTATTTTATATTATTAGTCTAAAACCTTCTCTTAATATAGCTAATAAGGGTCTTAAGGTCTTAAGGATCTCCTAGCATATATAAATACTTATAATAGTATATTAAAGCTTTCCCTTTAAGCATAGCCTTAAGGGTATACCTAGCTTTATAGGGTTTAATACCTAGTATCTTATATTTCCCTTAGAAGATTATTAACTTTAAGTTAAGGACCTTATAGTTATCTACGCTATATTAAATATTACTTATATAAAGCTTTATAAGATTAATTATTTGCTTTAGTATAGGTTTAGAGGGAAAAAGTACTCTTAGAGGTATAGAAGGAGGGATTTCTTATCTTAATAGGGAATACCTCTAATAAGGGCTTTCTAAGGATTATTATGTAATTAGCCTAATAAGGTTAGGCTTAGGGAATATTATTAGTAAGATTATAGGATTCCTAGATTACTCTATTAATAATATTATAATCTAGCCCTAATTAGGGGAATTAGAAGGAGGTTATTAAGGAAGTCTGAGTCTTTAATGCGTTTTTGAAAGGGTATATACTTCCTTATAGCTTCCTATATCTCTTCTTCTTACTAATCTTAGAATTCCTTATAGGTAGTAACTTCCTTAAGCATTATTATAATCTTCCTATAGGTTATTATATCTATATATATGCCTTAGAAGAGAAGGAAATCACGTAAATACTTAGCAATTACTTAATCTATAATTATAAATACCTCTCTTATCTATCTATAGAAGTCTTTAATAAAATTAGTAAAGAGGCTTCTAGTAATAAGGCTCTTAGACGAGTATATTACTATCTTAAAGAGAATATAGGCTATAATAGCCTTAGGATTATTACCTTATTTATTAAGATTAAATGATTTTACTATCTTTAATATCTTAGATATAATAAAGTCTTATATCTCTAGGGAATATGTCTTAGGAGAGGGTTATTAAGTTATAGACCTTTACCTTTTTAGTCTCTCTTAACCTTAGTGCCTTCTTTAGTATTCCTAAAGTTAGGGCTAGAGAGAGAGGCTTTTAATAGCTCTCCTTATTAAGAAGCTTTTAACTTTCTTATCTCTATTATAAGAAGATAGAATAGAGATATAGTATATAGTAGGTTAAAGGATTATAAGTATAGCTATTATCTTTATTCCTTATAGGTTCTTAGGGTATTAGGTCTTAGGAGTAATAAGCTCCTTTCTTATTATAAGAGAATACCTTCTAAGGATTAGGTATATAGTAAAATACGCTAACTAAGTAATTAAAAATAGGTTAGACTAGTTACTAACTAGGCCTTAATCCTTTAATAGCTTTAAAGTCTTTATAGGGTCTTAAGATTAGATCTTAGGAGTTATAAGGCTCCTTTCTTATTATAAGAGAGTGCTTAGACTTTATTAGTATAACTACACTTACTTTTAGTAGCCCTCCTATTTTATAGGGTAGGTTTATAGTGTAGCTATCTCTTTTACTTAGCCTTACTAATCTATAGTTAGGAAAACCATATGGTTATCTATAAAGTTAACTACTAATTAGTATTAGTATTATAGGTGCCTAATATTAGGATTATAGCCTAGGGAATAGGAATTATTCTTCTATTCTAGGTATTTTAATTAATTAGTTATAAGTATATAAAAGAGAGGAAAAGAGAGGCTTTTTTAGATTATAAGAAGTAGCTATAAATGTAGTGCGTTTTATAGGTTATATAACTTATAGGCCCTTAACTAATTAGAGGGCAGGCTAATAAGTTATAGGTAGGGCCACCTCTTGCGAGCGCGCGTTGCGCGCGCGCCTCGCGGCCTGACCTTTTGCCAGGTAATTACGGCTGCGTGCCGCGATTGATATCATGCTTGTTCTAACAAAATCGTTATTAGTAAAGTATTTCCTAATTAAATCGCTGCAATCTAATAATTATTTTTAAGTTATAATTAAGAGTTAATTAAGTAGCTAGAAAGTTAAGATTTAGCTACTTAGTTACCGCTTATAATCTTTAATAACCTCTTTTGTTATAAAGTCTCTCCGCAGTACCCATGAATTCTTAGAATTATTGTAATTCTTCTATTTCACTAAATATTTACGCTGTTTACTATTATATTTATAAGCGATAATTTGTTTAACTTTAAATTCCTCTTAATCCTCTTTAATATTATCTTATAATAAGGTTATTTTAACTATATTACTTAGATTTTCTCTAAAAGGTTCTAAGCTTATAATGTTAAAAATATTATATAAGTATATTCCTTTAGGTAACTTTAATTAATAAGCTAAACTATAATAGCTAACTTCTTTTTAATCTTATATAGTCCTAAGTACTTTATAGCTAGCTTTTAGCTAAGGTATTATAGATTAATATTCTTAGTTAAGAGTAAGATATAGTTACCTATATTAAACTTTATTAATACTCTCTTTTAATTATAATACTTTTTCTATAGGGCCTATAAGTAGCCTTAATCTCTATTCCTTGGATACTTTTTCCGCACCGATCTAAAGGTCTAGAATCGCCTCTAAAATACAAACCACATTAATATTCGAATTCCTTACCTCTGTTTACCCCTCCTATAATATTACATTACAATAGAGCTAAAGGCAAGTGTAAGGGCAAGATACTAATAGTAATTAACGCTAGAGAAAGGGAGCTAGTATAGAGCTACTATTACCTAAACATAGGAATAGGGCAATTTAACGCCTATAGACATAAAGACAACCTAATAATAGATTAGATATAATTTAAACACCTAGATAACATAAAATTCTATAATAAGATCACTAGCCTTATCCCTAGCAATAAAGTCTCCTAAGTTTAGAGCATTATAAAGGCCATAGCCTACTAGGCAGTAAACCACGCCCGCGCTAAAATAAGAGCTATAAATAATAATAGTAGTAATAATAATAATAATATCTATACTACTAAAGAAGCCCTTAAAGTAGCCCTTAAGGAGGCTATTAAGGAAGAAGCTAAAGGAACTAATATACTAACCTAGGTAAGCGTTATAGCTAGACTAGCACTAAGAAGGCTAAATAATAAAACCCCCTTATAGGTTCTAGGTAGATAATATAGAGAAGTACTTATTAAAGGTAATATAATCTAGGAAATACTTTAATCCTAAGGCGCTAAAGATATAATAACTATAGTAAATAAAGCTACTAGCTAAACTATAGCTATAGTAGCTAGAAGACTCCCTAGCGAAGATATAATTATTACCTTTAAAGGAAACGTAGCCTAATATAAAGAGGACTAAAAATAGATTACTAAAGCATTTAGTCTAGAAGCAGCCCTTTACTACCACGTACTTAGCGTTATAGTTAAGGGATTCCTAATAAAGCATATATCTATTAAGAACCTTATAACTAAGATTAGAAAAGCAAATAAAGTAAATGTAATTAAGGTAACCGTAAGGCGCCCCTAAGTAGAAAACACATAGTATACTACCCTAATCCTAGGACTAGTAAAAGTAGAAGACACTAATAAGATATGCTAAGATAGAATAGTCTTTAAAGTAAAGCTATTCTAGACTAAACTATATAATAAGACCCTATAACCCTAATAATACTATAATTACTTCTAAACTAGCTATATTATAAAGTTCTATAAGGCAGCCCTAAGGTGCGGTAGGTATAGAGCTAGCTAATATAAGGAAGGAGAAATATTATGCCTAATAATTAGCGGATAACTAAAGGAAAACTATATCTTATATTCTAGCCTATACCTAGCGTAGTTAAGGGACTACCCTATCCTAAAAGAGAAGTAAAATGCAGTAAAAGTAAGCTACCTAGAGTAACTATTATAATTTACTAGTAACTCCTAGATAGAAGCCTAATACTACCCTATAAGGAACTAGCATAGCTATAGTACTTATTATTATAGTAAGTAAGAAAAGGGAATACCTAATAAATACAGAGAGGAGTGCTAAATAGCCTAGGGTAAGGAGTATTATATAATATATATCTTAAAATAGGGCTAGAATAGAGCTAGTATAAGATAGTAAAGATCCACTACCCCCTAACTAATATAGTAATATTATAAGTTCTCTTTTAGAATATAAATAAGAAGGATAGCTTAATACACATAGCGCTCTAACACTAAACTAATATAGACGTAATAGTAATCTAAGAGTGAGAATACATAAGGCACCTATAGCCCTTAGCACTAGGCCTTGCCTAATTCTAACTAGTATACTATAAGGGATAAAATGCAGTATATATAAATAAGAAGCATAATATAGGGTTATAGATAGCCTAGGGAGAACCTAACTAGTTACTAGTAAAGATAAAAGGCGTAAATATTTACTCTCTTTACTTAGAAGGATATATAGATAACTAAAACATACTTATTTATACTTTTAATATAAAAGAGCCTTATAGCTAGAGCGTTTTTATAGGAGACTTTAACTAAAAACACCCCCTCTAGGATAGCTTAGATAAAATAACTAAAGGAGTAGAGGAACTACTAGACCTTATAAGCTAGTAAAGGCTTAGTCTAGTAATACCCTAAGGAAACCTATAAGATAATATAGAGAAGATAGAGATAGCACTATAGATCTAGTATAGGTAACTCTAGATATCTAAGTCTACTATAATAGCATAGAAGACCTTATAGGCTCTAACTATATTCTATAGCTAATTAGCATCTTTACTAAGGAGTAAGAAGGCGCCTTACTTACCCTTAAATATACCTAGACTATAATAAATAGACTATAGGTAAAGGCAAAAGTAGTAGTATAACTCTAAGCGGAAAACACACTAGACCTAAAAGATAAGGAAGGAATTAATATATATATAATATAGCTTATTATAAACCTTTAATAAATAGCAGAACTAGTAGCCCTACAGAAGCGCTAAGGACTCCCTAGCCTAAAGGTATAGTAGTTAAGGAGAATAAAAAGGTAGTTACTAAAGCTAGATAAGCTAAGAGATAATAAAGGCACTAGAAGACTAAAGCAAACTAGTAAGCCTTCTCTAAGGCAGATAATAACTAGGAATAGATAGTTAGGGAAGAAAAAGAAATGTATAGAGAGAAGCCTTATAAAAAGCTAATACATAGGAAAAGGATAGTAAAGTTTAGAGACTAGAGAGATAGGCCTAGCTTTAAAGCTAGGCCCCCTAAACTCCCTAAACTCCTAGACCTAGAAAGAACTAATAATAACCCTAACCTAGCTATTACCTATAAGGATAAGGCAAGTATACTTGCATAAAGGTTCTTCCTAAGCCTATAGCAAACCTTTCCTATATCCTAGACCTCTCCTTTCTAAAGCTTAATAATACGCTAGTCCTAGATAAAGAATGGTTTAAAGTAAGAGATATTAGAAATATCCTATCTAATATAGCTAGCTAGAAAGCCCTAGGAGATAATAAACTCCTAGCAGGCCTTATTAAGGCCTATAATAAACTAGCTAAAGAAGCTATAGTATACTTACTAAACACTATCCTTAAAGTAGAATATTTTCTAGTATAGTTCTAAACTATATAAGTAGTGGTAATTAGGAAGCTAGGAAAAACCACTAAGGAGATAAGAAGGGCTAATACATAGAGACTTATCTTACTACTAAATATAGTAAGAAAGATTATAGAAGCAGTGATTATAAGGTAGCTTATAGCCTTTGCTAAGGCTAAGGGCCTCTTTCTAAGCTATAAATAGGAAATAGGGCAAATAGATTAATAGAAACTATAATAAGAGTCCTTATAGAATGCGTAAGAGAGGCTTAGGGCAGAGGTAGTATTACCTCACTAGTGTAGATAAATATCTCTTCTGTATTTAATAGAGTTAGCTACCTATATCTAATTTACGTTTTAATTTAAATAGGCATACCACGCTAGCTAATAGCTATAATACATAGCTTCCTTACAGATAGAATAAGCTAGCTTAGCTTTAATAGCAAACTCTTAAGACCTTTTTAAATAAAGGTAAGTACCTTATAAGGCTCTCCTCTCTTACTAATCCTCTTCCTACTTTACTTAGCAAAGCTATATATACGCCTCTAAGCTATCCTAGGCATAATAGTAATAGGATTTATGGATAATATAAATATAGTAATGTTTAGAAAAACACTATATAAACCTAGAAGAGGCTTAAAGCTATGTAAAAAGTATATAAAAAGTAGGTAAAAGAAGTAGGAGTAAAGTTTAACCTAGTAAAGACTAAACTTATATACTTTAGTAAAGCACACTAACCCCTATAGGCTAGGGTTTAACTTAGTATAGAGGAGATAGTGCTTATAGAGTTATATAGGTTCCTTAGAGTCTAGGTTAATAGGAAACTTAATTAGAGTGCCTATAAGAATATCCTAAAAGGCAAACTAGCCTAGCAGCGGCTTATACTCTCCTTACTAGTAGCATTAGCCTAGGGTTATAGCTTTAGAGATACCTAACTCCTATATATATAGGTAGTCTAGCCTATCCTTACCTATAGGGTAAGCGCTTACTATACCCTAACTAAGAAGGGTAAAAGCTAAGAGAAGTAGTTAAAAGCTTTATAATAAACTAATTAGCTTACCTCTAAATTATAGCTAGTGCGTTTAAGGCTATACCTATTACCTAACTAGAGGTTAAGACCTATATCCCCCTAGATCTATACCTAAATAAGATAAAACGGAAGTTTAAAGAGAGAATTATAGAGAGTAGAATAGCTATAATAATCTAAACCGCTGCTAACTTAGTATAGTTAGTGTTATATTATAGATAGAGACCCCCTAGGAGTAATAAACTAGTGGCAGAACTATATAAGGAATAGAGATAACACTAGGATAAATAGCATAGTAAGGAATGCCTAGGATAGCATAGACTTATAAGAGAACTAACTAAGGATTAACTACTAACTTATAACCTAAAGGAAATCTAAAGATTCTATATAGGCCTAGAAAAGCATATCTCCTTAACCATAGTCTAACTACACACTAGGAAGATTAGTCTTAATAAGTTCCTCTTCTAGAGAGGCATTCCTAGGGTAAACTTACCACTATATAGCTATAGTAAAGTAGTTAAGGACTAATATTATATTATAGTAAACTGCCTAAATATAACTACTAACGCCCTTAAACACGCTAGCCTAGAGATATATAGGAGGTAAGGCTAGCCCTAAACTACTCCCTAAAGGTAAGAGCAATAGCTAAATAGTTCCTTAGCATAAAATAACTCTAATACTACTTATTAGCATAAGAACTAGTAGCTAACATACATAGTAAAGAGGAGGAGCTAGAGCTAGAGCGCTTCTAGCACGCTAGGACTAATAATTAAGATATAGATATAGCAGATAACTAGGGAGAGATATAAGATTATATAGTTTAGAGCTAGTAGTAAGCTAGCTAAAGAATTATATTTCTGGAATTATTATTAGATTAATTTTAAATATATAACGCTAGGTATTATAAGCCCTACTAGTCTGCCTCCGCCCCTTTACTAAGCTATACCTACCTAACTAATTACTCTTTCTCTAGGACTAGAATTACCCCCTCTATTACCTTAGCCTACCCTTAGCAAGTAAGGCTATAGCTAGGAGATAGTTTATCTCCGCGGCGCAAGCGTCTAGGCGCTATAGCTAAAAGATAACCTTATTATATTACTCCCTACTAGCGCTAGACTAACCTAGGCCTATAGCTAAGGCGCTACGCTTCTTCTTACTTTAATTACTAGCATAAAGCTTTTTACATAATCCTAATAGTTATCTAGGACCTATAGAACTATTAGACCTAGACTAGACTTAATATTAAACTAGAATAGTAGTACTTACACTACCCCTAGTAACTATAGCTACCTAAACTTCCACTAGCTACTAGTGCTTATTCTATTAATTACTTAAGTTAGGCTAAGAGCAAATTAGCACTAGATCTAGCCTAGAATAGAGGCACTAACTACCTTTAAATATCTATAGTTATAGACCTAATAGTTAAAATAGGCATTAGTAGCTAGCCCTATATAAAATAGTTAGCCTTGCTTCTAAGCTAGGATAGATCTAACTTACTAGTAATATTATAGCACTAGTGCCTAGGGTAGTTAATTAATTAAGATTTATAAGAGATATATTAAATCCTATAGGGATCCCCTAACTATAGTAAATTAGCATTAGAATAGAGGTAGGCTAGGGCTAGAGGGGTTATACCTTTAAATCCTTAGCTATAGCTTACTTAAGCTACTTCTTAGTTAAAGACTTTTAAGGATATTACTTATTTTTAGAGTTTTCCTAGGCAGATTAGAGCTAGATAAGCATAGAACGTAAGAGTACTTATAGTAGCTAGTGCTATCTTATTAGATAACCTAATAGATCTATAGTAATATTAGTAATTAGGCTAACACTAGCCTAGGAGCGCCTTAGGTAGCCCTAAGGAAGAAAAGAACCTATAGGAAGTTTAATAAAAAGAGAAAAGAAGGAAGACCTCTCTAGGAGGGAGGAACCCTTCTTATACTTATATAGGGGGCTAAATTATAGATATTAATAAAGAAAGAAGAATATAAGACAAGAATCTAGTTAGTTAATACCTAAGAGACCTAGGCCTAGAAATAGCTAGGAATTAAACTAAACCTACACCCTTACTATAGGAGATAAATAACATTAGGTGCTCTAACTTCCTAGACTAATAAGCTAGACCTAGGCTAAAGAAGGCTAAAAAGTAAGGCTATAGAAGAGCTAGCTAAAAAGTGAAAGAGAAGTGAATCACTACTACAAAACCGAATCTAGCACGCTATAAGATAGTATAACAAGCCTAGAGTAGTGCTAGAGCAGACCTAGGACAGAGCTAGGCAGGGCTTAGAACCTAGGATTTTCCTTTTTTTTTTTTTTTTTTTTTCTTTCTTTTCTTATTAGGATAAGGCTAGCGCAAGCTAGCAACAAACACCTACGATAGGCCACACATAACGCGACGCAGGCCTAGTGCAGGATTGGCGTTGGCCTAAACATAGATGCAAGGGGTTTTTCTTCCTATTTAAGGGTTTTCCTTTTGACGAAGCAGCAGGAGTACTAGTACTAGCCCTACATAGAGCTAGCTAGCGTAAATAATATATATATATAAGTAGCTTAATAGCTACTTAATCTCTATATACTTATACTTTAATTCTAAAACTCTATTTTTAGCTTAATTATTAACTATTAGAATTAGTATAATTACTTAATCTAGTCCCCTTAGGTTATACCCTTATAGCGCTTCTATAGGTATATAACTATAACTTATATACACGCTTATATTATAAGTAAACTATACTATTAGGAGATAATTAACCTAATTAGTCTATTCTATATATATAAATACTCTTAAATAGTGCTCTAAAACTTAATTTAAGTATTTTATCTAATTATTTATTTATAAATAAAACATAGTGCTTAATTACTACTTTATTACTAAGAGATAGTAAAATATTCTCTAAAATCCACTAGTAAATATTAAACCTTAGTCTATAATAATACCTTCTAAGGCTTTATAATCTTTAAAAATATATTTTAGGAAAATAGTTACTAATCTATTACTAGTTAACCGCGTAAATATAGGAATATAAATACTATATTTTATAAATCTATTAATCACTACTAAGATTATATTATGTGTTTTACCTTACTAATCCTTAACTAGTAGGAGTTTAGTAATAAAATCTATTAATAATTCTTAAAAGGGTAATCTAATACTAATAGTATAGCTAGCTTACTATAAGGTTTATATATTTATAGTTTTAAAACTTAATAGCTAATATAAGTATATATATATACCTTAATATCTCTTTTATTCTAGGCTAAAAATATTAGTTAGTAACTTATTAAAGAGTTTTAGTAACTCCTTAATACCTAGTAGTAAGGTTATTATAAATTAGTAATAGGATTTCTTT
The DNA here is from genome assembly GCA_023658505.1 of Epichloe gansuensis. NCBI lineage: Eukaryota > Fungi > Ascomycota > Sordariomycetes > Hypocreales > Clavicipitaceae > Epichloe > Epichloe gansuensis. The sequence continues at coordinate 7,912,463 of CP098281.1, forward strand.
TCTTATTCCTTATAGGATAAAAACTTAATTTTTAAACATTAATAGCTTAGAGGGTCTAATAGACTATATCTATAATGTATTTAGGTTATTGCTTAATAGCAGCGCCCTTTTCTTTATAATAAAGGCATCCCTCTATTATATATCTAAAAGTGAGATTTAGATTAGGGGTTCTATGTAAGGCACTAATCGTTACCGTAAGGCGTGGCACTCACAGTGGCGCACGTAGTTATCAATGCACGTCGCTAGGAGAGGCTATAAGGTATGGCATGCAAAGCGATAGGTCTTAAGTGATTGTAAGGTGCAATGTAGCAATAGCTAACATTAACGGATCTTTTGGTCTAGTGGCTTACCTTACATACCTTTAGGGTTATAACATTAATGTTAGCTATCATAGGTCTTCTAGTTGCGATAGTCCTAGGTTCGAATCCTAGGTAAGCAGCTTACGTTAGGCTTATAGGGTAGGTTTGGCTAGGCCCACTATTATAGTCTGCTTATGTCATCCTAGTCCTTGGGGTTCGCAATCACTGATTTCCAAAGGGCCTTAGTAACTAGGCCTAGCCCCTAGTGGCTTGTGGCTTAAGGGCAAGCTATTCTAAGGGAGGGGATAATTATAAGGCACTAATCGTTACCGTAAGGCATGGCACCCACAGTGGCGCACGTAGTTATCGATGCACATCGCTAGGAGAGGCTATGAGGTATAGCATGCAAAGCGATAGGTCTTAAGTGATTATAAGGTGTAATATAGCGATAGCTAACATTGACGGATCTTTTGGTCTAGTGGCTTACCTCACACACCTTTGGGGTTATGACATTAATTTGTCAAGGCTTTTGGCTTGGGAGTGAATAACAGAGTGATGGTTAGATTAAAGTGTTATAGCTATTAAACTGCTAGCTAGGGGTAGGTGCTTAAAAGGTTTAATCTTTAGCCCTTTTCCTTTAATTATAGGAAAGCCCCTTTAAATAGCCTATAGCTCTTACGTAACTAGCCTATAGCTAGCCCTTAGCTCCATGCCCTACTAGGTTCTACCCTTATAAATACCATTGCTACCCTTATAAATACTATTGCTATTCTACTCCTAATATAATACCCTCTCTTACTATGATTATCCTTAATTACATTAAGGTGCTATCTTAAGGTTAGGTTATAGCGTAAGAGTTCCTTTATTACTACTTGCTATAGTGATTTTTTTATAAAGCAATATAGTAATGTTAATAACGTTAGGCTATATTAGCCTTTTTCACGGTAACTACTTGCTAATAGAAGCTAGGTTATAGTTACTTCTTAACTTCCTCTTTATAGGTTATTCTTTCTAAGAGATTCTTCCTAATTAAACTAGTTAGCGTGATTTTTTAATTAGCCTAACTCTATAGGGTATAGATTACCTTACTCCTTCTGTTTTTCTTTAAGCTTATAGTAGTAGCCTAATAAATTTGTAGTAAGCTTATAGTAATAACTTATAAATTATAGTAATCTCTATAAATACACTAGTTATAACGCATAGAAGATTCTAGTTAGTATAACTTAGATTAATCTAAGGCATCTAAATTCCTATAAGAAAGGGTAATTTCTCCTTTCTTTTCCCTCTTTTATTCTTTTCTTTAAGCCTCTTATTAACTTATAAGTCCCTTACTAATATAATAGCTACTATAACACTACTTATTATATAATATTAACTACTAACTATTATAGCTTAAGCTATTATATCCTATACTACTACTATTAAAAATCCTACTATTAAGCTATCTATAAGGGAAGAACCTTATAATTATTAAAGACTATATAAGTTTACTACTTCTTTATTACTTTTTTATTACTAACTTAGAGCTAGTTTAATAAAAATTCCTTATATATATTATACCTAGTGGTTAGCTATTTAGAATATAGCTCTAAGGGATAATAATAAAGATAAATAGCCTTAGTATATTACTAAGGAAAGCTTACTCTAACTAAATATAGTTACTCCTCTAGTATAAACTTACTACTAGCTTACTACTATTATTACTAATATTTAGCTTTTTATAGGTAATTCTCTGAAATACTATTATTATGCTTAAAATAATAAGACTTATATTAGGGTAAGTTAAGCCTTAAGGGATTACCTCTTAATTACTACTAACTCCTTACTAGTATTCTATTTAAATTATAAAGCTATATAAATAACTTTAGGATATTCTTTATAACCTTCTAGACCTATATATATTAATTACGCTAGCTAGCTCTATGTAGGGCTAGTACTAGTACTCCTGCTACTTCGTTAAAGGAAAACCCTTAAATAGGAAGAAAAACCCTTATATCTATATTTAGGCTAACGCTAACCCTACACTAGGCTTGCGTTGCGTTATATATAGCCTATTATAGGTATTTATTACTAGCTTATACTAGCCTTATCCTAATAAGGAGAAAAGAAAAGAAAGAAAGGAGGAAAATCCCTAGTTCTAGGCCTTACCTAGCTTTATCCTAGGTTTACTCTAGCACTACTCTAGGCCTCTTATACTATCTTATAGTATGCTAGATTTAGTTTTATAGTAGTAATTTACTTCTCTTTTACTTTTTAGCTAGCTTTTCTATAGCCTTACTTTTTAGCCTTCTCTAGCTTAGGTCTAGCTTATTAGTCTAAGGAAGTTAGAGCACCTAATATTATTTATCTTCTATAGTAAGGGTATAGGTTTAGTTTAATTCCTAGATATTTCTAGGCCTAGGTCTCCTAGGTATTATCTAACTAGATTTTTATCTTATATTCTTCTTTCTTTATTAATATCTATAATTTAGCCCCCTATATAAGTATAAGAAGGGTTCCTCTCCCTAGAGAGGTCTTCCTTCTTTTCTCTTTTTATTAAACTTCCTATAGGTTCTTTTCTTCCTTAGAACTACCTAAGGCACTCCTAGGCTAGTGTTAGCCTAAATACTAATATTACTATAAATCTATTAAGTTATCTAATAAAATAGCGCTAGCTACTATAAGTACTCTTATATTCTATGCTTATCTAGCTTTAATCTATTTAGGAAAACTCTAAAAATAAGTAATATCCTTAAAAGTCTTTAACTAAGAAGTAGCTTAAGTAAGCTATAGCTAAGGATTTAAAGGTATAACCCCTCTAGCCCTAACCTACCTCTATTCTAATACTAATTTACTATAGTTAGGTAATCCTTATAGGATCTAATATATCTCTTATAAATCTTAATTAATTAACTACCCTAGGCACTAGTGCTATAATATTACTAGTAAGTTAGATCTATCCTAGCTTAGAAGTAAGGCTAACTATTTTATATAAGGCTAGCTACTAATACCTATTTTAACTACTAGGTCTATAACTATAGATATTTAAAGGTAGTTAGTGCCTTTATTCTAGGCTAGATCTAGTGCTAATTTACTCTTAGCCTAACTTAAGTAATTAATAAAATAAGCACTAATAGCTAGTAAAAGTTTAGGTAGCTATAGTTACTAGGGGTAATATAAGTACTACTATTCTAGTTTACTATTAAGTCTAGTCTAGGTCTAATAGTTCTATAAGTCCTAGATAACTATTAGGATTATATAAAGAAGCTTTATACTAGTAATTAAAGTAAGAAGAAGTGTAGTGCCTTTACTATAGGTTTAGGCTAGTCTAGTGCTAGAGGAGAATAATATAATAAGGTTATCTTTTAGCTATAATATCTAGATGCTTATACTATAGAGATAAACTATCTTCTAGCTACTACCCTACTTACTAAGGGGTAGGCTAAGGTAATAGAGGGGGTAATTCTAGTCCTAGAGAAGGAGTAATTAGTTAGGTAGTTATAGCTTAGTAAAGGGGTAGAGATAGACTAGTAGGGTTTATAATACCTAGTGTTATATATTTAAGATTAATCTAATAATAGTTCTAGAATTATAATTCTATAGCTAGCTGTCAAGGCTTTTGGCTTGGGAGTGAATAACAGAGTGAAGGTTAGATTGAAGTGTCGTAGCTATTGATCTGCTAGCTAGGGTGGGTGCTTGAAAGGTTTAATCTCTGGCCCTTTCCCTTTGTTTATGGGAAAGCCCCTTTAAATAGCCCGTAGCTCTCACGTGACTAGCCCGCAGCTAGCCCTTAGCTCCGTGCCCCGCTAGGTTCTACCCTCATCGATGCCGTCGCCACCCTCATGGATGCCGTCGCTGTTCTGCTCCTGACACTAGCCTACCGCTAGCTCTAAACTATATAATCTTATATCTCTCCCTAGTTATTTACTATATCTATATCCTAGCTATTAGTTCTAGCGCGTTAAAAGCGCCCTAGCTTTAGCTCCTTCTCTTTACTATGTATATTAGCTACTAGTTCTTATGCTAATATATAGTATTAGAGTTATTTTATACTAAGGAACTATTTAGCTATAGCTCTTGCCTTAGGGAAGTAGTTTAGGGCTAGCCTTACCTCCTATATATCTCTAGGCTAGTGTAATTAAGGGCATTAGTAATTATATTTAGGGTAGTTAACTATAATATAATATTAGTCTTTAACTACTTTATTATAGCTATATAGCAGTAAGTTTACCCTAGGGATACCTCTTTAAAAAGGAACTTATTAAGACTAATCTTTCCTATATATAGTTAGAACTTAACCTTTAATACTTTTTCCGCACCGATCTAAAGGTCCAGAATCGCCTCTAAAATACAAACCACATTAATATTCGAATTCCTTACCTCCGTTTACCCCTCCTATAATATTGCATTGCGATAGAGCTAGAGGTAGGTGTAAGGGCAAGATGCTAATAGTAATTAACGCTAGAGAAAGGGGCTAGCATAGAGCTATCACTACCTAAATATAGGAATAGGGTAATTTAATGCCTATAGACACGAAGATAACCTAATAATAGATTAGATATAATTTAAGTACCTAGATAACACGAAATTCTATAATAAGATTACTAGCCTTATCCCTAGTAATAAAGTCTTCTAAGTTTAGAGTATTATAAAGGCTATAGCTCGCTAGGTAGTAAACCATGCTTACGCTAAAATAAGAGCTATAAATAATAATAGTAGTAATAATAATAATAATATTTATATTACTAAAGAAGCCCTTAAAGTAGCCCTTAAGAAGGCTATTAGGGAAGAAGCTAAAGGAACTAATATACTAACCTAGGTAAGCATTATAGCTAGACTAGTATTAAGAAGGCTAAATAATAAAACCCCCTTATAGGTCCTAGGTAAATAATATAGAGAAGTACTTATTAAAGGTAATATAATTTAGGAAACACTCTAATCCTAAGGCGCTAAAGATATAATAACTATAGTAAATAAAGCTACTAGCTAAACTATAGCTATAGTAGCTAGAAGACTCCTTAGTAAAGATATAATTATTACCTTTAAAGGAAACGTAGCCTAATATAGAGAGGACTAAAAATAGATTACTAAAGTATTTAGTCTAGAAGTAGCCCTTTACTACTATATACTTAGTATTATAGTTAAGGGATTCCTAATAAAGTATATATCTATTAAGAACCTTATAACTAAGATTAGAAAAGTAAATAAAGTAAATATAATTAAGGTAACTATAAGGCACCCCTAAGTAGAAAATATATAGCATACTACCCTAATCCTAAGACTAGTAAAAGTAAAAGACACTAATAAGATATACTAAGATAAAATAGTCTTTAAAGTAAAGCTATTCTAGACTAAACTATATAATAAGACCTTATAACCCTAATAATACTATAACTACTTCTAAACTAGCTATATTATAAAGTTTTATAAGGTAGCCCTAAGGTATAGTAAGTATAAAGCTAGCTAATATAAGGAAGGAGAAATATTATACCTAATAATTAGTAAATAACTAAAGGAAAACTATATCTTATATTCTAGCCTATACCTAGCGTAGTTAAGGGACTACCTTATCCTAAAAGAGAAGTAAAATATAGTAAAAGTAAGCTACCTAGAGTAATTATTATAATTTACTAGTAACTCCTTAGATAAAAGCCTAATACTACCCTATAAGAGAACTAGTATAGCTATAGCACCTATTATTATAGTAGGTAGGAAAGAGAATACCTTATAAATATAAAGAGGAGTGCTAAATAGCCTAGGGTAAGGAGTATTATATAATATATATCTTAAAATAAGGCTAGAATAGAGCTAGTATAAGATAGTAAAGACCTACTACCCCTTAATTAATATAGTAATATTATAAGTTCTCTTTTAGAATATAAATAAGAAGAATAGCCTAATATATATAGCGCTCTAATACTAAACTAATATAGATATAATAGTAATCTAAGAGTAAGAGCATATAAGGCACCTATAGCCCCTAGCACTAGGCCTTACCTAATTCTAACTAGCACACTATAAGGGATAGAATATAGTATATATAAATAAGAAGCATAATATAGAGTTATAAATAGCCTAGGGAGAACCTAACTAGTTACTAGTAGAGATAAAAGGTATAAATATCTACTCCCTTTACTTAGAAGGATATATAGATAACTAGAACATACCTATCCGCACTTTTAATATAGAAAAGCCCTATAGCTAAAGTGTTTTTATAAGAGACTTTAACTAAAAACACTCTCTCTAGGATAGCCTAGATAGAATAACTAGAGGAGTAAAGGAACTACTAGACCTTATAAGCTAGTAAAGGCTTAGTCTAGTAATACCCTAAGAGGAACCTATAAGATAATATAAAGAAGATAGAGATAGCACTATAGATCTAGTATAGGTAACTCTAGATATCTAAGTTTACTATAATAGTATAAAAGACCTTATAGGCTCTAACTATATTCTATAGCTAATTAGTATTTTTACTAAGGAGTAAGAAGGTGCTTAGCTTACCCTTAAATATACCTAGACTATAATAAATAGACTATAGGTAAAGGCAGAAGTAGTGGTATAACTCTAAGCGGAAAACACACTAGACCTAAAAGATAAGGAAGGAATTAATATATATATATATATATATTATTTACGCTAGCTAGCTCTATGTAAGGCTAGTACTAGTACTCCTGCTGCTTCGTCAAAAGGGAAAACCCTTAAATGGGAAGAAAAACCCCTTATATCTATGTTCAGGCCGACGCTAACCCTGCACCGGGCCTGTGTTATGTTATGTGTGGCCTATTGTAGGTGTTTGTTGCTAGCTTACGCTAGCCTTATCCTAATAAGAAAAGAAAGAAGAAAGGAAAAAGGAAAATCCTAGGTTCTAAGCCCTGCCTAGCTCTGTCCTAGGTCTGCTCTAGCACTGCTCTGGGTCTATTATACTATCTTACAGTGTGCTAGATTCGGTTTCGCAGTAGTGATTTACTTCTCTTTTACTTTTTAACCAGCTCTTCTATAGCCCCACTTTTTAGCCTTCTTTAGCCTAGGTCTAGCTTATTAGTCTAGGGAAGTTAAAGCACCTAATATTATTTATCTTCTGTGGTAGGGGTGTGGGTTTGGTTTAATTCCTAGCTGTTTCTAGGCCTAGGTCTCTTAGGCGTTAACTAACTAGATTCTTATCTTATGTTTTTCTTTCTTTATTAATATCTATAATTTAGCCCCCTATATAAGTATAAGAAGGGTTCCTCCCCTAGAGGGTTTTCCTTCTTTTCTCTTTTTTATTAAACTTCCTATAGGTTCTTTTCTTTCTTAGAGCTGCCTAAGGCGCTCTTAGGCTAGTGTTAGCCTAAATGCTAACGTTACTGTAAATCTATTAAGTTATTTAATAAGATAGTGCTAGTAGCTATGAGTACTCCTATGTCCTATGCTATTCTAGCTCTAATCTGCCTAGGAAACTCCTAAGAATAATTACTACCCTTAGAAGTTATTAACTAAGAAGTAACTTAAGCAAGCTATAGCTAAAGATCTTAAGGTATAACCCTGCTACCCCTACACTAAGTTTACTCTAAGTCTAACCTATAATAGTTAGGGGATCCCTATAGGATCTAATGTGTTTCCTACAAGTCTTAGTCTATTAACTATCCTAGGCATTAATGCTATAATATTACTAGTGAGTTAACTCTATTCCGGTTTAGAGGCAGGGCTAACTGTTTTGCGTAGGGCTTGCTACTAATGCCTATTTTAATTATTAGGTTTAAAACTGCGGTTGCTTAAAGGTAGGTAGTTAGCACCTCTCTCCTAGGCCTAGTCCTATGCTAATTCACTCTTAGCCTAATTTAACTAGTTAGCGAAATAAGCACTAGTAGTTAGTTAAGGTCTAGGTGGCTATAGTTACTAGGGGTAATGTGAGTGCTACTACACTAGTTTGCTATTAGTTCTAGTCTAGGTCTAATGGTTCTCTAGGTCCTAGATAATTATTAGGATTACGTTAAGAAACTCTATGCTAGGAATTAGAGTAAAAAGAAGCAGAGTGCTTTTACGGCGGGTCTAGGCTAGTCTAGTACTAGGGAGATTAGTATAATAAGGTTATCTTTTGGTTGCGGCGCCTAGATGCCCGCGCTACGGAGATAAACTGTCTCCTAGCCGTAGCTTTGCTTGCTAAGGGGTAGGCGAAGGTAATAGAGGGGGCAATTCTAGTCCTAGAGGAGGAATAAACGGTTAGGTGGTTATAGCTTAGTAAAGGGGCAGGGGCGGACTAGTGGGGATTTTAATACCTAGTGTTTTTAGTAGTTAAGATTAATCTAATAATAGTTCTAGAATTATGATCCTATAGCTAGCCTGCCGCTGGTTCTAAACCGCGTAGTCCCGCGCCTCTCCCTAGTTATCTATTATATCTATATCCTAGTTATTAGTCCTAGCGCGGCGAAAGCGCCCTAGCTCTAGCTCTTCCTCCCTCCTACGTATATTAGCTACTAGTTCCTATGCTAATGAGTAGTATTAGAGTTATTTTGTGCTAAGGAACTATTTAGCTATAGCTCTTACCTTTAGGGGTAGTTTAGGGCTAGCCTTACCTCCTGTGTGTCTCTAGGCTATTGCGATTAGGGGCGTTAGTAATTATATTTAGGGTAGTTAACTATAATATAATATTAGTCCTTAACTGCTCTGCTATAGCTGCATAGGGGCGAGTTTACCCTAGGGATGCCTCTTTAGAAGAGGAATTTATTAAGGCTAATCTTTCCTATGTGTAGTTAGACTATGGTTAAGGAGACGTGTTTTTCTAGTCCTGTGTGGAATCTTTGGATTTCCTTTGGGTTATGAGTTAGTGGTTAGTCCTCGGTTAGCTCTCTCGCGAGCCTATGCCGCCCCGGGCGTTCCCTGCTGTGCCATTTGTCCTAGCGTTGTCTCCATTCCTCATGTAATTCCGCCACTGGCTCGTTGTTCCTAGGGGGTAATATATATATAATATAGCTTATTATAAACCTCTAATAGATAGTAAAACTAGTAGCCCTATAGAAGCGCTAAGAACTCCCTAGCCTAGAGGCATAGTGGTTAAGGAGAATAAAAAGGTAATTACTAAAGCTAGATAAGCTAAGAGATAATAAAGGTAGTAAAAGACTAAAGTAAACTAGTAAGCCTTCTCTAAGGTAAATAATAACTAGGAATAAATAGTTAGGAAAGAAAAAGGAATATATAAAGAGAAGCCCTATAAAAGCTAATATATAGGAAAAGGATAGTAGAGTTTAGAGACTAGAGAGATAGGCCTAGCTTTAAAGCTAGGCCCCTAAAGCTCCCTAGACTTCTAGACCTAGAAAGAACTAATAATAATCCTAATCTAGCTATTACCTATAAGAATAAGGCAAGTATACTTATATAAAGGTTCTTCCCTAAGCCTATAGTAAACCTCTCCTATATCCTAGACCTCTCCTTCCTAGAGCTTAATAATATACTAGTCCTAGATAAAGAATAGTTTAGAGTAAGAGATATTAGAAATATCCTATTAAATATAGCTAGCTAGAAAGCCCTAGGAGATAATAAACTTCTAGTAGGCCTTATTAAGGCCTATAATAAACTAGCTAAAGAAGCTATAGTATACTTACTAAACACTATCCTTAAAGTAAGATATTTTTAGTATAGTTCTAAACTATATAAGTAGTAGTAATTAGGAAGCTAGGAAAAATCACTAAGGAGATAAGAAGGGCTAATATATAGAGACCTATTTTACTACTAAATATAGTAGGAAAGATTATAAAAGTAGTAATTATAAGGTAGCTTATAGCCTTTACTAAGGCTAAGGGCCTCCTCCCTAAGCTATAAATAGGAAATAGGGTAAATAGATTAATAAAAACTATAATTAGAGTCCTTATAGAATACATAAGAGAGGCTTAGGGCAGAGGTAGCATTGCCTTATTAGCATAAATAGATATCTTATCTATATTTAATAGAGTTAGCTACCTATATCTTATCTATATTTTAATCTAAATAAGCATACCACGCTAGCTAATAGCTATAATATATAGCTTCCTTATAGATAGAATAAGCTAGCTTAGCTTTAATAGCAAACTCTTAAGACCTTTTAGATAAAGGTAAGCACCCTATAAGGCTTATCTCTCTTACTAATCCTCTTCCTACTTTACTTAGCAAAGCTCTATATATACCTCTAAGCTATCCTAGGTATAGTGGTAATAGGATTTATAGATAATATAAACATAGTAGCGTTTAGAAAAACACTATATAAACCTAGAAAAGGCTTAAAGCTATATAGAAAGTATGTAAAAATAGGTAAAAAGCAGGAGTAAAGTTTAACCTAGTAAAGACTAAACTTATATACTTTAGTAAAGTATACTAACCCCTATAGGCTAGGGTCTAACTTAGTATAGATAAGATAGCGCCTATAGAGTTATATAGATTCCTTAGAGTCTAGGTTAATAGGAAACTTAATTAGAGTGCTTATAAGAATATCCTAAAAGTAAACTAGCCTAGTAGTAGCTTACACTCTCCTTACTAGTAGTATTAGCTTAGGGTTATAGCTTTAGAGATACCTAACTCCTATATACATAGGTAGTCTAGCCTATCCTTACCTATAGGGTAAGCGCTTACTATACCCTAACTAAAAAGGGTAAAAAGCTAAGAGAAGTAGTTAAAAGCTTTATAATAGACTAATTAGCCTGCCTCTAAATTATAGCTAGTGTATTTAAGGCTATACCTATTACCTAACTAAAGGTTAAGACTTATATCCCCCTAGATCTATACCTAAATAAGATAAAACAGAAGTTTAAAGAGAGAATTATAGAGAGCGAAATAGCTATAATAATCTAAACCACTACTAATATAGTATAGTTAGTATTATACTATAGATAAAGACCCCCTAGGAGTAATAAACTAGTAGCGGAATTACATAAGGAATAGAAGCAATACTAGGATAAATAGTATAGTAAGGAATGCCTAGGATAGCATAGACTTATAAGAGAGCTAACTAAGGATTAATTACTAACTTATAACCTAAAGGAAATCTAAAGATTTTATATAGGCCTAGAAAAGTATATTTCCTTAACTATAGTCTAACTATATATAGGAAAGATTAGTCTTAATAAGTTCCTCTTCTAAAGAGGTATTCCTAGGGTAAACTCACTGCTATATAGCTATAGTAAAGTAGTTAAGGACTAATATTATATTATAGTAAACTACCTTAAATATAACTACTAACGCCCCTAAACACGCTAGCCTAGAGATATATAAGAGGTAAGGCTAGCCCTAAACTACTCCCTAAAGGTAAGAGTAATAGCTAAATAGTTCCTTAGTATAAAATAACTCTAATACTACTTATTAGTATAAGAACTAGTAGCTAATATATATAGTAAAGAGAAGGAGCTAGAGCTAGGGCGCTTCTAGCACGCTAGGACTAATAGCTAAGATATAGATATAGTAAATAACTAGGAGAGATATAAGATTATATAGTTTAAAGCTAGTAGTAGGCTAGCTAAAGAATTATAATTCTAGAACTATTATTAGATTAATTTTAAATATATAACGCTAGGTATTATAAGCCTTACTAGTCTACCTCTACCTCTTTACTAAGCTATATTTACCTAACTAATTACTTCTTCTCTAGGACTAGAATTACCCTTTCTATTACCTTAGCCTACCCCTTAGCAAGTAAGGCTATAGCTAGGAGATAGTTTATCTCTATAGCGTAAGCGTCTAGGCATTATAGCTAAAAGATAACCTTATTATATTATTCTTTACTAGCGCTAGACTAGCCTAGGCCTATAGCTAAGGCACTACGCTTCTTCTTACTTTAATTACTAGTATAAAGCTTCTTTATATAATCCTAATAGTTATCTAGGACTTATAAAACCATTAGACCTAGATAAGACTTAATATTAAACTAGAATAGTAGTACTTATACTACCCTAGTAACTATAGCTACCTAAACTTCTACTAGCTACTAGTGCTTATTTTATTAACTACTTAAGTTAGGCTAAGAGGAATTAGCACTAGATCTAGCCTAGAATAGAGGCACTAACTACCTTTAAATATCTATAGTTATAGACCTAGTAGTTAAAATAGGCGTTAGTAGCTAGCCCTATATAAAACAGTTAGCCTTACTTCTAAGCTAGGATAGATCTAACTTACTACTAATATTATAGCACTAGTGCCTAGGGTAGTTAATTAATTAAGATTTATAAGAGATATATTAGATCCTATAGGGATCCCTTAACTATAGTAAATTAGCATTAGAATAGAGGCAGGCTAGGGCTAGAGGGGTTATACCTTTAAATCCTTAGCTATAGCTTACTTAAGCTACTTCTTAGTTAAAGACTTTTAAGGATATTACTTATTTTTAGAGTTTTCCTAGGTAAATTAAAGCTAGATAAGCATAGAATATAAGAGTACTTATAGTAGCTAGCGCTATTTTATTAGATAACTTAATAGATCTATAGTAATATTAGCATTTAGGCTAATACTAGCCTAGAGCGCATTAGGTAGCTCTAAGGAAAAAGAACCTATAGGAAGTTTAATAAAAAGAGGAAAGAAGGAAAACCCCTCTAGGGAGAGGAACCCTTCTTATACTTATATAGGGAGGGGCTAAATTATAGATATTAATAAAGAAAGAAGAATATAAGATAAAAATCTAGTCTAATAATGCCTAGGAGACCTAGGCCTAGAAATGGCTAGAATTAAACTAAACCCATACCCTTACTATAGAAGATAAATAACATTAGGTGCTCTAACTTCCCTAGACTAATAAGCTAGACCTAGGCTAGAGAAGGCTAAAAAGTAAGGCTATAAAAAGCTAGCTAAAAGTAAAAGAGAAGTAAATTACCACTACGAAACTAAATCTTATATGCTATAAGATAGTATAATAGGCCTAGAGTAGTGCTAGAGCAGACCTAGGATAAAGCTAGGTAAGGCTTAGAACCTAGGATTTTCCTTTTTCTTTCTTTCTTTTCTTCTTATTAGGATAAGGCTAGTGTAAGCTAGTAATAAACACTTATAATAGGCCACACATAACGTAACGCAAGCCTAGTGTAAGGTTAGCGTTAGCCTAAACATAGATGTAAGGGGTTTTCTTCCTATTTAAGGGTTTCCCTTTTAACGAAGCAGTAGGAGTACTAGCACTAGCCTACATAGAGCTAGCTAGCGTAAATAATATATATATATATATTATTTACGCTAGCTAGCTCTATGTAGGGCTAGTACTAGTACTCCTGCTGCTTCGTCAAAAGGAAAACCCTTAAATAGGAAGAAAAACCCCTTACATCTATGTTTAGGCTAACGCTAACCCTACACTAGGCCTGCATCGCGTTGTATGTGGCCTATCGTAGGTGTTTGTTACTAGCTTACGCTAGCCTTATCCTAATAAGAAAAGAAAGAAAAGGAAAAGGAAAATCCTAGGTTCTAAGCCCTGCCTAGCTCTGTCCTAGGTCTGCTCTAGCACTGCTCTAGGCTTATTATACTATCTTATAGCGTACTAGATTTGGTTTTATAGTGGTAATTCACTTCTCTTTCACTTTTTAGCTAGCTCTTCTATAGCCTTACTTTTTAGCCTTCTCTAGCCTAGGTCTAGCTTATTAGTCTAGGGAAGTTAGAGCACCTAATATTATTTGTCTTCTATAGTAAGGGTATGGGTTTGGTTTAATTCTAGCCGTTTCTAGGCCTAGGTCTCTTAGGCGTTAACTAACTAGATTCTTATCTTATGTTATTCTTTCTTCGTTAATATCTATGATTCAGCCCCTATACGAGTATAAGAAGGGTTCCTCCTCTCGGAGGGTCTTCCTTCTTTCCTCTTTTTCATCAAACTTCCTGTGGGTTCTTTTCTTCCTTAGAGCTGCCCGAGGCGCTCCCGGGCAATAATATATATATATAGTTAGACTATAGTTAAGGAGATATATTTTTCTAGGCCTATGTAAAATCTTTAGATTTCCTTTAGGTTATTAGTTAGTAATTAGTCCTTAATTAGTTCTCTTATAAGCCTATGCTACCCTAGACATTCCTTACTATACTATTTATCCTAGTATTATCTCTATTTCTTATATAGTTTTACCACTAGCTTATTACTCCTAGGGGAGGTCTCTATCTATAATATAATACTAACTATACTAAGTTAGTAGCGGTTTAGATTATTATAGCTATTCCACTCTCTATAATTCTCTCTTTAAACTTCTATTTTATCTTATTTAGGTATAGATCTAGGGGGACGTAAGTCTTAACCTCTAGTTAAGTAATAGGTATAGCCTTAAACCTACTAGCTATAATTTAGAGATAGGTTAATTAGTCTATTATAAAGCTTTTAACTACTTCTCTTAGTTTTTACCCTTCTTAGTTAGGGTATAGTAAGCGCTTGCCCTATAGGTAAGGATAAGCTAAACTACCTATATATATAGGAGTTAGGTATCTTTAAAGCTATAACCCTAGGCTAATGCTACTAGTAAGGAGAGTGTAAGCTATTACTAGGCTAGTTTACCTTTTAGGATATTCTTATAAGTACTCTAATTAAGTTTCCTATTAACCTAAACTCTAAGGAACTTATATAACTTTATAAGCACTATTTCCTTTATACTAAGTTAAACCCTAGCCTATAGGGGTTAGTATGCTTTACTAAAGTATTATTATAGACTTAAGCTTAGGAGCTCGGGTTATGTCTTAGGTCTAGAGAGGGCGCGCAAAGGTTCCGGAAAGAACGCGTAAAGGACGCGGACTATAAGCGAATAGGTTAGGGCTTTACCTAGGCCTATGTAACCTACACACACACTAGTATAAAGCTAGTTCCTATGTAATACCTAGCTTAGTTTAATCCTTTCTCTCTAAGGATAATAATATCTCTTAGAATGCTTATATATAGTTACCCTAAGGCTAGTTTATAATATTTATTATCTTTTACTATAGAGGCATAGTAGCTAATAGATATACTGCTACTAGTAGATAAGATAAAGACTAATAAAATAGTAACCTTATAAGAGCTTATTACTTAGTAATTAAAATAAATTTAAGACCTTACTAATAAGCAAAGATCTAACTTTTTTATTTAACCTATTAAGCAAAAACCCTTACTAATAAAACCCCTATTTAATAGTAAAAGGGTCTTATTTATAGCATAGCAAAACCTAATATTTTATAAGCTAGATATAGATAAGGGGTTTATTAGGTCCTAGTAGGACTAATAGTGCTTTATTTACTAGAACCTATTACTAAAGGTCTAGGTATAAGTGTCAGGAGCAGAATAGCGACGGCATCCATGAGGGTGGCGATGGCATCGATGAGGGTGGAACCCAGCGGGGCACGGAGCTAAGGGCTAGCTACAGGCTAGTCACGTAAGAGCTATGGGCTATTTAAAGGGGCTTTCCTATAAACAAAGGGAAAGGGCTAGAGATTAAACCTTTTAAGCACCTACCCTAGCTAGTAGATTAATAGCTATAACACTTTAATCTAACCTTTACTCTATTATTTACTCCTAAGCTAAAAGCCTTAACAAATTAATCTCTCTTCCCTTTAGGGTAATAGACTATTAGTTAGATTAAGATATCTAGAATTTATTACATAGTAACCTAATTAGGTAGTAGCTATAATAACGCTATAGATAAGTAAGAGAATATTATATTTCTAAACCTAACTAGAGTAGTCTACTAGTCCCTATTAGATAACTAGTAAAGCAAAATACTTATTAATAATAAGGAGGTAACACTAAATTAGCGCCTTAAAGAAGTAGTAACCTAGATATATATTATAGAAAAGAGATAGAAACTTATCTAATTATAGCAAAACCTATAGATAATAGAAGAAGCTATGTCCTTAGGTAACTTAGACATAGGACCTATAAATACCTCTCCTTTAGTACCTTAGGTAGCACTTATTACGTAGTGATATAGCCTTATAAAGATATAATTAAAAGCACCTATATATAAAGGGAATACTTTTAAGAGTCTTTAGAATTTCCTAGCGAATTTAAACGTAGCTTTTACTATAGATTATAGAACCTTTATAGATAATATAACTAAGGTTACCTATACTAGTAGCTACCTAGCAGATAACATAAAGTAATAATAGATGTGTTATATAGCTATAGATAGTTATGTAAATTACTAGGGTTATACCTAGGATAGATTTATAGATTAGTTAAAGATAGGAACTATAGATAAGAATGCATAGTGCTTAGAAGCAATAAGGACGTTAATAGGTCTTAGATAAGAAAATTACTAATTATTCTAAATGTTTATAAAGATCTAGAGTAAGGCAAAGGCTAAGCTACCTAAAGTAATTCCTAAATGCCTATAAATCTATATATTTATTAATAGCCTTAATAACGCTATAAAGAAGTAAGTACTTAGCTAAGAGTTCCCTAAGAGTTAGACCTACCTAGTAGGCTAAGGAAGAAAGGCAAAGATTATAACTAAAGAAGACTAATTAAGTAATTAAGGTAATAATAGTTAGAAAAGATAATAATGTTTTACTTTACTAGAAAGGCTATAGTAATAAAGTAATAATAGAAAGATAAATTTGCTATTTATATGTTTTAAGTATAGTAAGCTAGGACACGCTTTACTAAGCTACACTAAACTAGATTACTTTATTTATAAGAGAAGTAACTATATAATAGAGACGCATAAGAGTAGCTATAACTAGGCTAGAGATAAAGACTTATTAGACTTAAATAAGACCCTATTAGCTTTATATAACCCTAGGAAGATACTCTTATTAAATTATTACCTAAAGATCTAAGACTAAGAGTTAAGGTAAAGTTATAGTAAGAATATAAATAGGTAGCTATAAAGGCACTGTTTAACCCTAGTGTAACCTATTTAATTATTTACCTAAAGTTACTAATAGTAGTTAATTAGGCTAATATAAAAAGGATAATATAACCCTTAAGAGTGCTACCCTTACTAAAATTAAGCATTAAGGGATCTTATTATAAACCTTATTAATTAAGGATAGTATAGGCTACGTAAGAATGTGTTAAGTTAGCTATTATATAGCTAATACTAGTAAAGACCTATTATTAGGGCATAACTAGGCAGTTATATATAAACTAGTAATTATATCCTAGATAGATAGTTACTAGAGATACCCTATTACAAAAGAATATCTTAGACTAGTAGTAGGGATATAATAGGTATATAAGGAGGTAAAACGCGCTTATATTAGATTTATCTTATAGGGGATAATAACTAAAATTATATAAAAGATAATAATATCTTAATAGTAAATAAAGATAGGCCCTATAATAACCTAGTAACTATAGAGATAAGTAAAGCCTATAAGTTAACTATATAAATACCCTAAGCCTATAAGGAGTTTAAGGATATCTTTTAAATAAACTTATAGGTATTCTCCCTATACTAGGTAGCTAAACTTATACTATTAAATTAGAAGAGAGGAAAATACCCTTATAGGGACTAATATATAATTTAGTAAAAAGGAGCTAGAAGTGCTCTATAAGTACTTAGTAAGCACATAGTAAAAGGAATAGATTTAAAGATCTATTAGCCTAGCTAGAGCCCTAATATTATTTATGCTAAAGAAAGGAGGAAAATTACGCCTCTATGTGGATTATAAAGCCCTTAATAGGATTACTATTAAAGATAAAGCGCTATTACTACTAATTATAAAGATCTTAAACTAATTAAAGGGAGCAAAGGTTTATATAAAATTAGACCTTAAAGATACGTACTACTAGCTATATATCTATAAGGGTAATAAGTGGAAAACAGCGTTCTAATATAGATACAGTTACTTTAAATATCTTATAATGCCTTTTAGACTAGTTAATGCACCTATAACCTTTTAAGAATATATTAATAATGCCCTTAAAGGCCTTATAGATATAATTTGCGTTATGTATTTAGATAATATTCTAATCTATAGTAGTAATATAACTACGCATAAGGGGCATGTAAAATAAGTCCTTTAGAAGCTCTAAGAAGTAAGCCTCTTTATTAACCTAGAAAAGTGCAAATTCTTATATAAGGAGGTTAAATTCCTAGGCTTTATTATATCTAAAGAAGGAATTATAATAGAGCCTACTAGAATTAAGATAATAGTAACTTAGCTAGTACCTTATAGTATCTTTAATATCTAGTTATTCCTAGGCTTTATAGGATTTTATAGATAGTTTATTAAAGGCTATAGTAAAATAGTTATCCTATTAACTAATTAACTCTAAGGAGACTAACTAGCAAAGTTTAAGCTAAATCCTAATAAGTTAGTTATGTTTAAGGAGTTATAAAAATAATTCTAAGAGGCGCTAATTTTAGTGCACTTTAATTTACTAGCCCTATTAAGGGTTAAGATAAATGCCTTAGGATATGCACTTAGGGCTATCCTAGTGTAGTTAGTGCTAGGTTACTAGCACCTAGTAGTATATATATTAAGAAAGTTAAATAAGATAGAGCTACGCTACGTAATACTAGATATAGAGTTACTAGCTATCTAAGAGGTATTCTAAACTTAGAGGCACTACCTTATATACTTAATATATTTAGTTATAGTAGTTATAGATTACTTAAACTATAAGTACCTAGCTATAAAGCTAAAGTTAACTAGTAAATAGGTTATTATGCTAGATAAACTCTATTTATTTAACTTTATAATTAAATATAAAGTAGGTAAGTTAAACCCTACTAATACTCTATTAAGGAGGTTAGATTATATAAGTAAAAAAGAAAGGTAAAGGTAGTGTCCTTATAATTACTAACCTTTCTTACTAAATTTATAAATAATATACTATAAGAATGCTATAATAAAACTACTAGTATCTAGTGCTCTAAGAAAACGCGGTGTGTTTAGTTTATAAATAATAGGCTATAAGGATACTATAATAAAACTATTAATATCTAGCGCTCTATAAAATCGCCCCTGCCTATTAACTAAATAAGGATAGACTATATACAAGACTAGACCCGCTAGCTAAGGAGTTACTCCTTAGCGGTAGTGTATTAGCTAAGGTCTTCTTAATTTTAAAAACCTAATAGTCTAAATACACTCTAAGGATATTATTATAGCATAAGGGGACTATATATAAGACTAAGCCTACTAGCTAAGGAGTGGCTACCTAGTAGTAGTATAATAGCTAGGGTCTTATTAATTTTAGAAAAGCCTAATAGTCTAAATATATTCTAAGGATATTATTATAGCATAGGGGAACTATATATAAGGCTAAGCCTACTAGCTAAGGAGTTACTACTTAGCAGTAGTATAATAGCTAGGGTCTTATTAATTTTAGAGAAGCCTATTAGACTAAATACGCTTAATATAGGTATTATAGTAAGGAATAGACTATATATAAGACTAAATTTACTAGCTAAGGAGTTATAACCTAGTAGATGTATTATAGCTAGGGTCTTAGCGGTATAGAGAACCTCTTCTAAGTTAAACTCTACTATATTTATAGAAGATATAGAATTAGAACCCCTAATCTAAGTCTTACTTTTAGATATATAATAGAGGGATACCTTTATTATAAAGAAAAAGGCGTTACTATTAAGCAGTAACCTAGATATATTATAGATATAGTCTATTAAACCCTCTAAGCTATTAATATTTAAAAATTAAGTTTTTATCCTATAGGAATAAGAAAAGAAATCCTACTATTAATTTATAATAACCTTACTACTAGGTATTAAGGAGTTACTAGAACTCTTTAATAAGTTACTAACTAATATTTTTAGCTAGGAATAAAAAGAGATATTAAGGTATATATATATATACTTATATTAGCTATTAAGTTTTAAAACTATAAATATATAAACCTTATAGTAAGCTAGTTATACTACTAGTGCTAGATTACCCTTTTAAGAATTATTAATAGATTTTATTACTAAACTCCTACTAGTTAAGGATTAGTAAGGTAGAATATATAATATAATCCTAGTGGTAGTTAATAGATTTACAAAATATAGTATTTATATCCCTATGTCTATGTGGTTAACTAGTAATAGACTAGTAATTATCTTCCTAGAATATATTTTTAAAGATTATAAAGCCCTAGAAGGTATTATTATAAACTAAGGTTTAATATTTACTAGTGGATTTTAGAGAATATTCTGCTACCTCTTAGTAATAAAGTAGTAATTAAGCACTGCGTTTTATCTATAAATAAATAGTTAGATAAAACACTTAAATTAAGTTTTAGAGCACTATTTAAGAGTATTTATATATATAGAGCAGACTAATTAGGTTAATTATCTCCTAATAGTATAGTTTACTAATAATATAAGCGCGTATATAAGTTATAGTTATATACCTATAGAAGCGCTATAAGGGTATAACCTAAGGGGACTAGATTAAGTAGTTATACTAATTCTAATAGTTAATAATTAAGCTAAAAATAGGGTTTTAGAATTAAAGTATAAGTATATAGAGATTAAGTAGCTATTAAGCTACTTATAGGCCTTATAAAAAAGTATTATAATTAAAAGAGAGTACTAATAAAGTTTAATATAGGTAACTATATCTTACTCTTAACTAAGAATATTAATCTATAATACCCTAGCTAAAAGCTAGCTATAAGGTACTTAGGACTATATAAGATTAAGAAAGAAGTTAGCTATTATGGTTTAGCTTATTAATTAAAGTTACCTAAAGGAATGCGCTTATATAATATTTTTAATATTATAAGCTTAGAATCTTTAGAGGAAATCTAAGTAATATAGTTAAAATAACCTTACTATAAGATAACGTTAAAGAGAATTAAAAGGAATTTAAAGTTAAACAAATTATTACTTATAAATATAATAATAAACGGCGTAAATATTTAGTGAAATAGAAGAATTATAATAATTCTAAGAATTCTTAGGTACTACGTAAAGACTTTATAATAAAAGAGGTTATTAAAGACTATAAGCGGTAACTAAGTAGCTAAATCTTAACTTCTTAGCTACTTAATTAACTCTTAATTATAACCTAAAATAATCGTTAGATCGCAGCGATTTAATTAGGGAATAATTCACTTAATAATAATTTAGACTACTAAATAAATCTTATATTTAAAGCAAAAACTTAGCATAGACTTATAGCTATCTAATAGCTAGACTTTAGAGATATATTTAGACTAATTTTTAGTATAGTTTCTAACTTTATTAGCCTTAGACTTATTATTACTAAAGACTTAAACTTATAATTCCTTAGGGAGTTCTAAAGGTTTAATACACATAGGGAGAGTAGCTTAGGTAGTAGTAAACTAGTAATAAGTTAGTAAAGTATAAGCAGTAAAGCTAATAGCACTAACTATAGGGCTATAAGTAGCTATAAATTAAAGATAATTAGCAATTTTAATCTAGGTTTCTAGATTAATAATATTAATTAGCTATAAGAAAGTAGCGTGTTTATTACACTTTACTTCTTAAGAAGCCTTAGCTATAAGACACGCGTAATAAGCTTACCTATATTTATTAGTATTTCTTAAGGCTAAAAGAGTATTATAAAGTTTTTCTTAGCTTATATAAACTCCTAGTAGTATATTAGTAATATTAAAGTAATAGAGTAAAGGGTACTTATATTACTAATATAGTATAGTTCTAGAAGATTATAAAGTATATCCTAAAGCTATTTATATAGCTTTATAATTTTAATAGGATACTAGTAAGGAGTTAATAGTAATTAAGAGGTAATCCCTTAAGGCTTAACTTACCCTAATATAAGTCTTATTATTTTAAGTATAATAATAGTATTTTAGAGAATTACCTATAAAAAGCTAAACATTAGTAATAATAGTAGTAAGCTAGTAGTAAGTTTATACTAAAGGAGTAACTATATTTAGTTAGAGCAGGCTTTCCCTTAGTAATATACTAAGGCTATTTATCTTTATTATTATCCCTTAAAGCTATGTTCTAAATAGCTAATTACTAGGTATAACGTATATATAGAATTTTTATTAAACTAGCTCTTAGTTAGTAATAAAAGAGTAATAAAGAAGTAGTAAACTTATATAGTCTTTAATAATTATAAGGTTCTCCCCTTATAGGATAGCTTAATAGTAAGATCTTTAATAGTAGTAGTATAAGATATAATAGCTTAAGCTATAATAGTTAGTAGTTAATATTATATAATAGTAGCGTTATAGTAGCTATTATATTAGTAAGGGACTTATAAGTTAATAAGAGGCTTAAAGAAGAGAAAGAAAAGAGAGAAAAGAAG
This sequence comes from Epichloe gansuensis, assembly GCA_023658505.1. NCBI lineage: Eukaryota > Fungi > Ascomycota > Sordariomycetes > Hypocreales > Clavicipitaceae > Epichloe > Epichloe gansuensis. Next base: position 7,934,854 of record CP098281.1, read on the forward strand.
GAAGGAAATCGCCCCTTCTTATAGGAATTTAGGCGCCTTAGATTAATCTAAGCTGCTCTAACTAGAATCTTCCATGCGTTATAACTAGTGTGTTTATAGAGATTACTATAATTTACAAGTTATTACTATAAGCTTACTGCGAATTTATTAGGCTACTACTATAAGCTTAAAGAAAAACGGAAGGAGTAGGGTAATCTATACCCTATAGAGTTAAGCTAATTAAAAATTACACTAACTAGTCTAGTTAGGAAGAATCTCTTAGGAAGAATAACCTATAGAGAGGAAGTTAAGAAGTAACTATAACCTAGCTTCTATTAGTAAGTAGTTACTATAAAAAGGCTAATATAGCCTAACGTTATTAATATCACTATATTACTTTATAAAAATCACTATAGTAAGTAGTAATAAAGGAACTCTTATACTTTAACCTAACCCTAAGATAGTACCTTAATGTAATTAAGGATAATTATAGTAAGAGGGAGTATTATATTAGGAGTAGAATAGTAATAGTATCTATAACGGTAGCAATGGTATTAATAAGGGTAGAACCTAGCGAGGCACGGAGCTAAGGGCTAGCTATAGGCTAGTTACGTGAGAGCTATAGGCTATTTGAAGGGGCTTTCCTATAAACGAAGGGAAAGGGCTAGAGATTAAACCTTTAAGCACCCACCCCTAGCTAGCAGATTAATAGCTATAACACTTTAATCTAACCTTCACTCTGTTATTCACTCCCAAGCCAAAAGCCTTGACAATAAGTTACCCCTATTTTAAGAAAGGATACTTAGTGTATTATAATCTATAAAAGTTCTTAAACTACCTTACTAAGATATTTAATAACCCCTATTAATAGGAGCTAGTAATTATAGAGCTTAACTAGATTACGTAATACCTAAATAAGTAATTTAGTAACTTTTACATTTATTTTAAGTAAAAATTAGCGCTAGCTAGGGATTAGATTAGGAGAACTCTATAAAGCTAGCTAAGCTATGCATAGCCCTTAATAAGCAAATAAGGGACTATAGCATTAGATAGGATATATTATAAATAGATTACTTAGTAGTAATAGCTTATTATTAAAGTATCTTATTAGATATTAAGTTATATTAATTAGAGGAGAAGAACTATATGTAAAGGTAAGCGTATATACCTAAGGCCCTTGCCTAGGATAAAGACACTCCTATAATAGATATATAATTAATATACCTAGAATAGGCCTAAAAGGATATAGAAAGTTACTAGGATTTTAGCGTAAGGTAAAGCTAGGTAATAAGGCTAGTAGTAAGTAAGCTAAGTAGGTTAACTAGGCTATGCGTAATATGCGTTATAAGGAGGGTAAATACCTATAGTATAGTTTAGGAAAGCATTTTATTTCTAACTACCCTTTACTTCTACTAAGATATTAGTAAGGAAAACTAGCTATTAATATATATAATATAAAGGATAAGGAAGATAACTCTAAAGAAAAGGAGAAGATAGATATATTAGAAAAGAAAACCCTAGTATTAAGTTATTCAACTAGGGTAGTAAGGAGAATAGATAAAGGGTAGTATAGCAAATAGTTATTACTAATAAGGACTTTAAATAAATCTAGTCTAATATAGATTCTATACCTTTTCTAATTCCTATATTAATTAATAAGACTACCTTTATAGATACTCTTATTAATATAGGCTATAACTACTATACTACTATAAGTAAATACCTTATCTAGAAACTCTAGTTAAAACGCCTGCCTCTCTTAAAGAAGAGATTAGTTTATACTATAGTTAGTGTAAAATAAGGGGAAAAGAGAGTTATAAGAAGAGGTTATATATTACATATATTATCTATTTTTAAGTGGATCTAGATAGATAGGAAACACCTATAGTTACCTATATAATCCTTAGGTTAATAAAGTAACTTATTTTAGGGATACTATAGATAGAATAGAATAAGATTAACTTAGATATAGCGCACTATTAACTTTACGTAGGATTAGCTAATAACCTATAAATTTAGGCATTAACTAATAGGAAGGTTAAGTAACTAACAATATTTATCTTAGGCTTTACCTTTATAGGAATCGTAAGGTATATAAAGAAGCAGAAAGAATATATCTAACTATACGCTACTAGCCTATAGGAAATTATATTAATTCTATAGATAGATACCATACCTAAGGTTATAGAATAGGACCTATTATCCTTATTACTAAGCATGCTATAGGACTTTATAAACCTCTTCCTAGAGAGTAAGGCAAATACCTTACCACTATACTAAGGATAATTAGACTACTATATTTAATTAAAGCGTAACCTAAATAGATCTAAACTAGAACTCCTATAGGCTTTATTATATAATATGCCCTAGTAATACCTCCTTAAAATCTAAAAGTAAGTAACTAATCTTATAGATAAGGGATAAATATAGGCTAGCTTTTCCTTAGTAATAGCCTCTATATTATTAGTAAAGAAACTAGGAGAAGAATAGCGGTTTTATATAAACTACTATACCCTTAATAAGATTATAAAATAGGACTATTACCCCTTACCTCTAGTAAAGGAAATACTATAATTATTATTAGAGGCAAAGTGATTTATAAAGCTAGATATATAAGCAGTGTTTTACTATATCTATATTACTAAGGGTAAGGAACACTAGACTACCTTCTAGATATGTTTTAGATTATTTAAGTAGCTAGTGTGCCTATTTAGCCTAGTAAGCATACCTACTACCTTTTAGAGATATATTAATAGCGCGCTTAGCGAAATCCTAGGGGATTATATAATTACTTATCTTAATAATATCCTTATTTACTTAAGAGGTTCTTAGAAAGACTATATATAAAAGGTTTAAGTAATGCTTATAAGGCTATAGTAAGTAAGGCTAAACTTAGATATAAAGAAATATATTTTTATAATAAAAGAAGTTAAGTATTTAGGGTTTATTATTTATATAGGAAAGAAATTCGCCTAGATAGGGAAAAGATTATAGCTATTTAGGATTAGGAGGCGCTAAAGAGAGTTAAGGGGGTATAAGGGTTTCTTAGGTTTACTAACTTTTATTAGGACTTTATACTATACTTCTTAATAATTATAAGCCCTTTAATTAAACTTATAAAGAAAGGTATTCTATTTTAGTAAATAGATAAATATAATATAGCCTTTAAAGCGCTAAAGATAGCCTTTATATTATATCCTATCCTAATATAATAAGACTCTAATAAGGATACTATAGTAAAAGCTAACTATTTAGGGATAGCTCTAAGGGAATACCTCTTATAGTTTAATAATAAAGGTATCTTATACCTAGTTACTTATTATTCTACTTAACTATAGCTAGCTTAATAGAACTATACTATATATAATAAGAAGCTATTAGTAATTATATTATACCTAAAGGCTTAGTTAGTAGAGCTACGTAGCATTAGTAAGCTATTTATAATACTTATAGACTATAAGAACTTAGAATACTTTATAGCGCTAAGGAAGATATTAGAATAGTAGGTAAGATAGGTAAAGACACTATTACTATTTAATTTTTACCTATAGTATAGGCCTAGCTTATAGGTAGTAAGACTAAATACGCTATTAAGATAGTTCTAAGGGAAGGAGAATAAGGGAGAACTAGAGAAGCTAATTATATAATTAGTAATAACTCTAGGCCTATATAGTTATAAAAGAACTAGACTTATCTCTAGTGTAAACCCTATATTATTATTAGGGAGCGGTAAGGCTAAGGATACTATAAGTAGGTTTATAGGTCTTCTAATAGGGGTAATAATGTTTATAGATATATATCTCTAATCTTTATAAGACTAGTCCTTAGTTTATAATGCTATATATAGGATATAGCTTAAGGTAGTTAGGGAAGGGGCTTAGAAGTTTCTAGAAGCTATAAATATAAGGGAGTAAATAGTAGACTATTAGATTAGCGCTAAAGGTATGCTTTAATTCTAGGGCTAGACTTAGATTCTAAATTAGAAACCCCTTACTATAACCTTAATATAATAGGTTTATAATTTACCCTTACTAGGCTATCCTAGCTATAATATAACTTTTAAGACACTTTAGAGAGATTTCTATTAGGATAGTATATTATAGGGGATTACCTAGTTTATAAGAAACTATTACTATTATAGGGGTAGAAAAGCTGCTAGCTAAGATAAGGCTTATTAAAACTAATCCCTTTACTAAACTATTACTAGTTATAGATCTCTATTAACTTTATAATAGACCTACTAGCTTAATACCTAGATAACCTACGGTTTCTTATAGTTATTATAAATAAACTCTCTAAGTATATCTAGCTAGAAGCTATAATATTAATAGAGGCTAAAGCATACATAGAATAGTTTAAGTAGTGCTAGTAGTAGTTCTATAGCTTTCCTATATAAATTATTATAGATTATAGTTTAGACTAGTTAAGTAATTTTTAGACTATACTTTATAACTAGGTAGGTATATAGTAATTACTATTAATAGCTTATTATCTATAGATAGATAGTAGTATAGAAAGGGTAAATTAAGAGGTTTAGGCTATTCTAAGGGTAATGCTCTTATTTTTATAATTTAAATAGCTAGAATATCTCCTTACTTATTAACTTGCTTTAAATAATAAGGACTTATTAGTAATAGGGATTAGCGTAAATATAGCCCTATATAGTTATGATTTTTTATAATTTTTTTTTCATCGGCAGTGGCCAATGCATCTAAAATTCACACATAACATAAGAATTACTGGCAACACCCAGCCAGTGCAACAATAAACGACCGATTGACAGTACCGCAGTGATAAAAAAGCAGCCCGATGTGGGAACAAGCTTCGAGGGCACGAATACGCCCTATATAGTTATAACCTAGTAATAATTTAAGAACTACTAGATAAGGAGATATCCTATACCTTATTAAAGGGAAGGGCCTAGGCATTCTTATAATATCTTAAGGAGGGCTTAGACCTAATATAAGCTACTATAGCGTTTATTTAGTAATAGTAATAGGAGGAAATAAATAGTAGCTAGCGTTTAGCGAAATGCTTTTAGGTTAGTAACTATATATAGTTAAACCTATGAAATTTTAAGATAAATAGACTATATAAGAAATTAGATTAGGTTATAGCTAAATATAAGGTGCTAGAGGTCCTTATACCTTTAACTATTAAGTTAGATATACTATAGGGACTTTACCCTATTTTCTATATAGATTTAGTATAATAGGTAGCTTCTAATCTATTACCTAGTTAAATATTAGCAGATAAGTAACCCTACTAGAACTAATAATAACTAATACTAACCCTAATCTCTTAGAGTATTAGGTTAAAAAGATACTAGTAGCTAAGAATATAAGAGAATAGGGTTAAACTAGAATATACTAGTTAAATAAAAAGGATATATATAGCTAACTTAGGAATTACTAGAAAATATATAAGATATAAAGGCACTAGATAGATTTAAGGTATAATAGGGTAATATAATAATATATAATAGGCCTAAAAGAGTATATTTTTATTTAACTACTAAGGAATAAGTAAATCTAGTCTTCTTTGCTTTATATATATATTAGCGCTAGTATTTCACTATATTAGAAAGTAATTAGTTCTTAGGGGTAAAAGGAGAAGAAAGAGCTAGGTTATTCTAGTTTAGTCTAAGGGAAGGATAGTAATAAGTAATTAATTAGTAAATAAGGGCTTTATTAAATATACACTACTTAGTAGTAGTATTTTCCTAAATAAAGGTAATATAGGTAAGATTATTATTTATTATAAATATACTATAAAAGAACTCTATTACTATATTATTACTATATTAGGTAAGAGTTATCTACTAGGTAAGCATAAGTGCCTATAATTTAGTAATACCCTAAGCATATACTACCCTAGTAAGGGATAATAAAAGGGTATTACTATAGAGGATTAATATAGGTAGTAGCTAAAATAGTATTAAAATGTTTTTAATAGTAGATAAAGGTTTTTATTAGGATAGCGTAGCATCCCTTTTAAAGATAGTATGCCTTATAGCTAGTATTTTAATAGCTTTTCTAGTAGCTAAAAGGTTTATAAGGTACTTATATATATATCTTAGTTTTAGGTTACCTAAGTATAAGTATAGCTCCTAGCTATATAATTAATAGGCACGCTAATAAGGAAGATAGGCCTAATAAAACCCTAGGGCATACTCTTATATCCCTTTATTATAAAGGTTATTTATATATTAAATATATAGGACCTCTTACTCCTCTTTATTAGAATTATTAGAGTTATTAGAGTTACTCTCTAAGATATAAATACTAAGGTAGTTTAGCTTTTTAGGGAGGGAAGAGGTAGTAATAAGGGGGTATTATTAGAGGTAGTAGTAGTAATAGCGCTTAGGGTAATAGTAGCGGATATAATAGGAGGTAGGCTAGATATAAAAGGGGTTTTAATAGGATATTTAAAGAGAGGTAGGTAGTGAATAACTAATAAGATAATAGAAATAAGGGTATATAAAGGGAAAGGAAAGGGGAAAAAGTAAGGGATATATAGGATTATTTATATCTAGATATAGCTATAGGATAGTTCTAATTACGCGCTTACTTTAGATATAGACTAGTAAGAGGATTATAAATAGTTAGTAATAGGAGGTTAAAAAGACTAGTAATAGCTAGGGAAAGGGAATTTAATAGGTAAAAGGTAATATATAAAAATAAAGTAATAATAACTAGGTAGGTAAAGCTTAATATTAGCTAGTAGTAAGTAAGAAAATAGAGTAGGCTAGTGTTATAAGGGGCTAGAGTTAGGTAAGGCTAGTTATTTTAAAGGCTAGGGTAAGGTAGCCTATAAGAAAAATTTTTTTAGCCTACTAGGCTATGCATAAGCCCTATACTAGGACCTACACTAATATGCTATATTAATTACATATATACACTACTTACTTAGAATATTCTAATAATAAGAGTAAAGGGAAAGGGAGGCCTAAGTAAGGGGTATATTATAGACTTAAGCTTAGGAGCTTAGGTTATATCTTAGGTCTAGAGAGGGCGCGCAAAGGTTCTAGAAAGAACACGCAAAGGACGCGGACTATAGGCAAATAGGTTAGGGCTTTACCTAGGCCTATGTAACCCACACACACACTGGTATAAAGCTAGTTCCTATGCGATACCTAGCTTAGTCTAATCCTTTCTCTCTAAGGATAATAATATCTCTTAGAACGCTTACGTGCAGTTGCCCTAAGGCCAGTTTATAACAAGTATATAAGTTTAGTCTTTACTAGGTTAAACTTTACCCCTACTTCCTTTACCTATTTTTATATACTTTCTATATAGCTTTAAGCCTTTTCTAGGTCTATATAGTGTTTTTCTAAATACTACTATATTTATATTATTTATAAATCCTATTACTACTATACCTAGGATAGCTTAGAGGTATATATAAAGCTTTACTAAGTAAAGTAAGAAGAGGATTAATAAGAGAGGTAAGCCTTATAGAATGCTTACCTTTATCTAAAAGGGTTTTAAGAGTTTACTATTAAAGCTAAGCTAGCTTATTCTATCTATAAGGAAGCTATATATTATAGCTATTAGCTAGTGTGGTATGCCTATTTAGATTAAAATATAAATTAGATATAGGTAGCTAACTCTATTAAATATAGATAAGATATCTATTTACGCTAATAAGGTAATACTACCTTTACCCTAAGCCTCTCTTATATATTCTATAAGGACTTTAATTATAGTTTCTATTAATCTATTTACCCTATTTCCTATTTATAGCTTAGGGAGAAGGCCCTTAGCCTTAGTAAAGGCTATAAGCTACCTTATAATTACTACTTCTATAATCTTTCTTATTATATTTAGTAGTAAGATAGGTCTTTATATATTAGCCCTTCTTATCTTCTTAGTGGTTTTTCCTAGCTTTCTAAATACTACTACTTATATAGTTTAGAACTAGGCTAGGAAATATCTTACTTTAAGGATAGTATTTAGTAAGTATACTATAGCTTCTTTAGCTAGCTTATTATAAGCCTTAATAAGGCCTACTAGGAGTTTATTATCTCCTAGAGCTTTCTAGCTAGCTATATCTAATAGGATATTTCTAATATCTCTTACTTTAAACTATTCTTTATCTAGGACTAATATATTATTAAGCTCTAGGAAGGAGAGGTCTAGGATATAGGAGAGGTTTACTATAGGTTTAGGGAAGAACCTTTATATAAGTATACTTACCTTATTCTTATAAATAGTAACTAGGTTAGGGTTATTATTAGTTCTTTCTAGGTCTAGGAGTTTAGAGAGCTCTAGGGGGCCTAGCTTTAGAGCTAGGCCTATCTCTCTAGTCTTTAAACTTCTCTATCCTTTTCCTATATATTAGCTTTTTATAGGGCTTCTCTTTATATATTCCTTTTCTCTTCCTAACTATTTATTCCTAGTTATTATTTACCTTAGAGAAGGCCTACTAGTTTACGTTAGTCTTTTAGTACCTCTATTATCTCTTAGCTTATCTAGCTTTAGTAATTACCTTTTTATTCTCCTTAATTACTATACCTTTAGGCTAAGGAGTCCTTAGCGCTTCTATAAGGCTACTAGTTCTACTATTTATTAGAGGTTTATAATAAGCTATATTATATATATATTAATTCCTTTCTTATCTTTTAGGTCTAGTGTATTTTTACTTAGAGTTATACTATTACTTTTACCTTTACCTATAGTCTATTTATTATAGTCTAGGTATATTTAAGGGTAAGTAAAGCGCTTTCTTACTTCTTAGTAAAGATACTAATTAGCTATAGAATATAGTTAAAGCCTATAAGGTCTTCTATACTATTATAGTAGACTTAGATATCTAGAGTTACCTATACTAAATATATAGTACTATCTCTATCTTCTCTATATTATTTTATAGGTTCCCCTTAAGGTATTACTAAACTAAGCCTTTACTAGCTTATAAGGTCTAGTAATTCCTCTACTCCTTTAGTTATTCTATCTAGGCTATCCTAGAGAGAGTGTTTTTAGTTAAAGTTTCCTATAAAAATACTTTAGCTATAGGGCTTTTTTATATTAAAAGTATAGATAAGTATATTCTAGTTATCTATATATTCTTCTATGTAAAGGAGTAGATATTTATGCCTTTTATCTTTATTAGTAACTAGTTAGGTCCTCCCTAGGCTATCTATAACCTTATATTATACTTCTTATTTATATATACTATATTCTATCCTTTATAGTATACTAGTTAAAATTAGGTAAGGCCTAGTACTAGGGGCTATAGGTATCTTATATATTCCTACTCTTTAATTACTATTATATCTATATTAGTTTAGTATTAGAGCGCTATATATATTAGGCTATTCTTCTTATTTATATTCTAAAAGAGAACTTATAATATTACTATATTAATTAAGGGGTAGTAGGTCTTTACTATCTTATACTAGTTTTAATCTAGCTTTACTTTAAGATATATATTATATAATACTCCTTACCCTAGGCTATTTAGCGCTTCTCTTTATATTTATAAGGTATTCCCTTTTTTACTTACTATAATAATAGGTTTTATAGCTATACTAGTTCTCTTATAGGGTTATGTTAGGCTTCTATCTAAGGAGTTACTAGTAAATTATAATAGTTACTTTAGGTAGCTTACTTTTACTATATTTTACTTTTCTTTTAGGATAGAATAATCTCTTAACTATACTAGGTATAAGCTAGAGTATAAGATATAGTTTTCCTTTAGTTATTTACTAATTATTAGGTATAATATTTCCTTTCTTTATATTAGCTAGCTTTATACTTACTATACCTTAGGGCTACCTTATAGAACTTTATAATATAGCTAGTTTAGAAGTAATTATAATATTATTAGGGTTATAGGTTTTTATTATATAGTTTAGTTTAGAATAGCTTTACTTTAAAGACTATTCTATCTTAGTATATCTTATTAGTATCTTTTACTTCTACTAGCCCTAGGATTAGGGTAGTGTATTATATATTTTCTACTTAGGGGTACCTTATAGTTACCTTAATTATATTTACTTTACCTTTGAATAACCGTAGTTTCGAACCTAACAATCGAAACAGGCGTCGGTAGCAAGCCCTACGCAAAACAGTTAGCCTCGCCCCTAAACCGGAATAGAGCTAACTTACCGGCAATATTATAGCATTAATGACTAGGATAGTTAATAGACTAAGACTCGCAGGAAACACATTAGATCCCACAGGGATCCCCTAACTAGCATAGATTAGACTTAGAGTAGACTTAGTGTAGGGGTAGTAAGGGTCTTACCTTAAGATCTTTAGCTATAGCTTACTTAAGTTACTTCTTAGTTAATAACTTCTAAGGGTAGCGCTTATTCTTAGGAGTTTCCTAGGCAGATTAGAGCTAGAATAGCATAGGACATAGGAATACTTATAGCTACTAGTGCTATTTTATTAAATAACTTAATAGATCTATAGTAATATTAGCATTTAGGCTAATACTAGCCTAGGAGTGCCTTAGGTAGCTCTAAGGAAGAAAAGAACCTATAGGAAGTTTAATAAAAAAGAGAAAAAAGGAAGACCTCTCTAGGGGAGGAACCCTTCTTATACTTATATAGGGAAGGGGGGCTAAATTATAAATATTAATAAAGAAAGAAGAATATAAGATAAGAATCTAGTTAGTTAATGCCTAAGAGACCTAGGCCTAGAGATAGCTAGGAACTAAACTAAACCTATACCCTTACTATAGAAGATAAATAACATTAGGTGCTCTAACTTCCCTAGACTAATAAGCTAGACCTAGGCTAGAGAAGGCTAAAAAGTAGGGCTATAGAAGAGTTAGCTAAAAGGTAAAAAAGAAGTAAATCACTACTATAAAACTAAATCTAGCATGCTATAAGATAGTATAAAAGGCCTAGAGCAGTGCTAGAGCAAACCTAGGATAGAGCTAGGTAAGGCTAGGAACCTAGGTTTTTCCTTTTCTTTCTTTTCTTTCCTTCTTATTAGGATAAGGCTAGCGTAAGCTAGTAATAAACACCTATAATAGGCTATAGATAACGCGACGCAGGCCTAGCGCAGGGTTAGCGTTAGCCTAAACATAGATATAAGGGGTTTTTCTTCCTATTTAAGGGTTTTCCTTTTGACAAAGCAGCAGGAGTACTAGTACTAGCCCTACATAGAGCTAGATAGCGTAAATAATATATATATATTTACTTTATTTGCTTTTCTAATCTTAGCTATAAGGCTTTTAATAAATATATACTTTATTAGGAATCCCTTAACTATAACACTAAGCATATAGTAGTAAAGGGCTATTTTTAGTCTAAATGCTTTAGTAATCTATTTTTAGTCTTCTTTATATTAAGTAGCGTTTCCTTTAAAGGTAATAATTATATCTTTACTAGGGAGTCTTCTAGCTACTATAGCTATAGTTTAGCTAGTAGCTTTATTTACTATAGTTATTATATCTTTAGTGCCTTAGGATTAGAGCGTTTTCTAGATAATATTACCTTTAATAAGTACTTCTCTATATTATCTACCTAGGACCTATAGGGAGGGGTTTTGTTATTTAGCCTTTTTAGTGCTAGTCTAGCTATAATGCTTACCTAAGTTAATATATTACTTTCTTTTACTTCTTCCCTAATAGCCTCCTTAAGGGCTACTTTAAGGGCTTCTTTAGTAGTGTGGATATTGTTATTATTATTATTATTATTATTATTTATAGCTCTTATTTTAGCGTGGGCGCGGTTTGCTGCCTAGTGGGCTATAGCCTTTGTAATGCTCTAAACTTAGGAGACTTTATTACTAGGGATAAGTGTTAGAACACCAAGGTGCCTGCGCAGGTAATTGATACCGTTGTTATTGAAGTCTATGATAGTTAATGATAATTATCTAGGAAAGAGAAGAGAGAGAGGGAGAGGAATCTAGCTAGCCAAAAGTAGGTGAAACCCGTAAGTAAGGCAAAGAGGGGTAGCGAAAAGGAGTAGCTAATTATAAGGCATGCATCCCTTTAAGGGCTTTACTTAGCCTATAATTAGCGGGGTCTTTAGCTATAACTAATCTAATAATAATCCGAAGAAAGTAACACTAGTAGTCTCTCTTTTTCTTATAGCTAAAGGAGCCTAAAAACGCAATAAAAATCAAATTAAAGGAAAGTGTATATAAGTAGATCCCTTAATAGGAATCCAGAGCCCTAATTAGCTTGGTTAGCATTAGTTAATTTAATTAATCCGATCGCGATAAATCCTCCCCTTTATCTCCGTTAATTCCCTCTCTATAACGCTCGTAACGCTTATAAAGGTCTCTTAACCTAGCCTTCTATATGGATTATTAATTCATTCGAATTAATTAAGGTTATAAGCGCTTAATTTAGCAATCCCTTTATTATCGCATTAGCTAGGTTATTATTACCATTAATCTATCTAACCTCATAGATCTCGCGCCTCTCGTATAATTAGCAAAGGGCTATAATATTAATTATTAGCCTCTTCTCTTTTATTATGCCTAGCTTAATAAGGCATTTATATAATAAGAATAAGTTAGTATAGAGGATTATAGGGATCTAAGGTATCTTTAATTAGTCCGTAATCTAATTAAGGGTTGTAGATATCGCGTATATAATATTAGCACCTTAAACCATGCTATATAGCTTAGAGGCAAGCGCGCTACGCGTAACCTGCTTACTCTTTGTTAAACTATATGTAATAATATTCCCTTTTGCAATAAAGGTATTATTATCCCTCTTTGCCTTATTACTAATTATAATTACATACCTAATCTATAAGCTAAGATCCTTGTTATTTATAAGCAATCTATTTATAAATACAAAGAGCTTTGCTTCTTTAAGGGTTAGTAAGATATAGCGTAATCCTTATAACTAATTCTTAATCTGCCACTTAAGGCGTTTGTTTAGGCATATAATATCTTTAGTAGCTAGTTCTTAGTGTTAAGCTATAATTAATAGATTATACAAAGCTTCTAGTTAGCAAATAGTTATAATATAGCTTCCTTAGGCTTATTATTCTATATAATCCTGCCTTACTATTAGAGATTAAGGGTTAACTTCCTTAATCTTCTAACTTTAGCCTTTCTAGGTTAGGGTTAGTAAGTTATTAGCGTTTTAGGTTAGAATATAGCTATTAAAAGTAAGGGGATTCCTGTTTAATAGTCGCTACTTCTCTTTAGCTATAAAGTTAGCTTTCTAGAGCTTTTTTCTTCTTTATTAAGAAGTTATTATTACTTAGACCTAGTGTGTTATCTGTTTATATTCTAATAATCCTAAAGAGGTTTTTATTATTTAAAGCTATAATTAATAAGTAGGGATTGTATATTAACGTTATTATATTAAGATTATCCCTGTGATAATGGAAGTACATTGCCTACTAGTAAGTTCTAGTCTCTATAATACTGTAAAGAGGCTTAATAATCTCTATTACAGTGCCTTCTAGAAAGAGGTGCGTAATCTGTTCTAGTAATCTCACGATAATTAGCCTTGTGAGTTTTGTTTGCAATTAAACGTAGGCTTAGGTAATATTACGGATCTAGAGGTAAATCCTTTTTGCTTTAATAAAGGAGCAATAGCTATAATTAGCCATTAGCTTACCTATTGGATCGTTAGCGATTGCGTTAGGATAAATTCCTTCTCCTTATTATTATAGCCTTATATAATAAGGTAAGACTTCTTATACAGCGAATCCGTGCCTTTACCTTTAATCTCTCTCACTATACAAGAGTTAAAGATCCTATAGCTACTATGCTTTGCTTAATTAAACTTTATAAATCTGAACATATTATAAGCTTATAGAGTGTTAATCTTAGCTTAATCTAATTGCTTAAAGGGCTTTCCTAGGGTTATAATCTTCCTTTCTTAGTAGAGTTAGAGGGTAAGGTCCTAGTTAGCTTTTTCCTTTACTATTAGGAATACTTCTATTAGCAATCCTCCGGTTATAATCTTTTTAATTAATGCCTTTTCTTAATCTTTGTTAATAACTATAAAGTTCTCCTTATAATCTTTAGGTTTTTCTATGCCTTAGTTAAGGGAGAATTAAACTATAAGGGCTTTTCTTAGCCTTCCTTGCTTTCTCTTTACTAGTACTAGGAGTCCTACTTCTTCTTTACTCCTTCCCTTACCTCTATCCCTATAGAGATAAGAGAATCTCTCTTATTTATAGTCTTCTTAATAACTTAAGGTTTTATTTCCTATAGCCTCTCTATAGTATATAGGTTCTTATAGTAAGGCTTTACTACTATAGATTAGAATTTCGCTAGGCTATAAGGCATTTAGATAGTATAGGTCTCCTATTAGTAATAATTAGCTTATAAGGGCTACGCTAGCCACCCTTCTCCCTCCACATATATATATTAGCCTATAGAGGTAGCTAATATATTAGTAATGTATTAGGGCTGTTCTAGGCGTTAAGGGTATTATAGACCTGCTATAAGGCTAGGTAGTAGCGTACCTTATTAGTGGCCTTCTAAATTACCTTAGCGTATTAAATAATAGAGACACTTAGTAATAACTTATCTATTATACGTAGGTAGGCTCTAAAGACTAGTAGAGTTAACACTAGTCTATTAGGGCTTGCTAAGTTATTAATAGCTTTAATAGCTATCTAAAGATATTACTCTAGCGTAATCTTAGCGCTAATTTAGTTTGTGATAATCTTATAAGCCTAGCGTAAAGGTCTATAGTACTTTTTAACCTTTCTAACGCTATTATAAGCTTTAATTAGTATCTTATTAATCTTAATTAATATTAATTAAGTATAGTGCTTAAATTTAGCAGAGGAGAAGTTATTACTAGTATTATAGATAATCTAATCTAGCGGTCTAAGATAGGTATTAATCTAGCACTCTCTAATTATATCCTAGATATCTTAGGCCTTCTGCTTCTTAGGATTAAGGAAGCGGGCTACTTAGAATAAAGTTGCTAAATTAATAATGTAAAGGACTAGTTAGTTATTAATCTGCGTAATATTAGCAATAATCTTATAGTTAAAGTTATACTTATCCTTAATTATGAATTTAAACCAGCTAGGAGCTTTTCCTTTTATCTAATAATAGTAGTAGACTTTAGTTAACCTCTTAATTACCTAGTATTTAACATTATAACTAGCTTACTAAAGGATCTTTATAAGGCATTAAATAGAGGGTAACTAAAGTAATAATATAATTAACGGATTTCCCCTTCTAAGAGATAGAAGGTAACCGTTTCTTTAGCCTTTAGTAGCTACTAAGGATATCCCTCTTATTATATAATAGGCATAGTCTTATTGCCTTAGATTAGCATGTTTGTAAGGTTATTAATCTTAACTTATAGCTTATCTATATTAGTAATAGAAAAGAGGAAAGGAGTTACTATATTAAGGATATAGAATTTAAGCTCTTTAAGTTCTATAGGCATATAAAGCATGCCTTTTATAGTTATAGATCTAGCACTAAATTTAATAATTTATAGCTTATAGGGAATTATCTTTAATAAAGGTATTAATTATAGCAAAGCCTTTACTTATCCCTAACTTATTATTAATTTACCTACTACCCTAGTATTAGGTATAATACCTCTAAAGACTTCTTTAGAATAGCATTCTTTAGAGATATAGTAGGTTAATCCCTTATTAGATTCTTACTATTAATATAGTTCTTACTTTAGGAAAGTATGCTAAAAGGCTAAGTTATTAAGGGTAGTAAGAATATTAGTATTTATAAGATTATAATTATCCTATAGCTCTAAGCAAAGAATTATATAATGCTTAGATATACTACTAGTAATAGCTCTTTATTATCCTTATTACTATCTTTAGTCTTTATATAGGCTATAAGATATAGTTCCTATCCTTAGCTAGGGCCCTTATTAGGCTTATTATTATCTAGCCCTTTATAGGAGGTAAGAAATGCCTAGAATCTCTTCTCTAAAGGGGTATATAATAGATCTTACTAGTAAACTAATAATCCTTCTCCTTTTAGCATTCATTATTAAAGTAATTAAAGGACTAATAGCTATTCTTACTATATATAAAGCAATGCTAAGGGCTATGCCTTAGGCTCTTACTATAATAGCCTCCCTTGCCTTAGGGCTAATATCTATATTAATAATTAGTAAACATAGCCTTAGGAGAGCTTCCTTATTATTCTAGGTATTAGGTAGCTCTCTTATTTAACTCTAAGATTATAATTACCTTATAGAGATCTCTAGTAAGACTCTTAAAGCCTAGGGAGTAGTTATACTTTACTATCTAGTATTTAGGTATATTAGCTATAGTATTTAATATTTACTTATAAAGCTTAGTATTAACTATATTAGAAGGATATAGGCCTTAATAGATCTTCTTAAGGGTAGCTAGTATAATTTTAAGGCACTTAAGCCTAGTTTTATTAGGGTTCTTAGTAATAGTACTACTTAGAGTTATACTACTTTATTTATAGTAGTAAAATTATTAATTACTTTCTATCTTAAAGCATTAGTAAATATAGCTAATTATCTCTTTATATATAAGGTTTTAACTAAAGAGATAATTAAGGTAGTATTGCTTAGCATTATTAATTAAGATAATTAGGAGAGCCTTCTAATAATGCGTTTAAGGGAGGTTAATCCTATTATACTTATTCTTAAAGAGCATAACTTTTAGGGTAAGGAAATTATATAATTATCCGCTATAATAATTGCTATCTTTATATATCTTTATAAGTTCTAAGATCTTCTTTATAATCTAGTTTTTAAAAGAGAATTATTATATAAGTAGTAGGGTTTACTATAGATAGGGATCTTTAGGGTAAATTACTTAATGTAATAGGGTTTACTATAGAAAAGGCTCTCTTATAGGTTAAGGGGTTTAAAGGTGCTATTAGGGTTAGGAAGGATAAGGTTCTAGGGTAAGTAAATAAGGGGGTTAAGGAGGTTAATATTTAGGGGTTAGAGAATTATAATCTCCCTTTAGGCTATAATAGCCTTATTTCTTATTAAACCACTTCTTCTAGAGATATTATAATCGCTAGTCCTTAGCCTTATCTTATAATAATACTATAATCTCGCAGAGAATTCTATAGTTCTCTAATAAGGTCTCTATTAGCTATTATAAAGGTATTCTTAGACTATTCTTTAAAGTCTTCTTAGAATAATTCCTAGAGGTTATTATCCCTCTAGTCTTAATGCTTACTAAGGTTAATAAACCTTATAATATAGTTATTAAGCTTAGATAATATAGCGGAATTAGGGTTAACTATGATTTATTCTTTCTAATCTTTTATAAGGGTATAGGAAAGAGGTTATAGTTATATTAGTAGTTTACTCTCTTAGGGTCTCTTAGGTGCTATTAAGATTTAGAATAGTTTCTTATTACTAGAGAATTAAGGCTCTTCTCTTAGTAATAGTCTAGGCAATTATATAGCTTCTATAGTAGCTTAGGTCTTCCCTCTTATTACTAGTCTAGCTTCCTAACTTATTATAAGTAATGGTTATTAATATTAGGCTTAAAGCGAATGCCTTATAGCAATTAATTTGGTTATTTAGTTAGTTTTCTTATAGTAAGTATAGGATTAGTCTCTCTATTAAAGATAAAGATAATAATAGAAGAAGTTAATCCCTAGGTTTATAATAGATATAGAATTAATCTCTTTATTAAAAGTGAAGATAATAATAGAAGAAGCTAATCCCTTAGAAGCCTAATAAGTCTATAACTAGAATTTAAGTCTCTTCCTTTAGCATACTCTTATAGCTATATCCCTATTCCTAAGGATCTAGATAATAGGAAAATAACTATAGTGTCTGTAGAAATGTCTTTTCTTATAATACCTAACTTATCTATAGTTATAATTAACTACTAATTAGTGTTAGAACACTAAGGTGCTTACGCAGGTAATTAATACCGTTGTTATTAAAGTCTATAATAGTTAATAATAATTATCTAGGAAAGAGAAGAGAGAGAGGGAGAGGAATCTAGCTAGCTAAAAAGTGAGTGAAACTCATAAGTAAGGCAAAGAGGGGGTGGCGAAAAGGGGTAGCTAATCACAAGGCGTGCATCCCTTTGAGGGCTTCACTCGGCCCACAATTAGCGGGGTCTTTGGCCACGACTAATCCGATGATGATCCGAAGGAAGCAACAATAAGGCTAGTAATCTTATTATAGAATTTTATATTATCTAGATGTTTAAATTATATCTAATCTATCGTTAGGTTATCCTTGTGTCTATAGGCGTTAAATTGCCCTAGTCCTACGTTTAGGTAGTGGTAGCTCTATACTAGCCCCCTTTCTCTAGCGTTAATTACTATTAGTATCTTACCCTTACACTTACCTCTAGCTCTATCGCAATGCAATATTATAGGAGGGGATAAATAAAGGTAAGAAATTCGAATATTAATGTGGTTTGTATTTTAGAGGCGATTCCGGACCTTTAGATCGGTGCGGAAAAGTATCAAAGGTTCCTTCTAGAACTATACTATATTAGTAAAGTAAGTTTCCCTTAATTCACTGCTTTAACACTACTAATATACTACTAGGAGTTTATATGAGCTAAGAAGAAACTTTATAATACTTTTTAGCCTTAAAAATACTAATAAATATAGGTAAGCTTATTATATATATCTTATAGCTAAGGCTTCTTAAGAAGCAAAGTGTAATAAATACGCTACTTTCTTATAGCTAATTAATATTATTAATCTAGAAACCTAGATTAAGATTACTAATTATCTTTAGTTTATAGCTACTTATAGCCCTATAGTTAGTACTATTAACTTTACTACTTATTCTTTACTAACTTACTACTAGTTTACTACTGCTTAAGCTACTCTCCTTACCTATATTAGACCTTTAGAACTCCCTAAGGAATTATAAGTTTAAGCCTTTAGTAATAATAAGTCTAAGGCTAATAAAGTTAGAAATTATACTAAAAATGTATCTAAATATATCTCTAAGGTCTAGCTATTAGATAGCTATAAGTCTATGCTAAGTTTTTGCTTTAAATATAAGATTTATTTAGTAGTCTAAATTATTATTAAGTAAATTATTTCCTAATTAAATTACTGCAATCTAATAATTATTTTAAATTGCAATTAAGAGTTAATTAAGTAGCTAAAACGTTAAGATTTAGCTACTTAGTTACTGCTTATAGTCTTTAATAACCTCTTTTATTATAAAGTCTCTCTATAGTACCTATAAATTCTTAGAATTATTATAATTCTTCTATTTTACTAAATATTTACGCTGTTTACTATTATATTTATAAGTAATAATTCATTTAACTTTAAATTCCTCTTAATTCTTTTTAATATTATCTTATAGTAAGGTTATTTTAACTATATTACTTAGATTTTCTCTAAAAGGTTCTAAGCTTATAATATTAAAAATATTATATAAGCGTGTTCCTTTAGGTAACTTTAATTAATAAGCTAAACTATAATAGCTAACTTCTTTTTAATCTTATATAGTACTAAGTACTTTATAGCTAGCTTTTAGCTAGGGTATTATAGATTAATATTCTTAGTTAAGAGTAAGATATAGTTACCTATATTAAACTTTATTAGCACTCTTTTCTAATTATAATACTTTTTCTATAAGGCCTTTAAGTAGCTTAATAGTTCCTTAATCTTTATATACTTATACTTTAATTCTAAAACTCTATTCTTAGCTTAATTATTAACTATTAGAATTAGTATAATTACTTAATTTAGTTCTCTTAGGTTATACCCTTATAGCGCTTCCGTAAGTATATAATTATAACTTATATATATGCTTATATTATAAGTAAACTATACTATTAGGAGATAATTAACCTAATTAGTCTATTCTATATATATAAATACTCTTAAATAGTGCTCTAAAACTTAATTTAAGCATTCTATTTAACTATTTATTTATAAATAAAATACAGTACTTAATTATTACTTTATTACTAAGAGGTAGTAAAATATTCTCTAAAATCCACTAATAAATATTAAACCTTAGTCTATAATAATACCTTCTAAGGCTTTATAATCTTTAAAAATATATTCTAGGAAAATAGTTACTAGTCTATTACTAGTTAACTATAAAAATATAAGGATATAAATACTATATTTTATAAATCTATTAACCACTACTAAGATTATATTATATATTTTACCTTACTAATTCTTAACTAGTAAGAGTCTAGTAATAAAATCTATTAATAATTCTTAAAATGGGTAATCTAATACTAGTAGTATAGCTAGCTTATTATAAGGTTTATATATTTATAGTTTTAAAACTTAATAGCTAATATAAGTATATATATATACCTTAATATCTCTTTTTATTCTAGGCTAAAAATATTAGTTAGTAACTTATTAAAGAGTTCTAGTAACTCCTTATATATATATTATTTACGCTAGCTAGCTCTATGTAGGGCTAGTACTAGTACTCCTACTGCTTCGTTAAAAGGAAAACCCTTAAATAGGAAGAAAAACCCCTTATATCTATGTTTAGGCTAACGCTAACCCTGCACTAGGCCTGCGTTGCGTTATGTGTAGCCTATCGTAGGTGTTTATTACTAGCTTACGCTAGCCTTATCCTAATAAGGAAAAAGAAAAGAAAGAAAAAAGGAAAATCCTAGGTTCTAAGCCCTACCTAGCTCTATCCTAGGTCTACTCTAGCACTACTCTAGGCCTGTTATACTATCTTATAGCGTGCTAGATTTAGTTTTATAGTAGTAATTTACTTCTCTTTTACTTTTTAGCTAGCTTTTCTATAGCCTTACTTTTTAGCCTTCTCTAGCCTAGGTCTAGCTTATTAGTCTAGGAAGTTAGAGTACCTAATATTATTTATCTTCTATAGTAAGGGTGTGGGTTTAGTTTAATTCCTAGCCATTTCTAGGCCTAGGTCTCCTAGGTATTATTAGACTAGATTTTTATCTTATATTTTTCTTTCTTTATTAATATCTATAATTTAGCCCTCTCCTCCCTATATAAGTATAAGAAGGGTTCCTTCCCCTAGAGGGTCTTTCTTTTTCCTCTTTTTTATTAAACTTCCTATAGGTTCTTTTCTTCCTTAAAGCTACCTAAGGCGCTCCTAGGCTAGTATTAGCCTAAATACTAACATTACTATAGATCTATTAAGTTATCTAATAAAATAGCGCTAGCTACTATAAGTACTCTTATATTCTATGCTTATCTAGCTCTAATCCGCCTAGGAAAACTCTAAAAATAAGTAATATCCTTAGAAGTCTTTAACTAAGAAGTAGCTTAAGTAGGCTATAGCTAAGGATTTAAAGGTATAACCCTCTAGCCCTAGCCTATCTCTATTCTAATGCTAATTCGCTATAGTTAGGGAATCCCTATAGGATCTAATATATCTCTTATAAATCTTAATTAATTAACTACCCTAGGCACTAGTGCTATAATATTACTAGTAAGTTAAATCTATTCTAGCTTAGAAGTAAGGCTAACTGTTTTATATAAGGCTAGCTACTAATGCTTATTTTAACTACTAGGTCTATAACTATAGATATTTAAAGGTAATTAGCGCCTCTATTCTAGGCTAGATCTAGTGCTAATTTACTCTTAGCCTAACTTAAGTAGTTAATAAAATAAGCACTAGTAGCTAGTGGAAGTTTAGGTAACTATAGTTACTAGGGGTAGTATAAGTATTACTATTCTAGTTTAATTTTAAGTCTAGTCTAGGTCTAATGGTTTTATAGGTCCTAGATAACTATTAGGATTATATAAAGAAGCTTTATGCTAGTAATTAAAGTAAGAAGAAGTATAGTGCCTTAGCTATAGGCCTAGGCTAGTCTAGCGCTAGTAAAGAATAATATAATAAGGTTATCTTTTAGCTATAATACCTAGATGCTTACGTTATAGAGATAAACTATCTCCTAGCTATGGCCTTACTTACTAAGGGGTAGGCTAAGGTAATAAAAGGGGTAATTCTAGTCCTAAAGAAGGAGTAATTAGTTAGGTAGGTATAGCTTAGTAAAGGGGCAGAGGCAGACTAGTAAGGCTTATAATACCTAGCGTTATATATTTAAGATTAATCTAATAATAGTTCTAGAATTATAATTCTTTAGCTAGCCTACTACTAGCTCTAAACTATATAATCTTATATCTCTCCCTAGTTATTTACTATATCTATATCTTAGCTATTAGTCCTAGCGCGCTAGAAGCGCCCTAGCTCTAGCTCCTTCTCTTTACTATATATATTAGCTACTAGTTCTTATGCTAATAAGTAGTATTAGAGTTATTTTATACTAAGGAACTATTTAGCTATTACTCTTACCTTTAGGGGTAGTTTAGGCTAGCCTTACCTCTTATATATCTCTAGGCTAGTGCGTTTAGGGGTATTAGTAATTATATTAAGGGTAGTTTACTATAATATAATATTAGTCCTTAACTACTTTACTATAGCTATATAGTAGTAAGTTTACCCTAGGAATGCCTCTTTAGAAGAGGAACTTATTAAGACTAATCTTTCCTATATATAGTTAGACTATAGTTAAGGAGATATACTTTTCTAAGCCTATATAGAATCTTTAGATTTCCTTTAGGTTATAAGTTAGTAGTTAATCCTTAGTTAGCTCTCTTATAAGTCTATGCTATCCTAGGCATTCCTTACTATGCTATTTATCCTAGCATTACCTCTCTTCCTTATATAGTTCTACCACTAGTTTATTACTCCTAGGGAGGGTCTCTATCTATAGCGTAATACTAACTATACTAAGTTAGCAGTGGTTTAGATTATTATAGCTATTCCGCTCTCTATAATTCTCTCTTTAAACTTCTATTTTATCTTATTTAGGTATAGATCTAAGGGGGACGTAAGTCTTAACCTTTAGTTAGGTAATAGGTATAGCCTTAAACGCACTAGCTATAATTTAGAGGCAGGCTAATTAGTCTATTATAAAGCTTTTAACTACTCCTTTTAGCTTTCTACCCTTTTTAGTTAGGGTATAGTAGGCGCTTACCCTATAGGCAAGGATAGGCTAGACTACCTATGTGTATAGGAGTTATGTTACGTGTCAGAATTGACATTGGCACGATCTAGAGCATGACCCACAACATGACCTAGAACGTGGCTAGCACGTGACCTAGAACCCCTATATTAGACGATAGTTTCAGCTTCTAGCTAGTTGAATCAGACAACAACAATAACCTTTACACTCATTTTATATTTCATTCCGTCACGTAATAAGTTAGGTATCTCTAAAGCTATAACCCTAGGCTAATGCTATTAGTAAGGAGAGTGTAAGCTACTGCTAGGCTAGTTTGCCTTTTAGGATATTCTTATAAGCACTCTAATTAAGTTTCCTATTAACCTAGACTCTAAGGAATCTATATAACTCTATAAGCGCTATTTCCTTTACGCTAAGTTAGACCCTAGCCTATAGGGGTTAGTATGCTTTACTAAAGTGTATAAGTTTAGTCTTTACTAGGTTAAACTTTACTCCTGCTTCTTTTACCTATTTTTATATATTTTCTATATAGCTTTAAGTCTTTTCTAGGTTTATATAGTGTTTTTCTAAATATTACTATATTTATATTATCTATAAATCCTATTACTACTATACCTAGGATAGCTTAGAGGTATATATAAAGCTTTACTAAGTAAAGTAAGAAGAGGATTAGTAAGAGGGTAAGCCTTATAGGGTGCTTACCTTTATTTAAAAAGGTCTTAAGAGTTTACTATTAAAGCTAAGCTAGCTTATTCTATCTGTAAGGAAGCTATATATTATAGCTATTAGCTAGCGTAGTATGCTTATTTAGATTAGAACATAAATTAAATACAGGTAGCTAACTCTATTAAATATAGATAAGATATTTATCTATACTAATAAGGCAATACTGCCTTTGCCCTAAGCCTCTCTTACGTATTCTATAAGGACTTTAATTATAGTTTTTATTAATCTATTTACCCTATTTCCTATTTATAGCTTAGAAAGGAGGCCCTTAGCCTTAGCAAAGGCTATAAGCTACCTTATAATTACTACTTCTATAATCTTTCTTACTATATTTAGTAATAAGATAGGTCTTTATATATTAGCCCTTCTTATCTCCTTAGTGGTTTTCCTAGCTTCCTAATTACTATTACTTATATAGTTTAGAACTATACTAGAAAATATCTTACCTTAAGAATAGCGTTTAGTAAGCATACTATAGCTTCTTTAGCTAGTTTATTATAGGCCTTAATAAGGCCTACTAGGAGTTTATTATCTCCTAGGGCTTTCTAGCTAGCTATATCTAATAGGATATTTCTAATATCTCTTACTCTAAACTATTCTTTATCTAGGACTAGTGTATTATTAAGCTCTAGGAAGGAGAGGTCTAGGATATAGGAGAGGTTTACTATAGGCTTAGGGAAGAACCTTTATATAAGTATACTTACCTTATCCTTATAGGTAGTAGCTAGGTTAGGGTTATTATTAATTCTTTTTAGGTCTAGGAGTCTAGGGAGCTCTAGGGGGCCTAGCTTTAGAGCTAGGCCTATCTCTCTAGTCTCTAAACTCTACTATCCTTTTCTTATATATTAGCTTTTTATAGGGCTTCTCTTTATATATTCCTTTTTCTTCCCTAACTATCTATTCCTAGTTATTATTTACCTTAGAGAAGGCTTACTAGTTTACTTTAGTCTTCTAGTGCCTCTATTATCTCTTAGCTTATCTAGCTTTAGTAACTATCTCTTTTATTCTCCTTAATTACTATACCTTTAGGCTAAGGAGTCCTTAGCGCTTTTATAGGGCTACTAGTTCTGCTATCTATTAGAGGTTTATAATAAGCTATATTATATATATATTAATTCTTTCCTTATCTTTTAGGTCTAGTGTGTTTTCCACTTAGAGTTATACTACTGCTTTTACCTTTACCTATAGTTTATTTATTATAGTCTAGGTATATTTAAGGGTAAGCTAAGTGCCTTCTTACTCCTTAGTAAAGATATTAATTAGCTATAGAATATAGTTAGAGCCTATAAGGTCTTCTATGCTATTATAGTAGACTTAGATATCTAGAGTTACTTATACTAGATTTATAGTATTATCTCTATCTTCTCTATATTATCTTATAGGTTCCCCTTAGGGCATTACTAGACTAAGCCTTTACTAGCTTATAAGGTCTAGTAGTTTCTCTACTTCTCTAGTTATTCTATCTAGGCTATCCTAGAGGGGTGTTTTTAGTTAAAGTCTCCTATAAAAATGCTTTAGCTATAGGGCTTTTTATATTAAAAGTATAGATAGGTGTGTTCTAGTTATTTATATATTCTTCTAAGTAAAGGGAGTAGATATTTATACCTTTTATCTTTACTAGTAACTAGTTAAGTTCTCCCTAGGCTATCTATAACCCTATATTATACTTCTTATTTATATATATTATGTTTTATTCCCTATAGTGTGCTAGTTAGAATTAGGTAAGGCCTAGTACTAGGGGCTATAGGTGCCTTATATATTCTTACTCTTAGATTACTATTATGTCTATATTAGTTTAGTGTTAGAGCGCTATATATATTAGGCTATCCTTCTTATTTATATTCTAAAAAGAACTTATAATATTACTATATTAATTAAGGGAGTAGTAAGTCTTTACTATCTTATACTAGCTCTATTCTAGCCCTATTTTAAGATATATATTATATAATACTCCTTACCCTAGGCTATTTAGCACTTCTCTCTATATTTATAAGGTATTCCCTTTTCTTACTTACTATAATAATAGGTGCTATAGCTATACTAGTTCTCTTATAAAGTAGTATTAGGCTTTTATCTAAGGAGTTACTAGTAAATTATAATAGTTACTCTAGGTAGCTTACTTTTACTATATTTTACTTCTCTTTTAGGATAAGGTAATCCCTTAACTATACTAGGTATAGGCTAGAATATAAGATATAGTTTTCCTTTAGTTATTTACTAATTATTAGGTATAATATTTCTCCTTCCTTATATTAGCTAGCTCTATACTTACTATACCTTAGGGCTACCTTATAGAACTTTATAATATAGCTAGTTAAGAAGTAGTTATAGTATTATTAAGGTTATAAGGTCTTATTATATAGTTTAGTCTAGAATAGCTTTACTTTAAAGACTATTTTATCTTAGTATATCTTATTAATATCTTTTACTTCTACTAGTCCTAAGATTAGGGTAGTACGCTATGTGTTTTTACTTAGGGCGCCTTATAGTTACCTTAATTATATTTACTTTATTTGCTTTTCTAATCTTAGTTATAAGGTTCTTAATAAATATATGCTTTATTAGGAATCCCTTAACTATAACGCTAAGTATATAGTAATAGAGGGCTACTTCTAGACTAAATACTTTAGTAATCTATTTTTAGTCCTCTTTATATTAGGCTATATTTCCTTTAAAGGTAATAATTATATCTTTACTAGGGAGTCTTCTAGCTACTATAGCTATAGTTTAGCTAATAGCTTTATTTACTATAGTTATTATATCTTTAGTGCCTTAGGATTAGAGTATTTCCTAAATTATATTACCTTTAATAAGTACTTCTCTATATTATTTACCTAGGACCTATAAGGGAGGGGTTTTATTATTTAGCCTTCTTAGTACTAGTCTAGCTATAACGCTTACCTAGGTTAGTATATTAGTTCCTTTAGCTTCTTCCTAATAGCCTTCTTAAGGGCTACTTTAAGGGCTTCTTTAGTAGTATAGATATTATTATTATTATTACTACTATTATTATTTATAACTCTTATTTTAGCGTAAGCGCGGTTTTCTACCTAGTAGGCTATAGCCTTTATAATACTCTAAACTTAGGAGACTTTATTACTAGGGATAAGGCTAGTAATCTTATTATAGAATTTCGTATTATCTAGGTGCTTAAATTATATCTAATCTATTATTAGGTTATCCTTATATCTATAGGCGTTAAATTACCCTATTCCTATGGTTAGGTAGTGGTAGCTCTATACTAGCCCCTTTCTCTAGTGTTAATTACTATTAGCATCTTACCCTTATACCTGCCTCTAGCTCTATTGTAATGCAATATTATAGGAGGGGTAAACAGAGGTAAGGAATTCGAATATTAATGTGGTTTGTATTTTAGAGGCGATTCCGGACCTTTAGATCGGTGCGGAAAAAGTATTAAAGGTTTTAGTAACTCCTTAATGCCTAGTAGTAAGGTTATTATAAATAAGTAATAGGATTTCTTTTCTTATTTCCTTTAGAATAAAAACTTAATTTTTAAATATTAATAGCTTAGAGGGTTTAATAAACTATATCTATAATATATCTAGGTTACTACTTAATAGTAGCGCTCTCTTTTTATAATAAAGGTATCCCTTTATTATATATCTAAAAGTAAGACTTAGATTAAGGGTTCTAATTCTATATCTTTTATAAATATAGTAGAGTTTAACTTAGAAAAGGTTCTCTATACTACTAAGACCCTAGCTATTATACTACTACTAGGTAATAACTCCTTAGCTAGTGGGTTTAGTCTTATATATAGTCCCCTACGCTATAATAACATCCTTAGAATATATCTAGACTATTAGGCTTCTTTAAAATTAAGGAGACCTTAGCTAATATACCACTACTAGGTAATAACTCCTTAGCTAGTAGGTTTAGTCTTATATATAGTCTACCCTAATCTAGTTAATAGGCAGGGAGCGATTTTATAGAGCGCTAGATATTAATAGTTTTATTATAGTATCCTTCTAGCCTATTATTTATAAACTAAACACACTATATTATCTTAAAGCACTAAATACTAGTAATTCTATTATAATATCCTTATAGTATATTATCTATAAATTTAGTAAGAAAGGTTAGTAATTATAAGAACACTACCTTTACCTTTCTCTCTTTACTTATATAATCTAACCTCCTTAATAAAGCATTAGTAAGGTTTTACTTACTTACTCTATATTTAATTATAAAGTTAAATAGATAGAGTTTATCTAGCATAGTAACTTATCTACTAGTTAACTTTAGCTTTATAGCTAAGTACTTATAGTTTAAGTAATCTATAATTACTATAACTAAATACATTAAGTATATAAGGTAATGCCTCTAAGTTTAGAATGCCTCTTAGATAGCTAGTAACTCTATATCTAGTGTTATATAGCATAGCTCTATCTTATTTAACTTTCTTAATATATATATTACTAAGTACTAGTAACCTAGCACTAACTACACTAGGATAGCCCTAAGTGCGTGTCCTAAGGTATTTATCTTAACCCTTAATAAGGCTAGTGAATTAAAGTATACTAAAATTAGTGCCTCTTAGAATTATTTTTATAGCTCCCTAAATATAGCTAACTTATTAGAATTTAGCTTAAACTTTACTAGTTATTCTCCTTAGAGTTAATTAGTTAATAGGATAACTATTTTACTATAGCCTTTAATAAACTATCTATAAAATCCTATAAAGCCTAGGAATAACTAGATATTAAAAACACTATAAGGTACTAGCTAAGTTATTATTATCTTAATTCTAGCAGGCTTTATTATAATTCCTTCTTTAGATATAATAAAGCCTAGGAATTTAACCTCCTTACATAAGAATTTACACTTTTCTAGGTTAATAAAGAGGCTTGCTTCTTAGAGCTTCTAAAGGACTTATTTTACATGCCCCTTATGCGTAGCTATATTACTATTATAAATTAGGATATTATCTAAATATATAACGCAAATTATATCTATAAGGCCTTTAAGGGCATTATTAATATATTCGTAAAAGGTTATAGGTGCATTAACTAGTCTAAAAGGTATTATAAGATATTTAAAGTAACTATATCTATATTAGAACGCTATTTTCCACTTATTACCCTTATAGATATATAGCTAATAGTATATATCTTTAAGGTCTAATTTTATATAAACCTTTACTCCCTTTAATTAGTTTAAGATCTCTATAATTAGTAGTAATAGCGCTTTATTTTTAATAGTAATCCTATTAAGGGCTTTATAATTTATATAAAGGCATAATTTTCCTTCTTTCTTTAGTATAAATAATATTAGGGCTTTAGCTAGGCTAATAGATCTTTAAATCTATCCCTTTTGCTACGCGCTTACTTAGTACTTATAAAGCACTTCTAGCTCCTTTTCTACTAAATTATATATTAGTCCTTATAGGGCATTTTCCCTTTTCTAATTTAATAGTATAAGTTTAGCTACCTAGTATAAGGAGAATACCTATAAGTTTATTTAAAAAGATATCCTTAAACTCTTTATAGGCTTAGGGTATTTATATAGTTAACTTATAGGCTTTACTTATCTCTATTATTACTAGGTTATTATAAGGCCTATCTTTATTTACTATTAAGATATTATTATCTTTTTATATAATTTTAGTTATTAATCCCTATAAGATAAATCTAATATATACGCGTTTTACCTCCTTATATACCTATTACGTCCTTACTACTAGTCTAAGTTATTCTTTTATAATAGGGTATCTCTAGTAACTATCTATCTAGGACATAACTACTAGTTTATATATAACTACCTAGTTATACCCTAATAATAGGTCTTTACTAGTATTAGCTATATAGTAGCTAACTTAATATATTCTTGCATAGCCTATGCTATTCTTAATTAATAGAGTTTATAATAAGATCCCTTAATGCTTAATTTTAGTAAGGGTAGCACTCTTAAGGGTTATATTATCCTTTTTATATTAGCCTAATTAACTACTATTAGTAAGTTTAGGTAGATAATTAAATAGGTTACGCTAGGGTTAAATAATGCCTTTATAACTACCTATTTATATTCTTACTATAACTTTACCTTAACTCTTAGTCTTAGATCTTTAGGTAATAATTTAATAAGAGCACCTTCCTAGGGTTACACTAAGCTAATAGGGGTCTTATTTAAGTCTAATAGGTCTTTATCTTTAACCTAGTTATAGCTACTCTTATACATCTCTATTATATAGTTACTTCTCTTATAAATAAAATAATCTAGTTTAGTATAGCTTAGTAAAGCATATCCTAGCTTACTATACTTATAGTATATAAATAGTAAGTTTATCTTTCTATTACTGCTTTATTACTATAGCCTTTCTAGTAAAGTAAAACATTATTATCTTTTCTAACTATTATTACCTTAATTACTTAATTAGCTTCCTTTAGTTATAACCTTTACCTTTCTTCCTTAGCCTACTAGGTAAGTCTAACTCTTAGGGAACTCTTAGGTAAGTACTTACTTCTTTATAGCATTATTAAGGCTATTAATAAATATATAGATTTATAGGCGTGTAGGAATTACATTAGGTAGCTTAGCCTCTGCCTTACCCTAGATCTTTATAAACGTCTAGAATAATTAGTTATTTTCTTATCTAAGACCTATTAATATCCTTATTACTTCTAAGCACTATGTATTCTTATCTATAGTTCCTATCTTTAGCTAATCTATAAATCTATCCTAGGTATAACCCTAGTAGTTTATATAATTATCTATAGCTATATAATGCATTTACTATTACTTTACGTTATCTGCTAGGTAGCTACTAGTATAGGTAACCTTAGTTATATTATCTATAAAGGTTCTATAATCTATAGTAAAAGCTACGTTTAAATCCACTAGGAAATTCTAAAGACTCTTAAAAGTGTTTCCTTTATATATAAGTACTTTTAATTATATCTTTATAAGGCTATATTACTATATAATAGGTGCTACCTAAGGTGCTAAAGGAAGGGTATTTATAAGCCCTATATCTAAGTTACCTAAGGATATAGCTTCCTTTATTATCTATAGGTTTTACTATAATTACGTAAGTTTCTATCTCTTTTCTATAATATATATCTAGGTTATTACTTCTTTAAGGCGCTAGTTTAGTGTTACCTCCTTATTATTAATAAGTATTTTACTTTACTAGTTATCTAATAGGGACTAGCAAACCACTTTAGTTAGGTTTAGTAGTGTAATATTCTCTTACTTATCTATAGCGTAGTTATAGCTACTACCTAATTAGGTTACTATGCAATAAATTCTTAATATCTTAATCTAACTAATAGTCTATTACCCTAAAGGGAAGAGAGATTAATTTGTTAAGGCTTTTAGCTTAGGAGTAAATAATAGAGTAATAGTTAGATTAAAGTATTATAGCTATTAAACTACTAGCTAGGGGTAAGTGCTTAAAAGGTTTAATCTCTAGCCCTTTTCCTTTAATTATAGGAAAGCCCTTTAAATAGCCTATAGCTCTTACGTAACTAGCCTATAGCTAGCCCTTAGCTCCGTGCCCCGCTAGGTTCTACCCTTATGGATGCCGTCGCTACCCTTATGGATGCCGTGGCTGTTCTGCTCCTAACATTCTAATTCTATGTCTTCTATAAATATAGCGGAGTTTAACTTAGAAGAGGTTCTCTATACCACTAAGACCCTAGCCATAACACATTTACTAGGTTATAACTCCTTAGCTAGTGAATTTAGTCTTATATATAATCTATTCCCTATTATAATACCTATATTAAGCGCGTCTAGTCTAATAGGCTTCTCTAAAATTAATAAGACCTTAGCTATTATGCTACTACTAGGCAGTAACTCCTTAGCTAGTAGGTCTAGTCTTATATGCAATCCCTTACGCTATAATAATACCCTTAGAGTGTATCTAGACTATTAGGCTTTTCTAAAATTAATAAGACCTTAGCTATTACGCTACTACTAGGTAGTAACTCCTTAGCTAGCGGGTTTAGTCTTATATATAGTCCCCTTACGCAATAATAATATCCTTAGAATATATCTAGACTATTAGGCTTCTTTAAAATTAAGGAGACCTTAGCTAACACACTACCACTAGGTAGTAACTCCTTAGCTAGCGGGTCTAGTCTTATGTGTAGTCTACCCTAATCTAGTTAATAGGTAAGGGGTGATTTTATAAAGCACTAGATACTAGTAATTCTATTATAGTATTCTTATAGCGTGTTATTTATAAATTTAGTAAGAAAGGTTAATAATTATAAGGACACTACCTTTACCTTCCTTTCTTTACTTATATAATCTAACCTCTTTAATAGAGTATTAGCAGGGTTTAACTTACTTACTCTATATTTAATTATAAAGTTAAATAGATAGAGTTTATCTAGCGTAGTGACTTATCTACTAGTTAACTTTAGCTTTATAGCTAGGTACTTATAGTTTAAGTAATTTATAATTACTATAACTAAATATATTAAGTATATAAGGTAATACCTCTAAGTTTAGAATACCTCTTAGATAGCTAGTAACTCTATATCTAGTGTTATATAGCATAGCTCTATCTTATTTAACTTTCTTAATATATATACTACTAAGTACTAGTAACCTAGCACTAACTACGCTAGGATAGCCCTAAGTGTGTATCCTAAGGTATTTATCTTAACCCTTAATAAGGCTAGTGGATTAAAGTACACTAGAATTAGCGCCTCTTAGAATTATTTTTATAGCTCCTAAACATAGCTAACTTATTAGAATCTAGCTTAAACTTTACTAGTTAATCTCCTTAGAGTTAATTAGTTAATAGGATAACTATTTTGCTATAGCCTTTAATAAACTATTTATAAAATCCTATAAAACCTAGGAATAACTAGATATTAAAGATACTATAAGGTACTAGCTAAGTTACTATTATCTTAATTCTTATAGGCTTTATTATAATTCCTTCTTTAGATATAATAAAGCCTAGAATTTAACCTCCTTATATAAGAATTTATACTTTTCTAGGTTAATAAAGAGGCTTGCTTCTTAGAGCTTCTAAAGGACTTATTTTACATGCCCCTTATGCGCAGCTATATCGCTACTATAGATTAGGATATTATCTAAATATATAATATAACTTATATCTATAAGGCCTTTAAGGGCATTATTAATATATTCTTAAAAGGTTATAGGTATATTAACTAGTCTATAAGGCATTATAAGATATTTAAAGTAACTATATTTACATTAGAATACTATTTTTACTTATTACCCTTGCGAATATATAGCTAATAGTACGTATCTTTAAGGTCTAATTCTGTATAGACCTTTACTCCCTTTAATTAGTTTAAGATCTTTATAATTAGTAGTAATAGCGCTTTATCTTTAATAGTAATCCTATTAAGAGCTTTATAATCTATATAAAGGTATAATTTTCCTCCTTTCTTTAGTATAAATAATATTAGGGCTTTAGCTAGGCTAATAGATCTTTAAATCTATTCCTTTTGCTATATACTTACTAAGTACTTATAAAGCACTTCTAGCTCCTTTTTACTAAATTATATATTAGTCCCTATAGGGGCATTTTCCCTTTTCTAATTTAATAGTATAAGTTTAGCTACCTAGTGTAAGGAGAATACCTATAAGTTTATTTAAAAGATATTCTTAAACTCTTTATAGGCTTAGGGTATTTATATAGTTAACTTATAGGCTTTGCTTATCTCTATAGTTACTAGGTTATTATAGGGCCTATTTTTATCTACTATTAAGATATTATTATCTTTTTATATAATTTTAGTTATTAACCCCTATAAGATAAATCTAATGTATATGCGTTTTGCCTCCTTATATACCTATTATATCCTTACTACTAGTCTAAGATATTCTTTTATTATAGGGTATCTCTAGTAACTATCTATCTAGGATATAATTACTAGTTTATATATAACTACCTAGTTATACCCTAATAATAGGTCTTTACTAGTATTAGCTATATAGTAGCTAACTTAATATATTCTTATATAGCCTATGCTATCCTTAATTAATAGGGTTTATAATAAGATCCCTTAGTGCTTAATTTTAGTAAGGGTAATACTCTTAAGGGTTATGCTATTCTCTTTTATATTAGCCTAATTAACTACTATTAGTAACTTTAGGTAAATAATTAAGTAAGTTACGCTAGGGTTAAATAGCGCCTTTATAGCTACCTATTTATATTCTTACTATAACTTTATCTTAACTCTTAGTCTTAGATCTTTAGGTAATAATTTAATAAGAGTGTTTTCCTAGGGTTACACTAAGCTAATAGGGGTTTTATTTAAGTCTAATAGGTTTTTAACCTAATTTTAAAGGTTATAGCTACTCTTATGCGTCTCTGTTATATAGTTACTTCTCTTGCAAATAGAATAATCTAGTTTAGTATAGCTTAGTAAAGCGTGTCCTAGCTTATTACACTTATAGCATATAAACAGCGAATTTATTACTCTATTACCGCTTTATTACTATAGCCTTTCTAGCAAATTAGAATATTATTATCTTTTCTAACTATTATTACCTTAATTACTTAATTAGCTTCCTTTAGTTATAACCTTTGCCTTTCTTTCTTAGCCTACTAGGTAAGTCTAACTCTTAGGGAACTCTTAACTAAGTACTTGCTTCTTTATAGCGTTATTAAGGCTATTAATAAATGTATAGATTTATAGGTATTTAGGAATTACTTTAGGCAGCTTCGCCTTTACCTTACCCTAGATCTTTATAAATATCTAGAATAATTAGTGATTTTCTTATCTAAGACCTATTAATATCCTTATTACTTCTAAGCACTATGTATTTTTATCTATAGTTCCTATCTTTAGCTAATCTATAAATCTATCCTAGGTATAACCCTAGTAGTTTACATAACTATCCGTGGCTATATAATATATCTATTATTACTTTACGTTATTTACTAGGTAGCTACTAGCATAGGTAACCTTAGTTATATTATTTATAAAGGTTCTATAATCTATAGTAAAAGCTATGTTTAAATCCGCTAGGAAATTCTAAAGACTCTTAAAAGTATTCTCTTTATATATAGGTGCTTTTAATTATATCTTTATAAGGCTATATTACTACGTAATAGGTGCTACCTAAGGTACTAAAGAAAGGGTATTTATAGGCCCTATATCTAAGTTACCTAAGGATATAGCTTCCTTTATTATCTATAGGTTTTGCTATAATTATATAAGTTTTTATCTCTTTTCTATAATATATATCTAGGTTACTGCTTCTTTAAGGCACTAGTTTAGTATTACCTCTTTATTATTAATAAGTATTTTACTTTACTAGTTATCTAATAGGGACTAGTAGACTACTTTAGTTAGGTTTAGTAGTGTAATATTCTCTTACTTATCTATAGCGTGGTTATAGCTACTACCTAATTAGGTTACTATATAATAAATTCTAGATATCTTAATCTAACTAATAGTCTATTACCCTAAAAGAAAGAGAGATTAATTTATTAAGGCTTTTAGCTTAGGAGTGAATAATAGAGTAATAGTTAGATTAAAGTATTATAGCTAATAAACTACTAGCTAGGGGTAAGTGCTTAAAAGGTTTAATCTCTAGCCCTTTCCCTTTATTTATAGGAAAGCCCCTTTAAATAGCCTATAGCTCTTACGTAACTAGCCTATAGCTAGCCCTTAGCTCCGTGCCCCGCTAGGTTCTACCCTTATGGATGCCGTCGCCACCCTTATGGATGCCGTCGCTGTTCTGCTCCTAACAGTTATAACCTAGTAAATGCGTTATAGCTAGGGTCTTAGCAGTATAGAGAACCTTTTCTAAGTTAAACTCTACTATATTTATAGAAGATATAGAATTAGAACCCTTAATCTAAGTCTTACTTTTAGATATATAATAAAGGGATACCTTTATTATAAAGAAGAGAGCGCTACTAGTAAGCAATAACCTAGATATATTATAGACATAGTCTATTAGACCCTCTAAGCTACTAATATTTAAAAATTAAGTTTTTATCCTATATAGAATAAGAAAAGAAATCCTACTACTAATTTATAATAACCTTATTACTAGGTATTAAGGAGTTACTAGAACTCTTTAATAAGTTACTAATTAATATTTTTAGCTAGGAATAAAAAGAGATATTAAGGTATATATATATATGTTACTTCCTTCGGATTATCATCGGATCAGTCGTGGCCAAAGACCTCGCTAATTATGGGCCGAGTGGAGCCCTTAGAGGATGCATGCCTTGTGATTAGCTGCCCCTTTTTCGCCACCCCCTCTTTGCCTTACTTACGGGTTTTACCTACTTTTTAGCTAGCTAGATTCCTCTCCTCTCTCTCTTCTCTTTCCTAGATTATTATTATTAACTATAATAGACTTTAATAATAATACTATTATTACCTGCGCAGGCACCTTAGTGTTCTATGTTATGGACTTGAGCTTAGGAGCTTAGGTCATGTCTTAGGTCCGGAAAGGGCGCGCAAAGGACGCGGACTATGGGCGGATAGGTTAGGGCTTTACCTAGGCCTATATAACCTACACATACACTAGTATAAAGCTAGTTCCTATGCAATACCTAGCTTAGTCTAATCCTTTCTCTCTAAGAATAATAATATCTCTTAGAATACTTATATATAGTTACCCTAAGGCTAGTTTATAATATTTATTATCCTTTACTATAAAGGCATAGTAGCTAATAGATATACCGCTACTAGCAAATAGGATAGAGACTAATAAAATAGTAACCTTATAAAAGCTTATTACTTAGTAATTAAAATAAATTTAAGACCTTACTAATAAGTAAAGATCTAACTTTTCTATTTAACCTATTAAGCAAAAACCCTTACTAATAGGACCCCTATTTAATAGTAAAAGAGTCCTATTTATAGTATAGTAAAACCTAATATCTTATAAGCTAGATATAGATAAGGGGTTTATTAAGTCCTAGTAAAACTAATAGTGCTTTATTTACTAGAACCTATTACTAAAGGTCTAGGTATAAGTTACTCCTTATTTTAAGAAGGGATACTTAGTATATTATAATTTATAAAAGTTCTTAAACTACCTTACTAAGATATTTAATAACCCTATTAATAGGAGTTAGTAATTATAAAGCTTAACTAGATTATATAATGCCTAAATAAGCAATTTAGTAACTCCTATATTTATTTTAAGTAAAAATTAGCGCTAGCTAAGGGATTAGATTAGGAGGACTTTATAAAGCTAGCTAAGCTATGCATAGCCCTTAATAAGTAGATAAGGGACTATAGCAATAGATAGGATATATTATAAACAGATTACTTAGCGGTAATAGCTTATTATTAAAGTATCTTATTAGATATTAAGTTATATTAATTAGAGAAGAAGAACTATACGTAAAGGCAAGTATATATACCTAAGGCCCTTACCTAGAATAAAGACACTCCTATAATAGATATATAATTAACACACCTAGAATAGGCCTAAAAGGATATAGAAAGTTACTAGGATTTTAGCGTAAGGTAAAGCTAGGTAATAAGGCTAGTAGTAAGTAAGCTAAGTAGGTTAACTAAGCTATACGTAATACGTATTATAAGGAGAGTAAATACCTATAGTATAGTTTAGGAAAGTATTTTATTTCTAACTACCCTTTACTTCCACTAAGATATTAGTAAGAAAAACTAGCTATTAATATATATAATATAAAGGAAAAGGAAGATAACTCTAAAGAAGAGGAGAAGATAGATATATTAGAAAAGAAAACCCTAGTATTAAGTTATTTAACTAGGGTAGTAAGGAGAATAAATAAAGGGGTATTATAGTAAATAGTTATTACTAATAAGGACTTTAAATAGATCTAGTCTAATATAAATTCTATACCTTTTCTAGTTCCTATATTAATTAATAAGACTACCTTTATAGATACTCTTATTAATATAGGCTATAACTACTATGCTACTATAAGCAAATACCTTATCTAGAAACTCTAATTAGAATGCCTCCCTCTCTTAAAGAAGAGATTAGTTTATACTATAGTTAGTATAAAATAAGGGGAAAAGAGAGTTATAAGAAGAGGTTATATATTATATATATTATCCGTTTTTAAGTAGATCTAGATAGATAGGAAATACCTATAGTAGCCTATATAATCCCTAGGTTAATAAGGTAACTTATTTTAGGGACACTATATATAGAATAGAATAAGATTAACTTAGATATAGCGTGCTATTAACTCTACGTGGGATTAGCTAATAACTTATAAATTTAGGCATTAACTAATAGGAAGGTTAAGTAACTAATAATATCTATCTTAGGCTTTACCTTTATAGGAATTATAAGGTATATAAAGAAGTAAAAAGAATATATCTAACTATACGCTACTAGCCTATAGGAAATAACATTAATTCTATAGATAGATGCTATACCTAAGGTTATAGAATAAGACCTATTATCCTTATTACTAAGCACACTATAGGACTTTATAAACCTCTTCCTAGAGAGTAAGGTAAATGCCTTATTATTACACTAAGGATAATTAGACTACTATATTTAATTAAAGCATAACCTAGATAAATCTAAACTAGAACTCCTATAGGCTTTATTATATAATATACCTTAGTAATACCTCCTTAAAATCTAAAAGTAAGTAACTAACCTTATAAATAAGGGATAGATATAGGCTAACTTCTCCTTAGTAATAGCCCCTATATTATTAGTAAAAACTAGGAGAAGGATAGTAGTTTTATATAAACTACTATACCCTTAATAAGATTATAAAATAGGACTATTACCCTTACCTTTAGTAAAGGAAATACTATAATTATTATTAAAGGTAAAGTAATTTATAAAGCTAGATATATAAGTAGTGTTTTACTATATTTATATTACTAAGGGTAAGGAACACTAGACTACCTTCTAGATATGTTTTAGATTATTTAAGTGGCTTATATGCCTATTTAGCCTAGCAGGCACACTTGATACCTTTTAGAGATATATTAATAGTGCGCTTAGTAAAATCCTAGGGGACTATATAACTACTTATCTTAATAATATCCTTATTTACTTAGGAGATTCTTAGAAAGACTATATATAAAAGGTCTAAGTAGTGCTTATAAGGCTATAGTAAGTAAGGCTAAACTTAGATATAAAGAAATACGTTTTTATAATAAAAGAAGTTAAGTACCTAGGGTTTATTATTTATATAAGGAAAGAAATTTATCTAGATAAGAAAAAGATTATAGCTATTTAGGATTAGAAGGTACTAAAGAGGGTTAGAGAGGTATAAGGGTTTCTTAGGTTTACTAACTTTTATTAGGACTTTATACTATACTTCTTAATAATTATAGGCCCTTTAATTAAACTTATAAAAAGGGCATTCTATTTTAGTAAATAGATAAATATAATATAGCCTTTAAAGCGCTAAAGATAGCCTTTATATTATATCCTATCCTAATATAATAGGACCTTAATAAGGACACTATAGTAAAAGCTAACTATTTAGGGATAGCTTTAGGAGATATCTCTTATAGTTTAATAATAAAGGTATCTTATACCTAGTTACTTATTATTCCACTTAACTATAGCTAGCTTAATAGAACTATACTATATATAATAAGGAGCTATTAGTAATTATATTATACCTAAAGGCTTAGTTAGCAAAGCTATATAGTATTAGTAAGCTATTTATAATACTTATAGACTATAAGAACTTAGAATACTTTATAGCGCTAAGGGAGATATTAGAATAATAGGTAAGATAGGTAAAAACATTATTACTATTTAATTTTTACCTATAGTATAGACCTAGCCTATAGGCAGTAAGGCTAGATATATTATTAAGATAGTACTAAGGGGAGGAGAATAAGGGGGACTAGAGAAGCTAATTATATAATTAGTAATAACTCTAGGCCTATACTATTATAAAAAGACTAGACTTATCTCTAGTATAAACCCTATATTATTATTAGGGAGGAGTAAGGCTAAGGATACTATAGTTAGGTTTAAAGGTCTTCTAATAAGGGTAATAATATTTATAGATATATATCTCTAATCTTTATAGGACTAGTCCTTAGTTTATAATACTATATATAGGATATAGCTTAAGGTAGTTAGGGAAGGGGCCTAGAAGTTTCTAAAAGCTATAAATATAAGGGAGTAAATAGCAGACTATTAAATTAGCGCTAAAGGTACGCTCTAATTCTAGGGCTAAACTTAGATCCTAAATTAGGAACCCCTTATTATAACCTTAATATAATAGGTTTATAATTTACCTTTACTAGGCTATCCTAGCTATAATATAACTTTTAAGACACTTTAGAGGGACTTCTATTAGGATAGTATATTATAGGGGATTACCTAGTTTATAAGGAACTATTATTACTATAGGGGTAGAAGAGCCACTAGCTAAAATAAGGCTTATTAAAACCAATCCCTTTACTAGATTATTACTAGTTATAAATCTCTATTAACTTTATAATAGACTTACTAGCCTAATACCTAGATAACCTATAGTTTCTTATAGTTATTATAAATAGACTCTTTAAGTATATCTAGCTAGAAGCTATAATATTAATAGGGGCTAAAGTATATATAAAATGGTTTAAGTAGTGCTAGTAAAGGTTCTATAGCTTTCTTATATAAATTATTATAGATTACGGTTTAGACTAGTTAAGTAATTTTTAGACTATACTTTATAACTAGGTAGGTATATAGTAGTTACTATTAATAGCTTATTATCTATAAATAGATAGTGGCATAGAAAGGGTAAATTAAGAAGTTTAGGCTATCCTAAGGGTAATGCTATTATTTTTATAATTTAAATAGCTAGAATATTTCCTTACTTATTAACTTACTTTAAATAACAAGGACTTATTAGTAATAGGGATTAGCGTAAATATAGCCTTATATAGTTATAACCTAGTAATAATTTAAGAATCACTAGATAAGGAGATATCTTATACCTTATTAAAGGGAAGGGCCTAGGTATTCTTATAATATCTTAAGGAGGGCTTAGACCTAATATAGGCTACTATAGCGTTTATTTAGTAATAGTAATAGGAGGAAATAAATAGTAGCTAGCATCTAGTGGAATGCTTTTAGGTTAGTAACTATATATAGTTAAACCTATAAAATTTTAAGATAAATAGACTATATAAGAAATTAGATTAGGTTATAGCTAAATATAATATACTAGAGGTCCCTATACCTTTAACTATTAAGTTAAATATACTATAAGGACTTTACTCTATTTTCTATATAGATTTAGTATAATAGGTAGCTTCTAATCTATTACCTAGTTAAATATTAGCGGATAAGTAACCCTTACTAGAACTAATAATAACTAATACTAACCTTAATCTCTTAGAGTATTAGGTTAAAGAGATACTAGTAGCTAAGAATATAAGAGAATAAGGGTTAAACTAGAATATACTAGTTAAATAAAAAGGATATATATAGCTAACTTAGAAACCACTAGAAAATATATAAGATATAAAGGCACTAGATAGATTTAAGGCATAATAGGGTAATATAATAATATATAATAGGCCTAAAAGAGTATATTTTTATTTAATTACTAAGGAATAAGCAAATCTAGTTTTCTTTACTTTATATATATATTAGCGCTAGTATTTTATTATATTAGAAAGTAATTAGTTCTTAGGAGTAGGAGAAGGAGAAGGAGCTAGGTTATTCTAGTTTAGTCTAAGGGAGAGATAGTAATAAGTAGTTAATTAGTAAGTAAGGGCCTTATTAAATATACGCTACTTAGTAATAGTATTCTCCTAAATAGAGGTAATATAGGTAAGATTATTATTTATTATAAATATACTATAAAAGAACTCTATTACTATATTACTACTATATTAGATAGGAGTTATTTACTAGGTAAGCATAAGTGCTTATAATTTAGTAGTGCCTTAGGTATATACTGCCCTAGTAAGGGATAATAAAAGGGTATTACTATAAAGGGATTAATATAGGTAATAGCTAAAATAGTATTAAAATGTTTTTAATAGTAAATAAAGGTTTTTATTAGGATAGCATAATATTCCTTTTTAGAGGTAGTGTGCCTTATAGCTAGTGTTTTAATAGCTTTTCTAGTAGCTAAAAGGATTATAAGGTGCTTATACACATATCTTAGTTTTAGGTTACCTAAATATAAGTATAGCTCCTAGCTATATAATTAATAGGCACGCTAATAAGGAAGATAGGCCTAATAAGACCCTAGGA
This sequence comes from Epichloe gansuensis, assembly GCA_023658505.1. Taxonomy (NCBI): domain Eukaryota; kingdom Fungi; phylum Ascomycota; class Sordariomycetes; order Hypocreales; family Clavicipitaceae; genus Epichloe; species Epichloe gansuensis. The sequence goes on from CP098281.1 coordinate 7,976,561, forward strand.
TATTGTTACGTGATGGAATCGCGGGTTGAGGCGTTGAATCTATCAGAGGTGCCAACGGATTCAGAGGTCGTAAATCGTACTAAGTTCACTTGAGAAAGCTACTAATAGGTGTGAATGTGATGTAAGAATTGAGTTGTCCCCTGTCTATGGAGTGTCGAATCTAGCCTATTAATGCCTGTTTCTGGCCACCTTGTCTTGTCACGTAACAGATATACTCTTATATCCCCTTATTATAAAGGTTATTTATGTATTAAATATATAGAACCTCTTGCTTCTCTCTATTAGAATTATTAGAGTTATTAGAGTTACCCTCTAAGATATAATTACTAAGGTAATTTAGCTTTTTAGGGGGCATTACTAGAGATAGTAATAGTAATAGCGCTTAGGTAATAGCAGTAAATATAATAGGAGGTAGGCTAGACATAAAAAGGGGTTTTAATAGGATATTTAAAGAGAGGTAAGCAGTGGATAACTAATAAGATAATAAAAATAAGGGTATATAAAGGGAAAGGAAAGGGAAAAAGTAAGGGATATATAGGATTATTTATATCTAGATATAGCTATAGGATAGTTTTAATTACGCACTTACTTTAGATATAGACTAGTAAGGGATTATAAATAGTTAGTAATAGGAGGTTAGAAAGACTAGTAATAGCTAGGGGAAAAGGGAATTTAATAGGTAAAAGGTAATATGTAAAAATAAAGTAATAATAACTAGGTAGGTAAAGCTTAATATTAGCTAGTGGTAGGTAAGAAAATAGAGTAGGCTAGTATTATAGGGGCTAGAGTTAGGTAAGGCTAGTTATTTTAAAGGCTAGGGGTAGGGTAGCCTATAAGGAAATTTTTTTAGCCTACTAGGCTATGCATAAGCCTTACACTAGGACCTGTACTAACACGCTATATTAATTACGTATGTACGCCACTTACTTAGAATATTCTAATAATAAGGGTAAAGGGGAAGGAGGCCTAAGTAAGGGGGTATATTATAGACTTAAGCTTAGAAGCTTAGGTTATGTCTTAGGTCTAGAAAGGGCACGCAAAAGACACGGACTATAGGCGGATAGGTTAGGGCTTTACCTAGGCCTATGCGACCCACATATACACTAGTATAAAGCTAGTTCCTGTGTGACACCTAGCTTAGTCTAATCCTTTCTCTCTAAGGATAATAATATCTCTTAGAACGCTTACGTGCAGTTGCCCTAAGGCCAGATCATAACATTCTAACACTAATTAGTGGTTAATTATAATCACAGATAAGTTAGGTATTATAAGAAGAGATATTTCTGCAGATACTATAGTTATTTTCTTATTATCTAGATCCTTAGGAATAGGGGTATAGCTGTAAGAGTATGCTAAAGGAAGAGACTTAAATTCCGGTTATAGACTTATTAGGCTTCTAAGGAATTAGCTTCTTCTATTATTATCTTTATACTTAATAGAGAGATTGATTTTACATCTATTACAAACCTAGGGATTAACTTCTTCTATTATTATCTTTATCTTTAATAGAGAGACTAATCCTACACCTACCATAAGAAAACTAACCAAACAATTAAATTAATCGCCATAAGGCATTCGCTTTAAACCTAACGTTAATAACTATTATATTACTTATAATAAGTTAGGAAGCTAGACTAGCAATAAGAGAGAAGACCTAAGCTACTATAGAAGCTGCATAATCGCCTAGACTATCACTAAGAGAAGAGCCTTAATTCTCTAGGAATAAGAAACCATCCTAGATCTTAATAGCACCTAAGAGACCCTAAGAGAGTAAACTACTAATATAACTATAATCTCTTTCCTATGCCCTTATAAAAGATTAGAAGGAATAAATTATAGTTAACCCTAATTCCGCCACGCTATCTAAGCTTAATAACTATATTATAAGGTTTATTAACCTTAGTAAGCATTAAGACCAGAGGATAATAACCTCTAGGAATTATTCTAAGAAGACTTTAAAGGATAGTCTAAGAATACCTTTATCATAGCTAATAGAGATCTTATTAGAGAGCTATAGAATTCCCTATGAGATTATAGTGTTATTATAAGATAAGGCTAAGGACTAGTAATTATAATATCTTTAGAAGAAGTGGTCTAATAAGAAATAAGGCTATTATAGCCTAAAGGGAGATTATAATCCTCTAACCCCTAAATATTAACCTCCTTAACCCCTTATCTACTTACCTAAGAACCTTATCCTTCCTAACCTTAATAGCACCTTTAACCCCTTAACCTATAAGAGAGCCTCTTCTATAATAAACCCTATTATATTAAGTAATTTACCCTAAAGATCCCTATCTATAGTAAACCTTACTGCTTATATAGTAATTTTCTTCTAAGGACTAGATTATAAAGAAGATCTTAGAACTTATAAAGATATATAAGGATAGTAACTATTATAGCGGATAATTATATAATTTCCTTGCCCTAAAAGTTATACTCTTTAAAAATAAGTATAATAGAATTAACCTCCCTTAAACGCATTATTAGAAAGCTCTCCTAATTATCTTAATTAATAATACTAAATAGTACTACCTTAATTATCTCTTTAGTTAAAACCTTATATATAAAGAGATAATTAGCTATATCTATTAATACATTAAGATAGAAAGTAACTAATAGTTCTACTACTATAAATAGAGTAGTATAACTCTAAATAGCACTATTACTAAGAACCCTAATAAAACTAGGCTAGAGTGCCTTAAAATAATACTAGCTACCCTTAAGAAAATCTATTAAGGCCTATATCCTTCTAATATAGTAAATACTAAGCTTTGTAAGTAAATATTAAATACTATAGCTAGTATACCTAAATATTAGATAGTAGAGTATAATTACTCCTAGGCTTTAAGAGTCTTACTAAAGACCTCTATAAGGTAATTATAATCTTAGAGTTAAATAGGAGAGCTACCTAATACCTATAATTATAAGGAAGCTTTCCTAAGGCTATATTTACTAATTATTAATATAGATATTAGCCCTAAGGTAAGGGAGGCTATTATAGTAAGAGCCTAAGGTATAGCCCTTAGTATTACTTTATATATAGTAAGAATAGCTATTAGTCCTTTAATTACTCTAATAAAGAATACTAAAAAGAAAAGGATTATTAGTTTACTAGTAAGATCTATTATACACCCCTTTAGAGAAGAGATTCTAAGTATTTCTTACCTCCTATAAAGGGCTAGATAATAATAAGCCTAATAAGGGCCCTAGCTAAGAATAGGAACTATATCTTATAGCCTATATAAAGACTAAAGATAGTAATAAGAATAATAAAGAGCTATTACTAGCGGTATATCTAAGTATTATATAATTCTTTTGCTTAGAGCTATAGGATAATTATAACCTTATAAATACTAATATTCTTACTACCCTTAATAACTAAGCCTTTTAGTATACTTTCCTAAAGTAAGAACTATATTAATAGTAAGAATCTAATAAGGGATTAACTTACTATATCTCTAAAGAGCGCTATTCTAAAGAAGTCTTTAAAGGGATTATACCTAATACTAGGGTAGTAGGTAGATTAATAATAGGTTAAGAATAAGTAAAGGCTTTATTATAATTAATACCTTTATTAAAGATAATCCCCTATAAGCTATAAATCATTAAATTTAGTGCTAGATCTATAACTATAAGAGGCATTCTTTATATACCTATAGAACTTAAAGAGCTTAAATTCTATATCCTTAATATAGTAACTCCTTTCCTCTTTTCTATTACTAACATAGATAAGCTATAAGTTAAGATTAATAACCTTATAAACATGCTAATTTAAGGTAATAAGACTATCCCTATTATGTAATAATAGGGATATCCTTAGTAGCTACTAAAGGCTAAAGAAATAGTTACCTTTTACCTTTTAGAGAGGGAGATCTATTAATTATATTATTACTTTAGTTACCCTTCTATTTAATGCCCTATAAAGATCCTTTAGTAAGCTAGTTATAATATTAAACACTAGGTAATTAAGAAGCTAACTAAAGTTTACCACTATTATTAGATAAAAAGAAAAGCTTCTAGCTAGTTTAAATTTATAATTAAAGATAAGCATAACTTTAACTATAAGATTATTGCTAATATTATGTAGATTAATAACTAACTAGTCCTTTATATTATTAATTTAGTAACTTTATTCTAAGTAGCCTACTTCCTTAATCCTAAGAAGCAAAAGGCCTAAGATATCTAGGATGCTATTAGAGAGTGCTAGATTAATACCTATCTTAGATCGCTAGATTAGATTATTTATAATGCTAGTAATAACTTCTTCTTTACTAAATTTAAGCACTATGCTTAATTAATATTAATTAAGATTAGTAAGATACTAATTAAAGCCTATAATAGCATTAGAAAGTTTAAGAAGTACTATAGACCTTTATACTAGGCTTATAAGATTATTATAGACTTAATTAGCATAAAGATTACGCTAGAGTAATATCTTTAAATAGCTATTAAAGCTATTAGTAACTTAGTAAGCCCTAATAGACTAGTGCTAACCCTACTAGTCTTTAGAGCCTACCTATATATAATAGATAAGTTACTGCTAAGTATCTCTATTATTTAATATACTAAGGTAATTTAGAAGGCTACTAATAAGGTACACTACTACCTAGTTTTATAGTAGGTTTATAATGCCCTTAATGCCTAGAGTAGCCCTAATATATTACTAATATATTAGCTATCTCTATAGGCTAATATATATATATAAAGGAGAAGGGTAGCTAGCATAGCCCTTATAAGCTTATTACTACTAATAAGAAGACTTACACTATCTAATTACCCTATAGCCTTATAAAATTCTAATTTATAGTAGTAAAGCCTTACTATAAGGACCTATATACTATAGAGGGGCTATAGGAGATAAAACCTTAAGATATTAAGAAGACTATAAATAAGAGAGATTCTCTTACCTTTATAGAGGTAAAGGTAAGGGAAGGAGTAAAAGAGAAAGTAAAACTCCTAGTGCTAGTAAAGAAAAGTAAGGAAGGCTAAGAAAAGCCCTAATAGTCTAATTCTCCCTTAACTAAGGTATAGAAGAATCTAAAGATTATAAGGAGTACTTTATAATTATTAATAAAGACTAAGAAAAGGTATTAATTAAAGAGATTATAACTAGAGGATTACTAATAGAAGCGTTCCTTATAGTAAAGGAAAAAGCTAACTAGGACCTTACTCTCTAACTCTACTAAGAAGGGAAGATTATAACCTTAGGAAAACCCTTTAAGTAATTAGATTAAGCTAAGATTAATGCTCTATAAGCTTATAATATGTTTAGATTTATAAAGTTTAATTAAGTAAAGTATAGTAGCTATAGGATCTTTAACTCTTATATAGTAAGAGAGATTAAAGGTAAAGGTATATATATATTATTTACGCTAGCTAGCTCTATGTAAGGCTAGTACTAGTACTCCTGCTGCTTTGTTAAAAGGGAAAACCCTTAAATAGGAAGAAAAACCCTTACATCTATATTTAGGCTAACGCTAACCCTACACTAGGCCTGCGTTGCGTTATTTATAGCCTATTATAGGTGTTTATTACTAGCTTACGCTAGCCTTATCTTAATAAGAAGAAAAGAAAAGAAAGAAAAAGGAAAAATCTTAGGTTCTAAGCCTTACCTAGCTTTATCCTAGGTTTACTCTAGTACTACTCTAGGCCTCTTATACTATCTTATAGTATACTAGATTTAGTTTTATAGTAGTAATTTACTTCTTTTTTACTTTTTAGCTAGCTCTTCTATAGCCTTACTTTTTAGCCTCCTTTAGCCTAGGTCTAGCTTATTAGTCTAGGGAAGTTAAAGCATCTAATATTATTTATTTTCTATAGTAAGGGTATGAGTTTAGTTTAATTCCTAGCTATTTCTAGGCCTAGGTCTCTTAGGCATTAACTAACTTAATTTTTATCTTATATTCTTCTTTCTTTATTAATATCTATAATTTAGCCCCCTATATAAGTATAAGAAGGGTTTCTCTTCCTAAAGGGGTTTTCTTTCTTTCTCTTTTTATTAAACTTCCTATAGGTTCTTTTCTTCCTTAGAGCTACCTAAGGCACTCCTAGGCTAGTATTAGCCTAAATACTAATATTACTATAAATCTATTAAGTTATTTAATAAAATAGCACTAGTAGCTATAAGTACTCCTATATCCTATACTATTCTAGCTCTAATTTGCCTAGGAAACTCCTAAGAATAAGTATTACCCTTAGAAGTTATTAACTAAGAAGTAACTTAAGTAAGCTATAGCTAAAGATCTTAAGGTATAACCCTTATTACCCTTATACTAAGTCTATTCTAAGTTTAATCTATAATAGTTAGGGAATCCCTATAGAATCTAATATATTTCCTATAAGTCTTAGTCTATTAACTATTTTAGGTATTAATACTATAATATTACTAGTAAGTTAACTCTATTCTAGTTTAGAGATAAGGCTAACTATTTTATATAGGGCTTACTACTAATACCTATTTTAATTATTAGGTTTAAAACTATAGTTACTTAAGGGTAAGTAGTTAGTACCTCTCTCCTAGGCCTAGTCCTATACTAATTTACTCTTAGCCTAATTTAACTAGTTAGTAAAATAAGCACTAGTAGTTAGTTAAGGTTTAGGTAGCTATAGTTACTAAGGGTAATATAAGTACTATTATACTAGTTTACTATTAGTTCTAATCTAGGTCTAATAGTTCTCTAAGTCCTAAATAATTATTAGGATTATATTAAGAAACTCTATACTAGGAATTAAAGTAAGAAAAGTAAAGTGCTTTTATAGTAAGTCTAGGCTAGTCTAGTACTAAGGGAGATTAGTATAATAAGATTATCTTTTAGTTATAGCGCCTAGATACCTATATAGTAAAGATAAACTATCTCCTAGCTATAGCTTTACTTACTAAGGGGTAGGTAAAGGTAATAAAGGGAGTAATTCTAGTTCTAAAGAAGGAATAACTAGTTAAGTAGTTATAGCTTAGTAAAGAGGTAAGGGTAAACTAGTAGGGATTTTAATACCTAGTGTTATATAGTTATAATTAATCTAATAATAATTCTAGAATTATAATCCTATAGCTAGCCTACTACTAGCTTTAAACTATATAGTCCTATGCCTCTCCCTAGTTATTTACTATATCTATATCCTAGTTATTAGTCCTAGTATAGTAAAAGCGCCTTAGCTCTAGCTCTTCCTCTCTCCTATATATATTAGCTACTAGTTCCTATATTAATAAGTAGTATTAAAGTTATTTTATACTAAAAACTATTTAGCTATAGCTCTTACCTTTAGAAGGTAGTTTAAGGCTAGCCTTATCTCCTATATATCTTTAGATTTCCTTTAGGTTATAAGTTAGTGGTTAGTCCTTAGTTAGCTCTTTTATAAGTCTATGCTACCCTAGGCGTTCCTTACTATGCTATTTATCCTAATGTTATCTCTATTCCTTATATAGTTTTACTACTAGCTTATTATTCCTAGGGGGTCTCTATTTATATTATAATACTATTTATACTAAGTTAGCAATAGCTTAGATTATTATAGTTATTTTACTCTTTATAATTCTCTCTTTAAACTTCTATTTTATCTTATTTAGGTATAGATCTAAGGGGGATATAAGTCTTAACCTCTAGTTAGGTAATAGGTATAGCCTTAAATACACTAGCTATAATCTAGAGGTAGGTTAATTAGTCTATTATAAAGCTTTTAACTACTTCTCTTAGTTTTCTACCCTTCTTAGTTAAGGTATAGTAAGCGCTTACCCTATAGGTAAGGATAGGCTAGACTACCTATATATATAGGAGTTAAATATCTCTAAAGCTATAACCCTAGGCTAATACTACTAGCAAGGAGAGTGTAAGCTATTACTAGGCTAGTTTACCTTTTAGAATATTCTTATAAGCGCTCTAATTAAGTTTTCTATTAACCTAGACTCTAAAAACTTATATAACTCTATAGGCACTATCTCTTTTATACTAAGTTAAACCCTAGCCTATAGGGATTAGTATGCTTTACTAAAGTATATAAGTTTAGTCTTTACTAGGTTAAACTTTACTCCTGCTTTTTTACCTATTTTTATATACTTTCTATATAGCTTTAAGCCTTTTCTAGGTTTATATAGTGTTTTTCTAAACACTACTATATTTATATTATCTATTAATCCTATTATTACTATACCTAGGATAGCTTAGAGGCATATATAAAGCTTTACTAAGTAAAGTAAGAAAAGGATTAGTAAGAGGAGTAAGCCTTATAGGGTTCCTACCTTTATCTAGAAGGGTCTTAATAGTTTACTATTAAAGCTAAGCTAGCTTATTCTATCTATAAGGAAGCTATGTATTATAGCTATTAGCTAGCATAGTATACCTATTTAGATTAGAATATAGATTAGGTATAGATAGCTAACTCTATTAAAAGCTAATAAGATATCTATCTATGCTAATAATGTAATACTACCTCTACCCTAAGCCTCTCTTATATATTCTATAAGGACTTTAATTATAGTTTCTATTAACCTATTTACCTTATTACCTATTTATAGCTTAGGAGAAGGCCCTTAGCCTTAGTAAAGGCTATAAGCTACCTTATAATTACTGCTTTTATAATCTTTCCTACTATATTTAGTAGTAAGATAAGTCTCTATATATTAGCTTTTCTTATCTCCTTAGTGGTTTTCCTAGCTTCCTAATTACTACTACTTATATAGTTTAAAACTAGACTAGGAAATATCTTACCTTAAGGATAGTATTTAGTAAGTATACTATAGCTTCTTTAGCTAGCTTATTATAAGCCTTAATAAGGCTTACTAGGAGTTTATTATCTTCTAAGGCTTTCTAGCTAGCTATATCTAATAGGATATTTCTAATATTCCTTACTCTAAACTATTCTTTATCTAAAACTAGTATATTATTAAGCTTTAGGAAGGAGGGGTTTAGAATATAGGAGAGGTTTGCTATAGGTTTAGGGAAAACCTTTATATAAGTATACTTACCTTATCCTTATAGGTAATAGCTAGGTTAGGGTTTTTATTAGTTCTTTCTAGGTTTAGGAGTCTAGGGAGCTCTAGGGGGCCTAGCTTTAAAGCTAGGCCTATCTCTCTAGTCTCTAAACTTCTCTATCCTTTTCCTATATATTAGCTTTTTATAGGGCTTCTCTTTATATATTCCTTTTCTCTTCTCTAACTATCTATTCCTAGTTATTATTTACCTTAGAGAAGGCTTACTAGTTTACTTTAGTCTTTTAGTGCCTTTATTATCTCTTAGCTTATCTAGCTTTAGTAATTACCTTTTTATCCTCCTTAATTACTATATCTCTAGGCTAGGGAGTTCTTAGTACTTCTATAAGGCTACTAATTTTACTATCTATTAGAGATTTATAATAAGCTATATTATATATATATTAATTCCTTCCTTATCTTTTAGGTCTAGTATATTTTTTACTTAGAGTTATATTATTACTTTTACCTTTACCTATAGTCTATTTATTATAGTCTAGGTGTATTTAAGGGTAGGTAAGGTGCTTTCTTACTCCTTAGTAAAGATACTAATTAGCTATAGAATATAGTTAGAGCCTATAAGGTTTTCTATGCTATTATAGTAGACTTAGATATCTAGAGTTACCTATGCTAGATCTATAGTGCTATCTCTATCTTCTCTATATTATCTTATAGGTTCCCCTTAGGGTATTACTAGACTAAGCCTTTACTAGCTTATAAGGTCTAGTAATTTCTTTACTTCTCTAGTTATTTTATCTAAGCTATTCTAGAGAGAGTGTTTTTAGTTAAAGTCTCCTATAAAAACGCTTTAGCTATAAGGCTCTTCTGTATTAAAAGTATAAATAGGTATATTCTAGTTATCTATATATCCTTCTAAGTAAAGGGAGTAGATATTTATGCCTTTTATCTTTACTAGTAATTAGTTAGGTCCTCCCTAGGCTATTTATAACTCTATATTATACTTCTTATTTATATATACTATATTCTATTCCTTATAGTATACTAGTTAGAATTAGGTAAGGCCTAGTGCTAGGGGCTATAAGTACCTTATATATTCCTACTCTTAAATTACTATTATATTTATATTAGTTTAGTGCTAAAGCGCTATGTATATTAAGCTATCCTTCTTATTTATATTTTAAAAGAGAACTTATAACATTACTATATTAATTAAGAAGGTAGTAGGTCTTTACTATCTTATACTAGTTTTATTCTAGCCTTATTCTAAGATATATATTATATAATACTTCTTACCCTAAGCTATTTAGTGCTTCTCTCTATATTTATAAGGTATTCCTTTTCTTACTTACTATAATAATAAGTTCTATAGCTATGCGTATTCTTTAATAATATAGTATTAGGCTTCTATCTAAGGAATTACTAGTAAATTATAATAGTTATTCTAGGTATCTTGCTTTTACTATATTTTACTTCTTTTTAGGATAAGGTAGTCCCTTAACTACGCTAGGTATAGGCTAGAATATAAGATATAGTTTTCCTTTAGTTATTTACTAATTATTAGGTATAATATTTCTTCTTCCTTATATTAGCTAGCTTTATACTTACTATACCTTAGGGCTACCTTATAGAACTTTATAATATAGCTAGTTTAGAAGTAGTTATAGTATTATTAGGGTTATAAGGTCTTATTATATAGTTTAGTTTAGAATAGCTTTACTTTAAAGACTATTTTATCTTAGTATATCTTATTAGTATTTTTACTTCTACTAGTCCTAGGATTAGGGTAGTGTGCTATATCTTTTCTACTTAGGGGTACCTTATAGTTACCTTAATTATATTTACTTTATTTGCTTTTCTAATCTTAGCTATAAGGTTCTTAATAAATATATACTTTATTAGAAATCCCTTAACTATAACGCTAAGTATATAGTAGTAAAGGGCTACTTCTAGTCTAAATGCTTTAGTAATCTATTTTTAGTCTTCTTTATATTAGGCTATATTTCCTTTAAAGGTAATAATTATATCTTTACTAGGGAGTCTCCTAGCTACTATAGCTATAGTTTAGCTAGTAGCCCTATTTACTATAGTTATTATATCTTCAGCGCCTTAGGATTAGAGTATTTCCTAGATTATATTACCTTTAATAAGTACTTCTTTATATTATCTACCTAGGACCTATAGGGGGTTTTATTATTTAGCCTTCTTAGTGCTAGTCTAGCTATAATGCTTACCTAGGTTAGTATATTAGTTCCTTTAGCTTCTTCCTTAATAGCCTCCTTAAGGGCTGCTTTAAGGGCTTCTTTAGTAATATAAATATTATTATTATTATTATTACTATTATTATTTATAGCTCTTATTTTAGCGTAGGTATAGTTTACTACCTAGTAGGCTATAGCCTTTATAATGCTCTAAACTTAGGAGACTTTATTGCTAGGGATAAGGCTAGTAATCTTATTATAGAATTTTATGTTATCTAGGTGTTTAAATTATATCTTATCTATTATTAGGTTATCCTCATGTCTATAGGCATTAAATTACCCTATTCCTACGTTAGGTAGTGGTAGCTCTATGCTAGCCCCTTTCTCTAGCGTTAATTACTATTAGTATCTTACCCTTATACCTACCTCTAGCTCTATCGCAATGCGATATTATAGGAGGGGTAAACGGAGGTAAGGAATTCGAATATTAATATGGTTTATATTTTAGAGGCGATTCCGGACCTTTAGATCGGTGCGGAAAAAGTATGAAAGGTTAAAGGTAAAGGTATAGATTCGCTATATAAGAAGTCTTACCTTATTATATAAGGCTATAATAATAAGGAGAAGGAATTTATCCTAATATAATTGCTAATAATCTAATAGGTAAGCTAATAGCTAATTATAGCTATTACTCCTTTGTTAAAGTAAAGGGATTTACCTCTAGATCCGTAATATTACCTAAGCCTATGTTTAATCGCAAACAAAACTTATAAGGCTAATTATTATAAGATTACTAGAATAGATTATATATCTCTTTCTAGAAGGCACTATAATAGAGGTTATTAAGCCTCTTTATAGTATTATAGAGGCTAGAACTTACTAGTAGGTAACGTACTTCTATTATTATAGGGATAACCTTAATATAATAATGTTAATATATAATCCCTGCTTATTAATTATAGCTCTAAATAATAAAAACCTCTTTAGGATTATTAGAATGTAAATAGATAACACGCTAGGTCTAAGCAATAATAACTTCTTTAATAAAGAAGAAAAAGAGCTCTAGAAGGCTAACTTTATAGCCAAAGAGAATTAGTAACTATTAAGTAAGAATCCCTTACTTTTAATAGCTATATTCTAACCTAAAACGCTAATAACTTACTAACCCTAACCTAGAAAGGCTAAAGTTAGAAGATTAAGAAAGTTAACCCTTAATCTCTAATAGTAAGGTAGGATTATATAAAGTAAAGAGCCTAAGGAAGTTATGTTATAACTATTTACTAACCAGAAGCTTTATATAATCTATTAATTATAGCTTAACACTAAGAACTAGCTACTAAAGATATTATATGCCTAAAAATACACCTTAAATAGTAGATTAAGAATTAGCAATAAGAATTACGCTATATCTTACTAACCCTTAAAGAAGCAAAGCTCTTTATATTTATAGATAGATTGCTTGCGAATAATAAGGATCTTAGCTTATAGATTAGGTATGTAATCGTAATTAGTAATAAGGTAAAGAGGGATAATAATACCTTTATTACGAAAGGAAATATTATTATATATAGCTTAATAAAGAGCAAGCAGGTTACGCGTAGCGCGCTTACCTCTAAGCTATATAGTATGGTTTAAGATGCTAATATTACGTACGTAATATCTATAACCCTTAATTAGATCACAGACTGATTAAAGATGCCTTAGATCCCTATAATCCTTTATACTAACTTATTCTTATTATATAAATGCCTTATTAAGCTAGGTATAATAAAAGAGAAAAGGCTAATAATTAATATTATAGCCCTTTATTAATTATACAAGAGGTGCGAGATCTATAAGGTTAGATGGATTAATAGTAACAATAACCTAGCTAATGTAATAATAAAAGGATCGCTAAATCAGGCGCTTATAACCTTAATTAATTTAAACGAATTAATAATCCGTATAGAAGGCTAGGTTAAGAGACCTTTAGGAGCGTTATAAAGAGGAATTAACGGAGATAAAGGGAGGATTTATTGCGATTAGATTAATTAATTTAACCAATGCTAACCAAGCCAATCAGGGCTCCGGATTCCTATTAAGGGATTTACTTATATACACTTTCCTTTAATTCGATTTTTATTACGTTTTTAGGCTCCTTTAGCTATAAGAAAAGAGAGACTACTAGTATTACTTCCTTTAGATTATTATCAGATTAGTCATGGCTAAAGAACTCGCTAATTATAGGCTAAGTAAAGCCCTTAAAGGGATGCATGCCTTGTGATTAGTTACCCCTTTTCGCCACCCTCTCTTTGCCTTACTTACGGGTTTCACTTACTTTTTAGCTAGCTAGATTCCTCTCCCTCTCTCTCTTCTCTTTCCTAGATTATCATTAACTATCATAGACTTTAATAACAACGGTATTATTACCTGCGCAGGCACCTTGGTGTTCCAACATAAGGGTTTTCCCTTTTAACGAAGCAGCAGGAGTACTAGTACTAGCCCTACATAGAGCTAGCTAGCGTAATTAATATATATATATAAATAAAAGAACTAATAAAAGAAATAATAATAATAGTCCCTCCTTCCTTCCCTTACGTATTACTAGCTTTAGAAAACTAGCTTTTCTAATTGCTTATCCTTCTTCCTTATAGAAGGCTATCTCTGCCTTCCGCCCTTACCTATGCCCCTTTATTTAACTAGTGTAATGTAATATTAGATTACGTTATAAGTGGAAGGTTACCTATAATCCCTTCCTTATCTAAAGGCATAATATTAGATTATCCCTCCCTACAGCCCTCTATTTAACTATAACGTAATGTTAGATTATATTCCTAGGGGAAGATTACCTATAATCCTTCCCCTTCTAAAGGTATAATATTAGATTATACCTTCCTATACTCCCTTATACTCCCTTCTCTTCTCTCTCCTTACTATAAAGACTTAAGAAAGGGTATCTCTTTCTAAGGCTATAATTTTATATACCCTTCCTAAGGCTATAATTCCACTGCCTTTAATCCCTTAGCCTATACCTTATATAATAGTGCTATACTTAGGGTAGCTTGCCTAGTGCCTTTAGCGCTAGGTTTAGCATAGGCTTTAGCGTAGGCTTAGGCATAGGCTTTAGCATAGGCTTTAGGGCTCTAGTCCCTTACCTCCTTATAGGCAGTGCTAGGTCTAGGTAACCTATCCCTTTATCTAGATTATTACTATATTACCTATAATAAATCTCTCTAGGGCTTTATTAGGTATTACCTTTATAAACACATTAGCTAGGTTATCTTTACTATTAATCTATCTAATCTTATAGAGCTTATAGCATTTATATAATAAGTATAAATCTATATAGACTATAATTAGGATTTCTAGGAGGTTTTATTAATCTATAATAATCTTTAATATTATTATAATTATATAAGCTACATTAATGCTTACTACTATTCTATAGACCTCTATAGTAAGTATACTTCTTATAACTGTTTTACTCTTTATTAAGCTATAGTGTATAATATTACCTTATAGTGTGAATTTACTATCCTTATACTCCTTATTAGCTAGGATAAGTATATAGCCTAGTTATAAGGTAAGGTCTTTATTATTAGTAAATAATCTATTAATAAATATAAATAGCTTTACTCTTTTAAGGTTAAGGGGTATAAAGATTAATCCTTAATCTAGGTAGTTTATTTACTACTTAATATAATAATTAAGTTCCTTAATATTCTTAATTATTAGTTCTTAATATTACATAGTAACTAATAGATTAAAGCTTACCTTAGGTTAGTAGATTAAAGCAATATAGGCACTATAGGCCCTTTATTTAATATACTTCTTTTCTAGCTCTTCTAGCGGGATTAACTATAGCTTATTACTTTACCCTTTTACTATATCTTAATAGTGTTATTAGTTAGTTAAATAATTTCACTATTAAATATAAGGGGTTATTAGGCTTAATAAACTACTTTTGTTTTATAGCGAATTTAGTAATAGCTAGTTAATCTTCTTCTTATTAGGAGAATCCTTTATCTAATGGGCTAAGGGTATTATTAGTCTATATTCCTATGTATCTAAAGTAAGGGCTTTTAGTAGATATTACTAGTAAGCATAGATTATAGCTTAATATTATTATCTAGAGGTTTTCTCTATAGTGCTTATAGTAAGTTACCTACTAATATATACTAGCCTCTGTAATTCTATAGAGGGCTTAATAACTCTTATAATTATTCCTTTAGGGTACTAGTTATGAATTTAGATAGGGAGTTAGTGTTAAGGCTTTGGCTTGGGAGTGAATAACAGAGTGAAGGTTAGATTGAAGTGTCATAGCTATTAATCTGCTAGCTAGGGTAGGTGCTTAAAAGGTTTAATCTCTAGCCCTTTCCCTTTGTTTATGGGAAAGCCCCTTTAAATAGCCCGTAGCTCTTACATAACTAGCCCGTAGCTAGCCCTTAGCTCTATGCCCTACTAGGTTCCACTCTCTTTAATGCTATTGCTACCCTTATAAATACTATTGCTATTCTACTCCTAATATAATACCCCTCTTACTGTAATTATCCTTAATTATATTAAGGTGCTATCTTAGGGTTAGGTTATAGCGCGAGAGTTCCTTTGTTACTACTTGCTATAGTGATTTTTTTATAAAGCAATATAGTAATATTAATAATGTTAGGCTGCATTAGCCTTTTTATAGTAACCGCTTACTAATAGAAGCTAGGTTATAGTTACTTCTTAACTTCCTCTCTATAGATTATTCTTCCTAAGAGATTCTTCTTAACTAGACTAGTTAGCGCGATTTTTTAATTAGCTTAACTCTATAGGGCATAGATTACCCTGCTCCTTCTATTTTTCTTTAAGCTTATAGTAGCAGCCTAATAAATTTATAGTAAGCTTATAGTAATAACTTATAAATTATAGTAATCTCTGTGAACACACTAGTTATAACGTATAGAAGATTCTAGTTAGAGTAGCTTAGATTAATCTAAGGCACCTAAATTCCTATAAGAAGAGGTGATTTCCTTCTTTCTTTTCCCTTTTTCTTTCTTTTCTTTAAGCCTCTTATTAACTTATAAGTCCCTTACTAATATAATAGCTACTATAACGCTACTATTATATAATATTAATTACTAACTATTATAGCTTAAGCTATTATATCTTATGCTACCGCTATTAAAGATCTTACTATTAAGCTATCCTATAAGGGAGAACCTTATAATTATTAAAGACTACGTAAGTTTACTGCTTTTTATTGCTTTTTATTACTAACTTAGAGCTAGTTTAATAAAAATTCTATATATATGTTATACCTAGTGGTTAGCTATTTAGAATATAGCTCTAAGGGATAATAATAAAGATAAATAGCCTTAGTATATTACTAAGGGAAAGCCTACTCTAACTAAATATAGTTACTCCTCTAGTATAAACTTACTACTAGCTTACTGCTATTATTACTAATATTTAGCTTTTATAGGTAATTCTCTAAAATGCTATTATTATGCTTAAAATAATAAGACTTATATTAGGGTAAGTTAAGCCTTAAGGGATTATCTCTTAATTACTACTAACTCCTTACTAGTATCCTATTTAAATTATAAAGCTATATAAATAGCTTTAGGATATACTTTATAATCTTCTAGAACTATACTATATTAGTAATATAAGTGCCCTTTACTCTACTGCTTTAATATTACTAATATGCTACTAGGAGTTTATATAAGCTAAGAAAAACTTTATAATGCTCTTTTAGCCTTAAAAATGCTAATAAACATAGGCAAGCTTATTATATATATCTTATAGCTAAGGCTTCTTAAGAAGCAGAGTATAATAAACACGCTGCTTTCTTATAGCTAATTAATATTATTAATCTAGAAACCTAGATTAAAATTGCTAATTATCTTTAATTTATAGCTACTTATAGCCCTATAGTTAGTGCTATTAGCTTTACTGCTTATTCTTTGCTAACTTACTACTAGTTTACTACTGCTTAAGCTACTCTCTTTACGCGTATTAGACCTTTAGAACTCCCTAAGGAATTGCAAGTTTAAGCCTTTAGTGATAATAAGTCTAAGGCTAATAAAGTTAGAAATTATGCTAAAAATCAGTCTAAATATATCTCTAAAGTCTAGCTATTAGATAGCTATAAGTCTATGCTAAGTTTTTGCTTTAAATATAAGATTTATTTAGTAGTCTAAATTATTATTAAGTGAATTATTCCCTAATTAAATCGCTATGATCTAATGATTATTTTAGATTATAATTAAGAGTTAATTAAGCAGCTAAGAAGTTAAGATTTAGCTGCTTAGTTACTACTTATAGTCTTTAATAACCTCTTTTATTATAAAGTCTTTACGTAGTACCTAAGAATTCTTAGAATTATTATAATTCTTCTATTTCACTAAATATTTGCGCTATTTACCATTATATTTATAGGTAATAATTTGTTTAACTTTAAATTCCTCTTAATCCTCTTTAATGTTATCTTATTGTTGGTATCACAGGTGCCTGACGTCAGGATCGTGGCCTAGGGAATAGGAATTTGTCTTCTATTCTAGGCATTGTAATCAATTAGTCATAAGTGTATATAAGGGAGGAAAAGAGAGGCTTTTTCCGGATCGTGAGAAGTGGCTACAAACGCGGTGCGTTTTATGGGTCACATGACTTATAGGTCCTTGCCTAATCAGAGGGGCAGGCCAATAAGTCATATGTAGGGCTACCTCTTACAGGCACGCGTTACGCGCGCGCCCCTTATAGCCTAACCTTTTGCTAGGTAATTGCGGCTGCGTGCCGCGATTGATATTATGCTTGTTCTAACATTAGAACCTCTTTCTTTTTAATATAATTATTAACGTATAATATTAATCTAAGAAGGGAAGATATAAGGGATTAAATAAATGTATTATATAAATGAAAGAACTAATAAAAGAAAATAATAATAATAGCCCCCTTTCCTTCCCTACGCGCTACTAGCTTTAGATAACTAGCTTCTCTAATCGCTTATCCTTCTTCCTCGCGGAAGGCTCCTCTACCTTCTGCCCTTGCCTTTAACCAGTGTAACGTAATATTAGATCATATTATAAGGGAAGGTTACCTATAATCCCTTCCCTATCTAAAGGTATAATATTAGATTATCCCTTCCTATAGCCCTTTATTTAACTATAATGTAATATTAAATTATATTCCTAGGGAAGATTACCTGTAATTCTTCCCCTTCTAAAGGTATAATATTAGATTATACCTTCCTATGCCCCTTATGCTCCCTTCTCTTCCCCCTTCTTACTATAAAGACTTAGAAGAGGCACTCCTTCTAAGGCTATAATTCCACGCTCCTTTCTAAAGATATAATTCCATGCCCCTTCTAAAGATATAATTCTACTACCTCTAATCCCTTAGCCTATGCCCTACGTAACTATGCTATACTTAGGGCACCTTATCTAGTGCCTTTAGCGCTAGTTTTAGCGTAGGCTTAGGCATAGGCTTTAGCGTAGGCTTAGGCGTAGGCTTTAGGGCTCTAGTCCCCTGCCTCTTTATAGGCAGTGCTAGGTCTAGGTAACCTATCCCTCTATCTAGATTATTACTATGTTACCTATAATAAACCTCTCTAGGGCTTTATTAGGCATTACCTTTATAAACGCGTTAGCTAGGTTATCTTTGCTATTAATCTATCTAATCTTATAAAGCTTATAGCGTTTGTATAATTACTAAAGGGCTATAATATTAATTATAAGCCACTTCTCCTTTATAGTCCTAAGCTTAATAAGGCATTTATATAATAAGTATAAATCTATGTAAACTATAATTAGGATCTCTAGGAGGTTTAATTAATCTATGATAATCTTTAACGTTATTATAATTATATAAGCTATGTCTACGCCTACTACTATTCTATAGACCTCTAAAGCAAGCATACTTCTTATAACTCTCTTACTCTTTATTAAGCTATAGTGTATAATATTGCCTTATAGTGTAAACTTACTATCTTTATACTCCTTATTAGCTAGGATAAGAATATAGCCTAGTTATAAGGTAAGGTCTTTATTGTTAGCGAATAATCTGTTAATAAATATAAATAGCTTTGCTCTTTTAAGGTTAAGGGTATAAAGATTAATCCTTAATCTAGGTAGTCTATTTACTACTTAATATAGTGATTAAGTTCCTTAATATTCTTAGTTATTAGTTCTTAATGTTATGCGGTAACCAATAGATTAAAGCTTGCCTTAGGTTAGCAAATTAAAGCAATATAGGCACCACAGGCCCTTTATTCCACGTACTTCTTTTCTAGCTCTTCTAGCGGGATTAACTATAGCTTATTACTTTGCCCTTTTACCGCATTTTAATAGTGTTATTAGTTAGTTAAATAATTTCACCGTTAAATACAAGGGGTTATTAGGCTTAATAAACTACTTTGGTTTTATAGCGAATTTAGCAGCGGCTAGTTAATCTTCTTCCTATTAGGAGAATCCTTTATCTAATAGGCTAAGGGTATTATTAGTCTGTATTCCTATGTATCTAAATTAAGGGCTTTTAGCAGATATAACTAGCAAGCATAGATTATAGCTTAATGTTATTATCTAGAGCTTTTCTCTATAGTGCTTATAGTAAGTTACCCACTAGTGTGTGCTAGCCTCTGTAATTCCGTAGAGGGGCTTAATAACTCTTATAATTATTCCTTTAGGGTGCTAATTACAAATTTAGATAGGGAGTTAGGCAAGGATTATATGATTTAGCAGCGTTTCTAATTGTATATACGCCTGCGTAATATCTTAAATCTAAAGGAGGAATCCTTTTATAAGAAGAGAAGGGGCAATTATAAGGATTAATCGTTAGCTTACCCTTTGGATCGTTAGGGCTTGCGTAAGGATTACTTACTTCGCTTTATTGCTAAAGCCTTGGATTATAAGCCTTAATTTCTTATACAGCTAGCTTATTCTTCCTTTAACTTTGTTAATAATATAGGAATTAAAGATTTAAATCCCTTAGTGCTTCTTTAGATTAAAAGCAATAAATTTAAACACGCCTTTGCTAATTAGGGCATTAATCTTAGCCTTCGTTAAGAGCTTAAAAGGTTCGCCAGGAGTTATAATTATGCCGTTCTTACATAATTAGATCGCAAGCTTAAGATCTGCCTCCTCCTTGCTTAAGATAAATACCTTAAGATTATCTACTAAATTAATAATTATAGGAGGGTTCTTTTATAGTCTTCCTAGCCTTCTTTTTAGAGGGGCTAGAGGCATTGCGTTATTAATTTATGCCTCTTACTCTTCCCCTTTAATTACCTCTAGGTTATTACCTCCTGCTAGTAATAGCCTTTTCTTGGTTAAGTCTTTATTATAAGGCTTAATAGAGGTTAACCTAAAGACCTTAGGACCTTATAGGAGATTAAGGGTATAGCTCTCTTTATCTATTATAAGGAGCTTATATAGGCCTTACTATCCTTTATGCTCTTACTAGATAAGAACTAGTAATATAAGCAGGAGGTTAAGGGTTAGTAAGGTATTAAGGCTATTCCTTATAGTAAGGGCTTTCTTAACCTTATAGAGCATATATAACCTCTTAATCTCCTTTATTACCTTTTACACTATAAGAGCTTATTACTTAATATTAGGCAAGGGAGGAGATTTATTAATTATTTAAGGGTAAGCGCTAAAGATAAGAAGGGTTAGAACAATGCTGTTTAGGCCTGCAGTATTATTAAGGGCTTTACAGCTATTTATAGGGCTATAGCTTTAGGTATTAATAGGCATTCGCGTTAGATAATATTATAGGCTCTTTAGAGTAGCCTATAATATCTCTTAACCTTACTAATGCTATAGTGTGCCTTAATAGGGACTTCTTTAATTAAGATTAATATTAAGGCTATAAATTAGCGGAATTCTTTGCTTCTAAACGTTATGCTAGCATTAGTTATAATCTAATCTAGAGGACCCTAGTAGGTATTAATCTAGCAAAGGCAAAGAGCTTCCTATATTGCCTTTACTATAATATCCTTTAGGAATCTAGCCACGTTAAACGCAGTAGCTATATTAATAGCGTGGAGAACAGAGCGATTACTATCTAGATACATAATATCCATAATTACTTCGTAGTTAAAGTTACATTTATCCTTTAGGGTGAATTTAAAGCAATATAGATTGTCCGCGTTTAATTAGCATTAGTGGTAGATCTTCGTTAATTATCTAATTGTTTCGAAATCCACCTCGTGGCCTGATTTAGAAAGCATATCATAAAGTCAGCGGACAGAGGGGTGACTAAATCGGCAATGTAAGCGCTGTAATTCTATCTTAGTTAAATAACTCTAGGTAATTGATTTTTCCTTTTATAGAAGCATCTAAGGATACCCCTATTTATAGATAACAGGGACCTTAATATTGCCTTATTAAAGGATATTTTAAGATATATAAAAGTTAATCTTTAGGCGGTCTATATCTGCTAAACATAGCAAGAAGGAGTGTTTGTGGGCATTACATAGAATAGGATAATGCTAAAGGGAGTAGGCATATTAATTAATCCAATTAAGGGATTAGCTTACCACTTCCAAATCGAATTATTGCCTCCCTAGCTCTAGATTTATTAAGCTAGATCTTAGGGATTAACCGTTATAGGGTAAGGAATTAGGGGTACCTTACTAATAAGTAACCTATAGCCCTAGTATTAGGGATAATGCCTTAGAACATACCTAAAGAGTAATAATCTTAAAGAAGGAAGGTAGTTAGGGCTTTCTTTAGTTATTAGAGATTAAATAGATCCTCCTTTATAAGGGCATGCGTAGCTACTTAATTCATGAGGATCTCTATAGTTACATAGCTATTAATTATTATACCTTATATAAAGAAGCTTATTAGCATCTCTTCTTTATTACTTTCTTCTTTAAATCTAAGTTCTATTATATAGGTAGAAATCTTATCTTCTTTAGAAGAAGCAGTGTTATTCTCTTTACCTTTATACTAGGTAAGGAAAGCATTATAGGAAAGGGTTATTAGCTCTATAAGGTAGTGGTTCTTAAAGCGTTAATACACTTTCTTACGTTTCTCTTTAGAGTGTTTAGTTAACTAATAGCCTTCCTTACTATATATATAACATTTCTTTATATATAGAGCGCCTTTATTGCCTTATAATTATAATTATCTGTAATAGGCTTCTTTACCATACCTATTATACTTATAGTTAGTCTAATACTACTCTCTTACATTAGGCATTAATAGGAATTAATGCTTCTTATCTAATTCCTCTATAGTTATTCTTATTAATATCCTTATATATTTATAGAATAGCTAGAGGTTAGCAGGAGGGTTAATAAGGCAAGTTCTACACTTAGGTATGCTATAATAGGCAGAGATTAATTAATTCTAGAGTGCCCTTTTAGATTAAGTAATATTTAGGACTGCTTGTTAAAGGTTTATAAGCTTTATTATAAGTTCTTTAAAGTAATTAATCTTTAGCTTATCTAGGTTTTCTTATATAATCTAGCGTAGCTTAGTGTTCTATTACTTAAGGAGATACCTTTGCTTTATATTATTAGTCTTAAATCTTCTCTTAATATAGTTAATAAGAGTCTTAAGGTCTTAAGGATCTCCTAGCTTATATAAATGCTTATAGTAGTATATTAAAGCTTTCTCTTTAAGCATAGCCTTAAGGGCATACCTAGCCTTATAGGGTTTAATGCCTAGCATCTTGCATTTCCCTTAGAAGATTATTAACTTTAAGTTAAGGACCTTATAGTTATCTATGCTATATTAAATATTACTTATATAAAGCTTTATAAGATTAATTATTTGCTTTAGTATAGGTCTAGAAGGAAAAAGTGCTCTTAGAGGTATAGGAGAAGGGATTTCTTATCTTAATAAGGGATATCTTTAATAAGGGCTTTCCTAAGGATTATTATGTAATTAGCCTAATAGGGTTAGACTTAGGGAATGTTATTAGTGAGATTATAGGATTCCTAGATTACTCTATTAATAATATTATAATCTTAGCCTAATTAGAGGGATTAGAAGGAGGTTATTAAGGAAGTCTTAGTCTTTAATGCGTTTTTAGAAGGGTATGTACTTCCTCGCAGCTTCCTATATCTCTTCTTCTTACTAATCTTAAAATTCCTTATGGGTAGTAACTTCCTTAAGCATTACTATAATCTTCCTATAGGCTATTATATCTATATACACGCCTTAGAAGAGAAGGAAATTACATAGATACTTAGTAATTACTTAGTCTATAATTACAAATACCTCTCTTATCTATCCGTAGAAGTCTTTAATAAAGTTAGTAAAGAGGCTTCTAGTAATAAGGCTCTTAGACTAGTATACCACTATCTTAAAGAGGATATAGGCTATAATAGCCTTAGGGTTATTACCTTATTTATTAAGATTAAATAATTTCGCTATCTTTAATATCTTAGATATAATAAAGTCTTATATCTCTAGGGAATGTGTCTTAGGAAAGGGTTATTAAGTTATAGACCTTTGCCTTTTTAGTCTCTTTTAACTTTAGTGCCTTCTTTAGCATTGCTAAAGTTAGGGCTAGAGAGAGAGGCTTTTAATAGTTCTCCTTACTAAGGAGCTTTTAACTTTCTTATCTTTATTATAGGAAGTTAGAATAGAAGTGTAGTATTGGTTATATAGCAGATTAAAGGATTATAAGCGTAGCTATTATCTTTATCCCTTAGGGGTTCTTAGGATTAGATCTTAGGAGTAATAAGTTCCTTTCTTATTATAAGAGAATACCTTCTAAGGGTTAGGTGCGTGGTAGAACGCGCTAACTAAGTAATTAAAGATAGGTTAGACTAGTTACTAACTAGGCCTTAATCCTTTAATAGCTTTAAAGTCTTTATAGGGTCTTAGGATTAGATCTTAGGAGTTATAAGGCTCCTTTCTTATTATAAGAGAGTGCTTAGACTTCCTTAGCATAACTATACACGCTTTTAGTGGCCCTTCTATTTTATAGGGCAGGTTTATAGTGTAGCTATCTCTTCTAATTAACCTTACTAATCTATGGTTAGGAAAAACCATATAGTTATCTATAAAGTTAACCACTGATTAGTATTAGTATTATAGGTGCCTAACGTTAGGATCGTGGCCTAGGGAATAGGAATTTATCTTCTATTCTAGGCGTTATAATTAATTAGTTATAAGTGTATATAAGGGAGGAAAAGAGAGGCTTTTTCTAGATCGTGAGAAGTGGCCATAAACGTAGTGCGTTTTGTAGGTTATATAACTTATAGGTCCTTGCCTAATTAGAGGGCGGGCTAATAAGTTATATGTAGGGCTACCTCTTGCGGGCGCGCGTTACGCGCGCGCCCCTCGCGGCCTAACCTTTTGCTAGGTAATTGCGGCTGCGTGCCGCGATTGATATCATGCTTGTTCCAACACTTATAGTAAGGTTATTTTAACCGCGTTGCTTAGATTTCCTCTAAAAGGTTCTAAGCTTATAATATTAAAAACATTATATAAGCGCGTTCCTTTAGGTAACTTTAATTAATAAGCTAAACTATAATAGCTAACTTCTTTTTAATCTTATATAGTCCTAAGTACTTTATAGCTAGCTTCTAGCTAGGGCATTATAGATTAATATTCTTAGTTAAGAGTAAGATATAGTTACCTATATTAAACTTTATTAGCACTCTCTTTTAATTATAATACTTTTCTACAGGGCTTATAAGTAGCTTAATAGCTACTTAATCTCTATGTGCTTATGCTTTAATTCTAAAACTCTATTTTTAGCTTAATTATTAACCATTAGAATTAGCGTAACTGCTTAATCTAGTCCCCTTAGGTTATACCCTTATAGCGCTTCCGTAGGTATATAACCATAACTTATATACGCGCTTATGTTATAAGCAAACTATGCTATTAGGAGATAATTAACCTAATTAGTTTACTCTACGCATATAAATGCTCTTAAATAGTGCTCTAAAACTTAATTTAAGCGTTCTATCTAACTATTTATCTATGGATAAAATATAGTACTTAATCGCTACTTTATTACTAAGAGGTAGTAGAATATTCTCTAAAATCCACTAGTAAATATTAAACCTTAGTCTATAATAATACCTTCTAAGGCTTTATAATCTTTAAAAATATATTCTAGGAAGATAGTTACTAGTCTATTGCTAGTTAACCGCGTGGACATAGGGATATAAATACTATATTTTATAAATCTATTAATGTTAGAACAAGCATGATATCAATCGCGGCACGCAGCCGCAATTACCTGGCAAAGGTTAGGCCACGAGGGCGCGCGCGTAACGCGCGCCCACAAGAGGTAGCCCTATATATAACTTATTAGTCTGCCCTCTAATTAGGCAAGGACCTATAAGTTATATAACTCATAAAGCGCACCGCGTTTACGGCTACTTCTTATAATCTAGAAAAGCCTCTCTTTTCCTCCCTTTTACACATACTTATAACTAATTAATTATAACGCCTAGAATAGAAGATAAATTCCTATTCCCTAGGCTATAATCCTAACGTTAGGCACCTATAATACTAACACTAATTAGTGGTTAACTTTATAGATAACCACACGGTTTTTCCTAACTATAAATTAGTAAGGTTAATTAGAAGAGATAGCTATACTATAAACCTACCCTATAAAATAGGAGGGCTACTAAAAGCGTGTATAGTTATACTAAGGAAGTCTAAGTACTCTCTTATAATAAGAAAGAAGCCTTATAACTCCTAAGATCTAATCCTAAGACCTTATAAAGACTTTAAAGCTATTAAAGGATTAAGGCCTAGTTAGTAACTAGTTTAACCTATCTTTAATTACTTAGTTAGCGCATTTTACTATATACCTAACCCTTAGAAAGCATTCTCTTATAATAAGAAAGGAACTTATTACTCCTAAGATCTAATCCTAAGAACCCCTAAGGGATAAAGATAATAGCTATACTTATAATCCTTTAACCTATTATATAACTAATACTATACCTCTATTTTAACTTCCTATAATAGAGATAAGAAAGTTAAAAGCTCCTTAGTAAGGAGAACTATTAAAAACCTCTATCTTTAGCCCTAACTTTAGTAATACTAAAGAAGGCACTAAAGTTAAAAGAGACTAAAAAGGCAAAGGTTTATAACTTAATAACTGTCAGGAGCAGAACAGCGACGGCATCCATGAGGGTGGCGACGGCATCGATGAGGGTGGAACCCAGCGGGGCACGGAGCTAAGGGCTAGCTGCGGGCTAGTCACGTGAGAGCTGCGGGCTATTTGAAGGGCTTTCCATAAACAAAGGGAAAGGGCCAGAGATTAAACCTTTCAAGCACCCACCCCTAGCTAGTAGATCAATAGCTATAACACTTTAATCTAACCTTTACTCTATTATTCACTCCTAAGCCAAAAGCCTTAACAAATTAATCTCTCTTCCCTTTAGGGTAACAGACCGTTAGTTAGATTAAGATGTCTGGAATTCATTGCATGGCAACCTAATCGGGTGGTAGCCACGACCACGCTGCAGACAAGCAGGAGAATATTACACTACTAAACCTAACTAGAGTGGTCCGCCAGTCCCTATTAGACAACTAGCAGAGCGGAATACTTATTAATAATAAGGAGGTAACACTAAATTAGCGCCTTAAAGAAGCAGTAACCTAGATGCGCATTGTAGAAAAGAGATAGAAACTTGCTTACTTATAGCAAAACCTACAGATAATAGAAGAAGCCACGTCCTTAGGTAACTTAGATACAGGACCTATAAATACCCCTCCTTTAGCACCTTAGGTAGCACCTATTACGCAGCGATATAGCCTTATAAAGACACAATTAAAAGCACCCATATATAAAGGGAACACTTTTAAGAGTCTTTAGAATTTCCTAGCGGATTTAAACGTGGCTTTCACTATAGATCGTGGAACCTTTGTGGATAATATAACTAAGGTTGCCTATACTAGCAGCTACCTAGCAGATAACGCAAAGCGACAATAGATGCGTTATACAGCTACGGATAGTTATGTAAATTACCAGGGTTACACCTAGGACGGATTCGTGGATTGGTTAAAGACAGGAACTATAGACAAGAATGCACAGTGCTTAGAAGCAACGAGGACGTTAATAGGTCTTAGACAAGAAAATCACTAATTATTCCAGATGTTTATAAAGATCTAGGGTAAGGCAAAGGCTAAGCTGCCTAAAGCAATTCCTAAACGCCTATAAATCTACATATTTATTAATAGCCTTAATAACGCTATAAAGAAGCAGGTACTTAGCTAGGAGTTCCCTAAGAGTTAGACCTACCTAGTAGGCTAAGGAAGAAAGGCAGAGGTTATAACTAAAGGAGGCTAATTAAGCGATTAAGGTAATAACAGTTAAAAAGATAATAACGTTCCACTTCGCTAGAAAGGCCGTAGTAATAAAGCAGCGACGGAAAGATAAATTCGCTGTTTACATGTTTTAAGTGTAGTAAGCCAAGACACGCTTCACTAAGCTGCACTAAACTAGATTATTCTATTTACAAGAGAAGTAACCACACAACAGAGACGCATAAGACTAGCCGCGACTAGGCTAGAGATAAAGACCTATTAGACTTAAACAAGACCCTATTAGCTTAGTGCGACCCTAGGAAGACGCTCTTATCAAATCATTGCCTAAAGATCTAAGACTAAGAGTTAAGGCAAAGTTACGGTAAGAACACAAATAGGTAGCTATAAAGGCGCTGTTTAACCTAGCGTAACCTATTTAATTATCCACCTAAAGTTACTAATAGCAGTTAATTAGGCTAACGTAAAAAGGATAACATAACCCTTAAGAGTGCTGCCCTCACCAAAATCAAGCATTAAGGGATCTTATCACAAACCTTATTAATTAAGGATAGCATAGGCTACGCGAGAATATGTTAAGTTAGCTACTACGTAGCTAATACTAGTAAAGACCTATTATTAGGGCATAACTAGGCAGTTACATATGAACTAGTGATTATGTCCTAGACAGATGGTTACTAGAGACACCCTATTATAAAAGAACGTCTTAGACTAGTAGTGAGGATGCGATAGGCATGTAAGGAGGCAAAACGCGCTTGCATTAGATTTATCTTATAGGGGATAATAACCGAAATTATATAAAAAGACAATAACATCTTGATAGTAAACAAAGATAGGCCCCGTAATAACCTAGTAACTATAGAGATAAGCAGAGCCTATAAGTTAACCATGTAAATACCCTAAGCCTATAAGGAGTTTAAGGATATCTTTTAAACGAACTTATAGGTATCCTCCTACACTAGGTAGCTAAACTCATGCTATTAAATTAGAAGAGGAAAACGCCCTATAGGGACTAATATACAATTTAGCAGAAAAGGAGCTAGAAGTGCTCCGCAAGTACTTAGCAAGCGCGTAGCGAAAGGGATAGATTCAAAGATCTATTAGCCTAGCTAGAGCCCTGATATTATTTGTGCTAAAGAAAGGAGGAAAATTACGCCTTTACGTGGATTATAGAGCCCTTAATAGGATTACCGTTAAAGACAAAGCGCTGTTACCGCTAATCACAGAGATCTTAAACCGATTAAAGGGAGCAAAGGTCTATACAAAATTAGACCTTAAAGATACGTACCACTAGCTACATATCCATAAGGGTAATAAGTGGAAAACAGCGTTCTAATGCAGATACAGTCACTTTAAATATCTTGTAATGCCTTTTAGACTAGTTAATGCGCCCGTAACCTTTTAAGAATATATTAATAATGCCCTTAAAGGCCTTATAGATACGATTTACGTTATGTATTTAGACAATATCCTAATCTATAGCAGCGATGTAGCCGCGCATAAGGGGCATGTGAAACAAGTCCTTTAGAAGCTCTAAGAAGTAAGCCTCTTTATTAACCTAGAAAAGTGCAAATTCTTATACAAGGAGGTTAAATTCCTAGGCTTTATTATATCTAAAGAAGGAATCGCAATAGAGCCTGCTAGAATTAAGACAATAGTAACTTAGCTAGTACCTTATAGCGTCTTTAATATCTAGTTATTCCTAGGCTTTATAGGATTTTACAGACGGTTTATCAAAGGCTATAGTAAAATAGTCATCCCATTAACCAATTAACTCCAAGGAGACTAACTAGCGAAGTTTAAGCTAGATTCTAACGAGTTAGCTACGTTTAGGGAGCTATAAAAACGATTCTAAGAGGCGCTAATTCTAGTGCACTTTAATCCACTAGCCCTATTAAGGGTTAAGACAGATGCCTTAGGACACGCACTTAGGGCTATCCTAGCGTAGTTAGTGCTAGGTTACTAGCACCTAGTAGCGTACATATTAAGAAAGTTAAATAAGATAGAGCTACGCTACATAACACTAGATATAGAGTTACTAGCTATCTAAGAGGCATTCCAAACTTAGAGGCACTACCTAGCATACTTAACGCATCCGGTTATAGTGGTTATGGATCACTTAAACCACAAGTACCTAGCTACAAAGCTAAAGTTAACTAGTAGATAGGTTACTACGCTAGATAAACTCTATCTATTTAACTTTATAATTAAACATAGAGCAGGTAAGTTAAACCCTGCTAACGCTCTATTAAGAAGGTTAGATTATATAAGTAAAGAGAGGAAGGTAGAGGCAGCGTCCTTATAATTACTAACCTTTCTTACTAAATTTGCAAATAACACGCCATAAGGACACTATAATAGAACTACTAGTATCTAGTGCTTTAAGAAAACGCAGCGTATTTAGTTCGCAGATAATAGGCTACGAGGACACTGTAATAAAACTATTAACATCTAGCGCTCTATGAAATCGCCCCCTACCTATTAACTAGATAAGGATAGACTACACGTAAGACTAGACTTGCTAGCTAAGGAGTTGCTCCCTAGCGGTAGTGTATTAGCTAAGGTCTTCTTAATTTTAAAAAAACCTAATAGTCTAGATACACTCTAAGGATATTATTATAGCGTAAGGGGACTGCACGTAAGACTAAACCCGCTAGCTAAGGAGTGGCTACCTAGTAGTAGTGTAATAGCTAGGGTCTTATTAATTTTAGAAAAGCCTAATAGTCTAGATATATTTAAAGGATATTATTATAGCATAGGGGACTGCATATAAGACTAAGCCTACTAGCTAAGGAGTTATTACCTAGCAGTAGTGTAATAGCTAGGGTCTTATTAATTTTAGAGAAGCCTATTAGACTAGACGCGCTTAACGTAGGCATTATAGCAGGGAATAGACTACACGTAAGACTAAATTCGCTAGCTAAGAAGTCGCGACCTAGTAGATGCATTATGGCTAGGGTCTTAGCAGTATAGAGAACCTTTTCTAAGTTAAATTCCGCTATATTTATAGAAGACGCGGAATTAGAACCCCTAATCTAAGTCTTACTTTTAGATATATAATAGAGGGACGCCTTTATTGTAAAGAAGAGGGCGCTGCTATTAAGCGGTGACCTAGATGTGTTATAGATATAGTCTATTAGACCCTCTAAGCTATTAATGTTTAAAAATCAAGTTTTTGTCCTATAGGGAATAAGAAAAGAAATCCTACTACTAATTCATAACAACCTTACTACTAGGTATTAAGGAGTTACTAGAACTCTTTAATAAGTTACTAACTAATATTTTTGGCTAGGAATAAAAAGAGACATTAAGGTATATATATATACTTGTGTTAGCTATTAAGTTTTAAAACCGCGAATGCACAAACCTTATAGCAAGCTAGCTACGCTGCTAGTGCTAGATTGCCTCTTTTAAGAATTATTAATAGATTTCATTACTAGACTCCTACTAGTTAAAGATTAGCAAGGCAGAACGCACAATGTAATCTTAGTGGTGGTTAATAGATTTACAAAATATAGTATCTATATCCCTATGTCTACGCGGTTAACTAGCGATAGACTAGTAACTATCTTCCTAGAATATATTTTTAAAGATTATAGAGCCCTAGAGGGTATTATTATAGACTAAGGTTTAATATTTACTAGTGGATTTTAGAGAATATTCTACTACCTCTTAGCAATAAAGCAGCGATTAAGCACTGCGTTTTATTTATAGATAGATGGTTAGATAGAACGCTTAAATCAAGTTTTAGAGCACTATTTAAGAGCATTTGTATGCGTAGAGCAGACTAATTAGGTTAATCATCTCCTAATAGCATAGTTTGCTTATAACACAAGCGCGTATATAAGTCACGGTTATACACCTATAGAAGCGCTGCGAGGGTATAACCTAAGGGGACTAGATTAAGCAGTTACGCTAATTCTAATGGTTAATAACTAAGCTAAAAATAGAGTTTTAGAATTAAAGCATAAGCACATAGAGATTAAGTAGCTATTAAGCTACTTATAGGCCCTATAGAAAAGTATTATAATTAAAAGAGAGTGCTAATAAAGTTTAATATGGGCAATTACATCTTACTCTTAACTAAGAATATTAATCTACAATGCCCTAGCTAAAAGCTAGCTGTAAAGTACTTAGGACTGTATAAGATTAAAAAGAAGTTAGCTATTATAGTTTAGCTTATTAATTAAAGTTACCTAAAGGAATACGCTTACATAATGTTTTTAATATTATAAGCTTAGAACCTTTCAGAGGAGATCTAAGCGACGCGGTTGAAACGACCTCGCTGCAAGATAACGTTAAAGAGGATTAAGAGGAATTTAAAGTTAAACGAATTATTGCCTACAAATATAACGGCAAACGGCGCAAATATTTAGTAAAATGGAAGAATTACAATAATTCTAAGAATTCTTAGGTACTGCGTAAAGACTTTATAACAAAAGAGGTTATTAAAGACTACAAGCGGTAACTAAGCAGCTAAATCTTAACTTCTTAGCTGCTTAATTAACTCCTAATTGCAATCTAAAATAATCATTAGATCGCAGCGATTCAATAGGGGAACAATTCACTCAATGACAATTTAGACTACTAAACAAATCTTGTATTTAAAGCAAAAACTTAGCACAGACTTGTAGCTATCTAATAGCTAGACTTCAGAGATATATTCAGACTGATTTTTAGCATGATTTCTAACTTTATTAGCCTTAGACTTATTATCACTAAAGGCTTAAACTCGTAATTCCTTAGGGAGTTCTAAAGGTCTAATACGCGCAGGAGAGCAGCTTAAGCAGTAGCAAACTAGTAGCGAGTTAGCAAAGAACAAGTAGCAAAGCTAGTAGCACTAACCATAGGGCTATGAGTGGCCATGAATTGAAGATAATTAGCAATTTTAATCTAGGTTTCTAGATTAATAATATTAATTAGCTGCGAGAAAGTAGCGCGTTTATTGCACTTCACTTCTTAAGAAGCCTTAGCTATAAGACGCGCGCAATAAGCTTACCTGCGTTTATTAGCATTTTTAAGGCTAAAAGAGTATTATAAAGTTTCTTCTTAGCTTACATAAACTCCTAGCAGCGTATTAGTAATATTAAAGCAGCGGAGTAAAGGGTACTTACATTACTAATATAGTATAGTTCTAGAAGATTACAAAGTATATCCTAAAGCTATTTATATAGCTTTATAATTCAAATAGAACACTAGTAAGGAGTTAGCAGTGATTAAGAGGCAATCCCTTAAGGCTTAACTTACCCTAACATAAGTCTTATTATTTTAAGCGTAATAATAGTATTTTAGAGAATTGCCTATAAAAAGCCAAACGTTAGCAGTAATAGTAGCAAGCTAGTAGTAAGTTTATACTAGAGGAGTAACTACATTCGGTTAGAGCAGGCTTTCCCTTAGCAATGTACTAAGGCTATTTATCTTTATTATTATCCCTTAGAGCCACGTTCTAAATGGCTAACCACTAGGCACAACGTATGCATGGAATTTTTATTAAACTAGCTCTAAGTTAGTAATAAAAAGCAATAAAGAAGCAGCGAACTTACACAGTCTTTAATAATCGCAAGGTTCTTCCCTTACGGGATAGCTTAATAGCGAAATCTTTAACAGCGGTAGCATAAGACATAATAGCTTAAGCTATAATAGTTAGTAGTTAACATTACATAATAGCAGCGTTATAGTAGCTATTATATTAGTAAGGGACTTATAAGTTAATAAGAGGCTTAAAGAAGAGAAAGAAAAGAGAGAAAAGAAGGAAGGAAATCGCCCCTTCTTATAGGAATTCAGGCGCCTTAGATTAATCTAAGCTGCTCTAACTAGAATCTTCCGTGCGTTACGACTAGTGTATTCACAGAGATCACTGTAATTCACAAGTTATCACTATAAGCTCACTGCGAATTCATTAGGCTGCCACTATAAGCTTAAAGGAAAACGGAAGGAGCAGGGTAATCTATGCCCTATAGAGTTAAGCTAATTAAAAATCACGCTAACTAGTCTAGTTAAGAAGAATCTCTTAGGAAGAATAACCTATAGAGAGGAAGTCAAGAAGTAACTATAACCTAGCTTCTATTAGCAAGCGGTTACCATAAAGAAGGCTAATGCAGCCTAATATTATTAACATTACTACATCGCTTCATAAAAAAATCACTATGGCAAGTAGTAATAAAGGAACTCTCACGCTATAACCTAACCCTAGGATAGCACCTTAATGCAATTAAGGATAATCGCAGTAAGAGGGGTATTATATTAGGAGCAGAACAGCAATAGCATCTATAAGGGTAGCGATGGCATCGATAAGGGTGGAACCTAGCGGGGCACGGAGCTAAGGGCTAGCTGCGGGCTAGTTACGTGAGAGCTGCGGGCTATTTAAAGGGGCTTTCCCATAAACAAAGGGAAAGGGCTAGAGATTAAACCTTTCAAGCACCCACCCCTAGCTAGCAGATCAATAGCTACGACACTTCAATCTAACCTTCACTCTGTTATTCACTCCCAAGCCAAAAGCCTTGACAATAACCCTCTCCTAAGACACATTCCCTAGAGATATAAGACTTTATTATATCTAAGATATTAAAGATAGCGAAATTATTTAATCTTAATAAATAAGGTAATAACCCTAAGGCTATTATAGCCTATATTCTCTATAAGATAGCGGTATACTAGTCTAGGAGCCTTATTACTAGAAGCCTCTTTACTAACTTTATTAAAGACTTCTATAGATAGATAAGAGAGGTATTTATAATTACAGACTAAGTAATTGCTAAGTATCTATATAATTTCCTTCTCTTCTAAGGCATGTATATAGATATAATAGCCTATAGGAAGATTATAGTAATGCTTAAGGAAGTTACTACCTATAAGGAATTCTAAGATTAGTAAGAAGAAGAGATATAGGAAGCTATAAGGAAGTATATACCCTTCTAAAAATATATTAAAGACTAAGACTTCCTTAATAACCTCCTTCTAATCCCTTTAATTAGACTAAGATTATAATATTATTAATAAAGTAATCTAGGAATCCTATAATCTTACTAATATTATTCCCTAAGCCTAACCCTATTAGGCTAATTGCATAATAATCCTTAGGAAAGCCCTTATTAGAGGTATTCCCTATTAAGATAAGATATCCCTCCTTCTATACCTCTAAGAGCACCTCTTCCCTCTAGACCTACACTAAAGCAAATAATTAATCTTACAAAGCTTTATATAAGCAATATTTAATATAGCATAGATAATTATAAGGTCCTTAACTTAAAGTTAATAATCTTCTAAGGAAATATAAGATACTAGGCATTAAACCCTATAAGGCTAGGTATACCCTTAAGGCTATGCTTAAAGGAAAGCTTTAATATACTACTATAAGTATCTATATAAGCTAGGAGATCCTTAAGACCTTAAGACTCTTATTAACTATATTAAGAGAAGATTTAAGACTAATAATATAAAGCAAAGGTATTTTCTTAAGTAGTAAAACACTAAGCTACGCTAGATTATATAAGAAAACCTAGATAAGCTAAAGATTAATTACTTTAAAGAACTTATAATAAAGCTTATAAACCTTTAATAAGTAGTTCTAGATATTACTTAATCTAAAAGAGCACTCTAGAATTAATTAACCTCCGCTTATTATAAGATACCTAAGTATAAAACTTGCCTTATTAACCCTCTTACTAACCTCTAGCTATTCTATAAATATATAAGGATATTAATAAGAATAACTATAGAGGAATTAGATAAGAAGCATTAATTCCTATTAACACCTAATATAAGAGAGTAGTACTAGACTAACTATAAGTATAATAGGTACGGTAAGGAAGCCTATTATAGATAATTATAATTATAAGGTAATAAAGGCACTCTATATACAAAGAAATATTATATATATAGTAAGGAAGGCTATTAGTTAACTAAACACTCTAAAGAGGAATATAAGAAGGCATATTAACGCTTTAAGAACCACTACCTTATAGAGCTAATAGCCCCTTCCTATAACGCTTTCCTTACCTAGTATAAAGGTAAAGAGGATAATATTACTTCTTCTAAAGAAGATAAGATTTTTACCTATATAATAGAACTTAGATTTAAAGAAGAAAGTAATAAAGGAGAGATGCTAATAAGCTTCTTTACATAAGGCATAATAATTAATAGCTATGTAACTATAGAGATCCTTATAAATTAAGTAGCTACGCATGCCCTTATAAAGGAGGATTTATTTAATCTCTAATAACTAAAGGAAGCCCTAACTGCCTTCCTTCTTTAAGATTATTACTCTTTAGGTGTGTTCTAAGGCATTATCCCTAATACTAGGGCTATAGGTTACTTATTAGCAAGGCACCCTAATTCCTTGCCCTATAATAGTTAATCCCTAAGATCTAGCTTAATAAATCTAGAGCTAGGGAGGTAATAATTTGATTTAGAAGTGGCAAGCTAATCCCTTAATTAGATTAATTAATATGCCTACTCCCTTTAGCATTATCCTATTCCACGTAATGCCTATAAACACTCCCTTCTTACTATGTTTAGTAAACATAGACTGCCTCAAGATTAACTTCTATATATCTTAGAATATCCTTTAATAAGGTAATATTAAGGTCCCTATTATCTATAAATAGGGGTATCCTTAGATACTTCTGCAGAAGGAGAAATTAATTGCCTAGAGTTATCTGACTAAGATAGAATTATGGCGCTTATATTGCTGATTTAGTCACCCCTTTATCTGCTAACTTTATAATATGCTTTCTAAATTAGGCTATGAGGTGGATTTCGAAACGATTAGATAATTAACAAAGATTTGCTACTAATACTAATTAAACGCGGATAATCTATATTGCTTTAAATTTACCCTAAAGGATAAATGTAACTTTAACTACAAAGTAATTATGGATATTATGTATCTAGATAGTAATCGCCCTATTCTCCACGCTATTAATATAGCTATTGCGTTTAACGCGGCTAGATTCCTAAAGGATATTATAGTAAAGGTAACATAGGAAGCTCTTTGCCTCTGCTAGATTAATACCTACTAGGGTCCTCTAGATTAGATTATAACTAATACTAGCATAACGTTTAGAAGCGAAGAATTCCGCTAATTTATAGCTTTAATATTAATCTTAATTAAAGAAGTCCCTGTTAAGGCATACTATAGCATTAGTAAGGTTAAGAGATATTACAGGCCGCTCTAAAGAGCCTATAATATTATCTAATGCGAATGCCTATTAACACCTAAAGCTATAGCCTTATAAATAGCTATAAAAGCCCTTAATAATACCGTAGGCCTAAATAGCATTATTCTAACCCTTCTTATCTTTAGTGCCTACCCTTAAATAATTAATAAATCTCCTCCCTTGCCTAATATTAAGTAATAAGCTCTTATAGTATAAAAGGTAATAAAGGAGATTAAGAGGTTACACATGCTTTATAAGGTTAAGGAAGCCCTTACTATAAGGAATAGCCCTAATACCTTACTAACCCTTAACCTCCTGCTTATATTACTAGTTCTTATCTAGTAAGAGCATAAAGGATAGTAAGGCCTATATAAGCTCCTTATAATAGATAGAGAGAGCTATACCCTTAATCTTCTATAAGGTCCTAAGGTCTTTAGGTTAACCTCTATTAAGCCCTATAATAAAGACCTAAGTAAGAAAAGGCTATTACTAGTAGGAGGTAATAACCTAGAGGTAATTAAAGGGAAGAGTAAGAGGCATAAATTAATAATATAATGCCTCTAGCCCCTCTAAAAGAAGGCTAGGAAGACTATAAAAGAACCTTCCTATAATTATTAATTTAGTAGATAATCTTAAGGTATTTATCTTAAGTAAGGAGAAGGTAGATCTTAAGCTTATAATCTAATTACATAAGAAAGGCATAATTATAACTCCTAGCGAACCTTTTAAGCTCTTAATAAAGGCTAAGATTAATGCCCTAATTAGCAGAGGTGTGTTTGAATTTATTGCTTTTAATCTAAAGAAGCACTAAGGGATTTAAATCTTTAATTCCCACATTATTAATAAAGTTAAAGGAAGAATAAGCTAGCTATATAAGAAATTAAGGCTTATAATCTAAGGCTTTAGTAATAAAGCGAAGCAAGCAATCCTTACGTAAGCCCTAATAATCTAAAGGGCAAGCTAATAATTAATTCTTATAATTACCCCTTCTCTTCTTATAAAAGGATTTCTCCTTTAGATCTAAGATATTACGCAAGCGTACGTGTAATTAGAAACGCCGCTAAATTATATAATCCTTGCCTAACTCCCTATCTAAATTCGTGATTAGCACCCTAAAGGAATAATTATAAGAGTTATTAAGCCCTCTATAGAATTACAGAGGCTAGCACACACTAGTGGGTGACTTACCATAAGCACCACAGAGAAAAGCTCTAGATAATAATATTAAGCTACGATCTGTGCTTGCTAGTTATATCTACCGAAAGCCCTTAATTTAGATACGTAGGAATGCAGACTAATAATACCCTTAGCCTATTAGATAAAGGATTCTCCTAAAAGGAAGAAGATTAGCTAGCTACCGCTAAATTCGCTATAAAACCAAAGCAGTTTATTAAGCCTAATAACCCCTTATATTTAACGGTGGAATTATTTAACTAACTAATAACACTATTAAAATACAGCAAAAGGGCAAAGTAATAAGCTATAGTTAATCCCGCTAGAAGAGCTAGAAAAGAAGTACGTGGAATAAAGGGCCTGTGGTGCCTATATTACTTTAATCTACTAACCTAAGGTAAGCTTTAATCTATTAGTTACCGCATAACATTAAGAACTAATAACTAAGAATATTAAGGAACTTAATTGCTATATTAAGTGGTAAATAGACTACCTAGATTAAGGATTAATCTTTATACCCCTTAACCTTAAAAGAACAAAGCTATTTACATTTATTAACGGATTATTTGCTAATAATAAAGACCTTACCTTATAACTAGGCTACGTTCTTATCCTAGCTAATAAGGAGTATAAAGATAGTAAGTTTACACTATAAGGTAATATTATGCACTATAGCTTAACAAAGAGCAAGAGAGTTATAAGAAGTGTGCTTACTTTAGAGGTCTATGGAATAGTAGTAGGTGTTAATATAGCTTATGTAATTAAAATAACATTAAAGATTATTACGGATTAATTAAACCTCCTAGAAATCCTAATTATAGTCTATATAGATTTATACTTATTATATAAATACCTTATTAAGCTTAGGACTATAAAGGAGAAGTGGCTTATAATTAATATTATAGCCCTTTAGTAATTATATAAACGCTATAAGCTCTGTAAGATTAGATAGATTAATAGTAAAGATAACCTAGCTAATGCGTTTATAAAGGTAATGCCTAATAAAGCCCTAGAGAGATTTATTATAGGTAATATAGCAATAATCTAGATAGAGGGATAGGTTACCTAGACCTAGTACTGCCTATAAAGAGGTAGGGGACTAGAGCCCTAAAGCCTATGCCTAAGCCTATAATAAAGCCTATGCCTAAGCCCGCGCTAAAACCAGCGCTAGAGGCACTAGATAAGGTACCTTAAGTATAGTATAGTTACGCAGGGTATAGGCTAAGGGATTAGAGGTAGCGGAATTATAGCTTTAGAAGGGAGTGTAGAATTATATCTTTAGAAAGGGGCATAGAATTATAGCCTTAGAAGGGGCACCCTCCTAAGTCTCTATAGTAAGGAGGGGAAGAGAAGGGAGCGTAAGGGAGCGTAGGAAGGTATAATCTAATATTATACCTTTAGAAGGGGAAGAATTATAGGCAATCTTCCCTAGGAATATAATTTAATATTATATTATAGTTAAATAAAGGGCCGCAGGGAGGGATAATTTAATATTATACCTTTAGATAGGGAAGGGATTATAGGCAACCTTCCCTTGCAACGTGATCTAATATTACGTTATACTGGTTAAAGGCAAGGGCGGAAGGTAAAGGGAGCTTTCTATAAGGAAGAAGGATAAGTAATTAGAGAAGCTAGTTATCTAGAGCTAGTAGCGCGTAGGGAAGGAAAGGGGACTATTATTATTGTTTCTTTTGTTAGTTCTTTTATTTATGTAATATATTTATTTAATCCCTTGTATCTTCCCTTCTTAGATTAATATTATGCGTTAATAATTATATTAAAAAGAAAGAGGTTCTAATGTTAGAATAAGCATAATATTAATCACGGCACGTAGCCGTAATTACCTGGCAAAGGTTAGGCCGTAAGGGGCGCGCGTAACGCGTGCCTGCGAGAGGTAGCCCTATATATAACTTATTAGTCTGCCCCTCTAATTAGGCAAGGACCTATAAGTTATGTGACTCTAAAGCGCACCGCGTTTGCGGCTACTTCTTATAATCCGGAAAAGCCTCTCTTTTCCTCCCTTCTACACACACTTATGACTAATTGATTACAATGCCTAGAATAGAAGATAAATTCCTATTCCCTAGGCCACGATCCTAACGTCAGGCACCTGTGATACTAACAATTAACCACCACTAAGATTATATTATATGTTTTGCCTTGCTAATCTTTAACTAGTGGAAGTCTAGTAATAAAATCTATTAATAATTCTTAAAAGGGTAATCTAGCACTAGTAGTGTAGCTAGCTTACTATAAGGTTTATGTATTTGCGGTTTTAAAACTTAATAGCTAATATAAGTATATATATATACCTTAATGTCTCTTTTTATTCCTAGCTAAAAATATTAGTTAGTAACTTATTAAAGAGTTCTAGTAACTCCTTAATGCCTAGTAATAGGGTTATTATAAATTAGTAGTAGGATTTCTTTTCTTATTCCCTATAGGATAAAAACTTAATTTTTAAACATTAATAGCTTAGAGGGTCTAATAGACTATATCTATAATATATCTAGGTTACCGCTTAATAGTAGCGCCCTTTTCTTTATAATAAAGGCATCCCTCTATTATATATCTAAAAGTAAGACTTAGATTAGGGTTCTAATTCTATGTCTTCTATAAATACAGTAGAATTTAACTTAGAAGAGGTTCTCTATACCGCTAAGACCCTAGCTATAATATATCTACTAGGTTATAACTCCTTAGCTAGCAAATTTAGTCTTATATATAGTCTATTCCCTACTATAATGCCTATATTAAGCGTGTCTAGTCTAATGGGCTTCTCTAAAATTAATAAGACCCTAGCTATTACACCACTGCTAGGTAGTAACTCCTTAGCTAGTAGGCTTAGTCTTATATACAGTCCCCTATACTATAATAATATCCTTAGAATATATCTAGACTATTAGGCTTTTCTAAAATTAATAAGACCCTAGCTATTACACTACTACTAGGTAGCCACTCCTTAGCTAGCAGGCTTAGTCTTATATATAGTCCCCTTACACTATAATAATATCCTTAGAGTGCATCTAGATTATTAGGTTTCTTTAAAATTAAGGAGACCCTAGCTAATACACTACCGCTAAGGAGTAACTCCTTAGCTAGTAGGTCTAGTCTTATATATAGTCTATCCTTATTAAGTTAATAGGTAGGGAGCGATTTTATAGAGCGCTAGATATTAACAGTTTTATTATAGTGTCCTTGCAGCCTATTATCTATAAACTAAACACACCACGTTTTCTTAGAGCACTAGATACTAGCAGTTCTATTATAATGTCCTTATAGCGCGTTATTTATAAATTTAGCAAGAAAGGTTAGTAATTATAATAATACTACCTTTACCTTTCTCTCTTTACTTATATAATCTAACCTCCTTAATAGAGTATTAGTAGGGTTTAACTTACCTACTCTATATTTAATTATAAAGTTAAATAGATAGAGTTTATCTAGCGTAGTAACCTATTTACTAGTTAACTTTAGCTTTATAGCTAGGTACTTATAGTTTAAGTAATCTATAACTACTATAACTAAATATGTTAAGTATATAAGGTAATGCCTCTAAGTTTAGAATACCTCTTAGATAGCTAGTAACTCTATATCTAGTGTTACGTAGCGTAGCTCTATCTTATTTAACTTTCTTAATATATATACCACTAGGTGCTAGTAACCTAGTCTTAGAATTATTTTTATAGCTCCCTAAACATAGCTAACTTATTAGGATCTAGCTTAAACTTTACTAGTTAATCTCCTTAGAGTTAATTAGTTAATAGGATAACTATTTTACTATAGCCTTTAATAAACTATCTATAAAATCCTATAAAGCCTAGGAATAACTAGATATTAAAGACACTGCAAGGTACTAGCTAAGTTACTATTATCTTAATTCTAGCGGGCTTTATTGCGATTCCTTCTTTAGATATAACAAAGCCTAGGAATTTAACCTCCTTACATAAGAATTTATACTTTTCTAGGTTAATAAAGAGGCTTACTTCTTAGAGCTTCTAAAGGACTTATTTTACATGCCCCTTATACGCGGCTATATCGCTACTATAGATTAGGATATTATCTAAATACATAACGCAAATTATATCTATAAGGCCTTTAAGGGCATTATTAATATATTCTTAAAAGGTTATAAGTGTATTAACTAGCCTAAAAGGCATTATAAGATATTCAAAGTAACTATATCTGTATTAGAACGCTGTTTTCCACTTATTACCCTTGCGGATATATAGCTAATAGTATATATCTTTAAGGTCTAATTTTATATAGACCTTTGCTCCCTTTAATTAGTTTAAGATCTCTATAATTAGCGGTAATAGCGCTTTATCTTTAATAGTAATCCTATTAAGGGCTTTATAATCTATATAAAGGCGTAATTTTCCTCCTTTCTTTAGCATAAATAATATTAGGGCTTTAGCTAGGCTAATAGATCTTTAAATCCATCCCTTTGCTACGCGCTTGCTAAGTACTTATAGAGCACTTCTAGCTCCTTTTCTACTAAATTATATATTAGTCCCTATAGGGCGTTTTCCCTTTTCTAATTTAATAGCATAAGTTTAGCTACCTAGTGTAAGAAGAATACCTATAAGTTTATTTAAAAAGATATCCTTAAACTCCTTATAGGCTTAGGGTATTTATATAGTTAACTTATAGGCTTTGCTTATCTCTATAGTTACTAGGTTATTATAAGGCCTATCTTTATTTACTATTAAGATATTATTATCTTTTATATAATTTTAGTTATTATCCCCTATAAGATAAATCTAATATAAGCGCGTTTTACCTCCTTACATACCTATTATATCCTTACTGCTAGTCTAAGACATTCTTTTGTAATAGGGTGTCTCTAGTAACTATCTATTTAGGACATAATTACTAGTTTATATATAACTGCCTAGTTATGCCCTAATAATAGGTCTTTACTAGTATTAGCTATGTAGTAGCTAACTTAACATATTCTTACGTAGCCTATGCTATCCTTAATTAATAAGGTTTATAATAAGATCCCTTAATGCTTAATTTTAGTAAGGGTAGCACTCTTAAGGGTTATATTATCCTTTTTATATTAGCCTAATTAACTACTATTAGTAACTTTAGGTGGATAATTAAATAGGTTACACTAGGGTTAAACAGCGCCTTTATAGCTACCTATTTATATTCTTACTATAACTTTGCCTTAACTCTTAGTCTTAGATCTTTAGGTAATAATTTAATAAGAGCGTTTTCCTAGGGTTACACTAAGCTAATAGGGGTCTTACTTAAGTCTAATAGGTCTTTATCTCTAGCCTAGTTATGGCTACTCTTATATGTCTTTGTTATGTGATTACTTCTCTTATAAATAGAGTAATCTAGTTTAGTGTAGCTTAGTAAAGCATATCCTAGCTTACTACACTTAAAATATATAAATAGTGAATTTATCTTTCTATTACTGCTTTATTACTATAGCCTTTCTAATAAAGTAAAATATTATTATCTTTTCTAACTATTATTACCTTAATTACTTAATTAGCCTTCTTTAGTTATAACCTTTGCCTTTCTTCCTTAGCCTGCTAGGTAGGTCTAACTCTTAGGGAACTCTTAGCTAAGTACCTGCTTCTTTATAGTGTTATTAAGGCTATTAATAAACATATAGATTTATAGGCATTTAGGAATTACTTTAGGTAGCTTAGCCTCTGCCTTACCCTAGATCTTTATAAATATCTAGAATAATTAGTGATTTTCTTATCTAAGACCTATTAATATCCTTATTGCTTCTAAGCACTATATATTCTTATCTATAGTTCCTATCTTTAGCTAATCTATAAATCTGTCCTAGGTATAACCCTAGTAATTTACATAACTATCCGTAGCTATATAACGCATCTATTATTGCTTTATGTTATCTACTAGGTAGCTACTAGTATAGGTAACCTTAGTTATATTATTCACAAAGGTTTTATAATCTATAGTAAAAGCTACGTTTAAATCCGCTAGGAAATTCTAAAGACTCTTAAAAGTATTCCCTTTATATATAGGTGCTTTTAATTATATCTTTATAAGGCTATATTACTATATAATAGGTGCTACCTAAGGTACTAAAGGAGGGGTATTTATAGGTCCTATGTCTAAGTTACCTAAGGATATAGCTTCTTCTATTATCTATAGGTTTTGCTATAAGTAAGCGAGTTTCTATCTTTTTCTATAATATATATCTAGGTTACTGCTTCTTTAAGGCGCTAATTTAGTATTACTTCCTTATTATTAATAAGTATTCCGCTTTGCTAATTATCTAATAGGGATTAGCAAACCACTCTGGTTAGGTTTAGCGGTGTAATATTCTCCTGCTTGTCTATAGTATAGTTATAGCTACTACCTAATCAGGTTGCTATGTGATAAATTCTAGATATCTTAATCTAACTAATAGTCTATTACCTAAAGGGAAGAGAGATTAATTTATTAAGGCTTTTAGCTTAGGAGTGAATAATAGAGTAAAGGTTAGATTAAAGTGTTATAGCTATTAATCTGCTAGCTAGGGGTAGGTGCTTAAAAGGTTTAATCTCTAGCCCTTTCCCTTTATTTATAGGAAAGCCCCTTTAAATAGCCCGTAGCTCTCACGTAACTAGCCCGTAGCTAGCCCTTAGTTCCATGCCCCGCTGGGTTCCACCCTCTTTAATGCCATCGCCACCCTCATGGATGCCGTCGCTGTTCTGCTCCTGACAGAGAGCTACTTCTAGTCTAAATGCTTTAGTAATCTATTTTTAGTCTTCTTTATATTAGGTAGCGTTTCCTTTAAAGG
Source organism: Epichloe gansuensis (assembly GCA_023658505.1). Lineage (NCBI taxonomy): Eukaryota > Fungi > Ascomycota > Sordariomycetes > Hypocreales > Clavicipitaceae > Epichloe > Epichloe gansuensis. The sequence continues at coordinate 8,021,008 of CP098281.1, forward strand.
TAATAATTATATCTTTACTAAGGAGTCTTCTAGCTACTATAGCTATAGTTTAGCTAGTAGCTTTATTTACTATAGTTATTATATCTTTAGCGCCTTAGGATTAGAGTATTTCCTAGATTATATTACCTTTAATAAGTACTTCTTTATATTATTTACCTAGGACCTATAGGGAGAGGGGTTTTATTATTTAGCCTTTTAGTACTAGTCTAGCTATAACGCTTACCTAAGTTAGTATATTAGTTCCTTTTACTTCTTTCTTAATAGCCTTCTTAAGGGCTACTTTAAGGGCTTCTTTAGTAGTGTAGATATTATTATTATTATTATTATTTATAGCTCTTATTTTAGCGTAGGCATAGTTTGCTACCTAGTAGGCTATAGCCTTTATAATACTTTAAACTTAGGAGACTTTATTACTAGGGATAAGGCTAGTAATCTTATTATAGAATTTCGTGTTATCTAGATATTTAAATTATATCTAATCCATTATTAGGTTATCCTTATATCTATAGGTATTAAATTACCCTAGTCCTATATTTAGGTAATAGTAGCTCTATACTAGCTTCCTTTCTCTAGCGTTAATTACTATTAGTATCTTACCCTTATACCTACCTCTAGCTCTATTATAATGTAATATTATAGGAGGGGTAAACAAAGGTAAGGAATTCGAATATTAATATGGTTTGTATTTTAGAGGCGATTCCGGACCTTTAGATCGGTGCGGAAAAAGTATTAAAGGTTTAAGAAATTATATAATTTAATTAGTTTTATAGGTTGATTTTAGTTTATTTACGTATTATATTATATAATATAACTTATAATAACTTCTTATTAGATATATATACCTTATAGTGCCTTATAATTAAGAAAATCTACTTTAGCGTAAAAAATAAAAGAAAATATAATTAAATACAAAATAATACATGTATTGTATTGTATTGTGAAAAAGTACTTGTATTGTATTGTGTAATGTATTGTATTGTAGTGCAAAGCTCTGATTGTAGTGCAAAGCTCTAGGGGTAGGAGAAGGAGAAGAAGCTAGGTTATTCTAGTTTAGTCTAGGGAGGGATAGTAATAAGTAATTAATTAGTAAGTAAGGGCCTTATTAAATATATAGTACTTAGTAGTAGTATTCTTCTAAATAAAGGTAATATAGGTAAGATTATTATTTATTATAGATATACTATAAAAGAATTCTATTACTATATTACTACTATATTAGGTAAGAGTTATTTACTAGGCTAGGGTAAGTGCCTATAATTTAGTAGCACCCTAGGCACGTGCTCCCCTAGTAAGGGATAATAAAAGAGGTATTACTATAAAGGGATTAATATAGGTAGTAGCTAGAATAGTGTTAAAATATTTTTAATAGTAAATAAAAGTTTTTATTAGGATAATATAATATCCCTTTTAGAGGTAGTATACCTTATAGCTAGTATTTTAATAGCTTTTCTAGTAGCTAAAAGGTTTATAAGGTACTTATATATATATCTTAATTTTAGGTTACCTAAATATAAGTATAGCTCCTAGCTATATAATTAATAGGCATACTAATAAAGAAGATAGGCCTAGTAAGACCCTAGGGCACACTCCTATATCCCCTTATTATAAAGGTTATTAATATATTAAATATATAGAACCTCTTACTCCTTACTATTAGAGTTATTAGAGTTATTAGAGTTACTCTCTAAGATATAATTACTAAGATAGTTTAGCTTTTTAGGGAGAGAAGGAGGTAGTAGTAAGGGAGGGGAGTATTATTAAAGGTAGTAGTAGTAATAGCACTAAGAGTAATAGTAGTAGATATAATAATAGGTAAGCTAGATATAAAAAGGGGTTTTAATAACATATTTAAAGGGAGGTAAGTAGTAGATAACTAATAAGATAATAAAAATAAGGGTATATAAAGGAAAAGAAAGGGAAAAAGTAAGGGATATATAGGATTATTTATATCTAGATATAGCTATAGAATAGCTCTAATTACACACTTACTTTAGATATAGACTAGTAAGGGATTATAAATAGTTATTAATAAGAGGTTAAAAAGACTAGTAATAGCTAGGGGAAAGGGGAATTTAATAGGTAAAAGGTAATATATAAAAATAAAGTAATAATAACTAGGTAAGTAAAGCTTAATATTAGCTAGTAGTAGGTAAGAAAATAAAGTAAGCTAGTATTATAAGGGGCTAGAGTTAGGCAATGCTAGTTATTTTAAAGGCTAGGGTAGGGTAGCCTATAAAGAAATTTTTAGCTTACTAAGCTATATATAAGCCTTACACTAGGACTTACACTAATATGCTATATTAATTATATATATATGCTACTTACTTAAAACTTTCTAATAATAAGGGTAAAGAGAGAAGAAAGGCCTAAGTAAGGGGGTATATTATAGACTTAAGCTTAAGAGCTTAGGTTATATCTTAGGTCTAGAAAGGGCATATAAAGGTTTTAAAAGGGCACGTAAAGGATATAGACTATAAGCGAATAGGTTAGGGCTTTACCTAGGCCTATGTAACCTATACACACACTAGTGTAAAGCTAGTTCTTATGTAACACCTAGCTTAGTCTAATCCTTCCTCTCTAAGGATAATAATATCTCTTAGAACGCTTACGTGCAGCAGCCCTAAGGCTAGTTCATAACATTTACTAATTATTAGATATAATATTTCTCCTTCTTTATATTAGCTAGCTCTATACCTATTATACCTTAGGGCTACCTTATAGAACTTTATAATATAGCTAGTTTAGAAGTAGTTATAGTATTATTAGGGTTATAGGGTCTTATTATATAGTTTAGTTTAGAATAGCTCTGCTTTAAAGACTATTCTATCTTAGCATATCTTATTAGTATCTTTTACTTTTACTAGTCCTAGGATTAGGGTAATACGCTATGTGTTTTCTACTTAGGGGTGCCTTATAGTTACCTTAATTATATTTACTTTATTTACTTTTCTAATCTTAGCTACTAGGTTTTTAGTAAATATATGCTTTATTAGGAATCCCTTAACTATAATACTAAGTATATAATAGTAAAGAGCTATTTCTAGTCTAAAAGCTTTTATAATCTATTTTTAGTCTTCTCTATATTAAGTAGTATTTCCTTTAAAGGTAATAATTATATCTCCGCTAAGGAGTCTTCTAACTACTATAGCTATAGTTTAGCTAGTAGCCCTATTTACTACTATTATTATATCTTTAGTACCTTAAGATTAGAGTGTTTCCTAGATTATATTACCTTTAATAAGTACTTCTCTATATTATCTACCTAAGACCTATAGGAGAGGGTTTTATTATTTAGCCTCCTTAGTGCTAGTCTAGTAGTAATGCTTACCTAGGTTAGTAAATTAGTTCCTTTTGCTTCTTTCTTAATAGCCTCCTTAAGGGCTACTTTAAGGGCTTCTTTAGTAGTGTAAATATTATTATTATTATTGTTTATAGCTCTTATTTTAGCGCGGGCATGGTTTGCTACCTAGCAGGCTATAGCCTTTATAATGCTCTAAACTTATAAGACTTTATTACTAGGGATAAGGCTAGTAATCTTATTATAGAATTTTATATTATCTAGGTGCTTAAATTATATCTAATTTATTATTAGGTTATCCTCGTGTCTATAAGCGTTAAATTACCCTATTCCTATGTTTAGGTAGTGGTAGCTCTATACTAGCCCCTTTCTCTAGTGTTAATTACTATTAGCATCTTACCCTTATACCTACCTCTAGCTCTATTATAATATAATATTATAGGAGGGGTAAATAAAGGTAAGGAATTTGAATATTAATGTGGTTTGTATTTTAGAGGCGATTCCGGACCTTTAGATCGGTGCGGAAAAAGTATCAAAGGTTATTACTAATTTATAATAACCCTATTACTAGGCATTAAGGAGTTACTAAAACTCTTTAAGAAGTTACTAACTAATATTTTTAGCTAGGAATAAAAAGAGATATTAAGGTATATATATATACTTATATTAGCTATTAAGTTTTAAAACCGTAAATACATAAACCTTATAGTAAGCTAGCTATACTACTAATACTAGATTACCTATTTTAAGAATTATTAATAGATTTTATTACTAGACTCCTACTAGTTAAGGATTAGTAAGGTAAAACATATAATATAATCTTAGTAGTAATTAATAGATTTATAAAATATAGTATCTATATCCTTATATCTATATAATTAACTAGTAATAGACTAGTAATTATCTTCCTAGAATATATTTTTAAAGATTATAAAGCCTTAGAAAGTATTATTATAGACTAAGGTTTAATATTTATTAGTAGATTTTAGAGAATATTCTACTATCTCCTAGTAATAAAGTAATAATTAAGTATTATATTTTACCTATAGATAAATAGTTAGATAGAATACTTAAATTAAGTTTTAGAGCACTATTTAAGAGTATTTATATATATAGAATAGACTAATTAGGTTAATTATCTCCTAATAGTATAGTTTACTTATAATATAAGTGTATATATAAGTTATAGTTATATACCTATAGAAGCGTTATAAGGGTATAACCTAAGGGGACTAGATTAAGTAGTTATACTAATTCTAATAGTTAATAATTAAGCTAAGAATAGAGTTTTAGAATTAAAGCATAAGTATATAGAGATTAAGTAGCTATTAGGCTACTTATAGGCCTTAAAGAAAAGTATTATAATTAAAAGAGAGTGCTAATAAAGTTTAATATAGGTAACTATATCTTACTCTTAACTAAGAATATTAATCTATAATACCCTAGCTAAAAGCTAGCTATAAAGTACTTAGGACTATATAAAATTAAAAAAGAAGTTAGCTATTATAGTTTAGCTTATTAATTAAAGTTACCTAAAGGAATGCGCTTATATAATATTTTTAATATTATAAGCTTAGAACCTTTTAAAGGAAATCTAAGTAATATAGTTAAAATAACCTTACTATAAGATAATATTAAAGAGGATTAAGAGGAATTTAAAGTTAAACAAATTATTACTTATAAATATAATAGTAAATAGCGTAAATATTTAGTGAAATAAAAGAATTATAATAATTCTAAGAATTTATAGGTACTATAGAGAGACTTTATAATAAAAGAGGTTATTAAAGATTATAAGTAATAACTAAGTAGCTAAATCTTAACTTTCTAGCTACTTAATTAACTCTTAATTATAACTTAAAAATAATTATTAGATTATAGCGATTTAATTAGGAAATAATTCACTTAATAATAATTTAGACTACTAAATAAATCTTATATTTAAAGCAAAAACTTAGCATAAACTTATAGCTATCTAATAGCTAGACTTTAGAGATATATTTAAATGCATTTTTAGTAATATTTCTAACTTTATTAGCCTTAGACTTATTATTACTAAAGGCTTAAACTTATAATTCCTTAGGGAGCTCTAAAGGTCTAATATATATAAGGAGAGTAGCTTAAGCAGTAGTAAACTAGTAGTAAGTTAATAAAGAATAAGTAGTAAAGTTAGTAATACTAACTATAAGGCTATAAGTAGCTATAAACTAAAGATAATTAGTAATCTTAATCTAGGTTTCTAAATTAATAATATTAATTAGCTATAAGAAAGTAGCATGTTTATTACACTTTACTTCTTAAGAAGCCTTAGCTATAAGATATATATAATAAGCTTACCTATATTTACTAGTATTTTTAAGGCTAAAAGAGTATTATAAAGTTTCTTCTTAGCTTATATAAACTCCTAATAGTATATTAGTAGTATTAAAGTAATAAATTAAGGAAACTTACTTTACTAATATAGTATAGTTTTAGAAGATTATAAAGTATATCCTAAAGCTATTTATATAGCTTTATAATTTAAATAGAATACTAGTAAGGAGTTAGTAGTAATTAAGAGGTAATTCCTTAAGACTTAACTTACCTGTTGGAACAAGCATGATATTAATCGCGGCACGCAGCCGCAATTACCTGGCAAAGGTTAGGCCGCGAGGGCGCGCGCGCAACGCGCGCCCGCGAGAGGTAGCCCTATATATAACTTATTAGCCCGCCCCCTCTAATTAGGCAAGGACCTATAAGTCATATAACCCACAAAACGCACCGCGTTTGTGGCCACTTCTCATGATCTAAAAAGCCTCTCTTTTCCTCTCTTAAACACACACTTATAACTAATTAATTACAATGCCTAGAATAGAAGATAAATTCCTATTCCCTAGGCTACGATCCTAACGTCAGGCACCTGTGATACTAACTGTTGGAACAAGCATGATATCAATCGCGGCACGCAGCCGCAATTACCCGGCAGAAGGTCGGGCCGCGAGGGCGCGCGCGCAACGCGCGCCCGCGAGAGGGGCCCCATATATGACTCATTAACCCGCCCCTCTGATTAGGCGAGGACTCACAAGTTATGTAACCCACAAAACGCACCGCGTTTATAGCCACTTCTCACAATCCGGAAAAGCCTCTCTTTTCCTCCCTTCTACACACTTATAACTAAATTAATTACAATGCCTAGAATAGAAGATAAATTCCTATTCCCTAGGCCACGATCCTGACGTCAGGCACCTGTGATACTAACACTAATCAGTGGTTAACTTCATAGATAATCACACGGTTTTTCCTAACCATAGATTAGCAAGGTTAATTAGAAGAGATAGCTACACCGTGAACCCACCCTATAAAATAGGAGGGCCACTAAAAGCGTGTATAGTTATGCTAAGGAAGTCTAAGCACTCTCTTGCAATAAGAAAGGAGCCTTATAACTCCTAAGATCTAATCCTAAGACCTTATAAAGACTTTAAAGCTATTAAAGGATTAAGGCCTAGTTAGTAACTAGTCTAACCTATCTTTAATTACTTGGTTAGTGCGTTCCACCACGCACCTAACCCTTAGAAGGCATTCTCTTGTAATAAGAAAGGAACTTATTACTCCTAAGATCTAATCCTAAGAACCCCTAAGGGATAAAGACAATAGCTATGCTTATAATCCTTTAACCTACTATATAACTAATACTATACCTCTGTTCTAACTTCCTATAATAGAGATAAGAAAGTTAAAAGCTCCTTAGTAAGGAGAACTATTAAAAGCCTTTATCTCTAGCCCTAACTTTAGCGATGCTAAAGAAGGCACTAAAGTCAAAAGAGACTAAAAAGGTAAAGGTCTATAACTTAATAACCCTCTCCTAAGACACATTCCCTTAGAGATATAAGACTTTGTTATATCTAAGACATTAAAGATAGCGAAATTGTTTAATCTTAACAAATAAGGTGATAACCCTAAGGCTATTACAGCCTATATCCTCTTTAAGACAGTGGCATACTAGTCTAAGAGCCTTATTACTAGAAGCCTCTTTACTAACTTTATTAAAGACTTTTACGGATAGATAAGAGAGGTATTTGTAATTATAGACTAAGTAATTACTAAGCATCTACGTGATTTCCTTCTCTTCTAAGGCGTGTATATAGACATAATAGCCTATAGGAAGATTACAGTAATGCTTAAGGAAGTTACTAACTATAAGGAATTTTAAGATTAGTAAGAAGAAGAGATATAGGAAGCTATAAGGAAGTACACACCCTTCTAAAAACGCATTAAAGACTAAGACTTCCTTAATAACCTCCTTCTAATCCCTCTAATTAGGCTAAGATTACAATATTATTAATAGAGCAATCTAGGGATCCTATAATCTCACTAACGATATTCCCTAAGTCTAACCCTATTAGGCTAATTACACGATAACCCTTAGGAAAGCCCTTATTAAAGATATCCCCTATTAAGACAAGAAATCCCTCTTTCTGCACCTCTAAGAGCACCTCTTCCCTCTAGACTTACACTAAAGCAAATAATTAATCTTGCAAAGCTTTATATAAGCGATATCTAATACAGCGTAGATAACTATAAGGTCCTTAACTTAAAGTTAATAATCTTCTAAGGGAAATGCAAGATGCTAGGCATTAAACCCTATAAGGCTAGGTATACCCTTAAGGCTATGCTTAAAGGGAAAGCTTTAATATACTACTATGAGTATCTATGTAAGCTAGGAGATCCTTAAGACCTTAAGACTCTTATTAACCGCATTAAGAGAAGGTTTAAGACTAATAACATAAAGTAAAGGTATTTTCTTAAGTAGTAGAATACTAAGCTACGCTAGATTATGCAAGAAAACCTAGATAAGCTAAAGATTAATTACTTTAAAGAACTTATAATAAAGCTTACAAACCTTTAATAAGCAGTCCTAGATATTGCTTAATCTAAAAGGGCACTCTAGAATTAATTAATCTCTGCCTATTATGGCATACCTAAGTGTAGAACTTGCCTTATTAACCCTCCTGCTAACCTCTAGCTATTCTACGAATGTATAAGGATATTAATAAGAATAACTACAGAGGAATTAGATAAGAGGCATTAATTCCCGTTAATGCCTAATGTAAGAGAGTAGTATTAGACTAACCATAAGTACAATAGGTACGGTAAAGAAGCCTATTACGGATGATTATAATCGTAAGGTAATAAAGGCGCTTTATGTATAAGGAAATGTTATGTATATGGTAAGGAAGGCTATTAGTTAACTAAATACTCTAAAGAGGAATGTAAGAAGGCGTATTAACGCTTTAAGAACCACTACCTTATAGAGCTAATAACCCCTTCTTATAATGCTTTCCTTACCTAGTATAAAGGCAAAGAGGATAACACTGCTTTTTCTAAAGAAGATAAGATTTCTACCTATATAATAGAACTTAGATTTAAAGAAGAAAGTAACAAAGGAGAGATGCTAATAAGCTACTTTACATAAGGCATAACAATTAATAGCCGTGTAACTGTAAAGATCCTTGCGAATTAAGCAGCTACCTATGCCCTTATAAAGGAGGATCTATTTAATCTCTAATAACCAAAGGAAGCCCTAACCGCTTTTCTTCTTTAAGATTATTACTCTTTAGGTGTGTTCTAAGGCATTATCCCTAATACTAGGGCTACAGGTTACTTATTAGCAAGGCACCCCTAATTCCTTACCCTACAATGGTTAATCCCTAAGATCTAGCTTAATAAATCTAGAGCTAGGGAGGTAATAATTTGATTCAGAAGCGGTAAGCCAATCCCTTTAATTAGATTAATTAATATGCCTACTCCCTTTAGCATTATCCTATTCCACGTAATGCCTACGAACACTCCCTTCTTGCTATGTTTAGCAGACATAGACTGCCTAAAGATCGATTTCCACATCTCTTAGAACATCCTTTAATAAGGCGAAATTAAGGTCCCTGTTATCTATAAATAGGGATATCCTTAGATACTTCTGCAGAAGGAGAGATTAATTGCCTGGAGTTATCTAACTAAGATAGAATTAAGGCGCTTACATCGCTGATTTAGTTACCCTTCCGTCCGCTAACTTTATAATATACTTTCTAAATTAGGCCATAAGGTAGATTTTGAAACTATTAGATAATTAATAAAGATCTGCCACTAATGCTAATTAAATGCAGACAATCTATATTGCTTTAAATTTACCCTAAAGGATAAATATAACTTTAACTACAAAGTAATCGTGGATATTATGTATCTAGATAGCAATCGCCCTGTTCTCCACGCTGTTAATACAGCTACTACGTTTAACGCGGCTAGGTTCCTAAAGGATATTACAGTAAAGGCAATATAGGAAGCTCTTTGCCTTTACTAGATTAATACCTACTAGGGTCCTTTAGATTAGATTATAACTGATGCTAGCATAACGTTTAGAAGCGAAGAATTCCGCTAATTTACAGCTTTAATATCAATCTTAATTAAAGAAGTCCCTGTTAAGGCATACTATAGCATTAGCAAGGTTAAGAGATATTACAGGCCGCTCTAAAGAGCCTATGATATTATCTGACGTGAATGCCCGTTAACACCTAAAGCTATGGCCCTATAAATGGCTATGAAAGCCCTTAATAATACTGCAGGCCTAAATAGCATTATTCTAACCCTTCTTATCTTTAGCGCTTACCCTTAAATAATTAATAATTCTCCTCCCTTACCTAATATTAAGCAATAAGCTCTTATAGTATAGAAGGTAATAAAGGAGATTAAGAGGCTACATGCGCTCCGTAAGGTTAAGGAAGCCCTTACTGCGAGGAATGGCCCTAATACCTTACTAACCCTTAACCTCCTGCTTGCATTACTAGTTCTTATCTAGCAAGAGCATAAAGGATAGCAAGGCCTATATAAGCTCCTTATAATAGATAGAGAGAGCTATACCCTTAATCTTCTATAAGGTCCTAAGGTCTTTAGGTTAACCTCTATTAAGCCCTATAACAAAGACCTAAGTAAGGAAAGGCTATTACTAGTAAGAGGTAATAACCTAGAGGTAATTAAAGGGGAAGAGCGAGAGGCATAAATTAATAATATAATACCTCTAGCCCCTCTAAAAAGAAGGCTAGGAAGACTATAAAAGAACCCTCCTGTAATTATTAATTTAGCAGATAATCTTAAGGTATTTATCTTAAGCAAGGAGGAGGCAGATCTTAAGCTTGCGATCTAATTACGTAAGAGAGGCATAATCACAACTCCTAGCGAACCCTTTAAGCTCTTAACAAAGACCGAGATTAATGCCCTAATTAGCAAAGGCGTGTTTGAATTTATTGCTTTTAATCTAAAGAAGCACTAAGGGATTTAAATCTTTAATTCCCGTATTATTAACGAAGTTAAAGGAAGAATAAGCTAGCTATATAAGAAATTAAGGCTTATAATCTAAGGCTTTAGCGATAAAGCGAAGTAAGCAATCCTTACGCAAGCCCTAATAATCTAAAGGGCAAGCTAATGATTAATCCTTGTAATTGCCCCTTCTCTTCTTATAAAAGGATTTCTCCTTTGGATTTAAGATATCACGCAGGCATACGTATAATTAGAAACGCTGCTAAATTATATAATCCTTGCCTAACTCCCTATCTAAATTTGTGATTAGCACCCTAAAGGAATGATTATAAGAGTTATTAAGCCCCTTTACGGAATTGCAAAGGCTAGCACGCACTAGTGAGTGACTTACCATAAGCACTACAGAGAAAAGCTCTAGATAATAACATCAAGCTACAATCCGTGCTTGCTAGTTATATCTACTAAAAGCCCTTAATTTGGATGCGTGGGAATGTAGACTAATAATACCCTTAGCCTGTTAGACAAAGAATTCTCCTAATGGGAAGAAGATTAACTAGCTGCTGCTAAATTCGCTGTAAAACTAAAGCAGTTTATTAAGCCTAATAAACCCCTTATATTTAACGGTGGAATTATTTAACTAACCAATAACACTATTAAAATGCGGCAAAAGGGCAAAGTAATAAGCTAGAGTTAATCCCGCTAGAAGAGCTAGAAAAGAAGTACGTGGAATAAAGGGCCTGTGGTGCTTACATCGCTTTAATCTGCTAACCTAAGGCAAGCTTTAATCTATTGGTTACCGTATAACATTAAGAACTAATAACCAAGAACGTTAAGGAACTTAATCGCTATATTAAGTAGTAAATGGACTACCTAGATTAAGGATTAATCTTTGTACCCCTTAACCTTAAAAGAGCAAAGCTATTTATATTTATTAATAGATTATTCGCTAATAACAAAGACCTTACCTTGTAACTAGGCTATATTCTTATCCTAGCTAACAAGGAGTATAAAGATAGTAAGTTTACACTATAAGGTAATATTATACACTATAGCTTAATAAAGAGCAAGAGAGTTATAAGAAGTGTGCTTGCTTTAGAGGTCTATAGAATGGTAGTAGGCGTAGACATAGCTTATATAATTATAATAATATTAAAGATTATTATAGATTAATTAAACCTCCCGGAGATCCTAATTATAGTTTACATAGATTTATACTTGTTATATAAATGCCTTATTAAGCTTAGGACTATAAAGGAGAAGTAGCTTATAATTAATATTATAGCCCTTTAGTAATTATACGAACGCCGTAAGCTCTGCGAGATTAGATAGATTAATAGCGAAGATAACCTAGCTAATATGTTTACAAAGGCAATGCCTAACAAAGCCCTAGAGAGGTTTATTATAGGTAATATAGCGATAATCTAGATAGAGGGATAGGTTACCTAAACCTAGCACTGCCCACGAAGAGGCAGGGGACTAGAGCCCTAAAGCCTACGCCTAAGCCTACGCTAAAGCCCGCGCTAAAGCCCGCGCTAAAACTAGCGCTAGAGGCACTAGATAAGGTGCCCTAAGTATAGCATAGTTATATAGGGCGTGGGCTAAGGGATTAGAGGCGGTAGAATTATAGCTTTAGAAGGGGTGTGGAATTATGTCTTTAGAAGGGAGCGTGGAATTATAGCCTTAGAAGGGGCGCCTCTCCTAAGTCTCTATAGTAGGGAAGGGGAAGAGAAGAGAGCGTAAGGGGGCGTAGGAAGGTATAATCTAATATTATACCTTTAGAAGGGGAAAAATTACAGGTAATCTTCCCTAGGAATGTAATTTAATATTATAGTGTAATTAAATAAAGGGCTATAGGGAGGGATAATCTAATATTATACCTTTAGATAGGGAAGGGATTATAGGCAACCTTCCCCTTATAATGTAATCTAACATTACGTTACACTAGTTAAAGGCAAGGGCAGAAGGCAGAGAGAGCCTTCCGCGAGGAAGAAGGATAAGCGATTAGAGAAGCTAGTTATCTAAAGCTAGCGGCGCGTAGGGGAAGGAAGGGGACTATTATTGTTGTTTCTTTTGTTAACTCTTTTATTTATGTAATAACATTTATTTAATCACTTATATCTCCCTTCTTAGATTAATATTATGCGTTAATAATTATGTTAAAAAGAAAGAGATTCTAATGTTAGAATAAGCATGATATTAATCGCGGCACGCAGCCGCAATTACCTAGCAGAAGGTTAGGCCGCGAGGGCGCGCGCGCGTAACGCGCGCCCGCGAGAGGGGGCCCTATATATGACTTATTAACCTGCCCCTCTGATTAGGCGAGGACCCACAAGTTATGTAACCCACAAAACGCACTGCGTTTGTGGCTACTTCTTATAATCCGGAAAAGCCTCTCTTTTCCTCCCTTCTACACACTTATGACTAAATTGATTACAACGCCTAGAATAGAAGATAAATTCCTATTCCCTAGGCCACGATCCTGACGTCAGGCACCTATGATACCAACACTAACATTACCTTAATATAAGTCTTATTATTTTAAGTATAATAGTAGTATTTTAGAGAATTACCTATAAGTAGCTAAATATTAGTAATAATAATAGTAAGATAGTAGTAAGTTTATACTAAAGAAGTAATTATATTTAGTTAGAGTAAGCTTTCCTTAGTAATATACTAAGGCTATTTATCTTTATTATTATCCCTTAGAGCTATATTCTAAATAACTAATTACTAGGTATAATATATATATAGAATTTTATTAAACTAGCTTTAAGTTAGTAATAAAAGGTAATAAAGAAGTAGTAAACTTATATAGTCTTTAATAATTATAAGGTTCTTCCCTTATAGGATAGCTTAATAGTAAGATCTTTAATAGTAATAGTATAGGATATAATAGCTTAAGCTATAATAGTTAGTAGTTAATATTATATAATAGTAGTATTATAGTAGCTATTATATTAGTAAGGGACTTATAAGTTAATAAGAGGCTTAAAGAAAAGAAAGAAAAGAGAGAAAAGAAAAAGGAAATTACCCTTTCTTATAGGAATTAAGGCGCCTTAGATTAATCTAAGTTATACTAACTAGAATCTTTTATGCGTTAAGACTAGCGTGTTTATAGAGATTACTATAATTTATAAATTATTACTATAAGCTTACTATAAATTTATTAGGCTATTACTATAAGCTTAAAGAAAAATAGAAGGAGTAGAGTAATCTATACCTTATAGAGTTAAGCTAATTAAAAATCACGCTAACTAGTCTAGCTAAGAAGGATCTCTTAGAAAGAATAACCTATAGATAGGAAGTTAAGAAGTAACTATAACCTAGCTCCTATTAGTAAGCAGTTACTGTAAAAGGGCTAATATAGCCTAATATTATTAATATTACTATATTACTTTATAAAAATCATTATAGTAAGTAGTAATAAAGAACTCTTACGCTATAACCTAACCCTAAGATAGCACCTTAATATAATTAAGAATAATTATAGTAAGGGAGGGTATTATATTAGGAGTAGAATAGTAATAGTATTTATAAGGGTGGTAATAGTATTAATAAGGGTGGTAATAGTATTAATAAGGGTGGTAATAGTATTAATAAGGGTGGTAATAGTATTAATAAGGGTGGAACCTAGCGGGGCATAGAGCTAAGGGCTAGCTATAGGCTAGTTACATAAGAGCTATAGGCTATTTAAAGGGGCTTTCTTACAAATAAAGGAAAGGGCTAGAGATTAAACCTTTTAAGCACCCACCCCTAGCTAGCAGTTTAATAGCTATAACACTTTAATCTAACCATCACTCTGTTATTCACTCCCAAGCCAAAAGCCTTGACAAAAGAGTATTATAAAGTTTCTTCTTAGCTTATATAAACTCCTAGTAGTATATTAATAATATTAAAGTAATAAACTAGGGAAGACTTATATTACTAATATAGTATAGTTCTAGAAGATTATAAAGTATATTCTAAAGCTATTTATATAGCTTTATAATTTAAATAGAATACTAGTAAGGAGTTAGTAGTAATTAAAGGTAATCCCTTAAGGCTTAACTTACCTTAATATAAGTCTTATTATTTTAAGTATAATAGTATATATATTATTTACGCTAGCTAGCTCTATGTAGGGCTAGTACTAGTACTCCTGCTACTTTGTTAAAAGGAAAACCCTTAAATAGGAAGAAAAACCCCTTGTATCTATGTTTAGGCTAACGCTAACCTTACACTAGGCCTGCGTTATGTTATTTATAGCCTATTATAGGTTTTTATTACTAGCTTACGCTAGCCTTATCCTAATAAGAAGAAAAGAAAAGAAAGAAAAAGGAAAATCCTAGGTTCTAAGCCTTACCTAGCTCTATCCTAGGTTTACTCTAGCATTACTTTAGGCCTCTTATACTATCTTATAGTATATTAGATTTAGTTTTATAGTAGTAATTTCCTTCTCTTTTACTTTTTAGCTAGCTTTTCTATAGCCTTACTTTTTAGCCTTCTCTAGCCTAAGTCTAGCTTATTAGTCTAGGGAAGTTAAAGCACCTAATATTATTTATCTTCTATAGTAAGGGTATAGGTTTAGTTTAATTCCTAGCTGTTTCTAGGCCTAGGTCTCTTAGGTATTAACTAACTAGATTCTTATCTTATGTTTTTCTTTCTTTATTAATATCTATAATTTAGCCCCCTTATATAAGTATAAGAAGGGTTTCTCCTCTCTAAAGGGGTCTTCCTTCTTTCCTCTTTTTTATTAAACTTCCTATAGGTTCTTTTCTTCCTTAGAGCTACCTAAGGCACTCCTAGGCTAGTATTAGCCTAATTACTAATATTACTATAGATCTCTTAAGTTATCTATTAAAATAGCGCTAGCTACTATAAGTACTCTTGCGTTCTATGCTTATCTAGCTCTAATCTACCTAGGAAAACTCTAAAAATAAGTAATATCCTTGAAAGTCTTTGACTAAGAAGCAGCTTAAGCGGGCTATGGCCAAGGATTTAAAGGTATAACCCCTCCGGCCCTGGCCCGCCTCTGTTCGAAGCTAATTCGCTGTAGTTAGGGATCCCCGCGGGATCCAATAAGTATAATAGTAGTATTTTAGAGAATTACCTATAAGAAGCTAAATATTAGTAGTAATAGTAATAAGCTAGTAGTAAGTTTATACTAGAGGAGTAATTATATTTAGTTAGAGTAAGCTTTCCCTTAGTAATATACTAAGGCTATTTATCTTTATTATTATCCCTTAAAGCTATATTCTAAATAGCTAATTACTAGGTATAATATATATATAGAATTTTTATTAAACTAGCTCTAAGTTAGTAATAAAAAGTAATAAGAAAGTAGTAAACTTATATAGTCTTTAATAATTATAAGGTTCTTTCCTTATAGCATAGCTTAATAGTAAGATCTTTAATAGTAGTAGTATAGGATATAATAGCTTAAGCTATAATAGTTAGTAGTTAATATTATATAATAGTAATATTATAGTAGCTATTATATTAGTAAAGGACTTATAAGTTAATAAGAGGCTTAAAGAAAAGAAAGAAAAAGGGAAAAGAAAAAGGAATTACCTCTTATTATAGGAATTTAGGTGCCTTAGATTAATCTAAGTTATACTAACTAGAATCTTCTATATATTATAACTAGTGTGTTTATAGAGATTACTATAATTTATAAATTATTACTATAAGCTTACTATAAATTTATTAGGCTATTACTATAAGCTTAAAGAAAAATAGAAGGAGTAGGGTAATCTATGCCCTATAGAGTTAAGCTAATTAAAAATTATACTAACTAGTCTAGTTAGGAAGAATCTCTTAGGAAGAATAATCTATAAATAGGAAGTTAAGAAGTAACTATAACCTAGCTTCTATTAGTAAGTAATTACTATAAAAAGGCTAATATAGCCTAATATTATTAATATTACTATATTACTTTATAAAAAATCACTATAGTAAGTAGTAATAAAGAACTCTTATACTATAACCTAACCCTAAGATAGCACCTTAATATAATTAAGAATAATTATAGTAAGAGAGAGTATTATATTAGGAGTAGAATAGTAATAGTATTTATAAGGGTAGTAATAGTATTAATAAGGGTAGAACCTAGTAAGGCATAGAGCTAAGGGCTAGCTATAGGCTAGTTATATAAAAGCTATAGGCTATTTAAAGGGGCTTTCCTATAAACAGAGGGAAAGGGCTAGAGATTAAACCTTTTAAGCACCTACCCCTAGCTAGCAGTTTAATAGCTATAACACTCAATCTAACCATCACTCTGTTATTCACTCCCAAGCCAAAAGCCTTGACAGATGCCCTTCAAGAAATGCTATTATAGAAATTAGGTGGATTGTTTAATCCTGGACGTGTGTTAACCATTGCACACGACGAACTCGAAAAACGTTAAGTAAATAGGAAGTCAACAAAAGCTCTTTTAAGTAGCCTTGAGTCACATGGAAAGGCAAAAAGAGCCGAGGTTTTGAATGAGGTTAGTCTGAACCGCGAACTTGAAAGTATTCTTGAACTTCAGGAGAAGTTAGTAGAGAACTTGTGAAACTCCCGAATGCTAATTGGATGGTTATTTGGCGGTTTGAAACTGCGACCTCACGAGCATTATGAGTTGCCTCAGCTTTACTGACATCGCTCGTTGCTAATTAACTAATTAATTCGAAGGCAGGTGACTCACTAAATCCCGGAAAGACCGCCTCTCAAGTATACAAAGGGAACTGAAGAATCCTGTTGATATTACAGTATCTAGACATGGTCAAACTTCAGCGCCAGGAACTTTCATTAAGTCTCCAAAACAAGACATTTATTGTTTTTTTGGCAGTAAGTAAAAGAAGTCGTGTTATACGATAATTTGTGATGATTGTATAGGCGACATGCGGTTCAGAACATCCATCTTTAGACGTTAAGAATTAGGAAATGCAAATCCCAAGAGTGCTGCGGACAATACCCAACCACGACTAGTCGCAACTTTGTCTCTGTGCACAAGTCTTCATTTTACTTTACTAATCTTCATGATGATATGCTTTACCACCTTGTTGGTTGTCGGTCAACGCTTTGGATTTCTCCTTGGTCGAAATCTGCTGCTGAGCTTTGCTTCAACTTGTGGAATGTCTATACCACTCGATATTGAATCCAAGTTTCTCTGGCTCTCCCAAAGAAAGCATATGAAGAAGTCCGCGCTTCTCCAGGTTCTGACAGAATTTTGTTTCTGGAGAGAAATCCTCTACTGAGTCGTGTTGTCCGATGCCACCGCTATAGCCCTCCGGTTCTCCGTAATTAGCTTCTTCAGGCTTGGTTGCCTCTCCGGTGCAACGGAGCACGAAAACCCACCAAGATCTGAAACTTTTCCACAATCCGCGAATAACGCGGCCTATAAACGTACGCCATTGCGGGGTGGATATTTTTCGGCTTCGGTGTCTCTCCGGTTGTTTCTTCCAGGAAGGAGGGTCTCTGTGCATGCGGCCAATTCCGCAATCGTGGCATATTTGTTGTGCCAACATTTGATGATGATGTCGTCAATTAACGGATCACCATCTAACTTCGGAAATTCCATATTCTGCAGTAACTCCACAACTTTGCGTCCATGCTCTTTAGGATCCTCGGTAAGACGTCGATCTCCATAAACCTCGAAGCCGTAGTTTATGAGGTAGTACAAGGAGCCCAAGGCAAATTGTTCGGTTCGAGGACCTAGGAAACCGGAACTCCCACGCCGTCCTTGATCCTGCTCGTCGCTGTTAAGTATTCTTCCATACGGGGCGATGCAAGCTTCAAAATCTGACCCAATTTCAGCCGTACAATCGAAATCTGACAGTTTTAATCGGTTGCGATCAAGTAAGATGTTTTCGGGTCGTAGGTCGCCATGTGCGAGATTGAGCGATTCTAGAAAAGCAACGGCTTGAGCGAGGTCGTTCATCCATTCCTTTCGTAGGGATAGAGGTTCCAGATTCTCCACTTTAGTAACCACAGCTGTTTGCTGGTCGCGAGTATGGTTATTTTGTATTCTCGAACAGAGGGTTACATCTAATGCGGCGGTTAGTAGACACAATTGTCAAACACTAATAAGGGTCGCACCACGCATGTACTCGAGGAAGATGCCGTTGTCCGCGTAGAGGAAACACTGGACTATGGAAGGGCAGGGCGGATGTCGAGAGAAGATCTCATAGATCTTGAGTTCTTTCCGAAATTGCTCTCTCTCAAAATCGCCAGATTTCGGGACCTTGACCACGATGCGAGGATGGACCTCATAGACAAAGGAGATGCCTCCTTTCCAGACCCAGTGTACATTAGGGAACTGCTGCCGGATATCCATAATAGGAATAAAATGTAACAGGTTGGCAGAGGTCGTGCAGAAAAAAATGTTACTGAGCGTGGGAGGGAGGTGAGCAGGGAGAAGAAAAGGGGCCAAGGGAGGTTGGATAGCTGGATTAAGCTAGCTAAACTAAACTGATAATTCTTGGTGCCTTAATTTCAAGGCATGAATATCCTGTCGGAATGTAGCAGGGTAGGTGGAGACCCGGAGCAGGAAAATACTGTATGTCCGCCAAGATTAGTCATGTTTTAGAGCCCATCCAAATTGCCAGCTAGGGGCCTTTTAGCAATTCAGACCTGTTATTGATTCTATTGGTGCACCCGCACGATCCACTCCTTTGTTTTTCCGTGATAATCTAACGGGAACGTAGCGAAGTGGATCATACGGGTGCTCCATTGAGATGAATAACAGGTGTGAATTGCGAAAAGGCTCCTATCTGACAATTCGTGGGCTCTAATACATGGGCACGCAAATATCGCACTGGAGTTTCCAAATTTTGCACTGGCGCTAGCTAAATCAGGAAGAGTCCCTGCACACCCATAGCCTGCAATGCTTGTGTGCGTGTAACCTTATAACGAATTTTATATACGTTAATCTTCGCGTTATTACTATAATAGCTAAATTATTGCTAGAATAAAAACATACTTTTAGTGTCGGATACACCAAGGCATTTGCATTAGTGCAAGGGTCGAAGCTCGAGGTCGAAGCTGACGATAGTTGTAACTGACTGATTGAATGATCCTATGATTGATTGATTGATTCAAAGAGAAGAGAGAGAGAGGAATCTAGCTAGCTAGGAAAGTGGGAGAAAGTGAACAGAGATGTGGGGCGTCGGTAGTGGAGCAAAGAGGGGTGGCGAAAAGGGCAGCCAATCACATAGCGTGCATCCCTCTGAGGGCCCCACTCGGTCCACAACTAGTGGGGTCTTTGGCCACGACTAATCCGATGATCCGAAGGAATCAACATTTAGCTTAATTACATATATATTACGTAAATCACATATAGGCTGTGATCCAAGTCAGCGCAGTCTCGTAAAATTCGTCGTTTTTAGACTCACTAGCGCGTAATAATTAGCACTTTTCTAGACGCGTTTAGCAATTTTACATTATATACCCTAGGTAATTACTATACCTCTAAAAGCCCTTATTTATAATGTATCTTTTAAGCAAGGGCTAGTTAGAGAGCTAAAAGAGGAAGCTATAGAAAAAAGTTATATTTTTACTACTAGTGTAGTAAAAAGAGTATGCTAAAAATTTTAGCGCGCTCTAGTTAATTAGCGCACTCTATTAGCACACTTAACCTCCCTTCTCTAACGCGTATTATTATAAAGATAAATATATAATTCTTTTCTTTAGAGTAATTCCTATTTAAATTAGTATAAGATAATAAGGATATATATATTAATTACGCTAGCTAGCTCTATGTAGGACTAGTACTAGTACTCCTACTGCTTTATTAAAAGGAAAACCCTTAAATAGGAAGAAAAACCCCTTATATCTATATTTAGGCTAATGCTAACCTTACACTAGGCCTGCGTTATGTTATATATAGCCTATTATAGGTATTTATTACTAGCTTATACTAGCCTTATCCTAATAAAAAGAAAAGAAAAGAAAGAAAGAAGGAAAATCCTAGGTTTTAAGCCTTACCTAGCTTTATCCTAGGTTTACTCTAGTATTACTCTAGGCCTCTTATACTATCTTATAGTATACTAGATTTAGTTTTATAGTAGTAATTTACTTCTCTTTTACTTTTTAGCTAGCTTTTCTATAGCCTTACTTTTTAGCTTTCTTTAGCCTAGGTCTAGCTTATTAGTCTAGGGAAGTTAAAGTACCTAATATTATTTATCTTCTATAGTAAGGGTATAGGTTTAGTTTAATTCCTAGCTATTTCTAGGCCTAGGTCTTCTAGGCATTATCTAACTAGATTTTTATCTTATATTCTTCTTTCTTTATTAATATTTATAATTTAGCCCCCTATATAAGTATAAGAAGGGTTCCTTCTCCCTAAAGGGGTTTTTCTTTTTCTTTTTTTTATTAAACTTCCTATAGGTTCTTTTCTTCCTTAGAGCTACCTAGGGTGCCTCTAGGCTAGTATTAGCCTAAATGCTAACGTTACTATAGATTAGTTAAGTTATCTAATAATATAGCGCTAGCTACTATAAGTATTCTTATATTCTATGCTTTTTAGCTCTAATCTACCTAGGAGAACTCTAATACTAAGCAGTACCCTTAGAAGTCCTTAACTAAGAAGTAGCTTAAGTAAGCTATAGCTAAGGATTGAAAGGTATAGTCTCTCTAACCCTATCCTACCTTTGCTCTAATTCTAATTTACTATAGTTAGGGGATCCCTATAGGATCTAATTGTTAGGAGCAGAACAGCGACAGCATCCATGAGGGTGGCGATGGCATCGATAAGGGTGGAACCTAGCGGGGCATGGAGCTAAGGGCTAGCTGCGGGCTAGTTATATAAGAGCTACGGGCTATTTAAAGGGGCTTTCCTATAAATAAAGGGAAAGGGCTAGAGATTAAACCTTTTAAGCACCTACCCCTAGCTAGTAGATTAATAGCTATAATACTTAAATCTAACCTTCACTCTATTATTCACTCCTAGCTAAAAGCCTTAATAAATTAATCTCTCTTCCCTTTAGGGTAATAAACCGTTAGTTAGATTAAGATATCTAGAATTTATTACATAGTAACCTAATTAGGTAATAGCTATAACTATGCTATAGATAAGTAAGAGAATATTATACCACTAAACCTAACTAGAGTAGTTTACTAGTCCTTATTAGATAACTAGTAGAGTAGAATACTTATTAATAATAAGAAGGTAATACTAAACTAGTGCCTTAAAGAAGTAGTAACCTAGATATATATTATAGAAAAGAGATAGAAACTTACTTAATTATAGTAAAACCTATAAATAATAGAAGAAGCTATATTCTTAGGTAACTTAAATATAGGACTTATGAATACCCTTCCTTTAGCACCTTAGGTAGCACCTATTATATAGTAATATAGCCTTATAAAGATATAATTAAAAGCACCTATATATAAAGGGAATACTTTTAAGAGTCTTTAGAATTTCCTAGTAAATTTAAATATAGCTTTTACTATAGATTATAAAACCTTTATAAATAATATAACTAAGGTTACCTATACTAGTAGTTACCTAGCAGATAACGTAAAATAATAGTAGATACGTTATATAGCTACGGATAGTTATGTAAATTACTAGGGTTATACCTAGGATAGATTTGTGGATTAGCTAAAGACAGGAACCATAGATAAGAATGCATAGTACTTAGAAGCAATAAGGATATTAATAGGTCTTAGATAAGAAAATCACTAATTATTCTAGACGTTTATAAAGATCTAGGGTAAGGTAAAGGCTAAGCTACCTAAAGTAATTCCTAAATACCTATATATCTATATATTTATTAATAGCCTTAATAATACTATAAAGAAGTAAATACTTAGCTAAGAGTTCCCTAAGAGTTAAACCTACCTAGTAGGCTAAGGAAGAAAGGTAAAGGTTATAACTAAAGGAGGCTAATTAAGTAATTAAGGTAATAATAGTTAGAAAAGATAATAATATTTTACTTTACTAAAAAGCTATAGTAATAAAGTAGTAATAGAAAGATAAATTCGCTATTTATATACTTTAAGTGTAGTAAGCTAGGATATGCTTTACTAAGCTACACTAAACTAGATTACTCTATTTATAAGAGAAATAATTATATAATAAAGACGCATAAGAGTAGCCTTAACTAGGCTAGAGATAAAGACCTATTAGACTTAAATAAGACCTCTATTAGCTTAGTATAACCCTAGGAAAACACTCTTATTAAATTATTACCTAAAGATCTAAGACTAAGAGTTAAGGCAAAGTTATAGTAAGAATATAAATAGGTAGCTATAAAGGCACTATTTAACCCTAGTGTAACCTATTTAATTATTTACCTAAAGTTACTAATAGTAGTTAATTAGGCTAATGTAAAAAGGATAATATAACCCTTAAGAGTACTACCCTTACTAAAATTAAGTACTAAGGGATCTTATTATAAACCTTATTAATTAAGAATAGTATAGGCTACGTAAGAATATATTAAGTTAGCTACTATATAGCTAATACTAGTAAAGACCTATTATTAGGGTATAACTAGGTAGTTATATATAAACTAGTAATTATATCCTAGATAAATAGTTACTAGAGATACCTTATTATAAAAGAATATCTTAGACTAGTAGTAAGGACATAATAGGTATATAAGAAGGCAAAACGCGTATACATTAGATTTATCTCATAGGGATTAATAACTAAAATTATATAAAAAGATAATAATATCTTAATAGTAAATAAAAATAGACCCTATAATAACCTAGTAACTATAGAGATAAGCGGAGCCTATAAGTTAACTATATAAATACCCTAAGCCTATAAAGAGTTTAAGGATATCTTTTTAAATAAACTTATAGGTATTCTTCTTATACTAGGTAGCTAAACTTATACTATTAAATTAGAAAAGGGAAAACGCCCCTATAAGGACTAATATATAATTTAGTAGAAAAGGAGCTAGAAGTGCTTTTTAAGTACTTAGTAAGCATATAGCAAAAGGGATAGATTTAAAGATCTATTAGCCTAGCTAAAGCCCTAATATTATTTATGCTAAAGAAAGGAGGAAAATTATGCCTTTATATAGATTATAAAGCCCTTAATAGGATTACTATTAAAGATAAAGCACTATTATTACTAATTATAAAGATCTTAAACTAATTAAAGGGAGCAAAGGTCTATATAAAATTAGACCTTAAAGATACATACTATTAGCTATATATCTATAAGGGTAATAAGTAGAAAACAGTGTTCTAATGTAAATATAATTACTTTAAATATCTTATAATGCCTTTTAGACTAGTTAATATACCTATAACCTTTTAAGAATATATTAATAATACCCTTAAAGGCCTTATAGATATAATTTACGTTATATATTTAGATAATATCCTAATCTATAGTAGCGATATAGCTATGTATAAGGGGTATGTAAAATAAGTCCTTTAGAAGCTCTAAGAAGTAAGCCTCTTTATTAACCTAGAAAAGTATAAATTCTTATATAAGGAGGTGAAATTCCTAGGCTTTATTATATCTAAAGAAGGAATCGTAATAGAGCTTACTAGAATTAAGATAATAGTAACTTAGCTAGTACCTTATAGTGTCTTTAATATCTAGTTATTCCTAGGCTTTATAGGATTTTATAGATAGTTTATTAAAGGCTATAGTAAAATAGTTATTCTATTAACTAATTAACTCTAAGGAGACTAACTAGTAAAGTTTAAGCTAAATCCTAATAAGTTAGCTACGTTTAGGAGCTATAAAAATAATTCTAAGAGGCGCTAATTCTAGTACACTTTAATTCACTAGCCTTATTAAGGGTTAAGATAAACACCTTAGGACATGCACTTAGGGCTATCCTAGTGTAGTTAGTGCTAGGTTACTAGCACCTAGTAATGTATATATTAAGAAAGTTAAATAAAATAAAGCTATACTATATAACACTAGATATAGAGTTACTAGCTATCTAAGAGGCATTTTAAACTTAGAGGCATTACCTTATATACTTAATATATCTAGTTATAGTAGTTATAGATTACTTAAACTATAAGTACCTAGCTATAAAGCTAAAGTTAACTAGTAAATAAGTTACTATACTAGATAAACTCTATCTATTTAACTTTATAATTAAATATAAAGTAAGTAAGTTAAACCTTACTAACGCTTTATTAAGAAGGTTAGATTATATAAGTAAAGAGAGAAAGGTAAAAATAGTATTCTTATAATTACTAACCTTTCTTACTAAATTTATAAATAATATACTATAAGAATACTATAATAAAACTATTAATATCTAGCGCTTTATAAAATCACCCTTACCTATTAACTAGATTAGGGTAAACTATATATAAGACTAGACCTACTAGCTAAGGAGTTACTACCTAGTAGTAATATATTAGCTAAGGTCTTCTTAATTTTAAAGAAACCTAATAGTCTAAACGAATTCTAAGGATATTATTATAGTATAAGGGGATTATATATAAGACTAAGCCTACTAGCTAAGGAGTTACTACCTAGTAGTAATATAATAGCTAGGGTCTTATTAATTTTAGAAAAGCCTAATTGTTGCTTCCTTCGGATCATCATCGGATTAGTCGTGGCCAAAGACCCCGCCAATTGTGAGCCGAGTGGAGCCCTCAGAGGATGCACGCCTTGTGATTAGCAGCCCCTTTTCGCCACCCCTCTTTGCCTTACTTACGGGTTTCACCCACTTTCTAGCTAGCTAGATTCCTCTCTCTCTCTCTTCTCTTATCTGGATTATCATTAACTATCATAGACTTTAATAATAACGGTATTATTACCTACGTAGGCACCTTGGTGTTCTAACACTGATCAGTGGTTAATTATAACCACAGATAAGTTAGGTATCATAAGAAGAGACATTTCTGCAGACGCCATAGTTATTTTCCTGTTATCTAGATCCTTAGGAATAGGGGCATGGCTGCGAGAGTGTGCTAAAGGAAGAGACTTGAATTCCAGTTGCGGACTCATTAGGCTTCTAAGGGATTGGCTTCTTCTATCATTATCTTCACTTTTAATAGAGAAATTGATTCTACGTCTATCACAAACCTAAGGATTAACTTCTTCTGTTATTATCTTTATCTTTAACAGAGAGACTAATCCTACACTCACTACAAGAAAACCAACCAAATAATTGAATTAATTCGCTTTAAACCTAACGTTAATAACCATCACTCACAATAAGTCAGGAAGCTAGACTAGTAATAAGAGAGAAGACCTAAGCTACTGCAAAAGCTGCACAATCGCCCGGACTATCACTAAGAGAAGAGCCTTAATTCTCTAGTAATAAGAAACCATCCTAAATCTTAATAGCACCTAAGAGACCCTAAGAGAGTGAACTGCTAACATAACTACAACCTCTTTCCTATGCCCTCACAAAAGATTAGAAAGAACGAATTATAGTTAACCCTAATTCTGCCACGCTGTCTAAGCTTAACAACTATATTACAAGGTTTATTAACCTTAGCAAGCATTAAGACTAAAGGGATAATAACCTTTAGGAATTATTCTAAGAAGACTTTAAAGGATAGTCTAAGAACACCTTCGCAATAGCTAACAGAGACCTTGTCAGAGAGCTACGGAATTCTCTATGAGACCATGGTGTTGTTGTAAGATAAGGCCAAGGATTAGCAATTATAATATCTCTAGAAGAGGTAGTCTAATAAGAAATAAGGCTATCGTGGCCTAAAGGGAGATCACAATTCTCTAACCCCTAAACATTAACTTCCTTAACCCCTCGTTTGCTTACCCTAGAACCTCGTCCTCCCTAAACCTAATAGCACCTTTAAACCCCTTAACCTGCAAGAGAGCCTCTTCTATAGTAAACCCTATTACATTAAGTAATTCACCCTAAAGATCCCTATCCACGGCAAACCTTACTACCTATATAATAATTCTCTTCTAAAGACTAGATCACAAAGAAGATCTTAGAACTTATAAAGATATATAAAGATAGTAATTATTATAGCGGATAATTATATGATTTCCTTACCCTAAAAGTCACGCTCTTTAAGAATAAGTGTAATAGGATTAACCTCCCTTAAACACATTATTAGAAGGCTCTCCTGATTATCTTAATTAATAATACTAAGCAATACTACCTTAACTATCTCTTTAGTCAAAACCTCATATATAAAGAGATAATTAGCCATATCCGCTAATGCTTTAAGACAGAAAGTAATTAATAATTCTACCACTGTAAATAGAGTAGCATGACTCTAAGCAGCACTATTGCTAAGAACCCTAATAAAACTAGGCTTAAGTGCCTTAAAATTATGCTAGCTACCCTTAAGAAGATCTATTAAGGCCTGTATCCTTCTAATATAGTAAATACTAAGCTCTATAAGCAAACGTTAAATACTATAGCTAGTATGCCTAAATGCTAGATAGTAGAGTATAACCACTCCCTAGGCTTTAAGAGTCTTACTAGAGACCTCCGTAAGGCAATCATAATCTTAGAGTTAAATAAGAGAGCTACCTAATACCTATAATCACAAGGGAGCTCTCCTAAGGCTATGTTTACTAACCGTTAATACGGACATTAGCCCTAAGGCAGGGGAGGCTATTGCGGTAAGAGCCTAAGGCATAGCCCTTAACGCTGCTTTATGTGTAGCAAGAACGGCTATTAGTCCTTTAATTACTCTAATAAAGAATACTAAAAGGAGAAGGATTGTTAGTTCGCTAGCAAGATCTATTATACACCCCCTTTAGAGAAGAGATTCTAGGCATTTCTTACCTCCTATAAAGGGCTAGATAATAATAAGCCTAATAAGGGCCCTGGCTAAGGATAGGAACCGTATCTTATGGCTTATATAAAGACTAAAGACAGTGATAAGGATAATAAAAAGCCATTGCTAGCGGTATATCTAAGCATTACATAATTCTTTTGCTTAGAGCCATAGGATAATCGTAATCTTATAGATGCTAACGTTCTTACTGCCCTTAATAACTAAACCTTTTAGCACGCTTTCCTAAAGCAGGAACTATATTAATAGTAAGAATCTAATAAGGGATTAACCTACTATATCTCTAAAGAGCGCTATTCTAAAGAAGTCTTTAGAGGGATTATGCCTAACACTAGGGCGGCAGGCAAATTAATGGTAGGTTAGGGATAAGCAAAGGCTCTATTATAATTAATACCTTTATTAAAGATAATCCCCTATAAGCCATAACTTATTAAATTCAGTGCTAGATCTATAACCATAAAAGGCATGCTTCGTATGCCTATAGAACTCAGAGAACTTGAATTCTATGTCCTTAATATAGCAACTCCTTTCCTCTTTTCTATTACTAATATAGATAAGCTATAAGTTAAGATTAATAACCTCGCGAACGTGCTAATCTAAGGCAATAAGACTATGCCTGTTATGCAATAATAGGGACATCCTTAGTAGCTACTTAAGGCTAAAGAAATGGTTGCCTTTTACCTCTTAGAAGGAGAAATCTATTAATTGTATTATTGCTTTGGTTACCCTTCTGTTTAATGCCTTATAAAGATCCTTTAGCGGGCTGGTTATAATATTAAACGCTAGGTAATTAAGAAGTTAACTAAAGTCTGCCACTATTATTAGATAAAAGGAAAAGCTCCTAGCCGGTTTAAATTCATAATTAAAGACAAGCATAACTTTAACTATAAGATTATTGCTAACATTGCGCAGATTAACAACTAACTAGTCCTTTACGTTGTTAATTCAGTGACTTTATTCTAAGCAGCCCGCTTCCTTAATCCTAAGAAGCAAAAGGCCTAAGATATCTAGGATACAATTAGAGAGTGCTAAATTAATACCTATCTCGGACCGCCGGATTAGATTGTCTATAACGCTGGCAATAACTTCTCCTCCGCTAAATTTAAGCACTACGCTTAATTAATGTTAATTAAGATTAATAAGATGCTAATTAAAGCCTATAGTAGTATTAGAAAGGTTAAAAAGTACTATAGACCTTTACGCCAGGCTTACAAGATTATCATAGACTTAATCAGCGCGGAGATCACGCTAGAGTAATGTCTTTAGATAGCTATTAAAGCTATTAATAACTTAGCAGGCCCTAATAGACTAGTGCTAACCCTGCTAGTCTTTAGAGCCTACCTACACATAACAGATAAGTTACTGCTAAGCGTCTCTGTTATTTAACGCGCTAAGGCAATTCAGAAGGCTACTAATAAGGTATGCCGCTACCTAGCCTTACAGCAGGTCCGCAATGCCCTTAACGCCCGGAACGGCCCTAACACATTGCTAATACATTAGCTGCCTCTATAGGCTAATATACGTGTGTAGAGGGAGAAGGGCGGCTAGCATAGCCCTTATAAGCTAATCGCTACTAATAAAGAGACCTATACTATCTAAATGCCCTGTGGTCTAGCGAAATTCTAATCTATAGTAGTAAAGCCCTACTACAAGGACCTATATGCTATAGAGGGCCGCAGGAGATAAAACCTTAAGTTATTAAGGAGACTATAAATAAGAGAGATTCTCTTGCCTTTATAGGGGTAAAGGTAAGGGAAGGAGCAAAAGAAGGAGCAAAACTCCTAGTGCTAGCAAAGAGAAAGCAAGGAAGGCTAAGAAAAGCCCTCATAGTTTAATTCTCCCTTAACCAAGATACGGAAGGACTTAAGGATTATAAGGACTTTGTAGTTATTAACAAAGATTAAGAGGAGGCATTAATTAAAGAGATTATAACCAGAGGATTGCTAACAGAAGCGTTCCTAATAGTAAAGGAAAAAGCTAACTAGGACCTTGCCCTCTAACTCCGCTAAGAAGGGAAGATCACGACCCTAGGAAAGCCCTTTAAACAATTGGATTAAGCCGAGATTAACGCTCTGCGAGCTTATAATGTGTTTAGATTCATAAAATTTAATTAAGCGAAACATAGCGGCTATAGGATCTTTAACTCTTGTATAGTAAGAGAGATTAAGGGTAAAGGCACGGATTCGCCGTACAAGAAGTCTTACCTTATTATACAAGGCCACAATAACAAGGAGAAGGAATTTATCCTAATGCAATCGCCGACGATCTAATAGGCAAGCTAACGGCTAATTATAGCTATCGCTCCTTTGTTAAAGCAAAAAGGGATTTGCCTCTAGATCCGTGATATCACCTAAGCCTACGTTTAATTACAAACAAAACTCACAAGGCTAATTATTATAAGATTGCCGGAATAGATCACGTACCTCTTTCCACAAGGCACTGTAATAGAGGTTATCAAGCCTCTTTATAGCATTATAGAGGCCAGAACTCACTAGTGGGTAACGTACTTCTGTTATTATAGGGATAATCTTAACATGACAACGTTAACATATAATCCCTGCTTATTAATTACAGCTCTAAATAATAAAAACCTCTTTAGAATCATTAGAATGCAAACGGATAACACGCTAGGTCTAAGTAATAATAACTTCTTTAATAAAGAAGAAAAAGAGCTCTAGAAGGCTAACTTTATAGCTAAAGAGAAGCAATAACTATTAAATAGGAATCCCCTTACTTTTAACAGATACATCCTAACCTAAAATGCTAATAACTTACTAACCCTAACCTAGAAAGGCTAAAGTTAGAAGATTAAGGAAGTTAACCCTTAATCTCTAATAGCAAGGCAGGATTACGTAGAACAACGAGCCTAAGGAAGTTACATCGCAACTGTCTGCTAACCAGAAGCTTTATATAATCTATTAATTATAGCTTAACACTAAGAACTAGCTGCTAAAGATATCGTATGCCTAAACAAATGCCTTAAGTGGCAGATTAAGAATTAGTAACAAGGATTACGCTATATCCCACTAACCCTTAAAGAAGCAAAGCTCTTTGTATTTATAAATAGATCGCTTACAAACAATAAGGATCTTAGCTCACAGATCAGGTATGTAATCGTAATTGGTAACAAGGTAAAGAGGGATGATAACACCTTCATCGCGAAAGGGAATATTATCACATATAGTTTAACAAAGAGCAAGCGGGTTACGCGTAGCGCGCTTGCCTCTAAGCTATATAGCATGGTTTAAGGTGCTAATATTGCATACGCGATATCTACGACCCTTAATTAGATCACGGACTGATTAAAAATGCCTTGGATCCCTACGATCCTTTGTACTAACTCGTTCTTATTATACGAATGCCTTGTTAAGCTAAGCATAATAAAAGAGAAGAGGCTAATAATTAATATCATAGCCCTTCGCTAATTATACGAGAGGCGCGAGATCTATAAGGTTAGATGGATTAACGGCAACGATAACCCGGCTAATGCGATGACAAAGGGATTGCTAAATTAAGCGCTAATAACCTTGATTAATTCAAACGAATTAACAATCCGTGTGGAAGGCTAGGTTAAGAGACCTTTGTAAGCGTTGCAAGCGTTATAGAGAGGGAATTAATGGAGGCGAAGGGAGGATTCGTTGCGATTGGATTAATTGAATTAACCAATGCCGACCAGGCTAATCAGGGCTCCGGATTCCCATTAAGGGATCCACTTGTGTACACTTTCCTTTGATTCGATTTTTATTGCGTTTTTAGGCTCCTTTAGCCACGAGAAAAGAGAGACTGCTAGTGTTGCTTCCTTCGGATCATCATCGGATTAGTCGTGGCCAAAGACCCCGCCAATTATGGGCCGAGTGGAGCCCTCAGAGGGATGCACGCCTTGTGATTAGCAGCCCTTTTTCGCCACCCCTCTTTGCCCCACTTACGGGTTTCACCCACTTTCTAGCTAGCTAGATTCCTCTCTCTCTCTCTTCTCTTATCTGGATCATCATCAACTATCATAGACTTCAATAACAACGGTATTATTACCTGCGCAGGCACCTTGGTGTTCCAACACTAATAGTCTAGATATATTCTAAGGATATTATTATAGTGTAAGGGGACTATATATAAAACTAAGCCTACTAGCTAAGGAGTTACTACCTAGCAGTAATGTAATAGCTAGGGTTTTATTAATTTTAGAAAAGCCTATTAGACTAAACACACTTAATATAGGCATTATAGTAAGGAATAGACTATATATAAGACTAAATTTACTAGCTAAGGAGTTATAACCTAGTAAATGTATTATAGCTAGGGTCTTAGCGGTATAAAGAACCTCTTCTAAGTTAAACTCCACTATATTTATAAAAGATATAGAATTAAAACCCTTAATCTAAGTCTTACTTTTAGATATATAATAGAGAGATACCTTTATTATAAAGAAAAGAGTATTACTATTAAGTAATAACCTAGATATATTATAGATATAGTCTATTAGACCCTCTAAGCTATTAATATTTAAAAATTAAGTTTTTATTCTATAAGGAATAAGAAAAGAAATCCTATTACTAATTTTTAATAACCTTATTACTAGGCATTAAGGAGTTACTAGAACTCTTTAATAAGTTACTAACTAATATTTTTAGCTAGGAATAAAAAGAGATATTATGTAAGGCACTAATCGTTAGGTAAGACGTGGCACCTACAGTGGCGCACGTAGTCATCGATGCACGTCGCTAGGAGAGGCTGTAAGGGTGTGGCATGCAGAGCGATAGGTCTTAAGTAATTGTAAGGTGCAATGTTAGCAACAGCTAACATTAGCGGATCTTTTAGTCTAGTGGCTTACCTTACACACCTTTAGGGTTATAATATTAATATTAGCTATCACAGGTCTTCTAGTTGCGATAGTCTTAGGTTCGAGTCCTAGCAGTGGTCTTATAATTCCTAGGTAAGCAGCTTACGTTAGGCTTATAGGGTAGGTTTAGCTAGGCCCACTATAGTAATATAGTTTACTTATGTTATCCTAGTCCTTAGGGGTTCGCAATCACTAATTTCCAAAGGGCCTTAGTAACCAGGCCTAGCCCCTAGTGGCTTGTGGCTTAAGGGCAAGCTATTCTAAGGGGGATAATTGTAAGGCACTAATTGTTAGGTAAGACGTAGCACCCACAGTGGCGCACGTAGTTATCAATACACGTCGCTAGGAGAGGCTATAAGGGTGTGGCATGCAGAGCGATAGGTCTTAAGTGATTGTAAGGTGTAATGTTAGCAATAGCTAACATTGGCGGATCTTTTGGTCTAGTGGCTTACCTCACACACCTTTGGGGTTATGACATATTAAGGTATATATATATACTTATATTAGCTATTAAGTTTTAAAACTATAAATATATAAACCTTATAGTAAGCTAGCTATACTACTAATACTAGATTACCCTTTTTAAGAATTATTAATGGATTTTATTACTAGACTCCTACTAGTTAAGAATTAGTAAGGTAAAACGTATAATATAATCTTAGTAGTAATTAATAGATTTATAAAATATAGTATTTATATTCCTATATCTATGCGATTAACTAGTAATAGACTAGTAACTATTTTCCTAGAATATATTTTTAAGATTATAAAGCCCTAGAAGGTATTATTATAAACTAAGGTTTAATATTTACTAGTGGATTTTAGAGAATATTTTACTACCTTTTAGTAATAAAGTAGTAATTAAGTATTACATTTTATCTATAAATAAATAGTTAAATAAAACGCTTAAATTAAGTTTTAGAGCACTATTTAAGAGTATTTATATATATAAAGTAAACTAATTAGGTTAATTATCTCCTAATAGTATAGTTTACTTATAATATAAGCATATATATAAGTTCTAGTTATATACCTATAGAAGCGCTATAAGGGTATAACCTAAGGGGACTAGATTAAGTAGTTATGCTAATTCTAATAGTTAATAATTAAGCTAAAAATAGAGTTTTAGAATTAAAGTATAAGTATATAGAGATTAAGTAGCTATTAGGCTACTTATAGGCCTTAAAGAAAAGTATTATAATTAAAAGAGAGTACTAATAAAGTTTAATATAAGTAACTATATCTTACTCTTAACTAAGAATATTAATCTATAATACCTTAGCTAAAAGCTAGCTATAAAGTACTTAGGACTATATAAGATTAAAAAAGAAGTTAGCTATTATAGTTTAGCTTATTAATTAAAGTTACCTAAAGGAACATGCTTATATAATGTTTTTAATATTATAAGCTTAAAACCTTTTAGAGGAAATCTAAGTAATGCGGTTAAAATAACCTTATTATAAGATAATATTAAAGAGAATTAAGAGGAATTTAAAGTTAAATAAATTATTACTTATAAATATAATAGTAAATAGCGTAAATATTTAGTAAAATAGAAGAATTATAATAATTCTAAGAATTCTTAGGTACTATAGAGAGACTTTATAATAAAAGAGGTTATTAAAGACTATAAGTAGTAACTAAGTAGCTAAATCTTAACTTCTTAGCTACTTAATTAACTCTTAACTATAATTTAAAATAATTATTAGATTATAGTAATTTAATTAAGGAATAATTTACTTAATAATAATTTAGATTACTAAATAAATCTTATATTTAAAGCAAAAACTTAGTATAGACTTATAGCTATCTAATAGCTAGACTTTAGAGATATATTTAGATGTATTTTTAGTATAATTTCTAACTTTATTAGCCTTAGACTTATTATTACTAAAGGCTTAAACTTATAATTTCTTAGGGAGTTCTAAAGGTTTAATATATATAGGAGAGTAGCTTAAGTAGTAGTAAACTAGTAGTAAGTTAGTAAAGAATAAGTAGTAAAGCTAATAGCACTAACTATAGGGCTATAAGTGGCTATAAATTAAAAATAATTAGTAATTTAAATCTAGGTTTCTAGATTAATAATATTAATTAGCTATAAGAAAGTAGCGTATTTATTATACTTTACTTCTTAAGAAGCCTTAGCTATAAGATATATATAATAAGCGTACCTATATTTATTAGTATTTTTAAGGCTAAAAAGTATTATAAAGTTTCTTCTTAGCTTATATAAACTCCTAGTAGTATATTAGTAATATTAAAGTAATAAACTAAAGGGTACTTATATTACTAATATAGTATAGTTTTAGAAGATTATAAAGTATATCCTAAAGCTATTTATATAGCTTTATAATTTAAATAGAACACTAGTAAGGAGTTAGTAATAATTAAGAGGTAATCCCTTAAGGCTTAACTTACCCTAATATAAGTCTTATTATTTTAAGTATAATAATAGTATTTTAGAGAATTACCTATAAAAAGCTAAATATTAGTAGTAATAGTAGTAAGCTAATAGTAAGTTTATACTAGAGAAGTAACTATATTTAGTTAAAGTAAGCTTTCCTTAGTAATATACTAAGGCTATTTATCTTTATTATTATCCCTTAGAGCTATATTCTAAATAGCTAACCACTAGGTATAATATATATATAGAATTTTATTAAACTAGCTTTAAGTTAGTAATAAAAAGTAATAAAGAAGTAGTAAACTTATATAGTCTTTAATAATTATAAGGTTCTTCCCTTATAGAATAGCTTAATAGTAAGATCTTTAATAGTAGTAGTATAAGATATAATAGCTTAAGCTATAATAGTTAGTAGTTAATATTATATAATAGTAGTATTATAGTAGCTATTATATTAGTAAGGGACTAATAAGTTAATAAGAGGCTTAAAGAAAAGAAAGAAAAGAGAGAAAAGAAAAAGGAAATTACCCTTTCTTATAGGAATTTAGGTATCTTAGATTAATCTAAGCTACTCTAACTAAAATCTTCTATATATTATAACTAGTGTATTTATAGAGATTACTATAATTTATAAGTTATTACTATAAGCTTACTATAAATTTATTAGGCTACTACTATAAGCTTAAAGAAAAATGGAAGAAGTAAGGTAATTTATGCCTTATAGAGTTAAGCTAATTAAAAATCACACTAACTAGTCTAGTTAGGAAGAATTTCTTAGGAAGAATAACCTATAGAGAGGAAGTTAAGAAGTAACTATAACCTAGCTTCTATTAGTAAGCGATTACTATAAAAAAGCTAATATAGCCTAATATTATTAATATTACTATATTACTTTATAAAAATCACTATAGTAAGTAGTAATAAAGGAACTCTTACACTATAACCTAACCCTAAGATAGCACCTTAATGCAATTAAGGATAATTATAGTAAGAGAAGGTATTATATTAGGAGTAGAATAGCAATAGCATTTATAAGGGTAGTAATAGCATTAATAAGGGTAAAACCCAGTAGGGCATGGAGCTAAGGGCTAGCTATAGCCTAGTCACATAAGAGCTATAGGCTATTTAAAGGGGCTTTCCTATAAATAAAGGGAAAGGGCTAGAGATTAAACCTTTAAGTACTTACCCCTAGCTAGCAGATTAATAGCTATGACACTTCAATCTAACCTTCACTCTGTTATTCACTCCCCAGCCAAAAGCCTTAACACTAATATATATCTTATAAGTCTTAGTTAATTAACTACCCTAGGCACTAGTACTATAATATTACTAGTAAGTTAATTCTATCCTAGCTTAGAAATAAGGCTAACTATTTTATATAGGGCTAGCTACTAATGCCTATTTTAACTATTAGGTTTATAACTATAGATATTTAAAGGTAGTTAGTGCCTCTATTCTAGGCTAAATCTAGTGCTAATTCACTCTTAGCCTAACTTAAGTAGTTAATAAAATAAGCACTAGTAGCTAGTGGAAGTTTAGGTAGCTATAGTTACTAGGAGTAGTGTAAGTACTATTATTCTAGTTTACTATTAAGTCTAGTCTAAATCTAATAGTTCTATAGGTCTTATATAACTATTAGGATTATATAAAGAAGCTCTATACTAGTAATTAAAGTAAGAAGAAGTATAGTACCTTTACTATAGGCCTAGGCTAGTCTAGTGCTAGTAGAGAATAATATAATAAGGTTATCTTTTAGCTATAATATCTAGATACTTACGCTATAGAGATAAACTATCTCCTAGCTATAGCCTTACCCGCTAAGGGGTAAGCTAAGGTAATAAAGGGGTAATTCTAGTCCTAGAGAAGGAGTAATTAGTTAGGTAAATATAGCTTAGTAAAGGGGTAAGGGTAAATTAGTAGGGTTTATAATATCTAGTATTATATATTTAAAATTAATCTAATAATAGTTCTAGAGTTATAATTCTTTAGCTAGCCTACCGCTAGCTTTAAACTATATAATCTTATATCTCTCCCTAGTTATTTACTATATATATATCCTAGCTATTAGTCCTAGCGCGCTAGAAGCGCCCTAGCTCTAGCTCCTTCTCTTTACTATATATATTAGCTACTAGTTCTTATGCTAATAAGTAGTATTAGAGTTATTTTATACTAAGGAACTATTTAGCTATTACTCTTACCTTTAGGGGTAGTTTAAGGCTAGCCTTATCTCCTATATATCTCTAGGCTAGCGCATTTAGGGGCATTAGTAATTATATTTAGGGTAGTTAATTATAATATAATATTAGTCCTTAACTGCTTTGCTATAGCTATATAGTAGTAAGTTTACCCTAGGGATACCTCTCTAGAAAAGGAACTTATTAAGACTAATCTTTCCTATATATAGTTAAACTATAGTTAAGAAAATATGCTTTTCTAGGCCTATATAAAATCTTTAGATTTTCTTTAGGTTATAAGTTAGTAGTTAATCCTTAGTTAGCTCTCTTATAAGCCTATGCTATTCTAGGTATTCCTTACTATACTATTTATCCTAGCGTTATCTTTATTCCTTAAATAGTTCTACTACTAGCTTATTACTCCTAGGGGGTCTTTATCTATAATATAATACTAACTATACTAAGTTAGTAGTGGTTTAGATTATTATAGCTATTCCGCTCTTTATAATTCTCTCTTTAAACTTCTATTTTATCTTATTTAGATATAGATCTAGGGAGGGGATATAAGTCTTAACCTTTAGTTAAGTAATAGGTATAGCCTTAAATACACTAGCTATAATTTAGAAATAGATTAATTAGTCTATAATAAAGCTTTTAACTACTTCTCTTAGTTTTTTACCCTTCTTAGTTAGGGTATAGTAAGTGCTTACCCTATAGGTAAGGATAGGCTAGACTACTTATGTATATAGGAGTTAGGTATCTTTAAAGCTATAACCCTAGGCTAATACTACTAGTAAGGAAAATATAAGCTATTACTAGGCTAGTTTACCTTTTAGGATATTCTTATAAGTACTCTAATTAAGTTTCCTATTAACCTAAACTCTAAGGAACCTATATAACTCTATAATTACTATCTTCTCTATACTAA
Organism: Epichloe gansuensis; assembly: GCA_023658505.1. Taxonomy (NCBI): domain Eukaryota; kingdom Fungi; phylum Ascomycota; class Sordariomycetes; order Hypocreales; family Clavicipitaceae; genus Epichloe; species Epichloe gansuensis. Next base: position 8,058,616 of record CP098281.1, read on the forward strand.
GTTAAACCCTAGCCTATAGGAGTTAGTATACTTTACTAAAGTATATAAGTTTAGTCTTTACTAGGTTAAACTTTACTTTTACTTCTTTTACCTATTTTTATATACTTTCTATATAGCTTTAAGCCTTTTCTAGGTTTATATAGTGTTTTTCTAAATACTACTATATTTATATTATTTATAAATCCTATTATTACTATACCTAGAATAGCTTAGAGGTATATATAAAGCTTTGCTAAGTAAAGTAAGAAGAGGATTAGTAAGAGAGGTAAGCCTTATAGAGTGCTTACCTTTATCTAAAAGGGTTTTAAGAGTTTACTATTAAAGCTAAGCTAGCTTATTCTATCTATAAGGAAGCTATATATTATAGCTATTAGCTAGTATAGTATACCTATTTAGATTAAAATATAAATTAAATATAGGTAGCTAACTCTATTAAATATAGATAAGATATCTATTTATACTAATAAGGTAATATTACCTTTACTCTAAGCCTCTCTTATATATTCTATAAGAACTCTAATTATAGTTTTTATTAATCTATTTACCCTATTTCCTATTTATAGCTTAGGGAGAAGGCCCTTAGCCTTAGTAAAGGCTATAAGCTACCTTATAATTACTGCTTTTATAATCTTTCTTACTATATTTAGTAGTAAGATAAGTCTTTATATATTAGCCTTTCTTATTTCCTTAGTGGTTTTTCCTAGCTTTCTAATTACTACTACTTATATAGTTTAGAACTAGGCTAGGAAATATCTTACTTTAAGGATAGTATTTAGTAAGTATATTATAGCTTCTTTAGCTAGCTTATTATAAGCCTTAATAAGGCTTACTAGGAGTTTATTATCTCTTAGGGCTTTCTAGCTAGCTATATCTAATAGGATATCTCTAATATCCCTTACTCTAAACTATTCTTTATTTAGGACTAGTATATTATTAAGCTTTAGAAAGGAGAGGTCTAGGATATAGGAGAGGTTTATTATAGGTTTAGGGAAGAACCTTTATATAAGTATACTTACCTTATCCTTATAGGTAGTAGCTAGGTTAAGGTTATTATTAGTTCTTTCTAGGTCTAGGAGTTTAGGGAGCTCTAGGAGGCCTAGCTTTAAAGCTAGGCCTATCTCTCTAGTCTCTAAACTTCTCTATCCCTTTCTTATATATTAGCTTTTATAAGGCTTCTCTTTATATATTCCTTTTCTCTTCCCTAACTATTTATTCCTAGTTATTATTTACCTTAGAGAAGGCTTATTAGTTTACTTTAGCTTTTAGTGCCTTTATTATCTCTTAGCTTATCTAGCTTTAGTAATTACCTTTTTATTTTCCTTAATTACTATACCTCTAGGCTAGGGAGTCCTTAGCGCTTCTATAGGGCTACTAATTTTACTATTTATTAGAGGTTTATAATAAGCTATATTATATATATATTAATTCCTTTCTTATCTTTTAGGTCTAGTATATTTTCTGCTTAGAGTTATACTACTACTTTTACCTTTACCTATAGTCTATTTATTATAGTGTAGGTATATTTAAGGGTAAGTAAGGCGCCTTCTTATACCTTAGTAAAGATACTAATTAGCTATAGAATATAGTTAGAACCTATAAGGTCTTCTATACTATTATAGTAAACTTAGATATCTAGAGTTACCTATACTAAATCTATAGTACTATCTCTATCTTCTTTATATTATTTTATAGGTTTCCCTTAGGGTATTACTAAACTAAGCCTTTACTAGCTTATAAGGTCTAGTAGTTCCTTTACTTCTCTAGTTATTCTATTTAGACTATCCTAGAGAGGGTGTTTTTAGTTAAAGTCTCCTATAAAAACGCTTTAGCTATAGGGCTTTTTATATTAAAAGTATAGATAAGTATATTCTAGTTATCTATATATCCTTCTAAGTAAAGGGAGTAAATATTTATACCTTTTATCTTTACTAGTAACTAGTTAGGTCCTCCCTAGGCTATCTATAACCTTATATTATACTTCTTATTTATATATACTATATTCTATCCTTTATAGTATACTAGTTAGAATTAGGTAAGGCCTAGTGCTAAGGGCTATAGGTATCTTATATATTCTTACTCTTAAATTACTATTATATTTATATTAGTTTAGTACTAGAGTATTATATATATTAGGCTATTCTTCTTATTTATATTCTAAAAAGAACTTATAATATTACTATATTAGTTAAGGGGTAGTAAGTCTTTACTATCTTATACTAGTTCTATTCTAGCCCTATTCTAGGATATATATTATATAATACTCCTTACCCTAGGCTATTTAGCGCTTCTCTTTATATTTATAAGGTATTCCCTTTTTCTACTTACTATAATAATAGGTTTTATAGCTATACTAGTTCTCTTATAGGGTAGTATTAGGCTTCTATCTAGGGAGTTACTAGTAAATTATAATAGTTACTCTATATAGCTTACTTTTACTATATTTTACTTTTCTTTTAGGATAGAATAGTCCCTTAACTACGCTAGGTATAAGCTAAAGTATAAGATATAGTTTTCTTTTAGTTATTTACTAATTATTAGATATAATATTTCTCCTTCTTTATATTAGCTAGCTTTATACTTACTATACCTTAGGGCTACCTTTTAGAACTTTATAATATAGCTAGTTTAGAAGTAGTTATAGTATTATTAGGGTTATAAGGTTTTATTATATAGTTTAGTTTAGAATAGCTTTACTTTAAAGACTATTTTATCTTAGTATATCTTATTAGTATCTTTTACTTTTACTAGTCCTAGGATTAAGGTAGTGTATTATATGTTTTTACTTAGGGATACCTTATAGTTACCTTAATTATATTTACTTTATTTACTTTTCTAATCTTAGCTATAAGGTTTTTAATAAATATATACTTTATTAGGAATCCCTTAATTATAATACTAAGTATGTAGTAGTAAAAGGCTACTTCTAGTCTAAATACTTTAGTAATCTATTTTTAGTCTTCTTTATATTAGGTAGCGTTTCCTTTAAAGGTAATAATTATATCTTTACTAGGGAGTCTTCTAGCTACTATAGCTATAGTTTAGCTAGTAGCCCTATTTACTATAGTTATTATATCTTTAATGCCTTAGGATTAAAGCGTTTCCTAGATTATATTACCTTTAATAAGTACTTCTTTATATTATTTACCTAGGACCTATAGGGAAGGGTTTTATTATTTAGTCTTCTTAGTACTAGTCTAGCTATAACGCTTACCTAGGTTAGTGTATTAGTTCCTTTTACTTCTTCCCTAATAGCCTCCTTAAGGGCTACTTTAAGGGCTTCTTTAGTAATATAGATATTATTATTATTATTATTTATAGCTCTTATTTTAGCGTAAGCGCGGTTTACTACCTAGTAGGCTATAGCCTTTGTAATGCTCTAAACTTATAAGACTTTATTACTAAGGATAAGGCTAGTAATCTTATTATAGAATTTCGTGTTATTTAAATGCTTAAATTATATCTAGTCTATTATTAGGTTATCCTTATGTCTATAGGCATTAAATTACCCTATTCCTATATTTAGGTAGTAGTAGCTCTACGCTAGCCCCTTTCTCTAGCGTTAATTACTATTAGCATCTTACCCTTATACCTACCTCTAGCTCTATTATAATGCGATATTATAGGAGAGGGTAAACAAAGGTAAGGAATTCGAATATTAATGTGGTTTGTATTTTAGAGGCGATTCCAGACCTTTAGATCAGTGCGGAAAAAGTATTAAAGGTTTCTTTAGCATAAGCGATAATAAGGATAATAATAACCTATGCCTTATAATTATTATATTAACCCTTTATAATACTCTTTCACATTCTAACTTACTATAAAATAATACCTATCCTCCTATAACTAGCCTTATAAGGCATAGTTTACTAATAGCCTTAAAAGCTTTCTATAAGACTATTCTTTACTTCCCTAATTTATTCTTTAGAGAGATTCTTTATATACTAAAGCCTATGTTTTTTAACCTTCATTAATAGCTTCAAAACAATATAGGAGTTAAACCTACTAAGTACTAGTTAATTAAGCAAATAATAATGGTTTTCCTATAGATTATTATGTTTAATAAGCTATAGCAAAACACAGCTTTTTGTTTTAAAATAGCATAGTTATTAGTATTAAGGATATTCTATAGGCTAATTAATCTAATAAGGCATTTACATACTACTTTTATTTATCTTCTAGAGCTAGATTATATCTCTATATATATTACGTTAGATAAAAGCAAACGCAGGTTTTATAGTATAATTAGTATAATTAACGGTATATACATACCTATATTTATCCTAGTAGCAAAGCAGTAGTAATTCTTCTCTTAAAAGAGTAATATATCTTAGAATATACTAGCTACTATGAACTTTAATAATAATATCTTTATATATGTGTTATTAAGCGCTAAGGGATTAATTTATAATAATCCACTGCTTTAAATTACTCTTACTTAGTTATTTAGAATACTAAGAAAGCGTTTTTACCTTATAGATATAGGATTTTATATGTAAGTGTTGGAACAAGCATGATATCAATCGCGGCACGCAGCCGCAATTACCCGGCAAAGGTCGGGCCGCGAGGGCGCGCGAGAGGTAGCCCTACCTATAACTCATTAGCCTGCCCTCTAATTAGTTAAGGGCCTATAAGTTATATAACCTATAGAACGCATTGCGTTTATAGCCACTTCTTATAATCTAAAAAAGCCTATCTTTTCCTCTCTTCTATATACTTATAACTAATTAATTATAATACCTAGAATAGAAGAATAATTCCTATTCCCTAGGCTATAATCCTAACGTTAGGCACCTATAATATTAATACTAATTAGTGGTTAACTTTATAGATAACTATATAGTTTTTCCTAACTATAGATTAGTAAGGCTAAGCAAAAGAGATAGCTATACTATAAACCTGCCCTATAAAATAGAAGGGCTACTAAAAGTAAGTATAGTTATACTAAGGAAGTCTAAGCACTCTCTTATAATAAGAAAGAAGCCTTATAACTCCTAAGATCTAATTCTAAGACCCTATAAAGACTTTAAAGCTATTAAAGGATTAAGGCCTAGTTAGTAACTAGTCTAACCTATCCTTAATTACTTAGTTAGCGCGTTTTACTATATACCTAACCCTTAGAAGGTATTCTCTTATAATAAGAAAGGAGCTTATTACTTCTAAGACCTAATACCCTAAGAACCTATAAGGGATAAAGATAATAGCTATGCTTATAATCCTTTAACCTACTATATAACTAATACTATACCTCTATTCTATCTTTCTGTAATAGAGATAAGAAAGTTAAAAGCTCCTTAATAAGGAAAGCTATTAAAAGCTTCTCTCTTTAGCCCTAACTTTAGTAATGCTAAAGAAGGCACTAAGATTAAGAGAGACTAAAAAGGCAAAGGTCTATAACTTAATAACCCTCTCCTAAGACACATTCCCTAGAGATACAAGACTTTATTATATCTAAGATATTAAAGATAGTAAAATCATTTAATCTTAATAAATAAGGTAATAATCCTAAGGCTATTATAGCCTATATTCTCTTTAAGATAGCGGTATACTAGTCTAAGAGCCTTATTACTAGAAGCCTCTTTACTAATTTTATTAAAGACTTTTATAAATAGATAAGAGAGGCATTTGTAATTATAGATTAAGTAATTACTAAGTATCTATATAATTTCCTTCTCTTCTAAGGCATGTATATAGATATAATAACCTATAGGAAGATTATAATAATACTTAAGGAAGTTACTACCTATAAGGAATTCTAAGATTAGTAAGAAGAAGAGATATAGGAAGCTATAAGGAAGTATATACCCTTCTAAAAACATATTAAAGACTAAGACTTCCTTAATAACCTCCTTCTAATTCCCCTAATTAGGGCTAGATTATAATATTATTAATAGAGTAATCTAGGAATCCTATAATCTTACTAATAATATTCCCTAAGCCTAACTCTACTAGGCTAATTATATAATAATCCTTAGGAAAGCCCTTATTAGAGGTATCCCCTATTAAGATAAGAAATCCTCTTTCTATACCTCTAAGAGCACTTTTTCCCTCTAGACTTACACTAAAGCAAATAATTAATCTTATAAAGCTTTATATAAGTAATATTTAATATAGCGTAAATAACTATAAGGTTCTTAACTTAAAGTTAATAATCTTCTAAGGGAAATAGAAGATACTAGGTATTAAACCCTATAAAGCTAGGTATACCCTTAAGGCTATGCTTAAAGGGAAAGCTTTAATATACTATTATAAGCATTTATATAAGCTAGGAGATCCTTAAGACCTTAAGACCCTTATTAGTTATATTAAGAGAAGGTTTAAGACTAATAATATAAAATAAAGGTACCTCCTTAAATAGCAGAATACTAAGCTACGCTAGATTATATAAGAAAACCTAGATAAGCTAAAGATTAATTACTTTAAAGAACTTATAATAAAGCTTATAAACCTTTAATAAGCAGTCCTAGATATTACCTAATCTAAAAGAGCACTTTAGAATTAATTAATCTTTGCCTATTATAGTATACCTAAGTATAGAACTTACCTTATTAACCCTCTTACTAACCTCTAGCTATTCTGCAAACATATAAGGATATTAATAAGAATAACTATAGAGGAATTAGATAAGAAGCATTAATTCCCGTTAATACCTAATATAAGAGAGTAGTATTAGACTAACTATAAGTATAATAGGTATAGTAAGGAAGCCTATTATAGATAATTATAATTATAAGGCAATAAAAAGCTTTATATATAAAGAAATATTATATATATAGTAAGGAAGGCTATTAATTAACTAAATACTCTAAGGAGAAACATAAGAAAGTATATTAACGCTTTAAGAACTATTACCTTATAGAACTAATAACCCCTTCTTATAATGCTTTCCTTACTTAGTATAAAGGTAAAGAGAATAATACTGCTTTTTCTAAAGAAAATAAGATTTCTACCTATATAATAGAACTTAGATTTAAAGAAGAAGGTAATAAAGGAGAGATGCTAATAAGCTTCTTTATATAAGGCATAATAATTAATAGCTATATAACTATAGAAATTCTTATAAACTAAGTAACTACCTATACCCTTATTAAAGAGAATTTATTTAATCTCTAATAACTAAAGGAAGCCCTAATTACCTTCCTTCTTTAAGATTATTACTCCTTAGGTATATTCTAAGGTATTATCCCTAACACTAGGGCTATAGGTTACTTATTAGTAGGGTACTCTTAATTCCTTGCCTTATAATAGTTAATCCCTAAGATCTAGCTTAATAAATCTAGAGCTAGGGAGGTAATAATTTAATTTAGAAGCAGTAAGCTAATCCCTTAATTAGATTAATTAATATGCCTACTCCCTTTAGCATTATCCTATTCTATATAATACCTATAAACACTCCCTTCTTGCTATATTTAGTAAATATAGACTGCCTAAAGATTAATTTCTATATCTCTTAGAATATCCTTTAATAAGGCAATATTAAGGTCCCTATTATCTATAAATAGGGATATCCTTAGATACTTCTATAGAAGGAGAGATTAATTACCTAGAGTTATCTAACTAAGATAGAATTATAGCGCTTGTATTCCTAATTTAGTTACCCTTCTATCCGCTAACTTTATAATATACTTTCTAAATTAGGCCATAAGGTAGATTTTAAAACTAGTAGATAATTAACAAAGATCTGCTACTAATGCTAATTAAATATAAATAATCTATATTGCTTTAAATTTACCCTAAAGGATAAATATAACTTTAACTATAAAGTGATTTTGAATATTATATATCTAGATAGCATTTGCCCTATTCTTTACGCTATTAATATAGCCACTATATTTAATATAGCTAGATTCCTAAAGGATATTATAGTAAAGGCAATATAGGAAGCTCTTTGCCTCTACTAGATTAATACCTACTAGGGTCCTCTAGACTAGATTATAACTAATACTAGTATAATCTTTAAAAGCAAGGAATTCCGCTAATTTATAGCTTTAATATTAATCTTAATTAAAGAAGTCCCTATTAAGGCACACTATAGCATTAGCAAGGTTAAGAGATATTATAGGCTACTCTAAAGAGCCTATAATATTATCTAATGTAAATGCCTATTAATACCTAAAGCTATAGCCTTATAATTAGCTATAAAAGCCCTTAATAATACTATAGGCCTAAATAGCATTATTCTAACCCTTCTTATCTTTAGCGCTTACCCTTAAATAATTAATAATTCTCTTCCCTTACCTAATATTAAGTAATAAGCTCTTATAGTATAGAAGGTAATAAAGGAGATTAAGAGGTTATATACGCTATATAAGGTTAAGGAAGCCCTTACTATAAGGAATAGCCCTAATACCTTACTAACCCTTAATCTCTTACTTATATTACTAGTTCTTATCTAGTAAGAGTATAAAGAATAGTAAGGCCTATATAAGCTTCTTATAATAGATAGAGAGAGCTATACCCTTAACCTTTTATAAGGCCCTAAGGTCTTTAGGTTAACCTTTATTAAGCCTTATAATAAAAATCCTAGTAAGGAAAGGCTATTACTAGTAGAAGGTAATAACCTAAAGGTAATTAAAGAGGAAGAGCAAGAGGTATAAATTAATAATATAATGCCTCTAGCCTCTTTAAAAAGAAGGCTAGGAAAACTATAAAAGAACCCTCCTATAATTATTAATTAGGCAGATAACCTTAAGGCATTTATCTTAAGTAAGGAGAAGGTAGACCTTATGCTTACTATCTAATTACGTAAGAAAGGCATAATTATAACTCCTAGCAAACCTTTTAAGCTCTTAATAAAGGCTAAGATTAATGCCTTAATTAGCTAAGGCATGTTTAAATTTATTACTTTAAATCTAAAGAAGCACTAAGGGATTTAAATCTTTAATTCATATATTATTAATAAAGTTAAAGGAAGAATAAGTTAGCTATATAAGAAATTAAGGCTTATAATCTAAGGCTTTAGTAATAAAGTAAAGCAAGCGATCCTTATATAAGCCCTAATAATCTAAAGGGTAAGCTAATAATTAATCCTTATAATTACCCCTTCTTTTCTTATAAAAGGATTTCTCCTATAGATTTAAGATATTACGTAAGCATACATATAATTAGAAACGCCGCTAAATTATATAATCCTTACCTAACTCCCTATCTAAATTTATAATTAGCACCCTAAAGGAATAATTATAAGAGTTATTAAGCCTCTCTATAGAATTGCAGAGGCTAGCATACACTAGTGGGTAACTTATTATAAGCACTATAGAGAAAACCTCTAGATAATAATATTAAGCTATAATCCGTGCCTACTGGTAATATCTGCTAAAAACTGTAAGGGCTTAGGCTTTGCCCAAGCCTTAGTGTTAACATGCGAGTGGGGAGTGAGGGAAGAGGGCTGACATAAGCTAACCAGGGGATATAAGGGGCTTATACGGGATCCGTAATATCCTCCTTTTCCTTCCTTCCTTTAAGTTTCTTAATATTATTATAATAGCCTATAGCTTTGCCTTTAGGCTAGTTTATAACATTTAAGAAACTTCCTTTAGCCTTAAAAGAAGGCTACTAAAAACGCAATAAGTGTATTAAACGTTATAGACGCAATAGATATAATAGACATAACGGATTTATTACGCCCTAGAGACTAACACTCTTAGGGAAGTATAATACTACTCATAAACACTACTCTACCTATAAAGGCCCTTTTAGCTTAACTTAAATCACTTTAACTTATAATTAAATAATAATAAGGGAAATTATAATGCTATATAAATAGGTTAAAATAAAGCAGCCCTAAGGGGCTTAACCTAAATAGTTTCCTCTCCTAGTCCTACCTACTACACTACTAGTTATACCCCTAATTAAACAGAAACTAATCCTAATAGGTAACCCTTATAATAGCAATAAGGCTACGTTTACTTCCTAGAAGATCCTTATAGAATATAAACTAGTAGTAAATAAGGACTTTATTAGCGCTAATAAGGACTAGTAGATATTTATATACTAGAACTTAGGGCCTAATATCTAATCCTATATTACAGTATTTTTTAAAATAGGCTATAAGTATAATTATAAACCTATCTCCTTCCTAGATTACTTAGAATCTATATTTGCTAACCCTTATTAATAAGAAATAGCCCTTACTAAACTTAATTATATTAAATAAGGGCTAGGGAAGGTATTTATTTTATTCTTTATTTACTTTAAATAAAAGCTTTCCTAGTAAGAGGTAGCTTATAGGTAAGTAAGGTAAAACTAGTAAAACTTTAATATATACTTAATAAGTATATAAGGGAGTATAGTATTAGTAAAGGGTAAACTATAAGGATTACTTATTAGTAATTAGCTAATTCTATAGTATTATAGTTAATATTAAGGCTAATGCCTTAGAGGAAAAGTATTATTCCTACTATATACCTATTCTAGTTAAGACACTAGCCCCTAAGTTAATTATAATAGTAATATACTAATAATAGGTATTTATATAATAAGAACCTAAGTAAGTAAACATAAGAAGCTAGAAGGAAAAAGGATAGACTAAAGAAGATAACTAAACTATAATATGCTAAGTAAGTTATAGTAAAAGAAATAACTAGATATTAGGAGAATAAGTATTATTTATACTATAGTTTAAAGGATTACTAGATATAGGAGTGCCCTTTACTCTTACCTTACTAACTAAGAGTGCGTATTAATACCTATAGGGTAAAGATAGAAAGTAAGGATAAGGGAGTTAAGACTTACTTATTAGAAAATAAGTAGCCCCTAAGCAAAGGCTTATATAGGGGCGTAAAGGCTAGCTAGCCTAGCTAGATAATCTTAACTATAATTAATATATAGTATTAGAGAAGGGAGTTAAATAGTATATAGATTAACTACTATTCTTAGTCCCTATACTCTTTAATATATATAAGTATCTCTATATTTAAATTAATTATAATTATAATTATTATAGCGCTATTAGCAAATTAGTAGCATAGTAGCTAAGCCTAGAGCTTATTTAATTACTAAAATAAAGATAAGTTTAAACTATAGTAAAAATAGAAAGAAAAGGAAAGTAAGTAAGGAGGAAACCTTATCTATTACTTATATAGTTGTTGGAACAAGCATGATATCAATCGCGGCACACAGCCGCAATTACCCGGCAGAAGGTCAGGCCGCGAGGGGCGCGCGCGTAACGCGCGCCCGCGAGAGGTGGCCCCACATATGACTCATCGACCCGCCCCTCTGATTAGGCAAGGACCTATAAGTCATGTAACCTACAAAACGCACCGCGTTTATGGCCACTTCTTACAATCCGGAAAAGCCTCTCTTTTCCTCCCTTTTACACACACTTATAACTAATTAATTATAATACCTAGAATAGAAGATAAATTCCTATTCCCTAGGCTATAATCCTAACGTTAGGCACCTATAATACTAACACTAATCAGTGGTTAACTTCACAGATAACCACACAGTTTTTCCTAACCATAGATTAGTAAGGTTAATTAGAAGAGATAGCTACACTATAAACCCGCCCTATAAAATAGGAGGGCCGCTAAAAGCGTGTATAGTTATGCTAAGGAAGTCTAAGCACTCTCTTATAATAAGAAAGGAGCCTTATAACTCCTAAGATCTAATCCTAAGACCCTATAAAGACTTTAAAGCTATTAAAGGATTAAGGCCTAGTTAGTAACTAGTCTAACCTATCTTTAATTACTTAGTTAGCACATTTTACTACACACCTAACCCTTAGAAGGCATTCTCTTATAATAAGAAAGGAACTTATCACTCCTAAGATCTAATCCTAAGAACCCCTAAGGGATAAAGATAATAGCTATGCTTGCAATCCTTTAACCTACTATATAACTAACACTATACTTCTATTCTAACTTCCTATAATAGAGATAAGAAAGTTAAAAGCTCCTTAGTAAGGAGAACTATTAAAAGCCTCTCTCTCTAGCCCTAACTTTAGTAATGCTAAAGAAGGCACTAAAGTTAAAAGAGACTAAAAAGGCAAAGGTCTATAACTTAATAACCCTCTCCTAAGACATATTTCCCTAGAGATACAAGACCTTATTATATCTAAGATATTAAAGATAGCGAAATTGTTTAATCTTAATAAATAAGGTAATAACCCTAAGGCTATTATAGCCTACATCCTCTTTAAGACAGCGGCATACTAGTCTAAGAGCCTTATTACTAGAAGCCTCTTTACTAACTTTATTAAAGACTTCTACGGATAGATAAGAGAGGTATTTATAATTATAGACTAAGTAATTGCTAAGTATCTATGTGATTTCCTTCTCTTCTAAGGCATGTATATAGATATAACAGCCCGTAGGAAGATTATGGTAATGCTTAAGGAAGTTACTACCTATAAGGAATTTTAAGATTAGTAAGAAGAAGAGATATAGGAAGCTATAAGGAAGTATATACCCTTCTAAAAACGCATTAAAGACTAAGACTTCCTTAATAACCTCCTTCTAATCCCTCTAATTAGGCTAAGATTACAATATTATTAATAGAGCAATCTAGGAATCCTATAATCTCACTAATAACATTCCCTAAGTCTAACCCTATTAGGCTAATTACACAATAATCCTTAGGAAAGCCCTTATTTAAGATATCCCCTATTAAGACAAGAGATCCCTCCTCCTATACCTCTAAGAGCACTTTTTCCTTCTAGACCTATACTAAAGCAAATAATTAATCTTATAAAGCTTTATATAAGTAATATTTAATATAGCGTAGATAACTATAAGGTCCTTAACTTAAAGTTAATAATCTTCTAAGGAAATGCAAGATACTAGGCATTAAACCCTATAAGGCTAGGTATGCCCTTAAGGCTATGCTTAAAGGGAAAGCTTTAATATACTACTATAAGTATCTATATAAGCTAGGAGATCCTTAAGACCTTAAGACTCTTATTAACCGCATTAAGAGAAGATTTAAGACTAATAACACAAAGCAAAGGTATTTCCTTAAGTAGTAAAACACTAAGCTACGTTAGATTATACAAGAAAACCTAGATAAGCTAAAGATTAATTACTTTAAAGAACTTATAATAAAGCTTATAAACCTTTAACAAGCAGTCCTAGATATTGCTTAATCTAAAAGGGCACTCTAGAATTAATTAATCTCCGCCTATTATAGCATACCTAAGTATAGAACTTACCTTATTAACCCTCCTACTAACCTCTAGCTATTCTATAAACGTATAAGGATATTAATAAGAATAACTATAGAGAAATCAGATAAGAAGCATTAATTCCTATTAACGCCTAATATAAGAGAGCAGTACTAGACTAACTATAAGTATAATAGGTATAGTAAAGAAGCCTATTATAGATAATTATAATCACAAGGTAATAAAGGCGCTCTATGTATAAAGAAATGTTATATATATAGTAAGGAAGGCTATTAGTTAACTAAATACTCTAAAGAGGAACGTAAGAAGGTATATTAACGCTTTAAGAACCACTACCTTACAGAGCTAATAACCCCTTCCTATAACGCTTTCCTTACCTAGTATAAAGGCAAAGAGAATAACACTGCTTCTTCTAAAGAAAATAAGATTTCTACCTATATAATAGAACTTGGATTTAAAGAAAAAAGCAACAAAGGAGAGATACTAACAAGCTTCTTTACATAAGGCATAATAATTAATAGCTATATAACTATAGAGATCCTTATAAATTAAGCAGCTACACACGCCCTTATAAAGGAGAATCCATTTAATCTCTAATAACTAAAGGAAGCCCTAACCGCTTTTCTTCTTTAAGATTATTACTCTTTAGGTATATTCTAAGGCATTATCCCTAATACCAGGGCTATAGGTTACTTATTAGCAGGGCACCCCTAATTCCTCACCCTATAATAGTTAATCCCTAAGATCTAGCTTAATAAATTAAGAGCTAGGGAGGCAATAATTTAATTCAGAAGTGGTAAGCTAATTCCTTTAATTAGATTAATTAATATGCCTACTCCCTTTAGCATTATCCTATTCCACGTAATGCCCACAAACACTCCTTTCTTACTATGTTTAGCAGACATAGACTACCTAAAGATTAATTTCCATATCTCTTAGAACATCCTTTAATAAGGCAAAATTAAGGTCCCTATTATCCATAAATAGAGACATCCTTAGATACTTCTGCAGAAGGAGAGATTAATTACCTAGAGTTATCTAACCAAGATAGAATTACGGCGCTTACATTACCGATTTAGTCACCCTTCCATCCGCTAACTTTATAATATGCTTTCTAAATCAGGCCATAAGGTAGATTTTAAAACCATTAGATAATTAACAAAGATCTGCCACTAATGCTAATTAAATGCAGACAATCCACATTGCTTTAAATTCACCCTAAAGGATAAATGTAACTTTAACTATAAAGTAATTATGGATATTATGTATCTAGATAGCAATCGCCTTATTCTCCACGCTATTAATACGGCCACTGCGTTTAACGCAGCTAGGTTCCTAAAGGATATCATAGTAAAGGCAACATAGGAAGCTCTTTACCTCTACTAGATTAATACCTACTAGGGTCCTCTAGATTAGATTATAACTAATACTGGCATAATATTTAGAAGCAAAGAATTCCGCTAATTTATAGCTTTAATATTAATCTTAATTAAAGAAGTCCCTATTAAGGCATACCATAGCATTAGCAAGGTTAAGAGATATTATAGGCCGCTCTAAAGAGCCTATAATATTATCTAACGCAAATGCCTATTAACACCTAAAGCTATGGCCCTGCAAATAGCTATAAAAGCCCTTAATAATACTATAGGCCTAAATAGCATTATTCTAACCCTTCTTATTTTTAGTGCCTACCCTTAAATAATTAATAAATCTCCTCCCTTACCTAATATTAAGCAACAAGCTCTTATAGTATAGAAGGCAATAAAGGAGATTAAGAGGTTATACGCGCTCTGTAAGGTTAAGAAAGCCCTTACTATAAGGAATAGCCCTAACACCTTACTAACCCTTAACCTCCTACTTACATTACTAGTTCTTATCTAGCAAGAGCATAAAGAATAGTAAGGCCTATATAAGCTCCTTATAATAGATAGAGAGAGCTATACCCTTAATCTTCTATAAGGTCCTAAGGTCTTTAGGTTAACCTCTATTAAGCCCTATAACAAAGACCTAAGCAAGGAAAGGCTATTACTAGCAGGAGGTAATAACCTAGAGGTAATTAAAGGGAAAGAGTAAGAGGCATAAATTAATAATATAGTGCCTCTAGCCCCTCTAAAAAGAAGGCTAGGAAGACTATAAAAGAACCCTCCTATAATTATTAATTTAGCAGATAATCTTAAGGCATTTATCTTAAGCAAGGAGGAGGTAAATCTTAAGCTTACAATCTAATTACGCAAGAAAGGCATAATTATAACTCCTAGCAAACCTTTTAAGCTCTTAATAAAGACTAAGATTAATACCCTAATTAGTAGAGGTATGTTTAAATTCATTGCTTTTAATCTAAAGAAGCACTAAGGATTTAAATCTTTAATTCCCGTATTATTAACAAAGTAAAAGGAAGAATAAGCTAGCTATATAAGAAATTAAGGCTTATAATCCAAGGCTTTAGCGACAAAGCGAAGTAAGTAATCCTTACACAAGCCCTAACAATCCAAAGGGTAAGCTAGTAATTAATCCTTATAATTGCCCTTCTCTTCTTATAAAAGGATTCCTCCTTTAGATCTAAGATATCACGCAGGTATACGTACAATCAGAAACGCCGCTAAATCGTATAATCCTTGCCTAACTCCCTATCTAAATTTATAATCAGCACCCTAAAGGAATAATTATAAGAGTTATTAAGCCCTCTATAGAATTACAGAGGCTAGCACACACTAGTAGGTAACTTACCACAAGCACTACAGAGAAAAGCTCTAGATAATAACATTAAGCTATAATCTATGCCTACTAGTCACATCTGCTAAAAGCCCCTAATTTGGATGCGTGGGAATGCAGACTAATAATACCCTTAGCCTATTAGATAAAGGATTCTCCTAATAGGAAGAAGATTAGCTAGCTACCGCTAAATTCGCTATAAAACCAAAGCAGTTTATTAAGCCTAACAACCCCTTGTATTTAACAGTGGAATCATTTAACTAACTAATAACACTATTAAAATGCAGCAAAAGGGCAAAGTGATAAGCTATAGTTAATCCCGCTAGAAGAGCTAGAAAAAGTACATAGAATAAAGGGCCTATAGTGCTTACATCGCTTTAATCTGCTAACCTAAGGTAAGCTTTAATCTATTAGTTACCGCATAATATTAAGAACTAATAACTAAGAACGTTAAGGAACTTAATTACTGTATTAAGTGGCAAATAGACCACCTAGATTAAGGATTAATCTTTATACCCCTTAACCTTAAAAGAGCAAAGCTATTTATATTTATTAATAGATCATTCGCTAATAACAAAGACCTTATCTTATAACTAGGCTACGTCCTTATCCTAGCTAATAAGGAGTATAAAGATAGTAAGTTCACACTATAAGGTAATATTATATACTATAGCTTAATAAAGAGCAAGAGAGTTATAAGAAGTATGCTTACTTTAGAGGTCTATGGAATAGTAGTAGGCATAGACATAGCTTACGTAATTATAATAACATTAAAGATTATCACGGATTAATTAAACCTCCTAGAGATCCTAATTATAGTTTACATAGATTTATACTTATTATATAAATACCTTATTAAGCTTAGGACTATAAAGGAAAAGCGGCTTATAATTAATATTATAGCCCTTTAGCAATTATACAAACGCCGTAAGCTCTATAAGATTAGATAGATTAATAGCAAAGATAACCTAGCTAACACGTTCACAAAGGTAATGCCTAATAAAGCCCTAGAGAGGTTTATTATAGGTAATATAGTAATAATCTAGATAGAGGGATAGGTTACCTAGACCTAGCACTGCCTATAAAGAGGCAGGGGACTAGAGCCCTAAAGCCTATGCCTAAGCCTACGCTAAAGCCTATGCCTAAGCCCACGCTAAAAACAGCGCTAAAGGCACTAGATAAGGTGCCCTAAGTATAGCATAGCTATATAGGGCGTGGGCTAAGGGGCTAGAGGCAGCGGAATTATAGCTTTAGAAAGGGGTATGGAATCGCGTCTTTAGAAAGGGGCGTGGAATTATAGCCTTAGAAGGGAGCGCCCCTCCTAAGTCTTTATAGTAGGGAGAGGGAAGAGAAGGGAGTATAGGGGGCATAGGAAGGTATAATCTAATATTATACCTTTAGAAAGGGAAGAATTGCAGGTAATCTTCCCTAGGAACGTGATTTAACATTACGTTATAGTTAAATAAAGGGCTGTGGGAAGGATAATCTAATATTATACCTTTAGATAGGGAAGGGATTATAAGCAACCTTCCCCTTATAACGTAATCTAATATTACATTACACTGGTTAAAGGCAAGGGCAAAAGGCAGAGGAGCCTTCTATAAGGAAGAAGGACAAGCGATTAGAAAAGCTAGTTATCTAAAGCTAGCAGCGCATAGGGGAAGGAAAGAGGGACTATTATTATTATTTCTTTTATTAACTCTTTTATTCATATAACACATTCATTTAATTACTTATATCTCCCTTCTTAGATTAATATTATGCGTTAACAATCGTATTAAAAAGAAAGAGATTCTAATGTTAGAACAAGCATAATATTAATCACGGCACGCAGCTGTAATTACCTGGCAGAAGGTTAGGCCGCGAGGGCGCGCGCGCGTAACGCGCGCCTGCGAGAGGTAGCCCCATATATAACTCATCAACCCGCCCCTCTGATTAGGCAAGGACCTACAAGTCATGTGACCCACAAAACGCACCGCGTTTATGGCCACTTCTCACGATCTAGAAAAGCCTCTCTTTTCCTCCCTTCTACACACACTTATGACTAATTAATTATAACGCCTAGAATAGAAGATAAATTCCTATTCCCTAGGCTACGATCCTGACGTCAGGCACCTGTGATACCAACAATAGTATACACCTAGATTAATATAGATAGCTAGGAATCTTTAGTATACCTCTATGTTATTCTAGGTTTAACCTATAATATAATCTTTAGGATACTATAGTTAAAATACTATAATATAGTAATTTATATAGTAAAGTAATAGCTAGTTATTAGGGTAGCTAAGGGCCTATATATTTTAGAATCCTAAGAGCATACTATAGAGATACTAATATAGGGGATAATTAGTTCCTTATTTGCTATAAAGGTATACTATATATAATAATAAAAGGATATTACTATAAGGTTTATTACTATAAGCTTAAAAGAAATTATAATAGTATTATAACTTTCTACCCTAAGACTAAGACTAGAATAGCTTAATACCTTAGCACTACCTAGGAGCTTATAGACTTTATAGACCTATTTAATAAGTTAAAGGTAAATAGTCTACCCTTATATAGGGGCTTATTAGACTACTATATCTATCTTTAAAAGAACGTGGATAGATTATAACTAGCACTCCTATAGGGACCTCTATATAATATGCCCTAGGACTAGCTATTAAAGATTAGGCGTTAAGTTACTAACCTTATAGATAAGGGATAGATCTATACTAGCTTCTCTTTAGCGGTAGTACCTATCCTACTAGTTAAAAAGGTAAATAGTAATTAGAGGTTTTGTGTTAACTACTATACACTTAATAAGATAATAATATAAGACTACTACCCTCTCCTACTAATTAAGAAAACACTTTATTCCTTATCCTAAGCGTATTAGTTTATAAAAGTAAATATATACTTAGTGTTTTATAAGCTATATATAGTAAAAGAATAAGAGTATCTTATAGCGTTCTATATAAGATTTAGACTATTTAAATAGCTAGTTTACCTATTTAGCCTAGTAAATACACTAGCAATGTTCTAATATTATATAAATAAATCCTTAGGGGATGTATTAAAGGACTTTATTATAGCCTATTTAGATAATATTCTTATTTATTTAGGGGGTTAAAGAAGGATTATATAGCTAAGGTATAGCTAATACTAGGTAGATTAAGGGTAGTGGGCCTATATCTAGATCTAGATAAATCTATATTTACTATAAAGGAGGTTTAATACCTTAGCTATATTATTATAGTAGAATGCTTAATTTACCCTAACCCTATAAAGGTAGTGGTAATTAGGAATAGTTAGCCCCTATAAAGTTATAGGGGTCTATAGCTTCCTTAGATTTATAAACTTTTACTATAACTTTATTAGGGACTTCTCTAAAATAATAGCCCCTTTAATCTAGCTTACTAAAAAGAATATTCCTTTTTAATAGGGTCTAGAGGAAAATAACGCTTTTAAATAACTAAAGGAGTTATTTATTAAATACCTAGTCCTTATATAATAGGACCCTAATTAGGATATAGTAATAGAAGCTAATTACTCTAGTATAGCATTAGGGGTTACCTATTATAGGAAGGCCCTAATAGTGTATTATATCTAGTTACTTACTACTCTATAAGCTTAATAGCCCCTAAAGGAATTATACTATTTATAATAAGGAATTACTAGCTATTATATCTTACCTTAAGGTATAGTTAGTAAAGTTATAAGGTATCTTATGCTTATTTATAATATATATAGATTATAAGAACCTAGAGTACTTTACTACTCCTTACCTTATAATAGAATATTAAGTATAGTAAGTAAATATTCTCTCCCTATTTAACTTCTATTTATATTATAAACCTAGTGCTTAGGTATAATAACTAAATACCCTTTCTTAGAGGGAGTAAGATAGGGTAAGTAAGCCTTTAAGAATAGGATATATCCTATAACCTATTACTATTATAATACTCTTATAACTATATATTAAGACCTAAATAGACTTTAGTTTAGGTTTATTCTTACCTTAGGTAGCTTTACTACTACTAAGGGAATGCCTTTTATAATAAAATATCTTTAGACTCTTTAGGATTAAGTAGTTTTATTAGACCTAACTTACCTTATCTATTTATAGGCTATATAGGAAAAGGCATAGAAGTTTCCCCTAGAGGTAATAATAAGAGAATAGGTAATAGATTATATAATTAGCATATATAAAGCGCTTTAGTTTAGGGGTTAAATATAGGTCCTAGCCTAGAAGCCTTTAATAATAACCCTTATCTAGCAATCCTATAACTTACTAATAATAGAATACCTAGGGTATAATACTATATTTTAGATTTTATAATAGTAATTCTACTAGAATAGAATAGCCTAGGATATAGATAGGTTTATCTATAATTACTTTTACTAGGGTAGTTATAAGAGTTAGTAACGCTACTAGGGCTTACTAAAGCTATTACTAATACCTAATAGATACTAATTATAAATCTTTATTAATTTTATAATAAACTTACTAATATCCTCCCTAGAGAGACTATAGTTCCTTATAGTAATTATAGATAGACTATCTAAGTTTATATAGCTAGAGGTAATAACTTCTATTATAGTAAAGGTATATATAAAATATTTTAAAATAGTTTAGTAATAGTTTAGGGGATTTCCTTAATTAATTATTATAGATAGGGGTTTTAATTAGCTAGGAACTTTTAGATAATATTATATTTAAGTATTAGTATAAACTAGCTTTTTTACCTCTTACTACCTATAGACTAAAACCCTTAATACTTTTTCCGCACCGACCTAAAGGTCCGGAATCGCCTCTAAAATACAAACCATATCAATATTCGAATTCCTTACCTCTGTTTACCCCCTCCTATAATGTTGCATTATAATAGAGCTAGAGGTAGGTGTAAGGGCAAGATGCTAATGGTAATTAACGCTAGAGAAAGGGGGCTAGTATAGAGCTACTACTACCTAAACATAGGAATAGGGCAATTTAATGCCTATAGACGCGAAGACAACCTAATAATGGATTAGATATAATTTAAATACTTAGATAACACGAAATTCTATAATAAGATTACTAGCCTTATCCCTAGCGATAAAGTTTCCTAAGTTTAGAGCATTACAAAGGCTATAGCCTACTAGGTAGTAAACCACGCCTACGCTAAAATAAGAGCTATAAATAATAATAGTAGCAATAATAATAATAATATTTACACTACTAAAGAAGCCCTTAAAGTAACCCTTAAGGAGGCTATTAGGGAAGAAGCTAAAGGAACTAATACACTAACCTAGGTAAGCATTATAGCTAGACTAGCACTAAGAAGGCTAAATAATAAAACCCCTCCTTATAGGTCCTAGGTAAATAACACAAAGAAGTACTTATTAAAGGCAATATAATCTAGGAAACGCTCTAATCCTAAGGCGCTAAAGATATAATAACTATAGTAAACAGAGCCACTAGCTAAACCATAGCTATAGTAGCTAGAAGACTCCCTAGTAAAGATATAATTATTACCTTTAAAGGAAACGCAGCCTAATATAAAGAGGACTAAAAATAGATTACTAAAGCATTTAGTCTAGAAGCAGCCCTTTACCGCTATGTACTTAGCATTATAGTTAAGGGATTCCTAATAAAGCATATATCTATTAAGAACCTTATAACTAAGATTAGAAAAGCAAATAAAGTAAACGTAATTAAGGTAACCGTAAGGCGCCCTAAGTAGAAAACACATAGCGTACTACCCTAATCCTAGGACTAGTAGAAGTAGAAGATACTAATAAGATATACTAAGATAGAATAGTCTTTAAAGCAAAGCTATTCTAGACTAAACTATATAATAAGACCTTATAACCCTAATAATGCTATAACTACTTCTAAACTAGCTATATTATAAAGTTCTATAAGGCAGCCCTAAGGTATAGTAGGTATAGAGCTAGCTAATATAAGGAAGGAGAAATATTATGCCTAATAATTAGTAAATAACTAAAGGAAAACTATATCTTATATTCTAGCCTATACCTAGCGTAATTAAGGAATTACCCTATCCTAAAAAGAAGTAAAATGTAGTAAAAGCAAGCTACCTAGAGTAACTATTATAATTTACTAGTAACTCCCTAAATAGAAGCCTAACGCTACCCTATAAGGGATCTAGCATAGCTATAGCACCTATTATTATAGTAAGTAGGAAAAGGGAATACCTAATAAATATAGAGAGGAGTGCTAAATAGCCTAGGGTAAGGAGTATTATATAATATATATCTTAAAATAAGGCTAGAATAGAGCTAGTATAAGATAGCAGAGACTTACTACCCCCTAACTAATATAGTAATATTATAAGTTCTTTTTAGAATATAAATAAGAAGGATAGCCTAATACACATAGCGCTCTAACACTAAACTAATATAGACGTGATAGTAATCTAAGAGTAGGAATATATAAGGCACCTATAGCCCCTAGCACTAGGCCTTGCCTAATTCTAACTAGCACACTATAAGGGATAGAATGTAGTATATATAAATAAGAAGCATAATATAGGGTTATAGATAGCCTAGGGAGGACCTAACTAGTTACTAGTAAAGATAAAAGGTATAAATATTTACTCCCTTTACTTAGAAGGATATATAGATAACTAGAACATACCTATCCATACCTTTAATATAGAAGAGCCCTATAGCTAAAGCGTTTTTATAGGAGACTTTAACTAAAAACACCCTCTCTAGGATAGCTTAGACAGAATAACTAGAGGAGTAGAGGAACTACTAGACCTTATAAGCTAGTAAAGGCTTAGTCTAGTAATGCCCTAAGGGAAACCTATAAGATAATATAGAGAAGATAGAGATAGCACTATAGATCTAGCATAAGTAACTCTAGATATCTAAGTCTACTATAATAGCATAGAAGACCTTATAGGCTCTAACTATATTTTATAGCTAATTAGTATCTTTACTAAGGAGTAAGAAAGTGCCTTACTTACCCTTAAACATACCTAGACTGTAATAAATAGACTATAGGTAAAGGTAGAAGCAGCGGTATAACTCTAAGTAAAAACGCACTAGACCTAAAAGATAAGGAAGGAATTAACGTATATATAACATAGCTTATTATAAACCTCTAATAAATAGCAAAACTAGTAGCCCTATAGAAGCGCTAAGGACTCCCTAGCCTAGAGGTATAGTAATTAAGGAGAATAAAAGAGGTAGTTACTAAAGCTAAATAAGCTAAGAGATAATAGAGGCACTAGAAGACTAAGGTAAACTAGTAAGCCTTCTCTAAGGTAAATAATAACTAGGAATAGATAGTTAGGGAAGAAAAAGGAATGTGTAAAGAGAAGCCCTATAAAAAGCTAATACATAGGAAAAGGACAGTAAAGTGTAGAGACTAGAAAGATAGGCCTAGCTCTAAAGCTAGGCCCCCTAGAGCTCCCTAGACTCCTAGACTTAGAAAGAACTAATAATAACCCTAACCTAGTTACTACCTATAAAGATAAGGTAAGTATACTTACATAAAGATTCTTCCCTAAGCCTATAGCAAACCTCTCCTATATCCTAGACCTCTCCTTCCTAGAGCTTAATAATAAACTAGTCTTAGATAAAGAATGGTTTAGAGTAGGAGATATTAGAAATATCCTATTAGATATAGCTAGCTAGAAAGCCCTAGGAGATAATAAACTCCTAGCGGGCCTTATTAAGGCCTATAATAAACTAGCTAAAGAAGCTATAGTATGCTTACTAAACGCTATCCTTAAAGTAGGATATTTCCTAGTATAGTTCTAAACTATATAAGTAGTAGTAATTAGAAAGCTAGGAAAAACTACTAAGGAGATAAGAAGAGCTAACATATAGAGACCTATTTTACTACTAAATATAGTAGGAAAGATTATAGAAGCAGTAATTATAAGGTGGCTTATAGCCTTTGCTAAGGCTAAGGGCCTTCTCCTTAAGCTATAAATAGGAAATAGGGTAAATAGATTAATAGAAACCGTAATTAGAGTCCTTATAGAATGTATAAGAGAGGCTTAGGGCAGAGGTAGTATTACCTTATTAGTGTAGATAGACATCTTATCTGTATTTAATAGAGTTAGCTACCTGTATCTAATCTATGTTTTAATCTAAATAGGCATACCACACTAGCTAATAGCTATAATACGTAGCTTCCTTATAGATAGAATAAGCTAGCTTAGCTTTAATAGCAAACTCTTAAGACCCTTTTAGATAAAGGTAAGCACCCTATAGGGCTCTTCTCTCTTACTAATCCTCTTCCTACTTTACTTAGCAAAGCTTTACGTATGCCTTAGAGCTATCCTAGGCATAGTAGTAATAGGATTTATAGATAATATAAACATAGTAGCGTTTAGAAAAACATTACATAGACCTAGAAGAGGCTTAAAGCTATATAAAAGATATGTGAAAAATAGGTAAAAGAAGTAGGAGTAAAGTTTAACCTAGTAAAGACTAAACTTATACACTTTAGTAAAGCATACTAACCCCTATAGGCTAGGGTCTAACTTAGTGTAAAGGAGATAGTGCCTATAGAGTTATATAGGTTCCTTAGAGTTTAGGTTAATAGGAAACTTAATTAGAGTGCCTATAAGAATATCCTAAAAGGTAAACTAGCCTAGCAGTAGCTTACACTCTCTTTACTAGTAGTGTTAGCCTAGGGTTATAGCTTTAGAGATGCCTAACTCCTATATATATAGGTAGTCTAGCCTATCCTTACCTATAGGGCAAGCGCTTACTATACCCTAACTAAGAAGGGTAGAAAGCTAAGAGAAGTGATTAAAAGCTTTATAATAGACTAATTAGCCTACCTCTAAATTATAGCTAACGCGTTTAAGGCTATACCTATTGCCTAACTAGAGGTTAAGACTTATATCCCCCTAGATCTATACCTAAACAAGATAAAACAGAAGTTTAAAGAGAGAATTATAGAGAGCGGAATAGCTATAATAATCTAAGCCACTACTAACTTAGTATAGTTAGTATTATATTATAAATAAAGACCCCCTAGGAGTAATAAACTAGTAGCGGAACTATATAAGGAATAGAGATAATGCTAGGATAAATAGTATAGCAAGGAATGCCTAGGATAGCATAGACTTATAAGAGAGCTAACTAAGGATTAACTACTAACTTATAACCTAAAGGAAATCTAAAGATTTCACATAGGCCTAGAAAAGCATATCTCCTTAACTATAGTCTAACTACATATAGGAAAGATTAGTCTTAATAAGTTTCTCTTCTAGAGAGGCGTTCCTAGGGTGAACTCGCTGCTATGTAGCTATAGCAAAGTAGTTAAGGACTAATATTATATTATAGTAAACTACCTTAAATATAATTACTAACGCCCCTAAACGCGCTAGCCTAGAGACGTATAGGAGGTAAGGCTAGCCCTAAACTACCCCTAAAGGCAAGAGCAATAGCTAAATAGTTCCTTAGTATAAAATAACTCTAATACTACTTATTAGCATAAGAACTAGTAGCTAATATATATAGTAAAGAGGAGGAGCTAGAACTAGGTTAATTCTAGCGCGCTAGGACTAATAACTAGGATATAGATATAATAGATAACTAGGGAGAGATGTAAGATTATATGGTTTAAAGCTAGTAGTAAGCTAGCTAAAGAATTATAATTCCGGAACTATTATTAGATTAATTTTAAATATATAACGCTAGGTATTATAAACCCCTTTAGTTTACTACTACCTCTCTACTAAGCTATATCTACCTAACTAATTACTCCTTCTCTAGGACTAGAATTACCCCTCTATTACCTTAGCCTGCCCCTTAGCAAGCAGGGCTATAGCTAGGAGATGGTTTATCTCTGCTACGTAGGCATCTAGGCGCTATAACTAAAATACTAGCTTATTATATTAATCCCCTCTAGCACTAGCCTAGCCTAGGCTTACTATAGAGGCGCTCCTCTTTTCTTACTCTAATTACTAGCATAGAGCTTCTTTATATAATCTTAATAATTATCTAGGACCTATAGAGTAGTTAGACCTAGGATAGAACTAGTAGAGGACTAATAGAGAAGCACTTACACTACCCCTAGTAATAATATCTGCCTAGACCTTAACTAACCACTAGTGCTTATTCCACTACCTAGTTAAATTAGGCTAGAAGCGGGTTAGCGCTAGACTAGGCCTAGGTAAGGGCGCTAGCTACCTACCTTTAAATAACTATAGTTTTAAACCTAATAATTAAAATAGGCATTAGTAGTAAGCCCTATGCAAAATAGTTAGCCTTGCCCCTAAACCAGAATAGAGCTAACTTACTAGTAATATTATAGCATTAATGCCTAGGATAGTCTATAGACTAAGACTTATAGGAAATATATTAGATCCTATAGGGATCCCCTAACTATTATAGATTAGACTTAGAGTAGACTTAGTATAGGGGTAGTAAGGGTCTTACCTTAAGATCTTTAGCTATAGCTTACTTAAGTTACTTCTTAGTTAATAACTTCTAAGGGTAACGCTTATTCTTAGGAGTTTCCTAGGCGGATTAGAGCTAGAATAGCATAGGATATAGGAATACTTATAGCTACTAGTGCTATTTTATTAAATAACTTAATAGATCTATAGTAATGTTAGCATTTAGGCTAATACTAGCCTAGGAGTGCCTTAGGTAGTTCTAAGGAAGAAAAGAACCTATAGGAAGTTTAATAAAAAAGAGAAAAGAAGGAAGCTCTCTCTAGGGGAGGAACCTTTCTTATACTTATATAGGGGGCTAAATTATAGATATTAACAAAGAAAGAAGAATATAAGACAAGAATCTAGTTAGTTAATGCCTAAGAGACCTAGGCCTAGAAATAGCTAGGAATTAAACTAAACCCACACCCCTACTATAGAAGATAAACAATATTAGGTGCTTTAACTTCCCTAGACTAATAAGCTAGACCTAGGCTAGAGAAGGCTAAAAAGTAAGGCTATAGAAGAGTTAGCTAAAAAGTAAAAGAGAAGTGAATTACCACTGTAAAACTAAATCTAGTATGCTATAAGATAATATAAGAGGCCTAGAGCAGTGCTAGAGTAGACCTAGGATAGAGCTAGGTAGGGCTAGGAACCTAGGTTTTTCCTTTTTCTTTCTTTTCTTTTTTTCTTATTAGGATAAGGCTAGCGTAAGCTAGTAACAAATACCTACAATAGGCTACAGACAACGCAACACAGACCTAGCGTAGGGTTAGCATTGGCCTAAATATAGACGTAAGGGGTTTTCTTCCCATTTAAGGGTTTTCCTTTTAACAAAGCAGCAGGAGTACTAGTACTAGCCCTACATAGAGCTAGCTAGCGTAAATAATATACCTATAGACTAATAGTAGTATAAAGAGAATAAACTAAGAGGTATAAGTAATACTATATATATACATTTCCTTTTTATAGTATAACTAGCCTAAATACCTTATAGCTTATTAGCTAGTAATTAATAATAAGAACTCTTTAGTTATAAGGGTTAGCCTAAATAAACTCCTATATAGTTATAACCTATAACCTTTCTAAATATAGCTAGATATAGTTCTATTAGTATTTATATTAAAAGGGAGAGCTATCTATTTCCTAGAATACCTTTAGGAGGGTATATCTCTAGCGTAAGCTACTATTATATATATATAATAATAATAATAAGATATATCTATAGCTTTATAATATCTAGTGGAATAATTCTATATAGGGAATAAAGTATAGTTATTACTTAAGAATATTAAAACTAATTAGCCCTTATATAAACTTAACTAGGTAGTAGCTAAGTATACTATAGTTAAAGTCCTAACTTTACTTACTATTTAACTTAATATCCTAAAGGGTATATATCTAGTTTTCTATATAAACCTTATTAAATAAGTAGTAATAGACTCTTTTCTAAGCTAATAGTTATAGGACTCCTAGCTAGGGCTAGAATAGGTTTTAATAAAGGATAACCCTAAACTTATAGAGGAATATTATATAGAAAGGATTTTAGTGGCTTAAAACACACTAGGTAAGGGAGAGAACTAGAATACTCTTATAAAGTAAGTAGGATATATATAACTAATATAGGAACTAGTAGAAAATATAAAAGATATATAGGCACTAGATAAGTTTAAAAAGGAATAAGGGATATATAATTTAATAATAGACTAGTTTAATTTAATAAAACTTATCCTTAAAAGAAAACTATATATAGGACTTAGGTTATACCCTTTTACTTTTTACCCTTACTTATATATTAGAATACTTATACTTATTCTTACCCTTCTCCTTACTATTAGTATTTATAGTAAGGTCTTTTACCTTATTACTAGGAGGAATATTATATAAGTTTTAGGGCTAGTAAGACCTAGTTAGAGTTTAATAGGGGTTTTAGAAGGTTAACTTATAGGCTTAATATATTTAATAGGAGAGGGAATCTGTTGCTTCCTTCGGATCATCATCGGATTAGTCGTGGCCAAAGACCCCGCCAATTGTGGGCCGAGTGGAGCCCTCAGAGGATGCACGCCTTGTGATTGGCTGCCCCTTTCGCCACCCTCTCTTTGCCCTACTTACGGGTTTTACCCACTTTTTAGCTAGCTAGATTCCTCTCCCTCTCTCTCTTCTCTTTCCTAGATGATCATTATTAACTATTATAGACTTTAATAACAACGGTATTATTACCTGCGCAGGCACCTTGGTGTTCTAACACTGATCAGTGGTTGATCATAACCACAGATAAGTTAAGTATTACAAGAAGAGACATTTCTGCAGACACTATAGTTATTTTCCTATTATCTAGATCCTTAGGAATAGGGGCATGGCTATAAGAGTGTGCTAAAGGAAGAGACTTAAATTCCGGTTACGGACTCGTTAGGCTTCTAAGGGATTAGCTTCTTCTATTATTATCTTTACTTTTAATAAAGAGACTAATTCTACGTCTATCACAAACCTAAGGATTAACTTCTTCTGTTATTATCTTTATCTTTAACAGAGAGACTAATCCTACACTCACTATAAAGAAAACTAACCAAATAATCAAACCAGTTTGCTTTAAACCTAACGTTAATAACTATCACTTATAATAAGTTAGGAAGCTAGACTAGCAATAAGAGGGAAGACCTAAGCTGCTGCAGAAGCTGTATAATTACCTAGACTATTACTAAGAGAAGAGCCTTAATTCTCTAGTAATAAGAAACTATCCTAAACCTTAATAGCACCTAAGAGACCCTAAGAGAGTGAACTACTAATATAACTATAATCTCTTTCCTATGCCCTTATAAAAGATTAGAAAGAATAAATTATAGTTAACCCTAATTCCGCCACGCTGTCTAAGCTTAATAACTATATTGCAAGGTTTATTAACCTTAGCAAGCATTAAGACTAGAGGGATAATAACCTTTAGGAATTATTCTAAGAAGACTTTAAAGGATAGTCTAAGAATATCTTCGCAATGGCTGATAGAGACCTTATTAGAGAGCTATGGAATTCTCTGCGAGACTATAGTGTTATTATAAGATAAGGCCAGGGATTAGCAATCATAACATCTCTAGAAGAGGTGGTCTAACAAGAAACAAGGCTATTATAGCCTAAAGGGAGATTATGATCCTTTAACCCCCTGAATATTAACTTCCTTAACCCCTTATCTGCTTACCCTAGAACCTTGCCCTTCCTAACCCTAATAGCACCTTTAAACCCCTTAACCCGTAAGAGAGCCTCTTCTATGGCAAACCCTATTATATTAAGCAATTTACCCTAAAGATCCCTATCTATAGCAAACCTTGCTACCTATATAACAATTTTCTTCTAAAGACTAGATTATAAAGAAGATCTTAGAACTTATAAAGATATATAAAGATAGCGATTATTATAGCGGATAACTATATAATTTCCTTGCCCTAAAAGTCATACTCTTTAAGAACAAGTGTAATAGGATTAACCTCCCTTAAACGCATTATTAGAAGGCTCTCCTAATTATCTTAATTAATAATGCTAAGCAATACTACCTTAATTATCTCTTCGGTTAAAACCTCACATATAAAGAGATAATTAGCCATATCCGCTAGCGCTTTAAGATAGAAAGTAATTAATAATTCTACTGCTATAAATAGAGTAGCATAACTCTAAGCAGCACTATTGCTAAGAACCCTAATAAAACTAGGCTTAAGTGCCTAGAAATTATACTAGCTACCCTTAAGAAGATCTATTAAGGCCTATATCCTTCTAATATAGTAAATACTAAGCTTTATAAGTAAACATTAAATACTATAGCTAGTGTGCCTAAATACTAGATAGTAAAGTATAACCACTCCCTAGGCTTTAAGAGTCTTACTAGAGACCTCTATAAGGTAATTATAATCTTAGAGTTAAATAAGAGAGCTACCTAATACCTATAATCATAAGGGAGCTCTCCTAAGGCTATATTTACTAACTATTAATACAGACGTTAGCCCTAAGGCAGGGAGGCTATTATAGTAAGAGCCTAAGGCATAGCCCTTAACGTTACTTTATATGTAGCAAGAATAGCTATTAGTCCTTTAATCACTCTAATAAAGAACGCTAAAAGGAGAGGGATTATTAGTTTGCTAGCAAGATCTATTATACACCCCTTTTAGAGAAGAGATTCTAGGCGTTTCTTACCTTCTATAAAGGGCTAGATAATAATAAGCCTAATAAGGGCCCTAGCTAAGGATAGGAACCGTATCTTATAGCCTATATAAAGACTAAAGACAGCGATAAGGATAATAAAGAGCTATTGCTAGTGGCATATCTAAGCATTACATAATTCTTTTGCTTAGAGCTATAGGATAATCATAATCTTATAGATGCTAATATTCTTACTGCCCTTAATAACTAAGCCTTTTAGCATGCTTTCCTAAAGTAAGAACTATATTAATAGTAAGAATCTAATAAGGGATTAACCTGCTATATCTTTAAAGAGCGCTATTCTAAAGAAGTCTTTAGAGGGATTATGCCTAACACTAGGGCGGCAGGTAAATTAATAGCAGGTTAGGGATAAGTAAAGGCCCTATTATAATTAATGCCTTTATTAAAGATAATCCCCTATAAGCTATAACTTATTAAATTCGGTACTAGATTTGCAATCGCAAAAGGCATGCTTTGTGTGCCTATAGAACTCGGAGAACTTGAATTCTATGTCCTTAATACAGCAACTCCTTTCCTCTTTTCTATTACTAACATAGATAAGCTATAAGTTAAGATTAATAACCTTATAAACGTGCTAATCTAAGGCAATAAGACTATGCCTGTTATGTAATAATAGGGATATCCTTAGTAGCTACTAGAGGCTAAAGAAACGGTTACCTTCTACCTCTTAGAAGGAGAAATCCATTAATTGCATTATTACTTTAGTTACCATTCTGTTTAACGCCTTATAAAGATCCTTTAGCGGGCTAGTTATAATATTAAACGCTAGGTAATTAAGAAGTTAACTAAAGTCTACTACTATTGTTAGATAAAAGGAAAAGCTCCTAGCCGGTTTAAATTCATA
This sequence comes from Epichloe gansuensis, assembly GCA_023658505.1. NCBI lineage: Eukaryota > Fungi > Ascomycota > Sordariomycetes > Hypocreales > Clavicipitaceae > Epichloe > Epichloe gansuensis. The sequence continues at coordinate 8,089,892 of CP098281.1, forward strand.
ATTAAAGATAAGCATGATTTTAACTATAAGATCATTGCTAATATCGCGCAGATTAACAACCGACCAGTCCTCCACGTTATTGATTTAGCAACCTTGTTCTAAGCAGCCCGCTTCCTTAATCCTAAGAAGCAAAAGGCCTAAGATATTTAGGATGCAATCAGAGAGTGCTAGATTAATACCTATCTTAGACCGCTGGATTAGATTATCTATAACGCTAGTAATAACTTCTCCTCCGCTAAATTTAAGCACTATGCTTAATTAATATTAATTAAGATTAATAAGATATTAATTAAAGCCTATAGTAGCGTTAGAAAGGTTAAAAAGTACTATAGACCTTTACGCTAGGCTTATAAGATTATCACAGACTTAATTAGCGTAGAGATTACGCTAGAGTAATGTCTTTAAATAGCTATTAAAGCTATTAATAACTTAGCAAGCCCTAATAGACTAGTGCTAACCTTACTAGTCTTTAAAGCCTACCTACGTATAATAGATAAGTTACCGCTAAGTATCTCTATTATTTAATACGCTAAGGCAATTTAAAAGGCTACTAATAAGGTACGCCGCTACCTAGCCTCACAGCAGGTCCGTAATGCCCTTAACGCCTGGAATAGCCCTAACACATTACTAATACATTAGCTACCTCTGTAGGCTAATGTATGTGTGTAAAGGAGAAGGGCGGCTAGCATAGCCCTTATAAGCTAATTACCACTAATAGGGAGACCTATACTATCTAAATACCCTATAGTCTAGCGAAATTCTAATCTATAGTAGTAAAGCCTTACTATAAGGACCTATATACTATAGAGAGGCTATAGGAGATAAAACCTTAAGTTATTAAGGAGACTATAAATAAGAGAGATTCTCTTACCTTTATAGGGGCAGAGGTAAGGGAAGGAGCAAAAGAAGGAGTAAAACTCCTAGTGCTAGTAAAGAGAAAGTAAGGAAGGCTAAGAAAAGCCCTTATAGTTTAATTCTCCCTTAACTAAGGCATAGAAGGACCTAAGGACTGCAAGGACTTTATAGTTATTAATAAAGATTAAGAGAAGGCATTAATTAAAGAGATTATAACTAGAGGATTGCTAATAGAAGCGTTCCTAATAGTAAAGGAAAAAGCTAACTAGGATCTTGCCCTCTAACTCCGCTAAGAAGGGAAGATTATAACCCTAGGAAAGCCCTTTAAATAATTAGATTAAGCTAAGATTAACGCTCTATAAGCTTATGATATGTTTAGATTTACGAAGTTTAATTAAATAAAACACAGTGGCTATAGGATCTTTAACTCTTACATAGTAAGAGAGATTAAAGGTAAAGGCACGGATTTGCCATACGAGAAGTCTTGCCTTATTGTACAAGGCTATAATAATAAGGAGAAGGAATTTATCCTAACGTAATCGCTAATAATCTAACGGGCAAGCTAACGGCTGATTATAGCAATTGCTCCTTTGTTAAAGCAAAAGGGATTTGCCTCTAGATCTGTAATATTACCTAAGCCTATATTTAATTGCAAACAAAACTCACAAGGCTAATTATCGTGAGATTACCGGAATAGATTGCGTACCTCTTTCTATAAGGCACTGTAATAGAGGTTATTAAGCCTCTTTACAGCATTGCAGAGGCTAGAACTCACTGGTAGGCAACGTACTTCCGTTATCATAGGGATAATCTTAACATAACAACGTTAATATACGATCCCTGCTTATTAATTATAGCTCTAAATAATAAAAACCTCTTTAGGATTATTAGAATACAAACAGATAACACGCTAGGTCTAAGCAATAATAACTTCTTTAATAAAGAAGAAAAAGAGCTCTAGAAGGCTAACTTTATAGCTAAAGAGAAGCAATAACTATTAAATAGGAATCCCTTTACTTTTAATAGCTATATCCTAACCTAAAACGCTAATAACTTACTAACCCTAACCTAGAAAGGCTAAAGTTAGAAGATTAAGGAAGTTAATCCTTAATCTCTAATAGCAAGGCAGGATTATATAGAATAACAAGCCTAAGGAAGTTACATTATAACTATCTGCTAACTAGAAGCTTCGTATAATCTATTAATTATAGCTTAACACTAAGAACTAGCTGCTAAAGATATTATATACCTAAACAAACGCCTTAAGTGGTAGATTAAGAATTAGCAATAAGGATTGCGCTATATCCTACTAACCCTTAAAGAAGCAAAGCTCTTTGTATTTATAAATAGATTGCTTATAAACAATAAGGATCTTAGCTTATAGATTAGGTATGTAATTGTAATTAGTAACGAGGTAAAGAGGATAATAACACCTTTATTGCAAAAGGGAATATTATTATATATAGTTTAACAAAGAGCAAGCAGGTTACGCGTAGCGCGCTTGCCTCTAAGCTATATAGCATGGTTTAAGGTGCTAATATTGCGTACGCAATATCTACGACCCTTAATTAGATCACGGACTAATTAAAGATGCCTTAGATCCTTATAATCCTTTATACTAACTCGTTCTCGTTATATGAATGCCTTGTTAAGCTAGGTATAATAAAAGAGAAAAGGCTAATAATTAATATCATAGCCCTTCGCTAATCGTACAAGAGGCGCGAGATCTACGAGGTTAGATAGATTAACGGCAACGATAACCTAGCTAATACGATGACAAAGGGATCGCTAAATTAAGCGCTAATAACCTTAATTAATTCGAATGAATTAATAATCTGTGTGGAAGGCTAGGTTAAGAGACCTTTGTAAGCATTGCAAGCGTTATAGAGAGGAATTAACGGAGGCAAAGGGAGGATTCGTTGCGATTGGATTAATTAAATTAACCGATGCCGACCGAGCCAATTAGGACTCCGGATTCCCATTAAGGGATCCACTTGTGTACACTTTCCTTTAATTCGATTTTTATTGCGTTTTTAGGCTCCTTTAGCCACGAGAAAAGAGAGACTACTAGTGTTGCTTCCTTCGGATTATCATTGGATTAGTCGTGGCCAAAGACCCCGCTAATTGTGGGCCGAGTGGAGCCCTTAGAGGATGCATGCCTTGTGATTAGCTGCCCCTTTTGCCACCCTCTCTTTGCCCCACTTACGGGTTTTACCCACTTTTTAGCTAGCTAGATTCCTCTCCTCTCTCTCTTCTCTTTCCTAGATAATCATCATTAACTATCATAGACTTCAATAACAACGGTATTATTACCTGCGCAGGCACCTTGGTGTTCCAACAGAATCTTAAGGGTTATAAAGCGCTTAGCAGGTATAATAGGATCTATAGTAGCTACTGCTTATATTCTAGGCATAGGACTTATACTAATAGTAAGAAGGAGTAATATTACTAGCTTTAATAATATAGGATATACTAGATAAACCCTAGGGGTCCTGCTAGGAGTACTATTACCGCGAAGTTCTTAATAAATAGTAGCTAGGCTACTTATAATCTAGTAATTCTATTAGAATAAAATGCCTATAACTTATTATATTTAATTTCCTATACTATAGCTAGTTAAGGGACTACTATAGTTATATAAAATTGTTTTATTCCTAGTTATATTTAGGGTAAAGAAGGATATTACTAAAGGGAGTCTAAGGGAGGACTAGATAAGGGCTAGGTTAAATTAGGCTTCTTATAGTAAAGTAGTTTAATAGGTAATAAGAGTATAATAGCGCTAGGAAAGGACTAGTATCTTTTACTTTTAAGTTAGGGTCTAAGGGACCCTAGGGTAAATAATATATATTCCTATAGTAATCTCTTTTTAAGATCTTTTAATATATATTAAAGGTAAGGATTAGCGGATAGGAACCTAGTTAACTAAATATAAGTAATATAATTTCCTTAGTAAGAGGAATAAGACTTACTAGACTTAGGGGGTAATATTCTAGTATGCCTATAGTAAGGGCTTATTTAATATATAGCCTATAAGGATAAAAATTACTTTAGGGTAGTATACTGCTTATTATTAGAGTCTCCTTTAGGAGAAACTCCCTAAGGGCTTAAGCTAAATATAGAGTAAAGGGGGTCTTAGGGGAAACTAGACTATTACTAGTTAAGGGAAGAGTAGGTTAATAGGGATAAGGTATAATACTATTAGGTATAGTATAGATAAGGGTAGCTTAAGAGTAGGATAATAATAGATTAAGGTAGGAGAAAGTATAGGTAGTAAGATAGGTTTATAATAGGAAGGGAATAGTTATTATTAAGGGAAGGTTTAGATTAGATAGGATTCTTAGTAAGATATTTATATATATAATTATAAGGCAAGGTAAGATATAAATAGGTAAGGGGGATAATAATAATAATAATAATAAAGGGGTATAAGTTATAATAAGGTATAATACTTAAGATAAACGCGTGTAAACTAACTATAAGGAGGGGTTATACTATTGCCTTACTTACATATAACTTAAACACGCTATATTAATAAGGGATTATTAAGTAGTTATTTATAGTAAATATAAGGGTAAGAGTAAGGGGAGATATAAAGGTTACTAGGATAATAAGAAGGGGTATAGCGCTATATTAAATATAACGCGTAAATAGGTAAGCATAGATAATTACCTAGTAAGGGGCGATTTATAATAATATTAATACAAATAGGTAAGGAAAGGGTAAGTAAGGGTATATATAAGGGCTTAGGCAAAGCCTAAGCCTTAGTATTAATATGCGAGTAGGGAGTGGGGAAGAGGGCTAATATAAGCTAACTAGGGGATATAAGGGGCTTGTATGGGATCTATAATATCCTCCTTTTCCTTCCTTCCTTTAAGTTTCTTAATATTATCACGATAGCCTATAGCTTTGCCTTTGGGCTAGTCCATAACAAAAACCCTTAATTTAGATACGTAGGAATATAGACTAATAATACCCTTAGCCTATTAGACAAAGGATTCTCCTAATAAGAAGAAGATTAACTAGCTACTACTAAATTCGCTATAAAACCAAAGCAGTTTATTAAGCCTAATAACCCCTTATATTTAATAGTGGAATTATTTAACTAACTAATAATACTATTAAGATATAGTAAAAAGGGTAAAGTAATAAGCTATAGTTAATCCTAATAGAAAAGCTAGAGAAGAAATATATTAAGCAAAGGGCCTATAGTGCCTATATTGCTTTAATTTACTAACCTAAGGCAAGCTTTAATCTATTAGTTACTACGTAATATTAAGAACTAATTACTAAGAATATTAAAGAACTAAATTATTATATTAAGTAGTAAATAGACTACCTATATTAAGGATTAATCTTTATACCCCTTAATCTTAAAAGAGTAAAGCTATTTATATTTATTAATGGATTATTTGCTAATAATAAAGACCTTACCTTATAACTAGGCTATATACTTATCCTAGCTAATAAGGAGTATAAGGATAGTAAATTCACATTATAAGGCAATATTATATACTATAGCTTAATAAAGAGTAAGAGAGTTATAAGAAGTATACTTGCTTTAGAGGTCTATAAAATAGTAGTAAGCGTTAATATAGCTTATGTAATTATAATAATATTAAAGATTATTATAGATTAATTAAACCTCCTAGAAATCCTAATTATAGTCTATATAGATTTATACTTATTATATAAATGCTATAAGCTCTATAAGATTAGATAGATTAATAGTAAAGATAACCTAGCTAATGTGTTTATAAAGGTAATGCCTAATAAAGCCCTAGAGAGGTTTATTATAGGTAATATAGTAATAATCTAGATAGAGGATAGGTTACCTAGACCTAGCACTGCCTATAAAGAGGTAGGGAACTAGAGCCCTAAAGCCTATGCTTAAGCCTATGCTAAAGCCTATGCCTAAGCCTATACTAAAACTAGCGCTAAAGGCACTAGGTAAGCTACCCTAAGTATAGTATAGTTACATAGGGCATAGGCTAAGGGGTCTTATAGGGCATAGGCTAAGGGATTAGAGATAGTGGAATTATAGCTTTAGAAGGGGTGTGGAATTATAGCCTTAAAAGGGGATACCCTTTCTAAGTCTCTCTAGTAAGGAGAGGGGAAGAGAAGGGAGCGTAAGGGGGTATAGGAAGGTATAATCTAATATTATCCCTTTAGAAGGGGAAGGATTATAGGTAACCTTCCCTTGTAATATGATCTAATATTACGTTACACTAGTTAAATAAAGGGGCGTAGGCAAGGGCAGAAGGCAGAGGCGGCCTTCTATAAGGAAGAAGGATAAGCGATTAGAGAAGCTAGTTATCTAAAGCTAGTAGCGCGTAAGGGAAGGAAGGAGGGACTATTATTATTGTTTCTTTTATTAATTCTTTTATTTATATAATATATTTATTTAATCCCTTATATCTTCCTTTCTTAGATTAATATTATGCGTTAATAATTATGTTAAAAAGAAAGAGGTTCTAATATTAGAATAAGCATAATATTAATCGCGGCACATAGCTATAATTACCTAGCAAAGGTTAGGCCACGAGGGCGCGCGCGTAACGCGCGCGCGCGCTTGCGAGAGGTAGCCTTACCTATAACTTATTAGCCTGCCCTCTGATTAGTTAAGGGCCCACAAGTTATGTAACCCACAAAACGCACTGCGTTTATAGCCACTTCTTATAATCTGAAAAAGCCTCTCTTTTTCTCTCTTCTACACACTTATGACTAATTGATTATAACGCCTAGAATAGAAGAATAATTCCTATTCCCTAGGCTACGATCCTGACGTCAGGCACCTGTGATACCAACAGTAAGCTAGGTTGCTTATGCCCTTAATAGGCGTTTAATATTATTTATAAGAGAATCCTAATAATAGAGAAGGGCTAAAAATAAGGTCTAAACTTTTTAATCTCTAGTATACTTACCTTTAAGTTATAGTTAAGAGGCTCTTTAAGCTTTATAAGTAAAAGTTTAAGATAATTTACTATAGCGCTACTAAGTATAGTTTTCTAGATTAGGTAAAGATTATTTATACTATAATAAGCCTATTTAACTTTATTTAGTTAGCTAGTGTTATACTAGAAGAGTAAAATAGGCATAACTTAGAGGCTTTAGGTAAGGAAGAACTCTAGCTTATTAAAGAGGCTTATAAGCTAGCGAATAGCTTTAATATAAGAGAAGGTCTAGTAGTGTAGGGAAGTATTATTATAAGGAGAGGCTTTTATTATTATTAGTAATACTAGCAAGAGAACAGCGTTAAAATCCCTAAGGATAATAGTCTTTAATAAGGGAGGAATTAATAAGAGAGGGATTAACGAGAGAGGGATTAATAAGAGAGGGATTAATAAGAGAGGGATTAATAAGAGAGGGATTAATAAGAGAGGGATTAACGAGAGAGGGAGGAATTAACGAGAGAGGGAGGAATTAACAAGAGAGGGGGTTAATAGGTAGGCAGCTGTATTATTAGGCAGACAGCTGCGAGCTAAAACGGAGATGCCTTTAAAAGCAGTATAAATTTATATAGGTAAAATGCTAGTAATCTTCATGCCTAAGTTAGTTCTACTATAACCTCGCTAAATTCCCACCTTAATAACGCAAAAAGCCCTTTTCTCTACCCTCTTCTCTACCCTCTTCTCTACCCTCTTCTCTACCCTCTTCTTTACCCTCTTCTTTACCCTCTTCTTTACCCTCTTCTTTAACCTCTTTTTACCCTCTTTAATAACGTAAGAAGCCCTCTTCCTTTACCTTCACAAGCCATAGCTAAAGTCTGCGATTGCAAAAGCCACCTTATCCTCGCTTCTAAGCTTATTCTCAAGCACTACATTCTTTAGATCTTCCTTTACCTAATTTATTGCTTTTAATATCTAAACCACGCTATAGCTTTCATAATATAACTTATAGTTATCTAATGCCTTTTAAACTCGCTTTCTAATAGGTTGCTTTGCTAGTTAACTATAGTATATACGTAGGCATACTCTCGCTTCTAAACTTAAGAAAACGCTCATTTAAGTGCTATAGAAACCGCTTCTATTATTAATTAATTTGCGTTCTTCTTCTAAGTCCTCTAAATTAGTGTGCCACTTAGGGCAGATCTGCTAGAAGGTAATAATACCTCTCTAGAACTTAATAAGCTTATAACCTAACTAATTTATTCTAACGTAAGAGGAGTGGTAGATTCTGTTAATTAATTATCCCTATTGGTTAGATTAATTATAGTAGGTCTAACCTAATGATTAGTATTATCCTCCCTATTTTAGAAGGCTCTTATTAATTATTATCTTTATCTATTAGATCTCTAAGAGGCTAGGCTACTGCTGCAAAGCCTATATTATTACCTGCTTCTAAAATAGTACTACTAGCTAGTAAGTCCTTATAAAAGATCTTAGCCTAAGTATTATAGGTAACATTATTAGTAACTAAGAGTAGCTAGGTTATAACCTTTTTCCTAATTACGCTATACTTCTTTTGATTAGCTTAGTATTCGTATTACTTATTTTAAGCATATAATCTATATCATTATATTACGTGCCTAAACGACTTTTAGCCTTTAAAAACACTTACTAGTAGTCCTATAAGCTATAATACTTCTGCTTAATTAATTTTATAGTCTATTCACGCTAAGGCTAGCAATCTTAAATATTAGGGTAATATCTTGCATAGCTGCTCGAGTTACGCTATGCTTTATGCTATTTAATTTACTACTAATCCATGCTTTATAAAGCTTCTATAGTAAGTAAAGTGTTTGCTTATTAGTTTACCTTACGCTAGTACTATGCTAAGAAGATTAACTAGTAGGCTAAAAGATCTTTAACAATAAGAAGAGGGTATTATAATAGGAAGAAGTAAGTAATTTGCGTTCCTTAATAATCTATTATTATTAACTTCTATATAGGGAAAAGCCTTATATAGTAACTCCTTTTCTCTTTTCTATTACTAATATAGATAAGCTATAAGTTAAGATTAATAACCTCGCGAACGTGCTAATTTAAGGTAATAAGACTATCCCTATTATGCAATAATAGGGATATCCTTAGTAGCTACTAGAGGCTAAAGAAACGGTTATCTTCTACCTCTTAGAGGGGAGATCTATTAATTATATTATTACTTTAGTTACCCTTCTATTTAATGCCTTATAAAGATCCTTTCCCAGGCTAATTATAATATTAAACGCTAGGTAATTAAGAAGCTAACTAAAGTCTGCCACTATTATTAGATAAAAGGAAAAGCTCTTAGCTAGTTTAAATTTATAATTAAAGATAAGCATAACTTTAACTATAAGATTATTACTAATATTATATAGATTAATAACTAACTAGTCCTTTATATTATTAATTTAGTAACTTTATTCTAAGCAGCCCGCTTCCTTAATCCTAAGAAGCAAAAGGCCTAAGATATCTAGGATACTATTAGAGAGTGCTAGATTAATACCTATCTTAGACCGCTAGATTAGATTATTTATAATGCTAGTAATAACTTCTTCTTTACTAAATTTAAGCACTATACTTAATTAATATTAATTAAGATTAGTAAGATACTAATTAAAGCCTATAGTAGTATTAGAAAGGTTAAGAAGTACTATAGACCTTTATACTAGGCTTATAAGATTATTATAGACTTAATTAGCGCAGAGATTACGCTAGAGTAATATCTTTAAATAGCTATTAAAGCTATTAATAACTTAGCAAGCCCTAATAGACTAGTGCTAACCTTACTAGTCTTTAGAGCTTACCTATATATAATAGATAAGTTACCATAAAGCGTCTCTATTATTTAACACATTAAGGTAATTTAGAAGGCTACTAATAAGGTATACTACTACCTAGCTTTATAGCAGGTCTATAATGCCCTTAATGCCTAGAGTAGCCCTAATATATTACTAATATATTAGCTATCTCTATAGGCTAATGTATATATATAGAGGGAGAAGGGTAGCTAGCATAGCCCTTATAAGCTTATTATTACTAATAAGAAGACTTATACTATCTAATTACCCTATAGCCTAGTAAAATTCTAATCTATAGTAGTAAAGCCTTACTATAAGGACCTATATACTATAAAGGGGCTATAGGAGATAAAATTTTAAGATATTAAGAAGACTATAAATAAGAGAGATTCTCTTACCTTTATAAAGGTAAAGGTAAGGAAAGGAGTAAAAGAAGAAGTAAAACTCTTAGTGCTAGTAAAGAGAAAGTAAGAAAGGCTAAGAAAAGCCCTAATAGTCTAATTCTCCCTTAACTAAGGTATAGAAAAACCTAAAGATTATAAGGAGTGCTTTATAATTATTAATAAAGACTAAGAAAAGGTATTAATTAAAGAGATTATAACTAGAGGATTACTAATAGAAGTGTTCCTTATAGTAAAGGAAAAAGCTAACTAGGACCTTACTCTTTAACTCTACTAAGAAGGAAAGATTATAACCCTAGGAAAGCCCTTTAAGTAATAAGATTAAGCTAAGATTAATGTTTTATAAGCTTATAATATATTTAGATTTATAAAGTTTAATTAAGTAAAGTATAGTAGCTATAGGATCTTTAACTCTTATATAGTAAGAGAGATTAAAGGTAAAGGCATGGATTTACTATATAAGAAGTCTTGCCTTATTATATAAGGCTATAATAATAAGGAGAAGGAATTTATCCTAATATAATCGCTAATAATCTAATAGGTAAGCTAATAGCTAATTATAGCTATTACTCCTTTATTAAAGCAAAAGGGGATTTGCCTCTAGATCTATAATATTACCTAAGCCTACGTTTAATCGTAAATAAAACTTATAAGGCTAATTATTATAAGATTACTAGAATAGATTATATACCTCTTTCTAGAAGGCACTATAATAGAGGTTATTAAGCCTCTTTATGGCATTATAAAGGCTAGAACTTACTAGTAGGTAACGTACTTCTATTATTATAGGGATAATCTTAATATAATAATATTAATATATAATCCTTACTTATTAATTATAGCTCTAAATAATAAAAACCTCTTTAGGATTATTAGAATATAAACAGATAACACGCTAAGTCTAAGCGATAATAACTTCTTTAATAAGGAAGAAAAAGAGCTCTAGAAGGCTAACTTTATAGCTAAAGAGAAGTAATAATTATTAAGCAAGAATCCCTTACTTTTAATAGCTATATTCTAACCTAAAACGCTAATAACTTACTAACCCTAACCTAGAAAGGCTAAAGTTAGAAGATTAAGAAAGTTAACCCTTAATCTCTAATAGTAAGGCAGGATTACATAGAGTAAAGAGCCTAAGGAAGTTATATTATAACTATTTACTAACTAGAAGCTTTATATAATCTATTAATTATAGCTTAACACTAAGAACTAGCTACTAAAGATATTATATACCTAAATAAACGCCTTAAATAGTAGATTAAGAATTAGCAATAAGGATTACGCTATATCTTACTAACCCTTAAAGAAGCAAAGCTCTTTATATTTATAGATAGATTACTTACAAATAATAAGGATCTTAGCTTATAGATTAGGTATGTAATTATAATTAGTAATAAGGTAAAGAGGGATAATAATACCTTTATTACAAAAGGGAATATTATTATATATAGCTTAATAAAGAGTAAATAGGTTACGCGTAGCACGCTTACCTCTAAGCTATATAGCATGGTTTAAGGTGCTAATATTACGTACGTAATATCTATAACCCTTAATTAGATCACGGACTGATTAAAGATGCCTTAGATCCCTATAATCCTTTGTACTAACTTATTCTTATTATATAAATACCTTATTAAGCTAGGTATAATAAAAGAGAAGAGGTTAATGATTGATATTATAGCCCTTTATTAATTATACGAGAGGCGCGAGATCTACGAGGTTAGATGGATTAACGGTAATAATAACCTAGCTAATGTAATAACAAAAGGATTGCTAAATTAGGCACTTATAACCTTAATTAATTTAAATAAATTAATAATCTATATAGAAGGCTAGGTTAAGAGACCTTTAGGAGCGTTATAAAGAGAGAATTAATAGAGACAAAGGGAGGATTTATCGCGATCGGATTAATTAATTTAACTAATGCTAACTAAGCTAATTAGGGCTCCGGATTCCTATTAAGGGATTCACTTATATACACTTTCCTTTAATTTAATTTTTATTATGTTTTTAGGCTCCTTTAGCTATAAGAAAAAGAGAGACTGCTAGTGTTACTTCCTTTAGATTATTATTAGATTAGTTATAGCTAAAGATCTTACTAATTATAGGCTAAGTAAAGCCCTTAAAGGGATGCATGCCTTGTGATTAGCTGCCCCTTTTGCCACTCCTCTTTGCCTTACTTATGTGTTTCACCTACTTTTTAGCTAGCTAGATTCCTCTCCTCTCTCTCTTCTCTTTCCTAGATTATTATCATTAACTATTATAGACTTTAATAATAACGGTATTATTACCTGCGCAGGCGCCTTAGTGTTCTAACACCTAAGGTATAGTAAGTATAGCATTTACTAATATAAAAAGAGGAAAATATCTTACTTAATAATAAGTAAATAACTAAAGGAAAACTATATCCTATACTTTAGTATATACCTAGCTTAGTTAAGAGACTACTTTATACTAAAAGAGAAGTAAAATATAGCTAAAGTAAAATACCTAGAGTAGCTATTATAATTTACTAGTAACTCCCTAAATAAAAGCCTAACACTACCTTAAAAAGGGCTAGCATAGCTATAGAACCTATTATTATAATAGGTAAAAAAGAGAATACCTTATAAATATAAAGAGAAGTGCTAAATAGCCTAGAGTAAGGAGTATTATATAATATATATTATAGAATAAGGCTAGAATAGAGCTAGCTTAAGATAGTAAAGACCTATTACCCTCCTAACTAATATAGTAATACTATAAGTCCTTTTCTAGAATATAAATAAGAAGTATAATATAGGGTTATAAATAGCCTAAGAAGAGACTAATTAGTTGTTAGTAGAAATAAAGGGTATAAATATCTATTCTCTTTACTTAGAAAGGTATATAGATAACTAGAATACCTCTATCTATGCTATTAATATAGAAGAGCCTTGTAACTAAAGTATCTTTATAGGAGATTTTAACTAAAAACACTCCCTCTAGGATAGCCTAGATAGGATAACTAAAGGAGCGGAAGAATTACTAGACTTTATAAGCTAGTAAAGGCTTAGATTAGTAATACCCTAAGGGGAACCTATAAGATAATATAGAGAAGATAGGGATAGCACTATAGATTTAGTATAGGTAACTCTAGATATCTAAGTTTACTATAATAGCGTAAAGGACCTTATAGGCTCTAACTATATTCTATAGCTAATTAGTATCTTTACTAAGGAATAAGAAAATACTATACCTATTCTTAGATACACTTAGAATATAATAAATGGACTATATATAAAGGTAGAAGTAATAGTATAGCTCTAAGCGGAAAACGCACTAGACCTATAAGATAAGGAAGGGATTAACGCATATATAATATAGCTTATTATAAACCTATAATAGATAGTAAAACTAGTAGCCTTATAGAAGTGCTAAGGACTCCTAGCCTAGAGGCATAGTAGTTAAGAAAGGTAAAGGAGGTAGTTACTAAAGCTAGATAAGCTAAGAGATAATAAAAACACTAAAAGACTAATGTAAATTAGTAGGCCTTCTCTAAGGTAGATAAGGACTAAGAATAAATAATTAGGGAAGAGAAAAGAAATATATAGAGAGAAGCCTTATAAAAGGCTAATATATAAGAAAAGGATAGTAGAGTTTAGAGACTAGAGAGATAGGCCTAGCTCTAAAGCTAGGCCCCTATAGAGCTCCCTAGACTCCTAGAACTAGAAAGAACTAATAATAACCCTAACCTAGCTACTACTTATAAAGATAAGGTAAGTATAAAGAGAGGGAACAAACACGGTCACAGAGAAAGGGGGATCGCGTTAATTTATGCTACGAGCAAAACTCAAATGAATTTGAGTTTAACTACGGTTACAAACTATAGTTATATCTTACGCTAACGTAGCTATAAAGTTTATTATTAATAAACTTTACACTAACCTTATAGCCCCCTGTATTTATGCTATTAAAGCTTATTCCTATATCTAGCTGCTTTTTTATTACTGCGGTACTATTAATCGGTTATTCATTGTTATACTAGCTAGGTGTTACTAGTAATTCTTATGTTATATGTGAATTTTAGATGCATTGGCCACTGCCGATGAAAAAAAAAAATTATAAAAATCAGAAGATAAGGTAAGTATACTTATATAAAGATTCTTCCCTAAACCTATAGCAAACCTCTCCTATATCCTAGACCTTACCTTCCTAGAGCTAAATAATATACTATTCCTAGATAATGAATAGTTTAAAGCAGGAGATATTAGAAATATCCTATTAAATATAGCTAGCTAGAAAGCCCTAAGGGATAATAAACTCCTAGTAAGCCCTATTAAAGCCTATAATAAACTAGCTAAAGAAGCTATAGTATAACTACTAAACACTACTCTTAAAGTAAGGTATTTCCTAGCCTAGTTCTAGACTATAAGAGTAGTAATAATTAGGAAACTAGAAAAAATCACTAAAGAGATAAGAAAGGCTAATATATAAAGACTTATCTTACTACTAAATATAGTAGGAAAGATTATAGAAATAGCAATTATAAAGTAGCTTATAGCCTTTACTAAGGCTAAGGGCCTTCTCCCTAAACTATAAATAAGAAATAGGATAAATAGATTAATAGAAACTATAATTAAAAGTCCTTATAGAATACATAAGAGAGGCCTAGGGCTAAGGTAGTATTACCTTACTAGCATAAATAGATATCTTATTAGCATTTAATAGGGTTAGCTACCTATACCTAATCTATATTCTAATTTAAATAGGTATACTATATTAGTTAGTAGCTATAATATATAGCTTCCTTATAGATAGAATAAGCTAGCTTAGCTTTAATAAAGAACTCTTAAGACTCTTTTAGATTAAAGTAAGCACTTTATAAGGCTTACTCCTTTTACTAATCCTTTTCTCCTTTACTTAGTAAAGCTTTATATTTACCTCTAGGCTATCCTAGGTATAGTAGCTATAGGATTTACTAATAATATAAATATAGTAGTATTTAGAAAAATATAGCCTAGACTTAGAAAAGGCTTTAAGCTATATAAATAGTATATAAAAAGTAAGTAAAAGAAGTAAGAGTAAAGTTTAATCTAGTAAAAACTAAACTTATATACTTTAGTAAGGTATACTAACCTCTATAGGCTAGAGTTTAGCTTAGAGTAAAAAGATAGTACTTATAGAGTTATATTAGTTCCTTAGAGTCTAGGCTAATAGGAAACTTAACTAAAGTGCTTATAAGAATATCCTAAAAGGTAAACTTACTTAGTAATAGCTTATACTCTCCTTACTAGTAGTATTAGCTTAGGGCTATAGCTTAAGAGATACCTAACTCCTATATATATAAGTAGTCTAACCTATACTTACCTATAGAGTAAGCGCTTACTATACTTTAACTAAAAGGGTAAAAAACTAAGAGAAGTAGTTAAAAGCTTTATAATAGACTAATTAACCTACCTCTAAATTATAGCTAGTGTATTTAAGGCTATACCTATTACTTAACTAGAGATTAAGACTTATATCCCTCCTTAGATCTATATCTTAATAAAATAAAACAGAAGTTTAAGAAGAGAATTATAAAGAGTAAAATAGCTATAATAATCTAAACCACTACTAACTTAGTATAAATAATACTATAATATAAGTAAAGACCCCCTTAAAAATAATAAGCTAGTAGTAAAGCTATATAAGGAATAGAAATAACGCTAGGAGAACTAGTATAATAGGGAATATCTAAGATAACATTAGCTTACGTAAGAACTAACTAAGGACTATCTACCTATCTATAACCTAAAGGAAATTTAGAAATTCTATATAGGACTAGAAAAATATATCTCCTTAACCCTAGTCTAATTATATATAGGAAGATTAGCCTTAATAAGTTCCTTTTCTAAAGAGGCATCCCTAGGGTAAACTTACCCCTATATAGCTATAGTAAAGTAGTTAAAGACTAATATTATATTATAGTTAACTGTATCTTGCGCTAACGCAGCCACAAAGTTTATTATTAATAAACTTTACACTAACCTCGCAGCCCCCTGTATTTATGCTCTTGAAGCTTATTCCTATATCTAGCTGCTTTTTTATTACTGCGGTACTATTAATTAGTTGTTTATTATTACACTAGCTAGGTATTGCTAGAAATTCTTATGTTATGTGTGAATTTTAGATGCATTAGCCACTGCCGATTGAAAAAAATTATAAAAATCATATTATAGTTAACTACCCTAAATATAACTATAAATACCCCTAATTACGCTAGCCTAGAGACGCATAGAAGGCAAGGCTAGCCCTAAGCTACCCCTAAAGGTAAGAGCTATAGCTAAATAGTTCCTTAGTATAAAAAGACTCTAATACTACTTATTAGCCTAGGAACTAACCGCTAATATACGTAGGAGAGAGGAGGACTTAGGCTACTTCTAGCGCGCTAGGACTAATAACTAGGTTATAGATATAATAGATAACTAGGAAGAGGCATAAGATTATATAGTGTAAAGCTAGCGGTAGGCTAGATATAGATTTATAATTCTAGAACTATTATTAGATTAATATTAACTATAAAAATACCTAGTATTATTACCCTTACTAGCCTACCCCTACCCCTCCCTAAGCTATAACTAACTAACTAAACTACTTCTTCTCTAGCACTAGGATTACCCTCTCTATTACCTTAGCCTATGTTATGGACTAGCCCTAAGGCAAAGCTATAGGCTATCGTAATGATATTAAGAAACTTAAAGGAAGGAAGGAAAAGGAGGATATTATGGATCCCGTACGAGCCCCTTATATCCCCTAGTTAGCTTATATTAGCCCTCTTCCCCACTCCCCACTCATATATTAACACTAAGGCTTAGGCAAAGCCTAAGCCCTTATATATACCCTTACTTACCCCTTCCTTATCTATCCGTGTTAATGTTATTATAAATCGTCCCTTACTAGGTAATTATCTATACTTACCTATTTACGTATAATATTTAATATAGCGCTATACCCCCTCTTATTATCCTAGTAGCCTCTATGTCTTCCCTTACTCTTACCCTTATATTTACTATAAATAACTATTTAATAATCCCTTTATTAACATAGTGTATTTAAGTTATATATAGGTAAGGTAATAGTATAACCCCTCCTTATAGTTAGTTTAAACGCGTTTATCTTAAGTATTATGCCTTACTATAACTTATACCCCTTTATTATTATTATTATTATTTTCCCCCTTCCTTATCTATTTATATCCTACCCTACCCTATAGTTATATATATAAATATCTTACTAAGAATCCTATTTAATCTAAACCTTCCCTTAATAATAACTATTCCCTTCTTATTATAAACCTATCTTACTACCTATTCTTTCTCTTACCTTAATCTATTATTATCCTATTCTTAAGCTACCCTTATCTATCCTATACCTAATAGTATTATACCTTATCCTTATTAACTTACTCTTCCCCTAACTAGCATTAGTCTAGTTCCCCTAAGACTCTCTTTACCCTATATCTAGCTTAAGCCCTTAGGGAGTTTCTCCTAGAAGGAGATTCTAATAATAAGTAGTATACTACCCCTAAGGCGGTTTTTTGCCCTTATAGGCTATATATTAAACAAGCCCTTACTATAGGTATACTAGAATATTACCCTCTTAAGTCTAGTAAGTCTTATCCCTTTTACTAGGGAAATTATATTACCTATGTTTAGTTAACTAGGTTCCTATCCGCTAATCCTTATCTCTAATATATATTAAAAGATCTTAAAAAGAGATTACTATAGGAATATATATTATTTATCCTAGGGTCCCTTAAACCCTAACTTAAAAGCAAAAATACTAGTTCTCTCCTAGTGCTATTATACTTTTATTACCTATTAGACTACTCTTCTATAAGAAGCCTAATTTAACCTAGCCCTTATCTAGTTCTCTCTTAGACCCTCTTTAGTATTATCCTTCTCTATCTTAAATATAATTAAGAATAAAGTAATTCTATATAACTATAGTAGTCCCTTAACTAGCTATAGTATAGGAAATTAAATATAATAAGTTATAGGCATTTTATTCTAATAGAACCGCTAGATTATAAGTAGCCTAGCTACTATCTATTAAGAACTTTATAGTAATAGTACTCCTAGTAGGACTCCCTAGGGTCTATCTAGTATATCCTATATTATTAAAGCTAGTAATATTTCTCCTTCTTACCCTTAGCGTAAGCCCTATACTTAGAATATAAGTAGCAGTTACTATAAATCCTATTATACTTACTATATACCCTATAACCCTTAAGATTCCCTCTCCTATTAAATAAGTTAAGCCTATAAGTTAACCCTTTAAAACCCTTATTAAACCCTAACTAAGTCCTACTAGCCCTAAAACTTATATAGTAATTCTCCTAGAAGTAAGGTAAAAGACCTTACTATAAATACTAATAGTAAAGAGAAGGGTAAGGATAAGTATAAGTATTCTTATATATAAGTAGGAATAGAAAGTAAAAAGGTATAACCTAGGTCTTATATATAATCTTTTTTAAGGATAAGTTTTATTAAATTAAACTAGTTTATTATTATATTATATATTCCCTTATTCCTTTTTAAACTTATCTAGTGCTTATATATCTCTTATATTTTCTACTAGTTCCTATATTAGTTATATATATTCTACTTACTTTATAAGATTATTCTAGTTCCTTCCTTTACCTAGTGTATTTTAAGCTACTAAAATCCTTTCTATATAGTATTCCTTTATAAGTTTAGGGTTATTCTCTATTAAAACCTATTCTAGGCCTAGCTAGGAGTTTTATAACTATTAGCTTAGGAGAGAGTCTATTATTACTTATTTAATAAGATTTATATAGAAAACTAGATATATACCCTTTAGGATATTAAGTTAAATAGTAAGTAAAGTTAAGACTTTAACTATAGTATACTTAGCCACTACCTAGTTAAGTTTATATAAGGGCTAATTAGTTTTAATATTCCTAAGTAATAACTATACTTTATCCCCTATATAGAATTATTTTGCTAGATATTATAAGGCTATAAAGGTATTCTACTATTATTACTATATATATATAATAGTAGCCTAGGTAAGAGATATACCCTCTTAGAGATATTCTAGGAAATAAATAGCTCTCCTTTTAATATAGTTACTAATAGGACTATATCTAACTATATTTAAATAGGTTATAAGTTATAACTATATAGGAGTTTATTTAGGCTTACCCTTATAACTAAAGAGTTCTTATTATTAATTACTAGCTAGTAAGCTATAAGGTATTTAGGCTAGTTATACTATAAAAGGAAATATATACCTATAGTATTACCTATACCTCTTAATTTATTCTCTTTATACCGCTATTAGTCTATAGGTATATATATATATTATTTACGCTAGCTAGCTCTATGTAGGGCTAGTACTAGTACTCCTGCTGCTTCGTTAAAAGGAAAACCCTTAAATAGGAAGAAAAACCCCTTATATCTATGTTCGGGCCAACGCTAACCCTATGCTAGGTCTGCGTCGCGTTGTCTATAGCCTATTATAGGTGTTTATTACTAGCTTACGCTAGCCTTATCCTAATAAGAAGAAAAGAAAAGAAAGAAAAAGGAAAAACCTAGGTTCCTAGCCCTACCTATCTCTATCCTAGGTTTACTCTAGCATTACTCTAGGCCTCTTATACTATCTTATAGCATACTAGATTTAGTTTTATAATAGTAATTTACTTCTCTTTCACTTTTTAGCTAACTCTTCTATAGCCCTACTTTTTAGCCTTCTCTAGCCTAGGTCTAGCTTATTAGTCTAGGGAAGTTAAAGTACCTAATATTATTTATCTTCTATAGTAAGGGTATAGGTTTAGTTTAATTCCTAGCTATTTCTAGGCCTAGGTCTCTTAGGCATTAACTAACTAGATTCTTATCTTATATTCTTCTTTCTTTATTAATATCTATAATTTAGCCCCCTATATAAGTATAAGAAAGGTTTCTCCCCTAAAGAGGTCTTCCTTCTTTCCTCTTTTTTATTAAACTTCCTATAGGTTTTTTCTTCCTTAAAGCTACCTAAGGCGCTCCTAGGCTAGTATTAGCCTAAATGCTAATATTACTATAGATCTATTAAGTTATTTAATAAAATAGCACTAGTAGCTATAAGTATTCCTATATCCTATGCTATTCTAGCTTTAATCCGCCTAGAAAACTCCTAAGAATAAACGCTACCCTTAGAAGTTATTAACTAAGAAGTAACTTAAGTAAGCTATAGCTAAAGATCTTAAGGTAAGACCTTTACTACCCCTATACTAAGTCTGCTCTAAGTCTAATCTATAATAGTTAGGGGATCCCTATAGGATCTAATATATTTCCTATAAGTCTTAGTCTATAGACTATCCTAGGCATTAATACTATAATATTACTAGTAAGTTAGCTTTATTCTAGTTTAGGGGTAAGGCTAACTATTTTACATAAGGCTTACTACTAATGCCTATTTTAATTATTAGGTTTAAAACTATAGTTATTTAAAGGTAAGTAGCTAGCACCCCTTACCTAGGCCTAGTCTAGCGCTAACCCGCTTCTAGCCTAATTTAACTAGGTAGTGGAATAAGCACTAGTAGTTAGTTAAGGTCTAGGCAGATATTATTACTAGGGGTAGTGTAAGTGCTTCTCTATAAGTCCTTTGCTAGTTCTATCCTAGGTCTAACTACTCTATAGGTCCTAGATAATTATTAAGATTATATAAAGAAGCTTTATACTAGTAATTAGAGTAAGAAGAAGAGGAGTGCCTTTATAATAGGCCTAGGCTAGGCTAGTGCTAGAGGGGATTAATATAATAAGCTAATATTTTAGTTATAGTGCCTAGATGCCTATGTGGCAGAGATAAACTATCTCCTAGCTATAGCCCTACCTGCTAAGGGATAGGCTAAGGTAATAGAGAGAGTAATTCTAGTCCTAGAGGAGGAGTAATTAGTTAGGTAAATATAGCTTAGTAAAGGGGTAGTAGTAAACTAGAGGGGTTTATAATACCTAGCGTTATATATTTAAAATTAATCTAATAATAGTTCTAGAATTATAATTCTTTAGCTAGCCTACCGCTAGCTTTAAACTATATAATCTTATATCTCTCCCTAGTTATCTATTATATCTATATCCTAGTTATTAGTCCTAGTGCGCTAGAATTAACCTAGTTTTACCTCCTCCTCTTTACTATATATATTAGCTACTAGTTCTTATGCTAATAAGTAGTATTAAAGTTATTTTATACTAAGGAACTATTTAGCTATTACTCTTACCTTTAGGGGTAGTTTAGGGCTAGCCTTACCTCCTATATATCTCTAGGCTAGCGTATTTAGGGGCGTTAGTAATTATATTTAGGGTAGTTTACTATAATATAATATTAGTCCTTAACTGCTTTACTATAGCTATATAGCAGCGAGTTTACCCTAGGAATGCCTCTCTAGAAGAGGAACTTATTAAGACTAATCTTTCCTATATATAGTTAGACTATAGTTAAGGAGATATGCTTTTCTAGGCCTATATAAAATCTTTAGATTTCCTTAGGGTTATAAGTTAGTGGTTAATCCTTAGTTAGCTCTCTTATAAGTCTATGCTATCCTAGGCATTCCTTACTATGCTATTTATCCTAGTGTTATCTTTATTCCTTATATAGTTCTACTACTAGTTTATTACTCCTAAGGGGGTCTTTATTTATAATATAATACTAACTATACTAAGTTAGCAGCGGTTTAGATTATTATAGCTATTCTGCTCTTTATAATTCTCTCTTTAAACTTCTATTTTATCTTATTTAGGTATAGATCTAGGGAGGGACATAAGTCTTAACCTCTAGTTAGGTAATAGGTATAGCCTTAAACACACTAGCTATAATTTAGAGATAGGCTAATTAGTCTATTATAAAGCTTTTAATTACTTCTCTTAGCTTTTTACCCTTCTTAGTTAGGGTATAGTAAGCGCTTGCCCTATAGGCAAGGATAGGCTAGACTACCTATATATATAGGAGTTAGGTATCTCTAAAGCTATAACCCTAGGCTAATGCTACTAGTAAAGAGAGTGTAAGCTACTACTAGGCTAGTTTGCCTTTTAGGATATTCTTATAAGTACTTTAATTAAGTTTCCTATTAACCTAGACTCTAAGGAACCTATATAACTCTATAGGCACTATTTTCTCTATACTAAGTTAGACCCTAGCCTATAGGGGTTAGTATGCTTTACTAAAGTGTATAAGTTTAGTCTTTACTAGGTTAAACTTTACTCTTACTTTTTTACCTATTTTTCGCATACTTTCTACGTAGCTTTAAGCCTCTTCTAGGTTTATATAGTGTTTTTCTAAATACTACTATGTTTATATTATTTATAAATCCTATTACTACTATGCCTAGGATAGCTTAAAGGTATATATAAAGCTTTGCTAAGTAAAGTAAGAAGAGGATTAGTAAGAGAGGAGAGCCTTATAAGGTACTTGCCTTTATCTAAAAGGGTCTTAAGAGTTTGCTATTAAAGCTAAGCTAGCTTATTCTATCCGTAAGGAAGCTATGTATTATAGCTATTAGCTAGTGTAATATACCTATTTAGATTAAAATGTAGATTAGATATAGGTAGCTAACTCTGTTAAATATAGATAAGATATCTATTTACGCTAATAAGGCAATGCTACCTTTGCCCTAAGCCTCTCTTACGTATTCTATAAGGACTTTAATTATGGTTTCTATTAATCTATTTACCCTATTTTCTATTTATAGCTTAGGAAGAGGCCCTTAGCCTTAGTAAAGGCTATAAGCTACCTTATAATTACTACTTCTATAATCTTTCTTACTATATTTAGTAGTAAGATAGGTCTCTATATATTAGCCCTTCTTATCTCCTTAGTAGTTTTTCCTAGCTTTCTAATTACTACTACTTATATAGTTTAAAACTATACTAGGAAATATCCTACTTTAAGGATAGCGTTTAGTAAGTATACTATAGCTTCTTTAGCTAGTTTATTATAGGCCTTAATAAGGCCTACTAGGAGTTTATTATCTCCTAGGGCTTTCTAGCTAGCTATATCTAATAGGATATTTCTAATATCTCTTACTCTAAACTATTCTTTATCTAGGACTAGTATATTATTAAGCTCTAGGAAGAAGAGGTCTAGGATATAGGAGAGGTTTACTATAGGCTTAGGGAAGAACCTTTATATAAGTATGCTTACCTTATTCTTATAGGTAGTAGCTAGGTTAGGGTTATTATTAGTTCTTTCTAGGTCTAGGAGTCTAGGGAGCTCTAAGGGGCCTAGCTTTAAAGCTAGGCCTATCTCTCTAGTCTTTAAACTCTACTATCCTTTTCCTATATATTAGCTTTTTATAGGGCTTCTCTCTATATATTCCTTTTTCTTCCCTAACTATCTATTCCTAGTTATTATCTACCTTAGAGAAGGCTTACTAGTTTGCTTTAGTCTTCTAGTGCCTCTATTATCTCTTAGCTTATTTAGCTTTAGTAACTACCTTTTTATTCTCCTTAACCACTATACCTCTAGGCTAGGGAGTCCTTAGCGCTTTTATAAGGCTACTAGTTTTACTATTTATTAAAGGTTTATAATAAGCTATATTATATATATGTTAATTCCTTCCTTATCTTTTAGGTTTAGTGCGTTTTCCGCTTAGAGTTACACTACTACTTCTGCCTTTACCTATAGTCTATTTATTATAGTCTAGGTATATTTAAGGGTAGGTAAGGCACTTTCTTACTCCTTAGTAAAGATACTAATTAGCTATAGAATATAGTTAGAGCCTATAAGGTCTTCTACGCTATTATAGTAAACTTAGATATCTAGAGTTACCTATGCTAGATTTATAGTGCTATCTCTATCTTCTCTATATTATCTTATAGGTTCCCCTTAGGGCATTACTAGACTAAGCCTTTACTAGCTTATAAGGTCTAGTAGTTCCTCTACTTCTCTAGTTATTCTATTTAAGCTATCCTAGAGGGGGTGTTTTTAGTTAAAGTCTCCTATAAAAACGCTTTAGCTATAGGGCTTTTCTATATTAAAAGTATGAATAGGTATGTTCTAGTTATCTATATATCCTTCTAAGTAAAGGGAGTAGATATTTATGCCTTTTATCTCTACTAGTAACTAGTTAGGTCCTCCCTAGGCTATTTATAACCTTATATTATACTTCTTATTTATATATACTACATTCTATCCCTTATAGTGTGCTAGTTAGAATTAGGTAAGGCCTAGTACTAGGGGCTATAGGTGCCTTATATATTCCTACTCTTAGATTACTATTACGTCTATATTAGTTTAGTATTAGAGCGCTATATATATTAGGCTATCCTTCTTATTTATATTCTAAAAAGGACTTATAATATTACTATATTAATTAGGGGTGGTAAGTCTTTACTATCTTACGCTAGCTCTATTCTAGCCCTGTTTTAAGATATATATTATATAATACTCCTTACCCTAAGCTATTTAGCACTTCTCTTTATATTTATAGGGCATTCCCTTTTCCTACTTACTATAATAATAGGTGCTATAGCTATGCTAGTTCTCTTATAGGGTAGCGTTAGGCTTCTATTTAGGGAGTTACTAGTAAATTATAATAGTTACTCTAGGTAGCCTGCTTTTGCTATATTTTACTTCTCTTTTAGGATAGGGTAGTCCCTTAACTATACTAAGTATAAGCTAGAATATAAGATATAGTTTTCCTTTAGTTATCTACTAATTATTAGGCATAATATTTCTCCTTCCTTATATTAGCTAGCTCTATACTTACTATACCTTAGGGCTGCCTTATAGAACTTTATAATATAGCTAGTTTAGAAGTAGTTATAGCATTATTAGGATTATAGGGTCTTATTATATAGTTTAGTCTAGAATAGCTCTGCTTTAAAGACTATTTTATCTTAGTATATCTTATTAGTGTCTTCTACTTCTGCTAGTCCTAGGATTAGGGTAATATGCTATGCGTTTTCTACTTAGGGGCGCCTTATGGTTGCCTTAATTATATTTACTTTATTTGCTTTTCTAATCTTAGTTATAAGGTTCTTAATAGATATATGCTTTGTTAGGAATCCCTTAACTATAATACTAAGTATATAGTAGTAAAGGGCTACTTCTAGACTAAATACTTTAGTAATCTATTTTTAGTCCTCTTTATATTAGGCTACGTTTCCTTTAAAGGTAATAATTATGTCTTTACTAGGAGTCTTCTAGCTACTATAGCTATAGTTTAGCTAGTAGCTCTATTTACTATAGTTATTATATCTTTAGTGCCTTAGGATTAAAGCGTTTCCTAAATTATATTACCTTTAATAAGTACTTCTCTATATTATCTGCCTAGGACCTATAAGGGAGGGGTTTTATTAATTAGCCTTCTTAGTGCTAGTCTAGCTATAATACTTACCTAGGTTAGTGTATTAGTTTCTTTAGCTTCTTCCTAATAGCCTCCTTAAGGGCTACTTTAAGGGCTTCTTTAGTAGTGTAAATATTATTATTATTATTACTACTATTATTATTTATAGCTCTTATTTTAGCGCAGGCACGGTTTGCTACCTAGCGGGCTATAGCCTTTATAATGCTCTAAACTTAGGAAACTTTATTACTAGGGATAAGGCTAGCAATCTTATTATAGAATTTTATGTTATCTAAGTGCTTAAATTATAACTAATCCGTTATTAGGTTATCCTTATATCTATAGGTATTAAATTACCCTATTCCTGCGTTTAGGTAGTGGTAGCTCTATGCTAGCCCCTTTCTCTAGCGTTAATTACTATTAGCATCTTGCCCTTACACTTGCCTCTAGCTTTATTGCGATATAACATTGTAGGAGGGGTAAACGAAGGTAAGGAATTCGAATATTAATGTGGTTTGTATTTTAGAGGCGATTCCGGACCTTTAGGTCAGTGCGGAAAAAGTATTAAAGGTTTTAGTCTATAGGTAATAAGAGGTAAAAGGAGCTAGTCTATACTAACACTTAAATATAATATTATCTAAAAGTTCCTAGCTAATTAAAACCCCTATCTATAGTAATTAATTAGGAAATCCCTAAAACTATTACTAAACTATTTTAAAATATTTTATATATACCTTAGCTATAATAGAAGTTATTACCTCTAGCTATATAAACTTAGATAGCCTATTTATAATAACTATAAGGAACTATAGTCTCTTTAGGGAAGATATTAGTAAGTTTATTATAAAATTAATAAAGATTTATAACTAGTATCTATTAGGTATTAGTAGTAGCTTTAGCAAGCCCTAGTAATATTACTAACTCTTATAACTACCCTAGTAGAAATAATTATAGATAAACCTACCTATATCCTAAGCTATTCTATTCTAGTAAAATTACTATTATAAAATCTAAAATATAGTATTATACCCTAGGTACCCTATTACTAGTAAGTTATAGGATTACTAGATAAGGGTTATTATTAAAGGCTCCTAGGCTAGGACTTAGGTTTAATCCCTAAACTAAAGCGCTCTATATACACTAATTATATAATCTACTACCTATTCTCTTATTATTACCTCTAGGGAAACTTCTATACCTTTTCCTATATAGCCTATAAATAAATAAGGTAAGTTAAGTCTAATAAAACTACTTAGTTCTAAAGAGTCTAAAGATATTTTATTATAAAGAGATATTCCCTAGTAATAGTAAAGCTACCTAGGGTAGGGATAGACCTAAACTAAAGTCTATCTAGGTCCTAATATATAGTTATAAGAGTACTATAATAGTAATAGGTTATAGAATATATTCTATTCTTAAAGGCTTACTTACTCTATCTTACTCTCTTTAAGAAAGAGTATTTAGTTATTATACCTAAGCACTAGGTTTATAATATAAATAGAAGTTAAATAAAGAGAGAATATTTGCTTACTATACTTAATATTCTATTATAAGGTAAGGAGTAGTAAAGTACTCTAGGTTCTTATAATCTATATATATTATAAATAAGTATAAGATACCCTATAACTTTATTAACTATGCCTTAAGGTAAGATATAATAGCTAGTAATTCCTTATTATAAATAGTATAGTTCCTTTAGGGAGCTATTAAGCTTATAAAGTAATAAGTAACTAGATATAATACACTATTAGGGCCTTCTAATAATAAGTAACCCCTAAAGCTATACTAAAGTAATTAGCTTTTACTACTATATCCTAATTAAGGTCCTATTATATAAGGACTAGGTATTTAATAAATAACTCCTTTAATTATTTAAAAGCATTATTTTTCTCTAAGCCTTATTAAAAGGGAATATTCTTTCTAGTAAGCTAGATTAAGGGGCTACTATTTTAGAGAAGTCCTTAATAAAGTTATAATAGAAGTTTATAAATCTAAGGAAGCTATAGACCTCCTATAACTTTATAAGGGCTAACTATTCCCTAATTACTACTACCTTTAAGGGATTAGGATAAATTAAGTATCTTACTATAATAATATAGCTAAGGTATTAAACCTTCTTTATAGTAAATATAAATTTATCTAGATCTAGATATAAGCCCACTACCCTTAATCTACCTAGTATTAGCTATACCTTAGCTATATAATCCTTCTTTAACCCCTCTAAATAGATAAGAATATTATCTAAATAGGCTATAATAAAGTCCCTTAATGTATCCCCTAAGGATTTATTTATATAATATTAGAATATTACTAGTGCACTTACTAGGCTAAATAGGTAAACTAGCTATTTAAATAGTCTAAATCTAGTATAAAACGCTATAAAATACTCCTATCCTTTTACTATATATAGCTTATAAAACGCTAAGCATATATTTACTTTTGTAAACTAATGCACTTAGGATAAGGAATAGAGTATTTCCTTAATTAGTAGAAGGGGTAGCTAGAGCTTTGCACTACAATACAATACATTTCTGATGATCTAGGCTTTGCCTAGACCTAGCAATATAGGTGTCAATTGAACAAGTAAATGTTGACTTGTTCAATACGTATCCTTTGCCTGCTATAGCGCAATGGATTAGGCATTCCACCCGTGCGTGCGCGCTTGACACCCGCGATGGCCCCTGTGGGGCTGCACCGTAACAACATTACACAATACAATACAAGTACTTTTTCACAATACAATACAATACATGTATTGTTTTGTATTTAATTGTATTTTTTTATTTTTCTACGCTCAAGTAGATTTCCTTAATTATAAGGCATTATAAGGTATATATATCTAATAATAAGTAATAAGGGTTTACTTTAGACTTACTTTTATATGATTATATAGTAATAGCTTCTTATTATAGAATGAGTTATGTGTGGTGTGAGGGTTTAAGTTCGCCTTAGAGCTTTAGGGCACAAGTGAGTGGTAAGGTACGAGAAGATAGAAGAGATAGAGAGAGGGAATAAACACGGTCACAGAGAAAGGGGAATTACGTTAATTTATGCTATAAGCAAAACTTAAATGAATTTAAGTTTAACTACAATCACAACCTATAACTATATCTTATGCTAACGTAGCTATAAAGTTTATTATTAATAAACTTTACACTAACCTTATAGCCCCCGTATTTATACCCTTAAAGCTTATTCCTATATTAGGCTGCTTTTTTATTACTGCGGTACTGTTAATTAGTTATTTATTATTACACTAGCTAGGTGTTACTAGTAATTCTTATGTTATGTGTGAATTTTAGATGCATTGGCCACTGCCAATGAAAAAAAAATTATAAAAATCATAAACTTTGCACTAACCTCGCAGCCCCTATATTCGTGCTCTTGAAGCTTATTCCTATATCTAGCTGCTTTTTTATTACTGTGGTACTATTAATCGGTCGTTTATTGTTGCACTAGCTAGGTGTTGCTAGTAATTCTTATGTTATGTGTGAATTTTAGATGCATTGGCCACTGCCAATGAAAAAAAAAAATTATAAAAATCATAGCTTCTTATTATTAGTTTTAAGACCTTTTTCTTGCCTTAAAACCTAGTATCTAATAATAATATAATAGTAAGTCTAAAGTAAGTCTTTATTAACTTTATAATAGTATTACCTTCTTATAATTAGTTATAAAAGCTTTTTCTTACTTTAAAACCTAGTATTTACTAATATTATTATAGTAGGTCTAGAGTAAGTCCTTATTAACTTTGTAACAATATTCCCTTCTTAAAATAGTATTTTCTTATATTAAAACCTAGCATTCACTAATATTATAAAAGTGGGTCTAAAGAGGGTTCTTATTAACTTAATATTAGTATTACCTTCTTATTATTAGTTTTAAAAGCCTTTTCTTACTTTAAAACCTAGTATTTACTAAAATCATAAAAGTGGGTCTAAAGTGGGTCCATATAATTTTTATAAGAGTATTGCCTTCTTATAATAACTTTTTCTACTTTAAAACCTAGCATTTACTAATATTATAAAAGTGGGTCCTTAATAACTTTATTTTAGTACTACCTTCTTATTATAAGTTTTTATAGCTTTTTCTTACTTAAAAGCCTAGTATTTATAAATATTATTAAAGTGAGTCTAAAAGTGGGCCCTTAAAACTTTATATTAGTATTACCTTCTGAATATTAGTTATTATACGTTTTTTTACTTTAAAACGTAGTATGTTTAAACTTTATCAAAGTGGGTCTTAAAGTGGGTCCTTATTAACTTTATATAAGTATTACCTTCTTAATATTAGTTATTATGACTTTTTTACTTTAAAACCTAGTATGTTTAAACTTTATAAAAGTGGGTTTTAAAGTGGGTCCTTATTAACTTTATATAAGTATTACCTTCTTATTATTAGTTATTATAGCTTTTCTTTTACTTTAAAACCTATTATTAATAAGTGAATTAGGACTTACTTTAGACTTACTTTTATAATAATACTAAAGACTAGGTTATATAGCTATTAAAGCTATTAAAGCTATTAAATTATAATAGAAAAGACTATTTAGGACTTACTTTTAAGAGGAATATATTATATACTTTCCTTTTATTTTTAATTTTTACTAACTTTAAAGTTAATTCTAGATAGGTTTCCGAGCTACAAATGGGAAACAGGGCGAACAGGTCAACAGAAACCGCAATCAGAGTCCTCGTGGAATGCGTGAGAGAGGCCTAGGGTAGAGGCAGCATCGTATCGTTAGCGTAGATAGATATCTCGTTAGCCTTTAATAGAGTTAGCCACCTATACCTAATCTACGTTCTAATTAAAATAGGCATATTACGCTAGCTAATAGCTATAATACATAGCTTCCTTATAGATAGAATAAGCTAGCTTAGCTTTAATAGTAAACTTTTAAGACCTTTCTAAATAAAGGTAAGAACCTTATAAGGCTTACCTCTCTTACTAATCCTCTTCTTACTTTACTTAGCAAAGCTTTATATATACCTCTAAGCTATCCTAGGTATAGTAGTAATAGGATTTATAGATAATATAAATATAGTAGTATTTAGAAAAACACTATATAAACCTAGAAAAGGCTTGAAGCTATGTAAAAAGTATATAAAAATAAGTAAAGAAAGTAAGAGTAAAGTTTAACCTAGTAAAGACTAAACTTATATACTTTAGTAAAGTATACTAACCCCTATAGGCTAGGGTTTAACTTAGTATAGAAAAATAGTGCTTATAGAGGTATATAGGTTTCTTAAAGTTTAGGTTAATAGGAAACTTAACTAGAGTACTTATAAGAATATCCTAAAAGATAAACTAGCCTAGTAATAGCTTATACTCTTCTTACTAGTAATATTAGCCTAGGGTTATAGCTTTAGAAATACCTAACTCCTATATATATAAGTAATCTAGCTTATCCTTACCTATAGGGTAAGCGCTTACTATACCCTAACTAAGAAGGGTAGGAAACTAAGAGAAGTAGTTAAAAGCTTTATAATAGACTAATTAACCTACCTTTAGATTATAGCTAGTATATTTAAGGCTATACCTATTACCTAACTAAAGGTTAAGACTTATATCCCCCTTAGATCTATATCTAAATAAGATAAAATAAAAGTTTAAAGAGAGAATTATAAAGAGTAAAATAGCTATAATAATTTAAACCACTATAGACTTAGTATAAATAGTACTATGCTATAGATAAAGACCTCCCTAGTAAATAATAAGCTAGTAGTAAAGATATATAAGGAATAGAAGTAATATTAGGAAAACTAGTATAATAGGGAATGCTTAGGGTAGTATAGACTTATAAGAGAGCTAACTAAGGACTAATTACTAACTTATAATCTAAAGGAAATCTAAAGATTCTATATAGGACTAGAAAAATATATCTCCTTAACTATAGTCTAACTATATATAGGAAAGATTAGCCTTAATAAGTTTCTCTTCTAGAGAGGTATTCCTAGGGTAAACTTACCTCTATATAGCTATAGTAAAGTAGTTAAAGACTAATATTATATTATAGTTAACTACCCTAAATATAATTACTAATGCCCCTAATTATAATAGCCTAGAGATATATAGGAGGTAAGGCTAGCCCTAAACTACTTCCTAAAGATAAGAGCTATAGCTAAATAATTCCTTAGTATAAAATAACTTTAATACTACTTATTAGTATAGGAACTAGTAGCTAATATATATAGGAGAGAGAAAGAGCTAAAGCTAAGGTGCTTCTAATATACTAGGACTAATAACTAGGATATAAATATAGTAAATAACTAGGGAGAGGTATAGGACTATATAGTTTAGAGCTAGTAGTAGGCTAGCTATAGGATTATAATTCTAGAACTATTATTAGATTAATCTTAACTATATAACACTAGATATTAAAATCCCTACTAGTTTACCCCTACCCCTTTACTAAGCTATAATTACCTAACTATTTATTTCTCCTTTAGAACTAGAATTACTCCTTTTATTACCTTTGCCTACCCCTTAGTAAGTAAAGCTATAGCTAGGAGATAGTTTATCTTTACTATATAGGTATCTAAGCGCTATAACTAAAAGATAACCTTATTATACTAATCTCCCTAGTACTAGACTAGCTTAGACTTATTATAAAAGTACTTTACTTCTTTTTACTTTAATTCCTAGTATAAAGTTTCTTAATATAATTCTAATAATTATCTAGGATTTAAAGAACTATTAGACTTAGATTAGAACTAATAGTAAACTAGTATAGTAATACTTATATTACCCCTAGTAACTATAGCTACCTAGACCTTAACGAACTACTAGTGCTTATTTTACTAACTAGTTAAATTAGGCTAAGAGTAAATTAGTATAGGACTAGGCCTAGGAGAGAGGCACTAACTACTTATCTTTAAGTAACTATAGTTTTAAACCTAATAATTAAAATAGGTATTAGTAGTAAGCCCTATATAAAATAGTTAGCCTTATCTCTAAACTAGAATAGAGTTAATATACTAGTAATATTATAGTATTAATACCTAGAATAATTAATAAACTAAGACTTATAGAAAATATATTAAATCCTATAGGGATTCCCTAACTATTATAGATTAAACTTAGAGTAAACTTAGTATAAGAGTAATAAGGATTATACCTTAAGATCTTTAGCTATAGCTTACTTAAGTTACTTCTTAGTTAATAACTTTTAAGAGTAATGCTTATTCTTAGGAGTTTCCTAGGTAAATTAGAGCTAGAATAGCATAGGATATAGGAGTACTTATAGCTACTAGTGCTATTTTATTAAATAACTTAATAGATCTATAGTAATATTAGTATTTAGGCTAATACTAGCCTAGGAGTGCCTTAGGTAGCTTTAAGGAAGAAAAGAACCTATAGAAAGTTTAATAAAAAAGAGAAAAAGAAAGACCTCTTTAAGGAGAAGAAACCCTTCTTATACTTATATAGGGAGAGAGAGGGCTAAATTATAAATATTAATAAAGAAAGAAGAATATAAGATAAAAATCTAGTTAGATAATACCTAGGAGACTTAGGCTTAGAAATAGCTAGGAATTAAACTAAACCTATACCCTTACTATAAAAGATAAATAATATTAGGTACTTTAACTTCCCTAAACTAATAAGCTAGATCTAGGCTAGAGAAGGCTTAAAAGTAAGGCTATAGAAAAGCTAGCTAAAAAGTAAAAGAGAAGTAAATTACTACTATAAAACTAAATCTAGTATACTATAAGATAGTATAAGAGGCCTAGAGTAGTACTAGAGTAAACCTAGGATAGAGCTAGGTAAAGCTTAAAACCTAGGATTTTCTCTCTTTCTTTCTTTTCTTTTCTTCTTATTAAAATAAGGCTAGTGTAAGCTAGTAATAAATACTTATAATAGGCTATATATAACATAACGTAAGCCTAGTATAGGGTTAGCGTTAGCCTAAACATAGATATAAGGGTTTTTCTTCCTATTAAGGGTTTTCCTTTTAACGAAGCAGCAGGAGTACTAGTACTAGCCCTATATAGAGCTAGCTAGCGTAATTAATACATATATTTATCTAGATAGGTTTTTTCCTTCTCTTTTACTTTTACTTTAGTTTTAAAAGCTTAAAAAGTAAATATAATTATTTATAATTCTAATAAAAAGGGTTTATAGCTATAAGACTATTTTTTAAGTAAAATAAAATTCCTTTATTCTTATATAAGTTCTTAGTATATCTAAATATTATTATTAGAGTTTTAGTTTATTTATATATAGTTATAATGTTTTTCCTTAGGGTAAGTTTTACACTTAAAGTTAAGAAAAAATATTTAAAAAGATAATAAATCTAAGAAAAAGTTATAAACTTAGAAAGACCTCTAAAATTAGTGAAAAAATACTTTAATAAGTTACGCTTAAACTATACTATTGAAGATGACTGGGGAGTAGTTATTAGGTTAATATTCTAAATTAGCTAGATATTTAAAGATTTATAGAAAAGCAAATAAATTATATTAAAAAGCGGCTTATATTAACTAGATTAGTTATTAAATCTACTATATAATAGAATTTTATAATACCCCACTTTTTTTTACCTCTAACAATACAATACATCGAAGGGCCAAAAATACAATAAATACAATACATGCAAAGCTCTAGGGGTAGCGGTCTTATGCTATTATCTTATTAAGTGCGTAATAGTTAACGCAAAACCTTTAACCACTGTTTGCCTTTTTAACTAGTAGAATAGGGGCTATTGCTAAAGAGAAGCTAGTATAAATTTATCCCTTATCTATAAGGTTAGTAACTTAATGCCTAATCTCTAATAGCTAGTCCTAGGGTATGTTATATAGAGGTCCCTATAAGAGTGCTAGTTATAATCTATCCGCGTTCTTTTAAAGGTAAATATAGTGGTCTAATAAGCCCTTATATAGAGGTAGGCTATTTGCTTTTAACTTATTAAATAGGTCTATAAAGTCTATAAGCTCCTAGGTAGTGCTAAGGTATTAAGCTATTCTAGTCTTAGTCTTAGAGTAAAAAGTTATAATATTATTATAATTTCTTTTAAGCTTATAGTAATAAACCTTATAATAGTATCCTTCTATTATTATATATAGCATACCTCTATAGTAAATAAGGAACTAATTATCCCCTATATTAGTATCTTTATAGTATGCTCTAAGGATTTTAAAATATATAGGCCCTTAGCTATCCTAATAACTAGCTATTACTTTACTATATAAATTACTATATTATAGTATTCTAACTATAGTATCCTAAAGATTATATTATAGGTTAAACCTAGAATAATATAGAGATAAACTAAAGATTCCTAGCTATCTATATTAATCTAGGTATATACTATATAAGTAATAGATAAGGTTTTCTCTCTTACTTACTTTTCTTTTCTTTTTATTTTTACTATAGTTTAAACTTATCTTTATTTTAGTAATTAAATAAGCTCTAGGTTTAGCTACTATACTACTAATTTACTAATAGCGCTATAATAATTATAACTATAATTAATTTAAATATAGAGATACTTATATATATTAAAGAGTATAGGGACTAAGAATAGTAATTAATCTATATACTATTTAACTCTCTCTTCTAATACTATATACTAATTATAATTAAGATTATCTAGCTAGGCTAGCTAGCCTTTATGCCCCTATGCAAGCCTTTGCTTAAGGGCTACTTATTTTCTAATAAGTAAGTCTTAACCCCTTATCCTTACTATTTATCTTTACCCTATAGGTATTAATATATACTCTTAGTTAGTAAGGTAAGAGTAAAGGGCACTCCTATATCTAGTAATCCTTTAAGCTATAGTATAAATAATACTTATCCTTATAATACCTAGTTATTTCCTTTACTATAACTTACTTAGTATATTATAGTTTAGTTATCTTCCTTAGTTTACCCTTTATTCCCTCTAGCTTCTTATATTTACTTACCTAAGTTCCTATTATATAAATACCTATTATTAGTATATTACTATTATAATTAACTTAGGAGCTAGTATCTTAACTAGAATAAGCGTATAATAAGACTAAAACTTTTCTCTAAGGCATTAGCCTTAATATTAACTATAATACTATAGAATTAGCTAATTACTAATAAGTAGTCCTTATAGGCTATCCCTTTACTAATACTATACTCCCTTATATACTTATTAAGTATATATTAAAGTTTTACTAGTTTTACCTTACCTACCTATAAGCTATCTCTTACTAAGGAAAGCTTTTATTTAAAGTAAATAAAGAATAAAGTAAATACCTTTCCTAGCCCTTATTTAATATAATTAAGTTTAGTAAGGGCTATTTCTTATTAATAGAGGTTAGTAAATATAGATTCTAAGTAATTTAGAAAGGAGGTAGGTTTATAATTCTATTTATAACCTATTTTAAAGAATACTATAATATAGGGTTAGACCTTAGGCCCTAAGTTCTAGTATATAAACATCTACTAGTCCTTATTAGCACTAATAAAGTCCTTATCTACCACTAGTTTATATTTTATAAGGATCTTCTAGGAAGTAAATATAGCCTTATTACTATTATAAGGGTTACTTATTAGGATTAGTTTCTATCTAATCTAGGGTATAACTAGTAGTATAATAGGTAGGACTAGGAAAGGAATCTATTTAGGTTAAGCCCTTAGGGGCTGCTTTATTTTAACCTGTTTATATAGTATTATAATTTCCCTTATTATTATTTAATTATAAGTTAAAGTAATTTAAGTTAGGCTAAGAGGGCCTCTATAGGCAGAGTAGTGTCTATTAGTAGTGTTATGCTTCCCTAAGAGTATTAGTCTCTAGGGTATAGCAAATCTATTATGTCTATTATATTTATTATGTTTATAATATTTAATACACTTATTACGTTTTTAGTATCCTTCTTTAAGGCTAAAGGAAGTTTCTTAAATATTATAGACTAGCCCTAAGGTAAAGCTATAGGCTATTATAATAATATTAAGAAACTTAAAGGAAGGAAAGAAAAGGAGGATATTACAGATCCTATACAAACCCCTTATATCCCCTGGTTAGCTTATGTCAGCCCCCTTCCCTCACACCCCACTCGCATGTTAACACTAAGGCTTAGGCAAAGCCTAAGCCCTTACATAATTACATATTTACAAGCCTATAGATGTAAGGCTTTTCCTATAATAACGAAGGCTCTAGAGCACGTTAAATCGCATAATGTAATCCTATAGTTAGAGCAGAAAGCTTATATTAGGTACCTTATTAGTTATAGAGGTAAGTCCTAATACATTATTTAGGTGCCTTTGCTTTATAATTATAAAGTTATTATATTAGCATATATTTAATTTAATAAGAATTCCTTCTTTAAACTAGAAGAAAAGCTAGAATTAGCTTAAAAAGAAAAGATATTAATAATTACGCTGCTTAAAGAGCTTAAAGCTAATAATATTAATAAGGAAATTAGTTAAGACCTTATTAGATTAGAATTAGAAGAGGAGGATTACCCTCCTATGCCTTTAACTATAAAAAGAGAAAACAAATAGTTTAAAGTAAAAATACTATCTTATATAATAGGGGAAAAAGATAACCTTTTTAGTATACTTTTAACCCTTCTAACTCTTCTTATAAGGCGCTGGTTACTATAGAGAATAAAGAGCTTAGAAAATAAGGTAATAATACGCTATATTATAAAATTAATAAATTTATGCGTAATGTAATGATTAAACACGTAGAGACTACCGTGGAGACTAGTAAAATTACTAGCAAAGGTGGTAAAGAAGTGGAGAGTTATTATCCCTAGGATAATGGTATTAATCTAGATAATATTATTACTAGAAAACACTAAAGAAAGGAAACATATAAAGCTAGGTAGGCATAGTTTTCTTATGCCTTTTCTGTGGTATTTTAAGGCACTTAATATAGTTTATGGATTAAAGATATGCCTCTAGAACCTATATATTACTAATAGGCTATAGCTTTACCCTATTATAACCACTAGAAGGAAGTGTTATGGACTCGAGCTTAGGAGCTTGGGTTATGTCTTAGGTCTAGAAAGGGCGCGCAAAGGTTCCAAAAGGGCGCGCAAAGGACACAGACTATAAGCAAATAGGTTAGGGCTTTACCTAGGCCTATATAACCACGCATACACTAGTATAAAGCTAGTTCCTATGTAATACCTAGCTTAGTTTAATCCTTTCTCTCTAAGAATAATAATATCTCTTAGAATACTTATATATAGTTACCCTAAGGCTAGTTTATAATATTTATTATCCTTTACTATAAAGGCATAGTAGCTAATAAATATACTGCTACTAGTAAATAGGATAAAGACTAATAAAATAGTAATCTTATAGAAGCTTATTACTTAGTAGTAAAAATAAATTTAAGACCTTACTAATAAGTAAAGATCTAACTTTTCTATTCTACCTATTAAGCAAAAACCCTTACTAATAAAACCCCTATTTAATAGTAAAAGAGTCCTATTTATAGCATAGTAAAACCTAATATCTTATAAGCTAAATATAGATAGGGGGTTTATTAGGTCCTAGTAGGACTAATAGTACTTTATTTACTAGAACCTATTACTAAAGGTCTAGGTATAAGTTACCCCTTATTTTAAGAAAGGATACTTAGTATATTATAATCTATAAAAGTTCTTAAACTACCTTACTAAGATATTAAAAACCCTATTAATAGGAGCTAGTAATTATAAAGCTTAACTAGATTATATAATACCTAAATAAGTAATTTAGTAACTTCTATATTTATTTTAAGTAAAAATTAGCGCTAGCTAGGGGATTAGATTAGAAGGACTTTATAAAGCTAGCTAAGCTATGTATAGCCCTTAATAAGTAAATAAGGGACTATAGCATTAAATAGGATATATTATAAATAGATTACTTAGTAGTAATAGCTTATTATTAAAGCATCTTATTAGATATTAAGTTATATTAATTAGAGAAGAAGAACTATATGTAAAGGTAAGTGTATATACCTAAGGCCCTTACCTAGAATAAAGACACTCCTATAATAGATATATAATTAATATACCTAGAATAGGCCTAAAAGGACGCGGAAAGTTACTAGGATTTTAGCGTAAGGTAAAGCTAGGTAATAAGGCTAGTAATAAGTAGGCTAAGTAAGTTAACTAGGCTATGCATAACACACGTTATAAGGAGGGTAAATACCTATAGTATAGTTTAGGAAAGCATTTTATTTCTAATTACCCTTTACTTCTACTAAGATATTAGTAAGGAAAACTAGCTATTAATATATATAATATAAATAAAGAGAAAGATAACTCTAAAGAAGAGAAGGAGATAAATATATTAGAAAAGAAAAACCTAGTATTAAGTTATTTAACTAGGGTAGTAAGGAGGATAAATAGAGGGGTATTATAGTAAATAGTTATTACTAATAAGGACTTTAAATAGATCTAGTCTAATATAGATTCTATACCTTTTCTAGTTCTTATATTAATTAATAAGACTACCTTTACAGATGCTCTTATTAACATAGGCTATAACTACTATGCTACTATAAGCAAATACCTTATCTAGAAACTCTAGTTAGAACGCCTCCCTCTCTTAAAGAAGAGATTAGTTTACACTATGGTTAGTGTGAAATAAGGGGAAAAGAAAGTTATAAGAAGAGGTTATATATTACGCATATTATCTGTTTTTAAGTGGATCTAGATAGATAGGAAATACCTATATATATATATTATTTACGCTAGCTAGCTCTATGTAGGGCTAGTACTAGTACTCCTACTGCTTTATTAAAAGGAAAACCCTTAAATAAGAAGAAAACCCCTTATATCTATATTTAAGCTAACGCTAACCCTACACTAGGCCTGCGTTACGTTATATATAGCCTATTATAGGTATTTATTACTAGCTTACGCTAGCCTTATCTTAATAAGAGAAAAGGAAAAGAAGGAAGGAAGGAAAATCCTAGTTCTAGGCCTTACCTAGCTTTATCCTAGGTTTACTCTAGCATTACTCTAGGCCTCTTATACTATCTTATAGTATACTAGATTTAGTTTTATAGTAGTAATTTACTTCTCTTTTACTTTTTAGCTAGCTTTTCTATAGCCTTACTTTTTAGCCTTCTTTAGCCTAGGTTTAGCTTATTAGTCTAGGGAAGTTAAAGCACCTAATATTATTTATCTTCTATAGTAAGGGTATAGGTTTAGTTTAATTCCTAGCTATTTCTAGGCCTAGGTCTCTTAGGCATTATTTAACTAGATTTTTATCTTATATTCTTCTTTCTTTATTAATATCTATAATTTAGCCCCCCTCCTATATAAGTATAAGAAGGGTTCCTCTCCCTTAGAGAGGTCTTCCTTTTTTCTCTTTTTTATTAAACTTCCTATAGGTTCTTTTCTTCCTTAGAGCTACCTAAGGCACTCCTAGGCTAGTATTAGCCTAAATGCTTATATTACTATAGATCTATTAAGTTATCTAATAAAATAGCACTAGCTACTATAAGTACTCTTATATTCTATGCTTATCTAGCTTTAATTTACCTAGGAAAACTCTAAAAATAAGCAATATCCTTAAAAGTCTTTAACTAAGAAGTAGCTTAAGTAAGCTATAGCTAAGGATTTAAAGGTAAAACCCTCTAGCCCTAGCTTACCTTTATTCTAATACTAATTTACTATAGTTAGGGGATCCCTATAGGATCTAATATATCTCTTATAAATCTTAATTAATTAACTACCCTAAGCACTAGTGCTATAATATTACTAGTAAGTTAGATCTATCTTAGCTTAGAAGTAAGGCTAACTATTTTATATAGGTCTAGCTACTAATGCCTATTTTAACTACTAGGTCTATAACTATAAATATTTAAAGGTAATTAATGCCTTTATCCTAGGCTAGATCTAGTGCTAATTTGCTCTTAGCCTAACTTAAGTAGTTAATAAAATAAGCACTAGTAGCTAGTAAAAGTTTAAGTAGCTATAGTTACTAGGGGTAATATAAGTAATGCTATTCTAGTTTAATATTAAGTCTAGTCTAGGTCTAATAGTTCTATAGGTCTTAGATAACTATTAGAATTATATAAAGAAGCTTTATACTAGTAATTAAAGTAAGAAGAAGTATAGTGCCTTAGCTATAGGAACTATTTAGCTATTACTCTTACCTTTAGGGAGTAGTTTAGGGCTAGCCTTATCTCCTATATATCTCTAGGCTAGCGCATTTAGGGGTATTAGTAATTATATTTAGGGTAGTTAACTATAATATAATATTAGTCCTTAACTACTTTACTATAGCTATATAGTAGTAAGTTTACCCTAGGGATATCTCTTTAGAAGAGAAACTTATTAAGACTAATCTTTCCTATGCATAGTTAGACTATAGTTAAGGAGATATGCTTTTCTAGGCCTATATAAAATCTTTAGATTTCCTTTAGATTATAGGTTAGTAGTTAATCCTTAGTTAGCTCTCTTATAAGCCTATGCTATCCTAGGCATTCCCTACTATGCTAATTATCCTAGCATTATCTCTATTCCTTATATAGTTCTACTACTAGCTTATTATTTATAGGGAGGGGTCTTTATCTTTATAATTCTCTCTTTAAACTTCTATTTTATCTTATTTAGGTATAGATCTAAGGGAGGGATATAAGTCTTAACCTCTAGTTAGGTAATAGGTATAGCCTTAAACACACTAGCTATAATTTAGAGATAGGTTAATTAGTCTATTATAAAGCTTTTAGCTATTTCTCTTAGTTTCCTACCCTTCTTAGTTAAGGTATAGTAAGCGCTTACACTATAGGTAAGAATAGGTTAGACTACCTATATATATAGGAGTTAGGTATTCCTAAAGCTATAACCCTAGGCTAATACTACTAGTAAGGAGAGTATAAGCTATTACTAGGCTAGTTTACCTTTTAGGATATTCTTATAAGTACTCTAATTAAGTTTCCTATTAACCTAGACTCTAAGGAACCTATATAACTCTATAAGCACTATCTCCTTTATACTAAGTTAAACTCTAGCCTATAGGGGTTAGTATGCTTTACTAAAGTATATAAGTTTAGTCTTTACTAGATTAAACTTTACTCTTACTTTTTACCTATTTTTATATACTTTTATATAGCTTTAAGCCTCTTCTAGGTTTATATAGTGTTTTTCTAAATATTACTATATTTATATTATTTATAAATCCTATTACTATTATACCTAGGATAGCTTAAAGGTATATATAAAGCTTTACTAAGTAAAGTAAAAGAGGATTAGTAAGAGGGTAAGCCTTATAGGGTGCTTGCCTTTATCTAGAAAGGTCTTAATAGTTTACTATTAAAGCTAAGCTAGCTTATTCTATCTATAAGAAAGCTATATATTATAGCTATTAGCTAGCATAGTATACCTATGAAGATTAGAATATAAATTAGGTATAGATAGCTAACTCTATTAAAAGCTAATAAGATATCTATTTACGCTAATAATATAATACTGCCTTTACCCTAAGCCTCTCTTATATATTCTATAAGGACTTTAATTATAGTTTCTATTAACTTATTTACCCTATTACTTATTTATAGCTTAGGAGAAGGCCCTTAGCCTTAGTAAAGGCTATAAGCTACCTTATAATTACTACTTTTATAATCTTTCCTACTATATTTAGTAATAAGATAGGTCTTTATATATTAGCTTTTCTTATCTCCTTAGTAGTTTTTCCTAGCTTCTTAATTACTATTAC
Source organism: Epichloe gansuensis (assembly GCA_023658505.1). Taxonomy (NCBI): domain Eukaryota; kingdom Fungi; phylum Ascomycota; class Sordariomycetes; order Hypocreales; family Clavicipitaceae; genus Epichloe; species Epichloe gansuensis. Next base: position 8,131,788 of record CP098281.1, read on the forward strand.
TTATATAGTTTAGAACTAGGCTAGGAAATATCTTACCTTAAGGATAGCGTTTAGTAAGTATACTATAGCTTCTTTAGCTAGCTTATTATAGGCCTTAATAAGGCTTACTAGGAGTTTATTATCTCCTAGGGCTTTCTAGCTAGCTATATCTAATAGGATATTTCTAATATTCCTTACTCTAAACTATTCTTTATCTAGGACTAGTATATTATTAAGTTCTAGAAAGGAAAGGTTTAGGATATAGAAGAGGTTTACTATAGGTTTAGGGAAGAACCTTTATATAAGTATACTTACCTTATCCTTATAGGTAGTAACTAGGTTAAGGTTATTATTAGTTCTTTCTAGGTCTAGAAGTCTAGGGAGCTTTAGGGGGCTTAGCTTTAAAGCTAGGCCTATCTCTCTAGTCTTTAAACTTCTCTATCCTTTTTTATATATTAGCTTTTTATAAGGCTTCTCTTTATATATTCCTTTTCCCTTCTCTAACTATTTATTCCTAGTTATTATTTACCTTAGAGAAGGCTTACTAATTTACTTTAGTCTTTTAGTGCCTTTATTATCTCTTAGCTTATCTAGCTTTAGTAACTATCTCTTTTATCCTCCTTAATTACTATACCTCTAGGCTAGGGAGTCCTTAGCGCTTCTATAAGGCTACTAATTCTACTATTTATTAGAGATTTATAATAAGCTATATTATATATATATTAATTCCTTCCTTATCTTTTAGGTCTAGTGTATTTTTACTTAGAGTTATACTATTACTTTTACCTTTACCTATAGTCTATTTATTATAGTCTAGGTATATTTAAGGGTAAGTAAAGCGCCTTCTTACTCCTTAGTAAAGATACTAATTAGCTATAAAATATATTTAAAGCCTATAAGGTCTTCTATGCTATTATAGTAAACTTAAATATCTAGAGTTACCTATGCTAGATTTATAGTGCTATCTTTATTTTCTTTATATTATCTTATAGGTTCCCCTTAGGGTATTACTAGACTAAGCCTTTTGTTACGTGTCAGAATTGACATTGGCACGATCTAGAGCATGACCCACAACATGACCTAGAACGTGGCTAGCACGTGACCTAGAACCCTATATTAGACGATAGTTTTAGCTTCTAGCTAGTTGAATTAGACAACAACAACCTTAACCCTCACACTCATTTTATCTTTCATTCCATCACGTAACAAGTGGTAGCAATTGCTCTTCGATCGTTGCGCCCGTCGCTTTTACTGCTAATAAAAGCCACCAAGCTGACATTCGTTAACCAATCCACTAAGCCCGTCAAAGCTATCCCTTTCAATAGGCCTGATAGTTATCGTTAGATTCATTGACCTTCAATTCGTTATCAACCTTCAATCCAATCGTCAGATCTATTAACCTTCGCTCTGACCGATAGATCTGTTGACATCGTTCTGACTGTCAATCTGACTAATTGATCAAGCTATCCCTTTCACTAGGCCTGATAGCTCCCTAGGCATCGCGCCTATCGTCAGATTCGCTGACCTTGGATTCGAATTAATCCGTTGATTCGATTGATCCGTTGATTCGATTGATTCGTTGACCTTCGTCTTCGACCTTCGATTTGATTCGATCTTCGACCTTCGAATTGATCGATTCTTCGACCTTCGATTTCAATTGATTCGTTGACCTTCGTCTTCGACCTTTGAATTAATCGATTCTTCGACCTTCGAACTGCTTCGATCTTCGACCTTCGATTTCAATCGATTCGTTGATCTTCGTCCCGACCGTCAATCTGACAAATTCGTCAATTTCGATCGCTGGCCTCCCTAGGCAGCTTCCTTACGAACCAATAAAGCTCGCTATAATGCTTCCCTTACACCAGTTAGATCAGTGTGAGCAGCAGCGATTACAGTAGCTTTATAAGCAAGATCGTTAGCGCCGAACCTATGGTATATGTAAAAAGACCTTCTCGTCAAGAAATCAGGTCTTTTAATATCTCAAGGACCTATGCCCAGCTAGTTAGCAATTCCAACAGATTCAACAGCAATTCTAGTGGCAACAAGAACAGCACTAACAGGACCTTTAGGACCTAAGGACCCGATATTAATAGCAGCAGCAGCAATTGAATTAACAAATTCAATAGCAGCAGCAGCAGATACAGGACCTTTAACAGAAGCTAGCTATAGAAGAGGATAACTTCCAATAGCTTGAAGACCTTGTTAAGGATGTCTTTGAAGAACGCAATTACCTTCAAAGGCAGCTAGCTTGTAAGCAAATTCGTCAGCAGCTAATTCGTCAGCCTAACCGAATTCCTATCCCTTTGCAAAGCTCGTTACCTGTCCCTTTGCAAAGCTTATTGCCTGCCCCTTTGCAAAGCTCGTTGCCTGTCCCCTTGCAAAGATCGTTGCCCAGCCCTTTGCAACGCCCGTTGCAAGCTATCAATCATCAGATCTGTCAATTCAATGATCGATATGACTATTCGTACGACTATTAATCTGATAGCGAATCAGATAATTAACCTTCCCGTCGACCTGACCGTTAACCTGACCGTTAACCTGATCGATCCGTTCAATCTGATCGATCTGATCAATCTGACGATCAATTTGACTATAATTTAGAACGCCCTATTGACCTACGTTTTGAATCAGATGTACAAGTTGACAATGACAATCAATCCGACCGCTATTCTTGCCGCAGATCCTGTAGATCAAGTTATTAATTCGATGACCGATTCGATGATCAATTTAATGACTGATTCAATGACCGATTCGATCGCAGGACCTGATAATTGACCTGATAAATCTAACCGAATTCCTTTGCAAGAGCCCGCTGCCTAGCTTGTTGCAAATTCGTTAGATCTTAGATAGCTAGGACAGCTATCTCTTTTATCTGTGGTGCCCGCATCTGTTACGTGTCAGAATTGACATTGGCACGATCTAGAGCATGACCCACAACATGACCTAGAACGTGGCTAGCACGTGACCTAGAACCCCTATATTAGACGATAGTTTTAGCTTCTAGCTAGTTGAATTAGACAACAACAACCTTAACCCTCACACTCATTTTATCTTTCATTCCATCACGTAACACCTTTACTAGCTTATAAGGTCTAGTAGTTTCTTTACTCCTTTAGTTATTCTATCTAAGCTATCCTAAAGGAAGTGTTTTTAGTTAAAGTCTCCTATAAAAACGCTTTAGCTATAAGGCTTTTTTATATTAAAAGTATAAATAAGTATATTCTAGTTATTTATATATCCTTCTAAGTAAAGGGAGTAGATATTTATACCTTTTATCTCTACTAGTAACTAATTAGGTCCTCCCTAGGCTATTTATAACCCTATATTATACTTCTTATTTATATATACTATATTTTATCCCTTATAGTATACTAGTTAGAATTAGGTAAGGCCTAGTGCTAGGGGCTATAGGGGCCTTATATATTCTTACTCTTATATTACTATTATATCTATATTAGTTTAGTGCTAAAGCGCTATATATATTAGGCTATCCTTCTTATTTATATTCTAAAAGAAAACTTATAATATTACTATATTAATTAGGAAATATTAGTCCACCCTTGATACTTTTTCCGCACCGACCTAAAGGTCTGGAATCGCCTCTAAAATACAAACCACATCAATATTCAAATTCCTTACCTCTGTTTACCCCCTCCTATAATATTACATTATAACAGAGCTAGAGGCAGGTGTAAGGGTAAGATACTAATAGTAATTAACGCTAGAGAAAGGGGCTAGCATAAAGCTACCACTACCTAAACGTAGGAATAGGGCAATTTAATGCCTATAGACACAAAGACAACCTAATAATAGATTAGATATAATTTAAACACCTAGATAACACGAAATTCTATAATAAGATTACTAGCCTTATCCCTAGCAATAAAGTCTCCTAAGTTTAGAGCATTATAAAGGCTATAGCCTACTAGGCAGTGAACCGCGCCTACGCTAAAATAAGAGCTATAAATAATAATAGCAGTAATAATAATAATAATATTTACACTACTAAAGAAGCCCTTAAAGTAGCCCTTAAGGAGGCTATTAGGGAAGAAGCTAAAGGAACTAATACACTAACTTAGGTAAGCATTATAGCTAGACTAGCACTAAGAAGGCTAAATAATAAAACCCCCTTATAGGTCCTAGGTAGATAATATAGAGAAGTACTTATTAAAGGTAATATAATCTAGGAAACGCTCTAATCCTAAGGCACTAAAGATATAATAACTATAGTAAACAGAGCCACTAGCTAAACTATAGCTATAGTAGCTAGAAGACTCCCTAGCGGAGATATAATTATTACCTTTAAAGGAAACGTAGCCTAATATAAAAAGGACTAAAAATAGATCGCTAAAGCATTTAGTCTAGAAGCAGCCCTTTACCACTACGTACTTAGCATTATAATTAAGGGATTCCTAATAAAGCATATATTTATTAAGAACCTTATAACTAAGATTAGAAAAGCAAATAAAGTAAACGTAATTAAGGTAACTATAAGGCGCCCTAAGTAGAAAACGCATAGCATACTACCCTAATCCTAGGACTAGTAGAAGTAAAAGATACTAATAAGATATGCTAATAAGATATGCTAAGATATATAATAAGACCCTATAACCCTAATAATACTATAACTACTTCTAAACTAGCTATATTATAAAGTTCTATAAGGCAGCCCTAAGGTACAGTAGGTATAGAGCTAGCTAACATAAGGAAGGAGAAATATTATACCTAATAATTAGCAAATAACTAAAGGAAAACTATATCTTATATTCTAGCCTATACCTAGCGTGGTTAAGGGACTGCCCTATCCTAAAAGAGAAGTAGAATATAGTGAAAGTAGGCTACCTAGAGTAACTATTACAATTTACTAGTAACTCCCTAGATAGAAGCCTAACACTACCCTATAAGGGATCTAGCATAGCTATAGCACTTATTATTATAGTAAGTAGGAAAAGGAATGCCTAATAAATATAAAGAGAAGTGCTAAATAGCCTAGGGTAGGGAGCATTATATAATACATATCTTAAAATAAGGCTAGAATAGAGCTAGTATAAGATAGTAAAGACCTACCACCCCTAACTAACATAGTAATATTATAAGTTCTCTTTTAGAACGTAAATAAGAAGGATAGCCTAATACACATAGTGCTCTAACACTAAACTAATATAGATATAATAGCAATCTAAGAGTAGGAACACATAAGGTACCTATAGCCCTTAGTACTAGGCCTTACCTAATTCTAACTAGCATATTATAAGGGATAGAACGCGGTATATGTAAATAAGAAGCATAATATAGGGTTATGGATAGCCTAGGAGGACTTAACTAGTTACTAGTAGAGATAAAAGGCATAAATATCTACTCCCTTTACTTAGAAGGATACATAGATAACTAGAATACACTTATCTATACCTTTAATGTGGAAGAGCCCTATAGCTAAAGCGTTTTTATAGGAGACTTTAACTAAAAACACCCCTCTAGGATAGCTTAGATAGAATAACTAGAGGAGCGGAGGAACTACTAGACCTTATAAGCTAGTAAAGGCTTAGTCTAGTAATGCCCTAAGGGGAACCTATAAGATAATATAGAGAAGATAGAGATAGCACTATAGATCTAGTATAGGTAACTCTAGATATCTAAGTTTACTATAATAGCATAGAAGACCTTATAGGCTCTAATTATATTCTATAGCTAATTAGTATCTTTACTAAGGAGTAAGAAAGCGCCTTGCTTACTCTTAAACATACCTAGACTATAATAAATAGACTATAGGTAAAGGCAGAAGTAATAGTATAACTCTAAGTAGAAAACACACTAGACCTAAAAGATAAGGAAGGAATTAATATATATATAATATAGCTTATTATAAACCTCTAATAGATAGTAGAACTAGTAGCCTTATAGAAGCGCTAAGGACTCCCTAGCCTAGAGGTATAGTGGTTAAGGAGAATAAAAGAGGTAATTACTAAAGCTAGATAAGCTAAGAGATAATAAAGGCGCTAGAAGACTAAGGCAAACTAGTAAGCCTTCTCTAAGGTAAATAATAACTAGGAATAGATAGTTAGGGAAGAAAAAGGAATATATAAAAAAGCCCTATAAAAAGCTAATATATAGGAAAAGGACAGTAGAGTGTAAAGACTAGAGAGATAGGCCTAGCTCTAAAGCTAGGCCCCCTAGAGCTCCCTAGACTCCTAGACCTAGAAAGAACTAATAATAACCCTAACCTAACCACTACTTATAAAGATAAGGTAAGTATACTTATATAAAGGTTTTTCCCTAAGCCTATAGTAAACCTCTCCTATATCCTAGACCTCTCCTTCCTAAAGCTTAATAATATACTAGTCCTAGATAAAGAATAGTTTAGAGTAGAAGATATTAGAAATATCCTATTAGATATAGCTAGCTAGAAAGCCCTAGGAGATAATAAACTCCTAGCAGGCCTTATTAAGGCCTATAATAAACTAGCTAAAGAAGCTATAGTGCGCTTGCTAAACGCTATTCTTAAAGTAAGATATTTCCTAGTATAGTTCTAAACTATATAAGTAATAGTAATTAGGAAGCTAGGAAAAACTACTAAGGAGATAAGAAAAGCTAACGCATAGAGACCTATTTTACTACTAAATATAGTAGGAAAGATTATAGAAGCGGTAATTATAAGGCGGCTTATAGCCTTTGCTAAGGCTAAGGGCCTTCTCCTAAGCTATAAATAGGAAATAGGGCAAATAGATTAATAGAAACTATAATTAAAGTCCTTATAGAATACGTAAGAGAGGCTTAGGGCAGAGGTAGCATTGCCTTATTAGCGTAGATAGATATCTTATCCGTATTTAACAGAGTTAGCTACCTATATCTAATCTACGTTTTAATCTAAATAGGCATACTACGCTAGCTAATAGCTATAATATATAGCTTCCTTACGGATAGAATAAGCTAGCTTAGCTTTAATAGTAAACTCTTAAAACCCTTTTAGATAAAGGTAAGTACCCTATAGGGCTCTTCCTCTTACTAATCCTCTTCCTACTCTACTTAGTAAAGCTTTATATATACCTTAGAGCTATCCTAGGTATAGTGGTAATAGGATTTACAGATAATATAAACATAGCAGTGTTTAGAAAAATACTATATAGACCTAGAAGAGGCTTAAAGCTATATAAAAGGTATACGAAAAATAGGTAAAAGAAGCAGGAGTAAAGTTTAACCTAGTAAAGACTAAACTTATACACTTTAGCAAAGCATACTAACCCTTATAGGCTAGGGTTTAACTTAGTGTAAAGAAGATAGTGCCTATAGAGTTATATAGGTTCCTTAGAGTCTAGGTTAATAGGAAACTTAATTAGAGTGCTTATAAGAATATCCTAAAAGGCAAACTAGCCTAGTAGTAGCTTACACTCTCTTCGCTAGTAGCGTTAGCCTAGGGTTATAGCTTTAGAGATACCTAACTCCTATATATATAGGTAGTCTAGCCTATCCTTACCTATAGGGTAAGCGCTTATTATACCCTAACTAAGAAGGGTAGAAAGCTAAGAGAAGTAGTTAAAAGCTTTATAATAGACTAATTAGCCTACCTCTAAATTATAGCTAGCGTGTTTAAGGCTATACCTATTACCTAACTAGAGGTTAAGACTTACATCCCCCTAGATTTATACCTAAATAAGATAAAATAGAAGTTTAAAGAGAGAATTATAGAGAGCGGAATAGCTATAATAATCTAAGCCGCTATTAACTCAGTATAGTTAGTATTACATTATAGATAGAGACCCCCTAGGAGTAATAAACTAGTAGCGGAACTATATAAGGAATAGAGATAATGCTAGGATAAATAGCATAGTAGGGAATGCCTAGGATAGCATAGACTTACAAGAGAGCTAACTAAGGATTAATCACTAACTTATAACCTAAAGGAAATCTAAAGATTCTATATAGGCCTAGAAAAGCATATCTCCTTAACTATAGTCTAACTATATATAGGAAAGATTAGTCTTAATAAGTTCCTCTTCTAGAGAGGCATTCCTAGGGTAAACTCGCTGCTATATAGCTATAGCAAAGCAGTTAAGGACTAATATTATATTATAGTAAACTACCTAAATATAATTACTAATGCCCCTAAACGCGCTAGCCTAGAGATATATAGGAGGTAAGGCTAGCCTTAAACTACCCCTAAAGGTAAGAGTAATAGCTAAATAGTTCCTTAGTATAAAATAACTCTAATACTACTTATTAGCATAAGAACTAGTAGCTAATATATATAGTAAAGAGAAGGAGCTAGAACTAGGTTAATTCTAGCGCGCTAGGACTAATAACTAGGATACAGACATAATAAATAACTAGGAGAGATATAAGATTATATGGTTTAGAGCTAGTGGTAAGCTAGCTAAAGAATTATAATTCCAGAACTATTATTAGATTAATTTTAAATATATAACGCTAGGTATTATAAACCCTCTAGTCTACTACTACCCCTTTACTAAGCTATATTTACCTAACTAATCACTCCTTCTCTAGGACTAGAATTACCCTCTCTATTACCTTAGCCTACCCCTTAGCAAGTAGGGCTATAGCTAGGAGATGGTTTATCTCTGCCGCGCAAGTATCTAAGCGCTATAACTAAAATACTAGCTTATTATATTAATCCCCTCTAGCACTAGCCTAGCCTAGGCTTGCTATAGAGGCACTCCTCTTTTCTTACTCTAATTACTAGCGTAAAGCTTCTTTATATAATCTTAATAATTATCTAAGACCTATAAAGCAATTAGACCTAGGATAGAACTAGCAGAGGACTAATAGAGAAGCACTTACACTACCCCTAGTAATAATATCTGCCTAGACCTTAACTAATCACTAGTGCTTATTCCACTACCTAGTTAAATTAGGCTAGAAGCAGGTTAGCGCTAGACTAGGCCTAGGTAAGGGCGCTAGCTACTTACCTTTAAATAACTATAGTTTTAAACCTAATAATTAAAACAGGCATTAGTAGTAAGCCCTATGTAAAATAGTTAGCCTTGCCTCTAAACTAGAATAGAGCTAACTTACTAGTAATATTATAGCATTAATGCCTAGGATAGTCTATAGACTAAGACTTATAGGAAATATATTAAATCCTATAGGGATCCCCTAACTATTATAGATTAGACTTAGAGTAGACTTAGTATAGGGGTAGTAAGGGTCTTACCTTAAGATCTTTAGCTATAGCTCGCTTAAGTTACTTCTTAGTTAATAACTTCTAAGGGTAATGCTTATTCTTAGGAGTTTCCTAGGCGGATTAGAGCTAGAATAGCATAGGATATAGGAATACTTATAGCTACTAGTGCTATTTTGTTAAATAACTTAATAGATTTACAGTAATATTAGCATTTAGGCTAATACTAGCCTAGGAGCGCCTTAGGTGGTTCTAAGGAAGAAAAGAACCTATAGAAAGTTTAATAAAAAAGAGGAAAGAAGAAAGCCCTCTCTAGGGGAGAAACCCTTCTTATACTTATATAGGGGGCTAAATTATAGATATTAATAAAGAAAGAAGAATATAAGATAAGAATCTAGTTAGTTAACGCCTAAGAGACCTAGGCCTAGAAATAGCTAGGAATTAAACTAAACCTACACCCTTACTATAGAAGATAAATAACATTAGGTGCTCTAACTTCCTTAGACTAATAAGCTAGACCTAGGCTAGAGAAGGCTAAAAAGTAAGGCTATAGAAGAGTTAGCTAAAAAGTAAAAGAGAAGTGAATTACTACTATAAAACCGAATCTAGCATGCTATAAGATAATATAAGAGGCCTAGAGCAGTGCTAGAGTAGACCTAGGATAGAGCTAGGTAAGGCTAGGAACCTAGGTTTTTCCTTTTTCTTTCTTTTCTTTTCTTCTTATTAGGATAAGGCTAGCGTAAGCTAGTAATAAATACCCACAATAGGCTATAGATAACGCAATGCAGACCTAGCGCAGGGTTAGCATTAGCCTAAACATAGACGTAAGTTTTTCTTCCTATTTAAGGGTTTTTCTTCCTATTTAAGGGTTTTCCTTTTAACGAAGCAGTAGGAGTACTAGTACTAGCCCTACATAGAGCTAGCTAGCGTAAATAATATATATATATATATATTAATTAGGAAGGTAATAAGTCTTTACTATCTTATACTAGTTCTATTCTAGCCTTATTCTAAGATATATATTATATAATACTTTTTACCCTAGGCTATTTAGCGCTTCTCTCTATATTTATAAGGTATTCCCCTTTCTTACTTACTATAATAATAGGTTTTATAGCTATACCTATTCTTTTATAAGATAGTATTAGGCTTTTATCTAGGGAGTTACTAGTAAATTATAATAGTTATTCTAGGTATTTTACTTTTACTATATTTTACTTCTCTTTTAGGATAAGGTAATCCCTTAATTACACTAGGTATAGGCTAGAATATAAGATATAGTTTTTCTTTAGTTATTTACTAATTATTAGGTATAATATTTCTCTTTCCTTATATTAGCTAGCTTTATACTTACTATACCTTAGGGCTACCTTATAAAACTTTATAATATAGCTAGTTTAGAAATAGTTATAGTATTATTAGGGTTATAAGGTCTTATTATATAGTTTAGTTTAGAATAGCTTTACTTTAAAGACTATTCTATCTTAGTATATCTTATTAGTATTTTCTACTTTTACTAGTCCTAGGATTAGGGTAGTATACTATATATTTTCTACTTAGGGATACCTTATAGTTACCTTAATTATATTTACTTTATTTGCTTTTCTAATCTTAGCTATAAGGTTCTTAATAGATATATGCTTTATTAGGAATCCCTTAACTATAACGCTAAGTATATAGTAATAGAGAGCTACTTCTAGTCTAAATGCTTTAGTAATCTATTTTTAGTCTTCTCTATATTAGGCTATATTTCCTTTAAAGGTAATAATTATATCTTTACTAAGGAGTCTCCTAGCTACTATAGCTATAGTTTAGCTAGTAGCCTTATTTACTATAGTTATTATATCTTTAGTGCCTTAGGATTAGAGCGTTTTCTAAATTATATTACCTTTAATAAGTACTTCTCCATATTATTTACCTAGGACCTATAGGGAGGGGTTTTATTATTTAGCCTTCTTAGTACTAGTCTAGCTATAATGCTTACCTAGGTTAGTATATTAGTTCCTTTAGCTTCTTCCTTAATAGCCTCCTTAAGAGCTACTTTAAGGGCTTCTTTAGTAGTATAAATATTATTATTATTATTATTACTACTATTATTATTTATAGCTTTTATTTTAGCGTAGGTATAGTTTACTACCCAGTAGGCTATAGCCTTTATAATACTCTAAACTTAGGAGACTTTATTACTAGGGATAAGGCTAGTAATCTTATTATAGAATTTTGTGTTATCTAGGTGCTTAAATTATATCTAATCTATTATTAGGTTATCCTTATATCTATAGGCATTAAATTACCCTATTCCTATGTTTAGGTAGTGGTAGCTCTATGCTAGCCCCCTTTCTCTAGTGTTAATTACTATTAGTATCTTGCCCTTATACTTACCTCTAGCTCTGTTATAATGTAATATTATAGGAGGGGTAAACGGAGGTAAGGAATTCGAATATTAATATGGTTTGTATTTTAGAGGCGATTCCGGACCTTTAGATCGGTGCGGAAAAAGTATTAAAGGTAGGAAATACCTATAGTTACCTATATAATCCCTAGGTTAATAAGGTAACTTATTTTAGGGACGCTATAGATAGAATAGAATAAGATTAACTTAGATATAGCGTGCTGTTAACTCTACGTAGGATTAGCTAATAACCTATAAATTTAGGCATTAACTAATAGGAAGGTTAAGTGACTAATGATATCTATCTTAGGCTTTACCTTTGTGGGAATTATAAGGTATGTAAAGAAGTAGAAAGAACATATCTAACTATACGCTACTAGCCTACGAGAAATTACATTAATTTTATAGATAGATGCTATACCTAAGGTTATAGAATAGGACCTATTATCCTTATTACTAAGCATACTATAGGACTTTATAAACCTCTTCCTAAAGAGTAAGGCAAATGCCTTACTATTACACTAAGGATAATTAGACTACTATATTTAATTAAAGCGTAACCTAAATAGATCTAAACTAGAACTCCTATACGCTTTATTATATAATATACCCTAGTAATACCTCCTTAAAATCTAAAAGTAAGTAACTAACCTTATAGATAAGGAATAGATATAGGCTAGCTTCTCCTTAGTAATAGCCCTTATATTATTAGTAAAGAAACTAGGAGAAGGATAGCGGTTTTATATAGACTACTATACTCTTAATAAGATTATAGAATAGGACTATTACCCCTTACCTCTAGTAAAGGAGATACTATAATTATTATTAAAGGTAAAGTAATTTATAAAGCTAGATATATAAGCAGCGTTTTACTATATCTATATTACTAAGGGTAAGGAATACTAGACTGCCTTCTAGATGCGTTTTAGATTATTTAAGTAGCTTATATGCCTATTTAGCCTAGCAGGTATACTTACTACCTTTTAGAGATATATTAATAGCATACTTAGCGGAATCCTAAGGGACTATATAATTACTTATCTTAATAATATCCTTATCTACTTAGGAGGTTCTTAGAAAGACTATATATAAAAGATCTAAGTAATGCTTATAAGGCTATAGTAAGTAAGGCTAAACTTAGATATAAAGAAATACATTTTTATAATAAAAGAAGTTAAGTACCTAGGGTTTATTATTTATATAGGGAAAGAAATTTACCTAAATAAGGAAAAGATTATAGCTATCTAGGATTAGGAGGCGCTAAAGAGGGTTAGGGAGGTATAAGGGTTTCTTAGGTTTACTAACTTTTATTAGGACTTTATACTATACTTCTTAATAATTATAGGCCCTTTAATTAAACTTATAAAAAGGGCATTCTATTTTAGTAAATAGATAAATATAATATAGCCTTTAAAGCACTAAAGATAGCCTTTATATTATATCCTATCCTAATATAATAGGACCCTAATAAGGATACTATAGTAAAAGCTAACTATTTAGGGATAGCTCTAAGGGAATATCTCTTATAGTTTAATAATAAAGGTATCTTATACCTAGTTACTTATTATTTCGCTTAACTATAGCTAGCTTAATAAAACTATACTATATATAATAAGAAGCTATTAGTAATTATATTATACCTAAAGGCTTAGTTAGTAAAGCTATATAGCATTAGTAAGCTATTTATAATACTTATAAACTATAAGAACTTAAAATACTTTATAGCGCTAAGGGAGATATTAGAATAATAGGTAAGATAGGTAAAGATACTATTACTATTTAATTTTTACCTATAGTATAGACCTAGCCTATAGGTAGTAAGGCTAGATATATTATTAAGATAGTTCTAAGGGGAGGAGAATAAGGGGAACTAAAGGAGCTAATTATATAATTAGTAATAACTCTAGGCCTATACTATTATAAAAAGACTAGACTTATCTCTAGTGTAAACCCTATATTATTATTAGGGGGTAGTAAGGCTAAGGACACTATAGTAAGGTTTAAAGGTTTTCTAATAAGGGTAATAATATTTATAGATATATATCTCTAATCTCTATAGGACTAGTCCTTAGTTTATAATGCTATATATAGGATATAGCTTAAGGTAATTAGGAAGGGGCCTAGAAGTTTCTAGAAGCTATAAATATAAGGGAGTAAATAGTAAACTATTAGATTAGCGCTAAAGGTACGCTTTAATTCTAGGGCTAAACTTAGATCCTAAATTAGGAACCTCTTACTATAACGTTAATATAATAGGTTTATAATTTACCCTTACTAGGCTATCCTAGCTATAATATAACTTTTAAGACGCTTTAGAGGGACTTCTATTAGGATAGCATATTATAGGGGATTACCTAGTTTATAAGGAACTATTACTACTATAAGGGGTAGAAGAGCTACTAGCTAAGATAAGGCTTATTAAAACTAATCCCTTTACTAGATTATTACTAGTTATAGATCTCTATTAACTTTATAATAGACCTACTAGCCTAATACCTAAATAACCTATGGTTTCTTATAGTTATTATAGATAAACTCTTTAAGTATATCTAGCTAGAAGCTATAATATTAATAGGGGCTAAAGCATATATAAAATAGTTTAAGTAGTGCTAGTAGTAGTTCTATAGCTTTCCTATATAAATTATTATAGACTATAGTTTAGACTAGTTAAGTAACTTTTAGACTATACTTTATAACTAAGTAAGTATATAGTAGTTACTATTAATAGCTTATTATCTATAGATAGATAGTAGTATAAAAAGGGTAAATTAAGAAGTTTAGGCTATCCTAAGGGTAATACTATTATTTTTATAATTTAAATAGCTAGAATATCTCCTTACTTATTAACTTACTTTAAATAATAAGGACTTATTAATAATAGGGATTAGCATAAACATAGCCTTATATAGTTATAACCTAGTAATAATCTAAGAACCACTAGATAAGGAGGTATTCTATACCTTATTAAAGGGAAGGGCCTAGGTATTCTTATAATATCTTAAGGAGGGCTTAGACCTAATATAAGCTACTATAGTGTTTATTTAGTAATAGTAATAAAAGGAAATAAATAGTAGCTAGTGTTTAGTAAAGTGCTTTTAGGTTAGTAATTATATATAGTTAAACCTATAAAATTTTAAGATAAATAAGCTATATAAGAAATTAGATTAGGTTATAGCTAAATATAAGGTACTAGAGGTCCCTATACCTTTAACTATTAAGTTAGATATGCTATAAGGACTTTACCCTGTTTTCTATATAGATTTAGTATAATAGGTAGCTTTTAATCTATTACCTAGTTAAATACTAGTAGATAAATAACCCTTACTAGAACTAATAATAACTAATACTAACCCTAATCTCTTAGAGTATTAGGTTAAAGAGATACTAGTAGCTAAGAATATAAGAGAATAGGGTTAAACTAGAATATACTAGTTAAATAAAAAGGATATATATAGCTAACTTAGGAACCACTAGAAAATATATAAGATATAAAGGCACTAAATAGATTTAAAGCATAATAAGGTAATATAATAATATATAATAGGCCTAAAAGAGTATGTTTTTATTTAACTACTAAGGAATAGTAAAAACTAGTTTCCTTTGCTTTATATGCATATTAGCGCTAGTATTCTACTATATTAGAGAGTAATTAATTCTAAGGGGTAGGAGGAGAAGGAGGAGCTAGGTTATTCTAGTTTAATCTAGGGGGATAGTATAAATAAGCAGTTAATTAGTAAGTAAGGGCCTTATTAAATATATATTACTTAGTAGCAGTATTTTCCTAAATAAAGGTAATATAGGTAAGATTATTATTTATTATAAATATACTATAAAAGAATTCTATTACTATATTACTACTATATTAGGTAAGAGTTATTTACTAGGCTAGAGTAAGGGCTTATAACTTAGTAGTACCCTAGGCATATGCTACCCTAGTAGGGGATAATAAGAGAGGTATTACTATAAAGGGATTAATATAGGTAGTAGCTAGAATAGTATTAAAATGTTTTTAATAGTAAATAAAAGTTTTTATTAGGATAGTATAGCATTCCTTTTTAAAGGTAATGTGCCTTATAGCTAGTGTTTTAATAGCTTTTCTAATAGCTAAAAGGTTTATAAGGTACTTATATATATATCTTAATTTTAGGTTACCTAAGTATAAGTGTAGCTCCTAGCTATATAATTAATAGGCACGCTAATAGGGAAGATAGGCCTAGTAAGACCCTAGGGCATACTCCTATATCCCCTTATTATAAAGGTTATTTATATATTAAATATATAGGACCTCTTACTCCTTACTATTAGAGTTATTAGAGTTATTAGAGTTACCCTCTAAGATATAACTACTAAGATAGTTTAGCTTTTAAGGGAGGAGAAGGTAGTAGTAAGGAAGGAGAGCACTACTAGAGGTAGTAGTAATAATAGCGCTAAGAGTAATAGTAGTAAATATAATAATAGGTAAGCTAGATATAAAAAGAGGTTTTAATAGGATATTTAAAGGGAGGTAAGTAGTAGATAACTAATAAGATAATAGAAATAAGGGTATATAAAGGGAAAGGAAAGGGAAAAAGTAAGGGATATATAGGATTATTTATATTTAGATATAGCTATAGGATAGCTTTAATTACATACTTACTTTAGATATAGACTAATAGGGGATTATAAATAGTTAGTAATAGGAGGTTAAAAAGACTAGTAATAGCTAGGGGAAAGGGGAATTTAATAGGTAAAAGGTAATATATAAAAACAAAGTAATAATAACTAGGCAGGTAAAGCTTAATATTAGCTAGTAGTAGGTAAGAAAATAGAGTAAGCTAGTATTATAAGGGGCTAGAGTTAGGTAGGGCTAGTTATTTTAAAGGCTAGGGTAGGGTAGCCTATAAGGAAAAAATTTTTAGCCTACTAGGCTATATATAAGCCCTATACTAGGACCTATACTAATACGCTATATTAATTATATATATATACCACTTACTTAGAACTTTCTAATAATAAGGGTAAAGGGGAAGGGAGGCTTAAGTAAGGGGTATATTATAGACTTAAGCTTAGGAGCTTAGGTTATATCTTAGGTCTAGAAAGGGCATGTAAAGGTTTTAGAAAGGGCATATAAAGGACATAGACTATAAGCAAATAGGTTAGGCCTTTACCTAGGCCTATATAACCTATACACACACTAGTATAAAGCTAGTTCCTATACGACACCTAGCTTAGTCTAATCCTTTCTCTCTAAGGATAATAATATCTCTTAGAACGCTTACGTGCAGTTGCCCTAAGGCTAGTTCATAACAGGAAGCGATTATAAAAGAGCTTTTAAAGCTCCTATCTCTAAATTACTAGGAAGATATACTAGATAAATCCCTTAATCTAGAACTCTATAAGGAAATTATAGACCTTAGCTAGGTCTTTAAATATAAGACTAATAAGAAAGGAGTAGTTATAGAGTTTAAAGCTAGAATAGTTATTTAAGGTAACTAATAACTAAAGGATAACCTTAATAACTATGCTATAATACTTACTTTATAATCTTTACGCATGCTACTTATAGTTTACTATGCTAATAATCTTAATACCTAATAATATAATATTTAGAATACCTTTTCTTATATAAAACTTAAAGAACCTATCTTTTATAAGCCTCTAGAGGGTATAAATGCAAAAGGTTATCTTTAGAAGATAATAAGAGTGTTATATAGGCTATAAGAAGCTCCTTAATAATAGTTTCTTTATTTAATAAGATTTCTCTTAAATCTAGGCTTTATATAAGGGAAAGAAAACCTATATATCTTTATAAAGGATAATTTTATCCTGTTTTTCTATATAGATAATATTATAGTGCTTTACCCTAATAGATCTAAAGTAGAATTTAAAGAATTATATAAGTAACTAATAAATAGCCTACATATTAAGGACTAAGGCAAATTAAAGTAATTCCTAGGCATTAAAATCATTAGAAACCGTAATACTAAAGAGATATAGTTATTATAGGAATTATATATTTAAAAGATTACTTAGAAATTTATTCCTAATATTATTAATAATAATCTAAAGAGCTTAACCTCTACTCCTCTTCCTATAGCTATAATCCTTACTAACGCTAGCGAAGCTTCTAATAAAGAGATTAATTATTATAGAGTAGTTATTAGCTCCTTCGTATATCTTTATATTATAGGAAGACCTAATATAGTATTTATAGTATTAAAGCTAGCCTCTTTTATAATAAATCTATTAGTAAAGCACATTAAGCTTACTAAAGGAGCTATTTTATATGCTTAGAATATAAAGAAGCTTTATATTTACTACTTAGATGTGGATAGCTTTAATACCCTATTTTCTAGCACTAATACTTCCCTTAGTAATAACCCTAATACTTATAGATAAATATAAGGCTATATTCTTATTATATATAGTGCTATAATTAATTAGAAGTTAGGTAAGTAATATTATATATATATTATTTACGCTAGCTAGCTCTATGTAGGGCTAGTACTAGTACTCCTACTGCTTCGTTAAAAGGAAAACCCTTAAATAGGAAGAAAAACCCCTTGCATCTATACTTAGGCTAACGCTAACCTTACACTAGGCCTACATTACGTTATTTATAGCTTATTATAGGTATTTATTACTAGCTTACGCTAGCCTTATCCTAATAAGAAGAAAAGAAAAGAAAGAAAAAGGAAAATCCTAGGTTCTAAGCCTTACCTAGCTCTATCCTAGGTTTACTCTAGCACTACTCTAGGCCTCTTATACTATCTTATAGTATACTAGATTTAGTTTTATAATAGTAATTTACTTCTCTTTTACTTTTTAGCTAGCTTTTTTATAGCCTTACTTTTTAGCCTTCTCTAGCCTAGGTCTAGCTTATTAGTCTAGGGAAGTTAGAGTACCTAATATTATTTATCTTCTATAGTAAGGGTATAGGTTTAGTTTAATTCCTAGCTATTTCTAGGCCTAGGTCTCTTAGGTATTAACTAACTAGATTCTTATCTTATATTCTTTTTCTTTATTAATATCTATAATTTAGCCCCCTTATATAAGTATAAGAAGGGTTTCTCTCCCTAGAGGGTTTTCCTTCTTTTCTCTTTTTTATTAAACTTCCTATAGGTTCTTTTCTTCCTTAAAGCTACCTAAGGCACTCCTAGGCTAGTATTAGCCTAAATGCTAATATTACTATAGATTTATTAAGTTATTTAATAAAATAGCACTAGTAGCTATAAGTACTCCTATATCCTATGCTATTCTAGCTCTAATTTACCTAGGAAACTCCTAAGAATAATTACTACCCTTAGAAGTTATTAACTAAGAAGTAACTTAAGTAAGCTATAGCTAAAGATCTTAAGGTATAACCCTTACTATCCCTATACTAAGTTTACTCTAAGTCTAATTTATAATAGTTAGGGATTCCTATAGGATTTAATATATTTCCTATAAGTCTTAGTTTATTAACTATCCTAGGTATTAATACTATAATATTACTAGTAAGTTAACTCTATTCTAGTTTAGAGGTAAGGCTAACTATTTTATATAGGGCTTACTACTAATACCTATTTTAATTATTAGGTTTAAAACTATAGTTACTTAAAGGTAAGTAGTTAGCGCCTCTCTCCTAGGCCTAGTCCTATACTAATTTACTCTTAGCCTAATTTAACTAGTTAGTAAAATAAGCACTAGTAGTTAGTTAAGGTCTAGGTAGCTATAGTTACTAGGGGTAATATAAGTATTACTACACTAGTTTACTATTAGTTTTAGTCTAGGTCTAATAGTTCTCTAGGTCCTAGATAATTATTAGGATTATATTAAGAAACTCTATACTAGGAATTAAAGTAAAAAGAAGTAAAGTGCTTTTATAATAGGTTTAGGCTAGTCTAGTACTAGGGAGATTAGTATAATAAGGTTATCTTTTAGTTATAGTGCCTAGATACCTGCGTAGTAAAGATAAACTATCTCCTAGCTATAGCTTTACTTACTAAGGGGTAGGTAAAGGTAATAAAGGGAGTAATTCTAGTCCTAGAGAAGGAATAAATAATTAGGTAGTTATAGCTTAGTAAAGGGGTAAGGATAGACTAGTAGGGATTTTAATACCTAGTGTTTTTAATAGTTAAGATTAATCTAATAATAGTTCTAGAATTATAATCCTATAGCTAGCCTACTACTAGTTCTAAACTATATAGTCCTATGCCTCTCCCTAGTTATCTATTATATCTATATCCTAGTTATTAGTCCTAGTATAGTAAAAGCGCCCTAGCTCTAGCTCTTCCTCCCTCTTATATATATTAGCTACTAGTTCCTATGCTAATAAGTAGTATTAGAGTTATTTTATACTAAGGAACTATTTAGCTATAGCTCTTATCTTTAGGGGTAGTTTAGGGCTAGCCTTACCTCCTATATATCTCTAGGCTATTGTGATTAGGGGCGTTAGTAGTTATATTTAGGGTAGTTAACTATAATATAATATTAGTCCTTAACTACTCTGCTATAGCTATATAAAGGTAAGTTTACCCTAGGGATGCCTCTTTAGAAGAGGAATTTATTAAGGCTAATCTTTCCTATATATAGTTAGACTATAGTTAAGGAGATATATTTTTCTAGTTCTATATAGAATCTTTAGATTTCCTTTAGGTTATAAGTTAGTAGTTAGTCCTTAGTTAGCTCTCTTATAAGCCTATGCTACCCTAGGCATTCCTTACTATACTATTTATCCTAGTGTTATCTCTATTCCTTATATAGTTCTGCTACTAGCTTATTATTCCTAGGGGGTCTTAGTCTATGCTATAATACTATTTATACTAAGTTAGTAGTGGCTTAGATTATTATAGTTATTCCGCTCTCTATAATTCTCTCTTTAAACTTCTGTTTTATCTTATTTAGATATAGATCTAGAGAGGGGATATAAGTCTTAACCTTTAGTTAGGTAATAGGCATAGCCTTAAACACACTAGCTATAATTTAAAGGTAGGTTAATTAGTCTATTATAAAGCTTTTAACTACTCCTTTTAGTTTTCTACTCTTCTTAGTTAGGGTATAGTAAGCGCTTACCCTATAGGTAAGGATAGGCTAGACTACCTATATATATAAGAGTTAGGCATCTCTAAAGCTATAACCCTAGGCTAATGCTACTAGTAAGGAGAGTGTAAGCTACTGCTAGGCTAGTTTGCCTTTTAGGATATTCTTATAAGTGCTTTAATTAAGTTTCCTATTAACCTAAACTCTAAGGAACCTATATAACTTTATAGGCGCTATCTTTTTATACTAAGTTAGACCCTAGCCTATAGGGGTTAGTATGCTTTACTAAAGTATATAAGTTTAGTCTTTACTTATAAGGCACTAATCGTTAGGTAAGACGTGGCACCCACAGTGGCGCACGTAGTCATTGATGCACGTCGCTAGGAGAGGCTGTGAGGGTGTGGCATGCAGAGCGATAGGTCTTAAGTGATTGTAAGGTGCAATGTTAGCAACAGCTAACATTAGCGGATCTTTTGGTCTAGTGGCTTACCTCACATACCTTTAGGGTTATGATATTAATATTAGCTATCACAGGTCTTCTAGTTGTAATAGTCTTAGGTTTAAGTCCTAGCAGTGGTCTTACGATTCCTAGGTGAGTAGCTTACGTTAGGCTTACAGGGTAGGTTTAGCTAGGCTCACTATAGTAATATAGTTTGCTTATGTTATCCTAGTCCTTAGGGGTTTGTAATCACTGATTTCTAAAGGGCCTTAGTAACCGGGCCTAGCCCCTAGTGGCTTATAGCTTAAGGGCAAGCCATTCTAAGGGGGATAATTGTAAGGCACTAATCGTTAGGTAAGACGTGGCACCCACAGTGGCGCACGTAGTCATTAATACACGTCGCTAGGAGAGGCTGTGAGGGTGTGGCATGCAGAGCGATAGGTCTTAAGTGATTGTAAGGTGCAATGTTAGCGACAGCTAACATTGGCGGATCTTTTGGTCTAGTGGCTTACCTCACACACCTTTGGGGTTATGACATTACTAGGTTAAACTTTACTCCTACTTCTTTTGCTTATTTTTATATACTTTTTATATAGCTTTAAGTCTCTTTTAGGTTTATATAGTGTTCTTTCTAAACGCTACTATATTTATATTATCTATAAATCCTATTACTACTATACCTAGGATAGCTTAGAGATATATATAGAGCTTTGCTAAGTAAAGTAAGAAGAGGATTAGTAAGAGGGTAAGCCTTATAAGGTGCTTACCTTTATCTAGAAGGGTCTTAAGAGTTTACTATTAAAGCTAAGCTAGCTTATTCTATTTATAAGGAAGCTATATATTATAGCTATTAGCTAGTGTAGTATACCTATTTAGATTAAAATATAAATTAGGTATAGGTAGCTAACTCTATTAAATATAGATAAGATATCTATCTATGCTAATAAGGTAATACTACCTTTGCCCTAGGCCTCTCTTATATATTCTATAAGGACTTTAATTATAGTTTCTATTAATCTATTTACCCTATTTCCTATTTATAGCTTAGGAGAAGGCCCTTAGCCTTAGTAAAGGCTATAAGCTACCTTATAATTACTACTTCTATAATCTTTCTTACTATATTTAGTAGTAAGATAGGTCTTTATATATTAGCCCTTCTTATCTCCTTAGTGGTTTTTCCTAGCTTCCTAATTACTATTACTTATATAGTTTAGAACTATACTAGAAAATATCTTACTTTAAGGATAGTATTTAGTAAGCATACTATAGTTTCTTTAGCTAGTTTATTATAGGCCTTAATAAGGCCTACTAGGAGTTTATTATCTCCTAGGGCTTTCTAGCTAGCTATATCTAATAGGATATTTCTAATATCTCTTACTCTAAACTATTCTTTATTTAAAACTAGTGTATTATTAAGCTTTAGGAAGGAGAGGTCTAGGATATAGGAGAGGTTTACTATAGGCTTAGGGAAAACCTTTATATAAGTATACTTACCTTATTCTTATAGGTAGTAGCTAGGTTAAGGTTATTATTAGTTCTTTTTAGGTCTAGGAGTCTAGGAAGCTCTAGGGGGCCTAGCTTTAGAGCTAGGCCTATCTCTCTAGTCTCTAAACTCTACTATCCTTTTCCTATATATTAGCTTTTTATAGGGCTTCTCTCTATATATTCTTTTTTCTTCCCTAACTATTTATTCCTAGTTATTATTTACCTTAGAGAAGGCTTACTAGTTTACTTTAGTTTTCTAGCGCCTCTATTATCTCTTAGCTTATCTAGCTTTAGTAACTACCTCTTTTATTCTCCTTAACCACTATACCTCTAGGCTAGGGAGTCCTTAGCGCTTTTATAAGGCTACTAGTTTTGCTATCTATTAGAGGTTTATAATAAGCTATATTATATATATATTAATTCCTTCCTTATCTTTTAGGTCTAGTGTGTTTTTGCTTAGAGTTACACTATTACTTTTGCTTTTGCCTATAGTTTATTTATTATAGTCTAGGTATATTTAAGGGTAGGTAAGGTGCCTTCTTACTCCTTAGTAAAGATACTAATTAGCTATAGAATATAGTTAAAGCCTATAAGGTCTTCTATGCTATTATAGTAAACTTAGATATCTAGAGTTACCTATACTAGATTTATAATACTATCTCTATCTTCTCTATATTATCTTATAGGTTCCCCTTAGGGCATTACTAGACTAAGCCTTTACTAGCTTATAAGGTCTAGTAGTTCCTTTACTCCTCTAGTTATTCTATCTAAGCTATTCTAAAGGGGGTATTTTTAGTTAAAGTCTCCTATAAAAATGCTTTAGCTATAGGGCTCTTCTATATTAAAAGTGTAAATAGGTATATTCTAGTTATCTATATATCCTTCTAAGTAAAGAGAGTAAATATTTATACCTTTTATCTTTACTAGTAACTAGTTAGGTCCTCCCTAGGCTATCTATAACCCTATATTATGCTTCTTATTTATATATACTATATTCTATCCCTTATAGTATACTAGTTAGAATTAGGTAAGGCCTAGTGCTAGGGGCTATAGGTGCCTTATGTGTTCTTACTCTTAGATTACTATTATATCTATGTTAGTTTAGTATTAGAGCGCTATATATATTAGGCTATCCTTCTTATTTATATTCTAAAAGAGGACTTATAATATTACTATGTTAATTAAGGGGTGGTAGGTCTTTACTATCTTACGCTAGCTCTATTCTAGCCCTGTTTTAAGATATATATTATATAATACTCCTTACCCTAGGCTATTTAGCACTCCTTTCTATATTTATAGGGTATTCCCTTTTCCTACCTATTATAATAATAAGTACTATAGCTATGCTAATTCCCTTATAGGGTAGTATTAGGCTTCTATCTAGGAGTTACTAGTAAATTATAATAGTTACTTTAGGTAGCCTACTTTTACTATATTTTACTTCTCTTTTAGGATAGGGTAGTCCCTTAATTACGCTAGGTATAAGCTAGAATATAAGATATAGTTTTTCTTTAGTTATTTGCTAATTATTAGGTATAATATTTCTTCTTCCTTATATTAGCTAGCTTTATATTTGCTATACCTTAGGGCTGCCTTATAGAACTTTATAATATAGCTAGTTTAGAAGTAGTTATAGTATTATTAGGGTTATAGGGTCTTATTATATAGTTTAGTTTAGAATAGCTTTGCTTTAAAGACTATTTTATCTTAGTATATCTTATTAGTATCTTTTACTTCTACTAGTCCTAGGATTAGGTAGTATACTATGCGTTTTCTGCTTAGGGGCGCCTTATAGTTACCTTAATTATATTTACTTTATTTACTTTTCTAATCTTAGTTATAAGGTTCTTAATAGATATATACTTTATTAGGAATCCCTTAACTATAATACTAAGTATATAGTAGTAAAGGGCTGCTTCTAGACTAAATACTTTAGTAATCTATTTTTAGTTCTCTTTATATTAGGCTATGTTTCCTTTAAAGGTAATAATTATATCTTTACTAGGGAGTCTTCTAGCTACTATAGCTATAGTTTAGCTAGTAGCTCTATTTACTATAGTTATTATATCTTTAGCGCCTTAGGATTAAAGCGTTTTCTAAATTATATTACCTTTAATAAGTACTTCTCTATATTATTTACCTAGGACCTATAAGGGAGGGTTTTATTATTTAGCCTTCTTAGTGCTAGTCTAGCTATAATGCTTACCTAGGTTAATATATTAGTTCCTTTAGCTTCTTCCTAATAGCCTTCTTAAGGGTTACTTTAAGGGCTTCCTTAGTAGTGTAAATATTATTATTATTATTACTACTATTATTATTTATAGCTCTTATTATAGCGTAGGTATGGTTCACTACCTAGTAGGCTATAGCCTTTATAATACTCTAAACTTAGGAAACTTTATTACTAGGGATAAGACTAGTAATCTTATTATAGAATTTTATGTTATCTAGGTGCTTAAATTATATCTAATCTATTATTAGGTTATCCTTACGTCTATAGGCATTAAATTACCCTATTCCTTCGTTTAGGTAGTGGTAGCTCTATGCTAGCCTCCTTTCTCTAGCGTTAATTACTATTAGCATCTTACCCTTATACTTACCTCTAGCTCTATTATAATGTAATATTATAGGAGGGAGTAAACAGAGGTAAGGAATTTGAATATTAATATGGTTTGTATTTTAGAGGCGATTCCAGACCTTTAGATCGGTGTGGAAAAAGTATCAAAGGTTTTGGTAATATTATATAATAACTTTAAGTATAAAAGCAAAGCTCTTTACCCTAAATTATAGTATAAAAGCGTATATCTCTAGGGAGGTTACTTTATAATATTAAGGTCTATATACTATTACTTTTTATTATCTAGTATAATAATAAGTAGATAATCTAAATTATAGAGTATATAAAGGAAGGCTTTAGACTAGCCTTAAGTACCTTAATATAAATTAAATATGGATTTAAGAGTAATATGCAAAGGGTAATATTAAGGTTAATTAGTTAAAGACCTCTAAGATACTTATAAATAGCTTTATAAAGCCTTTATTAGGTTAAATATATAGGGATTTCTGCCACTAGATTAGCTTATGTGAGATCCTATGTAACTATAACACTAGAAATTCGTTATAATTATTTCCTATACTAATAAACTCTAGCTTTAATAGATATCTTAGCTAGGGAGGGTATATTAGGAAGAGCTCCTAGAGCATTAGATATGTGAATACGGCCTGCGCATTAACTAGGATAAAACCCTTAATAAGATAATAGTGGAGATAATATATTAGAAGTACCTCTATAGGCTAGTTATTACTATAGCGCACTGTGTACCCTTTAGGTACAAAAGTTAGGTGCTGTCTGCACCTCTGATTAATCGAATGGAACCTTTCTATTAGCTACACCGACCCCTACCTTTGACAACATTTAATATGCGCCTTGGCGGTTCTTGTCCTAGCTGTTCTTGAAACTACACATTCTTCAAGTATAGCATTGCTTATCAACACGAGCTGAAATACGTATAGGTTGTGCAAGGTGCTTGCAGCCGTGCCCATCCACGAACTTCCACTTGTTACAAGTATTCGCTTTGTTGATTTGAACAGAACATGCTCCTACTACATTCCAGGTCCACTGGTCTCCATCGTGAGGCCAAGACTGAGTAATGTCGTTGTGAAGATTTTTGCTATATAAGTTATCAGCCAAACTCTCGCGAAGCAGATCATGCTCTACCTACAAGTTCAAACAACAATCTTTATCGACATGTACAGCTGCTCCAGAAGCAGCGAGTGCCAGAGCCGCAAGCGATGCGTAGAGCTTCATGCTTGATCAAGGAATGAGTTTTGGCAAGTATATTGTGTGAAGAAAAGATTGGGTTGCATGGAGATGAATTCCAAAAGTAGAGGCAGATAGCTCAAGTTTATATATGAAATGCCAAGCCATGCTGGCTCTGGGCTAGAATATAATTCTACACGTGTGTTTAGCTTGGGCAGCTGGATATACATAGGGACTCCTACGGAGTAGACGGTTCCAATTCAGCCTAAACCCCCCTCCCTCCCCACACTCGTTGTCAAAGGTAGGGGTCGGTGTAGCTAATGGAAAAGGTTCGATTCTAGTCAATTAGAGGTGCAGACAGCACCTGACTTTTGTACCTAAAGGGTACATAGTGCGCTATAGTAATAACTAGTTTACAGAGGTACTTCTAATATATTATCTCTACTGTTATCTTATTAAGGGTTTTATCCTAGTTAATACGCAGGCTATATCCATATATCTAATGCTCTAGGAGCTCTCCCTAACACACCCCCTAGCTAAGATATATATTAAAGCTAGAATTTATTAGTATAAGAAGCAATTATAACGAATTTCTAATGTTATAGTTATAAGGGATCTTACGTAAGCTAATCTAGTAGTAGAAATCCCTATGTATTTAACCTAATAGAGGCTTTATAAAGCTATCTATAGGTATCTTAAAGGTCTTTAACTAATTAACCTTAATATTACCCTTTGTATATTACTCTTAAATCCATATTTAATTTATATTAAGGTACTTAAGGCTAGTCTAAAGCCTTCCTTCTATATACTCTATAATTTAGATTATCTACTTATTATTATACTAGATAATAGAAAGTGGTAGTATATAGACCTTAATATTATAAAGTAACCTCCCTAGAGATATACGCTCTTTTACACTATAATTTAGGGTAAAGAGCTTTGCTTCTATGCTTAAAGTTATTATATAATATTACCTACCTAACTTCTAATTAATTATAGCGCTATATATAATAAAAACATAGCCTTACGTTAATCTATAAGTATTAGGGTTATTACTAAGGGAAGTATTAGTGCTAGAAAATAGGGTATTAAAGCTATCCGCGCCTAAGTAGCGAATGCAAAGCTTCTTTATGTTCTAAGCATATAAAATAGCTCCTTTAATAAGCTTAATATGCTTTACTAATAGATTTATTATAAAAGAGGCTAGCTTTAATGCTATAAATACTACATTAGGTCTTCCTATAATGCAAAGATACACTAAGGAGCTAATAACTACTCTATAATAATTAATCTCTTTATTAGAAGCTTTACTAGTATTAGCAAGGATTATAGCTATAGGAAGAGGAGTAGAGGTTAAGCTCTTTAGATTATTATTAATAATATTAGGAATGAATTTCTAAGCGATCTTTTAAATGTATAATTCCTATAATAACTATATCTCTTTAGTATTACGGTTTCTAATAATTTTAATGCCTAGGAACCACTTTAATTTGCCTTAGTCCTTAATATCTAGGCCGTTTATTAGTTACTTATATAATTCTTTAAATTCTGCTTTAGATCCATTAGGGTAAAGCATTATAATATTATTTACATAGAAAAACAGGATAAAATCATCTTTTATAAAGATACATAGGTCTTCTTTCCCTTATATAAAGCCTAGATTTAAGAGAAATCTTATTAAATAAAGGAACTATTATTCAGAAGCTTCTCGTAGCCTATATAACGCTCTTATTATCTTTTAGAGATTACCTTTTATATTTATACCCTCTAAAGGCTTATAAAAGATAGGTTCTTCTAGTTCTATATATAGAAAGGCATTTTAAATATTATATTATTAGGTATTAAGATTATTAGCATAGTAAACTATAAGTAGTATATGTAAAGATTATAAAGTAAGCATTATAGTGTAGTTATTAAGGTTATCCTTTAGTTATTAGTTACCTTAAATAACTATTCTAGCTTTAAACTCTATTACTACTCCTTTCTTATTAGTCTTATATTTAAAGACCTAGCTAAGGTCTATAATTTCCTTATAGAGTTCTAGATTAAGGGATTTATCTAGTATGTCTTCCTAGTAATTTAGGGATAGGAGCTTTAAAAGCTCTTTTATAATTGCTTCCTTCTAGCGGTTATAATAGGGTAAAGCTATAGCTTATTAATAATAGGCAGGTTCTAGAGGTATATCTTTAATCTATAAACTATATTAAGTGCCTTATAATGCTATAGAAAAGGTATAAGAAAACTATACTTACCTAGCTTTATATATTTCCTTTCTTTAGCGTTTTCTAGTAATAATATTATCTAGATTAATGCTATTATCCTAGGGATAATAATTCTCTACTTCTTTACTACCTTCGCTAGTAATTTCGCTAGTCTCTATGGTAGTCTCTATGTGTTTAATTATTATATTACGCATAAATTTATTAATTTTATAATATAGCGTATTATTACCTTATATCCTAAGCTCTTTATTCTCTATAGTAACCAGTGCCTTATAAGAAGAGTTAGGAGGGGTTAAAAGTGCACTAGAAAGGTTATCTTTTCCCCTATTATATAAGGTAGTGTTTCTACTTTAAACTATTTATTTTCTCCTTCTATAGTTAAAGGCATAGGAGGGTAATCCTTCTCTTCTAATTCTAATCTAATAAGGTCTTAACTGATTTCCTTGTTAATATTATTAGCTTTAAGCTCTTTAAGTAGCGTAATTATTAATATCTTTTCCTTTTAAGCTAATTCTAGCTTTTCTTCTGGTTTAAAGAAGGAATTCTTATTAAATTAAACACATGCTAATATAATAACTTTATGATTATAAAGCAAAGGCACCTAAATAATATATTAGGACTTACCTCTATAACTAATAAGGTACCTAATATAAGCTTTTGCTCTAACTATAGGATCGCGTTATGCGATTTAACATGCTCTAGAGCCTTTATTATTATAGGAAAGCCTTATATCTATAGGCTTATAGATATGCAATTAAGGGCTTCTAGACCTCTGCTATCTATGAATAGGCTAGAACCGTTTTCCTAGCCTAATTCCACTATAGCTTATAAGGTATAATCTAGGTTCTGTAATGCTTAAAAGGCGTTTAATTTAATAGATAAACCGCGGTATTAAAGACCTTATTATTAAGATCTATTAGAAGCTAAGCCTCTAGGCTTAATATATAAGCTTTTACTTAACCACCCCCTAGATCTCTTTGCCTTTCTATTCTAGCTAGGTATTAAGGGAGCTAAATTATAGACTATAATACCTATAAGGGCTATCTTATCTTTTATTTGCTCTATGAAGAGGGCTTTTTAATATTACTGTGTAGAAAGCGTAGTTAAACCCTAAATTAAGTGCTTAGGAACGCTATTATTATACAAAAGCTATTACGAATGCTATCCTTTGTTTTAAAGGAATAAAAGAACCTTATTAAGGTTATAAGGCATGTAAAAACACACCAATACCTATTACCATTCTAATAAGAAGAGTTATAGTAATCTAGATTAATAGAAAGCCTATAACCTAGCCCTTATATATTATTTACGCTAGCTAGCTCTATGTAGGGCTAGTACTAGTACTCCTGCTGCTTTGTTAAAAAGGAAAACCCTAAAATAGGAAGAAAACCCCTTATATCTATATTTAGGCTAATGCTAACCCTACACTAGGCCTACGTTACGTTATATATAGCCTATTATAGGTATTTATTACTAGCTTATACTAGCCTTATCCTAATAAGAAAAAAAGGAAAAGAAAGAAGGAAAGAAAATCCCTAGTTTTAGGCCTTACCTAGCTCTATCCTAGGTTTACTCTAGCATTACTCTAGGCCTCTTATACTATCTTATAGTATACTAGATTTAGTTTTATAGTAATAATTTACCTCTTTTTACTTTTTAGCTAGCTTTTCTATAGCCTTACTTTTTAGCTCTCTTTAGCCTAGGTTTAGCTTATTAGTTTAGGGAAGTTAAAGTACCTAATATTATTTATTTTCTATAGTAAGGGTATAGGTTTAGTTTAATTCCTAGCTATTTCTAGACCTAGGTCTCCTAGGTATTATTTAACTAGATTTTTATCTTATATTCTTCTTTCTTTATTAATATCTATAATTTAGCCCCTCCTCCCTATATAAGTATAAGAAGGGTTCCTTCTCCCTAAAGGGGTCTTTCTTTTTCTCTTTTTATTAAACTTCCTATAGGTTCTTTTCTTTTTAGAGCTACCTAAGGCACTCCTAGGCTAGTATTAGCCTAAATACTAATATTACTATAGATCTATTAAGTTATCTAATAAAATAGCGCTAGCTACTATAAGTACTCTTATATTCTATGCTTATCTAGCTTTAATCTACCTAGGAAAACTCTAAAAATAAGTAATATCCTTAAAAGTCTTTAACTAAGAAATAGCTTAAGTAAGCTATAGCTAAGGATTTAAAGGTATAACCCTCTAGCCTTAGCCTACCTCTATTCTAATACTAATTTACTATAGTTAAGGGATTCCTATATATATTATTTACGCTAGCTAGCTCTATGTAGGGCTAGTACTAGTACTCCTACTGCTTTGTCAAAAGGGAAAACCCTTGAATAGGAAGAAAACCCCTTACATCTATACTCGGGCTAACGCTAACCCTGCACCAGGCCTGCGTCGCGTTGTTTGTGGCCTATCGTGGGTGTTTGTTACTAGCTTGCGCTAGCCTTATCCCAATGAAAAGGAAAGAAAAGAAAGAAAAGGGAAAATCCGGGTTCCAAACCCTACCTGGCTCTGTCCCGGGTTAAGGGATTCCTATAGGATCTAATATATCTCTTATAAATTTTAATTAATTAACTACCCTAGGCACTAGTGCTATAATATTACTAGTAAGTTAAATCTATCCTAGCTTAAAAGTAAGGCTAACTATTTTATATAGGGCTAGCTACTAATGCCTATTTTAACTACTAGGTTTATAACTATAAATATTTAAAGGTAGTTAGTACCTCTATTCTAGGCTAGATCTAGTGCTAATTTACTCTTAGCCTAACTTAAGTAATTAATAAAATAAGCACTAGTAGCTAGTAAAAGTTTAAGTAGCTATAGTTACTAGGGGTAATATAAGTACTACTATTTTAGTTTAATATTAAGTCTAGTCTAGGTCTAATAGTTCTATAGGTCTTAGATAACTATTAGAATTATATAAAGAAGCTTTATACTAGTAATTAAAGTAAGAAGAAGTATAGTGCCTTAGCTATAGGCCTAGGCTAGTCTAGCGCTAGTAGAGAATAATATAATAAGGTTATCTTTTAGCTATAGCACTTAGACGCTTACGCTATAGAGATAAACTATCTCCTAGCTATAGCCTTACTTACTAAGGGGTAGGCTAAGGTAATAGAGGAGTAATTCTAGTTCTAGAGAAGAAGTAATTAGTTAGGTAAATATAGCTTAGTAAAAGGGTAGAGGTAAACTAGTAAGGTTTACAATACCTAGTATTATATATTTGAAATTAATCTAATAATAGTTCTAGAATTATAATTCTTTAGCTAGCTTACTACTAGCTCTAAACTATATAATCTTATATCTTTCCCTAGTTATTTACTATATTTATATCTTAGCTATTAGTCCTAGCACGCTAGAAGTGCCCTAGCTCTAGCTCCTTCTCTTTACTATATATATTAGCTACTAGTTCTTATACTAATAAGTAATATTAGAGTTATTTTATACTAAGGAACTATTTAGCTATTACTCTTACCTTTAGGGGTAGTTTAGAGCTAGCCTTACCTCCTATATATCTCTAGGCTAGCATAATTAAAAGCATTAGTAATTATATTTAGGGTAGTTAACTATAATATAATATTAGTCTTTAACTACTTTACTATAGCTATATAGTAGTAAGTTTACCCTAGGGATACCTCTCTAGAAGAGGAACTTATTAAGACTAATCTTTCCTATATATAGTTAGACTATAGTTAAGGAAATATATTTTTCTAGGCCTATATAGAATCTTTAGATTTCCTTTAGGTTATAAGTTAGTAATTAGTCCTTAGTTAGTTCTCTTATAAGCCTATGCTACCCTAGATATTCTTTACTATACTATATATATATTATTTACGCTAGCTAGCTCTATGTAGGGCTAGTGCTAGTACTCCTGCTGCTTCATCAAAAGGGAAAACCCTTGAATAGGAAGAAAAACCCCTTACATCTATGTTTAGGCTAACGCTAACCCTACACCAGGCCTGCGTTGCGTTATGTATAGCCTATTATAGGTGTTTATTACTAGCTTACACTAGCCTTATCCTAATAAGAAAAGAAAGAAGAAAGGAAAAAGGAAAATCCTAGGTTCTAAGCCCTGCCTAGCTCTGTCCTAGGTTTGCTCTAGCACTGCTCTAGGCCTATTATACTATCTTATAGTATGCTAGATTTAGCTTTGCGGTAGTAATTCACTTCTCTTTTACTTTTAGCTAGCTCTTTATAGCCTTACTTTTTAGCCTTCTCTAGCCTAGGTCTAGCTTATTAGTCTAGGGAAGTTAGAGCACCTAATATTATTTATCTTCTATAGTAAGGGTGTAGGTTTAGTTTAATTCCTAGCTATTTTTAGGCCTAGGTCTCTTAGGCATTAATTAACTAGATTCTTATCTTATATTCTTCTTTCTTTATTAATATCTATAATTTAGCCCCCTATATAAGTATAAGAAGGGTTTCTCCCCTAGAGGGGTTTTCCTTTTTCCTCTTTTTTATTAAACTTCCTATAGATTCTTTTCTTCCTTAGAGCTACCTAAGGCACTCCTAGGCTAGTGTTAGCCTAAATGCTAATGTTACTGTAAATCTATTAAGTTATTTAATAAAATAGCGCTAGCAGCTATAAGTACTCCTATATCCTATGCTATTCTAGCTCTAATCCGCCTAGGAAACTCCTAAGAATAATTACTACCCTTAGAAGTTATTAACTAAGAAGTAACTTAAGTAAGCTATAGCTAAAGATCTTAAGGTATAACCCCTACTACCCTTACACTAAGTTTACTCTAAGTCTAACCTATAATAGTTAGGGATTCTTATAGGATTTAATATGTTTCCTATAAGTCTTAGTCTATTAACTATTCTAGGTATTAATACTATAATATTACTAGTAAGTTAACTCTATTCCGGTTTAGAGGTAGGGCTAATTATTTTACATAGGGCTTACTATTAATACCTATTTTAATTATTAGGTTTAAAACTATAGTTACTTAAAGGTAAGTAGTTAGCGCCTCTCTCCTAGGCCTAGTCCTATGCTAATTTACTCTTAGCCTAATTTAACTAGTTAGCGAAATAAGCACTAGTAGTTAGTTAAGGTCTAGGTAGCTATAGTTACTAGGGGTAATATAAGTACTACTATACTAGTTTGCTATTAGTTCTAGTCTAGGTCTAATAGTTCTCTAAGTCCTAGATAATTATTAGGATTACATTAAGAAGCTCTATACTAGGAATTAGAGTAAAAAGAAGCAGAGTGCTTCTATAGTAAGTCTAGGCTAGTCTAGTACTAGGGAGATTAGCATAATAAGGTTATCTTTTAGTTACAGCGCCTAGATGCCTACGCTATAAAGATAAACCATCTCCTAGCTATAGCTTTGCTTGCTAAGGGGTAGGCAAAGGTAATAGAGGGGGTAATTCTAGTCCTAGAGGAGGAATAAATAGTTAGGTAGTTATAGCTTAGTAAAGGGTAGGGGCAGACTAGTAGGGATTTTAATACCTAGCGTTTTTAATAGTTAAGATTAATCTAATAATAGTTCTAGAATTATAATCCTATAGCTAGCCTACTACTAGTTCTAAACCGCGTAGTCCTACGCCTCTCCCTAGTTATCTATTATATCTGTATCCTAGTTATTAGTCCTAGTATAGCAAAAGCACCCTAGCTTTAGCTCTTCCTCCCTCCTATATATATTAGCTACTAGTTCCTATGCTAATAAGTAGTATTAGAGTTGTTTTATGCTAAGGAACTATTTAGCTATAGCTCTTGCCTTTAGGGAGTAGTTTAGGGCTAGCCTTACCTCCTATATGTCTCTAGGCTATTATAATTAGGGGCGTTAGTAATTATATTTAGGGTAGTTAACTATAATATAATATTAGTCCTTAACTGCTTTACTATAGCTATATAGGGGCGAGTTTACCCTAGGGATACCTCTTTAGAAGAGGAATTTGTTAAGGCTAATCTTTCCTATATATAGTTAGACTATAGTTAAGGAGATATATTTTTCTAGTCCTATATAGAATCTTTAGATTTCCTTTAGGTTATAAGTTAGCGGTTAGTTCTTAGTTAGCTCTCTTATAAGCCTATGCTACCTTAGGCATTCCCTACTATGCTATTTGTCCTAGCGTTATCTCTATTCCTTATGTAATTCTACTACTAGCTTATTATTCCTAAGGGGGTCTTAGTCTATGCTATAGTACTATCTATACTAAGTTAGTAGTAGCTTAGATTATTATAGTTATTTCACTCTCTATAATTCTCTCTTTAAACTTCTGTTTTATCTTGTTTAGATATAGATCTAGGGAGGGGATATAAGTCTTAACCTCTAGTTAAGCAATAGGCATAGCCTTAAATGCGCTAGCTATAATTTAGAGGCAGGTTAATTAGTCTATTATAAAGCTTTTAACTACTCCTCTTAGTTTTCTACCCTTCTTAGTTAGGGTATAGTAGGTGCTTACCCTATAGGCAAGGATAGGCTAGACTACCTATGTGTATAGGAGTTAGGTATCTCTAAAGCTATAACCCTAGGCTAATACCACTAGTAAGGAGAGTGTAAGCTACTACTAGGCTAGTTTGCCTTTTAGGATATTCTTATAAGCGCTTTAATTAAGTTTCCTATTAACCTAGACTCTAAGGAACCTATATAACTCTATAGGCGCTATCTCTTTTACACTAAGTTAGACCCTAGCCTATAGGGGTTAGTGTGCTTTGCTAAAGTGTATAAGTTTAGTCTTTACTAGGTTAAACTTTACCCTGCTTTTTTGCCTATTTTTTATATACTTTTTACGTAGCTTTAAGCCTTTTCTAGGTTTATATAATATTCTTTCTAAATACTGCTATGTTTATATTATTTATAAATCCTATTACTACTATACCTAGGATAGCTTAGAGGTATATGTAAAGCTTTACTAAGTAAAGTAAGAAGAGGATTAGTAAGAGGGTAAGCCTTATAGGGTGCTTACCTTTATTTAAAAGGGTCTTAAGAGTTTACTATTAAAGCTAAGCTAGCTTATTCTATCTATAAGGAAGCTATATATTATAGCTATTAGCTAGCGTAGTATGCCTATTTAGATTAAAATATAAATTAGGTATAGGTGGCTAACTCTATTAAATATAAACAAGATATCTATTTACGCTAATAAGGCAATACTGCCTTTACCCTAGGCCTCTCTTATATATTCTATAAGGACTCTAATTATGGTTTTTATTAATCTATTTACCCTATTTCCTATTTATAGCTTAGGGAGAAGGCCCTTAGCCTTAGCAAAGGCTATAAGCTACCTTATAATTATTACTTTTATAATCTTACTTACTATATTTAGTAGTAAGATAGGTCTCTATATATTAGCTCTTCTTATCTTCTTAGTGGTTTTTCCTAGCTTCCTAATTACTACTACTTATATAGCTTAGAACTATACTAGAAAATATCTTACTTTAAGGATAGTGTTTAGCAAGCATACTATAGCTTCTTTAGCTAGTTTATTATAGGCCTTAATAAGGCCCGCTAGGAGCTTATTATCTCCTAGGGCTTTCTAGCTAGCTATATCTAATAGGATATTTCTAATATCTCCTACTCTAAACTATTCTTTATCTAGGACTAGTGTGTTATTAAGCTCTAGGAAGGAGAGGTTTAGGATATAGGAAAGGTCTGCTATAGGCTTAGGGAAGAACCTTTATATAAGTGTACTTACCTTATCCTTATAGGTAGTAGCTAGGTTAGGGTTATTATTAGTTCTTTCTAGGTCTAGGAGTCTAGAGAGCTCTAGGGGGCCTAGCTTTAAAGCTAGGCTTATCTCTCTAGTCTCTAAACTCCGCTATCCTTTTCCTATATATTAGCTTTTTATAAGGCTTCTCTTTACGTATTCCTTTTTCTTCCCTAACTATCTATTTCTAGTTATTATTTACCTTAGAGAAGGCTTGCTAGTTTACTTTAGTCTTTTAGCGCCTCTATTATCTCTTAGCTTATTTAGCTTTAGTAACTACCTCTTTTATTCTCCTTAACTACTATACCTTTAGGCTAGGGAGTCCTTAGCGCTTTTATAGGGCTACTAGTTTTACTATCTATTAGAGGTTTATAATAAGCTATATTATATATATATTAATTCCTTCCTTATCTTTTAGGTCTAGCGTTTTTTACTTAGAGTTACACTACTACTTTTGCTTTTGCCTATAGTCTATTTATTATAGTCTAGGTATGTTTAAGGGTAGGTAGGGTGCCTTCTTACTCCTTAGTAAAGATGCTAATTAGCTATAGAATATAGTTAGAGCCTATAAGGTCTTTTACGCTATTATAGTAAACTTAGATATTTAGAGTTACCTATACTAGGTCTATAGTGCTATCTCTATCTTCTCTATATTATCTTATAGGTTCCCCTTAGGGCATTACTAGACTAAGCCTTTACTAGCTTATAAGGTCTAGTAGTTCCTTTACTCCTCTAGTTATTCTATCTAAGCTATCCTAGAGAGAGTGTTTTTAGTTAAAGTCTCCTATAAAAACACTTTAGCTATAGGGCTTTTCTATATTAAAGGTATAGATAGGTATATTCTAGTTATCTATATATCCTTCTAAGTAAAGGGAGTAGATATTTATGCCTTTTATCTCTACTAGTAACTAGTTAGGTCCTTCCTAGGCTATCTATAACCCTATATTATGCTTCTTATTTATATATACTGTATTTTATCCCTTATAGTGTGCTAGTTAGAATTAGGCAAGGCCTAGTGCTAGGGCTATAGGTACCTTATGTATTCCTACTCTTAGATTACTATTATGTCTATGTTAGTTTAGTGTTAAAGCGCTATATATATTAGGCTATCCTTCTTATTTATATTCTAAAAGAGGACTTATAATATTATTATATTAATTAGGGGTGGTAGGTCTTTGCTATCTTATACTAGCTCTATTCTAGCCCTATTTTAAGACATATATTATATAATACTCCTTACCCTAGGCTATTTAGCACTTCTCTCTATATTTATTAGGTATCCCCTTTTCTACCTACTATAATAATAGGTGCTATAGCTATGCTAGTTCCCTTATAGAGTAGTATTAGGCTTCTATTTAGGAGTTACTAGTAAATTATAATAGTTACTCTAAGTAGCTTACTTTTACTATATTTTACTTCTCTTTTAGGATAGAGCAGTCCCTTAACCACGCTAGGTATAGGCTAGAATATAAGATATAGTTTTCCTTTAGTTATTTACTAATTATTAGGTATAATATTTCTCCTTTCTTATATTAGCTAGCTCTATACCTACTATACCTTAGGGCTACCTTATAGAACTTTATAATATAGCTAGTTTAGAAGTAGTTATAGTATTATTAGGGTTATAAGGTCTTATTATATAGTTTAGTCTAGAATAGCTTTACTTTAAAGACTATTCTATCTTAGTATATCTTATTAGTATCTTTTACTTCTACTAGTCCTAGGATTAAGGTAGTGTGTTATATGTTTTCTACTTAGGGGTGCCTTATAGTTACCTTAATTATATTTACTTTATTTGCTTTTTTAATCTTAGTTATAAGGTTCTTAATAAATATATGCTTTATTAGGAATCCCTTAACTATAATACTAAGTACGTAGTAGTAAAGGGCTACTTCTAGACTAAATGCTTTAGTAATCTATTTTTAGTCCTCTTTATATTAGGCTACGTTTCCTTTAAAGGTAATAATTATATCTCTACTAGGGAGTCTTCTAGTTACTATAGCTATAGTTTAGCTAGTAGCTTTATTTACTATAGTTATTATATCTTTAGTGCCTTAGGATTAAAGCGTTTCCTAAATTATATTACCTTTAATAAGTACTTCTCTATATTATTTACCTAGGACCTATAAGGGGGTTTTATTATTAAGCCTTCTTAGTGCTAGTCTAGCTATAATGCTTACCTAGGTTAGTGTATTAGTTCCTTTAGCTTCTTCCTTAATAGCCTCCTTAAGGGTTACTTTAAGGGCTTCTTTAGTAGTATAAATATTATTATTATTATTACTACTATTATTATTTATAGCTCTTATTTTAGTATAGGCATGGTTTGCTGCCTAGCAAGCTATAGCCTTTATAATGCTCTAAACTTAGGAGACTTTATTGCTAGGGATAAGGCTAGTAATCTTATTATAGAATTTCGTGTTATCTAGGTGCTTAAATTATATCTAATCTATTGTTAGGTTATCTTTATGTCTATAGGCGTTAAATTGCCTTATTCCTATGTTTAGGTAGTGATAGCTCTATACTAGCCCCTTTCTCTAGTATTAATTACTATTAGTATCTTACCCTTATACCTGCCTCTAGCTCTATTGCGATGTGATATTGTAGGAGGGGGTAAATGGAGGTAAGGAATTTAAATATTAATGTGGTTTGTATTTTAGAGGCGATTCCGGACCTTTAGATCGGTGCGGAAAAAGTATCAAAGGTAATTCTTTACTATACTATTTATCCTAGTATTATCTCTATTCCTTATATAATTCTACTACTAGCTTATTACTCCTAGGGGGTCTTTATTTATAATATAATACTAACTATACTAAGTTAGTAGTGGTTTAGATTATTATAGCTATTTTACTCTCTATAATTCTCTCTTTAAACTTCTATTTTATCTTATTTAGATATAGATTTAGGGAGGGGATATAAGTCTTAACCTTTAGTTAGGCAATAGGTATAGCCTTAAACACACTAGCTATAATTTAGAGGTAAGTTAATTAGTCTATTATAAAGCTTTTAACTATACCTCTTAGTTTTCTACCCTTCTTAGTTAGGGTATAGTAAGCGCTTACCCTATAGGTAAGGATAGGCTAGACTACCTATATATATAGGAGTTAGGTATCTCTAAAGCTATAACCCTAGGCTAATACTACTAATAAGGAGAGTATAAGCTATTACTAAGCTAGTTTACCTTTTAGGATATTCTTATAAGCACTTAAATTAAGTTTCCTATTAACCTAGACTCTAAGAAACCTATATAATTCTATAGGCACTATTTTCTTTATACTAAGTTAAACCCTAGCCTATAGGGGTTAGTATACTTTACTAAAGTATATAAGTTTAGTCTTTACTAGGTTAAACTTTACTCTTACTTTCTTTACCTATTTTTATATACTTTTTATATAGCTTTAAGCCTCTTCTAGGTCTATATAGTATTTTTCTAAACGTTACTATATTTATATTATTTATAAATCCTATTACTACTATACCTAGGATAGCTTAAAGATATATATAGAGCTTTACTAAGTAAAGTAAAAAAGGATTAGTAAGAGGGTAAGCCTTATAGGGTGCTTACCTTTATCTAGAAAGGTCTTAAGAGTTTGCTATTAAAGCTAAGCTAGCTTATTCTATTTATAAGGAAGCTATATATTATAGCTATTAGCTAGTGTAGTATGCCTATTTAGATTAAAATGTAAATTAGATATAGGTAGCTAACTTTATTAAATACAGACAAGATATCTATCTACGCTAATAAGGCAATGCTGCCTCTGCCCTAAGCCTCTCTTACGTATTCTATAAGGACTCTAATTGCGGTTTCTATTAATCTATTTGCCCTATTTCCTATTTATAGCTTAGGAGGAGGCCCTTAGCCTTAGCGAAGGCCGTGAGCCGCCTCGCGATCGCCGCTTCCATGATCTTAACCTAGCCCTTATAGAAGGCCTTTAGGTATAACCTATAATCTCTATTGCTTAGCTTTGCCCGTAGTATAGACCTTATATTCTGCAAGCTTAGGACCTATTAATTTAACCCCTAAAGCTGCGTTCATAAGCTCTATAAATGCGTGTACGCCTAGATAACCGCATTATTAATGCTAAAGCTTTATATCTCCTTTTAAGGCAGTCTTAGTACCCTACTAGTTATAGCGTAGGCCTCTTTTAGCTCTTCTAATAGCTACAATAACACGTAAAGCTTATTAATATTATAGACTCTTACTATAGGCCTTAATCCTTTATATAGGAAGCATTTCTTCTAATTCTAGAAGATCCCTGCCTTTATTAGAATTATCACTAATATAAGATTAATATAAAATTCTAGGATTAGCAGTGCTTTCTCTAGTATAATTATCCTTAGCGTTCTAGATAGCGGATCTATTACTAAGATATACACTAGACCTTTGCCTAAAGCTATATAGATTATACCACTAGCTTTTACCTCTATTATAATAGTATTATTAAATTTAGCTTACTTAAACTAATAAGGGTTATTAAAGATATAAATATTCGCTCTAGAGTTATATAGAACTATATTCCTCTTTAAATCTAAGCTATTAACCGCGTTTAAAGATAAGGTAATGCATTAAGAGCGCCCTATATGTATAAATAATAATACATTAGCTAACTTCTTGCCTAGAGTAATAGCTATAGAGTCATTTATAGGGTTTTATAAGGGTATAATAATATTACTACCGCTCTTCTCCTTTAACTTCTAATTTATAGCTTTTATTTTCTCTTATAGATTCTCTTTTAAATACTTCTTAATATTATCTTTAGAGTTCTTCCTAACTTCCTAGTTCTTAGGAGTAAGGTCTAGCTTATATAAAGCCTTAAATAAATTATAGGATTCCTATTACTTTAAGGTATCTCTAACTATGTAATTTGTATATCTAAGGCACTTAGGCCTCTTTAATTTTATTAAATTATTTAATCCTATTAATTTATTAGTTATAGCTATATTAGTAGCCTTTAGTATGCTTTACAGAGCTTTATAGTCCCTTTTAAACTCTATAATAGCCTTAAGGAAGCTCTAATTTATACTCTTATTAAGCAAATTATTCTATTTCTTCTAAAATAATTTTAATTTACTATAAAGAGGGATTATAAACTTATATAGTATTATCTCCTTAGTTTATTAGGTCTTAAGGTCTTAATAATTCCTCTATAGTACCTCTATTATTACTGCCTATTAGTACTAATTATAGGAACCTTTAGTTTATAAGTAATTATTAAGGCGTGTTTTAGTAAGAATTAATATCTTTCTTATATTTAGCTTATATTAATCCTAAAGAAGCTTTAATATTCTTTAAGAGTGCTAATAAACTAACTCCTTTCCCTTCTTTTTACTATTAAAGTTAAGAGAGTCTTAGATATTCTTTAAAAGGGTCTTATAAATAAATTCCCTAATCTTTAGTATTTACCTTAATAGGTTTATATATTTTATAAGGTTAAATTATAGATCTTTATATTTAAAGTTATACTTATCTTTAGTGTCTTTATAAGTAATCTTCT
This sequence comes from Epichloe gansuensis, assembly GCA_023658505.1. NCBI lineage: Eukaryota > Fungi > Ascomycota > Sordariomycetes > Hypocreales > Clavicipitaceae > Epichloe > Epichloe gansuensis. Next base: position 8,173,350 of record CP098281.1, read on the forward strand.
AGTCTTCTAGAGTATTAGGGTTATCTACTATAATCTCTAGTCTTAGATCTCTTTTAGGTAAGTAGGTATTATTAGTTCTTCTAGTAATTTATCCTAATTTAGATTAATATACTCCTAGATACTATAAGATTCTACGTAATTCTTAGTTTACGCGTACTATTTAATCTAGTTCTTCTCTAATAATAACACTATATTTAGAGTTTCTTTAGATATTATAAAGGGAACTATACTGGTTAAAGGAAGCATAGGATTATTATTTTAACTCATTATTATAATAAAGAAGTGATTATCTCTTAATATAGGTAAGCGTTAAATTAATAACTTTAATAGAGCTTTTATTCTCTAATAATTAATAATAAGGGTAATAGAAGCCTCCTAGGCTTATAACTATTAAAGGTAGGGGTTAGTATAGCTAATAGAAAAGGTTTAATTCTAGTTAATTAGAGGTATAGATAGCACCTAACTTTTATACCTAAAGGGTATATAGTGCGCTATAGTAATAACTAGTCTACGGAGGTACTTCTAATACATTATCTCCACCGTTGTCTTATCGAGGGTTTCATCCTAGTTAATGCGCAGGCCGCATCCACACATCCGATGCTCTAGGAGCTCTCCCTGACACTCGTACACTTCGTGGTGTTTAGCCTATATAGAAGTCCGTCCATGGGTTGGTTCTGTCCACGGTCAACTGATGAGACAACAGCGGAGTCTAGATGGCACTCGTGTCTTACTATTAGTAAGTTGGTTATGAAACATCTTCACATTGCGTGTGAGGACTCTGCGCCTGAACCTCGGCCGCTGAATATAGATCACATGTTGCAATTGCTTCACCGACCACACTTCTTCTCATGCTTGAACCTCGAAACAAAGCTGGGGTAAGGAAGGACCTTGGAGCCGTAAAAACCGCACTACATACATAATTCGCTAAGCTGCATCTCAGAGTCCGGTTGCCCCGCACTACATGTAATATTTCAGAAGTCAACTAATTATTAGCGGACGCTAAACCTGGACGGCCCTGTAATAAGTAATGCATACATACTCCGTACATGTACTCCTCACCAAGATTCGAACCAAGGCGCTTGCCACTTCCGAGCCAAGAAAAGCTTTGTATTGTCGGCGCTACGGAGTATTACTTGACCGCTTCATCTGGCTGGTCGTTGGCCAGGTGCCCAACATTTATCTGGCCGGAACACGCGGCGTGGCTGTGCCTGTCCCTGCTGTCCTTTGTTGGCCCCAACTTGTCAAGAACAGGTCTGCTCGCCCTTGGCCCGACTGCACTCCCGATTCATTTCACTTTCTTTCTCAACGGAGTACATATTATCCATTGCGCTGTCCAAGTAAAAAGTTCTTTCTGCCAATTGATTCTGCCAGGTACTTCTGCCATGCAATTCTGCCATTTGCACTCGCCACCGCTAATATAAGGGGACTCAGCCACTTTCACTCGCGGATCCCTCCCCCTTCCCCCAAACTTTGGCGCGCGCAGACAAATGTTGAAGCACAAACAAGGCAGGCAGGTGTTGCACGAAAAAGAGGCGCAGCCAACCGGCCACTAATTTGTGCGTTATTAGTTCCCTTATAATATGCCATGCAACAGCAGGCACTATGTACATACTCCGTAATAACCGAAGCCAATTTATGTATGTACAAGCTGGAGGGGCTGACTGTGCCTGGACATAAACCATCTAGTCAAGAGAATAAAGGCATTGCACAACGAACTAACTGTTTGATTGTACTTTTTCAATTATATAGTAACGTATCATCCACCGAGTACTATTAATCCTCATAGCGTATAGCCCTTGTTCCCCACCAAAGTCCCATGCCTCCGTTCTGCATGCGCCGGAAAATGACTTTATCATCGAGCTGCAGGTCACACAGGTTACACCTGAAGTCATGACCGTCTCGAAGATGAGAGAAATGACATTTACGGATTTGTCTGGAAAGGACTCCGAGATTATAGAACTCGTGGATAAGAGTCTTAGTGGCTTCATCATTAGAGGTCCACGTGCGCTGGCCTGGATCTGATGACTACTAGCGATACTGTTACATTATAGAATGTATGTACAGTATGTTGAAAGGAGAGTGTACATATGTAGGTAGGGTTGTTGATACAGCTGTAGAAGACAATATAGGGGCGCCAGGTCACGTGCCGGCCACGTTCTAGGTGAACAGGCCACTGTCAATGAGTCAATTCCAGCACGTAACAAGTTCAACGTTCGCTTTAATATTAGCAGCGAGAAATTTAATCATCACAACGTGCTCGCTTTGCATCAAGTATTCAACTTGAATGAATACGTTATTATTAGGGCTTTGCACAATCCGTAGAGCATAAAGGTAAGGGGTTTCCTCCAACTCTTATTCACAGCTTTGACTTTACTTACTAATCAAAAGCGCATACATCACCTCCACCCACCAAGACAGACACAGCCCGCGCTAACCTCATCACCATCCAAGATTCTTTGGCCATGAACCCACTTCCACTACAACAAGCTCGTGTTCCTCTCCGTCTCGGTCGAGTCTTGTCCAGGAGAAGCTTTCACATCACCACACGAAACATGGCCCAAGCTACACGTACCGAAAGGGATGCCTTTGGCGAGATCCAGGTCCCTGGTGACAAGTACTGGGGCGCCCAGACGGAGCGATCCTCGAGAACTTCCGCATCAACCAGCCCCAGGATCGCATGCCTCCTCCCATTGTCCAGGCCTTTGGTATCCTGAAGGGAGCTGCTGCCACGGTCAACATGCGATTTGGTCTCGGTGAGTTTTCGGTTGCTGTCTGAGATCAAGTGCCGTGGCCCTTCGCAAATCGCGAATCGCAAATCGCGGCCAAGGCTGGCGGCGCCGCGTTGCGGGCACGAGTCCCAATAATGCACTCATCACTTATGCATACTCGCTGTGAAGCATGGGCGAATCTTGTCTAACCATCACTTGTCTCTTTCTTCCCAAATCACAGACGCCAAGATTGGCGAGGCCATCCAGCAAGCTGCCAAAGAGGTCGCCGATGGCAAGCTCATGGACCACTTCCTCTCGTCGTTTGGCAGACCGGCTCCGGCACGCAGTCCAACATGAACGCCAACGAGGTCATCTCCAACCGAGCCATTGAGATCCTCGGCGGACAGATGGGAAGCAAAGAGCCCGTCCACCCCAACGACCACGTCAATCGCAGCGCCTCCTCCAACGACACCTTCCCCACCGTCATGCACATTGCTGCCGTCCTCAACCTGGAGAACGAGCTGCTCCTCCCTGCGCAGCCTCCGCGCCGCTCTCCAGGCCAAGGTGGACGAGTTTGAGGCCAAGAAGATCATCAAGATTGGACGGACTCACCTGCAGGATGCCACGCCTCTGACTCTTGCCCAGGAATTCTCCGGCTACGTCGCCCAGCTCGACTTCAGCATCAAGCGTGTCGAGAGCTCCCTGCCCGACCTGCGTCTCCTCGCACAGGGTGGCACCGCCGTCGGCACCGGTATCAACACCTTTGAGGGCTTCGCCGAGGCCATTGCTGAAGAGGTCTCAAAGATGACGGGCACCGAGTTCAAGACCGCCCCAACAAGTTCGAGGCCCTCGCCGCCCACGACGCCATCGTCCAGGCTCACGGCAGCCTCAACACCCTCGCCACTTCCCTCACCAAGATCGCCCAGGACATTCGCTACCTCGGCAGCGGTCCTCGTTGCGGCCTCGGCGAGCTCGCCCTGCCCGAGAACGAGCCCGGCAGCAGCATCATGCCCGGCAAGGTCAACCCCACGCAGTGTGAGGCTCTCACCATGGTTTGCGCCCAAGTCATGGGCAACAACGTCGCCACCACCATCGGCGGCATGAACGGCCAGTTTGAGCTCAACGTCTACAAGCCCCTCCTTATTCGCAACCTCCTGCACAGCTCGCGCATTCTCGCCGACGGCATGCGCTCCTTTGAAAGAACCTCGTCGCCGGTCTGCAGGCCAACGAGGAGAGGATCGCCCAAATCATGAAGGAGTCGTAAGTGCTACAAACATCCTCCCTGCTCCATACTCGACGGCCACCGCCCTATCGGTGAATCACACGCAGATACTCATCATGCTCTTCCCTACACAGTCTCATGCTTGTCACCTGCCTCAACCCCAAAATCGGCTACGACATGGCCTCCAAGGTTGCCAAGAACGCACACAAGAAGGGTCTCACTCTCAAGGAAAGCGCCCTGGAGCTCCAGGCCCTCACGTCTGATGACTTTGATGCTCTTGTCAAGCCTGAGCTCATGATCGGCCCTGCTCCTTACAAGAAGTAAACATGCTTCGGATGGACAATGCTGAAACACAGCATGAATCGAAACGGCATGACGAAACGGCCCACGAGAGCATGATTCCTGGAAATCAAAACAGATTCAAAACGGCATAAATGTATACTAGGGAGGGATCAACGAAAACTCTTGCGAATTTCACAGGGACGACCCCGTGAGCTGACACGATGATGACATGTATAATATATCATCCTTGGTTGAGTCGTTGAGCAAGTCCGACTTTACGGCAATATCTAACCCAACGGGCGTTAATTAAGAGCCGACTTCTATCTTTATGCACATTGCAGTGTGTACGTGCCATCGACATGGAAAGTAGTGGTATAATCTTGGGAGAAAAACCAATGTTAGACTGGTACTAGAGCCGAGCAGTAGTCTATCCCGCTTCTAATTGTACAATGCACCCTCTACAGTACACTACATCCGTATGCATCCCGAATATTCATACATTATGGAAGAAAAGTTGCGCAGATTTGCGCTATCGCTCAACGGGGGAAACAAAAAAGTAGTTGGGAGAAGGAAAGGAAGAATTTGTCTCGATATTGAGAAAAGACCTTTACCGGTTGTGCTGTGCAAATTGCCAAAAACAAGAAAACAAGTCGTCATCTCAGCCGTCAAAGACATCGTGCTGTAGCTCGATGCCATAGTCCTGCGCCATGCCGCGCATTCGACTCTCCATTTCGTCCTCCATGCCGCCGCCGAGGCCCAGCCACTGCCTCAGCTTGAAAAAGTAGAATGCCACGTCCGTCGCGGACATGACCATCTTGAAGAGCACGTGTCTCCCGGCGTGGGCCAGTCTCTGCGGCAGGGGAGGTTCTCGTCCTGGAAGAGGCTTCTGCTGGCCCACTCGCCCATCATTTTCACCCTGTTGACCGGGGACCCGAGGTACTGGTTGTTCCCTGGACGATGCGCATGTTCCTGCCGATGAAGAGGAGCTCCTTGGGCCACTTGTCCTCGTCGGCGAGCATGTCCCGCATGCTCTGCTTCATGAGCCTCTGCATGGCGTAGTGTCTCTCCTCGGGGTCGTCTTGCCGGCGAGCTCCTTGTCCAGCTTCTCGCGCACGGATATGCCTTGGCCGCCCTCGTAGGGACGCATGAGGGTCGCGCTGGCGAAGAATTCGGCGCCCTTGATGCCCCACTCGGAGGTGATGCGGCCGACGGTCCGGTTATCCAGGGTCATGAGGGCTTTCCAAAAGGCGCAGTACTGGTGGCGGAACCTGGGCGACGTGTATACGTAGAGGCCGTGGTCGATGAGGACGAGCTCGGCGCGGCCGCTGGGGAGACGTCGGATGAAGATGTTGCCCGGGTGAGGGTCGCAGTGGACGACGCCCCATTTGAAGATCTGGGCCGAGAAGAGATCGATCATGGTGGTCATGACGTCTTTGGTCGAGAGGCCGAGTCCGCCCCGGCCCCGGGGCCCTTCCACTCCTGACGCTCCGGCTTGATCTTCTCCCGGAACGGCTGCGTGCGGAGCTCTCGTCGTGCCTTGTCCATGTCCGGCGGCGGAAGCGGGGATTTGGCACCTGGAGAGCCCTTGCCGTGGCCGCCGAGCCATCGCGACGTCATGGCCTTCTTGTCCCACAGCCGGACGCCTTCAATCCATTCCGTGGTGAGCACCCGCCGGGTGGTGAGATCCGAGTACACCACGGGCACGTACACGCGGCCCCTGAGGCTCTTCTCGGCGTTGACGAGGTCCCTCATGGTTTCCGAGTTCTTCGCCTCGTTCAGAAAGTCTGTCTCGAGCTCCAGGCGCTCTGTGATGAAGGGCACGAGCGTATAGAGGGGAGATCAAACCATTTCGAGTAGATCCAAGTGACGGCCCTATAGTCAACCCAAGAAAGAAAGAAAAAAAAACAAGATATTAGCAGGTCCACATGTCCAAAAAAAAAAAAAAAAAAAAGAGAGCCGCATGGGGCGTATTGGGGACTTGCTTGCTGGCCTACCGGAAAGCCCACAGATCCCAGGCAATCTGTTTCGCAATCTCTCTCTTCTGTATCTTGATGGCTACCTCGCGGCCGTCAGGCAGTTTCGCCCAATGGACCTGCGCGACACTGGCGCTCGCTCTGGCCTTGCGCTCCATGACGCCCATGCCGTCCTCGCCCGTGAAGCTCACGCCAAAGACTTCCTCCACGCTCTTGCCGAAGTCCTCCCGAATCACCTTCTCCACGTCCTTCCAGTCGTCTTGCGGCGCATCGTCAAACATCCTGCTGAACATCTTCTGAAACTCGGGCGGCAGGACTGCGCTCTGCATGGCAATCGCTTGGCCAATCTTGAGGTACAGGCCTCCATTTGCGCGGAGCAGATCGAACAGCCTCTCCGCGTTGCGAGCGTGGAGCTCCGGCACAGAGCCCGTCACCACGGGCTCCGGACGAAAGTTCATCTTGTAGTCGAGCGCGACCAGCAGCGTGGTTGCAAAGGTGCGCACCGTTCTTGCAAACCCGGAGGCATACATCTGCCGATCGGCCACGTAGATGGTGCCGCCACCGACGAGGGCTACCGCCAGCCATCGTGTCCATTTTCTCCCCTTGTTGTACTGCTTGGCGGCTCGCGGGGCTCCGAGCTCTTCTGGCGATGGCGGACGAAGAGGCTGGAAGGCGCCAGAGCTCTGCACATGTCGGCGGCATGGGGCAGGGTCGGGATTTCGGAGACGACGAAGACGACGACCGGGGGCGTCACTGCGAAGAGCTATCCTGCGCACGCGACAGGCTCCTGTTGACGAGGGAGCTGTTCTCGTCGAGAGGTGCAGCATGTTTGGGCGAAGCATGCTGGGCAGGAGGATCACGTCTTTCTATCCCGGCCCGCGTAGTCGCCGGTTTGGATCAGTTGCAGGCGGACACTTGGGGAGGAGATACGATGGAGGGAAGCGCAAGTGAATGACGTTGATGGGACAGCTGGGTTTTTTTTTTTTTTTTTTTTGTCTCTCTCTGTTAAGTCGTTTCGTCATCGGAGGTACATGTAGGTCTCCACACCACGTGTGACCAAGAATGGGAATCAACGTGGCAGCTTCACATCCGGCCCCGATCGGCGTTTCCACGCCGGCCTTGGAGAGGGACTGAGGCAGCTTCCTTTTTCATGGACAGCCTCTTCTCGTGTGACGATCAAGTCTTTGAGCTGAATTTGCCTGGTGGTGAGCCTCGAATAGGAAACAAGGTAGGTATAGCAATGAACCGGACGTGTCGAGTTCTAGGGTAGCACACCTTCACATGTATGTACATAAAATTTGCACAATTGTCTTGGCCAAGGAGCCTGATTTAGAATCAGTGGGCACTCCAGTAAAAGGAATGAATTCACAGAGATACACACATATTAATCCATCACCGAGGGAGCGTGTAATGATACTAGCTGCAACGAAATCGCATTACTCCGGTTACAGCCAAAGACAACAGGCATGCACGAATCCACCACTACTGCAAAGCTCAGGACTCGGCGACACAAATCATGTAACTCGATCGGATACGAGTTCAGCGTGGTACAAGTCGGCCCAGATCCCGAGATACATGCAGCCATGTGACAATGGCATCAAACTGGAAGGAGACGCTTGCAGCCCCAAAGCAACCATTATATTTTTAGAGAGAGTTCTGCGCCAAAGGTTGGTCGACGATTCGTTTCTCAGATGGCGTCCAGTTGTTGTCGCTCGTCGGGCGATCGATCCGTCATGCTCGACCACAATTTGCGACTGCAAGTAGACGCATGATGCTGACATGTCCTCGCTCACTCGAAAACGGGCTTCCTGAACTTCCTGACCTGCCAATCGTCGCATCTCGTGGTTTATATACATGTGTAACAGTGATTGAAAGCTCGAACGACGGCGCCCCAAGCGCTGCGCCACGGTCATTGAGGGAGGGGCCCATTTATCCATGTCCAATCAACTTTCATCGCCGCAAGATTGAAACTGGGATTTGATCACGGATGACTCGGTACTTCGGTAGACTGTTTCTTTGATTGAAGGCAGATTCGAGTGGAGCATGTGGACGGCTTGGCTTGGCTTGCTTGCTTGCAGCTTTCTTGGATCCCAACAAACCAACGTTTGTGGTTCTGCAGCATGCCGCCCACCCGAACAAGATAACAAGATGGGTCATTGATGTTAGTACATGTATGTACATGTATGTACACGGACGGGGTTGATGAATAGTGGCTGAAGTGGGACTTGTCAGCCCGTCAGCCCGTCAGCCCGTCAGCCCGTTTCCCGTCGCCCCCCCGTTCAGTAGCTGCTGCGTCAGATCATGGCCACCCGTGTGTGAGCTGATGATTCATGAGGCCCCCTCCTTTGCCAGAGATGTATGGGGCCAGTCGGGGCCAGCGGCGTGCTCATAGGCCAACCAGCCCGAGTCGGTACCTGCACCTGGGATTTCATGCTCAACATATACTCCGCATGCACTCCGTCAATGTCAGTTCGCGCCAGGGCGAGATCGGAGACCGGGTGACTAGTCACTAGTGCTTTAGCAGCATTTGACGGCCCATCATCAGTTCCCAACTTCTCACACGCAGCGAACAAACGACCAAAACATAATACGGAGTAAAACATAGTAAACATATTGCAATACGGAGTACATGGCCAAAAAGAGAGACAACGGCGAAAAGCGGATCATGATGCCCCCATGCCCATGCCCATGCCCATGCCAAATGCCAATGCCAAATGCCAGTGACGAATGCCAATGCCCTGACGGTTGGTCGTTTGCTGTTACTAATTAGCCCCATTCGAGCTCATTCGAGCCATTCGAGCCATTCCATCCGTTTATTGTGTGTGTGTGTGTGTGCGCGTGCATCCAGGGGCGTGCGTAGTGCTTTCTGCGACATTAGCGAACCACGCAGCACCCCACAGCCAGCCGGGGCAGTCCCTCGTTGTTCTGCGCGCCATGCCGTGGCCACTCATTCTCTCTGTCCTCTGCTCTGCGCCTCACAGCATCGTCACTCCAAACTCCAAACTCCAACATCCCACAAACCGGCCCCATCTTCGCTGGCCCTCCTTCCATAGCGACTCCGCGGTGCATCTCTCTTTATTAGCGACACGGCGGACACAGAACGTAGAACCTAGTGCTGGATTGACTGCTACTGCTGCGATCGTCGGGAACAGAGTCGACATCCCCCTTCTTCCCTCTTTCATTTCGACCGGCAACGTCGCACTATTTATCCTTTACGCAGATCCCCTATGGCTAGCGAAAACGTTGACGAATTTTGATTGTCCGGCGTCCGTGGACGACTGCGACTCCAAAGCAGCCTGCTTCGACCTGGGACGACCGCGAATCTACCAACTCCATCATTCAGTCTCCATCTCTTAGCCTAGCTCGCTGTTGTCGTCATGCTGCGACCGGCAACACCATTGTCGGTGCTGCTGTTCGCCGCCTTTATTCTGCTCCTCTTGTCGGTCATATCCATCCCAATCACCAAATTCGTTCCCTCGGCGAAAACAACAATGTCAAGTACGGCGTGTTTGGCTATTGTCAGGGCGACAATTGTTCGAAGATAGGCCTGGGCTATCCATCAGGTACGATTGATCATCATTTTGCGCGCTGCCATGCCTCCTTCTGGACGACGTTGCAGATGACTAGTTACTGACGAGAGATATTGTATTCAATGTGCTCCAGGCGGCGTATTGAGCGATGAAACTCAACAGTTCGATCTGCCGAGCTCGGTTCGACACACTTTATCCGCCATTCTTGTCATCCACCCTGTGGCTGCCCTACTTACTCTCATCATGTTCTGTCTAGCCGTTGCCGCTCACATGCACAGCTCGTCACATTCTGCCAGATATCTCCTGGTCATGTTCATCTTCACCTTGCTCACTTTTCTCGTCTGTCTGGCCGCCTTCGTCATCGATGTACTGCTTTTCATCCCCATTTGGCATGGGGCTCGTACGTGGTTTTGGCATCGACCATCATCCTGGCTGTCTGTGCCATCGCTACTTGCGGCTTTCGACGCTCAGTTGTCGGCAGAAAGGCCCGGCAAAACGCGTCGCCGAAAACGCCGAGATGAGCGGCGAGAACTACTTCAACAGAGAGGATCATTCAAGCCGGCACCAGTCACGGCCCATCAGCCTATTGTTCCAGGTGCCAGTGGGGAAATCGTGGAGATAGGGACAACCTGCCGACGTTTGCTACATTCGACAGTAACGGGAAAGACGATGAAGTCAGTGTTGAGCGAATTCCCTGACCCAGCAAAGTCCCGTGGAGAAACCCATCGACCCGGCGAGTATGGGCGATGCCGCCAACTTGGCTGCTTCCGGAAGATCGCCATCCCGCGGTCGGTATGGGAACCCTCAAAATGGCGCGCCTGATACCTTTGGATTCCAATCGAATGGAAGAGGGCGGGGTGGAAACCAGCGCGGTGGCCGAGGAGGTCCGTATGTCCGAGGCGGCTTCGATGCCTATGGTGCAGCGGGACGAGGAAGAGGTGGTGCAAGAGGAGGAGGCTACGGTCCGCCACCTGCAAGGGGAGGACCTCGTGGACGAGGTGGCTACGGCCCCCACCGCGAGGAGCGTTTGGACCCGGAGCTATCAGAGGAGGAGGACGAGGAGGACGAGGCCCCCTCCAGTCGCTGCCTACGGGAACGTGACCCCGGGCCAATATGACCGTCGACCATCCGAAGAAGAGTACATGCAATACGGACAACCTCACCCTGCACAAGCATCGTCAGATCGCAGGTGGAATGACAGCAATGATAATGGCTCGGCTGCAGGTGCTTACGACCTCCCGCGCGCCGAGTCACCTCCACCACTACCTGGTCTTGCTATGGGTGGTGGCCCGGCCATCGAAATGGATGCAGCTCCTCTTGCTCCGCCAAACTCCTTTGGTCATCATAACCAGCTTCGAGACAGCGATGTGGATGTTGCCGGTATGGTTGGCTTGCAACAAGACCGCGCCATGGTGGGCGGTGGACGGGACACCATCCTGAGTGAGGGAAGCAAGTACAGTACAGATGAGTATGTCTACATCAAGAGCACACAGCCTAGCTGTGGCAACACTCGTGAATCACGTACATGGACCTCCAAAGCAATGCTGATGATGTTCGACAGGCAATATGCCCCACCACGGGCAGCATGGAACCAGCATTCGGGAAGAAACTCTCCCGTACGGCATCTCCAGCGCGCTCGTTCAGACCCGCCCCCGAACATTCCAATCCGAACACGCCCGTCGCTGGGATGGGCCGTCGCAGTGATTATTACGAAGATATCGACCCCAGATTCGACGGGGGCCACCTCCTCAAACTGGCCACGGGGACCTATGCTGCATGCTCCTCTTAATGGACCTGTTTACGAGGATGTTCATGCCGTCATTGGCGGAGCACGTAGTCCAGCCGAATCTGAGCGCTCCAACTTTACGTCAATATCTCAACGCGGCGTCAATCCACGTTGGGAGCCTCAACCCCGATGCCGAATCAGGGCCCTCCTCCCCGTCGCCCAGTGCAGATGAAGCAGCAAACACAAGATATGCTATTAAACAACAACCCAGACTTCCAACTGCCCGGTGCGCGAGGGCAAGGCCCCAATCGTGGCATACCAGGAATGATTCCTGGCAGTGCTTATCCGACCGGAGCTATCTAACAAATGCCAATCGCAGAAGCGACGAAGAAAAGTCGACTGAACACTCACCGACTACCTGTAGATAGCGAGCGGGAATAAAGGGCCTGTATGTCTATTCCAGGACGCTCCCTCAATCTTCGAAACATTTTCGAGATACCCAAGCAGAGCAGAAAAGAGGCCCCCTGCCCGGGGATTGGACTTTGAGCTTAATGCACCAGCAACAAAACTGCCTCGAAAGTTTGAGGTCAAATTTCTATTCTTGTTACTCTACTCTTCCAAACTATCCCTTGGCCATAATTCTGTTTTTGAAGGGATCATTTTGCACCTCTAGATGCTCCCTGGGGAACTTTTTTTTGTCTTTCCAATTGCCTTATTCTGGTCAAAGCCGACTGACCCCTGAGATGCCTCTCCACGTATCGTGAGATTTTTATTTACACAAACGGAAATACGCACGAAATGACCCGGTTTCAGGTCTCGAAATTTATTTAATTCATCGTCTTGTACAGTTGCTCTTTTGGCGCGTCTCGATTGAAGAGCAGCATGGATCGGATTTTGTTGCGTCGCCACGCACGGGGAATCTTTTGCATATTCGTGGACTCGGTGGTCGGAACTCATTGATATGGGTAGGGTCAAGGCCACGCGTGATGCAGTAGAACGAAGTGTGTCCTCACCGAGGCTGAAACACGACGACGGAATCGTATCTTTCAACATGGTTTCCCATGAACGAAGAAATGGCTTGTGCGGTTTCGTAGAAGAAACGACAGCTGTATGTTGTCGTGTAGGTTTGGCGAGGGTGGAAGAGATGGGAGTGTTCTGTACATGCCAATATATGGACGGCTAGTCTGAGTGGCGCGCAAATGACAAAAGTCTGGCGTCAATTTTCTCGAAACTGTTCCTTTCCTAGTAACGTGACACCGGTAATCAACAACGTTCGCAGAGGCTGGGGGCCGACAGCGAACTTCGCCTTTGTCACCTGTTGACACTTGGATTCACAGCCAGCCAAGTGCCCGCGGTTGGCCAATGCAACAACGCTTACGTCGCTTCTTTGGCTCTGGCCTGCTTTTGCCTCTTTTCATTGTTTCACGTCACCTGCCCAAGAAAGAGCACCTATTTTTGGTTTACATCGTCGTCGTTTTGAACGCTGGACTGGACAACTGGGGAGCGGTTTGGAAATGCAAACTCTATGATCTTTTTTTTTGGAATTACTTTTGTTCACGCTAATGCATCTTTATAATATCTTTGGTAAGTGTGTTTCTTTGGTCGAGTTTCTCACAAAGATTGAGGGAAAGACTCACCGGCGGCTCCTTCCCCGGTTTCTTGGACTTGTCTCTTTGACAGAACACGGTAGCTGTCGAGAGCGGTTGACAGCTCGCTCGCTGCACGGGAGAACTGCTTCTCTCCTTCTCCGACATTTTTCTTCGCTTCAATCGCGCAATTTCTGAACCCATCAGGACCATCCCTTTATTTTCCAGTCAGTGAGTCACGACTCTTGTACGGCACTTCCTCTGCTCACAAGAGTCTTTGCCTGAAGAAAAAAAAAGAAAAAAAAAGTGACACTCATTTAGTTGGATCCTGGAAGTCCCGTTGAGCCCTAGAAATTAGACGCTTGTATCGAAGTTGCAAAGCCTTTCGGAAAAGACAAGTCTTTGGACATCATTAATGCTACAACTCTGGTTGACGACTCCATTGGTATCAATTCTGACTCGGACCTGCCTACTCCAGATCTCTTTTTTTCTTTGACTATCAAAACGAAGGCACGAAGACGACTTTGTCTCAAGGGCGCCAAGTGTTCATACATGTATCTGGATACGATGGACAACCAGTCTCTTCCAGACTCTACTTCTCCCACTCCTTCGATTAGTGCATCATCTGTGGCATCATCAAAGCAACCGACTTACACCACTGCTGGAACGATCTATAAGCCCAGCTCATCTCAGCCACTTCAACCGCCCACTCGTCGTGGTCGTTCGCTCAAGTGGCCCATTGGCAGCAGCCTGCATGCTGATCTTGCTGTTCTACCCAAGACGGCACTGTCCGGGCTCAAGGCTTCTGCCGGCAACCCATACTCAGCTTTGCAGCAGTATACACCGTTGCAGCAAAACTACGACCGGGCCATCAGCCCATCCAGCTGCCAGGACCATATTCTTGCCAAGATGCCAGCAGACATACCCAGGATCCATGTTTCCAATCTACTGAACCTCCAGTCATTTGGCATATCCGAAATGCGAAATATGGAAAAAGTGATGAAAAACGAAGAAGAGGTCTTCTCAGGTAATTATAGTGATGGCGAAGACGAGGCCAATGACGATGATGACGACGACGACGACGACGACGACGACGATTCCAATAACAATGCCTTGAAGAATCTACCGGTACAGTCGTTGAAACATCTGGCATCTTACTCGAATCCGACTCAGAAAGCTGCTCAAAAGGCGTTTCAACGCGGATCGAGGGCCAGGCCCTGTACGCTCGGTTCGTCCATGGGCAGTACTGCATCAACTAGTCCCCAGGCCCAGCATCTTTACGTACTTCAGATGCAACAAGTGAAGGAGGACAGGGCATTTCTGGCACCAAGAACCTCTCACAGACTGAATTATATGCCCTGAAACGAGCCCAACACGACGTCATATCCAAGATTGACGGCGCATGGAGTACGAGGAACAGCACGCCGGCTCCAGCTTTCTCGATGCCTCCCAGAGCCAAGTCGGCAAGTAGCGAGGTCTCCAAGGCCTCTAACAAGCATGTTAGCGAAAGAAGAAGTGTTCCGATGCCCCTTACTGCCGGGCCGCCAGGGCAGCGAGTGTTTCGTCCCTTGACTATTGAGAAGACCCTCAAGGCCCTGGATGTTCGTTCTTCACCAGTAATCTGCAATGAAGAGGAGGATGGGGCGTCTATTATGACGGCTCAGATTCTGAGACAGCGTGGAATCGAAGACTTGCGTCTAGTATCAGAGAGTTTGGATCCAATGCCAACGGAAAGCAGCACGCTGAGCCCTGGATTCAAGAGAATGGGCCACCCAGTACAGATGCAAGGGGTTCAATTACCATCTGGGATCATTGAACCCGAGGAAGAATTTTACAATACTTTTCAGCAGCTCCCTGATCTTACAGGCAGCATGAAAGCATGGGAGGAAAGGCCGCACCGACACACAAGTTGGCGGAACCAGTCTCCAGAGGTCCGCGCTTCTTATCATCCTGGAACAGATCGTCTTACAGATGAAGCACTGAAGGCGCACAACAGCAAACTCGAGGAGTGGTGGTATTCAGGTGTCAACAAAGCGTACAGACGGGCCGACACCACAAACTTGAGACACGTCGGTTCTCTCAGAGATCATGGGTTTGGGGCAATCGGTGACAGCAGGCCAACTGCCCTGGTCAGTCGCCTGGATACCATTGACATGGAAGAAGCAGCTATCATTCCTACGTCAGAGTACACTAGATCCCTGATGGAGATGGTGATCAATGCCCACAGCTCGGACAAGGGCGAACATTTCCTCCAGAAGGTCTAGCCCAGCCTTTATCCATTAATCAAACCAGCTGATTAGTATCATTCGGGTTAGAAGGAGGGGAGGCTCGCTTCTCGATGCTTTGACACATGATCAGGTATTGCGTCATGGCAAATCTAAGACGTTGGGCACGTATATGCTTTGGGACTGGAGACAGAGGAACTTTTCAAATTTCTAAGCCCGTATCGATCCCTATGGACTATGACATGCTACATGTTGTTTCCAAGGTCAGAACCCCGCCCTTATGTGAGCCTTACATAGGCCCAAGCACTGCAGATAGAATTCTAATGACACGAGCTAATATTGACCTTGTGTACTGATATGATGTGATGGACTGTACCATGACGCTGCTTCAGCGTGAAGAAGCAGAAGGACATGGTGGCGCAATTATTGGAATAGATAGATAGGCACCAGCAAGATTACCACCAACATCGGGGGTAGTTGATAGACCGATGATGAAGTTAGACCCATGACTCTTTTACACACGGCAAGATGCTTGCAGTAGTTTGCATCTGGCATACTCAAGAATGCGGAACGAGGCTCGTATCAACTTATGCAGGCAGCCGTCAACATACTCATTAGATTGGTTAGATTGGACCGCGAGAGCGTGCCTCACCATGTTCCCGAAGGCGAAGCAAACAAATGACGGCGAGGCTCATGATGGGGCAAATATGATTACTGATTCTTGTCACGACACATGATCTACTCCAAAGTCCAATCCCTCCCTCCTCTGAGATGATCATGGTGGGACACCGTGCCGACGACCCGCTAGGCGCCAATGCATCCGCAAGTGATTATTTCCATCTCTTTCAATCAAAGTCTTGTGCCGACGATGGGTGGTCGTCGCAGGTATTGGCGAGGTTATCCACCCGGACAGGTGGTCGGTCATTGTTGGCCAGGACAGAGACAAGTAAGTGTTGAGGGATGATGTTTGGACTACATGCGTGGCTCGAAGGGACTTGGAAATTGGAAATGAGGAGCGTTGGTTTTATTTTGGCAAAACACAGTGTGCAGTCGAGTTTTGAAAGAGTCCATCTAACTTTTATTACCGACAAATCCGTATCCGTATGAGGCCGCGGTCAAAGGGGGTCAATCAATTATCGATAAGCTCAATCAAACCCCGCCGAGGCAAGAGAAAGAAGGATCACTCTCCCCGTAACACTACATACCGGATCTGTACAGTCAGTCGCAAGCTCTCAACCACTTCAAAGCCAAGTCGCGATCCAACGTGAGCATGACCATGCCTTTTGAGTTCCAGTTTTGCCTTGCGCCTCCTCAACATCCACGGGCGCAACTGGAGCATCTCGCTCTTACCAACTTTGCGCTCCAGTTCAGGATGACGTCCGCCGGCGCCGGCGCCGAGGTTGAGCTGAGCCGCGAGAGGTCCAGAACCATGACCTCGACCGAGGAAATCAACAGCACCATTACCCGACCAGGAAGTGTCAAGATCAACGTCAAGGGCGCATTCATCGTCGACCCTGATACTTCAACGCCGGCCATAGGCGCCACCAGCAGCTCTCAGGGCAATGGGCAAGGTAGTCCGACTCATCATGAAACGAGCGACATTCGCCTGCCGAACCACACCGCTGTGGTCAGTCATATTGCTGTTGATGTACGTATATGTTGCATACTTGACTCAATTGTCGTCGGGTGATGTGTGATGTGCTCTTGAGTTCTGAGTGTTGCCCCGGTCCTTTCCCTTCCTTCTCTTATCGGAGGGATGATGGCACATGCGGCTAACAGCATCGATTGTACCTGCCATAGATCGGAGGGTCGCTCATAAAATTGGTCTACTTCTCGCGTGAGGTACATTCTACTGACTCTGGGGACGTCTGAATTTCCAAATCTTCGAGACCGACCGAATTGATGACTGCGTGGAGTTCATGAAGCATCTTTGCGACAAGCAATTGGAACTGAATGGGTCCAAGCCCGGTGAGCTCTGTGTTATGGCTACAGGTGGCGGGGCATACAAGTTCTACGACAAAATACGAGATGCTTTGGGTGTGGACGTGCTGAGAGAAGATGAAATGGAATGTCTCATCATTGGTGAGTGTCTCCGAGAGTCATTGGCCCCCGGGGTCGGGGAGAGCATTGTGTGGCAGGATTAGGACCAACGATGAGTACTGACGTGCATCAATCACTCTTCACAGGGCTTGACTTTTCATCACAGAAATCCCGCGCGAAGTGTTTACCTATTCTGAAACCGACCCTATGCACTTTGTTAGTCCACGAGAGAAGATATATCCCTACCTTTTGGTGAACATTGGATCAGGTGTTTCCATCCTTAAAGTGGACGGACCCCGGTCTTACCAACGAGTGGGCGGCACATCTCTAGGAGGAGGTACTCTGTGGGGTTGCTGTCGCTCTTGACTGGCGCCAAGAACTTTGACGACATGCTGGAGCAGGCAGGCCACGGAGACAATGCGAACGTGGACATGCTTGTCGGCGACATATACGGCACAGACTATGGTAAAATTGGACTGAAAAGCACCACCATCGCGTCATCATTTGGTAAAGTTTTCCGCGAGAAAAGCTTGGCCGAAGCCGCGGCCGAAACGAAGAAGAACTCTCCTCGGGAGGCGACACTGGCTCGATCAAGCTGGGCTTCTCGGAGAGCGACATTTCAAGATCGTTGCTCTATGCAGTATCGAACAACATTGGACAAATTGCCTATTTGCAGTCGCAAATCCACAACGTATCAGACATATACTTTGGCGGGTCTTTTATTCGTGGCCACCGTCAGACAATGAACACGTTGAGTTACGGGCTGAAGTTTTGGAGCAAGGGCGAGAAGCAGGCGTACTTTTTACGACATGAAGGATATCTCGGCGCCGTGGGTGCTTTTCTGAAGAGGCAGCCCAAGAACTGGGGTCGCCGGAACAGTCTGGAGGGCATGGAGGAGATTGTCGAACTCAGAAAAGGTTGCAAGGCAAAGGAGTCTGCCGCATGAAGCACGCAAGCAAGCGAAAGGAATGTCTCTTTCTCTCAGGTACATTGTTTTGGATTGGAACCTGTGAAGATTCAAATCGGCTCGCGGCGTTATCGTTTGAAGATGGAATGCCGGAATAGAACAAGCCACCCGCCTTCAGATGACACGGACTGAAGAAGATGGTGACATTGTGCGAACCATGGTCGTTGGATTGCATCGGGCGCCAGCCCTCTCCAACAGCAAGTACATACTGTTTGTTATTACACCAAACGTGTTGGCATCATTGGCAATTGCACGACACCGTATGTAGAAGCGCAAGTAAACCAAGTTAGCAACAGTCTAGTTGAGAGGCCTCGCATCATTTAAATCTTGAATCTTGAAGACACGTTACCCACCCAGAACTCGTCACGTTTCCCTCTGTCGGTCGATCCTTGCGCGAGACGTCAAAAACTATTGCCGAAAAGCCTAATTCACGTCCCGGACTGGTATGTTTCTTTGGAAGGCGGGGCATCTATCTCATGACTCTGTTCTGCGTGGTTTCCCATCTTGATGCAATGGTCACAGTATTTACGTTGACGCCTTGCCGGTGGTTGTGTCCGGAAACCGTGTCATACATGTATGGCTCCTAATGGGCGTGACATGAGTGAACAACATGCCGTGTTGGCGTACATTGGTTTTTTCTTTCTTGGCAGCGCGCGACTCTCATTTCCCGATCTTAAGCATGACCGAGACAGACCACGATGTTGCTGAAAGGTACGTGCAGTATTCTCATCACTTTCGTCCGAAACAACCGCCTTTGTAGAAAAATCAACATTGTCGTGCTTCTCGTGTGTCCGACCGCGCCTCACTTCTCTCGGAAGCTCCTTCTTGAGCCGTCTCTTCTGCTTTAGCCAGCTCCTCCGGCTGCTGCATACCCAACTTGTCCAGGATCGACGCCATCATCTTCTCCATCTCCTGCTCATCCTCCTTGGAGGAGTTCCTGGCCGTCGCAGCGCAGTCTGCGTCCTCTCGCGCAGCTCGCGCAGCTCGCACAGATCAAAAGCCCACGCGATGCCACCGGCCAGCATGATGCCGAAACTCGCGACGTTGAGCGTCGCGAGGCCGAGAGCCTGCACGGCCATGAGCGAGCGCTCGCCGGAGTCGACCTTCTGCACGACCCTGTTTCCCGAGTAAAACTTGGGGAAGCTCTCGAGCTGGCGGCGGAGGACGGACCGGCGCGCCACGGCGACGGAGGCGGCCATGAAGCCTGCGCCTGCGAAGAGGAGTCCTAGCTGCTTCGCGCTGCGTTGGAGTGGTGTCATGGGCGGCGATGCATCTCGTGTTGATGGTGCTGGCGCCGAGGTTGGCGAGGGTGCTGATGAGTCTGGTATTTGGGACATGGAGAGGGGAAGTCGTAGCGGGACGGTGAGGACGATCCAGTCAAGGAGTCCTGGGGTTTCCTGTGCAGAGAGACAGGTCGTTGGAATGCGTCGTCGGTTGTTATACCGCCTCCCAGTGTTGTTGCCGTCCGTCGTGTTGAGGGAAGGGTGAGTTGGCAGGTTGGTTGTTGAGTGTGTCGAGGAGAGAAAAAAAAAAAAAAAAAAAAAAAAAAAAGCCGTTGTTCTTGTCGCGACGAGGTGATTGGCGGGAGGGACCGACCAGAATCCCACCCCGTGAACCTGTGGAGTCGAGTCTGGACTGTGCGCCGTGCGCTCCGTGATGACAAAGACCCAGATTCAGATTTGAGCTCATCTTGCTAAGTGGCCTCATCTAACTCCGTATATTCACGAGACTAACGCTGCAGGTGGCCGGCCCATCTTCAGGCTATGAAACAAAAGACAATGCCCAGAAACAAGCCGCAAAACCCTCCAAAGGCAAAGGAGTCTCCGCGCCGTCAGCACCTCCTCCTCAACTTGACACACCGCCAGACTGGCCACAATTCAAACCGCCTCTGCCAGTCGTCGACCTAGTCCCCGAGTTACACCCGCTGACTCCCAAAATCGTAACCATTCCCTTCTTCTTCCCCAAGAGCCTGTGTCGAGACTACGTGACATTTCTCAAGACCCTTCCTTTGCAGACGACGCCCGGGAAGCCGAAGCGAGGGGAGGCGGTGCGTGTCAATGATCGCTTCCAGATTGACGACCCTGCTTTCGCCACTCGCTTGTGGGAAACGACGGGCCTCAAGGGGCGTTGCTAGATAACGAAGATGTAAAGGCCCTTTGGTAAGAATGCAGAATCTCTTCTTTCGGAGCCGCCGGGGGGTTCAGCAGAGCAACCAAACTCCACTCGATGTTCGATGATGCTGAGGAGATTGAGCAGGGAGGTGAGCCAGCCGGTCTGAATCCTAACATACGAGTCTATCGATACTCAAAGGGTCAATATTTTGACTGTCACTGTGCGTAAATATGCAGAGGGAAGGGACTTCTCGGCGGCGCACCTGACCTTGTTTTTCATTGAGCATCGTTTACTCATTGCCGCAGATGACGATTCGAGCAACTTGGTGCTTCCTACGGCGCCGCCACTGCCTGTGCGCACAACGTGGACGCTCCTTTGTACCTCACATCTTCTGCAGAAGGTTGTGTGGGAGGAGAGACCGTGTTTCACCCCACGATAGGACGCTGCCGTCGGAGGAAATAGCCGTGTCGCCGGAAACGGGCACGCTTCTGCTTCACAAGCACGGCGATGACTGTTTACTGGTAGGCGTTCTGTCCTGTTCTCACACAAGGGGTCCATTCAACGACGCTGATCACGTTTGATAGCATGAAGGGCGGGAAGTCAAGGCTGGCGAGAAATGGGTTTTGCGAACAGATCTTTGCATTAAGCCATGATTTCAAAATTTGAGATGGCTGGGGAGCGGCTCGTTGCCACTATTGTCGCTTATCAACTGCTGTCATGTCATGTGGCTTTGTTGAAAAAAGGCATGCATGTGCTTTTGTTACGCTGGGGACTTCCACAAAGGAATCCATCTCGTCGTGTGAAAACGAGGTGCGCTTGTAAAAAAAGGGGGTTGGCAGCAAGAAGTAAAGGATGCAAACGCAAAGCAGTGTACTTGCTTTACCACTGAAAGCCGACATCTGTGTACATGGCTGGCTGACGGGAACACATCCGCCGGTGAAGAAGGACGACGACGAGCGTCGCGAAATTCGCAGCCAATCCAGTTGGGATCAGAATCGGAATCAGGAGGCACATGAAGCAGAAATGGGTGCTCAGGATGACGAGTCGGAGACCAATATTCCAGGGCAGGGAATAATGTGGAATTCGTGTATCCAAGTACCTTTTCCATTCTCCAAGGCTCTGACCCGAGAACTTCGTCCACCACCCCTTTATAAGATCGACCATCAAGTCGACCATCAGCCACAGTGATGTTGTAAAACGGGGTAATCGTAATGTGATGGCACGGTACGACGGCTTTTTTAGCAAAACAAGCAGCCAAGTTTCTACGCTCGATACTCTCAGCCTCTGGTCTCTACGCAGCGTCGGCAATCTCTTCGTCTACCTATGCTCGGCATTGGCGTTCCGGCATGGCGGAATCCTCATCGCAGACGGGGAATATACCCTGTTCCAATTCTACATTTGTTTTGCCAGTCTCATTTCAGGTTCACAGATGGCCGGATTTTCATATTTACCTACGCGCCCGTTGCTAGCAAAGCTGTGCATGCGAGTGGCGAACTGCGGCGCATCCTGGACGCAAAGCCTAGTATCAACGCATCATTGAGTAGACCTTCTTGCGAAGGACACGTAAGAGAAGGATTTAGAGAAACGCAATCCGGGGAGACCGGCGCCTGTCAAATCGACTTTTGAGAACGCGGCTTCACTCGCCGTAGGCCAATTGCCATTGACTCACGGCAAGGCCAATGACAAGCATGATCGATCCAAGTCCCAGCACGTCCTGTGAGAAGCCTTGGGCTTTATTGAGGGCAAAAAAACGCCTCTCGATGATTTGTCGTCGAATCTGGAGGACCACAGCGTCCCGAGACACATCGTGAGTGCTGTCTACGCATCGCATATCCGACGTATGCAAGGACTGAATCCACTGGTGAGCATAGACCTGACTGGCGTATGATGGCGCTGTGAGGGAGTAAGTACCCTTCTCTGAGCAGACAAGTTTTTTTTTTTTTTTTTTTTTTTTTTTCAGAT
The DNA here is from genome assembly GCA_023658505.1 of Epichloe gansuensis. Lineage (NCBI taxonomy): Eukaryota > Fungi > Ascomycota > Sordariomycetes > Hypocreales > Clavicipitaceae > Epichloe > Epichloe gansuensis. The sequence continues at coordinate 8,195,683 of CP098281.1, forward strand.
GCCAACGTACGTTGCGATAGATGGTGGCTCGACAAGAGCAAAACATGCGGTGCAATTGGGACTTTTGCCCAGATGGTGACCTCACCTAGTTTGCCCTCGACAACTTCCTTAGCTTCAAGACGATAACATTCTGAGTGGCAAAAATGGCCGTGATCCAAGTAGTGATGCCGATAAAACGCTTCGGTTCTCTCTCCTGGATTAGCTCAATGCTAAAAGCCAGACGCTGAGGAGCGATTTACTTGGTGGTTGGACGCGACACAGTCTGTTGTCACCAATGTTGGTGCTTGACCGGCAACTCGAGCATGGGGGTAATGATCAATAGTGTCCAGTGTCCGTAGGTGAGAAGACGAAGGTTAGGATTGACTATACTCCGTACAGCAGCAACAAGTTTGAAGTTTCAAGATTTAAATGGCTTGCTAGCTTGAAGAGAAACATTGGTACTCCGTACATTGCTGGGCCAATGACAATGTGCGAGTGTGGGCAGTGACAGGCTGGAGTGGACGGGTTCCTGCCGGCTGCCGCTGCAGGTACGCAGCTGTCAGTAGTAAGCGCCAGATGTCCGGACCCCGTTTGCATCAATGGCTCGATGGGTTGAATTCAATTGACAAGACAAAGGAGGAGGAGAGAAGCTACTGTTGCCCGCTCGCATGAGTCAGAGCCTGCTTGTGCGCATCGGCTGTGACTCGGCTGATGTTGAACGATTTCCATAACCAGCTGTGCCAGCCTTGAGGCTAGAAGTTCACTCGCTCACGTTGCACGAGCTTTTGATTCCAGAGTTGTCTCAGATGTTGCGCCGCACCCATCCATGCCCCCACGCGCAGCCTGCATCAGCCTCACCACTCTTCCCTCTCCTTCTTCACCTTCTTCACCTTGAACCGACCTCTGCGTGACTGTGAACGGCGGCGCTCGCTGCTGGCCACTGCGGTCAGTCTACGGAGTATGATGACATGATGACATCGAATGGTAGGAGTTACATACATGGTTGGTCTGCAACTCCGATCTGGTCGCACGGGCCCTCTTCTTGGACCAAACCAAGAAAAGAGTAAAAGAGTATGTACGGATTCCTGCGCGGTGTTTTAGTTTCCAACGGCCGGCAATCAAGGCCAAACCCGTTGCAACGTTTGCCGAGTCAATGGGAACAACTAAACATGCATCCGTCAAAAATCAAATGTGCATCCGCCGTTAGTCCTAATCCGTTAGAACAACCCACCCACACTATTTCAGTGTATGTAGCTTGTGTTTATGATTCTTTATACCTATATTTAAAATTAATTTTAATGCCTACAGTAAGTGCGTTTTCTATGGTTTTTATTATGATAGCCAAGGGGCTTTGATCACGAGGTTCAAAGGCAGGCTTGTCATGTGTCGTGATAAACTTGCGTTATAGGCAGCCAGTACATGTACGGAGTAGTCTAGGTGGCTATGCTCTTTATTAAAGACTAAGAATGTACCTTGTTTGCAAAGCCTTAGTAGGAGGATACATAAGTGGGTTTTATTACAGACAAATTAGGGAAAGCAGCGGACGGTTGCGCGTTTATTCGTTATCCGTCAATATGGGGCCAATCCATATTATTACGTGTCATTGCCTGCGCCTGCCCGTCTCCTTGTTCATGCTGGCCGCATGGGGACTTCCCAATAACAACCCGCAGGGGCAGCAGCCCGGCCCTCCCTCCTTTGGCATCCTGCAACCACTCACTTGTTTTTTTCATCGTACATACTCAGCAGGCCGCTTCGCCGTCTCTTGCAGCAGCTTCAACATTCATTTGCCAAGCATTCATCAGCCTCGGCGCGTAGCCTGGCTTGTCCACGCCCCATTATCGAAACTGTCGATCCCTCGCGCCGCAAAAACCGAAAAACACATCTGGCGGTCCCCAACTCCCACCACCGACAGCCGTGGTACTTGTCGCTTTTCCTCGTCGCAAGTTGCTCTCGCTGCACCAATGCTCGGGAGTTACTTAACTGTGAAACAAGGATAGCAAAAACCACGACATTGTCAGCTTGCTTGCCTTTTCTTCCTTTCCTTTGACGCCAATCTTGGGCGCGCAAGCCTTGACTTTCTTGGGTGGCGCTCTTGCTTTCCCCTTGGCGCTGTTCTGGTATTTTCGCGAGGCTTGCCCTTTGTCTCGGACATGGGGCATGTTGTCTTGTCCCTCCTTCGATTGCGGACAACATTCTCGAGATATCAAGGACCCCGACTTGTGCCGACTCAATTCCGGACACAAAATAGCGCAGCGCAGCGCATCGTACCGTCGCCGCCGCCGGTATCTCGGCCGATCACCTGACAGAGCGAGTTTGGCATGGCATATCAAGGAGGATACGGTGGTGGGAATGGTTCACAGCGTCCGTATGCTGGTCCAGCGGCGCAGCGACCTACTGCTCGCGGAGGTTACGGCGAGGATCAAGCACAGCAGCAATACGGTGCCAGGCAACCTTACAACGATTACAACGATTACAACGACGGGCATGGTTATGAGTCTCGGGCCGGACCGTACGAAGACAATGGATCGCAGCAGTATCGAGATCAACATGGACCTCGTTTCGCTAGGGGAGGTGGTCCAATGCCCCCTATGCACGAGGAGGAGGCCCGATAGCCCGGCCAGGGACTACTGACGGCAATCGTGGAGGACCTTATCCCCACGAGGCAGGGTCCCGGGCCTTCCCGAGGCATGCCACCACGAGGAGTTCCTCCCAGCGGGCGAGGTAGAGGTCGGTCTGATCATTATCCTCCTGTTGAATATAGCGGTAAGGACTTCTCAGCTTGGCGGGACCCGGTGTCTTTGACCCTTGCCGACAAAATGACAAAAAAAAAAAAAAATTGGTTTGCTGACATTCAAAATCTTCCATGTTTTCGCCAGGACGACGACCTCCCCGAACCAACCTGATGCCACGTACGGCGGGTATGACCAGGACCAGCGGTTGGCCGGCCAAATGTCCGGAATGGATCTGAATGCGCAACGACCAAGAGGCATAGACGAATACGGACGGCCGATTAATGGAGGAGGTAGAGGACATCCCGTATATGGAGGATCACAGCAAAGTATGCCTGCTGGACGGGCTGGAGTCGGTAATCATGCGGGCTACGGTGATGGCTACGGTGGCGGCTCTCAGAACCCCACGAGGAATGCATTTGATCCTCCCGGCAGAAGCATGACTATGCCGACGAATGACCCTGGGGCTACGTACAACATGCCCCCTCCGCGACGCGGTGGCACAACGCCGTTCAATGGAGCCGGCGATGTGGGCAGCATACCGCCGCGGCCCTCGACAGCGGGTGGTCACCGTCCGCCACCACAAAGGATATACCCTCCGAGCAAGCAGGAGTGTCTCAGGGACAATACGGTGGTGGCGACCATTATGAACGAGGAGGATACGGCAACTCATCAGGACCGCCTGGCCCTGGCCCTGCTCCTGCTCCTGCTCCTTCGGGTGACGACATTTTCGATTCCTATTATTCCAGCCCACCGGTGAGCGGCTTTGACCAACAACAAAATGCTTTTGCAGCGCAGCATGGAAGGTCGAATTTTCCGGATTACGATTCTACATCAGCACATAACGGACGTCGATCATATGAGCAAGTCTTGCGCGGCCCCACGGAGCAGCCTCAACCTGGTGCTCATGGAACACCGAGGTTGCATCACGCTAGGTCCGAGGCAAATTTTCATGAGCCGCAGGTCGCTGTTTTTGAGATGGCCGGAGACATTCCATCCTTGCCTCCACCACCACCACAAATCAAGCCCTATCAACCAGAGTTCAACCAGGGTTATGGGGAACCACCCACCGGGTACGATCAGTTGCCTCCTCAGGGCCCGAGTGCTCCGCTTGATCCAGTTCATGATGCTTGGAGAGGTGGTTTCGAGGGTGTTTCGGGCATAGGCAGGCACAATGCAGCACCATCGGTGGCGACGACTTCCGACTCCATCTCATCTCATCCTACACCCATCCGTCCGGGGTTGATGCCCAATTCGATGGTCAATATGAACGACAGGCCCCCGCCCGTACGAAACTATGGGGGCACGATGCAACAGCCGCAGCCGCAGCCGCAGCAACATGGTCAGGAGGCTCGCTGCAACCACAAAAAATCAGCAGCAGCAGCAGCAGCAGCAGCAGTACCAGCAGCCGCCGCCGCCAGCTCGAACTGCGCTTCCACCACCTGTGGAGGTTGGACCGGTTGAGGAACCGGTGACGGCACAGCGACTGGAGCGCTTGCGGATGGCAATCAAGGTGGATTCAAACGATCAAGAATCAGCTTTGAAACTGGCCAGGAGCCTTATTGAAGCTGCGGACCATCTGACGCCCAGACTTCCGGATCCGAAGCAGCGGTTGAGGGCTCGAGAACGATATCTCATGGATGCACACAAGGTTCTCAAAAAGCTTGTCAGCGCCCAGAATCAAGACGCCATGTACATACTGGCCGACAGTCTTGGAAAGGGCATCTTTGGAAACGAGCCCGATAATAAAGAGGCTTTCACGTTGTACCAGTCGGCGGCCAAACTGGGCCATGCTCAGGCGGCCTACCGGACCGCGGTATGTTGTGAAATCGGGCACGAAGAAGGTGGCGGTACTCGCAAAGATCCTCTAAAGGCGATGCAGTGGTACAAGCGAGCGGCCACGCTGGGAGACCCGCCAGCCATGTATAAGGTGGGTATGATACTCCTGAAGGGACTGTTGGGTCAAGCCAGAAATCCACGCGAGGCCGTGGGCTGGTTGAAGCGCGCAGCCGAGAGAGCGGACAAGGAGAATCCACATGCTCTTCACGAGCTTGGGATGCTATACGAGTCGGCACAACACGCCGACGTCATCGTTCGAGACGAGCGATATGCATTTGAACTCTTCCAGCAGGCGGCTTCTTTGGGGTACAAATTTTCGCAATACCGTCTCGGTCTTGCCTTTGAGCATGGTCACTTGGGTGTGGAAAGGGACCACAGACAGTCCATCTACTGGTATTCCCAGGCAGCTCAGCAGGAGGAGCACCAATCGGAGCTGGCGCTCAGTGGTTGGTATCTCACCGGGAGCCCAGACGTATTGAACCAGAGCGACACGGAGGCGTATCTCTGGGCTAGAAAAGCAGCTGTTGCAGGGTTGGCCAAGGCCGAATATGCAATGGGATATTTCACGGAGACGGGCATTGGCGTGGCCGCCAACTTGGAGGACGCCAAGAGGTGGTACTGGAGAGCTGCAGGTGAGAGTCCTAATATGTCTGGATGTAGCAATGATTGGCTTCTTTGCTGACTTGATTGTTAATAGCCCAAGATTTTCCCAAAGCACGCGATCGTCTGGAGGATCTAAAGCGCGTGGGCAAGAGCGGGCCGGCAAGACCAAGAGAACGCATATCACGCAGCCGCATCGAGAGGCAGCAAGATGGTGACTGTACCATAATGTGAAAGGGGATTGCAAAAGCAAGATGACGTGTGTGTTCAGCCTTTTATATTTTATTTTACCTTTTCATTGCTCGGCTCTCTTTCTGAGAAAGGGAGACATTATACAAAAGCGGAGTTCAAGGTGCAATCACAACATGGAAGGATAGTAGAGCATGAACAAGCAACTGGCAGTTCAATATCCGTTTTGGATCGATACATGGTCAGGGGCTAACAGGCATATGAAGGTATTACTGGACTAGACGACGAGTGGGGGTCCGTCAGTGGTTGAATAGTCGAGATGGGGGTGTATGAGTAGGATGAATGAAAGAATGGTTACGTCGTGTCTCGGCAGAAGTTGCGCATGTGGCGGCCAGTCGGAATTGAGAACGTTTGTGATATGATACAGTCCAGTGGTCTGCGTGCGAAAGATGAAGAAGTTTCTAACCGCCGCGGAAGATGTTCAAGGTGTTGAAAAATCAATCTACTCCGGTCAAAAGCTATCCGTATCCTTTGAAACCCACCCACCCCCTTCCGCTCCGCGGCTATTATGGCTTCACGTCCAAGATCTCCGACGGCCAAACAACCCCGAACACGGACGACGAAGCTCCCCTCCGCCTCCCCCGACCACCATGCCGTCTCGCCTCGTTCCGGATCCACTCGACGAGGAACTCCTGTCGGCCAGGTCCCGCCCGTCAACGACCTTGGTTCCCGTCTGCGGCTCGCCCGCGTCAAAGCTCAGCAGCGTAGGGATCGAAGTAATCATGTACGTCATGGCGAGGCTCTCCGAGTACGACGAGCTAGACATGATGTCCGGGCTGTCGAACTCGACGGGGACAAAGGCCACGCCGCCTTCTGGCTCGCCGGTGCCAGACTCGACGAGGATTGGATCAGGGGAGGACGTGTCGGCACGTGGGACACCAGGAGGCGGTCCAGAGGGTGAGGAGGGGGTTCGAGTGGAGGATGAGAGGGAGATGTGGGTTGCGAAGGCGTCGGGGTTGCGAATGCTATTTTATGTTAGGTAATTTCTTTTTTTTTTTTTTTTTTGGGGGAGAGAGGAGGGTTCATCACGTACGGACTATATACTTGGTTCTTCACCTGGCGTGGTGTTGTGGATTGGAAGGCGCGGCGCCATGGTGCGCTGGCATGGCCATGGGCGTGAGGCCGTGGGAGGGCTGAGGCGCATTTGCTCTTGAGGACGCTGGGTCGAGGGATGCAGGGCCCGAGGGCGTTGGTTGTGAGAGGATGCATCGTGCTTGGAAGGGACAATCTGTGGTTGGAGATGAGTTTGGGAGATGTGCTTTAGCGTTTGATGTTTAATGCTCGATGACGTCGGTTGTGCCTTTGAAGCGCCGTGGTTCTGGGGCAATGGGTGGGGAATTGAGAAATGGGAATGTCGGTCTGGTTGTGGTTGCACATGCACGGACATCTACCCGTGATAACTTTTGTTGGGCGTTGGAGCCCATCGCGGCAACCTGGTGGGGACAGGTAACAAAGCTGGCGCTTGGACAGATTAGCTGCTGCGGAGAAATCTTGGCCAATCGTTCTCCTTTCCTCCTCAGCTGCCGTTCAGACGTTGGATGGAGAGTTGTAATATGGGCCGCCATTGGCGCCGGGAAAATGTTGTCATGATAAACGGGCGGTTCGGTCTTGCGCCAGAGTTGTTGTGCCCGACTAGCAGAGTCCAGGTGACCGGGCTGGTGATACGGAGGAGGCTCATGTGCCTGCCAGCTTGCTTGCCCGGGGCGATTCCAAGATATCGCGTCTTGAAAAGGCTTTTAATGGTTGAATTGTTGTCAGGGGCGAGCTCGACTCTCGGTCCCCTTATTGTTGTATCCCTTTGGCAGCCGTGAGGCCTCAGGCAGGTACTAGACCCACCCGATTTAGGTTACAAGCTAGGTAGTCAGTCAGCCAAAACAGCGCGTTAGGGTTGCAGCGTATGCGATGTACCTCTTTGTACATCAGGAAATTGCTTTGACTTCTATTACTGGCAAATTAAATAGAGAATCAAAGTACCTCTAAATATGGGCTGTCCTGATTGGTCCAAGCCCTAGTTCGGTACCTGCCTGAGGCCTTACGGCTGCCAAAGGGATTGTCTGACACTTTTCCCAACCAGCTGACGGCAGCTGGCGGGTGTGGGCTGTTGTACGTAATCTCTTTGATGCCCATAAGGCTACACTTCCGTACCGACAAGGGTCTTGGACCAATAAAATCATCGCTGTAAGAGCTACATTACCTCACATAGTAATCTGTACTATGATACAAGTACTAACAAGGGTCCGAGTTACAAAGAGCAACATCACACGTCTCACAACCCCACCACGTTAGCACACGCCTTAATTATCGCGGGTTCTAAGGCCTGCGAGGCCTCTGCAGCTGAAGCTCGCGATGCATCGCGATGGTCATATTCAAGGTGTTGCTAGAAAGCTTGAGGCCAATCCATTATCGCCAGTACTAGCCAGAACGCGTTGTGTGGGGATTTGGCGTGGAAGGTTTTCGGGCTGTACTAAAAGTCACTCGAGGTTGCCCCTTTAGCCAGCCAGGAAAAGTGGGTCGGTACGGAAGTGTAGCCTTATGGGCATCAAAGAGATAGCGCAGGGCGTGTGATGGGCCACTCACTGAACTGATGGCTTATGTCGGCAGAGAAGATAAATGGAATGCGTCTAAAATTCGGAGAACAACAAGACAACAAGCCAGCCTGGTTGGTGTATGTACGAACTGTTATTATGTACGGACTATTGTTTTGTACTATTAATACTGCTTGCAGCACAAGCATTGATTGAGTGATTGATTCTTTCTTGGCTGTCTACTCCGTATTCCGTACTCCGTACGCTGGACCGTTCCTTCCCGCCCTTTATCTTTATTCCACCAAACACCAATGTCTGGACCCTGATGAACGTCACTCGGCATCTCTTGTCTCCTGACACACCCTTGCATCCCCAAGATATTCCCTCACTAATCAGACCTAGATGCCGGTAAACCAGTCCTCTAGTATCCTCTACTCCTACACTCGCCTATAAATCGCATCATTATCACTGCGCTGCATCAGTTTTGTTTTCACCAGCTTGCTCCGGACCGACCAGCCTTCGCAGTGTCATCTCATTTGTTGACTTCGCCTAGCTTGGCTATTTGCTCTACAATAATTTCGAGCGTACCCATCCACAAGAGTCTGCATTTCATACTCGCTTAATGAATACATGATTTGTCATCATTAGTAGCGCTGCATAAAGTGCATCTTGTATCGGCACTTTGCTGCTGGCAAGTAGCAGGATTACGACTACTTCATCCGCGTCACAGCAAAATCAGTAGAACCAATGTCATCGACAACCGAGGACCCAAAGGATGGAGCCTCCCGCTGGAAAATTGGCCGCTTCTTTAAATCCAAGGCCAGCCAGAATGGCCAACAGGAGAAGCAACTGCCTGGTCATTCGAAATGGAGTTTCGGAGTGTTGAACGATCCGCGAACCGCCGAGGTCCCAGGTAAAATTCTTCGCCAATTCTCCGCTTGTTCTTCGCAGATGCTGGTAGAATGCATAGTTTGCTGACCACCTCATGCTTCTAGGATCTGTTCTTCTTCTGGCTACTAACCGCAACGAACCTCTCGGTATGCGTAATGTGCACGCAAGAACCTCTCACTCGACTATGCCAGCGGGTTTCCCAGTTGACGTGCCTTTGACGCCTGGTGGCTCTCTTCCAGCCCAAGAAGCGCCATCTAACACCCCAAGCCTCCGGAAACGGGGAGGAGAAGAAGAAGACAGAGGATGGCACCATCATTCTGGACCCTCAGCCCGAGGACTCCCAGAACGATCCCCTGAACTGGCCTAATTGGCGCCGGGACACTGCATTGCTGTCTTTGGGCTTCTATTGCATGGTCGGTGGCGGTATCACGTCTATAATGGCGGCTGGATTTACCAATGTCGCAAAGGATTTCGATGTCAGTGTCGAAACCGTATCCTTGACGGTCGGTCTCTACATGATGGGCCTTGGTGTCGGTTCGGTCATTGCATCGCCAACCGCCATTTTGTTTGGAAAAAGACCTGTCTATCTTGCTAGTGTCATACTGTTCATTGCAACATGTATATGGTCAGGCTATTCTTCCAGCTTTTCATCACTACTAGCCGCCCGAGTCTTCCAGGGAATAGCGGTCAGTCCTGTAGAGTGTCTTCCCTCGGCTACCATCGCTGAGATTTTCTTCCTTCACGAGCGAGCTTATCGTATTGGAATCTATACGTTGTTATTGCTAGGAGGCAAGAATTTAATTCCCCTTGTCAGTGCTGCCATTATCGGCCGTTTCGGGTGGCGTTGGGTATTCTTGTAAGTTTCTTGGAACAGATTTCCGTGTGTCATGGCGCCAAGACTCATCTGACTTTCTCATCTTCCTTTTCTTTTCACAGTATTGTTGCCATGGTGGCCAGCTTAGGGTTTGTGCTTTTGTTCTTGTTCGTTCCTGAGACGTTTTGGGATCGCACGCCCACCCGAAAGTCCTCTTCGCGTCCGTCATTTCTTCGACGACTTTCATCTCGTATGAACGTGCACATCCCACGACAGTCTATGCACTCCGAGAGAATTATGCCCAGAACTCCCGAGAGGCCGCAATCACCTGGTGCCGCAGCACGCCAGAGAGATGCTCGCGTTGGATTTGCGCCGTGCCTGCCCACCAGCAGTGCCTCTCGACATCAGGGTCAGGATAATGGCAACGCTGCCGGTGAGGCGACTCCATCGGCAAGTCATCTCACTCAGTCATCTTCCCATCGTCATGTCGGATTCACTGGGGCTGTCACTACAGAGAACACGGAGGCGATGAGCCAACCAGCCACATCAGTAAACGTACACGGCGAGACGCCTTTGGTTGTGGGGTCTCCGTCGACGGAAACCCCGAGGCGCCTTGGGAGCCGACGCTATCGCCTTGGACACGAATGTTCCACTCGTTTATGTGTCAGACGAGCATGCCGATATTCACGCCATCAGCCCTGTTCACAGTCCCACCACGCAAACGCCGGGGGCCGACGTTTCTCAGGCCCATGGTCAACGGAAGGGCACTCGCCGTATTTCCATAATGCTACGGGCAGTGACAGCAATATGCAGTACTTCTCCCACGGTCCCAATCTAGACAATGAAAGAATACCCGCATCAGCACTCAGAACTCCGCCCAAACTTCGAGCCTACACGCATAATTTGCGACATCAACCTGCCCTAACATTTACTCAGCAACTGAAGCCATACCATGGCCGCCTGAAGAGCGACAAGTGGCTCAAGGTTATGTTCCGGCCGTTCATCTTGTTCTCGTACCCAGCTGTCTTGTGGTCTTCTGCCGTGTACGCGTGCTCAATCGGATGGCTGATTGTAATATCAGAGACAATGGCTATAATATACCGGGATCCGACCATCTACAACTTTGATGCGCTGCAAACCGGGCTTGTGTACATATCACCTTTCGTTGGAGGCGTGCTTGGTACAGGTGTGGCCGGCAAAATTAGTGATGTTATTGTGCGCGCCATGTCACGCCGCAACGGTGGTTTGTACGAACCCGAGTTTCGATTGGTCATGGCAATTCCCATCATGATTACTATCTGTGTTGGGCTCATGGGCTTTGGCTGGTCGGCAGAAGCTAAGGACCATTGGATCGTTCCCACGCTTTTCTTTGGCATCCTCTCGTTTGGATGCTGTCTAGGCTCGACCACAGCCATTACATTTTGTGTTGACAGCTACCGCCAGTATGCGGGGAGGCCCTCGTCACGCTCAACTTTTCCAAGAACGTGCTACATGGACTTGTCTTTAGTCTCTTTGTATCACACTGGATGGCCGATGACGGACCGAAGACGGTCTATATCTGGCTGGGCATTGTCCAGCTTATTCTTCAGCTTACCACGGTTCCCTTGTTCATTTATGGCAAGAGGGCTCGTATGTGGACAGTAAGAAAGAGCCTCCTGGAGAATTTTTGAGCATGCTACGACTTTCCTATCGTGTCTAAGAGAATGATGGTCGAGCGAGATTGGCAATTTGCACCGGCAGTTGTTTAGCAAGGGTTTCGTTCCTGTATACTGTTGCAAGAGGTGGCGTTACATATTGAGTGCAACTATACACACTCAAGGAGAATAGGGATAGCTTGCATATTGCTACTTTGTCATTTTTCGATTATTTTTTTCATGGTCAATCTTGACTTGGGATTGGGGACCGTCTGGCGTTTCAATTTCCGGTATTCAATTCATGAGTGGGTGGCATCAGCATGTGTTGCACTGAATGAGATGAGACGCCGACGAGGCATCACGACAATCGATTAATGTTTCCAACGAGCCGTTTCTTATTGCCTTGTTTGGGCGCAGAAGCTGGTGGTTCATGGGTGATACTGCCCCACCACCACCATGTCAGTCGTCGCATTACCTTTACACTGTAATCCGTACTGTACAAAGTTTGGAATCTCGTTCTTGAGCATCTCCCGCCCAGGTTAAATCCTTGATGCATTCTCTGCAAAGAACATTGAGACTTGTACGCAACTCTCGTCGTTTGAGAAAGACTCATCGCCTTTAATTTTTACGATTTTACATCTCCCAACCATCATTTCGAATTTTCGTTTCAATCCAAGCAAGCCCTTCATTTCACCCCACCTTTGTCCGAAGCTCCAGAATGACATCCGCATCAACCAAGATTCCTCCTCCTAGAACCATACCTTGACTTACCGCCAGAGCATAGCCTCGTCCTTGTCACGAGCGTACTTGGTGCGAGCGCAAACTGGCTTGTCCTCCGATGGCTCTACAGTCTCCTAAAGGGGAAGAGCGATGTCGGGGATGGGGTGGACACGGCGGTTGTGCTGTGTAGTTTTTGAGGGACGGAGCGTTTTGGAGGGAGGGCTGTGGCAAGATGGTAGGTAAATTTTTTTTTGCTCTTTTTTGAGGTATTCTTCTCGTATTCTTCTTGACATGTCATTTGTCCAAGTTCCTTTTACATGTTTCGATACGACATTCAGCAAGCTTTGCTAATCGATAAAGGCGCTCGACTTGGACACATTCCACAAGAACAGGAGATTCGCGTTTGTGGATGGTCTCACCGGCCTGTACATGCCTGATGCGCAGCCCGGCGGCGGGGAGCCAGCAAAGATTATGTTCTTCGCGGGACTGCGGCAGGGGAGGTGAGGGATGGGTTGGAAAGAGCCATTGCGGATGTATCCCTGGGAGGGCGAAGGGTCGTCTTGGTGCTGGACCAGATGGATGCTTGGTTGGCCATGGGGACGCCGGTGCGGTGGAGGTGATGAATCTGCTGGTGGGATTGAGGGAGGTATGTTTTTTTTTTTGTTTCCTCGCCCGCTCGTCTTGCGCTATCTTGATCTTGATCTTGGGTTGTGGATGGGGATGCGGATGCGGATGCGGATGCGGATGCGGATGCTGACCTGGGGAGTAGAAAGTCCATGCTACTGTCCTGACCGTCTCGGCAGACGACCCGTTGCTGCATGCGCAGACGACGACGCTGGAGAGGAGCACGCGGCGTTTGCGCTTTCCCTTGCGCATGAGGCGCGTTGCGTCATGGCGCTGCGACTTTTGGACACGGGGACGGCGAGGGATGTGAGTGGTGTGGTGAGGATAACGGGGGCGGGAAGGGGGCTGGCGGGGAGGGAGGTGCCGAGTATTTGTATCATGTTTCTGGGGATGGGGGCGTGAGGGTGTTCGAGAGGGAGCTTGACGTGGTCATCTTTGGGGTGGTGGACATTCCGTCATCACGGCACGACTTGAATGCCGCGATTCTTCACTTGTCCAGCATCACAACGCTTTCTACACAATGCAGGACACACATTCACGTACCACCAGAGGGTTCGGCATTGGCAAATCCTTTCTTTTAGCTTTGACCACTTTTCTCTCTCAAAAGCCAAGGAAAAAAAAAGACAAGGGCAGCCAGTCCAGTTCCTTCCTTCAAAACACGTTTCTGAAAACACCGTGTCCCATGCTCCATCCGAGAAAAGGTGCATTTGTTGATGCCCCTTTCCGCCGTAAAAGTACAGCAACAGCAAGGTAACGAGAGCCTACCAAACCGATGCCGTCTTTTACCAAATAAAAACCATAAACGGCCGCCCTCCCCCTAAAAGAAGAGTACCATGAAGATACCTCCTTCTCCCAGTACACAATCGCTCTCCGACATTGTCCTTTTATCGCTATTCGCCCGTTTCTTTCCCTTGCAACAACTCACAATTTTCCTCTTTTTTTTTTGCCCAAGTCACAGTTGGCGTCAAATCGTGAAATGGATGCGATGTAGGGAAGGGAAAAAAAGAGGTTGTTCTTTTATTCTCAAGTCAAAAATATTCCTTTGTTTTTAGTTTTTGGGGACTTGGCGAGTCCTGGTTTGGATAAACTAAGAGGTCTTGGAACAAGACAGATTTACTCGGACTTGGAGGCAGGGCCGCGGGCGCCCTTGGGAGTTCCGGTCTGGAAACCATTCTTGAATCGGCGCGATACATCCTTGATGTAGCGGCAGCGGCCAGTGCCGACGGTCTTTCTTCGCTTGGCCTTCTCGCCCCAGTTGTCTGTAGAGATTAGTGTTAGCCTTGATTCCGGACTGGATTGAGTCGAAGCCGTGTTTTTTTTTTTTTTTTTCAAAAGGCGGCAGATTTTCCCCTCGGATACATGTGTCGCTCGACCAGAATCAAGATCATCTGGGTGTCGAGTAAAGGAAATGGGGAGAGTCAAGGTGAGGGAGGGTGCATAACGTACACTTGCGGGTCTTAGCGGAGGGGTAGCCGCAGGAAGAGCACTCGTGCTTCTGGATGTGCAGAGAGCGACGACCTGAGATTGTGTCCCGTCAGTATCAAAAGTCGTAGGTCACGTTGACGTTTGTGAGCCGCGTGCCGCCTGCTATGTTGGCCGAATCTTTCCGTCTCGAAACCCTATCCCAGACCTCTGGATTCATACATTTCTTTGTCGTCGTTTGCCTCCTCTTTCTCGGTCCCTAGACATTTGCACAGTGGAGAGGCATCACTAACCGCATCGTCGGCACAAGGTGTGCGTCTTGTTGTGACGTTTACCGAAACTGGAAGTACCCTTCGCTACGCGACCAGACCTGTCAGTTAAAACAACATCTCCGGAGAAGAAAAACTTGCGTCTCTCTCTTCTTCCGTGCGTGTGAAGCTTGAGATTCGCATGGAGGCGTTCACGTACTCATTTTGGCGGTGGTGGTTTGACCTGTGGTTGAACGACGTTCGAGGGGATTCTCGAATTGGGGAGGGCTTTTTCCGGTGGAGTTGTCGACTTGCGAGAAACTGGGCGGTTGCGGTGCTAAGCCCTAATTCGCCTTGTGCGCACAATTGGCTCGTCGTTTGAAGGAGCGAGGTCACGTGATGATACCCTTGGCGTGACTCGTGCACGTGACTGGAATAGGTGGGCGTCAGAGTGATGCTAGTGTTGATATTTCTCGGTAATAATAAGTATTCAAAAGGACGCGCGATCCGTTGGCTTCATTCAATTGCCACGTTTCAGACAGATTGTGCAATTCTTTTCCTTCGCATTTTCAACTACAAGCATGTACATGTACAAACTTGTAGTGTTTTGATTACTATCCATTCACAATGGGCAACTCATCATTACATACGCATGATATGAAAGCTCTTATGCACAGTTCATCAATCAGGAATCGTTGCACAGTTCTTGCCAAAGCAAGCATAAACCACGGGTCCAAGCGAAGTCATATCGTTCCACGATCCCAAACTCCATCCAAACGCAAAATCATTTTCCATCTCATACACATTTTAATGTATCGGCAAGAATGTTCTCCAAGCATGGAAATGATAATGAACTCCCTTTCCATGAATAACAACATCATCTTAGCATACATGTTCTGCGTCTCCTCATTATATGACCCAAAAACGCCAGTAATTGTCAATAAAGCATCTCTTTTCTGATCAGGGGAAAACTGTAGGTCCAAACTTTTCGCCAGGAGCAACATGTTTTGAAACTGCGTTAGCATGCCAATCGAGCGTGTTCGTCATCTCGTTGTTGCCCCACCATGAAGGGGCAGATGCGTTTGTCATGTACAGAGTGAAGAATATGACCAGTGTGCTAATGATCAGACCGCAGTCCATGGCTGCAGAGACGACGTAATT
Organism: Epichloe gansuensis; assembly: GCA_023658505.1. Classification (NCBI taxonomy): domain Eukaryota; kingdom Fungi; phylum Ascomycota; class Sordariomycetes; order Hypocreales; family Clavicipitaceae; genus Epichloe; species Epichloe gansuensis. Next base: position 8,211,118 of record CP098281.1, read on the forward strand.
GTACTGAAGCCACCAACCAGTGTAGCGGCGCTTGACAAAGTAGTTGAACATGATGCCAACAACACCCCAGCAGAGAAAGATGTGAACTGTAGCGGGAGGTAGCAAGCCAGTACCACCGTAGATGACAGGCGTACACACATATCGCCAGAAAGACTTGGGCCACCGTCTTGCGAGCAGCCATGTCAGGATGGGAGTGGCAGCACCCACAAGCCAGAACCACTGGAGGTTGGCATAAGTAGCGCCGTGGCTGAAGATGCGAGCAGGGCCAATGGCTCCCCAGATGACCGAGGCGGTGTAGTAGACATGGCCGCTCGGACAGCTGTAGTTGTCCTTTGTCTCTCACTGCAAACGTCGGGGATCTTCGCCAGAGCCCAGTTCATCACTCCAATTTGAACAATAGCTGACCAAATAGAGGCAATCAGCTGAGAAGAGAACATGACACGGGGTGGCACCTTCATGTAATGGCCAAGCTTGAGATCTTGAGCAAAGTACAATGCTTGTGACATGGAGATGTAGCCGTAGTTCTTAAACATCATCATGGTCATAGGTTTGCCGGGAACCATGTAACCAATGATGAATTCAGTCAAGACGTTGAGACCAAGTTGAATATTAGAGATACCCTGGATGATTCCAATGGGAAGAAGCCAAACAATTGGAAGCAGCAAGCACACGACAAAGGCCCATGCGGGAAAGCCAGTTGGCCAGCCGGTAACGACTCCAAAGGAAATACCAACCATGGTAATGAACAAAGCTGATAAACATGTCAATCATAAATTTTTTGGTTTTCCCCATCATGTCAAGCAGATGCAAACTTACCAGCATACCACCAGTCCTCAGCGTCGCGGTATTTCTTCATCAGTCGCATGTGAACGTCGTCTTCTTGATGACGAGCCATCTTGAATTGTCTCCAAATCTCCTTGCCGTGATACAGTGCAACATGAACGAGGACAGCCGACATGGCAGCGAAAGACAATCCATACGCCAAAGCGAATTGGGTCGACAAGTATAGAGGGAATACTCCTTGTATGCAGTTTCGTTGAAGTTAAAGTTGCTGTCCAAAATACGGGACACGTTGTAAGTCTTGCCGGTATTGTCATACGCTTCGGATGACTGCACAGGCATGTAATCGGCGTACCAGGTGCCGCTGAAGTGAAATCCCATCGAGACAATGACGAAAAAGAATGTAATACCGCCGAGCACATTCATGATGGCGTAGAAAGGAGGGATTAGAGGAGATCCAATGAAGCCCGTGGCCACTGTCCAGTCAAAAGTGATGGGTATCAGCCCGTATCCGTGACTGTTGCCGAAGATTTTGTTGACGGCTACACTGTTGGGGGCAGTCCAGCAGGCAATGGCAAAGTAGGACAAGCCCTTGAAAATCCAACCAGGGAACCAGTACCAGATAAATGCGGCACATCCAACGATGAAGAAGAGCTTATAGCGGCCAACGGTCCAGCCATTCGTCTTGGATGGGTCTGATCTGGAATGGTCATGCAGAGTGTAAAACAAGGCGCAATTGACTAGATCGGCGGGCCAAATCATAGCTGCAGGCCAGACGAGGAAGCGGCGAGCGAGACCAGCCATACCGTACCCAGTGCAAAGTGTTGTGATGCCGAAAAGGAGTTCAAAAGCAATACCAAACTCCTGCTTGTAAAATATCTTTTGGGTCAACAGCACGTCGGTTGCGTAGAGAGCACCACCACCATAGGCAGCCTAACGATGAACTTGTCAGTCATTGATCCTTCAAGTCAACTGGAAATCTCAATGCACCGCACCAAAAATCACATGCTTTTTCGCAAACAACTCACATTCGACATGGCAACAATGACAACGTGCTCCTTGAAGTTGAATTTGCCGGGCCGCAAGTTGAACTTAACGCCGCAAACATTCAAAACCCTGTCTGGCATTACCATGTCCCATCCACGGCCGATGGGATAGGCAATTAGCTGAACCACATAAGTTGTGATTGCAACCGTCGGGTTTCGCAAAGAAAAGAGCATGTTGACCCCAGAACCAATCGTGCAGAGTGAGAGGCCGATAACCCAGGCTCTGATGGTGTTGGCGGGTACATCAACATCAAAGTTTCGTACAACAGCTCTGACCTGGCAATGAAATGTCAGAGACAAAAATGTTGGGGTGGAAGGTGGGGGTGAATGAACTACCTCTGGATACGGACTATTATCCTCCATGAGAGCATGCTCAATTTCGAGACCCTTTTCAGCATTTCCAGCAGCCAGCGCGGCGTCGACATCGTTCAACTCGTCCATGGGTAAGTTGGGATCCAACTTGTGCGCCTTCTCGAAAGCGGCGAGGTGTTTGAGGTGATCAACGCCCGACGAGTTCACTTGCAGAGGCTCGGGTATGGGCATGATTTCTTCAACCTCATGGCGCTTTCTTAAGATCGACGGAAGCATTCTGGGCATTTTTATAGATTTCTCCAGATTAAGAGACAGCTACCAAGCTGGTTCGTCTCCAATTGAATGATGGTTCGTCAATTGTGGTTGAGTGTCTTGGCGGTTGTAACCAACTTCGTTGGAGACGTCTGTCTTTCGCCTACTCTCTACTCTGTCGCCGAGTCATTCGCCTCTTAGCCGCCGTCTATCCACCAGCCGCCAGTTGGTCACAGTGAGACACGGTCTAAGAAAGGCGACCGTCTTGTATTTTTGTGGTGGTAGACTCGACGGAAATGTCAAGACTCAAACATTCAGACTCATCTGCGGAGAGGGGTGGATAAGACGGAGAGACGGGCACTAGTCCGGAGTAGTGAGGAGATAATAGTGGACTTGTGCGCCGGGGGCAGAAGAACGAGGACGGACGAGAAGAATGAGATAGGAAAATAGCTCTGACAACCTGGTTCTTTTGTTCTGGCCGGATGGCCAAAACTGGGAGATGCTGGATGGCGAGGGGTGCAACTCATCAAGCTCCTCTCTGCGGTATTGGTATTCGGTATTGGTATTACGCCGGGCCTCGCCCACGCTATCCTACACAGTGCATGTTCGCACAAGCGATACCCCGGGTTTCTTCAGGATAGGCAACGTTACCCTGGGAGGCATTTATTATTTTTGTCCTCTTTGGAGAAATAATATCACTGCATTATATAGAGTTTACAGAATTGCACATGGGCAGCTCTCTGCGTCCCAACCCGAGCAATTTACACAAGAGGCACGAAACAGCCGACGGCTTCCTCCTACCAGACACTGCCGGCCACGATGTTAGCTGCTTACATATACCAGGTGGCAGAGCGCACTGTACGGGTCACACCAGACGGAAGCCAATCTACTATCAGATACCTGTCACCCGTGTGCAGCTGCCAGCCCATTTATCTTAGTCAGTCAGGTCTCGCACAACAGCTTGGACGGTCCAGGACTCAACCACCTTCCCAAAAGAGCGTAGTCTTGGCTCCTACCTCAAATGACTGACGGACAGTCTGACAAGTGTGAAGCTGTCAGCCCATTGGACTCGCGCGCCTACGCCAATATTGACGCCATGCCTCTTCTCAAACAACGCAGCTCGACTCCTTTTGCCTCCGGTGCCTCCATTAAAGCGGCTGATTCGTACTCATGAGCGGAACCAGGAGCATATTTACAGCAGCGTGGTGAGAAAATTTTCTCGAATAAAACACCGCAGGGGTGCAAGTCTCGCATCTGCTTGGAAATTTCTACGAAGTGAACGGAAAACCCGACCAACAACTTGGCCGATGATTTTATCGTTCTCTAAAGAAATGGCCGGGCCATCGACTCCAAAAGTCGAAGAATAGTCTTTCGAATCCTCATTGTTGCCCACTTCAACAACAAGACACATGACGGCCAAAGTTTGTCGCGATGCCCAACCAATTGCTTAAGGCAATACTGCCGAATGGGACGAGGGCGTCAAATTGAATTGGCTCAGCAACTCGCTGCCAGTCTTGTGTTCGGCTTACATCGGTTGGCCCACCGATATCAACGTGAGAGCAGTTTCAGAATGGCTAAAGCGAAAGCGTCGGCAATCTCTGCCTCCCACATCATCCCCTATTGCACAGTGGCGACTATAAAGCATGAATAACACGTATCAGAGCGCAATTCACCTTTCAAAAAGACATCAAACGGACCACAGTAGGGTTTATCCTTGACCTTGGATTCGTGGTGACTCGATGGATGGCGTTTTGCTACGTACTGTGCTTTACGCTCCGTCACCAACCAATTGTGTTTCCGATGTCCCTACGCCGCTTAGTCTGTGAACTTTTGTCGCTGCGACTTGTTTCTACTTTTCGCTCTCTTGGCCGCATCACATGGCGAAGAGCAGTGTCAACTGTGTTCAACTTACCCAGCAATGTTTTTGAAGTTGGCACCTCTGACTGACCGAAAGGAAACCAACTTGAATGGGCCAACAGTCAGACGAACCTTGCTTTGGGCTAGAGAGCGAGTGGCTTTCTCAAGGTACTATTCTCATACAGCAAGATTCAACACACCAGCTTGTATGGCTCTTGATGATTACGCCTAAGTGATGATATGCAGAACAAGCATTATTGATGTCTTGCGGGATACAATTCATTAAACATTACCTCACCCGACCCTGACCCTCACTCGGCCTGTCAGTTGGTAACCGGACCAAGTAACGCATTTGAGAACGTCGGTTGCCCTTGCGTAACCTGTTCCCACTCTGCCGTTTCCTTGACACTATTCGCATAATCCCGGACTCTATCTGGAATCAGATCAAGTCTTTCCAGATCCATCATTCTGGCAACTAACACGGCTGCATGGGCATCCAAAATCGTAGGCTGGTCGCCAAAGATCCATGCTTCGCTATTACCACGATGCTCTTCTAAAATAAGGGCAAGGCGTTGCATGAAGTCGCGAATTTTGGTTCCTACCTGTGCCATGTTGTCTGGCTCAAGGGCTCGATTATACTGTGAATCATGGCTATGGGCGTCATATGTAAGTGTCAGTCCCTACGTGGAATGCCCATGCACAATTGCAATATCCAGTAGCATCAACTCACAACATGCTCCTTTTTCGAGAGCCCGTCGATGACTCTCGGACAATGATGGATTCTCTAAAGGGCAGCAGCCTGGTTGGGGATTCCGTTTCTCATTACATCCGGAGTGGTTGAGAAGGCAATAGCATGGATTTCATACAGCTCGTCAAGCAGCTCGCCAATGGCCTGGCGGTGCTTCTCGGGCACAAGTCTCGGCTGCTGTTGACAAAGCCATCTGGAGATTTCATGGCTATCATCTATGGGCGCGACAAGCGTCGGGGATGTAAGGACGGGCACCTAGACGAAAAGCAAAGTAAATTAACACAGGTGACAAGGCATTTTTACATCTCATTCTTGAGAGGTCATTATGCTCCAAGAGGCCAGCATGACGCTTTATACTCAAACGCTGGAAAAAAAAAAGACCCCCAAAAAACGCCTTGCGATTCAAAAACCAGTGCCCCTTCCCGATTCTTTCTATCTGCTTTTGGTTTTTGATTTTGTGTTCCCATGCCATTTGATGAGATATCTGTAGTGTCAAACCTACCTGTCCTTTCTGACTTATCTCAATGAGATATGGCTCCGACAAATTCTCCCCAGTCTCCAGGTTGACGTGCCGAATGTCGATTGCTGGAGCCGTTTCCGGATCAATGCGCTGACCAAGAACAAATGCAAATTGGGTCATGAGAGAGTATAGAGAAAACGGAGATGTGTGCAACGCATACACCGAAGGAGTATCTTGATCCGCCATGGCTAAGAACATCGCCCGGCAACGACGTTGCGCGTGGTAGAGCAGATGTCGCGCGACAGCTTGCCATACACTCTCAGTCGACGTTTAGGCTGGGAGATGGAGCATCCAGAACATGGACAGATTGGGCCGAATTATGGGCTTTTCTGTAAAAGCCAGGAAGGCAGGTTTTTGTGTAGGCTGGCTACTCAAGAGACTAGGTAAACCGTTGCTGTCTAGCTTTTCCTTGATTTTGCACAGGCATGATGGGCACTAACAGACCAGTAGGGCCCAGTGAATTGAAACCAGCTCCTGGGTCATCTCAGCCAGCAACCTAATGACCCTGGACGGCAATCACGATGGCGCATGCTGGAGGAGGAACGAAGTCAGGACTGCCCGTTGCATCGCGACGGCGGCGCCGTGAAGCAAAGCTACACATTCTGACAGAGTGATTCACACAAACGGATACCAGGTTAGCCAACGCCGCTGCAGGGCACTGGATTCAATAACGTCAACTAACAAAGCTGTTGAGACAGGCAGCGGGCACGAGGGTTCAGTTAGTCTCAAACTTAGACCTGCTGCGCCTCGCCCGCCGTCCCGCCATCACTGCCCTAACCTATGCCTTATGCTCCAGATCGCGCTGTCCGTAGCGGGCATTCTAAGACTTGACTTATTCGGCGCGGGCGGTGCATTCTCTTCGAGGCAACTGAGCCTCCTTTGTTGTCGATCCCGGGCGTATGATGTGTTGAATTTACAAGAGAAATTATAGCCGCCCGTATCTGAGTGACACACCAGACATAACACCAAGTGAAGCATAATTCTCAAGATGTTACAACCAAATCTTCTCTTGACCTCCAATTGGATCATGTCTCGGGGGAATCAAGTTGCTCGTCAAGACGGTTCAAGTATGTTTCGGAACGAGCAATCACGGCGGACGTTGACAAGTTTCGAGTCTGGGCAACAGGCCCGAGAGCAGCTCCGAGAGCAACGGGGTTCGATAATATGGATGGCGATGGATGAATTCTTGCATCTCTACGGAGTACATGTAAATCATCACAAAGTATATTACACATCGTGTTCAAGCGATCATGGTTGCCTCGGATCGTATATCACGGACGAGGATTTTACTTCTAGATAGGTATGTGCTTGGCTGGTGACATTTGCCATGTATTCAATCTGAGGTTAAGATATTGGGAACTGAACCTCGTCAGGGCGATGAACGCTGTCCCTGATACCAAGATATAGAACATGCCTCTATGGTACATGAACGCTCGTTAACCCCACCATCTGTTCAGATCATGATGGAGTGCTCCCGAAAAAAAAAAGAAGAAAAAAACATCCCCTACTAGCCCAGTACATGTAGCGACTATAAGAAACCTCTCCAGGCAGCTCCTAGCTCCCAGTCTACATCAATGCACGAAAAGAAACCCAGTCTTCCGCAGGGACGTACAGTTCCTGAGTATCGGGGTCGTGAATATCCGTCTTATGTGGGGCGCCAAAAAAGGGGGTTACATGAAAACAAAGCAAAGCTCCTCTCAAGGTAGCACGGCATCAAAGTTCGATTTCTGCCGCTCACGTCGCACTTTGTATCACCACCATGATCCTCGTATGGTCAAGCATAATCTTCGGGCTGTGCAGATGTAATTCGTACGGAATGCTCCGTACACGAGCACCTTTCCACGTTCGATATCTGTACATCAGTGTTTTCTACGGAAAGACAAGCATTTCACGTCACATCCGTTTTGGTAGGGATAAAAGCGAAAAGGAAAAAGCAGTGACATCCGAAATCGGGAAAAACAAAATACCATACGGAGTACTGCTCACTACACGGACAAAACACTCATATCAGATGCAGGTGAGACTTGCACCTCGTTTCTTTCGCCATCATAACCGCATCCGCATCCCCATTTCCGTACATGGCAATCTTCCACCTCGGACAAATTATAAGGTATCACAAGTGCCCACCTTGTTGAACTCCCCCTCCCGCCTCCCTCTCTCCTCCATGTGCATGGCATCACACGAGGCGAAGCTGTTTTACGTGCCGTGCCGTAGATTGTGGTGCCCGTTTTCAGCGACATTTTCTTTATTATTACTCCGTACGCCACCAACTCCTCGAGCTCGAAGAGAGCTCGTGTGGCACCTCAATGTCTCAGCGGCAAATCCCAACTCTGTACAATGAAACGTCGCGCTGAATGAATGAACGATCAAGCACGGAATTCCAAGACATTTGGCACTGATTCTGATGGGAAGGGGAGGGGAGGAGGGTTGTGTTCTCAGCCTCTACGGATCGGATTGCGCCCGCTTTATTGACAACCTGTCGTAATACCACTTCAGTACTCGGTACTATTCGTAGAGCAAATAAAACAAAAAAAAAAAAAAGGGGGACGCAAGCGAGAAGCCCACTGAAGAGGAATATGGAGATGGAATGAAAACTGCCCGTGATGCAGCTAGCTAGCTTGACGTGCGTTGGGCGTATTATCGAAAAAAGCCACCAATCTACGGAGTACACGACAAGGCAACAATTTGGTCAACAGCCCTACATGATATTCTTCTTCTCCGTCGGAGGAACCACGATAGAGCGGTGGTGAATATTCACAGGGTATCTTGTTCACACGGCCCCCTCCCCATGGACCGATCTTCAATGCATTTCTGCAGGAAAGGCTTTTGAGGAAACGGCCGTGCTGATGGTGCCCAAACTAGGCCGTGCCGTTGGGCCTCCTTGTTGCAGGGACATGGGATGGCACTAACAGCACACTAAAAAGTAATAATCCCACATCTCCCACATCTTGTCATGCGAATGATAGTACCGGATCCTGCCAGCCAAGGACAAGCCAGTTACAGGCAGGCAGGCAGGCAGGCAGGCAGGCAGGCAGGCAGCAGGGTTTTTTTTTTTTTTTTTTTTTTTTCGTGCCACGGGGCAATCAGCGCTGCAGCCGCGTGGGCGCCATGAGACGAAACTCGATTAGTTCGCCCATACGGAGGTACTTTTGGTTGAACAATGCCGCTCCCCAATCGAGCGGTGAGGTTCATGATGGGGTGTTGTGGGAGACAGGTTCGGCAAAAACGGCGTGAAGCACGTACGGAGTGTATGATTTTATAATTTTTTTGGGTTTATCGGCAGTGGCCAATACATCTAGCAGCAAAGGACAAAACGAGCTCACTTGATCCCTCCCTCTCCCTCTCCCTCCAGGTGTGTTTTTGTCTATATATATATATATATTAGCAAGTAGCGCCTCCCATGCCCCCAATCACACTAATAAGGAACCAAAAGCGGCAAGGTGACCACGGAAATTTGGGTGCGTTGCCCAATGAGGATGGGGAAATGGCGGAAACCGGCGAGTTATCAGTTTGCGACTTCCATCAGGCGTCACCTCGCGGGACCGGCTCCGATCCCGATGCCACGACGAGCTTCCGTGCCACACCGGCCAGTGCCGAGTGTAGTTGAGAATGACGGGACACACGAGTGTTTTTGAGGAGCCAAGGAGCAATGACTGACTGCGTTTCGGTGCGGATTATGCGTTTGAGCCACAATCGACGCAGCTGGGTTGAGAAAGAGGAGAGCGGAAAGGGAAAGGGAAAGGGGAAGGAACTTTTCGCGTTCCTACTCTGTACTGTTCCTACTCTGTACCGGAATCCGAACTTTCTCACTAGGAGCAATTTGATATACATACATAGATATGTTTGGTGTCGGTTGCATTTTTGTATCTTGGCTCCATAGCGCCCTTGTTAATGGCCACTCATAACCTGTATATACATACTACTTCCGTGGACAGCGGTGATCAACTTGTCGGCAGACCGAGTCACAGAATATGCAAGGTACCTTGTATCAGTGTACAATGTTATTGGATAGAGATCTTACATGTATACGGAGTACTCTGGGGTAGCCTAACCGGCACCAATGAGACTGGGCAATCAAGGACTGAGTCTCTTCTTTTATCAAGTCTGACTACCCCGTACCCCGTACCCCGTATTACCCCGTACCCCGTTCTCAGCACTCCTGGTTTCCAACTAACTTATTGTGACACGCTCCTTACCACAAACTTTGCTAGGCGGCTCTTGGTCGTCTTGTATTGTTTGTGCCGTTGCGGATCAAGCCGTCTGGTGTGCCCCGCCGTGGCGCAATAAAGCGTGGAAACGCTCGTCCAGTGCTCTCTTATTACGGAGTACAGACGTAAGAACATCTCTAGCGAGGTTTGAGCCCTTTGTGCTAATCGTCGTCCGTACGCTGTACCAAGGACATTGGATGGCACGACGGCACGATGGCCAAATATGTATGTATGTACACTTATTCAGTGGGGACGCTGCACGCGAAACTATTAATAATTCAGATGGTCAAAATTTCGAACCTGTCGGCTCGGACAGAGCACTAATAAACCGGATATCGCAGCACCAGCCAACAATCTAGCGTGATTGGAAGCACGAGGGGTGTACGTCATCGACTTTGGTCGTATTCAAGTCGGTCCGTATGTACTCCGTACTCCGTACATACATACATATGTATGTACATGTACGTGGATGGAGTGGCGCATCGTACATGTACATGTACGTGCTCCGTATTGCTTGACAAAACTCCGTGCCCGCGCCTCAAAGTGAAGGTCATGCATGCATGGGCAACAAAGATCCGAAGTCCAGTATCAGTAAGGGAAGCGAGAACATGTCCACCAGGGGCAGCCAGCCGAAAATTTTAGATATCGACAGGGAATGATATGTAGAATTGAGTTGGATGACAGATGACAGATGACAGATGACAGATGACATGCGTGCGCCCGCTTCCCAATCCCAAGGGAAAGGGGCAGAGGGGCGAGCAGCAATGATGAGTGGTTGTCCAAGGTCGGCATGGTCGGCATGGTCGGCATGGTCGGTATATTACATGTACATATGTATGTATGTACGTACGGAGCACCTTAGGCACCAATTCCCACTCGCAGGTGAGATGAAAAGGGTGATCGCCGTTTGGGTCTTTGGTGGGGAGTGTTGGACGGACATGGGAAAATAAAAAGATCACGCACTTTCTGTTGAGTCTTGCAATGTTATGATGGCGGTAGTCCGTATCCAGTCACGAACGTGGTGCTTCCTGCATCAATGACCTGACAATGCTGAGTAGAGGGACATGAACGAAAGTGTTTGTTCCACAAGAAATCTGTCTGCGGAGGACTCCGTAGCAAATCCACCACGGCCACCAGCCCGCTTCTTCTTTCTCATTGCTGTTGCAGCCGAACTTGTCTGTAGGAAAAACAAGTGAGCGGACGGACTACGTATGTACATATGTACATACTGGTGCCTGCATGTGTCAGCGGCTCGTGTCCCCACATGGCAAGTTTCTCAGGCACGAAAAGCACCAGGTAATACTGGGAGGAAAGAACATGATTCGAAATACCGCCTCGTGATTGGCAACAGTCAACAGTCAACAGTCAACAGTCAACCGCAGCCCGATGCGCCATCATCTTCTCATGGTAGCCATATCGCTGAGGTCTCTTGGAACTGAAGCTTGGTTGGTATTATCTGCAGAGCGTAACGTGCCGGACGGCATACCCAAAGCGTCCAGTTGCACCGACCCATGTCGATGATTGCTCGACAGTTATTGGTCAAGAGCATCTGCCAGATGTTGTGCTCCGGTCAAGGCAAAATTTGTGCTCCTCCCTAGTAAGGTAAAAAAAAAAAAAGATACTTTGTACATCCTCCGAACAAACATCAATTGCCATCAGGAGGTGAGTCATCATTTCCTCAAATAGCAGATCTCGAGTGACACGGTTCTTCAAAGTGTATGTACCTCGTACGGTACGGAGTAGAACGTACCTCGAAACTGCGCTCGACGCCAGCAACCATGATCCATATCGGGAGAGCCCTGGGCCGAGCATGGTTCCTTTTTGGCAGGAATGCTTGCGATGCAATGATTACGGAGTACGGAGTAGACTGACGCACACTCTGTGACTCTGCACTCATCAACAAGCACGTGTGACAGATGGCCAACAAGGAGTCCGGCCGATCTTCATGTGCTGCACGCCAGGTTCACGGATGCCAGGGTCGACAAGTTGCGACGTAGCTAAAATAATAAATAGTCGCAACTTGCAAGCTCGCTCCTGTTTGACTGACAGAAGGACTATTAGCGCGCGACTGATGCCAGCTTTCGCGTAGGTCCTGGCCGTCGTCGTCATGCATAGCTAGCTTGTAACACCAGGGAGTATTACAAGGCTCGAAGCTATGAACAGGACTCGGGTTGTGCTACTAACACCTGGTGGACTGGACGTCGCGAGGCTTGGTCCCTGGATCAACAGGGCGAACCGGTGAGGAGTGTTGAACAATTGTCTGCTCCGTATTCCGTGGCTTGTGGGGAATTCATATCGTGTGCCGTGCATTTGGCAATTTGTTGGCAAGTTGATCAACGACAACAATTGGCCGTGGGCCCGTGGGCTTCTCATTTACTGCCTCTTCCTCTCCGCCTCCGCTGCTGGTCGCGCCTGCCTCGCCGGACCATCCAGGACCATCAGCATTGACCAAGTGGCCTCGGGATGGCTACTACCTATGTAATGCCCTAGCTATTAACACCAACTTCTCGTATTCACCTGTCTGAGCCTTGCCCTGCAGGGCGTCAAGCAATTGGCAGAAATGAGCTTCACGCGCCGCCATGTTCTTGCCTGAGTAAAGCTCCTGTTCCGCCGTGCGCACCAGGCAACGAACGTCCCTCCTCCTGTCTCCTATTACCATCACTCTCTGTGCAGGCTTCAAGGCACTCGAAAGCACCAATTGCGCGTCGGTCGTCGCTGCCCCACGCGACATCCAATCTGGCCGAAATTTACGTTGAAAGTCTTGTGACTACGGAATAGGACGGGTCAATTATTCACGCCGTGGCCTGCACTTGCCGATCCAATTCACACAAGAACCATCCTGCCGAGAACCGTTCGAAATCGCCCGCGAGCAAGATATAATAGCCCGGACTGATAATACAGAAGCCCTACAAGAACGTCAAAGGAGGCACCGAAAGCCAAGCTGTTCGTTACACACAGATCGATGCCGGAAGTGCATTTTTGAAAAACTTGGACTGTATTTTGTCCTCGCCTGGTGTTCAGTCACATTGCCATCGATCGTGATTTCTCGTGTGTTCCGCTCTGACTTGAGAAGCACAAATTTGCTGATCGACTCCAACATATGGTGCGTTTGTTTCACTATTGTATTATGTGCGAAGCGAACACATCCTCAGGCCCATTTTGGGAGAGTAGTTGTTTAGCCCTTGTCGTCATACATGAAATATATCCCACGCCACTCCCCTAGCAGCTCCTTTTTCTTTTTCCTTTTTGTCAATCGAGGAATCTTTTATTGGGTTGATCTCAACTCAGATTTTCTTCCAAGCTTTTTCTGGGTCTTAGAGTTGAATCGTTTCGGCCGCTGGCGTATTCGCGACCAGGATTGTGTTTTAGTCGTCTGCGCCACATCCCCTAGTACGTCAATGGGGGTGAATGGGGAGAGTGCTGACTGGATGTTTGTATAGAACCGGGTTGAACTTTATCCAAGGGAATTTTGCTGTGCCTGGCGGTGCTTTGTTCTGCAAGTCCATCTCGTTCCGAGAAGAGGACTTCTCCCGCTCTGGACTCATCGGTGCAAGGCCCCCTATTGGCCTCTGGGTCCGAAAGTCCGCCTCGGCCTTTTCGCGCGGAGCAAGCAGCGGAGAGAATCTGGACCACTTTTGCAAAGCAACACAGAAAACAGCTGATTGCATTGCAGCTGATTGCATTGTTGGGACCGTCCCAGATTTGGGAGTCAAGTCTACCTCTGATCTGACGCATTGTGCAGTCGCGCACAAGTACCGGTCCCTGCCAGATATCGCCTCGAAAGCTGGTGAAGCGCGCGATCAAGACAGCAAGAGGACGAGAGAAATTACGAGAGAGGGACCCGCAAGCTTGCCGCCTATCCGGCGTTGACCCTCTTTCAGCAACCAGGCAGGGCACGCGTTGTGTTGACACAGGACACAGTACATAGAAGAGAGCAGGTACGTACTCCGTACTCGTTGCCTCTGGCCCGGTGGCACGAACTACGCATTTATTATTTTATTTCAGGCCTGGTTGATTGTCCGGCCCATTCACTCTTCCGCATTTTTGCTTGGGTGCCTTCAATCTCCATTGCAAACCCGCCTGAGAGCTTTCTCTGTCGAACAGGTTTTCCTCTCCTCTCGACACACTGGTTCCATCGTTGCCGGCTCCCCCTCTTTTCTTTTCTTTTCTTAATTCATTGTTTCCCTGCTCTCGCTCCCCCTTCCCCGTCTTGTTTACCATCTCCAACTGACTCGCGGATCCACGAGGCAGTCACGGCCCACGCGCTCGATCGACACCTTCTTCTCTCCAGCGGCAAGGGCTCGTCGGTCTGGCGTGCTTGCTGGTGCGTGTGCGTGTGCGTGTGCGCAGCGTGTGCTGGCGGCTGCGCTTGGCCCAGCCCGACAAGGTTCAACTTCTTGTCCTACAAACCCCAGATAATTTCCCACGCCCATCCCGTCCACCACCATCTTCCCATGTCCCACCGCCACTGGCACTTTCGTCCTTAGTTGTCACATATTTGCTCCGTTCGTTCCTCAGCGCCATCGTTACTGGAAACTCGCCCCTGGACCCGGCCAACCATCTATCTGTCCGACCGAGCTTTTGCATTCGCTTCGCATTGTCGCTCGTTCTCTGATCTTTTGACTGCACGCCCCGATCTCCCTCGAAAGCTGTGCTCGTCGCTGGGCGCACTCCTGACGAACCGGCCTCTCTGCCACCTTTTTTTTTTCCTGTCGAGGGCTCCTCGCCGTCCCGTCTCTACACACCCCCTCTTTCTCCTTTTGCCAAGCTGTTGTCTTTCGGTCCAGTCCTCCTTCATCAGCCTCAGCTCGACGGGTCTTCTCTGCTCGAGGTTGCAATCGCACGCCCGTCTGTCCTTTCACATCACGCATCCAAGCATCCATCATCAGATTCGGTACTTTGTCATCACAGGAGCCGTCTCCCGCCCTCACGTCGTGGGACAGGGTGACCGGGGCTATCGCAACAGCCCGCACGCTGCAACGCTACGATTTCGATCTCGGCCAGCTCACTCGTCCCATTGGGGGCCACGACAAGACCATGGCACCCATACAACCCCGTCTCAGGATTCTTTCAGGTATGCTGTCCTACCTCCCGTCATCATTCTGCCCTGTGTCCACGCTACGTCCTTGCTCGTCCCGGTTCGTTGGCGCCTGAAAGGTGTTGTCCTGTCGCACACTTCCAGGTCCGTTAATCAAGATTGCCTATCTTTGGCCCTCTCAGCGTTGCCGCCATTTTCCCTCCCACTCTTCTATTTCCCTTCTTCGCTCGTCTTACGTCCTTTCCCATTCATTACATCATCTTCAATCTGTTTGGTGTGAAAAGCTGTTAGCGCAGCGCTTCCACCACTTCTGTCCGTGATGAGTGACGGCCCGCTAATGAACATTTGCTCAGTTGGCGGCAATCCTGTCTCTGCTTTCTTATCATGGAGGCTGCAAGCCACTAATGCATGTGATGTGACCTTGGTCTGGAAGTCTGGATATGAGCATGTTGCTCAGTATGGAATTTCCTTCAAGTGAGTCGTGGAGTCCCAACCGCTCCGTCCGTGTCTGTGAAAGGCATATTCACCAACTGTGCCTAGGTCGCCTGTGTATGGGAACGAACGATTCAAGCCTCGTCATGGTAAAGTCCCGTCCTAGAAATATATCTGTCCTTCCTGCAATGGGATGTTCATGGCTAATCAGTTCGTGCTACAGTCGTCCGAAATCCGGAAGATGCTGCTCATGCTCGAGATGGCCCATTCGATTACGTCGTCTTGTGTGTAAAAGCACTTCCTGATGTCTACGATCTCGCTGCCGTTATTGACTCTGTTGTCACACCTCAACATACTTGCATACTTGTAAACACGACACACACATTAGGCGTCGAAGCCGCACTCGAGGAACGATTCCTACAAACGTAGTCTTGTCGCTCGTTTCCGGCGCCGAACTGACCCAGCTAGGTCAGAGCGAGTTCGAACATAAAGGCTCAACGGAGGTCTGGGTTGGTCCTGCCAACAGAAATGGCAATATACCCCGGGCAATCCAAGAAGATATGGCTCAGGCTCTAGCAATGACTTTAAGCACCGGACAAGTCGAATGCAAGGTCTCGTCGAATATCCGCCAACAGCAGTATGAGCGAGTGATCGGGTGAGTGTTTGAGAAGGATTGCGCTGAGCCCTTCATCACGCTTGTTATAAATTTTAACAATTTATGCACAGACCCATTGCTTTCCATCCTGTTTCGATTATTTTCGACACACCAAACCACTCAGCCCTATTCGAGAAGATTGGAGTCAAGGATATGATATCGGATGTCATTGACGAACTCCTTCGTCTTGCCGATGCCAATGGCTGCAAGCTTGCGCCAGATTTCAAACAACGAACCATGGACGACATGTCCAAACCAAATCTGCCGGAAAGCATCATGTGGCAGGACTATGTGGCGAGACGACCCATGGAGATTGAGACATATCTCGGTTCGCCCATCAAACTGGCTCGCGAGTCTCAGGTTCCTGTTCCTCGGATAGAGACGCTGTATGCCATTCTCCATCATCTCAACATTGTCAACCGGTCTAGGCCTAAGCCTGGCGATGCTCCACCACCGAGCATGATGCCCCCAAGCTCTCCTGTTTCTTCTCCGCAACCTCGTGTCGCTTCTCAAGCAAGTCACCGCCCAATGATGACCGGTATGCCCAACGGAAATGGCATGGCTCCTCGGCAGCCCCGGCCCCGAAACTCGTCGAACTTCGGTCCTCCAGGCATGCGACGGCAACCTCCCCGATGAATGGCGGTCCCACAAATGGCTACCCACGTCCCCCTTCGATGAACGGCGGCTCGCGGGCGCCTTCACGACGAGGCTCAATGGACGGTAACGACTTGGAAGAGTTCTCACATCTTGTACTTTACGATGACATTCCTGAAGGCTCAGAGCCATCATTAGGGGGCGACTCAGATCTGGCCTTACGCGAGCGGGAATTGCAGCTTCGTCAACGAGAGCTTGCCCTAAGGGAACAAGAAATAAGAATGAGACGCGGCCCACCTGGTCCCCGTCGAGGCCCCCATCCCATGCGAAATAGTCAACAAGTCTTTGATGATGATGATGACGACGACGATTTCTTCGATCCCGCGGCAGCTGCAGGAACACCGACAATCGATCCCGATAATTTCGACATGATGAGTGTAACTTCAAGAAAGAATCGCAAAGCTTCTGGTCCATCCGCTTCCCAGTTTCGCAGGAACCCAGAAACAGACGGGCCCCCGCCGTCCCGAGGAAGCAGATTTCGACCCAACTTTGGACGAAATCGTACCAGCCAGGTTACGCACCTTCCTGCGATGAACGACAACATCCTCGACGACCCTATGCTGTCTTTTACCTCGAATCGATACGGCGCTGTTGACAGAGGCACCATGGGTGGTGGCTCCGCGCAAATTCGCTGACAACTTCAAGGTTGGACGACACCCAGTACGGACCGAGCCCCGGTGGGCCTCCAGGAATGAACGGTGCATATCCACGCCGCGCAAGCCAATCCCCAGGCAATCCCTACGGCCCACCGATTCGTGGCGGTCGTCCCTCACCCCCTAACGGCTACGCACCATCGATGAACGGGAGGCCCTCCTCCAGATGGCGTTCGCCAACCTGTTCCTCGCTACCCGCCAGGCCAGGGCAACTCTATTGCCCCCAACAGGTAGAGCAACATGTAGGGGTGAGCGCCCTCCATCCACCTAAGCCTAGAAATGTTCGTAGTCTGACTGGTAGTGCGAGCGCCAGCGTGGGCAGTGGTGAAATCGACTCGGAACAGTCTGCACATAGTAGCCAAAGCAGTTTCAAGAACACGGCAACTATTGGGGTGCGCTGAAACCCTGTGGCCCGACCATCTGCTCAACGCAGCAGCCGACGGATCCCCACGTCCTCCATGTCCGTCGACATCCATGACATAGGAGTCAGCAAAACGTCATCAAAAATCACGGAAAAGAAACAATTCACTCAACAACATACTGCACACTTAATCCACTTACAACCAGACACATGGCTGGTATGCTGATTATGCTCTTTATTTATTTTTTATCTTTGCGACGAGGCTTGGGCCCGATGAAGAAAACGGTTGAAATTTCGGTTCAAATCAATCTGGACTAGTATTGGAACAATGGCGCTTTGAGGGTATACGAGCGGGCTCATTCGAGTCCAGTACATAAGCATGGGAACGTTTGAACAGAGCACTCACTATAAAGGGCTTCTTTCGGGAAATATTGCATTGGGACCGGACTTCATATTTTTGCTTGCTTCTAGCATACAATCAATCATCCGAGGACAATTGGCGAACTCTTCATACTCGACCTCAAGTGGCACATCCTACGACACCAGTATCCGCCGAAGAGGCAAGGACCCTGTCAAGGGAACAAATCAAATAGAAGACATGCCTGAAACGACGGCATCGTAACTCCAGCGACAAATCAGGAGAAGACTCGTTGATTTTTTTATTTTTTTTGGAGAGAAGAAAAGTTGTTCCCGACACACGAAGTCGGATACCGGTGCTACTGGCGACTTTGAACAGGTAGCACAAGGTATTCCTTTCTGTACGATGACACCTTTCCCACATGGTGGATTACATACATAGCCATCGTCTTGACGCCAATCACAAAAGATGGAAGGGCAGGATATACTGTTGCGGGTAGTACAGCGACAAATGTACAAGGTTTATTGGACGAGCCTCTGCAGTTTCAAACTTAGACATTGGAAGGCATTAATTATTTTCTTACCGCGTTTTCTTTTCTCTCTTTCTTTTGTTTTCTTTTTATTTCCGCTGACCTGGTCCCGGACCGGTTTATTCTTGTGTCTTTTACCCCTATGTTGAGACACTTCCTGTGAATGATGGGAAGCGAAAGAATCACTGGCAAAGTATGCGTGCGACATTAGTTGGGAGGCGCAGGAGGGAAATATTGGGCTGTAGCCCAAAAACCTAATGAAAGTGTTAGAGAGGAAGATGAGAACCTCGAAGCGAGGTCCAAACGCTTGAATAGCAAGTATTCTGAAAACAGCACGGATATAGAAGAAAAAGAAGCAGCGTTTCACGATGAAAGCCAACGATGCTGTTGACATGAGATGGTGACAACTAACGTCTCTATTGCAGAAAGCTTATGTAATTTTCGTTCGGCAACGAGGGCCATCACGCCACCACGCCTAATAATTTTATTTACATAAGTTGTCGTGGAAGGTCCGGCGCAATGGCCCCACCCGCTATACATATGTACAAAGCTGCCCCGTGAAACATGAACCACGCGGCACCGCAACGCGTTCATCATAGAACTCGAATTGCTCAAATACCTGGATTGCGGATTCTACCTACCTCTGTGGTCGTAAACCAGGTATCAAGCCCACCCCGAGATAAGATATTTGGCCCTCTTTCTCTTTTCATCTGTTACTCTGTTCGCAATTTGATTCCTCCGGGCCGTGTACCTGAGTCTGCTTCCTAATACAACTAATCAGCCAAACGAAATGGCAACGAGGAATTTCGGCGCAACGCAAAACTTGAACCGACAGAGCATGGCACCTGGAGGTGGGAACGCCACGAAGAGTAGACAATTGGTAAAAATGAAGATGAATCTTGTGCCGCAGAGAGGCTTCGTTCATGGGAACTGACGCGCTTTTGAGTTCCACAGGTACATCTCCAGGCACAGCTGGCTCAGCTATCGGGTAATTTGTCGGATACGGAGAATTTGTTGCGCATGACGAGTGTGCAGGCCGAGGCCATGCGGGGGCTGGGGAGCTGGCATGGGGGTTTGTGAGTATATTACTTGGCTGGTGTTGTGTTGGAGGTTTCTGACCATAGCTGACTGTCTTGGTGTAGATTCATGGCGGCGAGTAAGGTGTTGGGGGAGGATAGTGTCAAGGATGGGAGGTGAGGATTCATGGGAGATCAAAAGTATGTATTTGAGACTGAGACTGAGACTGAGATGATTCATGATAATGCACTGAGGGCAGATTCTATTCCTAGAGCACTGGGTTTGGGTTTATCTTGGGGCTGAAAGTCTTCCCCGGCAATCATGAGACATGTACATGACTTCCTACGTCGGCTTAATAACTTCCGTGTTTCCGACCCGAGGGATGATGTAGACCGGATCGACCTGATAATTCAGGAACTTCGAGTCCGGATCTGCGCGTTCAAACGGCTTGTTCTTTCCGGAGAGGAACAGTGGCAGAGCCGAGGGAGGTTCATCAACGCCTCAGAATGCCGAGAGCCTTCTTGGCAATAGATCGCTTCCGCGAGGTAGTTTCGCGCTGTTTGTTCCCTGGACTGGAATAGCACCCCATCCACAAGTTCATCTTGGATACGAAACCAATCACCATGCTGAAGCGTCTAATTGTGTTTGGGAACCTTGGCTCGTCTAGTAGCTGAGGTCCTTGACACCAGACTGCGATAGGCATGGCTCTATAATTATTCCATCTCTTCCAGGTATTCTTTATGGCCTTTTATTTTCAATCGCGGTTGGTGCTTGGGTATAGTTCGATACTAGACACGCCCGTCGAGTATTGTCCTTGACTTCGTCAGTGCTCTCCCGTCTCTCACTCTCTTGACTATTTGACTCGACTGAACGAAGACTTTTTCGCTTCTGTCGCGGGGCATCAACTGGAAATCGCTTGACATTGCCGCATGTCTTGCATTCGATTACAAGAACATCAGCCCAGGGCTTGCGGCCTCCTTTGCTTGAATTCTCAACCGTCGAACTACATGATCTGCCTTCCACTAACAACGTGTCGCAGAACTTGCAAACCGTTCTCTTCAACGCCGGGCTTTGACGGATTTGCGCCTTCAAAGAGACAGCTCGCATATCAGTTATGGCCATGCGAGACAGTTTCTCCATTGCTTCTTGCTGCTTGTTTTGTTGAGAATGGACACTGTGCTCAGCCTTGCACGGTGTTCCTGTTGATGTGGAAGCATTTTCAGGACTGTCGACGCAATTGGATAAATAGTTGGCTGCTTGGTAAAGATATGATGCTCTGGAGTATATGATTCGATTCTGCACCCCAGGTTGCCCTTTGACTTTCGCCATAGCCCTGTTGGATCTCGTCGCGCCACATGAAAGGTGTGAGGCGGTGGGCAGAAATATTATAGAGATCAACGCCGTTAGAGATTTACTAAGAGATTTACTCAATTTATCATGTGCATGCACGCTATCCACACTGTACGGCGCGCCGGTGCGTGCTGCACGTGATATATGTGCACGAACCATGCCACTTCGAACGCGGGTCTCAACTCACCACTTCTCTCCCTCGTCAACGAAACGACTCTTTGTTAACATTGCTCGGACATTGGGACCGACCATCTTGGTTTCTCAACGTCGTCTTTGTGGCAACGTTTTCTCTTCTTTATCTCCGAGTTGCTGGATGACTGCAATCTGAAGCTCTTTGAATTTCATTACTCGCCTCCACAACTGACTCGTTTGCGCCAAGGTCGCACTTCTCCAACAGCCAAAGCTTGGAAGCTTTAGATAACCGTTACCGTCTCCTTTGGTTCATCTTCCCACAAACATCAACATGTCTCACGAGGAGGATCTCATCGACTACTCCGACGAGGAGATCGGCGCCAATGAGACCGCTGCTGCCGGCCCGAACGGCAAAGGGCGAGCTTGCCGCCTCTACTGATGTCGACAAGAAGGGTAGTTACGTCGGTATTCATTCGACTGGTTTTCGTGACTTCCTTCTGAAGCCCGAGCTTCTCCGAGCTATCGGCGACTGTGGTTTCGAACATCCATCGGAGGGTTAGTCTTGATCATCCCAAATACCATAAGTCATCAATCCCCTCCCTCCAAGATACAAAGCGTCCGTCCGTCTTCGCAACGACATCAACGCGCGCGCGCGGCCTCGCTGCCGAGATGAAGAGTTGAGCTATCTCGTCAGGCGATGGCACTCAGCTCAGACTTGCATATGAGTGGAGCAAAGTGGCATTGCAAGCCCCATCCTCTCATGATTAAGACGGCAACCCTGCTATACGTGGAATGCAATGTTCGCTGTAAAGTGACCGTTTCCAGTGTATACAGCCTGCTCTGCTTGGAAATGGACAGGGAAGATCAACACAGGCCGGGAAGTCTTTGTATCTGATCACACAAGACACCATGTCTATGAAATGATCAACGTCGACAAGAATTTTGATGCTGCCGTGTGCAAAAGCAGACGATGGCTCGAAATATTTATGGCGATAGCGAGCCGACGCGCTCGACTCATAGCGTTTTGACATATCTTGAACCTACGCCGGCCTGCCATTCCTGTGACGATGGACGGACGGACATTCTGACGCACTGCATTCATGACTCGTTACTCGTTGACTATAAACAAATATCTAACTTCCGCTCGATCGACAGTTCAACAAACTTGTATCCCGCAGGCTCTTCTCGGTGGTGATATCATTTGCCAGGCCAAATCTGGTCTGGGCAAAACTGCCGTCTTCGTTCTTGCCACCCTTCAGCAGGTTGAGCCCGTCAATGGAGAAGTGTCTGTCGTTGTCATGTGTCACACTCGTGAACTGGCTTACCAGATTCGCGACGAGTACAACCGTTTCAGCAAGTACATGCCTGACATCAAGACTGGCGTCTTCTATGGCGGTACTCCCATCAAGACTGACATGGAGACCTTGAAAACAAGGACACCTGCCCTCACATCATTGTCGGTACCCTGGTCGTCTCAAGGCTCTTGTCCGCGACAAGGCCCTGCGTCTGGGCAGCGTCCGCATCTTCGTTCTCGATGAATGTGACAAGATGCTCGATCAGCCTGGTAAGCATTTCCAACTCGAGTTCATAATTATGCAGCAGGATGCTAATCAGATCAGACATGCGCACTGACGTCCAGGACGTTTTCCGTGCCACCCCTACTCAGAAGCAGGTCATGATGTTCTCAGCTACCTTGTCCGAGGCCATCAAGCCTATTTGCAGAAAGTTCATGCAGAATCCCACTGAGCACTATGTCGATGAGGATACCAAGCTCACTCTGCATGGTCTCCAGCAATACTACATCAAGCTCGAGGAGAAGGAAAAGAACAGGAAACTCAATGAACTTCTTGACGACCTACAGTTCAACCAGGTTATCATCTTCGTGAGAAGCACCATTCGTGCTACCGAACTGGACAAGCTGTTGCGTGAATGCAACTTCCTTCCATTGCTGTGCACTCTGGTGTCAGCCAGGAGGAACGGTAAGCTCTTGCACATTCATCAGATATTATGCTGTACTATACCAAAGCGGTTCTAACAGCCGATAGTATCAAACGCTACAAGGAGTTCAAGGAGTTCAAGAAGAGAATCTGTGTCGCCACTGACGTCTTTGGCCGTGGTATCGATATCGAGCGTATCAACCTGGCCATCAACTACGATCTATCGGCTGATGCTAGCTCCTATCTCCATCGTGTCGGTCGTGCTGGCCGTTTCGGTACCAAGGGTCTTGCCATCTCCTTTGTCAGCTCAGACCAGGACCAGGAAGTTTTGAAGGAGATCGAGAAGCGATTCGAGGTTGCCCTGCCGTAAGTTCCATGTCCGTCTCTTATCCCCATCCATGCATTTACTGACGACCTCGACAGTGAGTTTCCCAAGGAGGGTGTCGATGCCAGCACCTACATGGCTTCGTAAACTTGTCAAAGATGAGGACGGCGTACTACGGTTTGATGTGCTCAAATTACCTAAGGAAGGGACAATAGGATCGATCGGGTTCAAGATGTCATCGAAAAACAAAAATGAAAGTAGATTGTGATCCAAAGCTGCGCGTAGTCAATGTAATTCATGTTCGCCGAGGTCCGGGGCTCCAATGTTTCCTTGCGGTCTGTTTTGCTGCCCTAGTATTGCGATTCGACAAATTAACACAATGTTTGCTTTAGACTATCAACGCCTTAGCAGCGCTATCAGCTATCCTATATGACGAACAGTGTACATCTTCTTCCATGTTCAACCCGTGTGACAGACAATTCGATGATCAATCTTGCTGGTTAATAAAATGTCATCTTTGTTCTGGATCCAAGTATCCAATAGTGCCTGGATTTCCAGGGTCCGCATCTGGCCTCCCGATGGACAGGTGGCAAGTGCGATGCCTCCGTCAGCGATATCGGCTGGGCCGAAGTGGGAACACACGGCGGGTCTTGGTTCTAAAAATGGGATTGTCGGACGCATCAGGCACGACTCGTTGAGAATGGGGTTTCAAGTTGCAGTATATATGTATGTACAATGTACAATAATCATTCGGACATCTACATGGATGCTTCCTTTGATATGCGCCGAGAGCGGCGCTGGAACCGAGCCTGGCTAGCGTGACACGGTCGTACATCCGTTTGAGGAGAGTGAATGGGCCCACAGTGCGAGCAGTGCGGAGCAGAGGACAGTCAGAGGCATCAGTCATGCACTTGCGTGGATGTGCCGTCGTGGCAAGAGTCTTGGAGAGTCGGACGGAGTACGGATAGCAAGTGTGCGGCTTACATATGTCTTGTCTTGTTGTCAAGGCAGCGCGGCAGAGGCATGGTGTGCGATGAACAGGAAGTGATGCGTCGATGCGATGGGGTTCATCTCTTCCAGGCAGCTACAATGTAGAAAGTGAGCTTTTTCTGGCGGCAAACCTCGTGGCGTTTCTTGTGCGTGATTTGGTGTCATTGCACTGATATCTTTTGGGGAGGGGGTTGGTGGCGTGAATTTGCAAACTATACATACTCTGTGCACAAGAAAAGTTCTGTCTGCCTTGAAATGATGAGTGAGGATGTCTTTGTCCTGTTTGCTTTCAGATTGCCGGGCAGGTGCCCTCGACTTCCTCGTGTGACTGACAGTGGCCACCATCCACGTCGGCCCCTCCAATCAACAATGCCACCGAAGTACATACATCTGCGCCCCCTCTTCTTTCTACCCAATGAGACGTGACGCATTGGCAAATCAGACAGACATATGTACATACAGAGCCGGGATTGCAGGAGAAGAGAGGAGACTTTTTTTTTTTTTTTTTTTTTTAAAGTGTGTGTGTGAAGAAAAGTTTTCGTGCCATGCGTGTCAGGTTATTGGTATGCACGAAAAGCTTTACCGTTCGGAAATGGGGATTGACAACTCTTCAGAAATGGGACCTCACGCACTGCGGTACAGAAAAGGGGGTGAACCAGCCGTTTTGCATGAAGGTGACGAACGAAACGACGTTTGTTTTGCTCTGCATGCAAAGTCACTGCCAGAGCCAACGACTTGAATCTCTCGAATAACGACCAATAGACATCGGTCACTACTTGTGACTTTACGGAGTAGTGCAAATATTGCTGTATAAAGTTGCTGCTCTAGTCGTTGGTTGTACATATTGCATGCAATACGCTGGTGTTTGGTGGTGGCAAACTCAAATTCGCCGCAGGGTAACCCTCCATGAGGGTCCTTGGCATGTCCGCCCATGTTCTTTCTGGTGGTCTCTTGTGGGCCCCGGATGGAGAAGAATATCCAGAAGCACTACTTGCATAACTTGATGACCATGGCATCGGATGCCTCGATGCTTTTTTTTTTTTTTTTTTGCCAAGAAGCTGTGCCGTATGTACATACTGCACGGAAGCCCAAGGAACGTGGCGGGACGAATGTGGATGACCAGAAACAGGATGCATTTTGCTGGAACACCCTTATTGATAGGGAGCCAGCCCGGCCCAGGAAGAGTCATTCCCGTAATATATTTGTAATATTTACTGCTAGTCATTGCACACTCGCCCACTCGCCCACTCGCCCCACCCAAACGCCTTCCACGACTTCTTCGCAGCCTTTGGGCTCCGGCACGGTGGAAGGGGGTAGATGGGCTTTTCGAAGGCCACGGGTTCTAGTTCTGGCCGACCAGGTGCCTCGCCGCTATAAGCTGAGAAGAGAAACATTTGTTGTATGTATGTACATACTCCGTACATACATGTACATAGAGACAGATTGGCCCAATCACCAATTGCCAAAATGCAGATTGGCCTGCTGGAGCCAATGGCGATGAGAGTGGCGGGGATAAAGGGGCGTCGGAAGCCTGTACTTCGTCATAGTTCAAACGCGTGTGAGGTACATGGCTCGAGCCAAGTCGGTACCTGCCACCTCTTTTCGCCTGAAACGGTGAGTGCCACCCTCCAGCTGGACATTGCAGTGCACCCCACCCCCGGCCCCTCTCCTCCCCTCGCTGGATGGCCTCGCTGAGTCACTGACTGACTAACTGACTGACTGACTTGCGCGCTCGTCCCAATCCGCTCCCCGTCCCAGTCGTCCCAGTCGTCCCAGTCGTCCCAGTCGTCCCAGTCGTCCCAGTCGTCCCAGTCGTCCCAGTCGTCCCAGTCGTCGCGGTCGTCGCAGCCAGCAGGCCCAGTACCCACCCCGAGAAGTCTCGAGGCTGCTTGTTGGCTGGTTCATTCAAAACCCTCAGCATCTCGCGAGAGCCTTCTTTTCCCCTCCGCCATCGAACTCCAACGTCAAGATGAAGTTTGGTTACGCCCTGTAAACGATACTAGCGACTCTCGCAGTCTGCTCTGGTTTCTCTCCACTCCACGGCGCAGTTGAATCTGATTGCTGGGTTTCCCCGTCTGTTTTATTTCCATTCTTGTACTATTGTTCCCTCTCTGGCAGCAACCTCTTCTTCAGCATCGACGTCCGACTCGTCTTTTGTGTTCGCAGCGACATTCACTTGTACCTTGCGACAATATTCGAGAACGAACAAACAAACAAACAACAATAACACCAAAAATACCCGCAATACCCGCGATACCCGTAATACCACAATACCACAACACACACCATCATCTCACCACGAACTGCTCGCACCGCGCAGTCATCAACTCGAGTCTTTACTGACAGCGAAACGACGAACTGGCCAGCCCTGCGTGTAACTCGACTTGCACTCTCTCAGCCTCTCCCATCACTGTTCCATCAAATCGACTCACAAAACGCATACGCAAACGCCGCTCGCACCCCATCCACTGTCTTCGCCACAGTTGTTCGCTGGGTAGTCGCAGTCACTGCCTCGCCTCCTCCGAAATCGCCATTGGGCTGCCACTGGCTGCCACTGGCCCGCCCGCCCGGCAACACGCTGGTCGCCACCGCACCCACGCACTCACGCACCCACGCAAATCGAGTCACACCAGCCAGTCATCCCATACCCACACCACACTCTCAGCCAAGGCTGTCACTGTCGCCTCCCGTGCCTCACCTCTCAGGCTACGTTGGCAAGAGTCACATCACCGACCACGTCCAAGATATAATCGCTGCTGTTCCAGGCACACTTGGACACGTTCTGCGAGCCGCATCATTCCCCGTTCCTGCATATCGTCCGCTAGTCCCCATCCCCAAAAGCGCGACGAACATTTGCACGACATCATCCGTCACCAGACCGGCCATAGTGCATCATCGTCTTCGACAACGCCTGGTGGTCTCGCCACTCTTGAATCATCTTCTTTTCACAACCTGTCTTCCCTCGCTTCCTAACCCGCCGATGGTAGTCATCCTTTTAAGACTATCGTCACTGTCATCGCCAACTTGTCTCTGAAGCATTTGTCGCAATGCCTCTTGCAAGTTATATTCTTCTTACTCCAGTCGCCGTCTCAGCTTCGTCTACCGGTCCGATCCCTGTCGTAAAGTCGGCTGTCGACACCCTTGTCTAAACTGCCTTCTCACTTTACGCCCGGCTTCTCGCTTCCACTTGCCACTTGCAGCTCTGTGAAGCTGTTTGCTTGAAGCTAGCCCACTCGGCACGGTATCTTCGATTGCTCTTCGGTAAAACCTCACAGTTTTCCCATCGGCCGACTTAGCCTGACGGCGACTGGAACTTTGTCACATATACTGGCTTGAATTCTCATTCATTCTCAGGCTGGTAATATTCTCCCATGCAAAACTACCCGTCTATCAAGATGAAGTACGAAGCGGATGATTCGCCCGACTTCGTCGCATCCTCCTCCGCCTCCCGATATGCTCCTTATAGCTCTGATTTGAGCCATGCGGCATCCACCTCCTCCGCCTCTGTGTGGTCTGATGGCGCTTCTCAATCATCCGACGACACCTCCATTTCAGCAAATACGTCCGACTCCGACTCGTGCGACTCTTACTGTCTCTCAAAGCGGCCTGCCACCACTGCCCAAAATGGTGTCAACTATCGCCGTTCTCTTGATGAGTGTGTGACCAAGACTGTTCCGGCCGAGCTGCGGCAGAACCCCAGACGCAGTGCCCCGGCACCCATGCTGGTCGAGGAAGCTGCCCCCTGCGCTCGTGCGACAGTCAGATCGCAAAGTCAACTTCGTCGACAGTCTTGTTGGTATGTTATAACCAACCACTTCTCCATGATTCACTGAACCAATGCTTAGCCTTGGCCCTCTTGCAGATTCTTCTACCCATATCGTCGAGGCGATTTGGCCTCTTTCCTCCGCTATATGCCGAAGTGAGCTAGGCAGCAAGGCTGTCTTGCCACTGCGCACCTTCATTCAGGAGACTCTTCGGCGCTCAAGAACCAGCTACTCTACATTGCAGGTTGCACTGTATTATCTTATTCTGATCAAACCTCATGTTCCCCAACACAACTTCACTACCGAGCAGCCTGATGACAGACATGCCGACCGGGCTCTTCAATGTGGACGTCGCATGTTTCTTGCTGCTCTGATTCTAGCCTCCAAGTATCTCCAAGATCGCAATTACTCAGCCCGGGCATGGAGCAAGATCTCCGGCTTGAACACTCAAGAAATCAACCAGAATGAAATTGCCTTCCTCGTCGCTGTCAACTGGAAACTACATATCACAGATGGTGTCTTCCAACGATGGACAGATATTGTTCTCAAGTACACTCCGCCCCCGTCGCCACCCACGCCTGGTGCCATTTCACAGACCTATGCCCAGCAATCTGTCGAGTGGAAGCACATTATTTTGAAACTTGAACCGGAGCTCACCAATATTGAGGGCTTATTTCCCGTCGCACCTATCAGCACCACTGCCAGTGACTTGTGCGTGCTCGCCACGAAGCATCCTCAATCTTCCTCATGAGGGCCGCAGCTCAGCTGCCCTGGAAGCCTCGATGACCACGCCTGTGTCAAGGACCTGCAACACCCCCATCGTCATGGAGCCTACGCCCACCACTGTCTACACACCGGGCCGTTTGGCTCCTGCTATGAGCCTCTTGCCAACTCCGCGTCTCACCCCGCAGACAAGCGGATTCTGCACTCCTGCCGTGAGTGTCGCTTCCCAGATTCTCGGAAAGAGCAACGCAATGGGGCTTGCTATGGCCCAGGCCAGCAGTGTTAGCACTGCCCAGACAACTCTGGATCGTTTCCATGCACAGTTGGCTCTTCACCAAATGGGCATTGTCCAGTTCGCCAATCCTCGCTTGTCAACTCGGTGTCAACTGCGTCATCTCCCGAGTCCATGATTTCGGACTCATCGCGCTCCTCCCGCTCGTCCTCTATCTCCTCTGCTTCTAGCCTCGCTAGCGCGATCTTCTACAATAATCGTTGTAGTGTGCCGTCGCGATCTCGAGTCGCGAAGCTCTGGAACGATAGAGTGAGCTTGAAGCCTTCCGTCCCATCGGTTCCTGAGGACTTTGATGAGCACTGCCAAAACTCTACCGAGTTTTATGTTGGCCCGAAACCAAGCTCGGTGACTTGACTCTGGACGCATCATCTGCCAAATCCAAATCTGGGCTGTTTCTGGAGGAAATGGTGTGCGATGCTGCATCTGATGCCGCCAGAGCCCTGCAGGACCTGCACAATCATGACGTCTCTGGCAGTGTTACGCCTACGGCCACCACGGGTAGCAAGCGAAGTCGTGCCATTTCCATTGACAATTCCCTGCATGAGAATGTCCGTGAGATTCTCATCCGCCAATACGAAACTGCCAAACCATCCTCGCCCAATACGCTAGCGCGTTCGCGTGGCAAGGGCTCTGATCCGTACTTGCAGATGCCCACCCACACTCCCTTCGGACGCACCGCTAAACGAGTATGTTGCTCGACTGAGGCGGCCAGTGGTTACCATGCTGCCGGCGTTCTTCCCACCATGAGCTTTCGTGGACGAGGAATGTGGGATAGTATTCTCAATTAGAGGCCAATACATTTCACCGTTGTTATCAGTCATGACAATGCATTCGACTGGAGAACAACACCAGCAGCACGTGATCGTTGTGTGTTTCCATTGGGTCTAGACAGCAACATTTAGATCCATGACTTTGTTTTCATGTCTATCGCTGTTTCGTTTCGATATTTATTGTTGCGGGAGCTCCTTTTTACCCTCCCACATGTCACTACACTTTGAAACACCTGCGTGGAAGACAAGGAGTCCCTTGCCGAACCACACAACCTTGGGCGAGTTCTTTGCATCTCTTCGTTCTATGGAACATGTAGATGGCGTCCATGGCACGGGCTGAAAAAAAGCGGTTGAATTTGGCATGCATCGTCCTAGGACTGGCGTACTGATGAAGGGAAAGCAGAAGCCAATGATTTACTGTTTCTTTTTATGGAAAGTGGAGTGAGGATGCCGGAAGCAAGCTATTAGGGGCAGGGGGAATGGCTTTGTACGACTAGAAGAACTCACGCATCTTGGCTTGTTTGCTATTCGCTGTTCGAGGAAGGATAGTCAAGAGAAGCAAGGATAATCACAAGAAGCATGTGCGCGGTTCGTTGGCTTTTGCGACACCTGGAGAGGAAACAACGCCCACGACGTTCAACGTCCATGACGCAACAAAGACTCAAGACCGCAGAACCAAACTCTCCTATCCGCAACCAGACAAACCAAGAACACAATCATCAACTTGAACTTGAACTTGAACAGGACGACTCTTCCAAGAACATGCCTCTTTCTACTAATGACCTGCTTGACCTCCTCGAAAAGGCGGATCTTGTGCTTCTTGTGAACAACGGGAATCGATTTACCAAGAAAGGAACAGAAGGCACAAAAGACGGAAACAGCACTCATGGGAACACGAGGGCCGAAAAGTCGAGAACTGTTCTACATCAAGGAGAGCGATGACGCTATGGCGAAAGCCAATAGCCAGCTTGGAAAAGTCATTTGGAGATGGTGGGGACTCGTGAGGACCCTGCACGTTTCACGGGCTTACCTCTTAGAGAAGTGGGAGGGCGTACTCCGTAAACTACATTCATTCAGGCCCTCACGAGTCAAGTTGAAAGAAGCAAAAAGAGATGGTTGAAAATCAACATTGGAGCTGCCACAATTGTTCTATCTTGCCATGGGCGTGAAGCTTGTGTACTATGTGAACTAGACTACATGTAATAATGTATGTTGCAAACCCTGGTTGAGTTGAGCCCAGAACATTCCGAGAAACATTGAGGGGCTTGTCTGGCAACAAGAAGGCATGGGACGTGAATGCTCGTGTGAGTCATTGAACTGCCGCATTTGGGTGGGAGAGTGGAACCATTGTCTTTGTTGTCCGAATGCTCCGTCCGTCGTGGACTCGTGGCTACACCAACACACCAACACACCAACAATACCACTCGTTTGTCATTTGTCCATCTTACGTCAAAGCCTGCTGGCACAGCCACGCCCAACCAATATTGCCGAGTCCCATCACCCCCGCCGGTCCAGGAGCAATGAGTAATGGTACTGCTGGGGCAAACAAGGCCTGTCTGTATGTAGTCAGAGGCTTGGCCAAACACGGCCTTGGCGCTTGTGAAGATGGAGATGGGAACGTGATCCCATACCTGCCTATGTACTTGGCGGGGAGGATTCACGCGCGATGGGGACGAGGAGTGAGCCACGATGACCCGGATGGATCACGGACGCAAGCATCGCTGCCTGCCTCGAAGCCGTGGTTTTACCCGGGCACGTACGAAGGAACCATGCATGTGGCGTGGACACGTTGATCTGCACGGACCTGGGATTGCGGCATCGTGAGGCTTCCCGGCTGAGAGATGGAGCAACACTTGTCCGCCGCCGGAGGCAGGTTGACGTGACACCGGGACTTCTTTCTCGGGCTTTCAGATCCGTGTCTGTCTGTCTCTTACTCGCCAATCTCTATCCTCCATCATCTTCATCCGGTGCTCATCTCGAGACAGCTCTCTGGAAGATCATGGCCTTTTCTTGATTTCTCACAAGTCAGCGTTGTAAAACCCTTTGTAATGCTGTCTTGGTCTCTGCTTCCTTCCTTCTTTCTTTGTGTCTCTGCCTTGTGTTGTCGCTTTTAGAAAGTCCCCAATGCGTCGGCGGCTTGGCGTGTCGAACAGTACGCATTTCACTTCTTCTCCAGAAGGGACTACGTGCTGTTCTGAAGAGTGCAAGGGCTTTGGAGGAAGTGCAGGAGTGGAGTGGATGGACAGATAGATGTGGCTGACTCGGAGCGTGTTTGGATGGGACAGAGGAGATGATGGATGGGGATTAGGTTGGTCCCATTCGGTCTCATTTGGCAATGGTGAGTCGGGTTCACGGCACGAGTGAAGATGGGCTGTGCAACTCGGCTCGTTGGAGAAGCTGGGATAGGTGAGAAGAAGTTGTAGCTGTCTGTGTATCATGTGAAGAGTTACTATGTGGAGAACATTTCTGGGCAGACAGATGGGTAAAAATCTGCTTTTGATGGCTACAAAGCTGGCAAAGAGAGCCGGCCGTGCAATTGCAGTTGAACGTGAGGCTCACGTGCTTCAGGGAACTGTCCTCGCACTTCACTTGAAGTCGTAGTCCTGCTCCGTCCCTGTGAGTGGACAAACATGACTTTCGCACTATGGGCTGGGCCACTGTCGTTGTATTTCTGCAGAGGCTGTTTGATGTTGTCTTGAAGAGAAAAGAGGCCCTGGCACGGAGAGTCCGCAGGTTGACAGAATGTTCGCATTTCTGATTTCTACCGAACGGACTGGAACAAGTACCCTGCAATAGAAAACACTCCGGCGCCAGCTTTGGAATGGTACAGTCATGTCTCAATGTTGGTCTTCGTCAGTCCAAGTCACACCAGCGAGCTCTCTTTTGCCAAGGTAGCACGGTCGATTCTCCTGGACTAGCCACCATGATGAGTCATATCCCATGCCGTGTTCGCGAGGTGACTCCTCGATGACAAGGGTACATCAGCCTGATGAAGCTCCAAACTCGTCTTCTATTCAGAATCTCAGAGGATGAATGAATGAATGAATGAAGAGATGCGTGTAAATTGTAATATTAGGCTGGAATACGATCGTACTGAGGAAGCTGCAGGTCAAGGTTCAGCGCAGTTGCTATGCGCCTGAGAATTTCTTTGCTTTTGGGAGGGTCGCCCCCAATTGATACGTCTGCTCAAACGAACAAGCTGCTTGCGCACAATATCTTCGGGCAAGTCCTTGAATATCCAGTCGCTGACAAGGCAGTTTATGATGAGGGGATCCGGCTCTTCAGCAGATATTACCGCAGTGTCAAGACAGGCAAGTTTAACCTCCCAAGGGACTGGGGTCTGACCCTTTGCTCCTAACCGGATACCTCCACGGGTGAGCCAAAATATACGACGCCTCTTTTCCTCATCCCATGGCCCTGTGATTAAATCCATGGGCATGCGCACGTGTGGATGAACATCCCGTGTTCCCAGGTCATGCTTGTGGTCTGGAAAGCTGGCCACTTGAGAGCTCGCTCATAGTCCGCGTCAAAGCAAGCGCGGGATTTGAAATGAGAGAAGCCCCTTCGTGATCATGGTTGAACTTTCCCTCTCCTTCTGCAAACGGGACACTGTGTTGATACCATCGACCTCAGGCATATTTGTCTGCCCAAGCTTGTTGTGCCTGGAGGATGAAATCGATGTCAACCCAGGGCAATTCCAACATGTCGGACTAGATGGGTGTCAGCAGAGCCAAGGGAAAAAAAAAGAAAAAGAAAGCGAGTCGTGCTTTGCGCGGGAAGTGGATGTTGAGACTGACCTGGAAAGAAACATCACCCTCACAGACGTCTTTTACCTTCGGGTCTTGAAGCTGTAACCTGGGAATGCCGAACCATTGGTCCCAAGTTTCATGAAACACTGCAATGAACAATCGAAGAAGAGTAGCCTTTCCAGAAAGTTTAGCTCCTATTAAGTGGCTCGCACGAGGAAGAGCGAGATTGGTGGAATACAAGAAAATGCTTTCGAGCAATTCTACAGGTAAACTCTGTAGTGTAGGACGGCCGCGGGTTGAGCGATTGGCGCGTACTGATGCCAGGGACCTTTTCATCTTTTTGGGATTCAGAGGGCTGTCCAAGGCCAACATGGGAATGGTGGACGAAGCCGATTTGCGTTTTCCCTGACATGAACTGGTGTAAGGCTCATCTCGTTGAAACTTCCATGAACCTTCCATCCGAGCGGATGGAAGGATGCCGGCAAGTATCTGACCGAAGCGAGACTGACTAGCAGAGTTCACGATAGAGCTTCTTT
Source organism: Epichloe gansuensis (assembly GCA_023658505.1). Classification (NCBI taxonomy): domain Eukaryota; kingdom Fungi; phylum Ascomycota; class Sordariomycetes; order Hypocreales; family Clavicipitaceae; genus Epichloe; species Epichloe gansuensis. Next base: position 8,245,106 of record CP098281.1, read on the forward strand.
CGTGCTCGGTGAGAGCTGACGCTTTCATCAATTGCCCGTCTCCATCCTGTATCAATCCGCTCAGTTGTCGCAAGGAATGTCGAGCAGACATCATTCTGCATTGTGTATCGAGGTTGGAAAATTTGGAAAGCAAAGTATTACTCCGTATGTAGGTCGTACATATGTACATATGGGGACAGGTGGGTCTGATTGGTGGCGCTTCCCTGCTCCGGCCAGCCACGGCTGGCAGCTGGCAAACTTGCGATAATTTTCTTACTTTCCCAGGAACCTCGTTTTTCTCGTCGGGGCCGGGCGACATTCAGGACTCCGCAACAGCGACAGGCACCCACGACAGCTGCCGGGCTTTGACGTGTAGCCATTGCCGCTATCGTCGTGCCCAATGCTGGACACCTGGATGCTTGCTTTATTCTGCCGCCCAAAATCAAAGTAATTCGCGATGCTGCCTACCTTGACATCGCCCGTACCGTCCCGCACTCTTCTTCGCTTCCTCAAGTCGCAGTCCAATGCTGCCTTCTCAATCCACGGCAGTCCCAGCTCACCCGTAGCTTACGGGACAATTGTTTGCCGACGAGCCAGAGTGACATGTTTTGCGAACGAATTCAATACCCGATTCTTTACCACAACAACTATCCGCCCAACTCGCTCAAGCGTCACAGCTCGGCACCAGCCCAAGCGAGTAGGAACACTATCGAACAAGCCCTTGAGACATAAGTTTTGCACCACGATGACCACGAGGAAGCTGTTCGAACCGAAACCGTCCAACGAACCCACGTGGCAGGAAAGGCTTTGGGGGCCAGTGCAAAGAAGGGCGCCAAGCCGCTGAAGCCAGACGACCTTCCAGCACACGACGACTTCGACCATGGCTCGTCCATGTTTACCAGCCGTCGGGTCTTGTCTGCCAAGGCGGCGCTCGAGCCCCGACTTCGATGTACCGAGGTGGACGAGCATGGGAAAGTCATTCTCGTGGACGGAGAGTTCAAGAAGACAGAACTCATTGCCAAGGTGAGACGCGTGGCGCTATTCCCCCTGTGACAGTCGTATCTTTATACATCCAATTCTTACACAGCCCTGCTTGACAGTTCGGGCTTAATCCTCGCGATCTTCGAAAAATCGACTCGTCTAATTTGCCTCATATCCTGGTCCGACCGTCCGCCATTCTACTCAACCTTTTGCATCTAAAAGTTCTTATCAAGCACGACCGGGTCCTTCTTTTCGATGTATACGGCTCCAAGACGTCATACCCGCAGTCCGCATTCATGTATGACCTCCAGGGCAAACTACAACAAAGGACGCATCAGGGCTCCAATGGTCTTCCCTACGAGTTTCGCGCCCTGGAAGCTGTCTTGACTTCTGTGACCTCGGAGATGGAGGCCGATTTCGAAGCCGTGCGGGAGCCCGTCATGCGCATCCTCAGTGAACTGGAGAACGACATTGACAGAGACAAGCTGCGTATCTTGCTTATCCTGTCGAAGCGGCTGAGCACGTTTGAACAGAAAGCCAAGCTGGTCCGAGATGCTCTCGAAGAACTCCTTGAAGCAGATGACGACCTGGCGGCCATGTATCTGACTGAGAAGACGCGCGACCTATACAGAGCGCTGGATGACCACACTGAAGTGGAAATGCTCCTCGAATCATACAACAAACTTACCGACGAAATAGTGCAAGAAGCGGGCAATCTGGTGTCTGGAATCAGAAACACCGAGGAAATGTAAGAAGCCGGAGCCCGAGACCCGCATAGCTTGCCTTGACTAGCTAACGTCGCTCTAGTGTTCGTGCCATTCTTGATGCAAATCGAAACGCTCTCATGTTATTAGGTCTCAAGTTTAGTGTTGGAACCCTCGGCCTCGCCATGGGCACCTTCCTTGCCGGCCTGTACGGCATGAATCTCGAAAACTTCATCGAAGAAACGAACTGGGGCTTCGGCGCCGTCGTGGGTATCTCGAGTATTGCGTCCATTATGGTATGCTGGTACGGCCTGATCAAGCTCCGCAAAGTCCAGCGAATTAAAATGATGCGTGACGAGAGGTCCCATGTTCCTCGAACAACCCAATACCCCTATCAATATCAATATCAGTATGGGGATGAGAGCGCTCTCGGGCTCCTTGACTCAAGAAACAGAGAGGTACTCCGTCGTGCGCATATGCAAAGGCTATGTCGACGAGACGAAGCTGGTTCGCCTTTTGGAAGTGATTGAAAGCTCGCTCGGGTTGAAAACATTGTACCGCGGTAACTAATTTGAGCAGCATGTAGATGGCGTTGGAGAATTTTTTTTTCATTCATCTTGAAGGATGTGTTTCTGGTAGCGGGGATTAGCATTTTCTGTATTATAAGCGTACACTCGCCTCAATTGTTTTCGTGGCAATTTACTCGTACCATCTAGCCTATCGTGATGCTGATGTCACTTGTGATGAGTGCGAGAATCAGTTGTAGGCAAGTGTGCTCACCAAAAGCCAGCGAGGGAGTAATTTCCCACGCGGTTCTTATCATGATGCACCGTCCGTGGCACCGTTATACCAAACCATCGCCTGTCAATTAGGTTCGCTTACTCCGTAGTCCCAGCTAGTACGTACAATCTGGCAAACTAAGCAGATTAAAGTTGCGGACAGATCAAGGCACAAGGGTCTCGAGAATTTGACATTGAACGTCTTCCTTCATCCCATCTAGGCAATCAACACACCCCGTCCGTCTGCTTCAACTTCTCTCCCCTCCCCCTCCTTCCCTTCCCTTCCCTTCCCTTCCCTTTCCCCATCTTGAAAAAAAAAAATTCCGACCCATCGTAGCACGGTTCAGCCAGGCCACAGCACATCAAACCCATGTTTGACGTCCCGCCACAATCAAGTCTCCTGACTTTGCAGCCGCCAGGGTTGCGAAACAAAACACACATCTCTGTCGTCATCCCGCTCCAGAACCAGGGATGCAGTCCCCTCAAAACAAGCTTCTGCTTGCTCCCCAGCCCGCTGTGACGCCACATACACCCCGCACGTGGCACGACCGAGCCCGTCCTCGATTTTTCACAGGCTCGGAGCGAATGCGCCGGCAGTGAGCAGACTTGGCAGAAGATCGAGATTGCTTTGAGCTTGCGGTCTCTGCCCCAGAATGGAGGGAATTCTGTTGGCTGACCTTTTTTTTTTTTTTTCGGGGGCCGTTGGGGCCTCAATGTCTGACCCAGGTCTGGTGATGAATTGGTATGAGGGGCCGCGTTCTCGTGTTTTGAGTCTTTGTGCGCGGGACTGACGTCAGGATGGCGTTGTCCAGTTCCTTGCAGTTCCTTGGACTTTTTTTCTTTTTTTCTTTCTCTTTGACGTATTGGGCAGGAGGGAGCTTGGTATGTATCGGGCATTTGATCTGTTGGCAGTTGCTCATGCTTTCTGGCCGGAGGGGCGACAATATATAATGCCATGACCGTCGTTGCCGTCATTTTTGGCTTTGAATAAAAATCCCCATCATTTTTCAAGTACTGATTTACGTACACTATTTTTCTGGAATATTTTTCTGAAATACAGAATTTCCGAGCAGAGGAATTAAAACAAACTCGATTCTTTATCACAAATTACAGTCGTCACCATGGGCGGCATACTCTCTTGTGTAAGTATGCTTCTTTGTCGCTGCCAGAACTTGCAACTACATGTCCTTCTAACACTTGTGTAGATCAAATCTGCCTTTGCCACTATCGGCAACTGCATCATGGCTGTCATTAGTGGCATCGGAGGCATCCTCCAGGCCATCATTAGCGGCATCGTTTCCTTCTGCGGCATCATTGTCCGATTCTTGACGTGCGGCTACTGCGGGCGATCACGGGGAGGCGGACGAACAAGGGCGAGTAGGGTCTAGTCCTGAGCTTCCTTGACGACAGCGCTGGGGAGAGTCACGGGAAATGAATAATTTGGTGAAGCGGCGGTTGGGGAGGACAGAAGGAGATTCATTGATTGATACCCGGTGCGAGGGCAGGTGCACGAATCGAAATATACCCTGGTTGCGGCAGTTCCTTTTTAATCACGACTTCATTCATTGGGATCCTATGTTTTTCTTTTTGGCTCATCGTGATAGAAAATCTCCATCCCAATGTCCGCGTTGTCTTTACTCGTCTTCTTCCATAACATTGCGATTGAAGAACCCGTAGATCGCTTTACCAGCAGCTTGACCCACCAAGGGCTGCAATTCACTCTGCGACATGTTGGCCACCTCTTTGATGTTTTCCGTCTCGAGGACAAGGTTTTTGATGTTCTTAGGCGTGACGCCGGGTACTTTGGCAAGCATCTCCTGCGGCTCCTGGTTGAAGGCTTGGTCCTCAACCTTCATGTCCTTGTCAAGACCGGCTTGCACCGCTGCGATCGGATCCGGCTCTTCTTCCTGCGCCTTGAGGGACTCGAAAATCTCGGCTGTTTGGTAGGGAGATGATGACCAGATGATTCGAAGTTTGGGAAACGCCAGCGTCAAGAGCACGAGCTTGGACTGCAGATCCGACGAGACGTTGGTCGGGGCGACGCTGCTCAAACTACCGGAAAGATCGGCGAATGGCTCGAGCGTAAATGATTTATTCTGGTCAAATTCAATGAGAAGCATGACACTCTTGTAGTGCTGGAACATGGTTTCAGCCTGTGTGAACAACCTGCCGTCTTTGAAGGACGAGATCAAGTCATTGATGGACTTTCGCTCTACGCATATGTTGGGAGATAAGATGTAGTCGCCGACTGTGAGCATGCATGGCACGATAACCATGGAGCGCCCGTGGAGAAGAGACGGCAGTGAGGATCGGAACTCGCGAACATCCACTACCACGCGTGGTGGTTGTGCTGTGGCAGCGAGACGGCCACCACCGGCGATTCGTGTGTTGACTGTGCGCAAGAAGACCTCCTGAGGATCGTCGATGCCGTGAGGGTCGACCGTCATGACGAGAGACATGCTTGCTCGTTCTTTAATCAGTTTGGTAAAAGCGTCCTTCTCTCGTCGTACTGACGATAGGTAGCGCTGCTCTTCGACCGACCCGCCGTAGTACACGAAATAGACCCTTACGTTTCTGTCGTTGTGCGATGACCGGTACACCTCCACTCTGCGAATGAAGCTCGCGTCCGGCTCGTACATGATGATGTACCTAGGCTTGACTTCCTCCAGCACATGCTCGTCTTGATCGCCGTCGTAGGCGTGGATGACGACAAGATCCTGCATCTCGTATAGCTGAAAGTAGTCCTCCATGTCATCGAGAGGATCGGCAACAACTTCGTCTTTTGCTGAGCTTCTTCTTCGGTAATTTGTACCTCGGCCATGAGATCAGCTACCTCTCCCGGCTTCTCAAAATACTGAGCGATGACGCCCGTCTCTGTTCGGCCCGCAGAGACTCCCATGTTTCCTCCTCCTCGAACTCGTCTTCTCTTGTTTGATGGTGCTTTGCCGCCTCTCGTCGTGCCATGACCAGGGCGGGAGTCGGCCGCGCCGTTTATGGCTTTTGGTTCTCCGCGAACAGCGTCGCACTGACTTGGGCGAATTGTCTTTTCCAATTCAAGTAGCCGCGCAGGCGCCTCCTCATCATGAATGCCGCTGATGGCTTGTGAGAATCTTCTGCAGCGTCCTCGTCCGGCTGAGCTGAGGCCGTCGCGACTTTGGGCTTCACATGCATTGTTTGCAGGTAGTCGCGGAGCTGTCGACAGGTATCGGTGTTGGAGCACATGATTAGAATCGTGCCATTGGAGTCATCCCGGGCCGGGGGCTCAAAGTAAAGATCACGATCAATTTCTTCGAGAACCTCAGCCAGGAGAGCCCATTTAGGTAGCTCTTCAAGAACCGGCCGCAATGAGTCAATGTTACCACCGCTTTGCGAGACCGTCCTCGCATTCGCCGAGTACACTCTTCTGCGGGCCGTGTCGAAAATAGTCTGGGCTGCGTCGAGGAAGAGCCAAGGAGATTGATTCTGTCGCGTGGAACCCGGCGGAGGTGAGTGGGCGGCGTGAATGGTGTCTAGATGTTGAAGGAACGACACGGCATCATAGGCCAAGACTGACGTCAGTAATCCTCGAAGGACGGTCAAATCATTGACAATCTGCCGAGTCTTCCAACTGACTCGATGCCAGTTCGGATCCAACTGCCTGCGAACAATGACGTCAAAGTTTTTGAGGAGAGCGCTGTCAAGATTCCAATCATCCATCTCCAAGCCTGGATTGCCCTTCTTGAGCTCATGGATACTGACTTCGACACATTCCATTATGGCATTCTGAATGTCCTTCATGGAATCCGTCATGGGCACCTCCAATTCGATGACCTCGGCTTTCTTCTTGCCTTCGAGGGACTGTGCCACGGTGACATGAAACCTTGGCCAAAGGGATGCCTTTTTCAGAAAGAGATTGCGCATCATGGTTGACAAAGGAGAAAACCCGGTGGTGAATGGGTCGGGATTGTCGGCAAAGGCTTTGAGGAACCCCATCTTGTTCTTTTGTCGATACACTCGGAGGATGAAAGCCTCTAGCGACGTGGCAATAACACGGTCAGCGTGCAGCACTATCAGTCCGGTTATCGACTCCGGATTCAGTAGTCCAGTGAGAAGATCAACAACCAAAATGCGCGAAGTGATGCTGAAGATGCCACCCCGGAATACATCTTCTCGCGAGCCCCGACGCTCTGGAAATCAGTGTTGACAACGGTCAGACCACGAGCTTTGGGGGCAACGCTGATGGCGGCGTGCTCGGCCAATGCCTCTCCGATCCAACCATTTTCGCGCTCTTCAGCTCCTACAATGACGATGAGGTTGTTTCCAGCCGCATCGTAAGAATGCAGCAAGTTTGTAACAAGTCGCAGAAGCCCTAGACCGCGGGCAAGAACAACAAGCTCATCTTCTGCACGAAGCTCCTGAAAAAGGTTCTGCTGATACTCCTGTTGGCACTGATTAGCTGTCTGGTCAGGTCTGGTCTCGTTCCGCAAGAGAGTCAGTCAATGACGAGAGTGAAATCACCAGAGGCAGGGAGAGTTTGACTGGCTGCGGAGCATTGCTCGTCGACATGCGGGCAACCGTGAGCGCTGGCGACAACAAAGTGAATGGGGAAGATGAAGATTCCCGGCTGGCGAGACGATAAACTTGTTAAGCTCGTGCAGGGTAGGGTGAGGAGGACTCGGGAGCCATGGGAGTCATGACCCCGCATGAGAAGCGCATCTCGGAACTGGAAGAAAAAAAGAAAAAAAAAAAAAGGCATGGAAATGGCGCCGACGCCTCGGTGGCTGTCAAACGCTGAAACCAATCACCACCAGCGCCTGCCCCTCAGAAGGTTCTCTCTGGAGGCACCTAATACCTGATGGCTGTCGAAAGATGGGTCGAAGCGGCCGACGTCATCATCTATCGATCCGTTTGGCGCCATCGGGTGGTGCCAGGCAGTTTCGTACAAAACGAACTCGATACGCACACCACGCGAATGACATGGGTCTCATCCCAGACTCTACTTGCAAGCACCAACAAGCATACAATACAACCTAGAACTCCTCCCCGCCACGAACAAACATATATCATACAAAGGCACTATACAACATCACCATGGACTCCAAGGATCAGAACAAGAAGGGCAATGATGTAAGTTGCTCTGTTCCCCGTCTTTCATTCCCCCTGGGCCGATGCCAGAACAAAGACGCACAGGCATCGCATACAGACAGTCGAGTGAATTCGCAAATTCACAAATCCACACTAACCTGCATCTTGACAGGCCGAGAAGGAGTTCTCGATCCAGCCCGTCAAAGACAGTGGTAGCATCGACCCCAAGTTTGCGCCGCACCAGGCCCATCCTGGCCCAGCCGTGACCCAGAACATGCCTGCGCACGAGGGCAGCAAAGAGGATCGCCAGGCTAGAAAGGAAGAGTTGAACAAATAGACGAGTGCGAGACGGGCATGAAGAACTGGCCCGAAGTCCAACACTATAGAGCCATATGATAACATTGACGTCTTCAAATATCCACCCTCTGTAAACTTGACTTTTGTTTTCAATCAACTGAATGCCGTTCGGGTCCGCCCATGATTCTGCATTTACTGTGATAATGTTTTGCCTGTGAAATCTAGCCAAGCAGTCGTACATCAACAGAGGACAGGAGGGAAACCCTAAGATTAAGCAAATAGAGTGATGGATGACTGACTTGACGACGCATGCTGGTGATGACTGATGACGCCAGCAGTGACAAAGTTCTGGGTCCGTTGACGTGGCTGTGCGGCCTTGCGGCCTTGCGTTTCGGAGCGTCGCTGGTGGCTGATGCCCAGTGTGGGGCGCCACACTGGCAGGTTGACCTTCTCGATGACCAGGAAGGAGGACGCAGCAGACGCTCCCGAACACAACACAGTTGAATATTGAATTGCACCCTCCGGAGTGTCGCTGAATTCTCACGGCGCCAATTCGTGAAGCCTCCTGCAGCCGCCTTAACTGGCCGCTACAGACGTCACCGGAGCAGACGACTGGCTGCCTTTGTAAGGCGCCAATAGTTCGTTGCCGCACGCATCAGACCGTACGACACCAGACAAGCGACCACCGCCGCTATTGAGGAGGACGACTGTTGCTCAAGCGCCCTTCGTACATCAGCTGCTCAGTTTACCTTATGCATACCCGTCTGACATCTTGAGCCATAGCGAGCTATCACCTTGACCTTTCCCCGCCTGCCTGTCGACACACCAGCTGCCCGCACCCTCACGCACGATGCCGTCGATTCTGAACGACGATGACAAGGACACCGTCAAGCGGTTCGTCCCGAAGCAATCTAACAAGATTCAGGCCGTTGCCGTAGCTAGGTTATACGTCGCATATCCAAACAGATCAAAATGGACATACTCCGGACTAGAAGGTGCTATCGTTTTGGCCAACGACTTGGTTGGCAACACTTACTGGCTCAAGATGGTAGACATCTCGGTACGTTCCCACAACTCTTTCGCCTTGACAAGACGGATACAAGACGGACACGCAAATAGTAAGTGGAGATTGACTTTTCTTCCCGGGTATTTTCACTAGTCTTCCAACCGCGGCGTAATTTGGGATCAAGAGATTTTCGACACCTGGCGCTACAGCCAAGACCGCACCTTCTTTCATACCTTCGAGCTGGAGGAATGCCTGGCCGGGCTGAGCTTCGTTGATGAGAAGGAGGCCAAGCAGTTCAAGAAGAAGATGGACGAGCGAGAAAAGATTGCGAGCCGAGCTACGAAATCAACACCATTCGGAGGTGGACCGCAGCCGGTCCAGAAGCATGGCCTGTTGGGCGGACTCTTTGGCCACCGACACTCATCCGCTCCATCTCCTGCTGACACGAAAAATGCCATGATCCCGCCGTCTTCGTTCCACCATTCTCCCACGTTCTCGCAGAGCCAGACCGCAGGCTCTGTCCCTTCTCAGTTTCCGTTGCTGGATGCCTTTGATCCCTTGTGGAGAGAGCACTTTGGTCAGGATCTCACGGATAAGGGTCTCACAGATGATTTCATCAAGGACAACCAAGAGTTCATTGTCGATTTCCTAAGAGAAGAGCAGAATAAAGCGAATAACTCGACACCGCCGCCAGCACCTCCTACAAATGGAGGAGACGCAAAGACCGGCCGGGCACCACCACCACCACCCCCGCCCCCGCCTCCATCATCCTCAACATCCTCAACATTCTCATCATCAAAACGGGAGCTCCTCCTCCGCCCCCGGCACCTAGACGCTCAGGCAAAGGTGACGGGCCAGCGAAGGAAGAGAGCCCTCCGCCACCGCCATCCCCTCCTCGTCCCAAGTTCAATGCTCCTCCGCCTCTGCCAGACGCAGGAAAGTTTGCCCATGTCGAGCAGCCCAAGCGAAAGCCAGTATCAACCCCATCCGTAACAGCAACGAATGTGTCTCATCCTGGTCCTCCTCCGCCTCCCCGACCGGGCAAAACACCAATCGAGCCGGAGAACTCTGGCCACAGGTTCAGCGTTCCTCCTGCCTTCCCCGGTCCGCGTGTTCCTCCTCCGACACCAGTTCGTGGCCCGGTGCCGCCTCCTCCTCCTCCTCGAGCCAACGATACTCATTCAGCACCTCCTGCCCCTCCGCCATTGCCTCCGAAAGTGCCAGTCGGGAATGCTCCTCCGCCTCTACCACCATCAAGCTCACGACTTGTGCCACCCCCGTCCTCAGCGGGCAACCCCCCACCGCCTCCTCCGTTACCTTCCTCGGATGGTCCTCCTCTTCCACCACCACCACCACCACCACCACCACCACCAATGCCAGCTTCGAGTGGCGGTAGTGCTCCTCCTCCTCCACCACCACCACCAATGCCAGCCTCGAGTGGTGGTGGTGGTGCTCCTCCTCCACCACCACCACCGCCTCCCCGCCGAACCGCGACTCGGGCTATTCGTCAGGTGTTCCTGCTGCGCCCTTGCCCGCGGTAGACAAGAGCCGATCGGCCATGCTGGGAGACATTCAAAGGCAGGAGGCATCGCCGCCCTCAAGAAAGTCGACCGCGAGCACATCAAGGACCGCAGCGCCGCTCAAGTCGGCGGGGCTTCTGACTCTGGCGCCGCTGGTAAACTGGCAGGAGCAGGAGCAGGAGCAGTTGCTGCAGGCGGCGGTGGCGGCATGGCCGATGCCCTCGCTGCTGCGCTGAAGAAGAGAAAGGACAAAGTCAGCAAGAGTGGTGAGTTGTCCTCTTTGTGCATCTATTCTTGACGCCAATCAAAACGCGTTGCTTACTAACCATGCTGTAGATGACGAAGGTGATGATGACGGCTGGGACTAAATGTCTCTTTGCTTGTTTTGAAAAATAAGTGAAGGTACCTGGTGTAGCCCATCATGGTGTATCTCCTTGAAGCCCTTTTAGATGATGAATAAGTCATCTTGGAAGATTGACGAAAAGGATGCCAAGGGCGTCAAAAAGCAGACAAGCAGGTATAGAGCAAATGACTTTCGGGGCGGGACGATTTCGAGCTGTGTCAAACATGAAAATTGAAGATGTTGTTCTAAAGTTAGCGAGACCTATGACGGGTGGCAAGGGACGGACGGTGAGAATTTACCGGACTTGATGACCCAAGACTCGCTGGACGTGGCTCTATCTGCCTCCGAGGTACTTTACTTGCACACTCACATGAAGATGGGAATGAATAATGGGGAATTTGACAAGGAGTCCTTCCAATGTTCATCGGTCTAACTTAACTGTAGGACGAATTACCGTGCAAGGTAGTTGGACAACGACAAAAGGGACTTCAATACGCTGATGACGCAAATTTCTCATATTCATATTCATAAAAATTGTAGAGAAGACAACAAAGTACCAAGGTTTTGCTTGACGTGAATAACCTTTTAAGGAAAGAGATGAGAAAACATGACAGATGGACGCGCCGTGACGTCTCTCCCACCACGGCGGTCCCCAAACCTCCACTCCTGCTCGAGGAAACTGTCGCGGGACCCGAGGAAATAAGCTAAACAAGAAGTAACTGGGTGCCTTCATGTGCCGGTTTCCAAGGGGTTGAGAGAGAAGACAGTATAGATGATGGGTGTGTTGTGTGCGCGAGTTGAACTTGGGTGATGGTGAAACTCCCTGCCGACCCTGCGCTTGCGAAATGCCAAGACGGTAGTGAGAGCCCAAAAATGATGCACACCGGAAAAATGATGGAAAGGACGAGAAGTGTGGCCAGCCGTGTTTCTCTCTTCTTTGTTGATTCTCTTCTTGAGTCAGTGTAGTTAGTGGGCGATGCCAGGCGATGTAATGCCGACACCGAGCCAACACCTTGGCCCATTTGGTCTTTCGCCGATTATAAGCTCCTCGAGTAAGGCGAAGGAAACGACAAGTCGTCGTTCTTTTAAATGTCGTCAATGTCGACGTTCTTCTTCTTGTCATCCTCGTCAGAATCCTCATCCTCGTCAGCGTCACCGAACTCGAAGTAGGCCTCCCCGTCTTCGCCTTGGCCAAAGGTATCGGTCTCGTTGATCTTGGCGTGTTCCGGCAGCTCTCCATATGACTTCAGAGAGCGGGCCTCGTCGGAAGTGTACTTCAGGATGACATCGCCCTTGTTGTCTTGGAAGTCACGAAGAGACAGAAGGATGATATCGCCCTGGTTGATCCAGACCTTCTTTCGCATCTTGCCACGGATCTGTTGAATGCAAGCGTTAGCAATGTGCAGAGAGGAGGATGAGAGTTTGAGAATGACTGTTGACATGCTGAGCTGGGGTGATCACAGGTCACATACGTTGGCGAGACGCTTGCTGCCATCAAAGCAGAGGGCCTCGAGACGTCCGTTTCCGAGCATCTTGATGACCTGAGCGTACTCCTGGCCATCCTCCTTGAAGGTCAACTCACGACGCTGGTCGTCGTTTTCCTTGGTGCCTCGTCTGCGGTTCTTGCCGCCCTATTTGTTTTTGTCATCATGTCAGCAACTATTTTTCATTGATTTTCTCTGTTGTCGTTTGCTCTCTGGCCTGGTCCATGGAGATGGGTCCTGGAAGACGAGGGCAGCGAGACAGCGTGCGTGCGCGCGCGATAGCGGGGCGGGGCAACGTGGGCAGACCATGGGGAGGAGGGTTTTCTTCGTGTCAACGTACCTTTCCCTTGTTCTTAGGCATATTTGCTTCTGGTGGTGAGGATGTGCGTTATGTTGGTGTAGAAATTGTCGAGCTGCGTTTGGGCATAAGGGAAGTTGGTCTTGTTGAGAGTAAAGAAGATGGGGTTGTGAAGTGGAGGATTAGAAACGGTGTGTTTATGGACCTGGGTAAGTTTTACAGCTGGTGCTGTGGGGGCTTCTAACTTGTAGCCTTGAGCGCATGCAAGAGTCACGCAGTGTGTGTGTTAATAAGGGCCTTTGTGCGTCCATCACTCATGTGATGCACGTGTTGGGTTCTTGTGGGCTAAAAAAAAAAAAATTAAACATTTGGCCCACACAACCACCAGGGCGTTAGTGAAAGACCTTTTTATTACACAATTTTGGATTTGGAAAACAGTACTGCCTTAGCAAGCCTTGTGTCAAGGCTACGAGTGCAAATGATGAACAAATCGGATTCCTTTCAATCTTGACTCTTGACCTATGTACCGTGACTTTCGGCCTGCACCAACTCGCTACAGCATTGTACTCAACATCCCGACCGACTTCTTTTGTCAACGAGGCCTTCCATCCGTATTCAACAGCCCAATGTACTACCTTTAGGGAAACATGACACGTGCATCAGTCCCCGATCACATCTTCACATGGCAATAGCCGGAGCTGCATGGCGACCTCTGGTCGCTTGCTTGAAATCGTACGCGGCGCACGTTCCCATGGCACCAATCTCTCTCCTGCGCCATGTCCACATCGCCACAAGAGCTCCAAAGAGTAACATCAGGAGCAACAACCGAAAACCCGTGAATCGATTCATCCCCGAAGACGTCAGGCGATTTGTAAGACCGGACGGCAAGCTTCTGACGAACCGTGAGAACCGAGATTTTCTACTCGAACACGATCTAGAGCCTGATAATGGGCGAATGATACGATTCTCAGCTGGCTCCGAGCTCGCTCGCCTCGAGAAAGACTTCAATGCCACCTTTGCTTATAGTCACAAGCATGTTATTCATCCTCACGACCTCCGCTTCTTCGAGCCTCGTTGCCATCCTATATCGCCCATGAAACGAGCCGAATACGCTCGAAAGAAGCAAGACCAGGCAATGTGGATCTTCGTCACCAGTGTTGGCGGCGTGTCGGCCGTAGTGCGGACTCTTACGCAGCGGAGGTTGACCCGGTCTATTTATCTGGCCTTGGACGAGCTTGGCTATCGACCGACGCCTGGCAGCGACGAGGGCGAGAAAATTCGGGGACTCTGTGGATCACACTCCATAACCCGATCAAGGCTGCTGGACAGCCACCAGAACGGTTCGGGAGAGTCATTGCTGATGCTCTAGCAAAGCATTGTAGTCGCCAGCGGATATAACCTGTGCAACACTTCCCAAATTTCCAAGGTTTTTGGCTGGCTGAGAAGGTGCGGAGTCGTGGCGTCTTTGAAACCATCGGCCGAGCACATTTTAACGCTACGTGGGAAGAGCCGCTTGTATTTACAGACTGTAGATCAGCATGACACCCTGAGAAAGCCGAAATGAATCTCGATGCTCTGTATCTACCCAAATAGATGAATCATGGCATGCCACATCTTGTGTGCCTAGACATTCAGCGACCGCCGAGGACTCCAACAAAGACGCAAGGCGATATTCACATCCTCGCAGCCACGGCATTCCCTACCTCTGCTACTTGCCCAACCTGAGATATGCCCGCACTGTCTTCGAAATGCCTCTCCTCCAAATATCAATGCTGCCAAGGGCAAAACATCGATGCAAAAAGCACTCTGCTCAGGCACAGAACTTCTGTGCAATCATTGTCAACCCTTTGCTGACTCGTTCTACAGAAGCCGCTTCCACCCATTCTTCCTTGGCATGCAGGCCGTCGCCCTTGGGGCCCCAAAGAAGAACTGGAATGCCTTTGCTCGCCAACAGTGCGCAAGCTGTCCAGTAGGGACTTTTATCATAATTGGCTCACTTGCCTTTGCAGAGCTTGGCTAGCAACATCACCGACAATAGCAGCGGACGGGCAATCGGGCTTCTATTCTGAAAGCCGGTCGCTCAAAAGTCACGCGAAGGTCATACTTGAAGTCCTTGACGCTTTTAGTGAGGGTATCAAGCGTATCTATGAATTCTTGCCTCACCAAGTCTGCAGTCTCCCCTTTAATGGTGCGACGTTCCACGACCACAGGGCACAGAGCCGGATAAGATGACTCTTCCTCGCCGCCCTTGATGATCGATGCATGGACGCTTGGAGCCAAGAGAGGGTCTTTTCAACCGCTAGCCAAGTTCTCCGAATACTTGTCCAACGCGACTAGAAAATGGCCAGCTCTGGTAGTGGTGTCTATACCGGCAGTTGGCATAGACCCGCGAGGTGCACGTCCATGAATGTTTACTTTGAGTCAGACAAAGGCTTTGTGCGCATGAATAATATCCTCGCTCGTAGGGTCATTTACAACGGCGGCATCCGCTCTCCAACCCGCGTCGAGAATCTGCTCTGTACCGATACTTGTGGCCTCGTCGTCCGCCACACCAGTGAAGACGACATCGCCGCAAAGGTTGTCTGTCTTGGCCGCAGCCAACGTTGACAAGGCAGCTGCAACACCACATTTCATTGTCGTCGGCACCCGGACCGTACAGATTTCCGTCCCTAATTTCTCCACCGAGCGGACCATCACCGTAGCCCAGCGTTGTGACAGTGTCGATGTGCCTATTAAACATGAGGCTCTTCCCTCCCCTGAGCCCCGGACGATACCAACGACGGATAGTCGTCCCTTGGTGGACTCAACCCAGTGAGTTTCATTGTCGAGGTGTTCGAGCCATGACCCAATGTAGCGGGCAATCTCTGTCTCTCCCGAGCCTGGAGTTGAGCCAAGAGATGGATTCGACGAGTCGATACGAACCAGAGCTTGAAATCAAGGACACAGGACCATCCATGGAAACGTCCATGGGCACACGATAGTCTATCACGCCTTCGGTGCACAGGAGAACAACGACAGAATCCTGGCCGAGGCCTACCCTTCTCTTATCATCCGATGACAGGCGTCTCAGAGCGGCGAGCGGTGCCGCGCCACAGGGACCTGCAGAGAAAACCTCTCCGCTTGAGGTATCAGCACGCCTCACGGGCTTCGTAATCTGACACAGTCAGTCAAGCTGACATCCACCCCGTTATTGCAGCAGAGGCCATGCAATGGGGCGAGAGAGTGGCGCAGTCCAGGGCTGGCCATGGAACGTATCGATGAAGCCTGTGGCCTCGGTGAAGGGGGCTCTCCGATTTCCATGTAGTAGCTGCTGGGTTGAGCTGGACAGACCCTTCGTGCTGAAGCCATCCGAGTGGCGTAATGTCAAGGACTGACGCCATGCCGAAGAAAAGTGAGAGCGTGGAAGCCACGGGAGGCGGGTCCAGGTGAGATCTGTGACGAGTCTAGACTCGTATAATGAGCATCGTCAGGAACAGACGGCGCTCCGGCTTACAAAGGATTCCACGCAGGACTGACTTCACAGCCCGGCAGGCCAGGGGAGCAGACGGCCCTGACAGGGCGACATCAACATCGACTTCAGCTTCGTGAAAGTGTTCTGCTCTTGACCACGCCTCTCCGCACATGTCGTACTCCCCAACATCTCCTTTGGGATCGCAGAAACGGGCCCCTCCGTCCCCCTAGTGTGCTATTACTGCAACGGGGACAAAATCACCGCATGTCTTCTTTCCTCAAAGAAGCACTCCCGAGTCGAGCGAAACCCATGGAAAGCACCCACATTAGCTTACCGCTGACCTCTTCTCGGCCAAGAATATAAACGGCCAACACCGTTGCAGCAACATCGGGGCGGACCAGACTCGCCTTTCTCCCTTCTTTGAGCTTTTCTTGATCATGCCCACGCCCACGGCGGCGCTTTCTGCGTTTCCCAATGACCCGCATGTTCACCCTCAGAATGCCAAGTTGTCCAGGGAGGAGTGTCCTTGCTGTATTGGCAAGGACTGCCCAAGAAAGCCTTGACTGCGACGAGTCTCGCAGGGGTTGAAACAGATTCGGTACTGATGGGTTCTTTCTTCTTCTTCTTTATAATGTGTATTGTATGTATATGGAAAGGGGGTGGGGGTTCTTGAATGTCGAACTTCTCACTTTGCCTTCAAGTACACATGCAATCTATTTGTTCATACATATTTTCTTATCTTGTATATGCTTGAGTCGTATCCATCCTGTTTGCCTCCAACGTTCAAGAGCATCACATAAATATTCTGCTCATTCATCGAACCATCATCGTCTTGAACATGATGATAGCCGCTGGAAATACCACGGTTGCCAAGTAGGTACTGCCACAGACAGATGTCTCAAACGGACACGCAAAGGTAAAGGAGGAGTGGATGAGGCGAGGCCGGTCCGATTGAAAGAGCGCCCTCCGCGTAGATGGGTCGGAGCCACCACCATAATAGCGTACGGAAATCAAACAAGTCAATTCACTCACTCTCGAGATTACTTGCACCATTTCTGTTGTTTCGTCTCAAGACGCTTCAAGCTTTTTTCATCAACAGATCAAGATCTGGCTTCCATCCATCCCATTTCCGACAGCCATGAAATTTGTACAGGTGCTGCCACATGTGGTCCTTCCTGGTAAAGCTCCTGTCCTGAACCGCACGTTTAGCGCATGAGT
Organism: Epichloe gansuensis; assembly: GCA_023658505.1. NCBI lineage: Eukaryota > Fungi > Ascomycota > Sordariomycetes > Hypocreales > Clavicipitaceae > Epichloe > Epichloe gansuensis. The sequence continues at coordinate 8,262,230 of CP098281.1, forward strand.
CGAATTCATGTGATTGCATATGCTCCTCATTTGGCCTGGCTTGGCCGCAGAAGATGCACTCTGCTAGCGTTTGATCAAGCCTCCAAATGAGATGAGGCTGCTCGGGTGGTAGAGGTATCGCGCACACCCATGACGTATCGCCCGGAGTATGGACCGACCGCTCGTGCCGAAGCCAGTCATACTTCTTGGAAAAGCCACGCAAGCAATACGTACAGGTGAATGTTGGCGATTTCGACTTTTGGATCTTGCCGATGCTGACTTGACCCACGCAGGTTGAGCCCTGTGCTCCGAGCTCCGGCCTGACAACACTGCGTCATTTTTGGCGGATACCTGGGAGAAATTGGACGTGGAGCCATCGGGCGAACAACAAAACGCAGACGGAGCGTACAATATTGACTCCGTGTTTGCTGAGGAACCTGGATCATCCTTGGGGAGCATCGTTTCATCATTGCCCAACGAGCCGCCTTCTTGGGTGGTGTTCGCATTCGAGCCGATGGCCTGTCGAATGACATCTTCTGAGACGGGTTCGTTGTCAGGTGGTGAATCTCTCCAGCGTTCAAAGGGGGTCATGTGGGAGAGGAAAGACCGGGGCATCGGCGATCCAGTGGCACATGTCCTATTGTTTAGCATTGGCTGAGTTGATAGTCGGTGACGACGTCTGGCGTTGGTGAACCAGTTTATCACCTGCGTGCGGCTCAGTCCTGACCGTTCGGCAAGTGACATCTTTTCATCATCTGTTGGATATGGGTGTTGCATGTTGACTGCGAACCAATCGCGCAGGACCTGGGTTCTCCTGTCGGAACGAGAGCTCGATCTCTTACTCGTTCCTGATGATACGGGTACTACCGTAGAACATGGGTGGATAGAGATTGACAAACTGTGATGCCAGGATGAGTGATTCTCCTCCTCGTTGGCTCCGTGTAAGTGCCCGATGACGGGATGCGCCGTCTCAAACGGAGAATGGCCACGCTTGAACGCTCCGCGAGACTACAGCTCCGAAACAAGACCACGCAACTGGAGCACGAGTTGACGGTATTGGGACTCGCTCCAGTCGTCTGCAAAATAAAGCATTGCAAGCGCGAACGCCTGCAGTGCACGCAGGGCTCTGGTGGTCGCCAAGCACCATTCTTTGCGAAGAAGTCTTCCATTGCCTCTTGATGCAAGGCTGGCTCCAATTCAGCAACGGGTTGCTGAACGGTGAACCGCATGCTCTCGCCGCGACAATGCATTTCTGGCGGTGGAAAGGAAAGGCTCGTTCCATGGTGTTCCAGGCCGGGCAGAATGTAGGGGAATTGCGGGCGAGAACATCAGAGGTTGTTTCCACGGCGGCTGCAAACAAGAAGGAAAAAGAACCAGTCCAGTCCCAGTCGGCAGTCATGGCAGACGAGGCCGGTCCCATGGTGACCTCTGAAGCCACCATGACGGTATGCTGGTCCCAAGGTCCTAGGGCCTCGAGGCCGGGTAAAGTTGCGGCGACTCGGCGGTTGTCATGCTCATCCTCGCCCTTCTCTGACGACGTGGAGTTGGCGTCTCGTGGATAGAGAAGAAGATTGTTATCGGACATGTGCATCATCTATGCGCGTCTCTACTATACCGAGGGGCGAGTCGAGGAAGCAGCGCTGAGAGATGACATGTCAAAGCAATGGTCCAAAAGGAAAAGGGCCGCGAGATTGACAGCGTGAGGCTGAATTGTGTACAAGGAAGGCACGAGTTGGCCGAGAACATCTCGGGGCCATGGAACGTTCCACTTTTCGAAAATTTCATTGATACCCCCCACTACATAGAGTGAGTAATTGAATTCTGTTTTCTCCAGAAAGATTCTGGCAATGTTTGGTGACTTATTCTTGCCAACTTCCTACATAGGTACATACATATGTATATCTAATAGATTCCTACGGCAGATTGTCGAAAAGCATGCCGCACCAAACAACTTTGGTGAGTCAACGCCACCTAGCCACCCGTACGTTAAAGTTATAGTACTCACTGATCAGAGTATCCGTACATGTACAAGAAACGCCTTGCCCCTCTTCTCTTCATTACTTCATTCCGAGATGTGCTCCATCTATGCATGAATTCTTGAAGATTGCTGCACTTTTGCAATTAGGATGCTGGCTACGGTCAGTCTGCGTTCGCCATCATTCACGGTGCCGTACAGAGTTTAGAACATACTACTCTCCATGAACCAGTACTGAAGTATTCGAACACGGCGGTTGTGTTTATGGGAACTTTTAGAAGCTCGGGTGGAGCCGTGACCAATCACCAATCACCAATCACCAATCACCAGCCAGCTCTTGTCCCGCGCCATATTCAACCAAAACCAACCAACCCTCCATCTGTTTTCTCCATGTCAAGCTTCAACATCCACGACACTGGATCCCTTGCCAACGGACCAGCTTGCCGCGGCGTCGACCAGTCCTCGAAAACCCGAAAGTTGAACTCCTCTCATCCAAAGTCACCAACCTTCGCTCCCTGCCGACCCCGAATCAGAAACCCCTTGGCTGTGCCACACCATCCATACCACAAAGTCATCTCTGCGACTGCATCGTCCGGGGAAGAATGCTCGTATCCCTTACCGTCGGCAAGGTAGACGCCGGTGTCACTGTCCTGCTGACGCCGGACAAGCGACTGGTTTGTTTTGCGCTGTCTCATAGTTGGAATCCTTTTTTATTTTATTTTTATTTTTTCGGAAATCCACAGACCAGCCACCTAACATCCATCCGTTGATTAGATTGAGTTCCCTCCATCCTCCTCCCCCTAACATTTCCTCCGGCAGCATCGTCGACATCGCCGTCTCGCAGAACAAAGAGAAGGAAAACGCCGAAGAACAGAAATTCCGCGCCTTGCAAGATCGCATCTTCCATTCTTTCGGTGCCTCGGAGCCCTCGAGTCCTGCCCTCCGCTGCCGTAATGCCACACAGACGTCTGTGGTCCTCGAATGGGATCCAATTGAGCTAGCCACTGCTGATTTGTTATCTCTGAGTCTGTACCGGAATGGCCAAAAGGCAGGCAACATCCCCGTCCCTTGCAAATGCACAGCACCAAGATCAGCGGCTTGGCGGTCGATACCGAATACACTTTCCATCTGGTTCTGAGAACGACGGCTGGCACGCGGACGAGCGATAAGGTGACGGTTCGCACGCACAAAATGACGGATCTCAGCGGCATCACCATCACGACGGGCATCATGCCGGCTGCTGCCAAGGAAACCCTGTCCAAGGCCGTGGAGCGCATGGGAGCCAAGATTGTGGATGGCGTGCGCATCGACACGACGCATTTCGTGACCACAGAGGGACGGGGCACGGCCTGGGAGAAGGCTGTTGAGACAAACATTCCCGTGGTGCGGCCGGAATGGGTGGATGCATGTGAGAAGAATGGCCGCATCTTGGGCGTAACCAAGTTTTATCTGGATGCCATGAGGCCTGGTCCCCTAGCGAAGATCAGATCTCCTCGCCGCCGCCGCCGCCGGCTCCCGCCAGGGACGAGGCGCCTTCAGCAAACACCACCAAGCCAGGCGAAGCCACCAAGACTGGCGAAACGGAGGACGACGAGGATGATGTCAGGGGCAGTGACAAGGACAATGACAAGGAGACGGATGGCGACGCTGACGAGGAGCCCGAACATGAAGCCAAGACGCGCTCACACCCAGATGACCAGAAGATGAGACTGCAGGACAAGACGGAGCAGCAGTTCGCCCTGCGTCCAAGCTCATCTAGCAAAGAAGCCGACCAAGACGACCAAGACGACCAAGACGACGACGGCAACGGCAAGAAAGACGCAGGGGTGAAGCCAGCCGGCACACCAGATGGTGCGTCGTTCCAAGAAGTCGAGTTGTAGAGAGACAGTGAAAGGAGGAGGGGGTGTTTAGACCGGAGACGTGAGCTCCAAGCTCAAGGCCTATTAATAGAAGCAATGTTACATGAGTCTACAGAGTAGTCCAAGGACCCAAGAGCCCGAACTGAAGCGCCTCTTCCGTTGGTTGTCCGTGATGTCGTTGGCCAAAAGAAAAGACCACAAAAAGGTGCACGCAATGTATATAGTGTTCCTCACGGCGGAACCACGTCGCCCTTCCAATCCAAACACTTGCCCCGATGGCCCGGATCCAACCCCTCGACCACGGCCGCCATCCTCCCGACGGCGTACTCGGGCCGAAGCAGCTTCCCCTCGGGCACGCTCCCCAGAACTGGCTGCTAAAGTCGGTCTTGACCGTCCCAGGGTGGTACGCCACGGCCAGGGCCTTGTGGCCGCTCCTGGCCCCGAGCATCACGTCCAGGCTCTTGGCCACGCTGTTGACGGCGGCCTTGCTGGCGCGGTACGAGAACCAGCCGCCCGACCTGTTGTCCGTGACGGACCCGACCCTCGCCGACATGAAGACCCAGGTCGCGTGCCTGGCCAGGCCGCGCGGCCGCACCTGATCCATCTCGGTCGACCTCCGGGAGGAACTCGGCAAAGTGCTTGGCCAGCAGGAGGGGCCCCGCACAGTTGACCTGGAACATGGCCATGCTCGCGCGGGCGTCGATCTGCAGAGGGCTCCTCTCGGGCGTCAGCACGCCCGGCATGGCGCACGAGAGGTGCAGGTGGTGGCTCGGGGGAACAGCTCCCTCGCGCGGCGAGAGGCCGCCTCGATGGACTGCTCGTCGGTGACGTCGACGCGGACGACGTGCAGTCTCCGCGAGACGTCGTCGTCCCGGTCCCGGTCCTGGTCCTGGTCCTGCAGGAGGATGGCCTTCTTGGCCGACGCCACGTCTGGCTGGCGCGTGGTCGCGAGGATGGGCAGGCTCGTCGTCTGGAGAAGATGGCGCGTGAGGTGGAGGCCTATGCCGCGGCTGGACGGGCAGATGAAAATCCAGGGCTGGGAGGGCATGACTGAATTTTTTTCTTTTTTTTGTTACAAGTTATCGCATGTATGAATCATTTGGTCTTCACTGCTTTCATTGAAACGTGACGGAAGGTTTTGCTGGCGCTGCGAAGAACGCGTGGGGTTGGAGATGAAAGATGTGTCGCGTCATCGACTTTTTTTTGGGGGTAACGGAGTGGGAGCCTTGCGATACAACCAACAACCAACAACCAACTTGAATTGCTGCTGGAGAATGACTCCGTAGTCCCGTTCAGCATGTTTCTGTTCTTTCTTCATCTTTGTAAATTAAAAATACAACATCATCTGTCCACACCAAGTCACTATACACCACCATCCGGGATCCCTACACGAGCAAAAAGTGCGCTGCAGTGACGTCTACGGATGAGTCCAGCATGTAACAAGCGTGCAAGCCATTCCAGCAATAATGATTCCTCGTGGCCTTGTGCGAGTCTCGAGGGAACGAAAGGCATGAGGGATAATACCACACTAGTTCGTCAAAAGTAAGAAACACAAGGAAAAGATTTGTTTATCAATCATCACGCCATATGACACACCCAACCACAAGACCCCTGAGGGATTGACCGCCCGCGAAACTGCGTCTCTCATCAATCCTCTCTTCCGCTACATATATATCCCACTCCGGTTTTTTTCTAACGACCATTGATTATGAACTTGGCCCTGAGATTGTGTTCAAAAAAAAAAAAGAAAAAAAGAAAGAAAGAAAGCGCTTTGCGTGCCTTGGGTTTCCAACTTCGCTCAGTCCCCCCTTTTTTTTTTTCTTCCACACCAACCATGTTACGTGACGTGAAACTGTTCGTTCGTCACCACCGGCGACTGCGTTGTCGTGCCTTGCCAGCGCCTCGATTCCCCGAAAGCTCTCTCATCAGAGGCTCAATGGTTCCAAATCCGCTGGCGTCGTCACTTCTGCTGACGCTATCGCTCCAAGCATCATCGCTGTACGTTTGTCCTGCCAGCTTCTCCATCAGTCTGCCTCGTGATAGGCTTGATCTTCTTGTTAGTTTCCTCTTCTGCATGTCCCGACTCGCGCGTTCCGCACCAGCGGGTGTTTCCCCATCGGAAGCCCAATCCTCATGTCTTCCAGGGGCTGATTGTGAGCTGCGGCCAAGGTTCTATTCATGTTGTCCAAAACAGGAACGAGAGCCTGCAGCCACACGTCGCCATTCCTTTCCAGCCTGCGCAGACGCCGCTCCATGTCTCGGAGGCGATGTTCTCTATATGCTTCGTACAGCCGCAGCACGTCCTTGTCTGCCTGCGGAACTACATCTTCTTCGTACGTTGCTGCGCCAGAGGCTAGTTGCTGCGCCGTTGTTTTGGCCACATTCATGGCTTCTCGTGCTTTGCTTTCTTGGTCACTAGTGGCCTTCCATTCCCGTCGACGCGTCAGTGAAGTCCGGTCCGTTGCCCTCTGTCTTTGCGGCGGCGACCCGTTCGGCGACGTTGGAGGTGTCGGCATGGTCGGCTCGTTCGCAGCTGTCCATTGTACTGGGGACTCGGCCTGCTTTTTGGCACAGGATACTGACGGCCTTGTCTCCAAGCCCGGAGGCATTTCGGGTTGGGGAATAGCTGTTGGCTTCATGTCCATCACTACCATGAGATTGCTAAGTGTCAGGGTTGATCCCAACTGTGTCCTGCCTGATCCCAGCCCCTCTCCCGCCAGAGTCGATGCATGTGTAGTTGAAGCCTGTCGGGCTGTCTCACGCTCAACTTTCATCACCTCATGTTGTTCCTTCGTCTGGGTATGCCGCATGGCCTCCATATCCCTTCTTTTTTCTCCCTGACAATATCCTTCCTGCTTCTCGTTGAGCCGGGCGTTGGAGGACAAGAGTCGCCCTTTTTATTTTCCATAGATGCCGTTGGATTGCGATTATGGCTGCCATTTCGATTCAAGACTGGACGGATATCTTGACTATATAATGAGCTGGACGTGTTGGACCTTTGATGTCCAATTTGATTAGCCTTGTCCCCCACCTCGTTGTTATTTGAGGCCATGTCTTGCCGCTCAACGTCGTGAGAGTCTGAGAAGTAGCGGCCTCGTGAAAGTATGGGCTCATTGGGCAGTGGCTTTTGATGCTGCATCACGCCATCAATGGAAGGCGGATTTCTGTCTCTTGCAGCGCGGCTGACAACCATGCTTGAAGCACGAGCAGGATAGGAAGCTCGTTGAAAAACTTGCTGATTTTGTTTGTTTTGAACTTTCCCCTCGCCTCTTGATGGAGCTCGAGGAATGTGCCAGGGCGCGGAGCTATCGTCCAACAGTGGTGTATCGAATCTTGTCGGGAGTACGCCAATGTAGTCGTGAGGCGGGCTGCCTGCGCTACTGGTAGGCTTGTGAGGTGGCAGTGGAGGGGCCTCAGTCCGTTGGAATTTGCATACGGAGGAGACCGGATTTTGGATGTTGTTGACCCATGGTCAGCCTCATATACCTCTGTAACAGGCCGTAAGACAGTGACGACGCCCTTTTCGTTCTTGTAGGTCCGAATCGATTCCTTGCTGGGCGTTCCCACTTGCATGTCGTGACTGAAGACAGGATATTGCGATCTTGTGTCTTGGGCAAACGGAGTGGCTTCCCAGGGAATAGAAATGGAAATATGTCTGTGCCCGCCGATAGTTACACCAGCTACTGCAGAATCTGGAAGTCGAATTTGTTGTGGCTCTCTCGGCATCGACTTGCTTCTTTTCGTTATGCTCTTGATCTTGGACCATCGGCCACGGTTGTCATCTTCCTCTCCCTCGAATGGTATTGACATGAAATTGTCCGGGGAGGGGGATGGTGCTTCAAGAAGTCTACCAGGGCGGCCACATCATCTCTCGCCTGGCGAGCACGAACCTTCTCCCCTACTAGCATTGTGCCATGCAAGTCCCCGGCATAGAGATTACTATGGATATTCTGAAGCTGTGAGCTGGGTTGACGATGCGCCCACGTCCTTTCGATCCGTTGAGGCTCTTCCACACCTGCGTGGCTCCGACGATGGTGTGGAAAAGAATAAGAGCCTAGTGGTGATAGAGATGGAGCGGCGTCATCGAGCGATGACGCCGTATGTCTCCGACTCGGGGGCGATGAACGAGCCATGGCGTGCCACCCTCTATTGATACAAAAAGGAAATATTCGTCAACAGTGAACTCTTTCCCGCACCGAATCCAAGTCCACCATGACATGCATGTACCTGGAAGACGGCCAATGCTGTTGCGGAACAGACTTGGATTACCAAAGTGGCTGATGTTTAGACGAGAAGCTCTTGTCCAGAACCTATGTATTAGCACCGGGCGAGTTTCGAGACAACCATGTATGCGCACCCGTCCGCTCTGCAGCTCCGATCCCAGAGTTGTCTCACTGGGGTGATTCACCACACACCAGCAAAGCAAGCGATTGGTTCTGGATCCAATGCAGGGTTCTTTGTCCCAGGGCGAATGAACGAACGGGTTCGGGACAAGAAAGAATAGAGGTGCCGCGTCGTATTAGGTGGCGAGAAACTCTCAGATGTCTGCCAAAAGGAGAAGGGGAAAAGCCAGCTACCGAAGAAGACTCATACGAGTGGCTCAACGTAACAGAAAAAGAAAGCGAGTATGTGCTGATATGAAAGAAAAGGTAATTTCAGTCACAAGAAATAAAATGACGAGCTGCTAGTGAAGAAAGGGCGGCTTGGCTTGACCGGAAAAGTCGGAAGTGATCGGCAAGCCTGAATGCTCTACATAGAATAACCCGCGAGCTACGGCGTACATCATGAGGACGGCCACGGAGTACTCCGTAAAGGGTCGGAAATTGATTCGTGTCGGAGGTGCCAGCAGCCAGGGAGCAAGGCTGCAGCTGCAATTCTCTCCGGCTACGGAGTAGTGTATTCTGCCCAATTCTGGGCTTCTAGCTGTATCTGGACAAAACCAGTCAACCAGTCAACCCAGTCAATGGGCGACGTTGTTGGATTCGACAAGGGTGGTGACCAGCCAAGCCCGAATCGCAGAAAAACCAGTTGTTGGTGCTAATAAAGAGCAGTGTGCGGATGAGCCGGCCGGTTCATTAAATTAAATCATATGGGCGCCAGGGGTTTGAGCAAGGTTGGTCTGCGCCCAAGGCACAGACAAAATACAACATACATTGTAACATATAGAATCGGGGACAGTGCGATGGAGTAAGTTTATCACCTGGCGGGCTAGAAGAACAAAACGGGCGAAATTTCCTCATGGCAAGGAAACAAATAACAAAGTCGTTTCGTTTGCCTTTGATCGTCCTTCGTAACTGTAACCGACCCCGCGCCAATGGCGGACCGTCCGTCATCACACCTATGGCCCGAATAGCAGACGAAATGTAATCGACGGCGGCATTGCTTTGGGATGGGAGGCTCTGCGATCTGCGAGGAGAAAAAGAAACTCCTGGTCCTAGCGTGACGACCAACTCCCAGCCCGGAGCAGGGATTGAGTGATTGAGAAGATGATCGACCAGTGCCGCGGCCCACTTGAGGCTGGCGAATGAGTCGAGGACTCGAGGGCATGGGTATGCTTGCATTGGCAATGCAGATGGCCTTTCCGTGAGCCGTGATCCCCACGATGCCCGCATCCGAGTGCTTGTAACCTGTGACGTTGAGGAAGAACAAATGTTGGTGAGGCAGGGGTCCCCGGTTTGTTGGTCTTGTGCTTGCTCCAGTCACATGTAGCCAAATACGGATTACAGTGGGGCGCCATTGTACCATGTATACATATTGTACGGAGTAGACTCGGGAAGGAAGGAAAAACTCAACTCAGATCCCTGGCGCCCAAATACAACATCAGCGAAACCCCCAGCTCCTCCATTAATCCACGTCCTGACCGGCTTTTCTTTTGTGCTCCGCAAGTTGTGACAAAGCCCGGCCATTTCGCAAGCTACTCCATTTGTGCCCCCTCCCCCTTTTTTTCTTTTTTTTTTTTTGGCGCTTGCCGTGGAGCTCACCCTGGAGCCCGGTGCTTTGGTGTTCGGGCCAACACTATATTACAGGCAGAGACGAATTACCGAGTGCCAGCTTGGTTGAGCAAAGCCGTCGGCCTTAGTTCGTACTATCCAGTGTTCGTGCCAGACGGTCGAGACTGTATACTAGATTCCATAGCATAGAATAAATTTCATAGAATAGCGCAGCGTTGATGGCAATAATACACATCGCCATACATCCCCATGACGAGTAAGTACTCCGTAATCCGTATGTCTTCCCCGCCGAATGCGCAAATGCACGCCTGCATGCACGGCATCTCATTTCTCATCTTACATAGATCTTTCTCCAAAGGGACTGGGGTCCCTGCCTAATGTGGAGAAGGCGTTTGCCCCCCCGATGAATGGTTTTCCCGCTGAGGCAGGATAGCAATAATGGAGTACGGTATACCCCTTCAGGGAAATTGAGCGAATCAGGTGCTAGCAGGGAATTAAGGGAGATAGGGGCTAGGATTAGCTAGTACCTTGATTTCTGAATGCTTTATATAAGAAATAATGTATCTTCTAGTAGCGCTATGTGTATACCCTATGCATTTTCCTTATAGCTCTCTAATAATAGATTAATTATAGCTAATCGCAGCGAGCGTTACTATTCGGAGCCGTGTTTTCTTGCTCACCGGCGCTGTACCCACCACGGAGAGGAACAAAAAATGGGGCAATTGGAGTTGTAAAATTATTTGGGGGACTGAACATGTACATTATAGGTCACTTGGTCATCTACGATCTACATAGACCATACCTTGCTAAGCCTAGTCGCGCTGCCAAATCTGTGTCTCTGCCCTGTAGCTAGGTTCATGCCTCAGGCCTCATTACTGTCAAAACGTTCACAGGAACGCAGCTCCAGTCATCGCACGAAAAATCCCAGACAACCCTGGAGTGGTCTGCGGTAGCCTTTATGCTCAGCAAAAGGGGTTTGCTATCAGAGACGACTACTGTCATGTCATACGAAGCTTGGATGCGGGCGGGCTGACCTTGCCGCTCTCGTGAACCTTCTTAACCTATTCTACGGTTTTGGAAAAAAAAATTGAAAAGAAGTAAACCCCGAACCTTTTTAAACCAAGCACCCTATGGATGAAGAACTGCCACTTTATGTATAAAGTCCAAAGAACGCCTGATAAATGCCTTCATCCGTGTATTGGGTAGAACGCCATCGCAATGCTGATACGTCGGCTAACAGTAGATTATAAGGTGGAGGGGCGGGGGGGCAGGTGGCTCTGAACGACAATTGTAGACTTGTGCAAATCTCTTCCTTCCATGGCCTGCTACAACATCACCTTTCTTAGGCATGAAGAGACTCGGCTTTGCCTTCTTTCGTGGGCCTGTTGGTGGAGGTTTGTTCGTAGGCTAGAAGAAAAGATGAGCATGCAGGCAATGTGTGGTTAGTCACTCGATGCGTACCTTTGTACTGCTCATGGAGCCACTAGGTTGATTTGATGACGACGTCGATCCAGTCGGTACATGATTCATCGGTATCGCTTTCGGATTCATCGTCACTTGGGCTGGCGGCCGTTCTGGAGGCACCATCCCCAGAACAGACATTGCTGAGGGATCCTTGGGCTGCTTCATTTGCGTCGTTGGTTTCTGACCAAACTTGCCCATTAGACCACCTCGAGGTTTGCTGTTCGCAATCTGTTCCATCATCAGAAATGTGGGTTTGGACGCTGACTGTTCGCTCAGCCAGTGGTCTGTCACATACCCTTTAGAAGCTTGTTGCCCAAAATCTGACCCGTCCAGAGGTCTTTTTTATGCTCAGAACCTCGAGCTTCTGATGTGTGGATGATGGGAAGTCCGCCCTCGTGTGGCAAGACGTTGGGTATCACACTATCGATACTCCTCTGAGGTTGGTTCTGATTCAGCGGAGGCAGAGGGGGCATCGCGGCAGTGTTAGTAGCAGAAGTATTTGGTCTCAAGTTCTGTGTGGCAGCCGAAGCATCACCCCGGTTGGTGGTGGTGCATCGGCCATGTCGACGTCTTTGGGAGATGGATTTCGTGAGGGCATATGGGCCGAAGGGCTAGCTTGCTGTAGAGGTCGCTTGAACAAGCCCAGAATGTCTCCTTTGTGTATCGATCGCGAGCTTTGGCATCCTCGATCAGTTTCTTCCAGAATTCACCCTGAACCAGAGCTCTAGAGTCTCCAAGAATCCACAAGGACGATTTTGCACGCGTAAGACCAACGTTCATTCGTCGAATATCTGTCATGAAACCAATGCCGCCAGTTGAACTAGCTCGTACGCATGAGAATATGATAATCTCACATTCACGACCCTGGAAAGCGTCCGTAGTGTTGAACTCGATAATGTCTGTAATGTTCTCACCATATCGACCTTTGAAGCGCCTCCGCAATTCAAACAGCTGCGCTTTATAGGGTGTGATTATGCCAATCTTGCCGGTCAGATCGCATTGCCTGTATTCTCTGCTAAAGCGGTCATACAACTCCATGGCCACGTCCAATTCTCTGGTATTGACCAAGGACTGCCCCTTGCGGCCCTTTGCCTGTACACCCTCCACGTCAAAGAACCGGTACGGGCCAAGCAGAGCACTCTTATGCCATGGCTGGTGTCGGAGTTTGAACATATCCTGCCCGTCTTGGAGTTGTCCTTCATAAAACTCTTTGCTGGGAAATTGACTGATTTCCGGATGCATTCGATATTGCATGTCGAGAAGATGCACGGATTTGGGATGGTTTTGCTGCATTCGCACGAACAGACTCTGGTCGTAGCCAAATTTCGCGGCAGATTGCGACAGAACTGTCGGGGAAGTTGCTTAGGATCACCGACAAGAATACACTTGCAGCAACCGTACTTCAGGGGAATCAAAGCACTAAGCTCAACACACTGGGCTGCTTCATCGATGATGACTGTCTCAAATTCCACGTCGAGGTTACGGAACATTTCATGCCCACTACCACTGAGTGTAGCACAGATAACATGTGCTGAGTTGAGAATCTCTTGCTGCACCTGCCGTCGACGCATTTCCATTTCTCGAGCTAATGAATTCCCGCTGTCTTTATTAGCGTCGATCTGCTTCCCGATTTGCATTTGTTGTTTCTTCAAGTCGTCGAACTTTCGGGCGAGAGTGGTCACAGTGGCAAGGTCGTTCTTCGCGCGTGCTTCCTCCGAACGCACTCGAATCTCCGAGATTTCCTCCTTGAGTTTAGCTGCATCCTCGTGAAGCTTGTCCCGCTCTGCCTTGGCCTTATCCTTTGTGTTATCACCTTCCAGTCGGCGACGGACAAGCTCATCGAGAGTAACATCCTTCACGCCAGTGTTGATGGCGTCGCTTCTGCCAAGACGAAGCACACTGATAGGTTTCGTCTTCCCGCTGCCTGTTATGACACCGGCCTTCAGACGAAGTACCAATTCATCAACAGCGGCGTTACTCGGAGCGCAGACAAGAAGCTTCTTGGGGCGTCCCTGAGCCGCTGGTGTCAATGATGCCAAGGGTCGCAATGGGCCGCCTACAGGCACACCATTTGAAGCCTGAGCCAGCTGTTCAGACAACAAAGAACCGACCATTGCGGTGATGGTTTTTGTTTTACCCGTTCCGGGAGGTCTGCAGTCAAGTCAGCGTCGAGCAGCTCCGCGATTCTCGATGGAACGTACCCTTGGATGAGTGTAAACCCGTCGTTCTCATAAGCACCAAGCACCGCCAGTGCTTGGCCGCGATTGAGTGCCCAATTCTGCATAGCATTTGTTATCCTCTCATCTCCATAACGAATAATCGGCGATGGCTCGGCTTTCAAGATTTCATCCATCAGGTCATAGTATTGGAGGCTTTCCAGAGCAGCATACTCTCTCTCAATTGTTGTCATGTTTGTCACCTTGATGCCATGTACGCTAGTCCCTGGCGTCAATATGAGTGACAATGGATTGTTCCGAGAGGCGACACGGTACGTGATTTCAATCAAGTCTTTCTTGTATGTTATCCGATGGACTCTTGCCAAGCAGTGTTTCGCGTTTGGACTGTCCAGCGGATTTTCGGCTTCAGACACAAGCAGGATATCCCCTTGCGAAACGCCTCTTTCCCGATTCTGAACGACAGGCATTGTGAAAGCCACTTCTAAATAACTGTCCACGCTTGCGCGGCTCGTGACTTTCATACCAAAAGGCTGGGATGTGATCTCATCCTTGGCTGTTACAAAGAGCGCCACGCCTCCGACGCCAGCAAAGGGAAAAAGGTGGACTGATAAGATCGAGGGTCAGAATACTTCGTCGCAACCTCAGAGGCTGCTGGCCCATTTGGTGGGTCGTTGCCTTCGTGAAAGATGTCCCAAGCCAGGATGGTATTGTGCAGTCTATCCATCGGAGGTATCAACCGGGCTCTCATCTCCTTGACAGAACGTTGCTGTCGAACCTTCTTCACAGGCCGGCGAAGTCTGTCTCGTAGGGCTTGTTGTCGTCTTTTCTCATGTTCATTCAAGCCCTTCTGACTACCAGTGCTCAAATTGGCGAGTTGTTCATCAGAATCAGAGTCCTCACTGTCAGCATCCGAGTCTTCGTCGGAGCTATTAACCATGATTTCACTTCGGCCTTGATCTTTCCCAGTAATACCAAGACTATGAATGCCGGAACCCTCGCCAGCCACCAGCTCTCCCCGAATCTTTTGGCCCTTGCAATTGCATCGGCATCCCTCTTGGCCTTCTCGGCCTTCTCCCTTTGTCTGCTCTCCTTGAGTGCTGATATAGTCTTGAGATCGGGGACCTTGGCCTTTGCCTTTACGTGTTGAGCGGCGAGCTGTTTGAGGATTGGGCTGTCGGCAGATCGACTGAAGTCCAGGACATCATCTCGGTTTGTTCTTGCAGTTTTCGTTGGCTCGGGGCCATGCTACCTGGCGATGCCGATTTTGACCAAGCGTCAAGCTTGCTTTGCTTCTTGGCCTTGGCATTGCCACGGATGGATGTGCGGTCTGACGAATCCGATAATACGCCGAGCTGGACAATTTGAACTTCTTCATCGTGACCAAGTGCCTGAAGCAGCTCTGCTCGTTGTTGATCGGTGAGGTTCGTGGAGCGGATATACTTTCCCAAAGTGCCAGTAGGAATGCAGGCGTCTGTTATTAATTTTCGAGATCCAGCGTTGATTTCCAGTTTGTTTTCTCGGAGCCGGGTCAAGATCTTGCAGAGCACTCTGACCGTGACATCAACAAGCCACCTATCCTTAAGTCTAATCATATTTTCCATTCCTCGGAAATTGTCCTTTGCTGGCCCCAAAATGATAGGCATCACGTCCCGTTCTTCCTTTCCCAAGGCTGTGGCAGAGGTTAGCAGGCCATCTTCTGCAATGAGGGCCTCGGCCAATTCCATAATTTCTCGACAGAATTCTGTCATGGTACTATTTGGAATGCAGAATGACCACGATTCGATGTTCAAACAAGATTTGGAAACGAATCTCCATTGCTCGTTCCACCAACGGAGCACTATAGCGACAGATTTTGCATTGAGCTCTCTCGTTCTGAGAACTCCAGTTGATGTGTTCGATAAACCTTGGAGAACGTCTCGGTTCATGTTGAGAAGTGGGCGGATCGGACCCCATGGGAAGGGTGCTTTAAGAACTCTCTCTAGTGTCCAGACAATGGAGGACAAGGTTTGATCTGGGTGATGCTCCGACATATGTTGCAATGCCGCACTTCGTGAAATTTCTCCGGTCCAGCTTTTGAGTATCTCAGCCGATCCCTCAGCAATGTCAGAATAGTCGTGCACCGAGAGCCCTACGATGACCTGGAAAGGCAAGCGATCAGTGAACATCATGTTAAGGTCTGTTGTATCCATTTCGGAAATTCGTGTCAGAATACGTGTCAACGCACTGGCCGTGGCATTGAGAGATTTGTTGAATCGGTCACTCGACTCATCCAATTTGGTGACAGTCTTGCGCGGCCGGACCTGTTCCACCGAAATAAGGGGTCCGAGAGATATTAAGATGTCCTTGGCAAGAGAAACTTGATCCACAGAGGCGTCGAACATTTCGACAACGCTTTCCCAAAATACCTGGGAATTCCGAACAACTGTTGACTGTAACTGCTTGCTACTGTGGATGGCTTGAAATTCGTCCGAAAACATCTTCATATCCAGTCTCATGGCCGCTTGAAGGACGGATTTTGCAGCGTCTGAAACCTTGAAGGTGGTCCAGCCTTCGCATTGATCTCGCGGTGGACGCAAATTGACCATTATGAGATCTTTGTGCTTTCCAACAAGATTGAATGCTGCGCTTGCGTACAGATGGACAGTCCCGGACACAATCTGCGTTGATGGATCCAAAAATGACTTCATGGTAAAATTCATGGCATCGAAGCCAGCCCGTATACACGCTGACCGGCCTGCTTCGCTGATAGAAGGGTCATTGGTCATTTTACCTAGCAAAGTTTGCAGAAGGACCTCACAAGCGTCGTATCTACGATCTCGCGTCAACGATGTAAGCCAGGGCTGGATCCAAGAAGTAGGGAAAGGAGTGACATCAGCATCAGGGGTGAACCCGGTCCAGCAGTCTTCAAGGGATTGATTGAGTAAGTTTTTGTAGAGTGGACTGCCGAAAAGTAGATCGGCGATCACGTTTGGCCTCGCATCGCCAACGACATCCCAAATGGCTTTTGGAGACTGCTGCAAAAATGTCGTCAGAACGCGAATTGTCACAACTAAAACCCCTTCAGAGCGGCATGAGATATGGCGGAAGAGTAAATCATAGATGTTAGCACTGCCAGCCCGCAACTCCATGCTGCGGAGGCGACTGAGGATAAGAGATTCTGGAAGCTTGGTTAAAATGGTTTCAAACCCCAGCCAAAATCTCTCAATCTCCAAGAAAATTTCCGGCGGAGGCTGGTTGACATCTTTGCGGCTTATCTCATCGATGGCGGAGATCAAACCGGCGCTCACTGCCCAGTCAAATTGATCATCAGTGATCGATTTAGCCTCGACCGCCTTCCAATTTTCCTGAGCCCACTTCCGACGGTCGTCATTTTTTTGGTCGAACAAAAATATGTCATCCCCGGTAAGGGATCCTTACTCCCAAGCTTAAGGTAACTCTTGCCCTGTAAGCGCATGAAGACGTACTGAAAGATCCTGCGTTGATCTGGGTCGGCCATGTACGGCATACAGCAAAGCGCCTCGTAGACAGCTAGGAGAACTGTAGGCAGATTCTCTCCGAATTGCGTCTTCTTGAAAACAGCGCCGCTGTCTTCGATTTTGCCTATATAGTCTTTCGCCCAAGCAAGATTGTGCGCAATTCTTGCAATATCTAGTCGATCGAGCATGTCTCGAATGTGCTCGAGCACATCTTCGTTCCATTTCCTATTGTTTGTTAGGTATTTTCTCCTTCGGCCGCACACAAGAACATACTCGGAGAAACTTTGCAAGTAGGCTGGGCGACGCATGTGCCAGTTCAAAACGCAATCTGAACATGTTCTAAGTGTTTGTTCCAGCCTTTCCTTGAAATCTTCTAGCCATTTTCCTGCGGCAGATTTATCAAAGCCAAATATGAGACTGTTCCAATACGTTATTTCGACGCGACGATGGCCCTGTCCGATTCTTTTTCTCTTTTCGTCGGCGGATATATTTGTTTCAGGATCATCGAAAGTTTTATAATTCTCGGGATCGTCTGAATCGATTTTCGGGCAGAGAAGATGACACTCCGACGGAAGCTTTTGTAGTTCATCATACCATTTAGCAAGCTCCTCATTAAGTTCTGACATATTGGCTTTGACACCCGTAGCTCATTCTCGAAGATTCAAACTGGAGCTTCTTAAGGGGCCAGAGTCGACACAAGGCCCCTTCAATAAGAACAAGCCAGATTTTTCGAATATGCCTCCGTGTTCAGAAGTTACTGGCGGTCAGAGTGGAAAGTGTAAATAGCTAGTCCTTTTGACCAACATTTAGCAGGTCATTGGAAGGTCAAGGTAGACTGCGAATCTACGGGAGGAGTCCTGAGAAAATTGGAAGCAGGGTCCGAGAGCGCTAATAAAAGGAGAGGGAGAAACTCTATATTTATGTCAACTTTGGAGTTGTTGGCGCAAGTCGGCGTTGTTTGGATCCTGATTACGACGGTGCTGGGAGGGAGGTGAAGAGCTACAAGACCACATGCAGCCGTCAAATTTAGATTTAAAAAGTTGACGCCGGCTGCTGGAGCCCTGCCCAATAACGCGTTAAGTGATTGAAGAGCGCGTAGGGAGTACCGCAGGGTGGAGTTGAGCAATCTGGTGGGCGGCAGGTGACAGGTGACAGGTGGTCAGGCAGGCGGCACTGCCGGGTGTAGCAGTGTGTGGCCCGTGCATCAATCAACCTAATAACTCGTAACTCACTCAAACACTCCAATGACGATTTCAAATGTGCGCACCAAATTAGCTTGTTATCTCCCTTCTCTCAGGAATGGCTTGATTATATCTTGGTTCATGTACCGTTATTATCTCAATCATCAGATCGGCTGATCTATAAATGGACCTCAAGCATGTCCACCTAAAATGAAACATGATTTGCACCAGTCCGCCTTGCTCCTCATGCCTCGCAGCCCATGTACAGTCTTCCATCAGAATCGTTTGTATTCATTTTCTTCTTCTTCTTCTTCTTCTTCTTCTTGGGTAGCGCCTGTTGCTCCCAAGCTTGAGTTGGTCGTGAATGTAAAGTGAGCCCTGGCCAGATTCTGGCCTTGTTTGCGCCAATCCCATTCGTTGACTGCGCAAACGGCGAGCTTCGAGGGCGCATGACATTCTTTTGCCGTTATGGAAGCAAAGCCCACGAAATACCCTCCAATAGCCTACTCACCCTCGAAGCAGCATGAAATATTTTCCAACCTCTGTGCTCACATTGGCTGCATCTAGTTTTGGACCGCCTCTGAGCTGCTTGACCAAATGACGGGATTTCTGTTGTTGCCCACCAAACTCACGAACTGAATTCTCACCATCACCCCCGGGCTTTCATTTATAGCAAGTTTTGATGACATTAGGATTGCCTGATTTCTATCATATCGCTTCAATGACCAGAGCTCACAATGGCATCTGCCTTATTCAGGTCGGGGATACCTGTGGCCGATCACGAGAGAACAGCATCGCAAGATCCTGCACGCTCGAGGCTGATGAAAACAATGAGATTCAAGAAGTAAGAGATGGTGCGGACATCATAGACTTGACATCTGAGATTCTATCTACCCATCCAAACAGCCTTTCGCATACCGCCGCCTTTCAGTCGCAGCCACATCAGTTTCAGGTTGGTGATATACTAGAGATTAGAGGTACCATGCTTGGTCAGTATCCTGTTCACTTCATTAAAGTCACAGGGATATCATACACACCCGCTCAGGTTCAAATGCTTGAGGGCCTTCCTTTCATCAGAACTCGGAACATGAAGGGCCAGCTTCCTAAAAACACAACGAGGTTTGCATGATGCTACATTCTCGACAACAACCCCAACCCTTCCTACATGATCAACCGATATTAGCCAATGTCAAAGCAGATCTGGTAGTCAGAAGACGAGCCATCATTATAACAAATGCCATTTATCCAGAATTTGCAGCAAGAAGAATATTACAATCATCGACCAAACACAGTGGTGGGCAACTTTCTCAATCAGAAGAAGACGCCACACTCGTATGCCGATGGAAATGGATCATCCAATTTGTTGACAGCAACAGAAAAACCAGGGTTGATGAAGAATCGATTGAGCGGATCAATCTGGAAGAAGTATTACAATCGCAATTTATCGTGTCGGAACAGACGCTCCGTAACAGGTGGCGCGGCGGACGACACAGAGGCGGTTCTTGGCTCTATAACAATCACTCTGCCATTCGGTGCGACAATGGGTTGCCAAATCGATTCGTTGAGTCATTTAGGCACCGAGGGCAAAAGTATACGCTGTTCGATGCATTTTCTGGCGCTAGGGGCGTCTCGAGAGGAGCACAAAGCGCCGGATTCAAAGTTACGCATGCCGTCGACAAAGAGCCAGCGGTGTGGGATACATATTCTATCAACTTCCCAGAAACTTGCTTATACAAGATGTCGATCGACCAATTCATTCAAGAGGTTAGAGATCTGCCTCTTCGCCCAGATGTTCTACATATGTCTCCACCGTGTCAATATTTCTCACCGGCACACGAGATCTTGTGCTCACGATGAAGAGAACACGGATGCCATCTTGTGCTGCCATGAGCTTGTGCGTAAACTGCGTCCAAGGCTCATTACTCTGGAGGAGACTTTTGGTTTGAAGTTCGAACAGCATCAGGATTACTTTCATTCGCTTATTGGTGATCTTACTTACCACGGATACTCCGTTCGATGGAGAATCGTTGAACTGTGCACGTGGGGATCTGCGCAAACTCGCAAACGCCTCGTCATACTCGCGGCTGGACCAGGAGAGCGGCTTCCTCCATTCCCTCCGGCCACACATTCAAAGAATTTGGAAGATTCTCTGCTACCCTACAACACAATTGGCAAAGCTCTCAGCAGGATCAGACCTGATGATGATTTGCATGATCTGGCTGCTGTGTCGCATTTCACCCTCCACGTCCCCGCCTAGAATTTGACACGCAGATCGGAACCATTTTGACCAGCCCTGGAAATATTTACTACCCGGACGGAAACCGCAGCTACACACTCCGAGAACATGCATGTCTGCAAGGATTTCCTATAGCCCATCAGTTTCGAGGGACAAAAACAAGTATCAAACGACAAATTGGCAACGCTTTCCCACCCAACACCGTCAAAGTATTGTACAAACACCTTGAAAAGTGGCTTTTAAAGCAGGATGGGGTCGCAGATTATAGTCCACCATCAACCCAGCTCTTTACGATAGATGGAGAACCTGCCGGTGTGGTCAATGACTCTAGCTCGTCGGCAGTTTTGATTCGGGATAGTGATGTGGCTGAAGCCCGTCTGTCAAGCTTGAGCAGCACTATCGACCACAGCTGCATTTTAATTGATCTAACATAGCCTACAAGGCGGGAAAGAAAAGAACAAGAAGAATTGTGGCCCCAAAGCGTTCTATGCTCACAAAGGAACGGTGTAGTCTTACTACTGATGAGTCTGGTACTTGGCTGAGCTCGCAGATGGAACTTTGTATCAACCAGATCTCAAGTGAAACGAGAACGGGATTGGCTTGGCATGATAATTTCCACTTCCGTTGTAAACGCGGCAACAAAGCACTCTACATCGACCTTGTCACTCGGTCATTCCCACATTAAAAGTCTCCTCATCGATAGTGCATGCTTATTTTGGCCGGCGAATCACGACGCTGCCAACTGCTGGCCTTGGGCAGCTGCGAGCCAAGAGAGACAGTTGCCCAGCAGCTGCACGGAAAGTCATAGCCGCTCTTTCATTCTTTGCAACCCCAAAGATCTCTTCTACCTACATACATGTCACCGCAAATTTTGTAAACTTGTGTGTTAAACGCGAACAGCTCCGATGGATAAAACATCTGTGTGGCGAGGAAAGACAAATCAGGATACCCTGGCGCAACCTCTACCAGAGACAGTAAGTTCGACAAACACATTTTTGAAATCTTTTGCAGGCAGCTGATGTATATATAGCTGGTGGTTCCATTACACACTTTTCCTATCCAAGATGAATTTATTAGGAGGCATGAGGAAGGCACCAAAATCGAAATGTACAACGAAGAGAAGTTTTTACAACGCCTCAATACACAAGCTCAGCCTTTGAAGTGTTGGGTAATGAGTCCCATTCCAAATACAACGACCGCGTTTCACCGTTCCTGGCTGTTGTTGGTACAGCCATTGGACAGTCTGGACGGGGCTGTCTTTCCAAGCACCACCGACAGATTCAGAGTCGACATGCTGTCTACGGTGCCTCGTGAGGACGGCGAATATTCACTGGTGCACCTATCAGCCAATAGAATTCCGAATCCTTTCGCATCCATGGAAGCAATCAGGGACCAAAGGGCAAAACCTACGCTGCTTTCAAGGTCGATGTGCCTCGTTCATGGAAAAACGCGGATGGTGAAAACATCGAGCTCGACCTCATGACGAGCTTGCAGACCAGATGCCGTGTCGAAAACTTGGCTGACATATGGCTCAGAGACAATGACTGTCAGTTGATCAAAATCGATTGGGATACACAATCTACCACGTTCGAAGTGGAGTTAGAAGCTCTTCGATATTTAACGGATGAGAGGGATCGTGATGGACAGGGTCCGACGATCAAGTCGAGACGTGCTTTTCATATGATTCTCGACTTTCACTCCTGCTGGAAAGAGTTTTATGATCTGCACAAGGCCTTCCCACAACTCAAAACCCAGAGCATCCCATCTACAAAATCCCCGCAGTAATTCTAGAGAAGTATAAATCACTCAATCAAGACCATCTTGACTCACTGAGCGGGCTACAAATGATTCCAAACGGTTTGTATTTTGTCAATGGGTGTCCTGGATCTGGTAAAACGGAGTGGAATATGATACTTGCGGCAATGGTACAAGCAAGTACTAGGAAGCGTCACTTGAGGAGGAGTCGCGTACTCTTCCTGGTTGACATCAATAAAACTGTCGATGATGCAGCGGCTCGATACTTCGCCCTCTGTCAAGAAGCTAGATTGGATCTACGTATCGTGAGGATGCATGGCTGGCCCAGGAGATGCGCCAAAGCTCCAAGATTCACGGTCTCCAGCCCGAAAAGCAACAAGGGAAGAACGAGATATTTGACGTTGATTTCGCGACCAGATTTTTGACCATCGCAGGATTGTCCAAATGCGCCAGGACCTCTGAGAACCCAAGTGTCGTTCCAACTCTTGATGAAGCGTCGTGGCAATATTTCGAACAAAACAAAAAGATGCTTTTCCAGGTCTTCAGACGCTTTTGGAGAAAATGGAAAATGGTGAGGTCCTGTCTACCGATGATTGGAAGACCTTAAGAAGGCATGTTTCAAGACTTTATCGTGTTGTTCTAGCACGCACTGATTTCATCGCAACCACGCCAGTGGCAGCATTTGGGAGATTCTCCAGATTCTTCAAACCAGATCTCATCTTCGTAGATGAGGCCTCTCACGCCAGGGAACTCACTACCCTGATTCCACTTGCCTACTTCAGCCCAAAGGCCTGGATATTCACAGGGGATGTGAAGCAGACGCAGCCATTCGTCAAAAACTTGAAGAGCAACAGGGGCGCTCATACAGAGCTTAGATTCAACCCTTTCGCAACCCAGCTGCAGATGAGCACCATGGCGAGAGCTAGCTGTGTTGGTGCAGTCAACAGTGAGTTGCTCATTAACAAGCGAGCATTTGGGAACCTCCATCGATTACCATCGGATCTGTTCTACGATGGTAGAATGATATCCAGCCACACAAATGAGGAATTGTATCCCGCAAGTGTATCTCATCTGAGAAGTTATCTTCAAAGTCTCGCAGGTGGACTTGTTGGCATTGATGAGAATCGTTTAATTCTTGACTTGACAATAAGCCAAGAAGAGCGCCATCGAGAGAGTTTCTGGAACCCGGTTCATCATCAGTGGGTTCTTGAACACGCCGCAAGCTTGCTTAGAGACAAGAAATTTCAAAGCATACGACGCGGACACGTGGCCACGGTCATGATCGCTACGCCATACAGTACATCTTTCAAACAGTATCAGGCTTCTGTAAAAGCTTGGCCAAAAGAGTGGCAGGATAGGGTTCAAGTTTTGACTGTTGACAAGGCCCAAGGCAACGAGTCGGACGTTGTATTTCTGGACATGGTACGTACTCGAGCTTCTGGTTTCATGGATGATCCCAGAAGATTGAATGTTTCGATTACACGAGCTCGGCAAGCCGAGGTCATTCTAATGCGGAGAGCCATGGCTTACACGCCTCGGACACGCGGCGACACTGTTCGCAGCACGTTTTTGTCGAGAGTGTGGGAAGACACGATGTCCCGTAATCGGGTTGTGAGTATATGAAAGCATGGACCGGTGTCCGCTTACGGAGTGCGGCAAAAGGTCTTTTGTTTATTTGGCGATAGCGCCTCCCAAACTCGTGCCTGAGATCACCAAGGAGGGGTTGCCTAATTGGGAGCAGTCTATGATGTGCAAAATTTTTGATTGTCTCCAAGGCTCTTATTGAAGAGAAGAGTAGACAAAGTACGGATTGCAAGGTTCAAGTGTTCTAAATATCGTAGTAAGGAAGGAGGGTAGCTATGACGAGTCTGAAGAAATCATGTTTATGGAGATGCGGGCAGGACAGTTTCGCATTTGAGCTACAGGAGAAGTTGGGCCTGAAATATTATGAAGACGTTCTGTTCTCTTCAACGCGAAAAGATTGCTCTGTAAACTTCCTTGATAGTGAGTCGGTGGCGTATTGTTTACTCTGTGGACGGTAAATGCGAGAATCCACAGACTGCAGGACATTTTACCAAGCCGTGATGGCGAAACGATACCTGTGTCATTACTTTATTGAGGTCTTGAACTACTAATTACTGTCTATTCAGTAAACAGTTTATTGAACGTTCAAAATGGGGTATCATGATTATGTCGCGCCAGGAGAAAAGAGAAAAGGAAATGCCTGAGAAAATGAACGCCTCCCCATTGTTGCAACTCACACAAGTTCCCATCTGGCGATCCAGCCGACTTGCTTACCCGCATCTCGTACAATACACAAATGCCCTTCTCGGCCCTTCGCCTTGACACCAGCCAGTATCTTCTCCACGGCGATGCTTCCGAGCGCAGCTGCCTTGCCGTCCCGCAGACAATAGGACCCCGTTGTTACGAAGCCGACAAGGTCTTCGGCACCAGGAACAAGGGGTGGCCACAAATGTCCATCGAGTTCGGCGCGGGAGGGGATATGGCTCTGGTGGTGCAGTCAGTTCCTGGGCGAGACGCTGCTGGCGGGATTGCGCTTGCTTGACCGTGGGCTTCTTGCGGCCTATGGAGATTTGGGGCGCTGACTTCCGCGGGGAGGCAATTGGGCAAGCCATTGGGCTCGTAAATCAAGAGGCAGCTTGCCGGTCTTGGGTCCTTCGGGTGGCAGTGTTGCGGGGACTTGGGCATCCGAAGACGTCGGTGATGTAGTTGGTATGGATGGGAGCCGATATATTCGAGCGCATGCGGTTACTGTGCCGCCCGAAAGGGGGTGAGTCGGACATTGATAATGGTGTTGGAGGGGGCAAGAGAGGGGCAGGATTTTTATGCGTGTCATGGTGAGGAATTCTGCTTTGTTGATGGAGTTAAGGAGCGTCAGTGATGACGGTCGCTGAATGCTCTCCTTTGTAGCAGGCTGGTGGGCAATGGATTCCTGCTGGTCGATATCCATGGCATCTTTGTCTGCGGCTTCATCCGCTTGGACGAACTCTTCGTCGTCTTCGGCCTTGCGCGGGCGAGGAAGCCCAAAGATGAGCTCAAAGTCACACGCGTGTCCGTCGCCGACCTCGCCCCTTCTGCCCGCTCCCATGTCCATGGTGGAAAATGCAATTCTCTTGCTCTTGGGGCGCTTTTCGTATTGTCTCGCTCTCTCTCTCTCTCTTCCTGCTCCCACGTGGCGCCTGCATCGGTGGCAGGAAAGTCTCGTGGGAACCATGGGAGACCTCGTTCGAAAGCCACCTGCATGTGCTCGTTCAAACCGGCGAAACGTGGATTCCAGCCAGACACAAGAGGACAGTGAACGATGCTGTACCACAACGGAAGAACGCATTTCCATGGCATCAGAAGAATCCACGTCCCCTGAGAGTGCAAGCCGTCGGGAGACCGGGATGCCATTAGTATGATGGGAATGGGCGGGTCAGTCGCCTGAGAAGGTTTCAGAAATGCACCCGGGTGGTCAGACTCTTCCTTTTGCTGATGGCCACCTGGGATGGTAGACATGTGGCCCGGAAGCGTGTGCTCCGATCAAACAGTCCGTATGGTTCGATTCCTTCTTCAGCGGGCCATTTAGCAAGCAAATCCATGATGTCTGATTCTGCTGCAGGGTCGGTGGTAATTTGCATCTTCCGCGGTGGATAACGCAAACGTGGATCCTGAATCGAAAAGCCAAGGACAGAGTTTGCCGGCAAGCATGCAGGGTTTGTAACGGTCTTGAGAGACTCGAAGAGGCCGGCATGTTTGTTTTTCGGCTGGCTCTTCGTGTTGTACGGTGTCATCGTGCCCAAGAGGGTCTCTGTAGATGCTGGTCCTGTCAGCTCGATGCTGCCGATTTGAAAGCGTAGATCCTCCACAAAAACGCCGGAACCTTTGATTTTACACAATCGGACCAGTTCGGCAAAGGTCTCTAGAAACGCTGCAGGACTGAGCCGTATGAGAAGCTGTCGCTTTTTCTTGTTTGGATCTGACTCATCTGCCGAAAAAGCAGCCTGCGGATTCCATATCATAGTCGCGGGACATATCAGTCTTGTCCGGTTATCTTGCTTTCGGGATAACCAGCCAGACCATGACCTCGACCCCACGCGCCATTTTTTGCCCTTCTCATTCCAGCATGACTCGTGAGAAACGCCCATAGCCTTTAGAATTTTCTCCATGCCAGCAGAATTTCCATACAATCCAATAGTACTCATGTAGCTCATATCCCAGACCAAGGTACCCTCTCCCCTTGGGCACGATGCGCAGCCCGGTAAATCTTCTCGTTCGGGGTCAATGGTATAGCAAATCGCCACAGAGGGCTGGTTGGTTGTGTCATCCTTGCCCTTTGGCGTGCCATTTGTGTGTTGGCAACCAAGTCTTGTGAATCTGTCGTTTCCGGAACCTCGCCGGCGCTTTGGGTGGGTCGTTGAGTAGGTTTCTTCGAATTTTCGGCTCGGGCTGTGGTTTTGTAGCCTCATTTTCGCTTGCAGGTGCTTCTGCTCCTTCTCTCCGCTTAGACAACTCTGCTTTTTGACACGCCTTCGTCGTTTTCGGGCCGCCAGAAGACCTAGCCGTTTAGCGCGTTCCGCTCGTATTCTTGCCCGTGTTGTTCTTGGTCTTCGTCTCCTAGACTCGACTAGAGGTGTATTGTCATCTTGCATCTCCTTTTCGCTTTCGACCGCAAGCGTCGTGGCACTCGCCTAGGGTTGTGGCTGGCTGTACGTCGACGAAGTCCCTGAGGCACTTGTTGAAAGGCACGACTGGAGCTCACGGCCTTGGATGTAGCCATACTTTGTTGCATAGCGTTGATTTCGAACTCGTGAGCTTTCAGAAAGGCCTGTAGATCGAGTTGACCATCTTTGAGCGCGACCTCGGCAGGCTGAGCAGGGATATGTCGTGCCGCGTGTACTCTGGCCATTTTTTGACGTCCATTGGCACTGCCTGTTGCCGCTTTTTTGCGCTTTTCAGACGACGGGCCTGATGGGCCGCCGGAGCCTGGTTTAGGTCCCATGGCTATTGTAGTTGTGATTGTACTTGTAGGTGCCGGGGTAGCGGCTCACCGATTTTTTCCAAGATGCATTGAGACGCGACGTTTTGGAAAACCGGAAATTTGTCGTGTCCCGCAGTACATATGCATGCATGTATGTATGTATGTATGTACATTATATACGGATTAATATGTACGCACGAGCTTCATCGATAAGGCAGCTGAGCCGCCTGGCTGCGACCCCACCACCAGGTCCACCACCAGCGACACACCAGCCTCACATCTACTACTACTATTATTATTATTATTATGATCTGGATCAGCTCAACTTGCAAGTCACAAGTGTCACCAAACTCACTCACCACACATGTCGTCTCTCAGTAAGCCCGATTTCCCTTCGTGTTCCGTTCCATCTCATCCCGTTCACGTGTTGCTGCCGAGTCCGCCCTAGCGCACGCATACATCTCTACTTGGCCTCTCCTCCCCGCTCATTTTTTTTTCGTTCGTCTAGAATCAATTCGTGAGGCAGCACAGCTCGTCAATGTGAAGTGCCAGCTCTCCGCCGTTGATGCGCCACCATGGGTCGAGCTAAACGGGCCTGGCCTTGCTTCTCTCTCATTCCTGAGTCCTGAGTCGTGACGTGACCCCTCGTCTCACACTCCAATGAACTCAACCTCCCGGCTTTAATTTTACATCTTCACAAACCGTGGCTCGATTGAACACTTGTGACAACCCGCTGACATGCACTTCCTGCCAACAGTCGGCAAGGCTCGCAAGGTAAGTTCGCCCAAGCACCCCGGCGATGCTCCAATGATACTCATAGGATGCTCTTGCTAACACGATTACTAGCCAAAGTTCGAACTACATCTCAAGGTCCGCATCGCATTCACATCCTCTGGAAGACCTTGCTGAATCGACATCTAATACGAACAGTACTCTAGATATTCGACTTGAACAACATCCCTCTCGTATCAGGCAACTCCTTCATCAAATGGCATCTTTCTCACTCAATAAACGCGGAGCATCGCGGCCGCACCAACAAATGCCCCATCTCCAATCACAAAGTAGACTATGGATACAGCAAACTCATTACCGGCATCCGGATTTCCGTGGACAAGTGCAACAATCTTGGCGAATGTCCTATCGAGTTTGAAATCCTGCAAGAATTTGGTATGACGGAGAAGATCACACTCGGACACGTCAAGCTGAACTTGAGCGAATATGTGGAGGAAAGCGAATCGTTGGGCCGTGAAATTGGCTCGCCCCTCGCAAACGGAGCATCATCGGTGTAAGCCCAACATCCGGCGAGGGCGCAGACAAACCAGAGACACGTCTAGTGGAAGAGGGCATTGTGCGACGACATCTCATGCAGGATAGCAAGATCAACAGTACGCTCAAGATTGGAATTCTGATGGTCCAGGTTGACGGCGAGAGAAACTTCATCGCTCCACCTCTCAAAACCGCGCCCGTGTTTGGAGGAATCGCTGGCCTTGTTGCGCCCGAAGTCGAGGACGACGCATCACGTATGTATAGAATCTTTTTCCTCTTTGCAATCTGGCAGAATTCAAACAATTCACACTTCCCACCCCTTCTGGCGACACACCGCTGACGAGCCCTCCCAGCCATTCCCAATATATCAAAGCCCAGAGACGCCGCCGAAATCCAAGATGTCTACCGCCGCACCCTCGCCGCCTCCTGGTCACGACAGCCTAACGAGCTCCCGGCAGACGAGTGCATCGAGGACATCTTCTCTGGCGGCAACGGATGGAGAACCAAGAAGGAGACGCACTCCAACCACGACAGCGGCGAAGATGACGAGGAGAAATTTGGAGGCACCCTCCGACCAAGTGACTTTCGACGATACGCGAACCACCACCAGCGCAGCGGCAGCCACGGCCGCCATGCTCGCACGCACAGCACCTCCAGCGAGAGAAGTGTATCGACAGTCACAGGGCCGGCGGCAGCATCACGGGCAGAGGGCATAGACGCGGAGGACGAGCACACCTCGAGGACAGCAGGGACTCTCGCGACGACGACCTCGGCAGCAGTAGGAGCGGCAGCCTGGGAAGTCTGGCGCCCACGCTGGGGAGCAGCAGCGATGGCGGGGAGGGGCCGGCCGCAGAGGCGAGTCGGGGACGAGGCGTGCGAAGGAAGTGGCTGAGTTTGACGTCAGAGATGACCTCGTTGCTTGACGCTGCCCAGTGGTGTGGCGGTATAAGAGTCGTATGCGAATAGCCGGTATTTGAGATAGAAAAAAATATCCCGTACGTGCTCTCCTGCGAAATTGCAGGCGAGAGCTCGGCCACAATGTATTCCGCGCACTCGCGCACTCACTACGTCGACTTGACAACACAACATTCACCAATTATAAACGTCACCGTTGCGCCTACGGTACTACATCAGCAACTTGGCCAATGTGTATCAGTATCAGGCTCATCAGGCTCATCTGAATGGATTCGTACGCGTTCAATTAATCCACCACCATGTCTATTTCAACCATCCCTTCTCCCATTCGACGTTCTTAGTCAAAAGTCTAAGATGGGAAAGCGCAGCAAATCACGCGACTTGTCCTGAACCCATTCTGCCAGTCAAGAATGTGTCGCCTCTGGGTCTCATCACAATTCTATATCCATCATTCGTCTTAGCTTTCTCCCTTTCCCTTCATTGCTTCGAAATGGGGGAGTTTCATTTTGCCCCTTTCAAACCACTGCAAGATCCATATAAAATATAATAAAACATTCCCTGCTAGTGAAACAAGCATTTCATCATGTGCCTCGAGATACTACTAGCCTTTCAAGCAGATATGGTGCCACGGACACCGCCCTTGGCACCGACTTCCCGGGCAGTGACGGTGACGCTGAGGTCGGCCGCAACATTAATAGTGATTTCGACCTTGCCGCCCTTCTTGACACCCTTGATGGCAGCTTCGGCGAGCTGTGTGCCGAGCTTCCAGACCTTTCGCGCTTCTCTTCCTCTTCTTCTTCGTCGGAATCGTCAAAGTCGGACTCACCGTCGCCGTTCTCGACGGGCTGCTTGGCCTTGGGCTCGGGCTTGGTGACTTTGATGTGCGTGCCTCCTCGACAACCTTGATCAAGACATCGCCGCCTTGCTTGGGAGCGGGATGTGCACAGTTCGGCGGGCGGGAGCAGCAGTCTCGGCCTGCATAATGGGGGTGAAGACCTCCTCGCCGCCCGTGCCGGTGGTGACGACACCAATGGCGTTGGAGATGTGCTTGACCGTGGTGACGGCAGGGTGTGTGGACTGTTCAATGTCTTTGGCCTCGTATTCTTGGATGAGGGAAGCCTGAGGGCGGCACCACGAACCTGGGCCTCCGAGGGGTTGATGGCCGTGGTACTGGTGGCGGGGGCGAGAATCTTGGTTGACTCAGGGAAAATGCTGCGGAAGTTGTTGGCGATGCGAGGAATGTGAGAAGTACCGCCGCACATGATGACTTCGTCGATGTCAAGGACGTCCAGCTCAGCCTTCTTGATCACGCTCTCAACGAGTCGGTTAAAGCCATCGAAGACCTTGCGACCGACCATCTCGAATCGAAGACGGTTGATGGTGGAGGAGAAGTCGAAGCCCTCAGCTAGGCTCTCCACGCTGAATTGTGCATTGGTTCCAATACTGAGAGCTTTCTTGGTGGCCTCAGATTCTTGTCGGAGCTTGGCTAAGCTCTTGGCGTTGGATCGAGGATCAGTATTGTGCTTCTTAATGAACTCCTTGGCGAAGTGGTCCATGAGGACCTGGTCCAGCTGAACACCGGCGAATTCATAATCGTGGGCAGTGGCCAAGATGGTGTACATGCCGCCCCTTGAGGCGACCACAGCGACGTTCTGAGCGAGTGCCACCAAGGTCGGCAACAACAACAATCTTGTCCTCAACCACGGCCTCGACGGGCATCGTAAGCCAGCATAGCGGCAACAGGGTCAGCAATGAGCTGCAGAACCTCGAGACCAGCAGCGTTGGCAGCCGCGACCAAAGCCCCACGCTGCTTCTCGTTGAAGTTGGTCGGCACGGTGACAACGGCAGAGGTGACCTTCTTGCCTAGGTAGTCTGAGGCAGCGGTGACGAGACGGCGTAGATAGCGGGTCGCAATTTCGCTGACGAGGACAGAAGAGGCCTCGCTCTCGCCGTCCTTGTCCTTGACCAAGAAGAAGACATTGCCGTCGTTATCCTGGGGGTGAGCGGCAGCATGACAGTGAGTAGGATCGATGGACTTGAACCTGAGAAATCAGTAGAGTTAGCATCGGGATTGTATGTCTCGTCGTGGTGGGCTGTTGTGCTTCAGAGGCCGGCGTTGATGTACGTACTCCTTGCCCAAAAAGTCGCGAAAATAGGCAATCGAGTTGGAGGAATTGCGAACCAAGAAAGCCTTGGCCTGGGAACCGTAGTACTCGTCACCGTCTACGTACGACAAGGCAGTAGGAATCTGTCGGTCTGCAAGGGAAGAAACTATGTCAGCACACGAACTGGGCACAACAGTCCATCATCTCTTGCAGCGTCCGGGGCGTGTCCAATCAATCGCAACATCTTTATACTCCGGAAAGCAATACACACCTCCATCCTCATTGGCAATGACCTCGGCCTTATCGTCGACCGTAAACGCAATCGAACTGTTGGAGTTGCCAAAGGTAATACCTATGACGACCCGGTCCGCAGGCTCGGGACCGGGCCTAACACCGTTGCTCTCAGACATGCGGAGGGATTGTAATGCAGAGGGAGAAAAAGATTAATAGAAGATGCTCAAATCCACAGACCAAGTATGCAGAAAGGAACGCGAGACCTTTTGTCCCTGTTCCTCGGTCCAGTTGTGTATGTTTTTTTTTCTTTGGAAACGTTTTGGAAGGAAAAGGCGTCAGTCCAGAAAATGGGTAGTGGGGTCCTTTTTTTCCCTATCGCTCTCTCTCCCAAAAAAATTCGACGTGGGCTCGCTATGATGTATCACACAAGGCTCCTCCCTGTCCCTCCACAACTTCTGAAAAAGTAGTCTCGGTGGGTTTGACGGATCACACAAGTTGGGTTGCTCCCCAACTTTGTGCAAGGCTGAAAGATTCCAGCTAGCTCTCGCATTCACACACGCGCTCTTCCACACATACCTGGACAGTCGCAATGTCTTCAGAGCCAGTCTTCGTCCTGCCGGGCGACCGCCTCGATCCCGATCTCATACCGTCGCATCCCAAGAAGCCTCTCCGTCTAGGTCCTGGCCTTCGCCACGTTCCACCAAATGATATTCTTCCGACACTGGCCGGCCAATTCGTCACTGACAGACCCAAAAATGCAATTCGGGTAGAGACCTCTCAAGGACGGGTAATTTGCTTGTCCCTCACATCACTTCAAACAGGCGCAAGACAGCTTTGACGCTAACTCTGTGACGCAGTATGTCCCTAGAGTAGGAGAACTTGTCATCGGCACAGTCCAAAAGAGCGCCGCAGACGTATATTACGTCTCTTTATCAGATTACACTACACCCGTGCTCTTGCCACAATTGTCATTCGAATCGGCGACCAAGAAGACTCGACCAATTCTAGCAGCCAGGGCATTAGTGTACGCACGAGTAAGCATGGCGAATAAGCACATGGACGCTGAGGTGGAGTGTGTCAATTCTTCTACGGGGAAAGCAGATGGGTTGGGTCCTTTGACGGGCGGGATGCTGTTCAATATATCACTGGGAATGTCAAGGCGCCTGATGATGCCCAAAAGCGTGCAAGAAGGAAAGATCGTTGTGCTGGAAGAGCTTGGTGCTTTAGGGCTGCATTTCGAAACAGCAACAGGCAGGAATGGTCGATTTTGGGTGGACAGTGAAAGTACCAAGACCGTGATCGCGGTGGGGAGAGCCATACAGGATACAGATGAAAAGTTGTTAGATGCGGAAGATCAGAAAAATTGGTTCGAAGAATAATAAAAGAATTGAGCTGAAGTGAAGCTCTTCTTAATGACGCCATTTCCTTGCACTAATACATCAACAGCTGACCTCTTGTATGTCAACGTAAAAATGTCTGCATTGTTGTTTACCCTAGTCCGTAGTCAGGCCAACGACTGAGACGAGCTTCCACATGATCGAATCGAGTGTTTATTTCATCGAATCGGGTGTTCATTTGGTTGCCTAAGTTCGTGATCGCAGATATGATTGCATTTGGGTTCTGAACCACTGGAGAATTCACAACAAGTGGAAGCTCTGTTGCAAGTGTGTTTAATGCACTTATAATCAAGTTCAGGTTTGGGAGCTCGTCCATGATTAAGAAAAGCGTCAAGGATGAGTAAATAAATGAGTTGTGAATCGGTCTGTCTCTTGACGGTTTTTTTTTTTTTGGGTCACTAAATGCGTCGCGTTTTTTGAATGAACGCAAGAAGTACCTTTCCACCTAATCCCCGCTAAATATACCAGCTCTTTTAGTGGCAAATGCAGGTAGCTTACCGCAACGTGTAACGCTTGCAACCTCTTCTAACGCAACGTAAGTAATACTAAGCAAGCAAGCGAGGGATTCAAATCCGCCGTCAAGGCAGTCATAATAGCTTTAATAAAATCAATGCCTTCAAACAGTATCGCATATATAGGCATCTCAATTGATCGCGAAAATCAACAGGCGAGCCACACTAAAATTAGGTATGGGGACCGTCCTTCCGGATTAGAACTAACGCGATATGCGCATTTAGTGACCCTTTTTTTTTTGCGACAAGATAGAGAGAGAAAGAAGTCCAGTACAACCCTTAAATGATTTTACAAATCTATATAACAGGGGAATTAAGCGAATCAGGTATTAGTAAGGAAATAAAAGGGATAGGGGCTAGAGTAAAGGTACCTTATATTACTAGTAATCCCCTAGAAATATATATACCCTTTCATAGCGCTTCATACCCTATATTTTCCTTATAGCTCTCTAATAATAGTGTTACTTGTAGCTAATCGTAGCTATTAGAGGGGAATAGAAAAGTAGGGCATGTAGATTTGTAAAATTATTCAGGGGTAAGACTGTAGGTAGAGGAGGAGAAAGAGAAAGAGAAGGGGACTGACCATCGCTCCTCACCGCTTTGACGCCACGGGCCAGAAAAAGGTGACTAAGCTCGTAATGGCAGGAGCGACAGCTGGCTGATAATATTAACGGGCCCTTCGAGGTTCCCTCTCCTTATCAATTCCTGTGCCATGTCTCATGTCGCACGCTGACTCCGCGAATATTTTTAACGCCGGAACCAAAGGTCTTGGTGTAAAGATCGAAATGCTACATCTTGCAATAATGAACTGTGAACTGGGAATAGACAGTTACCATGCCCAACGCCGAATTTGCTGTTCTGCTGGCTGCCTTAGAATTCCTTCGCCAAATGATATTGGAACTGATACAATATGTCTCCTCCGATTCGAAGAACGAACTTGCACTTTCCAGTGCTAAAGCACTCAAATAAATAGGTCGAATCGCGCAAATCCGTCTAGATGAAAGTTCACCGCAAACTCATTGTTGGCCACATACGACGAACTTCCCTTGTCGTCGCATCGCATTCGCAGTGACACTTGGTCATGTGCCCTGGTGATACAGACAAGAATTACATAACCATGTTTCGCCGATGACTGAAGCTCCATAATCATGGAGCGAGTTCATCTACGCGCCCTTTCGTAGTAAAGCGCAGGCTACATGCATGTCAGGTACCACCCATTTCGGAGTCAACCTCGATTGGCTCAGGAAGTTGTTGCTGGTCCATGTTGTGTATTTTAGTCATATGACGTTTCCAGTTGTCCTTTCGAGGAAAAGCTTTACTTCCGGATTTTGAATAATCGCATCCCGGAATAGCGCAATGGAACTTCTTCGTCTTTTCATGACGGTCATTTATGTGTCGCTGCAAATGAGTCTTGGTGCCAAAGCCTTTCCCGCAGTCCTTATACGGGCACTTGTGATCTTTGCTATGATAACGTTGGTGGTGCCTGTTATAGGTTAACTCCTCATGCTTCATAAACCTAGAGCAATATCAACAGATTTGATATTCGTGCATTGCCTGTACTTACTTGAGCTTGTGTGGCTGGTCGAAAACTTGGCTACAACCAGGCTCGTCACATCGAAACACACCTACTCTAGGCGATGCGAGTCCTGGTTGTGGCGAGGCGCTGTGTCGAAAGTTGGGGCTGTTCATTGAACCCGGAGAGGGGCTATCGAGCTGCGTTGAGGGAGTGTTCTCTGTGGATGGCCCTGTCGAGTGCACGCTCGGAAATGGAGTAGAACAGTCCGAGGGATAGCTGGGATGTCGGCTTCTCTCCGAACCCATTGAAGGGCTCAGGAAATCGTGGCTATGCAACTCAATCATTGGCACAGCGTGGCCCTCTCGCCTCAGCGGCTCCTGGAACGCTTCCTGATTCGTCGGAGCAGAAGATTGTGCAGCTTGCGCTACTTCGGCAGGTGAAGGCGCAGAGACCGGCGGAGGCGTGAAAGTTGAGACATCTTCTTGGTCCGCCTGATCGCTGGACGATGGACCAGGCGATGACCCATACGAAGCAGCTAGGAGTTGGTGCTCTGTTCTATGCCACATTTCCGATTCTGTGGATGCAGGCATGATATCCATGGGGTTTACTGTCCCAGGAGCAGGATCCGAAGGCGGCGATGAAGAAGCCTTGAGAGCGGCCCTATTATGCGATGGTGATTGTGGTGGAGTTATAATGACTGGTTGCGAGGGAGATATTGAGGCTTTGTCCGCTGATGAGGCCGCTAACACGGGCGCAGAAGGCGCTTGCATTGATGTTGTCGTCGGTGAAAGCTCAGTAGGAGAATCGGTTGGGTGCCCAGAAGTAAGAATCCGTCCGAGCCCAGTACCGACATATGCTCGCGATGGAGTCGATTTGTCTTCTGTAGATATTACTGAGGCCAGTGAACTATCGCGACCGCTCGGCCGGCGGAACATCTGTTTCACGTTGTGCTTAAAAGAACTTCCACGAGATAATGTCCGCGGAGGCTCAATAGTATCTGGGGCGGTGACCATGCCAAACGCTGACGAGGGTATGGAAGGACTATAGTAATCATGGCTTGTCCCTTTGAGCACGCCGGGATTTTCGTCCGGCATTGAGGCCGGCATGTAATAGGGAAATGGCGTCGATTCATTTGTGTAATCATCATCACAAGCGTCGCCGCGAAGAGCGGCTCCGTCGTGTTGCCAAGCATTTCCTTCGGTTCGTGTGGACAATTGTCTGGATGGCTCAAAGTTCTCCCTTGGCTGCGTTACGTCGGCATTACCAGAGACCCATCTCAGCTCCTTGCTCTGAGCCCCGCCAAGCTCGCCGCGTGATAGTTCTCCATTCTGCTTGAATGAATCTGTAGATGAAAGCCGACGATGTGAGTTCGGGTCTGGCGTCGAGCCAATGACGGGTTGTGCTTGGGAACCGACCTCAGCATCGAAAGGACGACCGGCTCGTCTCCTGCGCTTAGTCTGATGAACAATAACGGGATAAAGGCAGAATGCCAGAAGGGCAGCAGCGAGGACCACTCCAACGACAGTGCCTGCTATGGCTCCATCGCTCAAGTCTCGCCTCAGGACAGTTGTTTTGGCCACAGTGCTGCTGGTCATGACATTGCCCGACAATCGAGACCAGAGAGAGCGAACATTTCGACCGGAGTGAGAAATTGGATCTGCATAGCGGATTTCGGGCGACGTCGCCGTGAGTAATATGTCGTCGTCGTTCATGACCATCAATCTTCAATCTCCAAGCTCGAGGTCGGCCGCCGAGGGCCAAGACAAGCACAGGTCAGCGGGGAACTGGGAACTGGGAACTGGGAACCGGGAACCAGGAGTGAGGCCGCCGCCCACGACGGTCCGACAATTCGCGAAAGGTCGCGGCGGGCCGCACCGG
Organism: Epichloe gansuensis; assembly: GCA_023658505.1. NCBI lineage: Eukaryota > Fungi > Ascomycota > Sordariomycetes > Hypocreales > Clavicipitaceae > Epichloe > Epichloe gansuensis. The sequence goes on from CP098281.1 coordinate 8,299,087, forward strand.
ATAACTGCGCAGCAGGCACCGAAGAGGAAGAGCGAAATCGTCGTCGAGATGTCAAAGAACCATGGCCATTACGACACAGGTCAAGGTTGGAAAGGAATAGCCAGCCGTTGAAGAAGAAAGCTCAGTCCAGGTAAGATGGGAAGGGTGTCACTACGACAGACAGCAGGACTATTAACGACTGCATGAGTAAGCACCTGCCCAGCCCAGTCAATTATGTACATACAATATAACCCTGGTTTTATTGTAAGAATCTACATGCGCCACTTATGGCAGCGCTTATCAGCTACGCCACAGCTAATAAGGCTAAGCTTGTTAGAGCAATGTGTAGGGGAATAAGCGCTACCCTACCCGTAGGTACCTTTTCTTAAGTGGAAATTACAGCTAACTTTAGGTACCTTTATCTTATGCTTATTTCTCGCTTTAGCTGCTAATTGGCGCGATTCCCCTGCATGTAGATTTTTACAATAAAACCAGGGTTGTATTGTATAATAGATCGATCCACCACTCCAGACCTCCAGACCCTGCCTTGGCAGCTTGGTTCCTGCCATCCATGCCGTGTTTGTCTGGTAATCAGGGAAAGCGGAGCACCCTGATTCAAGCACGTGTTGCGGAGGTCAGGGGCAGGGAGCTCCGCCAATCATCAATTAGAGTGATGTGAGAATATACTATACTACAACCCCTGAATTATTTTATAACTCTACATGACAGGGGGTAGCGAGCTAATTAGGCATTAAATAAGGATAGGGCAGAGAGGGCTAGGTACCTTAAACTATAAGTAGTTTACTAGGAAAAGAATATACTATTTATACCCTTATATATCCCCTTATAACGCGCTAACAGTATACTCTACCCTAGGCGGAATATAACTATAGGTAGCTATTATCAGGCAACCTGCTAGCTGCCCCACGTGAGGTAAGTAGATTTGTAAAATAATTCAGGGGTTGTAGTGTATAGTGCTGTAGGGGTAATTGGTCCCGGATTCACAGGTCTTGTTAGGGGGAATGTATTATAATCGAGCTATAGGGCTGTTAAATTTAATACTAGAGGTGTTATGGACTAGCCCTAAGACATAGCTATAGGCTATCGTGATGATATTGAGAAACTTAAAGGAAGGAAGGAAAAGGAGGATATTACAGATCCTATACAAGCCCCTTATATCCCCTAGTTAGCTTATATTAGCCCCTTCCTCACTCCTTACTTATATATTAACACTAAGGCTTAGGCAAAGCCTAAGCCCTTATATATACCCTTACTTACCCCTTCCTTACCTATTTATATTAATATTATTATAAATTACCCCTTACTAAGTAATTATCTATACCTACCTATTTGCGCGTTATATTTAATATAGCGCTATACCCCTAATTATCCTAGTAGCCCTTATATCTCCCTTACTCTTACCCTTATATTTACTATAAATAAGTATTTAATAATTCCCTTATTAATATAGCGTGTTTAAGTTATGTATAGGTAAGGCAATAGTATAACCCCTCCTTATAGTTAGTTTACACGCGTTTATCTTAAGTGTTATGCCTTGCTATAACTTATATCTTTTTATTATTATTATTATTATTATCCCCCTACCTATTTATATCCTACCTTACCTATATATATATATTATTTACGCTAGCTAGCTCTATGTAGGGCTAGTACTAGTACTCCTACTGCTTTATTAAAAGGGAAAACCCTTAAATAGGAAGAAAAACCCCTTATATCTATGTTTAGGCTAACGCTAACCCTACACTAGGCCTATGTTATGTTATATATAGCCTATTATAGGTGTTTATTACTAGCTTACGCTAGCCTTATCCTAATAAGAAAAAAGAAAAGAAAGAAGGAAGGAAAATCCCTAGTTCTAAGCCCTACCTAGCTTTATCCTAGGTTTACTCTAGTATTACTCTAGGCCTCTTATACTATCTTATAGTATACTAGATTTAGTTTTATAGTAATAATTTACTTCTTTTTACTTTTTAGCTAGCTTTTCTATAGCCTTACTTTTTAGCTTTCTCTAGCCTAGGTCTAGCTTATTAGTCTAGGGAAGTTAAAGCACCTAATATTATTTGTCTTCTATGGTAGGGGTGTGGGTTTGGTTTAATTCCTAGCCGTTTCCGGGCCTAGGTCTCCCGGGCGTCATCTAACTAGATTTTCGTCTTGTGTCCTACCTTACCTATAGTTATATATATAAATATCTTACTAAGAATCCTATTTAATCTAAACCTTCCCTTAATAATAACTATCCCCTTCCTATTATAAACCTATCTTACTACCTATTCTTTCTCCTACCTTAATCTATTATTATCCTACTCTTAAGCTATCCTTATCTATACTATACCTAATAGTATTATACCTTATCCTTATTAACCTACTCTTTCCCTAACTAGTAATAGTTTAGTTTCTCCTAAGACTCCCTTTACTCTATATCTAGCTTAGGCCCTTAGGGAGTTTCTTCTAGAGAGAGACTTTAATAATAAGTAGTATACTATCCCTAAAGCGGTTTTTTATCCTTATAGGCTATATATTAAATAAGCCCTTACTATAGGCATACTAGAATATTACCCCCTAAGTCTAGTAAGTCTTATCCCTTTACTAGGGAAATTATATTACCTATATTTAGTTAACTAGGTTCCTATTTACTAATCCTTACCTCTAATATATATTAAAAGATCTTAAAAAGAGATTACTATAGGAATATATATTATTTACCCTAGGGTCCCTTAGACCCTAACTTAAAAGTAAAAGATACTAGTTCTCTTCTAGTGCTATTATACTCTTATTACCTATTAGACTACTTTACTATAAGAAGCCTAATTTAACCTAGCCTTTATTTAGTTCTCCTTAGACCCCTTTAGTAATATCCTTCTCTACCCTAAATATAACTAGGAATAAAATAATTCTATATAACTATAGTAATCCCTTAACTAGCTATAGTATAGGAAATTAAATATAATAAGTTATAGGTATTCTATTCTAATAAAACCACTAGATTATAAGTAGCCTAGCTACTATTTATTAAGAACTTTATAGTAATAGCACTTCTAGTAAGACTCCTAGGGTTTATCTAGTATATCCTATATTATTAAAGCTAGTAATATTTCTCCTTCTTACTATTAGTATAAGCCCTATGCCTAGAATATAAGTAGTAGTTACTATAAATCCTATTATACTTACTAAGCGCCTTATAACCCTTAAGATTCCCTCTCCTATTAAATATATTAAGCTTATAAGTTAATCTCCTAGAACCCCTATTAGACCTTAACTAGGTCTTACTAGCCCTAAAACTTATATAATATTCCTCCTAGTAGTAAGGTAAAAGACCTTACTATAAATACTAATAGTAAGGAGAAGGGTAAGAATAAGTATAAGTATTCTAATATATAAGTAAGGGTAGAAAGTAAAAAGGATATAACCTAAGTCCTATATATAGTCTCCTTTTAAGAATAAGTTTTATTAAATTAAACTAGTTTATTATTAAATTATATATCTCTCTAACCTTTGATACTTTTTCCGCACTGATCTAAAGGTCTGGAATCGCCTCTAAAATACAAACCACATTAATATTTAAACTCCTTACCTTTGTTTACCCCCTCCTATAATATTATATTATAACAGAGCTAGAGGTAAGTATAAGGGCAGGATGCTAATAGTAATTAACGCTAGAGAAAGGGGGCTAGCATAGAGCTACCACTACCTAAACGTAGGACTAGGGCAATTTAACGCCTATAGACATAAGGATAACCTAATAATAGATTAGATTTAATTTAAGTATCTAGATAATACGAAATTTTATAATAAGATTACTAGCCTTATCCCTAGTAATAAAGTCTCCTAAGTCTAGAGCATTATAAAGGCCATAGCCCACTAGGTAGCGAACTACGCTTACGCTAAAATAAGAGCTATAAACAATAGTAATAATAATAATAATAATCATATTTATATTACTAAAGAAGCCCTTAAAGTAACCCTTAAGGAGGCTATTAGGGAAGAATTTAAAGAAACTAATATACTAACCTAGGTAAGTATTATAGCTAGGCTAGTACTAAGAAAGCTAAATAATAAAACCCCTCCCTTATAGGTCCTAGGTAAATAATATAGAGAAGTACTTATTAAAGGTAATATAATCTAGGAAACGCTCTAATCCTAAGGCACTAAAGATATAATAACTATAGTAAATAGAGCTACTAGCTAAACTATAGCTATAGTAGCTAGAAAACTCCCTAGTAAAGATATAATTATTACCTTTAAAGGAAACGCTGCCTAATATAGAGAAGACTAAAAATAGATTACTAAAGCATTTAGACTAGAAGTAGCCTTTTACTACTATATACTTAGTATTATAGTTAAGGGATTCCTAATAAAATATATATCTATTAAAAGCCTAGTAGCTAAGATTAGAAAAGCGAATAAAGTAAATGTAATTAAGGTAACTATAAGGCATCCCTAAGTAGAAAATATATAATATACTATCCTAATGCTAGGACTAGTAAAAGTAAAAGATACTAATAAGATATACTAAGATAGTATAGTCTTTAAAGTAAAGCTATTTTAAACTAAACTATATAATAAAACCTTATAACCCTAATAATACTATAACTACTTCTAAACTAGCTATATAGTAAAGTTTTATAAGGTAGCCCTAAGGTATAGTAGGTATAAAGCTAGCTAATATAAAGAAGGAGAAATATTATACCTAATAATTAGTGAATAACTAAAGGAAAACTATATCTTATACTCTAGCTTATACCTAGTATAGTTAAGGGACTATTCTATCCTAAAAGAGAAGTAAAATATAGTAAAAGTAAGCTACTTAGAGTAACTATTATAATTTACTAGTAACTCCCTAGATAAAAGCCTAATACTACTCTATAAGAGAATTAGCATAGCTATAAAACCTATTATTATAATAAGTAAAAAAGGGAATACCTTATAAATATAAAGAGAAGTGCTAAATAACCTAGAGTAAGAAGTATTATATAATATATATCTTAGAATAGGGCTAGAATAGAACTAGCATAAGATAGTAAAGACTTACTACCCCTTAATTAATATAGTAATATTATAAGTTCTCTTTTAGAATATAAATAAGAAGGATAACCTAATATATATAGCACTCTAGCACTAAACTAATATAGATATAATAGTAATCTAAGAATAGGAATATATAAGGTACCTATAGCCCTTAGCACTAGGCCTTACCTAATTCTAACTAGTATACTATAAAGGCTAGAATATAGTATATATTAATAAAAAGTATAATATAGGGTTATAAATAGCCTAGGGAGAACCTAACTAGTTACTAGTAAAGATAAAAGGTATAAATATTTACTTCCTTTACTTAGAGGGATATATAGATAACTAAAACATACCTATTTACACTTTTAATATAAAAGAGCCCTATAGCTAAAGCATTTTTATAAGGGACTTTAACTAAAAACACTCTCTCTAGGATAGCTTAGATAGAATAACTAGAGGAGTAAAGGAACTACTAGACCTTATAAGCTAGTAAAGGCTTAGTCTAGTAATACCCTAAGGGAAACCTATAAGATAATATAAAGAAAATAGAGATAGCACTATAGATCTAGTATAGGTAACTCTAGATATTTAAGTCTACTATAATAGTATAGAAAACCTTATAGGCTCTAACTATATTCTATAGCTAATTAGTATCTTTAATAAGGAGTAAGAAGGCGCTTTATCTACCCTTAAATATACCTAGACTATAATAAATAGACTATAGGTAAAGGTAAAAGCAGTAGTATAACTCTAAGTAAAAACACACTAGACCTAAAAGATAAGGAAGGAATTAATATATATATAATATAGCTTATTATAAATCTCTAATAGATAGTAGAGTTAGTAGCCTTATAGAAGCGCTAAGGACTCCCTAGCCTAAAGGTATAGTAATTAAGGAGAATAAAAGAGATAGTTACTAAAGCTAGATAAGCTAAGAGATAATAAAGGCACTAGAAGACTAAAGTAAACTAGTAAGCCTTCTCTAAGGCAAATAATAACTAGGAATAAATAGTTAGGGAAGAAAAAGGAATATATAAAGAGAAGCCCTATAAAAGCTAATATATAGGAAAAGAATAAAGGAGTTTAAAGACTAAAGAGATAGGCCTAGCTCTAAAGCTAGGCCCCCTAGAGCTTCCTAGACTCCTAAACCTAGAAAGAACTAATAATAACCCTAACCTAGCTATTACCTATAAGGATAAGGTAAGTATACTTATATAAAGGTTCTTCCCTAAACCTATAGTAAACCTCTCCTATATCCTAGACCTCTTCTTCCTAAAGCTTAATAACACACTAGCACTAGATAAAGAATAGTTTAGAGTAAGAGATATTAGAAATATTCTATTAGATATAGCTAGCTAAAAAGCCTTAGGAGATAATAAACTCCTAGTAAGCCTTATTAAGGCCTATAATAAGCTAGCTAAAGAAGCTATAATATACTTACTAAATACTATCCTTAAAGTAAGATATTTCCTAGCCTAGTTCTAAACTATATAAGTAGTAATAATTAGAAAGCTAGGAAAACCACTAAGGAGATAGAAAGGGCTAATATATAAAGACCTATCTTACTACTAAATATAGTAGGAAAGATTATAGAAGCAGTAATTATAAGGTAGCTTATAGCCTTTACTAAGGCTAAGGGCTTTCTCCTAAGCTATAAATAGGAAATAGGGTAAATAGATTAATAGAAACTATAATTAGAGTCCTTATAGAATATATAAGAGAGGCTTAGGGTAAAGGTAGTATTACCTTACTAGTATAGATAGATATCTTATCCGTATTTAATAGAGTTAGCTACCTATATCTAATCTATGTTTTAATCTAAATAGGCATACTACGCTAGCTAATAGCTATAATATATAGCTTCCTTATAGATAGAATAAGCTAGCTTAGCTTTAATAGTAAACTCTTAAGACCCTTTTAGATAAAGGTAAGCACCCTATAAGGCTTACCTCTCTTACTAATCCTCTTCTTACTTTACTTAGTAAAGCTTTATATATACCTCTAAGCTATCCTAGGTATAGTAGTAATAGGGTTTATAAATAATATAAATATAGTAATATTTAGAAAAACACTATATAGACCTAGAAAAGGCTTAAAGCTATATAAAAAGTATATAAAAATAGGTAAAAGAAGTAAGAGTAAAGTTTAACCTAGTAAAGACTAAACTTATATACTTTAGTAAAGTATACTAACCCCTATAGGCTAAGGTCTAACTTAGTATAAAGAAAATAGCGCTTATAGAGTTATATAGATTTCTTAGAGTCTAGGTTAATAGGAAACTTAATTAGAGTGCTTATAAGAATATTCTAAAAGGTAAACTAGCCTAGTAGTAGCTTATACTCTCCTTACTAGTAGTATTAGCCTAGGGTTATAGCTTTAAAAATACCTAACTCCTATATATATAGGTAGTCTAGCCTATCCTTACCTATAGGGTAAGCGCTACTATATCCTAACTAAGAAGGGTAAAAGCTAAGAGGAGTAGTTAAAAGCTTTATAGTAAACTAATTAGCTTACCTCTAAATTATAGCTAGTGTATTTAAGGCTATACCTATTACCTAACTAAAGGTTAAGACTTATATCCCCTCCCTAGATCTATATCTAAATAAGATAAAATAGAAGTTTAAAGAGAGAATTATAAAGAGTAAAATAGCTATAATAATCTAAACTATTACTAACTTAGTATAGTTAGTATTATGCTATAAATAAAGACCTCCTCTAGGAGTAATAAACTAGTAGTAAAACTATATAAGGAATAGAGGTAATACTAGGATAAATAGCATAGTAAGGAATGCCTAGGATAGCATAGACTTATAAGAGAGCTAACTAAGGATTAACTACTAACTTATAACCTAAAGGAAATCTAAAGATTCTATATAGGCCTAGAAAAGGATATCTCCTTAACTATAGTTTAATTATATATAGGAAAGATTAGTCTTAATAAGTTTCTCTTCTAAAGAGGTATTCCTAGGGTAAACTTATTACTATATAGCTATAGTAAAGCAGTTAAGGACTAATATTATATTATAGTAAACTACCCTAAATATAATTACTAATGCCTTTAAACGCGCTAGCCTAAAGATATATAGGAGGTAAGGCTAGCCCTAAACTACCCCTAAAGGTAAGAGTAATAGCTAAATAGTTCCTTAGTATAAAATAACTTTAATATTACTTATTAGTATAAGAACTAGTAGCTAATATATATAGTAAAGAGAAGGAGCTAGAGCTAGGGCGCTTTTAGCGTGCTAGGACTAATAGCTAAGATATAGATATAGTAAATAACTAGGGAAGATATAAGATTATATAGTTTAGAGCTAGTAGTAAGCTAGCTAAAGAATTATAATTCTAGAACTATTATTAGATTAATTTTAAATATATAATACTAGGTATTATAAGCCCTACTAGTCTACCTCTACCCCTTTACTAAGCTATATTTACCTAATTAATTACTCCTCTCTAGGACTAGAATTACCCCTCTATTACCTTAGCCTACCCCTTAGTAAGTAAGGCTATAGCTAGGAGATAGTTTATCTCTATAGTATAAGCATCTAGGCATTATAGCTAAAAGATAACCTTATTATATTATTCTTTACTAGCGCTAGACTAGCCTAGGCCTATAGCTAAGGCACTACGCTTCTTCTTACTTTAATTACTAGTATAAAGCTTCTTTATATAATCCTAATAGTTATCTAGGACCTATAGAACTATTAGACCTAGACTAGACTTAATATTAAACTAGAATAGTAGTACTTACACTACCCCTAGTAACTATAGCTACCTAAACTTTTACTAGCTACTAGTGCTTATTTTATTAACTACTTTAGTTAGGCTAAGAGTAAATTAGCACTAGATCTAGCCTAGAATAAAGGCGCTAACTACCTTTAAATATCTATAGTTATAGACCTAATAGTTAAAATAAGCATTAGTAGCTAGCCCTATATAAAATAGTTAGCCTTATTTCTAAGCTAGGATAGATTTAACTTACTAGTAATATTATAGTATTAGTGCCTAGGGTAGTTAATTAATTAAGATTTATAAGAGATATATTAGATCCTATAGGGATCCCTTAACTATAGCAAATTAGCATTAGAATAGAGGTAGGCTAGGGCTAGAGGGGTTATACCTTTAAATCCTTAGCTATAGCTTACTTAAGCTACTTCTTAGTTAAAGACTTTTAAGGATATTACTTATTTTTAGAGTTTTCCTAGGCAGATTAGAGCTAGATAAGCATAGAATATAAGAGTACTTATAGTAGCTAGCGCTATTTTATTAAATAACTTAATAGATTTATAGTAATATTAGTATTTAGGCTAATACTAGCCTAGGAGCGCCTTAGGTAGCTTTAAGAAAGAAAAGAACCTATAGGAAGTTTAATAAAAAGAGAAAAGAAGGAAAACCCTCTAGGGGGAGGAACCCTTCTTATACTTATATAGGGAGGGGGCTAAATTATAGATATTAATAAAAAAGAAAAACATAAGATAAGAATTTAGTTAGTTAATGCCTAAGAGACCTAGGCCTAGAAATGGCTAGGAATTAAACTAAACCTATACCCTTACTATAGAAGATAAATAATATTAGGTGCTCTAACTTCCCTAAACTAATAAGCTAGACCTAGGCTAGAGAAGGCTAAAAAGTAAGGCTATAGAAGAGCTAGCTATAAAGTAAAAGAGAAGTAAATTACTACTATAAAACTAAATCTAGTATGCTATAAGATAGTATTAGAGGCCTAGAGTAATGCTAGAGTAAACCTAGGATAAAGCTAGGTAAGGCTTAAAACCTAGGATTTTCCTTTTTCTTTCTTTTCTTTTCTTCTTATTAGGATAAGGCTAGCGTAAGCTAGTAATAAACACCTATAATAGGCTATAAATAACATAACGTAAGCCTAGTGTAGGGTTAGTGTTAGCCTAAATATAGATATAAGGGGTTTTTCTTCCTATTTAAGGGTTTTCCCTTTTAACAAAGCAGTAGGAGTACTAGTACTAGCCCTACATAGAGCTAGCTAGCGTAAATAATATATATATATATATATCTCTATTCCTTTTTAAACTTATTTAGTACTTATATATCTTTTATATTTTCTACTAGTTCCTATATTAGTTATATATATCTTACTTACTTTATAAAAGTATTCTAATTCCCTCCCTTACCTAATGTGTTTTAAGCTACTAAAATCCTTTCTATATAATATTCCTTTATAAGTTTAGGGTTATTCTTTATTAAAACCTATTCTAGCCCTAGCTAGGAGTCTTATAACTATTAGCTTAGGAGAGGGTTTATTACTGCTTATTTAATAAGGTTTATATAGAAAACTAGATATATACCCTTTAGGATATTAAGTTAAATAGTAAGTAAAGTTAGGACTTTAACTATAGTATACTTAGCTACTACCTAGTTAAGTTTATATAAGGGCTAATTAGTTTTAATATTCCTAAGTAATAACTATACTTTATCCCTTATATAGAATTATTCCACTAGATATTATAAAGCTATAGATATATCTTATTATTATTATTATTATATATAATAGCAGCCTATACTAGAGATATACCCTTCTAAAGGTATTCTAGGAAATAGATAGCTCTCCTTTTAATATAAATACTAATAGGACTATATCTAGCTATATTTAAATAGGTTATAGGTTATAACTATATAGGAGTTTATTTAGGCTAACCCTTATAACTAAAGAGTTCTTATTATTAATTACTAGCTAGTAAGCTATAAGGTATTTAGGCTAGTTATACTATAAAAAGGAAATATATACATATAGTATTACCTATACCTCTTAGTTTATTCTCTTTATACTACTATTAGTCTATAGGTAGTAAGAGGTAAAAAGAAGCTAGTCTATACTAATACTTAAATATAATATTATCTAAAAGTTCCTTAGCTAATTAGAACCCTTATTTATAATAATTAATTAGGGAAATCCCTTAAACTATTACTAAACTATTTTAAAATATTTTATATATACCTTTATTATAATAGAAGTTAGGGGACGCCCTACAAATGCGGAGAGGAGTGCTAAACAGCCTAGGGCAGGGAGCATTGTACGATACACGTCTTGAAACAGGGCCAGAACAGAGCTAGCGTAAGACAGCAAAGACCCACCACCCCTAATTAACATAGTAATATTATAAGTCCTCTTTTAGAACGTAAATAAGAAGGATAGCCTAATATATATAGCGCTCTAACACTAAACCAATATAGACATAATAGCAATCTAAGAGTAGGAACACACAAGGCACCTATAGCCCCTAGCACTAGGCCTTGCCTAATTCTAACTAGTACACTATAAGGGATAGAACGCAGTATATATAAATAAGAAGCATAATATAGGGTTATAGATAGCCTAGGGAGGACCTAACTAGTCACTAGTAGAGATAAAAGGCATAAATATCTACTCCTTTACTTAGAAGAATACATAGATAACTAGAACACACCTATCCGCACTTTTAATATGGAAGAGCCCTATAGCTAAAGCGTTTTTATAAGAGACTTTAACTAAAAACACCCCTCTAGGATAGCTTAGATAGAATAACTAGAGGAGTAGAGGAACTACTAGACCTTATAAGCTAGTAAAGGCTTAGTCTAGTAATGCCCTAAGAGGAACCTATAAGATAACACAGAGAAGATAGAGATAGCACTATAGATCTAGCATAGGTAACTCTAGATATCTAAGTTTACTATAATAGCATAGAAGACCTTATAGGCTCTAACTATATTCTATAGCTAATTAGCATCTTTACTAAGGAGTAAGAAGGCGCCCTACCTACCCTTAAATATACCTAGACTATAATAAATAGACTATAGGCAAAGGCAGAAGTAGTAGTGTAACTCTAAGCAGAAAACGCACTAGACCTAAAAGATAAGGAAGGAATTAATATATATATAACATAGCTTATTATAAACCTCTAATAGATAGTAGAACTAGTAGCCTTATAGAAGCGCTAAGGACTCCCTAGCCTAGAGGCATAGTGGTTAAGGAGAATAAAAAGGCAGTTACTAAAGCTAGATAAGCTAAGAGATAATAGAGGCACTAGAAGACTAAAGCAAACTAGTAAGCCTTCTCTAAGGCAGATAATAACTAGGAATAGATAGTTAGGGAAGAAAAAGGAACGCATAAAGAGAAGCCTTATAAAAAGCTAATACATAGGAAAAGGATAGTGAAGTTTAGAGACTAGAGAGATAGGCCTAGCTCTAAAGCTAGGCCCCCTAGAGCTCCCTAGACTCCTAGACCTAGAAAGAACTAATAATAACCCTAACCTAGCCACTACCTATAAGGATAAGGCAAGTATACTTATATAAAGGTTCTTCCCTAAGCCTATAGCAAACCTCTCCTATATCCTAGACCTCTCCTTCCTAAAGCTTAATAACACACTAGTCCTAGATAAAGAATAGTTTAGAGTAGGAGATATTAGAAACATCCTATTAGACATAGCTAGCTAGAAAGCCCTAGGAGATAACAAACTCCTAGCAGGCCTTATTAAGGCCTATAATAAACTAGCTAAAGAAGCTATAGCGTGCTTACTAAACGCTATCCTTAAAGTAGGATATTTCCTAGCATAGTTTTAAACTATATAAGTAGTGGTAATTAGGAAGCTAGGAAAACCACTAAGGAGATAAGAAGAGCTAATATATAGAGACCTATTTTACTACTAAATATAGTAGGAAAGATTATAGAAGCAGTGATTATAAGGTAGCTTATAGCCTTTGCTAAGGCTAAGGGCCTCCTCCCTAAGCTATAAATAGGAAATAGGGTAAATAGATTAATAAAAACTATAATTAGAGTCCTTATAGAATATATAAGAGAGGCTTAGGGCAGAGGCAGCATTGCCTTATTAGCGCAGATAGATATCTTGTTTGTATTTAACGGAGTTAGCCACCTATATCTAATCTACGTTTTAATCTAAATAGGCATACTACGCTAGCTAATAGCTATAATACATAGCTTCCTTACGGATAGAATAAGCTAGCTTAGCTTTAATAGTAAACTCTTAAGACTCTTTTAGATAAAGGTAAGCACCCTATAGGGCTCTCCTCTTACTAATCCTTTTCCTACTTTACTTAGTAAAGCTCTATATATACCTTAGAGCTATCCTAGGCATGGTAGTAATAGGATTTATAGATAACACAAACATAGTAGTGTTTAGAAAAACACTATATAAACCTAGAAAAGGCTTAAAGCTATATAGAAAGTGTGCAAAAATAGGTAAAAGAAGTAGGAGTAAAGTTTAACCTAGCAAAGACTAAACTTATATACTTTAGCAAAGCATACTAACCCCTATAGGCTAGGGTTTAACTTAGTGTAAAGGAGATAGCGCCTATAGAGTTATATAGGTTCCTTAGAGTCTAGGTTAATAGGAAACTTAATTAGAGTGCCTATAAGAATATCCTAAAAGGCAAACTAGCCTAGTAGCAGCTTACACTCTCTTTGCTAGCGGCGTTAGCCTAGGGTTATAGCTTTAGAGACGCCTAACTCCTATACACATAGGTAGTCTAGCCTATCCTTACCTATAGGGCAAGTGCTTACTATACCCTAACTAAGAAGGGTAGAAAGCTAAGAGAAGTGGTTAAAAGCTTTATAATAGACTAATTAGCCTACCTCTAAATTATAGCTAGCGTGTTTAAGGCTATACCTATTGCCTAACTAAAGGTTAAGACTTACGTCCCTCCCTAGATCTATACCTAAATAAGATAAAATAGAAGTTTAAAGAGAGAATTATAGAGAGCGGAATAACTATAATAATCTAAACCGCTACTAACTTAGTATAGTTAGTATTACATTATAGATAGAGACCCCCTAGGAGTAATAAACTAGTGGCAGAACTACATAAGGAATAGAGATAACGCTAGGATAAATAGTATAGTAGGGAATGCCTAAGATAGTATAGACTTATAAGAGAGCTAACTAAGGATTAACTACTAACTTATAACCTAAAGGAAATCTAAAGATTTCACATAGGCCTAGAAAAGCATATCTCCTTAACTATAGTCTAACTACGCATAGGAAAGATTAGTCTTAATAAGTTCCTCTTCTAGAGAGGCATTCCTAGGGTAAACTTACTACTATATAGCTATAGTAAAGCAGTTAAGGACTAATATTATATTATAGTAAACTACCCTAAATATAATTACTAACGCCCTAAACACGCTAGCCTAGAGACATATAGGAGGTAAGGCTAGCCCTAAACTACTCCCTAAAGGCAAGAGTAATAGCTAAATGGTTCCTTAGCATAAAACAACTCTAATACTACTTATTAGCATAAGAACTAGTAGCTAATATATATAGTAAAGAGGAGGAGCTAGAACTAGGTTAATTCCAGCGTGCTAGGACTAATAACTAGGATATAAATATAATAAATAACTAGGGAGAGATATAAGATTATATGGTTTAGAGCTAGTAGCGGGCTAGCTAAAGAATTATAATTCTAGAACTATTATTAGATTAATTTTAAATATATAACGCTAGGTATTATAAACTCCTCTAGTCCGCTACCGCCCCTTTACTAAGCTATAACTACCTAACTAATTACTCCTCCTCTAGGACTAGAATTACCCTCTCTATTACCTTAGCCTACCCCTTAGCAAGTAGGGCCGTAGCTAGGAGATAGTTTATCTCCGCTATGCAGGCATCTAGGCGCTATAACTAAAATATTAGCTTATTATATTAATCCCCTCTAGCACTAGCCTAGCCTAGGCCTACTATAAAGGCACTCCTTTTTCTTACTCTAATTACTAGTATAAAGCTTCTTTATATAATCTTAATAATTATCTAGGACCTATAGAGTAGTTAGACCTAGGATAGACCTAGTAGAGGACTAATAGAGAAGCACTTACACTACCCCTAGTAATAATATCTACCTAGACCTTAACTAACTACTAGTGCTTATTCCACTACCTAGTTAAATTAGGCTAGAAGTAGGTTAGTGCTAGACTAGGCCTAGGTAAGGGGCGCTAGCTACTTACCTTTAAATAACTATAGTTTTAAACCTAATAATTAAAATAAGTATTAGTAGCAAGCCCTATGTAAAACAGTTAGCCTTGCCCCTAAACCAGAATAGAGCTAACTTACTAGCAATATTATAGCATTAATACCTAGGATAGTCTATAAACTAAGACTTATAGAAAACATATTAAATCCTATAGGGATCCCCTAACTATTATAGATTAGACTTAGAGTAAACTTAGTGTAGGGGTAGTAAGGGTCTTACCTTAAGATCTTTAGCTATAGCCTACTTAAGTTACTTCTTAGTTAATAACTTCTAAGGGTAACGCTTATTCTTAGGAGTTTCCTAGGCGGATTAGAGCTAGAATAGTATAGGACATAGGAATACTTATAGCTACTAGTGCTATTTTATTAAATAACTTAATAGATCTATAGTAACGTTAGCATTTAGGCTAATACTAGCCTAGGAGTGCCTTAGGTAGCTCTAAGGAAGAAAAGAACCTATAGGAAGTTTAATAAAAAGAGAAAAGAAGGAAGACCCTCTAGGGGAGGAACCCTTCTTATACTTATATAGGGGGGCTAAATTATAGATATTAATAAAGAAAGAAGAATATAAGATAAGAATCTAGTTAGTTAATGCCTAAGAGACCTAGACCTAGAAACAGCTAGGAATTAAACTAAACCTATACCTTTACTATAGAAGATAAATAATATTAGGTGCTCTAACTTCCCTAGACTAATAAGCTAGACCTAGGCTAGAGAAGGCTAAAAAGTAAGGCTATAGAAGAGTTAGCTAAAAAGTAAAAGAGAAGTAAATTATTACTATAAAACCAAATCTAGTACGCTATAAGATAGTATAAGAGGCCTAGAGTAGTGCTAGAGTAGACCTAGGATAGAGCTAGGTAGGGCTAGGAACCTAGGTTTTTCCTTTTCTTTCTTTTCTTTTCTTCTTATTAGGATAAGGCTAGCGCAAGCTAGTAACAAACACCTATAATAGGCCACAGATAACGCGACGCAGACCTAGCGTAGGGTTAGCGTCGGCCCGAATATAGACGCAAGGGGTTTTTCTTCCTATTTAAGGGTTTTCCCTTTTGACGAAGCAGCAGGAGTACTAGTACTAGCCCTACATAGAGCTAGCTAGCGTAAATAATATATATATAATAGAAGTTATTACCTCTAGCTATATAAACTTAAATAGTTTATTTATAATTACTATAAGGAACTATAGTCTCTTTAGGGAGAATATTAGTAAGTTTATTATAAAATTAATAGAGATTTATAACTAGTATCTATTAGGTATTAGTAATAGCTTTAGTAAGCCCTAGTAGCATTACTAACTCTTATAACTACCCTAGTAAAAGTAATTATAAATAAACCTACCTATATCCTAGGCTATTCTATCCTAGTAGAATTACTATTATAAAATCTAAAATATAGTATTATACCCTAGGTACCCTATTACTAGTAAGTTATAGGATTACTAAATAAGGATTATTATTAAAGGCTTCTAAGCTAGGACCTAGGTTTAACCCCTAAACTAGAGCGCCCTATATATACTAATTATATAATTTACTACCTATTCTCTTATTATTACCTCTAGGGAAACTTCTATGCCCCTTCCTATATAGCCTATAAATAAATAAGGTAAGTTAGGTCTAATAAAACTACTTAGTCCTAAAGAGTCTAAAGATATTTTATTATAAAAGGTATTCCCTAGTAATAGTAAAGCTACCTAGGGTAAGGATAGACCTAAACTTAAGTCTATCTAGGTCTTAATATATAGTTATAAGAGTGCTATAATAGTAATAGGTTATAGGATATATCCTATTTTTAAAGGCTTACTTACCTTATTCTACTCCCTTTAAGAAAGGGTATTTAGTTATTATGCCTAGGCACTAGGTTTATAATATAAATAGAAGTTAAATAGGAGTAAATATTTACTTACTATGCTTAACATTCTATTATAAGGTAAGAAGTAATAAAGTACTCTAAGTTCTTATAATCTATATATATTATAAATAGGCATAAGATGCCCTATAACTCTACTAACTATGCCTTAAGGTAAGATATAATAGCTAGTAGTTCCTTATTATAAATAGTATAGTTCCTTTAGGAGGCTATTAAGCTTATAGAGTAATAAGTAACTAGATATAATATACTATTAGGGCCTTCCTATAATAGGTAACCCTCTAATACTATACTAGAGTAATTAGCTTTTATTACTATATCCTAATTAAGGTCCTATTATGTAAAGACTAGGTATTTAATAAATAACTCCTTTAGTTATTTAAAAGCATTATTTTTCTCTAAGCCCTATTAAAAGGGGATATTCTTTCTAGTAAGCTAGATTAAAGGGGCTACTATTTTAGAGAAGTCCTTAATAAAGTTATAATAGAAGTTTATAAATCTAAGAAAGCTATAAACCCTTTATAACTTTATAGGGGCTAACTATTCCCTAATTACTACTACCTTTATAGGGTTAAGGCAAATTAAGTGTCTTACTATAATAATATAGCTAAGGTATTAAACCTCCTTTATAGTAAATATAGATTTATCTAGGTTTAAATATAGGCCTACTGCCCTTAATCTGCCTAGTATTAGCTATACCTTAGCTATATAATCCTTCTTTAACCCTCCTAAATAGATATATATATTATTTACGCTAGCTAGCTCTATATAGGGCTAGTACTAGTACTCCTACTGCTTCATTAAAAGGAAAACCCTTAAATAGGAAGAAAAACCCCTTATATCTATATTTAGGCTAACGCTAACCCTACACTAGGCCTACATTGCGTTATATATAGCCTATTATAGGTATTTATTACTAGCTTACACTAGCCTTATCCTAATAAGAAAAAGAAAAGAAAGAAGGAAGGAAAATCCTAGTTCTAGGCCTTACCTAGCCCTATCCTAGGTTTACTCTAGCACTACTCTAGGCCTCTTATACTATCTTATAGTATGCTAGATTTAGTTTTATAGTAGTAATTTACTTCTCTTTTACTTTTTAGCTAGCTTTTCTATAGCCTTACTTTTTAGCCTTCTCTAGCCTAGGTCTAGCTTATTAGTCTAGGGAAGTTAAAGCACCTAATGTTATTTATCTTCTATAGTAAGGGTATAGGTTTAGTTTAATTCCTAGCTATTTCTAGGCCTAGGTCTTCTAGGCATTATTTAACTAGATTTTTATCTTATATTCTTCTTTCTTTATTAATATCTATAATTTAGCCCTCTCTCCCTTATATAAGTATAAGAAGGGTTCCTCCCCTAGAGAGGTCTTCCTTTTTCCTCTTTTTTATTAAACTTCCTATAGGTTCTTTTCTTCCTTAAAGCTACCTAAGGCACTCCTAGGCTAGTGTTAGCCTAAATACTAATATTACTATAGATCTATTAAGTTATCTAATAAAATAGCGCTAGCTACTATAAGTACTCTTATGTTCTATGCTTATCTAGCTCTAATCCGCCTAGGAAAACTCTAAAAACAAGCAATATCCTTAAAAGTCTTTAACTAAGAAGTAGCTTAAGCAGGCTATAGCTAAGGATTTAAAGGTATAACCCTCCGGCCCTAACCCGCCTCTGTTCCAATGCTAATTCGCTGTAGTTAGGGATCCTCCTAAATAGATAAGAATATTATCTAAATAGGCTATAATAAAGTCCCTTAATATATCCCCTAAGGATTTATTTACGTAATATTAGAATATTACTAGTGCACTTACTAGGCTAAATAGGCAAACTAGCTATTTAAATAGTCTAAATCTAGTATAGAATACTATAAGATACTCTTATTCTTTTACTATATATAGCTTATAAAACGCTAAGCATATATTTACTTTTATAAACTAATATGCTTAGGATAAGGAATAAAGTGTTTTCTTAATTAGTAAGAGAGAGTAGTAGTCTTATACTATTATCTTATTAAGTGTATAGTAGTTAATATAAAACCTTTAACTACTATTTACCTTTTTAACTAGTAGAATAGGTATTACTACTAAAGAGAAGCTAGTATAAATCTATCCCTTATCTAAAAGGTTAGTAACTTAATACCTAATCTCTAATAGCTAGTCTTAGGGCATATTATATATATATATATATATTATTTACGCTAGCTAGCTCTATGTAAGGCTAGTACTAGTACTCCTACTGCTTTGTTAAAAGGGAAAACCCTTAAATAGGAAGAAAAACCCCTTATATCTATATTTAGGCTAACGCTAACCTTATACTAGGCCTATATTATATTATATATAGCCTATTATAGGTGTTTATTACTAGCTTACACTAGCCTTATCCTAATAAGAAGAAAAGAAAAGAAAAAGGAAAATCCTAGGTTCTAAGCCTTACCTAGCTTTATCCTAGGTTTACTCTAGCACTACTCTAGGCCTCTTATACTATCTTATAGTATACTAGATTTAGTTTTATAATAGTAATTTACTTCTCTTTTACTTTTTAGCTAGCTTTTCTATAGCCTTACTTTTTAGCCTTCTCTAGCCTAGGTCTAGCTTATTAGTCTAGGGAAGTTAGAGTACCTAATATTATTTATTTTCTATAGTAAGGGTATAGGTTTAGTTTAATTCCTAGCTATTTCTAGGCCTAGGTCTCTTAGGTATTAACTAACTAGATTTTTATCTTATATTCTTCTTTCTTTATTAATATTTATAATTTAGCCCCCTCCCTTATATAAGTATAAGAAAGGTTCCTTTCTCTTAGAGAGGTCTTTCTTTTTTTCTCTTTTTATTAAACTTCCTATAGGTTCTTTTTTTCCTTAGAGCTACCTAAGGTACTCCTAGGCTAGTATTAGCCTAAATACTAATATTACTATAGATCTATTAAGTTATTTAATAAAATAGTACTAGTAGCTATAAGTACTCCTATATCCTATACTATTTTAGCTTTAATTTACCTAGGAAACTCCTAAGAATAAGCGCTACCCTTAGAAGTTATTAACTAAGAAGTAACTTAAGTAAGCTATAGCTAAAGATCTTAAGGTATAACCCTTACTATTCCTATACTAAGTTTACTCTAAGTCTAATTTATAATAATTAGGGAATCCCTATAGGATTTAATATATTTCCTATAAGTCTTAGTTTATTAACTATCCTAGGTATTAATACTATAATATTACTAGTAAGTTAATTCTATTCTAGTTTAAAGGTAAGGCTAACTATTTTATATAAGGCTTACTACTAATACCTATTTTAATTATTAGGTTTAAAACTATAGTTACTTAAAGGTAAGTAGCTAGTGCCTCTTTCCTAGGCCTAGTCTAATACTAACCTACTCCTAGCCTAATTTAACTAGGTAGTAAAATAAGTATTAGTAGTTAGTTAAGGTCTAGGTAAATATTATTACTAGGGGTAGTGTAAGTGCTTCTCTATTAGTCCTTTACTAGTTCTATTCTAGGCTTAATTACTCTCTAAGTCCTAGATAATTATTAAGATTATATAAAGAAGCTTTATACTAGTAATTAGAGTAAGAAAAAAGAAGTGCTTTTATAGTAAGCCTAGGCTAGGCTAGTGCTAAAGGGGATTAATATAATAAGCTAATATTTTAGTTATAGTGCTTAGATACCTATATAGTAAAGATAAACTATCTCCTAGCTATAGCCTTACTTACTAAGGGGTAGGCTAAGGTAATAAAGGGAGTAATTCTAATCCTAGAGAAAGAGTAATTAGTTAGGTAAATATAGCTTAGTAAAGGGTAAGGGTAAACTAGTAAGGTTTATAATACCTAGTATTATATATTTAAAATTAATCTAATAATAGTTCTAGAATTATAATTCTTTAGCTAGCTTACTACTAGCTTTAAACTATATAATCTTATATCTCTCCCTAGTTATTTACTATATCTATATCCTAGCTATTAGTCCTAGTATACTAAAAGCACCCTAACTCTAGCTCCTTCTCTTTACTATATATATTAGCTACTAGTTCTTATACTAATAAGTAGTTTTAAAGTTATTTTATACTAAGGAACTATTTAGCTATTACTCTTACCTTTAGGGGGTAGTTTAGGGCTAGCCTTACCTCCTATATATCTCTAGGCTAGCGTATTTAGGGGTATTAGTAATTATATTTAGGGTAGTTTACTATAATATAATATTAGTCCTTAACTACTTTACTATAGCTATATAGTAATAAGTTTACCCTAGGAATGCCCTTCTAGAAGAGAAACTTATTAAGACTAATCTTTCCTATATATAGTTAGACTATAGTTAAGGAGATATACTTTTCTAGGCCTATATAGAATCTTTAGATTTCCTTTAGGTTATAAGTTAGTAATTAATCCTTAGTTAGCTCTCTTATAAGCCTATACTATCCTAGGTATTTCTTACTATACTATTTATCCTAGTATTATCTTTATTCCTTATATAATTTTACTACTAGCTTATTACTCCTAGGGAGGGTCTTTATTTATAATATAATACTAACTATACTAAGTTAGTAGTGGTTTAGATTATTATAGCTATTTTACTCTCTATAATTCTCTCTTTAAACTTCTATTTTATCTTATTTAGATATAGATCTAAGGGAGGGATATAAGTCTTAATCTCTAGTTAGGTAATAGGTATAGCCTTAAATACACTAGCTATAATTTAGAGATAGGCTAATTAGTTTATTATAAAGCTTTAAACTACTTCTCTTAGCTTTTTACCCTTCTTAGTTAGGGTATAGTAAGTACTTACCCTATAGGTAAGAATAGGCTAGACTACTTATATATATAGGAGTTAGGTATCTTTAAAGCTATAACCCTAGGCTAATACTACTAGTAAAGAGAGTATAAGCTATTACTAGGCTAGTTTACCTTTTAGGATATTCTTATAAGTACTTTAATTAAGTTTCCTATTAACCTAAACTCTAAGAAACCTATATAACTCTATAAGCATTATCTCCTTTATACTAAGTTAAACCCTAGCCTCTAGGGGTTAGTATACTTTACTAAAGTATATAAGTTTAGTCTTTACTAGGTTAAACTTTACTCCTACTTTTTTTACCTATTTTTATATACTTTTTATATAGCTTTAAGCCTTTTCTAAGTTTATATAATATTTTTCTAAATATTACTATATTTATATTATTTATAAATCCTATTACTACTATACCATATTTAGTAGTAAGTTAAATAAAAAAACCTTTGATACTTTTTCCGCACTGACCTAAAGGTCCGGAATCGCCTCTAAAATACAAACCACATTAATATTCGAATTCCTTACCTCTGTTTACCCCTCCTACAATGTTACATTATAATAGAGCTAGAGGTAGGTGTAAGGGTAAGATGCTAATAGTAATTAACGCTAGAGAAAGGGGCTAGCATAGAGCTACCACTACCTAAACGCAGGAATAGGGCAATTTAACGCCTATAGACGCGAAGATAACCTAATAACGGATTAGATATAATTCAAACACCTAGATAATATAAAATTCTATAATAAGATTACTAGCCTTATCCCTAGTAATAAAGTCTCCTAAGTTTAGAGCATTATAAAGGCTATAGCTTGCTAGGCAGTAAACCATGCCTACGCTAAAATAAGAGCTATAAACAATAATAGTAGTAATAATAATAATAATATTTACACTACTAAAGAAGCCCTTAAAGTAGCCCTTAAGGAGACTATTAGGAAAGAAGCTAAAGGAACTAATATACTAACCTAGGTAAGCATTATAGCTAGACTAGTACTAAGAAGGCTAAATAATAAAACCCCTCCCTTATAGGTCCTAGGCAGATAATATAGAGAAGTACTTATTAAAGGTAATATAATCTAGGAAACGCTCTAATCCTAAGGCGCTAAAGATATAATAACTATAGTAAATAGAGCCACTAGCTAAACCATAGCTATAGTAGCTAGAAGACTCCCTAGTAAAGATATAATTATTACCTTTAAAGGAAACATAGCCTAATATAGAGAGGACTAAAAATAGATTACTAAGGCTTTTAGTCTAGAAGTAGCCCTTTACTACTACATACTTAGCGTTATAGTTAAGGGATTCCTAATAAAGCATATATTTATTAAGAACCTTATAACTAAGATTAGAAAAGCAAATAAAGTAAACGTAATTAAGGTAATCACAAGGCGCCCCTAAGCAGAAAATGTATAGCATACTACCCTAATCCTAGGACTAGTAAAAGTAAAAGATACTAATAAGATATACTAAGATAGAATAGTCTTTAAAGCAAAGCTATTCTAGACTAAACTATATAATAAGACCTTATAACCCTAATAATACTATAATTGCTTCTAAACTAGCTATATTATAAAGTTCTATAAGGTAGCCCTAAGGTATAGTAAGTGTAAAGCTAGCTAATATAAGGAAGGAGAAATATTATGCCTAATAATTAGCAAATAACTAAAGGAAAACTATATCTTATATTCTAGCCTATACCTAGCGTAGTTAAGGGACTACCCTATCTTAAAAGAGAAGTAAAATGCAGTAAAAGTAAGCTACCTAAAGTAACTATTACGATTTGCTAGTAACTCCCTAGATAAAAGCCTAACGCTACCCTATAAGGGAACTAGCATAGCTATAGCACTTATTATTATAGTAAGTAGGAAAAGGGAATGCCTAATAAATATAAAGAGGAGTGCTAAATAGCCTAGGGTAAGGAGCATTATATAATATATGTCTTAAAATAGGGCTAGAATAGAGCTAGCATAAGATAGCAAAGACCTACTACCCCTTAACTAATATAGTAATGTTATAAGTCCTCTTTAGAATGTAAATAAGAAGGATAGCCTAATATATATAGCGCTCTAACACTAAACTAATATAGATATAATAGTAATCTAAGAGTAGGAATATATAAGGCACCTATAGCCCCTAGCACTAGGCCTTGCCTAATTCTAACTAGTATACTATAAGGGATAAAATATAGTATATATAAATAAGAAGTATAATATAGGGTTATAAATAGCCTAGGGAGGACCTAACTAGTTACTAGTAGAGATAAAAGGCATAAATATTTACTCCTTTACTTAGAAGAATATATAGATAACTAGAACATACCTATCTGCACTTTTAACATAGAAGAGCCTTATAGCTAGAGCGTTTTTATAGGAGACTTTAACTAAAAACACTTTCTCTAGGATAGCTTAGATAGAATAACTAGAGAAGCAAAGGAACTACTAGACCTTATAAGCTAGTAAAGGCTTAGTCTAGTAATGCCCTAAGGGGAACCTATAAGATAATATAGAGAAGATAGAGATAGCACTATAGATCTAGCATAGGTAACTCTAAATATCTAAGTCTACTATAATAGCATAGAAGACCTTATAGGCTCTAACCATGTTTTATAGCTAATTAGCATCTTTACTAAGGAGTAAGAAGGTGCCTTACCTACCCTTAAATATACCTAGACTATAATAAATAGACTATAGGTAAAGGCAAAAGTAATAGTATAACTCTAAGTGGAAAACGCACTAGACCTAAAAGATAAGGAAGGAATTAATACATATATAACATAGCTTATTATAAACCTCTAATAGATAGTAAAGCTAGTAGCCTTATAAAAGCGCTAAGGACTCCTAGTCTAGAGGCATAGTAGTTAAGGAGAATAAAAGAGGTAGTTACTAAAGCTAAATAAGCTAAGAGATAATAGAGACGCTAGAAGACTAAAGCAAACTAGCAAGCCTTCTCTAAGGTAGATAATAACTAGGAACGGATAGTTAGGGAAGAAAAAGGAATATATAAAGAGAAGCCCTATAAAAAGCTAATATATAGGAAAAGGATAGTAAAGTTTAGAGACTAAAGAGATAGGCCTAGCTCTAAAGCTAAGCCCCCTAGAGCTCCCTAGACTCCTAGACCTAGAAAGAACTAATAATAACCCTAACCTAGCTACTACCTATAAGAATAAGGTAAGCATACTTATATAAAGGTTCTTCCCTAAGCCTATAGCAGACCTCTCCTATATCCTAGATCTCTCCTTCCTAGAGCTTAATAACGCGCTAGTCCTAGATAAAGAATAGTTTAGAGTAGGAGATATTAGAAATATCCTATTAGATATAGCTAGCTAGAAAGCCTTAGGAGATAATAAACTCCTAGCGGGCCTTATTAAGGCCTATAATAAACTAGCTAAAGAAGCTATAGCGCGCTTACTAAACGCTATCCTTAAAGTAAGATATTTTCTAGTATAGTTCTAAACTATATAAGTAGTAGTAATTAGGAAGCTAGGAAAACCACTAAGGAGATAAGAAGGGCTAATATATAAAGACCTATCTTACTACTAAATATAGTAGGAAAGATTATAGAAGCGATAATTATAAGGCAGCTTATAGCCTTTACTAAGGCTAAGGGCCTCCTTCCTAAGCTATAAATAGGAAATAGGGTAAATAGATTAATAAAAACTATAATAAGAGTCCTTATAGAATATATAAGAGAGGCTTAGGGCAAAGGTAGCATTGCCTTGCTAGCGTAGATAGATATCTCTTCCGTATTTAATAGAGTTAGCCACCTATATCTAATTTACATTTTAATCTAAATAGGCATATTACGCTAGCTAATAGCTATAATATATAGCTTCTTTATAGATAGAATAAGCTAGCTTAGCTTTAATAGCAAACTCTTAAGACCCTTTTAGATAAAGGCAGGCACCTTATAAGGCTCTCTCTCTTACTAATTCTCTTCTTACTTTACTTAGCAAAGCTATATATATACCTCTAAGCTATCCTAGGCATAGTAGTAATAGGATTTATAAATAATATAAATATAGTAGCGTTTAGAAAAACACTACGTAAACCTAGAAGAGGCTTAAAGCTACGTGAAAAGTATGTAAAAAGTAAGTAAAAGAAGCAGGAGTAAAGTTTAACCTAGTAAAGACTAAACTTATACACTTTAGTAAAGCATACTAACCCCTATAGGCTAGGGTCTAACTTAGTATAAAGGAGATAGTACTTATAAAGTTATATAGGTTCCTTAGAGTTTAGGTTAATAGGAAACTTAATTAAAGTGCCTATAAGAATATCCTAAAAGGTAAACTAGCCTAGTAGTGGCTTACACTCTCTTTACTAGTAGTATTAGCCTAGGGTTATAGCTTTAGAGATACCTAACTCCTATATATATAGGTAGTTTAGCCTATCCTTACCTATAGGGTAAGCGCTTACTATACCCTAACTAAGAAGGGTAAAAGCTAAGAGAAGTAGTTAAAAGCTTTATAATAGACTAATTAGCCTACCTCTAAATTATAGCTAGTGTGTTTAAGGCTATACCTATTACTTAACTAGAGGTTAAGACCTATATCCCCCTAGATCTATATCTAAATAAGATAAAACAGAAGTTTAAAGAGAGAATTATAAAGAGTGAAATAGCTATAATAATCTAAACCGCTGCTAACTTAGTATAGTTAGTGTTATGTTATAGATAAAGACCCCCTAGGAGTAATAAACTAGTAGTAAAACTATATAAGGAATAGAGATAACGCTAGGATAAATAGCATAGTAAGGAATGCCTAGGATAGCATAGACTTATAAGAGAACTAACTAAGGATTAACCACTAACTTATAACCTAAAGGAAATCTAAAGATTCTATATAGGCCTAGAAAAGCATATCTCCTTAACTATAGTCTAACTACACACTAGGAAGATTAGTCTTAATAAGTTCCTTTTCTAGAGAGGTATTCCTAGGGTAAACTCGCTACTATATAGCTATAGCAAAGCAGTTAAGGACTAATATTATATTATAGTAAACTACTCTAAATATAACTACTAACGCCCCTAAACGCGCTAGCCTAGAGACATATAGGAGGCAAGGCTAGCCCTAAACTACCCCCTAAAGGTAAGAGCAATAGCTAAATAGTTCCTTAATATAAAATAACTCTAATACTACTTATTAGCATAAGAACTAGTAGCTAATATACGTAGTAAAGAGAAGGAGCTAAAGCTAGGGCGCTTCTAGCGCTAGGACTAATAACTAAGATATAGATATAGTAAATAACTAGGAGAGATATAAGATTACACGGTTTAGAGCTAGCGGTAGGCTAGCTAAAGAATTGCATTTCTAGAACTATTATTAGATTAATTTTAAATATATAATACTAGGTATTACAAGCCCTACTAGTCTACCTTTGCCCCTTTACTAAGCTATACCTACCTAACTAATCACTCCTTCTCTAGGACTAGAATTACCCCTCTATTACCTTAGCCTACCCCTTAGTAAGCAAGGCTATAGCTAGGAGATAGTTTATCTCTGTAGTATAAGTATCTAGGCGCTATAGCTAAAAGATAACCTTATTATATTACTCCTTACTAGCGCTAGACTAGCCTAGGCCTATAGCTAAGGCACTATGCTTCTTCTTACTTTAATTACTAGTATAGAGCTTCTTTACGTAATCCTAATAGTTATCTAGGACCTATAAAACCATTAGACCTAGACTAGACTTAATATTAAACTAGAATAGTAGTACTTACACTACCCCTAGTAACTATAGCTACCTAAACTTCTACTAGCTAC
Source organism: Epichloe gansuensis (assembly GCA_023658505.1). Lineage (NCBI taxonomy): Eukaryota > Fungi > Ascomycota > Sordariomycetes > Hypocreales > Clavicipitaceae > Epichloe > Epichloe gansuensis. The sequence continues at coordinate 8,326,469 of CP098281.1, forward strand.
TAGTGCTTATTCTATTAACCACTTAAGTTAGGCTAAGAGCAAATTAGCACTAGATCTAGCCTAGAATAGAGGCGCTAACTACCTTTAAATATCTATAGTTATAGACCTAATAGTTAAAACAGGCATTAGTAGCTAGCCCTATATAAAATAGTTAGCCTTGCTTCTAAGCTAGGATAGATCTAACTTACTAGTAATGTTATAGCACTAGTGCCTAGGGTAGTTAATTAATTAAGATTTATAAGAGATATATTAGATCCCACGGGGATCCCCTAACTATAGTAAATTAGCATTAGAATAGAGGCAGGCTAGGGCTAGAGGGGTTATACCTTTAAATCCTTAGCTATAGCTTGCTTAAGCTGCTTCTTAGTTAAAGACTTTTAAGGATATCGCTTATTTTTAGAGTTTTCCTAGGCGGATTAGAGCTAGATAAGCATAGAACGTAAGAGTACTTATAGTAGCTAGCGCTATCTTATTAGATAACCTAATAGATCTGCAGTAATATTAGTAATTAGGCTAACACTAGCCTAGGAGCGCCTTAGGTAGCTTTAAGAAAGAAAAGAATCTATAGGAAGTTTAATAAAAAGAGAAAAGAAGGAAGACCCTCTAGGGAGAGGAACCCTTCTTATACTTATATAGGGGGCTAAATTATAGATATTAATAAAGAAAGAAAAATATAAGATAAGAATCTAGTTAGTTAATGCCTAAGAGACCTAGGCCTAGAAACGGCTAGGAATTAAACTAAACCTATACCCTTACTATAGAAGACAAATAACATTAGGTGCTCTAACTTCCCTAGACTAATAAGCTAGACCTAGGCTAGAGAAGGCTAAAAAGTAAGGCTATAGAAAAGCTAGCTAAAAAGTGAAAGAGAAGTAAATTACTACTATAAAACCAAATCTAGTATGCTATAAGATAGTATAATAAGCCTAGAGTAGTGCTAGAGTAGACCTAGGATAGAGCTAGGTAGGGCTTAGAACCTAGGATTTTCCTTTTTCCTTTTTCTTTCTTTTCTTATTAGGATAAGGCTAGCGTAAGCTAGTAATAAACACCTATAATAGGCTACACACAACGCGACGCAGGCCTAGTGTAGGGTTAGCGTTAGCCTAAACATAGATATAAGGGTTTTTCTTCCTATTTAAGGGTTTTCCTTTTAACGAAGCAGTAGGAGTACTAGTACTAGCCCTACATAGAGCTAGCTAGCGTAAATAATATATATATATATTACTACTATACCTAGGATAGCTTAGAGGTATATATAAAGCTTTACTAAGTAAAGTAAAAAGAGAATTAGTAAAAGGGTAAGCCTTATAAGGTGCTTATCTTTATCTAAAAGGGTCTTAAGAGTTTACTATTAAAGCTAAGCTAGCTTATTCTATCTATAAGGAAGCTATATATTATAGCTATTAGCTAATATAGTATACTTATTTAGATTAAAATATAAATTAGATATAGGTAGCTAACTCTATTAAATATAGATAAGATATCTATCTATACTAATAAGGTAATACTATCTCTACCCTAAGCCTCTCTTATATATTCTATAAGGACTCTAATTATAGTTTCTATTAATCTATTTACTTTATTTCCTATTTATAGCTTAGAAGAAAGCCCTTAGCCTTAGTAAAGGCTATAAGCTACCTTATAATTACTGCTTTTATAATCTTTCCTACTATATTTAGTAGTAAGATAGGTCTTTATATATTAGCTTTTCTTATCTCCTTAGTGGTTTTTCCTAGCTTTCTAATTATTACTACTTATATAGTTTAGAACTAGGCTAGGAAATATCTTACTTTAAGGATAGTATTTAGTAAGTATACTATAGCTTCTTTAGCTAGCTTATTATAGGCCTTAATAAGGCCTACTAGGAGTTTATTATCTCCTAGGGCTTTCTAGCTAGCTATATCTAATAAGATATTTCTAATATCTCTTACTTTAAACTATTCTTTATCTAGAACTAGTATATTATTAAGCTTTAGGAAAAAGAGATCTAAGATATAGAAGAGGTTTACTATAGGTTTAGGGAAAACCTTTATATAAGTATACTTACCTTATTCTTATAGGTAGTAACTAGGTTAAGGTTATTATTAGTTCTTTCTAGGTCTAAGAGTCTAGGGAGCTTTAGGAGGCCTAGCTTTAGAGCTAGGCCTATTTTTCTAGTTTTTAAACTCCTCTATCCTTTTCCTATATATTAGCTTTTTATAGGGCTTCTCTCTATATATTCCTTTTCTCTTCCCTAACTATCTATTCCTAGTTATTATTTACCTTAGAGAAGGCTTACTAGTTTACTTTAGTCTTTTAGTATCTTTATTATCTCTTAGCTTATTTAGCTTTAGTAACTATCTCTTTTATTCTCCTTAATTACTATACCTCTAGGCTAAGAAGTCCTTAGCGCTTTTATAGGGCTACTAATTCTACTATTTATTAGAGGTTTATAATAAGCTATATTATATATATATTAATTCCTTTCTTATCTTTTAGGTCTAGTATGTTTTCCGCTTAGAGTTATACTATTACTTTTACCTTTACCTATAGTTTATTTATTATAGTCTAGGTATATTTAAGGGTAAGTAAAGTGCTTTCTTACTCCTTAGTAAAGATACTAATTAGCTATAGAATATAATTAAAGCCTATAAGGTCTTTTATACTATTATAGTAAACTTAAATATCTAAAGTTACCTATACTAGATTTATAGTGCTATCTCTATTTTCTCTATATTATCTTATAGGTTTCCTTAGGGCATTACTAAACTAAGCCTTTACTAGCTTATAAGGTTTAGTAATTCCTTTACTTCTCTAGTTATTCTATCTAGGCTATCCTAGAGAAGGTGTTTTTAGTTAAAGTCTCCTATAAAAATACTTTAGCTATAGGGCTTTTCTATATTAAAAGTATAAATAAGTATATTCTAGTTATCTATATATCCTTCTAAGTAAAGGGAGTAGATATTTATACCTTTTATCTTTACTAGTAACTAATTAGGTTCTCCTAGGCTATCTATAACCTTATATTATACTTCTTATTTATATAAACTATATTTTATTCTTTATAGTGTGCTAGTTAGAATTAGGTAAGGCCTAGTGCTAGGGGCTATAGGTATCTTATATATTCCTATTCTTAAATTACTATTATATCTATATTAGTTTAGTATTAGGCGCTATATATATTAGGCTATCCTTCTTATTTATATTCTAAAAGAACTTATAATATTACTATATTAATTAGGAGGGTAGTAAGTCTTTACTATCTTATACTAGTTCTATTCTAGCTTTATTCTAAGATATATATTATATAATACTCCTTACCCTAGGCTATTTAGCACTTCTCTTTATATTTATAAGGTATTCCCTTTTTTACTTACTATAATAATAGGTTTTATAGCTATGCTAGTTTTCTTATAGGGTAATATTAAGCTCCTATCTAGGGAGTTACTAGTAAATTATAATAATTACTCTAGGTAGCTTACTTTTACTATATTTTACTTCTCTTTAGTATAGAATAGTCCCTTAACTATACTAGGTATAAGCTAAAGTATAAGATATAGTTTTTCTTTAGTTATTTACTAATTATTAAGTATAATATTTCTCCTTCTTTATATTAGCTAGCTTTATACTTACTATACCTTAGGGCTACCTTATAAAACTTTATAATATAACTAGTTTAGAAGTAATTATAGTATTATTAAGGTTATAAGGTTTTATTATATAGTTTAGTTTAGAATAGCTTTACTTTAAAGACTATTTTATCTTAGTATATCTTATTAGTATTTTCTACTTCTACTAGCCTTAGGATTAGGGTAGTATATTATATATTTTTTACTTAGGGTGCCTTATAGTTACCTTAATTATATTTACTTTATTTGCTTTTCTAATCTTAGCTATAAGGCTTTTAATAAATATATACTTTATTAGGAATCCCTTAACTATAACGCTAAGTATATAGTAATAAAGGGATACTTCTAGTTTAAATACTTTAGTAATCTATTTTTAGTCTTCTTTATATTAAGTAGTATTTCCTTTAAAGGTAATAATTATATCTTTACTAGGAAGTTTTCTAGCTACTATAGCTATAGTTTAGCTAGTAGTTTTATTTACTATAGTTATTATATCTTTAGTGCCTTAGGATTAGAGTGTTTCCTAGATTATATTACCTTTAATAAGTACTTCTCTATGTTATTTACCTAGGACCTATAAGGGAGGGGTTTTATTATTTAGCCTTCTTAGTGCTAGTCTAGCTATAATGCTTACCTAAGTTAGTATATTAGTTTCTTTTACTTTTTCCTTAATAGCCTTCTTAAGGGCTACTTTAAGGGCTTCTTTAGTAGTGTAAATATTATTATTATTATTATTATTATTATTTATAGCTCTTATTTTAGCGTAGGCATAGTTTACTGCCTAGTAAGCTATAGCCTTTATAATGCTCTAAACTTAGGAGACTTTATTACTAGGGATAAGGCTAGTAATCTTATTATAGAATTTCGTGTTATCTAGATATTCAAATTATATCTAGTCTATTATTAGGTTATCCTTATGTCTATAGGCATTAAATTACCCTAGTCCTACGTTTAGGTAGTAGTAGCTCTATGCTAGCCCTCTTTCTCTAGTGTTAATTACTATTAGTATCTTGCTCTTACGCTTACCTCTAGCTCTATTATAATACAATATTATAGGAGGGGTAAACAAAGGTAAGGAATTTAAATATTAATGTGGTTTGTATTTTAGAGGCGATTCCGGACCTTTAGATCGGTGCGGAAAAAGTATCAAAGGTTAGGGCATATTATATAGAGGTCCCTATAGGAGTGCTAGTTATAATCTATTTATATTCTTTTAAAGGTAGATATAGTAGTCTAATAAGCCCTTATATAAGGGTAAGCTATTTGCCTTTAATCTATTAAATAGGTTTATAAAGTCTATAAGCTCCTTAGGTAGCGCTAAGGTATTAAGCTATTTTAGTCTTAGTCTTAGTGTTGGAACACCAAGGTGCCTGCGCAGGTAATAATACCGTTGTTATTGAAGTCTATGATAGTTAATGATCATCTAGGAAAGAGAAGAGAGAGAGGGAGAGGAATCTAGCTAGCCAAAAAGTGGGTGAAACCCGTAAGTGGGGCAAAGAGAGGGTGGCGAAAGGGGCAGCCAATCATAAGGCGTGCATCCCTCTGAGGGCTCCACTCGGCCCACAATTGGCGGGGTCTTTGGCCACGACTAATCCGATGATAATCCGAAGGAAGCAATACTAGCAGTCTCTCTTTTCTTGTGGCTAAAGGAGCCCAAAAACGCAATAAAAATCGAATCAAAGGAAAGTATACACAAGTGGATCCCTTAATAGGAATCCAGGGTCCTGATTGGCTCGGTTGGCATTGGTTAATTCAATTAATCCAATCGCGATAAATCCTCCCTTTGCCTCCATTAATTCCCTCTTTACAACGCTCGTAATGCTTATAAAGGTCTCTTAACCTAGCCTTCCACACGGATTGTTAATTCGTTCGAATTAATTAAGGTTATTAGCGCTTAATTTAGCGATCCCTTTGTTATCGCATTAGCCGGGTTATCGTTACCGTTAATCCATCTAACCTTATAGATCTCGCGCCTCTCATACAATTAGCGAAGGGCTATGATATTAATTATTAGCCTTTTCTCTTTTATTATGCCTAGCTTAATAAGGCATTTGTACAACAAGAACAAGTTAGTATAAAGGATTGTAGGGATCTAAGGCATTTTTAATTAGTCTATGATCTAATTAAGGGTCGTAGATATCGCGTACGCGATATTAGCACCTTAAACCATGCTATATAGCTTAGAGGCAAGCGTGCTACGCGTAACCCGCTTGCTCTTTGTTAAACTATATGTAATAATATTCCCTTTGCGATAAAGGTGTTATTATCCCTCTTTGCCTTGTTACTGATTACGATTACATACCTGATCTATAAGCTAAGATCCTTATTATTTACAAGCGATCTATCTATAAATATAAAGAGCTTCGTTTCTTTAAGGGTTAGTAGGATATAGCGCAATCCTTATTGCTAATTCTTAATCTACTACTTAAGGCGTTTGTTTAGGCGTATAATATCTTTAGCAGCTAGTTCTTAGTGTTAAGCTGTAATTAATAGATTGTATAAAGCTTCTGGTTAGCAGACAGTTATAATATAACTTCCTTAGGCTCGTTGTTCTACGTAATCCTGCCTTACTATTAGAGATTAAGGGTTAACTTCCTTAATCTTCTAACTTTAGCCTTTCTAGGTTAGGGTTAGTAAGTTATTAGCATTTTAGGTTAGGATATAGCTATTAAAAGTAAGGGGATTCCTGTTTAATAGTCGCTACTTCTCTTTAGCTATAAAGTTAGCCTTCTAGAGCTCTTTTTCTTCTTTGTTAAAGAAGTTATTATTGCTTAGACCTAGCGTATTATCTATTTACATTCTAATAATCCTAAAGAGGTTTTTATTATTTAGAGCTGTAATTAACAAGTAGGGATTATATATTAACGTTATTATATTAAGGTTATCCCTGTGATAACGGAAGTACGTTGCTTACTAGTGAGTTCTGGCCTCTGCAATGCTGTAAAGAGGCTTAATAACCTTTATTACAGTGCCTTTTGGAAAGAGGTGCGCGATCTATTCCGGTAATCTTATGATAATTAGCCTTATGAGTTTTGTTTGTGATTAAACGTAGGCTTAGGTAATATCGCGGATCTAGAGGCAAATCCTTTTACTTTAGCAAAGGAGCAATAGCTATAATTAGCCGTTAGCTTGCCCGTTAGATCGTTAGCGATTACGTTAGGATAAATTCCTTCTCCTTCTTATTATAGCCTTATACAATAAGGCGAGACTTCTCGTATAGCGAATCCGTGCCTTTACCTTTAATCTCTCTCACTATGCGAGAGTTAAAGATCCTATAGCTACTGTGTTTTGCTTAATTAAACTTTGTGAATCTGAATATATTATAAGCTTGTAGAGCGTTAATCTTAGCTTAATCCGATTATTTAAAGGGCTTTCCTAGGGTTATGATCTTCCTTCTTAGCGGAGTTAGAGGGCAAGGTCCTAGTTAGCTTTTTCCTTTACTATTAGGAATGCTTCTATTAGCAATCCTCTGGTTATAATCTCTCTAATTAATGCCTCCTCTTAATCTTTATTAATAACTATAAAGTCCTTATAATCCTTAGGTCCTTCTATGTCTTAGTTAAGGGAGAATTAAACTATAAGGGCTTTTCTTAGCCTTCCTTACTTTCTCTTTACTAGCACTAGGAGTTTTACTCTTTTTTACTCCTTCCCTTACCTTTACCCTTATAGAGGTAAGAGAATCTCTCTTATTTATAGTCTCCTTAATAACTTAAGGTTTTATCTCTTATAGCCCCTCTATAGCATATAGGTCCTTATAGTAGGGCTTTACTACTATAGATTAGAATTTCGCTAGGCTATAGGGTATTTAGATAGTGTAGGTCTCCTATTAGTAGTAATTAGCTTATAAGGGCTATACTAGCTACCCTTCTCCTCCACACACATACATTAGCCTGTAGAGATAGCTAATATATTAGTAATATATTAGGGCTATTCTAGGCGTTAAGGGCATTGCGGACCTGCTATAAGGCTAGGTAGCGGCATACCTTATTAGTAGCCTTCTAAATTACCTTAGCGTGTTAAATAATAGAGACGCTTAGCGGCGACTTATCTATTATACATAGGTAGGCTCTAAAGACTAGCAGGGTTAGCACTAGTCTATTAGGGCCTGCTAAGTTATTAATAGCTTTAATAGCTATCTAAAGACATTGCTCTAGCGTAATCTCTATGCTAATTAAGTCCGTAATAATCTCATAAGCCTAGCATAAAGGTCTATAATACTTTTTAACCTTTCTAATGCTACTATAGGCTTTAATTAGTATCTTATTAATCTTAATTAACATTAATTAAGCGTAGTGCTTAAATTTAGCGGAGGAGAAGTTATTGCTAGCGTTATAGATAATCTAATCTAGCGGTCCGAGATAGGTATTAATCTAGCACTCTCTAATTACATCCTAGATATCTTAGGCCTTCTACTTCTTAGGATTAAGGAAGCGAGCTGCTTAGAACGAAGTTACTGAATTAATAACATAGAGGACTAGTTAGTTATTAATCTGCGCGATATTAGTAATAATCTTATAGTTAAAGTTATGCTTATCTTTAATTGTGAATTTAAACCAGCTAGAGCTTTTCCTTTTATCTAATAATAGTGGTAGACTTTAGTTAACTTCTTAATTGCCTAGCGTTTAATATTATAACTAGCCCGCTAAAGGATCTTTGTAAGGCATTAAACGGAAGGGTAACTAAAGCAACAATGTAATTAACGGATTTCTCCTTCTAAGAGGTGGAAGGTAACTGTTTCTTTAGCCTCTAGTAGCCACTAAGGATGTCCCTATTATCGCACAATAGGCATAGTCTTATTACCTTAGATTAGCATGTTCGCAAGGTTATTAATCTTAACTTATAGCTTATCTATGTTAGTAATAGAAAAGAGAAAAGGAGTTACTATATTAAGGATATAGAATTCGAGTTCTCTGAGTTCTATAGGCATATAAAGCATGCCTTTTGCGGTTACAGATCTGGCACCGAATTTAATAAGTTATAGCTTGTAGGGGATTATCTTTAATAAAGGCATTAATTGTAATAGAGCCTTTACTTATCCCTAACCTACCGTTAATTTACCTACTGCCCTAGTGTTAGGCATAATCCTCTAAAGACTTCTTTAGAATAGCGCTCTTTAGAGATATAGCAGGTTAATCCCTTATTAGATTCTTACTATTAATATGGTTCCTGCTTTAGGAAAGCATGCTAAAAGGCTTGGTTATTAAGGGCAGTAAGAACGTTAGTATCTACGAGATTATGATTATCCTATAGCTCTAAGTAAAAGAATTATATAATGCTTAGATATACCGCTAGCGATAGCTCTTTATTATTCTTATCGCTATCTTTAGTCTTTATATAAGCTATAAGATATAGTTCCTATCCTTAGCTAGGGCCCTTATTAGGCTTGTTATTATCTAGCCCTTTATAGGAGGCAAGAAACGCCTAGAATCTCTTCTCTAAAGGGGGTATATAATAGATCTTACTAGCGAACTAACAATCCTTCTCCTTTTAGCGTTCTTTGTTAGAGTGATTAAAGGACTAATAGCTATTCTTGCTATACATAAAGTAACGCTAAGGGCTATGCCTTAGGCTCTTATTATAATAGCCTCCCTGCCTTAGGGCTAATGTCCATATTAACGGTTAGTGAATATAGCCTTAGGAGAGCTCCCTTATAATTATAGGTATTAGGTAGCCCTTTATTTAACTCTAAGATTATGATTGCCTTATAGAGGTCTCTAGTAAGACTCTTAAAGCCTAGGGAGTGGTTATACTCTACTATTTGGCATTTAGGCACACTAGCTATAGCATTTAATGTTTACTTATAGAGCTTAGTATTTACTATATTAGAAGGATATAGGCCTTAATAGATCTTCTTAAGGGTAGCTAGCATGATTTTAAGGCATTTAAGCCTAGTTTTATTAGGGTTCTTAGTAATAGTGCTGCTTAGAGTTATGCTACTCTATTCATAGCAGTAGAATTATTAATTACTTTCTATCTTAAAGCGTTAGCGGATATAGCTAATTATCTCTTTATATATAAGGTTTTAACTAAAGAGATAATTAAGGTAGTATTGCTTAGCATTGTTAATTAAGATAATTAGGAGAGCCTTTAATAATGCGTTTAAGGGAGGTTAATCCTATCACACTTATTCTTAAAGAGCGTGACTTTTAGGGCAAGGAAATTATATAATTATCCGCTATAATAATCGCTATCTTTATATATCTTTGTAAGTTCTAAGATCTTCTTTGTAATCTAGTCTTTAGAAGAGAATTATTATATAGGTGGCAAGGTTTGCTGTGGATAGGGATCTTTAGGTAAATTGCTTAATGTAATAGGGTTTGCTATAGAAGAGGCTCTCTTATAGGTTAAGGGGTTAAGGGTGCTATTAGGGTTAGGAAGGATAAGGTTCTAGGTAAGTAGGTAAGGGAGTTAAGGAGGTTAATGTTTAGGGGTTAGAGGATTATAATCTCCCTTTAGGCTATAATAGTCTTATTTCTTATTAGACTACCTCTTCTAGAGACGTTGTGATTGCTAATCCTTAGCCTTATCTTATAATAATACTATAGTCTTGCAGAGAATTCTATAGCTCTCTAACAAGGTCTTTATTAGCTATTATAAAGGTGTTCTTAGACTATCCTTTAAAGTCTTCTTAGAATAATTCCTAAAGGTTATTATCCTCTAGTCTTAATGCTTACTAAGGTTAATAAACCTTGCAATATAGTTATTAAGCTTAGATAGCGTGGCGGAATTAGGGTTAACTACGATTTATTCTTTCTAATCTTTTGTGAGGGCATGGGAAAGAGGTTGTAGTTATGTTAGTAGTTTACTCTCTTAGGGTCTCTCCGGTGCTATTAAGATTCGGGATAGTTTCTTATTACTAGAGAATTAAGGCTCTTCCCTTAGTGATAGTCTAGGTGATTATATAGCTTCTATAGTAGCTTAGGTCTTCCTCTTGTTGCTAGTCTAGCTTCCTGACTTATTATAATTAATGGTTATTAACATTAGGTTTAAAGCGAAGTGATTTAATTGTTTAGTTGGTTTTCTTTGTGGTAGGTATAGGATTAGTCTCTCTGTTAAAGATAAAGATAATAATAGAAGAAGTTAATCCCTAGGTTCGTGATAGACGTAGGATTAGTCTCTTTATTAAAAGTGAAGATAATAATAGAAGAAGCTAATCCCTTAGAAGCCTAATGAGTCCGTAACCGGAATTTAAGTCTCTTCCTTTAGCACACTCTTGTAGCCATGCCCCTATTCCTAAGGATCTAGATAATAGGAAAATGACTGTGGCGTCTGTAGAAATGTCTCTTCTTGTGATACCTAACTTATCTGTGGTTGTAATCAACCACTGATCAGTGTTAGAACACCAAGGTGCCTGCGCAGGTAATAATACCGTTGTTATTGAAGTCTATGATAGTTAATGATCATCTAGGAAAGAGAAGAGAGAGAGAGGAGAGGAATCTAGCTAGCCAAAAAGTGGGTAAAACCCGTAAGTGGGGCAAAGAGAGGGTGGCGAAAAGGGCAGCCAATCACAAGGCGTGCATCCTCTGAGGGCTCCACTCGGCCCACAATTGGCGGGGTCTTTGGCCACGACTAATCCGATGATGATCCGAAGGAAGCAACACTTAGGGTAAAAATTTATAATACTATAGTAATTTCTTTTAAGCTTATAGTAATAAACCTTATAGTAGTATCCTTTTATTATTATATATAACATACCTCTATAGCAAATAAGGAACTAATTATCCCTTATATTAATATCTCTATAGTATACTCTAAGGATTCTAAAATGCATAGGCCCTTAGCTACCCTAATAACTAGCTATTACTTTACTATGTAAATTACTATATTATAGTGTTTTAACTATAGTATCCTAAAGATTATATTATAGGTTAAACCTAGAATAACATAGAGGTATACTAAAGATTCCTAGCTATCTATATTAATCTAAGTATATACTATATAAGTAATAGATAAGGTTTCCTTCCTTACTTGCTTTTCTTTTCTTTTTCTTTTTACTATAGTTTAAACTTATCTTTATTTTAGTAATTAAATAAGCTCTAGGCTTAGCTACTATACTACTAATTCGCTTATAGCGCTATAATAATTATAACTATAATTAATTTAAATATAAAGATACTGTTAGAATAAGCATGATATCAATCGCGGCACGCAGCCGCAATTACCTAGCAAAAGGTTAGGCCGCGAGGGGCGCGCGCGTAACGCGCGTTCGCGAGAGGTAGCCCCACCTATGACTTATTAGCCTGCCCTCTGATTAGTTAAGGGCCCACAAGTTATGTGACCTATAAAACGCACTGCGTTTATAGCTACTTCTTACGATCTAAAAAGCCTCTCTTTTCCTCTCTTTAACACATACTTATAACTAATTTAATTATAATGCCTAGAATAGAAGAATAATTCCTATTCCCTAGGCTACAATCCTAACGTTAGGCACCTATAATACTAACACTGATTAGTGGTTAATTTTATAGATAACTACACGGTTTTTCTAACCATAGATTACTAAGGTTAATTAGAAGAGATAGCTATACTATAAACCTACCCTATAAAATAGGAGGGCTGCTAAAAGCAAGTGTAGTTATGCTAAGGAAGTCTAAGCACTCTCTTATAATAAGAAAGGAGCCTTATAACTCCTAAGATCTAATCCTAAGACCCTATAAAGACTTTAAAGCTATTAAAGGATTAAGGCCTAGTTAGTAACTAGTTTAACCTATCTTTAATTACTTAGTTAGTGCGTTTTACTACGCACCTAACCCTTAGAAGGCATTCTCTTATAATAAGAAAGGAGCTTATTATTCCTAAGATCTAATCCTAAGAACTCCTAAGGGATAAAGATAATAGCTATGCTTATAATCCTTTAACCTACTATATAACTAACACTATACCTCTATTCTAGCTTCTTATAATAAAGATAAGAAAGTTAAAAGCTTCTTAATAAGAAGAACTATTAAAAGCCTCTCTCTCTAGCCCTAACTTTAGTAATACTAAAGCAAGCACTAAAGTTAAAAGAGACTAAAAAGGCAAAGGTTTATAACTTAATAACCCTCTCCTAAGACATATTCCCTAGAGATATAAGACTTTATTATATCTAAGATATTAAAGATAGCGAAATTATTTAATCTTAATAAATAAGGTAATAATCCTAAGGCTATTATAGCCTATATTATCTTTAAGATAGTGGCATACTAGTCTAAGAGCCTTATTACTAAAAGCCTCTTTACTAACTTTATTAAAGACTTCTATAGATAGATAAGAGAGGTATTTATAATTATAGATTAAGTAATTACTAAGTATCTATATGATTTCCTTCTCTTCTAAGGCGTGTATATAGATATAATAGCCTATAGGAAGATTATAGTAATACTTAAGGAAGTTACTACCTATAAGGAATTCTAAGATTAGTAAGAAGAAGAGATATAGGAAGCTATAAGGAAGTACATACCCTTCTAAAAACGCATTAAAGACTAAGACTTCCTTAATAACCTCCTTTTAATCCCTCTAATTAGACTAAGATTATAATATTGCTAACTAAGTAATCTAGGAATCCTATAATCTTACTAATAATATTCCCTAAGTCTAACCCTATTAGGCTAATTATATAATAATCCTTAGGAAAGCCCTTATTAAAGGTATCCCTTATTAAGACAAGAAATCCCTTCTCCTATACCTCTAAGAGTACTTTTTCCTCTAGATCTATACTAAAGTAAATAATTAATCTTATAAAGCTTTGTATAAGTAATATTTAATATATATATTATTTACGCTAGCTAGCTCTATGTAGGGCTAGTACTAGTACTCCTGCTGCTTTGTCAAAAGGGAAAACCCTTGAATGGGAAGAAAACCCCTTATATCTATGTTTAGGCTAACGCTAACCCTACACTAGGCCTGCGTCGCGTTGTGTGTGGCCTATTATAGGTATTTATTGCTAGCTTACGCTAGCCTTATCCTAATAAGAAAAGAAAGAAAAAGGAAAAGGAAAAACCCTAGGTTCTAAGCCTTACCTAGCTCTATCCTAGGTCTACTCTAGCACTGCTCTAGGCCTATTATACTATCTTATAGCGTGCTAGATTTAGTTTTGCAGTGGTAATTCACTTCTCTTTTACTTTTTAGCTAGCTCTTCTATAGCCTTACTTTTTAGCCTTCTCTAGCCTAGGTCTAGCTTATTAGTCTAGGGAAGTTAAAGCACCTAATGTTATTTATCTTCTATAGTAAGGGTGTAGGTTTAGTTTAATTCCTAGCTATTTCTAGGCCTAGGTCTCTTAGGTATTAACTAACTAGATTCTTATCTTATATTTTTCTTTCTTTATTAATATCTATAATTTAGCCCCCTCCCTATATAAGTATAAGAAGGGTTTCTCCCCTAGAGGGTTTTCCTTCTTTCCTCTTTTTTATTAAACTTCCTATAGGTTCTTTTCTTCCTTAGAGCTACCTAAGGCACTCCTAGGCTAGTATTAGCCTAAATACTAACATTACTATAAATCTATTAAGTTATTTAATAAAATAGCGCTAGTAGCTATAAGTACTCCTATGTCCTATGCTATTCTAGCTCTAATCCGCCTAGGAAACTCCTAAGAATAATCGCTACCTTTAGAAGTTATTAACTAAGAAGTAACTTAAGTAAGCTATAGCTAAAGATCTTAAGGTATAACCCCTACTACTCCTATACTAAGTTTACTCTAAGTCTAATCTATAATAGTTAGGGGATTCCTATAGGATCTAATATATTTCCTATAAGTCTTAGTTTATTAACTATCCTAGGCATTAATACTATAATATTACTAGTAAGTTAACTTTATTCTAGTTTAGAGATAGGGCTAACTATTTTATATAGGGCTTACTACTAACGCCTATTTTAATTATTAGGTTTAAAACTATAGTTACTTAAAGGTAAGTAGTTAGTGCCTCTCTCCTAGGCCTAGTCCTATGCTAATTTACTCTTAGCCTAATTTAACTAGTTAGTAAAATAAGCACTAGTAGTTAGTTAAGGTCTAAGTGGCTATAGTTACTAGGGGTAATGTAAGTGCTACTATACTAGTTTACTATTAGTTTTAGTCTAGGTCTAATAGTTCTCTAGGTCCTAGATAATTATTAGGATTATATTAAGAAACTCTATACTAGGAATTAGAGTAAAAAGAAGTAAAGTGCTTCTATAGCAGGTTTAGGCTAGTCTAGTACTAGGGAGATTAGTATAATAAGGTTATCTTTTAGTTATAGTGCCTAGATGCTTACGCTATAGAGATAAACTATCTCCTAGCTATAGCTTTGCTTACTAAGGGGCAGGTAAAGGTAATAGAGGGGGTAATTCTAGTCCTAGAGAAGGAATAAATAGTTAGGTAGTTATAGCTTAGTAAAGGGATAGGGGTAGACTAGTAGGGATTTTAATACCTAGCGTTTTTAATAGTTAAGATTAATCTAATAATAGTTCCAGAATTATAATCCTATAGCTAGCTTACTACTAGTTCTAAACTGCGTAGTCCTATGCCTCTCCCTAGTTATCTATTATATCTATATCCTAGTTATTAGTCCTAGCGTAGCAAAAGCGCCCTAGCTCTAGCTCTTCCTCCCTCCTACGTATATTAGCTACTAGTTCCTATGCTAATAAGTAGTATTAGAGTTATTTTATACTAAGGAACTATTTAGCTATAGCTCTTGCCTTTAGGGGGTAGTTTAGGCTAGCCTTACCTCCTATATATCTCTAGGCTATTATAATTAGGGGCGTTAGTAATTATATTTAGGTAGTTAACTATAATATAATATTAGTCCTTAACTGCTTTGCTATAGCTATATAGGGCGAGTTTACCCTAGGGATATCTCTTTAGAAGAGGAATTTATTAAGGCTAATCTTTCCTATATATAGTTAGACTATAGTTAAGGAGACGTGTTTTTCTAGTCCTATATGAAATCTTTAGATTTCCTTTAGGTTATAAGTTAGTGGTTAGTCCTTAGTTAGCTCTCTCGCAAGCCTGTGCTACCCTAGGCGTTCCCTGCTATGCCATTTGTCCTAGCGTTATCTCTATTCCTTGTGTAATTCCGCCACTAGCTTGTTATTCCTAGGGGGTCTCGGTCTGCGCCGTAGTACCGTCTGTACCGAGTCGGCAGCGGCTCGGATCGTCATGGTTATTCCGCTCTCCGTGATTCTCTCTTTAAACTTCTTGTCGCTAGGGATAAGGCTAGCGATCTCATTGTAGAATTTCGTGTTATCTAGGTGCTCGAATTGTATCCAATCCGTTGTTAGGTTGTCTTCGCGTCTATAGGCGTTAAATTGCCCTATTCCTACGTTTAGGTAGTAGTAGCTCTATACTAGCCCCTTTCTCTAGCGTTAATTACTATTAGCATCTTGCCCTTGCACTTACCTCTAGCTCTATTGCGATGTAACATTATAGGAGGGGGTAAACAGAGGTAAGGAATTCGAATATTAATGTGGTTTGTATTTTAGAGGCGATTCCGGACCTTTAGATCGGTGCGGAAAAAGTATCAAAGGTTTAATATTTAATATAGTATAAATAACTATAAGGTCCTTAACTTAAAGTTAATAATCTTCTAAGGGAAATGCAAGATACTAGGTATTAAACCCTATAAAGCTAGGTATACCCTTAAGGCTATGCTTAAAGGGAAAGCTTTAATATACTATTATAAGTATCTATATAAGCTAGAAGATCCTTAAGACCTTAAGACTCTTATTAGCTATATTAAGAGAAGATTAAAGACTAATAATATAAAGCAAAGGTATTTCCTTAAATAGCAAAACACTAAGCTATACTAGATTATATAAGAAAACCTAGATAAGCTAAAGATTAATTACTTTAAAGAACTTATAATAAAACTTATAAACCTTTAATAGGTAGTTCTAGATATTACTTAATCTAAAAGAGCACTTTAGAATTAATTAACTCTGCCTATTATAGCATACCTAAATATAGAACTTACCTTATTAACCCTCCTGCTAACCTCTAGCTATTTTACAAATATATAAGGATATTAATAAGAATAACTATAGAGGAATTAGATAAGAAGTATTAATTCCTATTAACGCCTAATATAAGAGAGTAGTATTAGACTAACTATAAGTATAATAGGTATAGTAAAGAAGCCTATTATAGATAATTATAATTATAAGGTAATAAAGGCACTCTATGTATAAAGAAATATTATATATATAGTAAGGAAGGCTATTAGTTAACTAAACACTCTAAAGAGAAATATAAGAAAGCGTATTAATGCTTTAAGAACTATTACCTTATAGAACTAATAACCCCTTCCTATAATACTTTCCTTACTTAGTATAAAGGTAAAGAGAATAATACTACTTCTTCTAAAGAAGATAAGATTTCTACCTATATAATAGAACTTAGATTTAAAGGAGAAAGTAATAAAGAAGAGATGCTAATAAGCTTCTTTATATAAGGTATAATAATTAATAGCTATATAACTATAGAGATCCTTATAAATTAAGCAGCTACCTATGCTCTTATAAAGGAGGATCTATTTAATCTCTAATAACTAAAGGAAGCCCTAACTACTTTCTTTCTTTAAGATTATTACTCCTTAGGTATGTTCTAAGGTATTATCCCTAATACTAGGGCTATAGGTTACTTGTTAGCAAAGCACCCCTAATTCCTTGCCTTATAATAGTTAATCCCTAAGATCTAGCTTAATAAATCTAAAGCTAGGAGGTAATAATTTAATTTAGAAGTGGTAAGCTAATCCCCTTAATTAGATTAATTAATATGCCTACTCCTTTAGCATTATCCTATTCTATATAATACCTATAAACACTCCTTTCTTACTATATTTAGTAAATATAGACTACCTAAAGATTAATTTCTATATCTCTTAGAATATCCTTTAATAAGGTAATATTAAGGTCCTTATTATCTATAAATAGGGGTATCCTTAGATGCTTCTATAGAAGGAGAGATTAATTACCTAGAGTTATCTAACTAAGATAGAATTACAGCGCTTGCATTACTAATTTAGTTACCCCTCTATCCGCTAACTTTATAATATGCTTTCTAAATTAGGCTATAAGGTAAATTTTAAAACCATTAGATAATTAATAAAGATCTGCCACTAATGCTAATAAAATATAGATAATCTATATTGCTTTAAATTTACCCTAAAGGATAAATATAACTTTAACTACAAAGTAATCATAGATATTATATATCTAGATAGTAATTACCCTATTCTTCACGCTATTAACATAGCTACTACGTTTAACGTAGCTAGATTCCTAAAGGATATTATAATAAAGGTAATATAGGAAGCTCTTTGCCTTTACTAGATTAATACCTACTAGGGTCCTTTAGATTAGATTATAACTAATGCTAGCATAACGTTTAGAAGCGAAGAATTCCGCTAATTTATAGCTTTAATATTAATCTTAATTAAAGAAGTCCCTATTAAGGCACACTATAGCATTAGTAAGGTTAAGAGATATTATAGGCCGCTCTAAAGAGCCTATAATATTATCTAACGCAAATGCCTATTAATACCTAAAGCTATAGCCCTATAAATAGCTATAAAAGCCCTTAATAATACTATAGGACTAAATAGTATTATTCTAATCCTTCTTATCTTTAGTGCCTACCCTTAAATAATTAATAATTCCTCTCCCTTATCTAATATTAAGTAATAAGCTCTTATAGTATAAAAGGTAATAAAGGAGATTAAGAGGTTATATATGCTTTATAAGGTTAAGGAAGCCCTTACTATAAGGAATAGTCCTAATACCTTACTAACTCTTAACCTCTTGCTTATATTACTAGTTCTTATCTAGTAAGAGTATAAAGGATAGTAAGGCCTATATAAACTCCTTATAATAGATAAAGAGAGCTATACCCTTAATCTTCTATAAGGTCCTAAGGTCTTTAGGTTAATCTCTATTAAGCCCTATAAAAAGATCTAAGTAAGGAAAGGCTATTACTAGTAAGAGGTAATAACCTAGAGGTAATTAAAGGGGAAGAGTAAGAGGTATAAATTAATAATATAGTGCCTCTAGCCTCTCTAAAAGAAGGCTAGGAAGACTATAAAAGAACCCTCCTATAATTATTAATTAGGTAAATAATCTTAAGGTATTTATCTTAAGTAAGGAGAAGGTAAACCTTAAGCTTATAATCTAATTACATAAGAAAGGCATAATTATAACTCCTAGCAAACCTTTTAAGCTCTTAATAAAGGCTAAGATTAATGCCCTAATTAGCTAAGGTATATTTAAATTTATTGCTTTTAATCTAAAGAAGCACTAAGGGATTTAAATCTTTAATTCCTATATTATTAATAAAGTTAAAGGAAGAATAAGCTAGCTATATAAGAAATTAAGGCTTATAATCTAAGGCTTTAGTAATAAAGCAAAGCAAGTAATCCTTATATAAGCCTTAATAATCTAAAGGGTAAGCTAATAATTAATCCTTATAATTACCCCTTCTCTTCTTATAAAAGGATTTCTCCTATAGATTTAAGATATTACGTAGGCATATGTATAATTAGAAACGCCGCTAAATTATATAATCCTTACCTAACTCCCTATCTAAATTTATAATTAGCACCCTAAAGGAATGATTATAAGAGTTATTAAGCCCTCTATGGAATTGCAAAGGCTAGTATATACTAGTGGGTAACTTACCATAAGCACTATAGAGAAAAGCTCTAGATAATAATATTAAGCTATAATCCATGCTTATTAGTTACATCCGCTAAAAGCCCTTATTTTAGATGCGTAGGAATGTAAACTAATAATACCCTTAGCCTATTAGATAAAGGATTCTCCTAATAAGAAGAAGATTAACTAGCTATTGCTAAATTTACTATAAAACTAAAGTAGTTTATTAAGCCTAATAACCCCTTATATTTAATAGTGAAATTATTTAACTAACTAATAACACTATTAAGATATAGTAAAAAGGGTAAAGTAATAAGCTATAGTTAATCCTACTAGAAGAGCTAGAAAAGAAGTATATTAAATAAAGGGCTTATAGTGCTTATATTACTTTAATCTACTAACCTAAGGTAAGCTTTAATCTATTAGTTACCGCATAATATTAAGAACTAATAACTAAGAATATTAAGGAACTTAATTACTATATTAAGTGGTAAAAACTACCTAGATTAAGAATTAATCTTTATACCCCTTAACCTTAAAAGAGTAAAGCTATTTACATTTGTTAATGGATTATTTACTAATAATAAAGACCTTACCTTATAACTAGGCTATGTTCTTATCCTAGCTAATAAGGAGTATAAAGATAGTAAGTTTATACTATAAGGTAATATTATACACTATAGCTTAATAAAGAGCAAGAGAGTTATAAGAAGTGTGCTTACTTTAAAGGTCTATAGAATAGTAGTAGGCGTTAATATAGCTTACGTAATTATAATAATATTAAAGATTATTATAGATTAATTAAACCTCCTAGAAATCCTAATAATAGTTTATATAGATTTTTACTTATTATATAAATACCTTATTAAGCTTAGGACTATAAAGGAGAAGTGGCTTATAATTAATATTATAGCCCTTTAGTAATTATATAAATACTATAAGCTCTATAAGATTAAATAGATTAATAGCAAAGATAACCTAGCTAATGTGTTTATAAAGGTAATACCTAATAAAGCCCTAAAGAGGTTTATTATAGGTAATATAGTAATAATCTAGATAGAGGGATAGGTTACCTAGACCTAGCACTGCCTATAAAGAGGTAGGGAACTAGAGCCCTAAAGCCTATGCCTAAGCCTATGCTAAAGCCTATACCTAAGCCTATACTAAAACTAGCGCTAGAGGCACTAGATAAGCTACCCTAAGTATAGCACTATTACATAGGGCATAGGCTAAGGGATTAGAGGTAGCGAAATTATCAGGAAAGCGGAGCACCCTGATTGAAGCACTTGTTGCGGAGGTCAGGGGGCAGGGAGCTCCGCGTAGCAGCTTCCCGCTTTCCCTCTATTAAAATGAGGCTGTCCTGTGGAGACGTCTCTTCTAATTGGTCACTTCTGAAATACTCTTCGGCGACTGGTCGAGAAATTTTTTCTACCTCTCTTGACCGCCTAGCTCTTAGGGGGCTAAGAGCTAGAGGGGGTAAGTAAGGAGGCCCGCCGCAGGCGCAGCTCGCCGCAGGCGGCCCCGGCAGGGCCCCGGAGGCCCCCGAGGGAATAGAAAAGCTTATATATCTAATAATAATTAAATTTAAAGATATATAGTATTAGTAATTAATTCGTAATCGCAGATGTGGTGTTGTGGTTGAATTGTGGTTGTAAAGAGCCCATTAATCAACTAGCCCGTCAATCATCAATCAACGAGCCCGTCAATCAACAAGCCCGTCAATCAACAAGCCCGTCAATCAATCAACGAGCCCGTCAATCAACGAGCCCGTTAATCAACAAGCCCGTCAATCGATCAACAAGCCTGTCAATCATCGATCAACGAGCCCGTCAATCAATCAACGAGCCCGTCAATCAATCAACGAGCCTGTCAATCATCAATCAACGAGCCTGTCAATCAATCAACGAGCCCGTCAATCAATCAACGAGCCTGTCAATCATCAATCAACGAGCCTGTCAATCAATTAACGAGCCTGTCAATCATCGATCAACGAGCCTGTCAATCATCAATCAACGAGCCTGTCAATCATCGATCAACGAGCCTGTCAATCATCAATCAACGAGCCCGTCAATCAATCAACGAGCCCGTCAATCATCGTTCAACGAGCCTGTTTTAGTGATTATCTAGCGATTTAGATAGTAGTTAGCCCCGCGGATACCGACGCTTTCCCTGTGCCTATGATGCCGATAAGTTCGGGCAGCCATAAGGATCTTGTATCTTTAGAAAGGGGTATAGAATTATAGCTTTAGAAAGGGGTGCCTCTCCTAAGTCTTTATAGTAAGGAGGGGGAAGAGAAGGGAGTGTAAAGGGGCATAGGAAGGTATAATCTAATATTATACCTTTAGAAGGGGAAGAATTATAAGTAATCTTCCCTAGGAATATAATTTAATATTATATTATAGTTAAATAAAGGGCTATAGGGAGGGATAATCTAATATTATACCTTTAGTTAGGGAAGGGATTATAAGTGACCTTCCCCTTATAACGTGATCTAATATTACATTACACTAGTCAAAGGAAGGGGCGTAGGTAAGGGTGGAAGGTAAAGGAGCCTTCTATAAGGAAGAAGGATAAGTAATTAGAGAAGCTAGTTATTTAAAGCTAGTAGCGCGTAGGGGAAGGAAAGGGGACTATTATTATTATTTCTTTTATTAGTTCTTTTATTTATATAACACATTTATTTAACCCTTATATCTTCCCTTCTTAGATTAATATTATGCGTTAATAATTATGTTAAAAAGAAAGAGGTTCTAATATTAGAATAAGCATAATATTAATCATGGCACGTAGCCGTAATTACCTAGCAAAAGGTTAGGCTATAAGGGGCGCGCGCGTAACGCGCGTTCATAAGAGGTAGCCTTACCTATAACTTATTAGCTTGCTCTCTGATTAGTTAAGGGCCTATAAGTTATGTGACTCACAAAACGCACTGCGTTTATGGCCACTTCTTATGATCCGAAAAAGCCTCTCTTTTCCTCTCTTTAACACACACTTATGACTAATTTAATTATAACGCCTAGAATAGAAGAATAATTCCTATTCCCTAGGCTACGATCCTAACGTCAGGCACCTGTGATACCAACAGATACTTATATATATTAAAGAGTATAGGGACTAAGAATAGTAGTTAATCTATATAATATTTAACTCCCTCTTCTAATACTATACACTAATTATAGTTAAGATTATCTAGCTAGGCTAGCTAGCCTTTACGCCCCTATATAAGCCTTTGCTTAAGGGCTACTTATTTTCTAATAAGTAAGTCTTAACCCCTTATCCTTACTATTTATATCTGCCCTATAGGTATTAATATATACCCTTAGTTAGTAAGGTAAGAGTAAAGAGCACTCCTATATCTAGTAATCCTTTAAGCTATAGTATAAGTAATACTTATCCTTATAATATCTAGTTATTTCCTTTACTATAACCTATTTAGTATATTATAGCTTAGTTATTTTCTTTAGTTTACTCTTTTTCTCTCTAGCTTCTTATATTTACTTACTTAAGTTCTTACTATATAAATACCTATTATTAGTATATTACTATTATAATTAACTTAGAAGGCTAGTGTCTTAACTAGAATAAGTACATAGTAGGACTAAAACTTTTCCTTTGAG
Source organism: Epichloe gansuensis (assembly GCA_023658505.1). Classification (NCBI taxonomy): domain Eukaryota; kingdom Fungi; phylum Ascomycota; class Sordariomycetes; order Hypocreales; family Clavicipitaceae; genus Epichloe; species Epichloe gansuensis. Next base: position 8,349,292 of record CP098281.1, read on the forward strand.
GCCTAGGCCTTAATATTAACTATAATACTATAGAATTAGCTAACTGCTAGTAAGTAGTCCTTATAGGTTATCTCTTTACTAATACTATACTTATATGCTTATTAAGTATATATTAAAGTTTTACTAGTTTTACCTTACCTACCTATAAGCTATCTCCTACTAGGTAAGGAAGAAAAGAACCCACAGGAAGTTTGATAAAAAAGAGGAAAGAAGGAAGACCCCTCCGGGGAGGAACCCTTCTTATACTTATACAGGGGGCTAAATCATAGATATTAACGAAGAAAGAAGAACATAAGATAAAAATCTAGTTAGTTAATGCCTAAGAGACCTAGGCCTAGAAACGGCTAGGAATTAAACTAAACCTATACCCCTACTATAGAAGATAAATAATATTAGATACTCTAACTTCCCTAGACTAATAAGCTAGACCTAGGCTAGAGAAGGCTAAAAAGTAAGGCTATAGAAGAGCTAGCTAAAAAGTAAAAGAGAAGTAAATTACTACTATAAAACTAAATCTAGTATACTATAAGATAGTATAAGAGGCCTAGAGTAATACTAGAGCAAACCTAGGATAGAGCTAGGTAAGGCTTAAAACCTAGGATTTTTTTCTTTCTTTTCTTTTTTTCTTATTAGGATAAGGCTAGCGTAAGCTAGTAATAAACACCTATAATAGGCTATATATAACGTAACATAGGCCTAGTGTAGGGTTAGCTTTAGCCTAAATATAGATATAAGGGTTTTTCTTCCTATTTAAGGGTTTTCCTTTTAATAAAGCAGTAGGAGTACTACTACTAGCCCTACATAGAGTTAGCTAGCGTAAATAATATATATCTCCTACTAGGGAAAGCTTTTATTTAAAGTAAATTGTTATGGACTCGAGCTTAGGAGCTTAGGTCATGTCTTAGGTCCGGAAAGGGCGCGCAAAGGTTCTAGAAAGGGCGCGCAAAGGACGTAGACTATAAGCGAATAGGTTAGGGCTTTACCTAGGCCTATATAACCTATATATATATACTAGTATAAAGCCAGTTCCTATGTAACACCTAGCTTAGTCTAATTCTTTCTCTTTAAGGATAATAATATCTCTTAGAACGCTTATATATAGTTACCCTAAGGCTAGTTTATAACATTTATTATCCTTTACTATAAAGGTATAGTAGCTAATAGATATACTGCTACTAGCGGATAGGATAAAAACTAATAAAATAGTAATCTTATAAGAGCTTATTACTTAGTAATTAAAATAAATTTAAGACCTTACTAATAAGTAAAGATCTAACTTTTCTATTTAACCTATTAAGCAAAAACCCTTACTAATAGGACCCCTATTTAATAGCAAAAGGGTCCTATTTATAGTATAGCAAAACCTAATATCTTATAAGCTAGATATAGATAGGGAGTTTATTAGGTCCTAGTAGGACTAATAGTGCTTTATTTACTAGAACCTATTACTAAAGGTCTAGGTATAAGTTACTCCCTATTTTAAGAAGGGATACTTAGTGTATTATAATTTATAAAAGTTCTTAAACTACCTTACTAAGATATTTAATAACCCTTATTAATAGGAGCTAGTAATTACAGAGCTTAACTAGATTATATAATGCCTAAATAAGTAATTTAGTGACTTCTATATTTATTTTAAGCAAAAATTAGCGCTAGCTAAGGGATTAGATTAGGAGGACTTTATAAAGCTAGCTAAGCTACGCATAGCCTTTAATAAGCAAATAAGGGACTATAGCATTAGATAGGATATATTATAAATAGATTACTTAGCGGTAATAGCTTATTATTAAAGCATTTTATTAGATATTAAGTTATATTAATTAGAGAAGAAAAACCATGCGCAAAGGCAAGCGTATATACCTAAGGCCCTTACCTAGGATAAAGACACTCCTATAATAGATATATAATTAACGTATCTAGAATAGGCCTAAAAGGACACGGAAAGTTACTAGGATTTTAGCGTAAGGTAAAGCTAGGTAATAAGGCTAGTAGTAAGTAAGCTAAGTAAGTTAACTAGGCTATATGTAATATGCGTTATAAGGAGGGTAAATGCTTATAGTATAGTTTAGGAAAGCATTTTATTTCTAACTACCCTTTACTTCTACTAAGATATTAGTAAGGAAAACTAGCTATTAATATATATAATATAAAGGAAGAGGAAGATAACTCTAAAGAAGAGAAGGAGATAGATATATTAGAAAAGAAAAACCCTAGCATTAAGTTATTTAACTAGGGTAGTAAGAAGGATAGATAAAGGGGTATTATAGTAAATAGTTATTACTAATAAGGACTTTAAATAGATCTAGTCTAATATAAATTCTATACCTTTTCTAGTTCCTATATTAATTAATAAGACTACCTTTATAAATACTCTTATTAATATAGGCTATAACTACTATACTACTATAAGCGAATGCCTTATCTAGAAACTCTAGTTAGAATACCTCTCTCTCTTAAAGAAGAGATTAGTTTACACTATAGTTAGTGTAAAATAAGGGGAAAAGAGAGTTATAAGAAGAGGTTATATATTATATATATTATCTGTTTTTAAGTGAATCTAGATAGATAGGAAACACCTATAGTTACCTATATAATCCCTAGGTTAATAAGGTAACTTATTTTAGGGATGCTATAGATAGAATAGAATAAGATTAACTTAGATATAGCGCGCTATTAACTTTACATAGGATTAGCTAATAACCTATAAATTTAGGCATTAACTAATAGGAAGGTTAAGCAACTAATAATATTTATCTTAGGCTTTACCTTCGCGGGAATTATAAGGTATGCAAAGAAGCAGAAAGAATATATCTAACTATACGCTACTAGCCTATAGGGAATTATATTAATTCTATAGATAGACGCTACACCTAAGGTTATAGAATAGGACCTATTATCCTTATTACTAAGCACACTATAGGACTTTATAGACCTCTTCCTAGAGAGTAAGGTAAATGCCTTACCACTATACTAAGGATAATTAAACCACTATATATATTATTTACGCTAGCTAGCTCTATGTAGGGCTAGTACTAGTACTCCTGCTGCTTTATTAAAAGGAAAACCCTTAAATAGGAAGAAAAACCCTTATATCTATGTTTAGGCTAACGCTAACCCTACGCTAGGTCTGCGTCGCGTTATCTATGGCCTATTATAGGTGTTTATTACTAGCTTACGCTAGCCTTATCCTAATAAGAAGAAAAGAAAAGAAAAAAAGGAAAAACCTAGGTTCCTAGCCCTACCTAGCTCTATCCTAGGTTTACTCTAGCATTACTCTAGGCCTCTTATACTATCTTATAGTATGCTAGATTTAGTTTTATAGTAGTAATTTACTTCTCTTTTACTTTTTAGCTAACTCTTCTATAGCCTTACTTTTTAGCCTTCTCTAGCCTAGGTTTAGCTTATTAGTCTAGGAAGTTAGAGTACCTAATATTATTTATCTTCTATAGTAAGGGTATAGGTTTAGTTTAATTCCTAGCTATTTCTAGGCCTAGGTCTCTTAGGCATTAACTAACTAGATTCTTATCTTATATTCTTCTTTCTTTATTAATATCTATAATTTAGCCCCCTTATATAAGTATAAGAAGGGTTCCTCTCCCCTAGAGGGTCTTCCTTTTTCCTCCTTTTTATTAAACTTCTTATAGGTTCTTTTCTTCCTTAGAGCTACCTAAGGCGCTCCTAGGCTAGTGTTAGCCTAAATGCTAATATTACTATAAATCTATTAAGTTATTTAATAAAATAGCACTAGTAGCTATAAGTATTCCTATATCCTATGCTATTCTAGCTCTAATCTGCCTAGGAAACTCCTAAGAATAAGCGCTACCCTTAGAAGTTATTAACTAAGAAGTAACTTAAGTAAGCTATAGCTAAAGATCTTAAGGTAAGACCCTTACTACCCTTATACTAAGTCTGCTCTAAGTCTAATCTATAATAATTAGGGGATCCCTATAGGATTTAATATATTTCCTATAAGTCTTAGTCTATAGACTATCCTAGGTATTAATGCTATAATATTACTAGTAAGTTAGCTTTATTCTAGTTTAGGATAAGGCTAACTGTTTTACATAGGGCTTACTACTAATGCCTATTTTAATTATTAGGTTTAAAACTATAGTTATTTAAAGGTAGGTAGCTAGCATCCCTTACCTAGGCCTAGTCTAGTGCTAACCTACTCCTAGCCTAATTTAACTAGGTAGTGGAATAAGCACTAGTAGTTAGTTAAGGTCTAGGCAAATATTATTACTAGGGGTAGTGTAAGTGCTTCTCTATTAGTCCTCTGCTAGTTCTATCCTAGGTCTAATTACTCTATAGGTCCTAGATAATTATTAAGATTATATAAAGAAGCTCTATGCTAGTAATTAGAGTAAGAAAAGAGAAGTGCCTTTATAGTAGGCCTAGGCTAGGCTAGTGCTAGAGGGAATTAATATAATAAGCTAATATTTTAATTACAGCGCCTAGATGCCTACGTAGCGGAGATAAACTATCTCCTAGCTATAGCCCTGCTCGCTAAGGGGTAGGCTAAGGTAATAGAGGGGTAATTCTAATCCTAGAGAAGGAGTAATTAGTTAGGTAAATATAGCTTAGTAAAGGGTAGTGGTAGACTAGAGGGGTTTATAATACCTAGCGTTATATATTTAAAATTAATCTAATAATAGTTCTAGAATTATAATTCTTTAGCTAGCCTACCACTAGCTCTAAACTATATAATCTTATATCTCTCCCTAGTTATCTATTATATTTATATCCTAGTTATTAGTCCTAGCGCTAGAATTAACCTAGTTCTAGCTCCTCCTCTTTACTGTATATATTAGCTACTAGTTCTTATGCTAATAAGTAGTATTAGAGTTATTTTATACTAAGGAACTATTTAGCTATTGCTCTTACCTTTAGGGGTAGTTTAGGGCTAGCCTTACCTCCTATATATCTCTAGGCTAGCGCGTTTAAGGGCATTAGTAATTATATTTAGGGCAGTTTACTATAATATAATATTAGTCCTTAACTACTTTACTATAGCTATATAGCGGTAAGTTTACCCTAGGAATACCTCTTTAGAAAAGGAACTTATTAAGACTAATCTTTCCTATATATAGTTAGACTATAGTTAAGGAGATATGCTTTTCTAGGCCTATATAAAATCTTTAGATTTCCTTTAGGTTATAAGTTAGTAGTTAATCCTTAGTTAGCTCTCTTATAAGTCTATACTATCCTAGGCATTCCTTACTATGCTATTTATCCTAGCATTATCTCTATTCCTTATATAGTTCTACTACTAGTTTATTACTCCTAGGGAGGGTCTTTATCTATAATATAATACTAACTATACTAAGTTAGTAGTGGTTTAGATTATTATAGCTATTCTGCTCTCTATAATTCTCTCTTTAAACTTCTATTTTATCTTATTTAGGTATAGATCTAGGGAGGGGATATAAGTCTTAACCTTTAGTTAGGTAATAGGTATAGCCTTAAACACACTAGCTATAATTTAAAGATAGGCTAATTAGTCTATTATAAAGCTTTTAACTACTTCTCTTAGCTTTCTACCCTTCTTAGTTAAGGTATAGTAAGTACTTACCCTATAGGTAAGGATAGGCTAGACTACCTATATATATAGGAGTTAGGTATCTCTAAAGCTATAACCCTAGGCTAATGCTACTAGTAAAGAGAGTATAAGCTATTGCTAGGCTAGTTTGCCTTTTAGGATATTCTTATAAGCACTCTAATTAAGTTTCCTATTAACCTAGACTCTAAGGAACCTATATAACTCTATAGGCACTATCTCCTTTACACTAAGTTAAACCCTAGCCTATAGGGGTTAGTATGCTTTACTAAAGTATATAAGTTTAGTCTTTACTAGGTTAAACTTTACTTTTACTTCTTTTACCTATTTTTATATACTTTTATATAGCTTTAAGCCTTTTCTAGGTTTATATAGTGTTTTTCTAAACACTACTATATTTATATTATTTACAAATCCTATTACCACTATGCCTAGGATAGCTTAGAGGTATATATAAAGCTTAGCTAAGTAGAGTAGAAAAGGATTAGTAAGAGGGAGAGCCTTATAGGGTGCTTACCTTTATCTAAAAGGGTCTTAAGAGTTTACTATTAAAGCTAAGCTAGCTTATTCTATCTATAAGGAAGCTATATATTATAGCTATTAGCTAGCGTGGTATACCTATTTAGATTAAAACATAGATTAGATATAGGTAGCTAACTCTATTAAATACGGATAAGATATCTATTTACGCTAATAAGGTAATACTGCCTCTGCCCTAAGCCTCTCTTATGTATTCTATAAGGACTTTAATTATAGTTTCTATTAATTTATTTGCCCTATTTCCTATTTATAGCTTAGGAGGAGGCCCTTAGCCTTAGTAAAGGCTATAAGCTATCTTATAATTACTGCTTCTATAATCTTTCTTACTATATTTAGTAGTAAGATAGGTCTCTATATATTAGCCCTTCTTATTTCCTTAGTGGTTTTTCCTAGCTTCTTAATTATTATTACTTATATAGTTTAGAACTATACTAGGAAATATCTTACTTTAAGGATAGTGTTTAGTAAGTATACTATAGCTTCTTTAGCTAGTTTATTATAGGCCTTAATAAGGCTTACTAGGAGTTTATTATCTCCTAGGGCTTTCTAGCTAGCTATATCTAATAGGATATTTCTAATATCTCTTACTCTAAACTATTCTTTATCTAAAACTAGTACATTATTAAGCTCTAAGAAGGAGAGGTTTAGGATATAGGAGAGGTTTACTATAGGCTTAGGGAAGAACCTTTATATAAGTATGCTTGCCTTATCCTTATAGGTAGTGGCTAGGTTAGGGTTATTATTAGTTCTTTCTAGGTCTAGGAGTTTAGGGAGCTCTAGAGAGGCCTAGCTTTAGAGCTAGGCCTATCTCTTTAGTCTCTAAACTTTACTATCCTTTTCCTATATATTAGCTTTTTATAAGGCTTCTCTTTATGTATTCCTTTTTCTTCCCTAACTATTTATTCCTAGTTATTATCTGCCTTAGAGAAGGCTTGCTAGTTTACTTTAGTCTTCTAGTGCCTTTATTATCTCTTAGCTTATCTAGCTTTAGTAACTACCTTTTTATTCTCCTTAACTACTATACCTTTAGGCTAGGGAGTCCTTAGCGCTTTTATAGGGCTACTAGCTTTACTATTTATTAGAGGTTTATAATAAGCTATATTATATATATATTAATTCCTTTCTTATCTTTTAGGTCTAGTGTGTTTTCTACTTAAAGTTATATTATTACTTTTACCTTTGCCTATAGTCTATTTATTATAGTCTAGGTATATTTAAGGGTAGGTAGGGTGCCTTCTTACTCCTTAGTAAAGATACTAATTAGCTATAGAATATAGTTAGAGCCTATAAGGTCTTCTACGCTATTATAATAGACTTAGATATCTAGGGTTACCTATGCTAGATCTATAGTGCTATCTTTATCTTCTCTATGTTATCTTATAGGTTTCCCTTAGGGCATTACTAAACTAAGCCTTTACTAGCTTATAAGGTCTAGTAGTTTCTTTGCTCCTCTAGTTATTCTATCTAAGCTATCCTAGAGAGGGTGTTTTTAGTTAAAGTCTTTTATAAAAACGCTTTAGCTATAGGGCTTTTTTATATTAAAAGTGTAAATAAGTATATTCTAGTTATCTATATATCCTTCTAAGTAAAGGGAGTAGATATTTATGCCTTTTATCTCTACTAGTAACTAATTAGGTTCTCCCTAGGCTATCTATAACCCTATATTATACTTCTTATTTATATATACTACGTTTTATCCCTTATAGTATACTAGTTAGAATTAGGCAAGGCCTAGTGCTAGGGGCTATAGGTGCCTTATGTATTCCTACTCTTAGATTACTATTATATCTATATTAGTTTAGTGTTAGAGCGCTATATATATTAGGCTATTCTTTTTATTTACGTTCTAAAAGAGAACTTATAATATTATTATATTAATTAGGAGGTAGTAGGTCTTTACTATCTTACGCTAGCTCTATTCTAGCCCTGTTTTAAGATATATATTATATAATACTCCTTACCCTAGGCTATTTAGCACTTCTCTCTATATTTATAAGGTATTCCCTTTTCCTACCTACTATAATAATAAGTACTATAGCTATGCTAGTTCCCTTATAAGGTAGCGTTAGGCTTCTATCTAGGAGTTACTAGTAAATTGTAATAATTACTCTAGGTAGCTTACTTTTACTATATTTTACTTCTCTTTTAGAATAGGGTAGTCCCTTAACTATGCTAGGTATAAGCTAGAATATAAGATATAGTTTTCCTTTAGTTATTTACTAATTATTAGGTATAATATTTCTCCTTCCTTATATTAGCTAGCTTTACACTTACTATACCTTAGGGCTGCCTTATAAAACTTTATAATATAGCTAGTTTAGAAGTAATTATAGTATTATTAGGGTTATAGGGTCTTATTATATAGTTTAGTCTAGAATAGCTCTGCTTTAAAGACTATTCTATCTTAGTATATCTTATTAGTATCTTTTACTTTTACTAATCCTAGGATTAGGGTAGTGCGCTATGTGTTTTCTACTTAGGGGTGCCTTATAGTTACCTTAATTACATTTACTTTATTTGCTTTTCTAATCTTAGTTATAAGGCTCTTAATAGATATATACTTTATTAGGAATCCCTTAACTATAATGCTAAGTATATAGTAGTAAAGGGCTGCTTCTAGACTAAATGCTTTAGTAATCTATTTTTAGTCCTCTTTATATTAGGCTATGTTTCCTTTAAAGGTAATAATTATATCTTTACTAGGGAGTCTTCTAGCTACTATAGCTATAGTTTAGCTAGTAGCTTTGTTTACTATAGTTATTATATCTTTAGCGCCTTAGGATTAGAGTATTTCCTAAATTATATTACCTTTAATAAGTACTTCTTTATATTATCTACCTAGGACCTATAAGGGAGGGGTTTTATTATTTAGCCTTCTTAGTGCTAGTCTAGCTATAACACTTACCTAGGTTAGTGTATTAGTTCCTTTAGCTTCTTTCTTAATAGCCTCCTTAAGGGCTACTTTAAGGGCTTCTTTAGTAATATAGATATTATTATTATTATTACTACTATTATTATTTATAGCTTTTATTTTAGCGTAGGCATAGTTTACTACCTAGTAGGCTATAGCCTTTATAATACTCTAAACTTAGGAGACTTTATTGCTAGGGATAAGGCTAGTAATCTTATTATAGAATTTTATATTATCTAAGTGCTTAAATTATATCTAATCTATTATTAGGTTATCCTTATGTCTATAGGCATTAAATTGCCCTATTCCTACGTTTAGGTAGTGGTAGCTCTATGCTAGCCCCTTTCTCTAGCGTTAATTACTATTAGCATCTTACCCTTACACCTGCCTCTAGCTCTATCGCAATGCAATATTGTAGGAGAGGGTAAACAGAGGTGAGGAATTTGAATATTAATGTGGTTTGTATTTTAGAGGCGATTCCGGACCTTTAGATCGGTGCGGAAAAAGTATCAAAGGTTGATAATTAAACCACTATATTTAATTAAAGCGTAACCTAGACAGATTTAAACTAGAACTCCTATAGGCTTTATTATATAATATGCCCTAGTAATACTTCCTTAAAATCTAAAAGTAAGTAACTAACCTTATAGATAAGGGATAGATATAGGCTAGCTCTTCCTTAGCAATAGCCCTTATATTATTAGTAAAGAAACTAGAAGAAGGATAGCGGTTTTATATAAACTACTATGCTCTTAATAAGATTATAGAATAGGACTATTACCTATTACCTTTAGTAAAGGAAACACTATAATTATTATTAGAGGTAAAGTGGTTTATAAAGCTAGATATATAAGCAGCATTTCACTATATCTATATTACTAAGGGCAAGGAACACTAGACTACCTTCTAGACGCGTTTTAGATTATTTAAGTAGCTTATATGCCTATTTAGCCTAGTAAGCATACCTATTACCTTTTAGAGATATATTAATAGCACGCTTAGTAAAATCCTAGGGGACTATATAACTACTTATCTTAATAATATCCTTATCTACTTAGGAGGTTCTTAGAAAAACTATATATAGAAGGTTTAAGTAGTACTTATAAGGCTATAGTAAGTAAGGCTAAACTTAGATATAAAGAAATACATTTTTATAATAAAAGATGTTAAGTACCTAGGGTTTATTATTTATATAGGGAAAGAAATTTACCTAAATAGGGAAAAGATTATAGCTATCTAGAATTAGGAGACACTAAAGAGGGTTAGGGGGTATAAGGGTTTCTTAGGTTTACTAACTTTTATTAGGACTTTATATTATATTTCTTAATAATTATAAGCCCTTTAATTAAACTTATAAAGAAAGGCATTCTATTTTAGTAAATAGATAAATATAATATAGCCTTTAAAGCGCTAAAGATAGCCTTTATATTATATCCTATCCTAATATAATAGGATCCTAATAAGGATACTATAGTAAAAGCTAACTATTTAGGGATAGCTCTAGGGAATACCTCTTATAGTTTAATAATAAAGGCATCTTATACCTAGTTACTTATTATTCCGCTTAACTATAGCTAGCTTAATAGAACTATATATATATATTATTTACGCTAGATGGCAATTTATGCTTTACTAGTACCTCTGCGGTGATAAACGCTTTGTTATAGGAAAACCGTACTAGGTTACTAGTTATCTAGATAGATAACTAGTTAGTTGCCTAGTTGGGTGAAAAACCTACAACGATTTGTTACGCTACTTACATGGTTCCAACTCGTAGGTGTTTGATTCCTAAAATACCCTTTACAACGATTTCCTCCAACTATCCCCGTCTTCTTCAATCTAGTTCCCAAAATCCCTTCAATATGCAATATAGTTGCAAACCCTAGCTTAAAATTAGACCCTAGAGCTCTGGGTATCCTAGCTAATTTATATAGCGAAGTAGCTTGTTTAATTCGCTTGCAACATAAGGAAAAGTGGGGCCGCGGACCCACTTTTCCTTGTACTGCGATTGGTTCAATTTTTAGAGGTGTGACCAAGACCTCTAAAAACTGTGCCCCGTGTGGGATTCGAACCCACAACCTGCGACCCGGAACAGGTCTCCACAGCGTGTAACCACCACGCCACGGGGATTAATAGAACTATACTATATATAATAAGGAGCTATTAGTAATTATATTATGCCTAAAGGCTTAGTTAGTAAAGCTATATAGCGTTAGTAAGCTATTTATAATACTTATAGACTATAAGAACTTAGAATACTTTATAGCGCTAAGGGAGATATTAGAATAATAGGTAAGATAAGCAAAGATACTATTACTATTTAATTTTTACCTATAGTATAGACCTAGCCTATAGGTAGTAAGGCTAGATATATTATTAAGATAGTTCTAAGGGGAGGAGAATAAGGGGAGACTAGAGGAGCTAATTATATAATTAGTAATAACTCTAGGCCTATACTATTATAAAAAGACTAGACTTATCTCTAGTATAAACCCTATATTATTATTAGGGGTAGTAAGGCTAAGGATACTATAGTTAGGTTTAAAGGTCTTCTAATAGGGGTAATAATATTTATAGATATATATCTCTAATCTCTATAGGACTAGTCTTTAGTTTATAATACTATATATAGGATATAACTTCTAAACCTTTGATACTTTTTCCGCACCGACCTAAAGGTCCGGAATCGCCTCTAAAATATAAACCACATTAATATTCAAATTCCTTACCTCCGTTTACCCTCCTATAATATCGCATTACGATAGAGCTAGAGGCAGGTGTAAGGGTAAGATACTAATAGTAATTAACGCTAGAGAAAGGGGCTAGTATAGAGCTACTACTACCTAAACGTAGGAATAGGGCAATTTAACGCCTATAGACGCGAAGATAACCTAATAATGGATTAGATATAATTTAAATACCTAGATAATATAAAATTTTATAATAAGATCGCTAGCCTTATCCCTAGTAAGAAAGTCTCCTAAGTTTAAAGCATTATAAAGGCTATAGCCCGCTAGGTAGTAAACCGCGCCTACGCTAAAATAAGAGCTATAAATAATAATAGTAGTAATAATAATAATAATATCTATATTACTAAAGAAGCCCTTAAAGTAGCCCTTAAGGAGGCTATTAGGGAAGAAGCTAAAGGAACTAATACACTAACCTAGGCAAGCATTATAGCTAAACTAGCACTAAGAAGGCTAAATAATAAAACCCCTTATAGGTCCTAGGCAGATAATATAGAGAAGTACTTATTAAAGGCAATATAATCTAGGAAACGCTTTAATCCTAAGGCGCTAAAGATATAATAACTATAGTAAACAAAGCTACTAGCTAAACTATAGCCATAGTAGCTAGAAGACTCCTAGCGAAGACATAATTATTACCTTTAAAGCAAATATAGCCTAATATAAAGAGGACTAAAAATAGATTACTAAGGCATTTAGTCTAGAAGCAGCCCTTTATTACTGTGTACTTAGCGTTATAGTTAAGGGATTCCTAATAAAGCATATATCTATTAAGAACCTTATAACTAAGATTAGAAAAGCAAATAAAGTAAACGTAATTAAGGCAACCATAAGGCGCCCCTAAGCAGAAAACACATAGCGTACTACCTTAATCCTAGGACTAGCAGAAGTAGAAAACGCTAATAAGATATGCTAAGACAGAATAGTCTTTAAAGTAGAGCTATTCTAGACTAAACTATATAATAAGACCCTATAACCCTAATAATACTATAATTACTTCTAAACTAGCTATATTATAAAGTTCTATAAGGTAGCCCTAAGGTATAGTAGGTGTGGAGCTAGCTAACATAAGGAAGGAGAAATATTATGCCTAATAATTAGTAAATAACTAAAGGAAAACTATATCTTATGTTCTAGCCTACACTTAGCGTAGTTAAGGGACTACCCTATCCTAAAAGAGAAGTAAAATGTAGTAAAAGCAGGCTACCTAGAGTAACTATTGTAATTCACTAGTAACTCCCTAGATAGAAGCCTAACACTACCCTATAAGGGAACTAGCATAGCTATAGCACTTATTATTATAGTAGGTAGGAAAAGGGGATACCTAATAAATACAGAGAGAAGTGCTAAATAGCCTAGGGCAGGGAGCATTATATAATACATGTCTTAAAATAGGGCTAGAACAGAGCTAGCATAAGATAGTAAAGACCTACCACCTCCCTAACTAATATAGTAATATTATAAGTTCTCTTTTAGAACGTAAATAAGAAGGATAGCCTAATATATATAGCGCTCTAATACTAAACTAATATAGACATAATAGTAATCTAAGAGTAGGAATATATAAGGCACTTATAGCCCCTAGCACTAGGCCTTGCCTAATTCTAACTAGCACACTATAAGGGATAGAATATAGTATATGTAAATAAGAAGCATAATATAGGGTTATAAATAGCCTAGGGAGGACCTAACTAGTCACTAGTAGAGATAAAAGGTATAAATATCTACTCCCTTTACTTAGAAGGATACATAGATAACTAGAACATACCTATTGTCAAGGCTTTTGGCTTGGGAGTGAATAACAGAGTGAAGGTTAGATTGAAGTGTCGTAGCTATTGATCTGCTAGCTAGGGGTGGGTGCTTGAAAGGTTCAATCTCTAGCCCTTTCCCTTTGTTTGTAGGAAAGCCCCTTTAAATAGCCCGTAGCTCTCACGTAACTAGCCCGCAGCTAGCCCTCAGCTCCGTGCCCCGCTGGGTTCCACCCTCATCGATGCCGTCGCCACCCTCATGGATGCCGTCGCTGTTCTGCTCCTGACACCTATCCGCACTTTTAACGCGGAAGAGCCTTATAGCTAGAGCGTTTTTATAGGAGACTTTAACTAAAAACACCCCTCTAGGATAGCTTAGATAGAATAACTAGAGAAGTGAAGGAACTACTAAACCTTATAAGCTAGTAAAGGCTTAGTTTAGTAATACCCTAAGGGAACCTATAAGATAACACAGAGAAGATAGAGATAGCACTATAGATTTAGCATAGGTAACTCTAGATATCTAAGTCTACTATAATAGCGTAGAAGACCTTATAGGCTCTAACTATATTCCATAGCTAATTAGCATCTTTACTAAGGAGTAAGAAGGTGCCTTACCTACCCTTAAACACACCTAGACTATAATAAATAAACTATAGGTAAAGGTAAAAGCAGTAGTATAACTCTAAGCGGAAAACACACTAGACCTAAAAGACAAGGAAGGAATTAATATATACATAATATAGCTTATTATAAACCTCTAATAGATAGTAGAACTAGTAGCCCTATAGAAGCGCTAAGAACTCCTAGTCTAGAGGTATAGTGGTTAAGGAGAATAAAAGAGGCAGTTACTAAAGCTAAATAAGCTAAGAGATAATAAAGGCGCTAGAAGACTAAAGTAAACTAGTAAGCCTTCTCTAAGGTAAATAATAACTAGGAATAGATAGTTAGGGAAGAAAAAGGAATATATAAAGAGAAGCCCTATAAAAAGCTAATATATAGGAAAAGGATAGTAGAGTTTAGAGACTAGAGAGATAGGCCTAGCTCTAAAGCTAGGCCCCCTAGAGCTCCCTAGACTCCTAGACCTAGAAAGAACTAATAATAACCCTAACCTAGTTACTACCTATAAGGATAAGGTAAGTATACTTATATAAAGGTTCTTCCCTAAGCCTATAGCAAACCTCTCCTATATCCTAGACCTCTCCTTCCTAGAGCTTAATAATACGCTAGTCCTAGATAAAGAATGGTTTAGAGTAGGAGATATTAGAAATATCCTATTAGATATAGCTAGCTAGAAAGCCCTAGGAGATAATAAACTCCTAGCAGGCCTTATTAAGGCCTATAATAAACTAGCTAAAGAAGCTATAGTATACCTACTAAATACTATCCTTAAAGTAGGATATTTTCTAGTATAGTTCTAAACTATATAAGTAGTGGTAATTAGGAAGCTAGGAAAAACCACTAAGGAGATAAGAAGGGCTAATATATAGAGACCTATCTTACTACTAAATATAGTAGGAAAGATTATAGAAGTAGTGATTATAAGGTAGCTTATAGCCTTTACTAAGGCTAAGGGCCTCCTTCCTAAGCTATAAATAGGAAATAGGGCAAATAGATTAATAGAAACTATAATAAGAGTTCTTATAGAATACGTAAGAGAGACTTAGGGCAAAGGTAGCATTGCCTTACTAGCATAGATAAATATCTCTTCTGTATTTAATAGAGTTAGCTACCTATATCTAATTTATATTTTAATCTAAATAGGTATACCACGCTAGCTAATAGCTATAATACATAGCTTCCTCACGGATAGAATAAGCTAGCTTAGCTTTAATAGTAAACTCTTAAGACCCTTTTAGATAAAGGCAAGCACCCTATAAGGCTCTCCTCTTACTAATCCTCTTCCTACTCTACTTAGCAAAGCTATATATATGCCTCTAAGCTATCCTAGGCATAGTAGTAATAGGATTTATAAATAATATAAATATAGTAGCATTTAGAAAAAATATTATATAAACCTAGAAAAGGCTTAAAGCTACGTAAAAAGTGTATAAAAAGTAGGTAAAAGAAGTAAGAGTAAAGTTTAACCTAGTAAAAACTAAACTTATATACTTTAGCAAAGCATACTAACCCCTATAGGCTAGGGTTTAACTTAGTGTAAAGAAGATAGTACCTATAGAGTTATATAGGTTCCTTAGAGTCTAGGTTAATAGAAAACTTAATTAAAGTGCCTATAAGAATATCCTAAAAGGCAAACTAGCCTAGTAGTAGCTTACACTCTCTTCGCTAGTAGCATTAGCCTAGGGTTATAGCTTTAAAGACACCTAACTCCTATATATATAGGTAGTCTAGCCTATTCTTACCTATAGGGTAAGCGCTTACTATACCCTAACTAAGAAGGGTAGAAAGCTAAGAGGAGTAGTTAAAAGCTTTATAATAGACTAATTAGCCTACCTCTAAATTATAGCTAGTTTATTTAAGGCTATACCTATTGCCTAACTAAAGGTTAAGACCTATATCCTCCCTAGATCTATACCTAAATAAGATAAAATAGAAGTTTAAAAGAGAATTATAAAGAGCGGAATAGCTATAATAATCTAAACCACTGCTAACTTAGTATAGTTAGTATTACATTGCAAATAGAGACCCCTCCCTAGGAGTAATAAACTAGTAGTAGAACTATATAAGGAATAGAGATAATACTAGGATAAATAGCATAGTAAGGAATGCCTAGGATAGCATAGACTTATAAGAGAACTAACTAAGGATTAACTACTAACTTATAACCTAAAGGAAATCTAAAGATTTTACATAGGCCTAGAAAAGCATATCTCCTTAACCATAGTCTAACTATACACTAGGAAGATTAGTCTTAATAAGTTCCTCTTTAGAGAGGCATTCCTAGGGTAAACTCACTGCTATATAGCTATAGTAAAGCAGTTAAGGACTAATATTATATTATAGTAAACTGCCCTAAATATAACTACTAATGCCCCTAAACGCGCTAGCCTAAAGATATATAGGAGGTAAGGCTAGCCCTAAACTATTCCCTAAAGGCAAGAGTAATAGCTAAATAGTTCCTTAGTATAAAATAACTCTAATACTACTTATTAGCATAAGAACTAGTAGCTAATATACATAGTAAAGAGAAGGAGCTAGAGCTAGGGCGCTTCTAGCGCTAGGACTAATAACTAAGATATAGATATAGTAGATAACTAGGGAGAGATATAAGATTATATAGTTTAAAGCTAGTAGTAAGCTAGCTAAAGAATTACATTTCTAGAACTATTATTAGATTAATTTTAAATATATAACGCTAGGTATTATAAGCCCTACTAGTCTGCCTCTGCCCCTTTACTAAGCTATACTTACCTAACTAATTACTTCTTCTCTAGGACTAAAATCACTCCCTTTATTACCTTAGCCTGCCCCTTAGCAGGCAGGGCTATAGCTAGGAGATAGTTTGTCTCTGTAGCGTAAGCGTCTAGGCGCTATAGCTAAAAGATAACCTTATTATATTGCTCCCTACTAGCGCTAGACTAGCCTAGGCCCGCAGCTAAGGCGCTATGCTTCTTCTTACTTTAATTGCTAGCATAGAGCTTCTTTACGTAATCCTAATAGTTATCTAGGACCTATAGAACCATTAGACCCGGACTAGACTTGACATCGAACCGGAACAGCAGTACTCACACTACCCCGGCGACTATGGCCGCCTGAACTAGCCACTTATCGCTCATTTTCAGAGTTTTCCTAGGCGGATTAGAGCCGGACAAGCACAGAACGCAAGAGTACTCACAGCAGCTAGCGCTATCTTATTAGATAACCTAATAGATCTGTAGTAATGTTAGCAATTAGGCTAATACTAGCCTAGGAGCGCCTTAGGTAGCTCTAAGGAAGAAAAGAACCTATAGGAAGTTTAATAAAAAAGAGAAAAGAAGGAAGACCCTCTAGGGGAGGAACCTTTCTTATACTTATATAGGGGGCTAAATTATAGATATTAACAAAGAAAGAAGAATATAAGATAAGAATCTAGTTAGTTAATACCTAAGAGACCTAGGCCTAGAAACGGCTAGGAATTAAACTAAACCTACACCCTTACCATAGAAAACAAATAATATTAGGTGCTCTAACTTCCTAGACTAATAAGCTAGACCTAGGCTAGAGAAGGCTAAAAAGTAAGGCTATAGAAGAGCTAGCTAAAAAGTGAAAGAGAAGTGAATCACTACCATAAAACTAAATCTAGCATGCTATAAGATAGTATAATAAGCCTAGAGCAGTGCTAGAGTAGACCTAGGATAGAGCTAGGCAGGGCTTAGAACCTAGGATTTTCCTTTTTCCTTTTTCTTTCTTTTCTTATTAGGATAAGGCTAGCGTAAGCTAGTAATAAACACCTATAATAGGCCACACATAACGCGACGCAGGCCTAGTGCAGGGTTAGCGTTAGCCTAAACATAGATGTAAGGGGTTTTTCTTCCCATTCAAGGGTTTTCCCTTTTAACAAAGCAGCAGGAGTACTAGTACTAGCCCTACATAGAGCTAGCTAGCGTAAATAATATATATATATATATAGGATATAGCTTAAGGTAGTTAGGAAGGGGCTTAGAAGTTTCTAGAAGCTATAAACATAAGGGAGTAAATAGCAAACTATTAGATTAGCACTAAAGGTATGCTCTAATTCTAGGGCTAAACTTAGATCCTAAATTAAGAACCCCTTACTATAACCTTAATATAATAGGTTTATAATTTACCCTTACTAGGCTATCCTAGCTATAATATAACTTTTAAGACGCTTTAGAGGGACTTCTATTAGGATAGTATATTATAAGGGATTACCTAGTTTATAAGGAACTATTACTACTATAAGGGTAGAAAAGCTACTAGCTAAGATAAGGCTTATTAAAACTAATCCCTTTACTAGATTATTACTAGTTATAAATCTCTATTAACTTTATAATAGACCTACTAGCCTAATACCTAGATAACCTATGGTTTCTTATAGTTATTATAAATAGACTCTTTAAGTATATCTAGCTAAAAGCTATAATATTAATAGGGGCTAAAGTATATATAAAATGGTTTAAGTAGTACTAGTAGTGGTTTTATAGCTTTCCTATATAAATTATTATAGACTATAGTTTAGACTAGTTAAGTAACTTTTAGACTATACTTTATAATAAAGTAGGTATATAGTAGTTACTATTAATAGCTTATTATCTATAAATAGATAGTAGTATAAAAAGAGTAAATTAAGAAGTTTAGGCTATCCTAAGGGTAATGCTATTATTTTTATAATTTAAATAGCTAGAATATCTCCTTACTTATTAACTTACTTTAAATAATAAGGACTTATTAGTAATAGGGATTAGCATAAATATAGCCCTATATAGTTATAACCTAGTAATAATCTAGGAACCACTAGATAAGGAGGTGTCTTATACCTTATTAAAGGGAAGGGCTTAGGTATTCTTATAATATCTTAAGAAAGGCTTAGACTTAATATAGGCTACTATAGTGTTTATTTAGTAATAGTAATAGGAGGAAATAAATAGTAGCTAGCGTTTAGTAAAGCGCTTTTAGGTTAGTAATTATATATAGTTAAACCTATAAAATTTTAAGATAAATAGGCTATATAAGAAATTAGATTAGGTTATAGCTAAATATAAGGTGCTAGAGGTCCTTATACCTTTAACTATTAAGTTAAATATACTATAAGGACTTTACCCTATTTTCTATATAGATTTAGTATAATAGGTAGCTTCTAATCTATTACCTAGTTAAATACTAGCGGATAAATAACCCTTACTAGAACTAATAATAACTAATACTAACCCTAATCTCTTAGAGTATTAGGTTAAAGAGATACTAGTAGCTAAGAATATAAGAGAATAAGGATTAAACTAGAATATACTAGTTAAATAGAGAGAATATATATAGCTAACTTAGGAACTACTAGAAAATATATAAGATATAAAGGCACTAGATAGATTTAAGGTATAATAAGGTAATATAATAATATATAATAGGCCTAAAAGAGTATATTTTTATTTAATTACTAAAGAATAAGTAAATCTAGTCTTCTTTACTCTATATATATATTAGCGCTAGTATTTTACTATATTAGAAAGTAATTAGTTCTTAGGGGTAAGAGAAGGAGAAGGAGCTAGGTTATTCTAGTTTAGTTTAAGGAAGGGATAGTAATAAGTAATTAATTAGTAAGTAAGGGCCTTATTAAATATACGCTACTTAGTAGTAATATTCTCCTAAATAAAGGTAATATAGGTAAGATTATTATTTATTATAAATATACTATAAAAGAATTCTATTATTATATTACTACTATATTAGGTAAGAGTTATTTACTAGGCTAGGGTAAGTGCTTATAATTTAGTAATACCTTAGGTATATACTACCTTAGTAAGGGATAATAAGAGAGGTATTACTATAGAGGGATTAATATAAGTAGTAGCTAAAATAGTATTAAAATATTTTTAATAGTAAATAAAAGTTTTTATTAGAATAGTATAGTATTTCTTTTTAAAGATAGTGTGCCTTATAGCTAGTATTTTAATAGCTTTTCTAGTAGCTAAAAGGTTTATAAGGTACTTATATATATATCTTAATTTTAGGTTACCTAAGTATAAGTATAGCTCCTAGCTATATAATTAATAAGTATACTAATAGGGAAGATAGGCCTAGTAAGACCCTAGGGCATACTCCTATATCCCCTTATTATAAAGGTTATTTATATATTAGATATATAAGACCTCTTACTCCTTACTATTAGAGTTATTAGAGTTATTAGAGTTACTCTCTAAGATATAACTACTAAGGTAATTTAGCTTTTAAGGGAGAGAGAAGGTAGTAGTAAGGGAGAGGGAGCACTACTAAAGGTAGTAGTAGTAATAGTACTAAGAGTAATAATAGTAAATATAATAATAAGTAGGCTAGATATAAAAAGGGTTTTAATAGGATATTTAAAGGGAGGTAAGTAATAGATAACTAATAAGATAATAGAAATAAAGGTATATAAAGGGAAAGGAAAGGGAAAAAGTAAGGGATATATAGGATTATTTATATCTAGATATAGCTATAAGATAGCTCTAATTATACACTTACTTTAGATATAGATAAATAGGGGATTATAAATAGTTAGTAATAGGAGGTTAAAAAGACTAGTAATAGCTAAGGGAAAAGGAGGAATTTAATAGGTAAAAGGTAATATATAAAAATAAAGTAATAATAACTAAGTAAGTAAAGCTTAATATTAGCTAGTAGTAAGTAAGAAAATAGAGTAAGCTAGTATTATAAGGGGCTAGAGTTAAGTAAGGCTAGTTATTTTAAAGGCTAAGGGTAGGGTAGCCTATAAGGAAAAAATTTTAGCCTACTAGGCTATATATAAGCCTTATACTAGGACTTATACTAATATGCTATATTAATTATATATATATACTACTTACTTAAAACTTTCTAATAATAAGGGTAAAGGGAAAAGGAGGCCTAAGTAAGGGAGTATATTATAGACTTAAGCTTAGGAGCTTAGGTTATATCTTAGGTTTAGAAAGGGCGTGTAAAGGTTCTAGAAAGGGCGCGTAAAGGACGCGGACTATAGGCGGATAGGTTAGGGCTTTACCTAGGCCTATATAACCCACACACACACACTAGTATAAAGCCAGTTCCTATGCGACACCTAGCTTAGTCTAATCCTTCCTCTCTAAGGATAATAATATCTCTTAGAACGCTTACGTGCAGTTGCCCTAAGGCCAGTTCATAACATAAATAAAGAATAAAGTAAATACCTTCCTAGCCCTTATTTAATATAATTAAGTTTAGTAAGGGCTATCTCTTATTAATAGGGGTTAGTAAATATAGATTCTAAGTAATCTAGAAAGGAGGTAGGTTTATAATTATATTTATAGCCTATTTTAAAGAATACTATAATATAGGGTTAGACCTTAGGCCCTAAGTTCTAGTATATAAATATCTACTAGTCCTTATTAGCACTAATAAAGTCCTTATCTAACACTAGTTTATATTCTATAAGGAGCTTCTAGGAAGTAAACATAGCCTTATTACTATTATAAGGGTTACTTATTAGGATTAGTTTCTATCTAATCTAGGGTATAACTAGCGGTAGGATAGGTAAGACTAGGAGAGAAATCTATTTAGGTTAAGCCCCTTAGGGCTACTTTATTTTAACCTATTTATATAGTATTATAATTTCCTCTTATTATTATTTAATTATAAGTTAAAGTAATTTAAGTTAAGCTAAGAGGGCCTCTATAGGTAAAGTAGTGTCTATTAGAGGTATTATGCTTCCCTAAGAGTGTTAGTCTTTAGGGCGTAGCGAATCTATTATATCTATAGTATCTATTGCGTCTATAATATTTAATGCACTTATTACGTTTTTAGTAGCCTTCTTTAAGGCTAAAGAAAGTTTCTTAAATATTATAAACTAGCCCTAAGATATAGCTATAGGCTATTATAATAATATTAAGAAACTTAAAGGAAGGAAGGAAAAGGAGGATATTGCGGATCCTATACGAGCCCCTTATATCCCCTAGTTAGCTTATGTCAGCCCCTTCCCCACTCCCCACTCGCATGTTAACACTAAGGCTTAGGCAAAGCCCAAGCCCTTACAAGAGGTCTTAATAGGCAAAATTTACCACTACTAATAATAATAGTAGCAAAAGAAGTCTCTAGAATCTAGCTAGCTAGGGTAGGCTATAGGTAGGTTAGGTATAAGAAGAACCCCTGTTAAATACCTGCCCTGCTGTGAATAATTATGCCTAAAGATCTGTAAGAACAGATATATAATTGACTATTCCATCTAAGAAAATCTATCAAAGGGAAAAGGAAACTCTATATACATATCTAGAGCTTCTTAACAAAAAGGGTCTTATCAAGGCTTTAAGCTTAGGGGTGAATGACAGAGTAAAGGTTAGATTAAAGAGTCATAGCTATTGAACTGCTAGTTAGGGGTAGGTGCTTAAAAGGTTCAATCTCTGGCCTTTCCCCTTGTAAGTGAGGAAACCTCTCTTAAATACACTACAACCCCTAAATTATTTTACAAATATACATGACAGGGGGTAGTAAGCTAATTAGGCATTAAATAGGGGTAAGGCAAAGAGAGGCTAGGTACCTTAAACTATAAGTAATTTACTAGGAAAAGAATATACCGTTATACCCTTATATATTTCCCTTATAACGTGCTAATAGTATACTTTACCTTAGGCGAAACGTAACTATAGGTAGCTATTATTAGGCAACCTGCTAGCTGCCTTACGTAGGGCAAGTAGATTTGTAAAATAATTCAGGGGTTGTAGTGTACCTCACAGTCCACACGTAACTAGCTCGCAGCTAGGTCACGGCTCTTTGTCAGGAGCGGAATGGCGATAGCATCAATGAGGGTAGCGCCCAGCGGGGCATGGAGCTGCGGGCTAGCTGCGGGCTAGTTACGTGAGAGCTATAGGATATTTAAAGGAGCTTTCCTACTAATAAGGGAAAAGGCTAGAGATTAAACCTTTAAGCACTTACCCCTAACTAGCAGTTTAATAGCTATGACACTTCAATCTAACCTTCACTCTGTTATTCACCCCTAAGCTAAAAGCCTTGACATCTTTGCCCCGCTAGGCGCTATAGACATCGATGCTATCGCCATTCCGCTCCTAACAGGTCTTTGGGATAACCGAAATAAAGTGAGATATCTAACTAGGTGGGGATAGTGGAGCCTGCTGAAGTCCCCTACGCATTATCAGAGTATTGCACTACAATTCAATTTGTAATTTTTTTCTTAACAAATAATCTATATCTAAAATTAGAAAATACATAAAGAAATAAGACTTTAATTTTTAGATAGATGATAAAAAAACTACAGTGTAGTAATATATAAAAGCGGGTCTAAAAGTGGGTTGTTAAACTGTAAATTAGAAAAACTACATTTCACTACATTTTAGCTGTTAGGAGCGAAATGGCGATAGCATTAATGAGAGTGGCGCCCAGCGGCGCACGGAGCTGCGGGCTAGCTACGGGCTAGTCACGTGAGAGCTACGGGCTATTTAAAGGGGCTTTCCATAAATAAGGGAAAAGGCTAGAGATTAAACCTTTAAGCACCTACCCCTAACTAGCAGTTTAATAGCTATAACACTTCAATCTAACCCTCACTCTGTTATTCACCCCAAGCTAAAAGCCTTGATATTAGCACTAAAAAAACACTATAAATATAGTGTTTCTAATTTATAGACGAATGACCCACTTTTAGACCTACCTATATATATAGTATTTTTCTTAGGATTTATCTCTATAGAATTACGTACTTTATAGGATAAGATGTTTAATAATAAGCTAAATATAAAATTCAATATAAAAACTACAAAACTGTTAGAACAAGCATGATATTAATCGCGGCACGCAGCCGCAATTACCTAGCAAAACGTCAGGCCGCGGGGGCACGCGCGCGCAGCGCAAGGGGCCTTACTTATAGCCTATAAGCCTGCCCTCTAATAGGGCAAGGACCTATAAGTTAGGTAACCCATAAACGCTCTGCGTTTGTGGCCACTTTTCACGATCTAAAAAGCCTCTCTTTTCCTCTCTTCTATACACATAGTTACCACGCCTAGAATAGAAGAATCATACCTATTCCCTAGGCCATCTAATTGATCCTGACGTCAGGAACCCTGTGATTCCAACAAAACACACTACACTAACTACAAACAATACTCTGCGCATTATGCAGCGTCAAGAAGTTGGATCGTGCAGGTCTCGCCAGGAATAGGCTTTAAACTCAATGTGTTCGCTGCATTTGCTTCGAGCCTGTAATTGTCCAAGTAGTGGTCGACCAAGCCCACGAGGTTAACCAGAATTGCTTTACCGCAAGTGTTCACAATTTTAATGCCTTCACAAAGAAAGTGGTCTCTTAAACCCGTAGCTCCTAAGACGGTTTTTTCACGGCCATTGTGAATGAGATAGTGGCAGCTCCCAATATAATCGACTCTGGTGTTGCGACGTCGCGGGGAATTTTGAATTCCTTTACTTCATTGCGTTTGTCAATGGAATTGTCCAATGCTGCTTTTGCTTGTCTAAGAAGAAGTAAGATTAGGATTTTAGATATGCATTTTGCTCGTTCACGTACCTTCCAAGCGTAAAGGCATCTTCCCCGTGTGTGTCTTGCGCTGCTAATTCCGATGAAACAATGTCGCTCCTCCCGTTGAGCGTAATAGGTCGAGTCGCCAGCGCCAGAGCGCTAGCAACGTAGCCAAGGGCAAGAAGAAATCTCATTTGTTCTCACTCTGAGTCCAATAAGGTTTATGAAGGGCTAGAATGAATAACAGACTTCGAGAGAGAAATATTCCACGCGACTTTGACATAGCGGCTATGTGAGGGCTTTTAAATACGCTCCAGACGCCGCGCGATTAAGTTGGCCTGATCCCAGCTTCACCGTATTACATTATATGAAGGTCTTCTTCTGAAACCAGTGGAAAGCTTCAAATCAACGTCGTGATACCAAAAATTTACTTGTGGCTAAATTGGATATTTTATTGGCAAGCTAAGAGCCACATAAAAGGAATAAATAGGTGCTACCGGTTAGCATCCATAGGCTAATCAGGTTTCAGATTTTGAAGGAAATGCGTTTTCTTCCCTTGAATACACCTTGTATGCACCTATTAGGTTGCTAGGCCCAACCAAAATCCATGTTTCTGCCAATCACCAATGAAGCGGCGGGTCGAAAGCTTTCGGCCCCGTCGAGATGCTGGAAAATTCTTCCAGGTCATCTCCGCGATTATCTAGGCCAACAACCAATACTCCTCCGTACAGGCATACAGTAAATCTCGGCTCTAGCAAAGTTCGTCTCGCATCCAGGGTGGAGCCTTTTGACTGGCAGAATAGCGTATGGCGGGCATGGTACACATATGCCTACATAACTGTGTTATATTTCTACGGAGAAGCAGTAGGAGTACTAGTACTAGCCCTACATAGAGCTAGCTAGCGTAAATAATATATATATATATTTCTACGGAAATGCATACTATATGCCTATATTATAGAACTGACTGGCCGATTAACCGATTGAATGGTGGACTGATTTACTGACTGACTTATTGGACGATTGAATGATTGACTGACTGACTGACCGATTGGACCGATTGGACTGATTGGACTGGTTGACTGATGGACTGTTTATAATAACTTAAAGCTATTATAAAGCGTTAAAGGCCTTATTATATAAGATAAATTCGCGTTTACAAAGAGGCTGATCTATAAATAGGGAATAGTTTAATATAAGAGTAAGGCTTCTAGTAATAATATAGCTATTATGGTAATAATACAAAGATTAATATAAAATTCGTTATGGTAGTGAGGTTATATACATACAAGCATTGCAGGCAGGCGTTGCAGGCTGCGGGCGCTGTAAACATGGCTAAAAGAGCTATGTATATAGCTTGAAAAAACCTCAGAGATACTTCCGCACGAAAAACGGGACCCCCTTAGTACTTTTCTTCTTTTCTTCTTCCAAATAATGAAGTTGGAAGGTACTTCCTGATTCAACTAGCGCCGGTGCGAAATTTGAAAACTCCGGTGCGATGTTTGCGTGCCCGAGACGAACTTTGCTGGAGCCGAGATTTACTGCAACCCCCTCCGTACTCCGTACAACATAATCAAGGTTTGCGCCAATTCAACCTTGTCCGGTACGTGCCTTCCCCATAACCGCTTATTACACTCATTATGCCACGTACGGAGTACTCGGTAATATATATACATCCGCTTAGGGCATCTTTTCTGCTATCCCTTATAACATGGGTAACTCAACTTGCTCTATCTCCTGTATCTATAGATGTATTTCGTATAACTAACCCAATCTAGAAGAAAGAAATAATACAAGCTTGAGATTGTAAGGCATGAATCTAATTCCGGCGTTTAAAGCCAGTCCATGCTTTGTGATGCAAGCAGGCTATCAATACTTTGTAACATTGGCCCTGGTAGCACTGAATCCTTCTTCGATTTCTGCCCAGCTGCCTTGAGCCTAAATGCCTTGAGCCTAAACGCCGTTGCGGCAAGCACTTTCGCATCTCTCCTTCTCTATTTGTGCAAAGGGGTGGCGGTCTACATGTAAAAGTAAGTACGGAATACTCCGTACATACAGGACAAAAAGGTCGGAATTAGCATTGGGTTTATGATCGAGGATGCAATAGGAGGACAATGTTCTTACAAGGCATTCTGCCGCAGTTTTCGTTTCGTTTTGTTTCATTGCCTACCGAGTAGTAGATACCAACTTTGCTGCACAGAAGCAGGTTTCGCTGATCCATATTCTGACCTTTGTTGTGGTGACAATATCTCTGGCATGCGCGTGGTTCAATGAAGCACTAGGATACTAGAATGGGAGAGTTCTACTTACATATCATGAACATGTCTGTCTCGGGGTGCTACATTCAAGACTGATGATTGACGCGCTTACATCCAGTAATTGAACATGACGCAAGAGTATGTGCCGCTCTTCCGGGCCATCTTAGAAATAAATGCACGCAGACTTGTCTTAGCTGTCATCTCATAAAATTCATAAGCTTTCCTTGTTAGACAGATCTGGTAATCCTATCATTATTAATCATAGTACGTATTGATGATTCTGCTGGCAGACTATCTGGCTACTCTTGCGCCTATAATTTGTATTAAGGAGTCATGTCCGTGAGCATGTCTAGAAATATTTGGGTGATGGATGATGTATCGATACCAATGTGATGTATGCGGAATGTGGAATATAGCGAGACTAGGCGTTTTGGGGCGAATAGGTTGAAACGGGTGTATTGTTGGTGAAAATGATGACGTTCCAGATGATGAATGCAAAATTGGAGCTTTTGTGAAAAGATATCAAAGTTGCAAATACCACCATTGGACCTGCCTTGATACAAAGGAATACAGTCGACATGGTCATCAAACCCGAAGCTATTCTCGCGCCGAAATATATTCTTCCACCAAAAGATCTTGAGACAGGAAAGCCTCCATCCAAACAAACCCCTTTCGTAATACATATTCAGATACCAGACTCCACAATTAATCCTCCTCACTAATTTCGCTCTCGTCGCCATCTGGCGTGTTAGCCATGTCTTCGAATGCCATCTCCATATCTTTTTCTAAATCGTCCTCCATGTCGTTCATCCCGTCCCCTTCATCGTCCTGTACTTCCGCAATGTTATCTTGCTTCATCGGCTCTGTTGGATGCGATGCATGATGATTGACAGGACTAGGGAGCTTGAAGTCCATGTCTGGCTCGTCATCGCTCTCGCCATCCGCATCATCAGCCTCCGACTCCCTTCGGTCCATAAAGTCATCGAACCGCCGAGGTGGTGGAAAGGCCGGCGAAAAGTCTGCCTGCTTCGCTGCGTCCCCCAGGGTATTCGATGAGTAGGCCACCGTCATCGTCCTCGTCCTCCTCTTCCTCGTCTTCGAAGGACTTGGCCTTGGCTTTGGGCTTCTCCTTTTGTGGTTCGGGGAATGAGAGCGCAACTTGTTTGGCTTGTTGTCGTTGTTGTTGTTGTTGTTGTTGTTGTTGTTGTTGTTGTTGCTGCTGCTGCTGCTGCTGCTTCTCCGTCTTGCGCTTTGGCTCTTTGGCTTGTGATTGTGATTTTGAAGTCGTTGACTTGGGCGTTTCTTTGGTAGCCGCTATCTTCTTTTCTATGACTTTTTGGGAGCGGACTGGCTGTCAAGATGGGGATATTGGCTCCGTAAGCGCTCTGGATCGGAGTTTCTGGGGAGTCTGGTCATGTTCATGTTGAATGTGGAGTCGATCTTGTCGAGAATGAACGCTTTGCGTTCGGGGTCGAAATGTAGGACATATTGATTGCTGTTGGTGTTTCTGGAACCAGAGTATGCGTAGTTTCCGTCGTCGTCAGTAAAGGTTAGGTCGTATGAGTCCGTCTTGCCAGGGAGGGAGGGCTTGAGGCGGGCGTTATTTGGGGCATCGCTCGATGATAAGGTTGGTTTGTGATTATCTAGCACTGCGTTAGCTATCGCGGACGGGAGGCAGGCCACGAGGCAGACAGGCAGGTGAGAGTGGGAGGGATGACATGATGCGTACATCGAATACCAGTAAAGATGCCGTCCGAAGTCCTCCCCAAGAGACCGTCGCCGAGAATGACGGGATACTTGCCCGCGAGGGTTGGGTCAATCAACCCAGCCATGGTAACGACTCGATGGAATGCAGTGTTGGAGGGGGTTTCGGTCGCCTGCTAAGCCGCACGCTTGAGGAATTCGAAGGGAATTTTGGCGGTAGCTGTTGTTCAACCTAAACACGATATTGGCCAGCCAAAGACGAGGGGCATCACCGATGCATATTATGAGTTTATGAGTGCGACAGACAGCCTTGATGCCAATGCGGGTGGAGTTAGTAATGATTGATTGGGAGGTGAGGTGCGCGAAGCGTGACGGGTCGGTGGTCAGTCGCACAGAGTTGAGTTGAGTCGGCGTGAAAGACCAGACGGGCCCGGTTAAGAGACTCGGCTGGGGCGGGCTGGTGGATGGCTCGAGTGCCCCTCCCCCACCTTCCACCCACTATGTAACTAACGAATGAATGTTATTGCAATGTCAAAGTCAAATTCATCCAACGTTTGGACAAAGCCACTTGCCGCATATCTGCGATTGTCGGAGGATTGCCATCTACTTTGAGCTCTGTGTTCTGAATCTCGAACCTGATTTTCAACCCGATGAATACATGTCTGTGATTGCACCGGAGTTTGGCACATTGAAAGGGGCGGGTCGTGATGCTCGAATCCGGCCAGTTCTTGTCAAACCGTGATCAACACCCAGCCAAGACCCCGATTATCGCAAACCGATTACGCCGATCGTGTTTCACCGCGCTGCAGCATCTCGATTATTGACTGGTTTGTGCTCCCATTTGAAGGAACATGTTTGTTGGAAATGACGTAGCAGTGATGTTCTAATCATGCCGCAGTAAAAGTACCCTCTCTTGAAAGCCCACAGTCGATTGAAAATTGATGCGTCAAGACAGTTGACGCGGAACACGCAGTACAGACTTGAATGAGGTAGTCCGGGAGAATTATAAGGGTTTGCGCTGCTAGAGGCGCAGGCAGGCAAAGCTGAGCCCTGTACAGCAAACTCGTAGCTACTCGTAGCTACCACGAGGGCTCGATGATGACGAATATCCCGCGACGGATAAAAATATATCGGTGCCCGCGACGCTGCTCTTGATAAGCCTCATTGGGTCACGGTTTTTTCATGCAGAAGACGTAGGGATTGCACAGGTTTGGTGATTATGGCGAGTTGCCATCGTCCGGGCTGGTATTGTGCCTGTAGGAGTGGCTATGATGTTGCAGTATTTGTAATTCTCTAACATTATGTCGCCACCAATTAATGGACTACGTGATCCATTGACGACGCCCCTTTGCTCGGCTCGTGAGCGTCTTAGCACGTCTATATCAATGACTGCCTTCCTTGGATGGTGGGAAATAAAATAAACCCCGGCTCGGTGCTTCGACTTACACGACTTAACATGTACAAGTGGATGGCTTTCAATGCCGAACAATAATGGGCATGAAGATCTGACATGCGGCTAGCAGACACTAGCCCCTTTTTGCTTTTTGTCCATGGCTTTGGTTTACTATTAAGCACCGGCGGTGAGGGTGATGTAACTGCAGACAGCTAGCTAGCTGCGCAAGGAGTACGTAAACCCTTGCGCAAGACCGCGAAAACGCAGGGTCTGATAGCTCTCCCTGCTTGCTCGCTGTCGCCCCAATCTAGTCCGTAGCCGCCTTACATGTACATTCCAAAGTTCCGATTTGCGGACCGGAGATCTGGGTTTTATGCCACTGCGTCGATCAGCCACAGACCATGACATCATCAGGTCGACTACCGGCTGGATTTGGAGTTGGCAACTTGGGCTGGAAGAACACTACGGCTGGATTGAAGAAGAAGAAAGAACATGGCTTTGCGTCAAGGAGAAACGGTGTCTGAAGAACCCCGAATTTCTGATGCTATGTTGCTAGTGTTGATTGTGGTGCAATAGCCTGCGGCACAGCTGAGAGGAGTGAGGAGATCTTCTGTTCCAGGCTAAAATGCCTTGTTTGCTTTTTCCACATTCTCCGAAAGGCGTTGATCGCGCTTGTCTCAACAACAGCAAGAGCGGAGGTCAACTCTCGTCAGCGAATCACCATTGGCAGAGAAGTTGGTCGATCCAATACTAATCGCCGGTGCCATCGCAGGAGTGTATTTAATAAATGAGAACAGTTTGACGCCCCCAGCTGCCAACTTAGATAGGGAAGACCTGCGAAGCTACTAATAGGGGCCGTTGAAGCGTCTCTGGAATCAGTCGACTGAATGAGAAACCGAGTGTTTCACGGTTAATGCGAAGAGAAGCAAGACATTACAGACGCCCGCCCAAGCACGGTGGCATGGTGACAAAGGCGCTGCGAGTGATGATAATGCTGATTTTTGTGTGATAAAGCCCTCACGAGGCTCCTACTTGCGCCCGATGACAAGGTGGCAAGGTTTTTCTTTTACCGAGAGGGTGACGAGTGACACCGGGAAGTGCGGATTCCGACATGTGTGTGTGGCTCACCTACCACCCGTACTCGGCTCAATTAATAAGGCCAAGCAGGTACTCCGTGATTTGCTTATTTCCATGGGACACTGCCAAATAGGCCACATAGCTCTACATACCAGTGATGACTGCCGGGAGCGGGTTGTTCGATGACCCAACCACAACCACACGAACAAATCATGTGTAGTTCGGCGTTCCCGTGTCCAGGTCCTCACTTTGGCCGTCTCCTGTGTTCATGTACTTATTTATACATGCTAATTTTGTTCGGAGTATGTAGTCCGTACCAAGGGGTGACTAAAGTGACAAGGCTTGCCTGGCGGCTCTACCCGGCACCCCGGCACCTCGGATGGGCCAAGTTCCCCACGACGATGGATGATGCTACATACATACATACATATGTACATACATGTAAAACAAGCGGACGGCGCTCCAAGACACTTGTCGGCTGTGATGGTGACAAAAGCGACTTGTGCCAGTGCCGTCGTCCTCGGTGCATCCGAGATGTTTTCCCAACTCTGGGTGCTTGAAGCCGTCAGCAGAGTTGAACCTGAAGCACACGAGTCCCATTCATACCGAGATAAGGGCAATAATAGCAGGGAAAGCAGGGAAAGCAGGGAAAGCAGGGCTAATAAGTTGATGGTGCTCACTGAGAGTTGCGTCCACTTGCGCCGAGTTACGTTGGAGAGAGTCTAGCCGCCCTGCGCCTGTTCCGCTCAGCCGCCAGGCTCATGTGCAGGGAACAGGGACAGACAGCTAGCTCTGCGACGAGGTATTTCGGAACAACGTGATCAGACGTCTGGTCTGCTATGCGGTGCCTGCAAATAAACAAATAAATGGTCTGGTGCTGGCCGCGGCCGCTAAATCAACATTGAAGGACCAGACGGACCAGACTAGGTAGACATGGTGTCGCAAAGTGCTGACCAGGCGTCCTTCCTTGTTAGTCACCTCGATCTACGGAGTACGGAGTGGAGTAACGATCTACCAATGCTCTTGCCATAACATATCATCCGAGGACACCCACGACGTCGTCCTTCCCCACTCCCAATGTTCTCGTTTGTCTTAAAATTGTCCGGCTCAACACTTTTACTTCTGATCGTGGGCGAGCGAAAACATCCCGCCTCTCCCCATTCTCCCACACGCCCCTTCAAACAATACGGAGTACACGCCCCTGGAAATACCTGAAAATGGGAAAACGTATTTGATCGTGTCTGCCCCTCGGGTCTGCCCCGAACCTGCCCCCGGCTCTGCCCCTTGGTGTGTGTTGTTGCGCCTCGTGCAGACAAGAAACTAGGTCCCCTGTAATAATAACAACTGTCCGGCGGAGACTTGAATTTTCCCTGGACTGTTCTCTTAATATGCTCTCTACCGTCTACGCCACCATGGACGAAGCAATGCAAATACCCGAACTTGATGATGTTCACTTTTCCACAGAGGTGATGCAGCTCGGTGTCGACAAGACGGAGCTACAATACGATCGCGAGTTGCTTGCTCAAGCACATGGCCTCGGTATCATGACCACTTTACCAACCGTTTCGGAAGCTCATCGAGTAACGTGGAGCGCAATGTCAGACTCAACTGAGTCTACTTCAAGAGAGCAAACCTTTTCAACCATATCCGACGGGTCTACTGTGGCATATCTCACACCTCACTCATCCATGTGCGGCGCCACTTGTCCCAACATCTCGTCCACAGACGACACTGGACACAAGACCCAGGCTAGAATTGCGAATTTCTCGTCGTACGACAGGTATTTGGCTCAGATCCATCTTGTTCGAGAGGAGTCGCCATGTCGGAAAAGCATCATACCGCTTGAGAGCTCCGGCCAGAGCATCTTCAGCGTCAGCACCAGAAAGAGTCTGTCTGGTGTCACGTCAGGCTTTCGAAACAGAATCAAAATCAGAAAAAAGTCGGCTGGCGCCTCCGAAACCCTCATGTATGTTGCCGCCTTCACATCCTAGTGTTCACCATGGCCAACTAACCATTCGAAACATCTAGGTCTTGCTTCAAATGTCATTCTTCCTTCAACGCGTCTAGTGCGTCGTCGCAAAGTTTGCCGTGCGGACACGTCAACTGCACGCATTGTCTGCGGGACCTGGTTGTGGAAGCAATCAAGAATGAATCGAGCATGCCGCCGAGTTGCTGCGCGAAGCCAGTGACGTCTGAAATCATTCAAGGATCCCTTGATATCGACGTCCAAGAGTCTTTCCTCAAGGCTGTCCTCCAATACAGTACTCCATCAGAATCAAGGCTATTTTGCTGCAATCCAGCGTGCGGAGAGTTTATACCGCCATTGAAGAGGGTGGACACAAATATGCCATCTACGGTCACTTGTCTCAAGTGTCAGTCCAAAGCATGCACAATCTGTAAGCAAGGCGCGCATGAAATTGGAACGAACTGTCCACGAGATTGGGAACTCTTGGACGCTCTCAAAATTGGCGGCAACGGCAGTTGGAGGCGTTGCTACAGGTGCCGCAAACTAGTCGAGCTCAGCGAAACAACTGAAATAGCGACCTGTGCATGCGACGCACAATTCTGCCATGCATGTGGAGAGGTGTGGGACACAGCTACTGGCTGTCCTAATAATTCGTGCAAAAGAGAAAAACAGCAGCGAGTTGCCGAGGCAGAGGCTGCGCAGGCCACACAGCGGGATGAATCTGAGAAACGATCGAAGGAGCACCCGGAAGTCCGGTTTCTGCTAGACGCTCAGAGGAATGAAATGCAAAGGATGCTGGACTTCAAAGAATCTGCTCAAGGCTCTTTGAAAGCACGCCAAGCTGCACAAGAGGCCGCACTAGCAGGCAAGCATGTTCAAGCCAAAGAAGACCTAATAGAGAAACAATCCAAAGCCACGAGTCAGATTGAAGACCGCCAGATTACTGAGGAATTGGATCTTCGATCAACGCTCGCTCAGGCCGCGCGGAGCATCAAGGTTCGCATCAAGCACATGGAGGCCTATTGCGATGGTTTGGGACAGAACCCGAACAGGTTGAACGGACCTCCTCGAGTCGTCACTGAACAGAATCTTCGAGATTTGGGTCACCAGTACAACCTTCGGGACGACATGGAACGTCAACATCAAGCCAAGATCAACATGATGCGAGATCGCCAATCGAAAAGGATGGAAGAGCTTGCTCAGAAACACCAAGTTGCGCTAGAAACTCTCGCCGAAAGCAACCAAAAGCAATGGATGAGCTTCGCGAAAGCCTATCGCGAGAGCAGAAAACGTTCGAAAGTGTCTTCGAGGCGCGCCAGTCTCGCCTTACATCAAGATGGATCCTAGCCATCGAGGTACAATGCAAGCAACTCCAAGAGAGAGATGGTCTCAAATACTCGATAATGGCTCCGCCCACCTGGCCAGACCCCAACACAACAACAGAGGCTTCAGCGAAATGACGTCTGATGAGAAAACGTTTTTAGTTCCTGATTTCATAATCCTGACGATTCACTTTTCATGATGAACAAAAGTCCTCTGTATACCTCATTTACCATTTTTGTGTACGATGATGAAATTTCGTGCATTTTGTTCTATTTCTTCGCTCACATATACCACTACATACTTTTCCTTTGTTATATTTGGCTTATATTGCCTTCAAGGCAAGGGGTATGGCCGCGACGAGTCAACCAAATTTTCCATCACTTACATCTTCTCCTTTACTTCCTGCGGGCATTGACACACAACCTGGGCTCATTCAGAGCGTGCGTCATGAGGTATTGCGGGCAGGAACATGTACACCTATGCTACCATGGTCTGTCCGTACAAAATAGCGAACAAGAGATATAGAGATATAAAAGTTCTCATGGCGTCTAGAAAACTGCCGAACTGTCATCTCAATCCCAATGATGTAGGAAAGCCCAGTCATAGATCTACGGAGTACATGAAAGCCCAAACACCATGCGCACCAATTATCACAGCACAAACGATGCGTGCCAAGAACAGCGCTGGAAACATGGCGATTCAGCCCAGGAAGTACGTCTCTCCACCCGAATCTGGGCGTCAGGATGTGGGATATATATGTATGTCGGCTTGAGCAACCACAAATACCCGATGGTGGCTGCAGGAGAGGGCTCGATCTGTATTACGGGGTTACAGTACATGAATCTCAGCTCCAGCAAAGTTCGTCTCGTATTTATTTGGGTGGAACCTCTGAATTCTGATTGAATCCTAATTTCTGTACTGGGCTCCTCGAAAGGCGCAGGGAGTTACCTATCAAAGATAGCCGAGGTTTCACAAAATAAGAAAGGCTGAGAACCGGTCACATTCATTCAATGTCGGATCAGACCGGGGGAGAAAGAAGACATTTGACTAAATGATCGAGTACGACAAGAGGTAGGGGTGTGGGGTGTGTGTATGACTTGCTGGAAGGAGGAAATGTGACCTGTCAAGAAAGTAAACAAGACGCATCGTGTAAGTCGCTGCACGGAGAGAAATCGCGGCTAGTTTTCTGGGACGCAACGTCGTAATAATAGCCGAGTGGTCATCGCGCAAACATGAACTTGTCGATGGAGATGCAACTTTGGGTTTGAGAGTTTCCGTGCAGCGATGGATGTTGACGGAAAGGGACAAAGGCGCTGCGTCGTCCTGGTCAACGTGATGGGATGTGAGTTACGTGATGCGTGGAAATGAGGGTTTCCGTGGCTGGCTCGTGTCATCTTTGTAGTTGCACAAATCTAACAAGGGTATTATTATGCACAACTTGCAAGTTCCATTTGTTCGTGCTTTGTGTCATCGGGGTATCAGTTTATCCGAGGCACGCAGACAGACCCGTGGTTTTGAAGTTGGGGCTCTTTCTTGGGGCTTTGCAGTCGCACACGTGACATTTGCTCGGCTGGCGGGGCACACTGGATTCCCACCGACCGGAGCGGTCGAAAACCCTGGCGAATAGCACAAAATAGAAAGGCCATCCATCCATCCACTTTTTCCAAACCACCAGCCAGGGAATCTTTTCGCCAAGTTTCGCTTTTCCTCGACCACCACCACACGTCACACTTCGACAAACTCCAAAAAGCACGAATCTCGCAATGGATTCCTCGAAGGCCCCGTCAAGCTGGTCAAGGTGACCCGAGTTCTCGGCCGAACTGGTACGACTTCACGATTTCTATCCCCGACGAAACTTTTTTTTGGAGACAATGGATGAATCGAAACTCGGCTCTTTCTCGCCAAATTCCTCGTTTCGCTCGAGATGTCTTCTTATCGTTGATAGCCAGAGAAGTAGCTCATTGCTCTTTCTTGTGGTTCCAACGACAGGAAGGAATTCTTGATCTGTGAAAGGGAGAGTTATGTTTTGGGATGTAATGGGAGGCTAACATGATGACTTCTTCATAGGCTCTCGTGGTGGTGTCACCCAGGTGCGCGTCGAGTTCATGGACGACCAGACCCGATCTATCATCCGAAACGTCAAGGGACCCGGTATGTCCTCTCCGAATCCGTCCATGCCAGACGGCTATTGCAATGTTATCCATATTGTCCAGATTTTATTGAAGACTAATTTTGATGTTTTTATACAGTTCGTGAGGACGACATCCTCTGCCTACTCGAGTCCGAACGTGAAGCCAGACGCTTGCGATAAAGAATCATGGTGGCGGATGAGGAAAGGGGTGTAGTAAAAAAATATATGGATGATTGACGACGACCGTGTTCAGAAGTTGTTTGATGTCATGGCACGTGATGATCTAGGGAAAACAAAAGATCGGGTCGAATTCTTTCGGGGTTGAGGCGCTGGACAATTGTCTCCTTGATTCAAGGTTGTCAAGTAGCATAGCCGACAGGTTTACCTGGTCGGTGGGGAAATAACTCAGGCTCGCTTTTCTCATCGCTGTTGGTTTCGGTAACTCGAGCTGTGTTTTCTTATTATTTCTGTCAGCATATAAAACACACAGTATTGGGCACAACCTTGATATTGGTGCTGTCGCTGGTGCTCGAAGCCGGCGGTGGGACGTACGCTATCAGTGGGAGGTGCTCACAGATAGGGTGAGGAATATCGTGATCACTGCCTCGCGGATTGTTTGGGGTGGACTGGGAGCATGTGAATGGTTGAATCTAATTGTCGCCGTAGCGTATTACGACACTGAATGGCTCGTGACTGTTGACTCAAAGTAGAGGCTGCATCATATCGCATGTTGTTTCAATTAGGCAAGCCGCTGCGTATGCAAGCGTTTGTGTATCGCCTACAAGTAACGGTGATTACATATGACAGTCATCTTACATGGACATGGTTCCTCCATACGTCTGTGCCCATCCGCCAAGGGCTATTCAATTCAGAAGATGCTTCATGCAGGATGGGTCGTTTGGACGCAATAGCTCGGAAGAACCTGTCATGTCCACGTGGAAGAAGAACGGAAGCGAGCGGTATGGTAGAAATAATCTATCAGGAAGGAAACTGAGCCAGATGAAGCAGTTCTTGATGTGATTGATGATTGGAACTTGGCGGACAGCAGAGCAGGCAGTACATACATACAGAGCAGGCAGTACAGGGCAGGTGAAGTGGCTGGCTGTGCTAAAAATAAAAAGGCACGTTGTCCACAGGCTTGGCGCACTACTCCGTAGCACCCGGCACGTCATACCACGCGGTCCCCGTGACGAGACAACGACGGCAGACGGATGCTGACATGGCCCACTAGAACTGGGGCTCCAGCGAGGTCCCGGCGTTTGGTGGTTCGGCGCGGTCTTTAATGATAGCGGGGTATGTACAGGATACTCGGACCGCTACCGCGCACTGATGTGCACTGATGCGCGCTGAGGGCAAGCCCAGTTCTAGCACTAGCGTAACTCCATGTACGGAGTACCGCGCCTGCCTTGCACTTGCCCTTGCACTTGCCCTTGCACTTGCGACCCTTCTTACGGAACACGTTGGTTGTTTGATATTTGGCTCCATCGACCTTCTTTCCGACACCCACGCATTCGGCAAATTCGGCCACGACGTTTCGCGTAAGCTGCTGTGGCTGTCGTCGTCTACTTGATCCTGCCTGCACAGGACAGCATTTCATCTATTGCATTCGTATTCGTATTCGACCAGGCGTTTGAGTGTCGGATCATCGTTTGCCCCCAAGCGGCAACGTTGGAGCCGTTTGGTTTCCAACCTTGTACGTCGTGTCGCGGTCGGAAAGCCACGCCGGTTTGTCATTGTGTTGCGCCGACGGGTGCCGAGCTTGGATTAGTCAAGCACCTCGAAAAACCACGACATCGTCCCGGACCTTGCCTCTCGAGTCTCTTGTCTCTCTCCGCCTCCAACGCTGCAACTCGGTCTGGTCTGGTCCTTGCTGCTCCCCTCCCGAGACGCTTTGCGACAGAAGCCCGGCGGCTGGCGACGAGTCGTCCTCAAACAATCTGACGCCGAGTCATCCGTAAACCACAATTTTTCCCTCGATTTCTCTCCCCGCATCTGCTCTCACCATGGCCGACGTGCGAAATTCCGGCGACGATGACGCCCTGCCGCCTCCCCACAGCACTATCGTGAGCGATCTAGCAGCTTGAACGTGGACGAAGGAAAGACATTCCAATCGGAAACTGACGCTGCGGGAGCCGAAATCAGCTCAGGTGGCAAGCGGAGCAGCGAGGGACACGACAATGGGTCGTCGGAGCAAGGTCCGTCTACTGCTGCTGCTCCTTTGACGAATGAAGCAGTCAAGTCGACAGTTGACCCAATAACTGTGAAGCACGTTAGCGACGTCTTGTCCTCGGAGGTACGGATTTTTACTGTATTCCATGCGCTGCGTGACTCGTCTCACATGTGCTGACCCTTGAATAGGTCGGGATCCCTACCCTGTTGAACCGCCTGAAACAGAGCGTAGCGTCTGCCAAAGAATTTGCCTTGTTTCTGAAAAAGCGATCTGTGATCGAGGATGACCACGCGCAAAGCCTTCGAAAACTATGTCGGTTGACGCAAGACAACGCGCGCCGCCCTGAACATCGACAAGGCACTTTTGCTCGATCATACGAAGAAATGGTCTTTATCCACGACCGAATGGCGGAGAACGGCTCGCAATTTGCTGCTTCACTGCATCAAATGCATGAGGACTTAGTTGAGATTGTTGCAAATGGAGAGCGCGGACGCAAGATGTGGAAGGCAAACGGCTTGTCTGCTGAGCAAAAAGTGGCAGATTTGGAGCAGGTTATGCGCAAGAGCAAGGCCAAGTATGATTCTCTAGCTGAAGAGTACGATCGTGCAAGGACTGGCGAAGCGAAACAAGGCGGCAAAGTGCTTGGCGCATTCAAGGCCCATAAATCCGCCGCTCAGCAGGAGGAGGATTTGCTTCGGAAAGTCCAAGCAGCCGATCAGACATATCAAAGCCATGTGCAGACTTTGCAGAACGAAAAGGCCCATTTGGAGAAGTCTGCACGACCAGAGGCCGTCAAGGCTCTCCACGAGCTCATTACCGAGACGGATTCGGCCGTCACGCTGCAGATGCAGAAGTTTGGTATGCCCTCCTCTCCACTTTGCCGGTCGTTGCTATGCTCTTCTCATTCAGTGCTGACGATGCGATGTAGCCGCTTTCAACGAAAAGTTGTTGCTTGGCAACGGCTTGATTGTCAGCCCATTCAAGAACCAAGGTCCCGAAGACGCTGGTCAGCCTCGAAGCTTGCGCCAAGCCGTTGCTGCGATTGACAACCACAAGGACATGGATGATTTTGTTGCCAGTCAGCACAGCAAGATTCCACCCTACTCGGAAGTGAAATACGAGCGCAACCCTGTACGTCTCTCCGTCTCTCAACCGAACGCGGCAGGTGTTTGACTGACCTGTTCCATTTCTGTTAGATACTGAATCCTCCATCATCTTCCGCCACTACTCAACCCCCTCCCGTCCAGCATACATGTGCCACAGATTTCTGGACCAACTTCTGGTTCTATGGACGGGCAACCTAGCCAATCTTTTGCCATGGGATCCAGAAGCAGCACCGGCAATTATGGTGCCATGGGGAGTCCTATTCCATCCCAAGGGCCTCCTTCAGGACTTTCCCAGGAGGCAACCTCCCGGATCCAACCCGACAGTACGGCCAGAACCATGGACGCAGCTTCAGCCATGGCAACATGTTGAGCCAGCAGGCTCCCCAGCAGCAGCAGCAATTCT
The DNA here is from genome assembly GCA_023658505.1 of Epichloe gansuensis. NCBI lineage: Eukaryota > Fungi > Ascomycota > Sordariomycetes > Hypocreales > Clavicipitaceae > Epichloe > Epichloe gansuensis. The sequence goes on from CP098281.1 coordinate 8,389,406, forward strand.
CGAGCAGGAACTCGGCCCAGCCGGCCCCTCGATACGGAAACACGATGAACCCATACGGGCCACCTCAGTTGGGAGTACTTCCGTTCCAAGGTTCTCAGCCGTCGCCACAGTCCTCGACACCCCCGTCAGGTCCAGGTTCTCAATTCCCCAACGACAAGGATCGTCGTAGCAGCGGCCCAGCCAGCGGCCCCGGCTACAATCCTGCGCTGCCTCCAGCATATGCTGCAGCGCCGAAGATCAATGCGTCAGCACCGTCTCAGCCAGTCTTTGGTGTCTCACTGAACCGTCTGTATGAAAGAGACGGGCTGGCAGTGCCGATGGTAGTCTATCAGTGTATTCAGGCCGTCGATCTTTTCGGCTTAGGTGTCGAGGGCATCTATCGACAATCTGGGTCGCTAAACCACATAAACAAGCTCAAGGGCATGTTTGACGCCGGTACGTCCTGCCCATGATGTTCGACAGCCATGGAAAATTTTTCTGTGGCAGACAAAACTGACACAGTCATACCCATATGCATGCAGAGTCGTCCAATCCCGCCCTCGACTTCAGAAACCCAGAGAACTTCTACCATGATGTCAACAGCGTAACGGGCCTCCTGAAGCAATTCTTCCGAGACCTTCCCGATCCCTCTTCACGTCAGAGCACCATGATGCATTCGTCAACGCAGCCAGTATGCTAAAACCCCCTCTGTAACCACCTATCGTCCCTCCTTCACCTGACACTTTTAATTACTAAACCTCTCTTCTTCGTAAAACAGAACACGACGACGACATTGTCCGCCGCGACTCCTGCACTCCATCATCAATTCCCTCCCCGACCCCAACTACGCCACCCTCCGTGCCATGACGCTCCATCTCTATCGCGTCATGGACAATTCCCACGTCAACAGGATGAACTCGCATAACCTGGCCGTCATATTCGGTCCTACTCTCATGGGATCCGATCCTAGTACGGCCATTGCCGATGCCGGCTGGCAAATCAAGGTGATTGATACAATTTTGCAGAATACATATCAGATTTTCGATGAGGATTGAAAATGGAGAGTGGAAGTTTAAGCGGAAAGTGGGAGTGGAGATGGAAATCGAAATCGAAAAGAGGTAGACGAGTGCTGAGACGTAAGAGAACGCAAATGGCTCTGAAGGCCCGGTCATCATGGCGAATGACGACCGAGTCTTGTGTGTTTTTGGTTTTAGTTTTGGTTTTGGTCATGTTCCCCCCATCGTCTTTTCTCCTTTCCAAGTTGACTTTTCGTGACACCCGGATAGTCCATTGCATTGGCGTATGTCTGTCTCGAGTCATTATGCACGGGGTCTTGCGTTCCTCATGTCGTGGTCACTTTTTTCTCTTTTATATTTTATTCCTGCCTCAGCGTCCTACTGTATGAATACATGAGAATTAAACATTGCAAAGCAAGAAGTGGAATAATTCGCGTGTCACTGTATTCTCGGATAAGACTAGCAGATATTCGTCGTAAGGCCATGCAATTCTGACCAGTCCATAATCGCTGACAGCAAGACGAAATGAAATGGAGAGCAACAAAACCTGGCGACATTGAAGAGCTACAAATGATGATGCCACGACTTCTATATCAGGGAATACGAATACGCCTCAACCCCGGGGAGATCCATACGATGATGGTGAAGAGCCTCCCCCGCCCGCCCGCCACCAAACAACTCCCTTTGACGAATCACAATTCCCTCATGTATCCAAGCAAGTTTCTCGTACTTTACTCGAAACATTGAATGCCAACAAACGCCTTGCCGATGCGCCAAGCCACCGTTACTCTTACTCATCTCCCGGAAACAGAAGAGCCTTGCCTTGGGAGAGGTCGAAAGAGGCAAATGCTGGGAAAACAAACCCCATGCAGCAGCTCATCCCATGCACATTCAAGGAGAAGGCATACATACTCCCCGTAGACGAAAAGAAATTGTGAAAAAAAAAAAAAAAAAAAAAAAAAGGCAAAGATGCTTCAAATCGAGTATCCTTGCGAAATGCTCCTCAATCTCTACTCAGTCGCTTCCCACCCCCACTCTAAAAAGAAAAGAAAAAAAAAGCAATGAAAGGAGAGGAATCATTCTCCAACAGAATAATGTCATGTACTTGTGGTCCGTAACATAGGTATTATTCCCGAATCTCCCATTCTCGTTCTAGCGTGTCATGACATTCATACAGGGTCAGTGCTTCCACACATTGAAGAAAACAAGGGCAAGAAAAGACTTCGTGGTGACGCGACAGAATCACCTATTTATTGTATTTTGATCGCCTCGAATAGCCCCAGGCTGAGACATGTATCGTTTTCGCCGATATTGGGAGTTGGCTCGCTGAGAATTTCCCAACGACGAATCACAAAGGGACTGAGGCGCTCGTTGAACGTTGGCCCGATGCCATACATGGCACCCATACCCCTGGCTGCGGCAGTGTATGGCAGGCAAGATTTGTCGCGATGTGCGAGCTTGAGATTCTCGGCAGACGTGGGGCGTGGGGTGCTGAACAAATAGTACATGCGTGGATCAGACGTAGTGCTCGTATTTGCGGTAGACCCGGGGAGGAAAAGAATAGATTTGGCGCATTGCGTGCGCAAATCATCTGGCAACGCATCAACCAGAAGGATCGCAATGTCAAAAATTTGCTGGCATAGCGACCCTGCTGTGCCTTCTGGCGGCAGAGCCTCCATCTCGAGCAAAAGTCCACACAAGACAACAATGATGCGAGCCTTTGCTTCGTGATTGACCGTTTGAGACGGCTTCATCGCGGTCGAGAGCCCTGGGGTCGCCGCACTGTTGGGTGTTTCGTGCATACTGTACAATGTGATGAATCTCAGCAAGACAGGCAGCCAGTGCTCAAAGACTCCTTTCTTGGCCAGAGACCGCGCTTCATCCTGTGATGCGATGATCTCCCACAGGTCTGACAACTTATCAACCAGATTGTTGGTGAGTGACGACGGCCTGGACGGCGGCGACTGTCCCGAGTTGATGGCTTCAATCACGCCAAGGAGATTTTCGGCAAGGTGAATTCGATTGCTGTCTGTGGTGTCGTTGGCGATTGTTTCGGACTTGCTGTTTGGCATCAAATCCAGAAACCTGGTGTGTGCCTCCCGGTTGAACCCCTGCGTGATGTCCTCGCTTAGACACGGCAGCATGCTCGTCCACACAATGTTCTGTGATTGGATAGCATTGTCCATCGCCTTTGCAAAGGCCTCGAATCGTCGGGGTCCGTCCTCATCGCCCGTGTTTGTGCCGGTTTGGTTGGTTGAAAGATCCAGGTTGAGCTTTAGTTGGCAGAATGGCATCGTCAAATCATTTGCAAGACGCAGTATCTGGTCGAAAGATGGGTGTCGGTCTGGACTATCCTCGGGCAGCAAAAGTCGAGTGACAATCTTTTGGGCCAGTACTGTTGCCGCAGGCGGCAATGTGCTCACGTTCAGTACCTCCGCCACCATTGCTGAATCTGCTACAACCAACAATCGCATTGTTTCTATAAGAGAATCCTGACACTCTGTATTGTCCAAGGGCAGCAGAGAGCTTCCGCCATCATCTGCCTGAAGGGCCGAGTACTCGATAAGCGCATTCCGTATTAACTGCACCAAAGCTTTAGCATGATCAAACTTGGCACTGTGTTGTGAGATTCGAAAACGGTAAGCCTCTTCTGCCTTGAGTGTCGGAGTTGTTGGCACTTTTACCATGGTCAACTGGAGGAGCTCTTGTAGGTAGGTAGCCGACTTTGACACTGTTGTTTCGGTTGTACTTTCGGCCATCACAGAGCCTGCGTTGGCCGTGTGAAAGATGGTCGATATTGATAGGCACCCTAAGCTAACAAGAAGTGGCAAGAGCTCTAGCAGAGGCGGTCGTTTCTTCAACGTCCGGATATGACTGATCCAGTCCGCCATGAGTTTGTCGAAATGAGGTGCATCCAACATGCGCAATCTTGAGAGCAGTGATGCGAATACTCGGCGATTGTCATCCGATTTGATCCACCCGGCTTCCAATTTCGGGGCAATGTAGCGGAAAAGACGGTTCATGGTAGGGTGATCAATGACATTTCCGCTTGCTAGAAGCTTGTCAATTTGCTCCGAGACCTCTCCTTCGGCGGTTTGAGCTTGAACTGCCATGCTGTCGGAAACTGGTGAACAAGCATCAATGGCGTTGGATCGGTCGCTCTGGGCCAATTCGGACGACAGTTGCTTGGCGAGATCGCCTCTGCCGGGCAGCCTCTGGGCAAGGGCCGAAAGCGCCGCAAGTAGCGGCCGCACGGTCATGCCTTGTTCGCGGCTGATTGCCTTGAGCCGTTCAACAAAACGTCGAACAATGCTTCTGCAGATCCCATGGCCATGAAGACATCCAGATTGGCATTGATGGTGTCGACGCAGGCTGCAAGCACATTTGCATCGGGGCCAGAAGAACAGCTTTTCAAAATGCCTGTAAGCTTGGCGAAGTCTTCAATGGTTTCCATCGTGTTGCGAATGGAGGCAAAAATTCCACCGTCATGACGAAATTGGAGTTGCGAGGAAGGTGTGTTGTGACAGCATCACATAGGTGGGCACCGATGGCGCTTTGGACTGCTCTGCTGCTGTTGGTCACCCTCCGCAGCAGTTTGTTTCGTGATATGGGTTTGCGCGAGGCATCGAAATTTCCCAGGTAAGCAGCCAAGCCAAGAGAATTGTCCACACAATCGAGTGCGTTTGCGGTGTCGGTTCCTTCGTCAATCACGGAATAGTTGCCAGCGCGTCGAAGAAGGTTACCTCTCTGAGAGGTCTGCTCGTGTGGCAAACAATGAACGGGTAGTTCAACCAAAAGACGCGATGCGCAAGGGCCATCGACTGGGTCAATGTCGTTGGCGTTGTGAAGGCCACCACGACCAATAAGCCACTGCATGTACCGAGGAACAGAGAAGTGTCCAGACCGTACCAACTCGGAGACGAGTCGAATCATGAAGGTTTTCCTGACTTGATCGCCCGGGGCGATATCTCCAAGGACGTCAAGAATGGCAGAGGTGGCATTTACTCGGAAGACACTCCAAGCTCTGATGAGTCCAGCGGCAACATATATTTTTGCTAAGCCAGGCCTGTGGAGCGAAACGGCCCATTCCACAACCCTCTTGATCATGTCGATTTTGTCCTCTGCAGATGCCCAGCACTTTGCAGCCAGGTCGCGAGCACAATTCCCCTGCAATGTTGCATCAAGAAGTTGCACCAAGTGTTGGCGGCCACCTGTTGGGGAGGCCGTGCTCGCTACTGACAGCTTCGCATTTCGGAGGTTGATGTTGCTGTACGCCTCTTGGGCCGCGGTATCGTCGTCAGGAATATTTAGTCTCAGCGTTTCGCTGAAGCGTTGCCAAGCCGGTGGACAAACGAAGCTCTCGGGATTGTCTTTGACGAGCGAATGAACCAATGTAGACAATTGGGCGGCCAGTTGGAAGAGAATATCTCCATCAGGGTCCTTCTCAATCTGCCAACTGGAATTAGTAGCTTGCTTCACCTGGATGGAAATAAAAGTATGGGGCTGGATTTCCCGTACAGTATGCAGATGATTGAGTATTGAATAGACCAATCGTCTGCCGCATTTTCGTAGCTGTAGTAAATGAGCCCAATGTATTTGGGCAATTAAAATCCACATGGGAATCCTCGACTGGGGGCTATTTTCCAAGCCAGTGATGATCCATTCAAGATAGTGATCGCGGTCTAACAGCTGTTCGGAGTAGAGACATGTCGCAAGCCGGATGCTATGGAAGAGATGTCTCATTAGCATGAATGTGCAGCGTTTTCATCTGTGAAGAGGAAACACTCACGCGTATGTCACCTTGGGTTTCCAATCAGGCTCCCCAAAAGCAGACACTACAGCTTCAAGAAACTGTTCTACAAAGACAGTCCAATCTCGAATCCATTTGAGCTCGCCTCCAAGAACGAAAGCTCCGCTAGCTCCCTTTCTCTTGAAGGCTCTGATTTCATTGGCACCAACACATTTGGCCAACCACACTGCACGTTCCGTGGGAACATCCTTGTTTAGACATTGGTCAAGTAGAGTTCGCCCGCGAATGCCGTGAGGAATCGTTCGACTCAAGCGACGTAAAGATATGGCCGAGTTGGCCAGATCCTTGAGCCAAATTTCTCGTTTTGTGTCGGTAAGAGTGACTCGGGGAGGTGGTTTGAAGGTTGAGGGTGCGGTGATCTGTCCGCGATGCCTTCGTTGGTTGAGGACACCCATGAAGATGGTAGACAGGGCATTGAGACCGCTTTTCTGTTTCAGAGCAGGAAAAATGGCCAGTCGAGCGGACGATGCTTCGTTCTGGCTCCCTCTGTCCCATGTGCCCTTTTGTATAGCCTCAGTACTCCACTCATCTTCGTGATGAACACCGGACCAAGGGAAGAAATCGGCGTGGCCCGAAAATAGTCCTTTGCTGAAGGGATCTCGAGTAGCAGTATCATTTCGACTCGTACGCACAAATCGGGGCGCGGCGACCGGCATCTCGACTGTGTACGGTTTCGGCCTCACGTCTTTTCTAGCCGGAGTCGTCGTGGGCAGCGTTGGTCGCGACGAGGGAACAATTTGCGAGAATTTTGGAAGCCTTCGTTGAGGCATTGGCATAGGGGATTGTCAGAGGCATCTTGCTGGGAAACCCTAGACAATGTCGGACTCAGGTTCTCCGTCTCCATAGCTTCGGAAGCAGGCATCATTAGAGACGGTGTGTGTGTTTGGGGCGATTCGGCCGCCGAAATTGGCCCAGAGGCAGTGAGCTCGTTGGACAGCTCAAGCCGTAACTTGGAGCCTTGTCGTCTGGGAGTTGACACATGGCGGGCGGACAATGCATCGGCGGATTCGATATTGGAGTCGGGCGCTGAAGCAGGATCTCGCCTGGAGGGTGATGTTGGAAGATATTGTTGTTGAGAAGATGATATGGTGCGTTGATGGTGGTTTGAAGGCCTCTGGACCTGCAGCGTCGAGCCGAGCCCTCGTCGAGGCTGTCGCGGCTGGACGCCCATGGGAGTCCTCGAGGTCATGATTCGCACGGGCGAGGGGGTGCCATGCCGATGAATGCTACAATTTATGGATTTCGAAGGTGTAGAGGAGATTCGAGATGACTAATTAATGCCAGGGTCTAATGCAATGTGTCGTCCAAGAGACATGGAAGTGAAGTTTGCGCCCAACCTGCCGCTTGACGTAGGACGATGAAGCCCAGCGCCGAGTGCGAAAAGAAGAAGGCTCGCGGATCGCACCCGAGGCAGCACCGAACCGAGTGCAAAAGGGGCGCCCGTCGCAAGGTTGGCGGCTCGGCGGGGCTGCACCTTTGAAGACGTGTTGAGAGTGTCGATGTCGAGCGTTCGGGTCGTTGTTGAGAATAAGTCGAATGCTCGAACGCTCTAGAGAGAGGCTCTGGGGAGAGGTCAGGAATGGCAGGAGGTCCAGTGTGGATAACGCGGATGCGGGTGTTCACAAAGGATCCAGCAGCATCCGTGTTAGTACTAATAAAAAGGACTCTACGTAAAGGGTGACATGGACCACTTGTACGTACTCGGTAAGACGCTGCGCTGACGGCCGATGCGGGCGCAAGCAACACTGGACCGACCCGGCAGGTGCAGTCAATTAATTGACTAATAACGGAGTACATGTTGGAAGTAGATACATGCATGTTGTAAACACGTGAGGGGCGAGAGAGGGCGGGGGTGGCGGGGGTGGCGGGGGTGGCGATGGGGAGGTGGTGGTGTGTGCAATGGCCCGGTGTGGCCCGGTGTGGCCCAGTGTGGGTGCCGCCGTGGCCGCTGCAAAGGCCTTAATAGGAGTGGGGACCAGACGAACTTGACCGTGAGTGAGTTGTTGGGGCTGGGACTGGGGACTGGGACTGGGGACTGGGACTGGGGACTGGGCTGTTGAACCTGATGATGAAGAGTTGAATCGGTTTGGAACCCCAAGATCATCGTTGCGCACTCGTCATTACTGAAGAAACTGACAGTGCTTGTAATAATAGCGAACAACTCTCTTTGAGACGTCGTTGCCCCGTCTGGCAAGCCTATTCCGTAGATGCCTATGGGAGTGATGAGAGAACGGCTGAACCGGAGTGCTGGTGAAGGTGTCTTGTTTCGCCTTGCCCGCTGGCACACACACACACACACACACACACACAACAACTCTCTGCTCCCTCAACGCGATCGATCTGCCGGGGAGGAAAAGTATTTTGGGTTGAAGGGAAGGGTGAAGGGTTATTAGCCACCCATTCCACCCATTGGCGTACGCACGCCCGGGGAACCGGGGGTGACGGGAAATTTCGACAAAACCTGGGTGCCTGGGTGCCTGGGTGCCTGGGTGCCTGGGTGCCCTATCACGTTACCCTGTGCTTTGACCAATCTCGTTGTTTCGGGGAGTTGGGGAGCTGCGAGGTCAAAATCTGTGCCACATGATTGCAATGCGGAACGCGGAACACCAGACACGTCCAAAATCTCATGTCGTCGTACCACCACCGTGCTCCTTCCCGTATCGTCCATCTTCAACCTGCCTGCTTCGCCGAAACATAAAAATGTGCTGCATGCAACGCAGCACGGCTTCTCACCAGTGCCGCCGTGCAGGATTCATAGCAGTCGTCTGCGCCGATTCTATGATATCTCATCAGCGCAGAGCCTTCCCGTCAATCCTCTGGGTTATTGTCGGTCGTCATTAGCGTCGTGTCTGGTCGGGAAAATTGGTCGGCCTCAGCTTCAGCTATGTTTCTGATAGGTCGCCAGCATGTCCGCCACGACTCGGATACGCTTGAATGAATCGCCGTGTCGTCGATGATAGTCGGTTATGGTATCATCGGGTTTGCCGCCTCCGCCGCCGCCGCCGCCGACGAAGGCGACCAGATGTCGACACGTTGGCAACTGACGAAGGGTCTGTCTGCAACACCGAGTAGCTAGCTGTACTTGTGCTGGTGGATGATGCATTCCAGTGCTCAGCCCAAGCCTGACATCCTCTTGTCCATATCCAATGTCAATTTTCGGCCGCATACTCGGTGCTCCGCAGAGCCGCGCCAATTGGCAGTGTCTACGGAGTATGACCTGACCATCCGAATGTTGATCTGTCCGTGTGACCAAACAAGCGCCCAGCCGAAGCGCCAGCAAACTCGCCAACTACTTTTAAACGCAAGTGTTGCCAAGGTTGTTTTCAAAACGGACCAGACTTGTGGAATCGCGACTCGCGTGCCCACCAGACACCAGCAGTCACCACTCACTCGTCTTGGAATGTCCACCTCTTGCACGTCATGACTGGCCGGTGGCGGCCTAGCTAATAGGCTACTCTTGGGGTGCGGAGCAATTGGCATTTTCGATTTCGAGGCGATTTGGCTACTGACTCAGAACTCTGCGGCATGTTGTTGTCGTACAGTCTGTTTCAGCCAAGCGGGTCGACGAAAATGTATCAAAGGTGGGAAGACAAGCCCAGATCCGGTCCGAGAAAGGCATTTCACAGCCAACTCGAAAGGCTAATTGCTTTGTGAAATGCCATCAAACACAGCCGTTGGGCCTTTCAGATAGATTTCCCGCGCAATGACTGCCGGATGCAGTCGATGTACCTCACAGATGATCTGGCATGGCTTGGCTGCGCCCCTTCAACCTCAACTTCACGACTCAAGGCATATTGCTGATCTCGTCACTCACAGACTCAACTCTCTTCGAAAATGGTCTAGGTTTGTCAATCAACTTATCTATCTTATTGTTGGGGCCTGTGCATTGCTATCGACTGTCGATACTCGATATTAGTCATGTTCACTGGAATAACTTTACCCCAATAGTCTCATCCTGACAGCCAGGAACAGTTGGGATCTCCCCTTGGTGGCCTCACAGCTCTTCAGCCTTTCCCACACTCCACTCGCTCCAGCCTTTCTTCTCACCGGGCAATTTGATAGCCTCCCAATCTGCCCTCGTCACCTTCTTCCATTGCTCAACAGGGATCCATCCGATATACGCTCTGTCCCCGAAGCCTCCAATCCAGTAGACATGCGTGACAACCAATCTCGTCCACTCACTCTCGTGGATACTGTTTCCCGGAAGCCATAGCCGGGCATCATGATGTCTTGCCGTATAACACGTTGCCAACCTCGTCGACGACTTATCGTCAGTGTGAATGGTTTCCAAGTAGCCGAATAGCGAGAATCGAGGCAAATTAGCAGCCGAGTATGGCACCGTGTCGGGGATGTCTTGATGCTCTAGTGGCGAGTTATACGGGCAATTCCGACTCAGGGAGGGGATGCAGGCCGATAGGCGAGACGTGAAGGACAAGCGTTTGGCTGGGGCATACGGGGAGTCCATCTCATTGAAAGTGTGATGTTAGAACCAGCACGAACGTTCCTGAAGCTCGTGCCGATCTTGACAGCCAGAATAGTCGGGTTCCCCTCGTCCTCACAGTCAGCCACATAGTCCATCAAGCCGATGGGCTGGCCGGCAATGCCAGCAGGAGGGACTTCTTCAGGACGGACTTCTTGACTGTTGACATGTCGGTCCGATGCCTGAGGGATGATGGTGGACAACGTGCCAAGCTTGGTCAGAGCGAGGATTCGTCGGCCCATCACGGCCGATTCATAGGCTGTCGGGACCTTGGACACTTTTACGGGATGGTCCAGCACGGGTAGAGGACTTTGCGCGGCCGTGACAACGCCAGACAGGCCTGCGATGGTGTTGAGAAGCTTCATGATGATGGAGATGATGGGTTGTTTCGGAGCTGGTGGTGGGTGGCGGCCCGAGGAGCATGTGATGGCTGTCACTTAACAGGTCAGCTTCCAGTGGGACGTCGGACGACCTGGAAGCATCAAGAGAAGAACAGAGAACACGGATGGACAAGTACAGGAGCTCACGATATATCTATAGTCGGAGAATGTATGTACATGTACGATGCTCCTGCCTATATGTATGAGGGATTTAAGGACATGCAAAAGTTTGACGGTGGGTGGCTACAACGATGCAACCGAGCTTGGCATGCATAGCCGACTTGATCAAGTTGATGGCAAACTGGTGTGGGTGTGGAGATTGATAAGATTAGATGCTGGTCCAATTCATGAGCAAGTGTTACTTATTACCCAAGTCCACTGTGCGGGAGTCACGGTAACTGATAACGGATGCGGAGTAATCCGTATGTACACTATCTCCTCCGAGACGATAAGGCTCCAGGTACATAGGTGACAGGGCTTGATCCAATCAAAATCATCGCCACTCCAGACTGCGCCTAATCAACAGCAATAAAATGGGCCTACCACGTACCTGGAGCCTTATCGTCTCTAAGGAGATGTATGACCCCTGAATTATTTTACAACTCTACTTGCCCCACATCAGGTTGCCCAATAACAGCTGCCTACAGTTGCGTTCCGCCTGGGGTGGGGTATGCTGTTAGCGCGTTACAAGGGGGATATGCAGGGGACGCAAATTTCCCACCGGAGATTTCAAATTTACCGTCGGACTAGCTAAATTAAGAGAAGTCTCCACACACCCACTTTTAGTGCAGAAGTACCTCTAAGGTTTTTTTCCTTTTATAACAGCCCTTATTAGCTTATTACTACTCTAGGGCCTTACGGGCTTCTTTAAAAGAGGCAAATTCACGGTTATAAAGAGGCTAATCTATAATAAGTTATTTAAGATAAGAATAAGGCTTCTAGCGATAATATAGGCGTTTTAATAATAGTTAAAAAACATAGAAGAGGCATGCATTATAGATATTATCTCTTTAAGGACTGTAAGACTACACTTCCGTACTAATCCACTTATTTTACCTAATAAAATTATCATATTAAAGGATACTTCTTATGCATTACTAATTCATACTATAATACTTATACCGGCAAGTATCTAAGTTATAAAGAGCTATATTACACGTCTCACAACCCTACCGGCTTAGAGGGCTTCTTACGATTAAGGGCATTATGTCAAGGCTTTTGGCTTGGGAGTGAATAACAGAGTGAAGGTTAGATTAAAGTGTCGTAGCTATTGATCTGCTAGCTAGGGGTAGGTGCTTAAAGGTTTAATCTCTAGCCCTTTCCCTTTGTTTATAGGAAAGCCCCTTTAAATAGCCCATAGCTCTCACGTAACTAGCCTGTAGCTAGCCCTTAGCTCCGTGCCTCGCTAGGTTCTACCCTTATTAATACCATTGCTACCCTTATAGATGCCATTGCTATTCTGCTCCTAATATAATACCCTCTCTTACTGCGATTATCCTTAATTGCATTAAGGTGCTATCTTAGGATTAGGTTATAGCGCGAGAGTTCCTTTATCGCTACTTGCTGTGGTGATTTTTTTATAAAGTAATATAGTAATGTTAATAACGTTAGGCTGCATTAGCCTTTTTATAGTAACCGCTTGCTAATAGAAGCTAGGTTATAGTTACTTCTTAACTTCCTCTCTATAGGTTATTCTTCCTAAGAGATTCTTCTTAACTAGACTAGTTAGCGCGATTTTTAATTAGCTTAACTCTATAGGTGTAAGGCGCTAATCGTTAGGTAAGACGTGGCACCCACAGTGGCGCACGTAGTCATCGATGCACGTCGCTAGGAGAGGCTGTGAGGTGTGGCATGCAAAGCGATAGGTCTTAAGTGATTGTAAGGTGTAATGTAGTGATAGCTAACATTGACGGATCTTTTGGTCTAGTGGCTTACCTCACACACCTTTAGGGTTATGACATTAATATTAGCTATCACAGGTCTTCTAGTTGCGATAGTCTTAGGTTCGAGTCCTAGCGGTGGTCTTACGATTCCTAGGTGAGCAGCTTACGTTAGGCTTACAGGGTAGGTTTGGCTAGGCCCACTATTATAGTCTGCTTATGTCATCCTAGTCCTTAGGGGTTCGCAATTACTGATTTCCAAAGGGCCTTGGTAACCGGGCCTAGCCCCTAGCGGCTTGAGGGCAAGCCGTTCTAAGGGGGATAATTGTAAGGCGCTAATCGTTAGGTAAGACGTGGCACCCACAGTGGCGCACGTAGTCATCAATGCACGTCGCTAGGAGAGGCTATGAGGTGTGGCATGCAGAGCGATAGGTCTTAAGTGATTGTAAGGTGCAATGTAGCGACAGCTAACATTGACGGATCTTTTGGTCTAGTGGCTTACCTCACACACCTTTGGGGTTATGACAATAGGGTATAGATTACCCTACTCCTTCTGTTTTTCTTTAAGCTTATAGTAGTAGCCTAATGAATTTGTAGTAAGCTTATAGTAATAACTTGTAAATCATAGTAATCTCTGTGAACACACTAGTTATAACGCATAGAAGATTCTAGTTAGAGTAGCTTAGATTAATCTAAGGCGCTTAAATTCCTATAAGAAAGGGTAATTTCCTTCCTTCTTTTCCCTCTTTTCTTTCTTTTCTTTAAGCCTCTTATTAACTTATAAGTCCCTTACTAATATAATAGCTACTATAACGCTACTATTATATAATATTAACTATTAACTATTATAGCTTAAGCCATTATGTCTTATACTACTACTATTAAAGATCTTACTATTAAGCTATCCTATAAGGGAGAACCTTATAATTATTAAAGACTATATAAGTTCGCTGCTTCTTTATTGCTTTTTATTACTAACTTAGAGCTAGTTTAATAAAAATTCTATATATACGTTATGCCTAGTGGTTAGCTATTTAGAACATAGCTCTAAGGGATAATAATAAAGATAAATAGCCTTAGTATATTACTAAGGAAAGCCTACTCTAACTAAATATAGTTACTCCTCTAGTATAAACTTACTACTAGCTTACTGCTATTATTACTAATGTTTAGCTTTTTATAAGCAATTCTCTAAAATACTATTATTATGCTTAAAACAATAAGACTTATATTAGGGTAAGTTAAGCCTTAAGGGATTGCTTTTTAATTGCTACTAACTTCTTACTAGTATCCTATTTAAATTATAAAGCTATATAAATAGCTTTAGGATATACTTTATAATCTTCTAGAACTATACTATATTAGTAATATAAGTACCCTTTACTCCGCTACTTTAATATTGCTAATATGCTACTAGGAGTTTATATAAGCTAAGAAGAAACTTTATAATACTCTTTTAGCTTTAAAAAACGCTAATAAACGCGGGCAAGCTTATTACGCGTATCTTATAGCTAAGGCTTCTTAAGAAGTAAAGTGTAATAAACGCGCTGCTTTCTTATAGCTAATTAATATTATTAATCTAGAAACCTAGATTAAAATTGCTAATTATCTTTAATTTATAGCCACTTATAGCCCTATAGTTAGTGCTATTAGCTTTACTACTTGTTCTTTACTAACTTACTACTAGTTTACTACTGCTTAAGCTACTCTCCTTGCGTGTGTTAGACCTTTAGAACTCCCTAAGGAATTATAAGTTTAAGCCTTTAGTAATAATAAGTCTAAGGCTAATAAAGTTAGAAATTATGCTAAAAATCAGTCTAAATATATCTCTAAAGTCTAGCTATTAGATAGCTACAAGTCTATGCTAAGTTTTTGCTTTAAATATAAGATTTGTTTAGTAGTCTAAATTATTATTAAGTAAATTATTCCCTAATTAAATCGCTGCGATCTAATGATTATTTTAGATTATAATTAAGAGTTAATTAAGCAGCTAAGAAGTTAAGATTTAGCTACTTAGTTACCGCTTATAGTCTTTAATAACCTCTTTTGTTATAAAGTCTTTACGTAGTACCTAAGAATTCTTAGAATTATTATAATTCTTCTATTTCACTAAATATTTGCGCTATTTGCTGTTATATTTATGGGTAATAATTCGTTTAACTTTAAATTCCTCTTAATCCTCTTTAATGTTATCTTGTAGCAAGGTTATTTTAACTATATTGCTTAGATTTCCTCTAAAAGGTTCTAAGCTTATAATATTAAAAACATTATATAAGCGCGTTCCTTTAGGTAACTTTAATTAATAAGCTAAACTATAATAGCTAACTTCTTTTTAATCTTATATAGTCCTAAGTACTTTATAGCTAGCTTTTAGCTAGGGCATTATAAATTAATATTCTTAGTTAAGAGTAAGATATAGTTACCTATATTAAACTTTATTAGCACTCTCTTTTAATTATAATACTTTTTCTATAGGGCTTATAAGTAGCTTAATAGCTACTTAATCTCTATATGCTTATGCTTTAATTCTAAAACTCTATTTTTAGCTTAATTATTAACTATTAGAATTAGTGTAACTGCTTAATCTAGTCCCCTTAGGTTATACCCTTATAGCGCTTCCGTAGGTATATAACTATAACTTATATGCGCACTTGTGTTATAAGTAAATTATGCTATTAGGAGATAATTAACCTAATTAGTCTGCTCTATGCATATAAATGCTCTTAAATAGTGCTCTAAAACTTAATTTAAGCGTTTTATCTAACTATTTATTTATAGATAAAACGCAGTGCTTAATCGCTGCTTTATTACTAAGAGGTAGTAGAATATTCTCTAAAATCCACTAGTAAATATTAAACCTTAGTTTATAATAATACCTTCTAGGGCTTTATAATCTTTAAAAATATATTCTAGGAAGATAGTTACTAGTCTATTACTAGTTAACCGCGTAGACATAAGGATATAGATACTATATTTTGTAAATCTATTAACTACTACTAAGATTATATTATGCGTTTTACCTTGCTAATCTTTAACTAGTAGGAGTCTAGTAATAAAATCTATTAATAATTCTTAAAAGGGGTAATCTAGCACTAGTAGTATAGCTAGCTTACTATAAGGTTTATATATTCGCGGTTTTAAAACTTAATAGCTAATGTAAGTATATATATACACCTTAATGTCTCTTTTTATTCCTAGCTAAAAATATTAGTTAGTAACTTATTAAAGAGTTCTAGTAACTCCTTAATGCCTAGTAATAGGGTTATTATAAATTAGCAGTAGGATTTCTTTTCTTATTCCTTATAGGATAAAAACTTAATTTTTAAATATTAATAGCTTAGAGAGTCTAATAGACTATGTCTATAACACATTTAGGTTATTGCTTAATAGTAGCGCCTTTTTCTTTATAATAAAGGCATCCCTTTGCTATATATCTAAAAGTAAGACTTAGATTAAGGGTTTTAATTCTATGTCTTTTATAAATACAGCGGAATTTAACTTAGAAGAGATTCTCTATACCGCTAAGACCCTAGCTATAACGCATCTACTAGGTCGTAACTCCTTAGCTAGCGAATTTAGTCTTATATGCAGTTTATTCCCTACTATAACGCTTACGTTAAGCGTATTTAGTCTAATAGGCTTTTTAAAATTAATAAGACCTTAGCTATTACACTACTGCTAGGTAGTAACTCCTTAGCTAGCGGGCTTAGTCTTACGTGTAGTCCCCTATACTATAATAATATCCTTAGAATGTGTTTAGACTATTAGGCTTTTCTAAAATTAATAAGACCCTAGCTATTATACTACTACTAGGTAGCTACTCCTTAGCTAGCGGGCTTAGTCTTATATATAGTCCCCTTACACTATAATAATATCCTTAGAGTATATCTAGACTATTAGGTTTCTTTAAAATTAAGAAAACCCTAGCTAACACACTACTACTAGGAGTAACTCCTTAGCTAGTGGGTCTAGTCTTATATATAGTCTATCCTTATCTGGTTAATAGGTAGGAGTGATTTTATAAAGCGCTAGATATTAATAGTTTTATTATAGCGTCCTTATAGCCTATTATCTATAAACTAAACACACTACGTTTTCTTAGAGCACTAAATGCTAGCAGTTCTATTATAGCGTTCTTATAGCGTATTATTTATAAATTTAGCAAGAAAGATTAGTAATTATAAGGACACTACCTTTACCTTCCTCTCTTTACTTATATAATCTAACCTCCTTAATAGAGTATTAGCAGGGTTTAACTTACCTACTCTATATTTAATTATAAAGTTAAATAGATAGAGTTTATTTAGCATAGTAACCTATTTACTAGTTAACTTTAGCTTTATAGCTAGGTACTTATGGTTTAAGTAATCTATAATCACTATAACTAGATGCGTTAAGTATATAAGGTAGTGCCTCTAAGTTTAGAATACCTCTTAGATAGCTAGTAACTCTATATTTAGTATTATATAGCGTAGCGCTATCTTATTTAACTTTCTTAATATATATGCTACTAGGTGCTAGTAACCTAGCACTAACTACGCTAGGATAGCCCTAAGTACGTATCCTAAGGCATTTGTCTTAACCCTTAATAGGGCTAGTGGATTAAAGTGCACTAGAATTAGCGCCTCTTAGAATTATTTTTATAGCTCCTTAAACGTAGCTAACTTATTAGGATCTAGCTTAAACTTTGCTAGTTAGTCTCCTCGCAGTTAATTAGTTAATAGGATAACTATCTTACTATAGCCTTTAATAAACTGTCTATAAAACCCTATAAAGCCTAGGAATAACTAGATATTAAAGACACTATAAGGTACTAGCTAAGTTACTATTATCTTAATTCTAGCGGGCTTTATTGCGATTTCTTCTTTAGATATAATAAAGCCTAGGAATTTAACCTCCTTACATAAGAATTTACACTTTTCTAGGTTAATAAAGAGGCTTGCTTCTTAGAGCTTCTAAAGCACTTATTTTACATGCCCCTTATGCGCGACTATATCGCTACTATAGATTAGGATATTATCTAAATATATAACGTAAATTGTATTTATAAGGCCTTTAAGGGCATTATTAATATATTCTTAAAAGGTTACGGGTATATTAACTAGCCTAAAAGGCATTATAAGATATTTAAAGTGACCGTATTTGCATTAGAATGCTGTTTTCCACTCATTACCCTTGCGAATATATAGCTAATAGTATATATCTTTAAGGTCTAATTTTATATAAACCTTTGCTCCCTTTAATCAGTTTAAGATCTCTGTAATTAGCGGTAATAGCGCTTTATCTTTAATAGTAATCCTATTAAGGGCTTTATAATCTATATAAAGGCGTAATTTTCTTCCTTTCTTTAGCATAAATAATATTAGGGCTCTAGCTAGGCTAATGGATCTTTAAATCTATCCCTTTTGCTACGCGCTTGCTAAGTACTTATAGAGCACTTCTAGCTCCTTTTCTGCTAAATTATATATTAGTCCCTATAGGGGCGTTTTCCTCTCTTCTAATTTAATAGTATAAGTTTAGCTACCTAGTATAGGAGAATACCTATAAGTTTGTTTAAAAGATATCCTTAAACTCCTTATAGGCTTAGGGTATTTGCATGGTTAACTTATAGGCTTTGCTTATCTCTATAGTTACTAGGTTATTATAGGGCCTGTCTTTGTTTACTATTAAGATATTATTGTCTTTTTGTATAATTTCGGTTATTATTCCCTATAAGATAAATCTAATGCAAGCGCGTTTTGCCTCCTTACGTGCCTATTACGTCCTTACTACTAGTCTAAGACATTCTTTTATAATAGGGTGTCTGTTATGAACTGGCCTTAGGGCAGCTGCACGTAAGCGTTCTAAGAGATATTATTATCCTTAGAGAGGAAGGATTAGACTAAGCTAGGTGTCGCATAGGAACTGGCTTTATACCAGTGTGTGTGTGGGTCGCATAGGCCTAGGTAAAGCCCTAACCTATCCGCCTATAGTCCGCGTCCTTTGCGCGCCCTTTCTAGACCTAAGACATAACCTAAGCTCCTAAGCTTAAGTCTATAACATACCCCCTTACTTAGGCCTCCCTTCCCCTTTACCCTTATTATTAGAATGTTCTAAGTGAGTAGCATACATACGTAATTAATATGGCGTGTTAGTGCAGGTCCTAGTGCAGGGCTTATGCATAGCCTAGTAGGCTAAAAAATTTTCTTTATAGGCCACCCTACCCCTAGCCTTTAAAACAACTAGCCCTACCTAACTCTAGCCCCTATAACACTAGCCCACTCTATTTTCTTACCTACTACTAGCTAATATTAAGCTTTACCTGCCTAGTTATTATTACTTCGTTTTCACGTAATGCCTTTTACCTATTAAATTCCCCTTTCCCCTAGCTATTACTAGTCTTTCTAACCTCCTATTGCTAACTATTTGTAATTCCCTTACTAATCTATGTCTAAAGTAAGTGTATAATTAGAGCTATCCTATAGCTATATCTAGATATAAATAATCCTATATATCCCTTACTTTTTCCCTTTCCTTTCCCTTTATATACCCTTATTTCTATTATCTTATTAGTTATCTATTACCTACCTCTCTTTAAATATCCTATTAAAACCCCTTTTACGTCTAGCTTACCTATTATTATATCCGCTACTATTACTCTTAGCGCTATTACTACTATTGCCTCTAGTAGTGCTCCCCTTTCTTATTACTACCTCCTTCCCCCTAAAAGCTAAACTACCTTAGTAGTTATATCTTAGAGGGTAACTCTAATAACTCTAATAACTCTAATAGCAAGGAGTAAGAGGTCTTATGCATCTAATGTATAAATAACCTTTGTAATAAGGGGATGTAGGAGTGCGCCCTAGGGTCTTACTAGGCCTATCTTCCTTATTAGCATGCCTATTAATTATATAGCTAGGAGCTATACTTATACTTAGGTAACCCTAAATTAAGATATATATATAAGTACCTTATAAACCTTTTAGCTACTAGAAAAGCTATTAAAACACTAGCCATAAGGCACACTACCTTTAAAAGGGATGCTATGCTATCCTAATAAAAACTTTTATTTACTATTAAAAACGTTTTAATACTATTTTAGCCACTACCTGCATTAATCCTCTATAGTAATACCCCTTTATTATCCCTTACTAGGGTAGTATATGCCTAGGGCACTACTAAATTATAGGCACTTACGCTTACCTAGTAAACTACTCTTACCTAATATAGTAGTAATATAGCAATAGAGTTCTTTTATAGTATATCTATAATAAATAATAATCTTACCTATATTACCTCTATTTAGAAGAATGCTACTACTAAGTAGCGTATATTTAATAAGGCCCTTACTTACTAATTAACCACTTATTACTATCCCTTCCTAGACTAAACTAGAATAACCTAGCTCTTTTTCTCCTCCTACCCCTAAGAACTAATTACTTTCTAATATAGTAAAATACTAGCGCTAATACACGCGTAGAGCGGAGGAAACTAGATTTGCTTATTCCTTAGTAGTTAAATAAAAACGTACTCTTTTAGGCCTATTATATATTATTATATTACCCTATTATGCCTTAAATCTATCTAGTGCCTCTATATCTTATATGTTTTCTAGTGGTTCTTAAGTTAGCTATACATATCCTTTCTATTTAACTAGCATATTCTAGTTTAACCCCTATTCTCTTGTATTCTTAGCTACTAGTATCTCTTTAACCTAATACTCTAAGAGATTAGGGTTAGTATTAGTTATTATTAGTTTTAGTAAGGGTTGCTTATCTACTAATATTTAACTAGGTAATAGATTAGAAGCTACCTATTATACTAAATCTATATAGAAAACAGGGTAAAGTCCCTATAGCACGTTTAACTTAATAGTTAAAGGTATAGGGACCTCTAGTACCTTATATTTAGCTATAACCTAATCTAATTTCTTATATAGTCTATTTATCTTAAAATTTCGCAGGTTTAACTATATGTAATTACTAACCTAAAAGTGTTTTACTAAACGCTAGCTACTATTTGTTTTCTCTTATTACTATTACTAAATAAACGCTATAGTAGCCTATATTAGGTCTAAGCCCTCCTTAAGATATTATAAGAATGCCTAGGCCCTTCCCTTTAATAAGGTATAGGATATCTCCTTATCTAGTGATTCTTAAATTATTACTAGGTTATAACTATATAGGGCTATGTTTACGCTAATCCCTATTACTAATAAGTCCCTATTATTTAAAGTAAGTTAATAAGCAAGGAGATATTCTAGCTATTTAAATTATAAAAATAATAGCATTACCCTTAGGATAGCCTAAACTTCTTAATTTACCCTTTCTATACCGCTATCTATCTATGGATAATAAGCTATTAATAGTAACTACTACGTACTTACCTAGTTATAAAGTGTGGTCTAAAAATTACTTAACTAGTCTAAACCGTAATCCGTAATAATTTATATAGGAAAGCTATAGAACTACCACTAGCACTACTTAAACCGTTTTATATATACTTTAGCCCCTATTAATACTATAGCTTCTAGCTAGATATACTTAGAGAGTCTATCCGTAATAACTATAAGAAACCATAGGTTATCTAGGTGTTAAGCTAGTAGGTTTATTATAAAGTTAATAGAGATCTATAACTAGTAATGGTTTAGTAAAGGGATTAGTTTTAATAAGCCTTATCTTAGCTAGTGGCTCTTCTGCTCCCTGTAATAGTAATAGTTTCTTATAAACTAAGTAATCCCTTATAATATGCTATTCTAATAGAAATCCCTCTAAAGTATCTTAAAAGTTATATTATAGCTAGGATAGCCTAGTAAGGGTAAATTATAAACCTATTATATTAAGGTTATAGTAAGGGGTTCCTAATTTAGAATCTAAGTCTAGCCCTAGAATTAAAGCATACCTTTAGCGCTAATCTAATAGTTTGCTATTTGCTCCCTTATGTTTGTAGCTTCTAGAAACTTCTAGGCCCCTTCCTAACTACCTTAAGTTATATTCTATACGTAGCATTATAAACTAAGGACTAGTCCTATAGAGATTAGAGATACGCATCTATAAACATTATTACCCCTATTAGAAGACCTATAAACCTATCTATAGTATCCTTAGCCTTACTACCCTCTAATAATAACATAGGGTTTACACTAGAGATAAGTCTAGTTCTTTTATAACTATATAGGCCTAGAGTTATTACTAATTATATAATTAGCTCCTCTAGTCCCCCTTATTCTCCTCCCCTAGAACTATCTTAATAGCGTATTTAGTCTTACTGCCTATAGGCTAGGCCTATACTATAGGTAAAAATTAAATAGTAATAGTATCTCTGCCTATCTTGCTTACTATTCTAATATCTCTCTTAGCGCTATAAAGTATTCTAAGTTCTTATAGTCTATAAGTATTATAAACAGCTTACTAACGCTACATAGCTTTGCTAACTAAGCCTTTAGGCATAATATAATTGCTAATAGCTCCTTATTATATATAGTGTAGTTCTATTAAGCTAGCTATAGTTAAGTAAAATAATAAGTAACTAGGTATAAGATGCCTTTATTATTAAACTATAAGAGGTAACCCCTAAAGCTACCCCTAAATAGTTAGCTTTTACTATAATATCCTTATTAGGGTCCTATTATGTTAGGATAGGATATAATATAAAGGCTATCTTTAGCGCTTTAAACGCTGTATTATATTTATCTATTTACTAAAATAGGATGCCCTTCTTTATAAGCTTAATTAAAGGGCCTATGATTATTAAGAAGTGTGGTATAAAGTCCTAATAAAAGTTAGTAAACCTAAGAAATCCTTACACCCCCTTAACCTTCTTTAGCGCCTCCTAATCCTAGATAGCTATAATCTTTTCCCTATCTAGGCGAATTTCTTTCCCTATATAGATAATAAACCCTAGGTACTTAACTTCCTTTATTATAAAAACGTATTTCTTTATATCTAAGTTTAGTCTTACTTACTATAGCCTTAAGAGCACTACTTAGACCTTTTATATATAGTCTTTCTAAGACCCTCCTAAATAGATAAGGATATTATTAAGGTAAGCAGTTATATAGTCCCCTAGGATTCTACTAAGCGCACTATTAATATATCTCTAAAAGGTAGCGAGTGCACCCGCTAGGCTAAAGAGGCATATAAGCTACTTAAATAACCTAAAACGCGTCTAGAAGGCAGTCTAGTATTCCTTGCCTTTAGCAATATAGAGCTAGTAAAACGCTGCTTATATATCTAGCTTTATAAACCACTTTGCCTCTAATAATAATTATAGTATTTCCTTTACTAAAGGTAAGGGATAATAGTCTTATTCTATAATCTTATTAAGGGCATAGTAGTCCACGCAAAACCGCTATCCTTCTCCTAGCTTCTTTACTAATAATACTAAAGCTATTACTAAAGAGAAGCTAGCCTATATCTATCCCTTATCTATAAGATTAGTTACTTGCTTTTAGATCTTAAGGAGATGCTACTATAGCATATTATATAACAAGGCCTATAGGAGTTCTAGTTTAAATCCATCTGCGTTACGCTTTAATTAAATATAGTAGTCTAATTATCCCTAGTGCGGTAGTAAGGTATTTGCCTTACTTTCTAGGAAGAGGTCTGTAAAGTCCTATAGCGCGCTTAGTAATAAGGATAATAGGTCCTATTCCGTAGCCTTAGGGGTTATGTCTATCTATAGAATTAATGTGATTTCCTATAGGCTAGTAGCGTATAGTTAGATATATTCTTTCTGCTTCTTTACATGCCTTATGATTCCCGCAAAGGTAAAGCCTAAGATAGATATCGTTAGTTGCTTAACCTTCCTGTTAGTTAATACCTAAATTTATAGGTTATTAGCTAATCCTACGCAGAGTTAACAGCGCGCTATGTCTAAGTTAATCTTATTCTATTCTATCTATAGTGTCCCTAAAATTAGCTACCTTATTAACCTAGGGATTATATAGGTAACTATAGGTATTTCCTATCTATCTAGATCCACTTAAAAACAGATAATATGCGTAATATATAACCTCTTTTTATAGCTCTCTTTTCCCCTTATTTTACACTAACTATAGTGTAAACTAATCTCTTCTTTAAGAGAGGAGGCATTCTAACTAGAGTTTTTAGATAAGGCATTTGCTTATAGTAGCATAATAGTTATAGCCTATGTTAATAAGAGCATCTATAAAGGTAGTCTTATTAATTAATATAGGAACTAGAAAAGGTGTAGAGTCTATGTTAGACTAGATCTATTTAAAGTCCTTATTAGTAATAACTATTTGCTATAATGCCCTCTATCTATTCTCCCCGCTACCTTAGTTAAATAACTTAATGCTAGGGTTCTTCTTTTTCTAATATATCTACTATCTCCTCTTCTTTAGAGTTATTATTCTCTTCCTTTATATTATATGCGTTAATAGCTACCTTTCTATGCTAATATTTTAGTAAAAGCAAAGGGTAGTTAGAAACAAAATACTTTCCTAAACTATACTATAGGCATTTACCCTCCTTATAACACGTGTTACGCATAGCCTAGCTAACTCACTTAGCTTGCTTACTACTAGCCTTATTACCTAGCTTTACCTTACGCTAATTTCCTAGTAACTTTCTATATCCTTTTAGGCCTATTCTAGGTGCGTTAATTATATGTCTATTATAGGAGTGTCCTTATCCTAGGTAAGGGCCTTAGGCATATATGCTTGCCTTTACGCACGGTTCTTCTCCTCTAATTAATAGGACTTAATATCTAATAAGATGCTATAATACTAGGCTATTGCCACTAAGTAATCTATGCATAATATATCTTATCTAATGCTACAGTCCCTTATCTACTTATTAAGGGCTATGCGTAGCTTAGCTAGCTTTATAGAGTCCTCCTAATCTAATCCACTAGCTAGCGCTAATTTCTATTTAAAATGAATATAAAAGTTACTAAATCGCTTATTTAGGCGTTATATAATCTAGTTAAGCTCTGTAATTACTAATTCCTATTAATAGGGGTTATTAAATATCTTAGTAAGGTAGTTTAAGAACTTCTATAAATTATAAAGTACTAAGTGTCCCTTCTTAAAATAAGGAGTAACTTATACCTAAACCTTTAGCAATAGGTTCTAGTAAATAAAGCACTATTAGTCCTGCTAGGACCTAATAAACCCTCTATCTATGTCTAGCTTATAGGATATTAGGTTTTGCTATGCTATAAATAGGACCCTTTTGCTATTAAATAGGGGTCCTATTAGTAAGGGTTTTTGCTTAATAAGTTAACTAGAAAAGTTAGATCTTTACTTACTAGTAAGGTTCTTAATTTGTTTTAACTGCTAAGTAATAAGCTCCTATAAGGTTGCTATTTTATTAGTCTTTATCCTATCCGCTAGTAGCGGTATATCTATTAGCTACTATACCTTTATAGTAAAGGATAATAAATGTTATAAACTAGCCTTAGGGTAGCTGCATATAAGCGTTCTAAGAGATATTATTATCCTTAGAGAGGAAGGATTAGACTAAGCTAGGTATCGCATAGGAACTGGCTTTATACTAGTATATGTGTGGGTCGCATAGGCCTAGGTAAAGCCCTAACCTATTCGCTCATAGTCCGCGTCCTTTGCGCGCCCTTTCCGGACCCGAGACATGACCCGAGCTCCTAAGCTCGAGTCCATAACAGTGTCTCTAGTAACTATCTATCTAGGACATAATTACTAGTTTATATGTAACTACCTAGTTATACCCTAATAATAGGTCTTTACTAGTATTAGCTATATAGTAGCTAACTTAACATATTCTTGCGTAGCCTATGCTATCCTTAATTAATAAGGTTTATAATAAGATCTCTTAATGCTTAATTTTAGTAAGGGTAGCACTCTTAAGGGTTATATTATCCTTTTTACGTTAGCCTAATTAACTACTATTAGTAACTTTAGGTGGATAATTAAATAGGTTACACTAGGGTTAAATAGCGCCTTTATAGCTACCTATTTATATTCTTACTATAACTTTGCCTTAACTCTTAGTCTTAGATCTTTAGGTAATAATTTAATAAGAGTGTCTTCCTAGGGTTATACTAAGCTAATAGGGGTCTTATTTAAGTCTAATAGGTCTTTGTCTCTAGCCTAGTTATGGCTACTCTTATGCGTCTCCGTTATATAGTTGCTTCTCTTATAAATAGAGTAATCTAGTTTAGTATAGCTTAGTAAAGCATATCCTAGCTTACTATACTTAAAACATATAAATAGCGAATTTGTCTTTCTATTACCGCTTTATTACTATAGCCTTTCTAGTAAAGTAAAATATTATTATCTTTTCTAACTATTATTACCTTAATTACTTAATTAGCCTCCTTTAGTTATAACCTTTGCCTTTCTTCCTTAGCCTACTAGGTAGGTTTAACTCTTAGGGAACTCTTAGCTAAGTACTTATTTCTTTATAGCGTTATTAAGGCTATTAATAAATATATAGATTTATAGGCATTTAGGAATTACTTTAGGTAGCTTAGCCTCTGCCTTACCCTAGATCTTTATAAATATCTAGAATAATTAGTAATTTTCTTATCTAAGACTTATTAATGTCCTTATTGCTTCTAAGCACTGTGTATTCTTATCTATAGTTCCTATCTTTAGCTAATCCATAAATCTGTCCTAGGTGTAACCCTAGTAATTTATATAACTATCCGTAGCTATATAATACATTTATTATCACTTTACGTTATTTACTAGGCAGCTGCTAGCATAGGTAACCTTAGTTATATTATCTATAAAGGTTCTATAATCTATAGTAAAAGCTATGTTTAAATCCACTAGGAAATTCTAAAGACTCTTAAAAGTGTTCCCTTTATATATAGGTGCTTTTAATTATATCTTTACAAGGCTATATTACTATATAATAGGTGCTACCTAAGGTACTAAAGGAGGGGTATTTATAGGTCCTATATCTAAGTTACCTAAGGATATAGCTTCTTCTATTATCTATAGGTTTTGCTATAAGTAAGTAAGTTTCTATCTCTTTTCTATAATATATATCTAGGTTACTGCTTCTTTAAGGCGCTAATTTAGTATTACCTCCTTATTATTAATAAGTGTTTCGCTCTACTAGTTATCTAATAAGGACTAGCAAATTACTTTAGTTAGGTTTAGTAGTATAACATTCTCTTACTTATCTATAGCGTGGTTATAGCTACTACCTAATTAGGTTACTATGTAATAAATTCTAGATATCTTAATCTAACTAATAGTCTATTACCCTAAAGGAAGAGAGATTAATTTATTAAGGCTTTTAGCTTAGGAGTAAATAATAGAGTAAAGGTTAAATTAAAGTGTTATAGCTATTAATCTACTAGCTAGGGTAGGTACTTA
Organism: Epichloe gansuensis; assembly: GCA_023658505.1. NCBI lineage: Eukaryota > Fungi > Ascomycota > Sordariomycetes > Hypocreales > Clavicipitaceae > Epichloe > Epichloe gansuensis. Next base: position 8,416,259 of record CP098281.1, read on the forward strand.
AAGGTTTAATCTCTAGCCCTTTCCCTTTGTTTATGGGAAAGCCCTTTAAATAGCCTATAGCTCTTACGTAACTAGCCCGTAGCTAGCCCTCAGCTCCGTGCCCCGCTAGGTTCTACCCTCATCGATGCCGTCGCCACCCTCATGGATGCCGTCGCTGTTCTGCTCCTGACACATTATCATTAGTAGCACTAAGAGGCCTTCGATTCCTTGGCTACCTGTTCCTTAGCTACCTAAGGCTATAACCCTTTGCGATGCATTACAATGTTCGAATTCAATGTGCCATTAGAGGCCTTGGATCTAGTTAGTTATTGTAAGTAAGGCCCGAAATGCGTTACGTAGAGTTTTAGCGTGTAATATTTTAGAAGGTTACTTGAAGTCGCTCCATTGAACCAACGCAGAAAAGTGGGCCGGTACGGAAGTGTAGTCTTACGGTCCTCAAAGAGATAGGTAGGCGCTGCGGGTGCTATGAGCTGTAAGCATAGGACAGGAGAAACGTTATAGGAGGAAAAAAACCTTAGAGGTACTTCTACACTAAAAGTGGGTGTGTGGAGACTCCTCTTGATTTAGCTAGTCTAGTAGTAAATTTGAAATCTCCGGTGGAAATACCCTGTTTAACGCTCAATTGGCTCGCTATCCCCTGTTATGTATCTTTGTAAAATAATTCAGGGGTTGTAGTGTACACAAGTTGTACATGTAGTGACGAGACGGAGCCTCGAGCGTTCATGGCCCCGTTGTCAGCTAGCTGTAAGCGAAATTCAAGTGCGTCAAATCTTGCTTTCTTCAAAACGTTGCCTGACCGTTGCGTCACTGCTTACTACGGAAGATGGCTACATGTTTGGCTAAAACCCAAAAATCCAACAATTTCACAACTACAGCCACCCTAGCGTATAATAAGAGGTATAGAACAGTCTAACCCCCATGTATTTGGATTTTACACGGGTACAAGACTAGGGCTATTAGGCCAATCATATATCGTCCCGTAGATTAGAGGTAGGAGATGTACACAATATTCCATATAATTTGATAAGAATCTATAGTATTTTTCACTAGCGTAAGTGACGAATTGACGAATTGACGAGACCGACCCGACCGACCCGACCGACCGACCGACCGACTAATTGACTAACTAGAAGTACGAATTCGTACTAAAATGCCGTAAGCTATGTGAATAATTTTTACCTCTATAGTCTTCTTCCGTGAAATCTCGATCTACAAGGCTTGACCACGGACTAGTGTAAACAACAATGCAGACAAGTTCACCAGTCACCCGTCATATATATTGTTTAAAACACAAAGTGGTATCATTGACTACCCAAGTCTTCCCAAGTCTTCCCAAGTCTTCCTCTCTCCCTACTACCCCGCCACGATGCTGCCCACGCTATACGTAAGCATCGTGCGTGTTTATGTTTGACAAAGGTGCTATGGCAACAGCATAAAACGGGCATGGATCAACTTGAAGGCAAACTGGAAATTAAGCACTATGTAACAGTTGGTTTCACCCACAAATGCCAAGCATCATTTTGCTGGCACTCTTCGAGACTGATTGGAATGCGGGTGAGCCACGGGCACCAAGCCAAGCCGGGCTGAGAGGGGGTCACGACTTGTTGCCCCTGCAACCGTGTTGACTTGGGCGGGGCCGTAGCCTAATGACAGGCAATGACAAGCATAAGCACCTTGAACGCATCCAACCGGCTCGGCTCTTCCTGACATTACAAGATACAACAAGAGCCCTCCTGCCTCCTGCTCCGTCCATCGCCAATTGGCAAAAGTTGACGACTGGATACATTGCCTCCCCGCGTGCAATCGTGTTTTCTCGGTTCTCAGCTCGGTGCGTGTCGAGAAAACAACCTACCTGCGGTCGGGCCTCTTTTGCATCGACGTGTGGTTCAAACTGGTTATTGCTTGCCACGCCGTTGTTGTTCTATCTGATTTGACATCAGCACGCTTTATCAATATCTCCAGTCGCTACTCATCATTTCATTCTTGCCTGCTCACGGCCTTCGAGCATCCCATCAACATGGCGAGCTTCATGTCCAACTTCTTCCAAGGGGCAAGGACAAATCGTTCGGAGATGCGTCTCCCCGCCCCATGACTCCGACCAAAAGATCAACAACAATAGCTTCATCAACCCGCCGAGCACACCACAAGGCAGTCCGAGCAAGAAGACCATTCCGCCCGGCGCACATGATCTTCCTGCTGCATTCGAGAGCGCCATGACGCTTAATTCAGCAGGAATGGATGCACCTGTAAAGCTTACTCGCCCCCAGAGTGTCATCACCCCGCTTTCCTCTGGCAAGACCAACGCCCAACCTCTGGATGAGTCCAGTATCAACATCGACGAGAGCATCATACACAAGACTACTTCGCCCGGCAGCCCATTGAAGAAGCAGGGCCAGGAAAACACACCGCCGTCATCCAGACTTGGATTGACCGATTCACCGGCTCAACACAGTCACGCCGCTCGGTCTCGCCAGCAGCTCTACGAGATCAAGGACCGTCCGATGACTTCACACAAGAAATTCAACACGTCAAGAGGATTGACAGCCGAGGAGCGAGAGATTTTGCAAAAGCCTGGTGTCAAGAGACTGGTCAATGTGACGCAATTGTGTTAGTAACACGTCATACTTTCCCCAACCGCGACCCATCCCCACCGCCCTTAGCCGGCTGCAACAGATACCTGCAAACGAACATACAGCTAACAAATGCATATGCACAGATTTCCTGGACTATTACTTTGATCTCCTGACCTACGTTGGCTCGAGACAGAATCGATTGGCTGCCTTCAAAGCCGAATTCCCTGCCCCGCCAGATACCGACGAACAAACTCATAACCAGATGTGGACAAAATACGCGGGACGAGAGCGAGCCAATCTCCGCAAGAGACGTGTGAGACTTCGCCAAGGCGATTTTCAGATACTGACTCAAGTTGGCCAGGGTGGCTACGGCCAAGTCTTCCTTGCGCAAAGAAAGACACCCGTGAGGTTTGCGCCCTGAAGGTCATGAGCAAGAAATTACTCTTCAAACTCGACGAAGTCCGCCACGTCCTTACCGAGAGGGACATTCTTACCACCGCTCAAAGTGACTGGCTCGTCCGCCTGCTGTACTCCTTCCAAGACGACAAGAGTATCTATCTTGCCATGGAATACGTGCCCGGCGGCGATTTCCGCACCTTGCTTAACAACACAGGTGTTTTGTCCAACCGGCACGCGCGATTCTACATTGCCGAAATGTTTTGTGCGGTTAACGCCCTACACGAGCTTGGCTACATCCACCGAGATTTGAAGCCCGAGAACTTTCTCGTGGACTCTACTGGCCACGTCAAGCTCACCGATTTTGGTCTGGCGGCTGGCGTTTTAGCTCCTTCAAGGATCGAGTCTATGAGGATAAAACTCGAAGAGGCTTCGGAGACTCCCGTTCCCTTTGGCAAGCCCATGGATCAGCGAACGGTTGCCGAGCGTCGTGAAAGTTATCGTAATATGCGACAGAACGACGTCAACTACGCCAAGTCCATTGTGGGCTCTCCTGACTACATGGCACCAGAGGTTCTTCGAGGGGAAGAGTATGATTATACAGTTGATTATTGGAGCTTGGGCTGCATGCTTTTGAAGCCCTTACCGGATTCCCGCCCTTTGCTGGAGCTACACCTGACGAGACGTGGAGGAACTTGAAGCATTGGAAAGAAGTTCTGAAGCGACCAGTCTGGGAAGACCCCAACTACTTTCTCAGCAACCGTACCTGGCATTTTATCACAACGTGAGTTTCTCGAACATTGATACACTTCTGGTTCAGGCCATGGCCATACTGACTACCTTACACAGGTGCATCAACTCTCGTGCTCGCCGCTTCTCCAATAGCCAAGACATCTACGGCCACCAATATTTTGCCGAAGTTGACTGGGAAACATTGCGGCAAACCAGAGCCCCATTCGTGCCCGAGCTGGACTCGGAGACTGATGCTGGCTATTTCGACGATTTCAGCAATGAAGCAGACATGGCAAAGTACAAGGAGGTGCATGAAAAGCAGCAGGCCCTGGAAACCATGGCCGATCGTGATGACGAAATGAGCAAGAGCCTCTTTGTCGGATTCACTTTCCGCCATCGCAAGCCTGCTACTGAAGACGGCGGCAGTCCACGAAAACGCATCCCAACTTCTGACAACGATACCTTTGGTACCATGCTCTAGAGCGAGCCATGGAACCCGAGCCGTGATTGGCGATTGTGTGCTAATCAACGAGTAATGCTGTAAAAGTCAGCGGGTGCAATCCAGTTTGAAAGAAGCAAAGGATTGCCACCTTTCGTCCAGACAGACACCCACCACCATGGCTCACGAAGGTTGTATTCCTTGCCTGTATTGAGACTATTCCTGCATAAGAAAGAATTTGGAGGGGTTTTTTTTTTTTTTTCGTCTTTTCGTTTTTTTGCCAAGGCGCTTCATAAGGCGAGTACGAGGAAACCAAATGTGTAAAGCTTTTTTACTTTTTACTTTTACTATTTTGCTTACGGGTGCAAACCCAAGATCAAAGAACGTGGTAGAACGTTGGATTGCAAGTACGCGTGCTTTCTGCCTGTTGATTTCTGATGATTGCTGTTCGGAGGAATAGCAAAGCTCGTTTTTATTCTTTCGTCCCTCAAGGAAGGTTAATGGGCGTGTGAGGAGTATTTTGTCCGTACCAACATATATATCCGTCCCTTTTCATTCTGCCTGTTTGTATGGACCGGATCGTTTCGTTGTATAGCATCTGCTTTGTTAGGCATGTCGTCACAGACAAATCGACATTTGAATATATCATTATAATTCACTCAAGTCGCTTCTCGTCAGGCGATCGACCCGGCTGTGAAATTGATACTGAACTTTCCAACTTGATCCCGCCTGCCCTAATGCGACGTCTTGTTATTTGTGGTGATTGATTGATTGATTGATATGCCATGCCGCAATTGGGAGGAGTATTGTGCGGATTGAACAAGACGCCAGCGAAAGGGCCCGGGCTTCCATTCGTATCGCGGCTACAAATCAAGGGAAGAACACAAACACGTCACGAGGGACCGACTCCCCAATAGACATCTCGAGGTCGTACGTAAGTGAATTGAATCTCATAAGACCCTGCCGTCAAGTGGCTATCCATCGCGTTGGTCCCATCCCGCTCGCACTGACAAGAAGTTGCTCCTCTAAATACCGTGGCCACCCCGCGAACTCCAGGCATGTGGCAAGAAATTGGACCCCCTACAATGACATTTGGAAATAGTCTGCAACGAGCCGGCGCTATTCAAGGACAGGACAGAAACATCCGGACAAGAAAAGATAAAAAGATGCTGAAAACGGGTGTGTTTGTCCCGCATGCCCGACATGTCTGACTACGTGCTATGTGACGTATTCCGCCGCCGATCCACGTAAAGTCCATGAATTCTTGCGCTGCAATTAATCGGCGAAAACAGCAAAGCACGAATACCTGGTATATATATGCAAGATTGAAGATTGTCCACCCAAGAAGGAAAAAGGAGGGGAAAAAGAAAAAGAAAAAGAAAAAGAAAACTACCCGCAGATGGATGGCGTCAATAAGCCATGATTATTCCAACGGTGGTCGCCTACGTGACAGAGATGATACTAGCCTCCCAACTCCTTCCCAAACTCCTTCGGACAAACGCAGAACGCAGAACGCAGACGGGGCATTGCGTACCCAAGTTCCTGGACGGGGAACAATGGTATCCAGAGCATTACAGACTCATTGTCAGCCATTCCCATTCCTGCGGACCTGCACTGGCTCCGCTGGTGCTATGTTGTGGGCCGCCAGGCTGATGGTGACCCAGCGACATGATGCTTCCGTGACTCATCGCGTGGCGATGGGGAACGATGCCAAAGCTGCTCGACAGCATGGAAGTTGACAATGATGCCATAGTTGGTGTGTTGCCGATGGATCGAGACAGGCCGCTGGATCCAGCAGTTTCGTTGGGGCTGTCAATGTCCATGCCAGAAGAATCATCGCCCCCGCGCTTTTGCTGTGCCTGCGCTGTCGTTTGGATGAAGCAGAGGCGGCTCCGGATCGCGAAGCAGACGATGCGCCAGGACCGGGAGTCGCTTTTGGGGGCGCCGCGGCAATGGGCACCACGCCCTTGCCGCCGGCTCCTGCGTTCCCGTGGTGGTGACTGTTTGGCGTGCTGCCTGCCGTGTTGGCGCCTGAGCCTGCCGTCGTAGCCCCGGGCTCTCGCTTCCCTTGGGCAGCATGTTGCGGGTAGCGGGTGGTGACGCGCTGTTATGAATATTGTTACTGTTATTGTTATTGATGAGGCTGCCGGTATTGTTGGTGTTGTTGTTGGTGTTGTTGTTGGAACTGCTTGCCGCCACCGTGGCTATCGACAAGGTCGAGTTCTTCCGTGAAGCAACGGCAGACCCAGTGGCGTTCTTCCTTGACCTCGCACCACCACCTGATCCATTGGGCCCCGACCCTCTGTTCCTCTTCTTAATGACGTCGGTCTTCAGACTGAGAGGTCGAACTACGCCGTGTAGTTTGAGGAAAAGGCCGCAGGCATTACACAGAGGTTGACCCTCTGGATTACGCCTCCACAATGGTGTAGTCTGTGTGAAACAATTGGTACATGTTGTCGGCGCACCGCCATCGTTTTGGTGAACACCTGTTCCTGTTCCTGCTCCTGCTCCTGCTCCTGCCGCCGCCGCCGCCGCCGCCTGCAAGTTGGTGCTTGAGCCTCGCTTCGAGACAGGCGGTGGTGATGATGCGCGACTGGGCGCGGCAGATGAGAAGCCGGACATGGTGCCGTGCACGTTGTCGCCCGGTGAGGCCGGTAGGCTCTGGGCAATCTGTTCGAAACCATTGTGTTTTGCGGCCAAATGCGAGGGCGTTGATGCTGTTCGGGAACGTTTTGCTGTTGGTTGTCATTGCCTATGAAAGACTGCGAGCGCCCCAAGCCGGAACCTTCCCAATCCCCGTGGTTTTCGACATAATCGGTTGTAGTGCTTCCTATCATGACCTGCTTGCGAGGCGGGCCACCAGGAAATCGTGCGGCCTGAGTACTAAACTGTCCGGGAAGGAGGCATCCCAGCCTAGCGAACCAACTTCATCGATAGAAGTAGCAAAGTCCCCATGCATTGACATGCTCTGACCTTGCAAGTTACTGGTACCATCTTCGTCGTCCGAATCAACACCAAACGAGAACATGTTGTCAGGTCTCATGGACACGGTAGGGGACGCGACTCGGCAGTCGTTTTGGAATACTTGGCTTGGGTCGATATGACTGAATGAGCTGGGGGCAGTGCTGAAAGCTGAAAGAGACCCTGATTCGGTTCCAGCAGCCGAGTACATCTGATGGCCGTTGTTTTGACCACTGTACATGAACTGCTGGTTGTGGCCCATGTTGTTTGCCATATGCTGGCCCGGGTGCGGCCTCATGCCCTGCTGCCGCTGCTGGCGATTGTCTTGCGAGCCAAAGTACACATTGTCACCTTCACCCATGGCCATGGGAGTGGATGCAGTAGACTGATAGGCAGATCCCGGAGGCGAATATAGGTCGGGAGCAATGAGAGAGGAGGGAACCGAAGAACTATTGTTGTACATGCTGGAAAAGGGACCATGGGGTATCATTGGAGAGCTGGAAGGAGAAAAGGAGAAACTCTGCTGAAATTGCGCCGCCTGACTCATGACTGCATCGTTTTCCATAAAAGTATCCAGTGCAAATGGAACGGCGGAGCTGCCGTCTCGGGTCAGCTGCTGCATCGTGACTGAGTTGGTGTTGTCGAGAGAGTATCCTTGGAGTTCCGAATCAGCTTCGACGTTGGACCCTCCGCCAGATGTGCTGCTATTGACGGCAAGCATATGAGGGGAAAAGTTGGCAGGGCGTTTGCGGTTCTGATGCAAGTGTCAGCAAGAAGTTGGGCGTGGTTGGCTAACATGGACGATCTCAAGAAACGCACGGCTTGCGCTTTTAGAATAGCTCAAAGCAACTATGAGTCCAGCTTGGATTCGCAGGAAAGTACGTGGTCACAGATAATGGGCAGACTGGACTCCATGATGGGCGGGGAGGGTACTCACTCGACGCTCATCGATACTCGTCTTGCGATGATGGCGCTGCACGTAATTGAACTCGCTGTTGCCCGAGCGCTGTTGATGCGGAACAGATTGAGGAACGAAATGACGGGAAGTATCCTTGCGAGATTTGATGGGAATAGCAGATGCAGATGGACCACTGGTCGGGGAGGCTTCGTCAAACTTGGAGGGAGCGGGCGGCGGGGACATGAGTCCGCCCGGAGTGACGACATTCTCGGAATAGATGAAGTCGTCGAGCTTCATCGCGTCTGAAGTATTATCGACATTGATATCTGAAGTCTTTCGCAATTGGGCAATCCCGCTTGGCGCATTTTTGGTCGCAGGATGGTCAAGTCTACTAGACAGCCGAGCCGGGCAGGTTCAGGAAGTCCCCTGATTAGCCCATGCATGTGCCGGCCAACAAATGATGCAATACGCAGGGACGATGGCGGTTTGCGGGGAATTCAAGCACGGATCCAAATGCGGGTTGCAACGGATATGCATTGGATATATATAAATGAAGAAGCATACCTGCTTTGTTGGTCCTTGGCTAGACGAGCCTCGCCGTCCTGCTTCTGCCTGCGCATATTAAGAGCCATCATGCGCCAAGTCAGGTTCTCCAAGCGTTCCTGGTTCGGCAGCTGCTGCTTCGTCTTGCTGAAGAACTTCCACACCTGGGCGGCGAGCGGATCGCTATCCCGAAGCTGATCGATGGACTTGGTAGACTCGTCGGCGGCGTTCTCGAGAGAAGGGAACAAAGCATCGTCGAGCAATTTCGTTTTGGCCATGGCGCGGGTCTGGGACAGGTTGGAGCCGGCGGACTCGAGGGTCGGATGGTTGATTCCGCCATGAGCAGCACCACGAGCAGCACCATGAGCACCATGAGCACCATGAGCACCATGAGCACCATGAGCACCATGAGCACCATGAGCTCCGACGTGAGCCACAGGGTCGGGCCTCCGTGGAAATCGAAAATCATGTTCTGTCATGGTGGGATCCATGGCAGGGAAAGGTCTAGAAAGAACTCGAGATATCGCGACACTGGCGGGCATGCGTTTTACGATCGATGTGGTGGGATGAGGCAAATTGCACGACGACGATGACTCGAGCCGAGAGCGAAGGAAACAAGCGCAGCGCAGCGCAGTATAGCGCGGACCGTAGACCGGGCGCAGAATAGGCGCAACGCTAGCGATGGTGGGCGATGGGTGGGCGATGGGTGGGCGATGGGTGGGCGATGGCGGGCGATGACGGAGTTCTCGAGTGGGAACACCAACTCTTGACCTCCAGCGGGGTAAGTGGCAGCTGGCAGGCACGCAGGCAGGGGATGGAAAGTGAAAATAGCAACCTCGCGCTTGCGCCCTTGTGCCGCGGGGATTTCGTTCGATGTGCATCCAGTCACTTGCATTTCTAGTCCGACGTAAAACTCTCTCTATTGACCTTGCCTGCTATTATGCTTATGCTGCCTGCCTCACTGTTCCCGTTGCCAACAAGTCCGACGGCGGCTGGAATATTCCCGCCTACGGAGTAGTAAATTGCACGACTCGCCGAAAATCCGGCCGGTATTATGCGGGTCCTGGTGGACCCATCAAGTTCTTCTTTGATCATTTGGGGCTCTCTGCACCGAGTGCCTGTACATGTATATACTCTATGTACGATAATATTAAAAGGAGTATGCCACGTTGTTGTTCGAGTAGGAGACGAAGCGAGAAAGTCCGCGACGCTTTTTAAAATGCTTTGGTACGACTCGCCGCCACGATGCGATGTCTGGTCTGGTCGAGGAAGGAGGCACGGACAAGTTGAAGGACAGTTGAATCGCATTTGGAAGGCACAAAGCATGTAGTACCAGCATGAATTAAATCTCTCCGTGCTCTCGGTACCCCCGTCTCGTGCTACTCCCACTGCTACTCTCGACTGGCGATGATGCATCTGTCTGCGAGGCCTCTTATTTCTTTATCATCCTTGCCAACTCGCATGTGCTGCAACGCACCGGATGGATCTGGTCACTGTCGCTTCGACCTGCCCGCGCCGAATCGAAACCTTGCATGAGCATCGGACGTGCAAGTATTCTCACCACCACCACCACCACCACCACCACCACCGGCGTTGCCCACATGGACGACGTCGAGACCGTGAGAAAATAATCAATAGTGACTGACCTCCGCCGCTGGACAGCCAGCCACCGGCTACGGTACGATGTCCGACCCTCACATTCGCATCCAGATCCGCACCCGGTCAAGCTGCGTTAGTGACTTGCTTCAACTTGCGATTGGAGCTCGGCGCTTGATGTGTGATGTGGCTACCGTGGTGCAGCGTCACCTACTACCAACCTATTTGCTTGGGGAGGTCGAGATCAACATCAACATCTGGAAACCCTTCCCTCCTGGCACTTCTCCCAAGGACATGGCTAGCCCCTCGTGAAAATTGCCAGACGAAGTCCCCTTTTGCCGCCTTAGATCCAGCTAGGACGTATTAAGGAGTACTCCGTACAAATGGCTGGAAATCCAAACACCGGCTGAATCTACTCCGTATACCTCTCTCATGTTGGGCGAGGTAGATCGGAAGCGACACTATTGTTAATTAATATTCGACCCGCCCAGCTTTGGATTGTCAACTTTTTTAGCATGTGCTTGCATGTGGTGGTGGGAAGTGTGGGAGGTTTTGGGCAAAGTGGGCGGAGACAGACAAGCCACAAGACCGTGCTGACAGACAGACAATCCTCACTCACCAATACTCCGTATTATGCCAACGGATTACCTGGTTTGGACTCTGGACTGGCAGATTGGGTAGCACTCGTTGCAACATTCATTCACGAAGCACTCATTGGTGCAGTACCGCGAGGCATCTAAAAGAGGGGGCAGCTTGATTTCAACCACAAACTCTACGGAGTACTCTGTACACTTCGAATGCCAAAATGGATGGGTGCAGACGGGGTATAGGCAAACGATGGTCTATGTACAATGTACATACAGAGTGGGTGAGTGAGTGGGTTCCTGGACCCTGGTAGCCACGATGGATGATGATGGCTGCGGCGACCCACATCATTCTCGAAGTTGGTCTCCCAACAACCCTTCTGTCCTCCGCCTCATCTGTCAGTTCCTGCTTTTTTTTTTGCCAGGAGCCAGTTCTTGAGCCTTACCTGTGGCGTCGCGCTACAAACGGCAATCCTTGTCAACAAGCATGTTTCTTGACCAGTGGGTTCATCTTTGCATATGTATAGAGCCCTGCTGGCCCGAGTTCGGCACTGGCACACCTCGTACTAACCTGCCTGCTGTGCTGCTCTACCCCGTAATACGCCGTATGCCCTCACACCCCTCCAGCGATCAAGAGCAATATTCCGCGCTCGAATGGCGGCACATTTCCCGGCTGGTGAGAGGCAACAATTCGATAGCCTTGAGAAACTGCGGGATGGAGGGCAACTGCAACCAGGCAGATATCTATTCAATTTGTCCATGTTGCTGCCGCTGCAGTATGTACATGTAGTGCATCTGTATGCATCACATTTCAGGTGAACGTCTCGGCCGTGGTGGTCCACCGAGGTTACGCCTGCGTCAAGGAAGAACGGGAGCCCTGGACGGACTGGACTGGCTGGCGTTGATACGATACTGAGACTATTCCGTACGGAGTACAATGGCAATGGGTATTTAGCAAGTCAAAGCTTCCGTTGTTGGGTGCCGATTTGTGAATCGGGCTCATGTCACAAAGCGGCCACTGACTGAATAGTTCTGCCAAACAGAAAGAACCAACTGTTCATCCCGTTGTCGATCCGACGCACGGTACAGCAATACGACCCGTAACTCTCGTGGCTCTCTCTCTACCTCGTGGCCAGTTTCCGTCTCTCATTATAAGCTATAATACCGGTGCCGACAGGTTCAGCCGGTCAAGCCGATGAGCAAATTCCATTCCTCACGTAATATCACGGCTTGAACTCGACCAGGCTGGGACTAGGAAGGTCTGTCAGCCTCGGCGTCTGCTCACGCAAGCACTGAACATGTCCGAGGGCAAGCAGAGAAATTGCAGTTAAAGTTCGAACCGTTGATACTGCAAGGCCTTTCCCTTGTGCACGCGCTGAGCTCAATACGACAGGAGAGCGACCGACCGATTTCTCGATTTGAAACGGCTTGCCATCAGGACAACAACAAAACCCGTTGGCTGGCCTGCATATCGGCAGTCTCATGAGTTACCTCGAATACTAAATGTCGTGCAATCAACAAGTCTGATGCACTGCAATTCACAACACGACGATGAAATTTTAAACCAAACTTATGCTGCAACCCGACCCAGGCGGAAGGAAACTGTTTGAGTTCTAATAAACGCTCACTCCGTGGCGAACCCGGGGTTCGTATGCATGCGTCTCGAGTTTTAAAGATCACATGTCGTCTACTTTCCAATATCCGCCTGCATTTTCTTGGATCCCCGTTTTGGTCTGACATGTGTGTGGATGGAGACCGCCCGCTTATAGAAGAGCGTCGGTCCTTCGCTATCGGACAAGAACGTCGTCCCTCTCTGAACTCCAAGGTCTCTTTCCAGGACCAAAAGCAACCGACCCGTTGGTCCCAACATTATACTAACCACTTGCAAGTTGACTTGACACCGTGACAAGACTGCAGGATAGGTAGGTGGAGATTACCAATGACCATGTTGAAAGCCGAGTGTGTTCACACATATCTCCCTGCGCAGCTACTTCAATTTTCTAATCTGCTACCATGCGTGGAAAACGCCCAACGACGTCGTAGAGTCAGAGTTGACCACAAGCCTCTGGCTACGATGCCAGGCCTTGTTTGTCTCCTGATGCGCGCACCGGGCAAACCAGAAAACAATAACATTCTTCATGCGAGAGGACGGGTCTCCTGGGATTGCCCCCTCATGCCGGCATACAGTCTTCAATTACATGGTCAATCAAAAGCGGACAGGGAGGAGCAACGTTGCTAGGAGGCTTTTCTTCCGCTATGTCAGAGCACGATGCCGATCACTGATGAATATGCGGGTTGAGCTCTCTCCTAGAATCGACGACCAGACCTTGAAAATTTCTTGTTTGGAACTGAATCGAGAACGGTCTTAAATAACGAGTATCAGTAGAAAAAGCAAACGCCGGATGGTGATATAATACCTTTGGCAGTCTTGTCATTTGGATGTTTATTGTTATACTGGCTGGGTGTTGCCAGTAATTCTTATGTTGTGTGTGAATTTTAGATGCATTGGCCACTGCCAATGAACAAAAAAATATTAACAAATCAATACCTTTGGCAGCATCATCAGCAATGCGTATTTTCAATTTTCAATTTTCAATTTTCAATTTTCAATTTTTATTTGGTATCTCGACTCTAAACCTAATACATAATGAATGGAAACCTCTTCAGGGATAGAAACCGCCGACATCAGGTAACCCGACAACCCCTCGCTCCTCGCCCCTCCCTGATATCGAGTCCACGATTATACAGTTGTTCCACGCATCTGGTGACGCCAGGTTTTAACAAGAGAAATTTGGTTGGCATATTAGCCCAGAAAATTGTAAGTAGAGCATTAATTCATATAACCCAGAAACAAGTACTTGGATCTTCGCTCCGTATTCTGCTTTCAACGTCTCAGAGTTGCGACAAGTTTAGTTCTTGACGGGAGGTTGAGTTGCCGGGTCTTGATGCTGTTGCTGGGGCTGGATCTCGTGCAATTCGTGCTGTTGCTGCTGATGATCCATGGGGGCCTGGTTGGCGCTGTACTGGGAAAGCACAGGAACTTGAGGGCCAAAGATCTCCATGGGCCCGTCGTGTCGTCGCACGGCCACCATGTTCTTGCAGGAAGAGCATCGATACTCGGTGTCCTCGAACCAGCCGGCCAGACAGGGGAGGCAGGTCAGGCAGACGCAGACGAGGCAGAGGACGGCACCGACAACGCTGTTCACATCAAGGTGAAGAAAAGAAAGAAATGGTTAGTTACCTCTGTTTACTTTTCTTGCAACAGTTTTACATTCCTCATTAGTTGGAAAGTTGGACCGTCGTAGTTTGAAAAAAAAAAAAAAAAAAAAACTCACAATTGCATCGAGGTGCCTTTGCGTTTGATAACCGTGGTGGTTCGCCTGTGGCAAAGGGGCAGTCAATCCATTCAGGCTGATCGGTCAGCTGGTTCAACGGGATGACGGTCGCAGGAGGAGCATTCTGTAAATTCTGGTCGATTTGGCCCTGAGGATGTGCCTTGGTTTGGTCGTAGGAAGGAGGCAGCGGCTGCTCGAGAGGCGTCTGCTGAGGCGTGTTCTGGGCGGGATGAATGGTGTTGTCGGTGTGGTGAGCCGTTCCCGTGGGATGGAACGTGTTTTCGGGCTGGGCGGGAGCCACGTTCTCGTTCTGCTGCTGCTGTGAGGCCATGATGTGTTGTTGAACAGTTGTTGCTCGCTTCTCGTAATGCTTAGTGGAAGGGGAAGGAGGTCTTTTTCTTGTGTGTTGAAAAAAAAAAAAAAAAAAAAAGAGAGATGGGAGTCTGGCCAGGGCAATTTTTTTTTTTTTTTTTTTTTTAATGCTTTGCGGCTGACATTGTGGATCGTCTGCCCGAAGGCTTGAAGGTTGTCGACGTTTAATAAATAACATCAATGCGGAGGGGCCACACTATCATTAGCCCACCATCAGGTTTTACACGGACGCAGCACACGCAGTCGAGTCGAAGCAATCAAACATGCGTGGTACCGAGTGCAGCAACAAAATCAGCCTTGAATACGGAGGTGGGACGACGGGGACGACGGGGACGTGTTCTTCTCCAACTCGGTCGAGGACTTTCAACTGAAGAACCAGCAGATCACACCGCGACTCATCTGAAAATGCCTCGAGGGTCTGTTCGATTGCGATAACCACCACATATACAAAGTCGCAAGTCCGGACGGACCAGCAAGCAAGCATCATGTCGGTTGTCGTAGTACATACATACTACACAGACAAATGCACCATGTCAAACGCAGCAACGCTGTGTGCTGCAAAGACGTGACACCTGATCATTATATCTACTATATCTACACTTGCCATCGTGTTCGTGTTGCAAGGCATAAGAGGGATAATGAAGACGATTTGAGTCGTCTGCGCCCCTTTTTCTCATGCAACATCTGGGCACGAAGCATACATATATATATATATATATATATATATATATATAGGCTCTATTTCGCATTCTTGCCACGAATATCGGGTTTCAGGACTCAAACCCCCAAATTCTCTTTCAAGTGGTCTGTCTCTCTTTCTTGGTTGAACCCATCTTGGTTCTCATCTCTCATCCCCAAACACTCGACTGGCAGCCATCAGGGCCGGAAAGACAAACAACATGAACATCTCCGCATTCCTCTCTTCCCTCAGTCTCCTGGGCATCGTAAGCGGCGCAACTTTCCAAGATTGCGGCAAGTGGATTCTCCTGCTCCTGCTCCCCAAACAAAACCAGGTATGCTAACCCTTCCCGTTCGGTCAACAGGAAGCACAGTCAAGAATCTTCAAATCCATATCCCCAACTGTCCCGACTCTAGCCCTGCTTGCATCTTCACTTCCGGGCAAGCCGCCACCATAGAGGTCGCCTTCACGAGCGCAACGCCTTTCATGAGCGCCACTGTCAAGTTATCCGGCGTGATTGGACGCATCAAGTATCCCTTCCCGCTGACACCCCGAGGCTTGCGGGAAATGGGGACTCAAGTGCCCATCTGCCCCGGGGCTCATCAAACCCTCAGACTTGACATTCCTGTCAGCAGTCAATACCCAAAGGTCAAGGTTGACATTGAGCTGCAGCTGGTCAGTGATACGGCGGGGACGTTGATTTGCCAGACGATTCCTGCGGAGATCAGGTGATGAGCCGTCATGATGGATGGACCGATGGATAAGGTGAGCTTGGCTGGCGGCGTTTGCCGTTGTTGGAAGGAAAAGACTGATATGATTGATATGATTGATACGTGAGGTTTTGAACCCCAGCCAAGCCTGCAGCGATGGCGCGACTCGGATTTTTACCGATGGCCCTGCAACTACCAAGTTCATGGAAAGTAGTGCGACTTCTCCTATCTTAATTACAAGTTCCAATTTTCAATCATCGAAAATTGAAGTGAAAGCGTCGCTTCGAGTGCGACAATCTGCCTTGCATTGCAAGCACATGTTTTGTAATTTCGACGCAGACGTCTAGCAGGCTCAGCCTCCAGGCTCAGCTTCCTCGATCCTAACGATGCATCTGTGCATCGAATACTGCATCCCAACAAAACCTTGAAAATCCGAAGCTGTTTCAAGGAATGAAGTCCCAGTACCAGCCAAAAGTGACTTTTCACTACCGATAAGATAAGAGCTCTTTTGCGCCGCCCGGAATTTTCTACACCCCACCTTGAAAGAGAACATGTTCAAGTAGTCAGCCAGTCAGCCGCCTTCACACCCGCTGTTTTCAACATTTCCATATTCAATCAGAACCAGAATTTCTATGCCCTTCTTCTCCTTTTGCTAGAGCATTTCCCAGAAGATAGATCATCACACCGCGCATCTCGAGTCGCCCAAACCCCGGGACAAGAGAGTGGCCGCAGACTTGGCCCACGGCCGTCTCAACAAATGAGCAAACCCGACAAAATGGACGTCGACGTCAAAGTCGACGCACACGACGCCGATCCCATCACCGCCATCTACCCCGTCTACCTGAACCCAGCGCTCCCGCTAGGCCGTCGCCTGCTCGTCCTTCAGCAGCCCAACCGGACCGACGACACCCCTCGGCCGGCACCCACCGAGCTCCGTCTCAAGTCGCACTCGGGCATGGTAGAAGTCGACCTGCCGCTCGACAACACAGCCGCCTATGATCGCGAGAAGGGCCTCCGATGGGGCCGCGTCCTGCAGACATCCATGGCCGCCAAGAACGGAGGCAGCCACGGTCTAGCGGGCGGCTTCGGCTTCGGCGCCGTCCAGCAGCGAGGCAAGAAGAAGGGCGAGGGGACGACGACGAGTACATGGACTGGAACGAGGCGGTTCGCCAGGATAAAGTGCTCAAGACGCAGACTCTGGGCGGGCAGTATCCTGATACGGATGAGGTCCAGTACATGGTTGGCGTATTCCAAGGCAGTCCGTTTTTTTTTTTTTTTTTTTTCAAATACACCTTCACCCCGTTCTCTTCCACTCAAGAAAAAAATGTGAAGAAGAAATCAAGCCAAATCATGCAAATTTCATCTTTACTAACGAAAATGCTCTTTTTTTCCCCTTCCGAAACAGAAAACCTTCACCTCACACCCGTCTCGTCCCTAGTCCATCTCCGACCACAACTCCACCACCTCGATGCCGCGACGCAGCAGGAACGCAACGCATCGGCCTCGGCATCCAAGGAATCAGCAGGCTCGTCGTCCTCTGCCGCGCGCGCAATCCACATGACCATCAAGAACACCGCCGACGGGGACGCCGTGACCACGGAAACAATGGCCGACAGGCTGCGCTACGTCCAGACCGAGAACTGGCGCAAGCTGCGCTACACGGATGAGAACGAAGAGGCAGCGTGGGAGGTGTACAACGATAGCCTGTTCCTTCAGCCCAGGACCGAGGAGGCGGAGGCGAAGGAGAAGAAGGCGGATGGGGAGCACGGGGACAAGGAGAGGGACCTGGAAGACCTTGTCCCTAGGTTTGGTGCGACATGGGGCGACAAGCAGATGCTCGAGGCTGTGAGCGGTCTCGTGAAGCCAGAGGCTGAGCCCCAGCCGGCAGCGAAGCCTGAACCAAAGGCCGAGGCGCCTGCCGTACCTGACGAGGCGAGGAAACCCAAGGCTCGGCCGCGCGGTGGTGCCGCCGCTCCTGCCCAAAGGAGGGAGGGGGAGCGAAAGCATCATCCAAGACAATCAACATTGACTAGAAGCGGTTCGCGCAACCAAGCGCTATTGCTGGGAGAGGATGGACGGTTGGGCGGGGAAGCACCAAAACATCTTGAATTGATCACGGCGTTAATGGAGGTATCACGACATCACGGACGGATGGTCTCGCACCAAAGAGGATATCGGCTCGGCAACTCGGTAGCGAGATGTACTAGGCTTCTTAATCTTCTTCTTCATTCTTTGTCATCGGGGAAACATGAAAAGTGCCTGGTGTGCATGTCTCCGACACATCCACGTGCCAAAACTATCCTTTCGTCAAGTCACCTTGCAGTAAGTAGAAAGACAGGTCACTATGGACCATCCATGCCTGTGCCATCTCATAGCATGCCCAAAAAGATTCCATCAGATCCTCATCTATCCTTCCACCCTTTCCCCATCATCTTTGGTGAACTCTTCCTCCTAGTATATTAAACTTTTTTTTTCGTTGCTTTTCTTTCTTTGAACAAGCAAGGAAGAAATTCAACAAAAGAGCAAAAATACGGAATATCATGGTCATGAAAAGGAATTAAATAGAATAAAATAAACATATAACATGGCTTGACTTCGCTACCCCAATCCCATGTGGCTTCCATGCCCAATCATCAATCAGCACGGGTGTCTCCCACACGACAAGGCCGCTTTTCCCCTGTCAAGTGTCCCCAAACATTTTACAGCCCAAAGTCGTTCTATGGGACTCCCACGAGGATGATGGCATAAAAGAAGACCAGGGTTTTGTATCTTTGCAAAATACACAAGTGCGTATTTCGTCCTTCGATATCCCGTTTTGAGCAAAAGGTACCTTCATTCGCTGTTCTTTTCACGTGGATCTCTTGGTTGTAACATTTTACTGCAAAAGCTCAACATCTAAACCAATGGCTCGCATGAAAAGGTTGACACTGCCAAGTCGCTCCGCAGCCATAGCTGGAGGAAGTGTCTTGGACAGGAGACGGTGTCCAGAACACGGTCCTTGACGGCAAGGACAAGTCGGGTCTGCTGATCGTGTGAAGCGCTAACACCCATGGCGGCTAGCAATTGCCAGACGTACACATCAATTCCGGCGTTGACGCTTCCGGGGAAGATGTATTGTAATGATGGCTCAACTTTGCTGAAGAGGATTTCAAAGGTTTGATCCCTGTGCATCGTGTTAGTTACTCAACGTGCTTCAAGTATGCAGGAATTTAACCGCCGATTCGTACCATTTCTCCCATTGCTCGGGATTACCAGCCCCAGTCTGTTTCAATAGCACAGCACGACTGAGGATCAGAGTGAGCATCGAGACACCGATCCTAGTTCTAGCGATGAAATCCACGTCAAGCTTCGTAGCAATTAGATGCAACACTCCGTCGACAATATCCAAGCCAGTCTCGTTGAAATACTGCATCAAAGAAGGCATCACCGTGGAGATGAACAATTCAATGTTTTCGCGCATGCGAGAGTTCAGATCGGTTTCGCCGCTCGTGATGGCAGCTCCTTGGACCACGTCAAGTTGATCAAGGTGATATATGATCATGGTCAAAATGGTCGTCCGTTGCTCAAAATTGAGATGGGGAAAATGCGCGGAATGGCTCTCTTGCCCTTGGCACAAGACAGAAAGGCGATGAAAGGGTGAGGGACAGTAGCGCCAATGGGTTCATGAACTTTCATTTCCTGCCAAAGCTTGTAGTTGTAAGCTTCCAAGGTCGCTGCCCATTCTCGGTGCTCCTCATCCAATTCAGAGTCCGGTGGAGTGGTCATCGGGGGCGGAATGAGACGAATATGATCCTCAATTTTCATCAAAGTGTCGTAAACTTTCTCAACGTTTTGCAAAATTCGTTTGCGATCGAGGACAGTTTCCGCGTGAGGAGACTTTTGCCATTGTTTGAACGTTGGCTTTCATTCTCAGGACGCTTGATGTTGAGCAGGGGCTTGGGCGTTTTGGCATTGCTGAACGAGATCTTGCCCAAGCTACCGGCGATGACAAGCTGTGGATTCTTGGGCTTGTTCTTCGCGGCCTCAACAGCTCTTTGCACCTGTTGCTCCATTCGCTGAATGTGGTTCTCAGCAGGTCGACCATGACGTCGCATTCCACCGTGACGGCTTCCGGTTTGGAATAGATAGGTCTGAGCAAAATTGCTCAACGGCTGACTGGGATTCTGCCTCTGGCCAGCTCGGATGTGACTGTAGACCTGATAATAGAAGTCCTCAGATATGGAAGTGTTGGAGTTCTGGTCGCCAGTATTTCCAGTAGTAGAGACGAGCTGTTGCAGTTGGATCCTGGTGATGAAGTTCTTATCCTGGGGAGTCATCAGGCCGTTATCCTTGGACAAGAGCCAGATCTTGTGGTTACGCTTCGCTCGCTTGGTTTCCTGGTCCAAAATGCTGCTTTCTCGTCCTCGGACATTTGCATAATCTGAGGATGAGCATGCAGCTGAGCTAAGCCAGGAATAGAAGCCTGGGAACGGTGGCCATGTGGATGGGAAAAGGCAGTAGCTGGAGAGTCTCCAGCACTACGATTCGGGTTTTGTAGGATTTGGGTGGGCTGCACAGGAGGGGCGTGGTGTCGGGACTGCTGCTGAGGCGGCGTGGCCATTTGTTCTGTATGTCGGGTCTGGGTACTCGAAGGACGTTGCAAAATGCTAACAGGATGACCATGACCGGGAATTCCCTGTGGTTGCTGTTGCTGCTGCCGCTGTTGCTGCTGCTGCAAAGACTGTTGAGTTTCTGTATAGCTCGTTGGGGGTCCTTGCTGGAAGATGGCAGGATCCGAAAAGGAAACTTGCGGCTGAGTTGACTTCGGAGCATGGCTGAGCATCGAAGCCTCCACCTCTTCCAAGCTCATGATTTTTCGGCTGGCTGACGCTGATGAAGCTTGTGTAGCAGGTTGCTGAGGTTGGGAGACGGCCTTGGGCGGCCCAATGCCCCAGATACTCTGATCAACGTTCAGATCGGGGAGTGGCTCATCCCGATACTTTTCGTAACCAGTACGAATTGGTTGCTGAACAGGGTGATGAGAGGAGTATGACATCGGCTGCGAAGGTGGAGCTGAGGGCTGAGCGTACGCTGCTGTATTGGCTCTTGGTGCAGGTTGCTGGCGGTTGAATCGGAGGTGCTCCTCCTCGATAGCGTCAGCTACCTGAGCAGTCTGTCCAAAAAATCAAAATCTTTTCCCACATCTCCTCCAACATTAGTCTCTCCTCCAAATGTATCATCGTTGAACGCATCGCCGGTTTCCTCAAGCTGCTCGCCTAATCCATCATAAGTCTCCTCGAAGTCGAGAGCATCATCTTCGCCACCGCGTCCCGAGAGACCGGCGAAAGGATCATGAGCCTGCGAAAATCCAGGTGCGGCCGTGTTGTGACCACGAGGGCCAGTGTCGAGCCCGAAGAATGACATTGTGCGTACGCTGTGATCCAAACAGGTTGAGTCAATGGCGGAGGAACTGTGCAGGTAGTTAGCAAGGAGTGCCGCAATCGGGGCAAAGTGCACCAAGGCTGCACAGTTCCAGCCCACACAGAAATCAATTGCATTTCACTTCGGCCTCTCACAAACACATCTCCCGTCTCAGAGCAAAATGCAGAACCACTGAATATGCAGCAGATCAGGCTGTCTGGTGCTGGTGCCCAACTGGGGAAACTCTGATATCAGCCTGCTCATGGCATAGTCTCTTGCAAGCTCGGAACAGAGGACATCTCAAGATGAGGTGTCAAGGTTAAATCATTTCTCTACTTACCACTAGAATGATGGGAAGTTCGCAAAGGTTTTCAAGGCGCACAACTCTCTCATGATGTCTTGCCAGACAATTAAACAGGTCGGATTGGAGCAATGAAGCTCAAAGGGGTCAGGCGCCGGACAACGGCGGATTGCAACACTTTCAAGCCTGCTAGAAATCGAGAATGAACGAGGTGAAGCAAGCAGCGCTTCCGAGAAGAGATGCGCGGCAGCGAGCGATTGTGGATTGTTATCCAGATCGCAGTCCAACAGAGGCCGTGCAGTGAGGGAGGGATGAGGTGATGTGCTCCAACAAATCCCCCCGGTCACTCGCCGCCGCAAACGGATCACGTGCACTGCGCTCGACTTTTCTTCCAGCTTCACCGAAGGCGGCGAAATGAGCAGCGTGAATAGCTTCAAAGTCTACGAAAATGCCGACGTCCATCTTTATCACCCCTTAGACCAACTGAGAGAAGTTACAGAGCGAATATAATAGATCTGTGTTACAAAGTCAAGAGGACGAGCTCTCATTATTGAGCTCAGCGCTTTCACAGCGTTACTAACTTATCATCACCAGTTGTCGATTCATCGCTGTGGTCGTCTTGCTTACCTACACAGGAAGGCAAGTATACTCTGTGAATCGAGAGATCACATAATCTGACCATGCTAAATACCTGACCTGACCATACCTGGAAGTCTTCGAAGAACGCGATGACCTTCGAAGGCAGCTAACTTGTCGGCAAATTCGTCAGCAGCCAATCCATCAGCCTGACCAAATTCCTGATCCTCGGTAAAGCTCGTTGCCTAGCCATTTAAAAAGCAGTTATCACTGGGTTATATTAAACTTTATGCCATAATTTTTTTGAGTAATTCACTAGGCGCACCTCGGGCCGCGCAGGGGCAGAGCGGCCGAGAGGTCACGTGACTTAAAGGAGGGGTGGGTACATTAGCACACGTCCCTTGTATAATTTATTACTCTAGGAGGTCACCTTAAAGCACCTACCCCTAGCTAGCAGATACTTGGCCGTAGATGAGAAAAATTAATTACACGATTCAATAATCGACTTTAAATATACGGAGTAGGTGTAAAGAATTATAAACATAAGCCACACTCAGATAGTTTGTGGGTGGGTCGTTCTGACAGATTAGGACTAACGACTCATATTATGTACATTCAATTTTTGACGGATGCGTGTTTGTGTTGTCCAAGGTCAGGTTAGGCATGCAGGGCACCTTCCGGTTTTGGCTAGGCCCATCAGGTTGGAAACCTCCGGTTGGAATTACGTCCGCGTATTTATGCAGGGCTTTTTCTTTTAAGCTCCGAATCAGCGCCTTACCAGCTCGACCAGCTGAAGAGGACCTGGTCCGACCGACCCCCTGCCACCTTCATTGCTCAGCCCGTCTCTCCCGAATATATGTACCTCCTCAGCTTCTTCGTTATCGAGCAGCCATCGATATTCGGCTTGCTGCCTGACCGTCCGTCTGTCTTTCTCTTCTCGTTTCTCTCTCACTTGTTCTACTCCGTCGGACAGAGTCTGCCATCCATCCCTCTGCGGATAATCGCAGTCCTTCGTCCATAATGGTAGCTGGCAATGCGTACTACGTGCGCTACATTGTCATCGCTGTATTCGTACGTGTCTCCACGCTCGCCGGTTCATCATCCCCACGACTGCGTTTCGTCCTAATCCGTCCTTTTTCCCTTCATAGACTCTTTTTCTCTTTTACTTCATTTCGAGCTTCAAGTATGGCGAGGTCCCAGTGCCCATTGGCTTCGGCGCTGGAGGCGCAACCACGCAGCTTGGAAGCGCTAGTAATGATCGGTCTGAACAGCAGCAGCAGCCCGTCGAGAAGCCCAAGGGCAGTGAGCCGAAGAAGCCCACCGAAAATCTGGCCATTACTTCCCTAGCTATGACTCCCGACGATCCGGGTTGGGATGCCGACTTGGTCGGAACTGCTCCCGGTCCTCGCATGAATGCAACATTCGTTACCTTGGCCCGCAACAGCGACGTATGGGACATTGCTCGCTCCATTCGCCAGGTAGAGGACCGCTTCAACAGAAGATACAATTATGACTGGGTCTTCCTCAATGATGAGCCTTTTGACGGCACTTTCAAGACTGTGACAACGTCTCTTGTCTCCGGTAAGACTCACTACGGTGAAATTGCCAAGAAGCACTAGCACTGGTCTTTTCCCGAGTGGATTGACCAGGACAAAGCCAAGAAGGTGCGCGAGGATATGGCTGAGCGCAAGACTGTCACTACGGTCTCTTTGAGCTACCGCCACATGTGCCGGTTCGAGTCTGGGTTCTTCTTCCGTCAGCCTCTCATGATGAACTACGATTACTACTGGCGCGTTGAGCCCTCCATTGAACTCTTTTGCGATATTCACTACGATCCTTTCCGTGTCATGCACGAGGGCGGTAAGAAGTACAGTTTTGTCCTCAGCTTGTACGAGTATGCCGAGACCATCAAAACTCTTTGGGACAGCACCAAGAAGTTTATGAAGAACCACCCCGAGCATATCGCCAAGGACAATTCGATGGGCTTCCTCAGTGATGATGGTGGTGAAACATACAATAACTGCCACTTTTGGTCCAATTTTGAAGTTGGTAGTCTCAACTGGCTGCGAAGCAAAGCCTACACTGATTTCTTCGAATCTCTTGACCAGGACGGTGGCTTCTTTTACGAGCGATGGGGTGACGCTCCAGTTCATTCCATCGCCGCTGGCCTCATGCTGAACAAGAGTGAAATTCAATTTTTCAACGACATTGCCTACTATCACGTTCCATTTACGCACTGTCCCACTGGCGAGAAGACTCGAACGCAGCTCCGATGTCACTGCAACCCCAAGGAAAACTTTGACTGGAAGCGCTACTCTTGTATGTTGAACCGACTATCTTCTCTGTCGCTCGAAAAGCTCAAATAAATCCCTAACAACGTATCGCAGGCTTATCCAAATTCTTTGACGTCAACGGTATGACCAAGCCTGAAGGCTGGGAGAATCAGGTAGACTAGAGTTGGTGAACTATTAACGTATACAGTTTTTGTTTAGTTTAAACATGGTTGAGTCGCTCAGAAATGAGAACCGTGTATCATGTATCATTACGCTCAGGATGCGGCCTCGGTTTGTTTGGTTGCTGGGACTACTTCCTTCTTGGCCTCGAATGCGCAGACAAATGCCTATCGAAACGAACGATGGAATGATGTGATGATGCGATTCAAAGGGACCAAAAGAAAGCAACAAGAAAAGGGAAGGAAATGGGAGACATAGAATCCGGCGTCTGCGTGGTAATTTTTCAACTTGCACTGGGGAGGGGGAGGGGAATAAATGTATACTACAAAAGTCCAAATTGACTCATGTTTGGATTATATACTTACGAGAGGCTTCTTCCCTAATACTTTCAATGGCGCTCTTTGAACTCAATTTCCTTGGATATGATGTATTTTTACAAAGCCAGGGCAACAAGAGCCCACGATCTCCGCTGAGCTGGACTTTGCTAGACATCTATGTGTGTGTGTGGTTGCGCAACATCCGCCGCCATTTACATGATAACAAACAGTACACCTCCTTATTCTAGTAAGATCCCACCGCGCCGCATCGTCTCAACCGACCGTAGCCTTCTTGGGTTTCTTCGTACCGTACTTGCTTCGGCTTGTCGTTCTGTTCGCAACACCACCCTAGAGACACGAGAAAGAAGAAGTAAATTAATCACTGCGCCTTGAACAATCATCTCTCATTACTTTTTACTTCTCTCAGCGTCACCGGAAACTTACCAGGTCCAAAGCCCCTCTCACCAAATGATATCGCACACCAGGGCAATCTTGCGCTCTCCACCCCTGACCAGCACCACGCTGTGCTGCTGGATATTGTGTCCCTCCCCGGGATATAAGCCGTGACGACCGCTCCAGACGAAAGCTTCACACGCGCCGTCTTTCTCTCCCCGGAATTGGGTTTCTTCGGTCTGACGACACCGACTCGGAGACAGACGCCCTTTAGGGCAGGGCAGTTCGTATTTGAGAGGGCGGGAGATACGGCGTGGCGAGCTCGCTTGCCCTTGCGAATGCCCCGGAGGACTTGGTTCAGCGTCGCGCTGAGCGGGCCGGATGTTGAGAACGGAGCGGCGGCGGCCGGGACATGGCCGAAGGGGTGAGTGGTTTGCGGAGGGTCGTCGTGGGGAGGGCCGCCGCCGTCGTGGAGGGAGTGCGCGCCGGGTCGCGGGGAGAAGAGGTGGCGGAGGATTGAGCCGACCATTTCGAAAAGGGGGCGGTTGTCGTTGCAGTGGGCGGGCGCGGGAAGAGCCAACGGATTCGTGATGATGCTTGGAGGTTTTTGGCGAAATCTTGCACTGACAGTGGTCACGTGATGATTTGGATGGACAAATGTGGTCACTGGTAGTGGTGGTCGACATGTTTCCCCAGCAACTTCTCTTCTCTTCACATGCCGCTCCTCCCCGCGGGTAAACGTCGGGCCTTGGCTGGCCTGCGTCAGACCCCCACCAGTTGCAACCAGAAATGGTTATCCTCGGCTGGATCGGCCAATTCGCCCTGCTTCGGCGGCGAGCAGACAAGGAAGGAAGGTATGTACATGTAGGTGTTGTAAAGGGAAGGGTTGCTTTCCGACTAAAATCCCTGCTCCATCACTTCCTTTTGTTTTAAAAAAGAAATCATCACCACTGGTTTCCTCATTTCCCCGTCCTCATCAATCCGTGGGTCAGGTATCCATCCATCCTTGTCTTGCCGCGCCAGACTCACGAGTCGCCACCCTCTGGCCGTTCACGCCAGCTTCACCTCTGCACCAACGTCCCTCGCGTACCGTGTACCCGTAGTGATAGACCAAATTCCGGGAAAAAAAAAAAAAACACGATGTCCTCCTTCTCACGAGTCTTACGGCCTGCTCTCCGGAGCTCAAGGGGTCTCGCCAAGACTGTTGCCGCCGGCCGTGTAACCGCCCGGCCTGCCGCTCACACTGCAAACCTGTAAGTGTTGACCTCACCACACATGGAAAATACTGACAACATGGCCTCGGGTATCGTTGGGCAAGGGAAAACAGTGCCCGCCCTCTGACCACCACCTCTATCCGCCGCTCAGAAACCATTGACGTGGCCGATATCCCCCACGCCCATCAGCCATCTGTCCGAGGTCGAAGCCGCCATGGCCGAGTCCGTGAGCAAGTTTGCCAACGACGTTGTCCTCCCCGGGCGCGAGACATGGACGAGGCCGAGAACATGGACCCCGCCATTGTCCGGCAGCTCTTCGAGCAGGGCCTCATGGGCGTCGAGATCCCCGAGGAGTACGGCGGCGCCGGCATGAACTTCACCTCTGCCATCATCGGCATCGAGGAGCTCGCCCGGGCGGACCCCAGCGTCAGCGTCCTCGTCGACGTCCACAATACGCTTTGCAACACGGCCGTCATCAAGTACGGCTCCGAGGCGCTCAAGAAGAAGTGGCTGCCCAAGCTGGCCACCGACACCGTCGCCTCCTTCTGCCTCTCCGAGCCCGTTTCCGGCTCCGACGCCTTCGCGCTGGCCACGCGCGCCGAGGAGACCTCGGATGGTTTCAAGATTAACGGCGGCAAGATGTGGATCACCAACTCCAAGGAGGCCGAGTTCTTCATCGTCTTTGCCAACCTCGATCCTGGCAAGGGCTACCGCGGCATCACCGCCTTCATCGTCGAGAAGAACACGCCCGGCTTCTCCATCGCCAAGAAGGAGAAGAAGCTTGGCATCCGCGCCAGCAGCACCTGCGTCCTGACCTTTGACGACGTCGTCATCCCCAAGGAGAACCTCCTCGGCGAGCGTGGCCACGGCTACAGGTACGCCATCAGCCTCCTCAACGAAGGCCGCATCGGCATCGCCGCCCAAATGACGGGCCTGGCGCTCGGTGCCTTCGAAAACGCCGTCAAGTACGTCTGGAACGACCGAAAGCAGTTCGGCTCGCTCGTCGGCGAATTCCAGGGCATGCAGCACCAGATTGCGCAGTCGTGGACCGAAATCGCCGCCGCCCGCGCCCTCGTCTACAACGCCGCGCGCAAGAAGGAGGCCGGCGAGGACTTCGTCAAGGATGCCGCCATGGCGAAGCTGTATTCTTCCCAGGTCGCGGGCCGCGTGTCCGGCTTGGCTGTCGAGTGGATGGGTGGCATGGGTTTCGTGCGTGAGGGTCTGGCCGAAAAGTACTGGCGTGATAGCAAGATTGGTGCCATTTACGAGGGCACCAGCAATATTCAGTTGAATACGATTGCCAAGTTATTGCAAAGGAGTACACTGCATAGCTGAAACAAAAAGGAAGGGCGGGGGAATCGGCTGGAGGATTGGTGAGGACAGACACATATACGATTGGTACATCTGGTGTATATTACAAAGCATATCAAAAGCTACGGTCTAGCATAGAGTTACTTCAATATCTTCTTAGACGTGGTGCGCAAGACCCTTGATAGCCGTGAAACACAAGGCAGAAGCCATTACAGGATGAGTCCAGATATGTCTATGGGTAGTATCTTCATCATCTATTAAGTCATCGACATCATCCCCGTTGATATTAATGTCTCGCTGTTGAGCCAAATTTGTACCACGGGTAAAAACCCTTTACTACCTTGGCCACTTATTACTCTTTCATCCGAAAAGATGAAATAAAACGTCCACAGTCAACGTATCATGATGGAGGGCAATATAGCCAGCTTCTTATTGAAAAAGAGGGGTTTGGGGGAGGGGGCGCTTCTTCCACAAGCTTTTCCTTCGCCCCAGAAAAAATAAAAATAAAAACGCTGAAGGAAAAGAAGGAATCTACAGCGCTCAGCTCGCCGCTGCATTCATACCACCGCTGCTCTCATCGCCTGATGTCGTGATTCGTTTTTAAATGTAAAAAAACTCCCCAAGTGCACCCACCACAGCGCTGGCGCCCCCAGTCCGCAGCCAGTGGGGTTCATGCTGGGAATCTAGTCACGTTTTCTTTCTTTTCATCATTCCTCATTCAAAGTCCGCGGTGTACGAGAAACCACGGAACTCTTCTTGCATAGCTTGGGAGAGAACTAGAGAAAAGGGAATTAGACTTTAGGTAAGAGCAAGAGCAGCGATAGCAACAGGAAAATGACATACCAGACTGCACAGGGGTAAGAACAGGGGTGATGCTCGTAAACTCGGAGCCAAAGTTGCTGGTATCGGTTGCGCTCTTAATGCTAGGCTTGAAAGGAGGTTCGACACGCTTGTGGTAGATATCATCCCAGTTGATGTTTCGGAAGAAAGGTTGACTCATGACTTCTTGTGCATCCGTAGGTCCACTTCCGAGACGTTGCTCAGGCTCACGGGTGAGGAGCTTTTGCAGAATGGAGACTGAGTCTCGGGGCATTTGAATCGGATACAGTGGCTCGTCGGCAAGGATAGCATCGTAAATTTCATCATCGTCTTCGCCGCGGAATGGTGACTGCTGCAAGAGCATCTGATAAATCAGAACTCCGAATGCCCACCAATCGACTGCTCGGCCGTACTTCTTGTCCAGCAATATCTGGTTACCATCAGTTTAACATGTCCTTAGGAAGACGTGGAACAAAAAAGGGAAACAGCAAGCGTGAAAACTACCTCTGGTGCCATGAATTCGGGGTACCGCAAAAGTACTCGTTGTTGCGCCATACCACATTTCCTCCTTGCAGAGACCATAATCGGCAACCTTGATGTGACCATCAAGTGTCAACATGATGTTGTCAAGTTTGAGATCGCGATAAACTACACCATTCTCATGGAAGTACTTCAGCGCGAGACAAACCTCAGCCGCATAAAATCTTTTCAATGGAGAAATTAGAATCAAAGTCGCAGCAGAACTACACATCGGCATTTGATGACTTACTGGGCTCGTTTGGTTCCAAATTGTCCTCGTTGAATGTGGAGCATCAAGTCGCCACCGCTCACATACTCCATCACAAAGTACACCCTCGTCTCCGTTTGGAAACAGGCATGTAGGTTGGTCAAGAACGGGTGTCTTTCTTTGTTCGCGATGACGAACACACGCTTCTCGGATCTGATACTCTCGACTTCGTCATTTTCAATGATGAACTCCTTCTTGAGCACTTTGATGGCGTAAAGTTTCCGCGAACGCTTCGTTTCAGCAAGCATGACTTTTCCGAAGTTTCCTTTACCCAAAACCGCAAGAAAGTTGAAGTGATCCAGTCCGATTCGTTGGCCAGTGCCAGGGTCAGTGTGGAGGGGCAGCTGTTTTTTTGACCAGCAACGATACCAGATTGTGGTCGTTGTGCTACTACGGACTCTGGTTTGTTTGTCGCTGGCACTGCGGTGGGTGGATAGTTCTGTTGAGTGGCCGGGTTTTGCTGTTGAACAGGCGGTTGCTGAGCAGAAGGTCTAGATTGGGCAGCAGCTGGGGCAGAGTATGCTTGGGTGACGGGAGCATAATCCGCAGGATTGTATGGACGCTGCTGAGGCTGGGCGCCATATTGGTTGGCATAAGCGTCACTCTGCTGCTGCTGATCGTATCTCCCTCCATATTGATTGTAATCAGACAGCCGCTGCCCCTGACTTGCCGTTACACCAGACATGGCAGCCGCCGCAGCCGCAGCTGCATTGCTTGATGGCACACGGTCTGGTGCGGGAGGTCTTTGCTGTGTCGGCGAGGTAGGCTGGTTGCTGTACATAAGCTTGGCGGCTTCAGTAGCCTCGACAGAGGCTGGCGGAACTGTCGTCACGGTACTGCCAGTGTACGAGGTTGAGAATGAAGGCGTAGAGCCCGACAGACTAGGCCGGCTCCCGCCAGACCGCAGGGTTCTATCCGACATGGATGACATGGATGACGCCTTGGCTTGTCTCTGTTTCTGTGACCGGATCCCTTCCAGGATCTGGTTGGCAACGGCCATAGACATGCCACAAAAGTCAGGGACCAAATGCGCGCAGTGCGCATGACAGGTGAGGCCACATTCTGTGCAGGAGCCGTGTCAGTGACGATGCATTGTACACACGAGACGTCAAAGAAGGAGTCTAAACACGTACCTGAACATTTTCTGCAATTCTTCTTTCCAAAGGGCAAGATATAACCACAGTGACAGCACCAATTGGCGGTCATATTCGAGAAAGGCTGGAACCTGTGAGGAATACGATGGTTGATCTTTTCTTCATCGGGATCGGTTTCGGCGTTGCTCTTACTGATACACTTGGTGACAACGCTCTGGTAACACTTGGTGTGACAGGTGTATTTGCAGTCCTCGCATTGCATGCCAGCAGAATATTTTAGGAAATCGCCGCAGAGAGCGCAGCGCATAATGTTGTAAAACTGATGTTGGACGAACTTGTGACCATACATCTCGTGTACTTCCTCCTTACGCTGCCGGACGGCTCCTTTTCGACCCAGACCTAGGTCAACTGGCCGTCGATCTTTGTTCTGCTTGACAAAGTTCATTTGCAGTTGAATCTGCCCAGTCGGTTCCATGTTGAACCACGCTTCAATTGGACCCGTGTTGATCTGAGGCTGGGGAACGTGAGGTGGTGGTCCGCCGCTATAGCTGCTGGGGTCAGAACCGTAGGTGTGGCCGCCAAAGCCACTTTGAGTTGGGCTCATGGGAAACTGTCCGGGGAAGGACGGACTCCCCATTTGATCAGCCGATACCCAGCCAGAGCTGCTCATCTCTGCCTCAATCCTCTTTCTGCGCATTTCCTCTACAATGTCAGAGATACGCACCCAGAGCAAGCCGATGGGCATGGGGTGCTCGCTGGGTTTATCGTAAACAGTAAGCTCGACCTCGTTGGCTTTGTCTACGTCGATTACGTGATACTCGGCATCCCAGCGATCGTTTCGAGATGTCTTGGTGCGGGCAACCACCGAGTCTTCAACCTTGACAGCAACAAATGTTTCGGGGCCTCGCGAGAGGCGGCCGGTGGCAGCATGGTCCACATCCTTGACGGCCATGACGCGGATCGACAGCTGTCCACTCAAAGGTTTCCGGAGGTTTGGGGTGTTGATGGAATCATCTGTACAACATGTGTTAGTTAGTGGTTGTTGGCTAATCTAATTGCAGAGTCCGCATGCAGTCGCTAGCCACCTACCGTCCGGGGCGTCGGCAGAATCCATGTCAATATGTAGTTCCTCATATCTCTTGAGAGCCTGCTTCAGGAGTACAATCTTCTGTTTGCTCTCCACTCTTCGACCTGCTGCAACCGCCTTGCTCCGCCTGTCACCCTCCATGTCGTAAAGTTGAACCATTTTCTCGACACCTTTGAGATATTGCTCCTCAACATTGAGCTTGAACTGGATCTGCGAAAGCATAAGTTGAATACGAGGGCCAAGATACGGTGTGTCGTATTTGATCAAGTCTAAATGGCAGTCAATGTCAGTATACATTAGAGAGAAGCTCATTAATCGAGGATGCGACGGCTCGTTGTCAAGGAGGAGGAGGAGGAGCCCTCGCGTGAAATTCGCCATAGGTGAGGGATTTCACCAACCTAGCTTTGTGAAATTTGGTCTGGCTTTCGGCATTCCGGCTCCCGGTTCCTGGGGAGCGTAGGGATGTCGAGGAGGCATCAGGTCTCCATGTTGGCCGATCTGGCTATATGGTGCAGTGCCGTAGCCGCCTTGGTCTGCTCCCCAAGAGGCCGAGGAATCCTTGGGTGGGGAGGAGGGCCATTATCATCTGGGCCAGAGCCGGCGCCGAGGGACATATTCTCCATGCCCTGGCCTGCCTGTCTCGCCTGGATATCTCGGAGCTTCTCCTCGAAGAACTGCAGATTTCGTCGGCCATCTCTTAGCTGGGTATCGAGTCGGGAACGGACAGCTTCATTGGTGGTCTGCGAGCGCATAGCCTGGGCGGCATTGATGATGTTCTTTTCGCGCTCAATCTTCTTGAAGATGTCTTGCATCTTCTTTTCGTCTTCGCTCATGACGGGCAAGAGGTACGGCGCGATGCGTACGCGCTGAACAAAGGGTGGGAACGGACAGCTTTGTCGGAGTCGACGGGCGGCCGCCCACCAGCAGGAGAGGAGGAGGGGAGGGAGGAGGGGAGGGGAGGGGAGGGGGTTATTACGTGGGCGTAATTAACCCGTTTGAGAAGCAAAACCTGCGCTTTTGGCGAGAGGCGTCCCCTGAGGCACGAAGAAGCAAGAGAAAATTCGAAACCGATTCCGGTACTGGGTGGGAAACAGGGCAGCGAAGAAGGGGTCTGGTACGCCCGGCTGTGTGCTTGAAGTCGTGGGGAGAAAAATGGACGAGGTTGAGTGGGCTGGCTGATTTGCGGTGGTGGGAGAAAGATGTCGTCAGTGACGGAGTGTCTGTCTGTCTGGTGGTGGTGGTGGCTGCTGCTGCTGGCTGCTCTCGCTGGTTCTCTGCTCTTGCGGGGCGGCACAAAGTCGAAGGATTCTACACAACAAACTAGAATGAAATATTAATAACAAACACACACACACACACACACTGCTTGTTATCATGCACACCCGGCCCGGTAGGACTCGGGACGCAAGACCACGGCAGCAAATTGTCCCGCATCCATCAGGCTGTGGCGGGCGCACCACGCAACGCAGCGGGGTCAATTAATGTCTACGGCAAGATTCGAGAATCAACAACAAGACAAGCATCATCTTGCCATCTTCTTGTCATCTTCCAGCCCTTTTTGTTTACCTTGTTTTACTTTCAAGCTTTGCAGCCGTGGTGACAAAGGAACTTTCTCGCCTTTCAAGTTGCCCCACAGCGCCACTCTCTCACTCAACCTGACACTTATTATATTGGAAACGGCTGCGCCATTGGACGCTGATGCGACTCGCAAGGATGGGCGACAACATCACGTCACGCATACGCTCAATACCGTAAAAGACATGGCTAGTGCTGATATAGACATACCGTGGTGAGAGAATGGATTCGCTTGTTACACTCCGTAGAGCCTGGTTGGTCGAGATGTCCGATGACCAGAATATTATACATGATGCTGGCAGTTCGTTCATATGATATAGATACAACAAGGCAACAGCGAGGACCAAAATCCACGCACGCAGACGGGTGACCGAATTTTCACAGTAGCCTCATGAAAACCATCACCAGACTTCCAGCAATGAATGCCCCCGCCAGTCCTCCCTGCAACGCCAAAGTCGATGCATCCTTCATCCGCAGGTTGATCGTCCTCTCACTGCACAGATCTGCTGCCACAGCCTTCCACTGCGCAGGGTCCATGACGATTTGTGTCCATGGCTCCTGTGTGAACCCTTGTGTGAACCCTGGACCAGCTGCTTCGGGAGTCAGCGTCGCCGCGGACGGAACCTCCGGTGCGGCCTTTAAAAACTCATCTTCTCGCCTAGCCAGCGACATCTTGACGGCTTCCAATTCACCACGAACTTGTTCCAAAATCCTCTGTTCTTCCTCAACCACGCCCTTGACAAGCCGCCTCCTACGCCAAGGCTCCGCAAAAATTGTAGCACGACGAAGAGCAGAAAGTTCATGCCCATGAGGCCCCATGTCCCCAGGTACTTGCTCGCCGAATCCTGTCACTCCAAATCTGCTCTTCGTGGTAGCGCTTCAATATGCCCGCATTCAAGCGCTGACTTAGACTTTGTTCCTCGATCTCTGATTCTGTCAGAGCCTCCTGTGCCTTTGCGACCTCGCCTTCTAGCACATGGTCTGCCCTGTACAGCTCCGTGAATCGTTCCAAGTCGACTGGCGACCATGTGTCTTTTCGTGCCAGAAGGGTCGTCACTTCGCGTTGCGTGGTAGCTCGCTTTGTGTTCGATGACTTGTATGCTTGCCGTGCGGAGTGAACTCTGGCGTGAGCCGCCGCCAACTGCACTTCGACCGTCTCGTTTTCTTTTTAATGGCCTCGATCGCGGAGTAGCCGGTTATGTCGTTCAACGTTTGCGAGGCAGTCAGAACCCTTGCTTGGACATTATCCATCACATGACT
Organism: Epichloe gansuensis; assembly: GCA_023658505.1. Lineage (NCBI taxonomy): Eukaryota > Fungi > Ascomycota > Sordariomycetes > Hypocreales > Clavicipitaceae > Epichloe > Epichloe gansuensis. The sequence goes on from CP098281.1 coordinate 8,450,664, forward strand.
GAACCTCTGATTCAAATTGCTTCGACGGCTGTCCGTTTCCGACGGCAGCTCTACTGAATGGGGTCGTGGCTCTTCGGCAGTACGTTTTGTTTCCGGCATTGCGTCTGCGCTGTTTCTGGACACGGAGCGAGATTCTGCATCCTTCGATGGATTTTGCGACGAGAATGGTCGCAGAGGATATGTGAACAATTGGCCGCTCACTTTATTCAAGATGGCCCTGCTGTCTGACGAGCTCGATAGTCGTGCTGCCTTTGAGGCTACAAAGGGCGCCTCTCGTCGCATCAGCATCCTCCGGCTACCTGCCAAGGCTACTCGAGCCATTGGGCCACCGAGAGGCGGCATCGCGGGCGACGGTCTCGAGACGCAGCTTCGTCCCGCAGCGATACCGTCCTATTGGTTTCGTGGTGTTGTCAATCCGTGCCTGGATGATGGGTGCCTTGGCGTTGAGATCCAACAGCTTGGCTCAGCTCACACGCATTGACATTTTCTGCCGCTTCTGGGCCCTCGATTCAGGACGAATGTTTCCAGGCACAGACTCTTCCTGACCGCCTTTCGGAAACGAACGGGCGAAGGGCCGACGTTTCAGCTCCAGTCAGTGGCGGTGTGGTGTTTTTATTATTAATTTGTCACGGTGCTGCTTTGTGTGGTGCGGTCTTTTGCAATGGGCAGCGGTCAACTGGCCACCTGGCGTGCCCGGCGGCTGCAGTACGGAAGTGCAGGGGCACCGGGGGCCCAGTGGGGCTTTCGGTGTCAGCCAGTCAGTGCCAGGCCGCTGTCAGCCAACGCCAAACCCGGCTGGACCCTCTATGACGACAACTCCGGCTGCCGCCTCAATTGACGGATCTCAGCAAATGGGTTAATTTTTCCGTCGAGTTTCAGCTCAGCCAATTCGAGCGGTTCCTAGTCTCCGAACTCGCAGCATTGAAGTCGACCATTCGGCAACCTTTCTCATCAAGCAGAACTGAACATTGGAATTCCCAACCGATGCCCCAAACCCGATTGAACAAATTACACGCCCTACAATCAATCCTCCGCCACAATGGGATCTCTCAGCAACGAAACTCCGGCGCTTGCCACCAATCCCAAGTTTATCTTCTTCACTGATTTCGACGGCACCGTCACCACCGCCGACTCGAATGATTTCATGACCGACAACCTCGGCTTCGGGGTCGAGAAGCGCCGCCAAGGGAACAAAGACGTCCTCTCCGGAAAAATGCACTTTCGCGATTCATTTCAGGAGATGATGGACAGCATCGCGACACCGTACGATGAGTGCACTGAGATTCTTCTCCAGAACATCAAGCTCGACCCTGGCTTCAAGGAGTTCTACGATTGGTCGCGCGAGAACAATGTTCCCATTGTCATCCTGAGCGGTGGCATGACGCCCATCATCCGAGCCTTGCTGGACAAGTTGCTGGGGCCGGGCTGGGACATCCAGATTGTGAGCAACGACGTGCGACCCCGTGAGGGCAAGAGCATCGACGAGAAGGGAGGCTGGAGAATCGAGTTCCACGATGACAGGTAGGCCCAATTCTGGTCGCCAAGTCGAGCCGAGGGAGCGGTTTGAAATTGACCTTTGTGGGAATTCTTAGTATTCATGGCCACGACAAGTCCATCGAGATTCGCAAATATTCCTCGTTGCCTAACCGGCCCACCATGTTCTACGCCGGTGACGGTGTGTCCGATCTCTCTGCTGCCAAGGAGACTGATTTGCTGTTTGCCAAGGCCGACAAGGGTAAGTTGTTGCTGCGGCACGGCGGTTTTCAAGTGCGCAGCATAGTAGCTAACATTCGGGCGTCTTAGATCTCGTCACCTACTGCGAAAACGAAAAGGTTCCCTTCGTCACGTTCAGAGACTGGACCAGCATTAGCCAGACCGTCAAGGACATTGCTGCCGGAAAGATCACTGTACAGGACGCTGCAAAGGGACGCATCTGAGGACTCATATGCCTCTCAAATCGGACACAATAAAAATGTATGGAGAAATATACGCGACTTTGAGATGTTTGCATCAGTGAGTTGAAGCCCCACACACACAACTCTGTCAATTCGTGTTCTCAAAGAATAGGCACCGACAGTTGGACGCTAGAATTTACACGACGAATTATCTGAGGGCATAGATATGCCACAATTAGACTTGACTTCCTGGTCAGAATTTGATATATATATATTATTTACGCTAGCTAGCTCTATGTAGGGCTAGTGCTAGTACTCCTGCTGCTTCGTCAAAAGGGGAAACCCTTAATTGGGAAGAAAAACCCCTTGCGTCTATGTTCGGGCCGACGCCGACCCTGCTCCGGTCAGAATTTGATAGATGTCCATACTCTTGACCCGACTCGGGCATCGAATATTAGAACCTTATTACTGATATATATCCATGATCCTCAGACACAGGGCTCACTGGAGGGCTGGCAGTGAATCCTCCTATTTGCTTGCGGTTACTCACAGTACCTGCCGTTTACAAGTATGCTTACATATTCTGTCCTCTCCTCCTCCTCCGGGATGGCATACCAACACAACAGCATGACGACAAACAAGCCAATATCGATGGGTTGAAGTGCATGAGTGCCAACGGCTTGCGACAAGATACCCGTCAGAGTAGGCGCCATCGCACCGTCCAGACTGCCCACAAGCACTCATCGTCCCCGTGACGCTCAGCACATCCTCGTGAGGCATGGACCGCATAAACAAGGCAGTAGAGCAAGGGCAGGCCCAGCAGGAACGAGCCTTCTGGCTGCGCTTCACGAGGGTTCCCAAGATCGCTTTCCTGTCTCTGAGTGATCCACAGAAGGTATTTCTCACGGGGACATCGATAGCGGGACTAACCAATACAAAAGGACCAGTAGCAACCAAGGGCGCGCAACCCAGCGCCACACACTCCTGCGATGGAGCAAGCAGTTTTGCGCGGCCCGGCCTCGCCCTCATGACGTCGAGGAGGACGGCGGGAGGAGCTGGCGGAATTATAATCAGATTTATTAGGTTATTGTGTGCGTCGCGATCAAGACATGGGCATCTTGGGACTGTGGAAACAAAACTACTAGCTATCAAGCTGTATGGAGCACGACTGACTCAAGAAAATCAGACGGGTATAGTGGGAAGCGGGATTTATGAATGTGCACTTTATCGGACCGTCGATAAACTCTCAATGCTAAGACTTGGAAAGCGTATTTCCAATCGATCCTCTCCCCACGCTCACCTTTGCCCAATGTCCACCAGTCTCCCGCTCTTGATCCACCCTCGTCAGTCAGCAGCAAATATAGCGCGGGATATTACGCCATCCCTCGGATACTGAATGATCTTTGAGTAACGCTTCGTTCCGGCCGTGACCGAGGTCTCTTTCTGGTTCGGGTTTCCTCCCTGCCAGATGTATGCGGCGACGTCCCGCGTCGGCATCGGGGAACAAACGGTCGGATATCCGCATCCGCATAATACAACATGGCCAGTGGCGTCGAGAAGTACATTCATCCAGCAGGAGAAGCAGGAGACGTTGTGTTCGACAAACGGACTCAAAATGTGCAAAGCCCACGTGATAGGCGCAATGAAGGGATGAACCATTTCAGAAGCGGTACGGAGTACATACAAACATGTACAAACGCGGTCCCTGACCTTGTGGCAGGGGGCTGTGGGGACATCCTCCAGAGGTGTTGTGTTGCACGAAAGGAGAGGCGTAGCCGATTGGCCACTAATTTTCTGCGTTAGTTCCCTTATACCCTACCCTATAACATGTTGAAGCTCCTTTGCTCGCTATTGAACGTACGACCTATGCAGTCCGCCTGCATAACTGAGCATTTTACCGCATACCCCTGTATTGAACACTGCAACATTGACATGGATGCAGCAGATTGTTTGGGGGACGGACCGCCTGTTTCACGACGTCAATTGATCGGTCAATTGCTCGTCCTATAAAAAGAGGAGCCGCGCCACTGCATGGCAACCTGCAGCAAATGCACAGAGCAGCCAATCCAGCAGTGTGACTCTGTGGCCAAAAATCATCACTCTGACGATATTCACTGACTGCTTAGATAGTATTAGCAGACGCCCCGAATCTTTGCTATATACTCCGTACAAATGAATGACTAGTTCGCTCATGTACTGTATGTATCTTTGTAAAATCAAACAAACAGGCATTAGAGTATACACAAGATCCTTATGGCTGCCCGAAGTTCGGCATCATAGGCACAGGGAAAGCTTCGGTATCCGCGGGGCTAACTACTATCTAAATCGCTAGATAATCACTAAAACAGGCTCGTTGATTGATTGACGGGCTTGTTGATTGACGGCTCGTTGATTGATTAACGGGTTCGTTGACTGTGACGGGCTCGTTGATTAATTGACGGGCTAGTTAATTAATGGGCTCTTTGCAACCACAATTCAACCACAACACCACATCTGCGATCATGAATAAATTATAATTACTAATACTACATATCTTAAAATTTAATTATTTTTAGATATATAAGCTTTCTATTCCCTCCGGGGAGCCTGCGGCGAGCCTCCTCCTTACTTACCCCCTCTCTAGCTAGGCGGTTAAGAGAGGTAGAAAAAATTTCTTAACCAGTCGCCAAAGAGTATTTTAGAAGTAACCAATTAGAAGAGATATCTCCATAGGATGGCCTTATTTTAATAGAGGAAAGCGGGAAGCTGCTACGCGGAGCTCCCTGCCCCTAACCTCCGCAACACGTGCTTCAATCAGGGTGCTTCGCTTTCCTGATAAATTGCTCGCTCCCCATTCCTCAACATTTCACATTTCACATTTCACATTTCACTCGTCAATCTTGACGAGTCGAACTGTAGACTCCAGTTCAACATTTGATCCAGCCCTGTCTCGGCCACCACCTCTGTCTGCCCAAGAACAACAACAAACGCACCATGGCCCCGGGTGCGCCAATTGCAAAAAGTCGCCTCCCGAGGTCACTCTCAAGTGCTGCTCGAAATGCTCCGTAACCGAATACTGCTCCAGAGACTGCCAAAAGGCAGACTGGAAGGTCCACAAGAAGATTTGCGGCAGACAAGCCCAAGGCGCGACACCACCATCTCCCCAGAGCTCCGCGTCCGCAAAAACGGTTCGCCCCCGAAGGGACTGGAAGGAGCGTCGCCAAGCCCTTTACTCGTCTCGACGATGGCACCTGGCTCCACGGCCGACCGGAGAAGGACGTCTACGGACTGCTCATCGACGCCTACCGTCTGCGCATGGCCGACATGTACAAGATGGAAGGCAAGAGGAGGCGGACAGCATGTACGCCGGCGCTCCCAACGGGTCGGTTGGCTTTGGGAAATTCCTGGGCCGCGTCGCGTCGTGTCCGGGCCTGCTGCCTCCGTGGTGGAACGAGGCCAAGAAGCATGAATGCGAGCAACTTGGCATGACGCCGGATCAATGGTCCGACTTGGGGGCCACGGTGGACAAGAGCGACATCATTGACAACTACGGCGACGTTCAATTCCCGATGCAGCTTCGTATGTTCGCTGAGGCGGTGTATGGAAGTGCTCCCGGTGGAACAAACGGCAGGGCAATGAGGCAGATGATGATGATGATGGAACAGGGAGGGGAGGGGGCGGGGGATGTACACACATCTCAGTTTGTCAGGTCGACGACAGTAACAGCAACAGGCAGGCCTCAATCTCCAGATTCGGATACTTCCAAGCCTACCGAGTACATTACAGTCGAACTGGCTCCTGCGCTGCTCTACGCAATGAAAGTCCCCTTACTCCCCTACCCCGCATCATCTATCATCTTGTCCCTTATGATGAATCAACTTGTCCTAAAAGAAGCCAGACGTGCCCAATTCTGCTCTCAAACAAAACAGTGCTCCATCATAACTCTATGTATGTAAGCGTGCTTCTGTGGAACCCTTGATAGTGTGCCCCCCTCCCACTTCCAGCTATTAGCTTGCAGAGGTGAGAGCGTTAAACGACGTGACCACCAAGAAGCTACCCCGCGCTCCACTTTTTTTTCGTTTTCCGGCTCCCGAAAATTCCAACCATCTTCACATCATTCTCACTCACCACTCACCGTCACAATGGGCAAACCCAAACGCAACGTCCTCGCTGCTGCCGAGGAAACACTCACGCCTCCTGAAACTCTTGGGCCCAATGAGTCTCTAGTCCGCGTCGTTAAGCCCCTAGGCAACAACTTGTACGCATGCGAACTACCAAACAAGAAACTCGTCGTCTTGGAACTAGCGCAGCGCTTCCGAAACACAATATGGATCAAGCGAGGTGGATTCGTCCTGGCTGAGCGGTACGCCGGCGGATCCAGCGATAGTCGCGCCGATGGTGAAATCGTCAATGTGGTCCGAGACGAGAAACTTTGGCGGAAGCAGTCGTATTGGTATGCAACAAGTTCAACAGGGCTTGATGAAGGCCTGAAGGCCTCATGCCCCCTTTGATGGAATACTGACGACCTTGTTCAACATCTAGGGCCAAGGAGTTCACGAAAACACGTACGACCTCAGCGACGACGAGGAAGACTCTAATGTGGGCAAGATGCCGCCTAGCGACTCGGAAGAAGATTGAGCTTGCAACGATTTGCGGAACAAAAAGGGTGCCGTGTGATTGCAATCTAAGAATCACCTAGTTTTTTTATTCGTCTCTCTCGCCACCTTGCGGTCCCCGACTGGACTGGCTTCAAAGTTCCAAGGTACACCAGCACAACCGTCACAAGAAGCACGTTCACCGCGGCCGTCGAGCTCAGATCTGTGCTGGGAAAGGTGTTCCACGCTACCTCTTGCACTCCCCACAGCAAGTAAACGACGGGGACGCTGGGCCAAGCCTTCCAAAGCAGATAGGGCGTTGCCCAAGCGAGATAGGCATAGAATTGGTAATGGAGTGACCTGGCAAAGAGCAGGCCAATGACATTGGCTGAAAGGATCGTCGTCATGACATACTCGGGGTAACTCGGCTGGAAACACGGAGCTCTTCAGCTCTGCTGAGTGGCAATCTGCCGCGAAGCAGAGGCGCAACCAAGGACGGCAATGAGCGATCCGCAGGCTGGAGCCACCTGGTGGTGAAGAAGAGCAAGAGAACCAATGCATGTAGGGTCAGTAGTGCTAGAGCAAACCGTTTGCTGAGGAACATTTCTTGTCCCAACATGCGCCAATTCACCGTCCACTCAAACTTGAATTGTCGCGACAGCTCGAATGCTCTGCCCACGTACCCCTTCCAATTAGTAGACAAGAACGGAATAGCCATGGCAACCTGCATCTGCGCCATGAGAGAAGCCAATCGTAGACTGCCGCCGAGCCCTCTGCCCAAGAAAAGGACAACGGCCACAGCTGGCAGCGAGAGCAGCAGTGACATCTTGATACCCAGGCCCCAGCTGTACGCTATGCTGCCGAGCGTCCACTGCCGATTTTGGAAGAACCAGATGGCGAGCCAGAAGAAGAAGGCGGCGAAGCAATCGTTGAAACATCGGAGAACGAACACGCTATGCAGGCGCTTTGAGAGGATCAATAGCGGGAAAATGTAGGAGGGACCTAGAATTACCCTGATTCATCAGCATTTCGGCGACAAACACGCATTGAGTGGCAACACGTAAAGGGGTAGACATGGACACATACCTTGGCCTTCCAATAGCACAGCATAACCACTGCCAACGTAGCCATGTACAGCACAGCAAACAACTGCTGCGCAAGGAGAACATCCTTCCCATGGTCCGTCAAGTAGTATAGCCCCGTGTAGGTATACACATGGGCAGCCGGGTAGACCAGCGGGCCCGTACCGCCCTCCATCTTGGTATAGTCTCTTTCCCCGGAGACGAACTGCGAGATTTGCTCCATGTATGCTACCCAGTCGATTTCGGTATCTACCAGAAGCATTATGTACGTGAGCATCTGCTATCTTCAATTCTTTGCTTCCTCATGACTTGATGATCCTGACTTGTGCGGAGAAGAGTGCTCTCCTGGACCGCCGGGATTGTAGGCTTACAGGGAATTTTCCAAATGATCAAGCCGCAGAGCACGGCGTCGCCTAGCCAGAGGGCGATGGGGATGAGCTTGGAGAGCGCATGGTGACCGGTCGTGATGTCGAGAGCAAAGCGCCACGCTTGCTTGTACAGATGCTCATCTGGCGGCGCCATGGTGCTCCTGCCACGGGGATAAGAATCGTGAGGGGTCGCGAGAAGTCGGAACAAAGCTGCCTCTGTAGATCGCGTGGCGTTTGATCGGGGAGCTGTCAGGACTCATCAGGGACTTGGAAGCTCTGTGATTGGCCCCGGGTTTTTTTCTTTTGGGGGCTTTGGATTTGGAACACGGAAACATTCAAGACGTTCCCCGTTTGAAGGCTTTTCTTCGTTTGCATTCGACATCACCCTCCTTCACACCAGACGCAAAAAGCATTTGCACTGGCATCGGGCTGCCCGGCTGCCGCCTCAAACAAGCTTACAAACAAGCTACATGGTCCAATCCTACTCCCACGAGAACAACTTGGGCTCATCGGTCAAGTCCTCCCCATTGTCCCCTGTATCTCATTCACCAACTCAACAACACGCTCTGCACAGCCATACGAACCCTGATACCCCCAGCCCGCATGCCCGTAATTATGCACAATCCAGGTCCCATCGCCCAGCTTCTCCTTTTCCACCCGAACACCAGATGTCCTGTACGGCCTCAACCCGGCAGCGTGCCTCACGACGCTCAAGCCCTCGATGCCCTTGCCGCCCGCAATCTCGGGGCACATATCCACGATCCGCCGCATGATGCGCAACGCAATGTTGGGATCCGGCACAGACTCCCAGTTGCCAATGTCATAAGTCCCTCCCAGGATGGTGCCACCGCCCGCGGGACGCTGCATCGTGTAGAAAATCTCTGAGACGCCATCCTCTGTCCCAGAGGTTGTGAACATGGGATGGAGCTCGTTGCGCACGAGGACGATCTGGCCGCGCGAGGGTGTCATCGACTCATCTTGCACGCCGCCGAGCTTGCGCGATCCAAGTCCCGTGGCGTTGACGATTATCGAGGCTTCTTTGCCCCTGTGACTTTGGTTCTTGGCATCGCTGATGTGCGTCACGATGGATCGTTTGAAAACCACACCGTTGCGGAGGCATTGTCCCACGAGCCAGTGGAGGTACATGGCTGTGTTGATGCACACGCTTCTGAACTCGCAGCCGGAATCGTGACCCGTTGGCACCTCCGCCGCACTCAATTCCCTGTAGTCTGGCATCACGGTCTGGAACCACGGGTCACGGTCGAACATGGGGTCTGTGGGACACGATTCGCCCTCCATATCATTTCCCCGTCTGAATATGCGTGAGGCTATCCGAAGGTCAGTCAAGGACTCAAGACTCAACACAGGACACAGGATTCGCCCGTTACAGATATGGCCGTCATCTTGCAATGCAAGCCAATCAGGTGCGAAATGATTCGTGCCTTACTCTGAAAGTGAATGCCAGCTTCCGGAACTTCTTCTGTTAGTCGCTTCATCTCGGGCCAAGTCCGCCTCTCCCATCTGCTGTTCTCCCTGGTAGACATGCTGTGGACTCGTCGTGTCACTGAATTGCCCTCCCGCACGTCATGGTTGTTTTCAAGAAAAGAAAGAAAAACCCCCATGATTTGACCAAGAAAGAAACACATGAGTGGTCGTCTTCACACTCTTCGAAAGGGGCGAGAAGCTAGACTCACGGCAAGAAATTGGCTCCAGCCCACGGTGAAGCATACTCAACATCGTAATCACCAGGCATGTGCTTCGCGATGACCGTCACGGCATTCGCCTTGCTCTTCGAAAGCAGCAGAGCTGAGGTGAGGCCGCTGACGCCTGCACTGCTCGCCATTAGATCAGACTGCGTCGGTCAAGGTATGACTGAAAAGTCATCGGAGCCTGTTCCTCTCACCCCACTACCACGATGATGTTCGCCATGGCCCAACGTCGTCTGTTCCTTTACCGAGCAGCGAATCAGCAGACCGTATATCCTCGACTTGTAAATTCCCTTCCCACCGAGAATTGAATTATCCAGCAGTCTTTTTGATGGGGAAGTGAAAATTTGTTGTAAAGACAACGCGTTCCTGCCGTCCGGTCAGTTCCGAGAAGCCATCATCAACCCCCGCATTGTGTGTGGGGTCCCCATCAGCCATACACACAAGGTTTCCCTGAACTCGTGTGAATCATAACTTACTAAAACTGTTGGAAGTTCTGGACCAAATTTCGCCCAGAATTGAACGAGTTCAAGGATATGCACAGACTGACACATTATTCAGTGTGTTTAGACACAACTTGACAAGCTGCGTTTGCTCAACGTGTTGCCCGGACCGCTGAGAGCTACATTTGTTGTCTATATGATAACATCGGAAACGAGGCGAGGCTGACTTGATTTCAAAATACAGCTGGCACATATACACATGGACCAATTTGATGAAATATGGGACGAAAATGATGCACCTACACGGGAGAAGCGATGCGCAAGTAAAGGCGATGAATCTGGATGATAAGTTGAAACAACAGAAGCGAGGTGGCCGTTTCTCGATTTCAGGTATTTTCAGGACAGGCATTGATATGCATATTCGTGAAATGGATTCATCAAGCATGGCCATGAGGAAAACCCAAGGACATCACATTTGTCAACGTCACGGCGTTCAGAGGCCCTTGTACGAAGAGCAGCCGCTGACAATGAAAATGTCTCATCACCCTCACATGAGCTTATACGAGGACCATCAGAGCCATCAGAGCGAACAACAGAATTTCATCACGCCGAGAGGACTGGCCACATTTCAAGTCGTAACTTCATACGAATTATATCAATAAATTGAACCACAATTCATTGCATACTGCATTGCCAATCGAGCTTCTGCAGAGCCGACGAGCAGATGGGCCGCGCAAAGACAATCAATCCACGGCAAACGCGCTCCGACTTACGGGCTCCTGTCCTCAATGCTCTCTGTTTACTGTTTCCGGCCAACGAAATGCATACAAAGATTCCACAGTGGCGGGATTTCCGGTCAATTAGCCGACATGCCAGCGAAATTGTGCTCAGGTACTCCAAAATTGCAGGGTGCTTCGACTTCAGATGGCGTCCTGGTGCTCCGTAATAGCGGCAAGTGAATTCGGACGAACCCATCCCCATCCGTTCGATGTGGAAACAATGCAACATGACGTCGTGGTTCAAGCAACCCAGGATCACGCAGCCAAAGATACATATGTACATATGTACAAGGTGTTGATGCGTGTGCAGGCAGGGAGGGATCAACTCCTCGCCGACGAGAGACTCGGGGCTCTCCAAATTGGCGCTCGAAACCGTTGTTGAATACACCAAAGAAAGATTCGAGAACTGGTTTTCTAGAAGTCGATTTCGTTTCCCCGCCGCGACGTGGACAAGAAAAGGCTACGCTGCCATACTGCAGGGTCAGGATCTTTCTCCCATTGTAGCCATGCTTGTTGGACGGATGGCCGCTCGCCCATGATGTTGGTTGGGCCAAGGTACGTCCAGGGTCCTTGCTCTGCATTAATAACTTTGACATGGCGGAGATGCCTACAGCAACACACGCCCAATAGCAAGAGCAAGTCTTGAGCGGCAAACTGCCGCAGCATTGAAGCAAACTTTCGTCTTGATTGCGCGATTTGGTGTTGGGAGACACGTTGTCACCGCGGGAAGCATGAAAATGCTGCATACACACTCCGCAAAGTCGGTTGTAAGCAATGAAGAAGACGTAATATACGGAGTATTGCAGATGCAAACATGGAAACGGAGTACGTACACAGCAATTACCCTTGGGCTGTTAATTGAATGAATGCCTGTGTGACCCGGTCAGCCGGTCAGAAGAGGGACAATAGCTTTGCTGCCCGGCCCAAAATTGGCGAACTTGTTGTGCCTCGAATTCTCGCATGCAGTAGGCTCGCAATGACTTGAACTCATTACCAAAAGGAAGAGCTTCAGCGCACGCTAGATGGACCGTGGCGGTTTGGTGGGAGAAGCCATTCCGATAACAAGTATGTAACTGCACGCCCTTCTCATTCTTGGGGGACCAACAGAGTTCAGCACCAAGATTGGCAATATGAGCATTTGGCACAGAAGGACTTGGCCTTTCGCCCTTTGCACATTTCCTCTCCCGTGCCACAGAAGGTGGCATGAAACATCAACTGGCCGTGTAGGCTCGCTGCAGGAAGGTTGAGGAGGTGCTGACTGTGGCGGGCCACATGATGCCAGGTCCCAAGCCGAAAAACATGCAGTAGTGGTGGATTTTGAAAATCATGCAGTATCAATTTACTGTTTGTGACTAGGCTTAAATCGGAAGAAGTAAGTTCCTTTCTTTGTCGTTTTCTGAGACTTGAGAGTACAGGTACACCTCTACGGTTTCGTACAGTATATACACGACGTTTCATTGCGGCAGGTTCTCTATTAACGACGGTTCTGACGAAGGTCTTGCTTGACGAAGGTCTTGCTTGACGAAGGTCTTGCTTGACGAAGGTCTTGCTTGACGAAGGAAGCTTGTATTGTGGCTGCATATATGTGGGCATGACTTGATCAACTTGTAATAAACAGATGATACCTGCCTAAGCGGATCTAGTCAAGGTTACTGCTGCTAAGACACCCACGCGCACCAGCGCCCTAGTCCACGTGTAAAGAAAGGCCAGTCAGTGATTTGCACAAATACAATTGCAATGTAAGTACTGAGGTGCCCGGTGCCCGGGTGGTGGTGCTCAACTGTGCTGCGTGGAGGCTCGTCCTCGATGCAACGACACGCGGCGTACGACGTACACGGAACAACGAACAAACGAACAAAACACAAAACACAAAATACAATACAAAATACAGAATGATGCGCTAATGCTAATGAATAAAGAATACTCTCATCGTGTGCAGGCCAGGTCAAGAGATCAAACCCGCCATTGTCTTCGTCTGCCCACCCCGGTCAATCTGAGTCTGCTCACGCTGAGTCGCGGCCGCACACCCACGCTTCCGCAAAAAAAAAAAAAAAAAAAACCACCAGCTGGACTGGACTGGACTGGGTTAGGCTGGGCTGGGGCTGGTGAGAAGTAAGGGAAAATACTTCTCGCCTTCCAGCCTTGTTGATCAGCGACTCAGCGACTCAGCGACACAAGCCGACCACTGTCAGGCTTGGAAAATAGTCTAAACATTAGCTGATAGTAGTGGTAGGGCAGCTCAACGCACGAGTAAGACGAGAGCGAGAGAGGACGAGACTGTGGTGAGACAGGCAGCTACTCATGTGCATTCATTGCCCCATTCATTCATTGCCTTGCCATCGCCATCGCGTCGCCCGTCGTCAACAAAGGGCTGCAGAAAAAAGCCGTGGCGTTATTTGACAGCCACGCCAATGTCGCCAATGTCGCCAATGTCGCCGATGTCGCCAATGTACCATCGCTGCCACTAATAAGCTAAGATGGCTTCTTTTTTCCGTATCCCGTGAGGACTTGCCTGGTGCTTGCTTGCCATCTTGACTCAGAGTACGGGGTAATATTATGTACATATGTATGTACATGTTGCGGAGCTGGTTGTTGCTTCAGCCCTCTTGGGCTCTGGGGCTCGAATCAGCAGAACGCCGTGACGCCGCCGGGTCCTGCCAAACTGGAGCGCGCCAGACGAAGGTCAAATTTCGCCAATTCACAACCTGACTGGTGTGCCGGTTACGGTGTGCTGGTGTGTGTGTGTGTGTCTGAGATGTACATACGGAGTACGGAGTATGTACTGCAGTTGCAGTCATCACCGACAAGTGACCACTGCCGGCAGGACCCAGGACTGGTGGGTCCAAATATCCTAATGGGCAAAGCCTCGACGAACCGATGAACCGGTGACGCTGGGCCAGGGCCAGGGCCAGAGCAGAGGCCACCCACGCTGCCACGCTGCCACGCTGCCACGCTGCCACGCACCATGGCTCCTCCTCTTCTCTCTGCTGCTGCCGCCCCAGCCAGGCACTTCAGTATGGATCTGGCCTATGTACATAGTATCTGGCCTAGTATTACAGTACATGTACTTGACGGGCACACGGAGCATCGACTTATTACGGGGCACGTTGATGCAGGCCAACGAGACAAAAGCCGCCATTTGATTAGCATTCCGCTCCCTCGCTCCCTCGCTCCTCGCTGCCGCCCGCAGGTTCCCAGCCCACCAGTCAGTCAGTCAGTCAGTCAGATCCATCCCTGCCTGCCCTGCCCTTCCTGTCGAGGTCCCAGTTCCCTTTCTCCTTTTTCCACGACTATTCCGCCACCCCCACCCCGAGACCCGACTCACACCCAAACTTCACTCGACTCAACGCAACTCAACTCAACTCAACCCAGTTTCGTCCCACTAACTCACTGCCTTGACCGACGCTCCTTCACTTGCTTGCCGTGCAAACATAAAACCAGACGGAACAGACCTCCTTCTACACGGAACCCAAACATATAAGGATCCAGGATCCCACAGGAATAAGAAAGAACGCGTTGGGCTGCACGCACGCACGCATTCCAGTCGCCCTGACCGACACCACACACCACTACTACGCGTCGCGGAACACCGCAGCACCTCGAGGCCACACCACTTCAGCAGTGCCAGATCATCTACATTTTGCATACGACACAAACTGCCAGGACACGTCTTTTTCCTGCTATATTCCATATTTATCCGCGCGACCCTTCCGCCGCTTCTCCATTCCACCTCCGCCGTGCGCATATCCATCTGCTTCTTCGCCAACGTCCTTCATCGACCCAACCGATTTCCAACCGATTTCCAACCAAATTTCGCAAACGACAACACATCAGGCCTCCAAGATTGTGTGTCCAACGTGCGACAATAGGCTCTAATTTGGCTCGGTTCTAGTATCCTGGCGCTTGATGATTTTCGAAATTCCGCGGCTTGGACATCAACACAATGCTATTCGTCGATTTACCGGATCCTTTTAGAAGCACTACAGTATCAGGTTCCCTAGCTTTAAATTAGCGCGCATTGCATGAATAAGAAAACCTCGACGACTACGACTGGACATACCATGGCCCTTTGGCCGTTTCGGCGCAAGAGCGTCCGTCAACGCTCTAGGAGCGCTACGACGCCCTCTGATAATGAGGTCGCTCCGCTCTGCACCCAGGCAGATATCGGTCTAGCACGTGCCAAATCCAAGAAGGCCAGAAACGAGCCTGCGAAATTGCAACGTCGGCAGCGAACCTATAGTTTCTCTCCCGGACGTCATGACTCTATCCGCATCGAGGGAGCACCCGGCAACACTGAACGGGAGAACCAAGGCGGCCGCGGTCACAACTCCGCCCCAGGCAGTGCGGCAGACTGGGGCCGCACCCCAACCCTGCATCCAACGCGGAGGAAAAGCAGCAAGAGACGACGAGAAGACCATGACCGAGAGGCAGAGATCAAAGCTATGGGTGCCTTCATGCCAACACGGTCGGCCACAGACTCGTATCGACGCTCTGGTCCGAAGCAGAGCACCAAGCGAGCCAAGACGGGCGACCTTGAGCATCACTACAAGCCCGCTTCTCAACTTTCTCTGCCGTATCCCGATTCTGTACGCTCAGCAATGTCGGCAGACTCCGATTCCGTTGCCTACAGACTTTCGGCTCTGGACTCGCTAGCACCCCGGCCTACGCTGAAACATAGCTCTAGTGTCAGATGGACACCATCCCGTACAGCTGTATCAGCGACGGTGGAACCTACAAAAAGCCGCTTGGTGATCAAGAGCCTATTCACGAGGATCCCTTCGACTCACGGAAACGCATTGATGATCTCGCTGATGGTCTCGACGCAAAGGACTTGAGAGAGTTGATGGAGAGGGATAGCCGTCGAAGGGAGAGGAAGCGATTGCAGGATCAAGAAAGATTGGAGAAGAGACTGGCTCGCAGGGCCGAGCGTAATAAGAGGGAAGCATCAGAGGCCGTGAAGTCTGGGTCACCGCCACCCGAGAACTTGGAAAGAGGAGTCATGGGCCGAGAAATGGTCGGCTTGGGTATTGACCCTGCATCGACCGTCGTAACATCCTCAAAGAGGAGAGACACGGGCACACCAGCCGACGACTCGACAGAGTCTGACGGTACGCGGCGCACACAACCCCTGGAATCTTTTCACCGCCCCGAAACGTCGCCCAAGGACCATCATATTGCACAATTAGGAGGAGAACAGACCCGTCTGCTGGGCGCAGGCCGGACAGAGGTCGACAAGACGGTCTCTGCTTTTCCAGAAGGCTCCAGATTGGCTGGCATTCTGCACTCCAAGAAGTATCACTCCAAATCGACCCTGGGATCTGAGAAAGATCGTCTGATGGATGAAGAATCTGGCCGGAAGAACTCTGAACTCTGAAAGCAGTAACAAGACATCGAGCCGCTTGTCGTTCACTTCATTGCTCAAATGGGGCAGCAGGAGCAAGAGATACTCTGGCCCGTCTTCTTTCTCAAATACTTCGCGAGAGGAGATGCAAGCTGGCGCCAACCCGCGTAATGGCACGCAGGCAGAGGCACTGGCGAGGCTGCAAGGCGATGACACGTATAACCAAGCACATTGTTTGGCCAACAAGTCAGCATCCGCTATTCCGAAGAGAACCAAATCAAGATTTCGCGAAGACCTTCCGGAATTCCCACTCGCCACCCGACTCAAGAATGCAGTCGCCCGAGACCGAGCCACCTCTTCCTGCACTTGCCGAAAAATCTCCAGAAACTGGTATGGGGTCGCGGTCAACGCCTCCCCGGGACGCGATTCGCCACCTTCCGCAGCGCGACCTCAAGCCATTGCAACCAAGGAGTCGCATCTGTCCATGTCACTAGCGTCGATCGATTCCGAAGGATCTTGGCTCTCTGGCCGCGTCGGCAGCGTGAGAGCCCCAACAAAGCAGGATAGTCTGGCCCGAATAAATCGCCGAGAAGCCATGCACCCATCAGATTCGCCAACGAATTCTACTCGAGAAGATCTTGCCATTGCGGATGATGAGTACCTACGACAATTCGCGCCTGGCAGGACTTCAGGTGTCGTGGCTGCTGGTCAACGTCCGTCAGGAGATGGTCGGCCGAGTAGTGACGAAGAGGAGTCGGTTGCGAACGAAAATCTCAGGTGGGGTCGTGTTGGCGCAAAGCCCGAGGTAATACAGCATCACCATCACGACAGAGACACGATGCGCAGCCGTGAAGGACTGTTGAACATAGATTCCGGAGATGAGGAAGATACGCGAATGCCTACACCCACCAGCCCGGTGTAAGCGACAGATGAAATCATACCGACGAGGAGGGGAAGAAGAGGAAGGAGAAGCCATGCTAAATCTTGATTAACCATCGTTCCAGCAGCGTTGACGACAATCTGTTACCGCATACCCAGGAACAACGACCATTCATTTACCCACGTTAACGACAATGGACAAGGGCGCCAGTCACAGAAGAAAAGTTTTTAAAAAAGTGAAAAACCAAACTATCTAAGAGAATCCGGTATGACTAAAAAAAAAAAAAAAAAAAAGGAAGAAGAAGAAATCGTTGAACAAAAACACGCGAAAATCCACTATTAAAAATGATTTTCATCTCTAATGGAAATCATGGAGGAAAAAAAGAAACAGTCCAGCCTTAACCACACCGCGATATCACTTTTGGAGACCAAAAAAGAGAAAACCGAAAAGAAAACTGGGTATATGGGAATTCGTCAACCTCAAGATACTCACCATTTTCATGGCTACACAAGGATCTACATGTGCTTCTCTTCTGCTCTACTCTTGAATCTATCCTCACAGCCGATTTCCGCCAGCGCTTGCTTCGCTCCCACTTTTACCTACCTTCTTCTGCATGAAGAATCTACATCACACAAGATACCCATGAACCGCCTTTTGGATGGACTCTATTCACCACTGGCTTTTACATCGCCCACATTATTATTTTAATATTTTTTAGCCTCGACATTTTTTTTTTCCATCGCTGCAGCTTCTACCCGAGTCAATTTCCCGTTGGGTCCACATGCCTTACGGAACTGGCGTGAGAAGTCTTTCTGTTCGGGTAGCTAGATTCGTGAGCTCAACGGTACATGGACAGGAGGACCTCGTTAGGCAAAATAGAAGCTTTGTTTTGGTCTCGTTGGACTGTTGTATTTCAAATCAACGTAGCGTTGCATAAAGGCAAGTCAACAGCGGCTAGCAGATGATGGTGTCTGCTTCTTTCTGGTGTCGTGTTACTGTATTTCAATAGCAATATCATGGATGCCAAGGCGACTTGACTTTTGCATTCTTGGATGTCGGAATTTACAGGCTTACTGTTACTTCAGCGGCACTTGATGATGCCAAACTTGTTACCAGCTGAATGAAGAAGACGACCGAACAGTTGAAGATGAAGATGAAAAAGTTCCAGTTGTGAAAATGCCAAGTAAATGCCTACCTAGGTGTAACTCCGATGATGAGGTGAAAACCCTGGACGCCATCATAACCTTTTCTCACTTGCAAGTTGTAGTCAGCGCATGGCATGCTCGCTCGACCAATCAGAGCAGCCCCAGCATGACACCAGCAAGCCCTTTCTATGAATCCATGGTTCATCCTTCAATGTGCTTGCCATGCAACCCCATGCAACAACACTTTCGTTCTGAGAGACAGACGGCACTCGGATCCGGACACGGCCTCTCATCGAATAATGTCGTCATCTCGTATTCTTGGATCTCTGGCATCGACTGCCCGTACCCACGGCGGCGCCTCCACGCGACCGCTCACGGCGAGCAGGGCCTTCCACGCCTCGCCAGCCAGGCGCGTTGTTCACAATGTCAAAACGTACTTCCGTACTCTCTCTCATCCCTCCCCATGTGCATGCATCTATCTTGAAGCACATCATCATCATCATCGTGGTTCCCCGCCTCCCCATTACTTCGGCTAACCAATGACTCCAATGACGCTCTGGCTTCGCTCTTCTGTTTCAGTGCCGAAGAGTTTCAAAAAGCCGTGTCAGGACATGATGTAGTATTAGTGGACTGCTTCGCTGGATGGTGCGGTCCATGCAAGCAAATTGCGCCGATCCTCGAAAAGTATGCCTTGCTTCATCTTTCTCTCTCCCTCTTCCTCGGCGCCTTGGATTGCACTCTCCCCCTTCCCCGATTGTTCGTCCAGCAGCCCGAGTTGAGGAGCGTTTTGCTTGGCTAGATGTCCTGGGGCAGTAAGCTAACATCTCTGGTTCATGGATAGGTACTCTGAGGATGCAGCATTCAAGAACAAGGTGCATTTCATCAAATTCGATGTCGACGAGCTGCCTGCTGTGACGCAGGCTCTGGGGGTGCGCGCCATGCCTACATTCTTCTTCTTCAGGTGTGGGAAGAAGGTGGATGAGATGGTCGGGGCGAATCCTCGTGCTTTGCTGGAGGCGCTGAGCAAGGTTGCTGCCAATGAGTAGGTAGAGTAGGAGTGCTCAGGTTCAATGGATTGATTGTGTGTCTGCTTTGGCATTGTACTGTAGATGCGGCATGCTCGAGGTGAAGTGGACATGTATGGCGCCTTCACAGTATAGCAGCATATTTGCATATTCTATTCACTTTGAATGTCATTCATACGAAGAAGCTGCTGTTCAATCAATGTATTAACGTGGCTGCCCGTGACGGCGAGAGGGAAGGTGGGGAGGAAGTTATTTATTAGGTGGTGTTTTTGTGTGTTATGTTTCCACAGCAACGCTTCACGCTGCATACGCGCCGCCAGCACGTCCGTCCGTCGGCGACGCATCGCAACACCACCACCGACGCCAAAAAAGTTGACAGCAAAAACGGCCAAAGAAAACAGAACATTGGGTTTTTCAACATGGCGTACAATAAAAGAATGAGTATCATACCCACAAATCAACAAGGGCGGTCGCGGAAGAAGGAGGACGAGGCCGATGCTTTCATGCGCCTGCCGGATCGCGAAATCGTGGGGTGCATCACCGACATTGGCATTCACTTTACGGTCGCCGACTTGCAGAAACCGAATCCGGCGCACGTCCAGCAGATATTCGAGTGGTTCGCGGAGCTCCTCCTCAACGCGACGCGCGAGACAGTCGAGCCCGCGATGCGCGCCGCCGCCGAAGAGGTCTGCGGAGAGTTCTCGGACGTGATCCCAGCCGACACGCGCAACCTGATGGGCTTCTACGTCTCACTGCGTCGACTGCTGTACGAGTGCGGCATCGCAGACTTCACCTTCAACGACCTGTACAAGCCGACGTACGAGAGGCTGGTCAAGATCTTCAGCTACCTGATCAACTTTGTCCGATTCCGCGAGTCGCAGACGACGGTCATCGACGAGCACTACAACAAGTCGGAGTCGACCAAGGCGAGGATCGAGACGCTCTACTCGGAGAACCAGGAGAACGAGGTCCGGCTCAGGGACATGAGGCACAACCGCAAGGCGATGGAGGCGCAGGTCCGCGAGAAGACGATGCGCAACGAGGAGCTCAGAAGCGGCTCCTGGAGCTGCGGCGCAACCAGGAGAAGGTGGCGGCTCGCCTGGAGGACGCCAAGCGGAGAAAGGGCGAGCTGACGAGCGCGCTGGAGCAGAGGACGCAGGAGAAGACGATGCTCAGGCACGAGAGCAGCAAGCTGCGACCGTACGTGCTCCAGAGCCCGTCGTCGGCCCTGCAGGACAACCTCGCGGAGCTGCGGGACATGTTGAACAGTGACAAGGCGCACATCGACGCGCTGGACCGGAGGGCGCGCGCCCTCCAGACGTCGACGGATTCCCTGGCCGTCGTCTCCGCCGACGTCGCTTCGTGCATCAAGATCCTCGACGAGATCGCCGCCGAGCTGGCCAAGGAGGAGGACGAGCTGGTCCGCAACGCAAAGCAGCGGGACGCGCTGTCGGAAAGGGGCAACAACGCCAGGGAGGTGGAGCGCGCAGAGGTCATGCTCAGGCGGCAGCTGGGCAAGTGGACGGAGCGGACTGAGAAGCTGCGCGAGCAGACCAATCTGAAGGCGCTCGAGGCAAAGGACAAGATGCACGAGCTGCGGGCCATTCACCGCAGGCAGACGGAGGAGCATACGGAAAAGGGCAAGGAGATGGAGATTCGAAGAGTGAGGATCGAGCAGACGGAGAAGAAGGCAAGTTTTACAACCTCGGGCGTGTTTTTTTTTTTTTTTTTTTTGAACATTCCCCTATTATTATTCTTTTCTAACAAGGCAATAAATAGATGCTCGATTTGAAAGAGAATATCGAAAGCGAGGTTCACGCCGCGCACGACGAGTATCTCAAGTTGAGTCGCATATCAAATTGTACATTACGGAAATGGAGCAGTCTATAAGTCAATGATGGAGATTTTTGTCTTCTTCTTTTTTTTTTTTTTTGGGGGAGGCAGCTTCCATGGCTTTGGGAAAGGGGCGACGAATGAATGAAATAAATACCAGGTCTGGCGTTTGGAAGGAGGCAAGATTTGGGTCTTTGTCATTGTATCATCAAGTCACGTATTCGAGCGCAATCCAAGCAGCATGATTCGACCATGAATGACATGGCTCTCTCAAAACTTCATAAATCCCGTCTGCTGGCCTCCACGTCAAACCAGCTACCCAGTACGTGACCTACACCAACCGACGGACCAGCCCACGACCCGTCGTCCTTGACAGGCGTGCCCGTCAGGACAGGAACCTTTTCTCCGAGGGACTGTCCTAATTCCTGCTTGCCGTCCTGCGTGCGCCTCGGCTCCAGAACGACCGCCCGGAACCCATTCCGCCACGCGGCCTCGACGAAGACGGCCGCGGAGAAGCTCAGCCCTGTGCGGACCAGTCCGCTCCATCCCTGTGAAGTTCCACGAGCCCATATACCATGAGCAAAGGGGGCTTGATGAGCAATCCCGCGGCCGGCGGGGGCAACCTTGATTTCAGACAGCGTCAGCGTAGCAAGGTACGCGCGAAGATGGGCCACCGTCGGCGCAAACACCATGCTGATGTGCCGCGCCACGGCAGTCTGCATGAGGGAGGCGCGCAGAAGGGGATGGTGCCGCATCTGCGGCTCCGCCTCGTGGTCCTCTGCTTCCGCTTCCGCTTCCGCCTCCTCTCCCGGGGCCGTTGCTGCAGCACATCCTGGGTGAGAGCGGCGAGGAACTGGCCTTTGGGCCAGCATATGATGGCGGTGGAAGGGTGCGTGCTGTGCGAGGTGAGATGCTCGAGAAACTCGGAGGGCGTGAGCGGTGGGAGAATGAGGGATCGGTGGGTGCCGGGTGGGGATCCGACATTCATTGTAGATGCTGCTGCGGATGCCGTTCCCTTTCGTTGCTCTTTTAGATACGAGGCCTCAGGTCCCCGCGTCTTTTGTGGCTTCTTATAATGGGTGTGGGATGGGAGACGAGACTGAGGATGATTTAACGGGTTAACGGGCTTGTAGATGCTTCAGCAGAGGGTGGGTGGGAAGGTCTCGTGGGCGTCATGGTAGCCGTAGCTGTGAGCTTCCTGGATTGTTGAGACTGGGGAGCGGACTTCATTTGCACGTTTTTTCCTTGGAGCGCCATGCGCTTGTATGGAACGGACAAGATTGCAAGAAGTTGAAAGTTGTGTGAATGATGCGGGGCAGGAAGTTGTGGGATGGGATGGTTCCAGCATTTGGCGGGGTGGTCACTGATTAGTAAGCATTACGTAGTCCCTTCTTGCCAAGCCAAGTTCTCGAGCTGCCCGCGCAACGGGCCATCTTCAAACTCTCACAACAAGAACTACAAGAGGCGTGGTCGACAGTGTCGGCATGGAGTCGATAGCGAGGATCTCGAGTCTCATGGAGACTGGTAAGCGTCCCTCGTGGCCCCGTCCTTTGCGCGTCCTGCCGTGCCTGGCTAATATCAGCTCCTTCCCTCAGCGAGAGAGCTCACCCTCGACGCCGCTCAAGCTACGCGCAGCGTCCGCTCAAGCTCCCGGCCGCTTGACAGGAATCAAATTCGGAAGCTTCTCGACAGTAGGAACGAAAGAGAGGTTCTGGAAGGATTACGAAGGGTCATTTCAGTGCGTACGCGTGGCGTGGCGTGGCGTGGCGTGGCGTGGCGTGGTGCGCGGGCGGCATGGCGTGAAGCGGAAGATCAGCGCCCATGGTTTTCTCATGGTGCCCTCGGAAAGACCTGCTAACCAGACCGCCCTCTACCTAGATGATGTATCGAAACCAAAAACGACTCCATTCTTCTCCTCCGTCGTCAAAAACGTAGCATCCCCGAACATCGAGATAAAAAGCTCGTTTACATCTACCTCATTCACCATGCAGAAGAGGAGCCCGATCTGGCACTGCTCTCAATCAACACTATCCAAAAGTCCCTCTCCGACCCGAGCCCGCAAGTACGAGCGCTGGCTCTCAAAACCATGTCAGGGATCCGGGTCCCAGTCATCAGTCAGATTGTGTCGTTGGCTATCAAGAAGGGCGTCGCCGATATGAGTCCGTACGTCCGGAAGGCTGCAGCGCTCTCGATTCCCAAATGCTACCGTCTCGACCCGACCCAGTCACCCCAGCTTATCGACCATCTGTCCATTCTCCTCGGTGACAAGCAGTATTATGTAGCTGGGGCTGCTGTTTCAGCATTTTGGAAATCTGCCCCGACAGGATCGACTTGATTCACCGCCACTATAGAGGACTGGTACGCATGATTGTGGACATGGACGAGTGGAGTCAGTTGGCCATGTTGAGGCTCATGACCTACTACGCGAGGCGCTGTTTCCCAAGATCTACGAAATCAACATGGCGACCTCAACAGCGGGACACAAATGTCGACGACTTTTATGCCTATTCACCAGATGCCGGACAGGCACAGCAAGTTACCATCGGCGGTGATTTGTTGCTGTTACTCAACAGCATCAAGCCGCTACTGCAGAGTCGTAACTCGGGGTTGTTGTCGCAGTGGCGAGATGTTACGTTGACGTTGGCACACCTGAGTACGTCAAGCTCGCTGCTGGGCCGTTGATTGCGCTTCTGCGCGGCGCACAAGACATTCAGCAGCTAGCTTTGTACAACATCGTTTCCGTCTGTCTGATGAGGCCCCATGATTTTGTCAAATACGCTAGTCATTTTCTCGTCAGAGCTACAGACGCCGCGCCGGTGTGGGAACTCAAACTGGAGGTGTTGACAATCATCTTCCCGCATAGCCCGGCACACGTAAAGAGCCTCATCTTGAAGGAGCTGGAGCACTTTTCTCGGGGTCTGACAAGGCCCTTGTACGAGAAGCGGTAAGGGCAATTGGGCGTTGTGCGCAATCCGACGTCAAAACGGCGCCCCGATGCCTCACGCTGTTGCTCAGCCAAATCACCAGCTTAGATGGCACATTGGCCGCCGAATCCTTGACCGTGATTCGCCACTTGATCCAGCAGGACGCCGAGGGGCACGCAGGCACGGTAGTCCGCCTGGCCAAAAACCTCGACTCGGCATCTGACCCCCAGGCCCGTGCCACGATCATCTGGCTGGTCGGAGAGTTTTCGGGTCTGAACGGTGACGACAACATCGCCCCAGATGTGCTGCGAATCTTGCTGAAAGATTTCCCGAGCGAGTCGGAAGCTGCCAAGCGGCAGATTCTGCTCCTGGGAGCCAAGGTCTACCTTCACCACGTCAACAGGAAAAGTGAGGCGCCAAAGGCCATGGAGGGAGGAGACGGCTCGCCCCAGGACACAGACACGCACCACCCTGTCGTGCGGCTCTGGAATTACCTTGTTCTCCTTGTTCGATATGATAGCTCCTACGAGTTACGAGACAGGGCTAGGATGTACAAGTCGCTACTCGGCGTTCCTCAGCTTGCGACACTGATGCTTCTGGCTCCGAAGCCGGCCCCTCAAGCGCCGAGCCCGTCCGAATCCAGGAAGGGATTCTTGCTTGGCTCATCAACACTGGTATTCGCCGGCGGTGGCGGCATTCACGGGCTCAAGGGCTACGAGGCGCTTCCACAATGGGTTGAACCAGGTAAAGAGCCAGACCCCGGCTACGGGACCAAGACGATGGTGGAATGTTGTCATGCAGGTACGGCGGCGAGAAGAGCGCCACACCGGCGGCAGGCGACATGCTAGACCAGGCTGCCACGTCGAGGCCACGTCCTGCCAAGGCCAACGGGCTAGGTGAGGGCGTGGGCGTGGGAGCAAAGACACTGGATGATTGGTTGGCGGAAGATGTTCAACAAGAAGACGAGGAAAGCGAAGGAACGGAAGAGGAGACGGAGACTGAGGAAGAGACTGAGGAAGAGGAGACGGATGAAGAAGATGACGAGGGGGAGGCAGAGGAAGAGGAAGAGGAAAGTAGTGACGATGATGGAGAGGGCGATGGCCTTGTCAAGGGTCAAGTAAAAAAAACTAAGTAAAGGACGGTGAATGATGAGAGAGTACTTTGTATTGTTGAGCATGTTTATTATGCTGCAACCCCAGGAACGCCTAGTCCAAGCCAACATGACTCGCTGGCTCACTCACTCCTTCCCCCAACCATCTGTAGACGACGGAAAAGTCACGCCCTTGCACTCCTCGTTCGCCTCGGCGGCCTCGTAGACGCCAAGCGCGGCATCGGCCAGCGGCATGGTGGCCCCGGCCTCCCTCGCGGCCACCATGGCCAGGCGCAGGTCCTTGCTCATCAGCGAGATGCCGAAGCCGCCTCGGTAGTCCCGGCCGGCGGGGGCGGCCTCGACGACGCCCCGCACCGGGTTGTTGACCTCGCTGGGCCAGCAGCGGCCGGTGCTGACGTTGATGACGGCGGCGAGCGTCTTGGCGTCCAGCCCCACCTCGTGCCGAGGTTCATGGCCTCGGCCGTGGCGACGTTGCTGACGGCGAGCAGGTAGTTGTTGGCCAGCTTGGCCGACAGGCCCGCGCCCTGGGCGCCGCAGTGCAGCACCCTGGACCCCATGAGCAGCAGCGTGGGCTCGACGCGCGCCACGGCGGCCTCGTCGTCGGCGCCCAGCATGAAGGTCAGCGTGCCGCCCGCGGCGCCGACGACGCCCCCGACATGGGGGCGTCGACAAACCACGACGTGCTCTTGCCCTGGCCCTGGCCCTGGCCCGCAATTCCCGCACCCGCACCCGACGACGACGACGACGATGACGTCACCCACCTGCCTACTTCGCGGGACGTCGACGGGTCAATCGTAGAGCAGTCGATGAAGACGCGACCTTGCTCCTTCTTCCTGGCCGTGGCCGTGGCCGTGGCCGTGACCGTGGCCGTCGGTTCGCCCGCCAGCATCGACTTGTACGCGCCCCGGACGTGTTGCGGCTCAGGCAGAACCGTAATGACTGTGTCCTGATGGCCCATTTATTTATTTTTGGTCATTTTACACACCGCGTAGATGGACGTATCAGTCAAAGGTTCGGGCTCAATAGTAGTTGATGACAAAATGCGGGCAAGACAGACAAGACACACAAGACACACGGGAATCTTGAACTTACCGCGTCCTTTGATGCCGCCCACGCGCTGGGAGCAAGCTCGACCTCGGCGCCCGCGCCCACGGCCCTCATGTCCGACGCCAGCCTCTTCATCGCCTCCGGGTTGATGTCGAAGATGGATATCCTGTCCGTGGGTTTGAGCTTTGACTGGAGATTCTTGGCCATTTGGTAGCCCTGCGACAAAACCCGGTTTAAGCCAGCTGAAGCTTTTTAAATGTAATTGCAATTGCAACCTGCGAGGCACATGAAAAAAAAAAAAAAAAAAACTCACCATCTGGCCCAATCCCACAAACGCGTAGTTGTCCAATCTTCTGGCCGTCGAGGCGAATCCCTCGTTTGGACGAGCCCGCCCAGGCGCGTGGTGACGACTCTCATTTGGGAACTTGGAAATCGGCGGCAGCACCGAATCGATCGCAATCTCTGTCTTTGTCAGAGAAGAGGAGAGGAGAGGAGAGGGGAGGAGGGAAAGGGTAAGTAAAGAAACAGACGTGGGTGTGCAAGACAAACTTAAAGACAGTGTGTGTCTCAACAGTCTTTGCCGATATGTAAAGCCGGTTGTTGCCGCTGCCACTGCCGCTGCCGCTGCCACCCGTGCCAGGCCATTTCTCCCGTCTGAGTGGCGGCACTACGGTTTAATATGGAGACCGTACGGAGGAGGAGGAGTACATAACTCACAAGTACTCCGTGCCCAACACACCACTACCGAGTAGACGCACGAGCTTGAAGCTACAATATACATCTTGCAAGCGTTTCAATCAATTCTGCTACTCCAATCTTCTCATCTACCTGTCCTCGCCTCACTGGCATGCATCATCTGCCTGCCAGCCACTGGCGTCGCCGTCGCGTACCTTCACTCCATGTCCGCTCCTTCACAGACAATAGCTACCCAACGCCCGTATGTAAAAGAAAGGCAAAGGTAGCCCGTGGATCTGAAGGAAAGAAAAAAAAACTCTCCATAATTTTTACTGGTTTGAACGAAAGGAAGAGAAAGGGAGGAAATATAAAAACAAATTATAAAACAAACAATGTCCTTCAACCTGAAAATCCAACCTCGTCTAAAACCAGCATCTGACAAGGAAGACAATGGTAAGAGCCGGGGGCTGGCAAGTCCACGTGTGCAGAAGCCAATGAATGACTGGGCAGGAGCGCAGTGTCTTCGGGGGTATACTCATCTCGTTGGTGAATTGGCTTCTTTTTGATAATAAAAACTCTCCTCTCCCAAGCTCCCAAGCACCAAGAAACGCAAACAGCAAATATAACGCGCGCGCTCAATTTTGCGCCAGTCGAGGTGGTTGCTTTTCCTTCCTCCTGCCGTATTATTGAACTGTGTATTCAAACAAAGTCGTGAGTGCCAGCTGCGCCTTCACAAGCTGTCACGCAGCAACCCCTTTACATGAGGTTTACCAGCCATGGGACGAGAGCACTGTTTGTCATGTTAGCATAGGATCATGATGATATGCGACTGGCAGCGCCGCTTCAGCTTGGCATCCCGTGTGAGGTTTGCTGACGCTGCTTGACCCAACTTACCCGACAGCAACTGTGGCACCAATTCCAAACAACGCTCTACTCTTGACCTTATCTTTTCGCATCTCCGCCTCCGTCTTGACCGTCTTGACCTTCTTGGCTCGAGGTTGTTCGTCCTTGTCGCTGGCCTCCTCGGACTTGTCAGTCTTCTTTTCGTCGTCTTTTTCCGACACGGACATGTCGGCGGCCTTGCGCTTGCTCTTCTTGGTAGTAGAGCTGGCTATGGCACTGTCTGACTTGCCCTTCTTTTCAGCCGACTTCTTTCGCTCTGCCGCACGTCTTTCATCCTCTTCCTTGCCCAACAGCACCATTTCCTTGGCCGTCTCGAGCATCTTGGCAGTATCCTCCGCAGTCGGTGGGCTGCCGGCGGTGGGCAGAGGAGGAGTAATAGTAGATTCGGCCATGGTGTGTCTTGTCTCATGGCCCTCACCATCCTTGGAGACCTTGTCCACTAGTGTCTTCACCATGTCGTCCTCTGCTCTTGGTTCCAGAACCACGGCGGGCTCAAACTCGCTCGTCTGCATAACGACACTGTCCTGCTTGCCCTTCTTGACATCGCCATTCATCTCTGTCTTCTCGGCCACAGGTTCAATTGACCCCGCCTTGGACTTGGTGGCGCGCTTTCGCGGAGACGCAGGTGCTCGTTTCGAAGCCTTGGTGGGACTTACAGACCGGCGACTACGTGAGCCCTTGGATACGCCAGATGCGGATGGGGTGCCAGTTTGGTCTGAGCCTTGGCCAGATCGAACTTGGGAGGTGCCGTAATACTCTTGGGCGGCGACTCGGGGTTCGAATTCGACGAGATAGGGATTTTGGCCGGGTCGAGCAAGGCACGGATCCAGATGCCAATCTTGTACTCCTCAGCCAATGCCAACGCCTGCTCGGCAGGAATCCAGACATTGCCAGCAGTTTCTTCAGGACTCGTGGTCGCGAGTGACTTGATGTACTTGCGCTCGGCCTCCTCCTCAGAGGCTTCCGCGTACGGGAACGTGGCCTTGAACATGCCAGTCGCCGACACATAGCCATCGAAGCTTCGGCGCATCAGGAAGTAGCTCGTTGGGCTTGACTTGAAGATACCCGACACGATGCCCTTGGGAAGAGGAGCTCGGAGATGCGCGTAATCAAAGACGCCTAGCGAGGCGGAGTCATCCTCATCTGCCCCAACCATCTTGGGGTAAGTTTCGTCTGGCCGAGGCGACGGCGCGCAACAAGATCAAGGTCTGTCGAGATAAACGTGGATGAGAATACTGGAAAGGCGCACAAAGGCTAGGTCGACCTCAAGAAGCAGACTTACATTCAGGTGTATCCTCGAGTAGAAGCGGATTGTGCCGCGCAGGCAGCCTTCGAGTAGTTGGAGTCGCCATTTGTGTCCAATTCAAGCAATGATTTGGACGGCCGGTTCCACGTTGCGACACTCAGATACAAAGTTGGAGAGGGACGAGTCTACAAGAGCCGTCACGAAGAATGATTATGCGCGGCGAGCCGTGTATGAGCCTGTGTGATATGGTAAGTGATCGTGTCGTCGTCGTCGTCGTCGTCGTCGTCGTCGTCGTCGTCGCGTTCGTCGCTGTTGTGGTTGCAACAGCCACGGATGAGGTTTTTTTTTTTTTTTTTTTTCAATCGCCGCGTTGGGCGAAGGGGAAGGATTGGTAGGCGAGGTTCACGTACCAATGTTAGAGCAAGCACAAGACCCCGAACGGTCAGATGGTGACCGATACGCGTCGCCAATCTCGAAAAGAGAGAAGAGGAGAAGAGAAAAGAATACAATGAAAGGCCGGGCCTCGTCACAAGAAGCAACAGGCACGACAAGCCAGATGGATGGATATCGATCGACCCTGCGCGTGGACCAGGTGTAGAGGGAGGGAGACGAGAACCACAGACGGGGGTGGGAGGGAGTCGTGGGAGTCTCGAGGACGGATGGACGACTTTGTGTCGAGGCGCGCGTAACCGTGTGAGGAGGTACTTTGGGAAGCTGGGCCAACCAGCGCATCCAGCGTCGCCATGGTGGGGCCACACCTGCCTGTGCTTAATGCAGCACTCTGTACGGAGTACATGTATGTACATATTACTCTGGTAGAGGCTCAGACCAGCAGCCATGGCCAGACACGACTGACAGGACTAGGAGCGCCGCACTGGACTGGACTGGACATAGAAATCAACTAGACCAGACCAGGTAGACCGGGCCAGCAGATCAGAGAACATGGAAACCTGTTGGCCGCTGCGATGCAGGGGCGGCTGCGGCTGCGCGGGTGCCTCGCGCTATTTTCCTTGTGGTTGCGGTACATACGGGTACGAGCGCGTCTATGTAGAACTACCGAGCAAGGACAGACCCCAGCTCCTGCATGCGGCCTGGATTGGCGCGCATCGCTTCAGATCGCTTTTACATATGTACATATGTACACTGACTTGTGCATGAACTTTCATAAATAGCCAATGGGTCGTGTCCTCGGTGTTTCTCCACGATGATCGCCCGTACATGGCGGATGTGAAGCTGGCATCGGGGAGTAAACGACAAGATGGCCTGAACTTGCCCGGTAATCTCTTCACAGCTTGCATTTCCACTCACACGCGGATGGAGGCACCGTCTCGAATCTGATGACCATACTCGGTACATGTACAAAGGGCGCAAATTTCGGCGGAGAAACAACAGGCAGCCCATTCTTTGATTTCCCATCATGAAATACAAGCAGTCAAGGCCAGTCATCAGCGAACATCCGGCCCGGGTACTTCGCACTCAAGTAATATGTAACATGTAACATTGACATGATGACTCTTGGTCAAGCTGCCTTTGTTCCTGTCCAATCAAGCCCACGCTTCGCCAAGCACCCCACCACAGCACCCCACCACGCCGCCCGCTGCCCCTCCATTGTCACCGCCATGGCCCTGATGCTCCTCCTTGACCGACCTTGTCTGTGTTGTTTTCTTGTCCATTTTCATTTTCATTTTCTCTCAACTTTCACTTTCTCGTTCCCATTGGTATCGGTAAACCATTTCTTTACCTCTATACCCCGGACGGCCGACTATATTCCAATAGCCTTTTCAGGAGGCGTTTCTTCGTTCTTATCCAGCATCCAACGACGCTTTCCTTCACACTTTGTCCCTTAATTTCACTTTCATACCTTTCTTTAGGTGAGGGGACCCCCTCCCCCTCCCCCACCAAGTTCCCTTTCAACATGGCCTCCCACGACGACGAGACCATGCCTGAGGAGACTCAGGGCTATAAGCTCTCTCAACCCAAGCAGAGCTTGGCCGAGTATCAGCAGATGGGTATGTTATCTCCGCATTTGCTGCATTGCCCCCTCTTTAAAACACTCCTCCTCTATCTGGCATTCTATTGCTATGTGCAGTCTCAAGCTTCCCTAAACCATGTGGGGTTTTTGTTCTGTCAGCATGCAATGGAAGCTAATACATCTAAACTAGACGCCGGCGACGAATCTCTTCAGCGATATAAGCAGTCTCTCGGCCTAGGTGATGGTAAAGACATATCCGACCCCAACGACCCTCGTGTCTGCATCATCCTCGCCCTTAGCATGGATTCTGCTGGACGCGATCCCGTCACCATCGATCTCTCCACCCCGGAAGCGAGAACAGTCTCAAAGATAAGCCCTTCAAGATCAAGGAGGGTTCCAAGTTCACCATGAGCGCTCAATTCAAAGTCCAGCACGAGATTCTCAGCGGTTTGCACTACGTTCAGGTCGTCAAGCGCAAGGGCATCCGCGTATCCAAGGACTCTGAGATGATTGTAAGATTGAACTCGGTCTTTGAAAAGAAATCCAGTCCCAAAATGGAACTCTTGTGCTCACTCGTTGCTCTTTCCGCAGGAGCTACGCACCCAACACCGATAAGCAGCCCAATTACGTCAAGAAATGTAAGTCTATGGCCACGAATCTCGCTTCCAAGACTGGACATCGAGACCCATGTACTAAACTCCCCGACGCAGTCCAGGAAGAGGAAGCACCTTCTGGCATGCTCGCCCGCGGCCACTACAACGCCATTTCCAGCTTCGTCGATGATGATGGAAAGAAGCACCTTAGCTTTGAGTGGAGCTTCGACATTACCAAGGACTGGTAACCTGTATCGGGTTCTGTCACGAGGCGATGGCGGGGGTCGGCATCATATTCTTGTTAAGCGTAATGAGGAAACGAAAATACCTGCAAATATGCTCTTCTAGGGAGGAAATTTGCCTTTTATTTTACACACACATCACACAAATACTTCCCAACGGCAAGGGAAACACAAGCAAATTGCTCAGATCCACCAAAAGATGAAAGACCATGTGAATCTATAGGAATGTTGCTTGAGTGCTCTTCATTCATAACACGCAGATATGCAACGCTATCTAGCCGTTCAAAAATTTCAAAAGACGATGACATCGCATGCGTGTGCAACACGGACGCTGGCAGGCAGGCAATATACATATACATTCGAGAAGCCCATGCGAAGGGAGTCCCCTTACAGGAAGTAATCCGGCAAAGCATTACCATCGGCAGCCTTATCGCCACTTGGTTGCATATCCTTGTGCTGGTCGTTCTCTGGCGCCGCGGCAAAGACATTGAAAAATCTTTCGCCGTTATCGCTGACCTCCAGTACACTGGCCATGTTGCCACATCTATAACAGTAGTTTGGAGCACTCCATACCGTGCTCAGCCTGTCGTCGTAAAGCACCTGAAACCCCTCTTGACAGAGCTGATGTGCCCGCAGAATATGTGACATGTTATTCACGGCCAGGAACTTCTTGACCACCTGCGCTCCGAAGGTATAGCCGGCGCCTCGAGGCGAAAGAGAGAATTCATCTCGTTCGGGATCTGGGTCAGACCATACAAGATCTGCCATGGGGCCTTCGTGGGGATCTCGCGGAATCGGTCTATGATTTTTATTTGGTCTATGGAATGTATCGACGGGGATAAACCTGGGGATTTCACAGATGATGAATTAGCCCAGTCTTTGTCTCTTCAAGATTGCATTTCGGGATCAATCATGAGGAAGGAACAGGGGTGATTTGTGAACTTACCACCGTGAACGCAAAATATTTGATTATCAATGACGACGCTCAACGTCAGAAAGTCAAACATGTCTGTGAAGTAATGCCAAACATTGGCGTTGCCGTATTTGCGCGAACATTCAGTGTAAAATCCATACGACTGCGTGACGCCTCGGGACTCGTGATTTCCGCGAATCAAGTGCACGCGGTTCGGGTATCGTAACTTTAAACAAACAAGCAGCGAGATGGTTTCTACACTGAACATGCCACGGTCGACATAATCGCCTGCCCAGTAAAAAAAGAGTATCAGCAATTTGTAATCGCATGAAGTTGCATGAAATTGCATGGGGAGCAGCGTCAAACGAGTCAGGCTCAGGCTCAGGCCCGATGCCGTGCTCGGGCTTTCCAGAGAATCGAGGGGTTTCTCTACCTAGGAAAAGGTAATTCGTATCGGGACAATAGCCGCCTATTCTAAATATCTCGATGAGGTCGAAAAACTGGCCGTGAATATCACCCACGACAGTGACTGGAGCGCGCACGTGGACGACGTTGCTCTCGCGCATGAGCAACTCCTTCGTTTTTGCGCATACGGCTTCGATGACTGATTCTGCCAACAGTTCCTTTTTGTAGAGGCGCGAGATGCACTCATCCAAGTCGACAGATGCTACACCGCTCGTTAGGACCTTACGCCCGTCGTGACAACGTGGATAAACGTGCGAACCTGGTAAGCTCGGCATGGTTGCTTGTTTGCGCCGAACAGCAATATACTTTTAAACGACAAAATACTGGTATGAAAAGGAGCCCAACGACGGTCGATAGCCCAAGCTCTTTCTCAGGTCTGGTCGTCTCGATATCTACCCCGTGAATAGGAACTATCTGGACGTGCACTGGCTGTGTGCACCAACATGCTGGAAGCTCTGTCGGCCGTCGCAGTGGCAATGTTTATGCAGGCATTTGGATCTCGGCAGGTGATGTGAAGGCGATGAGACGCAGGCGGAGCTTGATACGTGGATGGGAGATGCCAGTGGGTCGCCGGGGTGTATTTGCACAGTGTTGAAGTATTAATTGTTCGCGCATGGAAGTCTGAAGGCTTCCAGACGATGCCCGTTGGAAGGTTGGAAGGCTTGAGAAAACTGGGTAGTAGAGTGTGGCCTCTGGGCTGCTGGCGGTGGAGACGAGTTAAGCTACCCTGCGCCTGCGCCTGCGCCTCGCTTGCAACCTGGCTTTCCTGCGCTTTATTAAATAAGACAAGCTTTGCATCAGATAGTTGCCCATTCGTAAGTCTTGCGTGTATTTGGTGGAAGTCTTTCTTCTTCCTTCGCCAGCTCCGACCACAATCGGCCTAAGCCGTCAAGTTGACAGTCCCAACTGTTGCCTGATTACGGTTGGCGATTGCATATGCAGGTTTCAAATGGTGATGCAATGACGGCGGTTAAGGTCCGGCAGTTGTTGCGTTGGGGGACGCGGGCTGCAAATAACCACGTTCCTTCCTGATTAGTAGGTGATGGTGTTACCGAGAACTCGTTGGCCCGTGCGCCGTCTCACGTGGTACATGATGATGTTCCAGCACCTTTAGCTTCATGGCGTCTCTGAGCCATCTGAACTGCGCAGTTCGTGGCCAATTCACAGCGAATCCCCAGCTCTTCTGTCTACCAGTTCCATGTGCACAGGGCTCCTCTCACGGAGTCTATCGAGACCTGGGGAGGGGACCCGTGAAACGTTGTTCGCCAATCTACCTGGACGGCTTTGTCAACAGCGCGACGACGACACTCAGTACTTGGTACTGGACACTCATTTGATGCCAGTGAAGTGATCAACGAGGGACAACTTCGTAATCGTCGAATGAGGTCCAGCCACATCACTCGACGCGTGGTTATTTGAGAAGAAATCATTGCCGCAACGACTTGCTCATACACGATTACGTCCAAGAAAAAGAGAAAACTGGGCTCAATCTTCTCAGCGATCTCCGCCTGGAAAGCCGAGCGCGAAGCCAGCGACTGACTGGGGGTGGATGTAACACTCATACTACGCGTTTCGCCCATTGTGTTG
Source organism: Epichloe gansuensis (assembly GCA_023658505.1). NCBI lineage: Eukaryota > Fungi > Ascomycota > Sordariomycetes > Hypocreales > Clavicipitaceae > Epichloe > Epichloe gansuensis. The sequence goes on from CP098281.1 coordinate 8,485,413, forward strand.
TATGGGTTTGAAATGCCAAATCCAACTCCTGGCCAACTTGGCCGAACGGATGAACCCCAATGCTACAACTGTGGTCTCGGAGGTCACTGGGCAGTCGCTTGTCCAGAGCCTACCAGAGCAACTCCAGCGTAAGCAGAGCTCAATCGACAAGACTGCGGCCAGAGTTGCCGAACACGTCACTAACTTCTTTTCAGAGGCCTGGCCGCTTGGAGAAACTCATCCAACCCGAACACGTTTTACTCAAAGGGGCAAGGGTCCAGCTCGAGCTCGAGCAAACGATCAAAAGGGCCCATCATCACCAAATATGCTCCTCCCGTATCACAATTTCCCACAGGAATAGGCCATGTGCCTCCCCGCCGGGTCATCATCCTCATCCTCACCCTCACCCTCATTCACACCCGCATGGGCATCCGCATCCGCATCCGCAACCACCGCCTCCTCCGCCTTCCTCATATCTGGGTCAGCCTCCCTCATATCACCCATACACTTCGCCGCCGCCGCCGCCGCCACCACCACCACCACCACCACCTGCATACGCTGGCAGTTTTCTCCTACTCCCTATGGTTATCCTCATCCACACTACTCCCTCCCCCTCATGGCACATCTCCTTACGGTCCTCCTGGATACAGAGGGCCGCCGCCAGGACCACCGCCACCTCTCAACCCGCCTTCTGGGGCCATTTCCCATCTAACAGAATAGATGGACAAGAGCATATACCGCAGCATCATAACCATGGCTTCTTTCGCTCTCCACCGCTACCACACTCATCGCCTCCCGCTAGATCAACACCATTACAGAAAAGATCAGAGTCTCGGTCCAAATCGGGTCCTACTTTGCCCCCAAAGCCGCCGGCAGGAATTGTGTCCCACCCTCTCCCGCCCAAACCTCCGAAGAGTCACGATCAAATCAACCAGCACCAAGACCAAAGAAACAAGCGAAAGCATGATCGCCATAACAAGGGGAGAGACAGAAGACAGTCAAATGAACACCACAACCAACGGAAATCGAATCCTGGCCCTCATCGTGAAAGCCAACCCCAGCGTTCGGCAGAGAATCGTCGCTCTAGCGGGTCACGACAGGGTCAACGGGAGAACCATGGAGGCTCGAATGCAAAGAAACAACCATCTGTTGCTGTCGCATCTGATAACCCGATGTTGGGATCAAAGGGACGAAATAGCGGCAGACGGCCCTCAAGTGATCATGCAGCGCCGCCTCCTTCGCCTGTTGAAAAGATTGATCGCAAAATTGATGAGGACGAGTCATCGCCGAAACCTATCAGCTCTTTCGTTGAAGGCAGTGAGACGTATGCCAACGAAATGAGTAATGATGGAAGGGAGAACGAGAAAGGCTCGGAGGTATCGAACACTCACGTGCGTGTAGAAAATCCAGAGGATTCTGACCGGCGATCACTATCAGACTATCATGGTAGCAGCAGCAAACACTCCGCCGACCAGGACAGCAAGAGCCACGAGCGAGAAGCAAAAAGACCAAGATTAGAAAATTCCGCCAAGGCGGGAACGGACATACCCGACGTTGAGGAGGGCGAGGAATGTCTCTGGAATACACTTGATGTGCCACGGGAGGTAGATAGAAGGCAACAGACGGGAAGAGATCATGCAGCAGCTAGGAGAAGGGGATCTTGTGGCTCTCGAGCATCTCGGCATTCTTCACCATCCATCCAGTCATCTGACTTGAATTCTTTGGAAGCTGAACTTCTTGGTCGTCCCGTCAAACAGAAGTCTTCCGAGAAATCTAACACACGCCACCGTGGGGAGAATCTAGACAAACGACTCATACCAAAACGACGGCGAGCGAATACGAACTCTGCTTACAGGTAAAGTGGTTTGGTGGCCTGAATTTCGGGTGTACGTATATGCTAACTTATTGTAGCCGCCGGTGGTAACTCGCATCCTCCGCGATGTAACTTTACAGTGACTATGGAGCATCGTACAAATGGTGCCGACTCCTTTGTACCATGGCATCTCGGCATACTTTATTATAACGACGACAACGACCAACTCGTGCATAACCCGGAGTTTTTTTTCCTTGGCACATTCCTGCTTGCTGTTCCTTTGTACTATCTACAGTATTTTGTTTCTCACGCTGGAGGTGTTTTACATATGTCATAGTAACAAAAATCAACACTACCATATCTTGGTTCATTCGGAAAATTGTTGAATAACGCCTCTTCATGAGCTCTTTGGTCGTACAGGAAGTTTTTGACCTGTCCACCATCCCACCCCACCCCACCCCACCCCTCCCTCCTCCCCTATTTGCAATCTGCCACATTTCGCATGATCAAGGAGGGCAAGGAAGTGACTCACACATTGAAAAGCAAAAGTCAAGAAATTTTCAATCAAACTAGGTCATTCTCGACCAGGAGATGACGAGCTTTTTGGCTGTGTCTAGCAATGAATCTGAAAAAGGAAAGAGAGGAAGAAGAAATATGAAAATCGTCATGAGAAACACCCATACAGCCCAACAAGTCCTTGACGCCGCTCCAAAAGAGCATCCAATCTCACACGTCTGTATACCGTGTCCTCTTGATGGGCTCCGCACCTGTGCTCGACCTTCTGTCTACAACAACTTTGGGCGAGAACCTCACTCGCGGTTGAATTCCATGCGTTTCTTGAGGCGGTAGGCAATGGCGCGCTTGCGAGCAGCCTGGGTCTGAGTGAAAGCAGCGGAGCCGCCAAAGGGACCAGCAGCAGCACTGTTGGCAACGCGGACAATGCAGACGTTCTCAGCACCACCGGCCTTGCCGTTGCAGGTCATACCAGCGGGCATCTTGACCTTGAGGGGAAGTCGGTGTTTGTGGCCAGGAGAGACCGCCGATGCCGAGGCCGGGAACGTTCTTGGTGACTTCAGCGTTCTGGAAGGCACTGGCATCAGTACCGCCGGATGAGGGGTCGATGGAAGCGGTCAGAGGACCGGCACCATCCTGGTTGATCTGTGTGAAGCGCGGCTTGTTAGTTACGGATTACTTGGGACAATGTGAGAAGTAAAGACGTACCTGTCGGAAGACCAAGGAGACTTCGCCATTCTCATCGGCGGTGGGAAGACCCTGCTGGGCACCCTGGCCGGAGGTATCAGCGATCATGCTCTCAGCAGGAGCATTGTTCTTGTTGCCGCCGCCGCCGCCAGCACCTCCAAGGAGACCACCGAGACCACCGAGACCGCCGGCCTTCTTTCCCCAGCACCACCGGCACCGCCGCCGCCGCCGCCAAGAAGACCACCAAAGAGTTGGCCAAGCTGTCGCTTGTACTCATCACGTCGCTGCTGTCTCTGCTTCTCCAGTCCCGAGAGGTCGTCCTCCTGTCCAACGGAACCAGAAGCGCCGTTGTTGGAAGGCGTCTGGCCAGCACCACCGGTGCCCATGAAAGCGCTGATGACAGCACTGGCGTCAACGGGACCATTGCCCTGGGTTCTTCCCAGAGGACTGGCCTTGCCGCTCTTCATGTCACGGTCACGGATGATGGCGGTGTCGGCCTGAGAGCCACAGCCGTTGCTGGAGCAGTCACGAGGAGTGCCGTCAGCGACTGAGAAACGAGCGATGCATGTTAGTTGGAAGCGGCTCATGAATCAAGTTGATAATCTTTTCAAGCTAAACGTACTTGACAGACCAGGCATCACGACACCATTAGCGCCCTGGATCTTGGTAACGACACCGTGGGCTGCAGCAGAAGCCGCCAGGGCAGCAGAGACGATGGCGTAACGCATTTTGGTTTATTTGGTAAAAGATGGCAAGGTTTACTGAAAAATGAAGGTATGCTTTGGAAGAAAAAAAAAAGAAAGTCGGGATGAGAATTACTAGTAAGAGGCCACCAGGGCAAGGAAGAAAAACGAAGCAAAAGAGAAAGAGAAAGAGATGGGAAAAACAGAGACGACAGCCAATGGCTCGAGTGAATGGAGACTGAATCGGTTGTTCTGTGGGGAGGAAGAACGGGACAAGTCGAGGTGGTTATATACTTTGCTCTCCTCGATGAGTTTGAAGGAAAGGAAAGAAAAGGCTAGACCCATGTCATCAGAATCGGGCAAAGGAACTCTTGCCGGGGCAGTGCCTCCGATATAGATCGATCCATGGGGCAATTCCCTCCCGTCTCGGCGGCCTGAAACACCACCACGGCCGGAAGGCGATGAATGCGAACGGCGCACGGGGAGGATACGAGGATAACGAGGATGCTGGGATTGTTTTGAAGTCTGGGTGAGAGCAGAGCAGGATGCCAGGAGGCCCGAACGGGTCCAAGTCCGACTTGTGCTGCGCGATCATGAATGAAACAAGTCCATACATGGTTGAGAAAATGTCTGATCAGCCTTGTCTTCGAACATGGCCAAAACCACGCTACGAAGCAAAGCGGGCTTGGACTCGCCTTGCCTTGCCCGCTTGCTTGCCGCAGAGCCTCGCCGTGATGCAGGCAGTTAGTTGCTGCGGTAGGGCCGCAGTGCAGTTCAGAGTCTTGCCTCTGAAACCCGTTCCCAAACAAGCCATTGTTGGTTTCCTCAAAACGCACCGAGTACTCCGTACGGAGGAGTATGGCGTCGGGGAATTGCGGCCATGTTGGCGTATTTCCGCATTCGGCATCGGCATGTTGCGATCCATGTCCCCGCCCGCCCTTGCAAACAATTTAGCCTGTGTGCCTTGTCCATATGTACATACATATACATGTACATAAAACGCCACGATTGTCTCTTTCCACTGACCCCCCACCCCCACCCCCACCCCAAAACTACCAATCAGGTCCTACCTCCTCCTCCTCAGTTATATACGGAGAACCAGAGTACTCCGTAATCCCGAACCATTTCGCCGTCAACGATATTTATTACGAACCGTACTTTTCAAATACCATGCCGTAAAACGGCCATTTGCACAAAAAAACCCCGGTTGACCAGCCCAAGTGTTTTCTTTCGTGTGTGAAACATACACACGTCCATTCCACTTCAGAAACAAGGCCATATCGCCCGCTGAAACAGGAACATTGGCTCCCGCCCTGTGCCAGTTGGTAAAACAAGGCTCCCCCCCCCTTGTTTTCAAAAACAGAACCCCTGCTACCCTGGCCAGGTGGGGCTGCAACCAAGCATAATAGCTTAGTGCGCGTCTCGAAGCAGAAGAACAGAAACTTGCACTTCACTTCGAAATTCCGGTATGAGCCGGCAGTCAAAGAGGGTGTACGTGTGCTAGCGGCTTTCAAAATCACGGCTTCTCTTCCTCCATTTGGCATGGAAGTATCGAGTAAATCAATGTTTGCGCCAGAAACAAAAAGAGCATCACGAGACGAGACTTTCACTTGGGTCTATGAGGAAAATTGCTGACGACGAAACAGTTACTATGACAGTCAATCTATGCGTCTATGCGGGAGATGGATTGAGACGAGATAAAAAAAAAAAAAAAAAAAAATCTGTAAGAAAGGCTGTCCGACAATATGCCTCCTCGTCATCATGTATCTCGAACGCTTTTGTGGAAAGGGTTACAGTTAGTAGTGGAAGTAATCATGAAATGGATGTGGAAATGCTACAACGTAAGAAACAACGAAAGAAAGAGAATTGGGGGAAAAGTGAAATATATGTCATGGCCTTGTCGAGATGCAACTTCTTGCGGCTACCAAATCGCCAGTAGCAGCAATCGTGGTTAGAGTGTGATTTGGTTCGACGTTGCCTTCTTTATTACACAATGAGGTAGTCGAACCCCATGTCTTTGAGGTCTTGGAGCCAATTCACGCCCGAACCGGTGCCAGAATCTTGCATCTGCCATGTGGCTTTCAACATTTCTATGGCTGTGAAAATGTAGCCCCACGGGCATATTCTCCAAATGGCAAACATACGAGACATGGCCCAGGCCCGCTTCTCAGCATCTCGTGTCTCTGCCCCTGCTATGAACGTCGGCCACGATGTTGCCTTAAAATACGGGTCTTCTTCATGAATCTGGCCAAGGTGGCTGAGTATGTCTCCAACGAGAACGTGAGTGTCAACGGGACGAACGGCTCGAATCAATGGCAGCGCCTGAAGAATATACAAACACACTGCTGAGCGGTGTGCGGACGCTATGTGCACTCGGCTCTCGATATCTGACACATTGGGCAATTCACGGAGCCGGTCCGCCCAAGCGGGAACGTCAAAGGCGAGCGCCTGGTCAATGAGCTCGAGTGCCTGGTCTGCAGCAGACAGGCTCCAGTCAGTGCAAGGGGTCTCGTATGATAATTGGGACGCAAGTAGAATGATTTGAAGAATCTCTGGCGGACACGAGAGATAACTGTTCACCTCGACCCGCTTCATGACGGGTAGCAGCTCAAAGGCATAACGAGCAATCCGCGATGCTATCGCCCCAGTTGCAAGCGTCGATCCTAGGATGTGATATCTATGTAAGTATCAAGAGTTTGAGTCAGCCTCCTTTGCTCAGAAAGGGAATAAGAAGCTTGATCCATAACATGATTGTGAACCAAAACGAAAGAAAAAAAAAAAGAGAGAGAGAGAGAAAAGGGGACCCACATAAAACAATCGGCAATGACACAATCACGCAGCATCCGGCTTGAGGCATGCCTAGCCGAATCAGGTGCCAGAAGTGCCAAAATGCTGCTTGCTCCTCCAAATGCGCCTGCCAGCCTTTGCCATTATTTCGATCCAGGTCAATAAGATCAAACTTGACAAAGAAATGCATGGCCGCCAGAGCTACCTCGCTACCCGCAGGATCCAGGGTGTCTAGTACGCCGCGAAGGTGGCCCATTGCCTTTGCTTGGCTGTCAAAGCATCTATGAGAGCTTGTCTGGAAACGAGATCCTGTGACCGCAACTGCGATAGATAACCACCAGGATCTGTTAGACCTGTAGGAATGGCAGTAATGGGTCGAAACATGTTCGACCAATGAATCGCAGAAGTCGCAATGAGAATCTGGAGAAGCATTGGGTGTGTGCTGGTAAGAGGAATCAGTTCTCGGAACGGATTACTATCAGGCGAGTCTCTGGCAACCAAGTCTTTGCATACGTTGTCCGCGACTGATCACATATTTCATTAGTCTCCTCCAGACTGAACCATCAGGGAAGCAAAGATGGACAAAACGAGAACTTGTGTCATGTATGTCATCGTTGGAGGGCTTTTTTTTCAAGGTTGTGGAACTGACGATAAGAGACGGTGCTGTTACAATATTTCATGACTTGAGAAGTGATGCGGAAGATCTCTGAATAGAATGAAAAATGCCACCTACAGTGCGCAAGATAGTACCTTGAATTTCTGTCAAGGTCCTGAAAGATAGGGTCTGTCAGGTTACCCAATGTTAAGATTCCGGACTCGGCGAGTCCATGGTTCGGTTGGACAGGCTCATAGCTGATCTCGTCGCCATCTTCATCGGGTGAATTCTTGCCCGAGCCCGTGGCGTCTTTGCTGAAATTTGCACCCCGGAAAACGAATGGTTGTTGGTGGTCGAGTTCACTCTGTAGTGATTCCTGGGGGCATTGGCGGAAAAGCCTGGGGTGCATTGTGATGAATCTGAGCTTGATCTTGGCTATCATAATGGGCCTCTTCTTCCCAGGGAATGGATACGTCTCCTGCCTGTGCTCCTCCAATCTCGTGCGGTAGCCGATATTCCAATACTTGAGGTTGGTATTGGCCCGGCTCGCTCACTCTCCGCCCAGAAACAGCGGGCGGCCTCCGGTACCCATTAGAATCGATGGCCTGGGTCCAGACAAAGACTTTTCCGTACCCAAGACATTCCTGCCCCGACGACGCGCACTTGTGGCATGATGGCCACGAACGGTCACAACGCAGGCGTCGGCGGCGGCAGTTGTGACATGGCTTGGTGATACTGTTGGCGGGCATCCGATGCTGCTGCCAGCGCGGCTCTCGATGATCTAGGGGACTCGGTTCTACTCGTTCGTCAGGTTTGTAGATTCAGATTAATCCAAACATAAAAGCCTGCTCAGGGTCCTCGTCAAGGCGGGGCAATGTGATGACGTTGACGCTTAAGAGAAGCGAGGCGAGGCGCGGCACGAAGACCGTTGTGTCGATTGCGAAAGAATCTCAACGCAGCGAGGCCGCTCTTCATTTATCGTCCACAGTCATAGCGAGGGCAAGAGCGAGCAAGTTGGCGAATGAATCAGTGGGAGGAAGAGAGAGGGAAACAAAACAAAAAAACCTATGTTGGTGCTGCCGCTCAAGTATTCATTATCACTTTGGTCGCGGTCGAAGTTTGGTGGGGAGCAGCGACAGGTGAGCAAAAGGGTAAAGTGGCTTCAGCCCCATGTGAGCAACAACTCGGGAACCCAGAGACACGAGCGACGTGATGAGACCCGACCGCTGCGACAATCCTTTGGCCCACCATGATGGATGCTGGAGGCAACGTGCAACTCTGTTTTGTGTACCTCTGTTTAACCAGTCGACATCATGCGATTGCCTCGCCGGGTCCACGATGAAGAGAGGTTGGCACCTGGTACTAGCTGGCAGCTGTGGCAGCTGTGGCAGCTGGCAGACAGACGGGGGTAAACTTTTCCTGGTCAACAAGGCTTGGTTGGACCTGCCAGGACCTGCCAGCTGAGAAGATTACAACCCAAGCAACTCGTCCTATCGGCTTTGCCCAAGTTGCCGCACTCGACCCTGGTTGGTGCTTTAACCATCCTCGTAGCGGTACCCGATGGCTCCGTTGTCTCGCTGGCAAGAGGGATGCAATATATTACATATCCAGGGTTGTTCTTTCCCTCTCACCATCATCCCCATCCCCATCATCCTGGCAGGCGATGGAAATATTGATTGCCAGTCATGATGACTCTCGAGTGCCACACAAACGTCAACGGGCATCTTGTAAGCTAAACAAAACAAAATAAAGACTCGGGGTTTTTTTATTTAAAAAAACCAGGACTTGATCCGTCCGGCTATTTTCCCTACCTAATACCCAGTCAGTCTCCGCACTCTGCGGGGCTGGACCGAGTCTAGATCTAGAACTGGGAAGTTCCATTATAAAGCGCAATTCACAGGCGGGTTTTGTTTTTGAGTCCCTCTTTGACCGCCGATACCGAGACACTGTTGCACCTGAGAGGAAGCGATGGACGACGTGTACTCCGTAGCTAGGCGTCTGTTATTCTCCGCGGCCTTTGCAAGGTCGCTGTTAGACACTGATGAGGAAGGTTGCTTTCAGGACTTCCTTGACGAGGGACAAGTGGGAATTCCGGTGGGCTGGTTTATCTTTCTATGAATGAAATCTTTCACTGAGAGAAATAGTAATGTGGATGGATTGCTTGCGCGATTTTCCCCGCAAGCAATTTTCCCCTCCCTGTAAGAATGCACGATAATTCATCGAGCATTCTCTCAGAGTTAACATGTATGTATACCTTTGTTGGAACCTAAGACTTAACAAATAACGAAGTACCCGATAATATCAAAAGCCCCGTTGGCTCAGTGGTAAAGCGTGTCACTAGTAATGACAAGATCACTGGTTCGATTCCAGTACGGGGCAAGTGATATCCGATTATCAATGCCCAATTTATAGGCATTGATAATTTTTGCCCTCTTTGCTAGCTGTTCTTCTTTCCCTCATACTCTGGTTTCATGCTACCTTTTCACAATCAATCTGTTTGCTATCAACGTTGGAAGTAAACTACAACGTTTAGTGGGTCTCTTGAATAGCGCGTCAGTTGAGAGGAATAATACACTATAGAATAAGATTGGCTGTCTGGAAATAATACCTAGTCACGTTTTAAAACTTGAGCTTTATTAGGATAGAATAAACCTATTTTCTATTTCATCGAAATGTCTGCCGGCCTTCTTCGTCAAGTCGCTAAAAGCTTTTTGCCTGCTCTCCACTCTTGTCCTGCCCAGCAATAATCTTCTCTTCATCATACCCGTCCCGCGAGTCGTCGTTGCATGCCACGCGCATGCCATCGATCTCATCACCAACCTCCATCCATTTGTCGCTCGTTTCTGGCACAGGGAATAGTTTGCAGAGTCCCCAATAAGTGACCGATGCAATGATGAAGCCGCAAAGAAGTTCAGGTTGTAAAGGTAGGTTGCGCCTTTGGGCACGTCTTGACCAATGGCTCCAGCGAATCCAACTACGTTGATGAGAATCCCGGCGACGTACGCCGCGTAACCACGCCAGTTTACGCCAAAGGTGTAGTAGTATGGCCCCGTCTTCCTTGCGTCATACAGCTCCTTGAGATTCAGATATCCTCTTCTCACAATGTAATAGTCTGTAGACATGACGCCGGCAATAGAGCTGAGGAAAACGCTATACGCCGACAGATACGTGGTGAAGTTGTTGGCGCTTGTCAGCAAGTTATAGGGCACATTGCCAAGCCGACAGCAGCGCAAATATACCCACCACGGCGGATGTTGATGAACCGAGGAAAGAGGGCCGTCATATCTGTGCCTGCCGATATTGAGTTTGCCGAGATATTGGTGCCGAGCTGGGCCAATGCAAATGCCAGCGCAATGACAAATACGCCAAACCTTTGCACTGAGCCGCCGTCGTCGATGAAGTGGCCTAGCAAATGAAGAGGATTCCATATCGGCTCATTGTAGATGACATTCGAAGACGACGATACGAATACACCGATAATGGATGTGAATGCAAATCCAATGGGGATCGCAATGAGCTGAGACCAAATGGCGTCCCTGGGTTTCGAGCAAATCTCGTAAAGTCGCAGTCATTGATGATGAGTGTGGCGAAATTGGCAATGGACGACATGATGCCTTTGACCATCTGCCAAGCCAAATCACTGCCATGGACAGCGTTTGGCTTCTTAATGATTACCCAACGCCTCCGGCGCGGACGATGGCCCAGATCAGAAATGCTATACCGGCTGGAGGGACAAAGTACGCCTTGACTGTGAAAAGATGACGAATCTTGTGGACAGGGAACCAGATCGCAGGCAAAGAGCAGAGCCAAAAGATGAAAAAGGATACAAATTCGGGTGTGCTGCTGACTTTGGGGTCAAAAGGTCCTGGCATAGCCGCTCGGTCCCAAGATTTCCAGATGGATCGGATCATCAAATATACACAGTTTCCGCCAATGTAGGCTTGAACGCCGTACCAGACGCAGGCTGAAATTCAAGGTTCGGCGTTAGTTTCAAGTTCATGGATTAGGTAAAGGGGGCAGGAAGGGGGCGTTCAGTAACGACAAAGGCAAGGGAGATTGTTCAATCAGGAGGCTTTGAGTTGGGATGTCTGTCCTGTACGCACCCATGGCTGCCCTATTCAGAATAGGCCACAGAGAACCCCATATGCCGAACGAAGCACGGTTCGCGACGGAAATCCAATATGGTAGACGGCCCAACACGACCGTTCATGACGATGAAGCATGCCGCGATGGAGTAGCCAATCCAAACACAGATCCAAGCCTGCCACCATGAAAGTCCTCCAATAATCATGGAAGATGAAATCATCCAGGTGTTGATATTGTAAGAATCTGCGATCCAAAAGCCAACAAAATTCCAGGCGCCCCATCGTCGGCGTTGCAGCTCAACTGGTTTCAAATCATGGTTCGTGAGCTGCCAATTTGCGATGATGAGTGCGCATGTTAGAAGGCGCCAGAGCTACGATCTGACAGGCGGCATACCATGAGTTGGGTCGGCGTCAGTCCCTCGTCAGACTCAACGGCGAGTCTGTCTGCCAGGTTCTTTGCCCTTTGCGCAATCGACATTGTGCCGTCGACGTAGTACGGGGATCGTTTGGTGTGTTGGTTCAAGGCTGGGGTTTTGTTCTTGAATCTTGAACCGGGCTGTCGCTTCACGGTAACGGCTAACAATAATGCAACAATGGGAACGAACAGCCTTCCAGAATGCAATCTTAAAAGGGTTAGGAAACATGGGGTTTAAATCATCGAGCAATTCCAATCGCAAGAGCCGATGCCCGGTTGCCAACGCCGGGAACTCGCTGTTTCTTATCGGCATGGCGAAGTCTAAATGGATTTAGCCTATGTTGGCCAAGCACTATCTGATCTGACATGGAGTCTGGGAGTCTGGTCTGGGTCGGAACATGGCATGACGGGAGGTGTGTGTTGTTATCTTTGCTTATCCTGATAGCGAATATTCAAATCGACTCGTTGTGGCTTTTCATCACCATCACCATTTCATTTTTTTTTTTGGCATCAACCATTCGTACCACACTCCAATCTCCAATCTGCTCACTCCACAGCTCGCCCCCTACTAACTTTCCGTCCTTCTCATCAAGCATCAGGTTACTTCTTGTGGCCGACATGGAAAAGGAGCATCACGTACTCCGTGGAGTTCCTCTTCCCACCCATCCACCCACGAACGCAACAACCCCTCTTCTAGTGGGCCCCTCCCCTCCCCCTACCGAATGAGAATGAGCAGTATGTAAGCACTGATGAGCTTTGGCGGCCAAGACGCGGGTTTGCCCCGCGCCAAGTGCATTCAAAATGTCGCCGACCGTCATCACCGCCTCGTGGGTGAAAGGGGACAAAAATTGGTTCATTGCCTCCTCTTGTGCAGAAACGCCCTTTATTGCGTGCCTCGAAGATAGCCTGCTACGACATCTGCCTGCTACGGCCTTCATAAAACGTATCTTTTCAGGCCCCTTTAAATCGACAAGAACCCCTCCCCCTTCTCTTCCAACTCCAACTTGCATTGAGTACGTCAAGTTTTTGAACGGGCTGCTACACCCTCCGCCAACAAAAACGCGTCCAAAATGGAGGAACAGCTCGCGCAGCTCTCGCCAACACACAGCTGCCCGGCCAGGGACCCGACAGCAGGCCGAGATCGAGCTTAAGCGCGCGCGAACAAACCCTGCCTATCCTGTGTCTCTGGCAAAGATTGCTTCTCACACCTCGGTCGGCACTGGGATCCGCCAGTCTGCTTTGTCTTCATTGAGGCAATTCATCGAAAGCAACTGGGCTGTGGGAGACCAGGACGACGAGCCCATCATCCCCATTGCCGACGACACAAGGACCCTTTGAGGCAATCCCTGCTCGACCTGGCTTTAAGCCAAGAAGAAGACCGCAAGGTCAAAATTGCCGCCAGGTAAAACATCTGCTCCAGCGACAGTCCCGAGATGTTTTCTTCGGCTGAGGAAACAAGAAAATCGGAGAGCCTCAGTGCAGATGCTAACAGTGTTGTGCTTGTAGTTACGCGGTCGGCAAGATTGCCATTCACGATTTCCCGAACAATGGCCCAACTTACTGCCCACCATCCTCAGCATCATACCCTCGGGTACAGATGCCCAGCTTCACGGTGCTCTTAGAGTCTTGGGTGATTTGGTAGAAGAGAGCCTTAGCGAAGACCAGTTCTTCTCCATGGCTAGGGATATTGCCAAAACCTTGACCGAAGTCGCCCTAAACGAGAGCCGCAAGCCCATGCTCCGAGCCTTGGCCATTTCTGTCTTCCGATCTTGCTTCGATTTGATGAACATGGTCAAGGATGACCACGCTGCAGAGGTTAAGGCTTTTGCCGAGGAGTTGCTGGTTCAATGGAATCCTTTCTTCACCAGCATCCTGAAGGGCCGTCTGCCAGAGGCCGACTTGGGCACTGGTAGCCAGCCAGACAGTTGGAACCACATGATTGCTCTCAAGTTACAGGTCGTCAAAACCTTGCTGCGTATTCGCAGAGTCTTCCCTAACCTCTTGCTTCCCCAAAGCACTATTTTCTTCAGCGCTGTATGGGAAGAGTTAAACATCCTACAAGCTTCACACGAGGAGCTGTACATCAAGACCAACGCTCAAGGTCGCTTAGAGGACTCGGATAACCTCCCGTATACCCTGGACTTCCTTGTACTGGAGGAGCTCGACTTTCTGAACCAGTGCTTCAGGTCCCCGCCAGTAAAGGCCGAGCTGGAAGGTCATTTGCAGGCCCACGCATCTGCTCAAGACGTTCCTTGGATAGTGGAAATAATGCGAATGCTCGTCAGTTATGCCCGCGTCACCCAGGAAGAGGAGGAGCTTTGGGACATCGACTGCTCTCTATACTTGGCAGAAGAAACGTCGGTCACTGCCAACTACACCGCCAGAACCGCCGCAGGAGACTTGTTGATCAAACTGGGGAGTGGTTCAACGAAAAGGCTGTCGATGGCCTCTTTGGCTTCACAAAGACACTCTTCCCTGGTGATGGGTCAGTTTGGCGAAGCCAAGAGTCAGCCCTGTTCCTTTTCACTATGCTGCTCAGCGACTTTCAGGACTTGAACAAGACGATACCCGATGCCGTAGCCAGCGCCTACCTCGAGCTTGTCGACTTCGCCATCAACCAGCCTGATGAGCCCCTTCTCCGTGCCCGTGGCTATATTGTGGCTGGCATCATCGGTCGTGCTTTTCAAACCCCTCCCGCTTTGCTGGACCGCATGGTCCACGCAATCACCAGCGAGGAATCTGAAGTAGTTCAAGTCGCCTGTATCAAGGCCATTGAGGGGTTGATCAACTCTGGCCGCGTGAGCTCTGATCGACAGGTTCTCATAATTACAGCCGTCCAGTCTTACATGAACGGCAAAGATCCCGCTGACATGGAGGAGGCGGATGAACTCTCGTCGTTCTCGCCGAGACATTGCGTGCAGCCATCGGCTTGGATACCAAGATTGCCCTCCGCGATGATGTGAAATCTACCGACTTGCTGTTCATGCTTGCCAAGCTGGGTGCCAGCAATTTCCAGGTCACCATGCTCGTGCAGGAGGCTTTTGAGGAGATTGTTGGCAGTCTCTCTGATAGAGCCTCGTTCAATACACTTTGTGGCCGGACGTTGCCAACACTGACCGGGGCCTTCGACGTGGCTAACGTGACCGAAGACGACCCTCTTGTCACTGTTGCGACCGAGTTGCTAGTCGTCCTTGCCGAGCACGGATCTGAGCCCCTCCCAGAAGGATTTGTTGCCGCTGTGTTTCCCAAGCTGAACCGACTTCTGATGGAGTCTAACGAAGGGGAGGTTCTCCGCCCCGGCTCTGAGGCTGTCAAGTGGATCCTCTCCACGATCACCAACAAGTTTTCAACTGGCAAGACGCCAATGGCCGTTCTGGTCTTGAGGTCTGCTTGCACATAATCGACCGCTTACTTGGCCCCTCGATTGAGGATAACTCTGCATCCGAAGTTGGCGGGCTGGCCGCAGAGCTGGTTGAGAAAGCTGGCCAGGAACGTCTAGGCCCCTTTCTGCCACAGCTTCTCCAGGCAGTGGCAAACCGACTCGCGTCTGCGCAAGCTGCTGCTTTCATTCAGTCATTGATCTTGGTTTTGCTCGCCTTTCTCTTAACGGAGCACAGGATGTTGTTGAGTTTCTGAGCCAGATCCAGATCAACGGCGAGAGTGGCTTGCAAATTGTTCTTTCTAAGTGGTTGGAGAACTCGGTTAGCTTCGCAGGATATGATGCGATCAGGCAAAAGTAAGTCGACGTACATTGGAAATGCTGTCTCCCTGCAGGGCTAATCTGTTTCTTCTTATTCCTTGATAGTGTCATTGCACTGTCCAAGCTCTACGGGCTGAACGATCCTCGTTTGGCTCAAATCAACGTGAAGGGTGATTTGATTGTTGGCGCCGACGATGGCAGAATTAAGACACGCTCGCGAGCGAAGCAAAGTACGTTCCCACGTTCCCTAATCAACACATGTCAATATCAACGCAATGTCATGTTGCCTTCGCTAACACTCATTGATACATCAAGATCCTGATCAATACACGATTATCCCCGCGCCGCTCAAAATCATCAAAGTTCTTATTGAAGAACTTGCCTCCGCTTCAGGCGCAGGCGCAGCGGCCAGTGCAGCCGCTGCCATGGCCGCAGCAGCCGACTTTGATGAAGAAAATGGTGAGGACGGATGGGAAGACGATGATGACACTCTCGACCTAAGCCTGGCTGCTACCAAGGCCGATCTGATGTCCTACATGGAAGGTGGTCCGTCACGACGTGCCGACGACGAGACTCACTCTTACCTGACCGAGTTCTTTGTTCAGTGCGGGCGTGAGAATGCAGCCAACTTCCAGGATTGGTACAACATGCTTTCCGAGGACGAGAAGGCTAAACTCAACCAAGTTGCCGACTCTGCCGGCCAGTAAATTGTCCAGATACAAAAAAATGCAACAACGAAGTACATGTATGAATCACGTTTATCGGCGGTCGGTCCTATGAAACTGAGCTTGCTTGTTTTCTGCGCGGTCCACGGTGCATTGATATATTTCAGCAATTCCGACGCTAATGCTGAGCTGGTTTTGCTGGGCTACAGGGATCATCAGCTCGGAGGAAATAATACAATACAATACGACATGCATTCACTCTTGCGGATGGAGCAGAAAAATAACTTGGTGAAAATAGAGTGCAAAATATACACACCTTCTCCCTACAGTCTGCCACATTAATAATGCAGCCCTTTTTTTTGTCTTTTTCCGTTGGACGTGCATCCAAGTAACGAGTGTTCTAGCAAAATAAGGCCAACCAATAAATGACGTGACAACAACAATGCGTAATGTAACGTAACATGGTCTCATTCATATCTGATTGTAACTCTTCTCATCTCGGTCATCAATGTTTCGTTTTATCTTACACTCCCTCTTTGCTTTTCGTCCCGTCTTTTCGTATCAAGGATATTCCCCACGCTCATTTTCAAAACGTACTCTCCCAAGTCAGATGATGTGTCCCCGCCAAAGCCTCCCCAGCCTGATTCGCCAAACGGCCCTCCCTCCCATTTCCAGGGCCAGGAAACCTAGGATGTCCGCCAGGACCAAGAGGGTCCCATCGTGCTCCAGGGGGCTTGAGAATCATAACCCTCGCCGGCATTACCACGACCGCCCTGTCCTGTAAAAGCGGGTCATCAAATGTTGGATGCATCCTGATGATCCTCCAGGACGAGGTAAGCCGCCTCCGATGAATGACCCTCGTAGGGGATCGTGGGGTCCTAAGCCTGGTGGGTTTAAGTCATCGTGGCCAATGTTAAACGGATGGTGGCCACCACTGGGCATGAAGGGTCCTCCCGAAGTGGGCGGTTGATTTCATACTCGTCCTCGAAACCGGGAGGGGGAAGTCACCCACCGGAGCTCCTGGACGGGGACGAGCCATATCTGGAAGGGGGTTTGGTTGAGGATATGGCATATTCGGGCGAGGTTCTCCTGGGAATGGGTGATCCCGACCCTGCGCTTCTTGGCCCCGCCGCTCTGACCGAGCAGTCTCTTCGGCCTCGGCTGTCTCCTCGTAGCCGTTGATTTGGAGTTTGGGAATCAATTTCTGGACGATTTTGACTTTGAGGTCATTCAAGATACCTGTGTATGTAGACAAACGATCAATATACAACTTCTGGGTCCAGCATCGTGAAAAGAAAAAGGGGGCGGCGTGGACTAACCAGTAATGGCTTCTTCCGACACAAATGCTTTCGACAACTTCTCGATCAAATCACTACGGTCTTCCCGCCTGTCCTCCATTGAGATGCGAATAGGGAGAGCGTTGGACTGAACGACATCTCGGACGGTGCGCTCGAAACGGTGAATGTTTTCATCTCCGATGGCTAGGCCTCTGATTTCAACTTTACTTCCCATGCGGTCTACGCGGATGAGAAACTGCATGGACGACTGCTTGTGCTTGTAAACAAAACTGAGGGTACCGAATCCGGCATTCCAACCGGCAGGGAGTCTTGGCGCGATTTCCTCGCATTCGGCTGTGTTTTGATTGCACACGAAGGTTAGCTTTTGGGGGAGGGTTGCGAGAGCGACGGACCGAAGTGGCAAGGGACGAATGACATACAAACGGGTTTGTCTGGGTCGAAGCCGCAGAGCCGAAATGACAGGGCTGCGAGGTATGAATGGACGAGCAGCGCAATGACTTCGTAGGAGCTGGCTAGGTCGGAACTATCGTCGCTCTGCTGGTGGGTAGGCAGGGCATCAGCCATGCCTTGCACTACGGCGGGCGTGCTTAGCGGCGAGTTCATGGCGGGGAGTGAGTGAGCAAGAAGGTCTTTTCAAGGCAATATCGATGCCGAAGTCGATGTCGATGCCGATGCCAATGTCGATGCCGATGAAATGGTCAGCGTGTTTTGGTCAGACCGTCGACGGGGTGAAGGTTGCAAGTTGCAACGCAACACATGCGTCAACTGGCAAGAATCAAGGTGGGGCCGGCTTCAGCGACGGCGAGCGTCATCTCATTGCCCGCCTGCCTTCAAAGCTTGGTCCCCACCCTTCAGCCCTAAAGGTGGAGCCCCACCCAGTTCGACGGGCTTCCAGCGGGCACTCGTCTTTCTTTCTCATACATGTATATCACTTTTCGGCTCAAATAAAACCCAGTTGATTTGCATCATGTGGGCTCCAATGACTTGGCTAGGCAGAACAGGCAGAACATTAGTTGTTGTATTAATAAAGGTCGACCGCTCTGTCAGCCAATGGAGTATATGTATGTATCTTTTGAGCTTCTCCGGCATGCTCCATTACGTCTATTTTCTCCTTCACCTCGCCTTCCTCACAATCCTCCTCCTGAACCACTTCCCGAGCCACTGCCAGAGCCACTGCCCGAGTTACCTCCGGAGCCTGAGCCTGAGCCGCTGTTAGAATCGCCGCCTTCCTTCCCTAATGCTCCTCCCAATGCTCCTCCCAAACCACTTCCTAAGCCACCTTTAGAGCCTGAGCCTGAGCCTCCACTAGATCCACCCCAGAGCCGCTGCCAGAGCCTCCGTTGCTTCCGCCTCCTGAGCCACTTCCTGAATTTGAACCTGAAGCCCCGTTGCTCCCACCTCCTGAGCCTGAGCCTGAGCCCCCGTTGGAACCGCCTCCTGAGCCCGAGCCTGAGCCCGAGCCCCGTTGGAACCGCCTCCGGAGCCTGAGCCAGAGCCACCTCCCGAGCCCCGTTGGAACCGCCTCCGGAGCCTGAGCCAGAGCCACCTCCCGAGCCCCCGTTGGAACCGCCTCCGGAGCCTGAGCCAGAGCCACCTCCCGAGCCCCCGTTGGAACCGCCTCCGGAGCCTGAGCCAGAGCCACCTCCCGAGCCCCCGTTGGAACCGCCTCCGGAGCCTGAGCCAGAGCCACCTCCCGAGCCCCGTTGGAACCACCTCCGGAGCCTGAGCCGGGACCTCCGCTGCCTCCGCTGCCTCCGCTGCTTCCGCCTCCAGAGCCTGAGCCTGAGCCAGAGCCACCTCCCGAGCCACCTCCCGAGCCCCCGTTGGAACCACCTCCCGAGCCTGAGCCGGATCCTCCGCTGCCCCGCTGCTTCCACCTCCAGAGCCTGAGCCTGAGCCTCCGCTGCCTCCCCGCTGCCTCCCCCGCTGCCTCCCCGCTGCCTCCCCGCTGCCTCCCCGCTGCCTCCCCGCTGCCTCCCCGCTGCCTCCCCGCTGCCTCCCCGCTGCCTCCTCCGCTGCCTCCCCGCTGCCACCTCCGCTGCCGCCTGCCATTGAGGTAGTAGTAGGACGTGAACCGCCTCCTCCTTGTGAAGATGTGGGAGCTGGAGAAGTACCCGCGGGCGAAGAGCTATACTGAGCCGCAGAGCTTGATGGAGCGGATGAGCTAGCTGTCGAAGTTGTCTGAGTTGGCGAAGCCTTGGAGCTGGTGGCTGGCTGAGAGCTTGACTGGGTAGAAGAAGTAATCTGCGAGCTGCTTGCTAGTCGAGAGCTCGACTGGACAGAAGAAATAATCTGAGAACTGCTTGCGGGTCGAGAGCTTGACTGGGTAGAAGAAGTGATCTGTGAGCTTGATTGAGCAGAATAAGTAGTAGTCCTGGAGCTGCTCGCTCGCTGAGAGCTTAGCTGAATAGAAGTAGCTTTAAAGCTACTAGTTGGTTGAGAGCTTGACTGGGCAGAAGGAGTAAACTGAGAACTGCTGGCTGGTCGAGAGCTTGACTGGGTAGAAGAAGTGATTTGTGAGCTCAATTGAGCAGAAGAAGTAGTAGTCCTGGAGCTGCTTGCTCGCTGAGAGCTTTGCTGGGCAGACGAGGTCTTGGAGCTTGGCTGGGCAGGAGAAGTAACCTCAGAGCTTGACTGAGTTGATGAGGCCTTGGAGCTTGAGCTCAGTTGAACTGACGAGGTCTTGAAGCTTGACTGAGCTAAAGGAGTAGACTGAGCTGACGAGGTCTTGGAGCTTGACTGGACAGAAGAAGTAACCTCAGAGCTTGACTGAATTGACGAGGTCTTGAAGCTTGAGCTTGACTGAGCCGATGAGACCCTGGAACTTGGTTGAGCAGAAGAAGTATCCTGAGAGCTTGACTGAGCTAACGAGGTCTTGGAGCTTGATTGAGCTGACGAGGTCTTGAAGCTTGACTGAGCTAAAGGAGTAGACTGAGCTGAAGAGGTCTTGGAGCTTGACTGGGCCGATGAGACCCTGGAACTTGGTTGAGCAGAAGAAGTACCCTGAGAGCTCGACTGAGCTGACGAAGTCGTAGACATAGTTGCTGACCTGGAGCTTGATTGCATCGATGAAGCTTTAGTGCTGCTTGCTGGCTTGGAACTTGACTGGGTCAGCGAATCATTGGAACTGCTGGTTAGCCGAGAGCTGGACTGGACCAGTGAGTTTGACTGAGCTAACGAAGCCTTGGAGCTGCTGGCGGGTCTAGAAATGCTGGTTGGCCTGGAGCTAGTCTGGGTCGATGAAGCTAGAGAGCTGCTTGTTAGTCCAGAACTTGACTGAACTGACGAGGCTCTTGAGCTGCTTGCAGGGTTAGAACTGCTAGCTGTTCGAGAACTGGACAGGGTTGACGGAGCTCTAGAACTGCTCGTTGTTTGGCTGGTACTGCTAGCTGGCTTGGAAGTTGCCCCAGTCGATGAAATAGGCCTCGAGCTGCTGACAGGAGTAGAATTGCTCTCTGGAGCTGACGAACTTCCCTTCGAGCTGGTTGGCTTGAAACTTTGTCGGTTTGATAAGCTAGCCGACGAGCTAGCCTCGGGACTTGTCGTTGGAACTGAAGAAACTTTTGAGATGCTGATAGGTTTGGAAGTGCTTCCTGGTGCTGACGAGGTGACCTTTGAGCTACTCGATAGTTTAGAGCTTGAGCGAATTGATAAGCTGGTTCTTGAACTGCTTGATGGCCTAGAGGTTGACTGAAAAGAACTCTTTGAGCTGCTCAATGGCCTTGAGCTGGATTGAGCTAACGATGCCTTAGAGCTTGTTGACCTAGTAGAGGTTGCGAGTGTTGAGGAGCTCGCTTTTGAGCTGCTGGATAACTTGGAACTGGTTTCAGCCGATGATCTTGCCTTTGAGGTGCTTGCTGGCTTTGAGCTTGACCTCAATGTTGAGCTTGGCTTCGAACTAGCTTGGCTGTTGGTTTTAGTTGAACTTGTGGGAATTGAGGAAATGCCCTCGGAGCTGGTCTTAGAAGTGTTCGACCTCAAAGAACTTGATTGAGCTGATGAGCTGGCCTTCGAGGTGCTTGCTGGCTTCGAAGCTGACTCAGAAACTGAGCTAGCCTTGGAGCTGCTTGCTGGCTTCGAACTGCTTGCTGATGAGATGGCCTTGGAGCTTGCTGGCTTTGAGCTGCTTGTTGGCTTAGAACTTGACTGAGAAACTGAGCTAGCCTTAGAGCTTGCTAGCTTTGAGCTGCTTGTTGGCTTTGAAGCACTTGCAGATGAGCTGGCCTTGGAGCTTGCTAGCTTTGAGCTTATTGGCTTTGAGCTTGTTGGCTTGGAACTTGACTGGGAAACTGAGCTAGCTTTCGAGGCTGCTTGCTGATGAGCTAGCCTTAGAGCTTGCTGGCTTTGAGCTGCTTGTTGGCTTGGAACTTGACTGAGAAACTGAGCTAGCTTTCGAGCTGCTTGCTGATGAGCTAGCCTTAGAGCTTGCTAGCTTTGAGCTTATTGGCTTTGAGCTTGTTGGCTTAGAACTTGACTGGGAAACTGAGCTAGCTTTCGAGCTGCTTGCTGATGAGCTAGCCTTGGAGCTTGCTGGCTTTGAGCTTGTTGGCTTAGAACTTGACTGGGAAACTGAGCTAGCCTTAGAGCTTACTGGCTTTGAGCTGCTTGTTGGCTTGGAACTTGACTGAGAAACTGAGCTAGCTTTCGAGCTGCTTGCTGATGAGCTAGCCTTGGAGCTTGCTGGCTTTGAGCTTGACTGAGAAACTGAGCTAGCTTTCGAGCTACTTGTTGCCTTCGAAGCACTTGCTGATGAGCTAGGCTTAGAGCTTGTTGGCTTGGAGCTGCTTGCTGGCGTTGACAAGCCAGACTTGGTTGAAGATCGGCCCGATGAGTTTGATACCAGGGAGCTTGATTGGATTGACGAAGTTGTGGACGCCAAAGAGGTTGGCTGGGCTTTGCTCTTCGAAGAATCCGAGATTGTTGACGAGCTTGCTCGAGAAATGCTAGTCTTGGAAGTGCTCAATATTGGCGAGCTAGCTTTAGAGCTAGCACGGGTTGACAGTGTTGTTCTAGAGCTACTAGACAGTCTTGAACTTGACTGAGTAGATCTAGAGCTCTCCTTAGAGCTCGCCTGGCTACTTCCAGGTCTGGAACTTGACCCCATGGATGAAACCTCGGAAATACTTGCCCTCGTTGAGCTTGCTGGCTTAGAACTGCTCGCTTGGCCGCCAGTTGGTTTGGTACTTGACGTATCGACCGATGTCTTGGAAGTGACTACACTAGCCGAGCTTCTTGGGGATGATGACTTAGCTGTTGAGCTTGTCTTCGAGCTTGCCTTTGCGCTAGCTTGGTCGCTTGCTGGAATGGAGCTTGACGTAGCGGCTGACGTCTTGGAAGTGCCTGCCCTAGTCGAGCTTCTTGTGGATGATGAATTAGCCGTTGAGCTTGTCTTCGAGCTTGTCTTCGAGCTAGCTTGGCTGCTTGCTGGTTTGAAACTTGACTGGACTGATGAAGACCTCGAGCTACTTGACTGAACCGATGAGCTGTCCCTTGATTTAGGCGCCGAAGCCGAAGGTGTAGCCTTGGAGCTGCTAACTGGCTTGGAGCTTGATTCAGCAGATGTAGAAGCCTTTGACCTGCTTGTCTCAGTAGGGCTCGTTTTTGAGCTACTAGCTGATTTGGAGCTTGATTGAGCTGATGAAGAAGACTTTGAGCTCGGTTGACTGCTTGCTGACTCTGAGCTGCTAGCAAAGTCGATGGGTTAGTATTTGGCTTGGCACTGCTCGTCCGCTGAGAGCTGCTAGCTGGGTTAGAGCTAGACTGCGCGGATGAAGTGAGCTCAGAGCTCGCTGGACTGCTTGTTGGTCTTGAGCTACTCGCTCCTCTGGAACTTGATCGAGCTAATGAGGTAAGCTGTGAGCTGCTCGCTGGTATGGGGCTCGTTGCGGGTTTAGAGCTGGACTGGGCAGATGAGACAGCCTTTGAGCTAGTCTTGGAGCTGCTTGCTGGTTGAGAACTTGATTGACGAGACGAGCTTGCCTGGCTGCTCACTGGCCTTGAGCCAGTTGCTAATTTGGAACTTGAACTGGCCGATGAGCTCACATTAGTAGGGCCTGCTAGAGGTGATGAGATGACCTTTGAGCTTGTCCTAGTTGATGAAGTAGCCGATTCGGAGCGAGTTTGGCTACTTGATAGACTTGAGCTTGCCTGAGGTGACGTGCTTGCCTTAGAACTAGCTTGGCTGCTAGCCAGCTTCGAACTTGACTGCACTGGTAAGCTCGTCCTGACAGAGCTGAATGCAGCTGAGGGCTTTCCTTTGAGCTGCTGGCTGCCTTTGAGGTTAGTTGCGTTGATGAGCTTGCTCTAGAGCTGACTTGACTGCTGGACTGTCTCGAAATGCTGGCTGGAGTCGAAGAGCTAGCATTTGAGCTACTTGCCAAGGCTGATGAGCTGGCCTTGGAGCCACTTGTTGCTGGCTTTGAACTGCCCGCTGATTTTGAACTTGATGCAGTTGACGAGATAGCCTTTGAGCTGCTTGCTGGTGCCGATGAGCTTGCCTCAGAGCTTGACTGGCCCAATGAAGTAGGTTTTGAGCTGTCTTGAGTGTCCATTGATTTTGAACTCGATAGAGTCGAAGAGCTCACCTTTGAGCTACTCGTGGGCTTTGAGCTGCTTAATGAGCCTGCCTCAGAGCTTGACTGGCCCAATGAAGTAGGTTTTGAGCTGTCTTGAGTGCCCATTGATTTTGAACTCGATAGAGTCGAAGAGCTTACCTTTGAGCTACTCGTGGGCTTTGAGCTGCTTGCCGGTGCCGATGAGCCAGCCTCAGAGCTTGACTGGCCCAATGAAGCAGGTTTTGAGGTGGCTTGAGTGCTTGCTGGCTTTGAGCTTGATTGACCTAAGGAAGTAGCTTTTGAGCTTACTCGACTATTTTCTGGGTTCAAACTTGACTGAGTCGCAGAGCTTGCCTGAGTACTGATTTGGCCACTTGATTTAGCTGACAAGCTTGCCCTGGAGCTGCTCACGGGCTCATAGCTACTTGCTGGTGCTGATGGGCTTTCTTTTGTGGAGCTCGTAGCGGAGGGTGAGCTGGCTCGACTGCTAGCAGGCTCCGAGCTTGGCTGCGCTGATAAGCTTGGCTGAGCTGATGAGCTCCCTTTGGAATTGTTGATCTTGGAGCTGCTGGGCTCTGTGGAACTGCCAGTCTGGGAGCTCGATGGACCAGGTGAGTTGGATTGAAAGCTGCGTGAGTTCGAAGAAGCTGGACCAGTCGAGCTTGATTTAGAAGACATAGACTGTGGTGGGCTAGTGCCAGAAGGACCAGAAGAGCTAGGCTGTGAAGAAGCCGGCTTCAATGAGCTCTGCTTTGAGCTGCTGCTTGGCTTCGAAGGGGAAGAAGCCAACTCGGAGCTGCTGGACTGCATTTCGCTCGGTGATGAATTTGATTTTGACGAACGACTTTCTGCTGGAGTCGGAATTGGGAAACTTGCCCTGATGACGTTCTAATGACGCTCTGTTTTCCATCAGGACCGATGACTACAACACGAGTGCTCCTAGAGCTTGGCTCAGTAGCACTTGATTCCGTAACTTGAGATGTAGTCGGGTTTGAGGAAGATGCTTCTGACGAGGTTTGAATAGAAGCAGAAGCTTGGGGCTCGCTAGAACTGCTGATTACAATAGGAGTGCTCCCAGAGCTTGGTTCGGCAGCACTTGATTCCATTGGCTGTGCTGTAGCCGGGCTTGAGGAAGATGGTAGAGATGAGCTTTGAGCAGAAGTAATAGATTGGGCCCCGCCAGACTGCTGATTACAATAGGAATGTTTCGGGGCTTGTTTCAGCAGCACTTGACTCCGTAGATTGTGCTGTAACCGGACTTGAGGAAGCTGCTTCTGATGAAGGTTTTCCAGGTGTAGCGCCTGGATTCTCGCCAGAGCTGCTGTTCTCAGGATATGGGTTCTTGGAACTCTTTTCGGCAACACTTGACTCTGTAGGCTGTGTTGTGGCCGGACTCGAGGCAGCAGCAGCTGGTGATGATCCCACAGGAACTGTGCTCTGAGTTCCGCTGGAAATGGTAGCAACAGGAGAAGTGTTGCTGGAGCTTGCTTCGCTAGCACTTGATTCCGCAGAGCCTTTCTGCGACTCGCTTGCTACCATTTGGCTTGCCTGAGAACTGGTAGATTGCTGGGGAGTTTGGGTAACTATCGGACTTTGGTTCGATGGCCCTGTTGGAGGCTTCGACTAGACGTGCTTTGCTGTGCTGGCACGCTGGTTTGTTCCAGGCTCGACAGCCCTGACCTGTTTGAGAGTTTTGCAGAATAGACATGCTCTGCTGTGCCGGCACGCTGCTCTGTGCCGAGCCAGAACTCGTCAGCACGGCTGTAGGGCTTGCCTTATCTATTCTTGTCACGCCTGGCGCAATAATTGGTGGTTGACCAGAAATCACAGTGGCAACTGGTGGCCCATAGCCAGTTTCAGTAGGTTGCGGAGCGACATAGTAGATTGTAGTGCTCTCGATTTGATAAATGACGACGGTTCCCTGACAAGCCCGGCATGAGGGCTTGATGGTCTCTACTCCTGGCGTGATCTTCGTCTCGGTTTTCGTGATCGTGATGTAGGGGACGTTGGTGGGCTGGTAGTAGTAGATGGTACCAGTGCAAGTGTTGCAGTCTGCATGCTGTGTTGACAAACTTGCCGTTTGGTCTTGCCATGGCCACGGATGTGTTTCGTAGGGCAGCGTAATCGTTCGAGAAGGGGAGGTCCAATGACTAGGCCCTGGTCTTGTCCTCCGGCTTGGCCTCCAGGTTGTCCTCCAGGTTGTCCTCCGGCTTGACCACTGGCTTGACCACTGGCTTGACCTCCGGGTTGACCACCAGGTTGACCTCCGGGTTGACCTCCGGGTTGACCTCCTGATTGACCTCCCGGTTGACCTCCCGATTGACCACTAGGTTGACCTCCGGGTTGACCACCAGGTTGACCACCAGGTTGACCACTAGGTTGACCACCAGGTTGACCTCCGGCTTGGCCACCAGGTTGACCTCCCGATTGACCTCCGGGTTGACCTCCTGATTGACCTCCCGATTGACCACTAGGTTGACCACCAGGTTGACCTCCGGCTTGGCCACCAGGTTGTCCTAGTTGACTCCCTGATTTACCTCCGGCTTGACTTCCTGGTTGACCACCAGGTTGACCGCCAGGTTGTCCTCCGGCTTGACCACTGGCTTGACCTCCGGCTTGACCACCAGGTTGACCTCCGGCTTGGCCACCAGGTTGACCTCCTGATTGACCTCCGGGTTGACCTCCCGATTGACCTCCCGGTTGACCTCCCGATTGACCACCAGGGTGACCACCAGGTTGACCTGGTTGACTTCCTGGCTGTTCCCCGACTTGACCTCCCGGTCGACCTCCGGCTTGACCTCCTGGTTGACTTCCTGGCTGTCCTCCGGCTTGTCCTCCGGCTTGACCACCAGATGAGGTACCGACATCTCCATTGGCATTACCACCAGATTGGCCTCCAATTTGACCTCCCGATTGACCACCGGCTTGTCCTTTGGGTGAGCCACCGTCATCTCCATTGGCACTGCCACTAGATTGGCCTCCAGACTGTCCTTTTCCTCCTGATGAGCCGCCAACATCTCCATTGGCACTGCCACCAGATTGGCCTCCAGACTTCCCCTGTCCGCCCGATGAGCCACCGACATCTCCCGTGCCTTCACCGGGAGACTTGCCTCCGGACTGGCTACCAAATTGGCCCTGTCCCCACTTTGACCCGAAGAGCCTCCCCATGCACCATTCGAAGGTGTAGGAGCTGCTGCAGCCAAAGTGGATTGCTGTGTACAGGCTTGCTGACAGGCGGAGAGGTCCAAGTATGTGGTCATGGTGACCTGTTTGGTCACCACATCTCGACGATCGGCAATAGAAGGCGTTGCAAA
Source organism: Epichloe gansuensis (assembly GCA_023658505.1). NCBI lineage: Eukaryota > Fungi > Ascomycota > Sordariomycetes > Hypocreales > Clavicipitaceae > Epichloe > Epichloe gansuensis. The sequence continues at coordinate 8,512,501 of CP098281.1, forward strand.
CAGCAAGGTGAGCAAAGCAGCTGCCCGGTGGGCAGCGCCGCGAGATCCACCAACCATTTCCGTGCCCTGATACTGACTATTCGAAAGCGAATTGCGAGCGAGAAGTAAATTGGAAAAGAAAATGATACTGGAGAAAGAATTCCCCAAGAGAATCGGAGTCGGGGCTTAGATGTCGACAACAGTGTTTTATCGAACAAGGTCGTCGTGAGCCCGATTTCCAACAAAGGCGGCCTCGCGCTGCCTTCCTTCTAGCGAACGTGTACAGACTTGTACGGAAAAATTAGTCGTATAGAAGATTATGAAAAGAAAAACTCTAAAAAAAAAAAAGTTGTTATACGCGTGTGCAGCATGGCTTTTGTGGAAAAAAAAATGGCAAACCATTGCCCATCTCGATCAAGACAATACTCGATAAGATGATAGATGAGTGTCGACCGCGCCGCAAGCGACTGCGATCTTCAGGTCCATTATCGCGTTTGAACCTAGTTTGCTGGAAGATCAGCACCATCGTCTCCATAACCTTTAAACTTGATAGCTGCTCTGGTAGTAAGCTAAATAAATGCTAAAGCTCACTGTCATAATTCCGGACAGCTCCAGAGGAGTTTTGGTGTAGGTTAGGAGGGGCGGTTCGACTACTTCGTGGTCGACATTGTCCGAAAACGCACACTACGCTTAGCTAAGTGATGAAAGCCAGATGCAGAAAATTCCGGAGCCAAGTTGCTAGCTTCGCTTTGTCAAAGAGCTCTTTGGGGAATATTGAGAGACATCTCGATGACATCGGAATAGCCCGTACCTCCGAGAAGGTCTCAGGGAACGATGCCACTAGTTTCACAACATGGCCACTGATGTTGCCGGTGGACATACGGCAGCCAGACCAAAACGGTCTGAGATTGGCCTCTCATCCATTCTCGCTGGCGAATGCTCCCAGGACAAGCTGATGATGGCTGGGTTGCTTCGAGAGGGGGAAAGTAGGCGAGTGTGTGCAGCAGAAGGGCCTGGGCGCCTGTCTTTGTCGGGCTGCAATGGCCTGATCGTGCTTCCCATATTGACCTGACTATCGTTATTCTCTGCAACTCGGTGAGCGAATTCGGCATATTTCGACACGCGACACGACAATCAGCACTGGGTTGGCAGTCCATGTCCAAGTCCAAGTTGAGGTTTCGACCAAAGCAAAGGGCGGGACCGAGCTAGGGACCAGACCAGACCAGACGCAGCTGGGTGGGTCGCGTCTGTTTCGGAATCTACCATTGGCCAGCTGCCGCATCCTGAAGTTGAGCAGCCGCCGAGCAGCAACCATGGTAATCGGCAAGCTTGCACAATGGTGAAGTGAATCGTGATTCATATTACTGACATCTTTCCCTGGATACAGACTCGATACCTTGAAATTCACCATGAACTAACCCCGAATCTAAAAGATCGGTCTTTCCGTTTGCGACCATGCAGCATGTTGATTCCTAACCAAGAACAGAACAAGTGCACACTCTTTTTTTTTTTTTTTTTTTTTTTCCTCCGAATCCGTCCTAGTCCATTCGACGAAAAATACATGTAGTGGCGTCCAGGAGAGGAGCGCCCCGCAACTGCAACTGCCACGATAAGCCCCACAACTTCTTCCGACATTGCTGTGGGAACGAAGTGATCGTTAATCCGCACGTGCATCGTAATCCATATCGAATAGGTCGTTTCTGCAATCAACCCTTGCGCTCAGAGAAGTACTGACTTTATTCCCCAAGAATCTGGTTCACAGAAATGCAATGCCGACTTTTTCTTGTCATCTCTTGTCATCTCTTGTCATCTCTTGTCATTGGTCGAGGACAATCGAGAAAGCTCCAGGGTAGCAGGTAGCTGTGATCCGTTGCCCAGCCAACAGCTGCGTGCGATGTCCCACCTCAACATGGGGAATATGTATCTCGATCGCCTGACTTATCGCTGGCGCGCAAATAGTCAAGCTCGAGTGCTAGTCCCGGTCCGGCCCTGATGATCGCTCGCGTACCTGATCTGGGAACGGCCATCCAACTGCTGCACTTCAGCATCCAAAACGCAGCTGGAAACAAACAACACATGCACAAGTTGTGATCATCGCCAACTGTTATTCTACCCATGTCACGTGATCACACACTCATGTACCCCAGTGTCCAACCCCTACCAAAGCCGACCCGAACTGGCCAATCCACCCTGGTACGGACTTCCTTCACTTCACCTCATCCCCGTCAAGCCAGGAAAACCATCCAGTTATCCCCCTGGCTTGGCTCTCTCTGTCCCAGTCCCATCCCAAGAATGTCTCTGGCGGGAGACCGAGAAGCCACTGGTCCCGACGCCGACGCTGCAAACACCAATGCCACTGCAGCAAGCCTAGCTCCCTCCCAAGCCGCCTTCCTGCTCTCGTCGTTTACCAATTTTCTCACAGTCGCCCTGCATTCCATCCTTTACCACCGCAAACTCTACCCTGCCGCTACTTTTCTCACAGCCCGTGCGTACAACCTGCCTGTCCTCCAGTCCCGCCACCCCGGGGTCTGCGCCTGGATCCGGGATGCCGTCGCGGCGACCGCCCAGCAGATTCGTCTGGGAGCCGCGCGCCACATCTGCCTCGTGGTCCACGCACCCTGTAGTCTGGAAGTAGTAGAGCGATGGATCTTTGATGTGCAGTCCTTTCCGGCCTCGTGGGGAGCAGACAAAGATTGGCCGCCGCCGCAGGCTGGTGTTGACTCGTCAGCCCACGTGAATCGTGATGCCGCGCCGGGCCAAGACACGGTCAATCCGACAGATGTACACGAGGCACTGAGGGGAGCGTTGAGCAGACTTTCTCACGCAGGCCAAAGTCGGCCTCCTCTGCCCGACGGATGTATCTTTACTCTGGGCATCGAATTGCGCGACCAGGCTGTAGCACCTATCCGTGTAAGTTCGTTCCTTGTCCCCCAGCAGAGTTTGTTGAAAATGAAAAAACTCTCCTTGGCACCCCCAAACCCAACCCAACTCGGCTGGGCCTTTGTCAAAATCCGTCCACAATTTCCCTTGATCTCCCCGCAATAGGTATAGCGCGGTGATTTCAAACAAGAGAAAACGCTTACCTGCTTCATCGGCACACAACGTTTGAGAGAATCCACTGACAACGGCCTTTGACCACCCGCAGCACCCACAACTTTGGATTCCATCACAGCCCAGTCTGCAAGCACCCGCCGAAAACAGACCTGAGCTTGGTCGAGCGCGCGGAGGGATATCAACAACTCCGATACGATCCGTTCAGGCTGGCCCCCTCTTCTTCGAGTGTTGGGTCGAGCAGGGTAGCCTTGATGCTGTTGCTGATAAGGCTTCTGTGACCCCTACAATCTCGTCCACATTTCAAAGCTCAGGAGCCGCGGATGTGACGACAAGTTCGAGTTTGAAATCTTGATCATATAAAAAAATTTGCTCATAGCTCATCATATCGTTTGTTGATACCCGCTTTAAACCCTCCATTCCCGAATTCAGTCATCGTCATTTCCACTATCCCATAACCCTTTCCTGTAGATGTAGATGTAGTAGTAGTATACAAACTGCTGTACAATATGTTCTCTTACACATTACCGACTCTCAATTTTAAGACCTCAGCCCATTCAAAGCCACCGATCGACCGATCGACAATCTTGAGGATCAAAAATACTTACTCTGCGCCTCTTAGCATTGCTCTCAGGCCAACGACTTCCCTCTTCAGCCGAACATTCTCTTTCTTCATGCGCGCCGTCTCCTCGGATTGCTCTTTCAACTTGCCCACCAGCTCATCCTTGTCCTCCCTGGCCTTCCCTTTACTGCCCTGACAATCCTGCCGAGTTCCCATTATATTTTCGTAGAGCAACTCATTCTCCGCCACGACCTCTTTGTGAAGCTGGTCAATAGCTCGCGCCTTTGTGTCCATATTCTTCAACGTGGTGTCCAGTTCGCGTTGTGTCATGGCCTGTTTCTCATGCAAATCTTGCATCATGAGCTGGATCTTCTCCTCTAGTTCCTTCAAGGACGCTGCAAAGCCGGTCATCTCTGCGACCTGCGAGCTTGGAGACCGAGCCTGGTGCGCGCGAGTCATTTCTTCCCCGATCTTGGATAGCTCCGTTTTGAGAGACAAATCGACTTCCCGAGTAATTTGTTTCTCCGATTGCAGCCGTTCTCTAAGCTTCTGTGGCGAGTGAAGACGAAGACGTTGGGCATTAGAGCGAGTTGGGCTGCCCGGGCGGGTGGACCATTCGCCGTCCGACGTAGGCTTGCTTGGCTTTAGGATTGGAATGGCCGATATCGATAGACCTTTTGAGTGCCTTGCAATTTTACTCGGTGACTCGGAGCCTTTGGAACCACTACTGGTGGTGGCGGTGGTGGTAGCGGTAGCAGCAGTACGACTACTAGCGGTATTAGCAGCAGAGGTGGCTTGACTGAATAATGCCCTTGATGGCCCACCTAGACCTAGATTTTCCTTTTCCTTGTCTTTTTGCCTGGAGCTACGTAAAGCTTCCACAACATTAGGGCTCATTGGTATCTTGGAAGGAAGTGCTGCTTTTGGACTGGCGGGTGTTGTGTTGACTTTGCCTGATGTGGCTTTAGTTGTTTGCAATGGCTGAAATGGCTCACCGTCGTCTAATGTGGCGGCTGCCATCAAAGTCTTGAGATCAGACAGTGAGCTTCGCCTCTTTTCTTCAAACTCTTTGATGGCATGCGGTCGGCACTTGATGGCTCCCCGATAGTGTCTAGCGGGAAATCCATTCGGTGTGAGCTAGGCGGCCGCCTCGGCGTATCGTCGAAGGCACCCTCCAGGGCAGGTCTGTCTCGGGACATAGCATGCCGATGTAGTCTTTTTGGAAGGCTGTTGTCATCTATGGACCGGGCTCTGTCCAATGTACCGCGTGATAAGCTCGAAGTGTCGCCCGTAGCGGGATTTCGGTGCTTACTCAATGTGCGCCACACGGACGGCCGTTCATCTCTCGAATTCTGGCGAAGCAACGCGTCAAGCCCAAACTTGCGCCGTAGGGAGGAGGCATTCGATGTGATGGAACCTGTGTGGGCCTTGCCTTGGCGAAAGCTGGATGCAATGGAGTCGGAAATGGAGGCAGCATGGAGGAACTTATGGTTTGCGCTGTGGTCATCAAATATTCTGTCGCAATCCTCAACGAGTCTATCCAAGAGATTGAAGTAATTGTGTGCATCGCCTTCGGTAACAAGAAGCTCGGCAAAGGCCACGGTCAAGGCTCCCTATCACTGTCATTGCCACAGCCGTCCAACAGATCGGCCAAGAGCTTGATAACAGCAGCAAACGCTCGTCGATTTTGCGGCGCCATCTCCCTGAACAGGTAATTGACAAAGTCAGCAAAGTCCCCTGGAACCCTCTTGTTCGCCCTCTCCAGCAGAGTGTCCATGGCCTGCATTGTCATGACTGGGCCAATCTGCTCTGCCCAAGCAATGTGCAAGAACTTTTCAAACGCCACGAAGATGACCTCGGTGCCTAGCTCGGTAGCAACTTCGTACTCAAAAGGAGTTTCGATGAATCTGTTGTATATTTCGTTCACGGACAATTCATCAACGAGTGATCGATTGAGAAGCGAACGGCCAATGATGGCGCCTTTTCGAGATTGAAGAGCCTCTATGAAGCCCGTAAATGTTTGCTCCAGCCGGAACAAGGGATTTTCTGGTCTTCCGTCTGCTGTGTTTGGTCGGCTGTCTTTGCCCCTGATGGAGCCAAACATGGAATGGAAACTATTGGCTCTGTGTAGCGACGGCTGTCGTTGGTTTTGGACGCCCGACACAACGACATCGGGGAGGCGTTATTTGAGCCACCGTTCCAAAGACTTGACAGCAATTTTACGGGGAAGCTGCGAGAAAAGATCTCGTCTTTTCGGCTCTGTTTGCCGAAAGATTCAGTCCCCGCAGAGTTTTTGTATAGTATGATACCATTGGTGCTGTTAGATGTGCATTGCTAACGCTCAACTGGGTACTGAGGAGCTGTATGACTGCAGAGTGAACAAGTTAGTGTTTTGTCACCATCATCGTCACGACTCAGACTGTGTAGAAGGTACTTACGGCGACGAGACAAGGTGGGAATAAAGTCTTCCAGTTCGATATCATCCTGGAACTGTTTACCATCCAACCCGACTGTCAACATGGAGACCCGTTTGAGCTCATTGCTAGAAACATTCACAACTATTTCGATCCGTAGTGACCGAGAGGCGCTCCTTTGTGCCTTTTCCGTGATCCACCACAACACGGATGGGTGCAGGTTCTCTTCGACCTTCCACTAGTTCATGTGCGCCTTCTTGGAATACCGCCACGTGCAGCCCGAGGTTATTTTCCTGCAAGCGCACGGAGCGTAACGTCCAACACGGGGTTTCCCTCTCCGTTTCCGAGAATCGCGCCTCGATTCTTGCCTTCACTACATCCTCACACCATTTGTTAGCTCTCCCTCAAAAGCCTCCTGCAAAAGGAAGCAACGAATCGTCGGTGCCTTGCTTGTCTTGTGCTGTCCCAAATGTACATCTTGCATATCCTTCGTTGAGGTCATCCAGATCAATGCGCCGTCCGCCGATTCAGTAAAACGCACATCACAAAGACTATGCCATCCAGTAAATGCGAACTCGTATGATGACGGGCCACCAGCGGCGTTGGTCATGGAGACGAGCAACTCTGCCGCAGAAGGCTTGTCAATTTCTCGAAGCATATCGCGACCCGTCATGGAAAAATTAATCTTCTTCAGTATTATGACGCAGTCAGAGAACAAAAGCAGAATTCCCGAGTTCTCTAGCTCGCTAGCTCCCTGAGAGGAGGGTGCAAATTCAATGAAGTCAGCAGCGCCTATCAGACGCCCTTCAGGCTCTAGATCTTTTGGCCAAGAATCAACCATGATTCGAAGTCTATTGGCAACGTGAGGCCGGTCGGGCAAAGGATCGTCCATGGAACAGATGTTGGTGATGATATCGCGTGCTTTGAGCATCGGCTGCAGGGCTGGGTGGGTGATGGGCAGGGAGCTGACGATCAGAAGACTATATCGAGGTAGTCTTTGCACGGGCTCGATCAGCGCTGACCTCACGGTCTGCTCCCAGATTGCATTACGCGTTGTCTGAAACTGGACTGCTGGTCAAGGAAGGCGTTTAATAATGTGGGAAAATGCTGGCTGGCCTTGATGTAATCCTGGTAGCTTTGAGTGAACTTGGGAACCACTCGTGGAACAACCTAGCCATATTCAGTGCCCCGCTGGGATCTTTGGAACGAGAGGAACCCGAGCCCCTCATACTGCTCAAATTTGACGTTGTGTGTTCCATATCTCTGAGCGCTTCTTCTTCTGAGTCATCCATAATCTTTCGAAGCTGCTCCAAAAATCCCGAGTTGAGCTGCAATATCTGATCTGCGGAGCGAGGAAATAGTCGCTCCAACTCCTCCTCGGAGGGGCTGAGGCTCCCTCTGGCCTTGCCTTTGCGCTCTCTCGGAAATCCTTGGCGACCTTGTGAACCAATTCTCCGAGTTTCATCACATATCTCTCTTCCGTGTCGACCAACTCTGCCAGCTTCATCCGCAACTGACACTTTTGATCTGCGGTAAATGTTCTTGCCCGGTTCAGTGAAGTGGGCTTCGATGGTGCGCGACGCAGCTTGCTTGTCGGCAAGAAGACAGGCTCGCCAAACAGTTTGATAAGAGGCGTGTATCCTCCATACTGTCTCAGGGTCGGATCCAGGATCTCGTCCTCGTCGTCGGCGGGTACATCTTCCAAGTCAGTCGGCTGAAGTGGGACGATGGCACCCGGGGGCAGAACAAGATCAACATCCACATTGTTCACATGTTGGGTCTGCAGCGCATCCTGCAAAAAGCGATAACCTCTGCGGATTTCTCACTCTTGACCATGGATGCGACCAGGTCAGCGGCATGCTGCTCCCGAACAGTGCCGCTGCGCTGCCAGGCCGCTTTCCCCTCGTCGGATAGAGATTCTTGAGGTAGGTTTTGACCCCATCGGAAAGTTCCGAAAAGTATTTGAACAGACCAAAGGCCAGCCCACGATATACTTCGTCGACCTGGATTTCTCGAGGTAGATGGTTGACGACGGAGTAGAAGCGAGAGCTCGGAGAGATGGGTATGCGCGGAAAGGCCTGGAAGCCGGCAGGCGATAAGATGTGTATCTGTATACGAGAACTATTGAGGGTATAGTTGGCCGTCGTCGAAGCGCCATGGAAGATCAGGACGGGGAGGTGGCCGAGCAACGGATCAGAGGCGTGGTAGAGAGAAAGGGCGTCGGGCGAGAGCGCCAATTCGTCCGTGACACGCACCATGGTCTCGTCAATGGGTCGCGCTCATGGCCCTCTCCACGAAAGTGAGAGAGAAAGTAAGCAGTGGCTGTTGGAAGAGTGCTCGAGGCGATAGCAGGCTCGCTCGCAGCGAAAAGAGCGTATGCGGGCTGATGTGTCAGGTCGGGCCGTGTCGACAAAGACTCAGAGACAACAGATGCGATATGGTGGGACGGACGAGTGGGCGGGCCACTTTCAGATGGTAAACATGGGGGGGAACCGAGAAACCCTGTCTTTGCCTTTTGTCTTGTCTTCTTTTGCATGCAGATCTCTGGCGTGCCTAGGCGAATTTGGGCGAACCAAATCAGATACCCGATAAGCACGAAGTAATAATGCTTTCTCGCGCACTCCTTGCAAGGACTTCACATCAACAAAGATACATGCCTTGATGGCTAAATTTGCGATGAGGGAGTATGTATACGATGCAGAACATAGAACATAGCATCTGAGAAAAGAGAAAAGAATCACGACACGACTCGCAAGCAGGCGCAGGCAGGGTTCATTGACATTATTAGTAGTAGGGAAGGAGCGTTGAGAATCGAGACTCGAGCACAGGGACGCGGGCAAGACGCGTCTGGAAGCTAAAAAGAAAAAAAAAAAAGAGAGAGAGAAAGAAGCGAAGTCGGGAATCCACTGTAAACAATGCTATTGCTGCCCCTCACCTCCACTAATACCCCCAAGCTCATGTCCAATTTTCTGTGGCTCACTTGAGAACTCACGGAAATACGGAGTACAAGCACACACGCACACACACACATATGAACCTGCGATGACGTACCGTGCCTGACCCTCTCGCCTCGCCATTGGCATACTCACGACTCACACCAGCCTCATCAAGTTAGGAGGCACACAACATAAACATCGTACAATCAAACCCACACCCAACATGTCGAGTCAAAATCAAGGCATCAAACTCATCCACAAGCCCGACGAGTCAGGCTACCGTCTACTCGAACTCCCCCGGACCTGGCTAACCTTCTTGAATCCGAAACAGCACCAGTGTTGGCCCCCGCCCTCCCCTCACGACTCAGCGTCAACCGAAAACCCCTTCTTGCCACGCATAAGTCACTAACATCTCACATCTCACGTCTTACGTGCTCGGTATAGTCTTACCCTGGAATCGTCAGATAATTCAGCTGTCCTGCGAACTCCAGACAAGACATACAACATGCGTCAAAAGAATACCTCCAACGCTCTTTTCCTATTATCGCCAAGTCAATCGTCGGATTCCGCAGAACAACAAATCGCCATTGTTTCCACGATCCAGGAGACTGTGGAGTTGGAGGTGGTGCCGGAGCATCCTGTTCGGGCAGATAGGCTTGTGGATACGGGAAGTAGGGGCAGGTGGCACGAAATGTTTGGCAAGGGCGTTGATCCCCATACCTTTTGCTGCATTTACTTATTTGTCTTTCTGTATTGAGGTTATACGAGCGAGCTACGTTGTCGCGGCCAATTCGGCCACATGTTGTGGATTCCGTAAATTGTTCGTTATTCGAGAGATGAAGAGAAGCGGACGCATATTAGCCATCTTGACAGGATGGAAACATACAAATTTCTCGGCATCGACATCTTTCTGCGATGCAATTTACAGTGCCCGGATTTTGATGTCATCATGTCTACGAAAAAGTTCCGATAAAGAGCTGGCAAGCTGCGCGACCGACTACATTAGTCATGCTCTATAGTTAGACCAGTATCATCCCCTTCGCCATCACTCTCATCATCACCAACCGGAAAGAAGCTCGACGTGTGGTTTTGCTGGTCCTCAGCCTCCTCTTCATAGCCCTCTGGAAGAAACCCGCCAGCCATTGTCTCATCGTGACCTGCCGCCGGCGCAGCAGAAGTCGATTCAATCGCTTTGCTGTGCCCGAAAACTGATATGCTCTCATCAACTTCGCCATACTCCTGGCGAATTCTCTCCACAATTCGCAAACCCATCAGGAATTTGCGCCATTTACCAAGAGCAGCCTTTCGCCGCTTCTCGTCCTCTTTCCGTCTCCGCTCCGCTTCGTCTTTCTCAAGTTCAGTCATGACTTCGTCATGATGCTCTTCTGCAATGACAACGCCATGAATGACAGGCACAGCCATTCGATTTCCGAATTCAAAATCAACGACCGCTTCGGCGTAGTCTATATTCAACCTCTTACAGACTTTCACGACACCTCTAAAGGGAACATGTACAGCTCCTACTGGACACATGTGTTCGACGAACAAGTCGATGTTGCTAAACGATGTCTTGTCAGCATGTCTCTCGTGAGCTACAAAGAAAACGCTCGCGTACCCATATTCGTTCTTTGGAATAATCCCATTTTGTATAGGCGGAGGAATGATCCAGTCGGTTTGCTCGTAGCTATAAAGACCTTGCAAGACCTTTTCTCCAGTAGCGGCTTCGGCCTCGAGGATTTCTCTACGTCGATTCAGCGTCGCCGCCCGATAAGGGACCCTTTTCAGTGGTTGCTCCCCGCTAAAGGGGCACGACCCTGCTTGTGCCAAGTTTCTGCACTTTTGACTTGGATCACGTCTGACCTGAGGTAGACATCTTCTTCTTCTTCTGCTTTGTTCCCCTTTGCCTTGTTCTTGAATTTTTGACACGTGTCGCTTCGGCTTTGAGCGCTTCTTCTCGTTTGAGATGTCTCTCGAGCACGAACTCTTTTGACTGTTTGTAATATTGGAGCGTTTCTTCACCCTCTTTGACCTGCTTTTTCTCGGCCTTTGCTGGCTTCAGGTCCGTTGAATCCTCTTCTTCATCTGCTTCAGTGAAGGGATGTGCTCTGGTGCCTCTTCTATATCCTGACATGGCAGACCTGAACCAATCAAATTCTTCATAGCGATTAACCTTGCCGTTACGACCATGAACGGAGATCTTTTCGACCGGCATCCTGAATCCCTTTGTCCGCCCAGGAGTAACCTGTCGCTTTAGGTATCGTACGGTCACGTCTTTGGCTGTACCATCCGACGAGTATCCAATGATATAAGATATGACCTGCCTGGCCTTATTTGCCTTTTGTCCCCGCGGTTCGAAGGATTCAACTAGTTCTCGGTTCGTTGCGACCAAGTTCTTGACAATCGGATCCACAGGCAAGTATTTGTTGGTTACAGGTGAGAGAGCTTCAGTCCAGTAGTGAGGATAATCTAGATCAGCATCGTATTTCCGCACCGTTGTTTTGTTTTTCTTGGGAGTAAATTCTACACTGATGATCGACTCGTCATCAGTGTCTGAATACTCAACCTTCAGATCGTCTTTACCGTCCAACAGAGATCCAACAGTCAGTCCAGAACGGCTCACTTTCTGGTCAAGTTTTGATTTCGAAACTGCCAATGATCGCTTAATTTCTGTCTTGGGTTGTGTTGTGTTCGACGAAGTCCGGGCTCCTTTCGGACCACTGTGATCTGTTTCTTCTGACTTGAAAGTCTCCGGGTCGGCGTCCTCCAATCTGTTCCACCCGAAACCCAAGGGCTGCAAGCTGGCAACCATTCTAGCTTCGATACCAAGACCGCGTAGCAATGCAGTGAATAGCTGAGCGCCTATGTCTCTGCTTCCTTGGCAGACACAAGCACACCGTCGGAACTCTTCAAGGCCGACAATCCTCTCCCAAACCGACCTTGGTCGGCAAAATCTTCCTTGTGGGCTTTTGTCAACCTGTCGAGCCTTTCCAAAGACATATACCCCCATTTCCTTATACCGGAACGGTTGATTCTATACCTTTGCTTCCACCACGCAGTTAGCGACTGCATGAGTCGGAACAAGGGGTCTCCATGGCTCATGTCAATGGCACCTTCCTCCAGTCTCTTCGCCGCGTCACCCCAATCACGAGAGTCCCGTTGCTTTCTCTTACCCTTTGCAACACCTCTTCTCTTCATCTCCAAAGACTTTGCTTGAATGGGCTGTTTGATGAGTCCTGAATTTAGTCTCCAACGGTCCACCTCTTCCCACATTTTGGGAGGCAAGTGCGATATCATTGTTGCTTGAACTTCAGCGTCACACAACCAAGAATTGCGCACGGCATTGTGCCATAGAAGCAAGAGAACATGCACGCAGTGTGTAGCATTGCGTACTTTCCTCTCTCGTTTGGAGGGCCCTTTCCTGTCACCATATACATTTGTCAACGACAGCCGGGTGTCTTTATTCAATGTCAATTCTAAGTCTCCAGATACGACTGGAGCAGAAGGGTTTGACGCTGGGGCTTCAACATCTTCGAACTCAAAGTCGTCGTCCTCATCTTCCGAGAATTGCCTGGCCACTTTGGGGCGTTTAGCCAAGGGGACATCCTCAAAATCTTCGTCCGATAAAGAGGTCAATGAGCTAGAACTGTTACCGTCATCCAGACTTTGCAAGATCGAGCCTGACGTTTTCTCAGAGAATGATGTTGTCGTGGCATTCAAGTCATCGTAAAGGGTCCGCTTGCGCTGGGTGCTGGCGTTCTGCTTCCTACTTCCCACATTGACATTCTCTCTATCGGGAGAGCGGCGTAGTCTCTTGCGCGGAATAAGAGGAGGCATCTCGATAGCTCTCTCTATTGCGACGCATGCTGAAGATGCAGATGAGTTGATTGTTTGGGGACAATCTCATTTGTGCACTGTGACCAAGCGCATGCCGTCATAGGTTTTGCGCGCAGAAAACACGAAAACACGTGATGCAATCAATTACATCAACCCTTGAAGAAGGCGAGCTGTTATAACGGATCTTTGGACAAATCATGAGCGATTGAAAATTAAACTATTTCAACATTAATTTTCTATGAGAATCACCGACGATGTTTCGGTATCGTTAATCTGGGTATCGTTGCTGCTCCAGACTCCCAGTGCTGTTCATTGATGGGCCTTAACCTCACTCAGCCCGCTACATCAAACCTCTATCAGGTCTGCTGGTGGCCCGACACCCTCAACAAAATGACAGTATTACCGCTTTGTAATACAGATCCAACTTTCTCGCCGTACTCTAGGATTCTTCCCCTCGACGTGGAAGACGCGCAACTTGTCTTTCTCATCTGAACTCTGGTTATTGATATTCTGAACCTGTAGACCGGCAGCTGCCTGATCTAGCAACCGTCCGATCACCCAATCTTTGGAGAAGAAAAACTCGCCCTTGGGTAACTTGGCCTTTGCTGTTTCTGCCTCTGCCTCAACGCAGAGATACAAGCGTTTCTCTTCCGGCACTTTCTTGTCACCCTTGGCCGTTTCTTTCAGCTTCTTGGTGGCTATCACACGAGCGGCTGCCGAACTGGGCTTTGGCTTTGGTAAAGCCCTTCCCGCTTGCTCTTTCTTGGCCGAACCCCAAGCTCGTAGTCTGTCGAGTGCTGATCGAGTCTTTTGAGCCACATCTGTCTGCATGGGTCGAGCCCCAATAGGAACCAGGTTTCTACAGTCGTGATCTTCTTTCAGGCGATGTTTCAGACAATAATCACGATTGCACATGTCGCAATGAACTCCAGGAACCAAAGAGGTTCCTACCACAGTCTTGCATTCTGGCGATGCGCAAGGTTTCTGAGAGACCTTGTCTCTAAGCGTCTTGCCCTGGCCAATTGATGGCTTTGACAAATTAGCCAGTCTTTTGCGTTCCGCCCATGCTCCAGCGTTGGCGCACTTGTGTGTAGATTCTGTTCTGTGATCGAGACAATACGTTCTGGTGCAAGACTGGCATAGAAAAGGTAGAAAGTCGAGTTGGTTGCAATACTCGTATTGACAGTGTTTGCCGACCAACGCAGCGTCGTGTTTGTCCCTCATGATGTAACTCGTTTCCTGAGCACGCGTGTCTGCTGATGACGCCATGATGAATGACAGGGCTGAAGGATGACGTTTATACGCAAAAAAGGCAGCTCGGGCGGTAGGCAGAATGAAGCGTCGTCAACGCCTCGTACCCGTGGCGGTTAGAGAGTGACTTGCTGACCAAGCGGACGAGACTGAATCGTGTGAGGCAAAGAAAGCTCTGGAAGGTCCGCGCGAGCCAACAAGGCGCTTACGTACAGGCGGAGGTGCGGGTGCATGCGCCGCTAATCGCCTCATTTGCAGCACCACTGAAGCTGACAATGTGACATTGTGTGTGGTATTTCCTCTTCGTCTTTCCTTTGTTTCGAACGAGATGCATGATGTTCGCAAGTGCAGGATCGCGCCATTTAGACACGAGCACTCCGTGTCTACCTACTAGGCTACCCAACTTATGTAAGTAAGTGATTGAGTGATATTAACAAGTGTCCTCCACACAACACACACTGCGGTCAGTTGGCTTTGAAGGAAAAATTAAAACTAGAACCAACACAACGCATGCGCGCAAATTCGACACCTTTGTTTCGTAGCATAACGAGTAGAGCACAAATACGACAAACGTCTCCTGAATTATTGCATTCCATTCACGAGCATTCACCCTTATTCAGTCTTGGGCTTGATTGGTTTGTTGAGGAGGTCTTCTCGGCCAATCGCTGGAGCATTTCCCACATACTCTTTGCCACCGACTGCCTGGAAGCCTTTGTGGAAAACCCACTCAACGGCATTCTCTACCGGCTCATCGAACAGCCGGGGCAAGAAGGGAACAACGGACAGACCGAGGCCAATGGGGCCCCAGGTGCGTATTGTAGGATTCTTGACTTTCTTCAAAGCCTGTCCGGAATACCGGACCACGCTGTGAATTGTGATAGCAGGGAGACCCATACTAGCCAAGCTCTGGAAGATGGCTCTCTGAACCATGACGGTCCTCCAATCCTCCAACGGACTAATCACGCCAGGCACCAGGTTACTGTTATCCTCCGTGGGCAACCCTGTGATCTTCTCTTGATGGGGCGTGAGACGCAGTTGAGGATTGAGGATGCGCTGATTGTGCCAATAGGCACGATATCCCTCGTGGGATACATCTCCAAGGATGTATAGCCACGATATGCCGTACGCTGCTCGCACGAGCCTGGGGTGGGCTACCGGTCGAAACGACTCGCCAATGTCTGAAGTGTAGGCAACGTAGCGATGGGCGGAAAGAAGGATAGTTCGAATTCGGGTGGCATAGGCAGCATATCGCAGGTTGGTATCCGTGGTTGGAGGGCGCTGGCGCACGATTAGTGTCGATACCTTCAGAAAGAATGCTGCGCTCTTACTATCCATCGGCAACGTCGTCAAAGTAGCTAATGTCTCTATCCGACTCGTCGACAATGCTCTGCAGTTTTCTGGGGAGCTTCCCTCGCGGCGGGAGTTTATCTGGATCAAATGGCTGCTTCTGTTGAGAGCTGTCGGCTCTGGGAGATTGCTCAGGCGCAGACTCCTTCGGCTCCTTCGGCTCCTTCGATTTCCCCACCAGGACATTGCGGGGAAAGAGAGATTTGCAAAGAAATGTATATCAGTCGATACCTTGGAGGAAAATTGCAAAAGATGGAAAAAAATGCGTCCAGAAGTTTATGTAGAATGTTGGGGAGTGGTGCAGAGGTGCATTTTACGGATGCGACCGGGCCAGCCGTCAGCGCCAATGACGTCGCGCCTGTTAGAGATAGACTTATTATAATAGTACTCCGAAAGAGCTCGTGGTTCAAGGTTCAACCGAGCTATACCCGCAAGCCGGCTCCTTTTCGCCTGCAAGTCCAGCCAGTCACGAACATCTGCATTTCGACTATGATCCATGATCTAAAAGACATCGACCGAAAATTATCATCGGCCCAAGCCAATTGCTCCCCGCCGTCAATCACAACAATCGAGCACCTTCGCTTCAATCGACCGTCATAATGGCTGGTATCGCTACCTACAACATCGCTGGCCGACAGGTCGGCGGACACTACGTTCGTTCGCATCCGATTCTTTTTCGCGAGACAGGACCTCCAACTAATTCGATTCTCAGCTGGCCATGGGTATTCTGGGAAGCCTTTTCGGCGGTGTCTACTATGCTGTCTCTGTCCCCAAGAAGACTACTGCCAATGCCGCTCCTCCGATCAACGCCTCCAGCTCCGACGAGGCCGATTTCATCAAGTGCGTTATTCCGAGCATCGCCGTCCTGAACCGTTATGCTGACATTTCGACAGGAAGTTTATGGAGGAGCAGGAGAAGAAGCAGTAGATGGGTCAGTGGCGCGGGGACTTAGCGAAGCTGTCACAAGGACACGTTGTACATATAATTCAGCCTTGGGTGGACCTCTGCAATTGAAACTGCGCAGTTAGCATTGCGCATTGCATGCGTTAGATCACTGTTCCGGCCGAAATTCACTCCACCACCAAATAGTCGTTCGTGAACAGAGACACTTACTTGCCTTTGCAGCAAGTCTGACGAAATTTTTTTGAAGCAGTGGCAACGACAAGTTAGATTGGAATTCTTGCTACAGATACTTTGGGGATGGAACAAATAATCATTGCTGTGAAATGTTTGTTACAAACGTATACTTTCAAACACTACCTTGTACTTTATGACCCCGTACAGTTGAGTTGCTATAGTTATAGTTATTATGGAGTGTAGGATGCATCTTGAGGGCGTATTTTTCATAGCTTTATAGTACCAAATTTCCACATATATTTTTACGCTTATCATTCGTCATAGTGTAGGGCACGCTGCGCGCGGCCGTGGGTGGATTCCCGGCGCGCAGGCCTCTAATAAAAAGCAGTTGTAAGGTGCAATGTTAGCAGCGGGGATCTTTTGCTCTGTTGGGGGATCCGAATCACCGCCTCGCTTGACTTCGAGTTCACACATAGCATATTCACCTGTGACCCCTGGCGGTTGTTCTTGCTGGGGCCAGACGCATGGCTTGATCGGAATAGCATGAATGAATTCTTCGCACGGCATATCCCCAGGATGGAGCAGTTCTTGCGAGCGTTGGAGCGAGTGGAAGAAAAGTCGGCTGCTCGTGGAAATGAACGACTAGAAAAGGAGCGCACGTCTTTCTACTCGAATGACGGATTTGTGGAAGACCGGGCGCTTCTGGTTTAACTACAACGCTGCGACAACGTGCTTGGATATGGACGACATAATTATTACTTGGCAAACTTTGGCAGGATCAGGCGGATGGTGACGGCTTCGGATTCCTGGGGCCCCATACATACATATTATGCATTGGCACGCCATTGGCGCGTATTGGGTGACCGAATTAGCCCAGGAGCCGCTGCGATAAATCAGGATCACAAGTGTACATTGTACACATGCATGTGTGTAATAAAGGTATTGCGGAGAACTGGGGCTTATAGGTGGCTACGACTTTCTTCAGGCGGAAAGCAATGTGAGGAGGAAATACATTGAGCCACTGGTCCTGGATGCAGTTGCGGCGGCATTACAGTATTTTTATAATCCGTACAGAAGAGCTAAATTGAAATCTCTCTGCGTGAAGTAATCGAAACAGGGAAGAGAGAGAAGGAGAAAGAGAAAGACACGTTGCACGGCGTGTGTGTTCCGTATAGTACATACTGATAGGCGGTATTCCTTAAGCCACACGAGCGACACCATGGGCCCACCTACGTTATGTATTTGAGTCATTTATGCCTATTGGGCGACTGTGGAGCCTCACGTGCTGCACTCGCTGCCGAATGAGCATGGGATTGCGGACCGGAAAACAACTGGCAAACCCGCCACACTCTTTTTGAAGCAAGCCCGCGTATCCTTAATTGGAAACATCCCACCTCGCCCTTTCGGATACAACGATAGCATCCAGCACGCCGAAATCATCTCGCCTAGAGAACTACGTCGACGCTGGCATGTCGGATGTCACTACCGACCCAGCCTTGGTGGCTGCTTCGGCAACAGATCTTGCCCAGCACATCGAGGTACCAACACCAACAAAGGAACGACATTCGTTGACGCTCGATCAACGGCGCGAGTTACGTCGGTGGGCGAACGCGCAACCCATTCGTCCGTCGCATAAGGCGTGCATCGACTGGTTCTATTCGCAATATGGCCAACAGATAAGTCAGTCAACAGTATCGCATTCCTTGTCACCCAAGTACTCCCGGCTCGATGGCGATAATCCCCAGCTGTCGGGATCCAGATTGCGATTTGGAAACTGGCCAGACGTCGAGAAGCTTGTCTTGCTGTGGTACCAGCAAGTTCAAGCGTCTGGCCGCCAACCCACCAACGACGAGCTAGGGAGAAGGCCAAGTCAATCTTTTCCCAGCTGCCCCGTTACAGAGACGAGAATGCGCCAGAGTTTTCCCCGGCTGGATACATCGCTTCAAGAAGCGCTATGGACTGCTTGTGCGGCGTCAGAGGCGGCTGGGCGACGGCGGCATCAATCCCGCAGAGGACATCGATTACCTTGCCGATTGTGTTCCCAGGGTCATGGCAGTTGCTTTCGATACGAGCCCAGCTGCGATCAGAGAACAAGTGCTGCGCGTTGTCGGCGTAGAAGCGAGCTTGAATACCTGCGCACTGGTACGCGACGAGGTTGTCCGAAGAATGAATGCTTCTCATCATCAGTCGCCGTTGCCGCAGCACAACTTTCCTCGCCACCGGAGCCACCGGAGCCACCGGCACTCTCTCCCCGCCGCAGCCCGAACAACAACACATGTATGCGGACGATGACCCTGAAGTTGTGCTGCAAAACGCTCTGCACCAACTACAACAGGAGGAACAAGCTGCTGAGGCGCAGGCAGCGGCCGTACGGGAGGAGAGAGAGCGAGCTGAGAGGGGGCTCTATCAACAAGCCGGCATTGTTGCAACGCCAGGCGGACGAGCTTCTTCTGTCCCAAGATATGCAACTCCAGGCCAGGACCTGGGCCACGACCTTACCCTGACGCCAATTCACTCCGATGGACCAATGTCTTCCAATGAAAAGCCGATTAGATGTCCATTTTGTGTCAACCAGCGAATGTTGCGTACTATCAAGGAAGCTGTGGAGCACATGTCCACCCACGTTATTGTGTGAGAGTTCAGCTCGAATGCCTTCACACCAATCGCACCGATACCGTCACATAGTTTTATCTTCATCTCAAAAACTTTTCCAAAGCGGCGTTGTGGACCAGGGAACGTATATAACATATTGGCGTTGCTGCAATTTTGTTACTGGCGTTGAGGACCATCATGAGTTCGAAATGATAATACCCCTAGGCCAAGGGGAAGATAGGCTCACAGTAAGGTTGGGCTGAGAAGGTTGTTAGAGTAGCAATGCACTCCACGAATTTGAGATCGCACAGACTGGTTTGAATATTCCGGAACTTTGGATTACTCCATGATGGACTAGACAAAGCTTGAAACAATTTTTCACAAATGCCACGGCCCAATATGCAAACGCTCCACGCCGTACCAAGAGGCTGGCTATATGAGCCCACCCTCCTTGAGTGCCTTGAGCATAGCCTCCTCTTTGAGCTTGGCCTCGCTCTTTGGCGGAGCTATGTCCCCGTATCAATGTAATTCTTCCAGAACTTCAAGCCTTCCAGACCTTCTTCTCGGCAGAGTGCGCCTTGCTCCTCTGCCATGAACAGCTCCTCTTCGGCAACTCCAATACTCCAGCCGAATCTTTCAGCAACCTCCAAGGCAGTCACACCACGACCGAACTCTCTCCAGTCCCAAGTGACGTCCCGTTCTGGCGGGACCTCGTGTAGATCATCGAGCCAAACGAGCAAAGCTTTGATAGTCGCCTCATCTGTACGATCGCGGCCTTGGACGACCATGACCCCGCTGCGGAACGTGCGCAGTCGAACCGGAAGTTTGAGACTTCCCCATAACCGAGCGGCCTTTTCGAAGTCCATCGGACTGACGAGTTCTACGCCTCCTCTAGCTCGGTTGAACATGGCCCATACGTCGACCAGCGTGATGATGCCGCCTGCTCGTTTCAATACCCCCTTGAATCATCGGCTAGAAATTCTGCCAAGTTTCGAGACAGTTCGGAGAGATAAAGCGACTCTGAGCTCCCGCCCCCGACGATATCTTTTGTGGTTATCAAACCCAGCTGAGCGGCGGATTCGGCCAGAATGGCATTCTCTTCAGCCGAGGCACCGCCATTTGCCCCGTTACTTTGACGAGCATACCGCTCCGCCAGAGCGATTACCTCTTTCGCCGAAGACATCAGTGCCTCCAGGTCCTCAAAAGCGCTCCCTATCAGCATTTCATTGTTCTTATGCATGTTGAGGCCGAGCTGCTCCAGGCCAGCAATACCGGCGGTTTTCGCTCTGGTACCGCTGGCTAATCCCGCCGAGCCACCCTGATAGTTTTCATCACTATTGCGACCGCCTTTAGGCACAGGAGGTGCGTTCTGTAACAGCCACTTCCTTTGCGTGACGGCGCCCTTCAGCCGCTCATAAAAGATCTTATCTCCTCCGTCACGGAATGAAATTTTGATACTTTCAGGCACGTCAATACCCCCTGTTCCTTTGCTGGACGACTCAAGTACAGGTCCAGGCGATTCCGTTCGGATTGTAGGGAGATTGGACGCTGATTTGGCAGGATTTTGTGATAGTAGTGTTGCACCACAAATCTCGCATGAGAGAAGTGAAGGATGGTTGGAGAATGTGCAACGCGGGCATGGAAACTCGGCGCCTGTATCGCTTGCAGAGCCCCCGCGACTGTTTTGGTGTGTCGGTGGCGTCGGATCTGATGTGGGAGGTGTATCCAAGTCCTTTGGTCGGAGGGGAGGGCGCGGAGGTCTTGTGTATGACTGAGTGAGGATGCAGGGCGTTGGCTAGCGTTGTTGATGGCTGCTTTCAGAACGTGTGCCAACGAGGGCTTGATCCCACAGGCTAGGCATGGTGGCAGAGGAGTATGAGCGTTTGCCGCAGCAGGGTCAAAGTTAACAGGTATCGGATTTGAAAAACTGCATATTGTGCACACCCAAGTTGCGAGCGTCATCTGAGGCGGTTCAGATGGCGGCCGATATGCACTGTCCCTGGGTCCTGGAGAGGCCGTCCCATTCCGCGATGGTGATGCAGCGTTTGACAGCGCTCGATTGTGCAGGGAACCCCGCTTTAGAGGTTTCGGAAATATGGTGATCTTGGGTGATGACTTGAAAACCCAGCGTAGGCTTCATAACGATCGACATCCTTGAGGTCTAGTGCCACAGAGTTTGCTCTGGGATCTTTTTGTCTACATAACAAATACGGTGAGAAGTCAAATACACTTGGCCGTTTTGATGGTTCGCCAGTTTCAACTTCCTGTTATGTCATGTCTTGTTAGCCTAGCGAACTTGGTATGCCTGCAACGGCTTGGGCATTGTTTACCCCTCATAAAGGCCAACATTGTCCTGGACAAATAGCAGAATTTCGTCCGGCAAGTAAGACGGCCTGAGAGCAGTAGTCAGGTCTATGGGTTTCAAAACCATCCGTCATGTCGTCGTGGCTTCGCGCCAGAAGAAAATACTCCGCGGTTCAGAAACTGGTATTGGACGATCCTTGATGACGACGGTGCATTAACGGACTGGTGAGCGCCCACTTGAAGTTGGATGCGCCGAGTGAGGTAAGAGGTTTTGCAAGTGGGAAAACGATGGAGGAAAATGTGTATCGAGTTCGCTGTGAGATGGATAGTTGCACGAGACTGATGTCAGTGAGTCAGTGAGAGGATGACAGGAAGTTGTCCTATTGGCGACGGCCACGGCTTGCAAATCTAGATTGGCTAACAAGGGCGTGAGTGAGAGGCATCATCTACAAGGCTGGATCCACATCGTTCAAGTTCAGCATCCAGCGGTAGCCGAAGATCAGCCATGAGTCACGAGCTGGGCCCGCCCAACCAGCCCAAGTCAGTCACCGCCCACAAGAAGTTATTGAATAGACGTCGTCTCCGCCACGTCCACGCGAACCTTTCTCCTTCCCTCACCCTATCCGAACATCGTCGCCCACCGTCATACGCCTGACTCTCCGCCATCACGTACGCATCGACAATATTTGCTACATCACAAACACTAACATCCAGCCATCCCTCTGCCTTTCTCGTCACGATGCCAGGGTGGTCAGCCGCACAGCAAGCGGCGCCCGGGCTATCTACTCAGGCACAGCCGACACCATACAGCTACGCACCTAGTAAGTATCAGCACTGCCCACCGTTCCTCGCCCACAAAGATCATCTGGCTGACTGCTCTAGATCCTGCGTTTGTTCCTGTTCAAGTTCGCCAGGGCTTTAGCCAATTTGCCCCTCCAACACCGCCCTCATATTCAGGGTATGTCCCGCCTGTTGGGGCAACCCATTCTGCCTATGCCAATCCCAACGCCTCCTACTGCTCAAGCCGACCAGGCGAAGCCAAAAACCGACTGGCCCGCATCTGTTCGGCGCTATGTTCAACGATCTTTTCTTCCCCAGAATGACGACCCCTCTGTTTCCCGCGCAGAAGTCGAAGCAAAACTTAAGGAGACAATCGGCAATGCTAAAGAAAACGGCACCCTGTATACCATAGACTGGGATGTTGTCCCATTACCTCACGCCCTCGTGAAAGCCGACCGTGACGCGTTGCATAATCGTGGTGTCCATACCTCTTCATCTCCTGTTCACGTCGCCAACCCTAAAAAGAAAATCGTCCGATTTAGCCAATGGTGTATCAAGCCAGCCACCAGGGCACAATACTAACTCTCGTTCATCTCTTGAGGACCGTGTTTCCTATCCCTCTCCAGGTAAACGCTCCTCCTTTGACGACAAGTCGACAAAATCAAGTAAGTTTCAAAAAGAAGCAGCCAACAAACGCAAACGTCGCTTTGAGAGCGAGTACAAGGCTGTCTACAGATCTCCAAGCCCAACACCACCATCGGCCGGGCCGATTGTCGGGACTAGCGAGATTTTAGAGAAGAGATATCTCCGCCTTACCGCGCCCCCGTGCCCTCCAATGTACGGCCGGAGCGAATTTTGCGGCAAACATTGGATTTCCTCAAGAAGAAATGGAGAAAAGAGGGAAACTACTCGTATATTTGTGATCAGTTCAAGTCCATGCGACAGGATTTGACTGTGCAGCATGTGAAGAATGATTTTACGGTCTCAGTATACGAAATCCACGCCCGCATCGCTTTGGAGAAAGGAGACATTGGTGAGTATAATCAATGCCAGACCCAACTGCGTTCCTTATACGCTTTGGGATTAAAAGGCAATCCTATCGAATTCAAAGCGTACCGTATTCTATACTTTATTCATACTGCAAATCGTACCGGTCTCAACGACACGATCGCAGATCTAACCGCGACAGAAAAGGAGGAGAAACCAATCAAGCACGCTTTGCAGGTACGCTCGGCTTTGGCGTTGGGGAATTACCATAGATTCTTCCAACTTTATCTCGACACACCCAACATGGGTGCATATCTCATGGATATGTTTGTCTCGAGAGAGCGCCTTGCAGCACTGTGTAACATTTGCAAGAGGTAAGACAACTCCGCCATGGACCACTTGTCACTGTCATGTGCTAATTTCGTTTGCAGTTACAAACCAGACTTGAAGCTTCGTTTCATTACCGAGGAGCTCGGCTTTGAATCTGATGTCGATGCCGCCCAGTTTATTATAGACCACAATGGCCAGCATCTTCTTGAAGACCGCTCAGATAACATTGTGTTTCTGAGCGGAAAGGCTGGTCAGCTTTTCGAAGGCGTTCGATCCGAAGCGTTCCGCAAAGTTGACATCAAGGGTCAAATCTAACCTTTGAGTTTTTTTCGTTATTCTCTGTTCTCTTCGTCACCCACATCCCCTCGCAACATCTTCTTATCCGGCTCGTGGCTTAACTTGAATGCCACTTCGCTTCGCTTCTTTTCAGCACCGACTTTTTTGCATGATGATGATATTGACATAAACGTTCATGGTGTCCGAATTGGTCGGCCAACGGTGTAGCGATATTGCGACTCAGAGAACGTTCGTTGCCGGGAGGCAGGCAGCATGTACCGTCAGTGAGTGCTCTGCCTCCCCATCTCGACGGTTCTGCCGAAGCAAATGATCGAGTCAGCTACCTGACACGCCTCCCTTCTAACCGTTCACACAAGTTAGAGCCTCCAAACGAGGTCGATGGAACTGGAAGCCCCAGCCGTTGTTGGATTCGAGAGTTGAAGTACCAAAGGTATGACGGTCACACGTCGCAGGATATTCCGGACGGACTTGGTACTACGAATTGGCGTTCATTGCATGCGGCCCTTTCTTAAAAGCGTAACTATGGTTATACCCTCAACCTTTGACGTTGGATCATGAAATATGGCGTTTGTTCTGGATAAATGACTAGCTGCGCCGCGATAGAATAGTTCATAGTTTAGCCTATATCAGCTTCTTAACAGTTAATACAGATTTATGATGCGCCTGTATTGAATACCAGAAGTCACGAGAGGAACCAAGTACGCCAGCAAAAACTCCTTGGCATCAGCAACTCCTGTTTCTGGACACGGTCGCCCGGGAGGGTACATGAGGCTGGACAGCCAAGCAAGCCTTGGAGGGATACTACATGGAAGAAAACGGAGTTATCGCCTCGGCCCTGGAGGACATGTTCGTCGTCAAAATTCGAGCTCGGGAATTTTTCGACGTCACCAGAAGCTTGCTGACCAGATGTGGGTTTCGCGGAAGAGACGGCAGAGTTTCGCCACGGCAACGTCGTTTTGTTTCAGCGAGTCAAACTAATTAGTAAATAGCTAGCTCGCTCTTCTTGTTTACTTGGGTACGTTTCCTGGCCAAAGAACTGCTTTGGTGCATGAATAGGGCTGGGTGAAGTCCTCAACGTTCATGCGCGTCGATGCAATGCTGCGTGCGTCCGTCTCGCTCTCACTCACTGACAGAGAAGAGAGAGCAATCAATCAATGCGCAAGGATCCCCTCCAAGTCCCTCACCATCTCATCTGCCCAGACTGTGCGGAGTAGACGACTGTAGACAGGACGGAGACAAGACGACTACCGAACTTTGCGGACGCAGTCAGGAACGAATCGAGCTTGTTCGGCAGGCGTATCGACACGACGTGTTGTCGACGCGCCTGCAGGACTTGAAGCACGGATGATGGGCAGCAATGCTGTATGTATTATTATATTATTGTGTAGTACTCCGTACACTTGGCCCGGAAGGCCCGCGGCTCGTCCGTACACGTTGTAAAAGTAAGGTTTTTCTTTCCCATGGCTTCCCAACAAGCGCCGGCATGCACGCACAGGCAACATGCACGGGTGACAGGTACCGGACACCACATGAAGTGAAGACAAGGAAGACCACTGGGCGTGATCCCGTGTTGCCAGACGTTACTACAGACCACCAGACCAACCGGCACCGGCACCGGCACCGGCACCGGCACCCCTCTCCTCTTTCTTCCCTCCCCTCCTCGTTCCCTTCACTTGCCGTCCGTTGGTGGTTTTGTTCTTTCTCCATTCCTCGCGCCTCGTGCTATTGTTTTTCTTTTTCCTTTTTCTCTTCTTCTTTTTTTCGGACGCCCTCGACATTGTTTCGAGAGCCCCAAATACCCATTTTCCCCACTGTTTGCGCATTGTGATCGCGAATCTTATCGCCGAGCCGCATCGACGCCTTGCCAAGAACACATCTACACAGAGGCACACAGAGGCACACAGAGGCCACAAGGGAGCTCCTGTCTCGGGCACTCGTCGCGACGGCGCATCTTGCGCCCCTTGGATCCCTACCAAGCCTACCAAGACCGCTGCCCAACGCCTCGGCCGAGGATTCTACCATCCCCAGGGCACCGACAACAAGAGGCCCGACAAGAGACCATCTGATTGATACATATGTACAGGCGCCGTTCAATCGACGAATTCTCCATGCTGCTGGCCCCGCGCGCGCGTGAACAACATCCACTGTTTTGCGTCTTGCGTCTTGCGTCTTGCGTCTTTGCTACGTTGCATACGGAGTAGTTTCAACACCACAGTCTGCATGCATGCATGCCCTTTTACTTTACCTCCTCAGGCACAGGTTTGTTCCCATCGAATCAATCTCTCGACGTAGTCAACTTGGCTTTCAAGTTTGCGCCAACTTTCAAAGACAAGACGGCTACCCCCCTCTTCCACCTTGCACCTTGCACCTTGCACCTTCAACTTTCAACTGCGTGTTGTCGTGTCGTCCCGCCTCGAAAAAGTTGCTGGCTCGTGGCCCCGGCATCTCCAAGGTCTCCACATCGATTCCACATCCACACACGACTTAGCCAGCCAGCCAGCCAGAAATCCCCAGAATACTAAATTAAGCCGAGCGAACACTTGTTGGTCGGCTTCTGTCTGGTCTGTCTGGTGGTGGATTTTCTTCGACCAGACACCACTGGCACCGACCGTCAGAGCGAGATAGTATCATCGGCCTCCCTCGTCTCTCTTTCTTTCCCCTCTCCCGCAGTCGAACGTCTTGCGTGCTACGACTTTTTGGAAACCTGCGGTCGCCGACAAGTCCACGTCGCACTCACACTCGCACTCGCACTCACTCACACTCGCACTCACACTCGCACTCGTACAGAATGAAGGTATGTTGCCGCTCAATGTGGTTTGCTGTCTTGCGCAGCCACGCGCATTCGCATCCCATCTATCTGCCTGCACATGCGTCTGATGCTCTTTCCCATCGGCCGCCGCCCTGTACCGCTTCCTTTCCTTCCACTTGCTCGTTCCCGTGGTCGTATATTGATTGTGCTTCCTCGTACTCCCGGGTGCACGATGACGCCTTGCAGATGGCAGCGATGGCCGCGATGGCAGCCAATCCTCATCCCCCAGTCGCTCCTTCCTACTCTTCACCCTTTTGGCACCTCTTTGGTGAAAAATACGACTCGCCAATCTGCCATTACGCAGCACACCCGCACCGCACCTCCAAATTCCGTCTTCCCAAGTGGTGTTTCCTCCATGATGGCCAACGGTCAACACCAGCCCCAGCAACGAAGCCACTTTCTCCAAGCATAACCATCTCGCTCAGGACTTTGATTCGATTTGCTAATCCTCATGACCCTCATACAGGCCTTACGTCGGTCCATCAAGGGCGACAAGAAAGAGCAGCACCACACATCATTAGGCACCAAGTCTGCTGTTGCCATCATCCCGCCCAAAAGGTCCGTCTCCGAGTCCCTAGCCTGTGCTCTGTGTTCCTTGAGACAATTTCGCGAGAAAAGAGGAAGAGAGCCCCGTTGTTCCAAAGTCCTTTCCATTCTCGCCAATCACGCGGAATCACCAAATAAAACGAAACCTTTGTCGTCGTCATTGTAAACTGCTGACCAGAATCTTCGTTCTTTAGGTCATCCGAGCCCTCTACGACTATGAAGCACAGTCATCACAAGAATTGAGCTTCTCAAAGGAGACTTCTTTCACGTTATTGGTCGCGAGAATGACGAGGACTGGTACGAGGCCTGCAATCCCGCACTCCCAGATGCCCGAGGCTTGGTTCCCGTTTCGTTCTTCCAGGCTCTAGGCCGTACCGAACGTGACAGCGCACAGTCCGATGGTGGCCGACCGCCCACCGCGAAGAGCCCCGACCACGACTCCGGCTACAGCGAGCACTCGCCGCACCCCATTGCCACCGCCATGCCCATCAGCCATCGCAGCACAAAATCCACCGACATTGATAACAAGATCTTTGCCATTGTCATGTACGATTTCGAGGCTCAGCGGGCAGACGAACTGGGTGCCACAAAGGGGGAGCAAATCATCATCATTGCCCAGTCTACCGCCGAATGGTTCGTCGCCAAGCCCATCGCAAGGTTGGGCGGCCCTGGACTGATACCCGTCTCGTACGTGGAAATTCGCTTTGTCAAGACCCGAGAAGTTGTTCCCAATGCGCTGGAGGCTGTGCGAAAGGCTGGAGTACCAAGCGTGGAAGAGTGGAAGAAGATGGCTGCCAGTTACAAAAATAGCAGCATCACGCTGGGCAAATTTGAGGGCGGGGCTGGCCCTGGCCCTGGTGGTCAACAAGGCATAGAGCAGGGCATGGACCGCATGAGCCTTCAAGCAGGGCGCCAAAGTGCCCAAAACGGATCACAGGTACGGACCCTCTCTGTTCTTCCAGCTGCGCTTTTGCTGCGCTTTTGTTCGTTCACCGCACAATGTATAGCCTCGGACAACTCTTTTTGTTCCATTCTCTAATTTTTCTTGATGATCATGGTAGCCCCGCGCTGGACAAAATAACAACGTCTCTCAGTCCAATCAGTTCGCCCCCAATCAGTCTACTCCCCAACTCTATGCGCCGACCCGGGCGTGGATCCCGCGCTACTGTTTTGCCGAGGACAAGTATTGGTTTGTAATCGTCGCCGTGCTCGACGATGGGCGCCATTGGGAGCTGTCCCGGTACTACGAAGACTTCTATGATTTCCAGATTGCTCTTCTTACCGAATTTCCCGCCGAAGCTGGAAATGCTGGTGGCCAAAAGCGGACTCTGCCGTATATGCCAGGGCCAGTGAGCTACGTCACCGATGCCATTACAGAAGGCCGCCTTCACAATCTTGATGCCTACGTCAAGAACCTGCTCAATCAGCCTGAGTACATCTCACGCTGCAACTTGGTCAAGCAATTCTTTGCTCCCGCGAGGGAGACTACGAGGTGGATCCGAACGAGACTGAGCAAGAATACCGGCTTTCGCAAGGGTCACAACAGTCCGCTGAGTCCCCTGGCAATAATGGCTCGCGCAGTAACTTGAACGGCAATGGCTATTCCGGGCACTCTGCCACGCCTCGACAAATGAGCAACTCCCAGCAGGGTATGCCAAGCCAACAACAAGGCGGCCAAGCTCCGCAGATGAAGGTCAAGATGTACTTTAATGGCGACTTGATAGCTATCCGTGTGTCGTCGGCCGCCGACTATCAGCAACTTTGCGATAAAGTTCGAGAGCGACTCAAGATCTCGCAAGACGACCAGTTGCAGCTTTTTACAAGGACGAGCCAACAGGAAACAAGCCTAGCTTGATGAGTGACGGCGATCTCGACTTTGCCTTGCAGCGAAACGAAAAGCTTGTTCTGTACGTCGAAGTTGTATGAGAGAAGACGCCTCGACATGCTGCTTTGGGAGATGATGCCGCCATCAATCAAGTCATGATGATGCTTCCTACGAATTGCTCTGCCGCTTGGTTTCTTCTTCTTCCTCTTTTTCTTCTCCAACTTTTCTTCCTTCCCGTTCCATTCCAAAATTTTTTGGGTACATGATTAGTGGTCCGGGAGACGTACATATTCGAGGCTTAGCGAGCAGAGCGCCTACATGCTTGTCGCAGGAGCCTTTGCGCTCTGAGCCCGCTGCCAATCTCTCTTATTGGTCATAAGAGACCGACTCCCTTGTTTTTAAGCTTCTTCATGCTGACAATGACGTCCACGGCTCGACGACGCACAAACCGAGGAACACATTTATTCCAGCACTTCTTTCTCTTGACGGGGTTTCTGTGATGTTGGTGAAGGAACTAGCATTTATACTATATCTAAATATTGCGGCTCTAGCCTGGGAAAGGCGTTCTGGTAGTTGACTTTATGTTTTTCTTTTCTTTTCATCATTCATTTTTCTTGTCCCCTGCCCAAGCATAATGCGTCAGCTTCTACGCACATGGCGATTCGATTACGTTATTGAGGTGGATGGCTGGTGCAAAGCGGATGGGCAAAGACCATGACGGAATGATGGAGGAAATTCAGTTGAGCCTTTTTTTTTTTTTTTCCCATCTGGCTGGGGATAAACGAGATGATGCACATGTATCTATTTTCCTCTTCTTTTTCTTTGGAAGACTCAAGAGTGAGACAAGGATGTGTCCCAGGTGAAATAAGCCGGGACATGAAAAATGTGAAGCAAGCCGTACTTTTGGCATTGAAATCATCGCACATGGCTATGGCGGCGCAACGAGACAAAGTGAAGCACGGGGCTGTAAATTGTGAGGAAAGGTCTCCGAAAATTGCAGAATTCAAGTCGCGTCATCAATGCATGTTGCTATCTTATGGGCGCGGAGACAAAGTCTTGCAGACTGAAGATGGGAGAAACCCTTCGTGTTCTGTCTATACCATGAACAGTTGTTCCCACTTCCTCTCTATACATGTATACATTTCCTCATTATATGGAAACAAGAGGACTGATTTCTAATACCCAGTGTTACAACTGACATTTCCAAAGAGTAATCATACAGTCGCATCGAAATGCGAATGTTTTCAACAAGAGAGACAGTCAGAACAACAGAAACGCCAGCCATGCAAAATAATACAAGTCGGTGAAGAGAAAAAAGGTTCGATGCGAGATTGCCCCATGCTTTGTCACCACGCGAAGCAGACAAGACAAAAAGTCCCGCCCGCTGCATCTATTCCAACTTGGCCATCAGGTTGCGCCGAACCTTCATGTTGACGACACCCCCACCCCGAATGCCGGGACGATGCGACATATCCTGGCCACCGAGCTGATGAGCCAATTTGAGCGAACGACGTCGAAGCGATCGCGCCACGACGCCGCGGATGCCTGTTGGCCAGGGCGATTGTACAAATCCAGTCCGAGGAGATGCAAGGGCGTGGAGAGGAACTGCACGGCCGCCGGAGCCATGAACTGAGCCGTGGTATGGCCCGAGACCCGCCTCCTGACTTCGTCGGACAAGCGGGCGTCGATATGGGGCGCCAGCAGGGCGGGATATTGAACGACGCAAAGACCGTCAGACAGTCGCGCAGAGTGAAGAGTGCGTACGAGGGCAGGGGGACGGCGCGGGGACGGAGCCCACGGGACCGAACATGCGGACGAAGGAGCGGTCCTTGTACATGCATAGGCCGACGTTGGCGGCGGACGAGGCGACGAACTTGCCGGCGCCCGAGGAGACTGTCCCGGCGGGCTTGTTGGTGAGGGTCGAGGTGGTGGTGTCGAGAAGGTTGGCGGTCAAATAGGTGCCGCCGTAGAGCATCAGGATGAGGGCGCAGGGTCGCGAGAACAGCGCTGCGCGAGGTTGGAGGACGAGGTTGCGGAACGAGGACTGGATGGACTCCACGAGGGAGCTGCGGCCGGAGGCGTTTTCCATGATGGATCTGCATCATCATCAATCATCGTATCAATCATCGTGTCCTTGTCAGTCGTGTGTGCGTGCGAATGTATTACTTTGTGGGACAGGCACAGCGAGGCAGCAGGATGGATGACATGGAACGGGAGCAAATCACGTACCGGTCAATGATGGAAATGACGGGTGCAACAATGGCACCTGCGCACGCAGCACCAGCCGCATCGACCGCGATGCGCCATCCTAGATTCTTGGTGTTGCATCTCTGTGCTGCTGCTGCTGCGGCGGCGGCGGCGGCGGCAGGGGCCAGGGCGGCAGACTCGCTGGTCGTTTTCATGGCGAGACTGTTGAAGCAAGAAGAAGATGTCTGGTCTACGGCGGGATGGATGTTGGCTTCTGTTTCTGATCGGTGGCGGAGACGGCTCCTGTCGGGATTTACGGGAGAAGCGCACGCACCTGGTGCAGATGCATTGCTTCGCGTTCGCCTTTCCCCTTTGTGTGGCGGATTCGGATTTCGGTATCAACGGGCGTGGAAGCTTTGGAGATGATGTTGTGAGGAGCGTAGAACAGATCTTCGGACTATCATGTATCTGTAGGAAGAAATTGAGAGGGAATCGAAACGGAACCGCCACAATCTGTGGGCAGTGGGGCAGTGTGGCAGTGTGGGCAGTGTGGCGTGCATTTCCGGGGGTAGGGTCTTTGAACAACAACAACAACAACAACAACAACAACAACCACCTCCTCATCAATCTGCTGTCCATGTAATTAATACTTGCAGTCAGTCATGCAATCGTAGCGTGGGCCGCCTGTGTTTCCTGGGAAGGCAAGTGTTTCCGCTTATATATGTATTCCAATTTCCCAATCCTGTACGCATCTGGAGACGCCCTCGCATAAACAATAAACTTGCTGAAATCAGGCTGGCTCTGATTCCATCTAGGCCATCTCGCACCACGACTTTCACCACACCCACCCAGACAACCACGAGTGGAGTTGGAGCAAAGGCACACGTCACCGAAGTCGACTACGGAGTACACCAGACAACTGACTACACGTCATAACCACCCGCTAACTCCCGCAGCAGGCATAGCAAGATCCCGAATGGCACCCAAAATGCTTATAGATAAGTCAATGGTGTTCCAAACCATGCATCCCCTCCTCCAGACCATGAATTGAAAAAAAAGAAGATATCCACAAGTGAAGGAGAATACAATGCATACCATCAACGTATCTGCCACCACCCTAGTCAATCCCCTCAACACAAATGCCGCCTTACCCACGCACAAGTCTACGCGGGACTAAGTCGCAAGATCCGCCATCCATGTGAATTCGTGCCCGTCATCACCACATGTCGCGTGTTGGGGGATGCGAACGGCACGGTCCGAAGACAAGTCACCTTTTGGGAGGTAAGCAGGTTACTGAGACGTGTACCGAGTATCCTCCCAATAGGGTGCGTTTTGTGGTTGAGAATGGTTCAGAGGTGCAGAATATCATCAGCATTGGGTCAGACGGCGAGATGTACATGACGTATGCGTTTTCATGGAAGAGAGAGGTGTGGTGCCGGGGAGTGAGTCGTTCATGGAGGAGGAGGCTAGGAATCAAAATGTGAGTTTATGCTTTTTTTTTTTTTTTTTTTTTTTTGGTCATCGACGAGAATGCTGTTTTGGTGGATTTTGCTGATAGGGTGTTGCTTGCACAGATAGCGATTGCGGCTGTCTCAAAAAGCATCGAGGCGGTGAGACAAATGGTCAGTGACAGGAGGATCAAGTAGTGAATGGAAAAGACTGAACTCAATGTCAAGGCTCCTGGTGATGAAGAGAAAACAAACCCCTCCCCAAAATGAACAAGACATTCGCGCAGCCAGGTGCTTGGAATATATGGCCAAGGCAATGCGTGCGCACTGCGTACCCTTCAATCATCCCCCTCCCGATTGTGATCCATTGCCATCGGGCCCTGCTTGCATAGCTACCACCAAAGCCGTAAGCTGGTCAATCTTTTGATGAAGCTCTGCAATCTGGCCCTCTACCCCAGTAGGCTCCTCCGTGTCGTCGCCATGTCGCCTTCTTCCGTCCGATCTCAGCAGTGTGGATTCTTGCGACAGCGACAGCGGAAGCGCCTGTTTACTGTGGCCCGACGATGGCCTCAAGTACATGATGGAGGGTCTGCTCTTCTTGGACTCGCGAGGTCCCCGGAAGCCTGCGTACTCGTCGTCTTGGGACTTGCGTCGGATAAACTCGTACAATTTGATGACCCCGACAATTGGCATATGCGTAGCTCGCAACAAAACGATGCGTCCGGCGCGGAACTTCCCCACCCGAGGAAAATGAAGCGCATCGGCCGGAATATAACCAGGGCGATGAGGTTGAACGGCGGATAGAAATGGGTGAGGCGATTGCTAGTTGAAGCCTCCAGGACATATACACTGTACACATAGAGATACTCTTCCCTGGCCTGTGTGATGACACGAGAAAAGCTGTTGGACAGCATACCCGTCAGAGAACCTTGCAGCAGAATTGACGTAAGGGTGATGAAGATGATCATGAGTGGTGGCCCGAAGAATGGATCTATCTGGTCCATAATGTCGAAACCAACATAGCTCGATCCAAAAAGATCTTGGTCAAAATACCCGTCATTCGACCAAAGGTGAAGACATCCCGTCCAATGAGAGAAAATGTGGTCAAGAAGCCAAAGTAGACGATCACGACGAGGACCATGAACTTTACGAAATCTTTGCCCATTTCCTTGAGACATGGAATCAATGTTCCCCAGTACGGGCTCAAACTCAAAATTGAACAGATCCTCGGCATCATAAACAGAGCTTCGAGCGATAAAACATTGAATGCAATCTCATTCATTGCGTTGTTGTTTTTGACAAGCCCGATGATCCCTGCGGTAGAATGTCAGTGAAAGCCAGTTTCAGGAAACCATCCTGATTGTACGTCTTACTCAACGCTGCAAATATGAATCCGATCAAGATCATGATCATGTCGAAGACATTCCATATATCAGTGGCATAAAAGATGGAACCGGCATCGATCCACTCGCTCAACTCGTCGTAGAAGAATGCCGCGATCCAGATGAGAAGAAATACTTCCGTAGGTGTAATTCGAGTATCGTCTCGGGTGATGAGGACTAAATAGTACAGAAGTAGAAACACAACAAAAACAGAACCTCCCATGCCTTTACATATTTCGGCACGCGAAGCCGCGAGAACGGGTCCGAGGTATGGGGTTGTAGTAACGCGGCTTCTTGGCAGAGTTGACAGAGAGCGTGTCCCAAAATACAATCTCACCGTTCCAAATTCCAGTGATGATTTTCTGTACTACGTGTTGGCTGAGGAAGCGCTTTGCATTTGCTATGGCAGCAATCTCCAGGGCATTCAAGCTCTTGAAAGCGACCGTCGGGTCTGTGTCCTCACTTGAATCGTCGTTGAGATGGGTCAGCCGCGATAGAGAGCTCAAGAGCTTGGTCCTCTTGCTCACGCTACCGCCAGCCATGGTTCTCAAGTCGTTATCAAAAGAGTCCCTACGAGTGAGAAGTGGGAGCTTTCCCTGCCTCGTGATCGTTAGACGCCTGTGGCGCCGCATCTGCACGTTCTGGATCAACTGGAATCTCGTACAGGCAATATTCTACCGCCTGTCTCTCGGAGAGTCGTGTCAGGAAACGCCATGCTGTGATCTCGCATGCATACGAACGAGTTTCGCCAATACTCAGATGCTCGTTTGCCGCAGCATAATGCCACTTGAGGGCTCTGTTTGTGTGGCCACATCAGCAGATGAATTTGGAAAGACATGGACAGACAGAGACTTCGGGGCCAACTAGAGACGAAGGCACTCACAGCAAGGCGTTCACAATGGCCGGATGCATGCAGTTCTCACTCAAATGATCAACAAGCACCCGAATACAGTTGCCTGCTTCGGTGGTTCTCAGCTGCTCAAATGTACTTGGTAGCTCGATGACATCTGTGAAGTAGCTGCACGGGGCATGCAAAAGCGTCAACCAAAAGTCAGTATATGACGCCAGCCTGTGGTCGAGGCAGCAATCGTCTGAGAGGGCACCAACAGGGAAAGCTTCTTGACGACATCCCGAAAGGCATCCGAATCCTTGATGTCCGGCATATCAAAGTCATATCTAGCAGACACTGGGCTCATATCCCTTACACCAGGCTGTGGCCGCATCCTCAGGCGGATCGGCATCTTAGCCAGCAGCGAGGTACCAAACCGTAATCACGCGTCAGATACGAGTATGGCTGTGACGATATGGGCTCCAGGCGGGGAGAGACAACGAAGGCTCGATGGAAAATACCACAAACAATGAGGTCTCAAGAACTACTGCAGCGGACGGACCAGCGTCTGGAGGAATGCACATGAATGGCTGCATGAGATGATAGGAGGTATGAAGTTCTTGGTTCCGGTCGGAAGGGCGGCACTTGAGAAGTAGAGGCAGGGGGTATGTACATGTAGGGTGGTCTAGGTGCAGTGGGGCGCTTTTCAGCTGCCAGCAGCCTAGGAGCGCCTGGGAGCCAATCATCATCACCTGACAATTCCCCAGATTGGCAAGTACGACCTTGCAAAAGCTACCAGACCTATGGATATCTGAAGACATCAATTGGCAACGGAGCGTCTTCGTGATGCAAAAGTCTAATGTCCAAATAATTGCACAACGGCAATCCCAGGATAGTACGGCCATGTAACACCGGGTTCTTAAAGTCCCGACTACTTTGGGCGACTTGGAGCCTCCATCCCGCATCCCGACACGATATCCAGAGTCCATGGATCGATGAATGTATGTTCGTTCGGTTTTACGAGGCACTGGCGGCGGTGTGGTAGTTTGAGCCCAAGATCTACTATCTTATTTCTGTAATGATAATGATTCAGGATAAGGGAGGACTGAAATATTTGATGATAAGGCGCGAATCGTTTTACGCCTTGCAGCGTTCAGCCCTGGTTTGAATCACGACAATCCCATGCTCGGTAACGAGATGTGCCCGTTCGTGCTGGACGCCTTCCCAAAGTTGCTGGCGTTCGAGGCTCTCAACGTCATGCATCCCGATTCCGTGCTGAAGGGTTCGGACGGCGAGATTCTCCGGCTGACGCGAGTGCAGAAGAAGACGACTGAGCATCGTAAAAGAGGGAGGAGGGGGAAGCGATGATTCTTGAAAAGAGGACGCGTCCACCGTGTGCTGAATTCGGGCCTAAGTGCGAGCTGAAGGCGCGTCTGTAATTTGGGGCTCACCCAGACAACATTAGGGAATCCAAGCCATGAAGACATGTTGAGTCGAGAGTAATAAGATGGCAGGTCTAGTAATAATCGAGTGCGGAGAGGGTGGTTGGGATGGATGGATGGAGGGGCTGGGGCTGGGGCTGGGGCTGGTGCTGGTGCTGGTGCCACTCTCAGACGATGCGGGCACCTCGCCTAGAACCGCCAGGGAGTTTTATTAGGGGCGTGGGTATTATCAAGCAATCCTCTTCTGTTAAATAGCAACCCCATCTGTGGCTGGGAGGCCAGTTGCCCCGTTACCGGCCGACGATGTGTTTTTACAGGCGGCTAAGTATTAGTTAAACATAGCGCATAGCGCATAGCGCATTTATTAGAGAGCGAAGCAAACAGACCTGCGAAATGAAGACGTGGACCAGAGAGGGATGGTTTCGGTTTGATCGCAGTAGCCCTTGATGCCCCTTCTACTCTGTGCCTAGGCCGTCGACGGACGGTCTTTTCTTTCTTCACGACCTCCTTCTTCTCATGAGTCGTTCATACCAAGCCGAGTCGCATACATAATCATGGGAATCCACCGCCGGCCCAAAATTTCTGGGCCAAAATGACCGTCGGCCGGCCTGAACAGCCAGCAGGGGTGGGCAGGATCTCGTCAACTTGTACTTGTATCCCCTGGGCCATAATATACATAATAATCCATCAGTTTTGCCAGCCAGCCGCCTGGCAACGGCGCCAGCCACACTTATTATCCACCGCCACCATCATCCCCACCCGGGGCGATGCGATGCGATGCGATGTGATGCGATGTGATGCCTCGCATCGCATCACATCACGGTGCCTGGGGAAGGAAAAGGGTATGAACGAATAAATGATATCTGGTCGCGTCGGCTAATGTAGAGCCGAGCGCGCCTCGCCTCGCCACGCTCGCAAGTGAAGTATCTGCTCCTGCCCGAGCTTTAGAATAAATTAAAGAAAATAAAAACATTATCGTTGGTCGTGACTGTCGGACCCTGGACCCTCAATCTCTACCTGGGAAGTCAGTCTGCCGTGTCCAATATCCCGGTTCTTATTACCTCGTAATCAGTCTGTTTCCCCCACTCCCCCAAGTAGCCTTCCCCATTGTCATTGCTATTGCCAATGCCTCTGCATTCTTATTTGCATCTTGCTCCGATGTTTTCTTTCATCATCTCTCTTTCTGGGCTTTACTGGTCTGCTCGCCACTCCCACGATCCATGTTTCTGTATCAACAATGAGAGACTCGACCCATCACATCTACTTTCTTTTGGATAAGCAAACCAGGCTGCTGTGTAAACGTGACAAGTTCACAGCAGCAGACTCCATACACATACAACAACTTTTTCCTTTCTTGGAACCGTTCTCGCGTAAGGTTCGGAGAGCATCGACAGAAGAAAATGATATCGAATCACTTGTTTACGCAGCTGCCACCACCGAAGGCGGCTATGCTAGTATTGCCTATCCTGTCCACCATGGCGGCTTCACACATGTTGCCGCGCGAAACGAACTCTTTCGAGGCGCAGGTTCTGCTGAACGTCGTCTCATGGCCCATACTTGCTACGCCAGCTCCCATTTCGCCGAATCAACTTTTGCGCCGACAGTCTAACACAATTTGTGGTTACATAGGAGGTGATCCTAATCTTCCAGCTACCTGCCTCGCTGGGTCTCATTGCGCCGTCGATGTCGAGCATGGAGCTATAGGCTGCTGTCCGGATGACGGGTCTTGTAAGGGCGGAATCTTCACCGGCTGCGTCGATCGAAACAGTGGCCCTCAGACCATGGCCGACCCGTACATATTTACCTGTCACGGCCGGGATGTTTGCTACAGAAATCAGTTTGAGGGAGGTTATTTTCAGTATGGGTGCGGCACCGCTTCAGATCTGGCCACCACTGTCGTTCCAAGTGCCTCTGGTATGGCTGTCTTGAGGCTCACCACCATATCCGTGCAAATGACCGCCACGCCTACGCCTCTATCTTGGCCTACTTCTCTTAGTTCGGAGTCGACGGAAACTTCGGGTACTAGCAGTATCAGTAGCACTAGTAGTAGTACGGACTCGGTTTTGCCAGCAGTTAGTGACGGGCTCCTGCCGTCGACGACGGATGGTGCTGCCGCCCCTAGCAGCGACGGGGCATTCCCAAGAATACAGGTGCCATCATAGGAGGGGCTGTCGGGGGCGTTGCTTTCATTTTCGCACTTGTTGCGTTGGGCTTTTTATGTGGCGTCGCAAGTCAAGGAGGAATCGTCGACGCTCAGCAGACGCGCAAGACCCCAAAAATATGAGGTACGAGGTTTTCATGCATATTTGGTCAATGAGGATCACGGGAGAACCACCACTAACACTAAGTGCAGATCAATGGCGCCTGACCATGACCATTTCGAACCATACATGTCGCGACAAGAAATCTCCGAGATTAGGCCCCCGGCTGGCATTGCATCGATCAATCGTAACTCGGATGGTGTGAGTACGGAGAGTGGTGTGTTGGGTTCTATCTTACAGCAGCCTCACCAACTTGGCGATGTGGAGGATGTATTTTCAAGAAACGGAGGAGCTAGTGGAGATTCCGATCGTGTCCCGCTGAACAGAGAGTTGGATGAATTTTCCCACGGATTCAACGCGGCATTGCAAGAGATAGAACCCGACAGCGATGCCGATACTCTGCATTCAGAATCGTACCCAAGACCACGCAGAGTTGGCGGTGGCGGCGTACTTTGGCAGCAGAACCGGAGAAGAAATCGCAACTTGGTTTAGAGGTAACGCATCACCCCTATCGGACGGGGTCATCAGCATATCCGGCATTCAACTTATGAGTTGCCGGCGGGCTTGCTTGCCTGACTGTGTTGGAGAACTAGGAATAACTGGTTGAGAGGCAGAGGCGTTATGGAATGGGGTTTGGGCATGACCCGAAACAAAACATTGAGGCACGCCCTTTTTTTTCATCATTACCAGGGACGGCATAGTGAGAGCATCGCATCCGTGTATTATCGGTACAAGTGGGACAAAAGGAAGAGCTTAATATAATGGTAGGACCAACAGCAACTGGAATATGGCTCGGTGGAATAGCTATATCACGGAGCCTTTCCGAGAGGACTGCGATAGTCGTTCATGTACACTGCTTTAGCAGCATACACGAAAAGCGGTAGAATTATACGAATAGAAATAGATATTCCTCGCATCCTTGTGTTCGTCGTCGGTAGCGGTTGTCAATGGCTTTTTAACATGCGAATAGATATGATCTTGTTTTCATATAACAAGGTTCAGGTTATTGCGCTTAGTAGATTGTAGACGACAATCATTCACGTGTTCTGGTCAAATTCGGCGTTCCCGTTTTGCAGCGACCACAACTTCAAGCTCGACTCATTCAGAACCTTGTAATTCTGGGGTTGATGCAAATTCTCAAGAGTAGCTTCCGTGTCATAGTCGTGTTCATTGATAGCCAAGTGCTCCCAACCCCCGAACAGGTTGCCGCAACGGATCCGCTGGGATGCAGGATTGTAGAACAGACGGGAGAGCTGTGCGGTTTCCAGGTCCACGAGGGCTCGATCTCGGCCGCGGTCAAGCCTACGTTGTCCCATACGGTGACGAAGCCATCTTGCGCGCCTGCCCAGACTTCGAAGCCTCCTTCACTGTGCGGATCTCCTTGGAAGACGTCACAGAGAAGTTTCTGTTGCGTATTTGCCTGTCGGCCGTTTAGAACGCCGAGCAGCCTTCCTGAGCCTCGGATGTCGTAGATGAGTAGACCGTTTGAGTGGCGCTCGTTAATGATGAGATATCTGCCACACGGGCTCCAGAGCAGCTGGACGATTCCCTGTCCCGAGGACATGCCTGTCGGTCCGGGGAGGTCGGATTGCGAAATTTTCCAGTTTGCGACAGCCCTGTCTGAGCGATGGAGATCGTATAAGCCCATCCAGCGGGTTCTTGTGCCTGCGGCAACGAGACTGCCTCCACTAGAGTCGGATGGAGATATAGCAAGAGCGGACACGGTCCCCTTCATGCCCACGCCATGGCCCTTGGATATGTGTCGTTTGGAAGGGATGGTGGGCACAGTGAGAACAGGTCCGTCAGAGCCATGTCTTGATACGTCAAAGTAGTCTATGCGGTTTGCTGAGCCGCAGATGAAGTGAGTGCCGGGTGAGGGCCACACTAAGGATGAAGGCGTGATGTACTGCTCGGTTTCATGCCTGATGAGCTTGTACTGAGCGATGGGGCCACCGGGCCTGGGGCTGGGGCTTTCGGGAAATGCATGGTACAGATGCAAAGGGTGATCTCGGCATCCAACGAGAAACGTTTGTGACACGGGATCTGCGAGAGAGAAGAAAGGCGCGGGTGCTATAGTCTGCGTGGTTTCGGGAAGTTTCGTGATTGCTTGTGGTTGCAGTGGGCGCCCTGGTTTGTCATTTTGCAAGAGATCGGATGGTAGGACAAAGGACGAAACGCAATGATTCGAGGAGCTTGTCAGAATAGTGGTGCCATCGGCTGTCCATTGTGCTGAGGAAAAGAAGACGGGGAAGCTGGGGAGACTGATGATCTTGCCGCATCGCCAAGCTGGATGGTGGAGTGCTGGGTGAGTAGTTCCATCTTTGGAGGATGAGCCATATCCTCATTGTCCATCTCACGGGGATCTGACTGCGCAGTTGCAAGTGCGTTTGCTGGTTCATGATCCATGTTGCATTCTGCAGGAGCAATCAAGAAGAGAGGCAATATGTGAGTCATGTATATGGATCTGGTTGGAACGGTGTTTGTCTCCTTTGCCTGTCGATACCAGGGCCAAACTGTTCCGCCTTGTGCTGCAGGGGAATGCACGAGTTGTTTGTTGAACAAGCTTGGCGTTTGGAAAGAGTTGCAAAAGTGCTTACTTGGTTAGCTGCAGCAGACCCGCCAACTGTTCCAAAATTTCAAAAGCTGAAAAGACGGCTGACGACGATCAACTTCAACGTGGTCCGTTCTATTTTCACTTGGTCACTTCTCGTTTGCTTTCGAGATACCGCACACTGCACACTAACATTATACGGTGTACACCAAGCTGCACCGGACCTCTCACATGGTGCGTGTATGCAGAGAGCCTCATTCAAGCCATGTCGTCGAAATGGGGTTGACAGGTTACAGAAATGCACGAGTTCGTTTGCTGTGGATGGATGGTTCAACTGTGAGTGGACTTGGCAGACTCCACTCACCTTGTACATGTACCCACTATAGTTGCCCCCCCCCCCAACCCACCAGACCAGACAGACAGGACGAGGTCATTGGCGCCACAAGGCGAGCGGGGCGGGGCCCGCAATGCTGCGTCACAGCACGCCAGCAGCAAGCAGGCAGAGAGACCTGCCTCTCTCAGGGTGTTGATCCAACTTGTCAGAGCGAGCTGGCTGGCGGCGGCTCGGCCGTTCAATTGTCATGTTCGATGTCTGGTTGCTAGCTAACCTCCATCTGGTATCCGGATCGTGGATCCACAGGTTATAATCGCCTCACCCTTCGCGCTCTTGCCTCACTCAACTCAACTCAACTGCACTGCTACTCTCGACCCCAACCTCAACTCCGATCAGAACTCTCTTCCTCTCCATAACACTGGACTCTTCGACCGCCAAACCTCGCCCTCCAAGATCGTCTTATCTCCCAGCTTTTGCTGTCAACCTCCAGTCTTCCATCCGCGCCCGTGTCGTCATCGGGCAGCTTCCACATCCCTGGGCCACGTCTTCTCAGGCATCAAACCGGACGCTTCCTCCTTCCAATCGCTCTGGGAGACTATGCTGTCGCGCTCCAGTTAGCTGCACCGTGGCTTTGCCCTCTGTATCCGCCAATTTCTCTGCCTCTCGACCCAGTGCTGGGATCGACACTGTCACATATTTAAGTTTTTGTTCCCTCCATTTCTCTTCTCTGCAGTCTTTGGACAGCGGCTGTGGCTCATCCAGCTGTCACGAGCTGGGGCCCAGGACGAAACACTCCCTCCGTCACAACACATCAAACCAAGGCACCCTAATACGGAGACTAAGCCCTCGCCATCTGTACAAGTCATCCTGTCTCTCATCCCTTAGTTCAAGCCAAGTCTTGCTTTCGAGATGGATATCTCTTCTCCCCCGCCATGCTGAATGCGAGCCGCTCAGAACTCCTCGCTTCTTGGAATTGGCAATTTCAATGTAAGCTATTATTGTCTTGTATGTAGCCATGTTTGTCAAGCCCATTCTGCTGACACCAAGTTCCTCGCAGATTAATATTGGTCGGCCTGTTGATATCGTATCTGCCTCAACATTATCGCATCATTTCGCGAGGTACCGCAGAGGGTATTTCGCCGTACTTTGTGCTTCTCGGCACCACATCTGCTACTTCTGGATTCGCCAATATTCTGACAGTAGCCAAGTCTCGAGAAGCCATCGAGTGCTGTAAAGAGCTGGACACTTTTCAGTGCGCCGCAGGATTATTAGGTGTTACGCAACTGGGTATGCAATGGGTTTGCTTCGCCCTAATGTACGTACACCATGTTTTCCATCTTGCCCATCGCTCGCATCTGCCCACCTACGCTTCGGTCGTCCGCTAACGCTCTGATCAGACTTGTGCTCTTCCTCATCTTCTTTCGGTACAGCGATGCAAACGTTCCTCCTGAAGAACTGGCCGGCGAATCCCAAAGTGGCAAACGGCCGTTGGCGTCGGCCTTGCTTGCGTAGTCCACGGGCTGGTTGTAGTCATCCTGACAGGCGTCTTCACCATTGCCGTGCCAGATCATCTCACCGCTTGGGCAAACTTCTTGGGTATTATGGCGGCGACGCTTGCAGCTGTGCAGTACTTTCCACAGATCTGGACGACGTACCGTTTGAAGCATGTTGGAAGTCTCAGCATTCCCATGATGTGTATACAGACCCCGGCGGCTTGTTGTTTGCCGCTAGTCTATATGCCAGACTAGGCCCTGAAGGATGGAGTACATGGGCCATTTATCTCCTGACAGCCCTGCTGCAGGGCTGCGTACTCTTCTTGGGCGTATATTACGAGATTCAAGCACGACGAGAAGAACGACAATCATCAAGTCACGGTATTCTTGGGCCGCGTCCTCGTTAGACAACTCAGCCACGCCACAGCGCCCGTCTGCACCAAGGACCTACTCGGAAGGCTGGGAACGAGGACTGCCAGGCCCATTCACCGGCCACCCGGAACGGTACGCCGAGACGGAGGAAGATTTGGATGACATTCGAGAGCGAGAGGAGAGAGCAATTGCACGTGAAAATCAGCCATTGCTGCGTCCGGGAGGTATCGGCAATCCGAGGAAGAATTATCGTGCGACCAAGGGTCGATGATGGGAAAGGATTCGGGTGTTTCTTCCAAGAACATTTCATTCTAGCCGTTCCGAGTTGTTTTGCTGCCAATTGTGCGCAAGTAGAAGTGCGACCCCACCGATCCAGGAACCTGTGAAGCGTACTCTCGGTTCATCTTTGTGATAATTATTTATTTATGTCTTTTTTTTTTTTTTTCGTCTACTTGTATTCTAGATTCAGGAACCCATGCTTAACGCTTCGAATGAGTTAGTGCTTAAGTTGTAGGATGCATTCTTTTGGCATGGAACACAAGCCTGTGTCTAATTCGAGCTCATTCACACACGCATCCATGTTACACGGCGATAGGGCGTTCTTATGACAAGTTTTATGTTGCTGAGATGAAGACACAACATAACAAGTATGCAAAAATCAAGGATTCAAAACCATTCTAAGCAATGAATTCTGCTGCCTTGGGAAGGTGGTTATCGCTTGATTGGTTCACTCATCGAAGTCGAATCAATCAATCACCGCGACTACGGTGGGGCATGTTAAAGAGCAGACAAGGCACGGACTGTACTCCGTAATCAAGACTGCATTGAAGCTCTCCGTTTGGCCATTGGCAACAACACCAAGATGCGTGAGGATAAGTTCGCTGGCCGACTAGCCTCAACATGTGTAAGTCTGGGGTAAACGTGGCGCGAGTTCCCGCATCGGCCACATCTGACATCTGGCCTATCGAAGCGGCGAAGGGGTGCCTGGTGGATCCACCGCCGAGTCATAGATTCTGGTTGTCTTGAATCAATAATCAATAACGGCGTTTCCTCTGGTTCCAACGACATCAGCATTCAGATAATCTCTGTCCGCATGGCCAACTACAGCGCGGTTCCTCCACCCGAGGAACTCTCCAACATCCTCATCAACTACTCTCGCCATCAACGCCTGTGTCCAACGGAGCCATCGACATTGATGCCTGGACCATCTCGGCCCTTGAATCCCTCAGCGTCTCGCCAGTCGCTCGCGGCACTGGCACAGCGTTGGCGATTCCCATCGACGATGCCACGCCATCCAAGAAGGAAGCTCGGGCTGCCGCCTTCAGGCCGTCCACGGATGACAATGACGTCCCCGTCGTCCGCCTTCCAGGCGCGACAGCATGAAGCGACGCGAAGCACTGCTCCGAGGTCACGAAGGCAGTCGCCAGCGTCGCCGATGGGAAAATGGTACTGCGCCTTTTAGTTCCCGCCCCAGCCCCCAGCCCCCAGCCCCCTCCCC
This sequence comes from Epichloe gansuensis, assembly GCA_023658505.1. NCBI lineage: Eukaryota > Fungi > Ascomycota > Sordariomycetes > Hypocreales > Clavicipitaceae > Epichloe > Epichloe gansuensis. Next base: position 8,557,219 of record CP098281.1, read on the forward strand.
ATGACTATGACTACAAAATTCATCACTCACATGCTCTCGTCCTCTTTTTTATGCTCATCTAGACCGTCTCGTTGGTGTTCCCAACGTCCAGCCGCCGCTCCCCTCGGACTGGGAGGTTCACCCTACGCATCGAGTCCACCGCGTGCCGTACTCGCTCGCCCGATTCTGGGACCGCGGCGTCCGCCAACGAGTCGAAGAGAAGACCTCCCAGCTGCAGGCTGTACGGAAGAAGCAGCAGCGCAAGACGGGTAGCGCGACCGGTTTGGGGCGGGCGAAGTGCCGCGAGATCTGAGAGAGACGGCCAAGCGCACTCCCGCTGTGCGAGACTGGGTGCGTGTCCTGGAGGAGCCTGTTCGGCAGTTCCTCTGGGACGAGCACCAGCGTTCTCAGCAGCCGGTTGCGCACGACAGGGACGAACTCTCGGGTGAGTCCGAAATGGATTCCGACGACGAAGAGATCGTCTTTGTGGGCAGGGACGGCGCTATGCGTGAGCTGCGGGAGAAGAAGGCTGCGCGGTATCGCATGGCCAGGAGGGAAGTCTCCCATGAAACGGTCGATTCTGGAGTCATTTTCGATTCGTTTGGTGATGGGGAGGGCGCAGCATTCAAGTATGTTTTTATTCTTGCTCCTCTGCCCTCTCTCTGTTGATCCAGTGTACATGCTGATCTGACTTGTTGTTGCAGACGCTGGTTAACCCACTCCATCTCCGACTACTATGGCCTCGCGTCGCGATCCGTTACACTGGCCAGCACACCCTGTCGCGTCGTCTACGTAGGGCTCAAGCGCTCGCATCAGGCGGACGGGGTCACTGTCGATCATTTTCCTCGGCCGCTGTGGGAGTTGTGTTGAATACAAATGCATGTAGAATTCTTGTGTGTGCGCATATCTTTCTTGTTCGTCCTCGTAAGATCTTCATCTTTTTATCTTTGGCCTCTGGCCCAAGGGCATAGATTTAGAAGGTAGATTTTATACAGTTCACGTGGGTGGGAATTCAAGGAGCTGGTCAAAGCTTTGTCTACTTTCACCCAACCCCTATTACAACCCCGCCACAACTCGCCGTATTATGTATGTATTAATTATGCCGAGACGTTCGTCCCCCATCACCCCGTTTGCATGAGATTGCATCGATCGGCACGAGCAACTGCTACCCTGTAACCAGAACACACGAGAAAGAGCGATGGGGCCATTCACGCTTGCCTTCCGTCATGTCCTAGCACGTGTCTTGTGATGCTTTGTTTTCTGTCGGTGGTATTTTCTTGTCCAAGCGGCGAGGACACTTTGACTTGACAAGTCCATATTTTGTGGGCATTTTGTGAGCATCCCGTACATGCTGTTGTGAATTGAACTGTCAATCAATGCCTTCCGATCCTGTAACCATGGCTGACAGCGAGACCGCCTGGGACTATGCCCGGAACGAGGATTGTTTTACCGATCACCAAGGTGCTTCTTTCCACCCAGAGACTCACCTAAAGTCTTTGGAAGCTACTGCCTTTTCTCCCAAGCAAGACTTGCTGGCAGACGAGTGCGGCTGCTACTCCTATTCTTTGATCTGTCCCGACTTTGACCTAGAAGAAGCCGAAGAACGGGATGCTTCGCTTTTTAGGAAGCTAGAACAAAGATGCAAAGCGGTTGAAGAGCTTCCATACTTACTACCCAGATGGAACGATGTGTACGGCAACTTGCTTTTGCCAACCGAACTGATGGATATTGGGTTCAATGTTGATCTTGACGTAAAGGAATATCAGGAGCAGGCTCGGTCTTGAGAGACCCAGATCTCTTTCAGACTTGGCTACCGATTCTCAGCCTCAACGATAACAAAGATGAGGGACTAATGTTTCCTCCAACAGCGCAAAGGCTGGATCTTTTGCTGCTACATGAGCTGGAAAATGAAAGGCATCCAACCAGCCCCGCAGACGCAAAGTTGGCTCAAACTCTAGTAGAAGCTAAGATGGGGAACAAATACCTTCAAAGTCGTTTGAGAGAGCAACTTGGACGTGTGAGTAAAGCGGATCTTTCATTTACAGCCCAATACTTATATTATAGTTACATGAGGACCTATTCGAACTCCCCATGCAGGACGTGTCACCAAACGACGGTGACAGTAGCCCTACGTCCAGATCAGTCAGCCCGGTGATGGATTCGTCCTTGATACCGAATAGTACAATGGTGCAGCAGATTGATGCACCTAAATCTTCTCATCACTCTAAGAATGAGAATAAGATGACGCCACCATTTGCTCAATCACGTCAAGGTCCAGACCCCAAATCATGCTCGCCTGACATGGCGCAGGTATTGATTCTGCCGCTGCTGAGCTCAGACAGTTGCGATGATGTAAGTATGATGGGCGATACGCCAAAAAGCTGCGACCACGACGTTCCTGACGAATGGAGTACATCGAACGGTTTCGTTCCCGGGCATGGCGGGATATGCGAAGTACCACGATTATCCAGCGCTCTTGAGGACGAAACCACAGCAGAGAAAGATCCAAAACTGTCCCGGTTTTCTGCCAGAAACTCTACAGATTCCATTTCTAAGGATGGCATAAATGCAAAAGAACTCGAAAGAAGCGTATCTCATTTAACAACAAAACAACATCCCCAGCTCAATTCCCCTGTTATAGATCGAACAGGCGTTGAATCGGTCGAGCCGGCGTCATTGGAATCTGGACGTATACAAACAAAGAATGAGAAGGGCAACTGTGATGGTGAACCATCAAGACTTGTCCTGGAAAAGGATCACTTTGGATCAAGTAATTTGTTATCTCAGTTCATGGGAATGAGAGAGTCCACACGACGCCTAATGAATCCCACATATAGCCCTGCGAATTCGCTCGCTGTTTCCTCACCAAAGTCGAGAAGGAAAAAATCATGGAAACTGTGTTTCTCACGCGTTAGAGGTCGATGTGGAGGTTGGTCCACCAAAGCGCCTGGCAGCAATTTCACCTGATGTATCACCCCCGATACTCCAGGAAGTTGTCTAATTTCATTGCAGCTGGGTCATTCAGTAATACGACATATGGAAGAAATTTGGCCAGCTCACCAGTTAGTAGACAGAGATTACTCTAGTCATATAAGCCTCACGAATTCTCAGCATCATGACGGTTCCATCTTGTCATCGACTATCCACTTCCAAGCTTCCGAAATGGACATTTCCTGACCGCCGAATATGGCATCGTTGTGGCCACCCTTTTGCAAATAAGGCAGAAGCCGTTGCCAGGATCAACAACGATGACGACCATCCGCCAGAGGATCCTTAATTTGAGTGAAAAGTATCGACGACTGACCATTTTCGTGTTCGAGTCAGCTGGGGCAGGAGAATACATGAGCGAATTATCGCCAAAAGATTTGGAGATTTACACGGAGTTTGTGTGCTTCGCCTCCTCTTTGAAAACGAGCATCACCGTCCATCTCATACCAGGCGGCGATAAAACACTTTCGAGATGGATATTGTCCCTAATGGCACAATATGCTCCGCAATTAATCGAATTGGACGAAAACACTACATTTGGAGACACTACGTGGAGCTGTTCTTTAGACAGACTGGATTGAATGTGAGAGCGGCGCAAGCCTTATCCCATAGCTTATTCGAGGAATTTGGCCCCTGTGGCCTCACGACCTTCTTGACCATGAATCCGGCTGAACGCATGTCAAAGTATGGGGAAAGCTGGGGCTTGAACGACAGCTTACGCGTTGTACTCGTGTGGTGGAAATACCGAACCCGGACAATTCAGGGCCAGCCGTTGCGCTTGATTGAGAATAGAACTGTGAGCTAGAATAGGGACATCGTGTGCCCATCCACGCATACATCCCATCTCGGCTGTCATCGTAGCAAAGAACACTGACAGCCCTGTTCTCAATCTCCAGCTTCGTGAAGTGGCAAGATCCCGGGTTATCCCTACCAATCCACAGGGGCTCTGAGCAGCATTTAGAGAGATGCCGTATTGTACGAAGAAACAGTGACGAGACTTGCCCGTAAAAGTCGCACACAATATTCTCTGGGACTTTGGCGCCACGAGCTTTACGCTTCCTATAAGACATTTAAGCTATGCACACTCATACAAGTCATTTTTCAGCGGAGTACAAATCGCCATTGGGCTCGATGGCCTGCTTTTTTTTTTTTTTTACCCCGTATGATTCCTCAGAACACACAACAAACAGCCCTACCATCGCACAGTCAATTCCTCCTCTCCCATTGAGCTGACGTTGTACAAAGACAAAACGCCGGCCGCGCATGAATGAAAGGCGAGGAGGAGCTTGAAAGAGGTCATGTTGGAGGCAGTTTGAGATATTCCAATGTGGCTAGGCAGCACGACTACTGACTCTCGAAACGACACAAGCAGTAGGTGAAGGAAGACCTTAATCGGTAAAGGAAGACCCTACATAGTGGTTAAGCGTCTTAACAATAGGCACCCTAGGCCACATGTACCTCTTGTAGCAAAATAGGCGTAAAGGAACTTGCTGCTGCGTATTCAAAACTCCGTTACTGCGTGTTTACGTACTCCACTCATCCCACTCACTCACCCACCCACCCTACCCCACACTCTAGAGAGCCTGTAGTTTGTTTCCCTCCAAATTGAACCACCAAGTGCCAGGGCTGGTCGCCATTCCCATCCGTATTCGTCCCAACTCCGGTCGCCAGTGACGCCAACAATGATGGAGCTCTTCATGTTGTAGCTCTCCTTGGGAGCTTGTCCGGCCTTTCTCTCAACCTCTTTTGACACACCAGATACAACAAAATGTCGTACATTGCCACGGTGCATCGTCCGACCAGTATCCGGCATGCGCTACGTATCAAATTGCTGTCCCCTGACGTGGAGGACTTGGTGGTTGCGTGAGTCTTTGAGCTGTGGTGGCCGTGGTGACCTTTCTTTCACGATGATGTTCTTGGACCCCGCCACTGACCTCTTGTGCGCAAACTTCTAGGAAGGTAAATCGATTGGAAATATGGCGCATCACCGACGAGGGCATGTCTTGCCTCCATACAAAGCTCATCTATGGGACTATTGTCATGCTTCAGCGCCTCCAACCCAAAGATTCCGACACAGGATTGCTCTTTATTGGGACGGAACGGCTGCAGTACTTCAACGTTGCCTGGAATGCAGAGACCAACCAACTAGACACAGTCGAGCAAACTATCGAAGATACTGCTCAGCGATACATGAGACACTCGCAAAGCCTAAACAAGTGCCTGGTCGATCCGACTGGCAAGTTCATGGCCATGCACTTATGGGAAGGCACGCTCAATGTATTTCGGTTGCCTACTCGTAAAGGCATCACCACAAAATTGGTGGCGTTGGACCAAGTACGCTTAACTGAGCTATGGATGAAAGCGAGCACCTTCTTACACAGCCGGACTGGTCATCCTCGAATCGCGTTCCTCTATAAAACTCAACTTGATGAAGAGGAGGCTCGGATTGCAGTATACAGGCTTACCAAGGATGACAAGGGCGATGACGTGGCCAAGTTTGACCCCCGCAAAGAAAGGGAGCTTGACCAGGTCATTGCTGATCCATATGCGTCCATGCTCATCCCGGTTCCTGTGAAGGAAGAAAAGCGATATCATGTTCGTAATACAGAAGGGGCGAGGGCGCATCTTGGAGGATTGCTTGTCGTTGGAGAGACCCTTTTGACATATTTTGACAGTCTCACATACTCGAGTGTGTCATCTACTCTACAAGATCCCAAGATATACGTCGCATGGGCAGAGTACGATGGCACCAACTATCTGCTTGCTGACGATTACGGCCGGTTAGACCTCCTCACAATCGAGACTGCTGTTGAACCAACAGGAGACATAGTCACTGGTATGACTGTGTCACCTTTGAAATTCCGGGATTCGACGCGGGTCACATCACGCGCTTCATCGCTGGTGTACATGGGTGACGGCAAGCTCTTTCTGGCATCTCATCACGGAGACTCGCAACTACTTCATATCGATCTTGCTACACACACCATGGCGCTGGTGAAAAGCTTATCGAACAATGCGCCAATTTTGGACTTTGCAATCATGGACATGGGCAACAGAGAAGGTGATACCCAAAGTGGAAATGCTTTCTCTTCAGGACAAGCGAGGATCGTGGCTGGTTGCGGTGCATACTACGATGGTAGTTTACGGAGTATTCGAAGCGGTGTAGGACTCGATGACGAGGGAATTCTCGACGACATACACGACACCAAGGGCATTTTCACCCTGAAGTCACATGGAGCAAGTCATACAGACACATTAGTCGTCTCCTCTGTAGGAGACACTCGAGTCTTCAGGTTTGATTCCGATGGCGGCATTGAAGAAGTCTACGAGTTTCAAGGCATGACTTTCGGCAAAGAGACTTTACTGGCTGCTAACACACCTGGTGGTTATTTGCTTCAAATTACGCCGCAAAGTGTCGTTTTGCTGGATACGGAAAGTGGAGTGGCGGTCAACACCTGGGACTGTCCTGATGAAAAGTCATTACTACGGCATCTGCAAACTCAAGATGGGTCTTGTTGGCCATTGATGGAGCAACACTTGTTTCATTGAATCTTCACAACCACCTGGCAGCCAACTCACGTGAAGCAACCCATGACTCAACAACAGACACAATAGACCACCAGCTGGACCAGATTTCTTGCCTCCACGCTGCGAGAGACTCTCCAGAAATAGGCATTGTAGGGTGGTGGGCATCTGGTACTATCTCTCTTGTAGACCTGGCGACATTACGACCACTACATGGCGAATCACTCAGAAATACCGAAGACAGTGCGTCTGTCCCTCGAGACATTGCCCTTGTTCAACTTCATCCATCAGACGTCTCAGGCCCGACTCTTCTTGTGGCCCTCGAAGACGGAAATCTTGTTACTTTCAATGTGTCACCTGCAGGATACTCTCTGTCTGCGCGTAAGAGCGTAACACTCGGAAGTAGTCCTGCTCGATTACATATCCTACCCCAGAGTGATGGAACCTGCAACGTCTTCGCCACAACGGAACACGCCAGCCTAATTTACAGTGCCGAAGGCAGGATTGTATATTCAGCAACCACAGCGGACGACGCAACGTACGTCGCACCATTTGACTCTCAGGCTTTTCCGGATTCCATTGTACTTTCTACGGACAATCATGTTCGACTATGTCATATTGACAAAGAAAGACTTACCCACGTCAAATCTCTGTCAGTGAACGAGACAGTCCGACGGGTTGCGTACTCTCCAACCCTCAAAGTCTTTGGGCTCGGCTGTATCAAGAAGGAGCTCATCCACAATGAAGAGGTCATTACAAGCTCACTTAGACTGGTTGATGAAATCATCTTACAAGAATTGGGGAAACCATTTGTTCTCAATGGCTCCCCATCATTGGAATTGGTTGAAGCAGTTATCCGCGCAGAACTGCCCGATTGGAATTGGTTGAAGCGGAGCGTTTCATAGTCGGAACCAGCTTCATCACTGATGATGATGCGGAAGAAAATGACACTCGCGGCCGCATCCTTGTGCTAGGTGTCGATGAAGACCGGCAAGTGTACCAGATTGTTTCTCACGTTCTTAGAGGCGCATGCCGATGCCTTGGGGTTCTGGGAGGGCACATTGTAGCAGGCCTGTCGAAAACTGTGGTGGTTTACAATTATTTGGAAGAGACTACCGCATCTGGCTTTTTGCAGAAGGCCGCTGCCTATCGCCCAGGTTCTTTCCCGGTGGATCTGGACATTTCTGGAAATACGATTGGAGTCGTTGATCTGATGCAGTCTCTGTCTTTGCTGGAGTTCATCCTGTCTCAGGATGGATCACGCGCACGATTGGAGGAAAAGGCACGGCACAATCAACCTGGATGGGCAACATCGGTCTGCCATCTGGATGGTGAAAGATGGCTGGAGACGGATGGGCAAGGAAACATTATGGTATTGGAACGCAACGAGGATGCACCTACAGAATATGACCGCAGCAAGTTGTCCGTCACGAGTGAAATGAACATCGGGGAGCAGATCAATCGCATTAGAAAGTTGCATGTTGCATCTAGTGAGAACGCCATAGTGTCACCAAGGGCGTTTCTCGGATCGGTAAGTCAGACACCTGGCACTCCAAATCCACAGTCGCTGACGCATGTATTAGATCGAGGGCACGCTGTATTTGTATGGAGATATTGCCTACCAGTATCAAGATCTTCTTCTCACCTTCCAGACCAGACTACAAGATTTCATTCAAGCTCCGGGTAACATCAGCTTTGAACTTTGGCGCGCTTTCAGGAACCAGAGCCGCGATACCGAGAGCCCTTCCGGTTTGTAGACGGCGAGATGATTGAAAGATTTCTGGATTTAGATGAAGGGAAACAAGAACTTGTTTGTGAAGGCCTTGGACCCAGCGTCGAGGATATGAGAAACATGATTGAGGAGTTAAGGAGGATGCACTAAATGCAGAATGCTGCACTACGGACCCCAAATACGTGGAGTATACAAACTACAACGGTTGAAGGATTGCTGCATTTCCTATCGGAGCAAATGTGAGAAAAGATTATATAAACATATAATTCAGGATACAATTCGAATATTGCGCGTGAATGGTGCAAAGCTTAATTTTTAAAGTATGAGATTCGCTCGGCCATATTCTTACTCGTGTCGATGGACTTGCTGACTGTACTCCGTACCTTTGTCCGCATTCATCCAATCAGCAGCCTCCAATTTCCGATCTGCAAGCTGGTTGGTCGCCTCAGGCAGCACTTTTCCGCGGCCAAAACTTTCGGCAACACCTACTAGCATCGTCACAGCCGAATTGACTCCCAGGAGGAAAAGACTTTAGATTTCTCGCATCTCCTCCACTCCGTCGCCACGCTTTCACGATGGCGTCTCTCACGATGGCGTCTCTCACCTCTACATCTAGGTTGTGCCTGCGCTCAGCTGCTAAGCCTGTCGTCCCCGCGGTGCGCGCCATCAGCAGCACCGCCGTGCGATCGGACAGCGCCGCTTCTTCCTACCAGAGCCCCTTCAAAATGGGATCCGACAAGGGCAGCTCAATCCCCGATTTCTCAAAGTACATGAACAACAAGGGCGAAGACAAGAACAAGGTCTTCTCTTACTTCATGGTCGGAACCATGGGTGCCTTGTCTGCTGCTGGAGCCAAGAGCACTGTCCAGGGTACGTCAATGAAGATCTGGGGCTGCTGAATTCGAATTCTGAGGCTTGCCGTACAGCCATTGAGGCGTCTGTGGTCTCGGGGATAGTTCATTTCACACAGGAATCATGAATTGGACGAGACGATACTGATGGCCTTTTCCTTTTAGAATTCCTCGTCAACATGTCCGCTTCCGCCGATGTTTTGGCCATGGCCAAGGTCGAGGTTGACCTGAACACGATTCCCGAGGGCAAGAACGTGAGTTGGAAACACCTCAGAAAATAGCGATGACGCCAATCCGGGATCCCACTCATCTGACACCCCCATTTCAGGTCATCATCAAGTGGCGTGGCAAGCCCGTTTTCATCCGACACCGAACTCAGGAAGAGATCGACGCCGCCAACAAGGTCAATGTTTCCAGTCTGCGAGACCCTCAGACCGATGACGACCGTGTTAAGAAGCCCGAGTGGCTTGTCATGCTGGGTAAGAATCATCTCTACATCGGCATCGTGCAAATTTTGAGACCAACCATGGGACCCATGGTCGCCACATTGTGTTTTATGTGTATTTGTCCACTGACCTTGACCCGCTAGGTGTCTGCACTCATCTCGGTTGTGTCCCCATCGGCGAGGCCGGCGACTTCGGCGGCTGGTTCTGCCCTTGCCACGGTTCCCACTACGACATTTCTGGCCGAATAAGAAAGGGTCCTGCTCCCTCAACCTGGAGATCCCCGAATACGACTTCCCCGAGGAAGGCAAGCTGGTCGTTGGTTAGGTGGACAACTTGGTGTAAGAGTAAGGCAGGTCTCGAGCGATGGACAAATAGATGTTCTTCTTGTTTTTTTCAGGCGGATGGATGAATACGGAGGAGGAGGGACGACGAGACAGGGGACGAAAGGACGGACAGACAGTGGGAAAAGTAAACTGCCTCGTTCTTTACATGGCGCTACTCCTATTTCTTAGACGTGAGCCATGGGCTTTGTATAAAAAAATACAACGTACTACGAATAATTTCTTTTGTTAGGTTTGACCTATGTTTTCGTTACGCACAGCGTTGATTTGAATGCATGCATGGACACGATTCTTACCAAGAAACAGTTGGTGACGATGCTCCGCATTCGTCATAGTCATTGCAATCGCCTCGACGAAGTATTACAAACACATCCCCACGCTGAAGAGTAAAATGACACGGCAAGATCTGGAACACGCACTTCCTCAAGATTCGAGGGTGTCTATGTAACGAAGATGTAATTACAAGCAATCAGTGCCCATTTTCCCATTTTACCATTCCCAAGTTTATTTTTCTTTATTCCCCGTCTTAGTGACCATGACCGTCGTCCTCCTTCTGTTCCGGATCCAACTTGATCAACGTATCAATTCTCATGATGCTGATGCAAGCTTCGACAGCACTCTTCAGCTGTCGAACTTTGCTCATGCTGGGCTCCAAAACTCCCAACTTCAGCTCATCCACCACCTTGCCGCGCATCAAGTCCAGGCCGTAGTTCTTGTAGCCCTTCTTTTTGGCAGTGCTCTTCTCGTCTTCGCTGGCGTCACCTTCTTGGATGCGTTGTGACAGAGCGTGCCGCGATCGAAGCTGTGCGACGAGCTCGGCACCATCTTTGGCGGCGTTGACCGCCAAGGTCTTGGGGATAATGAGGAGAGACTGGGCGAATTCGCCAATGGCAAGCTGTTCCCGAGATCCGACAGTACCGGCGAACTCTTCCAGGTAAATGTGGAGGGCGGTCTCTACGGCACCACCTCCAGGGACGATGCTGCCGCTTTCAAGGGTTCGCTTGACGGCGCACAGAGAATCGTGGACAGAGCGTTCCATCTCGTCGAGCGAGTAGTCGTGGGGTCCACGAAGGATGATCGAGGCAGACGAGTGGGCTTTGGTTCCCTTGATGAGAATACATTCGTCGTCAGAAATGCGCTCCTGACTGACAGAATCAGCGTGTCCGAGGTTTGAGGGCTCAAACTTCTCATCACCGTTCAAGTCAGAAAGAGTGCTCAGCAGAGTTCCACCAGTGGCCCTGGCAATTCTTCGCAGGTCTTCCTTCTTGCAGCGTCGGACGCCCATGGCACCGCGCTCAACAAACATTTTGAGAACCAAATCGTCAATACCCTTGGTGGTAAGGACAACGTTAGCCCCGGCTTTCAGTATCAACTCTACTCGCTCAAGGACCATGCCAGATTCTCGAGCACGGATCTCCTCCAACTGCTGGGGATCGTCGACTGTGATTTGCACACCCATCTTCATTCGCTCCTTTTGTAGGTTCATGTCGAGAAGAGCAATTTTCGCATCTTGAATGTGGGTAGGCATAGCTTGTGAGGCCACGGTGCAGTTCAAAGCGTAGCCCTTGACCAGTAAGGACTCGAGGACACTCTTTCCGTGTGCCTTCAAGATGTTGACAGCCTTTACCGGGTACTTGCTCTCATTTCGGTTGTTGGTGGTCTTGACGGCTTGCATGGCATTGACAACCATGTCAGAGAAGAATTCGGAGTCGGCTCCAATGATCTTGCTGGACATGGAGGTCTTGGCAATATTAATAAGAGACTCGCGGCCGAGGTTCTCAACTTTGATGCTGACGTTCTCGTTGAGATACTTGACAGCTTCTCGAAGGGCTAATCGGTACCCGGTGATAATCGTGGTGGGGTGGATGCGGTTCTTCATCAGCTCATTTCCTCTTCGCAGCAGCTCAGCAGCAATAAGAACCACCGACGTCGTGCCGTCACCAACTTCCTTGTCCTGCTGCTGTGCCAAGTCGACAAGAATTTTGCCCGCCGGGTCTTCAACGTCGAGGAGGCTCAAGATCGTGGCACCGTCATTGGTGACTGTAACGTCCTGTTCCTGTGTGTGAGGGGGCCGATTTTGCAGCATGGCGTAGGGAATGCGACTGAAGAAAAATGCTTACACCAATGTCATCCACCATCATCTTATCCAGACCGCTGGGGCCGAATGAGCTTTTGACGACATTTGCAATTGCCTGCGTAGCGAGGACTGCGTTGGAGGTTAGCATGGACCGTTGTTGACTATGGTCCTCCCCGCCAGGAGGGAGACGTACCATTCTGATCACGAATGTCGGATCCTGAAATCTTCTGACCGCCCAAGAAGAGGGTGCCGTTCCGGGGCTGTTCGAACATGGACGCCATACTGCGGCAATACGATATGTCGGGCGATATATCTGGTCTGGCAAGCTGGCAGTGTATCGTCGTTGCGAGTGGAATTTCTGCCCGCGGGTGAAAGCTCCAGTCAACGCTGTGCCCTGCAGTCAGTCCCCTGCCTGCTCCGCCAATTTTGCCCCTCGAACTTTTTGCCCGGAGGTTGGGATTCTTCCAGCTCCGGGGACTTCGTGTGGCCTGCAAGCGGTTTGTTGGTTGCCGTGGCGCACGGGTCGACAACCCAACAACTGCCCCTCCTTCTCTGAGTCTCAGGGGAGGAAGTGGAAGGGGCCCAGCGCGGGGCACGCTTGCCACAGCGACTCCGACAGTGCTCCGACGCTCGGAAAGAGTCATCTTTGTTGGACCGGATTCTCATCTTTTGACTTTCCCTCCTTGCAACAAGCGACACCAGTCAGAAGCAGCGTTTTCCAAAGGCACGCCTTGTTGCTCAGGTCAATAGTCGAGCGTCCGAGAGGCTTGGCTGAATTGTGTGACTTTTTATTAGTTCCCTCTTTAACAGTCCTACCTTTCCTTCGTTTCGTCGAAACCGAGCTGCACAGAAAAGGGTTTGAAAAAAAAAAATGGAGGCCCCCGCCGAGCAGTCGAAAAGCGCCCGGAAGAAGGCTGAGAAGCAGGCCATGCTTGCCGCTGAAAAGGCAGCAAAGGCAGCAAACAAGGTTTCTCTTCCTGTTGCTGGAGGCAAGAAGACCGACGACATCATTGGTATCACGAACTCCAAGGCGGACAACTTCTCAGCATGGTACCAAGAAGTGGTCCTCAAAGCCGAAATGGTCGAGTACTACCAGGAAATCTCAGGCTTCTTTGTCCTGCGTCCTTTGTCTATGCACATATGGAACACCATTCGCAAGTGGTTCCAAGGCAATATTGAGGAGATGGGCGTCGAGGAAACCAGCTTCCCTATGTTTTTATCCAAGACCTCCCTGGATAAGGAGAAAGATCACGTCGAGGGCTTCGCGCCCGAGTTAGCTTGGGTTGAGAGAGCGTATGTTTTCTGCAAAATTTCCCCACATTGCATCATCCTCCAGCGACTGACTTTTGGAATCTGGCAGAGGTGATAAGAAACTAGAAGTCCCCGTGGCCATTCGTCCCACTTCCGAAGCTGTAATGTATCCATACTACTCGAAATGGATCCGCAGCCACCGAGACCTGCCTCTCCGATTGAACCAGTGGAATTCTGTGGTTCGCTGGGAGGCTAAGCAGACCACTCCATTCCTCCGAACTCGAGAATTCTTGTGGCAAGAGGGCCATACCGCCCACCTGACTGAAGAATTGGCAAGTAAAGAAGTTTTGGAGATTTTGGAGCTTTATGCTGGTGTATACGAGCAACTCCTCGCTGTTCCTGTTGTCCGTGGCACCAAGACGGAGAACGAGAAGTTTGCCGGAGGTTACTATACCACCACCGTGGAAGGATACATTCCCTCCAACGGTCGAGGCATCCAGGAGCCACTTCTCACGCACTGGGACAGAACTTCAGTAAAATGTTCCAAATCACAGTTGAGGATCCTCACAACAAGGGCCAGCACGTCAATGTCTGGCAGAACTCTTGGGGCCTTTCAACTCGTGTCATTGGCGTGATGGTCATGGTTCATGGTGACAACAAGGGTCTCGTGTTGCCCCCGTATTGCTCAGCTTCAAGTCGTTTTCGTCCCAGTAGGCATCAACAAGAACACAAGTCCTGAAGATAGGAAGAAGCACGAGGATCAGATGGATGAGATGCGCATTACTCTCAAGAAGGCCGGTGTGCGATCCGAGTCTGACTGGAGAGAAGGCTACACCCCGGCTTGGAAATTCAACGACTGGGAGATGAAGGGTGTACCGCTGCGTCTTGAGTTCGGACCCAAGGATGCCGCCAAAGAAGTTGTGTCGTATGCTCGACGTGACACTGGTGAGAAGGGCGAGGTCCCCATTGCAGACCTCGCCACCAAGATCCCTGAGCTTCTGGAGACTATTCAAGCGGATATGTACAAGAAAGCAGAAAATGCCTTTAGAGAACATCGCAAGGTGATTACCAAATGGGATGATGTACTTCCTTCCCTGGATGAGAAAAACGTTGTCCTCATTCCTTTCTGCCTCGACGGCAAGTGCGAAGACCGTATCAAGGAGTTGACTACACGGGCTGACGATAATCGAGACGTGCCCGAAAACCAAAAGGTTCCCTCGATGGGAATGAAGAGTTTGTGCATTCCCTTTGAGCAGCCCGAAGTAAACGATTTGGTTCCTGGCGAGACTGCATGCTTGAACCCTGAATGCAAGAGCAAGGCTCAGAAATGGGTCATGTTCGGCAGAAGCTATTAAAGAGCAATGGCGAAAAAAAAAAGGTTCATCAAAAGCAATCAAAGACGGAAACCTATCAAAGGACTTCTTAGAGTCGGTGTGTAGTAATAGGGATCGTGTAATTGGAGGGAAAGAGGAGAGCCTTTGTGGATATTCATGTCATTTTCAAAGAATCACTTTGACGTGGCGATGTTCACTTTATAGTAAGGAGTAGATGAACGAATCATGACTTGAAAAAAACCCCGTTAAATCTATCCAGTTTTGTCTAAATACTCTTTTGGATAAGTCTTGTTTATTTACACGCCGTTGTTTTTACCTAACACCATTCGAATTTTTGGTTGTCGACCCATTCTACGCCGGAGACTGAGCCCTCGCCGAACCATCTCAGGCTTGCAATGCACGAAGTTTCGCGAACAACGAGCTCGCTCCTCAAATTCACGATGTGACGCGCCAACTCTTGCGTACGGTCGTCTGGGTTCCACATGTCTATCTTGGGACAAAGCCACTCCCTCGCCTGGGTGTGCGCGAGACCCATGATGGATTCAAAGGCGTTTGCCAGCTCGTCGTCCGGGATGCCATCATCTTCCATGGCAAAGTGAAGGATGTTCATGACGTTCTCAGGCGGGTGTTCCCTGCCCCCGGGCACGCTGGGAGACCACAGCATCCAAACGCGGGAACCCGGCAGGCCGACAGGCGTATACAAAGCACCGTGGATGGAGGGAACTTTGCCGAGAACATGACTAGACAGGATGGCTTCTCTGGCGAAGTGCCATTCGTAGGTGGCCAGGTCCGGCAGGATAGCGACGCGAACCGTGTCCGGCCTCGCCGGCGGAGCGGCCAACTTGCTGCGCAGAATGCGCTCGTCCAGCTCGGCGACCATGGGCAAGTTGTCGTTTGTGATGGGGGTTAATAGAGAAGCGTCGTGTTGGGAGGTGAATGGGCTGGCGGCCGCGGGGAAACTCAGATGCGTGCTCGGGAAGGGCGTCCACTGGTTTCGGGCGTAGAATGCCTTGCCAATGTCGGAGAAGAGGATGGAGAACTCTGCGCTGCCTCGTTCTCGGGACTGCCGCCGGGCGAGTCGGTCGGCGAGGAGGAGAGCATCTTGGAGCAGTAGCCCTTGCGGCGGTGGTGTTCGGGGTGAAGACGGTGGCTACGGCGTGGGCGGTGACGTCGCGGACTGTGCCGGTCGTGTCTCTGACGATGGCTCTCTTGCGATACGTTTCCATGGAGGAGAGGATGGGTCGGGCGGACGATGGATGGGGATGGACATGTTGGTGAGTGGTGGTGGTGGAGGTGGTGGAGGAGGTGGTGGTGGTGGTGCTGTTTGTGTCGTGTGTGAGAATCCAGGTGGTCATGCCGCCGTCGCGGGTGAGGCGACAGGTCAGGAGTTGTTCTTCGCGGTCCAGGTAGGCCTGGGGAGTGTATATCGATCCCCAGAAGGGCTGGTGTTGCATCCATGTGCTGACTCGCTCATCCGGAGTGGCTCTGGCCAGGATGAGGGAGGGACTCTTGCTCGAGGCGCTGGGGAGAGCCATTTTTCTATTCTATTCCACTGCCACTGCCACTGCCACTGTCTCAGTCACGGGTGCTGGAAATTGCAGAATTTCCGCCGAAGCAGAGAATCCCAGCTGAGAGAGAAGCCTCATGAAGTAACTCCGTACATGGACGTCTCCAAGTACTAAAGTATAAGTGGGGTTGCGGACTTGTGTTGCATCGGGCATCGGGCATCGGGCATCGGGCATCGGGCATCGGGCATCGGGCATCGGGCATCGGGCATCGGGTATCGGGCATCGGGCATCGGGTATCGGGCATCGGGCATCAGGCCGCTCTGGGTACCGCTCTGGTCTGAGGCTCTGGGCCGTCTGTCTGTCTGACTGTCGGCCGTCCCCGTCGGCGCACAGCCATCCATCCGCGAGCCGTAATGTTATCGTCTTTTGTACCGTTTTGTTTTGGCAAGAATGCCGCGTGTCATCGCAGGCCATGCTGTCGTGCAGGCCAGGCCACAGTTGCTGCTGAACTCTGCATATTCTTATGTGCCATTTGGTCACGCGGGCTGGGTTCTACACCGCCCAATCGTAGCCTTAGGCGATAGGTAGACCAACTTGCCAAAGACGTAATTCCATTCTGAATCTGCGTGTCTCAAGCCATGGCCCCATGGCACTAGACTGAACCGCCGGACTGGGACCAAAATTCCATGTTCCAAGCGCGGTCCCGTCCATCTGGTCCAGCTGAGACCAGACATGAGGTGCTTCCGTCCTGAGCTTGGCGCGCCAGAATCGTACGTACATATGTAGTAGGCTATCGATGCAGGAATAAAGACTATTCGTAGTTTTCGGTGAGCCGACCAGAGAGATGGATGCATGGATGGCGGCGTGGCGTGGCATCTCCCGCTGTGCTTGCATTTATAAGTTGGGGTGTTGGGTGCTCTCCGTGTCTGTCAATCCTCGTCAATCCTCGATAGGCGGTTGATGACTGCAGCCAAAGGGACTCCGCATTATTATGTATGTATGGCTCTTTCGATTCGCATCGTCTGATTGATATGCAAGTCTCACACGCCGCCATGAATGCCATGCTACTCTGACAGGACAGGACAGGACCTTGGTCGAATGACGACGAGCTGACAAGCAAGGAAGAAGAGGTGACATCCCATGTCCCGCCAAATTGGTCCAACGGGCCAGGCGTCTGTCTGGACTGTACTGTTACCGTTGTCTGGACCCCGTTCAGGCACTCTCTTGGGCTAATGAGGGGAAAGGGAAAGGGAAAGGGGCTTCAATGCTGGGGCCGTAGTGGTCGTGGTGGTCGTGGTGGTCGTGGTGGGTCGTAGTCCGCTGGCACTAGCACCGGAGGCCCCTGATTCAGCCCGTTCGGCGGCGTTGCCCCGCGGAGCTTGGGCAATCTCAAGGCGGCAGCGGCTCACCACCACCAGGAGGAGTGAACAAAGGCGGAAAGAATGCTGCGAGAGTGACATGGTGACTCGAGTTGTTCTGGACGCTGGAAGGGCAGGCAGACCCGCCCTATAAGGCTGATATGCGCGCACAAACGGCTGCAACCTGCAAGAAGACGGGGTCATCACATCACCAGCATCACCAGCATCACCACGTCTATGTATGTACTCTCACCCTCTGATGCCATGACGGAACCCCGACGTGGCGTTTGGCCGGGCGGTCGCTCGCTGCCACGCATAGCCAATAGGGCCACACGTCCAGACAGACGCCTTCATGTCTCTTCTTCTTTCTTCTCTCCTTGTGGCATGCTGCTGTATGCACCAGTGTGCACATGCATATGCACACACACACACACACACACCCCTCTTCTCTCCTTGCGTCTTGGACCGATATCCTCCCGCTCGACTCTGACAGCAATCTACCCATCTTACCCAGAGCTCCTACTAATACATACATTATACAAGCATGGCACACGCCAATGCGAAAAGGTCCCCGACCGGGAAGGTCACCGTGATGATTGATGGCGGGTTTCCCTCTCTCTTTGGCTGGCTCACCCCTCCCCGGCAATCTGGGCCACACGTTGGGTTGCACAAGCTTGCGCTTTGCAGGCTGACATGACATGTACGTGCCTTCTCTTCTTGCTCTCCAAAGAAAACCCAGGCAATAAACGAAAAGGCGGGCTCGGCATGGCGTTGATTCTGAATTCTGGGCCCACGGCTTCAACTACTTCTAAACCACCATGTCCAACCGCCAATCGCCATCCGGACTCTGATTTCTTCTTCTTCTTGCAAAAATTCATCATCGTACACTATTCTTTCCTCATAGAAAAAGCACGACATATCTTTACAGTCTCGTCATTTTGTGGGGAAAAAAAAAAAAAAAAACGTCCTTGCAATGCTAAACACTTTGTCCGCAAAAGACCAACGACTGCAACAGTACGATGCCCAATAGTCACCAGCTATCTATCCCATCTGGCTTGCTGACAACTGCATGCTGCTTAGGTGCCCAAGCCAAGAACCCCTCATGTCGACCTTTCCTGCCACCAAGAGAAAGCGCGCAACACGTGCCAAGTTTGCCAAAGTGCGGACGGGGTGTGTTACTTGTGAGTATCTCATTCCCAGTCTTGCCTTCAACTTGCCTATTGGAACCTGGTCATCTGGAACCACGTACCACGAGTTATGAGAAACAAACGTGACACTAACGAGAATGATCACAGGCAAGTAAGCAGAAAAATTGAAGCGAGGCGGGGGCAGAGACGTGATGGGACATTAGACTGACATGTTTGAACACAGAAGGCGTCATGTCAAATGCGACGAGACAAAGCCTGCGTGCAAGAACTGCATCAAATGGGCTGGCTACTGCGGCGGCTACGAGGCAATCCACAGCCCTTCCAAGTCGACGACAACAAATTCCGCCGTGAGGAAGACTTTGATTGCGCTTCCCAGTCCGGATCTCGACATCACGTCATCGCCTGAGGAGCTCGACATGGCTCCGCATGACTACTTTGGCAGTCTCAGTCATCCGGAAGCCTGTCACCGCCTGCCTCGGTCGACTCCCAAAACAGTCCGTACACATATCCAGGCTGTGCACCTCGCGCCGTTGCGTCCTGTTCCGCCACCACTCCGTCCAGCACAGTCTTGGACGATCTGTTCTGGGAGTCCACGCTTCCACAGTTGGTACAAGACAGCGCAGCCATACGTTACGCCAATCTTGCCGCACACGCACTCATGTATGCCAAGAGCCCCGACCTTGCGTCCCTCGGAAAGGTCGCGGGACGGGATTACTATGGTGAAGCCCTCGTCTGCTACGGGCTGGCTCTATCAGAGACCAGAAAAGCCACATCGCAACAGACTGATCTCCGAGAAGCAGTAGTCTGCTGCATGTTCTTCGTCATCTTTGAAACCCTCAACAGCGACAGAGAAGCTGCACAAGCCCACTTGAAAAGTGGTCAGAGACTGTTAAGCGAGCTCGGCGCCGAGGATTTTCATCTACACCTACGGAGTGCACTTCAGTATCTTGCGCAGCAGGCTTGCGAGTGTGACCTTGACGGCTTCAACGGCTTCGCTGGTGAGATGCGAAGCAGACTTTTGGAGAGTCTCGTCTTTTGAGGTTTCATGTTGATGACCAGTGTCAACACTGCCGTGTCTCTTTGCCTAAAATGCCTCTCTTACTTGAGGGTTTCTATTCCTTGTTGATTTAGCGTGGCGTAGCGTCTGTGAAGGGCCCTTTCTTCTTCTTCTCCTTCTCCTTGTCCGTGATTAGGTTGTTGGGTAAAAGTAACGGTGCGAAGGGTTTCACGTTGAAGGGAAAATTCGAGGAAACTTTTGCTGTTCAAGTTGTGCAGGGCAGGTCCCGACTCGGGGAGCCAAGACGACGTTGTGAATAGACGGGATCGGACGAAGATGGGCAATCCGTCACATCTAGATTTGCCGGATTGGATCTTTTGTCTGCGGCAGATTTCGCTGAACAATGATGTCAACCACGGCATTGAAATTGCACCTTGACCGTTGTGTGTTCTTTCATTGTTGTGCGTCACGCAATTCGCTTATGTGAGGGTTGCTGAGGCCGCTGTGGTGGTGGTGGTCGGTCTGCGTGTGTGTGGTGGTGTCGGCGAAATAAACGCAGGAGACTTGACCTACGAGAGTTGGTTTCAAGGACAGATCATGTCCTTGTTGCCACAATGCTAATAAGTAAAGGTTACATGTATGGAAAGTGTTTCGGTGCTTTGCATATAAAAATCCGCCGTATCAAGACAAAAACTCCGACGGGCCTTTTGGGATGTCAAGTGTTTTTGTGTTTACATATTTAGTGGTTAGTGGTGGGTCAGTGGGTCCCGGCTGTCAATCTGGATTGGGCCAGACAAGGACGGGACTTGACTTGACCTCTTTACGCGGAGCACGCGCGCAAACACCACCACCAACCACCACCAACCACCACCACCCATCGCGACGTTTGCCGACATCTGGCTGGCCCATCGCACGTCTCGCCATGGCCCTACCTCTCCCCGGGACTGGTACCCTCAGAGGTAGCTTTTCTCTGCGAAATGGAGCTCGTCACGGTTGTTCCGCGACAAAGATTAGAGTCCATTGATCTGCTCTCAGTACGAAAGACCACCCGCGGTTCTTCGTCGCGCTGGAGAACGAACCCACCTCCATCTTCTCTTTCTGCCCCTCCCGCGCCCCCAAAGTAACAGAAATACTCAGCGTCCCCTTGGCTAATCGTCATCGGTAATAGGGTCCAACGCCTCAACTACGACCCCCTCGAAGAAGCAATCTCCCCTGTGGCTGGCGCTCCTGCTCAAGAAACAACGGCGCGCCAACATCGTCCCTCCGCCATGGCTGCATCCCGACTCGCTTCGTGACGTGATCCACCACGAAACCAAAGTCGATGCCAAGGGCTGGGCGCCGCCGCCGCCGCCCGTCTCTCGAGCCGATTCTCGCGGAAACGCCAAACGAATCAACGATCCCTTCTCAGACGACGAAGCCGAAACCGTCTTGTCGCCGCCGTTTTTGCCATCTTGCACGGCCAGCTCCCCTCCGGCGCGTTGCCGTATCACTGGTTCGAGCTGGCCGAGATGCTGCTCGCGCACGCGGGCGATGACATTGTCTCCTCGTCGGAGGTCCGCTCGCTCCTGAGGGATCTGCAGGAGGTGAGGGCTGCCAAGATGAGAAGCAGTACCGCGCAGCTGGAGAATGGTGTCGACGGCGTCATGAGCCTGAGGGGTGTCGGCGCAATGGAGCTGGCCGAGAGTAGGGGTTCGTCACGGGCGTGGTGGAAGGGGTGCGGAAGATTGGTGCCAGTGGCGAGACCGTGAGGAGGGAGGAAGAGGAGAGGGCGGGCGTGGATGATGAGCCGAGCGATGATGACATGGGAATATGAACGGGGACACGTAGATGAGTTCTTCTTTGCCCCCCGGCGCGACCTCAGCTTCCCGGGTAGATGGCGACTTTCCTGGACTGAAGCCGAGAGGGAAGGAAGTGGACAAAGTGGGTGTGGACTGAGGTCCTCCTCTCACTCACAGAACTGTGCTTGGCCGATGACCAATGCTGGTATGTACTGGGAGACAGTCATGCTTGCTGCTCGCAAGCTTCGCGCGAATCTTGCGGAAGGGACCTCGGGGATATATGGCGGCTACATTTGCAGATACAGGACTTAACCACCTGACGTGGCGTTCTGTGGAGAGGAACGTATACACATATTGCCCGTCCAGAGGCTGGACAGCTGGTCATCGCCTCTGTGTCGACGATCTCGGACGCCATACACACAGTATTTCATGGACACGGAAGGAAGTGGGATCATTTACAAAATTAAAAGGGGGAGAATAGACGCAAAGTAACCAACGATTCACGTTACTTTTCCTTTCCCAGCTTTTTCTTTCAAGCATATTTATATACTTGTGGTCAAGCGCATCGGACTTCTACTAGTATTCTCTACAGCTTACACTAGCTACACGTGGCTAGACGAAAATCAGTCAGGAAAAGCGGTGGCTTCTCTCCCATTGAAGCAGCCCATCGCAGAAGCTCAGGAGATTCCTGCCTTGCCTCTATTAAATGAGGCTATCCCGCTTGTCTCCCCAGCACCTGATGCCGCGACTCCTGAGGATTGCAGCCTTGGCATCATCACGGGAGATTTTGCAACTCCACCTTTGTTATTGGAGCCCGTGGGGTAGCTACATTGATGTACCTGACTGAATTCTCACCAGTTGGTGTCTTCCCGGATACCCGGTACCCATATTATTCGCTGTTTTTCCGTGATTTTGGAAAGTACGCAGGGTAGGGTACTTGCTCTAATGCCCGGCTTCTACGGATAGCCCTGTTTTTGAAGGAGTAGAGCTAGTTTGCCACTGTACTCACTCGCAGGTCTTCGCTTGCGAACAAGGGCGCTGTGGACCTTTGGGTGGTACGTAGATGTGGCCTTGAATATGGGCTCTGAAAGAGAAAGGATGGCTGCGAGGTTCATGACAAAGTTGGCGATAATCTTTGCGACTACGTTGATGGGGGATGCATGTCCACAGTAGGGAAGAGATAGGTTCAGATATATTAGTACAGGTGGAGACTACTGCCGTAGATTCTAGCACCCAACAAGTCAAAAGTATAAAACGCCGCTTAGATGCTTTTCCCTTGGATCCAGGACAACCCTCTGACAACATTGCCCCTGAGGAAACGATGCCAAAAACGCCGGCACAAACAATCTGCAACGTTCCCGAAAGAAGACACAAGATCCTACGAAACAAGGCTGTGTCCTACATGGCCATATGCCGTCACTGCCCTCGACCTCCGTGGGGTGGCTGCTGTGATTGTCCCCCAAGCCTGTTGACCATTTTGTTGCTGCATCTGGCTCATCAACGCTGCCACAAAGGCAGGATTGACGAATGCGTTGGGAGAAGCAGCTTGGACTTGCCCTTGGGCAGGCCAACCTGGGGAGGAGGAGGCGGTGGAGGAGGAGCAGCAGGAGCTTGGCCCTGGCCGGCTGGAGTTTGTGGCCAGCCGGGAAACTGAAAGCCGAAGCTGGACATGACAGGCGGAAGAGCAGCTTGCGCCGTAGGTTGCGGCGCAGAACATGACTGAGAATTGGCTTGGGGCGGCAGAGAGTAACCATCTCTTGATGCCCCCGTATCCGCCACGGCCACCCTCGGCCGGATCCTCTCCCACGACCTCCTCTTCCTCTTGCATCGCCACCTCGACCACCGCGCCTGAATCCAGCTCTTGGTGTTGGTTCATAGATCTCGCTAGAGACAGGTCCGCTTCCAAAGCCGGGCGGTCGAGTGAGGGGCTTATATGGACCATCATCGTCGTCGTAGTTCAATCCGCCATCAACAGACATCTCTTGACTCAAAGGGTGGGGGCCTTTCTTACTGCCCCCGTGCTAGTTCCATTCTTGCTCTTCCATTTGTCTTTCTTTTTCTGCTTTATCGTCCTCTTGTACTCTGCTTCCTTTTCGTCATCTGAAAACTCCATCTCATCGTCGCCGACTTCTTCGTCATGCAAGTTACTGGCGTCGGAGCCCTTGAGGTTCTTCAATGGTTCTGTGAAAACGTAGGATGCGTGGTCCACGGGGTAAAACAGCTTGGTGCCAACCTCGAGGCCCAATTCCTTAATTTCGTCCGCCGAGGTGAAGTAGACGGTGTACATGGGTTGCAAAACCTTGCCGATAGTTTCTGCTACGGCACCAACGACTTTTCGTTCGGCAGTGCAGAGAACAGAACCGGTATCGAGGACTTGGTACTCTCCGGGGTGATGGCCTTGACAAGAACAATGCTTTCGACAATATTCTCTATCGACCCGAGCTCTTCGATCTTCATCTCTTCTGTCAAGGTGATTTCGGGCCTGGGCATAATCTCTTGGGCAATTTCGTTCTTCGTTCGAATCTGCGCTGCGCTGGCGCCTTTGCCGCGGTCGCCTTCGTCGTCAGATCCCCTTCAGCTTCCAGGAGAAGACGGGCCGTTTCCTCTACGCCCAGGAGCTCGTAGCCCTCGTTGTCAGAGTCTTCGGAGGAGGAATCGGAGCTGCTGGAGTCGGAGGAGGATCTATAAGGCGAGGAGTCTATCTCCCACTCTGGATGCTCGGCTTGGTCGTTTTGAAGCTCGGCTTCGTCCGTGGGAGGCTGTGTCTGCTCTGGCGCATTGGTCTCAGTATCCAGTCCACCGATGGCCGCTTCAAGGGCTCCGGTCAGTGATGGAGGACTCTCAGGTCCATCGAAATTCATGGCATCGACATCTGGATTGCACCTAGAAGCGTCATCCGCGACAATGGGTTCGTCTAATTTGGAGGTCTTTTCGTGGGCGGCGGCATTTGACGGGACGTTTACATCGCCCACACTGGCGGCGGCAGCAATGACATCAGCAGGAAGGGGAGGAAGTGACTCGTTCGGTTTCGCTTGCCCCAGTCCGGGAATCTGGAAGCCAGACATTGTGAGGACGATGTTTACGGAAGACCAGCTTCCGGTTGCGCGCAACCGATGGAGTTTGTGTAGAAATATTTCAGTAAGTGAAGATGGGCACTTGATGTTACCAACCCGACGGCCGAGACAGACTTTCAGTACAGATGATGTCTGAGGATATCTATCCAGAAGATCAAATTTTGCGACGTCGCGAAAACTGAGGTTTTTTTCTTTTTTTCTTTCGACAAACAAAAATTCTTTTGCAACCGACTGGACCCTGCGCGGTAGGGGAGAAAAAAAAAAGTGTACATATGTACATACTAGGTCACCAGCAGGTGGGTCGATGGTGCGCTCCTTGAGTCCTTATTTAGCGTCCTTAGCGCCATTCCTCACCCGGTGGCTGCGGGCTTCCGTAGCGGGTCCAGCAGTTGGCACAAGCGAGCTTGAGAGCTGGCAAAGTCGAATTGGCTTTCCCAACGTCATATGACGACGACAACGACGACGACAACAACGACGACGACTACGACGACAACAACAACTCTCAACGTTTAGTCACAGCTCTTGGCCGGGACAAACACGACAATGGCACCGGATCCCCGCAATACCAGCGGCAATTCGAGCATCCAGCCTCCAGCCATGCGAAGAAGAAGTAGGTCTCGGAGAATGCTATCCGGTCATTCTTTGTTGGCTGTTGCCCGAGCGGTAACTCATGGAGGCTGGCCATCTGAAAAGCTGACCCGGATCGTGAACACAGGCGCAAGGGGCCGTTGCCAATCGAGCCCATTACCGCGTTTTATATCTTCTTCGCGGCCGCCATGATGGCCGCCTTGTTCGCTCCGATTCAAGACTGCGATGAGACATTCAACTACTGGGAGCCAGCTCACTACCTGTCTCATGGCTACGGCTTGCAGACATGGGAGTACTCCCCGACTACGCAATTCGAAGCTGGCTGTATGTTGGACTGCACTCCGTAGTGGGCAACCTTCGTCGGCTACTGCCTCAATCTTCCAAGGTCGGTTTCATGTCAGTCTTGCAGCTCGCGTCATTTTCTCAACTAAATGTGTTGCAGGTCTCCGAGTTCTACTTCATACGCTATGGCCTCGCCTTTCTCTGCGCCATCTGCCAGACGGTGTTGTTCAAAGTCATAAGCCTGACTATGAATGGTAGAATTGGAATGATCTTCCTCATTGCAACCATAACAAGCCCTGGAAACTTTCATGCGAGTGCCTCCTTCTTGCCGTCAAGTTTTGCCATGTGCATGTGCATGATTGGAGCGGCTTCGTTTATGAACTGGCGCGGGGGCATCAAGACCGCCCATGGCATCTTTTGGTTTGCTGTGGCGGGCATCCTTGGGTGGCCGTTTGCTTCTGCTCTTTGTGCGCCGTACTTGTTGGAAGAATTGGTACTCGTCTTCTTCAGCGACAAGGATGCTTTCATCGATGCCATCGTCCGATTCCTTCGAGGTGTCATTGCCGGCTTCATTGTTCTGGTGAGCTATCCCAAGCAGTTTTGTTGTACCAGGTTTCTGGGATTATGCTAACAGTGCCAATAGTTTTTCGACTTTCTCATCAATCTCTTCTTTTATAAAAAGATTGTCGTTGTCAGCTGGAACATTGTCAAGTACAACATCTTTTCGTCTACTGGTGGTGGCCCAAATTTGTATGGCACAGAGCCTTGGACGTTTTACATCAAAAACTTGGCGCTCAACTTCAACATATGGTTCGTCCTGGCTCTTCTAGCTCTTCCTTTGTTCTTGCTCCAGAAAGTGGTTTCGCCGTCTGGACATGGCTTTCAGTCAGGACTGCGAACCGTGGTATTCGTTGCGCCGTTTTACACGTGGCTGGCCATCTTCACCGCACAGCCTCACAAAGAAGAGAGATTCATGTACCCGGTATATCCATTCCTTGCGCTGAACGCTGCTATTTCCCTGCATATCATTTTGGCTGCCATCGGAAGCACAGACCCGAGCACCATTGCAGGGAGAATTCCTGCTCGCCTCAAGCTGTTTGCCGTCGGTGCAGTGATGCTCTTGGCGTTGGACGTGAGCCTGCTTAGGCTCTATGGTATCTACTCGGCATACTCGGCCCCTCTCAAGGTGTACTCGAGGCTATGGGCATCTCATCACGGCCAACCTGGGCTAGGAAGTGAGGCAGACCTCGTTTGTTTCGGGAAAGAGTGGTATCGCTTCCCATCGTCTTTTTCATCCCCAAGGATATGCACGCCAAGTTTGTGCGCTCCGAGTTCAAAGGCCTCTTGCCGGGAGAATTCTCCGAGGCCAGAATTGGATTTGGCTTCTGGAGCGGCACATGGCTACCCACCAGTGGATTGAATGACCGAAACGAGGAAGATCCAGGCAAGTACGTCGACAACAGAGCTTGCTCGTTCCTTGTTGATACCCAGTATCCACTGCGAACAGAGCCGTTGCCTCCCAATGAGCCTGATTACATCGCTGATGAGGATACATGGGACATTGTCCAATGCGAACCATTCCTGGACGCTGCGAATACGCATATTTTGGCACGTACACTTTGGGTTCCTGAGCTAGACGTCATACCAGAGAAGTATAGGAGAAAATGGGGCCGTCATTGTTTGTTGCAAAGAAAAAGGCCTAGAATGGGCGGGAAATACTATACAAAAGAGCCCACGGCTGATCATGTCCCAAGAATATTGGACACTAATACCCAAGGTGTGAGATGCACGATGTAGAGAAGAAGATGGATGTATACATCTCAAGTGTTCATGTGCATCTACAGTTCGCAGCCAATGACGCCAGACTTCGTCGTGGTCTTGTACAGGGCACGTGGTCACGAAGAGCCGAGACAGAAAGGAAGTAGAAAGACTTGTGCTCACCTATTGAAACGACATCTTTTGACGGGAAGGTCCCCAAGGTAAGGCTGTCCATCCCTCAGTGAGAGGGTTTGGGATGCATTCCAGTTCCTGCACATCCATCACTTGCGCCATCGGGGGCACGTCATGGTGAGACACGACGCGGGACACGATCGTCCTGAAATGTGTGAAAATGGTGCGGGGTGTTGTAGCCATGGATAACTTCACCTTTCGAGGATATGGTGTCCAGTCGATCCAACAGAACATGCGCATAATATCAATGGGTCGTAATGAGCTTCAACGCAGCAGCACACGAGCGCTTTGAAAGATTGCTTTTATTCAAAGCCAGGTGATTGGTGTTTCTGGGCGGTGCTCCGTGGGATGAGACCACGGAAAGGCGGCCTCATACCTCATATTGAGTGTGCTGTCTTGAATACCTAGGAGAGGATGGTTCTTTCTGGGTCGCTGATGATGAGTTGAGTTGAGTTGAGTTGAGTTGAATACGGCTCGGGCAGCCGTGCCGTCGGCCCCAGCTTGACGGGAAGATGCACATCGGCGGCATCACGACCGATACCCGCCACGTCCCGCTCCGAGGGCCACCAGGACTACAAGACAGGACACAGATCATCATTTTAATTACATCGAATCGGCCGGCCGCCCTGTATGTCTCACGCATGTCTCACCGGGTCCCTCGAGTCTCGAGCCTCCCAGTGGAATGGAATGACTGGACCGCCCGCGATTCGTCATGCAATCTAGGACGGTACAGAGTATGTACGGACCGGCTTTGTGCGCCACCCCGTGGTACCGCGTGCTGCGGTTGATGCGATGGAGATTTGGAAATTTGACTTGATGTTGAGCTTGTTCTGTTCTCCGCCGACTGCCGCTCCTCGAGCCCTTGACATGCGATCATCCAGAAGCCAGCCGATCCCGTCTCCGTCACCGCTGCATCAGGTTTTACCGTGGTCACTTTGTCACATTGTGCTTGATTGATTCCAATCTTTCCTCATTTTCTTTCACCTGCTGCCGACTCGTTTGACCTGGATGCGTGAGTAGTACGGAGTAACTTATGAGTGCATACATGTCAGCTCGGCACTCGCGCGGCACTACACCCACTTCCTCCCATCTACGTTTCTTCAAGAACGAGCTGCTCCTTCCTGACTTCCATGTCGACCTTGACGTGAGAATATAATCCGTACACGTGC
Source organism: Epichloe gansuensis (assembly GCA_023658505.1). NCBI lineage: Eukaryota > Fungi > Ascomycota > Sordariomycetes > Hypocreales > Clavicipitaceae > Epichloe > Epichloe gansuensis. Next base: position 8,585,595 of record CP098281.1, read on the forward strand.
CTGGATTGCCGAACCTAACAGGACCGGACACCCCCATCCATTGCCTGTTACCGTTGCTGTTGCTGTGTTGCTGTTGCTGTGTTGCTGTTACCGTTACTGGGGTATCGTTGGTGAATATGGTACTCCTAAAATCTCCGACTTGGTCGTGCGCAGAATCCTCGGTATCGATGTCAAGAATAAATATCGTGGGCTTCCTCAGGGACTTGACAAGCAAGCGGAAGCACTTCTCGATCCTGCGGATATTTACCTCGAAGACGAGCCGTCGGTGGCAGAGTGGCTGAAAGAATTGAAACCAACCAAGAAGGGGGCAGTCGGCTACATCACCAACTTGTTCCCATCTGCGTCGTGGGCTCGACGGTACAACTTGCGATGGTTAGCGGGAGACGTTCTGGCTGGTACGGTCTGCTTTCAATCACCCATGCCGAATACCAAGATCGGTATCGCGAACTAACATTACGTGGTCGCAGGAGTAACTATCGGCTTGGTCATCGTCCCCAAGCTATTGCCTATGCCTCGCTCGCCCAACTTGATCCACCATACGGGCTGTACACTTCCTTTACTGGAGCGGTGTCGTACTGGATCTTTGGAACCTCCAAGGATATTGTCATTGGCGTATGTAAATATTCTTTTCTTGGTCTCACCACTACCCTGCCTGAGCAACGACGAGCTGTGACGAGATGGCTCACATTCTTCTTCCATTGATAGACAACTGCGGTTGGGTCTCTCCTGGTAGGTGGCGTGGTATCCCGCGTACGCGCATCCAATGACGGTTACAGTCACGAGCAGATCGCCCATGCACTGAGCCTGATATCCGGTCTCATACTTCTCCTCCTCGGACTGTTACGCTTAGGTTGGGTCATAGAGTTCATTCCATATATTCCCATATCTGCATTTGTCACTGCTGCTAGCATCACCATCATGTCAACACAGATGCCGGCAGCTTTGGGTATTCATGACATCAACACCCAGGCGGCACCGTATCAAGTCATCAAGGTCACCCTGGAAAATATACCCGACGTTCGCCTCGACGCAACCATCGGTCTGTCCTCTCTCGCCCTACTCTTTCTCATCAAAAGCTTCTGCGCTGTCATGGAAGAGCGTCAGCCGACTCAAAAGAGATTATGGAGTTATGTTGCGTCCTTGCGGTTGACCTTCACCATGTTGCTGTATACTCTGATAAGCTTCCTGGTTAATCGAAATAGATCGGAGATGGATCACAAGTTTCGCTTGGTCGGTTCCATAGACAAGGGTAAATCCCTCTTTTATGTTTTGGGTTCTTCTTTTGTTCTTCTTTTGGGGTGCCGTATCTAACAGTTGTTTCACAGGATTCCAGCGAGCAGGTGTACCGTCCATTGATGGTCACTTGGTTAGCAGCATATTGCCGGAAGTGCCTGCCGTGGCCATTATATTGGTTATTGAGCATATTGCCATTGCAAAGGCCATGGGCAGGCGCTACAACTATACAGTTGAACCATCCCAAGAGGTGGTGGCGCTTGGGGTTGCCAATATTCTTAGCCCCTTTGTTGGGGGCTACGTTTGCACTGGGTCATTCGGTGCCTCTGCTGTTCTTTCTAAAGCAGGCGTCAAGACTCCATTGGCTGGTCTTTTCGGCGCTGGAATGCTAGTGCTCGCCCTGTACGCTTTAACCGGCGTCTTCTATTACATCCCACGAGCTGCCCTGGCCGGTCTCATCATCCATGCTGTTTCCAACTTGTTGACCAGCCCAAGCAGCCTCTATGAATATTGGCGACTTTCTCCCATTGAATTTCTAATCTGGGTCGTTGGAGTAGTGTTGGCCATCTTTGTGTCACTCGAAGCATGCATCTATGCTGGTACCGCACTCTCGATTGCCTTGTTGCTTGTTCGAATTGCAAGAACGCGAGGCACTTTTCTGGGCTCTGTTCGAGTAAGGCAAGTTGCAGAAGAAAAGGCGCCCTTCTCCAGGGAGCCTGCAGTCGTTCCTAGCAAAGTGTATCATTCCGCCCCGGATATGTTCTTACCTCTTGACCGCTCGGGAGCCATGAATCCAAAAATCAAGGTCGAGTCACCGTACACAGGCGTTTTTATATACAGGCTGCATGAAGGATTCAATTACTCGAACCAAGCTTATCACGTTGATATTTTGGGCAAACATATCATGGAGAATACAAGAAGAACGTCGGACGAGGTCTTTGACAAGGAATCTGACCGTCCTTGGAATGATCCGGGGCCCAAGGCGCGACGGCCAAATTCGCATCTGCTTCCGTATCTTCGTGCCATTGTTCTGGACTTTGGGGCTGTCAGCCACGTTGACATCACCTCGGTTCAGGGTCTTGTCGATCTGCGAAACCTTTTGGACCACCACTCTGCGCCGGATACTGTGGAGTGGCATTTCGCAAACATTCGCAATCGCTGGGCCCGCCGCGCGTTGGCCACAGCTGGCTTCGGTTACCCGACTTCGCTGAACTCGAAAGCTGTGGGGAACTGGAAGCCAATATATAGCATTGCGACGGCACTTCTGGAGAAGGAAGGGCCATACGGGGACGAAACCCCGTGTGTTATGGACACGGATACCGAGGAAGAGCGCACACAGGGCAGTAGAACTCCCGTGCCCTCAGACTACACTCGGAGGAAGTTGCCCGTGTCGTCAACTTCCACGCCGGAAGCCGGGCAAATGGCTGCTGTGAGCGGAGTTGACCGACCCTTCTTTCACCTCGACCTATTCAGCGCCGTTGAGGCGGCTGTTAGAGACAGGCGGAGGAAAGACGCAGCAGTTATAGTGTAAGCATCGCAAGGGGTGGATGCGAAGGTTTCGAGGCTCATGATGCGATGAAGTATTGTTTGGATTGAGCTGCACTGGAGCCGGCGTTATTATTAATCAGCAAGCAGGAAAAGACACGTGATTGGGATAGACGATGAGCGATTCTTTGGGACGAATAGAATCATTTTCGCCTGATATACTTTTTAATGGATGTTTTGATAGAGCAGGATGCGTTCCGTTGGTGATGCACGCCTTCCACTTCCGAGCTTCCTCTCAAGCAGGACGCGGTGTGACGGTCCACGAGAATGATGACGCTAGCTTGGGGATAAAGCGACTAGCAGCTCCATAACCCCGGTTTCCGCTCTGCCGAGCCCCCATAATCACGTCCGATCTTGGATTTGAGCAAGTTGCCATCTGCCACATTCGCATCCATCTACTCTCAAAAAGCTACTTCATAATTGACTTCTCGCCGGAGAAAGAGAAAAAAAGAGAGAGAAAAAAAGAGTCTGTTGCCCTGCTTCCACCATTTTCCCGGTCCATGGACTAGCAGCCGCGAGCCATGGCGGCAAAACCATGTCTGATCGATACCCTGCCAAATGAGGTAAGCAAGCCATCGCATGCCTCGATGTGAATGAGCTCACCTTCACTAAGAGACACACACTGCCTCTAGGTCCTATCCGCCTCCTTGGCATTTCTCTCCGCCAGGGAGCTCGTACAATTACTGCCAGTCAGCCGTAGATTCCACGTCTTGACCACGCGAATGCTCCATCGTCGCCTGGTAGATGTCTCGTCGCTGTCGCATAATGAATTGATTCTCGAATGTTACCCGCCGATTGCCAGGTTGTCTGCGCCTACCTTGACATGCAGATATCTCGGGTTGAAGCACGCGGGCGAGGATAGGATCAACGGCGATTCTCCGTCATTGGGGATCTGTCGAGGCTATATTCGGCGTTTCGTCCAGTCTTGGTGGAGGAAGTTCCTAGACATAGACGACGCGTCTCCCTGTCCAGGGGCCAGGCGTCATGCGTTGACGAACCGGCGGCTCTGGAAGTAAATGTGGACAAAGATGAACTGTTCTTGCAGCTATGCGCTTCTACAAGTGTGGTGAAAGAGACGGTTCAACAAGGCATCTACGTCAGCCATGTCAATGTTGGTGGCGGTGTCATTCGAGTATGGAGACAATGGCTAGCTGAACGGGCGGGTTCCGCGGGAATGGATGGGGAAGACGAGCATGATGCGGTCGCAGCAATAGATTCCAATAACATTCTCTGGGTCGATGCCGCTAGGAATGTTGGTTTGAAGTTTCGCGTGGAAATGGGGCCGATGGAAAGAATGCCGTTAAGTGGTCCTGGGGATGATAGTCCGGTGTCTTACACCCTGATTTATCAAGGTACGTATGCGCTGTACCCGGGCTGGAGTAGATGCAGTGGTGTCTACATTATTACGGGGTGGTTGTTGTTGTTAACATTTTCAGAATTAATCGTGAGGACCACTTCGCTACTACTGGCTGTGGACGCATCTGTCGTGCAGGAGGTTTCTCGGTCGTCGAAAGCCGTTGTGATAGCACAATTGGGATAAGAATTGGGTTGAGAAGTATGTCTTCGCCAATCGGGATGGCGCTCGCCAGAGAGGATGTTGAGCTGGACTGTGCCTTTGTCAAGTCGAGTCGATGTCGCGATATTTTTTTTTTTTGTTTTCTTTGGCATGATGCCGTTGCCCGCCGTGAGGGTTTAAACCACTTTTCACTTGGGTCTGGCTGGACACGAGTATCTGACGATAAACGCGTGAAAATGGCGCGTAGCAATGAATTACCGACGAGTTCTTTTTCTTCTTCTCTTTCTCCCACAGAGGGTTGCAACGACCACAGAAATGCATGTACGCTAGGCAGGGCAAAATCTTGGGGTGACGGGAAACAGTGGCGAGCGATTCCGGGCGAATCGTGATCAAACCTTAGTTAGGTTCGGATCTCGCAAACGTCGTGGGAATGTGGCGGGAGTACTCGTCTCCGTGAACAATAAGCAACAACCTATATCCACGGCTTGTCTTAGTTTGTCATAGTTTGCGAGAATACCAGTGAGCAAAGGGAGAAGCTCGGAACGCGCATAAAGTCAATGAACCTGTGCAATGCTCGAAAACACATTGCAAGGGAAAAAAATACACTTTAGACCACAGAGCCCTGGTTGTGCACGGCATAAAGCTTGATTCTACCTGTCCCATCATGACTGGTCAAACCAGGAATACATGTATTAGAAACGACCTTTGCTCTTGGGTTTACTACTGTTGGTGGGGAGCAGGGGTTGGCTTTGCTTTCTTTTGAGAGAGGGATTGGAGACCGGGGATAACAGGGCAGATCAGGAAATCATGGAAAAGATGGAATCGCCATTTTTTTAGTAGACATGGGAATTCAGAATTGAGAATCAGAAAGAAAAAGAAAGCAGGAGGAAACAATGAACGAAGGAAGGACCGAGGTTCCTGCTGGCTCTAGTCGCCAGTCCCACTAGCGCCCGCTATCAGTGCGGCGCCAGCTACGCAAGGGGCGGCAGCTGGTGGCAGCTGGTGGCAGATCAATGATCATCCTCCGCTTTTCCCATTTCTGCCTCAGATCTGTGCTTTTTCATTTTCTTCGCCGCCGTCTGCTGCATCGGACCCAAGCGTACCAAGACGCTTTGAGGGTTCATCAGCCATCAGCCATCAGCCATCAGCCATCAGCCAGAGATCGAAGACCGTGTCCCAAATCCCTGGTGAACGATGCGCTCAAAGACGGCGTCTCATCAATTCCGCGCCATGACCATGTCAGCCACTCACGAACGGCTCTGGAGCCCGGCGTTTGAGGCCGTGCATCCCCGCAAAGTCGCAATAAAGTATTCTTAGCAGAGACATACTTTTCAGCAGCTCTGTACGGACTAGTATCAGCGAAGACCGGGTCAACAAATCCTTTCTTGATTCCACTCTCAAACGGCCCTTTCCCTGGCCGATATCTCCCTTCTTGTGGCGCGCACAGAAGTGGAACGACGTTGAACGTGTAGTCCGCACCTGCAATCCAGTACCCGCGCGCAGTCTTCGTTCCAACGCATCTAACCAGAAAGCTAGGAATTCATTACCTGGTATGAGAGTTAAATAGATCCCGCCCACAATGACTTCTCTTCACTGTTGCAAGGCTAAGGACGACGCGTTCAGGAAGAAGAAGCCGGGGCGGCATCAGCCTCAAGTTGTTAGGCCAGTATCGGAATTCCCGCCAAGCTATGCCGTCAAGTCTACAGACTTAGCCCAGGGAAAAGGCTTCAAGCAATACTTTTGGTTTTCATGTGTCCCATTGCAGGCTGCAGGCATTTCGTGGGTTCGCCATTGTTTATGCGTCGCCTCACCTCTGTGACAAAAACTCCGTACTGGTTGTCTCGCACCGCATGTGGGAAAAGACGCATTTCTTTTGATAACAACCCGACGAGGTCTGTCTCATGCAGTCCATGTGTAGCTCGAACTTCTTTCTTCGCCTCCTCCCCTACCTCAAACTTTTCTTTGTCTGTGGATGGGTTCGCGGTGTCCTAGTGTACCAACCCACTCTTCCTCTTTTCTTTTTCTTGCCTCAAAGTGTGATATCTGCGCCTCTGTCTGGTGCTTGCTCTCTTCGGCCATATTTTAAGTCAACATCACTCGGTTGCGGAACTATCTTATTCTGATTCTGGGAGCTACACCTTCTTTTCATTCACGAGCTGGGCTCTCATACTCTCGCTATCCTCTTTTTTTCGTGCTGTTCGTTCATTCTTTTATCCATCAGACCTTCCTCCATCCTCCAGTGCCTTTTCTATTTGTACGGCTTTTCGTTCCGGTGGCCAACCTTGACGACGTTGATTTGGAAACATGGGCAGAACTTGGAGTCTCAAGCGGCCTGGAGACGTTATTTCGCGGCCACTCCCAGCTCGTCTTTCGAAGTCACCCGACATCTCGTTCTTTCCTCGCATAACTGAACAGCCGGTTAAACGAGAGTTCCCGAGGAGATCTATGACTGGCTCGTCTCTGTCGAATAGTCAAAAGCCCATCAAATATGGTACCGGAAAGGGCGCAGGCATTGAACTTGTGCCACAGCCAAGCGACGATCCAGAGGATCCCTTGGTGAGTTTTCTACTGTCATTTCTCCTCGTCAATTGTTCTTCATTTGCACGGGACTCACGCGCAACTTAGAATTGGCCTCGCTGGCGAAAGGATCTGAACTTGATGTCTCTTTTCCTCATGGTTGGTCTCATCGGAGGCATGAAGACGGCCTTTATCCCTACAGCTGGTTCACTATCAAAACATTATCGAGTTTCTCACACATCGATTGCTGCATTAACGGCCGCGCCGCTCATGGTTTCTGCGATGACTGGAATGATCAGCTCAACTGTTGTCAAATGTCGGGAAACGACCAGTATATCTCATGTCCGCTTTGGTCTTGTTCATTGGTACAATCTGGAATACGATGGCCGGTGACAATTATGGCTCCTGCCTTGGATCCCGAATCTTTCAAGGTCTAGGATGGGGTGCCTTTGACGTGTTGGTCAACAGTTCCATTCAAGATACCTACTTTGTGAGCAAAGCACTTGGAAAACAGATAGCTCCACCACGTGAACTAACGTACAATTGACTACAGGAGCACGAGCGAAACCTGCCCGTGACAATCTACAATATTCTGACCATCACGACTACATGGGGTTCACCGCTTCTCGGCGGATTGGTCTCCAAAAATGCCAACAGTTTTACCAATCAGTTCTGGATCATCAGTTGCTTCTATTTATTGGCCTTGCCTCTCCTCGCATTTGCTGCTCCGGAGACAACGTTTGATCGATCAAGGGCTGCCATTACACCGCTGCCGATCCCCGGATTGGACGCCTGGCGTCCGTGGAGGCTCCGACATCGAGTCAACAAGACCAGCATTCTCGAGTACTTCAGGCAGATGAAACCCTTCTCTTTCAAAGCTCCCATCACACTGCCCATGGTTCTTCAGGCTCCTCGAGCACTGATAGCACCCACGACCTGTCTGCTCTTTATTCTCACCTTTATTCCTTTTGGTGCTCTCTGGGGCTTGACAACCTCCATCTCCGCCCTGACCACCCCTGCACCCTTATCCCTGAATTTTGCCTTGACTGGAGTTACGATGACGGGGCCATGGGTCATTGCCTCGCTCTGTGTCGGAGGTTTCTCTTTCTATCGGGGCCTGTATGAACGATTTACCCGGCGTGTCAGTTGCCTCATCATCTCCACTGGCAGTGTTCTAGTCCTCATTGGCTTGCTTTCCTACGGTCTGGGCGTTCACAACTTCATGACCAGTCGTCCGTCACCGTCCAATCCCATATTTTCCCCAGTCTCAGGCGGACAAGTCAGCCTGCCGCTTCTCTCCGCACAGCTGGGCATACTTGCAGGCGGGAGTTACATCCTGGACACCACTACCCGACCGTTTGTCGTCCGATCAGCATCCTTTACCTCTTCCAGCATTTCCGTCGCCCAGCGCAGCATTATCGATATGCAATCTGGCGTCATCGTTCTTCGTAATCTCGTAGCGGGCATCTTTGTTCTCGCCATACCCAATGCCGTCACCATATATGGCGGCCTCAAAACAGCCGTCATTGGCCTTGCGACAACACAAGTTGTCATCACTGTCGCCATGATGACGATCTGGTGGCTATACGACGAGTCTATCTGGAGAGCGGACGGCATGATCATGGGTCTAGTAGACCCGGGACTGTTGAAGCAATCTAACAGTTTCTTCGAGACGGATTAATGAAATGGAAAAAATATTCTTGGGTAGGCTTATTTGTTTTCAAGAGCAGCAAAAAGGGAGGTATCTTTGAAAACCACTGTCTATAGACAGACAGTGGCTGTTTGTGGCCCGCGCCTTGGACGCGCTGGGGCATCGCTTGTTGATGAGGAACATGTGGCAATTCGGCACGGATGTAAGATGGATGACTGTGATGATGTACTTGTGCACAAGTTTTTTTTTTTCCTCCCCTTCTACCTCTACTGGCACTTGACATGGCTTGAACGACGAGATTCTGTAAATACATTGGACGAGGATGATAGGATACGCACATGATGATATTATGGAAGAAAACAACACGCTTCATCGATGAAAATAAGTATGAGCTCGTGACTAATCGACCTAGATTCTACGGCTTCAAGTCATTCGATGAGAACGAAGACATGCATGGCCGCCAAGACTTGGCAACTGGCGTCAATGCACTATCGAACGAATGCACATCTTGACTCGTATGTCAATATCCCTACATTGAACATGGACTAACCATCGACCAGGTTCCAAAGTCATGATAGGGACTGCGTCTTCTGTTCCGCAACCTCGACGCTCCTCAGCTCGACGTGGCTCCCCATTGTAATTGTAGCCGAGTCATTCTCAAAGGCGATCGACGGCCCAAGTTCGTCCTCGTTCCTGTTCACCACGGTGCGATCAGCCGCAGCGAAGCCAGCGTCATGCCTTGATCTGCGAGGAACCCTCCCCGTCCCCGGCTTGTGAGGAAGATGGTTCTTGACCACGCCCCAGCTGGATATGAAGAAGATGAGCGAGTTCCACAGCCCCTGCAGAGGCAGCACCGCCGAGGTAGCCACGTGGAACTGGTACGGAGAGTGGCCTTGCAGCCAGCCGTAGATGCGGTTGAGGCTACTCGGGATCCAGGTGACCAGGACGGAGAGCGCGAACAAGAGACTTGTGCGGAGGTAGGCCCGCTTGATGGGGTCTTCGACGACAAACTTGGAGACGGCCGAGTTGGTGGCGGTTGCGAAGCGGCCTAGCGGACCTGGTTCCGGGGCCTTGCGCAGGGGGATCGCGGAGACGGTAGAGAAGTACTCTGCTGCGGGGAGGGACCATGATGATGATGATGGCGATTCTGGGTTCCGAGATGAGCCTTTTGGGGACTGGCCACGTCGGTGGCGGCGGAACGGATGATTTGCACCTCTGTGGTGACGGTGCCGTAGTAGCCGTCTTGTCCACGGTCCGCTTGCCGACTCTTGGTCGCAGAGAAGCTGTGCAGACGGTTCCTCGACCGAAACACGTGGTATCCCACCAGGACATAACAGATGACGGAGCCGGCGATGCAGATCCATACCAAGAGGTAGTAAGTGTAGATGCGGATGCCATCCCACTTGTCGTCTACCCAGCACCAGATCTACACGCCTCGCGCGAAACAAGACGTACGTCAGGACCAAGTCTGACCGAGATTGACGAGATTTACGTTGAAGACACACACACATACCGTTGCATCCCCGTACACAGCCCCCTGTTCGGATTGCTCACCAGCAAGAGAGCCAGCGCAATGGAAAAGGGACCTCCGTAGCAAACCACGCAGTAAACCCACCACCATCTACGAAACGAATCGGGACTCGTGCGGAAGTAGAAGACGAGGAATACGTTGATGGCCATGGCGAGGACCACCACGGGTCAGACTGCATGAACCTGCTTCGGGGATGGAGCCGTCAGATCCGCTCCTCCTCCCCCTCTTCCTCCCCCTTCTGGCGTGGGGTTTTTTTCTTCTTATAAGTTCAGAGGACAGGACGTACGTACATTTCGAATAAGAAGCTCTGCGTCCGACACAGCGACGATTCCCTCCCTGGGCCAGCCCGTCCATGGCAATGACACTAGCCATGCTCGCGCCGACGTTGGACACGCTCGCAAACACAATGAATGTGTTCTGGACATTGCGCACGCGGCGGATGAGCCCGTACGCGAGGAAGATGAGTGCCACGGCCACGAGGCTGATGGATCCCCCGACTCTCTCGAGCGCGATGACTGTGCCGACTTGGTCGGGGGTGAAGAAGTGCTCCAAGGCTGGCATGGTCAGGCTGCCTGCCGCCCTAAAGAATGACGGAATGGTTTTTTTCCTTCTTCTTTTTTATAAAAGCATGAAATGAATCAATGAAGAATTTGAAAAAAAAAAAAAAAAAAAAACAGCGTATATTGCTCTTCTTATGGAGATGTCGACGGTTTTACATCTCAAGGTAGTCAGGTAGGGTTCTCTGCTCACGGCCCTCGAGATTCCTTTGAGAGTTGCGCCATGCTTTTTTTTTTTTATTCTTGTTGCGTAGCAAACTCAGTCTCTTCAAGTATTCCAGCCATGGACCTTATGTCCCGTATCCGCCGGGGTCGCGGGCCGTCCAATGTGAAGCACTCCTCGACTCTCTCAACTCGTAGAGCACGCGAGAAGGGAAAGGCCGGAAGTGGAAGCCACCACCCCTTTTGTTGGGCGCGTACCACTCTGCGTCATGTGTGTAGCCGTCTTTTGGCGAGAGAGACCTGGGGAATTCTTGGCCAGAGACTTGCCCGCACACGTTCGTTTGTCTCCTCTTCACGTGGCTTCCGGGCTGGGCTGGTGCAACGAGGAGATTATTTTGCTTCTCCCTTTGTGTTTGCGTTGGGGAAACGCGCAGCATCGATCAAGCAAGGACCCAGGACCCATGTGAGAGAGATTCCTTTGTAGATTGATGATCCCATGGCCGCATTGGCGAACGCTTTGATAGCAAACAGATTCTGTTTCGCCAACCACCGGAATATTTATTTGCAGCAAGTCTTCATTTCGTCATGTCTTGGACTTGTCCAATTCTCGCCGTTGACGGCGCCTCCCTCCCTCCCACATGGGTTGTCGAACGCCTCTTGTTTCTATTGTTTCGGATGCGCTGCAGAAACACGATGCCACCCTGTCGGCCATGCAATCAATGCAATTGATCCGTCGTCATGCTGTGACCAGGTTTGTAATGAGGCACGACTGCGCACTCCGTACCGAGTACTTTACTACTGACACTCCGGGGATTCTCGTACAATGTGAATTTTACCTTGGCTACCCCGTCATGCCCCCATCATATATCATCATTCCTGGCAAAGACACTCTTGTTGTTCACTTGAGTCGACAAGTTTAGGATACATGACCAATAAGTGCGATTTTGATGATATCCAAACTTCAACACCAGACTCTACCTTTATCCAAGTTTTTTTAAAAAAAAATAGTTGTATAAAAACTCCAAGCAATACTTTGTCTACCCAACATGTTCCACGACGACTTCCTAGATCTTTTGTACGAGACGAAGCACCGACGCCATGGTTCTGTTTTGTTACATTGTCTAACAACGGCTCGGCTTGAGGCAGACAGCGCATAGAGTAAGTAATACGACTCAGATGGTGTACAAGAAGTCTGGTCGCTTGTCGCCGAGAGCATTAATCTCGGCTTCCGTCTTGCCTTGGACCCAGTCATCTCGCTCGCCTCGGCGCCGCTTCTTGTTCTCGATGCTCAGCAGTGTCGCGAAAAGTAAGGAGCCCCCAAACATGCAAACAACAAGATACGCAATGATAGTCCCATGGCCCTGGAAATAGCGTGGGGCCAACGATAAATGACACTGCTCACAACGCCGTTCAGGTTGCCCCAGCCGATGACGAATCCAAGAACAATGCCACGCTTGTATACCCCTTCGACGTTGTTGGCAACCCAGGCTATCGTCAGGGAAATGGGTGGGTAGATTCCCATGGCCCCGAGAAATGTACCCGCGTATTGCACCGCCGGGTTTGTGCTTGCTATCAGCATGACGAATCCAACAGTTGCAATCACCGCAGAACCCATGATGAATACGCCTCGTTTTTGGCTTCTATCGGACCAGAAGCCGACAACAACTGTCAGCGCGGCTGCCACTGCATATGGCGGAACGCTCAGGAGCTGGTTTCTGACTATCTGGTCAGGCGAGGTGAAACTCATGGACTGAATGATGGTAGGTAAAAGACACTGAACGAGTACAGCGGCATCAAAGGTCCCATGTAGATGAGCATGCCGTTATAAGTCTTCCAATCCTTGATGGCAGCCCACATGTAATCCCACTTGAAGTCCTCATGTTTAGCAGAGTGTTGGTTGTCGTTCTTGAGCCGCAGCAGCACGCGGGCACGGTCTTCGGGAGTCAGAAACTTTGCCTCATCTGGGAAGTCGTGAACCATGAAGAAGGACAGAATTCCGGCAACAATGGTCAGTACGCCCTCGACAATGAAGATCCAAGCCCAGCCCGCAATACCCTGAAGACCGTCCATTTTCTGAATAGCGGCAGCAAGAAGACCCCCAAAGGAACCGGCCAACGCGGCGGCGGAAAAGAAGATGGCGGCGCGCACGCCGAATTCGTTTCGCTTGTACCAACATGAAAGATAGTAGTTGACTCCGGGAACAACCCAGCCTCAGCGGCGCCAAGGAACCAACGGGCTGCCATGAGTCGGACCAATTCTTGACAAAGCCCATGCCAAGCATGCAACCCCCACACGATCCTGATGAAGCAGTGCGATCAGCGCAATTCTCTCAGTCAGGTTGATCGGACCAAAAAAAAAGAAGAGAGAAGAAAGAACCAAGAACCAAGAAGGAAAAACAGAAAATAAGAAGAGAAAAGGGGGTGAATCCGCTTACATGATGCATGGGATGAACCGAGAAGGCGTCCATTTTTCAGCAAAAAGTTGGCAAGGACTTCGAACAGGGCGTATGAGACGAAGAAAATGATAAGAGTGGCGGCGTACTTCATCGACTTGGGGTCGATGCCAAGGTCCTTCTCCAGATGAGCAATTTTGGCATTCCCAATATTAGTGCGATCCAAGAAGCATATCAAGTACAACAGACAGAGCTAGCAGGCAGAAAGATATTTAGTTTAGTATAAAGACCATGGACGTGGAAGATGCAGAAACACCGGAGATGGCATCCGATGTACATGTTCTGCCATGCCAGAGAAAGGTTCGAGGACATACCCATGGTATCAGAGTGAGGTCAAGTTTCCACAGTAGTTTGCGCTCCTATTCCAATCAAAGCGTTATTATCCATGTCGGCGAGGTCGGCGCACTCATCCAACGAGAACAGAAGTCAAGGCGATTTTCATGACAGGAGAGGAGAAGCTACCACTTCCTTCTTCTGAGCCTCCGACAAGCCGGCATCCGGGTCGGCCAAGTGATGCAGGTCAGAGCTGGAGGAAAACCCCGCGGCACCATTGTCAATTGGACTCGGTTTCTCGACTCCACTCATGGCCGCGACTGTGAAAGAGAATAGTTCAAGATGCGATCAGAGCGGAACGTCCTGGCCTGCTGGTCCGCGAAACTGTGGCTGAACAAAAAGCAGCAGAGAGGGCGGCAGGGAAATGTCAATCCTAGTCTTGACGGTCGATATGCAAAAAAGAAACACACACACACAAACATAATACACACACACACACACACACACACACACACACGCGCGCGCACACGCCAAGTGCCGTGTCCTGCGATCGATTTCGCTTACAGGCGAATGGACATGCAGAGCCGGAAGGAGCTGGTCTTGGCGGCCTTTCAATGTTTGGATTCCAACAGGCCGTCAGCAAAGAGAGACCCGACGAGCGAACACTGAAAACGGCGTCGAGGCGCTTGCGCTTCGTGACATGTCCAGGCGAACTGCAAACGAGATGAGAGCTGGCAAAACGAGAGGAAGGCAGAGGAGGAGACTCCACGATCAATTCATGGCTCGAGAGAGGAAAGCAGCAAAAACTCGGCTACTTGGCTGCTTGGTATTAGATAAGATTTCTGCATGTTGGATGACAAGAGCGGCAGGCAGCCTGCGGCTCCACGAAATTCTGGGGACAAATACGTACTAATCCAATTCCAGCTGGGCAATCTCTGCAGAGAAAAAGAGATGACTACATATGTATGTAATGTAGGACTGGGATTGGGATCCGAACCCTGTCGACTCCAGTCTGGCCCCGGTCATTGCAATCAATTGTCCAGCAAAACACCAGAGAATTCAAGACATCTACTCCATCCGCGGGCGTGGTCTTGTTGAAAGTGGAAGCGCAATAATACAACTGTACGGAGGACGGAGCGGTGGAAAGCGTCATGGAAGGAACGAGGCAGCAGTTTCCCGCAATTCAGGCAATTAAGGCATTTCAGGCATCAATCATCGCACCTCACTCATCACGAAAGCCGGCAGAAAATTACATCGTAGGATTGATTCGCCAACGCTCTCTCTCATTCTCAGGGTGTGACATCTTTGAGATCCCCAGTTCCTTCTTGAGGAGCTTTCCGTATGTACATACATATACTCCATCCTTGTATGTACGTAACCATCTAGCAAATCGCGAGTTCTACTTCGTACCAACGTCTAAGTAACCAGAGCAGCATGCTCGGCAGATACCTCCTCAAGCAAAACGTCACTCACATATCTGACTCGCGCGCCCTCCACCTCCTCCACCCAGTAGTGGTCGTCCAACATGGTCTCGTCGTCGTGCAATGCCCTCGTGAAATTCACACCCTGCGTCAGCGCATCCAGCGAGGCCATGATGGTCCCTGATCCCGTCTTGAAGAAGCGGAAGGGCGGCGGCGGCTCACTCCGGTCATGGATCTTGTCGACCCTGTCCGTCTTGGCCATGCCGTCCTGAATCTCGAAGCCATCGTTGACGCAAGGCTGGTTCAGGCAGTAATTCACGCCCTCGTACCCGGGATTCGCGATGCCCACCTGCAGCTTGTGCGTGCTGAGGCCCTGCTTCCTCCACGGCGCGTACATGGCCCGCAGACTCTTGGCCTGCACCCTGTTGGTGTTGCGCCGGACGCATCGAGACACGGCGTGGCCGTTGGCCAGGCCGCTCTCAAGGGTGAAGTAGAAGGGTACTCGTCGCACATGGAGAAGACGCCCCCATGAAGCCGTGCTGCTTGGGGTGCTCCCTGCACCTGTTGTCCGCAATCTTGCACCCGGACGCCTCGAGGTTCGGGTACATCACGTCGTCTGCGACGGAGCGGTTGTCCCACGTCAGCGTTTGGGAAGCGCGGCTCCGCGCACCGCATCGCCCAGCACATGTTTGTGCAGATCTCGGCCATGTGGCGGCATTGGAAGGTGATGTCTGGCGCGGACGAGTAGACGGCCGTGATGAAGAAGCAGCACATGGCAAGGATGGCTCGGAAGCGCATCTTGGGCAGTGTTTTCGGTGGGTTTGGCCAAGCGAGACAATACGTATTGGTCTTGTGAATGAGGTCTCCATGTCTGAATGGGGAGCGTGAAGAGAGAATGAATGAATATGCCTGGTTGCTATACATACATGGCCTCGGTTCTACTTAGGGGCAGGCTATAACCTTATTTTTCTCTAGTAGGAAGTCTACTACTCCGTACAGCACCCAGAAAACCTTGATGCTTTACGCTGCGACTTCATCTCATCATTTTCGTCTCCAAAGAGTCTCTAATGAGCCTCCCGCCCCAGTAAATGCCCAAGCGGCTCGCACAACCCCATTGCCTCCGCGCCCCCACCCACGCCCCGTCCCTGGCGCACCACTGGCGTCAAGCATCGTCCGAGTGGCGTTTCTACACTAAACCCCATTTAAATCCACATTTATCAGGACAAAAACAAGTCTTTCGTATCAAGCAATGCATCATGCGCAGCGGGATAGATGGGGACCGGAAGTCAATCAGAACGCTGTCACAGCATCTGCATCACCTCATTGCTTCCGATGCTGCCAATCTCGGGTAGATGCAGATTGCAGATTGCAAATTGCAGACTGCAGACGCTGACGATGTGACTTCCTCGTCACGGGTTGCCGGTGACCAAGACCTGCGTCCGGTGTGTCTTTATTAGTCTTTGACACGGTCTTGTGGAACTGATCGCGGCCTTTGCTTGACATGATATTTATTGCCCCGATTTTCGTCAACTCGGAGGTTGCGCAAATCATTGCGCGCAGGTAAGATCCAGTTCCCACTCGACACTTGATGAAGCATTGATGCAGTCCATACAACAAGTCAACATGAATGAGTGTATGTATGTATGGTCATTGACATCCTCATAAATCGATTAACGCACACTAAGTGATCGTTGCTTATTGCATTCGAAACAAAAACCAAAAACGCCTGTCCATGCCCATGCACCCATGCACCCATGCACCCATGCACCCGAATTCCGTAGACATCATGTTTAATCCCTCCAGTCCTCGTCAACCGTCCAAATTTCGCCGTTGTGCATAATTCATCCATGATTCCCCCTCTTACTCTGCAGGCAAATCCTCTAGGACCTTCATAGCTCTTGAACCTTCCTGTTCAAACCGTGTAACCATGGCCTCGCATTCATGCTTGAGCTTCTTCTCCGCTTCGCCCGCATTGAAGTATATCCATTCTTCGACCGTCATCAATTTCTCTGGACTGGTGAGGCCTGTACCCTGCTTCAACAGGCGGCTGACCGCATTTTCCTTGTCCGCCATCACACCTGAGGTTGTCAAGACCGCATCCAAGTCGACAACAGTCCAGGGAGTTTGGCTTTGCAATCCAGCAGCCAGCATGTTACGCTTTGAGGGAGAGTTGCGCATCGGTGTAGCTGCCACAGGAGCAAGTACGACCCTCCTTGTCTTGGCATTGGCCACTGGTACAGACGAGGGGGTTGGTTTTCAGCATTAGAAGACTGCGGTGATTGAGATGGTGACAGAGCGGGCTGTCGGGCGGACGGAGCTGGAGATAGAACTTTGGTTGGAGTCGACGGGGGCTCAGCTACCAACCGTGAATCTGAAACTATTTGGCAAGACAAGTCCTGACCAACAGGTGAAGAACGCTTGGGCAATGGAGCTGTAGCAACTTCCATCTCATCACCATCCTCGTGTATCTCGGACTCGAGGTCCCCAAGCTGCTCCACAATGGGTGCTGGAGAATTTGCTGGCGGTGAGGAACTGGCAGCTGCCTTCCCGGTCGATCACGACCTTTTTAGCAGGTGCATCTTCCAACTTGGCGCTAGCATTCGAGGCCAAGGAGGACTTGGCAGCTCTTCCACGAGGTTTCTTCGCTGGAGGAGGCAGCACAGACTCTGTGTTCTTGACCACCGTGTCTGTACTGCCAATGCTTGCTTCATTCTCGTCTTCTTTTCCGGGTGGTTCGATCATCTCTGTCTCCGTTTCCGCTTTTGGCTCCGGCTCCGGCTCCGGCTCCAATTCTGGGGGCGGTGATGGCGCTTTGCTTTCCTTGCCTTTGTCTGCTTCGATGCCTTGCGGGTTCCAGTCCCTGCTTTGCGCCCCTTTTGGGAACATGGAGCTCCTGTTTTGGTTCATCGACCTCCATCTCGGCCTGAAGATTTCGAAGTTCCTCATTCAAAGCTTCTTCATCTGCTTTTTCTCGGCCGGGTCGAACATGGCGTAGTCTTGAGACTTGACGGCGGCTGCCGTTGCCTTTATGGTCTTGGTCTTCGCCATAGAGCGTTCTGAATCCGAATCATGGGCCATCTCGTCGTCAGTAGTGAATTTATCCAGCTCGGCCTCGAGTTGACGTTCAATTTCTTCGTCGTCTGGAAAATCCTCAGGCGCGGCGCGTAATGAAGCCACAGACGCTGATGGCTTGCGGTTGGACTTGGCGCTTGAGCTGCTTTCGCGGCCTGTCGCTTTGGAAGCGGTGACTAATTCAACGTCTTCGGCAATGATGGTGGAGCTATCCATCTGGATAGTTCCACGAGATGCAGTTGCTTGCTTTTTGAGAGCCGGGGCTTCGGACAAGAAGACAACAGAGTCGTCCATGGCATCACTTTCTCGCTTCTTCCCTCGTGCAGATTTGGTCGCTTTTGGCTGCACAGGAAGTTCTTCATGAACTGATTCGTTGTTTTCCTTGTCCTCCTCTTCCTCTTCTTCAGCAGCCTGTGACTTCTTCGACTTGGGCTTGCTCGCCGCCTTTGAGGGTGCGGCTTTTTCTTTCTGCTGGCTGTCTTTTTGCCTCCTGACCCAGGGCCGACGTCGTCGTGATAACGCTATCCTCGGGCTCTGCAGTCATATCGGCAACTGAAGCGATATCTGAGGCTGCGGTAACGACTGACTGGACGGATAGACGTGACGCTTTGGAGCCTCTAACTGCCTTGCCACGAGTGGCTTTCTTTTTCATGCCGCCGAATTGCTTGAGGAGTGCAAAGAAACTACAGTTGGGTGATCGATTATAATGTTCGTCACTTCCCAATCGTTAGTCCGCCTTTTTTTTTTTTTCAAGATGATGACAAAATGACCTACTAAGGCTTGTCGCTTGGTTCCCATCCATCCAGAGCCAGCTGGCAGTATACACAGGTAGCCATGTCATCCGACTCCTGGGTGGGTGTGTATTTCCAACCAGCTTCAACAAGCTACAATTTCTGGCAATTAGCAAGACAATCCACTCTCAAGCGCGCCTTCCCGACTCACCTGCTTCGTCTTGCATTTCCAGCCTTTCCTTCCCTCGTGAGGCCATTTGCCAGCAAAAGTTGCCTTTCGCGCCTCCACCATGTGAGGTAAACTCGGGTCTTGTTTAGCATACTCCTCAATATCCGACTCGATGGCCGCAACTATGGCCCAGCCACAGGCAGAAGCGTGCTTAAGATGCTCCTGCAGCGGGTCGTCACCTGGTTCCCACCCATCCAAACCTTTGCCGCAGAGAAAACAAGCACAGTTATCGGGGTTTTCGGGGTACGGTTTGAAGTAGAATCCTGCTTTGGCAAGCTACATGATGAATGTCAGCAGGTTCAGAATGCTCAAAAAGCTCCAAAGATCGCTTCAGCGTGACATACGGTTGCTGGCGCAATCTGCTTGTGTGGCCAACTGAGAGTCTTGCCACGCCCGTTGGCAGTAGATCCTCTCTTCTTCGAATTCTTCTGAAAGGAGGCCAGCCGCGCCTCGTAGGTGAAGTATTGATCCATGGTGACGGAGAAGTTGACCCGTTATCCTTCTGCTCGTCGTCGGTGGTAGCCAAACTCTGGTGTGCTGGACGCGGATATTGCAGCTGTCGCGGCTGTCGATGGCGAGCCACGGCAGGCGCAACTGAGAAGAAATTTGGCAAGCTCAGAGGGTATTTCGAATCATTTCGGAGACGCAGTGATCCAAGCCGTGTTGGCGTATAGAGAATATTTTCCTCGGCGATCCTGT
This sequence comes from Epichloe gansuensis, assembly GCA_023658505.1. Taxonomy (NCBI): domain Eukaryota; kingdom Fungi; phylum Ascomycota; class Sordariomycetes; order Hypocreales; family Clavicipitaceae; genus Epichloe; species Epichloe gansuensis. Next base: position 8,605,184 of record CP098281.1, read on the forward strand.
GAGGTTTCAATCAACCGAAGCGATTCTTAGCAATGTTGAACTGGTTAGAGAAAAGAGAGCGGGCTGTAGTCGTGACGAAGGCTGTGTGGTTGGCAGGCGTTGACCGCGTTTGTTTACTTACTTTGAGCGAATGTGTGATGTGGGTGGGGCCGCCCACGCCAACGGCCAATCGTTGAACGGAGCACTCCATACATGCATAATACAACTGCCACAATTCTACGGAGTAATAGTCCGTAGATGGAGACGAAACGCATGAAGAGAGAGAGACTTTTTGGATGTGGTGTTTGTTCAGGCCGCAGCTTACGCTGTTCAAAGAATGGTGCTGCAAGCCCTTTCCCCAGTGGTGTGCCGGGAACCTTGATCTCGTGCAAACTAATGTTTTTGTAGCTATCCGGTATCTTTGTTTCTCTACAGCTTTCCAGCATCCTTCATGGCCTTTTCGCCGTCCACAAGAACGCACCAGCCTTCGTGGCCCCGGCCCCCGGCTCCAAAAACAACAGACTCGAAGGCATCCTGCCCAAGAGCCACCTTCAGCACCTCGTCGTCAAACGTGCCTGGCTGCAACCAGATGGCGGGGATTCCCACTTTCTTGGCTTCCTCCAGAACCCTGAGCGTGACAGGCGGCGGTGTAATAATAGATACGGACGTCTCTTTGGGATTCGGCAGCGATGATAAGTCGGAGACAGTGGAATAGTCTCTGCCCCCGACGGTCACTGTTGTCGACCCAGGATTGATGGGGTGACATCCAAACCATGGTGCAAGTACCAAGAATGAACTGCAGTCGTTGCAGGTTAGCAAGGACAACGGGTGTATGAACGGACTACGAGCCTTTATGGCCGAACTTGGCTGGGTTGGAGCTTGCGCCGACGACGGCAAACAAGGGAGAGGCAAAGAATTTGCGGGCGGCTGTTTCGGTAGCCATCGTGCATCAGCAATGTACTATGTATGGGTGCTTGGACGATAGGGTTTGGATGGTTGGAAAATCAGTCGAGGCTCATTTTGCGGGTTGCACAATAATGATGTCGTCGACAAATCAAAATGTAGGGGCTACGCGGTAGTATGTAATGTACATATGCAATAGGTCATGCCTCCAGCTATAAGGCTGTGATCCAAGTCGGCGCAGTCTCGTAAAAATCGGCGCAGTCTCGTAAAATTCGTCGTTTTTAGACCCACTGGCGCGTAATGATTAGCACTTTTCCAGACGCGTTTAGCAATTTTACATTACACACCCTAGGTAATTACTATACCTCTAAAAGCCCTTATTTATAATATATCTTTTAAGCAGGGGCTAGTTAGATAGCTAAAAGAGAGAAGCCATAGAAAAAAAGTTATATTTCTACTACTAGTATAGTAAAAAGAGTACGCTAAAAATTTTAGCGCGCTCTGGTTAATTAGCGCACTCTATTAGCGCACTTAACCTCCCTTCTCTAACGCGTGTTATTATAAAGATAAATATATAATTCTTTTCTTTAGAGCTATTCCTATTTAAATTAGCATAAGATAATAAGGATAATAATAACCTATACCTTATAATTATTATATTAACCCTTTATAATACTCTTTCACATTTAAATTTATTATAAAACAATACCTATCCTCCTATAACTAGCCTTATAAGGTATAGTTTACTAATAGCCTTAATAGCATTTTATAAGACTATTCTTTACTCCCCTAATTTATTCTTTAGAGAGATTCTTCGCATACTAAAGCCTATATTTTTAATCTCTATTAATAGCTTTAAAACAATATAGGAGTTAAACCTACTAAGTACTAGTTAGTTAAGCAGATAGTAATGGTTTTCCTATAGATTATCGCGTTTAATAAGCTATAGCGAAACGTAGCTTTTTGTTTTAAAATAGCATAGTTATTAGTATTAAGGATATTCCATAGGCTAATTAATCTAATAAGGCGTTTATATACCACTTTTGTTCGTCTTCTAGAGCTAGATTATATCTCTATATGCATTACATTAGATAAAAGCAAACGCAGGTTCTATAGTGTAATTAGTGCAATTAACAGTACACATATACCTATATTTATCCTAGTAGTAAAGCAGTAGTAATTCTTCTCTTAAAAGAGTAATATATCTTAGAATATGCTAGCAGCTATAAACTTTAATAATAATATCTTTATATATATATTAGCAGGCGCTAAGGGATTAATTTATAATAGTCCACTGCTTTAAATTGCTCTTACTTAGTTATTTAGTATACTAAGAAAGCGTTTTTACCTTATAGATATAGGATTTTATATATAAGCTAGGTTGCTTATACCCTTTATAAGCGTTTAATATTATTTATAAGAGAATCCTAATAATAGAGAAGGGCTAAAAATAAGGTCTAAACTTTTTAATCTCTAGTATACTTACCTTTAAGTTATAGTTAAGAGGCTCTTTAGGCTTTATAAGTAAAAGTTTAAGATAATTCGCTATAGCACTGCTAAGTATAGTTTTCTAGATTAGGTAAAGATTATTTATGCTATAATAGGCCTATTTAACTTTATTTAGTTAGCTAGTGTTACACTAGAAGAGCAAAATAGGCGTAACTTAGAGGCTTTAGGTAAGGAAGAACTCTAGCTTATTAAAGAGGCTTATAAGCTAGCGAATAGCTTTAATATAAGAGAAGGTCTAGTAGTGTAGTAAAGTATTATCATAAGGAGAGGCTTTTATTATTATTAGCAATACTAGCAAGAGAATAGCGTTAAAATCCCTAAGGATAACAGTCTTTAATAAGGGAGGAATTAATAAGAGAGGATTAACGAGAGAGGGATTAACAAGAGAGGGATTAATAAGAGAGGATTGACAAGAGAGGGATTAATAAGAGAGGAGGAATTAATAAGAGAGGAGGAATTAATAAGAGAGGGAGGAATTAATAAGAGAGGGAGGAATTAACAAGAGAGGGGGTTAATAGGTAGGTAGCTGTATTATTAGGCAGATAGCTATGAGCTAAAACAGAGATGCCTTTAAAAGCAGTGTGAATTTATATAGGTAAAATGCTAGTAATCTTCACGCCTAAGTTAATTCTACTATAACCTCGCTAAATTCCCACTTTAATAACGCAAAAAGCCCTCTTCTCTACCCTCTTCTCTACCCTTTTCTTTAACCTCTTTTACCCTCTTCTTTAACCTCTTTTACCCTCTTTAATAACGCAAGAAGCCCTCTTCCTTTACCTTCACAAGCCATGGCCAAAGTCTGCGATTATAAAGCCACCTTATCCTCGCTTCTAAGCTTATTCTAAAGCACTGTATTCTTTAGATCTTCCTTTACCTAATTTATCGCTTTTAATATCTAAACCACGCCATGGCTTTCACAATATAACTTATAGTTATCTAATGCCTTTTTAAACTCGCTTTCCAATAGGTTGCTTTACTAGTTAACTATAGTATATATATAGGCATACTCTCGCTTCTAAACTTAAGAAAACGCTAATTTAAGTGCTATAAAAACCGCTTCTATTATTAATCAATTTACATTCTTCTTCTAAGTCCTCTAAATTAGTGTGCCACTTAGGGCAGATCTACTAGAAGGTAATAATACCCTCTAGAACTTAATAAACTTATAACCTAACTAATTTATTCTAACGTAAGAGGAGTGGTAGATTCCGTTAATTATGTTAAGGCTAATAGGGGATTATCCCTATTGGTTAGATTAATTATAGTAGGTCTAACCTAATAATTAGTATTATCCTCCCCTATTTTAAAAGGCTCTTATTAATTATTATCTTTATCTATTAGATCTCTAAAAGGCTAGGCTACTACTACAAAGCCTATATTATTACCTACTTCTAAAATAGTACCACTAGCTAGTAAGTCCTTATAAAAGATCTTAGCCTAAGTATTATAGGTAATATTATTAGTAACTAAGAGTAGCTAGGTTATAACCTTTTTCCTAATTACGCTATACTTCTTTTTAATTAGCTTAGCATTCGCATTGCTTATTTTAAGTATATAATCTATATTATTATATTACGTGCCTAAACGACTTTTAGCCTCTAAAAACACTTGCTAGTAGTCCTATAAGCCGTAATACTTTTGCTTAATTAATTTTATAGTCTATTCACGCTAAGGCTAGCGATCTTAAATGTTAGGGGCAATATCTTGCATAGCTACTTGAGTTACGCTATGCTTTATGCTGTTTAATTTACTATTAATCTATACTTTATAAAGCTTCTATAGTAGGTAAAGTGTTTGCTTATTAGTCTACCTTATACTAGTACTATGCTAAGAAGATTAACTAGCAGGCTGTAAAGATCTTTAATAATAAGAAGAGAGTATTATAATAGGAAGAAGTAAGTAATTTGCTAATAATCTATTATTAACTTCTATATAGGGAAAAGCCTTAAATAATTAAATTAAGGGGTTAGGGCGGTGAGATTTTTTCACCCCTAATGGTACAAAGTAATCTCTCTACCTATCTCCATACCTAACTTGTACCGAGTCCTGTCTCGAGTGCGCCAGCGTTACGAGACTGCGCCGACTTGGATCACACCCTAAAGACGATATCCGTCGGGCGTTGCGGGGTTTCCGACTGCCTACTACTCATTTATCCCGAGGTCGGCCGAATCGGCCAAAGCAGTGCTTGCTGCTTGCTGCTTGCTGCCGGAGTCGTCTCAACGTGCTGCTATCATATTATCAAGGTGTTTCCAACGGCCCTGAGCCAATCCACAAGCCGCCGTTCAATCGACACGCTATAATAGCAATGTCCTTATTCGCGTATGGCCGCTGCCACTCACTCACTCACTCACTCAGCATGTTTGCTACAGCAACAGACAACAGATCGTTGACCATGAAGCTGTAGGAAAGCAACATTCTCGGCTGCGGGCTATGCCGCAGCCAGACCTTCATATCCGGCCAGCCTATTCAAGACAATTTTAGCCTATCACAATGCGCAATCCTCTTCAGGGGTCTTGCTGGATATTGGCTGTGGCCATGGGCTGATCGCAAGGGCAATGAGTCCCCGATTCAGTCAAGTTGTAGGTATAGACACCAGCCCTGGCATGGTCAAGCAAGCGTCCTCCATGACGAAGGACGCCAAGGTCACGTTTCGTCAAGCAGGCGCCGAGGATTTGTCCTTCTTGGACGATAAATCTCTAGACATGGTCGTCGCCGGCCAGTCTGCTCACTGGTTCGACTACGATAAAGCCTGGCCAGAGCTATGCCGGGTCCTGAAACCTGGTGGTTCGCTCGCTTTCTGGGGCTATAAAGATAACATTCTCATCGGACATGAACAAGCCAATAAGATATTTTACAAGTTTTGCTACGCCGACGGACAGGTTGAACCGGGTCTTGACGGCATGAATGCCTACTGGGAACAACCGGGACGGAACAAGCTCCGCAATCTCTTACGAGACGTGAATCCCCAGAAAAGGACTGGAGAGATATCCGCCGAGTTCTCTACGACGTCACACCTGCTTGCGCCGAGGTACCGAACCCTGAAACGGCATGGATGCAAAGAGAATCAATCTAGGCCAGCTGGAAGCATATGTTCGCACATTCAGCGCATTCCAAGGCTGGCGTGATGCTCATCCGGATATCAAGAGTCGAGCAGAGGGTGGTCAGGAGATCTGGCTGATATTTTAATGGATCGAATCGTTGAAACGGAGCCGACGTGGATAAAACTCGGCGAGGGGTGGAGGGATGGAGAGGCTGACACGGTTTGGGGTACATATATCCTCATGGCGAAGAAACGATGAAGCGCTGAGCCAGTTTGTGTATTCGTTCATGGACTTTTGTGCCGGTTTTGCATCGCAAAAATCAGACATTAGAGTCGAAATCTGCTCACATTCATAAATACAAAAGAAGGGGAGAAAAGAGAGGATGCACTGTTCTCACCGCAATTTTGTGTGTGGATGCCGCATCCCTCGTGGTGTTTCGCTTTGAGCCCTGCACGTCCCTTGTCCGCCGGAAGTTGGAAGGTGGAAATATTTTGAAACGAGCCACTGGCTGTCGGCGGTGGAAGCCAGGCGCCATGCCATTGTGATGCGGTTGCCCTGTCAAACAACCGAGCAGCCGCTCTCTGTTGACCTGGCGTGCCTTATTGACCCATGCTAGAGGGAAAGATGGGACGTGACGTGGGGCTTTGCTCATGTCAGGGGACGAGCCATTCTCACCCTCGCTCCTTTTCCCCAAGTCTCCTCAACTCCTTCAACAATACCTTTTTTTTTTTCGCTTTGCAGACACAGAATCGACTTTGCGAGCGACTCGCTGCAATTCCAAGAGTTGAAAGGGGTTTTCTCAGGTACCAGAACCTCAATTCTCCGTACGTGCTCGTCCATACGAGCCTCTGGTCCCTCCCGACCGACCCTCGGACAAGCAGAGCAGAAATGGTGAGTTGCCCCAGCACCCACCGTTCCCATTGTAAACAAAAGAGCCCGAGGAAGGAGCCCGCGACCAGTCAGCGTCGCAACATGATTCGTCGACTGCCTCTTGACGACACCATCGCCCCTTCCCAGTTATGCGAACCATCAACTAGTCTTATCGCGCCGGGCGGCCTTCGTCTCGCTTTCTGTTGTCCTGCAAACACAGCACAAAGAACAACAAACAAACCGCTCCTACTTGAGCTGTTTCCGCGTCTAGATTATTGCAGTGTACCACGCTTTTCCTCCGCGCGCCTGCCAAGCACAAGCCAACCGATATCCGTTTCCGGGCCTCATCGATAGCTACATATTATCTATCAGTCAGGGCCATGTCTTCTAACCAGTACGATTCACAGGCTTCCACCAACTACAAGGAGGCATTTGCCCTATTTGACAAGCGCGGAAATGGCCGTGTCACGTCTGACAGCTTGGGTGATTTGCTTCGCGCCTGTGGCCAGAATCCCACGTTGGCTGAGATCAAAGACCTCGAGAAGACAGCTGGCAGCGACTGTAAGTGCCCCCATCTGTCATGCGATTCGTGCCAGAGCCCAATCACGGCAGAGAACTAATCATGAATTTGGCAGTCGACTTTGAGTCTTTCCAGCGCATCCTAAATCGCCCGGGTGGTTTCCGTGACCCTGGCGAGCCGGAGGAGTACTGCCGGGGTTTCCAAGTGTTCGACAAGGATATGACGGGCTACATTGGTGTTGGTCAGCTGAAATACATTCTGACAAACTTGGGCGAGAAGATGTCCGAGGAAGAAGTGGACGAGCTGCTCAAAGCTGTGGACACCAGCTCTGGCCAGGTCAACTATACAGGTAGAGTTTCCTCTTGCCCCAGCCGTTCACTGAAATTTCTGTCATGAGGGTTCCTGGATTTACTGACGCGGCATGCAAAGAACTTGTTCGCACGATTCTTGCCAACTAAGCAAGATGATAGTTGCGTACTAGGTAGCTTTCCAGCACGACGACGCTGTTTTATACGAGACAACTCCTTGTTTTGATTTGCATTTGCGGACGGGATGGCGTAGCTTTTCTGTTTTGATACTTGTTTGGCGATGGAGTGCACATGAAGTACGGGATTGGGCTATTCTGGGGCTTAGGGTCTCTCATGAGACGACTGCTTCTTGTATGGATATGTAAACTTTGCTATGGTAGATGGATGACATACTGGTAGGACAGTTGACAATGGACTGTGTAGCTATGGACGAAACGACTGTGATGCAGCTGACTGTGACTCTGTGAGCGTGAGCATGGTTGGAGACTGCTTTCTGTTGGCTATGTAGGCCGCAAACAGCAGAGAAGTACTTACCCCTGGTGTCGCCATCGCGTGGGCTGACAACAATATCGAGTCAACAATGGCTCGACATGACGCCACCTGTCAGCCAGCCAGTCGTCTAGGGCAAGCAAATAGCCGAGGCGTTTGGCGTTGAACATGCGATGTAGACGATCCACACGTTCCACACTCACCGTTCACGGGGGCACTCGCCCTCGCACTCGCAGTCAATTGGCCCGTCGCACCAGATTGCGGCACCAGACTGTTCATGGCATCGCAGTTCTCCAAATGCTCGACTTCGTACGGCTTAACGGTTTCCTGTCTGTCCTGTCTGTAGTTGCACTGACTGTCCTGGCCAGCCGACACCGCTTAATAAATCTGCCCCTCCCCTTCTTTCTTTTTGCCTCGTCGTTCTCATCATCGCCGCCACCCTGGCTTCCTCACGAGCTTCCCTCCGCATCACTGCTCTTGTCCATCTTGTCAACCCCTTCTGCTCACGAGCGGGGATAGCTTCAGACTCTCTCATCAGACGCCGCCCCTTGACGACAAGCAGCATGGCCGGAGCTCAGTATAAGAACCCGCCTCAGGCGCCACCCCTCTTCACACACACCCCAGAGTCAATTCTGGAAGTCGTGAACAGCAACAATGCGCTGACCAAGGCCGTCTTGGACAAGGTGGTGGCCGACATCAAACCTGAGGATGCCACATTTGCCAATGTCCTGGAGCCCGGCTTGCTGAGTGACAATAGCCTGGCAGTGAGCAACCATGTCACCATGTTCTATCAGTATGTGTCTGCAAGCAAGGAGCTCCGAGAAGCTTCGACCAAAGCGCAGGAGGCCGCGGATGAATTCTACATTGAGCTCAAGATGCGCGAGGATGTGTTCAAACTGGTCGATGCTGCCTACAGCGCCCGCGAAGCTCAGCATCTGCAGGACGAGCAACTACACCTCATTGACAAGGAACGCCAAAAGTACATTCGCAACGGCCTTTTGCTGCCCGCAGGACCTCGGAGAGATCGCTTCAAGGAGGTTCAGAAGCGTCTCAGCCAGCTGTGCATCCAAAGCCAAAAGAACATGAACGATGAAATGGGTGGCGTTTGGTTCGCCCCGGAGGAGCTTGAAGGCGTGCCCTCGGATGAGCTGGACATCAGCCAGCTCGAGAAGGGCACTGGCGAGAATGAGGGCAAGGTCAAGGTTACTTTCAAGTACACCCACCTGTTCCCCGTCGTCAAGTACGCTGTTCGAGAGGAAACTCGACGAACCTACAACTGTGCCGAGGCGACCAAGCTGGTCAACAATGTTCCACTCTTCCGTGAGATGGTTGCGCTGCGAGATGAAGCTGCTCGCTTGATTGGGTACCCGGATCATGCAAGCCTCGTCATCTCAAGGAAGATGGCCAAGACCCTAGCCGTGTGAACGAGTTTCTGGGCGATTTGCGCAAGCGTTTGGCGCCTGGCGGAGTAAAGGAGAACAACCACCTCCTCGAATACAAAAAGAAGGATTGCGAGGCGCGCGGCGTGCCTTTTGACGGCAACCTCAATCTTTGGGACTTCTCTTTCTACTCCCGGATCATGAAGGAGACCGAGTACAGCATAGATGAGAACCAAGTTTCCCAGTACTTCCCCGTGGACTCCACCTATCAGGGCATGATCAAAATCTTTGAGCAGATCTTCGGCTTCGTCTTCGTCGAGTTGAGCAAAGAGGACCGAATGCGACTGAGCCCCACCGGCAAGTCGGAAGACATCGCCTGGCACGAGGACGTCATCATCTACTCCGTGTGGAACGATGAGTCCGCCGGTGGGGTTTCGTAGGATACCTCTACCTGGATCTGCATCCCCGAGACAACAAGTATGGCCACAATGCCAATTTCAACATCGAGCCAAGCTACACCAGGCAGGACGGCACCCGTAACTATCCCGCCACCGCCCTCGTCTGCAACTTCAGCAAACCCAACGGGACAAGACCCGGTCTTCTCAAGCACCACGAGGTCGTCACCCTCTTCCACGAGCTAGGCCACGGCATCCACGACCTTGCCTCCCGCACGCGGTACAGCTACTTCCACGGCACCAGCGTCGCGCGCGACTTCGTCGAGGCCCCCTCTCAAATGCTCGAGAACTGGTGCTGGACGCCCAGTGTTCTCAAGTTCCTCTCTCGAAAGTGGGACAACAACGACAAGATCCCCGACGACATGATTGAGAAGCTCATCAAGACCAAGAACTTCAACTCGGCTTCTGCCAATCTGAGACAGCTCTTCTTCGGCATCTTCGACATGACTATCCACACACCAAAGTCACACGAGGAGGCTGAGAACATGCCCATCGCCAAGATTTGGAGTGAGCTCCGCCGGGAAATTACCGGACTGAAGGGTGCAGAGGAACTCGGCGAGGAGACGTAAGTATATATATATATATATATATTTCACAGATATTTCACCAGTTATTTCTCATCACGTCACCGTGGACGATTAGCTGACCTACTTTTAGGGATTACGACCATCGATACGCCGGTATCGGTCACTTTGTAAACGGCTACGACGCAGGCTACTACGGCTATCTCTACTCCCAGGTGTTCTCTCTCGACATGTTCCATTCCTTCTTTAAGAAAGACCCCATGGATCCCAAGGAGGGCCGTAGATATCGTGAGCTTGTTCTCCAGCGCGGTGGAAGCCAGGAAGAGCTTCAGACATTGAGAGACTTTCTGGGCAGGGATCCGAGCACGGAGTCGTTTTACAAGGAGTTGGGGGTCAGTCAAGGGACGAAATAAATAGAAAACTGGATAGAATAGAAATCAACGTGTTTCCAGACTTTTGAACCAGGAAAAAAATTGGCAAAATATGAACGGTTGTTGAAAACCATCGCATGTTTTGAAAATATTTGACAGCAGCCACATCCCCTTTCTGTCTGTACGGGGGTTTTTTTTTGTGAGAGTTTTGATATTTAAGTAGAAAGGCAAAGTATACTTATATTTGATACATATTTTAGTTTCTTTCCAACAAATCCCCCAATACAATTCCATTAATCCGCTCGTTTTCAGCATCAACGTCAACATCAAATATCTATCTCCATAAAGTGAAATTACCCCATTCCTAAAATACATCTAACCAAAACAGTAGGTGTTGCAGGCGCTGGAGTAGGAATCGGTGTAGTACTCGGATGTTTAAAAATGAGCGTAATTACCACCATTTGACACAAGTAGATTCATCAGAGCGTGCTCAACATGAGAGTAGCTAGAATTGCGCTAATTGCCAAGGGATCAAAGGCTCCTGGCGCCATGGGTCGATTTGCAGCACCTGTTTGGGTGATACTAGACGACATCGTGTCTTTCTGTCCCGTTGTGTGAGACGGTGGTGCTGTTATGCTAGAACCTGCGTCTTTGGTTCTACCTATCCCTTTGGCAGAGTTTGTGGTAAACAGGGCAGTGGTAGAGGACGCTTGACTGATGGAGGTGGTGCCATCTTGGGACTTGATGTTCGTATCAGTCATTAAAGTTGAAGTTATGCTGGTAGCTCCTGCCGTGGACTGGCTGGTATAGCTTTTGGTTTTGGTTGAAGGAAAGTCATCAGTTTGTGAGATGGGAAGACTATGATACGCCGATGTGCTACTTTCAGCGAGAGATGAAGAGCTAGAAGTTGCCGTAGTTAGAGCTGAATCTGGCGAGGTGGATGAGGTGGGCGAGGTGGAAAAGGTGGACAAGGTGGTCGAGGTGATCGAGGTGGGCGAGGCGGACGAGGCGGACGAGGTGGATGTGGGTGAAGAAGAATTGGAGGATTGCGCTAGACTGTCTCTGCTAGCAGTCGTTGTTGGCTTCATGGGCGTAAACCCATATTCACTTGTGTCGGCTTGCGTGCTGGTGCCCATGGCTGGCAGCGTTGTGAACATTGACTGGAGTTGATCAGGTGTAGTCATCGTTGGCTTGCCGGCCTTTCTACCGGAGCAGAAGTTGAGGAACTGCGCGAATTGGGGTTCGACATAGTCTCCGATAGTCTTGTCTGTCGCATTGGTATTAAGCTTGATGCATTTGACACAGAACGCGAAAGCCAGGCGGAAGGTAGAGCCTTCGGCACACAAGTGCTCAGTTTTACCCTGTGCGAGGGCAATCACGTAAGCGTTGTTGCAGTCATCGAAGCAGATGGCCGGTGTGACGTCTCTCTTGCTCCTGCAATCCCTCAGCTCGCTTGGCTCTGCGGCTCGAGCTCGTAAGGCTGGGGAGACGGGCCTCGAGGTATCGGTTGGTTTGGGCCAGGCCGTAAGAGATTTCTGAGATTCCCAGTTCCCAGTTGTTACCGTTGTGGTGTGGCCATTTATGACTTCCTGATATGATTGAGACTCAAAAATATCGTAGGACAGGCCGAAGGCTTCTGGGTTGAGGTTGAAGTATCCGTAGGATGGCGGGTAGTAGTGGGTTTTGCATTGATCCCAGGTGGTGTAAGTGAAAGGGGTGATGGAATACAGTGGTTGGTATCACAGAGGAAGTCATCTGCGGGAGGCCCAGGCCACATGTTGCACCCGTTTGGTTTCGGCGGATTGCATACATAGCCCGGTTTGCAGCCAAACGTGAGGTCTGAGGTCGGTGACAGCGGTGCTGTCGCTCCTGTTGGTGTTGGACAAAGAGTGACATTGAATACCGGCGTGACTGTTACAGTACTGGCAGGCTTTGTGATGAGAGATGGTGGCAGAGTCTGCGTCTGTATTTCAGTTACTGTTGTTCCTGGTTGGACGACGGTCTTGGTAGCTTGGTCTTGTGTTATCTTGACCGTTGTGGGTGGCAGCGTTCTGGTGAGAGTTTTCACCACGGTCGACCCGGGGACAGTTTGTGTTTCAGCAGGAAGAGTTACTGTACTGGGTTGTGCGGGAACCGTAACAGTCTTACCATCTTTCGTGATTGTCTGTGCCGGTTTGGTGATAATCTCACCAGACCTTGTTATGGTTTCTGCGGGCCTTGTGATTGTGGTCAAGTGTCCGGGGGCTGTTACCGTCTGAGCCAGTGACTTCGTGATGTATGAAATAACCGGATAGCTAGTCGCCACTGTTGACACTATTGTTGTGTAAACGGTTGTGGATCTGGTTGTGTAAATAGTGTTGTCCACAGTGCGCGTCACAGGATGTTCGCTGATCACGGTGGTGGTGCGAACATAGGTGGTAGGCACCCAGATCGTTGTAGATCCAATAATTGTCTTGGTATCGTGGGCCGTAGTCGGTACGGGCACTGTCACCAGCAAAGTTTGGGTTTTGATAATCGACTCAATTCCGGTGACAAGTCTGGTGGCAGTGGTTGTTATCCACTCTGTCACTGTGGTTGTGTGACATCCATCAGTTCGGCCTTCGAGTCTTTGCACTTCTGCAGCATTGTCCTCGGGTTGAGAAGAACCAACACGCTTATAGTGATGACCATGACAACTGCAGGCTCGAGTTAGCGCTGATATTTGCTGGATCGAACTGAGGCTCATTGACTCGGCTTGCATTGCCTGGCACTTACCCGACTGTTTTGGTGATCGTGACAGGATATGACTACTCCTCATGTCAGTAAGTACTTTTCTACACTCCATTCTTCATATCCAACGTACCGATGCGTGGGTGTTTGTGGCCGTTTTCGTGACAAATTGCGTTATGTGCTCCAATTTAGTTGACACGTCGTGCTGCGTGGCCGTTACATATACCTGGCAGTCTTTGTTAACCATCATATCCGATGTCCGTCGCCCAATATGCTTACTGTTCGGTCTTGAAATATAGTGGAACTTGTCATCTTTGTTAAAACGTGTCGCTCTCGACCAGCTCGCGCATAGCAACTTACATGATGGTGCTCAAAACTGTTCTGATGGTGATGGGACAGCAAGAGTGACAGGCCGCTTTGTAAACTTGATCTGGAAACTGCTCGCGATCAATTCTGAGGAGAGCAGCAAGCTGAGTCTCCAAAGCTGAAGCTGAAATCAAAAAGGCTGCCAGGAACCTTGTCGAGGATCCGATGCGCATTTTGCTTGTCCTGTTGTCCGGCCACTTGACACCACTACTATTTTCTCTTCCAGTCCAGCGAGCGTGAGTGCTTCAATGGCAAGCGATTGGGTGTTCCTTTGTTTGTTAAGGTCACCGCTTCGTGTTGAGGTGGAAGAGGAAACGAGTGAGCGGTTGAGATTGAGTTGACACACACAAACGTTGGGAGCCTGCTATATTCAATTTGACTGTGATTGTGGATTGAGCGTGTCCATACACGTGAAATCTCGAACTCTAGAAGAAGAGAGGGGGCCATGTGTAGAATGCTTCAACTTTGAGATTGGACGTTTGTGGATATACGGATCAGGGCTGCCAGGCACCGGCGAGTCAAGCGGCAATATTGTGCCTGACAAGGGTGCACGGGACAGAATCGTACATGAAGATGGAGAAAATAGCATTGTAACGCAACGATTCAGCAAGACTTGTTTATGTCACCTTCAGCCATTGACCAACCCGCACGGTTGCCTCGAGAGAGTGTCGATCCCAGGTCGTCTTAGGATGGCAAGTACTGTGTTAGTGCAGATCAATCCCATCTGATATAATTTTGGAAACAAGGCTTGCAAGGACCATCTTTCTGGCATGCTTCTTGGCTTAACATTGCCGGCATCGGCAGGCAGAGCAGTCACTGTCAGCAGTCTCCGAAGCCTTGACAGTGGAACATCGAAAGACTGCCACTCGGCTGTCTTGGGACGGATTTCAAGACAAGGGTACCCAGGCGTCATGAGAATCTGTCTGCTTTCGTCAAACCTGCGAGCACGGAAACTGTAGACAAAGACATGTCAATAACTCTGTCATGGGGTGTCCACGCAGAAGCCCAGTTATCCATGTTGGATATGAAGCAGATAGGTAGTATCTACAGGGAACGATTGTCGACGCTAATGCAGCACTTACTATACATGGATCGAGAGATGATGTCGAGCTTTCTCAGGCACAGTTGGACCGGAAAACGTATGGATTGGGCTGTTTGGACGGGTTGGTGATTTTCGCTCAAATATGACAATGCGCATCAACGACCAACAGTAGTAGCCTACGTTTGGACTGTCGGGAGATAAGGAGATAATGGGGAAATGGCAGGCACGCTCGTGCTCCTGCCGTTTCTTCCATTGTTGGCGAGGCCCCACTCCCAGTTTGTCGATAAACATTGAATGGCGCAGGGGTCCTCGTGGTGCGGTACAACGTACTCGGTACAACAATCGATCAATACCATCACAACGAACATTGAGCTTGCCGCTTGTCCGCCGCTTGTCCGGACGTGGAAGTTGCTGGCTGTGCGTAGACCGACTGTTGGTCCGCATCAACCTCCGTCCTTCATCGTCTCGGACAAACAGTCTATTCATGAGATATTATTGTCTCCCTCGGACCCCGCCCGCCGCCACACAATCAAGCACGGGGACTGCACCGTAAATTACTCCGGACGTGAGCTAATTTGCCAACGAGGTTGTGTGGCCTGTGTGGTATGTCCGAATTCAGGCCCTCCGTACTCCGTACATGCGTCTGGATCGGCAAATAACGAGCACGATGCTGTAATGGACTGTGCGGTCGGTACATATCGGAACTAGCCCATGTTTTTCCAGTAGTCAGGCTGGCCCTCTTAGGCTGGGCCTCAATGAGGAATATTTCGAGGGCTTGCGTGTGAGGCTGAGAATTGAAAACAAGCGTTTGCATGTGGAGATGGAGACGGGGAATGTCGGTCGTCAGTCACTCAACCCGGCTTGATCCCTCACAGGTCTGAAGAGATACTGTTGTTGTTGTGGTATTGTCCTCTCTCACAGAGTCGGCTTGTCTTCATTGGACACCGTGCGGTTTATTCCAACACCGCAGATCAAGACGTTTCGTAAATGAAAAACCATCCTTTATCATTTACTTGACTCAAATCCTCCAATCTCAGTGAAACAAATCTTTAAGCAGCTGGATACAGCATATAGTGTCAGGATACGTTCCGATCAATATGCTTAGAGGTGGGCTCGTACCACGATTATCAATGAACCAATGAGTTTGACTCCGCTGCCGCATCTCAAATCGCCTCATTCATTGCTAGAGTATCAGAGACAACGTGGTCTTCCCAGTCAATTTCCATCCACGGCACGACATTCTTCCAGTGAATGCTCTACGTTGCAGCTAGTACTCGAATACAATGAGGCTCAACTCACAGCTGATACTGGCCACCTGCTTCTCGAAACTCGCGACAGTAGAGGGGCAGTTTAACAACTGGCAGGATTCACAAGTCAATACTAGCATATGCTTATGGTACCAGCCTAGAGGTGCGTATCTAGCCTACATTCAACACCTCACTGCAAGGTTTCTTTATTTACTGTTCTCTAGCTGCATTGGTGCGCGACACCGTTTATCTCGATGGCGGAAGTATATGGTGGTCTCCTGGCTTAGCCAATGGGCAGTTTGGGAAGCCTGTAAACAATGGTAAACTCCTATTTGGTCTATAACATGAATTGTACAGATCCAAAAGATTGACTGTGGCCGGCAGGAAATTTCCAAGGCTACATATTAAGCTACAATTTATCCGAGTCGTTCTCCACAGGCACTAACGTCACTGGCATTATGTTGAAAGACTTGATCTCCAAGGCAAGAGGAGGTATCGCGAATGGAATGAGTACCGAACCCAACTACTACGACGGGGGTATGCTGGCAAACAATGCCGAGTTCTTCCTATACGGCGGCGTGGTCTTTCAACACGACTTATTATACGATTTGCCTTCTGCAGATGCAGTTCTTGGCTATCGTCGGTATGCCTATGGTCCTGAAAAGCCCCTGTGGCAGAAAGGCTTCTCTGGTGGTCATCTTAATGACGGCGTAACTGGATACGTCGCTTACGGCGCTGCAGTCAGCGCACCTTCAGAAAATAAAGCATGGTATTTCTCGGTCTAACGTCTCCAACTGGAGGGCCTATTGCAGATAATAGCGGCGTCAATGACTCAACTCGAGCGGGAAAAATATCCAATACGCTCATAAGCTTAGACATGGAGACACAGCTCCAGGAGAAATGGTCCAACACGACATTGCCCGAGAAGATAAAGGGAAGGTCCAACTCAGAGGTCGTCTGGGTACCAGTTGGTAAGCAGGGTATTCTCGTGGTTTTGGGCGGGGTGGTGCATCCGGAATGGGCCGCAGATGGTCACAAGTCAGAGAACGAGACATCCAGCGTAGGTTGAACTATATCTCCTCTCCGACTTTGGCAATAATGTTGACATGATGATAGGAACCTGAAAATCAAGAATTCATGCGAGTCATCGACATTTACGATGTGGCTAGCAAGGAGTGGTACCAACAGCCAACGCAGGAGGTCCAGGAACCAAGGCAAGGGGATGTGCTGTTGTCGCCCCAGCATCTGACTTTTCGAGCTTCAACATTTACTATTATGGGGGCTTCGATGGAATTCATCCCAAGAAGGAGTTCTCCGACGAAGTCTGGGTACTCTCCTGCCTTCCTTCACATGGACCTTGATAAATAAAGGAAGGCCAATACACGCTCGTTCGGGTCATAAATGTTTCATGCCGTACCCTGACCAGATGATGGTATTCGGCGGCTACACTTCTATGAATGGCACTTCTCTCACCTGCCTAGATCAAGGCCCTATAGTTCTCTTCAATCTCACCAGTGGTCAATGGATGGATTCTTACTCACCATCTCAGTACGCCGATTATGGTGTTCATGGCTCCATTGCCAAAATTGTGGGAGGCGACGCATCTGGGCGTGCAACAGTCACGAGTCCTTTATCATCGGGATGGTCTACGAGTGCCTTGAAAGATATCTTTGCCACTCCCTACGACAAGAAGAGGATCACGCACTATTGGCCATACACGAATTCACTTGCCGCCTCCCTGCACCATCTGCTGGGAATTCAGAGTCCGACAATTCGCCCACACTACAGTCTTTGCTTCCAGCCATCATTTTACCAGTGATATTCGTACTTGGCCTTGCGATCGCCTTGTGCTATTTATGTGTCAGAAGGAACAGACGCACACCTTACTCGGCGGCTGGTTCCACGGCGGTGGACAGCAGCAGAAGTGCCATCATGTGGCTCAGAGGGCACAGGGGCAGGGGGATCAAGAAAGCTCACTCTGACAGAATCTCACGCAACTACCAACACAGGCCTCTCCAACTCGGAGGAGAATACAAGGACTGTCGGGCCAGAGGCGTCAAACATTGTCCCTGTTGTGCATCATGAGATGGCAGATACTCAGGTCTCCGAGCTCTGTGGTATGATGGCACTTTTCTCCCCTTTACATGAGAGATTTTTATGGCTAATTGTCCTCTTCCCTCTCGTGTAGGAACATCGTCTGTGGCGGAACTCCATGGCACTGGATTCATACCAGTGAGTCCAGCGACACGGCACCTGGGGCTTTTCGGGTCAGAGGCGTCGTTTTCTTCCAACCAGT
This sequence comes from Epichloe gansuensis, assembly GCA_023658505.1. Classification (NCBI taxonomy): domain Eukaryota; kingdom Fungi; phylum Ascomycota; class Sordariomycetes; order Hypocreales; family Clavicipitaceae; genus Epichloe; species Epichloe gansuensis. Next base: position 8,623,192 of record CP098281.1, read on the forward strand.
CTCAACAAGGGCGCTGGGCCGCGGATAATGCAAGTTTGGGCTCACACAGGACTTACAGCCCATCCAAGGATAGGCATTGGGCCGATACGCCCATGACAGAACCACTTGCCAATATGTACACCACTGTGCAGAGGACGAGCGCTGGGGTTTGGCTGGCATCCAAGAGTTTGAGCAAGCCGTACATGAGGAGGCGGACATGAATTCTCCCGTGTCTCCTTCGATAGATAGTGAGAGATTTTATAGTGAAGTCATGTCTCTGAGCAGTATGGTAAGCTCACTACAGAGAACAACGTTAGAAGAGGACAAAACTTGGTCGGTTCAATGACTTTCGCTAGCTCGGCCCTGTTTTGGCCATGAAGAGCCTCAAGCTCGATAGCCGGGAGAACGAAAATGAAAAGCAATCATCTACTGTGCTATGTAATAAACTTTCCCGTCCTTACCCTCCAGAAGACAGAAGACAAGAGAAATTGCGCCGCAAATTGCCCTTCTACAGCACAGCCCAAATCCAAATGTTGTTGAATCCCACGTACTCGTCGTCACTTGTCCTCTGAATAGAATCCGTCTAAACCTCGACAATATCATCATCCTCATCAATCTCCTGAACTCTGCTGCTCGTATCCCCGTCCTTCTCCTCCTCCCCTTCACCTTCTTCGTCCCTCATCAAAACCTGTACCAACCGCTCGCACGCCTCTCTGACCCCTTCATCATCCACTCGCAGATGAGTTTCCTTAATAATAGGATACACCTTGACTCTGCGCATCAGATCCCTTCCTTCTCTAGTTGTCGTCAACAACGTCAGCGTTTCGATATGCGTCTGAATATTGTTCTTATCCGAGTCGCGCTGCTTATCAGGCGACAAGAGCTGCAGGTCGGGCAACATCTCCATCGTATCCTCCACATCGTACTCTTCATTCCCCGTGATGGGAAGTAACACGTAAGGAAGTACATTGATACCATCGCCTGATAGTAGCTGTGGGTGTGAGCCAACGTCAAAGGCTACATTTTTGATGGTGCTGGCTACGCCTTTCCTCCTTACGTCGGATTTGTGCTCCGTGAAAACGCCAATCTTGCTCAGAGGGATGACCTCGTCGTACTTTTGTTCTGTGACAAAGTACTGCCTTATCTCGGGGTGTTTGGCCAAATCGGCAAATACGTATGCGAGGTAGTCATAGTCGGCTTTCTTGTTGTACGTGCCGTCCTGGCCTTTCACGAAAAGATCCATCAGCTGGTTCATGATGGAGTCGTCAGATCCGAGGGCATCGGGTGCCGTTTGTTTTCGCTGGAGAACGGTCTTGAAGCCGTCGTCTTTCGACATGTTGGCTATAAGCATAGCTAATAGATCGGCATTGGGTTCTTCTTGGCTCTAATTTTTTTTTTTTTTGTGGTACAATAAAATAATGATTAGCAGTGCTCGGGCTCGGGCTGACAATGGTTTATGTCGGGATTGTTAGGAAGAAGACTCACCACGATGTGATCAAAACCACGCCGATGAATTTGTCATCGTTTACCAGGTCCTTCAATACGTCAGGATCTCCAGCCAAGTTAATCAGTATTGTTAATACATGCTCGGCAATTTTCTGCGCTCTAGTTAGCCCATCAACTACAAAGACGGATTGTCATTGCAACTCGAGTTTCCTCTTGCGTGTTTCTCTACACACGTACAGGATTGTCGCGGACCAAAAGCTTGAGATGCTTGATTGGCTTCAACTCCTCCGTCTTGAAAACGGCCGGCTCAGCAGTTGAATAAGGCACTAAGTTCTCGGTGGCCGCCAGTCGAATTTGAGGGTTGGCATGGGCAATGAAGCCGACGAGCTGCAGCATTAGGCGAAAGTTAGTTCGCAATCGCTTTCAAGACACCGACAACTTCAATCGTTTCTATACCTCTTCCAGCTCCGTTGGCATTTTGAATACTCACCGCGTGGATGTGAGTGAAGCTTGTCGACGATGAATTGTTCGAGGGGCATTTTTGACGGCGGGGGTTTTCAAAGCCTTTCAAATGTTTCTGCCACGACTTCTCACGAGCGTCATCGGCAGGGGTCGCGACCCACTGGGGTCCGCTCAAATTATCGCCTTTGGCAAAAAGCTAGATACACATGATGCACGGTTTTGAGATCCTAGAATCGTTGGAGAAGATATATCGTGGATTTCTATATGTACAGTCTGGCTATTTTTCTCGCAGGTAGGTGTCGTGTGGTGTAGTGTTAATAAAAATGGTGCCTGTCCTAGCCGATGCAACAGCAGGTGAACATTTGTTGAATGGCTATCATTCGTGTATTAGTCCTCTGCACATGGATGGTGGAGCAATGGAGACACAAAGAGGTGTGTTCTCGTTTCGGAAAGCGGTGAGCGACTTCGTGGTTGACAATCAAACGCTAAATAAGCCTGATCAATGCTGAGGGCGGCAGATCGATAAGACACACAATTTTTGGGGGCATTTTCCGTCCCATCACCCAGCGCCTGCCCGCCATATTGGACATTCTGCTTGCGTTGGAAATTTGTCGCTGCCGTCATTTTAGCAGACACAAAAGATTTCGCAAAACATGCCCAAAGCTATGACTCCCAAGGCCGAACGGCCGGCCAGACGACACAATCCTCTCGAAAACGATATCCTCGCAACCGGGCTTCTGAGCAACAAACCCACGAAGTTCAAGTCCAAGAGTCCTGGACAAGCCGAAGAAAGCTTTGTCGACTCCAAGGCATCCAAGAACATTCTGCGAATTGGCCGCGAGCTCGCAGAAGAAGAAAACGCAGAAAGGTCTGCTTTGATTCCCGAACCCACCATCGATTCTTTTGGTTACGATGGTCGATTCGACGACGGCGAAGGGACCGAGGAAAGCAAAACTTATGATGAGGACGAAGCATGGGGCGATGATGACGAGATTGAAGTGGACCCAGAGGATCTTGAAATGTACAAGAAGTTCATGCCTGACGAGGAAGATGACCTGTTGAAACACGGTTGGGATCTCAAGCCCTCTGGCGATGCTCAAGAAGAAGGCGAGAGTCGTAACCTGGCAGATATTATAATGCAAAAGATTGCCGCACACGAAGCCTCTGAAGCACGAAGAGATGCCGGACTTGCAGAGGATGACTACGAACTACCTCCCAAAGTTGTAGAGGTATACACTAAGTAAGTTTCACTCTCGGCTAGCAGACGTTCAGTTCGACCTACTTACATGCCGTAGGATCGGACAAATTCTGTCTCGTTACAAGTCGGGCCCCTTGCCCAAACCTTTCAAGATTCTTCCGACCATCCCCGGTGGGAGGACATTCTCGATATCACCAGACCAGAAAAATGGACACCAAATGCTGTCTTCCAAGCCACTAGAATCTTTGTTTCCCACAAGCCAATCATCGTGCAGAGATTTTTGGAAATGGTTGTTCTGGAGAAGGTCCGCGAGGATATTTATGAGAACAAGAAGCTCAACGTTCATCTTTTCAACGCTCTCAAGAAAGGTCTCTACAAGCCTGCCGCTTTCTTCAAGGGTTTTCTTTTCCCCCTCATCGGCAGTGGCAGCTGCACTCTGAGAGAAGCGCACATAATTTCCGCTGTCCTGGCTCGTATATCCATTCCCGTTTTGCACTCTGCCGCAGCTCTTAAGGGTCTTTGCGATATCGCTGCCCAGGAGGCATCTCAGGGCAGTGAAGGCGGCGGCGCTACCAATATTTTCATCAAAACTTTACTGGAGAAGAAGTACGCGCTCCCATACCAAGTCATCGATGCCCTCGTATTCCACTTTTTACGTTTCCGCAGCGAAGATTCCGCTAGCGTTCAAATGGGCGACGCTATGGTCGGGGTTTCTGGTGAAGGGGATGTCAAGACTAAGTTGCCCGTCATTTGGCACCAAAGTCTTCTGGCATTTGCTCAGAGATACAAGGGCGATATTACCGAAGACCAACGTGAAGCCCTTCTTGATCTTCTCCTTAGCCACGGTCACTTCGCGATTGGTCCCGAAGTCCGGAGGGAATTGTTGGCTGGAAGAGGACGTGGCGTTCCTCTGGAACCTCAAGGCGTCGCACTTGATGGTGACGATACGATGTTGATTGACTAAAATGAACGGCATGGTCACAGGTGGAATTAAAAAGCAAGATGCGAATGCACTATTCAGAAAGTCTTGCATGGCGTTTGGAGTAAGGAACTGGCAGATCTATACCTTGAGGATTTACAAGAGAAAGATGAAATACATATCTCCCAAAGTAATGGTCAATCATTGGCCTATGTCTCATCCGAGAACCTGCAAATATGTGCAAACTGCACAAAAAAATCCTTCTGCCATTGGCTTGAGGTTCGCACCTTCCCCGAATTTATGGCGCATGGCTTGCTGGTGTTGGGTTGGTGTTCAGTACAGACACCAAATCTGACACATCTTGATCTCTCTTTATGCTTCCTCATTATACCTTTTTTTGGACCTAGAACTACCCTGAGAATTTCCTTCAGCCATATGGAATTATTATAAATTGTACAGACCATAATTCCGTCTATCATTATTTTTCATCTCACGGAACATACACATTCAATTCGACGTCCTAGCCTGAAATACGGCCGGTCGACGAGTTCTTTCTGAGATTTCTCCCAGGCATCTTCTGAAACCGCACGCTTGTCACTTGATAGCGCGCGCGTTTTGGAAACCTAATGTCGGAGACCTTGGCCGTTCGGGAAACGATGCTATCCAGTCCGGTCGTGTCAGTGACCAACGAGGTAAAGTACGTCACTAAACACGAGGTCCCCGAGCTTGTCGAAGAATGTGCTTGCTCAGTATGATTACAGTTATTTTAGTCTGCCATCTTCTGCCTTTGCAACACCTCCGCTCTTCTATCTCAACTTTTCGGCTCCTGCTCCCGAGACTGGCGCGTTAGGATGGCGGAAGAATATGCTACATGATGGGGCACCAACAGAATCATTTGCTTCTACTGCCTTGTTCCCACCGGGCCGAGCTTCAAAGATCCCATTCTCCCAACGCCCGTCCGCCTCTGTCTTTGGTGTAGACCCCCACGTCCACCTCGAGAAGGATACGAATAGGTCTGGTTCCCAGAAGGCTATTGGGCAGAAAGACAGCCGGTGTCTACGTCGAGAGCGAAAAGCAACGCTAGCTCACGGTTTTGGAGATGGAGAGCACGTTCTCAGAAGTCAACAAGCGAGGCGGAAGGGCGAGACGTGCCCCATGCTTCGCCAACAGCATCGATGTCATCACCCTTGTCTTCTTCCAAGTTCAGTAACCGCAATGCCCCCAAGTCGCGAGTCCATATTTGTCAGAGTCGGCTCATGTTTTGTCGCTGCAACAGCCAGTAGGGAAAATTGAGGCACATTGTTCAAGCGAAAGCGGTGCAATGTCAACTAAATCAGACGAGGCTACGGTGAAGTCAGGTGGTGATCCAACTTCGATTGCAACGAGGCTCGATGCACAGCAACCAATCTCACAGCCGAGTGCTCCTTCCATTCACTCCAGGAGATCCAATTTGTCTAAAATAGATGATTACTTCCTCATCCCACCCGGCAACGGTTCTCAATCGCAGGCTTCTGAACGTAACAAGGTACTCGAGTCTGACACAATTCTTTAAAAAAAGAGTTTTGGAACTGACAAATGCACAGGAAGAAACGCAAGGCGATAATAGCGAAGTTCAAGGGCTAGAAGAAGCAGAGGTTGGCTGTGAACCTATGATGATTGTTCCAAGGATATCAACTTGGTCGCATGGTTTTGGGAAAACAGGGTCAAGGTTGAAAGATGAACTGCAACAGTCGAAATTCACTCGCAAACTCTTCAAAGGACCTCGCTCACGATCGAAACCTCGACTTAGGTCAATTTGCTCCATTACGAAGTCAAGACGTAATTCAGGAGGCACCCAAAAACGGCTTTGCTTCACTCTCCTCATAGCACACACAGTAAGAGTTGCCTGCATCAAGAACACGCTCTCCAGGAACATCGAGACTGATCTTTTCGCTTCCAAGGCAGTTTCAAAACTGCCAACAGTCAGTTTCAGGCAATGTACGTATATATATCACACTTTCCGCACCAGATTGAGCCTTGATCGTAACAAGCGCCAGGAGGCCGTGCGAGTCTGCACCCTCCAATAGACGAGGACACAGCGGACGGAAAGCCAAGGGGCTTTTTCACGTCCTTGACGCCGCCAGAGAGCAAGAAGAACATTGCTCCCTCGCCCACGCCATCTTCACCAAGCTTAGGTCCAAGTGCACACCATCATAGATATCAGCGAAACAGTCTCTCTTCACAGCCACGTGAATGGTGGGATCCGATGCCAGCACCACGAATTCGACAACAGCAGACTCCAGCGCCACGTGATTTCGAGTTTGACGTCCCTGAGCATCTACCAAGCAGTCCTCTGTGTCCGGCCAATAGTCGTCATGAAAGTGGTGGGACAGGACTGTGTGTCTATCATGGAAGAAGAAGAGTCAAATCCACCCTGAGGGATGAAAGTACGCGGGACAAGAGACCACGTTTGACCGGCGGGTTGTATGGATAAGCTCAGTTTGTAGTTCTCCATGACCGACATCTCTTTCCCTAAATTCTAGGTTACTACACCTCTGTTGCATGTCCGCCACCTTCCGTGCTTTTCACTCCAGGGAGATGCTGATTTTTCGCCGGGGGTATGTAGATTTGAACAAGACATTATCAAATCGCCGCGGTACGACATTCATCAACTAGCCGAACCATACTTGTATACCCCGTCACAGCATCTCATGTGTATTTCTGGCCCGTTTCTTGGCCGTACCTGCAACTGCATGAGTTGGTCGACTTGATAAGAGAAAGAAGAAATGTAAAATGCTTTGCTCAAACATGGGACGCTCCTCGATACTCAGTAGGCTGCTTGAGAAGGTCGCAACTCTCGGCAGTCCTTTCGGATCCACTGTAAGTTATGCCAATGTCATGCTCATCATATGGAGAAGGGGTCGTTTCTTCTGATGGCTATTGACATGGTCGTGACTATTCTCTTGTTACTGGTTTCTCCAGTTGTTTCTTGACATCATGGGTACGGACGCAGGCTCGTAATATGGCTGCTTCTTTCGGGAGAGAGAGTCTTTCGGTGGCTTGTCAGGGTCTTTAACGCTGGTATCTTCGATATGGGCAAGGATGAGAATGACTGTGAAGATGACGAATATTGTGGTGAGGACCTATGGTGTTTGGAGACGCTCTAAGCATCTGTCCACCACATCGCGCACGGCGTCATTTTGTATTTGTTTAGAGGTCGGTCCTTGAGAACCACAGAAAGACTAGGCCAGTTCCGATAGCCAAGAGATCAATAATGACGAGGAGAGTTATCGGCCGCGGCTTCCATCGTGTCGTGCGAGAGACGACGGAGAGTGCTGCCATGAGCAGAAGGCAGCCCCAGCGGCGATGTAGCCATGAGCAAACTGATGACGGAGGCGTTGGTTGTCAGCACTCCCTCGTGAATGCCAGCCATAATTGGAGTCGTTTGTTTCTCCAGCAGAATGGGCTCTTGAAGAGCTTGAGCCTCTTGCGAGCGCGGTGGTGCTGCTGCGGCTGCTCGTGGCCCTCCGCTGCGTGAATCAGCCCGTGTTACAAACGCAGCAGGTTTGCGATTCCTGAAGATGATCAAGTTCTCCCCGGGCAGGAGATGCAGGTTAAGCTTGGCATAATTTCCGCGTTTTTCTTGACAACGTGGTGTCGTAGCTTTTCTCGACTGTTGCGTGCGGCAGCTACATTGGAGCGTTCATCCATCTTCGAAAGTTTGCAGTATTCCGGCAAGCTTCTTGCACATGCGGAGTTTGCACGAAACGCGGGTGAGTCAAGAGCGAACGAGGAGGTACGGAGGCATCATCTCAGATCTGCCTGGGAATCTGATCTGCCTATCCTTGAATGTGCATCCGGCGTTAGTCCTAATCCAGAACGACCCACCCACACTATTTCAGGACACCCAGGAGAATAAATCCGGCTGACCGCGCGCGCGCTCAACGCGTCTCCCACCTCACGCCAGCCAATTAATCGACGCGCCCGAGAGTCACTGCCCCCTCGATGACCGCATGCCAGATTCCATCCGTCTCCAAAGCAAAGCCGGAAACACGGCCAAATCGACCACCAACTTACCAACCACACTCGATGCCCATGAGCTTGGGACTGGACTCCCGATGGATCAAGACGCGGCCCCAACGAGTCGGAAGCGATCGCTCGACGACACCGAAAATGACATGAATCAGACACAAACGCCATCGTCGATTAAACGCCCAAAATTAGACGAAACGGCCACCGCATCCCCGTCGACACCCACTGCTCTCTCGGCCATTGCTTCCGCCATCTCTGGGGTTTTTGGGTATGGTCGTCAGGCGCAGCCGCAGGTCAATGGGAAGACTCCTCCTGCTCCCGCGCCGTCCGCGCCAGCAGCCCCAAAGCTGCATAGCAGCCCCGGCGCACATGGTTTCCTGAACAGGCCTGCCGGCAATGGTGTGTCACCAGTCAAGGCCCGGCCGGCCATCAAGTTGGCAGCTCTCAAGGGCACGATATGGGACAACGGTGATCTACCGTCTACGAGAAAGGGTACCGCGCCTAGTCGACTAGGACGGCCGCCGCCAGGCAAGGCAACGGTGAAGACAAAGGCAGCAAATGTCGTCCAACCCAGCGGCACCGCAGCACCAGCTCCTTCAAAGTCTGGTCCGGTGCCGGCACCAAAGGGAATCCTAACTCCGACCAAAAAAAAAGAGGCCGGCCGCGAAAAATGTCACCTTTAATCGAAGCATTGACGGTGAGGTTTTCTTCGAAGACCTACCAAAGACACCGAGCGCGAAGAAGGCACGGATGACGAAGGCGCAAAAGGAGCAGGAGAACTACGATGGCATTGTATGCGAGATGTGTTCCAAACCTGACTCTCAACCGCCCAACGAGATCATTCTCTGCGACAATTGCGATTTTGCTGCTCACCAACAATGCTACGATGTCGCCGAGATCCCTGAAGGCGAGTGGTTGTGCAAATCCTGCTCGCAGGAAGACGTGCTGAAGACGCCGAGCAAGCCTTTGGAACCGGGAGCCAAGGCGGCTGAGCCTGTGCGACCAGCAGAAGTGCCAGACATACCTAACCTAGAGCAACACCTGCGAGCATTTCAGCGCGTTCTTTTGGATCGATGCTCGGGCCGTCGAAGAATACGCATATACGGACAGGACGAACCATATGAGAAGGCAAGACAGCTAGTGGAGCAGACGGTTCTCGCAGGCGAGGGCAATTCAATGTTGATCATTGGGCCGAGAGGCTGCGGCAAGACAACGGTAGGTAGCGCAAGCGAGAGAGGCATTTTTGATCTTGACACATGGGAGCTAAGGAGCTGTTGCTGACGATTTTGGTCTCTGCAAGCTGGTCGAGAAAATCATTGTCGATCTATCGAAAGAGCACCGGCACGAGTTTCACGTGGTTCGGCTCAACGGCTTCATCCACACTGATGATAAGTTGGCACTGAAGGAGATTTGGCGACAGCTAGGCAAGGAGATGGAGGTCGAAGACGATCTACTAAATCGGGTATGTACCAGAACGTTCAGATATGCCCCTCTCCAACTTCAAACTTCAAAATCATGGCAACTCGGCACTGACTCGGGGAGCCAGACCAACTACGCCGACACGATGGCATCACTGCTGGCATTATTGTCCCATCCATCAGAAATCATGGGCACGGATGAAAACATCACGTCGCAGTCGGTCGTGTTCATCATTGATGAGTTTGACATGTTTGCCGCCCACCCTCGACAGACGCTGCTGTACAATTTGTTCGACATTGCGCAATCCCGCAAAGCTCCCATCGCCATCCTCGGCTGCACCACTCGCCTGGATGTGGTGGAAATGCTCGAGAAAAGAGTCAAGAGCCGATTCAGTCACAGATACGTCTACCTTGCGCCACCGAGGTCGCTACCAGGGTACTGGCAAATTTGCCGACAGGGCCTGATGATCGACCAGCCCGATGCGGCCGCGGAAGGTATCGATGTTGGGCTGGAGGGCTACCTGGAGTTTCAGAAATACTGGACTCACAAGATAGAGGTTCGTTTGCCCCCTTCATTGTGTGGCATTGACGGGAGAATTCCGCGCCTGGAAGATGTGGGAAGCTGGAAGGGCAGGGAGGGATGTGCTGACGATGACCGTTGACCCAAACAGGAGCTCTACAAGCAACGACAATTCCAACACTTGCTACAGTATCATTTTTCACGACGAAATCCGCGGCTGCCTTTTTCACGGAGTGGATACTGCCCCTGTCGTCACTGTCGGCAAAGGACATGACCCTGATCTGCCCAACCGCCACGTCGGAAGTGACATCGTTGGCTCCGCCAGACTCGCGACTGCAGCTTTTGTCTACGCTGTCGGATCTGGACCTCGCCATGCTCATCGCCGCAGCGAGGCTGGACATTGTGGCTCACACAGACACGGTCAATTTCGCCATGGCCTACGACGAGTACAGCTCGCTCATGGTCAAGCAACGCGTGCAGTCGTCCACGGCAGGGATGCTGGCCGTCGGAGGCCTTGCCCGAGTATGGAGCCGTGGTGTCGCGGGCGTCGCGTGGGAACGGCTGGTTGGCCTCGGCCTCCTGGTACCGGCCGGGATCGGTGGCGGCAGAAGCGCAGGACACGGAGGGTTAGATGACAAGATGTGGAAGGTTGACGTTGCACTGGAGGAGATTCCCACGGCGGTCAAACTGAGTCCCCTTTTGGCGCGGTGGTGTCGGGAGATTTGATACCAGACTTTTGTATATTAACAAGACGAGCGTGACGGAATGCATTGTAAGATGGACATGTCTAGAAATAGAAATAGGACGCGTCCGTTCTTGTGGCGAGTAATTAAATGGGGGCATCTGCATGTGTTATCTGTGGCCGTGGCCGTGGCTGTGGCTGTGGCTGTGGCTATGGCTGTGGCTGTGTGGGCTCAAGGGTCGTCGGCCCGACGAGCTGCCCTTGCATGTACATAAGTTACTACATATCATGTAATACATAGTGACCACTTGCAGCGCGTGCAGGACCAGCCTCGTCGTGGCAGTCAAGGTGAGTGATGTGCTACCCTACAGCAAAGTATCTGTCAAGACGACAATGCAGGATGTCTACGTTGAGCCTGGCTGGAGGCTGGCTGGCTATTTGCAGGATACAGTACGTGTTGGTACGTACCAGCAGTCCATCCAAGTCGGTGAGATGTGGGCGGCCATTTCATCTTGTTCTTCTCATCCGTAGTACATGTATATCAATCCGTCTGTGGATAGAACCTCGTACCAAGTTCCGCCGTCTGCCGCACTTTGTGAAGCCCAACTCCAGATAGAGTTAAGTGGGGCAACTAGATGCAATCAATCCCAATGCCGATGGAATGAAATGTCTCATCTCATGCAAATATGTACATAGTACTCCGCTCCGGCCCCCTTTTTTTCCCTCCCCCTCCCCTGGCGTCCGTTCCGTCCGGTCCGGAAAAAAAAACCATGACTTTTTCCTTCTCTGCTTCTTCTTCAACATGAGCTGCCTGGTCCTGACGAAGGGGGTGGGGCTCACCAGGATACGTACGTAATGTGACTACTCCGCAAACTACTGGTGAGACGGGAGTAGAAACAAGCTTTGGATGCTGAAAGGCCCTCTTAGCCGGGGCGCGGTTATGCAAAACAATCCATCACCGAATCACCGATGACTGCGGAGCACTGCGAAACATATGTATCGGCGATCTTTTTTTTTTTTTTTTTTCTTTCTTCTTTTCCCACTCGGCATTTCCACCGACTGAATTAACAGGGTTACTACCAGCATGTATTGCCCGGCTTCAGTAGCTGTGACGTCGACGTGTAGATTGCAAACCCCTGGTTTCACCAAACCCCCCAGGCAGGTAATATAATGCGTACATCGACAACCCCGGAACCAATCAATCCATCCTTCATTCACGTACATTCATTCATCAACCGCCAACATGCCCAAACGCATCCTCTTCACCTCCATCACGCCCCTCCCCGCCGGGCTCACGCGCGACGCCGCCCTCGCCCTCCTCCACGACCACACCCAGATGATCGACCTGAACCCTCTCGTCCGGGAGCGGCACCGCATCCCCCGCCGCCGCACTCGCCGGCCGAAGAGCTCGGATGCGCATGGTACTCCGTCACCGACAGCGTCACCGACAGCGTCGCCGTCGGCGTCGCCGCCTCCCCCTCCTCGTGCCGAAGCTGCATCCGTCCCTGCTGCTTCCCCATCCCCTCGACCGTGACCTACACGTGCGCCTTCCACGACCTCGCGCGCGGCCTGCAGACGCACAGCTACGCGCCGCTCGGCGTCCAGACGCGGTCCACGTGGTCCGTCGGCGGCTCCGCGCCGGGTGAGCCCGCCGAGCCCGCCGAGCTGGGCCTCGGAGCCCCCGCATCGGGCCTCTACCTCCGCGAGGACGTCGACCTGCGCTGCAGCATCTTCCTCGCCGGCTTCGTCAAGAGGGCCATCAGGAAGAGCCACGCCGCGCTCGTGGATCGCCTGTCCCGCGCGCTGCTGTCCCCTCCCGATCCCGACCACGACTATACCACGACCACGACGCCTCCTCGCGTCCCCACCAGAGTCACCACCGCTTCTCCGGCAGGAGCTCCTTCGTCGATCGTCCGTTGCCCCGACGCCGCCCATCGAGGTACAAGACAAGCCTCCCCTGGCACGGCACCCTTCCGCGGCAGAGCTTCAATGACGGACGCACGGCAGGCAGGGCAGGGCAGGGCAGGGCAGGGCAGGGCCATGGATTGATTCTTCACCTGAAAAAGCTTCATCCTTTTCTTCTTTCTTTTAATATCTCCTTCTATTTCATTTTTTTATACAAAATTCACGATACCCTATTGAGAGCACATAATTCATATTTATATATAAAAAAAAATCACACTCATTGTCAAAGCACAAAGCTCAAGTTTTCATCATAATTATACATAAATAGCTTGTTCCATCGTATATACGACAAACGAAGCAACTAACACAAACTTTGACTAAAACACCCACTTCCTGTGAAAGATGCCTTCCTTTGAAAGAAGATTCCAGGAAAAAGAAAGGAAAAAAAAAAAACATGCCAACGCCACATCGGCTCTGAAAACCCCTCAACGAGAATGAAGAATTGTATAATACTACTCCAAGAAACCATGAACCACGCCTTTCCGATCAACCCACCAATTCACACTGCCGGTGAAATAGACCACTGACTGCTCTACAGGGCAATAGCACCGATGACACCCGCAGCAGCCATGGCGAAGCTGTAGGCGATGGAGCGGCCCTCGGCGGCGCCGACGACGACGGGAGAGGATGGGCCACCGGGGTCTTGTTGTCGTTGCCACCATTGCCGTTGCCGTTGCCACCACCGGGAGTCTTGTTTCCGTTTCCGTTGTTTCCTTTGCCGTTGTCGTTGTCACCGTTGTTTCCTTTGCCGTTGCCGTTATCACCGTTGTTTCCTTTGCCGTTGTCGTTGCCATTGTCACCGTTGTTTCCTTTGCCGTTGTCGTTGCCATTGTCACCGTTGTTTCCTTTGCCGTTGCCGTTGTCACCGTTGTTTCCTTTGCCGTTGCCGTTGTCACCATTGTCGCCATTGTCACCATTGTCACCAGGGTAAGCAGGGTTGGTAGCCTTGCTAGGAGGGTGAACAGGCTTGACAGGAGTCGGGTGAGGAAACTTGTGCGTCTACACGACCAACGAATTAGCAACCGGCACCAGCACGACCGAGAAAAAAAAAAAAAAAAAAAAAAAAAAAAACAGCTCTCTTACCTCGGTGATGGTGCAGGGGCAGTCCGTGATAGTCAGGGTAGTCGGCTTCGTAACAGTGTACGTCTTGGTGCCGACGCAGACGGTCGTCGGCTCCGGGCAGTACGTGGTATATCCCGTGACCACCTTGGTCACCACCACGGAGGTCGTGTTGGAAACACCACCAGACATGGGGACTGTCCGAAAGCGACGCCAGCGAGGGCAGAAACGACAATAGCCTTGAACTGCATCTTGAAAAAGTTTGTTGTTGGTTGTAGTTGTAGAAAAAAATTATTCTATATATGAAATTCCAAAAAAAAAAAGGGGAGTAAGTGCGGGAGGACGTGTCGAACTGATCTAGAGCCTGGAAAAGAGCGAAAAGAAGGAAGAAGAAGCGAATGCTGAAAAGCTTGAGAGTGATGATGAGAGAAGAAGCAAGGAAAAAAAAAGAACAGAATGTTCCTCTGCTTTTATGTCCGCCCGCGAGACAGCCCAAGACGCAGATCAATCACAATGCCACACCACCGTTTCTTTTCTTCCCGCTCCGTCCAAAGACAAGAAAGAGCCTTGGGAGGAGAAAACAACAACAACAACAAGAACAAAACATTGGGGCATGGGATAGAGTCCGAAACGGGTGGCAAGGACAAAGCAGACTGAGACAAGAGAATCTGCAATGCGTACCAGTCGGTGGGTTGCGAAGGAAAAAAGGGTGTTGACAAAAAGACGGGAAAAAAAAAAAACATGACAGGAGACGGGAAAAAGAGAGAGGCTGTGATTGAGTCGGTGCAGTGAAACTACTCGGACGGGAGGAATAGAATACATTGGTTCTCGGTCGGCCAAGAATGAATAACAGCCGATATGGGCGCCCGTGTCTCTGCTGCCGACATTCCAGCTTGGGTGCGTGCCTCGTCGTGGTGCGACATTCAGCGTGCCTGTGCTGGCGAGTGTGTGTGAGATATGTGTTGTGTGTGTGTGTGTTTGTGTGTGTGTCTGTGCAGACATTCTGGTTGGTTCAATTGACTCGATTCTGGTCCGGTCTGCTTATTGTCCTGTCCGTCGTCTGTGTCTGTCTGCCTGACCTTGGACCTTGGACCTTGGACCTTGTTGGACCTCGGACTTCTATCCACGGCAACCACACACTGGCATTTTTGTTTGTTTGAGCGCCGACCGACCGACCGACCGACCGACCGGCCTGCCCTACTCTGCTCGCACAACTACCGAGAGACCGGCATATTTGCATATGCAAATTGCAATTGCATGCATGCATGAGCACTCGGCACGGCACGAATGAATCTGTATCTACTACATACATGTAGTCCGTACCGAGTACGTACCTCGACAGCCCCATGTATCTATCATGTATGCACATAATGATGTACCTGCGCGCACTCACTGCGCACTCACTGCGCACTTGCAGATTCCCAAGGACCCCGGCGCCTGCTCTGCGCCTGCGCCCGCGGGGCACCAGGGCCGGACCGCATCGGGTTGCTCGTCTCGCCTCGTATAGCGACGCTGCATCCGCGAAGGAAGGACGCAAGACGCAAGACGCAAGACGCAAGACGCAAGACGCAAGACGCAAGACGCAAGACGGACCTGCCTGCCTGCCTGCCACCAGTCCAATGTACACATGTACCGTAATACCATCTCGTGCACATCATCTATTGCTGAAGCCTGGTCCCGCTAATAGCGTCCGAATTATATATGTATGCCTCCTTCGCCGGTTCCTCATTCATCAATGTAATGTCTCCGGCGTGGCTGGCCTTGATGTGCCCCGCTCTGCCCGTCCTGCCCGTCCTGCCTGCCTGCCTGCCTGCCTGCCTGCCCGCCCGCCCCCTGCTCCCTGCTCCCTGCTCCCTGCTCCCTGCTCCCTGCCCCTTCGCCCGCCGCCTTTTCTTCCAATCCAGAGTCGACACATCCAACCAGGTCGTGCACGGCCTTGAGTCTTACTAACTTACTTTTGGCCCATGATTGGGCCGAACACCTCCCAAAGCGCACCATCAGCCAGCACATGCCATCCCATTTTGCACCAGAATCATTCGCATTCGAATCCGTAGCTTCGCCACTCTACTATGCTTGATTTCCCTCAAACGCCTTCTTTTATTTCCGCATCAAAACCAAAAGCCATGGCCGACATGGGCCACTCGGCCCGTATTCCCACGCCGTCGCACCCAACAATGGCAACGCAAATGAGATGAAAACAAAAGCCAGATCAAATGAGGAACGGGAAATAATCAAAGCGTGGGAGAAATTGACAAACAAAATCTGTTCCAGTCCGTCCAGGAAGAAAGGAGGAAAAAAATCAAGACACCGACGATATCTGGCATCAGTGTCACTCCTATCCCTTCCCTCATTCTTTTTCAGAACCACACTTGCAAGTTGCTGCGGTGTATGCTGATACTGGGTTTTGTTCAACGAAGCACATGCCAAAAAAAGAAGAAGAAAAAGAGAGGGAGAAAGTAATTCCGAAATGATGCAATAACACCGGTTGATGCAGAGGTATAGTATAAGGTCTCGAATCTAAAACGTCTCATCATACGAAAAATCTGGTCATATGAGATTTTTTTTTTTTACAAAAAAGTTTCCCGCACGTATTGTTATTTGCGGTTAGAACGACTCTGGCTTCTTTCGGGTACGCGGGCCGACATGTCAAGATCGTAGTTCCGTAATTGCTGCTCGTACTTGGCATTGCGGAGAAATTTTGGCACCGAGTCCTGACAGACGGCATGTTAGCACATATGCATTCACCCCCAATCGCATCTTTCGTCTGATTGTGGTGAAAGAGACGTGTGAAGAGAAGAACGAGTATTGACAAGATTTTTTTAAAAAAAAAAAAAACAATGGAAAGGGGATCAGTGGGAGCTGTTGGAAGCAACACCTACGCTAGCCATCAGCTTGAAAACTGCATTCTGCGCATCCTCGAAAAGAGCCGTCACTTCTTGGAGCGTTTCAATCATGGTATTGTCCTGGCCCACAGCCTTGGTCATTCGTGTAGCCAGGCTGTTGCGGAGTTGGTGATCTATGTTGAGCTCACACGGCGATCCTGGGGCCAAAAGGCATTGTAGATGCCATAGGCTTGAGCCATGATCTCCTTGATGGTGTCCATGGAGCCAGCATTCGGAGACTTTGGGCTTGACGAATTGCCGCTTTGCAGCTCCTGACAAACTCTCCGACATCCTTGTAAAAGGACAGATTCTCCTCGCAATGCGTGTCCCGCAAATTCTCTCTAAACAGAAGACGGAGGGCGGCGTCATTGAGAATCTTCTCAAGCCTCTGCGTGTTGGAATCTCTCGTGATGCCGTTTCGCTGCGATCCTGTGCCATTCTCACTCTCCGATGCGCGACCGCGGGAACCGTTTCCGATAATCAGTTCTTTACCCCGTGCCGTGAGCTGGTAAATGGCATGTTTGGTGGGCTGGAACAAGTTGTAACCCGCATTTTGTGACATGAAAGCACGGTCTTGTACGACAGGTTCCATGAGATCATACTCGACAAACAGCGACGCAATTTCGATGATTTCCCGGCGGTCAACAATGGTGGAGCAGTCCATCAGCCAGTCCGTGGTGGCTTTGCCTGTAAAAGTGTCTTTGTACGTCTTGCCATTCACCCTGCGTTCTGCCGCCATCTTGACACCAGTGAGGCCATCCTTGTAGTCATGCAGAGAGTCCGAGTCGGCGGCTGTGACACTGGTCTTTACGTTTCGGCCATCCGTACCGACAAACCGACGGAAGATGACCTCGATGGTGCCCCAGTCGTGAAGAAGTTTGTCTGTTTGCTGGTCGCGCTCCAGAATGACGAGCTGAGCCGAGTTCATATTGGACAACTCGGCCACCTGCTTCTGTTGAATGCCGTTTCGAGAACAGAAGCGGTCCAGTACTGTGATGCCTTTGGAAGTCAACTGCCAGACAGACCCCTTCATATTGTATACCTGCTGGTACTTGCCATCAGCAGACTCGATGAACCGGGCCTCGACAAATCGCTGGCAAATGGATCTTGCCATGTCCTTGGCCATGGAGAAAGTTGTCGTCGTCGTTGTGGTCACGATCCTTGAAGGGTCTTTGGGGTCGGGCATCCTGTTGGACTGGGAGAATTTCAATGAGCCCAAGTTGTTGATAGCATCCTCCGAGAGAAATGTGTATTCAACTTTCGATAACCGCACACGATGTGCAGAGAGAGGCAACAGGCTCACAATCAAAGTCGCGAACAAGTCCTTGAAGTCCTTTACAAATCCCGACCATGCATGTTAGCGATTGACTTTAAAACGGAGAAGCATGACAACAGCCACCATGTTTGTACAATGAAGGGGAAAAAGGTTTGTTTGCGGCCAGTCCCCGTCATGAGGCGTTAAAACCACCCACGTGTCTGGCGGAGTAACAATCTCGCCATCTCTCAACGGAAGTCACTCATTATTATCTCGAGTCCAGTTGAGTTGAGTTTAACTCGAACAATCAAAACAATACTGAACTCTGAATACATTGCTATGCAGAAGCACCCAACATCGCTGCAGCGAAGCAAGAGATGAGATGAAAGGATGGCAGTGGTGAACATGGAAAACGAAAGCTAAAGTAAAAAGAAAAAAAAAGAGAGGGAGATTTTTTTGTTTAATCAATGGTCAACATACACATACCCTTGTAAATGGCCGTTCATCATCAGTCATGCGCAACAAACGCGAAGAAGTCTGGTGCATCTTATTGTCGGTGCCTATCAACCTGATAGGCGCAGGGAGGCTTGGATCTGTCTTGGAGTAAGGCTGGGATGGCAGATCCTGAGCCGCCGGAATCACCACCCTAATATCCGCCTTGGGAGCACTACTTAAAGAAGCGTTGCAGACTGAATTTCTGACGCCAGCGTCTGTGTTCGAGCTCGAGAGCTCCGAATTGGAGGCAGAATCAGACGCAAGGGACAAGCGAGCGAGAGCTGAGCTCGACTGACGGTAACGAATGACGGGTTCGGAGATGGTGGCAAAGACGGACTGCGTTCTGTCAAAAGCGGCGGCTGCTCGATTGAAGAGACCTTTGCTGGAGCGCTGAGATTTCGCGACAGAAGTCGTAGATTGCGAGATGGAGTGTCGGTGGTGATGGGCAGAGGCGGCAGGTGGTGAGGTGAGATCGGTCGGCGAACGTTCTGACGTAGAGGATCGAGGTGCAGAGGCGTAGTGCGTCGACGGCGGGGGTATGACTGTGATGATGCGTCTCGGAGGCTTGATGAAGGATATCGGCTTCGTTCGAGGGACGATGCGACAGAGCGGCCATCTGACAAAAAAAAAAAAAAAGGGTTAGAGAAACGCGGTGACGGCTATGGGAAGGTTGAAATAAAAGACAACCCGGACTGCGTGGGACGAGCACAAGATGGTCAGGGCCTGGTGTCTACATAGTGTCTGGTCTCAAAAGACTTCTATGTACAATAGTTATGCTGGAGCAGGGCGGGGGCGTGCCCTGAGAAGGTCCGGTGAGAGAGGACCAAGTGGGCGGGCAGCGAGGCGATGGCACAGTACATGCTTTGGGGAGGGGGATGAAGAAGGGGTAAACCGTAAAGATACGGGCGTCCAGGGCTTCGGGAGCAGGAAACATGACATGAGCCGGGTAGCAGGTACAACTTACTTGGCCTGCCGGGCAGGTGGGCGGAGGCGGGAGGTGGATACTCTGAGGACTTGGACGTGAAGTTGAGTTGGTACTGTGTGTCCCTGGACAGCGTGGACAGAGCGTTTGGGGCCGTTTGGGCCCTGGAAGGACTGTGATGAGAAGGAGCGACGGGGTGGGCGTGCGGGGATCGCCAATGTACCTTGTATCCGGCGGCCGAATGCCTGCGAATGCCTACGCGCGATGCGAGGTACTTGACCATTTGCTTACACGTATGTATTTACATAGGGCCCTGGCGCGTGATGCTCCAACACTCGACGGAGTACGGAGTAAAGTCAACAAGTCTGCTTCTTTCTTTGCCGTGGAGTGTGAATGTGAACGTGGAGTCATGAGCGAACAAGTCAAGGTCAAGCAGTCGCAGACTGACAATACATATGTATGTCGTTGAGCGCAAACTGGATGGAAGGCCCCCTCCCTCCCTTGATGCTTGATGGAACCAGACACGGGGTTTCATGTTGACAGCATCAGAAAGCCGAGTTGAGTTCAACATGGAACTGGAACGTGGCCGGGCTCGGGTATCCAGCACCAGCATCAGCACCAAATTCTGGGCGTCTCATCAGAGACATTTGTGGGGTTCTGCGCGATTCGCCGCCGCCGCAGCGGTGGTGTACATACATACATACAGATTGATACATACAGACAGGTACAGGTTCAGGTTCAGGTTCAGGTACAAGGTACAGATGCAGAGGCCGAGGCCGAGCACAGGTCAAGGTCAAGCCAAAGCCAAGCCAGCCAAGCCAGCCAAGCCCAAAGCCCCAACGGCCAATGTCTTCTGCATGTGGCCAACTGGTGGAAGTTCCCACGCGCGAAGCCGCTCGGGACAGACCAGGCCACTTGCAGACGCAGACTTTATTATCTTTAATTACGGAATGCTCGTTGCACCCTCTCGAGACCCTCTCGAGACCCTCTCGAGCGACGGGGTTGCAACTTCTGCTTCTGTTGGCCGGCGCTCATGGTCTCATGGTCTCGTGGTCTCATGGGATTGATTAGCTAAATAAAAGTGGAGGAGGCTGCTGGAAAGGGGTCCGTCGCAGTCGCAGTCGCAGTTGCAGTTGCAGTTGCAGTTGCAGTTGCAGTCGCAGTCGCAGTCGCCATTGGGGCAAACCTGCTCAGCCCGCCGACGCCAACACGCGAGGTGCAACGGGAATTTCATGGGAAACTGATTCATCATCAGGAGCCCTTATTACTGGGATTTTGACGAGTGCGCTACTCCCTACGGAGTACTCCTTACATACTCCAGAATAGCCAAAGACATGGGCTTTTGATAATGATAATTCCTGCTACCAACTGATGCAGCCAGGATTGACAGTGAGAAGCAATAATAAAACCAGGGCAAGAACAGCACAGCACAGCACAGCACAGCACAGCACAGCACGCAATGAAAAAAAAAAAAAAATTGGGCTGTCAACGGGGACGTGACAAATGCCACTGCAAGGATGGTAGTGTATGTAAAATCGGGTCAATAGCCGGCCTTGTCACGTTTTGTACGTACGAATAGCCAAAACTCTTTTGCGGCAACAATGGAATCCTGTCATGCCGAACTATGCAAGATTGTGTGCGTGTTGTGTGCGTGAGTGTGTGTGTGTGTGTGTGTGTTCCGATGCATGCTTGATTGAGCTTTTACATACATCGGGCGGCTCGCTCGATTTTGTCCATGTATTATTATGTATGTATGTACGGTTGCACGCGCTGCAATCTATCTCGTCACCGACTCCGAGACCCCCTCCCCGGTTTGGTTGTTGGCAGTAAGACTGACTTGTTGATTGGGAGAGTGATCCGTATGAACGAAGTATTATGCAAAAGAACCATGCAACATGGTTGGCTTGAATCATGATGCAGCATCAGATGCGATATGAATCGTGTCTCCCCGCACTTCTTGATGTTGGATGCTGGCAGTTGGCAGTTGGCAGTTGGCAGTTGGCAGTTGGCAGTTGGCAGTTGGCAGTTGGCAGTTGGCAGTTGGCAGTTGGCAGTTGGATGATATGACGGCATGTTGGATGTGAGATCGGGTGCAACGATGCAAAGGACGGAATATGGAATGTACACACACATACATACATACATACATGTACATGTATGTATGTAAGACAACAAGGAAGCGACGAAACGCCTCTCCCTCGTGGACAAGCACGAGTTTCAACCCCGATCGGCGCGTGGCTCCAGGGATCTCCCTCCACCAGACTAAGCTGCTTTTGGCGTCCCGACATCCATCCTAGTCCTGGGCCAGCCACTATTCATCGAATGCATGGCACCAAGAAGCAGCCACGGACACGAAAGAGGCCCAAAGGCCAGCTCAAGCTCATTCCATGCAGGGTGGTTTGTGCAGGGTGTGCTTGCTGGGTGTGCTTGCTTGCTGGGTGCCACGGACGGACCACGAGACTTTCCGGTCGGTCGCCATGCCACGCGCTGGGGCCATGGCCATGGCCATGCTTCATGCTTCCGTCCGTCCTGAAAAGGTGAAGAAGAAGCTTTGCAACTTTGTTGGGCGCCAAACCCTAATGTCAGAGCTGCAAACCGTCTAGCCTGCTCGGTTGTCGGGCTGTCGGGTCGCCGCAGCACAGCAGCACAGCAGCACAACGAACGCCTTCATCGCGACGACCGACGGTTAGTTGCCCAATCATTGACGAGTATGTAAGCAACCGAGTCATCGTCAGTGACGCGTTGAAGCTCCGATGGTTGGGAGCAAAATGTCGGCCAACTTTTCTGCGTCCGATTTGCCGGCACATTCATCATTTGCGACTTGTTCGGCCAAAGAGCTCCCGGGGTATATTGGCTGTACCGCGACAACCCTCACTCAGCTCATTGTAGTGATATGACAGGGACTGGATCCATGGGTATGCGAGGGTGGTGGCTTATTATCAGATGCATATGTACAAAAGTACATATCCAAAGTATGCGAGATGTCAGCAGGTGCCGACGACAAACTCTGACATCACACCTCGTCCTTTGCACACCAGGGGGAATCAACTTGCTCTACATGCAATAGACAAGATGGGAAGAACCGAAACTTGAAAAGCTATGCACCCACCCACCCTTTTGGGAGAATAATCCATGGTTTTCTTGAAACGGGCACCTCTAGGTCAACGGGCTAATTGGGACTTTGGGACTTTGGGACTTTGAGCTAGAGAGAAAGGACCATGGGAGTTGACAACAGATGCCTGGTTCGTTAGCTGAGTTGTGCCTGTAAACGGGAAACCGTGAAACCGTGAACATGCCAGCGTTCGACGACCAGAAAGTACAGGGGCTCGTTTGCCTTGCCGAGCTGCCTTGCAAGATTAGTTACCCTTATTACATGGTACATGTGTAAAGAGGTTGAAATAAGCAAGGTTCCGGTTCCATGTGCTATGGACGCTCTTGTCCTGTCCGCAGTTGCGAAGGATATGGCATGCCAATTCTCCCACGCCCCTCATTGTACATGTAGTACTCGCCTCAATTGCAATAATTTGAACTCTGAAACTAATCATAAATGATGAGCCCACACACAATCGGCTGCAGACTTGTTCTAGAAGTCGGGCGCGCTTGAGGGTCTGGACTTGGCCCTTGTCCCCCTCCCCTGCACGGAGGAGCCAGCTGGGGCGTGGTAAAAGCGCAAGCAAACCATCCCGAGTTACGTCGCAGCTGGTGGTGCTTGAATGAGTTGTCGCCTTACACACATGTACAAACATACCTGTTTGGAATATTGAACCGCATGAGATCGCCTTCCCCGCTGATCCTTGACGAGTCTCTTTCAACGAAAATCTGGGATATTGTTGGTCTCATGTTTGAACTTGGCTGGGTTATTGACAGGCGTGGGACTATTTCTCGGCGGGCTTACCTATGATGAAGCGTTGGATGTGTTGTTGTCGTCATCGTCATCGTCATCGGAGCGCGACGGAAGGCGAACTGTTGATAAGGCTGATGTATTGCATATCAAGTCGGTTCCGTACAATGTGTGTTCAGAGCCGGAAATAGTCATCTGCACGAAACAGATGACAGGGGCTCTGTCGGTTATTGGGTGTGGTTCATTTCTTGGCGGGCAAATGCCACATGGCAAGTCGATACCGCGGAAACGAGTCCATAAGGACATTTGTACATAGATATAGGTTCACACTGGGCTTGGCGCTGTTGTACATATGTACATGTAGGTTGCTGTCTACATACGGGGTAGAAGGGGGCGTATGTTTACTATTAGAGGCCAGACAGCGTCAGGATCCATGGTACGGCCCCCGCCCAGATAATACATATGTACAGACAGACACAAAATGGGTAGTGTTTGTCGACTGTTGGGTGGAGTTAATTATAATAATACTCATGGGTGTCATGTATGTACATAACAAGGCTTGCCATATTTGGGTTGACCAGGCTTATTGGCGTTGGAGACGATGTTACTTTCTGGCAGCAAGTCAGACAGTGACGTTCTGCTCTATCACGGGGCTATAGGGCCTAGTGTGAATGCGGACTGACCGACAGTGGGAGAAGGAGAACAAACAAATTGGTCGTAAATTTACCGATGGCCTGCCCGAGCAGGTGTCAGATAGTAGGCATGCATGTCAGACGACGAGAATGGGCCCAAAGTCAAGGTGTCCTCTTGGAGTCTTGGAACACGAACCGTCCCAGTCGGTCGGCAACATGTTCGGTCGGTCCTTCGGCTTCGGTGCCGTCTTCGGTGCCGTCCTCGCGTCTTTTTCTCGGCCGACAAATCCCTTCTCTGGTTGTGAAGCACGGCGTGCGCTAATGACGAAAAACTGCCGTCAACGTCTTGGTCGAATGCACCATTACGCAGGATTTTACCACCAGTTGCGGTCAGCTTGATCATATCGGCGGGGATCCTCTCGTGATGCGAAACCCCGGATTTGTACGCATTGAGACTAGCTAGCAGCGGAAGGAAAGGGGAGGAGGGTTGTTTGTGCACCCTTTCTTTCTCGCCCTGGTGAGGTTTTGTAGCACAAAACGGGTCACGATGGAGGAACCGGCCTCGTCCACCATGAGGCTTGTCAAAGTATACCGATTTTCAATGTGCGGTGCAGAGAACAAGTGTTGTGTTTGTTTCCCCGATTGTGGGAGGTCCTGGCCCTTTGACATGCTGAACCTTGTTGGATCTTGCACGAGTCGGGGCTCGCCGAGATGGTGCACCGTGGCTCCGGCCCCGGCCCCCGGCCCCGGCCTTCGCAAGCAAGCAAGCAAGCAAACAAGCAAACAAGCA
This sequence comes from Epichloe gansuensis, assembly GCA_023658505.1. Classification (NCBI taxonomy): domain Eukaryota; kingdom Fungi; phylum Ascomycota; class Sordariomycetes; order Hypocreales; family Clavicipitaceae; genus Epichloe; species Epichloe gansuensis. The sequence goes on from CP098281.1 coordinate 8,647,668, forward strand.
AGCGATGCGAAGCATGGAAGAGCGACAGGGCGAGTATTGCGTGCGTCGTTTTTCTATCGTACGAGTGGCGTCGAGTTTCCCAGCGGTCGCACGTTGGAGTGCCACAGTGCCGGTGTGGAGAAAGTTGCATGGCAGGATGCGACATACCCGGATGCATCTCTGCTTCCCTTCCTTCCTTGCTGCGGCTGATCAGTGAAGAGCCAGATGAGCTGGCAGACGGATTAGGAGAATGACAAGCAGTCATCACTTATGTACTACTCCGTACTCCGTACCCTGTACACTATCGCCGGCCTGACGTCCCTCACCGGGCCATCCACGTGTTGACAAGGCTACAGGCCGCGACAGCCACAGCGGCACATGCAGGCTGGCTGCACGGACCGATTGATGATGGAGCGGCGTGGACACGAGATTAGTGTACATGTACAGGAGCGTATCACCGGAGTACGGATTCCTGTACGAACCGATAGAAGTACTGCATGTCGTCGGACCAGACAACCACTGGTAACATCGAACAATGAACGAATGTCGTGGCACATCAAAACGCCGACAGCCCGAGAAAGGAGAAGAGGGGGCCTGGAGGGGCGACTGGACAAAAAAAAAAGGGGGCGTGCTAATACGGAGTGCAACGACGCACAAACATTGTCATCAGCAACTTGCAACGAGTGCTCGAACAAAAAGACGGCCCCCGACGGAATCAATGCCACGTGGAATGGAGGAAACACAGGCGCCATCTGTGGGAAAATTCTTCAACTTCTTTTCTTCATTGGGTTGGAATCGGAATCGGAAGGAGGCGCCCCACAACCACAACTGCACTTGAACTGCCAGAATCATCTCCTGCTCGAAGCTACCGTTCAAGACTCCTTCCTTCCTTACCTTCCTTCCTAATACCTTCCTTCCTACCTGCCTTCCCACCTGCCTTCCCAAGATAAAGTTTGACATTGATTAGAATCTCCGTGTGTCTGATAATCTCATTCCAAATGTACCAGGATTTCATGTACCAGGATTTGCCCGTCACCTGATCACACATCGGAAGGCCCAAGACATTAGTCGTGTTTGATACTGATTTAACCAAAATGTCAGATGGGGAGTGTTCTGACACATACATAAGCAAGGTGTCTGGGTTTTATTGTCAATGCTTATTGTGGGTGCACGAGCCTGAGTTCGTCCAAGACCAGGGCTTTTTGCATTATAACGACAACGATGATGGTTCCATGTTTCGATGTCATGATTCGACGAGAAGGCGCTCACCGCTCGTCAGCACTCCAGATGTCTCTCTGGGTCTTGTTCGGCTTGCGACTAATAGTTGGCGCCCTGCCAGTCGAATGAATAATACATGCACATACATAGGGAGTCGAGGGCTGTCCCACCGAGGCCGCTGTCAAACCGGTTTCCTGGGTTGAAAGCAGGCCGGAGCTGACTAGAGCCCCGACGATCAGGTAATTAGGTAAGGTCGCCGCATGGGGCGCCGCATGGCAACTAACTGTGTCATGTCAGCATTTTATGAAGATCCGACCTGTCATTTCTCGGAGAACTCAACATGTCTTGTCCTAGTCTGTCCCGTTAGCATCTACTAAGCGCGACTCATGGACGGGCCTAAGAATCAAACCACGCCCCCAAGGAAGTGTAAGAGCCGAGAAGAGGGGGACGGACATTGACGACATGGCCAATGATTGAGCAACGCGAGCCCCTGGTCCGATCTGTCGTGCTCAGTTGACATCAGTCGAAGGTGCCTAATCAGTGCAAATACCGCTGCAGCCACCACAAATCTCTGACCAGGGAGCTGGCTGTTCGTCAAGGGTCTATATTTGTATTACTGAACATACAATGTTTTTGTGGTCGGGAGTCTGGGCCTCTTGAAGACATGTGCTCAGTTTCTGTCTTGTTTTATCCATGGCCGTGGCTGTGGCAGCACCGCTGTGAATCTGCCTATTAAGGGAAGGGGGCTTTGTCTTTATTTTGTTTAGGATCAAGTATTGCCTGTCTGGTACTGTTGATTACACATTATAATGCTAAACGCGCTCACATGCCGCAGAGCATGAATGGGCGACCCCTGTTTGCTCTCCCACGTGGCATATTGTATGTATAGCCTAAGTAGGACGTCTGGTGGCACGTTCCGAAATTCGGGCGCGACATGTAAGTCAGAACTCAATACTTCGGCTTGACCGACAAATTGCCAACTCGCTCGTTCGGTCCCATTTTCTGTACATTGTACATGAGGTGTTGAGGTGTCGCTGGACCCCGGCGAATGTTCGTAGGGCAGTTCAGTTGCGGAATTCTGAAACCACGTCTCATGTTTTTCCAATCCCTGTTCGTCCAATGCTGCCTGCGTAGATGGAATAGAGTCAGATGCCAGCCGGCCCTGACGAGCTTTCTTGTCCGTGTCAATCGCATTGTCTGCTTTATTTTTATTTATTTTTATTTTTTTACTGCGGTTCTGCATCATTACCTGAACCCCGAGGTACGGTCAACCAGCAGCTTCCAACTACGGGAGTAGTAGGTTTGGCCAGAAAGTTTGCAGACCCGGGATGCTATTCATGATTTAGGCCGCCCTCCCAGCAGCAGTGGTTGCCCGTTGACTTTTTTTCTGTTTTATTTCCCGGCTGTTTTTATTATCTAGGGCCTTTTGGCGTAATGCCATCCCGCACTTATTATCATGGTTCTGAACCTCGTGGCCATGGTAGCAGAGCAGATAGAAAAAAAAAAATTAAAAAATTAAAAAGGCAGGAGTGGACCCAAAGGTGAGCTTCTGGTTACATAGTCCGGACCCGGATTTGAACCGGGGACTTCAGGATCTTTGTCGCCTGAGAAGGTATTCAGGAGCAATGCCATTGCAATCCTACACGCTAACCGCTGCGTCACCCGGACAAGGGGCGAGATTTCGGGGTCAAAAGAAAATACTATATTGTACGGAGTATTTGGTAGTGATTCTTATACGAATCGCACCGGACTCGAGACTTTGAACTCTCCGAACTTGGCCAATGGGCTTGTGGCTACGGAGCTACGCAAATAGATCGTTTTATTATCGGGCAAACAAACCATTTGCAATAGTTGACTTGCCCCATCCCAAAGAGTTGTCTAGTGTGTAGCGGGGACTGTCATTGTCGAGCACTAGCCTAGGTGTCAATGCCTTTTCTTTCTTTCTTTCTTTCTTTTTTTTTTATCTTTTTTGAAGCTTGAAGCTTGATATACTGTACGGGTCCAACAACGGCACGTGCACCAAAGGGGTCGAGCTTCTCAGCTTCTCATTTCCTTCTACTCCATACTCCGTACTTCCACCCATCTTTCCGACCATGCACAATCCCGTTTGCTCGATAACTGACTTTTGGAATTTGAGATGGTGCCAGGATGCCCACCCTTTCTGCGTATTCTGTCCGAGTACAACCACCCCCTTTCCCCTACCTGGCTTCTCTATTCCCTTTCCCTTTTTTTTTCTTTTTCCGTTTCTGAAATCCCATGAACCACGCCATGATGCTGCCGTCATAGTGACCCGCCTTGCCGAATCCTTCCCAGGCTACGAGAACAAGTTCTCTCACGTCGGCGTACCGGCGTCCCGGTCTACCGGCCTATTTTTGCCATTTTTTTCCCCTGAGACGGGCGCGGGATTCTCGGGGTGCACAGACAGGCCCAGGGGTGTGCGGGCACACAAAAAGTATTAATTACCGAACGGAACCGGAGCAGAACGTCGTGCCGGACTGGAACTAGACCGGTTGTTGATTGTACATCTTCTGGTGCCACGATCACTGCAGCGATACTAGGCAAAAAGGAAAGAAAAAGAAAAAGAAAATGGCACAATGCCACGTGCTTCACGCGAATCTCGACAAGGGGATTCATCACAGGCTTCCCCGAATGCTGCGGCTGCGCTTTCTCGGCCAATCCGTCCCCCTCCGCGCCACGTACCATCCATCATCCATCATCCATCCTCCATCCCGTCATGTCATGTCATGTCAACAAACGCGACCGAAAGGCAACGGGGAGAGGAACAATCCGCAATTGCTCCCGTCTCGGCCGGCAGGATTTCCCAATGCAACGTCCCGTACTCCGTACAGCAGCAACACACACCGGCGTTGGCGCGCAGCATCGTATATCTCGCACATGGGTATGCTTTGTTCAGCAGGGTAACCCCTTGCTTTCACTTTTTTTTTTTTTCCTTTTCACTTTTCCTATTTCTAAAAAAGAAAAAGAAAGGTTTTCTCACTCTCGTCTACGCCGACCCAATGAAATGGCCTTGGAGCACGACCAGGAGAGCAGGGGTTGAGATTGACAAACTACACACGATGCCCTTGTCTAATTCTCCTTCGGCCGATCCGAAATTTCTTCTAGACCAATTTCCCCGTGCCGTGTGGCATGCGATGATGGAGCATCCCCATGCTCTTCGCGGAGCCAGTCAGTCCCATTATCCTTGTTTTATTTTCTCTGCCCTTGTGAAGCCCCGGTTGGCCGAACTGTTGGCGTGCGAATTTTCCAGACTTTTGGCTGCTCTGTGGATACCCGTACATGGAACATGTCGTGACTGTGGGAAACACATGGCAAGACTAGAACCAATTCTGAGATACACCCTACGTGTATGTAGTCCCCAGAGTTCTGAAACCATGAGAAATGGAGTGATTCCACTTTTGGAAATCTCATTGTCCCGCAACTTGCTTGTATGGCTATCAGTACGCCATCTTCTGTGCCCAATCTCAAGAGATCAAATGAATTGCAATGATGAAACCAAACGCCGACGCTTTCTTCTGTTTTGTCGAAGTGTGCCCTCCTCCTCAAGACCCCATCTCGCCTCGAACACTCACCGGCAATCGTCCATATATGATGAAAATCCGCGATGGGAAATGGAGAACGCTGAGCGCAGGCAGCATGGAACAGCACCAGTACCATCAATGCCAGTCTCGTATCAGTTTTTATATCGACGTCGGTGCCGAATCGTTTCGCCACCCCTTGTTCCGCATGTTCATCTCAATCGACTTCCAAATCTGTTCCACAACCTCCTTGTCCCTGAATCGAGAGGCATCTGCGCCGTCACCCCCGCGCCATCGATCAACACCCGTAGAAAGAACTTTTTGTCCCCAGCTGCGAATGCTGTCGGGAACCTGGTCTCCTCGCCAGCCTACGTACACGCCTAGTGTATGCTTGAACAGTTCGCTGGGACTGCTCCATTTGTAATTCTTGAACTGCCACGTCTGCCCGGTTGTAAAGACAGCCACCACGCGGTTCCAGTATTCCGGCTTGAACTGCTCAGAGCCCTCGACGAGAATGAATCGCAGGGGGCGGTTGGGGTCGATGGCTCGCATGACACGCTGGACGTGGAGCATACTGGCCGTGGAGCCGCTCGCATCCGCGGGCACGAATTTGCCGTCTTCGAGGAAGGATCGCGCATTGGTCATTCGGAGCAGTGACGAGGCCGATGGCGAGAGAAGAATAATGGGATCTGGTCTCCTGGTAGGTCCCTTTTGGTTGATTGATAATGATGATGTTGGACCAGGTGCTGAGAGTGGTTGCGACTTCTTCTTGATGAACGGAGCGGCAAGCTTGCGCACGTGTGAGAAGTCCTATCGTTTTCGAATAGTTAGAAATGGTCGTGCATGTCTGAGTATTATTTCCCGCCCCTCGAGTTGGCTTGTTCCGAGAGGAGGAAAATCCCCATGGGTCCATGTACATACCGTAGGCTTGATGCCCCTTAGAACTGTATTCCTATCACCCATCCTTCGCTCGCCATCGTACACGCTTGCTAGCCTTGGATCCAAGGTGCCCTTTCCTGCCCTCGCTTGAGCAGCTGTCGACGCAGCACCAGGCTTGGATGCTGGAGCGGCACCAGCACCAGCAGCATCGGCATCTCCCGCCACAGGCTTGATGTATTCGCTCTCTTCACTCGCGCCCTCCAACCAGGTGATCAGATCGAGACGTTCGATGAAACCCAAGTTCTGCACCTTGCCGGTGGATCCAGCAGCGGCAAGCTGATCGTTGAGCGTTGTGGCAGAGGCATTGTATTCGGGAATGGCAAGTTCGCGATTCAGCCACGCAAAGTAAATACTGCGTAGATCGACGGGTTTGTCATTGGAAATGAAGCGCGTCGGTGCGTCGATGGCGAGGGCGATGCCGTGGCTCGAGAACTGCAGGTGGGTTGCTTGGGCGAGTGGTGACTCGTCGGCCCCGGGTCATCCGAGGCGCTGGGAATGAATGGCTGGCTGCTGGAGATGGCTTTGCGCAGCAGGAGAAGAGGATCGTGTTCGGCGTTGGCCATGGCGAGGGAGTTGAGAAGGCGATGAGATGCGAAGTAGAGGAGAGTAATTGAACAGGCAGAGGACCAGGGCAGCTGCACTGGCAGTCTGCGAGGAGGTAGAACAATGACGATGACACGATAGTATTCCCACGGATTCAGACCATTGGAACGGATCGAAAGGGTCGGAGGACGGGCTGATTGTCAAACAAATGCAAGGCGCGGTCGTCGGCTGCAGAATACGTGAATTTCGTGATGGAGAGCTTTGCGCAAGTCCGGTCTGGGATTGAGAGCTTTGTTCTCCACTGCTCGGCCAATCAGACAGCACAATCTGACTTGACCCAAGTTTACAAGCACGACGGCCTACCCTGGAATAAACGCCAGCGACGAGATTCTAAATAGATCATCCGACTTTCTTCTCGATTCCATTACCATCATCAACGCCAGGAAAGAGCTCTCTTACTACATTTATCCGAGAAGGAATTTTTATTCAAAGCCGGCGACAACATTGGTTTCAATGAAATGGTAGCACATACCAACCTCGCCTTATCGTTGTGTCAATCACCTCATCCAGCAGCTCCATGGCACGAAGAAAACACAACCTGAGAATGGCCAAACATGCGCGTATGGCCCAGACAGACTTCAGGATTCCGACTCGGCATGCGGAGCTCTCGAAACCGTTTCAAAGCCTGTTTGTTAATGTGAGGGTCCTGACGAGTCCGCTCATGTAACCAACAATCTCCTCCCCATTTGTAACTGTCAAGTCTCCCAACACCAAGGCTAGCGCGTTGCGATGCTTTGCAGTATATCTGTGTGTTATTGACTAATAGCCAAAAACGATTTCTTTTTATTCAACTAATCACTACTAAAGATATTGTTGTATCTATAAGATAGTCTTATTTTAATAGAGAGGAAGCGGGAAGCTGCTACATGGCTCCTTTCCCCGACTTCTGCAGGTGCTTTTATCAGGGATCGCTCCGCTTTCTTGAACGAACTCCGTGGCTCTGAAGTCTTACATGCCTTTTTGCAGTATTGGACGCGAGTTGGCTCCTTCCTCACTCAACTGGCAACGACTCTCACCACCTCTGGGGTCATCACCTCACGGGCAACACACAAGGGAGTTGGTTTTGTTTCGAACAAGTTATATCCTGGATATCGGATCTTGGCCAATATTATGTACACTGCACTTTGGACCGCCAGCGGCGATCGTCTTGGCGTCAGAATCCATGGAAGACCTACGCTTTGTTGGAAGAACTGCAGGCACGATCCTCCCAACATCACTCAGTGGAAAGATATAATGCCGAAAAACCGACCTTGGCAGCCCCTTCCCTAACTTTCGTAGGATGCTTCAAGTAGACATTTCTCCGCTTTCCACAATAATAAGCCTGCCTTTTCACTTATTTTCCTGGGGTGGTGTGAAGGGGTTTTCTCATAATGGGCTTGGTGCGTTTGCTTTCTTTGGCTGCTTTAGAGCGCTCTTTTTAAAGAGCTACTAATAAACTTGCTCAAAATGAGAACTAGACCTTGTGCTTCTGCAATGCACATGTGCTTTCTATCTCTTTGCACGGAAATGTCAGACAAAAATGCGAGTAATTTCTACAACACGCTCGGATCGACATAGAGCTAGAAAAGAGAAAGTAATGAGTCTAAGATAAATACTATGTAAATAATCTATGGCATTAATCTCGCCATCACTAACCCCATTTCCATTAGTGCCATTCGATGCAATCTTCTATGCCTCGTACGTCCCCTCGCCGAGCCATTTCTTAACTTTCCGATATTAGTAACATGTCATACTGTTACCTTTCTTTCACCTCGAGTAGGGCTACAACACTAACACCCCCAACAACTATTCATAACCACAACCCCTCCGTTTGCTCATGAAGATTTCCTCGCATTCTCCCTCTGTTTCCCTCTGATATTGCGTCACCTTCCTTTCCTTCACTTCGAGTGGGGCTGCAAGCTAGCACTCCTAACAGCTGTTCACAACCGCAATCCCCGTTTGCTCATGAAAAATTTCTCATAGTCTCCCTCTTGACGGAGTATATATTCTGACGTTCTTCCGGTCCTTCATCGTTGGAAAAAAACTCTTTCCCTACCTCATCATCATCTCTTCTTTCCCATCATCGCGTTTTGTTGAGCATGTATGCTCGTTCATCTCAGGTACCATTCCCTAAGGGGTGCGCACTCCGTTTTTGGCCGTTTGGCATAGCTGTTTGTCGAGCTACCAATGCAAATTTGATCGATCATAGCATGAGTAAATGCCACACTGATTCGATGCCTATTGTCGGTGAAGCCCGTTGCCAAAGTGCATCGCGCAGGTTTTTCTTCGCGCGCAGACTCCGGCCGTGAAGCGAACCGCCACCGAGAAAGGACGCCGCGCCGTCCTCACGAAAACCTTCATTCAACGCCGAAAACGGTACGACGCCATTCTGGCAGCAGCCAAGCAGCCAGAATCAATCCCGCGGTGGTAACACCACTCTCTTCGTCCCCGCTGGCGCAGCCCGCGCCCGGGGCGCCACTGAGTCTCAGGCTCTCGCCCTGGCTCCTCGCCCTGGCTCAGCAAACCACTCCCACCCGGCGTAGTGGCAATATGGCGATCGAATTTTTCGTGGCATGAGCACAATGAACGAGAACATCTCCCGCGTCGCCTCCGCCCAGGAGACTGCCGCTGCCGAACAGCGTGCGTTCAACGAAACCGTTGCGGAGGTGGTCCGCCACCTGGGCGATACCCGTCGCCGTCGTCCCCGCACCAAAATGGACCGACCCCTGCTGAAGCACGTGAAGACTTTGACGGACGATCCGTACGTGCATCTGATGGCACACAACTTTGGCACACGATTCTGGAAGTTTCTAGACAACGATGCGAAAGGGCAATTGTCAACAGCTGAGTCTTTCAAGGAATTCCTGACGTTTTCTAAATCAACGCTCCAACCATCGAACCATGGATTGATTAAAAAAATTGGGTAATTCGCGAGTCGTCCCGGGAAGATTGTTTGCAATGCTGGCACTGGCCAGGTCAATCTGGGGCAAGGCGGCTTGCCAAAACAATCAAACATATGCGGTCGATGAGGTGGGATTTACTCAAGCATTGGACAGCATGCCGGAAACGGTGTGTCCAGGAATTGACTGGGATGAAATGAAGAAGAAGCTTTCGACCCCGACAAAGCCGAAGCCAAAGAGAAAGGCAACGGATGGACCGGAGACGACAATTGAGCAACCAGCAGCGAGTTAGTAGTGATCAGGCAGCACAAAGCTATGAGGCAACTTACAGAGTGGATGTGATATGGTTCCTCAAGATCTCGCAAAATGTCCCAGAGCTTCTTGTAGAGCTTGGCAATTCGAGAGGGACACTAGCAAAGAGTCAGCAGCGAACAAGATGCGAACTTCCAGAACTGAACATACGCCAACACAAGTGAAGATATCAGAATTGTGAGAATAAAGTTGAGGAAATGAAACGTGAAGGTCAAACGGCCAAAAACGGAGTGCGCACCCCTAATGGTAGCTGCGATAAACGAGTATGTATGCTCTACAGCTCTGCCTGCATCAAGGGTTTGAGAAACAACAACCCTCCCAAGGTTATTTACAATTACCATGAGAGAAGGGACTTTGTCTTGGAAGTCAGAGGCTACAGCAAATTCTGCGATCGCTGTCATTGCCATAGCCATGAACACGCTCAGTGTCCTTACAACAATCGGCACCGCATCATGTACTGCAACTGCTGCGAAGGCAACGCGCGTTGTCGTATGCACTCTGGGCGCTCTTGTCCCGGGAAGGAGAAGAGGGCCATTGAGCCACTGACTGATTTGCACGCGAATCGAGTCGTTCAGGTTGATGATCTTGCCAGAAACCCTGTGTTGCATTGCATGTTGAGCCTTTCGATCCCACAAAGGAAAAGAAGCAGAAGTCATGTGCTCCCAGAGTTCAGACGCAACCCAACAAAGCCCGTCTTACTCTTGAAAATTGGACGAGCAGAGGCTTCAGCAAAACAGGTGACACGGGCGCGGACAAAAGAAATCAGCAGGATGAGCAGAGGCGGGGATGGTGATTGCGATTGACTCTCATTCGGAAAGGAACAGAAAGGAATGATTTTGGAGTTTTGATGCCTCAGTGGCTTTTTTATTTTGTTGTATGAGTAGCTGTGGACCATGGGAGGATGCGCCAGCACAACATTTTGACAATTTGAGATTATCTATGCAACACAAGATAATTAATCCTTTATCTCGTGTTGCAAAGATAACCTTAAACTGTCAAAGTGTTATGCTAGCGTATCCTCCCATGGTCCACAACTACTGAGGCATTGTAATGGCGATGAGAAGGCCATTATCACTTTGCTTCTATTTGCTCTAGTCAGAGATTTATATCGAGGGCGTTCCATTTCTACTCTTCCGCTCCGCTATGCATGTTTAATCCTTGTGTGCCCTGAGCATCTTTCTGATTGTGTTCAATTGCGAAACTCTGTTGAATTAATATTATGTGCGCGATCTTGTTTGACGCAGGCGCTGTTATTGTCGAAACATCTGTCTGTTACATATGACCCAAGACAAACACGAACCAGCAGAAAGAGTGAGTGACGTTGATGAATGGGTCAGTAACTATATTGTATTAAAGTGTAAAAGTTCTAAAATAAATTTAATTTCTAAATTTGTAGAAAGCAAGCTCGTAAACGAAGCCTAGCGTAATTTTCGCATACTCTTTCATGTGGGTAAAGGACAGGTTCTCGACGAGGTCCGACGAATTGTGAATGAGTCCGTTCGAATTCTCAAACAAGGACTCCATGAGAAACGATGAGGGATACCCGGCCTTGGAGGCGGAGACATGGTCGGAGCAGGCGTAGCCACACTTGGTTTCACGCCATGGCATGCTGGAATACTATATATTTTTTTAGACGGGTTAGTGTTGCTTGTTCGGACATCGGACATTTCCACCGATGGGGCATGACGGATCTTTGACGGATCTTTGACGGATCTTTGACGTACCTGCTCGATGACGCTCGTGACAAATTTGGTCAGACCAATATCAATATAGTCAACGACGACGGCGACGACTTCATTCACGCCTGCGTCAAAGGTGCCCTTGACGTAACCGGTCTTGTCCTGCTGCAGCATGGCCTTGACGTCCCGTTGCTGTTTCGCGTACTCCTTGAAAATGGCCTGGCTGCCCAGCAGGCCGCCCTCCTCACCGCTGTACCAGTGGAACTCAACCGTGTTGATGGCCATTCCCGCCCGAACATTTCTTGACTTGAGAAGGGCGCGGAACACCTCCAGGAGGGTAACGGTACCGCTTCCACCATCATCAGCTCCAGGGGCGGCCAGCATGGGCTCCCACAGGTTGATGGAGTCCTGGTGAGTCCCAAGGACAATGGTGTTGTTGGACTCTCCTTGGATGGTTGCAATGACAGAGCTTTGCATCCACGGATGGTGAAAACTCTCGGCGGTGACCATGTTGCGCCTGACGTCGGATTTCTTGATGATGTCCCTGAGCTTTTTAAGTACCCATTCGGACGACTGACGACCGTGCTCCGAGTTGTAGTATCGGTTGTGGAAGCTGGTCAGCGTGTGCAGGTTTCTTTTCATGCGACGCTTGGACAGATGCTTGCCAAGCCGCTTGACTTTGGCATTGTGCACGCACTTGTAAGGGTATTGGACTGGTTCCTTGGTAGCTACGGTCACGGTGCCTAGATCTTGGGTCGTAGTGATGTCCATGAACCGTTGCCCATGCTGATGCGAGGAGGAGCAAGGGTTAGTTAGTGAGAGGCCATGGCCATGTCTTGAATCCAAGAAATTTGACAAAAGGGAAGAGGAGGCTTAAAAGGGAAAGTGATGCCTATGATATGTGAGGCTGTAGATTTCCAACAGCAGGCAGGGCACTTACCCGGCCGAGTATCCACTTGTCTTCTAAAGTCACCCATTGTGTCTGTCCTGGGGCGATTTCAACCAAGAACTCTTCGTCGGGAACCAGCACACTGTTGTTGGTTTTGCCTTGCCCCGGGAGCGAGCAGATGCAATGGGCACAATGCAGGCGAGGAGCGTCGGAAAGAACCTCATGGTGGCGGAGAAGGAACGACTGACAACTGACGATGGATAATTGCGAGAACTGAGTATTGGAATTACAAAGAAGACGGACGAAGAAAATCTCAAAGATTGTGGCCAGTGAAGCTGTGAGTGTGATGATGATGAGCACAATCGGGTGGTGGGGAGCGATGATGTATTGCAAGCGGGAAAGGGTTCTGGTTTATACTCCGTACTTCGTATATATATATATATATATATATATTGATTGAAAGTACTACTAGTGCGGCTGCCGAGTTCAGGTTCCATCAAACTCAATTACTACTGTCATCGCGTGACCCGATGCGAATGACCGCGCATATGATGAGAAGTCATAAATTTGAGTTTTGCTGCGGTCGCGAACTATGACTAGGAACGCAATGTTCGCATTTAAGCTCTCCGACTACGGAGTAGCCTGCGGCAAGAATTGAATTAGTGAGAAAGACACAGAGAGGAGAGAGAGAAAAGGTTTTTCTACGTCTATTTTTATATAACTCTGTCTATTTTTATACAACAAGGCACATTTGTATATAAATAGGTATATTTGTACATCACTTAGTATATTTATTTATAAATTAGGACATTTGTATATTACTAGGTACACTTATATATAATGAAATATATTTATCAGGAAAGCGAAGCACCCTGATTGAAGCATGTGTGCGGAGGTCAGGGGGCAGGGAGCTCCGCGTAGTAGCTTCCCGCTTTCCCTCTATTAAAATATGGTTATTCTGTGGAGACGTCTCTTCTGATTAGTCACTTGCGAAATTCTCTTCGGCGACTAGTTAAGAGATTTTTTCAGACAGAACCTTGCCCTCAGATTCCACAACCGGAAGGTATCCGTTCATTTTTACAGTCACCCCAGTGGTCTTTGAGTGTTCCCATCTTCATGGCATGGATCCAATCCATGAATGTTGACTCAGTCTTTTTGTTTGTGAAGTAGCCTACCTCACAGAACGGCGGTTTTCTCTCCGGTGTATCGTCTGCTTGCTTCATCTCCTGCGCAGCCAAGGGTGCAACCTCCCATTTCGTTGATTCTGGCATTCCAGTCATCTTCCCGAGTTCGTCAATGTAGTCGGCCAGGAGAAGATTTTCATCAAAAGTCGTGACTTCAAGTGATGTAACGGAGGTAAGCAACTGCTCGTCGAAATTATTGCCCATCCGGTAGTCAAGATATCAACATCATCAGAAGAGATCAATCATACACGTGTTGACAAAGGTTTCATCATGAGGCAATAGCCCTCATCTTTGTTCCATCGCTGAAGTGAGCTATTTTGCCGGGGGCAAGCCCGTCAATCAACAAGCCCGTCAACAGAGCCTATCAGGACCCTCGCGTTGGGAAGCTAATTATAGAACGCTTACGAAGGAAAAAAAAAAAAAAAGGACCCGACCTCAACGCCTTTTGAACCATAATCTCACTTACAAAATCACAACCAAAATCGTGACAATGGCCGGCAGTAAAGGCAAGGTTTGCTTGGCCTATTCCGGCGGACTCGACACGAGCACGATCCTGGCTTGGTTGCTGGAGCAGCAATATGAAGTTGTCTGCTATTTGGCCAATGTCGGCCAGGAAGAAGACTGGGCTGCCGTTGAGAAAAAGGAACAAAGAAGCTGTCCAGATTGGAGCCACCAAATTGATCATTGATGACCTTCGCAAGGTTTTCGCTGACGAATTGTGCTGGAAGGCCGTGCAATGCAATGGCATCTAAGAAGACCAGCATCTCCTAGGTACTAGCTTGGCCCGTCCTGTCATCGCACGTGGAATGATGAAGGCTGCCGAGAAAGAAGGTTGCGACTTCGTCTCGCATGGTTGCACCAGAAAGGGCAATGATATCAAGTGCGCTTTGAGTCGGCCTATTTGACCATCAACCCCGTCATCAAGGTCATTGCCCCATGGCGCGACCTCTTTCCTACCAGCGTTTCCAAGGACGTAATGACCTTCTTAACTTGCGGCTGAAAAGGGTATTCCTGTGACTTCGACCAAGGCTAAGCCGTATTCTATGGATGACAACCTGGCGCATTGCTCGTACGAGGCCGGCATGCTCGAAGACCCCAACGTGAACCCACCAGAAGACATGTGGTAAGTTAAGAGACATGGTTTGCAAGAGGAAACTCGACTTGGTCAACGGCGAGGTTCGCCTCCAACTCTACAAGGGCAACGCCTACGTCCTGGGCCGCACTTCCCAGGAGAAGCTCTACTCCGAGGAAGATGCGTCCATGGACTCTCTCACCACCTTTGACCCTTCCGAGACCTCTGGTTCCTGATTCTGCCATTGGGTCTTTCCCGGTGGATCAACTTGATCAATTTTATTGGGACCCAAGTGGGAATAATAAAAATTCAAGACCATTGTGAAGGCAACGGAAACTGTTCGCAAGCCGATGGGCTTGTCGACACTGGGGGAATTTGGGAGTGCAAACAGTGTCGGGACTCGGGACAAGCGGCATCGCATGCATTATTGGTTGTTGATTCTAGCTAGCTGGATGCTAAAACTGTTCTCTAATATAGGGAGGGGTTCTAGAGATCAGGTCAATCGTCAGGCCAATAGTCGGATTGATGGTCGGATGAATCATCAGATTGACAGTCGGATTGATAGTCGGATTGAAGGTCAACAGGACAATTAGACGGATAGTCGGATGAACACTTAGATCGGTCAGATTGACGGTTGGGCTGACGGTTGGATTGATTGGATTGAAAATTCGAGTCACTGTCAGATCGATAGTCATATTGATCATCAAATTGATACATTCACACTAATCTAGCTAGCGCAAGAAAAGCATTGTAACGAGCTTTATTAGGTTCGTAAGGAAGCTGCCTAGTGGGGAAGCGATCGAAATAGGCGAATTTGTCAGACTGACAGTCGGGTTGATGGCTAAAGATCGAAGGGCCGGATGGCCGGATCGACGAATCGGATTGAAGGATCGAAGGTTCACGAATCTGACAATGGCCGCGATGCCTAGGGACTTCGAGACCTCTTCATTCGACACCACGGTCCATAGCAGACAATTTAGAAACAAAGCAAAGTCGACATGCACCGGCTCGGCAACTGACTACAATCACAGCTCCAGATGTCAAGAGCCTCGGTAAAAACTCCCACGCGAATTGTCGTATTTCCAGTAGCTCATGAGATAGACTATGCAGTAAAAGTCAAATAGATCGGTCGCGAGATGGGTCATTCAAAGATAAATGTGTATGGGTGATAAATTCCCTGACATGACATAGTATCGAAGGGCTTGCCGAGGATGACTCCAGCACTTTAGCACACCACACCACACCAATGGTTGCAGCACCTGGACTATCTAATTATATATGTTAAAATAATGGCGAGCCGTATAACCTCGGTGGCTTCGTGGTATAGTGGTAATATACTCGCTTCGGGAAAATCCCCTGGTCCTCAGGATTAATGTGAGTGGTCCCGGGTTCGATCCCCGGCGAAGCCCTGAACTTTTTTGGCATGTGGTAAACCGAGCCGGTGTCGCTGCATCGCCAACAAACTTTTTCAAGGACGAACGAAAAACTGGCTCACGTTGATCTTTTCAGTTTTTTCCGGCTTGTCCATTTACTCGTGCCATGCCCCGTTTTTTGGGTTGCGAGACCTGCTGCTGATGGTAAAGTAGACAGGCTAAATGTTTATACTAATTCAAGGGGCTTTTAATACTGCGCCTAATCCGTACACAGTCTAGATATATGTATTTCATAACTCGCAAAGCTTGATTGACGGAACTCCACTTGCAGGCAGGCAGTGGCGGCGATGAGAAGTAGCTGCATTAATATCATCGCAGAAACAAAACTACTGGCATGGGTGACGTCTCTTTTATCTAAGGAGGAATAGTAGCGGTGCAAATATAGGCGCAGAATCCGGTGATTTTTCTTCCATGTATGTACATACATGTAGGGACAGAGTACGGACTATGTACGGAGTAGAGGCATCACTGATCAGCGCTGGCTTGGCTGGCACCTTCCTAGTCCTACGTAGGCTTGCTCTTGCAGCCACCAGACCCCCTCCTCGATTAGCGAGGCTGTACATGTACATACGCACCACGTGCTGGGCGTCGGCAGAGAGGGCACCTTCAGAGTCCAGACACTGACTCTCTCTGTGGCTTCTTCGGTCTCTCCTTTTTATGTACATAGCTACTGCCCGTCCACCGCCTATCCACCGCCTCAGGACGCGGCGGCATTCTCCATTCTCACAAACCCACCCAAAAAGATCTCCTGACTTGTCGCCAATTCGAACGCTTCGACCTTGTCTCGCCCACAGGCGGCAGCCTTGACCACGTATTTGAAGCTGGTGAGGGTGATATTGAGCTGTCGGGAACCCCAGTATCGCCCGTCCGCAATCATCAACGCCCGCATCGTACTGGGCGTCTGACCAGCCCTGCCGCCCACAGCAACACACGCGTCCGCATTCAGCCTCAGCGTCACGAACAAGATTGCTGAAGGGCCCTCGCGCCGCCTCGACAACAATGGCATCGCCATACGCCCTGCCGTCTTCTGCGCTCCCTCACGCCCATCAACAGCATATCCATTCCCAGTCATCGCTGAATACCTGGCGCACGTCCATGTCTACCGGATCGCTCCCGCGTCCGTCGAAGAAGATGGACACGATCACGATCGGCCGCATTCGCATTCGCATTCGCATTCGCATTCGCATTCTCGACACGATCACCATGCTCGACAAGGGTCTCGCTCCTCCAATACAGGTGCTTCTTTGCACAGAGAAAAACCCGCCACCGTCCCTAGATTCTCTCGACGGATGGACACAAGAGACGACTGCCGGCGGGAAGAACATCATTACTCCTGGCCCCGACGCGACTTCAACTCCTTATTCACCACCGATTAAGAACAACCATCGTCACAGTCACAGTCATGGCGAAAAACATGATCACAGCCGTAACCATAGCCACAGCCATAGCCATAGCCATAGCCATAGTCACAGTCATGACCACGGCCACGGCCACGGCCACGATCACAATCACAGTCATGACCATGGTCATGGTCATTCCAATTTCTACAAGGCGAACGAGAGCAAGGCACCGAGGTCTTTGTTCACAAGGACGCTGCTCAAGTATACGGCAGAATATCCTATTTTGCATGCGATACTCGCTGAGAAGGATTCCAGGAGGATTTTCTACTTCATGACGTAAGCTTGGTCTTGCTGCCTTCTCTGCACGGTTGAACTAATGGCTTCGCATAGTTTAAATTTTTGTTTCATGGTTGTGCAAGCATTCTATGGTTATGTCACCGACTCATTGGGCCTCCTCAGCGATAGCGTACACATGTTCTTCGATTGTGTTGCTCTCCTGGTGGGACTTTTGGCCGCGGTCTTGAGCAAATGGCCCCCAAGTCAGAGATTTCCCTATGGGTTTGGCAAAATCGAAACCTTGTCGGGATTTGCCAATGGCATTCTCTTGATGTAAGTTCCCTTTTACGGAGGTATTTGTCTTGCGAAAACCACTGACGGTGAACGATAGGCTCCTGAGCACTGAGATTGCCTTTGAGGCCTTTGAGCGGTTATGGGAGGGTACCAAGACCAAGCGACTTGGCGAGCTCTTCGTTGTTAGCAGTCTAGGGCTTGCTGTCAACTTGATTGGTATGATGGCATTTGGTCACCATCATCACCATGGTCACAGCCATGGTCACAGCCACGGACACGATCATTCGCATAGCCACGACCACAGTCATGACCACTCACGTGGCAGCGGGGGCCACGGCCACGGCCACGCGCATGACAACGAAAACATGCACGGTATTTACCTGCACATTTTGGCGGATACTTTGGGGAGTGTGTCGGTCATTGTGTCAACGGCGTTGACTAGCATTTGGGGTTGGTCTGGGTGGGATCCGTTGGCGTCGTGCTTTATCGCCATCCTCATCTTTTTGTCTTCCAAGCCACTCGTCATCTCGTCAGCAAAGCGTCTTCTTCTGAGCGTCCCCGAAGTGACAGAATATAGTCTACGGAACATCCTCGGTGGGATTTTGCAACAACGGGGCGTTGTGAACTACTGGACACCCAAGTTCTGGTTGGACGATCGCACAGGAAGCGAGGACGGCGAGAAGCTGGTAGGCGTCGTGCACATTGTCGTGGCGAGAGGAGCAGCCATGGACGAGACACGCGACCGAGTTCAGAATTATCTGCTCAGCCAAGGCGTCGAGGCGGTGATCCAGGTAGAGCGGGAAGGCGACTACGGATGCTGGTGTACCCGAGGGCGTAGCACAGGAGCGACACCATCTACTCCAAAGATGCTTTAGAAGAGGCATCCGCAGCGAACCCCTTGGATTTGACACCATCTTCGGGGGCATTTGATCACATAATCTCCAGCGTATCTCAAAGCAACATGGGTGGGAGACGGTTGGTTGCCGTGGTTGGGGTGCCTAACGACACGGTTGCGCACGCAAGTTCACTTTGTCCAATTCTTGTGTTCTTCTTTCGCGTACAAATATACATCATCGGTCTGCCACCAGCACATGTCTGCAAATTGGACATGAGCGATGGCTATGGGGACAAGTGCGCACGACTGCAGCTTTGACAGGGCAGGAGTCCTGGTGTAACTATAGGTGACCGTTTCCTGTGTTGGAAACTAAATTTTGCGTCAAAAATCCGACGAGGCATGTATAATTTCTCAATACTTTTACTTGCACGACGGACGCGTCTACTCAGGAGTGTCCCTGGTGATGCATGACACGTGAATGGTGCAAGCCTCTGAGGGTCTACATGTGTACATGTACATATGTGAGCCGTAAACTGTTGGGGGAGAGATGGTGGGTTGGTCTCGCTTGACCTCGTATCGCTTTTATTGTTCCTATGTGTGCAAAATACGCCCCCGTGTTTAAACCGATCTAGACACGAATCTATTCAAGTTTCAAGAAAACGTCAACTACTTCACCTTCTCCGCTGGTTACACCTCTTTTCAACAACCAAACCTGAGCCTCAGAATTACACCAAAGCCTGTACGACGAGATTCAACACAAATGATTCAGTTCCTTCTTTTCTCTGCTCTGCTGTGCGTCGCGGGCAGCATTTGCATAAGAGAAAGCACGCCTGCACCTACATTCTGATCAGACATTGGGTCATGTGCTCACCCTCTTTCTCCTTGGAGAGAAAAAAGCCACGCTCCGTATTTCCTTCTACGCACTACCAGATGCTAAATAAAATAAAGTTTACGCCCAAATTATAAATGAGTTACTCATTGACTTAATTCCTTCCTACGCGTGCACCCTGGAAGTTTCATTTAATTAGGCTGGTAAAGAAGGGGCTTAATTTAGCGCACAAAGGAAGTGGTCTTCGTAGGGCTCTGGGCCGACTTCAAACTCACTCCTGCCAATGTTAAACTTTTGCGCCTTCTTGCACCATATAGATACTGACCTTTTCCCTCTTCTTCACGCTCCCCGCTTCTCTTCTCTTCTCTAGCATTAATCACACTTTCACTTTTCGCCAGCATACCACTTCCTTCTCTTTCTTGTGTCGTTCACAATTTTTGCTTCTAATTCAGCACTTATCCGATTTCCCCTCTCCCTCCATGTAAGTATCGTCCCTCTTTACTGCACAAAAAGACGCTGTCTGATCTAGAATAGTAAAATGTCCATTCTTGGAGCAGACGATTTCAGGAACCTCGTGGAGACTGGTTTAGCTAGTCCACCACGCTCCGATGGCACAATAAGACTTCACAGGCGTCGAATAAACCGATCAAGCGACGAAGAGAACGCAGACATTCCCTTTCACCTGTTCCACCTACTTCATCTGATCTTCACTTTATTACTATTCCGGATACCCTTATCTCTTTAGCAACCCTCGTTTATCTTGGGTTCACAAAAGAAAGAGCAGAATTCATCTGGAATAAGTGGACAAATTGGCCTTACCCACGAGAGATAGATCCTAATATTGAAGACAATCCCCGGGGTAATATGCGATTCATTGAAGTCATTCTTCTTCATTTGGGATCTGATTATTCTGTCGATGAAAACGATACCTATTCTGAGAATAACGAGGAGTGGAATCATTGCATGGATAGCCATGGCATCAATGATGAGCTAAAAATGACTATGATGGATCCGCGCTTTAACTCAATTCGTCTCACGAACTCGTGTCTTTACTGGCTTCGAGATACCATGGAGGAACGCTATTTTGGGCTCGAAGACATCCAAGCTGCGTCTTACGACCGAGAAATGGCAACCCAGCGCCCACAAGAGCATCTAGGAGTATCACAAGATGAACAGCGTTTGACTATCCAAGAACGCGCAGGAAAGTCCCTGCATACCTCAACATCAGCATTTGCAATAGAAGCTGCTCAGACACAACCTGGCTACATCAAACTCTTCAAGGGGATTTCTCAGCGTCGGCTGAGGGACATGTTCAACACTAGTGATGGCTCTATCAAAACGACTGCGCTTATGTCCAACCCCCAACTGACTTTCTAATTCACACGAGTGGAGGCTACTTTGCTGTTGATCGAGACATTGCTGTGCGGTACGCCAACTGGGCGAAACGCCGCGTTAAGGGCGGCTCAGCTGCAATACTACAGATTACTATCCCTCATTCTGCTATTGAGTCTCTTCCAGCAGATCAAGTTCAAAGGATTTTTGGGACCCAAATGGGATTGACAAAACTTGGGAAAAAGTCATTTTTCCAGTCGAAATCGACAACCAGGTCCAAAGGACTTAAGACGACTGCTAAATAAGGCGAGTCTTATTATTGGAACTATTGCGACTGGGCCGCATCATCACTTTGGGCGTATGAGGAGTTACGAGGAGATCAGTGAACGAGATGTTCTCAAAAATGAACAAGGACGCCCAGCAGTACAGTATGTGTGGCATGTGGAAGGGAAGAGTTCTTGGAGTATCACTGTCGTCAGAGCTTGCAGGTATTCCCGGTCACCATGGCAGAATTATCGGCCTTCGATGGGTAGCTCTATAACAATCCCCGTCTCCCCAAACAATCCCCGTCTCCCCAAACAATCCCCGTCTCCCCAAACAATCCCCGTCTCCCAAACAATCCCCGTCTCCCCAAACAATCCTCATATCGCAACCTCTTCATCATGATACAGGCAACTCCGACAGATTGGTACTAGCCGAGTTTTTGGACCCCTTATTAGTTTACTTAGTCTAGTTCTTAGCTTTAATTATCGAGACCGCTATTCAACATACGGGACTCATGCTTGCATTGCACTCTCCGTCTTCATTGTGCGGCTTCTTTTTCGCATAGAGCATGAGGTTAAACTATACAGTACTACTAACACCTGGCATTACTTGATTATACTCCCACTTGTTATTTTTGGGTAGCTTCTTAAGCTTGCAGTTTTTGACCTTCTGATTTAGGGTACTAGTTTGGGGTGCCCTTGGCAATACTACAGTATTGTTAGATTAGCTAGGGGACAAGACTTACCTATAAGTCTGGTCGGCAGTGACGTACATCAGGGTAATATACTTGTAAAGCTGTGCCTGGTGGGTGTAATTATTATTGTATTATGCGTGGACTCCGACATCCCCTCTTGGGTACGAGCAAGACGTGCTTCTTCCTGTGCAATTTCACTTGGGAATAGAACCACGCACGCATCTTGCAGGGTGCAGTCCATCGGTCGGTGAAGAAAAAAAGAGACTGGCAGTACCGGCAGTAGCTCCAATTGACGTGAGAAATTGACGGAGAACCGAGGATTGAACCGGCGAACCGTTCCAATTTCTGGCACCCGCGCATGCATATTCGGGAAGTCACCTTACCCACGATCTCATTTTGTCTGCGCACAACCCGACCTCGTCCTTTTTTGCTTCTTGCCTCTTGCTTTTCTGTCACAGACTCATCTCCTCTCCTCCTCATCATCAGTCTTGATCCTCTCGCCCCCTCGTCACGTCCCTTCTGTTCCTTCCTTCTCAGGCGCGGGTAACCACCGTGCCCTTTCGTCCGCCCAACCATGCCCGCCTCTTCCTCGCCGCCCGAGGCTGTCAACAAGCAAATCGACAAACTGCCCGCTCCGTGGCCGACAAGATCCCCACCTCCCAGAGACCAAGAACGAGCGACAAGAGACCAAAGAAGCTGCCAAGTCGGGTCTGCTGTCACAGCTGCGCGCCCTTGGAGCAGGTGGGTTTGGCGGCATTTGCGCCGTCGTCGTCGGCCACCCCTTCGACCTGGTCAAGGTGCGCCTGCAGACGGCCGAGCGGGGCGTCTACTCGTCTGCCATTGATGTCGTGAAGAAGAGCATCGCTAGAGATGGACTGAAAAGAGGATTGTACGCCGGGGTCAGCGCACCGCTGGTTGGTGTGACTCCCATGTGTGAGTTTTCCTTTGCTCTTATGATGCTCTTATGAAATGAATCTTCTTCACCTTGATTGCGGTCGACATTTCCCCGGGGCCCCTGAGCTTGCTACCACGGAGTCATTCAGCATTATATGAACAGTCAAAGCTCTTGTTTCCTGCAATTCAAACCAAAGGTGGTCAAACGGCTGACTTTTTCCACTCTGTGACTTGCCTCCAGTTGCCGTCTCCTTCTGGGGCTACGACCTCGGCAAGCAAATCGTCGCTGCCTCCTCTACCGCCGGCCCGAACGGCCTCTCCATCGCCCAAATCTCCACCGCTGGTTTCCTCTCGGCCGTTCCCATGACGGCCATCACTGCGCCCTTTGAGCGCGTCAAGGTCATTCTGCAGGTCCAGGGCCAGAAGCAGCTTGCGCCAGGCGAGAAGCCCAAGTACAACGGTGGTGTCGACGTCGTCCGCCAGCTGTACGCCCAGGGAGGCTTGCGCAGCGTCTTCCGAGGCAGCGCTGCCACACTTGCCCGTGATGGTCCCGGATCTGCCGCCTACTTCGCCGCCTACGAGTACATCAAGCGCATTCTGAGCCCCAAGGATCCCGTCACCGGCAAGCCCACTGGCGAGCTGAGCTTGTCAGCCGTCACCTGCGCCGGTGCCGGTGCCGGTGTGGCCATGTGGATCCCCGTCTTCCCCGTTGATACCGTCAAGTCTCGCCTGCAAACTGCCGAGGGCAACGTCACGCTTGGCGGTGTCATTCGTGACCTCTACGGAAAGGGCGGATACAGAGCCTTCTTCCCTGGCTTCGGACCTGCTCTGGCTCGTGCTGTTCCCGCCAACGCAGCTACCTTCCTCGGCGTCGAGCTGGCCCACCAGGCCATGAACAAGATGTTTGGTTGAACAAAGGGGAGGATTCGTTCTCGACAAGTATACAATTGATTAATTGAAACCGAGTATCAACGCGGTTAGTAAATGAAGAGAAAACTCGGGCGAGACTGTAGAACAGCGCCGCTTCCACGCTTGTTCTCTTTTCTTCTTCGTGCGTAGTACGAGTACGGAGGAACGAGACACGAACGCATATCATGCCATGCCAAAAGCTTATTGTAGAGATAGTTCTTTTTTTCCTACTCCATCTTCGCAATTAAAGGGCTAGACGGAACAGAACAGGGCAGTGGGACTGACATAGAGGTGAAGATTCCCGTCACACGGATAGGGGTTTTTCTGGATCTTTGGCTAAATATATGGCATTGGGAACCGTCCAGAACGGTCGTTCAATACATTGTTCTTCTTTTTTTTTTACAGCGAAGAATAAATCAATGCTGCTCGTGAATCTCACTTTTCTTTCATCTACCAAAAGAACGAAGCATCCATGCCGTAAAGCACTGCGTGCAGCAACGACAACGACAACGACAACAACAACCGCCTTCCACCTGCGCCAGCTGCAAGACAGCATCATGACAGTCGCGCCAACTGCCAACTCGCCCAGAATCACCCATATTCTCATCCTCCTAGCCCTGCTCTTTCACCACTCTCCTCCTCCCCATCAATCAACTTCCCTCGCGGCCCCAAAGTCGCCCGATCAACAACCCGCACCGGAAAAAACCGAGCACCCAAACAGCAAGCATCCTTTCCCCCAAAAAAAAAAAAAAATGTCCTTTCAATCCTTCTTCCCCCAACCTCAAACGAGCACCTCATAATCCAGCGCTTCCAAACGCACTTCCTGCCCGTCCTCCCGGCCCCCTCCAGACATACTTCCTCACGACCTTTCCCTGGCGGAGCCTCGCGTTCCGCCCGTCCACCGTCCACCCCTCGGCGCACCGCCTCGCCAAGGCCATCCGCGTCCCGGCAGTCAAGTCGAACAGGGGCTACGTCGAGCCGGCGTCGGTGCCGGCCGTGGCCAACGTGGCCGTCCTGCGATGCATATGGGGCCACCGGATCGAGGAGCAGCTCTACTACGCCGAGGTGGAGAAGTACTGGGGCGGGGTGCTCGCCCTGCTGCCCAGCGAGCCGTGCGGGGCCTCGACTTCGAGGCCCAGCTGGCGCTCGGGAGGAGAGGAGATGGAGGAAGAGGGGCGAGGCTGGCAAGACTGCTGATAAGACGAGCGCGCGTCGTGGAAAGGAGGCGCAGATGGTGGACAGGGGCACGCAGACGGATGAGAGGGGGAAGAGCTTGTCATGGTGCGGAGAGGGAGGGGAGGAGAGGGGAGAATGCGTGCCCTGAAGAAGGGGGTGGGAGAGGAATCTTGTTGCGCGTGTCGAGGGATGAAGACGAAAACGCTCAGTGGAACGGATACAACGAGGGTGGATGTCTGCGTGGTCGAGGGGAGGATGCAGATGATGCGTTTACATATGAATTCAACGGGAGGGGTTGAAACGGGCCGAGACACACGACGACGACGAGAATCACAGAAAAACGTGTTGTGGTTATTGTTTATTATCGCAGCGAGGCACAAACGCCTCAACTGGTGGTGAAATGGGGTTATTAAAAAAAAAAGTTCAATTCCCAGCCAGAGGCAGAAAACGATTTCAACTCCATTGCCCTATGATTTCCACATGTTGAAAAACTTCTCAGTCCGTAGTCACACTTTTGCCAATTCGCCTGCGCTATGCAAAGAAAATACAAGACAGAGGAAAAAAACAAGGAGAGCGAGCCCTCACGATTTTTGGGGGCGGGGGACTTTCAGGTGATCGATCCCAAATAGCTCGCTCACTTTCGGGGTCATCGAGTATAACGTTTAATCTGGTCAACCTTCGTGGTAATGAAAAAAAGGTTCAACAGTAAGAGAGCAACAATATTGCAATGCATCGCCAGCTTTGTTCTAAGCACGCTCAGTTACTGTCCATCGTCGCTTCGTGTGGCTCCTGTCGCGGAAGCGCTCTACTTCTTCCACAGGAGGCGGTATCCCCAGAGGCCGCCAAGTCCGGCGCCGAGCTGCGTGACTTCCAACTCCTCAATGGGCTTGTCTGACCCCAAGTTGGTGTGCAGCTTGCTTGGAGCAGCAAATACAGGCGGCGTGGACGAATCTTGATCGTCAAACGGCGTTGGCGGTGAGTAGTCGGGAAATCGCGGTGCATCATCCGTGGCAGAAGCGACGACCGGGACAACCGGCTCTACAGTAATAATGGACGACGATTCCTTCTCCTTGGCCGGTGTTCCAATGTTGAATCTCTTCTGGTCAAAGTCGGGCAGCATGGAGCCCAAGTCGTCGATAGCATCGCTGCCGTCGTCCATCAGCCGTAGGGACGATGGCCCCGCGGACCATAATGCCGAAGTCGACGTTGTCGGAGGCGGGGATCGGTTGCCTGGGTCCGAAGAAGCAGCTTCGTTACCAAATCCGACCGAAGCCAGGGCAGAACCCCCTCGCGGCAGATGCGCCCGGTGCGGCGCCGATTCCTGGCGCGTGACGGGCGGGAGGGCTGCGCTGGCCGAGGTGCTGCGGCTTCCGGTGGAGGAGAAGGGATCCGAGTATGTGAATGGGCTCATGACTGGCCCACCCATGGTCGAGTACGCCCTCTCGGACGAGTGCTTGCATTCCAAACATTGGCCGTCGATGTAGACCTGGCAGAGCTTGGCGTGGTCATGGTGCTTGATCGTCGCAAGTGCTCCGTGCTTGCTGAGAGGCGGATATCGTACATCCTGTCCACCGGCACCATGGCCTTTTTCGAAAGGTCTGCTGGAGCGGGCGTCGAAGAAAGCAGCTCGTTGTAGTCCAGATTTTCCTTTCTCGAAGCCATGGTGATTGATGCAATTCCAATGTCCATCAACACTGGTTGATGGGTAATGGCGCCAATCAAAGCATTACAACCAGCACCGTGCGACACCATGACAACAACCGTGTCAACTTCTTCATTTTCGAGCTTCTGCTTGGTATCATCATGGCCATTGGTTGTTTTCGCGGTCATGTCGGCGGCAGAGTCTGTTGAGGCATACCAGTTGACCAGCTTCCTGACGCCGCCCCGGAATCTCTTATGCATGGAGGCCCATTCTTCCCCAAATCTGCCGCCATCGCCAAAGTCGAGTGGTGCGCGCATCGAGTCCCATTGGTAGTCCACAGTAACGGAAAGATCTCGTGCATGGGCAACGAAGCCGTCCGGTATGCTCCCGGAGCTCGAGACTGCATAAATGGGTCTTGGAGCAATGTATCCCTTCTTCACTTGAGGTCGTTCAGGCAAGGCAGGACCCAAAGTTGAGACATTAATCGACCCTTCACTATCCGTTGAAGGTGACCGTGCAACGTTGGCAGGACTCGCGTTGGGCGATTGCCAGAGCGAACCTGACGAAGGTCGTGGTGGCTCTGTTTCCGGTATGTCGGCGTAGATGCTGTAATCTTCCCGTCTTAGGAGCTCTGCTTTCGCGCCACCCAGCATCAGAGCCGGACCAGGCGGGGAGTGATCATCTCGAAGTATTCCGGTGATAGCCATTCTCCGAGAAAAGAATCAAGTCGTAGAAGCGTCGATTTGAATTGGAACTGCGGCTCGATCTGCGGAGTTTCCCGAGGCACAATCATGTCTTCGGGGTTGTACGTTGAGTCCGGAAATGTCTGAGCCAGCCCAGAGCTGATGCCGATTGACGTTTGCACACATCGAAGAAAGGGCGAGCTGTGGATGACAACCTTGTATCGTTTGCGCTTCCGGGAGGCGTTTACATTGCTCGAGCTCTCGTAGTCGGATTTGGCCTGCTCGAGGATGCTGGCGATCTGGTTGCCGACCTGTCGCGCCTGCAAAAACCCACCGTGTGTGAGGGGAGGATCGTAAGGTGTCGGGGAGGTCAAATGCCACGATTTGTCGGCTGCATCAAGTCGGCTCCCGTGTCTGCATATCGATAGATGTTAGCAACTTGGGCAGAGGTTTTTTTGGGGGCCCGCTCGCGCCGAATGTGATGGGCGAGGGATGGGCGAGGGATGGGCGAGGAACAACATGTCAACTTGCCTTACGACGAACAAATATGCTGGAGGAGAATTGCTCATCTCGACGGGGATGGTGGTAGGCATCGCCGGGATGGCGACAACCCTTCTCTTCGAAAGTCTTTCTTTGCAAGACCAAGTCTTGGGGATGTCTGCGATGACCGTAGCAGATGCAGTAGTTTTCTTCCTGGTCAGTTGCCCACGAACGAGATTCAAGATTGAAGAGACCAATCTGGCATGAGGAATCGTGGAAGCCACGCAAGTGGGTCGGTCGCAGTATATGTATATTTTCAATATTTGGCAACGCAAGGTCAGCAGACCAGACCAGGCGGGCGGGCCAGCGACACTCCGTACGCCTACGAGTAATAAGACAGGCAGGCAGCAGTGCTGGTGGGTTGCAATCTTGATGAGCGTGGTGGAGGGCCTGATGGGAAGGATTGTTTTTATTAATGTTGCGACATAATCCGCACATATGTCACGCTTGATTTCCAAAAAGCGAGGCGACAAGATCTGATTTATTATGGGGACCTTGTACCTTGGCAAGGGACAAGTGACAAGTGACAAGTGACAAGTGACAAGTGACAAGTGACAAGTGACAAGTGACAAGTGACAAGGGGTCGAATCATCAAACAAACGAACTCGGACCCTGCCTTCCGAGGCCGAGCCCGCGGCGGATATGATAATTATGATAATGAGCAACAGTGGATAACAGTGGATAACAAGTGGAAGGCGTGCTTTTTGTTGCGCCTGTGTCGCAGCTGTCGTACATAGATTGAATTTTAAAATAGCCCCCAGAAGAACCCCCTCTCGTCAAAGCTTCGTCGCAGACGTCTCCATCCATGCCTCCATGTGACCCGACTGGATTTTCCATTCCCACTTGACCTGCCACTTGACCTGCCACTTCGCGTGTTTCTGCCTTCTGGCCGTGGATTCTCTGCTGGTGCTGCTGGTGCTACACTACATAGTCTTGTTGCGGCTCAGGCACTCCCCGACTCCCCGACTCCCCGACTCGCTGTCGTCATGCCACGTGAAATGTGCGCGAATCAACAAGGGTCCAGTTTGTCTGCCACGGCGACGAGTCCACGTGAACGCTTTCCATGATGGA
Source organism: Epichloe gansuensis (assembly GCA_023658505.1). Taxonomy (NCBI): domain Eukaryota; kingdom Fungi; phylum Ascomycota; class Sordariomycetes; order Hypocreales; family Clavicipitaceae; genus Epichloe; species Epichloe gansuensis. The sequence goes on from CP098281.1 coordinate 8,676,170, forward strand.
AACATTGAAACATTAACCGCGGGAAATTCGCGTCTGTGTAGAGCAGTACAGGTGCGAAATACGAACATGTCAGGGCTCGGAAGTTAGGATAACCATGAGATCACGGGAGAGTTCGACCAGACGCGAACAAAGACAGTATTGACGGCACTTGTGGCTGGTCAAACTGTGTGTGCGCGTGCCAGTTGTCGGCCAGCTGCGAGGTACATAAAACCAATCGCAAGTGTCTGGCTCAGTCAGCAACAAAACACCTTCATCATTTATTCGTACCCATTATGGACACACTTTTGTGCAAACCACAATGCCAATGTCGATTGCGACACCAAGTGTTGATTGGCATTCAACCAGGTTTCCCAGGAAGATCCCTTTGTATTTGTTGATGTTGCAAAGGCCACGAGGCTCGAAAGTGCAGCAATGCGCACTCTTGCCATTGTTACTACATTGTTCCTGCCTGGCACCTTCATCTCGGCCATGTTCAGCACATCGTTCTTCAATTTTCAGCGAGACAAAGAAAATGGCGACAGCTGGAAGGTGTCGGACAGATTCTGGATATAATACTGGGTTGTTGTTGCCGCCGTCACTGGGGCGATTTGATTACTTGTGGTTCTGGAAGCGCCAGTGGTTTTCACCGCCAGCCATCACGCCTGTTGTAACTTGTGAGAGTACCGCCCCAAAAGGACAGGATACAAAAGCCGAGGAGAAAGCTGATCTGGTGCAACCAAAAGTGACACCGGAGTCGACGTCGACGAACGCGGCGCAGGGAATCCCGCGCATGCCCATTCTGAGACTGCGAATGTCGCCAGAAGAAGAATCCGGGATGAAGAACAAGCAGACGGTCTGGCGCAACAGAAGGGAGCCGTCTGACAAGCACGAGTTGGTGGTGGTGCTCCCACATGCAGATGCCGATGCCGATGCCGATGCAGATGGAGCATTGATCAATGATGACAGACAATGCATGGCAATAAATTCCGGGGTAGAAAGAACAGGATGGGCGAATGCCGTTGGGATTTCATCTACATACTCCGTACATAGTGCGGGCTGGTTTTCTCCTCACGCATGAGCTATAATGAACGAATGAATGAATGACCTTGATGACATTGGTCAGATAGTCGCAAGTCACTTGTACATAGCATCACACGAAGCATGTGAAGTTTGAAGCCAGCAAAGGATGAAGAGCCCAAAGGAGACTAGCGCGCCCCGCCATCTCCCAGCTCCGCATCCAGCATCCAGCATCCAGCACCCAGCATCCAGCACCCCTCGGTAGCGGCGTCGGCGGCCAGCCAGAGCTTCCTTGTACCACAGCCGAGGCAGAGCTGCGCAGTTCCGCCGGCTCCCGTTGCCGCCGGCTCTTCGTTTTCCTTTTATTCTCCTCCATCATCCTTCCCCTTCCAAACCGCGCATCATCACTATACCCCCTCGCGAATCGTTCCTCATCTCTTTCTGTCGTTTTGTCTGCGGTTGAGCGTCCGTACTACGTGGACAGCCAGAGACAAACAAGATCCTCCTCACCCCACCATCCATCACATCTCGCAATCGCCACCATGGCTGAGCAATTGAGATTCGACAACCAGGTTGTCGTCATCACCGGCGCCGGCGGTGGTCTCGGCAAGGCCTATGCTCTGTTCTTTGCTTCGCGCGGTGCCAGTGTCGTCGTCAACGACCTGGGCGGATCATCCCAGGGCGAGGGTAATTCAACAAAGGTATGTGTTTCCGAGTCGACAGATCAAGACACGGGTAGTCATATCAGTCCCTTTCTTTATTCTTCCACACATGAATGCGCCACGTGGGGCTCACCGGGAATCTCTCGATTCAAATAGGCTGCCGATGTTGTTGTCGACGAGATCAAGAAGGCTGGTGGCAAGGCCGCTGCCAACTACGACAGTGTCGAGAACGGCGACAAGATCATTGAAACGGCTATCCAGAACTTTGGCCGTGTTGATGTTGTCATCAACAATGCCGGTATCCTACGGGATGTCAGCTTCAAGAATATGACTGACCAGGACTGGGACCTCATCATGAAAGTCCACGTCAAGGGTGCCTACAAGGTTTCCCGCGCTGCCTGGCCTCATTTCAGAAAACAAAAGTATGGCCGTGTCATCAACACTGCCTCTGCTGCCGGTCTGTTTGGCAATTTTGGCCAGACCAACTACTCGGCTGCCAAGCTGGCCATGGTCGGTTTCACCGAGACTCTCGCCAAGGAGGGTGCCAAGTACAACATCATGAGCAATGTGATTGCTCCTATCGGTGAGTGCAAAAGCTGAGCAGAAGCTGAGCAGAAGCTGAAATCTGCCAGTGTCAAAACATGTTCTGTGACTAATAACGTCTACTGCAGCTGCCAGCAGAATGACCTCCACCGTCATGCCCCCGATGTTCTTGAGCAGCTCAAGCCCGAGTGGGTTGTCCCTCTCGTTGCTGTTCTTGTTCACTCCAGCAACTCCACCGAGAACGGTGGCATTTTCGAAGTTGGCGGTGGCCACGCTGCCAAGCTCCGATGGGAGCGATCTGGTGGCCTGCTCCTCAAGGCCGACAGTTCGTACACTCCCAGCGCCATCCTCAAAAAGTGGCATCACGTTGTCGACTTCTCAAGCCCCAGTACCCCAGCGGCCCCAATGACTTCATGACACTTCTCGAGGAGTCTCAGAAGATGGGCCCCAGTGAGCAGGGCGCCAAGGTCGACTTCACCGGCAGGGTCGCCCTGGTCACTGGTGGCGGTGCTGGTATCGGTCGTGCCTACTGCTTGGCCTTTGCCAAGCACGGCGCCACCGTTGTCGTCAACGATCTCGTCAACCCCGACGATGTCGTAAACGAGATCAAGAAGGCCGGCGGCAAGGCTGTCGGCGTCAAGTCCTCTGCCGAGGATGGTGACGCGGTTGTCAAGGCTGCCATTGACAACTTCGGCCGCATTGACATCATTGTCAACAACGCCGGTATCCTTCGTGACAAGGCATTTTCCAACATGGACGACTCTCTCTGGGACCCCGTCCTCAACGTGCATCTGCGCGGCACCTACAAGGTCACCAAGGCTGCCTGGCCCTACTTCCTCAAGCAGAAATACGGTCGTGTCGTCAACACCACCTCCACCAGTGGTATCTACGGCAACTTTGGCCAGGCCAACTACGCCGCTGCCGTGAGTTACATTTACCTCCAACGCAATAGAAGTGCTTCATTCCACATACTGACCAATGTCGACATTAGAAAACCGGCATCCTCGGTTTCTCCCGAGCCCTTGCTATCGAGGGTCAGAAGTACAACATCTTCGTCAACACCATCGCCCCCAACGCCGGCACCGCCATGACCGCCTCCGTTTTGCCCCCGAGATGGTCCAGGCCTTCAAGCCCGATTACATTGCTCCTCTCGTCCTTGCTCTCTGCGGCGACGACTGCCCCGATCCGACTGGAGGACTCTACGAGGTTGGCAGCGGATGGTGCGGCAAGACGCGATGGCAGCGAACAGGCGGCCACGGGTTCCCCGTCAACGTCACGCTCACTCCCGAGGAGGTTGCCAAGAACTGGAAGGACATTGCCAGCTTCGACGATGACCGCGTGGACAACCCTGAGAAGGCTCAGGACTCTATGATGAAGATCATGGCCAATATGGGCAACGTTGCTGAGAAGGTATGAAGAAACGACCTCTTTTTGTTGATTTTTTTTTGATCCTCGACGAATTTTATGTACAATTAGTTAGGACTAGAACACATATAAAAAAATCAAGAAGACCAAAAAGAGGACACTGTCCCTCCCTCCCTCCCTCCCTCCCTCCCTCCCCTTTTCAAAGCATTACCCGCGCAGACACACGTTGCAAAAGCTCTTTATACTAATATCCTGACTATTAAAAAAAAAAAAAAAAAGGCCGATGACTCCCCCGCCAGCAACGAATACCTCGATGCCATCAAGGCCGCCATGGGCAAGGAAGGACCCCCGTCGAGTTCAAGTTTGAGGAGCGCGACTCAATCCTGTACAACCTCGGAGTCGGCGCCAAGCACACCGAGTTGAAGTACGTCTTCGAGGGAGCCGAGGACTTCCAGGTCCTCCCCACGTTTGGCGTCATCCCCATCTTCTCGGCCGAAATGCCCTTTGACTTTGGCGCCATCATCCCCAACTTCTCCCCATGATGCTGCTCCACGGCGAGCAGTACCTCGAGATCCGCAAGTTCCCGCTGCCCACAAGCGGAGTCCTCGAGTCCCGCGGCAGGCTCATCGAGGTCGTGGACAAGGGCAACGCCGCCGTCGTGAAGTCGGGCCTCACCACCGTCAACAAGGAGACGGGCGAGGACGTCTTCTACAGCGAGATGACGGCCTTTGTCCGCGGCAGCGGCGGCTTCGACGGCCCCAACAAGGGCGGGGACCGCGGCGCCGCCACGGCCGCCAATGTTCCCCCGGCGTGCTCCCGACACGGTCGTCGAGTCCAAGACGGATGAGAACCAGGCTGCTATTTATCGTCTGAGCGGCGACTACAAGTATGTTTTCTCTCCCCGCCGCTTCCCCCATTTTTGTGCCATGAATTTTGAAATCATTTCGAACCACCAGTTTTGGCTAACCTTTGTTGTTAAAAAAAAAAAAAAAAAAAAAAGCCCCTTCACATTGACCCTCCTTCGCCAAAATGGGCGGCTTCAAGAGACCTATTCTCCACGGCCTCGCCTCCTTTGGCGTCGCCGGCAAGGCCATCTACGAGACGTTTGGCCCCTACAAGAACATCAAGGTCCGCTTCGCTGGCACCGTGGACCTGGGCCAGACCCTCGTCACCGAGATGTGGCGCGAGGGCAACAGGGTCGTCTTCCAGACCAAGATCAAGGAGACGGGCAAGTTGGCTATTGGTGGGGCTGCCGTCGAGTTGCTCGACGAGGGCAAGAGCAAGATTTAAAATCAGAGATTGTGATTTTTCAGAACCAACTATGGTGAAGAAACGGTAAATTTTCTTTTTTTTTTTCGTGGGGAGAGCAAAGATATGAATGAGAGAGACCTTGGATCAGGAATCTGCGGGAAAAGCTTCGTGCTTGTCATGTATCATAATGATGTCATGTTTTTGCACTGTACATAGTCTACGGGAATGAATGCCTGATTTTATTCTTTTGATGAATTTTTCTTCATCATTTTGGGAGTGAGTTTCAAGGATGACATGATTGAGTTGCATTTTATCAAAAAAATAAAAAAAAATAAACTATACTTATGCTAGTCGTAACTTGTGCCGATGTGTGGGCGAATTCGAATCGTCACGTCATGTTTCATCTTCAAACCTCCATCAACGTGCAATCCCATGCGCATGAAATGAATAAGCCAAATAACGCTGAATTCAAAGCCGCCACCCCAAGTCATTGTCCCTTTATCCAGAGATTGTTGGCAAGGTAATTCAAATATATTGCGTGCTTGCCGTGTCAAAATAATATCGCCTCGGCAATGATGTCGAGGAATTCCGGCAAATTTGGCGAAGTACTGCTCGTCAGGAAATGGTTGATTCTCGAATGTACGCCTCGCGATGCAACCCCGGTTTCGAGATAGGCCTTCTCGGCACCAGACAGCTCTCTCTGCTCTGTTTCCTTCCACTTCCGTTCAGCCACCTCGCGGGCCTCGGTCAGCACAGCATCAGTATCCTCCGATTCCCAGAGATTGCATCTGTCGCACTGCGTGCATAGTCTCGGGTCGCCGTCGGGGCGGAAATGGTCGCAAAAATGACGGTAGCCTTCGTCGCTAAGATCGGCTCGGCAAACATAACACATTTTGTACCCGCATGGGCATGTGAGCTTGTTGCAGCCCGCATTCTTCACAAAGGACGTGTTGCATCGTGGACACACGCGCTTGATGGCTAAGCTCATCGCTTGTTCGACTTGTGTTCGTAGCGCCACCAGAGACGATTCGTTACAGACATGAATGTCTGTCCATGTTTTGTGACATGATAGGCATGAGATCCTGGCGCATTTGGGGTTTTGACACAAGAAGCGGAGACCACGCCGCCGGCGGCAGTGTCTGTGGACAGCACGTTTCCATTCCGTGCCAATGTTTCGCCGTAAATTTGGTTCAACACTGACAACGACGCAAACAAGAGCCGCGACCAGCGCGAACGGAGAAAGAATGATCAATGCCATGATGATGATGAAGAGAATAATCAAATTGTAAATGTTGCGAAGCTTGAATTGTGGCCAAGCTTCATCATGAGCGGGAAGATATATATCGTCGACCTCGGCATAGTGGCAAAAGGACAGTGGATGAGCGGTACGTTGGAGGCAGCCAAGCTATGTTCGGCCAGCCTTTGATCCAACTTGTGAAGAATATCCACCCCTGACTTTTCCTGCAGGAATGCTTGTTGAATGTATTCAGATGAGATGTGGCCTGGACATCCGTCTACGGACAGACATTTGAGGGTGCCTGTATCAGTGTTGATGTTGCTCCGCCAACCCTGACCGAACAGGGCTTCTTTGATAGAATTCTGAACACATCGATAGCATATCAAGTGGCCGTCTTTGCTGCAGCTTGTGAACTCCTCAAACGTGTAATCAACAAAACAGCATGCACATTCGTGGGTGGCGGAGGCTGCTTCGGCCTCTTCGTTGTTCAGCAAGACTGCGAGCCCACGATCCTTGGTTTCCCTCTCCTCTTTCATACGATGCTTCAGAGGACGGATGAGGGCATCATACAACTCGCGATCTAGTTCGGCGTTTCCTGTTGTCCGAATCGTGGGTACGACTGAGCCTTGTCCGGTGGATCGCCAAACCACCAAGGGGTGGTTTTCGGCTTCCCTGTGGTCAACGGCTTTCGCCGCGTGAAAAGCGACTGTACCGTGAAGCGCCAGGATTTTGAAGAAAGAGTCACGAATGTTCGTCGGGCCTCCAGGTATGCATGATTCGACTCGGCCAGAACAGCGTTGATGGTCGATCTTGACAGAAGCCGAAACTCCTGTGCCGCCAGATTTCGAACTGCCTGAATATACTCTTTACTTCGAAACATGTCGCTTCTGGGAAGCGTCGCCGGATCGGCGTCCTGCTTGCCCACAGTCTTCCATCGTCCCTTGACCCAGTCGACTCGATTCTTCAGCAATGCATTTGCAACAAGAGCGAGTCGTGACTCGCCATCAAAGTTGGACAGCAGCTCCCGGAACACCTCAATCTGTATGTCGGGAAATACAAGGGCTAGAGCCTCGAGGCAACTATTGAGTTCACGCAGGTTTGGTCTCTCGGGCGGCACACAGGGCAGCTGGGCTTCGTCGTAGATGAACTCGGGCAACAGCTCGTTCTCCTGGCTGGGCTTGGAACGACTTGCCGAGGTCCTTTCGGAGGATGACAGCAGGCCGCTAAACACCATGCTGACGACTCATTGGTGAAGGCTTCGCATGCTGGGGATGGGCGGCGAATACTCGCAGACGCTATGGCGGGTTATCGATGCTTGACGTGGCCGAGGTCGGTTGGTCGCTGAGACTTGGACGGTACGATGGGCATGCTTGTCGGGGTGAGGTTGAAGTGTCCATTTGTCAAGTGTCTCTGCGTGTGTCGGACCAAGCGACGTGGGGCGCACCGCGTCAGCTCAGCTGCACAGCAGTGACAGCACCAGGAAGAGGAAGGAACGCTCAATATTAATTAACTCAAGCCTCTCTACTCTCTCTCTACATGTAACGGCTTGTATGTCGCATATTTCCCGGGTCACGGATTGGACGGATTAGCTCAAAATGCTCAATCCCAAAACAATGCTGCAGGGTTCTGTGCGGACGGATCTCATGGCACTTCAGACCTCGAATTGCTTTCTGAAAGCAAAGTTGAAAACTGTTTGAGCCATCGATGTAATGTGTACTCAGTGGTATTGACACCCGGGTCCAGCCCCGCCAACCCGTTGTGATGACAAAACAACAAAAGAGAACGTACATCTCAAAACCTCACTGGCTACCATGTCCGTCCCATTCACAGACGACAAAGCACCCATCTGCACCTCTTTTATCCTCACCCGCCTGGAAACACATCGGTCCACCGCGTCCTCACCCAGTCGGCCCCTCATCATCGGCCTCAATGGCATGCAAGGCGTGGGCAAAACAACGCTGGTGGCGCAACTAGCCGAGGGCCTGGCCAAGAGGAACATCAAGACTCTTGTGTTCAGCCTCGATGATTTCTACCTCTCCCATCAAGAGCAGGTCGCTTTGGCGGAAGCGAACCCCGACAATGCGCTTGTTCAGCATCGCGGGGAGCCAGGTATATATGATTTTTTTTTTGGAATCCCCTTGCAATAGAATCGCTTGTTTTGAAGACATCGTTGTGACAAGTCGCAGGAACTCATGATGTAGATCTAGTCAAATCTGTGTTCACAGCCCTTATAGATGGCCAACCTACCAAAATTCCTCGATACGACAAAGCCCTTTTCTCAGGCCAGGGTGACCGTCTTCCTGAAGAGCAATGGAGATCCGTGAATCAGCCTGGCGATGAACCCATACAAGTCGTTATTTTCGAGGGATGGGCCGTCGGGTTTCGACCTCTTCGCGATGAGGACGTGGAAGCGAAGTGGAAAGCGCCTAGTCGGACATTACATACACACCGATTGGAGCATCTGCTTTTTATCAACGAGAAGCTGAGAGACTACGACGCCGTTACGGACCTTTTTGATTCCTTCATACATATTGACTCGGAGGAGGCAGAATACGTGTATGCCTGGAGGCAAGAGCAGGAGGATTCACTACGGATAGCAAAGGGGGATCCTGCGGCCGGGATGACGCCGGAGCAAGTCGTCAGGTTTGTGGATGGGTACTTTCCTGCTTACGAGCTGTATACCGACGGCTTGAGAAACGGTATTTTCAAAGACAGGCCAGGCCATCATTTGCGAAAGACTGTCGGGAGAGATAGAAAGGTCAAGCAAGTATCGCAGATTTAGTCCTTTCCTAGTCTCTCCTTTGACTGAGATATCATGTCCCATGACATTGGGGGTATAATAAAGCAAAGCAAAACTAAAAACTACCCTTGTGCATCAGACCTTTGAAGCACCGATAAACACTTCCACCACCCGTTGAACACCATGCTGGCTGGCCCATAACACCGTGGACAAGATAAAACAAATAGAAAATAAGTGCGCGATGTTCATTCCATCTTTTCTGCGTATGCAGTCCCAAACCAAATTCACCAGCAATCTATTCGTGGCTCAAGATCTTGCATACCATCGCTCATGGTCCCTTATATACAACCGACCCGTATCAAAGATGCTTGTCGCCGACGACACGCTGGCCATCTTGTTTCATTTTGATCAACTTTTTGTCAATCGCGTCAGTTCGTAAGCGGATAGCCTCTTCTCGTTGCGAGGCTTCCATCTCGAATGCCGCCACCATTTTGCGTTTATCTCGCCGAGCTTGTCGCAAGCGGTTCATGAGATCTGTGAAATGGTCAACGAACCAATCGCCCGCCTTCTCCCACTCTTCGATCGACATGTGTGAGAAGAACTGGTGTTGCTCTCGCTCCCCTTGCTGCTGAAACTGCTCAAGCCTAGTGATGAGTTTTGACGCAGCAGAGTCATGTCCGTTCAACATGCCTGGCAGCTGTGGCACGACATCGAACGGCTCCCCTTGGAGATCTTGGTACGTCATGGAGCTGAGGACTTTGTCGTCGTAGTCCAGACTTTGGCGTCTGCGTTTTTATTTTTTGCTGCAGATCGCGTATGGCTTTGCTTGACTTGTGGGTGCCTTCTCGTGCGGGTTTCGTAGGTGCCCCGTTATGTTTCTTTGCCCTTGGCGATGCCGGTCTTCCTCCAAATCTACCAAAGGCATCAAACTCATTATCAGAGTCGTGAACAAGAATGGACTCATTCACTTGCTCTGAGGCTCGTTCTTCCCAATTTTCTTCCTCCACCTCGGTGAATCTGCCTTGTGGCGGAACTTCCTCCTGAATGGGCAAAGCATTCGGCAGCGAGGGTTGTCCACGGCTCACCCGAACTCCTCGCATTGGGAGTCTAGGTTGTGCTTGAAACGTCGGTACTTGGTGACTGTGGGTGGGATTCGTCTGTTTGATAGGTTTGGGTTGATATCGAACATGGTTATTATACCCTGTACTGTTGTAGAACCCGTCGTTCATATGAGAGGGATTATGGCGATTCAAGCCCGGCACCACTGAGAGCCGGCCATCCACTTCTACAGAGAACTGGTGTTTCTCCATGTCCAAAGGGGAGCATGCGGGGGCATCCTCTTAACTTGATTTTTCGACGCGCTCTTCTACCTTGATTTCGGGAGCTTGTACAACTGCCAACGCCTCTGGGTCATTGGTGGGTGTTGTGAGACCCGAATTCATGAAATTTTCTCAAGCTGTGATCCCGAAAATATGCCATGGTGAGCGGCGGCAGTCTGAATCTGCTTCCCCGAGGCTGACGTTTTGGCGACCCGTACCCGTGTTGGACTGGCGAATCGACTCGACGGATGCTTCTCAGAGGAGCGCTTGCTCGAGGACTGCCGACAGTTTTGGCACAGCACCAGGGATCGGTAATCTGGCAAATTCTGCAATCTCTTGTCGGCTGGGCTGATATGAGTCTGCACTGGGTGTGGCCGAACGCCTGCCTGGGTCGGGTTCGAGTTGGTAGGGCTTGTCAGAAGGGGCGTTGTAGTGTGCGTTGCTGTCGGATTTACCCCTTGCGAACTCTTGGAGCCCTCTGCCCTTTGCTTTGAGTCCTGGCTGCATGCTGACTCAGGTCGTGAAAGCAGGCACTAGGATGTGGGTGGCGTGTTAATTTGGCTTCATGAGCTGGAGGCGAGAGTTCACGCGGGCCAGAAGCTTCAGCTTTGTGCTCTGCTAAAGTCAGTCGATGGAGTGAGTTTCAAGCCAACTGAACAGCACGTTTAGTACAGCGCCTGAACCACGAAGGATGCGCGGCTGAAGCGAAAGCGTGTGGACATTGGAGGCTCGATTCATTCGATGGCCCCTGGTTGTGGTTGTCGATCGATGCCAGCAGCAACTACATATGATTTTCGTCCAAAGTTCCTGGGCTGGCGGTACCTGAGTAAGTACTTTTAGTGTCACTGTCACTAGTAACTACTCGCGGCATGGCCCTTGAGGCAACGCGTGTCTCGGGAAGCACTAATAAAAGTGCTGGTTGGAGTGGGTTGGAGGAGCGGGCACGTCGCGCCATCAGGTGACGTCAAGCTGCCTGTGTGCCTGTCATCCAGCGATCCAGCGGAAGAGAATGAGTGGTGGGCGGTGGGGCAGCATGGAAGCACAAATGCGGCCATAACTTGGACCCTCGTCGGGCTAGCTACGGAGTACTTTAAACATTCTATTTAAACTGAAACCGTCTGATCTGGTCGAATGGCAGCCCTTCTGGACGCAGCAGACGCCAGGAAGGCCTGCATAAATTTCAACACGACGAACGCTCCCTTTTATCTTGGTCAACAAGTTGAGTAAGGTTGAGTAAGGTTGAGCAAGCGTCGGTCCTAGCCCGAGTCCTTAGCGGCAAGTGGCACCCGAACTGGCGCATGGCTGTCTCTCTCTTGCCTTGTTGGTTGGCGCAAACCAGTCCAACGTCGATCAGCCCTGGTGTCCAACTTTCGTCACTTGCGCCAGCTGCTCACACAAAACCGACGCCGCCCGCACAACGACACTTCAGAAGCAGCGCGTCCGTGAACGAAAAAGGACCATGCGAAGCTGCTAGCAACGGCATCTTGCGTGGCTGTATTATCTGGTGCTGCTGTCGCTGCTGTCGCTGCTGTGGCCACAGAGAGCACCAGGAATGACGATGCCCGAGTCCAATGCGCTTCTTTCGTCGTCGCCCACTCGAACGGTTGGGGCATCGGCTTCATCCGACGCTCAAATCTCTTCCCACGACCATGGCGGTGCGGCCGTCAACTCTCATTCTCGCTTACGGCCTCCCAGGTCTCTCCCTCGTATGGCATCCCCATTTTCCACGCACCTCGACGCCGTCTAGTCCCCTCCCCACATCCTTCTTCGAATCATTACTGACAAAATTTCGTTTGCAAAGCCTGGATCGATTCCTACGAACAGAGATACGGTCCGGTCAGCGAGGAACAACTTCGCCTTTTGCGAACCCCGACCCGTATCGTGCAGCGACAAAGCAACTTTGCACCCAACGAGCCACAACGCCGGGTATCCAAAGACGGCTTCATCGGTTGGGACGATCCTCAACTAGGCCCGGCTCAGAAGGCCAGGTCCAGAATTCCCCATTTCTTGCGATATGGGCGTGCGTCTATGCATGGTAGGAAATGGGATCATCTACGGTCCGCCGAGCCCGTCATTGTGTCCAACTACAAACCAGCTCCCCCTGTGGGTGCCCTGTCATGGCAAGACTTTGTTCATTCGTCGTCCTGGGGCCGCAGGGCAAATGAAGTATCGCAAGTTGTCGACTGCCAGACTCTCAACAAGCTGCAGCCGACATTTAATTCGGATATCAAGGTCCAGTTCCACCATTCAGATGGACGAGCCAAAGACAACCGAAAGACGGTAGCTTTGCCGAAGCGAATATGGAACAGCATCATGCGACATCCCTTGTCCCCACTACTCTTCCGACTCGGTGTCATGGTCACGTCCATTCTGGCGCTTGGCATCGCTGCTCGGATCTACCAGATGGAGAATGACCTGAAGAAGGATAGCGCGGAGCGGACACAGTCGGTCGTCGCCGTAGTAGTGGATTGCGTGGCTATCCCGTATATTGGATATATGATATGGGATGAGTATACGGGAAACCACTGGGCCTTCGATCCGCAATGTCCAAGATTTCCTTGATACTGTTGGACCTGTTCTTCATCATATTCAAGTCTGCAAGTACGGCGTTGGCGTTTGAAAGTTTCATCTACCACAGTGTGCGGCAGACATCACTCACTCGTCTGTCCATGGCGCTAGCTGCATTCCAACTGCTGGGGCTCGTCTCGTGGACAATGACCTTTACCATCAACGTGTTCCGAATGGTGAAGCGTCTAGGAGGATGTGGGGGCGATAATGACGACTCCAACGTATGATGGTGAACACGGAGGGATTGTTTCTAATACATTGGCAGCAAGGTTTACGGCGTCTCACTGGCTACAAGAGAGAGCGTCGATTGGGCGTTGTGGCGTGATGGGAAGTGCTCTTCTTGGGAAATAATGGTAGCATTTGTCGGGCAAAAGCACGGCTTTGTCTCTGCATGTCCAGCGTTTTGAAGTTAATAGCGGTGTGGCCAGTGGTGGTTGTGTTTCGCCAAGCGCACGGCATGTAATAAGGACAGGAAATATGGCATGCATCATGATGAAATCACTCTCTGGCATGTGAATGCTCAACGGCTGGTGTCTTGTGTCTTGTGTCTTGTCTCTTTTATGTACTTGTCAAGTTTCGTGCATCGCACCCGAAGCCACGACTTGACTCGACTTGACTCGACTCGACCGGGGGCCGCCAGCCGCCAGCCGCCAGCTGCCAGCTGCCAGCTGGGCGGTGGAGCCAACTTCATCAACTGCAAATGGACGTTGCTTGACTGTGGGCTGTGACAAGCAGACCAGACCAGACCAGACCAGACCAACTCGGCGCTGTGCAAACCCTCCACCACCTTTACCACATGTAATTACATCGAGCATTCTGTTGGCCCTCCTCTCCTTCCCTTTTGTCTCTCTTCTTCCTTTGCTGCGGCTCAAAAGTCGACTGAGCAGACGCAGAGACTCCTCCTTTTGTGTGACACGTGCCGAGTCCGACCCTTCACGCGCATAGCAGAGTCTCCTCCCAGCGCCATTGCCGTTCTACACGTTGATCACGACACGAAATCCTTCATCGCGAATCCCGCCTCCCGCCCTCCGCCTTCCGCCCTCCGCCTTCCTCCTTTGACACACGCGTGATCTACTCCGCGTAGCCTCCTCCTCTTGCCTCTCAAAGACATACAAAAGGTCCCAAGGTGTCACGTAACGGGCCCGCGAACCACCCTCGGAAGCCTGGGCCCCTCGACATCAACCCCGCGCCGCCAGTTTGCGACCATCTTCACGTCTTTTTTTTTTTCGATCAACATGGCTACGCGGCTGGCTATCGCTAGCCAGATGCCCCGGTGCCCAATCGGGAGGATATTGGCGCGACGTAAGCTTCTTGCTTGTCCGCTCGGCAACCTTGGGTATCAACTTGCTGACCATGCTGGTTATTGCAGATGGGCCTATCTTCAGGCAGGCATCGCCCGGATCATGAACGATCTGGAACAGGGCATCGATATGCAGATGTACATGGGGGTATACACGTACGTTCACTGCCAACTGATACTGAGTCTGGCCATTACACCATGCTGACACTCCAAATCTCCAGTGCTGTTCACAACTTTTGCACATCGCAAAAAGCTGTTGGGCTTTCCGGCCCGGCTATGCACTCTAATCACCGCGGCGGTAAGCTGTTTTTCATCATCACCTGCAGCCCTGCTTTCGATTCAGAATTAGATGGCCACTTTTAGATTGGCTAACACTGTCTGTGTCAACGCAGCTCATTTACTCGGCGAGGAACTCTACAACAACCTGATTGAGTACCTTCAGAGGCATCTCGAGCAGCTGGTCGAAGAATCAAAATCACACACTGAAGAAGCCCTCCTCACATATTACATCAAGGAGTGGAGCCGATACACCATTGCAGCCAAGTATATCCATCACCTGTTTCGTTACTTGAACCGTCACTGGGTTAAGCGAGAGATTGACGAGGGTAAAAGAACGTGTACGACGTGTATACTTTGCACTTGGTTCAATGGCGCAAGGTATTGTTCGAACAGGTGTCGGGCAAGGTTATGGACGCGGTGCTCAAACTCGTGGAAAAACAACGAAACGGTGAAACGATTGAACATGGGCAGATCAAGCAAGTGGTCGACTCCTTCGTGTCCCTCGGCTTGGATGAAGCGGATCCGACAAGATCAACGTTGGACGTTTATCGTTACCACTTTGAGCGACCTTTCCTGGTAGCAACTAGGGAATTCTACCAGGCCGAATCAAAGCAATTTGTTACCGAGAATAGCGTGGTTGAATACATGAAGAAGGCGGAGGCTCGTTTGGCGGAGGAGGAGGAGAGAGTGAGCATGTATCTCCACCAGGACATTGCAATGTCCTTGAAGAAGACATGCAACATGGCTCTGATTGCTGATCACTCGACCCTGCTGCGCGAGGAGTTCCAGGTCCTCTTGGATAACGACCGTGAGGAGGACATGGCAAGGATGTACAACTTGCTTTCCCGCATTCCCGACGGCCTCGAGCCTCTCAGAACAAGATTTGAAACCCACGTGCGCAAAGCCGGTCTTGCCGCTGTCCAGAAGGTTCAGTCATCGGAAGGTGACAAACTTGAGCCAAAAATCTATGTCGATGCTCTTCTCGAGGTGCATTCACAATATCAGCTGTTAGTTAAGCAAGCCTTCAACGACGAACCCGAGTTCACTCGATCACTCGACAATGCGTGCAGGAGTTTGTCAATCGTAACGAAGTATGCAAGTTGAGCTCAAGCAAATCGCCCGAACTCTTGGCCAAGTATACCGACGTTTTATTACGAAAGAGCAGCACCAGCATCGAAGAAGCCGACTTGGAGCGCACCCTGACTCAGATTATGACCGTTTTCAGGTACATTGAGGACAAGGATGTGTTCCAAAGTTTTACTCCCGCATGCTCGCCCGTCGACTCGTTCACAGCAACTCGTCGTCAGATGATGCCGAGACCAGCATGATCAGCAAACTCAAGGAGGCTTGTGGTTTTGAGTATACCAACAAGCTACAGCGCATGTTCCAAGACATGCAAATTTCCAAGGACCTGAACAAAGAATTCCGGGATCATCTCGACAGCATTGAATCCCCAAGACGGTTGACTCGACTTTTCTATCCTCGGTACCGGTTTCTGGCCGCTGACACCACCCAGCACCAACTTTCACCCACCCGCCGAGATTGCCGCCGAGATTGAGCGTTTTGTCCGGTTTTACAAACACAAGCATGATGGCCGCAAGCTTACTTGGCTGTGGCATCTTTGCAAGGGTGAAGTCCGAACTGGTTATTGCAAGAGCAGCAAGACACCCTTTACATTCCAAGTTTCCATCTACCAAATGGCTATTCTACTTCTATTCAATGAGAAGGATACTTATTCTTACGAGAACATTCTTAGCGCAACGCAGCTCAGCAGTGAGGTCCTGGATCAAGCGCTCGCCGTTATACTCAAAGCCAAGGTGCTTTTGATGTCTGGTGGCTCGGGTGACAAGCCGAGTGCAGGAAAATCCTTCAACCTCAATTACGACTTCAAGAGCAAAAAAATCCGAGTAAATCTAAACTTGGGCGGTGTCAAAGAGGCGAAGCAAGAAGAGGTGAAACCAATAAGACCATTGAGGAAGACCGGAAGCTAGTTCTACAGGTGGGCAAACCCATTGCATCGCGTTGCGGTATCGTGCTGTGAGTAATCCAATTACTAACTTGTTTGGCAGTCTGCTATTGTGCGAATCATGAAGGCTCGAAAGAAGATGAAGCACACTCAGCTGGTCAGTGAAACCATCAACCAAATCCGTTCAAGATTTGTTCCCAAGGTGGGCGACATCAAAAAGTGCATAGAGATCCTTCTGGACAAAGAATACCTCGAGCGCCTTGATGATGATGAATTGGGCTATCTCGCCTAAGCTGGATTGTTTTCTCATTGCCTTCTCTCCTATACGCGGCAGTCATGTTTTGTGCGAGACTGGGTGGCTGTACGATCTACACTCCTTAAACCCAATGCAGCTCTACAAACAACCATGTTAAAACATTTCGGCATTGAACCACGCCTCTTCATCCGGAGATGGCCCCACTCGCATCATATCCCTGGCAGCAACAACAGGAACGGCGAGTTTCCTTGGCCTTGGCAAAACGTCTAGGGACTTGATCCTAGCCGGATTGGGTGCAAGGAACATGCATGGGATCCTAGTGTTTCAAACCATCTCACAACAAATACAACATACATTATATTGGCGCAAGGCGAGCATTGGCTTGATGGTTTGCCTTGGCGTCATACTCTTTGTTCATAATCATTTTGTTTCTGATTGTTGCACCTCAAGAGGCAGGACGGGAGTTTGTGACGTAGGACAGGCTCGAAATATATTAGTATGGTATGTAGACACAACCAGGGCAGTATTAAAATTAGATTCAGATCAAGAGTCGAGGAGAAACAGCATTTTGTGTAAAGGACTTGTGTGCCCTCGTTATTGCGTTTCAAAAGATTCCACGGGTCCCCTCTTGTTCACACACCCTTCTTCCAACATCAACATGATGACAAGGTCCGATTTACACATTTGTCCGCCCAGTAGCGTCATGTTTTCAAGAATGAGTCAGATGAGATGACGGAAGTTGAATGCGTCGAGAGACGTACGGGTAGGACCTTGACGGATTCGCTACCTGTAGAACGCATGCTGTATAATTACATGGCAATGCCCCTTCGCTTTCTCCTCTAAAAGAACCAACGAAGAGGCCCTTTCTAGATTCCACTATCCCTGAAATACATGTTGACTAGTTCAAGCCGGAAGTTGCTTGTTTCTCCTCCACCTCCACGGAGGACTCGTTCGGTGACGACTCTGCGGTGAGGACGCTGCAGCAACGACGTGTTCTTCTCGGAAGCCGTCATTTTGTGGAGTAGGTGTTTCTCGGGGTCATCTTTTGGGGTTTCAGACGAGGGCTGTTGTTGTTTGGTGTCGGGATGGGGCGATGATGCTTCGGACACGTCGTGGTCGGCGGCGGAGGAGGAGGCCGTCAGGGGACGGTCGCTCGCCTGGGAGAGAATGCTTTCGCTGAAGGACGCGCGCGTGGGTGGGCGGGCGATGTGCTCGTCTGTGGAGGTTGATCGGGACTGTGGCGGGCTGACCATTTGATAGTCCTTCTGGATGGGGCTTGTGGATGGAGAGGAGGATCTACTCTGGAAGGCATGCCGTTGCTGGTGGTGGTGTTGTTGCTGTTCTTCTTGCCCCAGCCAGCGCCCCAGCCGCCCGTCTTGCGCTTCTCGCCGGCCCAGGTCGCCCAGCTTGACATGTAGGCGCTTGCCTTGGCGCCGACAGTGTGGACGGTTTGATGGGCCTTGGCGAGATCGACTGGGTATGGGTAAGCGCCCTTGTCGGTGGGAGACTTTGGCTCCTGGGTGCGCGTCGTCTCTTCGGCACGGCGCCGTTGCGACTCTCGGAGGTATTCTATGTCGGAGTAGAGTTTGTTGAACATGGTCGAGGCCTTTTCGCGGCCTGCGGTCAGGTTTCTTCCGAGAATGTCTCGGCCGTGCGCCAGGCGCTCGTCCAGGTGAAGATGCTTGATTTGGTCTGCCACTCTGCGTTGAATGTCCTCGACGGTCAGCCCGCCTGCGCATGGATGCTTGGGTTCAGACACGGCAAATAGGTTCGTGTCGGTGTGGACATTCCACATGCGATAGTTTTCCGTCTTGGTCCAGGCCTCTACCCACTCGAGCCCAAAATCAGCGGCTGGGTCGCTGTCGGCTCCTAGGCTCGACATGTCTTCTTCTTGGCTGGCCAGAAAGTTGTGGTATTTGACCGAGGATATCAGCCCCAGCATGTACGCTTCGAACTGCGATCTAATAAACTCCTCGCTTCCCACGTATTGCATGTTTTCGGTCTGCTGGGGTTGGCTTCATCCCATGTCTCATTCACCTCGTGGGTCAGGAAGTCGATCCATCTACGATCCGCCGGAGTCAGGGCCAGCGCTGATTTTAGCGAGGGCGAAGTGATGTTGACAGTGTCTTCGTCCAGGTTGATGAGGATATCGCTGTATCGGTCCTTCTGCTGGAGAAGAAGGGAGTTGGTGCTGCCCACGATGTAGGATTTGGTTCCAAAGTCGGCCAAGATGTCGAGCTGTTGCAGTGGCGTGTAGGGGCCGAAGAAACCACCCTGCTTGCTTGGTCAGTGTTTCAAGTCATCAAAAAGAGGGTAGGGGGGGGTTCAGGAGGCCTGGGGAGACCTGGGGAGGACTCATAAACGAACTTTGCCAAATATTTGCAAGGGCAGTCCCATGAAAGAGAGCAGAGAGCTTCGATTGCTGCTTTGCAAACTGGTGGGTTGGGCGAGTTTTGTTTCGTAGCTGTGCAATTCGGGGTCGGCACAGTCTTGCAGGTTACGGATGAGGCCAGGTATCAAAGATATGAGAGAGAATTGGACCATACACAGCCTGTCACATCTGGACCCAAAGAATAGCATCTTGGTTGATATTAGTGCCACGGAGAACACGGAGGCGGAAATAAAGCACATGCGGTTCGTACCTTTGGCTGCAACAAACAGCACTTGAGTAGTACCAGAGCCTGCCACTTGAACTCATGGATGAGCTCACGCAAGCTCATTCCCAAGTGCAGATCCCGCTCGCTCTCATCTTTCAGTGTGCCTCTTGCTTTCTCATCTGCAAGACTCTCCTGAAATCGTCGCAAGATGTCTGTATCCGTGAATTCCCGTTGCGCAAACCAAGCCTGAGTGACAATGCTGAGTCTCTCGCGCAACATGCCGAAACCTTGGGGGCTGTCGGCAATTACAACCACAGCCTTTTGCACCGTAGATCTGGTTACATCTGCTGGCCGATTTATCAACTGGGACGAATCGAGTTGTCTTGTGCATGAGATTCCAAATAGTGATGTGGCTGGTTCCGAGCCTGTTTTGGGCTTCAAGAGTGTGAAGTAGGAGAAGTCCTCCTCGGATCTAGGTCTTGCGTCAGTCCTGTATCACCCAGAGAGTTGGCTTTGCCTTGCCAGCATAGACTCACGCATGGGCTCCGTCGCTCAATGCCATGAAAGGCAGCAACGGCCAGTTGTATTTGATAGCTGGATCGATCCCATCTCCGGCACCGAACCAAGTCTCAACCTCCGGTCCCCGGGCGTGATGAAACCCAACAACTGTTACCAGCGGCGAAAATCCATTGTTACTCAAGCTGTTCTCGTCGGTAAGAGGGACCGAAGTTAGCGCGGGAGGAGCTTCTATTCCGTTAGGCGAGCTTGTGCCGTTGGGGGTGTCTTTCTCATCTGCAGAGGCCATTGTCGCCAAAAAGTATGTCGAATCAAAAGGCCCGTGATTTTTTTCTTTTTTTCTTTTTCTTTTCTTTTGTATATAATTGTCGGCAACTATAAAAGCGGCGCCATGCGACCGACGGTTGGGTCCAGGAAGACAAAAGGCCAAGACTGGTAGAGATTGAGCAATGCTGCGAAGCCCGAACCAAATCCAGATGTCAAATTTGTGTATCAAATATCAATTTGAGCGAGTATAGTGAGAATGCAGGATCGTGGTCCGAGTCGCGCGGATGAAGGAGTTCAATTCCTTTGGGGTCGACTTCAGCAGTGAGGCAGGCGGTTCTGGCTTGGCGCACGACTTTACGTAGCGACGGGCTGGCAACAATGGGTTCAAAGCGTGGCGATTGAGAATATTGGGGGTAGGAATTGTGAGCAGTATTTTTACATCTGCCAGTCGCTTCGTTGACGTCGCGCGCGGTATGCAAGGTGAAGTGTCAGTGCGGAGACGTTTGTTGGTGTGTGTCTGCAACTGTCAGTCCGTTGTCGAATGAGCCGAATGGGTCGAATGGCGGTAATCGGTACAGCTGGCCGAGTTCTTCTCGTCGTCGACCTGTACGGAGTAGGAGACAAAGATTAATTAATATCGGAACAATCATAGACCACAAAGGGGGCTTACTCGACGTGGGGAAATGGGGGTGCAGCCTAGGGCCATGAGGAGAGAAAAAAAAAGGAATGATGAAGACACATTCCTGGTGGTTCATTCACGGGACCAACATCCGACAAATAATAAGTCTACATACATACATAAAATACAGTCCAGTCCGTAAACCGGGCGGCCATGTTGGCTGCCAACATTTGCAGCTTACCCTGAGGTGCCGTTTCACGACAGCACAGAGGAGTGGTAAATTCGCTCGCCATACCCATGCCACGATTTGAGTCTGTTGGTTCAAATTGGAACACAATTGTTCAATTGTTCAATCGTTCATTGCAGTAAGTTTGTTTCCATTCCATTGTTTCCGTTGCCTTCGACGACTGCTGTCCACGCCATAAACAAGAGCTGGTGCTAGAATCAAGCCATCACCAGGCGTATAATTATCATGCATCAAGCATCAAATGTCCTAGAGCGCAAGTTGATAATAATTTCCATACCTGCCAGGTACTTCATGGCCTCGGACCCAGACCGATCCAGATCATGATCAACGCTCCGGATCTCCAGGACATGATGGATGAACGCTCTTGGCTGCGGCTCGATGCACGATAATAATACTAGCTTCTACATACTACTAGCTACTGACACACGCAGAGATTCAAAATGTTCGAAGCAGAGCCCATCATCTGTTCGTTGGCCGAGCCAATGAACTGGCTGCAAACTGCATACTCATGTCTTTAGTCAGTAGACTTGCTTTCCGACAAGCCGTGATCCTGGCCCCCGAACTGACTGCTTCTCAGCAAGGGTCAAATTGATCAGTCGCTTCCAGTAATCGGGAACCGAATCCCGACACTTCAAATACGTGGAAAATCGTCCATGTAGACCAGTGTTGACACCGAGCTTGTTTTTTTCACCAGTGCCCGTGCCGGGGCGGGAGTCGAAAAAGAGCTTGGCGGATGCAAACATGACGCTTCTGATAATACTGGCCCAGATTCCATATTCCACGGCTCATTTTCCTGATAATCCAGATGGAGGAAGGTGTTCAGAATCAGGGCTTCAGAATCAGGGGTTTGCAGGTTGGCGACTGTCATCTGCCTAAACCGGTCTCTCAATTTCCTCAAGGCTCAAGGCTCAATGTGCCGCATGCTTGTTCTTCGACCTGCTTGTTCTTCGACCTGCATGCGGCATGCGGCACGCTGTTTGCTGTCTCGTAATATTATGTGCATGGGTTTGTTGGGCTCAACATTGCGCGCGATGGTGTGTCAGCCCTATAATAATAAATAATTACCTGTCAATCGGTCGTTCATTGTTGCACTGGCTGGGTGTTGCCAGTAATTCTTATGTTATGTGTGAATTTTAGATGCATTGGCCACTGCCGATGAAATTTTTTTATAAAAATCATAATAAATAATTACTAAGCATGGGCCACACCATACACCAAAGACAGCGGGAGAAGTAGAAGTTGTCGTCTGCCGCGACGAGGCCAGCTTTTCGGCATTGGCCATTAATATTGTTGACATGTACTCCGTTCCGTACGGAGTATCAAGGCGGTGCCACCGGTGATATGGCCAGACACACACACACACCCGTAGTTGTCTCGGAGCAACTCGGAGCAACTCGGAGCAACTCGGAGCAACTCGAAGCTTGATGAGGTGCAGTACAATTGAATACCCTTGGCATTCCAGTTACGTGGAGATGCGCACGAGCCCGAGCACCCGAGCTGACTATTGTCAATCATTCAAGATGGGCGCGCCGCCAAAATGCTGCTTGCAATAGGCGACCATAGGAACATGGGAAGTCGCGGGTCGGTTTTAGTCGACAATCAGGGAACTGGTTCAGTCGACACTAACATACAGCCACTCTAAGGGTAGAAATCATCTACCTTCTACCTGACGTGTTGCCCATGAGACGCAAACGAGATCTCGAACGAACGAATGAATGCGATGCCTAAGGTTTAGGATGCGAAGCTATTGCAGATAATATCTTAATTTTGCCAAAACCCCACGTTTACCTTGGAAGCTGTTCATAAATAGAGAATAGAAAAACTCACTTTTATCCAATTTAGAAGCATAATGCAAAATCTTCCAAGCTTTTTTAGCTTAATACGTTACTACTAATAGGCTTTATGGGATAACATCTAGCGAGGAAGGCCCTTGAGGTGCATAACACTTGTCGCGGGGCACACGCGGTAATCGTCTATAGTGGCAAATAAAGTTCGACATTTCATTCCTACAGCCCCGTGGCCTAATGGCTAAGGCGTGAGACTTCTATGGAAATCGATGTCATGTACGATCGAAATCTCAAGATTGCGGGTTCGAGTCCCGCCGGGGTTTTGACAACATTCAGACGTGCGAGCTTGTGCGAAAAGGAAAGCCTTCGTTTATTTTTGAGATCATCCTCTGATCAGTGCTTAACTTTATTCAAATATTGTCAATTTTTCTTTAGAATTATGTGAGGAGACTTAGAGAGCTATTACGTGCTAATACATCAACTAGTATTCTGGCATAGCCCCTTCCTTATAGCAGCGCCCTTAGCATTTACTTTGTTACATTATTGTTTGACCTTTGGAGCTTTCAATGAAAAAATGTTTTCCTTTATGCTGTTTTCGCACTGCACTGTAACTGTAGATATATTTTTATATAAATGTGTTGTGTTAGTACACGCTTGCTATTTGAGAAAAATGTCTGGGAATGAATCTATAGAAGAGACCTGGGTTGCTGGGCGCCGCCCACGCAGTAAGATAGCTTGTTAGCTTACTCCGTCAAACAGAGCAGAGACTCTCTGTTTGGTCCGGCAGCTGGCAGTCTGTCTGGCACAAGGAGCACAAGGAGCCGTCTGGTTGTCAAATGTCACTGTCAGGAATGGCTGGCCCGCTGACTGGGGTTGGACTGGCCTCCACCCTTGCACATCCACACTTTTTCTTCGACCAGACTACTGTAGTACTAGGCAGGCCAATAGGCCAAAGTTATTTTAGATGTCTTCCCAGTCGCCCAGTCCAGCTGCTTGCTGTCCGCCGCTCAACTTGCAAAGTTGACTCTCTGCCCGGACTGGACTGGCTGACTGTTACCCCCGGCACCCCGTCGTCCGCATGCCGCCCACCCATCCACTTGCCCCAAGCGCTCGAGGGCACGCGGGTTGCTCTCCTCCATTCTACCCCGACTCCGCCATACCTGGACGGGCTAGTGGAGAGTTCCACGCTGCTAGCCTTGGGTCAATTGAACCTTTCACCTCTCTCGTTGCCCGTCTCTCGGCTAGACGTCAAGCACTTAAATACTCACTCATCATCATCATCATCATCATCATCTCTGTCCTAACTGTGGACTCGTCCCGGCTCCCACGGGCAATAAAGACGACTCGACGTCGACAGGATTCAAGGCCGGTTTTGCTCAATCTCGCCCCACCGCCTCGATACAATCGCTCGCTGTTCGTTGCATCTTTTCCACCTGGCCGTGACGAGCAGCATCGCGAAGCAGCGACATAAAAGCGCAGGGCGGCCGAGAGAGCAACAGAACCCAGGTGCACGACAAAGACGACAAAGGCAGCCGGCCCATGGTCGACTGTCTGCCCCATTATTGCGAAAATTGGAAACGAGCGACCGTCCTTCGTCCATTGTCCGAGCCTTCCTCGTCCTCGAAACTATCGGCAGCCCGTCCATCTCTCTCTGCCAGCGCATCCGGCCGTGACAATTCTCGTGCTGCCATGCGCATGCGGAGCTGCGGATTGTAGATACGCTTTCGTTGATTGCCAAGTTCGATTGCCCTTGGATCAACTCTGGTCGCAGACCCGCGCCGACGTGCTAGCGCCGAGCCGTAAGGGCCCTCCACGATGGGTGGGTGTATGAGTTCAAGCAGTGAGGAGGCAGAACAGAAGAAGAAGAGCCAAGCCATTGATAGAGTAATCGAGGAGGATTCAAGACGACTACGGAAAGAATGCAAGATCTTATTGTTAGGTATGGCTTCCTCCTACACGAGCAGTCGCTAATACAAACACCCTGGACGCAGAACACTGACAATTGGCCAACAGGATCCGGCGAGAGTGGCAAGTCCACCATCGTCAAGCAAATGAAGATTATCCACCTCAAAGGTTATTCAGAAGATGAATTGTACAATTACAGGCCCACCGTCTTCAAGAATCTTGTTGAATGCGCCAAGGCCGTCATAACAGCAATGCAGCAATTCGAGATTGAGCCGCAGATGAAAGAAAACAGAAACCATGTAGATTACCTTTTATCGTATCAGGCCGAATCCGGCCCTCAAGCGCACATTGACCCTCAAGTCGGCGTTGCTGTACAGTCACTGTGGGCGGACCCTGCAAAGACCGATTGATGAAGCATCAGACCGAGTTTTATCTGATGGACTCGGCAGAGTAGTGAGTGCAACCGGGAATTTCGGCATGTTCAAACCTGTCATCACAGTACTGACATTATCCTCTTTGCAGCTTCTTCCAAGAGGTGATGCGAATAGTTGCGACTGATTATCTCCCAAATGAGATGGACGTTTTACGAGCTCGTACCAAAACCACTGGCATATACGAAACACGATTTCAAATGGGCCAACTTAGTATACAGTGCGTCTGATCCAGGAATGAACCCCATTGGCCATGTCCCCTTTCTCTTTGGACTTTGTGTGACTGACACTTTTGGCAGTATGTTTGATGTTGGTGGACAGCGAAGCGAGAGGAAGAAGTGGATTCACTGCTTTGAGAACGTTACGTCGATTATTTTCTGCGTTGCCCTCTCGGAATATGACCAAGTACTCCTTGAAGAGAGTAGCCAGGTGAGACAGTCCGGTCAACTTCCACGTAGTAGATCAATGTGCTAACGATGATGACACCAGAATCGAATGATGGAAAGTCTGTTGCTGTTCGATTCCGTAGTGAACTCGCGCTGGTTCATGAGAACAAGCATTATCTTGTTCCTCAACAAGGTTGACATTTTCAAACAAAAATTAACGCGATCCCCGTTGGGGAACTATTTCCCCGATTACTCAGGAGGCAACGACGTCAACAAAGCAGCCAAGTATTTACTGTGGCGGTTCAACCAAGTAAATCGGGCACATTTGAACTTATATCCGCAGTAAGTCACGGAACGAAGGCACCTGTATTGATCACTACCCTCGACTGGAGTTGGCTGACACCGGCATAGCTTAACGCAAGCGACCGACACATCCAACATTCGATTAGTATTCGCCGCTGTTAAAGAAACAATATTAAACAATGCTCTCAAGGATTCTGGAATTCTATAACGGGGCCACCACGATGCCTAGATGATACGAGTAAGCAAGCAGGCTACGGGGTGCGGGCGTCCTAGAGCATTAAAGGAGTTCATGGTGGCGTCTTGATTCTCTCTCTCTTTTTTTTTTTTTTCGCATCGTCGGCGATGCACACAGCCACGCAATTGCCCAGAATTTTGCTCATACAACTCTCGGCCCCGTTCTATAAACGAACAAAAAAAAACTGTGTGTGGTGACTCCAAAGGAGCCTCACCTGAAGTTGCCTTTGAATTTGCGGCAAACTCAATGGATTTTTCCTTACCGTACAACTCGAGGAAGCGGAAGAACGGAACTACAGAAAGAAGTGCTTGCAACACCTCCGCTGGTATTGCTTGACTACGGGAAACAAGACACTATCGCATCTGGGCCTTGGAAGTATGGACCACGCCGAGCGGCAATGACGGAATGTTTGGTTATGACTCCTTGGTGCGACGGAGTTGGATAGGTATGTGGTCACACCAACGAGCTTTGGCCCGATATTACAGTTGCCGTCGAAGCACATATGCGTAGCGACTGAAGTGCAGGAGGATACGATGTAGCAAGGCGATAGACATTACGAGCGGATTCTTTGACGCGCTCACTAATGACTACAATGACCATAATTAGAGAGGGGTGATGGATGATGTTTAGGAACCCGCTGTCACGTCATAGATGGCAACATAATCAATATCTTCTTGTCTACATAAAATCCAAACTGTAGCATTGGAAAAAAAAAAAAAAAGAGGTTCCCAGTGGGAAGACTCGAGTGAAGGTTGTACTGCATTTGGGTCCTCCTTGAACGAGCCGCATGATGCATCCCAACCTTGTTGATATAAGATGAGCTGGTATCTGATGGATGGGTGGGGAAAGTGGTTGTTGTGGTGGAACCTGATCCTGGGAACCTGGTGGGGCTCCCCACTCTATGTATATGTACATATGTACAGTCACGGTCTAGATCATAGACCCTTTTGCCCATCTGGCGATGCCGTGAACTTCTCTTGCGATATTATACATCTGAGATGTATGTACTGTAGATGTTGTGGAGCACTCGTGGCTCAATATGAAGGCTAATAATACTACGATGTCAAGTCAGGAATCGCGTGCGAGACGGACAACTTGGCACGGGGCATTATGAGGGAGCTGACTCACTGCCTGGGTTGCTCGCGACAACGGCTTGGCCAATGGGTCGCATGCATCGACTTACCGGTTGTACATATTTTCACGCGTATGTACATGTATGTACATGTAGCGTTCCAGATTTACCAGGATCCATTTCACCATCATGTCGCATGGCCGGCCACAATGATGTCACGAAAGCTCAAGGAGAGAGACGTGTTAAGGTTAAGCAAGGTGCTTTCCCGGCCGTTATGCAAAATGGAGTTTGCTTTTTAATCTCTTCTCTCCCTTCGTCCTGGCCCCTCCCTTCTTTCTTTTTCCTTGGATGCCCCAGCTTCCTTTTCCCTATAGTCTCATGGTGTATGTATTGTTTGCTCTATCGAGACTTGCTTGCTGTTGTTCTCTGAGCAGCGATCGACAACATCTGGGGAGACTTTGAAGAACTCGATTTATTAGCTCGGAAGCTCTGGCAAACGCCCCACCCCGCTTCTTTGATCACTCCGCTTTCTGAGTCGTACGTTTGGCCCCACCATAGCTCCCCGCCCGCAAAATGCAGCAGCGCCCAGGAGGGGGTGATCGAGCAACCAGGACTAGCACAAGCAAGATTGGGGTTTTGTGCTTTTGCTGGCTTGCGTGATAAATACCTTGAGGAGGAAGCCGCTTGCCCTTGATCCGAGACTTCCCCATTCACTCCTGCTTTACGCGGGAACTGATCGACTTATCAACCTGCTGCTTTCGTAGGGACGACGATACCATGGCGACTGAACAGCAGCGACTGCCGACGAGGGAGAGACGCCCCTCCACTGGAGCTCCCATTGTGGACATTACTGGCGGGGTTGGGCCTGCAGGCATCTCTCGTCCCAAGCATAAACGAACATTTACTGGCTTTGGTGCCGGGGAGATCAAGAGTGTCGAAGGTATGTGTGTCTCCAGCGTCGTTTCTTTCTTCTTCTTTCCTCTGCTTTCTTGTTCGTGCTGCTGGCCTTCGTTTGTGGTGCACAATGCGTGGTACATGTTTAGTTAGAATCAAGTGTACCAAGCGCGGGCATCCGCATGTCTGCTGCGTTGGACTGAGCTAGTCTGACGGGAACATGTATTAGCATCCATCCCCGAGCCCCAGCGTGAGGCTTGGCAGCGAAACCAAGTAACCAGCTTCCGCGACAAGGATGGCTTCGAGCGAGAAGTCGTTCGACATGTGGAAACGACGCTGGCCCGAAGCATGTTCAATTGCGACGAGGTTGCAGCTTATTCGGCTACAAGCCTGGCTTTCCGGGACCGTCTCATTATCGACTGGAACAAGACCCAGCAGCGGCAGACGTATCGTGACACCAAGAGAGTATACTATCTGAGTTTGGAGTTTTTGATGGGCAGAGCTTTGGATAATGCTATGCTGAATGTTGGCTTGAAGGGCATTGCAAAGGTAGGTTTGTTACTTCTCAGGGTCCGATTGATGGCCTGGTTTTGTATTTCACTTTCCCCCTCTGACTAACTTTCGACTCGAATTAGATGGACTGGATGAACTTGGCTTCAGGGTTGAAGACGTCATCAAACAGGAGCATGATGCTGCCCTTGGGAATGGTGGCCTTGGCCGCTTGGCCGCTTGTTTCCTCGACAGCCTGGCTTCTTTGAACTTTCCTGCCTGGGGATACGGCCTACGTTATCGTTATGGTATCTTCAAGCAGGAGATCATCGATGGATATCAAGTCGAAGTTCCTGATTACTGGCTGGACTTCAACCCTTGGGAGTTCCCTCGCCACGATGTTACCGTTGATGTAAGTCGGCCCACCAAGATGTCATTGCTTGAGGAATTTTCTGGCGCTGAAAAAAAAAAAAATTCCGTTTCTGAACCCCAACTGTTATAGATTCAATTCTTTGGCCAAGTAAATAAATCTACCAACGCGGACGGCAAGACCGTTTCTGTCTGGGAGGGAGGCGAGATTGTGCAGGCTGTGGCATACGACGTGCCCATCCCCGGATATGACACCCCTACCACCAATAACCTTCGTCTTTGGTCCAGCAAAGC
Organism: Epichloe gansuensis; assembly: GCA_023658505.1. Taxonomy (NCBI): domain Eukaryota; kingdom Fungi; phylum Ascomycota; class Sordariomycetes; order Hypocreales; family Clavicipitaceae; genus Epichloe; species Epichloe gansuensis. Next base: position 8,705,063 of record CP098281.1, read on the forward strand.
CTCAGGCGGCGAGTTTGACTTCCAGAAGTTCAATAGCGGTGACTACGAGAGTTCCGTCGCCGACCAGCAACGCGCCGAAACCATCAGCGCTGTACTATACCCCAACGATAACCTTGAGCGAGGCAAAGAACTTCGCTTGAAGCAACAGTACTTCTGGGTTGCCGCATCGCTGTACGATATTGTCCGCCGATTCAAGAAGTCGAAGCGACCTTGGAAGGAGTTTCCCGACCAGGTTGCTATCCAGCTCAACGACACGCATCCTACGCTAGCCATTGTTGAGTTGCAGCGTATCTTGATTGATATTGAAGGCCTCGAGTGGGACATTGCGTGGGACATTGTCACCAACACGGTCAGTAGTGCTTCATCCCCAAGAAACTTGCATGGCGAGCAAGAAGACTCTGTTTACTAGTCAACACTGACACGTCAGATATATGTAGTTTGGGTACACCAACCACACTGTCCTCCCAGAGGCATTAGAGAAGTGGCCCGTCGGTCTGGTCCAGCACCTTCTCCCGCGTCACCTCCAAATCATCTACGATATCAACCTCTATTTCCTCCAGATGATCGAGAAGACTTTCCCCAACGACAGGGACATGCTCCGCCGCGTGTCCATTATTGAAGAGTCACAGCCCAAGATGGTCCGCATGGCGTTCCTCGCCATCGTCGGCTCCCACAAGGTCAATGGCGTAGCCGAACTGCACTCTGACTTGATCAAGACCACCATCTTCAAAGACTTTGTTGAAATTTACGGCCCAGACAAGTTCACCAATGTCACCAACGGCATTACGCCACGACGATGGCTGCACCAGGCCAATCCACGGCTCTCGGAGCTCATTGCGTCCAAGTGTGGTGGACACGAGTTCCTCAAAGACCTGACGCTCCTGAACAGACTAGAGCAGCACATAGGGGACAAGGAGTTCCGTCGCGAGTGGGCAGAGATCAAGTACGCCAACAAGTGCCGCCTCGCCAAACACATCAAGGACACGACTGGTGTTGTGGTCAACCCCTCGTCCCTCTTCGACGTGCAGGTCAAGCGCATCCACGAATACAAGCGTCAGCAGCTCAACATCTTTGGCGTCATTCATCGCTATCTTTCCCTTAAGGCCATGAACCCCGATGAAAGAAAGAAGCAGCTTCCCGTGTGTCCATCTTTGGCGGAAAAGCCGCCCCTGGGTACTGGATGGCCAAGCAAATTATTCACCTGATCAACGCCGTCGGAGCTGTCGTCAACAAGGACGCAGACATCGGTGATCTTCTCAAAGTCATTTTCTTAGAGGACTACAACGTGAGCAAGGCAGAAATAATCTGTCCTGCTTCGGATATCAGCGAACATATCTCGACTGCTGGAACCGAGTACGTAGGCTCTTCTCTCCCCTTGTCAAGTCATGAGACTAGTGTCAAATTTACCAAAACAAAGCCTGTCATCTTTTGCAGAGGAAAGCGAATTAACATGGCAAACAGAGCTTCTGGAACCAGTAACATGAAATTCGTGCTCAACGGCGGGCTTATCATTGGCACATGCGACGGAGCCAACGTAAGTTCCTTCCATGACCGCAACACACATGAAACCCATGTTTGGGTCAATGCAGCAGCCATCTGACAAAACCTAGATTGAAATCACCCGTGAAATCGGCGAGAAAAACATCTTTCTGTTCGGCAATCTCGCTGAAGACGTCGAAGACCTCCGCCACGCGCACACGTACGGATCGCACAGCATCGACTCAGACTTGGACAAGGTATTCAACGAGATTGAAAAGGGCACGTTCGGCACGCCGCATGACTTTGGGGCCATGATAGGCGCGGTCCGCAACCACGGAGATTATTACCTGGTGTCAGATGACTTCCACAGCTACATTGAGACGCACCGTCTCGTGGATGACGCGTATCGAAACCAGGATGAATGGATCGCCAAGTGCATCACGTCTGTGGCACGCATGGGCTTCTTCACGAGCGATCGGTGCATCAACGAGTATGCGGAGGAAATTTGGAATGTGGAACCTCTTGCTGTGGAGAGAAACTAAAGGATGGTCCGAGGGACTTTTATTCTTGGTCCCTTGGAGAAGGAGATGATCATACAATGGGGCTGTCGTGAGTTTGTTCCAAGGGGGTTACATGACGGAAAGAAACGCTCTACTCCGTACTTGCGGACAGGTTTTACACGAGATTTCCTAGCGTCGGTGTTGGAATTCAAGACTTTTGCGATACAGGACGTGGACGAGCACAGTGTAGCGGACATGTATGTAAATGCCACAATGAGTGCGATTGATGATGAAATGCGGGCTAATGAGTACCCTCTGGTTCGTTTGACGGACTACATGTATGTATGTACTTGCGGATCATGATCTGCAAACCTCGCGACTACGAAACGTCACTTGACATGTTGGCGAGAGAAGCAAGTCATGGATGGCCCTTTGACCTCTTCTACGCGAGCAACCCCAGATGTCTGCACCAACAAGCTTGCATCAATGTACGCGTAATCCTCGCCCAAGCAATTGCAAAAAGCGGTATGGTCTAGCGCGGGAAGTCGATGTCGGTGGCATTTGGCATTGGGGCAAGAGGGACATGAGAAGAGAAGTGGCTAAAGGCTGATTTTGGGAGGAGGGGCTCCTGTCGAGGCAATCGAATTGTTACAGGTTCGGGGTGTCTCGCGGAGCATTTCTTCCATGATGGGCGGCCACCAACCCACCGAATCGCTGATTGACAGGTTGGGTGGTGAAATCGGCAGAGGCAGCAGGAGCAGGGCATTAGCAGCTGCAAAGTATAGCACGGTTGGGCTTTGTATGATGAAGGGACATGGGGTGCGCTTAGATGATGTTAGCCTCGCTCGATCCTGGAGACGCCTTGACATCCTCGGACCACATGGACGCTAGCCAACCCCTGTGTCGTGTGTAACTTAAAGTGTGTCCAGCATCTTCCCGAGCCATGCAATTGATGGAAGGAACATGGACGAAGTCGCACCGTCCGTTGTGACGGCGGCCAAAATGCCATATTTTCGGAATGCGTAAAGTTCCCCTGCCCAACGGGGTGAAAATGGGCATCCTGCCCGTCGTCCACTTTTGCATCGGAAGATGGCGCCAATGACAGGCGTGGCATTTCTCTTCTCCAATCTCCAAACGTTCTCGTCAGCCCCCTTTCCTTTGTTCGCTGCAAATGTGCAGCGATGCTCGAGAACACCTGCTGCAGCAAAGGTTGTCCCCGCCATCAGCTGACGAATGCTATTGATGTGCTGTGCGTCCATGTCGATTGCTAGTTGATACGATGGAATGCACATTTTGATGCGAGTACGGAAGGGCATTCAATGGGGTGGCTTTTTTTTTTTTTTTTTTGGCCCGTGTGTATTTGTAGTACATAGAACGAAGCAGGGGTTACTAGCGTCAATTGCTAGCCCCGAGTGGTTTATTCTTAATCTAATGTAGCTTAGCTTAGCACTTATCAGTAGCAGTCATGATCGGTAATTGCTGTTTTACAGATGCCCATGCGCACGACGGAGCGGTGGAACAGGGCGGTTGAACCCGCCGCTTTCTACATATGTAGTTCTTCTCTTGTCAGTCACTGGGTTGCAAAGCAAGCTTGCGATTGTGCTGCTTGGGTAGAGATGTAGAGATGACACCCGTTCACGAAGGAGGCTCAATCGAGACTTTGGGATGGCAGGATGGAAATGGATGGAAATGGATGGAAATGAATGGAAATGAATGGAATGAATGAGCGGCGGAAAGGGGCACGGGGGCAGTGTCGTCGCTGGTGAAGGCTTGCGTTTTATTGTCGTTTGAAACGTCGTCCCTGGCTGGTATTTGGCAGTCGTTTTGTTGATGAGTCCAACTTGGCAAGAGAGAGATTGATCTTGATCGTACGGGATACGTTATTCCTGGGATCTCGATCGATGATCCACTTGTCGAGGTTGCCCGCTCCCACCAGTGACCACAGCTCACACCACCGTGAGACGGCGAGATGCGCACGCCCCCGCCCCGTTCACTCTTGCCACCCCGCCCTCGCCCTCTCTGGCCAACGCCAATTGTCTTGAGCGTATTACGTGCTTACTTCTGGCACTATGGCCAAATACTGTTACCGAGTAGGTACACTGCTATCGCGCCTCACCTCTGCTCCCTGGGCTGTCGCCAGCGAAGACCTTGTGTTGTACATATCCGTCCGCATATAGACACGACAAGCCCCGGAAGTAACCCATTGTATGGTATTGACGGCACCTCATTCCTGTGAATCTTGTCTGATCCTGTACGTACTGATTTGATTACTGTTGTGTGTAGAGCTCGCTGGCTTGCTGGCCAGCTTGCTCCTTCCCTTGACCTGTTTCTTTCTCTGCTATCTTATTCCCGTAAGCCGAGCCGAAGCAAGAAGAGTACGACAATCTGGTCTGCGCCGTCGCCGATTCCTTGCTTTGACTTCTTATTCTCTTTCCCTCCATACAATACCACTTCTCAACCAGCAACTATTCAGAGCAGTTCGATTTTTTGGGGATATTTGCCAAAGCTTCTCAAGCCTATATAGGCCCGCACAGCACTGGGCTGGGTCCAGTTTGCCCATAACAACCGCCACAAGCCAACGATTTATGTACAGGACAGCGGGCTGGTGGTGTTCTAGAAGATTCAACGACGACGGACGACGGACGACGGACGACGACAGACATAAACAACGACATAAACAACGACAAGACAACGACAAGACAACGACAGACCGTTAACGACAACAGAGCCCCTACATACTTCAGGTCAGTGACTGATGCGCCGTGAAGAAGCCATTGGAACGCAACATGTAATCTTTGCGACGAGCCGGCCCTAATACTGCATGTATGCTTTAGATTCTGCCTCTTGAGCTACGTCGAGCTCATCTGCGACTACCTATCTGCTCTTGCTGCCGATTTCCTATTCTAGACCTGCGCGTCAGAGGTGTGTACCAATGCCGATGCCGCAATGCCGATGCCAATGCCAATGCCAATACCAACCAACGTCCACACGAGCTGGTCGCTTTTTGCACCAGCGCCCACACACACACGTTCAAACAAATCTTCCACGGGCCCCGCGCATGCAAACACACACTACACACATTGTCATGTCACCTTTATCTGAATCTCCCAGCTCAACATGTTTTTCATTTTGTACATGTATCTCGCTCACCGGCGGTTTGCTTGGCCTGACCAATATTCCGACGCGCGCCCTCTGCATCAGTCAAGACTGACGTGATCCTGAGAGCATGCCCACCGGCCGCATGCTTATTAGAGAGACGTTGTGGCGCCCGATTCCGGCAATGCATGTTCTTAGCGGACATCTGGGACGGGGACTGTACATACAATGAATGGCCTCTATGATGCGCTTCATGCGCCTCCGTGAGCTGGGTGCGTTGCGAATCGTTTCCTGACCGTTCAAGCGAACCGCCAGCAGAACGAACGGTTGTTGCACGCAACGTCGTTGCAGGCACTAGCAACGATGACTTGCGCAATCTACCGGGGATCGATTTTTTTTTTTTTGCGTTCTGGATTCTCTCCTGGCTGGCACCCTCACCGACATGGGTCCAAACTAGTTGTTACTGGGTCTGGGTGGGTTTGTCACTGGCGCAGAAGCTCTCGTCTTCCTGGTCAGGTCACGCCGATTGGAAATACGACTGGAGCCGACGGCCCCCCACTCGCTACCTCGCCAGCACCCAGAGATTGATTATTCATTCATCTCTTCCCAGCCAGACCGTGAGAGCTTTCCACACTTGCACTTCTGTCTGTCTGTCTGTCTGTCTGCCCGCCCTCCAATTCCAAGCCTCTCACTTCACTCGAGACTTCGCCCACCTGATCCAGCAGTCAGCTCATTCCTGTCAGACTGCCAAGTTCTAGTGCCTTGCGCAGTAGCTCGTCAGTAGTAGTAACTTTTCCTCGACCGACTCAAGCACCTGCCCCGCTCTTCCCTATCTACTGAGTCCTGACGCTGCTGGTCGACCGTCTGTCAGTCTTTTGACCATCCAAGAATCCACTCGTACGTCGTCATCAGGAGAAAAGAAGCCGTGTGATACTTTTGTTTGCCCTTCATGAGATATCCTTCTTCGTTTCACTACTGACTCTCCGCTCCCAGACGAATCGAACCGTCATCTCCAACTCGTCGACGCGGTTCCACTTGACGAGCTCTTTCAGCGAGACTCGCAGTCAAGGATTCACCCCACCACCATCACAAGAATCAGTCGCAGATACTTCTGCAACCACTTGACAATGGCTGAATTCGTGCGTGCCCAAATTTTTGGCACAACGTTTGAGATTACATCGAGGTAGGAGCCGAGGATAGCGAACGATAGACTCTGACGCGCCGTTACTGATTATCTTGTTCTGTTTAGATATTCGGACCTCCAACCAGTGGGCATGGGAGCATTCGGTCTTGTCTGGTAGGCCGACATCCGCCCGGTATTGCCATTGCGCAACATCTTCTTCACTCGACTGACCCTGGTGCCACGGTTCGAAACAGCTCCGCTCGCGACCAGCTCACAAACCAGAATGTTGCCGTCAAGAAGATCATGAAGCCCTTCAGCACACCTGTTCTTGCAAAGCGAACGTACAGAGAACTGAAACTCTTGAAGCACCTCAAGCACGAAAATGTATGCAGCCGCCGACTCGCTGGAAAAACAATCGTGTCAAAGGAAACATGCTTACGCCTTGAAATAGGTCATATCCTCAGCGATATCTTCATTTCACCTCTCGAAGACATGTACGTAGCCGATCGATGAAACCACCACCTGTGACAACGGACAGACTGACTCGTTTCTTTTGCAGTTACTTCGTCACCGAACTCCTGGGCACAGACTTGCACAGACTGCTGACCTCAAGGCCCTTGGAAAAGCAGTTTATTCAATACTTCTTGTACCAAATCATGGTATGACGATCCAAACACAATACGCCCTGGGTATGACTTGACACATGACATAGCGAGGCCTCAAATACGTGCATTCCGCCGGTGTCGTTCACCGTGACTTGAAGCCGAGTAACATTCTCGTCAACGAAAACTGTGACTTGAAAATTTGCGACTTTGGCTTGGCAAGAATCCAAGACCCTCAGATGACGGGCTACGTCTCCACCAGATACTACCGTGCACCCGAAATCATGCTCACCTGGCAAAAATACGACGTCGAGGTAGACATCTGGAGTGCCGGTTGCATCTTTGCCGAAATGCTTGAGGGCAAGCCGCTTTTCCCGGAAAGGATCATGTCAACCAATTTTCCATCATCACTGAGCTGCTCGGTACTCCTCCCGACGATGTCATCAACACCATTGCTAGCGAGAACGTAAGTCATCAGCTCTGCGGCATCGTTTTGATTTGGAAACAGTAGACGCAAAGATATCAACGCCTTACTAACGTCACTAGACACTCCGGTTTGTCAAGTCACTACCCAAGCGCGAACGACAACCTCTGAGAAATAAGTTTAAGCATGCGGATGATTTAGGTAAAAAAAAAAAAAACCCCTACCCGACTCAGCTTTTGAACAAATGATTGGATTGCCTAGGTCTGACTCTCAAAATAATAGCAATCGATTTGCTCGAAAGCATGCTCGTCTTCGACCCGAAGAAGCGCATCACGGCCACATCAGCCCTTGGGCACGAGTATCTCGCCCTTATCACGACCCCAGCGACGAACCCGTCGCCGAGGAGAAGTTCGATTGGAGTTTCAATGATGCCGACCTGCCCGTGGACACATGGAAGATCATGATGTAGGGTTTACTTGATAATGCTGGAGTCCAGTGACCTCTGAACCGACAGGAAGCAATGCGCTGACCTTTTTCTCTTTAGGTATTCTGAGATTCTTGACTATCACAATGTGGAAGCTGGGGTAGCAGCTATGGAAGGCCAAGATTTCAATGGACAATAGACCCAACGACGCGACGTGTATAGGCTAGCAATGAGACGTAAACGATTTGGATAATCTCTATTGGGCGAAAGACAGCGACAGCATATAAATTTTGATTCGATCCAACATCCTTGGAGCACAGAATAAAATACAAGCATGCTACCACTTCCAGACAGACAACTTGAGCTGTGAGTCAATTCAGCAACAAAGAAGAAGACAAAGTCGAAAGAAAAAAAGAATCAGGGAGCATAATCATCTCTTTACCTGAATCCCTTTGTCGCTATTCATCCGGGATGGGATGTTGCCGCGATAGATGATGACTCATTATATCCAGTTTTGGCGTTTTGGGGGAAGGCGAGGCGAAATCAACTTCATGATGCACACATATTTTATGGGCGCCCTTTTCCCCTCTCTTTATGTACACGTAACCTCGTCTCATTCTACGTGGGGGCAAATATGCGAGCGAAGACTACCAAGTATACTGGCTAGGGCCAAACAAGACGTAAAGAAAAAAAGAAGCATAAAAATATTGTCTTTATCACGCGATGTAATGTTCATTTACTTGCCTGTGGTTATAGTATAGGTAGAGACTGTTTCACATTAAAATGCGATGCTGGCTATAGTAGCACTTTGCAAGACTTTTCATTCCTAGGCTTTACTTTGATACCATCTAATGTGATTGCGTTGTGACATGATTTCGTGTCGAGGTAGGTCTAGCTTGACGTGCAGGTCCCAACCTACTTACTTGACTGTGACTGAGCGGAAGGGATTTTCGAATTCGACGTGGCTGGGAATAGATGGTACTGTATGTATGTGCGGAACATTGTTATCCCCGTGACCAAACCAAAACTATTTGGTGTGCTTGTGGACATTATGGAGCACGGTTTACCGCCCATGCCTCCTTGAAAATTTGGCATCATCTATTTAAAACGCCGTCTACATATTCTTCTTTTCTAGATCATGATGATATGCAAAACGCACATTTTATCTACTTACCCCATACAACATCTAGTCCTCCTCCAGAATCTCCTGAAGGTCTTCCATTTCACCACTATGGTAGATCATGTCGTAGAATTGACCCTTTGCGCGATAGAGCTCTTTGGGAGAACCGCATCTTGAGGCAAGTTAGCTTTATGTTGTGTGCTGCAGGACAATGCAATGGGAAGTCACTTACTCCAGGACTCTTCCTGCGCTCATGACGACAATGCTGTCGTAGTCGATAATGGTTCGCAAGCGGTGGGCGATGGTGACGAGAGTGCGATTGTCGTTGGTGGCTTCAAGGTCGTTGCGGAGTACTTGCTGAACACCGCGATCCGTTTCGTAGTCCATGCTGGCCGTGGCTTCATCCAAAAGCATAAGCTTGCTCTTGCGGATCAGGGCGCGACAGAGGAGAGAACCTGTCGTTGGCCGTGGAGAAGTTCTCGCCACGGGCGTCTACCTCGGTGGACAAGGTGATGGCTTGGGCGTGGCCGTGGATTGCGGCTTCGACTGCGTCGTTCTCATCGTCTTCCGTCACGTTGCCGGAAAACGAGGCAATGCCCTTGCAGTGGTTGAGGGCCTCCTCGAGCTGTTCACGGGGCACCCTGCCGGTCGGATCTAGGTTGAACTCGACGGAACCATTGAACAGCACGGCTTCCTGGGGTATGATGGTGAGGCTTTCACGAAGACGATGACGAGGGAGTTTGGTGATGTCGACGCCGTCAAACAATACAACTCCAGATACGATGTCGGTGAAGCGGAGGAGTGACAAAACCAGCTATGGATGTCATGTTAGCCCACCACTCCCTTTGTTTTTTTCTTCATGTTGAACAACTTGGTTTGGTTGGATTCGTGGTGATGAGGGACTTACTGTGCTCTTGCCAGATCCTGTGCGGCCAACTACTGCGACTCGCTCTCCAGCCTTAAATTTAAGATTGATGTCACTGAGGATGTCTGGACCATCCGGATCATAGCGAATGGTCACGTTGCGGAACTCGATTTCACCCGAGCGGGGCCAGTCCTTAGAATGACTTGTGATTCGTCGTCGACGTACTCGCTTTCGCCCTCGCCAGGATACGGCTCATCGTCCTTCTCTTCAGGTTCTAGTTTGACATATTCTTTGACACGATGAAACTATTCGTCGTCATCTATGTTAGAATACTCACTGAACTATATTAGGTGGAAGAATTGGTAGCTTACACTTTGCAACTCGACCTCTAGATCGTTCATGGAGCGGACCATGTAGAGTACAGTCTGACTGAGGTCGTTGGCGTTGGTGAGGAGAAACCGACCAAGCCGGCTCCAACCAAACCAGCTTTCGAGATGGCAATGATGCCGGCGAGAAGTGAAACCAGAGACGTGACGAAGTCGATTCGAATGCCGACCCAGCGATTACAATTGTAATTGGCTTCGGAGGCGGCAGACCAGATGCGTAGTTTATCGGCGAGTTCGAATCCAAACTCCTCGGCCTTGCCCTTTCTCGCCCGAATGACCGAAAGTCCAGCAAGAGTGTCGGCAAACTGGGAAAATACGGGAGACTGCGCCGATGACGTGAGACGCTTGATGACGACGGCGGTACGAGTGTACATTTCTCCAATTGCAGCGCCAATGAAGCATGTGATCAAACCTGGGATCATGAAGACGGGCATGATGGAGCTCACGGCTCCTAGTCGGAAAAAGATCACCATAAAAATGTCTACTGTCTGACAAAGCATGCTACTGAGCATGCCGTCGATGGAAGACATATCACCAGAGAAGCGATTCGTGATTCGGCCGATTGGGATGGTCTCGAACCAGGAGAGAGGGACGCTCATAATGACGTGGATGAAGTCGTTGTGTAGTCGTCTTGCTGCACGCCAACCACCCCATTCAAACATGATGACGACGAAGCCGTACGAGATCAACTCGAGCAAAATAAATGTGGCGAAAATAGCCAAGAAGTACACAGCATCAACAGGGGTGTCCTTGCTGTATTCTTCAACCCAGATGGACAGCCAGAAGTTGGTGCCGAAATAGAAAGTGTTGGCTAAGAATAGACCAAGTAGGCAGGAGATGGCGAACAAGGGATGGCCAAAGTATCCCATGTAGTGCACCATGGTCCATCGGCTAACCGCGCCAGACGCCTTCATCTCCTGATCGACGATGCTCTTGAGAGGGATATCCTGAGCGACCTTGTTGGGGTCGTTCAACGCATCACCGCTGGACCGCAGTTGGGGTTCTGGAGGAGTTTCGACTTCGGTGGCACTGCTATCGTCAGAGTCTCCGCCCAAGACCTCCGCAATCTTGATGGGTCGGCGAACAACCCCAATGTTGGGTTCAGCACTCTTGACTTGCCCCCTTTCCAGGACAATGGAGAGGTCGGCCTGGGAAGAGATCCAAGGCACCTGCGTAACGAGAACGACCGTTCGGCCTTTGAGCAGGTCACCGCAAAAGCAATATTTCCACACGCCGGCAGATGTTTTAGCATCCAAGGCCGAGAAAATGTCGTCGAGAAGCAACAGAGGCGCCTTGGAATATAGAGCTCTGGCTAAGGCCACTCTTGCCTTTTGGCCACCAGATAGCGAGGTTCCATTCTCTCCCACCGAGGTCTGATCGCCTTCCGGCAACTCGCGCAAGTCCTCAGGTAAGCAGCAAGCCGCAAGAATTCGGCCATAGCGTGTCTGCTCCATGGTGCTCCCAAACAGGATGTTGTTCTGAATGGTTTGGTTTTGCAGCCAAGACGTCTGCGAAGCGTAAGCAATATCGGCAGGAACTTGGACATGGCCGGCTTCAAGATAGGTCTCCCCAAGATGGCGAGCAACAAGGTAGACTTTCCGCTTCCACTCTGGCCGGTAACAACATTGAGCCCGCCTTGCACGAAGTCAAGAGATATGTTTTCAAGCGCAAAACGGCCTTCTTGTTGCGGCGAAAGCGCCCATTCTCGATGCGGAGCGGTCCCTCGGGGTACTTGACCAGCGGCACGGTGCTAGCAAAGTATTTATCAAGTCTGCCAAAGGCAACCAAGGCGCCGGCGAATGATCGAGCAAGTGCACTGGCCATCATAATGTTTCGGCGGATATTTTTGACCAGATACACAGTTGTGAAGGCGGTAGACGCAGTCAAGCGGCGTTGATCAACGATGACATGCAGCGCGAACATGACGAGCAAGGCAAGATATGGAAAGACCTGCGTGACCTGATTGATGAAAACCTGTAGGACGGAAATGTTCCACAAGCCCTTTGCTCGAGCGCACGAGATTCGATGATTTTTTCTGTGATGGGCTTCTCCCAAGCAAAATATTTGATTGCCTTGATGGAGGCGAGATATTCGGTGACGAGCGATATTCTTGAGTCTTGGGCCTTTCGCACCCTCTTCTGGGCGTTGTACATCAGTTTGCCGAGAAAGACGGAGACGGGTGTTGCAAGAACCAGGATCGAAACTCCCACGAGGGAAGCCCATCCAAGCATTCGATACAAGCCGACGAAAGAAACCATGGTTCCAGCAGGAACTCCGACAAGGACAATCATCATGTCTCGGGAACGGAAAATGGCATCTACATCAGCGGCCATGAGATTGGCCAGTCGGCCAGCCGATGTGGATTTCGTGTTTGGTTCCTCGTCGTCCTTGGCCTTTTCGTCGTCGAACTTTTCTGAAAAGGGTCGTGCTCAAGTTCCATGGATCCCAGCGCCTTATGGTAAAGCTCCTGCGTCATGGCGGACTTGATGCGGATGATCAATCGAGTGGATGTGAATACATAGGCCTGGAACAAAATGGACCGAAGAAGGGGACCGAAGAAGGTGAGCAGCAACCAAACCCAGGGTTTGTACACGGCAGACTCTGGGTCATCGAGGAAAGCGAGTAGTTTGAACATGCCAAAGGGAGCAACGTTTTCGACAATGTAGGAGAGGCCGATCCACAGAGCCATCAAAGACAGCTCGGTACGTTGGAAACGCACACTAGTCCTGAAGGTTGATTTGTATACGTCTCTAGCTTTCTGGATCCGGCGAAGAAGATAAAGAGGCTCATCGTACCAGGCCAGCTTGGGGATACCAGACATATCCAGCTTCCCCAGCGTCCCTTTCCAAATGGTAGGCGTCAGCCATTGATACGTGCAGTAATAATCGACCCAACTACATGCCTCTTCTGGGGCAGGCTCGTCCGGGACTTGGAAACCGGGGATCTCTTCGGTGAGCCGAGGCTGAATCCACTCTCGAGGGGTGCACATGGCTACGACGAGACCAAATGCCATGACTACGCTGGCTCCAAGGACACTGCCATCTTTTCTACAGGGAAAGCCGATCTCGATGCACGGCAGAAGCTGGGCTGTACATAGTATGACGAGCTCAGCAACGAGAACGAAATTGACCTGATGGAGAGCCGCATGGCGCCATGGAACATCTCTTACGAGACGAGCTAAGCCAAGGAGAAAGACGTAGGCGAGTAGGAGAAGATCGAGAATGTGAATGTGTCCCTGAAAGCATGCGGCAGCAAGGAAAGACAAGGCCGTTGCCCGACTGATTTGCGACAGCAACTCATACCCCATCGAATCCCAGACGCCTTGGACTTGATTGAGGGCTTCGACAGTGGATCGGGTGAAATCCATCGTCGAATGAGGTGACCAGCGACCAACAGAGCCGAGATGGTAAGGACGATGGCTTGAGGGATACCTGATCGAGCGGCACTGGTAGCCCTGGCAACCCACGGGATCTGCAACACGGTCGATGCAATGCTGAGGCTGGGTTAGTGTGCGCATTTTCTTTGCTGCGGAACAGGGCGAAGCAGAGACCGAGGTTGAGACGGGGAAAGAAAAGGGCGTACCGGCCGACAGAAAGTTGGGGTTGACGGATGGCAGCACCGGCGATTATACGACTTTGCATGGGCGAAAACTCATAGTCACGGAACTTGTGGATCACCACGTTCATGACCGCAAAAGTGAAGCCGGGGCCGAACGTGACGATAGGAGGAAAGGGGAAAGGGGAAAGAGGGAAAGGGGGAAAGGGGGACGGAGAAGGTATGTTCGACGGAAGCAAGGGTGAAGAAAAGAGAAGTGAGGTGAAGGAAAGGAGTCAGTCGTCAAAGGCAGCGAGGCCGGTGACGACTACGGGACAAACCAGACCGAGGGCGTCCGTCCGACAGTCATTAGGAGGAGTTACTAATTATTAATAGCAGGAAACAACGAGACTGACTGACTGGCAGTGAGAGTGACTCAGTCGCACGGCCCACGGACCACGGCCCACAGCCCTCCCTCACTGCAGCGGCAGAATCAGCACCGGCCAACAGAGCGAATGCATGAGGAGCTTGCCCACAAAACTACCGCAGGAAGGGAAGAGAAGTTGCACCTAGTTCTCTTCACCATGGATATGAAATTTCTGTCTCTTCCGCCTTCCTTGTAGGTTATTACCAACACGTTGGGTTGGACTCGAACCAAAGATCTCTTCATACACAAATCATGCCGGGTTTACCCGGCCGGGGGACCATTGACTGACTTGACAGATCTCTACCATCATTTGAGTATGAGTCTGTAGAGTGTGATCGAGTCCATGTCAGATGTCAGTGTGCGTGAGGAGGCTGAAAGGGAAGGATGCCGCAACTCCCTACCCATCAAGCACTCGGATCATGCGCGATACAAACCGCCGTCGCGTAATCACCATCATGACTGATGGATATCAAAGCGCTCGCATCCTCGGCCATCCCATCCCCGGCTTTGATCCTCGCCACAGGCGGACCAGTTCCCAATCGCTCCTCTTTCCCGGCCCTCCTTTCGATCACGACATCATGGAAAGTCAGTTTCCTGTGAGAATGAGCCTTGATAGCGGCTTCCTTGGCTGCGAACCTATGCCCACTCAGCATCAGTATGAGTCTTCCAAGAGGCCCAAAATCCGGCACCCGATTTGGAAAAAAAAAAAGAAAAAGAAAAGAAAAAGAAAAGAAAAGAATGAAAAAGTGTAAACAGATGGGATCATACTGCCCTGCTACGAAAACAGCCGTTTTCCATAATTCCGTGTCTTGACGCCCCCAGTTTGCTCACTGCTTGCCAGGTCGCCCTTATTCCAGCCCAGGCGTGACTCGTGCTGCGTTACTTCTTGAGGGGCTAAGATGCGACTGATGAAACGGGAGCGGCGTGGACTGTTGAGAATACCATAAATACGTGAATTTGGCAAATGTCGGTGCCGACATTGAGTGGGAATGGAAACGGGCGCAAAGGCAGTGAATTCATCTGGTTGAATTTTGGCTTCACCCCCGGGAGGTTTGGCGTAGACAACCGACCGATGCACTTCGGTGAGCAGTTAAAGGGAAGGAATGTAGCTGCCAAGGGTGGATCCGACAGAGATCAATTGGTTTCGAGCTTATCGATACACCTGACTATCCCGTGAGCCACGTGCAGGCCCAGGCTTGGTGGGGAGCTCTAGTGGAGCCTCCTGCCTACAGACTGAACTTACTCCGTACAGACAGACACCTTGATGTCTAGCTAGTATTACGTAGGCCACTTTGAATCATGAGCCGGAGAAAATGCTCCTGCATATATCTCTATGAGCACGCAGCTTGTTCACCGTACATTCCGCGTAACCGTGATTTGCATGGCATCAAGTACTATCATCGAGTACTATATTGTAACTGACTAATCATCTTACGATGCCAGACACAAAGACAATCCAAGCGCCTATTCGAAAGCGTCTTCAATAAAGCTTCACTGACCACGATGCCCGTATTAACGACAGCAAGTGCTTGCCCCGGTCAAAACCGGAGTCCGAACAAATACAGGCACGCATGCACGAAAGCAGGATTCCTTCCTTCAGATTCCAGTCTTATAGTTGACAGATTTTTTTATCAATGGCCATTCAATCATTCGAATGTTATGACGCATCCATATCATTTGGCGATGGAGTCGGCGCCGCCTGACTGCTGTTGGCCGATTACTCGTTGAGAAGAGGAGCGCGCTCAGCATCAGCGGGAGCTCCAGAGCGGCGCCACAGGGGATCTCTGCCAGTCCAAGCGGGCACGGCAACGCCGACGGTAGCCAGGAATAGAACAGACATGATAACAAAGGCAAAGATCCATTGCAGAGCAATGACCTGGCGTTCAAACTGGGCAACACCAATGGCGGCGGATAAGACACTGAGAGCGAAGCCCATTGTGTAGTCCTAAAGAAGCCATGTCAGCAAGACGGATTTCCCAAGGGGTGGCAAGAGCAACTGAAAGAGATTTAAAACCAAAAGACCGAGTCATACCTTAAATACAACAATGAAGAATGATCCGTAAGCCAAGATGGACCAAATGAAGATGTTGCCAAAGATTCGGGCCACCAAGTTGTGGGGTGGTGCACCATGAGGGCACCGTTCCAGTAAATGGCGACAAAGGTCCATGCCAACGGTCCAGACGCGACAGGAGTATGAATAAAGCGTGGGGAGGTATTGTGGCGGAAGTACAAAATGAGAGGTTGATGAAGTTGGCAATGAGAATGATCTCAGCCCAGATGAAGTGCGAGCGGACAAAGAGCATCACGAAGGCGAAGTGGAGCAGATTGTTGAAAATGAAGTGGCTGCCCACGCTTGCGGCCCAGTTGACAACTTCCTGCTTGCGAGAGAAGAGGTGGGTGATGTAACCAAGCTGCAGGATAAAGAGAACAGCCCTATTGACAGATGGTCAGCGACGTGAATCGGACATGATATGGATGCATGGCAAGCAAGACAAAGCCAACGAACCAGTAAATATCGCCGAGGACGGGGCTCATGGTGAAGGCGGTTCGGTACAAGTTGTTCTGGTCCCAGATTCGGCGGCGGATGGTGAAGCCATCCTTGGGCTCGTTGAGAACATAGTAGACGGAGACAATGACGGAGAGGAGCCAAGTGACAATGGTCAGAATCTTGAAAGTGATAATGGAGCGGCCACTGTAAGATTCCCGGCGGCTGAAGGGGTTCCCTGTGATTCAATCAATCAATATTTGCCTCGACTATTTATTTATTCATTCATTTTCATTCATACAACTCCAGGCCGTACAAGATGGGGATGGGGATGGAGCTTCTTGGTTGGTGAACATACAGGCATTTAAGTTGGCCATGGTGACGTCGTGAGCTGGAGCGGGTCGCTCAAAGATGTTTTTTTTTCTTTTTTTCTTTTTCTTTTTCGTTCTTTAGTACAAGGCTTGCAATCCGACTCTTCAAGCAACGCCTGATGCCGATAAATGAAAGCTACACCCCAGTCGTCACAAGCGGTGCTGCTGGGCGTCGAAAAGTCAATCGCTTGGCAGGAGCGGAGGAGGGGGGAAGCAGCAGAAGTAGAAAGAGCAGGGCAAGGCAAGGCAAGGCAAGGCAAGGCAAGGAAGGAAAGAGGGGGCAGCTACAAGCGGCCGCTCGCTTTTATTTATTCACTCCATGCGCAGTGCTTCGAGGCACCAGCACGGGTGTTCGTTCCTTGGTAATGGCGAGTGAACGAACATTCGCTTGGAAAAGCGGGGGCGAACACCCATTCCCATTGAATGTGGCTGGCACGGCACAACGCACGCACACACGTCAAAAGTCGACATACATATATTCTGGGCTGATGGATGAATGGACCACGCTACCCGGCCAGTGATCTGCTACATACATATACATCCATCATCAACAGGGCACACACACGACTGGACGCGAACGGTCAGAGTGGGTAACACAACGCTCGACAAGTAAATAAAACAAGGATCTACATAATTACTGCCAGAGAGACAGGGAAGAGGGAAACTTTGCCCCCAACCCATGACGACGCTGTTTCGGCCCCCGCATCCATTTCGCCATCTGCGACCGTTTTCTTCTCCTAATTTGGACATGTGTGAGTGACTAAAAGATCATCAAGGACAGGTCCTTTACTCGGTGCCATCGAGAGGATGCCCTTCAGTATTACCCTCGATATCGGCGACAGATGCAGATGCAGATCCGCAAAGAAACGACGCACATCACAACTACCGACTTTTCTCTTGGAACAGAAAGCCAATACGGTTTAGTTAGTTCCCGATGGCGGATTGAGAGAAACCAGGTGACCGTCCGTCATGGGAGACGGAACGGCTGATGGAGTGAGTGGGTGAGTGGGTGAGTGGGTGAGTGGGTGAGTGGGTGAGTGGGGAGAGGAAATCCAGTGCCCATCGCGAGACAGGTTGCCGGAGGGCAGGAATCGAACGCATCTGCATCAATAAAGGAGCTGGGAAACCGCATATCGGCATATGCCCATGTAATATCGCTTTTAGCGGTAAGGCGTGTACCGAGTACAACATCCATGTACTCATGCACGCAGGCAGACCTGAAGCATCGCGGCAGCAACGTCTTTTACGTGTCTACGTCACCATTCGCACACACCAGCAACCACTTCCCGCGGCCCTGTTCCACCAGACCAGACAGAATAATCCGTACGGGTACAGATTCCGTCCACAGTCACACTACGCCGCTGAACCATCCTGAATCTTGATGCGGGAGTCTTGTGTTGCCTGACGACGGAAACTTCTTGCGATCCAGGCTTAATCATGTATGTCATTTCCGCACTTGAATCCGACCAGTCTTATTCCAGAGGTCAACCTCTCTGTCCGATAGCACTCGATAGCACTCGATTGCACTCGATTCATCCAATGCTCATCTCTATCGAGATGCTGCTTGCTCCTTCGACACAACCCTTCCGAAGCCCATGCATGGAGAGCCTGCAGCCACAATTGATGGGAGATGAACATCCGACACGACGGACTGCCCGTATTGTACCCAAGTGGAAGAACCTTCACAATGTGCGTAGTATAGATGTATCAGAATGCCCTTTATTTGATAACAAAATTTAGTATGTAAATTCCAAACAACCCAACTTCAGTCCAGGGGTATCAGTGTGTTTCACAAAAAGCCCGCCCTGTACGTGATAACAATCCGGTTTGGCTCCATGCACTGTTGCATCATGCTGGTGAAGAACGATTCTAGCGCATATGACAATCATACACACAATAGACAGATAAATAAATTGGAGAAAAAGAAGCAATATCAACTTGACGCACATTGCCTTGACAAGATTACAGAACGAAAAAGACAAACGGCAAAATAAGCATGAGCGTCCCACGCAACTCTTTTCGCACATCCGGTAAACAAACACTCACCCATCCGTCACCAAGTTCTCTCCTTGATCGAGGAGGTCTATGATTCTTCTCAAGTCGGTGATCAAACTGCGGCCGAGACCAACAAGAAGGAGCTTCTCTGCATTGGCAGGCAGGCCAAGATACGTGGGAGGCTCGCGCTCAGGCAGTTTGTGAATCCATGCCATGAAGTCTTGGAGGCTTGTTCCAGAAGGAACAAGTAAGCCGCCATCGGGGCCTTCTACCAGCTTGTGCTCGACCTCGTACGCATCAGGAGTGAGGAGACAAGTGACTAGCTGCCCCAGTAACTTGAAGTCGCCCTCATCGTCAATCTTGCCGCCATACGTCTCCGTGACCAAGTATCGAATCATCTCCCATGGGATGTTTTGAGGAGCAATGTTGGTTCGTTTGCCTGCCACGCTGTCGAGCCACGTGTCCACGATGAATGCCGAGCACTCGTACTGCAGGACCGAGTTAGTAAAACGCCAATGAGTGCGAAAATGCCGCACGCCATGTTTGCCGTATAGTAGAGTCCACTTACATCACTGTCGTTGAATTCCCAGAAGCCCTTCCATCCAAGATCTGGTGCGTACCGCAAGCGTTCCTGGACCACAGCATGCAGGAAGGAGATGAGCAAGTACAATCTGGTCCTCTCGACGGGGCTCTTCGTGGCCCGAGTAGAGAGGGAAGACATGGAATCCTTCATGTTTGCCCGGACACCCGCAGGCTGCTCATACATAAGGACGCGAGAAGCACGCAAAGGTTGACAGGAATCTTGGGGCTTGATTCCATAGAAAGAAACAGTCTGAAGTCTTTTTGAGGATTGAGCGCATCCATGCGTTTCTCGAGACTCTGGAGCCAAGTTGGTGCTAAATGAACGTTCTTGACGAGAACCCATGATCCGTTTTGGGCAGCATTGCTGATAGCCTTGTCGGCACTAGCAAGACCCTCGTTGGATCCCATAGCTATGTTGGTGCACTTGACATTCATCCTTTCCACCAAGTTGTCCACTTTGTAACTAGCATCGAATCCGGGGCTGGAAACTAAAGCAATTGGTAAGGTGGCAGACATTCGAGTGGCCGTGTCGTTGAGGTCTTCAACAAAGTCGAAAATTTCACTCCCAAAACGTTACCCACGAACCGTTCCGCGGCAGGCACAAAGCGGTCCATGCGAAAGAGCTTGACAAGTAGCAGCGATAGCAGCGATTGGTCAATCGCGCCAGTGTCGTCGTCCCATATTTGCGGCACGACTGTCTCTGCGAGCTCCTCGGAGAAGAATCTGTCCCAGTCGCTTGCTTGAACCTCGTCAAACTTCTCCTTCAAAACACTCAGCTTCTTGGCCTCGATAAAGGCTTCGTCTTTCAGGTCAGGAGTGGATGAAAGATCCTTCCTTCAATGCGTCCATCGAGAACGATATCGATGAGCGACTTGTCCATTTTGTAAGGAGAAGCCTGTGCGAGGAGCATTCCGAGGGTGATGCGGTCCTTTGCAAAAGACCAAGAGCTGTCCTTTTGAAAGTGTTAACAAAGAGATCCTTGACAATGATGTCACGGCGTGCATTGTGGTCAGCTTCGTCAGTCAAGCGCTTGTTGCCATGAAGAACCAGCTGGAAAATGTCCAAGAAGTACTGCAGAGAGAACTGGTAGAAGTGGTTGAGAAAGTGAAGTTGATCCAGCACGGCGAATACAGCACTGCATGAGCTAGCGATCACGCTGTACTGTTGTGTAATTTCCTCAACTTCGGCCATGACGCCTTCCGTGTTGCTCATCTTGGCCGAGATTTCGGCTGCCTCAGTCTTGAGTCTCTCCAAAGTCTCAATCACATTGTCATCGTCCAGAATATTGCCACGAGACTCGTTCAAGGCTTGCAACAGTTGCTTCTCAAGTTGACGGAGATGAACCTTGAATTCTCCTTGCAGTTTGATGAGGTTGGTGCGTCGTTCATCTACATCAGGTCTCTCAGACTTGAGCACGTCATTGAGTGATTGAGTCTGAGTGAGCTCTTCGTCACTGTAAAATTGACGAATGTGGTTCGGCTGCAAATGTCAGGCGCAAACTGCGCTGATGGGTCACGAGTGGACAGGTAGATCTTGAAAGCGGGCGAGAAATCAATTTCCTGCTTCCCAAGCTGGATGAGCACGCGGCCACCAGTTCGCTGGTACTCCTTATTCAAGACGTGGTTGAGAATAGGATCCAAATGTTCCGCATCTTGGATCAGAATCGGATTGCCGAATCGCAGGGAGCTTTCCAGCTGCTTGGTGAAGGTATCGTCCAAGAAGCTCGTAACCGTAAGCTTCCGGTCCTTGCATTCTCTTTGCAGGAACTCGGTAACTCGTCCTGATGGGTCGATGATGAGGGGATAGCGATTGAAGCGTTTCAGAATGATTGCATTTTCAGTGCACAGGTCATCAACTGGGAGCGAATTTTCTTGCCAGCCCAGGCGCTCGTCTGCTGTTGAAAGATACTCGGTAACTGGGTTCGAGACTTGTACTCGATTCCGGAGAGGTGAAGTTGGTGGCACCAGTCATCCATCATTGACTTTCGGAACGTTTGATCGTATAGACCGCTATATGCCAGGAAAGCAGAAGCCGTCAGGACATCACCCACGAGGGTGCTTATCTGAGTCTCGAACGACTTGCTTCCCTCCTCCCAACGTACTCTCTCGGACGAAAGGCTGTCTAGCAACCTGACACTTCGATCAACCTTGAACTGGACCTTGGACATCTCAGACTTGATTGCCTGGGTTTCGCTGATCAGCGCAGCATATTCGGTCTTGTACGTGTTGATACTGGACTCGAGCTCGGCGATGTTGTTCTCGACAGCCTTGGCTTCTGCCTTCGTCTGGAGGGCTTGTTCCTCAAGCTGGGTCACCTCTTCCTTGAGAGGACCTACACGGTCCAAGATATCTGAATAGTTGACTTGCGCTGCTACCCATTGAACGAGAGGACCGCAGGCCTTAGAGGCTCGATTGACCTTCTCAAACGTGAACTCAGGATTTGACAGGAAGTCGTTCCTCATCTTGTTCCTAAGAGCTCTGGTCATCTGCTTCACGTTGTCAAACATGATGATACTGGCGATGAAATCGTCTTTGCGCACGACAGCCTGGACCGCCTTCCAATCGTTGATCTTGTGACCAAGCAGAGTGCAAACAGCGTCTAGAGCGAGCCTGACACCCGAAGGAGGGTTGCCCATGGACCGCACTTCCGTCAGATGTTGTCTCTTGATGTTGCTGACACTGGCCTTTGCTTCTTCAACAGCGGGTTCGGCCTTGGCCAGATCCTCTAGGACCACTTTCCTTCTCTTCGCCACTTCTGCTTCCTGCTTCTCTAGCGCTGCCTGAATCTCCAAAGACGTATTCTTTCTCTGCTCAGCTTCTCTCTGATCTGCCACCATGCGCTGGAGCTTCTCATTTGCTTCGGCATCCTTCTGCTCGAGTTGCGTCTTCTTTTCTGCCAGACTCACGCGCAAGTCTCGCACTTTGTCCACGGTATCCCGGAGCTTCTCTAGACCGACGTTAAGATGGCGTTGCTGTTCTTCGAGGTCTTCGCGCTTCTCATTGTACAACTTGACGTACTGGCCAACAAAGTCCAAAAAGTGCCTGGGCGTTAGGAAAGTGACCTTCTTTTGCTGTTTGTATAGTTTCTCGTTATATCTCTGTAGTGAGTAGTGAATATAGACCATGGAGTTGACGACTGACTCGCGGTGGGACGGAGGCAAGTTGAGACCGCGGTAAGCGACTGGAATGGTATCCGGTGCTTGAAAGGTGCTGCGGTCAAGATCGATAGACTGCGTGAGCTCGTGGCCGACCTGGAAGAGAGCCTGGTCTGACCAGTCTCCGAACCAGTTGAGCACGCATCTGTTGAACAGGGCCGGACTAGTGGCAGCCTTGGATGAGAGACCGTCTTCGGGGTTCATCGTGAAGACTACGTGGAGGTTGTTCACAATTTGCTGTGTGAACCACTTGTAGAGCTCTTCTGGAGAGTCCAGATGCAGGTTCTGACGCTGAGCTCCTTCCTTGCAAGCAGTCATTAGAGCAGCATACTCATCACCCTCAAAAGCCCAGGAACCTCTGCATTAGCGAGCAAGGTGTTCATGCGCTCCAAGAATCCAGAGTCCAAAACGTTGGATTCGTCCATGATGAAGCAAATCTTCTCGCCCTTGCAACCACATCGTCGCAGGACATCACGCAGATCTTCATCGAAATCCTCACCAGAGTATTTGCCATGAACCTTGATCTGAAAGACCTTAAGACCATTCATCCATGCGACAAATCGCGAGAGAGTGGTCTTGCCACTGCCGCTGACACCAATTAGGATCAGATGCCCTTGAGGCTGCCTAAAAACACGGTCGATGCGCAGCACGTGTTCCAATACATCGTTGAACAGAATGAGAGGGACGTCGACCTCTTCCTCGCAGAAAGTCTTGAGTCTGGCCTTGACAAAATCCCGAAGTTCTTCTCGATCCACAGGGACATAATTCTTGGAAAGCCAGTTGGAGTAAAGGATGGGCCCACCAAGAGCCTTGTCTTCTTCGATATTGGGGAAATGTTCCAGGGCGATTCGGCGAACGGCCTCGTCCGTCCATTTTCTCTCATCTTCGGCGACGAGACGGTCTTGGAAGAGGCGGAGCGCTTCATGTGCCCAAATACGAATCAGACCTCAATCGACAAGGTTTCGAGAGGCTTGATAGCCTCATACACGCCGCGAACCCAACGAGTAAGTTCACGAGGACTATAAACATAGTGGGGCTGAATTTTGGGCGTGAAACGTTGCTGAGATTCCAGATAAAAGCGAACCATGGCATACGTGAGTGCTTCAGCATAACCGCGAAGTGCTGGTATAATTTTGAGAACAGCTGAATTGAAAGTGCCATAGATTTGGTTGAGAGACAATTCTCCAGGATAGTCAACCATGATCAGAGGTGCATGACGAAGGAATCTAGCGCCAAGCGGTGTACGACCGGCATCTGTTGGTGGATTACAAGCACCAACAAACTGAATACGGTCTAGAGTGACCCAAGACTTGTCAGACGTTCGCCAGAAACCGTTGTGTTCAACGAGTTGACGCAAGAACGAAATAGCACGTTGTGTTCCGTAGTTGTCAGGTGCAGGCAAGTTGATCTCATCGCAGAAGACGACGAGCCAACGTCCAATTTGGTTAGGAGAAAGCATGACGCCATTCAGTGTCTTCTTGTATTCGCAGTACTGCTCAAATGTCTTGATGAGAAGATCGGGCGTTGTGGCGCTCGAAAAGTTGAGTCCGACGACCTCCATGTTTGGCAGCTTTCGAAGAGCACTGAAAAGAGTCATGGTTTTACCGGAACCAGGGGGCCGCACAGCAGAAGAGGTTTGTGCTCGGCCAGCCAAGAGTATAAAACATCCTCGTGGCGTACAGTGTCCAGCGTGGGAATGACGACATCAGTTTGGATAATCGAGTGAGTGTTCACTTCAATGCTCGGTACTTGGTTCTGCCACGATGTCCATTCAGCTTTGGGCAGGCTGACATCGAAATCAATGAGAGAGCTGCTCCCATCCAATGGTGGAGACCCGAAGCTGGCAAATGCACATAGATCATCGCCAAACGCCTTTCGATCTGTGAGAGGGCAATCGCCCGTAAGGGCCCAGACCAAAGCCAAGAGGAGCTTCTTTGGGACGAAAGCCTCTATCTGTTCCGCGTCCAGTGGGAAGTCTGAGTGTTGACCATTGTACTCTATGACATCTCGGACAGCCTTATTGAGCAATGAGAAGAGAGTGTTGAGAACACGAGCAACGGTGAACTCCATAATGTGGTTGTAACTCTTCGCGCGCTCAAGAGCCTGCAGGATAAAGTTCTCCGACGTCATGTGCACCTTCAACAAGTCTGAGATCTCTCCTTGCACAACAAGCATCTTGGCAGGAGTTTGACCAGTGGCAAGGCTGTCCTCGTCCAAGTCCTCAAAGGGCACGCTGCGAAGGGTTTCGAGATAGTTTTCCACCATCATATCTGACGAGACGGTGTCCTCGCTGAACCAAACCATGCCACATCGACTGACAGTAGCGAGTGTGGCATATTTCAATGTCTCAACTTCGAACATGATTCGAACATTGGGTGGTAGGTTGAGACGCTCACCGTTTGGCAGTGTGAGGAGCTTATTGTCATCGAGAACGCTGTTCAAGTTTTCCACCCATTCAGGGTCAACATCGCCATCAAATACGATCCAGTGTCGCTTGGAGTCTTCGCCACGGAGGTTGTCAACAATCTTGCGGAGGATGCTGGTGAAAAGACCATCGGTCCACTCGGGTGGTGGCATCCAAGTTGCCGTACAAGGCTTCCTTTGACATGACTTTCGAATCAATAACGTGAGACACACCCTCGACCCCTTCAACCTTCTGAAGTGCATCAATTAATAATCTCCAGGCAGCTGACTTTCCTGTTCCTGAATTACCGACCATCATGACACCATGGTGGATCTTCTGAATTTGATAAAGTTGCAAGATTTTGGTCATCCAAAGACCCGTGACGACGAGATGGCGTTCGGCGGCAATAGTTCTGATAGCATCCTCCAAGTCTTTGAGGTTGGCTGGGACATATTCAATACCAGGAAGCAGTCTTTCTCGATGTTGGTCAACACGTCGACATCCGACTTGATGAGCTTGGGAGCAATGGTTTCTCGAATGCTTTGAACGATAATTTCGGGCTCAAAAATCTCTTCGGCGCCGAGATTACCACGAATTAAGCGAGCTCGTTTGAGGCCGCCGGAACTTACCAATACGCTCTTGAGCGCACGTAGACCAAAGTCGTAATGCGCCTGCTTTGACAACCTGCCGGAACATTGATCGAAAAATGGCACAGCCTGCTTTGAAAGCTGCTTCGCCTGGCTGAAACCTTGCGAGTAAAGCATGACCTCTGCAATCAATTCTTTGTCTGGTTTCGACATGGCCACGCTCCGGAACAACTTCTTCAAATTGTCAGGCAAGTTTGATCGACCAGCATAGCCAGGATTCATCGTGATGAAAATACCCGTGTTTTCGTTGACACTAAGCTGACGACCAACCAGTTCAATTTGAGATGAGCTGTCCTCTGCGCCCTGTTTGAGACCTAACTGGATGTTCTGGATTTGCTGCGACACAGCAGACAGGATTCTCTCCTCGAGACGGTTGAACTCATCGAAGCAACCCCATGCTCCAACCTGGCAGATACCCAGGAAGATTCTGCCCATGGCCTGAAAGTCAAATGTGTCATCACAGCAGAATACAAGTGTAAATCTACCAAGTTGAAGACCCAAGGCCTTGACAGACTCAGTCTTTCCGGTACCAGCAGGACCATATGGAGAACCACCAAGACGCTGGCACAGGGCTTGTGTGAGAGTCAGGAAGCAGCGATCAGTGAGGGGCGTTCGGACAAGTCGATCGGGGACACCCAGATACTCAAAGCCATAGTTGAGCTTGGCATTAGCCATTCTGACGTGGAGGCGATCAAGGAAGCTGCCTTCAGGGGCATAAACATATCTCATTTGCAGTTGCCACAGGTAGCAATCGGTAGAGTCCGCGTTGTTCTGTATAAGCTTTTCAATGACGTCGCGCTGATGGACGCATTCTGTGATCATCTGCTCGCACTTCTTGCGCTGTGTGACCTCCAAGTCGCCAAGAACGGTCTCGGCAAGTACACGCAGCACTTGCACTTCTCTATCGAATAAGTCCTGCAAGTTTTGACCACCTTCTGTCAGTGACTTGTCGACAGCAGTCGTCCATGCTACTTGGGTCGCAAGAACAACAATTTGACTCGGAAAAGATTGCATAAAATGATTGAGAGAGCCGCTGTCGATGGCCTCTGACTCAAATATTGGCGTGTACAAGTCGACGGCCTCTGCGAGCAGCTCAGCAAGTGTGGATTTCATGCCACCTTCAAGGAGAGCCAACCAGTCATTGATTCGAGGAGTCTTCGCGAGGGAAATTTCCTTTTGAGTGTAACAACCTCGCCCTCTTTAGAAGTAAACCCGGAAATAACAGTCTCGTCATTCATGACGAGGCCCGACAAGCCGGCAAACATCTTTTGAAATGCTTGGCAATACGAAGCGTGTCATTACTGTTGCCAATCATTTCCAAAAGATCCTCATCACCAACGAAGTAAAATCTAGGAATGAAACCCTTTCCTTTTCCAAATATTCACCCAGAGCCTTCTGAATCTTGTTCAACATCTCTGCCAAGCGCTCCAGTGACTTCTGTGCATTAGGAATGTTGAGAACGTCCAGGACATAAGGAGTCTTATTGGCCTTTTTCATGACAGCCAGGAATTCGCTGTTGATATTCTGGAATCTGCCGGACTCGATGGGAAGGAGGTGCTTGATGTCTGCATTGCCGGTGAAAACACCTTCGAGGTATACCCACTGGCGCTGGACATCGATCCAGACATCAAATAGGACATGCACACGGTTCAACTTGTCTTCCCAGGATAAGGCCTCTTCCTCGAATTCTTTGTAATACGGAGAGTGCTTCATGGCCTGTAAAGAGTTCAAGTTCTCACTGCACTTCGCGAAAAGATCGTCCCATCCCCGTATCAGACGACATTTGTTCTGATAGTTGACCATCTCGAGAGCATAGTTTTGCCAGGTCTCGCGAACTTGTTTCAAGAACTCCTCAAGGGCCATTTCTCCCTGTGCTTGAGCGATGATATCCTTGACAATGGCCTCAGTGGCAACGAGATTGAGGTCCCAAACATCACCCAGCGTCATGGAGCTTGGAGAGAAGCGCTTCTGAGGTTTGATCTGCTTGTAAATCTTGATCCAATGGCGTTCGCGGATGGCATCTGACTTGAGATCTGACAAAATAGGGTTGACTTTCAGAAAACCGCGCAGTACAGACTGTACGTGCTCAAATGCGGCGTATTGCCTCATTCTGCTCGGCATGTCTTTAGTACTCTTAATAAGATCATCAACCTTGGATCTAATCTTGCGGGGCTGAACGGCAGTCCAAAGAATATCCCTCGTCTCGTTCAAGCTAGCCCAGATCGTAGACAAGTTAGACCACACTGATTGGAAATCGCGAACTTCTTCGAGGGTGGCATCAAGCGAGCTCTCTCCGCCTACAGGGATGTCCAGGGCTTCCTTTGCCTTGACCACTTGGTGCGAATCATCTTGCAAGCTAGCAATGCGACTTTCGAATGAGCTCAAAGTGGCCGAGGCAACATCTGGCTGGATAGTACCAGAAACAGGCTTCTCCTCATTCCACTGCGAGACAATCTCAGCAATACGTTCGTTGACCAGCTTGTCCTGAGCAACGATGTTGGCACGCATGGCATCGGACTGATCCTCCATAATGCGTGACTTTTTCTCCAGGATCTCCTTCAATGCTTCCCATTGACTGTCAATCTGCTCGATGTGAAGCCAATCATTGGGGAAGTGATATCGTTGTCTGACCAACGTCGACTGTCCCTGGCGAAACATGTCAATCTCGGGGCCCACAGCTTTACGTTTCGCTTGCAACTCTGCACTGCCGTAATGAACTGTACAGCCTGTGCAGTTGACGATGTGTCGGAGCTCTGGCCCTCGAGTTGTTTGCGAGCCTTTTCGATGTCAGCATTCACGTCTCGCATACGATTGCCGAGTCTGCTGGCGAACTTCATTAGAATTTCATGCTGCCACTGATCGTACTTGGCGTTGACCTTGGTCTGGACCTGGTCGTAGTCGACGGTGATGTGGCCAAAGGACCGACTGACTTCTTGAGTGTCAAACGTCGTGCGCACTTTGCGGATGTCTTGCAAACATTCGAGCCAGCGCGGAAGGTGATCGCCGAGCATATCGTAGACCTGCTCGGACTGAAGATCCCATAGCGACTGAAATTGGAGCCACTTGTCTACGTAGGCACCAATTTCCTGAAGCTTTTTTTCGACGGAGACGTAGACACGATGGAGCATATCTGCACACTCGGTAGGCAAATCGGCAAATCGAGGCTCTTCAACGTTATGGGTACTCAGACTCAATTGGTAACGAGACGCTTTGATTTTTCGCAGATTGCAGACGATGCCGAGCCAGTTGTGAAGGTGCAGAAACCAGCTCGCTCTGGCATACTCCAGTGGGGGTCGAGATAGATGACCTGGTTGCGCATGGCCAGCTCAAGGACGAGACGCTTCATTGT
Organism: Epichloe gansuensis; assembly: GCA_023658505.1. Taxonomy (NCBI): domain Eukaryota; kingdom Fungi; phylum Ascomycota; class Sordariomycetes; order Hypocreales; family Clavicipitaceae; genus Epichloe; species Epichloe gansuensis. Next base: position 8,734,030 of record CP098281.1, read on the forward strand.
AGGGCCATCTGGTTTGCTCTCCTCATCGCCGGACTTTTTCCATCGTCCTCTTCGGAAGACTCGTCTTCGAAAGCAGAAATCCAGGCGTTGATAGCGCCATGAAGACGGTTTAGTAGGATTGACTGGACTTTTTGGTTCAAATCCTGCACCCAAAAGTCGAGGTTGACGTATTGCTCCAGATTCAGCTGATCAACGGCAGCTTGGATGGTGTTTAGACGAGACTGGAAGGTGGACGGATCGTAAGCACAGCTGCTGATTTCCTTTAGAGCTTGCTCAACAGTGGCGTGTATATGACCGAGAGACACAGCTTTACTTTGAAGTGCGGAAACTGCAGTTGCGAAGCCTCGGATAAACATGCCATGCTTGCTTTCATTGTTCTTCGACAGAGCAAACTCTGGTCCTCCGGGAATTATGGGACGACTTTGTCGTTGATCGGCATAAAACAGCTCATGCGAATTGATAAAGGATTCCCAGCGTAGAGGAATGCCGTCCCCAATGAGCTTGTACACGTCATTCCGATAACCGTTTAGAAGAACGGATTCTTCGCCCATGGTCGAGATCTGTCGCAGTGTTTGAGACAAGGTCCTCACGCTTTCCATCAGGCTGACAGCATAAGGATAGACTCTCTTCGCATCCTTGGAAACTGTGGCAACGGCATGAGGGACCGAGTATGATTGCCACGTCAAGTTGCGAGTCTCCTTGAAAAGAGTAATGATTTGAGAGTCGAAGTTGACGGCGAGTTCGAGGATGCCTCCAGCAGATCGAACGCGGGCAATTTCGAATAGCTGCCCAGCAATCGATATTTTTCTTCGACTGACATCAGCGAGCCATGCCTCGTAAATTCTACCAGTGTCGAGTTTGTGCTTGAATAATTCACTCTCCTCTTGCAGTTTATGACCCTCTGCATGGAGCGTCCAGTCAGGGCCCAGAACGGCTTCCACCTTGCGCATGTATCCGTCCAGCTGCAGTTCGATTTGACGAGCCCAGATAATTGCTCCGGAAACGGGAGGTAGATCACGAAGCTGAGCCATAGCATGAGCTTCTGAATGGCCATATTGCTGCTTGAATCGCTCATGAAGACCATTGATGGCTTGCTTGACGTGGTCCATGAGCTGGTTCTGATATTCCTGAATAGCGCCACGAATCTTGGGGCGAACGAAAAGGGCATTGAACTTGGAGAAAACCCGAAACATCTCGTTGGCTGTTTTAGCAGTAGCGAGGCGATCTCGGAGTCGGGCAATGATCGAGTTCTCAACCCGTGTGGTACGCTCGTTGTACAAGTTCTCTGCCCGAACCCAGCGTTCTTTACCTTGCTCAGTGACATCCAGCAGGTCCACATTTTGCAAAGCCTCCCAAGCTTGTTTGACTTCCTCGACAGCATCCACGTCACCAATTTCTCGACAACAACACCGTTGGTGCCGGTGGTTTCCGTCACACCCGGAATGGTTGCCTTCGGACCCAAAACATTGACTATGGTTCGTTGCAGCTGCTCGTGATTGTCGCGAAAAGTGCCCACGTACTTGATGCGGGACTCGAGCTCGGAGTGTTTTTTGTTGATTTTGATGGGAATGAACTTTTCATTTCGGCGACGGGTAACCTCACGAGCCACATTAGTGAACTCTTTCACATTCTCCTCCCAAGTGCGGAATATGCCATCACAAGTACGCATGAGAGCCTGGAACCGTTGGTAATCGAGGTTGACGAGCTCGGTGCCGGGCAAAAGTCGATGAAGTACGTCATCCAAATCCGCCGATATAGCCTCCACAAGGGGCAAAGCTCGTCGAATAGGGTATGGACAAATTCTCAGTTTTTTGTTCAAATGACTGAAGATCTGAGAGATGGCTTCCTGAACCTTCGGTAGTGAAGTGGCTGACAAGAGTTCATCTAGAGGGAAATCCTGCATGAGCTGATTATACTTTTGCACCTTCTCCATGGCCTCCTTCAAGCCCGTGTCGGCGGTAAAGCTGACGGTAGCCTGAAATCGCTTGGCATGCTTGAGAATCTCGAGAGTCAGAAGAACCCCTTCACTACGAAGCTGACCCTCGATGCCCTCCAGAGCCGACTCCATAGACAGCCAAAAGTTGACCTCTTGACTAGCAGTACTGAACTCCTGATTTGCACCAGATGATGGATCCTTGGTCATCTTTGTGATGCCCTGGATCGATTTGATCCATGTATTGACGTTGGCTTGGAGTCTGTTGAGAAATGTACTGTCCTGTAGCAGATTAGGTGGGATCGCATCGATGGTCGGCCGGGTGTGGCGTGCTTCGGATTCGTCAATAACGCTTTGAACAATTGAGTGAAAGGCCAGTGATATTTCAGGAATGTCAACATTTTGTTGCAGATGCAACAAGCTAAGCTCCAGATCGTTCAGCCTCTTTTTCGTAACCGGAATACCTGTCTTCGAGTCGGCCTCGGAGCGACCCCTGGGTCCGTTTGCAAGCTGCTGGCTTTTTGTGTTGGCATCGAAATATGGAACCAAAGCATGGTGAACTTGAGAATGAAGAACCTCCCACGGGGAGAGTGAAGCACCTTGCTCGCCCACAGTGGCGTTGAGAGAAGCAGGGCCTGGTAAATTAGTAATGAAAATTTGTGATGTCAACGGTCGTATCGGATCGATGGGCTGAGGCGACTTTAAGAGCACAAGGGACGCCACAGTTGTGGCCGAAGAGAAAATCTCGGTTGAGAGTGTGTATTGAAAAGTTGAGGGAGCTAACACAGAGCAATACGTCCACGAGTTAGTCAAGGCGCCACGAAATGTTCATGGCTTCGGCTTTCCCAAGAATGTTTCTATGCACTTACCAGCAGTATCTGCTCCATTCTCGACGACTGAAGAGTGCGCAATGTCCTTCTGAATATACAGGACATTCTGCGTATCATTCGCAAATCGAGTGCAACGCGAAACAGTCTCCGAATAACGGCTCTTGTGCAGCAAGTTCCCAGGCTGCTCGAGCTCGTCTCTTGTAGCGCCGAGAGCAACCTGGCAGATGGCAGCTAGATGCTCAACCACGCGTTCGGGTTCGATGATCGGGAAGGCAGAAACTGGCGCGCTCCCCGTTGGTAGCAGCCGCAGGGGTCTGCGTTGGAGGAGGCGACACCTCCATAGCTGCTGTCTCTTGTAACGACAAGACGGTCGAGTCAGGAAGTTCAAGGAAAATATTATCAGAGTGTCATCTCTGGTAAGACGGGAAAAATTGTGAACGCTGGTATTAGAAAGGTATACGGCGAGAGGCTGTCGTGCAAAGCGTCGAGAAGAAGCGGCCGAAGGGAAACAGTACCCAATTCCAGGGGCGATGCGTAGATGCGCCGTTGGACTCTCGAAGGTGGCAAGGACCTGGGAGCAGGCGGAAGAAAAGGCCCTGCAAAAACAAGGCTTCGCAAAATGAACGTCCCAAGACGACTTCAGTGTCAAAGATGATCAGAAAGAAGGCAACAGCAGAGGTCGGGTTGATGTTGAGGTTGATGTCGAGAGCAGGTTCGTTTGTCGGGCCACACACGTTGTCCCTTTGTTGGCGTGATTCAGGCACGGGTGTAGGTTTTATTTTACCGAGACGTTTGCTGTATGGGTAAAGCAGCTCGAGGTCGCAATACGCAGGTGCACATCCACTTTTTGGACCTGCTTCTGCGTACCCTGGTCCTGGTAAGTACAGGGTACTGGTAAGTACCGTAAGTACCTACCCAGCCAGTCGGCTGACCAGAGAACCAGAGAACCAGACGGGGCAGACGCGACCCAAAGTGTGGACCCTAATAAGTCCTACATGGATGTAGGTCCTAGATCTGATTGGCATTCGAGCTGCATGTACGGAGTACTCCGTAGTATCAGCAGGTACCAACTTTTATTTTACTTATAGCATTTGATTCCTTCTTCCTTTCTTCCTTTCTTCCTTTCCATCCCTGAGGAATCGGCATCAGACTGCGACAGCAGTAAGAGGATGGAGGACAACAGCATTCAAGGTATTCAGCTTTGTTTGCGTATATGGTCAAGACGCGCGTCCCGGGAGTCTGGTTCTCTACTGCAGAGTTTCGAGATGGAGATGCTCATGTCCTCTTCTTGAGCGCATCCTTATCTGCTCTTTCCAACAAATGTTCCATATTCTATCTAGATCAAGTATAGCAAAGCACGTATGCCAGTGATAGATCTGCAAGACGTTGTCCAGTATATTCGAAAACAAGATCTCAGCAAGAAGCAAAATATTGAAACTCCACAGCCATCGTCCTTCAAATCTCAACCGGTAGTCTTGTTTTCAATGTTCGTAACCATGAATTCCGTACCTCCGTTGAGAGACTCAGAACTGTACATGAAGCATTCCCATGAAAGCAAGTCCGTGCAAAGAAAAAAACGCCTCCCCTATCATGACCCCCATTCCCTGAAACCCGCATGTTACTCCAATCCAAGCATGGAGTTATTTTCTTTCTCGCAAACAAGCACTGCAAGTGAAGACAAAATAAGCAGACATGAAAGCGACGGATGCTACGCTCCTGGGTTGCCGCCAAGCGCTGGAGCCCCATCCGTACCAGCTAGTCTCTCTCTGAACCATGACTCTTTCATTACAAATGTCGATGAACATCTCAAATCGCTTAATGAGCTTCTCTTTCTCTGCCAATTGAGTTTTGAGTGCATCAATCTCTTTCTGCTTCTCTTCCTCAAACTTCTCCAGATCCGAGCGGGCCTTGGCAAGTTCTCGCCGGAGGTCAGCACGGATTCTGTCTTCTGGTGATTGTTGAGGTTTGGTGTAGATAGCCGGCCTGTTCTCAGCCAATCCGGTTGCCACTTTTTGTGGATTTCGGTTTATGGCTGCTCTGGCGTTGTATATGTCCCTGGGAAGTAAATGGCAATCCGGATTTTCGTTTTGCAAAATCGACAGTGTTTCAGTTACGCCTGCGCCTGCGATATGGTCAGCAGAAGAACTCTTGGTGGGTTTGGAACCTTTCTGCGGTTTCTGCGTACCATTCTCCTTCAGCTGTTTGACCGCCGCTACCATCTTGCTGTCCAATTTTCGGGCGGCAGGGTGATTGGAGGGCTTTCGCTTGGTCCGTGGTTGTGCTGTAAATGTGCAGGGTCGGGGCGGTACCGGATCGTCCACTGCGTCCTCTGTTCAATGGCAAAGAAACCAAATGGACAATTGCACTTCCGAGACGAAGTTTTCCGTTTGCGCGACTCGGGACTGACACGACTTGGCGGCTTTCCAGCACGATCGCAGACGAATAAGACCTTCTTGAGGCCAGGCACGGTCTTTTGGAGCGGCCAATGACAATAGCATACCCGACCGAGGTACAGTATCGCAGGACTGCTTTCTGCACAGCTTCCAGAGTAGGGTAACTGCCACCCTCGGGTGGAGGGGACATCATCTCGCCCATAGGTTGTGACGGAATGTAAGAGGGGCTTAGTAGCTTTGCTTCGATCCCATTGACTTCGGCGTCCCTGTCCTGATGGTTATCAACATCCATTTCATTGCTGGCATGACTGGTTTGTTGCTGGGGGTATTTGCAGCAGGCAGCTGCGGAGAAGCCTGCACTTGACTGGCTTGCTGGACCTGCTGGACTTGTTGTGGTTGTGGAGGCTGCTGCTGTTGCTGCTGTTGTTGCTGCTGCTGTTGTTGCTGCTGCTGCTGTTGCTGTTGCTGCTGATGCGGGTGTTGATGCTGCTGATGCTGCTGCAATTGCTGCTGTTGCGGAATTTGTTGCTGAGGAGGCTGAGGGGTCGATTGTTGAGGAGTTGATTGGGGTGTAATCTGCGCCTGGGGTTGTTGTTGCTGCGGTTGTTGCTGTTGCTGCTGTGGTGGTTGCTGAGGTTGTTGCTGCGGTGTTGACTGCTGCGAACGACCGTGAGACTGGTGAGGTTGAACGCTTTGGCGCCCTGGGTGGCCAGTATGAGCGGGATGACCCTGATGCGCGGGATGCGGCACATGCTGTGGGTGTTGTTGATGGGCTGGGTGACCCGGATGCTGCTGATGATGACTTTGTTGCTGAGAAAGTGAAGGATGCTGCTGGTGGGATGGATGGCCTGGGTGTCCCTGATGCGCCTGATGCGCCGGATGACCCTGATGGGATGGATGGGACGGATGGGACGGATGTTGCTGCTGCTGCTGCTGCTGCTGCTGCTGCTGCTGCTGCTGCTGCTGCTGCTGCTGGTGTTGATGGGACAAGATAGGGTCGTGTTGCACAGATTGGCTCATGGATCCTGGGAACATCATCGGCGGCGGGTTGGGCTGAGGCGGCATTTGCTGCCTCGACGGCGCCGCTGCCCGCCGCTGCTGCACACTGAGGGCGCTCGGCGGGACATGTGGATTTTGAGTTCGCGACGATGCATGACCGTTGGGGATGTTTGGGTTTACCGGCGAGGCAAAGAGGTGTGGAGGATACGAGCCCGGAGGCTGCTGCGGCGTATAGCCCTGAGGTTGGTACGGTGAAGCAGTATGTGGTGCCGGTGACTGCTTATTTGGCTGATGCTGGTGCTGATTCGGGTGGGCAGGAGGAAATCCAGCACTCCGCCTAAGACCAGCTTGCGAGAAGTTCAGCGCGGCATGGGGGTTGTTGGAGCCAGAAGGCCCTAGGCTGGACATGATGAAGCTCGCCTGGTGAGGCGGCACTTGGCGTCAGACGTCTTCTGCTGCCGTTGGTGAGAGCGCAATGACTCGAGATCTCCAGAGATGAGGAGGGCGGCGAGAGCGGATGGCACGACAAGCACGATGCCTCGGCGGGAGGCCAAGGGAGGAGGAAAAAAATTACAATCGGCCTATCCCTTGAGTGAAGCCAGACCACAGACCACAGACGCGTCAGGATCTTCCCGCCTCCGCTCCTCGATCGGGCTTGTTTCGAGGAGTCGGATCGTCGTGGGACGTCGGCGAAAGCCTTGATCTTGGTCTTGGTCGTCTTTGAAGGCGTCGCCAACAGTTGCAAAGATGATGGCACGTCAAAACGAGATGGGCTGCGCAATGGAAACCCTGGACCTGGTTTGGGGTGTCGATAATGGGCTGGAGGAGGCGTGGAGGTGCGCACCCAGGAGAGGTGTGGGCAGATGGAAGGGAGGAGTGAGCAGCCGGGACAGACAGAAGTGTGGGTGTTGCGAAAATGAGAATTAAACATCGGTTATTGCAATGTCGGGTTCAGTAGTCAGTTCACGGGGACCGTCAGAGGCAGGTGGAAAGGCGGACGGCTGAGGGGTGGAGACTGATTGGCCCTGATTAGCCCAGCCCAGCCCAGCCCAGCCCAGCAAGTCAGCCAGCCGAGCTGCTTTGACTGACTCTGATCTCTGATTGACTCTGATTGACTCTGATTGACTCTGATATTGCATTGACTCTGATGGCTGGCACTCGCGTCTCGTCTGCACAGCCCAACAAGGTTCAAATACTGCCTTGGTCAAGTCCGTCGAGACTTTCCTGATCGGCTCTGAAAACCTACCAGTTATGTCAGAGCTAAAGAAGACATACGCAGTGCTGCATCGACAGGACACTTGATTATCACCAATACATATACATCCGTCCTTGAGCTTTGCCGGCGACGTAGCCATCAAGCCAATGTCAAACAAACAGCAAGTCCCCTGTGCAGCGCGTCTCCGCCTTTCGCATTGCTTTTGTGACGCCGGATGGTGCATATATGGTTAGAGTCTAATCTTGTTACAATATCGTCTATGGCCCTGACGAAAGAGGCATGGCTCTGAAATTTATGTGAAAGGAACGCAGTCAGAGATTTGGCGCCGTAGGTGATTTGGGGAATTAAGCAATGCCGCGAGATTAATATTGTTCAAGTGCTGGGTGCAAGGGTTTGATGCTTGTATCTCAGGCCGATGGTGTCTTGCGAAGTCTCGAATTCTAATTCTGCGTGAATATCAAGATCCAAACCTTGGTAAGAACTTTCCAATGAGCCGATGCTTATACCATCAAGAAAAAGCCGAGATACCAGAATCATTGGGTCCATCCTGATGTCTGAACGATAAGGCTTCTTTCCCTTTGAGCTTGCAGATAGTGGCGGGAATGAGGGTAATGTACTTTGCAAAAACTCCATGAAGTCTCCCTCAGTCATATGTCCTGGCTTCCAGAGAAAATCGACGATTTGGATGTATCCAAATCTCTATCCTTGTGGCAGCCAGGAGCTGTAAGACACGGTTTGACTGAAAAACCGGTCCACCGTTCGGGATCGGATTTTTCGTGTAGCATAAAAGACACAAGGAGTAGACAACATGGGCAAAACACAGCAACTCTGTAGGTGATGCCACTTTCTTGTGGTGCAAAATGCCGAACATGGCTGCCAGTCCTGCAGTTGTCACAATGCTTGGCGACAACTTCTGAAATTGCATGACAAGTGGCAACTTCCCATCATGGATGAGGGGTTCTAGTTTGGCCATTGATTCAGCCAAGTGCAGCTCTAGAATGTCCCGGGCCGAATGTATCAATACATGTGCTCCAAGCTGTCGCGAGCCACGTTTGAGATTTTCCACATGGTGCTGCGATTCGCCAATGGCAGGAGATAAATCATATAGCATCACCGTGTCTGCTTTAGATGGTGTAGCCTCTGTTGTCTCATTGTTTTCTGCAACATTCAAACTCGTAGGGACTTCGACAGATAGCTCTATCAACTCATCCATGCTGCCTGGGCCGTCCCTGAAGTGGGCAAAAGCCACTTCGTCATGCTCAGTCTCTAAATGCGGAGGAAGTGGTTGACTGCATGGGAAATCATTTTCAGGGATCGGTACGTCATCGGCAGGGGATGTCAAGGCTGAGTTGAAGCCATGGGAATGGGCCCAGGCCTCGAACTATGCTGACATTCGTGAGATTGTACAGCTAACAGTGCTCGAGCTGCTGTTTGTACTCATTGTGCTGCTGGTAGGTTGTACTGAATTGCTCTGCACCAGATTTCGGCTTCGACGTCTAGATCGGAACCTGTAGTAGTCGAAAATTGCTGCATTTACCTGAAGCCTAGGCTTGGTGGTAATCATGTCTGTGCTCGGCATTTGGAGCTCAACAGGGGCGACGGTTGGTATCGAAGGTGACGGTTCTCAGTTGAAAAGGGCCTCGTCTACCAACGGAACATGAGTATGAGGGGCCGGCTTCCACGACGGAACAGATCTGGGGTCGGTATAGTTTGTATAATTGGTCGATGTCGACGACGACCGACTAAGATAGTCCTCCTGGCACCTTTCAGTTTACTCGGGAATCGACGGGAGCATAATCTCGCACGAGCCGATTTCGTGAATTTTATTAGACTTTAATTCGAATTGTTGGTGTGACTCCGTGAGGGAGAAGTAGCTTGGCGGTCCATCTTCGTCCAATCGAGTGCCTTGAAAAGTGGTATATTTTGTTCTTCCAAGTGATGAGAAAACATACCTGGCCCTGAACATCAACCTCTCTCTCTTTTCTTTTTGAGGGGTGTCCAAGACATCGGCGACACTTGATGTCATGCAGCTGTTCGTTTTGGAACAGTCACAGCACCAGTATTCGCCCGATTCAAGATGCCCACGGGAGTAGAGATGCTGTAGCACCAACTCATGGTTAGGAAAGCGCTGACGACAGCGGAGCAGAGGGCACTCCTGGTCATCTTGGTCGATGCATTTCGTTTCACTGCAGCCCATGCGATGAATCTATGCAAAGCGCACTCATCACTTGAAGTCTCACGAGTCCTGTTGGTGGATGTTAGCTCTGGCCGCAGTCCTTCTGAGGGTTCTACAACATCTGGACCGAGTTGTTGTCAGCTTACACGCAAGAGGGCACTTTCTCGGGTTCAAAGGACTTGACCGATACGGACAAATTTGAAGCACTTCCTGGGCGTCTCAAACTCAATCGATGACCCGTAGGCGTGCGAGCGAACCGTCGCAAGGCCGGAGGCGCTGCTGAGTTTTTCAAACGGCGAGTGCTTACCGTTTTCTATTGTGGCAACGGTGGAGCAAGCAAAGAATGAATGTTAATCGCACACGGAAATCAACAATTCGGAGATGGGGAAATAGAGGGCGAGCAAACAGGTTGCCACCTCGGGAGTTCAGTCCATTTTATCAACTCCCTCTGGCTAAAGAATAAGGCTGAAGGTAGCCAGGCCGCCGTGAAAGTCCTGGGAGGCCTTCCCACGGACGGACTCCCACAAAGATGTAGGACTCCCGCTGCATAGCCGTAGGAGTGCCTGGAAGTTTTCGTGGCGGAAGGAGCTACCGGTTGTGCCTGGTGGCCAGGATACCCTGCAGGGGTACTCTGCATCGCTACATGTACATACTGTGACATGAACGCCATTCAATTCTCAGATACGGATTAGATAATTTGTCTACGGAGTATGCAGGAGCACGGCATGATTACAACATGGTTGGGTAGTTCCATGTCTTCTGGGCATGCCCGGGCAACATTTTCCTCGCAAAAAGGAACAACAAGTGTCAACAGTCACCAAGTTATATTTTCAATCCTTGGAGCGCCAAGACCGACAAGGAATCAGTCGCAAATGCGACGATATGAACCAATCAAAGGCAAAAGTCGGCCATTTGTCAAATGCAAATAATTTGTGGAACTTGCTCGGCTGTTGCTAAAGATTGGGCGTGACCATCAAATCGATTTTATTACATACATACATCTGGTCCGATGCAAAGCTGTTTGCCTCGGCTCCCACAACCCCATCAATGAACCCCGGACGGCGTCAGAATCGAGCTCTCATTTCTCTTCCCGTCATTTTCAATTATTGTCAGCCGAAATAAGGGCACCGTGGACAAGGAAAATACAATGAAGGGCATCGAAGTCAAAGAATATGTCAAGGTATGCACCCGTGTCTTCCGGACCACACGTCGTTCTCTCTGTCTCTATCTTGGAGCTCCAACTAACCCATTGTCCGCAGAGCCCAACGGAGCTCAAGGTGACGGAGCTGCCGGACCCGGTTCCCAAGGATGACGAGTACCTGATTGAGGTCCGCGCTGCGGCTGCCAACTTCTTTGATGTTCTTCAGATTGCTGGTAAATACCAGCATCAGCCGCGTACGCCGCAACCCCTTCACCGGATTAGTAGTCCAGGAGCTAATTGCCCATTGATGCTGTCAGCTTTGCCGTGGATCGCCGGCGCCGAATTCGCCGGTATCGTCGTATCCACCCCAAGGGCTCCAAGGAGCCCAAGTTCCCGTGGAGCTCGCGTGTTTGGCGCCTCACAGGGAGCGTATGCCACGAAATGCGTCGCAAAGGAGGTCGCAATGCTGCCTGTGCCTGAAGGCTGGTCATTCACCGAGGCCGCCGGTCTATTCATCACCGCCCCTACCGGGTACGGAGCCTTGGTCGTCAGAGCCAATGTCAAGCAGGGAGATCATGTGCTGGTCCATGCTGCCGCGGGTGGTGTCGGTCTGGCCGCCGTCCAAGGTAGAGAAACTCTCCGCGAACCGACTCACGGACGTTAGTCGGACTGACTTGAGCTCTGCAGTCGCGAAAGCGTTCGGCGCTACAGTGATCGCAACCGCCTCTACGGCCCGGAAACTCGAGGTGGCCAAGTCCTTTGGTGCGGACCACGTCCTCGACTACAAGGACCCCGAGTGGCCCGCCAAGGTGAAGAAGCTGACACCCAAGGGACGCGGTGTCGATATCGTCTACGACCCTGTCGGCCTGGTCGACAAGTCTACCAAGTGCACGGCCTGGAATGGCCGTATTCTCATCGTAGGATTTGCCGGTGGAGCCATTGAGAAGGTCGCCATGAACAAGGTTCTTTTGAAGAACATCTCGCTCGTGGGCATCCACTGGGGCGCATACAGCATTCACGAAAGGGAAACCGTCTCCGTTGTCTGGAATGGCATCACGAAGCTGGTAAAGGAGGGAAAGCTCAAGGGCACAGAATTCGCGGATGAGGAATTTGTCGGGCTGGATCGAGTCAAGGATGCGCTGATCGCGTTGTCAGGACGCGGAACATGGGGCAAGGTTGTCGTCAAGATCCCCAGGAAGGCGTTAGCCGGTTGTAAATCAAAAACTGAATGCAATTGAGCAACGACTTCAAATCAGAGGAAACACTCAAACTCTCAGAATGTGTACGCGACCAGACGGCCTTTTCATTTTCAGCAGTGCCTTACTATATGGCACATTAGCCGAGACGCAAATACTATATGCTCACTAGGTATGCAAAACGAATGAAAACATCAAGACAAAGAGTGCAAAGCTCACAAAAGATATCCCCACTACCAAGCCGTCGCCTCAACCAACCGACAGGAGCTTGAAATTCCCGTCAGTCGCGCATTGTTGTCCTGTGAGACATGCGATTTGAATCAAAGACGCGGGTGATGTAGTATCAATCGCGGTTAATATAATATAAGCTCAAGTCAAGACCGAAAGAAGAGAGCGATCACAACAGACTTGTCTTCTATAAAATAGGAAAATTTCCCCATCTTCAGGGAGCGCCGGTCTATCCGCGTTACTAATCCTATTTTATTTTTATCCCGCTGCACCATAAGCTCCTTTACCTGGGTTCGAAGTTATTCGTTCTCGCCCATTATTTTCTCCATGTCATCGTTGGTCTTTTTGATCATTCTTATATGATATATTCGATCCCGCCTCGTTCTCAATCATGGACTCTAGATTGCCCAAACGCATTTCTCCTCGGGCAATTCCTCCTATGATATTGACCGCAGTGCCTACGGGCGGCTCTCTTGCGTCTTCTGTATCATCTTCGGAGCTTCCAGTTGAGACGACAGGTGTCAGCTCATTCAGGGCTGCAGCTGCACGGCTTTCCACTAGAGGAATGTTCCAAACACCCTGGTCAGCTACTAGACATCTTGGGCACGTTTATGTATGCGTATCCATGCATGGGAAGGAAAAGAGTCTCGCACTGTGTTCTTCTTTGTTGCGCATGACGTCGTCGTGGATGATCCTTCTTTCTAAGCGTGACGTAGTTAGGGACATTCGTTAAATCCAGATCTTTCAGTTGTGGTAAGAGAATAGTATTGTGACTCGTAAGTATCGCAGAGTAACTGATATGACAGTCTCTCAGTAGGATGCCGAGATTCATGTTGGGGAGTGGGATGAGAGGCGCTTGCGTGGCCGTTCTAGCTAGAAGTCTGGTAGTAGTGAGAGATGGATATCTTGTAGAAGAGTGAAAAGAAAAGTGCGACGCCAGATGGTTGCAATACAAGTAGCAAGACTTGTTTCGATGACAGCGCTGATTTGGATAATAGATCGAGTGTTGATAGGAGCAAAGAAGCAGAATAAGAAATCTGCCTTCAGGCATAGGCAAGAAAGAGATGTTTGAAGAAGGATATGCAGCAAGAGTACTTTTAACCCGGCCTATGATGTTAATAAATGATGTTTGATCAACAGCCAACAGTCAACAGCTGCATGAACAAGCCTGCTAGCTGCCGTGACTGTGATGCGCTAGCACGCATGGGAGTTTCTAATTCACATTAACTGCTCCATGTCTGAAGAATAATGTTGGTCTGATACGCGTAGAAGCTTGGCTAGTCTTCATCTGTATGCTCACAAATAAGATATCGAGGTAGGGTTAGGTATGTCGGCTAGAATATCGTCTACTACCAGCACACACACACACACACACAACAAACACAAACACACAAACATACATATACATATATATACTCTTCTATTCTGTATCCCACTCACTCCACTCATGCCAGTTTGCCCACCACGAGTATAGGCAGGTGTCAGGCGGGTGGCTAGCACTGCAATCACAAGTTGTAACATGTGATATCTCCGTCCATGTTGTTATGACGTCTCCTGTATCTGCACAGACGCGTCACGTTCCTGAGCCTTTATCCTCAGATACACAAACAAGCTCGACTCTATACTCCTCTTTCGCCCTCAAGATTCGTCTGCACTTGAATTGTATTCCGTGCATATTGTCTCGACCTTGCTTCAGTCCTCCACCTAATTGCTTTTGCTGCTGCTGCTGCTGCTGCTGCAAAAAAAACCTCCAACATGCAGCCTGATATTGATATATCTGTACCACCAGACACTTCCGATAATCCCGTCGAGAAGCTCGCTTATGAGCTTCTTTGCCAGGAGTACAGATCACGGTATTCGAGTCTGTCTTACATTGAGAAGGATGACTTCTGGAGGGTTCTCCAGAAGGTAACGGTCAAGCCCTCCATGACCTGCGTATCGAAACACACATCTAGTGCTCTACATTTCAACCGACCACCTACTGTAGCTGAGTTCGAGCTCTTGGCCATACTCTACGGCGTACATGCCTGCGCCAACCGCCATTGGTTCCAAGCATACGCCGCTGAACATCCACAGATCCTTGAGCCACGGTTCATCGGCATCATCGCCCAGATTGGGACATGCGAATTCAAAATATCATACAAGGTAGAATCCCAATGCCGAGGATTTCCATGCGCAAAATTCCATTCAGGAACCACCGAGGTGTACGACGCGGAGCTCGGCCACCATTATCTCGTGGCGCGGTAATGGTAAGCGTGACCACCCAATTTGCGGGATGAAGATTCACTGACACATATCAAGACACATTCATCATCAATGAAAACAAGTAATTCGCAGAGACCGACACCCTCAACTCACGACTCGAGCTCTACTGTTCCCAAGACAGCCCCTCCAGTGCCAGCAAACTCGCCTGCAGCTCCCTTGGTCGAGGTCGCCGACAGCGAAGATTCAGGCGAAGATGACACGATCAAGGCTGAGTATGTTGAGGAAATTCTGGTGCCCTCACGCGAGATCACCATTGCCGCCGATTCACCGACGCTCAACTTGGAAGATGTCGCCACAAATCTTCAGTCATACGTGACGCAAAGCACCACGGCCGTGCAAAACTTGCATGATATGCTCAGATCATTCGAAAGGAAACTTGCATTGTTGGGTAGCAAGCTCGACTGCATGGAGACTCGTAACCATGGCGTTGCAAGTGAGATTAGCAACTTGGGGATCAGTCACTACACTCTGCGTCGGGACCACACAGAGCTGCAGAGACGACATGCCCAGCTTTGCGAAGTGATAGGGTCGTCTGCAACGTGAGAATACCGGTGAGCAGGTTTCCTTTGAAGCAGGAGTGTACATTAAAAGATCGGTGAAAAAAAAAATGATTGAGATGAGTGTAAGGATTTGTAAGAATGGTATTGGGTACTCTGAAAACGCCGGTGTGGTCTGGGTTCGGAGGTCAGTTTGTGAAACATGTTCTGATTCTTCCTTTGTACGGAGACCGGTGAGAAATTAAACTTGCCAAATGATTAATGGATTAGCCAATAAAGAGACAGACATGAGCTTGTCCAAACCACCTTATTACATGCGCACCAACATTCGGCGAAGTCTTGTGATGGCAGCAGCAACTTTTGTAGATTATCCACCTCGCCCCCGCCTCGCCTCGCTCGAAAGCCTTCTTTAGCGGGGCCAACTTCCCACCAGACGAGAACGTCTCGCAACATCCCATATATCAGTAGAGATCTAGAACCCACATTCATCACCCCTCCCACACTCATTGGCCTGCGATCTAGCTTCCTCCGTCTACCTTGACACCTACAGCTACAAACCTCTCCCATCCCCTCGTCCACGAAACACAAAGGAGCCAAAGCGCAAAAACACCCCGCGGGAGGTGCCTCTCGCGAATCCACGAATATGGCATGGGTCCCATCCCCAGCTGCCTCGCTTCTCGGGCGACAACTCAAAGAGATCCAATCGAGCAAGGACCTCCAAGGCGTGTCGTGCGGCCTCGTGAACGAGAGCAACATATTCGAATGGGAGGTCATGCTCATGATAAGCGACGATTGCAAGTACTACGGCGGTGCGTGTGTTTCCGCGTTACCTTCACCACCTAAACACTCCTTGCCACCCCCCCAAAAAAAAAAAAGAAAAGAAAAGACAGAAAGAAAGGAAGGAAGGAAGAAAGGAGAGAAGAAACCCGTGGAATCAAACAAGCCAGACTAACGATCCATTCCATGTGCAGGAGGCAACTTTCGCGCCATACTCGTCTTCCCCATACGTACCCTCACATGCCACCCTCGCTGACCTTCCAAACGCCGATCCTGTTCCACCCAAATATATATCCAGAAGGCGGGCTCTGCATATCGATCTTGCATCCGCCTGAGGAGGACGAATACGGTTACGAAGCGGCTTCAGAGCGATGGAGTCCCGTCCAGAGCCGGAAACCATCCTCGTCAGCACAATTAGCTTGTTTCATGATCCGAACATCGACAGTCCTGCGAATGTCGAGGCCGCGAGGATGTTGCGAGAGGAAAAGGAGGGAAAACATAAGGATTTCAGAAGACAGTGCAGGAAGTGTGTGAGGGAGAGCTTGGGCGAGGACTAGGATGGGCAGATGTATAATTCAGGGATGGACATTTTTGGGCACACATAGCATTGTGTTTTGTAGCACATCGGCGTTTTTATTCAAGTCGTTTTGTGGAATTATTTAGACTCCAGCGGTGCAAGGCGGTAGTGCGGTATAGCCTTGTGTTTTATGGTTATTGTCATGGGTTGTGGTACACACGGGTCATCTACTGAGCTGCTGCAGTACTGTGACCATGCAAAATGTTTGCAGATCAATCTTTGTTGATGATGCATGTTCAAGAATTCAGTGACGGAAACAGTCCTATTTGCTGTCTGACAGGCCAATGAGCCCTGTCATAACCCTGTCCCACTCCTCATTCCATCTCAATGACCCTTCCTTGATAGACCCTTCTTCAGGCTGGCCAGCTCTTCCTGCCCCTGCTGACTGAATAATCTCTGCATGATGTCCCTGAGCTGTGAGGCTGTTTCGAAGCCGCATCCATTCTGGCCCTCCTTCACAAGTTCGCCGAAGCTTTCGAAAGCGGAATACGCCGCGACGGGCAAACCTGCTCCGAACATGTCGACAACCTTCATGGGCAGATCAACTCCTGAGCTAGACTTGTGGAGAGAGATGCCGAGATCGGCACTGGCGAGAAGCGTGGCATAGTCGCGGTTTGAAAGCCAAGCTGTGAGGACTTTGATTCCTGGAAGATGTCCGTTGTCCTGGATTTGCTGGATCAAATCCAGATACTTTTGCTTCTCTGGGCCTTTACCGGTGATGATGGCCAAAATAGGAGATGGCGGCTCCCTTGACGCATCCTCCCGCCTGAATTCGCGTATGAGACTAAAGCTTCGAGTAGGATGCTGAAATCCTCATCCGGGGTCCACGATGTGCTGCTTACAATGAGACGCATACTGCCGTCCAGAATGTTCTTGGCGTGTGGTTTGGTCTCTGGGAGGCGCTCGAGGAATTCCCGTCTCGCTTCTGCAGAGTCGATTGGCTGAAAGAGTTCTGCAGGTCTGTCATGTAATGTGTAAACTGGGCTTCGCAGGTTGAAGCGTCGGCCACGGAGTTCACGAGCCATGGCGTCTGTGACAGCCAGATTGGCGTTTCCAAGAAACTTTCCCAGAATAATTTCATACCACTTGTAGAACGGTACAAAGACCGCGTAAAGAGACTTCTGGGCGAGAATTGTGTGTCCATAATTATGCCAGTCAATAACGACTTTGCTACCTCGGACAAGGGACACGAAAAGGGCTACATGAAAAGTAGGAATTGACGGCGGGTTCTGTGCCGGTTAGCAAGCATATTCGCTATTGCCGACTGCAGAGTAGTTGCTCTGTGTGAAAATACCTGAATGATGATCCATTGCGCCGCTGGTGTCGCCCACATCATGGCATAAAACAAGGTCCAGAACTGCTGGATTACTTTACACGGAATGTTGAGGAAGAAGGGCAGCGTGCCCCAGGCGATCCATTCCGGTTGCGGCGCCAGAGCATACATGGACACCCGTTCATTGCCAATGAGATCAGGGTGTCTCGAGGTTTCTGTGATGAATAGTTCGAGGTTAGCGCGCGAAAAAGACGCAGGTTTCCCAGTCCACACATAGGATCCTACCTTTATACGCGATTATATCGACCTTTCTCCCATGCTTGGCAACGCTGATGGCGTGGTACTGCATGCGCGGGCTCCGACCAATGTCGCCCAGAACTAAGATCTGGATGTGGTTGTCTTCGGGGTTTTGTGGTGGCTTGTAGCGACTTGGGATGACTCGGTAGAGTGCCGAGGCGAGCCGTTCCAGAGCCTTAATGCCATACTTGAGAGCAAAGACGGAGAGAATGCCCGCGAGAGCGGAAAGGAGAAAAGGGACAATCATGGTTATGCTCAAATCCGATGTCAATCGTTTATTATTAGGAGGCAGGCACATTTGCTGGGTGGGGGGTGGAGATGGCGACGGCGACAGCGGGAGAAATGCCTCGTACCTGGTCTGGTCTGGTTTGCTACATACATACTCGGCACGACCAACCAATCGGTGCATCTGCCAGCTTCACTTTTTTATTGACGAAAATCAGTACCTCCAATCCGCACAGAGAGTATGCACTGCTTCTTTCGACCTCAAGTCAGCTCAGGACCGATGCTCGTCATGATGGCCGCCTTCCCGAAATGCCGTTTCTTTGCAAGCAAGTGCTATCAATTCACAAGTAGTAGGCTAAAAAGTACGCTAGTCACGCGGAAGCGCTTGTTGCCTCCCATTAACAGCTGACAGGTACGACAGGGTCCATCATCAATTTATCTCGCGTAATATGACAAGGCCTGCAGGGTATGCCAATCCTTCTATTTATTTTACACTAGTAGCGAGGGCCGGCAATCGATGGGCCGAATCTGACAAAATGGACAAATCACTCGACGCCGACGCTCTCAGTCAGCTTGGTCGAGAGCAAAAAGCCTTGCTTGATACGATTGACGGCCTGAGAGGGCTTGGGGTTGAACTTGACACTCTGCCTCAAATAATCGTCGTCGGCGACAAATCATCCGGCAAAAGTTCTGTTCTCGAAGCCATATCACGCATTCCATTCCCAGTGAAGAGCGGACTTTGCACACGATCCCCTACCGAGTTGGTCTTGAGAACGGCTGCAGAGCCCAGATTCGCCGTCAAGCTTCGAAGCCAGAATGGGGACGGGACGCGCCTTTCCACAAAGAGCTCGCCACTAAAGATGACCTTTCCAGTATCATTGAAGAGGCAAAAGAGGAGATGGGCATCGGAGTTGGCACCAAAGACTTCTCGGATGAGACGTTAAACATCGAGATATCTGGGCCAGACCTGCCGCATCTGACCCTCGTTGACTTGCCTGGACTGTACCGCACCGAAACCAAAGATGAATCCAATGAGGGTATTGAGATGGTCAAATCGCTAGCGAAGAAGTACATGAGCCAGAAAATACCATCATTCTTGCTGTGGTATCCGCTAGCAATGATGCTGCTCTCCAAGAAATCCTCGAATTGGCAAAGACCTACGACCCCAGTCGAGAGCGCACAATTGGCGTGATTACAAAACCAGACTCCCTCGAGCCATCATCACCGGAAGAATCAGCTTTCATTCGACTTGCACAGAACCAGGATCCCGTACACTGCTTCAAACTGGGCTGGCACATTCTCCGAAACCGAAGCAGCTTAGAGAATGACGAGAACAATGCTGGCCAAGCAAAACCTCGGATGAAGAGAGAGATGAGAAGGAAAGAGATTTCCTCGGTTCTGGATCCTGGACGTCAATCCCGGTTTTGAATCGAGGTGTCGAAGCACTGAGACACAAGCTCAGTGCTGCATTGACCCAGCACATACAGTCAAGTCTCCCAGATCTCATCGCCAGTATGGAACAGAAGCTCAAGACCAATCGACGGGAGTTGATGAAGCTCGGTGAACCACGAACGACAGATTCGGAGCGGCGGCAATTCATTTTCAGTGTCGCAAACCAATATCGTGAGGTTGCCTATGCGTCGACGCGTGGTCTATACGACAGTAAATTTTTCCGAGCAGCAAATCAGAGTACCCTGGCCGCTCCATTCGGTGGCTGTGACGAACGGAGATTGCGAGCTGTGGTGCGCAACTTATATTGTGCTTTCGACTCGGTGATGGCGACCAAGGGCGCTCGCCGGAACATCTGGTTCCCTGATACACCCATTACCTCGGGCGATCCAATCTCAGCACCTTACAAATCATGGATTGCCTTGTTCAACTCGGTTAGTCATCCAACAAACATAGCCTGGACATCTGTGGAAAGGGAACTCGAGGCTGCGGCCGCAAACAGTATGGGAAACCAATTTCCTGGTTCTCCAAGTGACGGCCTCGCTCTTGAACTATTTCGCGACCAAGCTCAGAAATGGCCGGAAATTGCTTCCCAATTTCTCGACTTGGTTCTCAGAGCTGCCAAAATCTTTGTTCAGTCGGCTCTTGATCACATACTCGGGGCGAACAAAACCACCAAAGATGCTCTTTACAATTGCTATGTGGATGGCTTTTTCGAAGCACGAAAGCATGAGCTCGATGCAAAACTCAAAGAGCTGACACATCATTATGTGGAGGGTGATATCATCTGTCTTGAGGAAGAGTTCCACAGACGCATTGCCAAACGAAATAAGCAGCATTTGGCAACTCATATCAAGACAATGCTGCCTGAAGCTTCCCGCGATGGCACTTTGACAAAAGATGATGTGGTCAAAGCGATTGGGGAAGCCCCATCAGATAGGATGGATAGCTTTGGCCTCAAGAGAGTCTTTGAAATGATGGATGCATATTACCAGGTTTGTCGTTTCATGCGCCCATTGCCATTGCCGCCCTAACGTGAGTGCAGATGTCCCTTAGACTTTTACGGACAACGTCATTATTCTAGCTGCCGAGAATTGCCTAGTTTCCAAGATCCCAGATCTCCTCAAAAGCATCATTGATAAGGACATGGAACCAGATATGCTTGCAGTCTTGGCTGACGAGCCGCGGTTAATCAGTCAGGAGCGCAAACGGCTTAGGAAGCAAGTCACTGTACTTGAGGAAGGCCTGCGTATATGTGAAAAGAACCGGCCATTGATGGGGTTTCGTGAGTATTCCCAACCGATGAAGTATAATGTCAATTTTGTCCCTGACGCGAGAAGTTCTCCCCAGTAATGTGACACCACAGGAGAATGAAGAAGTGCCACCGCCTCAGGCGGACCGCAGTGTGGCCAAATCTGCTAGCTGCGACCAAGGCACTTCTTTGAGCAACAAAGACACATCCGCCTCTGTTAAAGCGTCTAGCTCTCACTCGTCTTCCTTGAAAGAGACCAAAACTAGCAGCTCACGAAGCGGCGGCGCGACACCGTCTTCCACTGCAACGTTGGCTTCAGGCGGGTTGCCTGGTGGAAGCAACGCATCCTCTACCAAAACTAGCAGCTCGCAAAGCGGCGGCGCGACACCGTCTTCCACTGCAACGTTGGCTTCAGGCGGGTTGCCTGGTGGAAGCAACGCATCCTCCTCTACCAAAACTACAACTGCTTCAAGTGGGCTATTTGGTGGAAGCAATGGACCCCCTTCTGTTATGACCACAGCTCCTTCAGGTGGACTTTTCAGCAATCAAAACCTCTCTGTCAGCACAAGAACTAATTTGGAGGGCTCGTTCAGTGGCAGTAATGCACCAACCCATTCTACTAAGACCACAACCCCTTGTTTCACTTTGTTCAGTAATCAATTATCCTCTACTAGCACAACTACTGCTCCAGGTGGGCTGTTTGGTGGAAGTAATGCAACCTCGTCTGCTACGACCACGGCTCCTTCGGGTGGGGTTTACACTGGACACTGGTCCTCTCCTCTGCAAAAACAAACACCGCTTCGGGTGGTTCATTTGGCAAAGCACCAAGTACATGAAGGCGAACCAGCTGGTAGTGGATTGTTCGGATCCGGCAATGGAGGGTCAAGACGCACTGCTGCATCTGGGTCTTGCTTATTCTTTCTCAAATCTGAGAACGCGATTGGGGACGAATCTTGGTGCACACCGATGTTGTAGATCAATGCACTCACTAATTTCAATAAGTCAGTATGTTTTCAATTCTGCAAAGATGGCAAACAAAGCCCTTGATTGATATACTGCTTATGGGACTTGATTATGAGCTCTTTCTGATGCCAAGTCCCAGTGCAAATTTCTGTCCTGTCCCATGTCCCATATTCTGTGTCCTGTGCTCCGTGTCCCATGCCCAATGTGATAGTTCAGGTCCTCTGCTTTTCAGAGAAAGTCCTTGATTTGTCTCCATATTACCGTTTCGTCAGCGCTCCAAGTTTTTGTCAGATTGAAGAAAGAGATGTAGAAGTTCTGATGATCGTTTAGGAGACTGCGAGTTTCGAAAAGTCTCGGTTCTTGCGGAGAGCCGTTCAGCTATCGCAATAATATTGGCCGTTCCTTAGCGAGTCTGAGGGAATCTCTGTTAGGGCCCATTCTATCAAGGCGAAAACGACACATGAGGTATACGAGTTCATGTGTATGGACAAAATTGGAATCATACCTGTTTCTGAATTGATTCTACCTCGTAATGCTCATCCTCACTCATGCCGTCGTCGCTTCTTGAGCACGGCGTGGCTTCCACCAAATGAGACTTGAAACGAATCGTCAACAGTTGGGGCAGGGAGACAGTCTTGGCGAGGGGCAAAATGACACTGGCGAATAGATCCTAGCTATCCTGGCCGGTAACTCTGGTCTTGATCGTCATCTCATCAACCTCGACCTCGGCGGAGAAGGTGAATGACTCGACGTGCCAAATGTATCCGTTCTTCACCAATACATCCTGGAGTATTTTCATCACACCAGTTTCGGTCCAGGACATTCCATGTTCTTGGATAAATTCCATGGAGTGAATGGGAGCCGTCTCCTTTCCGTCGTGCTCGAAAACCCAAATAATTTTATGGAGGGGAAGAGCAGAGGTCGGGCTGAGAGAACCCATACTTGAGTTCGTTGCCGTGCTTCCTCGGTCCTGTGTCGTTGGAAGGATGGGTTCGAAAAGGGTTCTTCTTCAAAGATAGTGCAGGGAAGGAAAAGAAGAAAACGGGGGTAAGAAAGCAATGCAAGAGGATGTGAGAGAAAGAAAAAGAAAAAAGAGTCAATTTGATGAGGCGACAGCTTCTGAAAGTTGTAATCCTGCTCCTGAGCAAACGCCGCTGATGCCACTTCCGGTTACAGCTGGCATCATTCGATCCGTCAGGCAGTGCAGTGAGGTTGAAGGATAAGGATGTCTCCGAAACGAGAATGAAAGGATACCTCTATGAGCTTTGCCGCAGACGTCTGGGCAGATGAAAGCACATGAGCCGAGCCCAAATATATCAGCTGTTGCTATCAATCAATTCAATCAATAAAACAAATTCCATGGGTATTTATACGCTCCAAACCATGCGCCGTACACTAATAAAATTTTACTTTTTGAAGTTCCAAATCCCGTAAAGCCCATCTGGGCCATCATATCCTCCTCATCGTGCTCGCCCTCGTTGCGCACATCCTCGCCATACTCGGTTTTGACCTTGGCAGCCTCCTCCTTCTCCAGGCGCTTCTTCTCCGCCTTTTCCTCCTGCGTTTCCGTCTCTCCTCCAACTCCTGCTCTCGCTCCCTTCTCTTATTTGTAGTCTCTCCTGCAGGCCTGTGGCTTTGTCCTTTTCCAGCTCGTCCCTCTTGCGAATCCAATAGGCGATGCGCTCGTGGACCTCCTCCACGGTGGCGCGCTTGACCTCCATCGTCTGGCCCGTGTTGAGCAAATGCTGCATGGTGTTTATGTGCTCGAGGTACTGCTTGTTGTCTTTGAACGTGAGGTCGCATGCCTCGCAGTAGAATCCTGCACTTCGACCTCGCTTGCCGACGCCAGCACCGGCTGGCACGAGCTGGGACTTGCCCACCTGGGCTGTGAGATCCATGACATTTCTTCTGGCCGAGGTGTAGGTCTCGTCGCCGGTCAACGGCTTGTGGTACGTTTTCCCAGCGAGTTTTGCTTCGTATCGCGCCTTGCGTTCTTCTTTTTCCTTGGCCTCGCGCTCGTTGGCTTTGGCTGCGTATTCGTCCAGGTCCCATGTTTTGCGAAAATCGGTGTCGCCGGCAGGAGACCGCCGTACGCGCCGCCCTTCTTGAGTTGGACATGGTGAACACGGGCAGACAATGCTGCACGAGTTCTCGTCTTGAGCGTCGCGGGTGCGGGTGCTGGCGCTCTTCAGGTTGGGGGAGAATTGAAGGTCGAGGTTGGAACAGGAAATGAAGGTGAAGAAGCCTGGTCTGGAAGTCTGGTGAATGAGTGGGTCAATCAAGATTCAATGTACGTACAGCTGGAATTCCTCTACAAAACAAACCCTGATGAGCTTTAGCAATAAATGTTGCCCCGCGGAGGGGCAGTTTTTTTTTTTTTTTTTTTCCTCTTCGCATTGACGGACGCCCCAGCTTTTGACATTGCGACAGGCGCAAACACTGCTCTCAGACATCATGCTGTATCTCGTCGGCCTGGGTCTCTCGGACGAGACCGATATCACTATCAAAGGCCTCGAGATCATCAAAAATGCCTCAAGGGTCTATCTAGAGGCCTACACGAGTATCCTACTGGTAGATCAGTCTGTACTGGTATGTTCCGACCATCGCCCTTCCTCGCGACTCGGCTGACATTTGTGCAGGAGGATTACTATGGCCGTTCAATTACGATTGCCGATAGGGAGATGGTCGAGTCCAATAGTGAAGAGATTTTGCGCAATGCTCAAAATGAAGATGTAGCCTTCTGTGTTGTCGGAGATCCCTTTGGGTCAGTCGCCCTTACTCGGCCTCGGGACCGTTGTGTTTGGCATCCAAGCTGACAAGTCTGCAGAGCAACAACGCACACGGACCTTGTCATCAGAGCTCGAGAGTTATCCATCCCCGTTCGAACCGTTCCGAATGCTTCCATCATGTCCGGCATCGGCGCATGCGGCTTGCAGCTTTACAACTTTGGACAGACTGTCTCCATGGTCTTCTTCACGGATTCATGGAAACCTGCTTCTTTTTATGACCGGATCAAGGAAAATCGTAGCATTGGCCTGCATACCTTGGTGCTGCTCGACATCAAGGTCAAGGAACAAAGCTTGGAAAACATGGCTAGGGACGGCTCATATACGAGCCCCTCGATACATGACGGTCGGCCAGTGCGCACAACAAATGCTTGACATTGAAGATGAGAAGCAAGAGGGCGTTTACACACGCAACAGCTTGGCTATCGGTGCAGCCCGTGTTGGTGGAAAGACGGAAAATTCGTGGCAGGCACATTAGAGGAGCTCTGTTCCACCGATGATGAGCTGGGCCCGCCTCTTCACAGCCTCGTCCTGCTGGGGAGAAGGACGCACGAACTTGAACACGATTATGTCCGAGAGTTTGCCGTGGACAAGGGGAAGTGGAAGAAGATTTGGAAGGAAGAATATGGCAAGCAATTGTAGGTTGCAAGTGTGGCGTGTGGCGGAAGAGCGGACGGGCACTTGGTAGCGCGGCTTCTGATTCGTGTTGAAGCCAAGTAATGAGTTCCATGATCTGATACATTGCATCATTTAGACAGATGCCGCGCGAGAGTTCCATGTACGGGATGCGCCACTCTCTGCGACACGACATGTCTTGTCTTTGGCGTTTTGATAGACGAAGGTGCCATGGCTGACGAGAGTGTCTTTTGAATACTGAATCTGTTCAAACTCAAGCCCTGACAGCCAACGGCACCTTCTGGGTGATAAATTTGTAACCCTCCAAACACCTTTCGTGAAGTGATCCGCCAGCTGGTCTGTTGATCGGTGATGTCATTTGCAGTCATTGCGGGCAGAAGCGAGATGAAAGCCAGTCCACTGACAGAAGCCACGGTCCAAAAGAAGAAGAAAAAAAGATACAGGCGGGAAGTTCTTGTGTATTTACTCCGTAGGACATGTGGCTTTGGCATTTTATCCGAGATTTGCCGCGCTCCTTGCGGAATGCCTAGTACTGCTATCAAATGCGAGCGCGACGGAGTAATGAGCTCTGTTCCTCTCCGTCTTACGCCTAATAAGACTAGAAAAGGATAGGAATAATTTGAGTAATGCGGGGTTTGGTAACGCCAAGCAGTTTAACCTCATGTTCTTTGTTAAGAGGAAAAGCTTAAGGTGAACTGCTTCTTTTTCGCATAGAGCATGAGGTCAAACTGCACAGTACTACTAACACCTAGCATTACTTAACTTATTCCCAATAATCTTATGGGGTAGCTTCTAAGCTTGCAGTTCTTTGACCTCTCATTAATAAGGGTACTAGTTTGGGTTGCCCTTGGCAATACTATTGTTAGATTAATAATAGCTAGGGACAAGACTTGCCTAGGATTAAAGACGTGTATGTAATGTCGATATTGAGTGGAGTTGAGGACTTGCTTTTTTGTCCGCAGAGGTGCAAAAGATTTTCGAGTGCAGGAAATGGAAGTTTTAATAGGAGAGAGGAGTACTTACAGTCGCAAAGAAGGGGGATTAAATACAATAATGCATATTACGCGCAAATCTCGGAAGGATATGAGTTTAACTACGGGCACAAAGTTCATCGCCAGCTTTGTCATCAGCCTCGCGGCATCACACATCACTTTAAAGCTTGTTTCCGCGCATAAGAAGTCCGTTGCTACGTTTTTATCACACGAATATCAATTGTCCTCTTGCTAGGTATAGTTTGTAATAATGAGTTACAAAACATTACTAGAGATTCGATGCGTTGACCATAATTATTGTTGAGAATTCTTTTTTTTAATAAATGAAAAAAAGGGGGTAGCTTGGATAGGTCCGTTGTACGTGTCGGCGAAGATCCTGTACCTGTCCCGCGTGCGCTTTAATAATATGGCAGGTGCGAGCGCCGCCCGCAAAGCCTGACCCTCTAAAGTTGCGACAATTAATCGTGTCCAATCACGCCTGATGCGACGTCTCCTTCTCAAACGATCGTCCTCACACCATCTTCTCCCATTTTACTCTCCTCATCTTTGTCTCCAGTCTTGCCCAGCCCGGTCGTCGTACTTGTCTGTTCATTCTATCGAGCCATAGTCAGCACCCTCGAGGTCCTGTCATCAGCCGAAGGGCCCGTCCACTTCTTCCTACTTCGACGCAGCCTTTCTTTCCCCTTATTGTTGTGGATCCGACAGCAAGCCGTAAGATCTTGCGCCGCCCGTCGAAGTTGTCCAAATCGGTCACATTTCTTGTGCCACGGTGCTTCGTCGCTCTCTAGCTAGAGGCTTGTGTACAACATCGTTTACTTGTGATTTTTTTTTTTTTTTACGGTGAAACGTGGAAGTGGCCGTCCGCAACTGGTAATTGCGGTTAGACACCTGGCCCTTGGTCTCGTTCAGCTGCACCCAGCTGTGACGGCTCGATTCATGGCACCTTGATTGCCTTCACAAAGTCATCGGCTGTTTCTCTCTACGTATTTCTGCCAAACATCAGCACCGGTAGAAACCCCGTCCGGTTGGTTAAATCGGATGCTCTGGTTTGATCGGGGTTCTTCTTTATTCTACACCACTACCGTCTGAAGCTACGTCAACTATTTAACCTCGGGAGTTTGGTGAACGGTCGATAATTTCCTACCTAGTCTTACTGGAAGCACTGGAAGCACGATGGCTGGACTGTTGAACGTAAGCCTTTGCCCGCATCACTTCGAATGCCGCTGTGAACTAACTTTCAAATAAGACGGCTTTTCCTTGGGAATGCAGAGATAGAGAAGACCAAGCAAAGGCTTCCTATAACCACCCACTTAGGCGTACTAATCAAATCCTCTCTGAGGAGAACATGCGGCTCAAGAGGATACTCCGAGAGAATGGCATATCTTGGTCCCCTATTGCCCAAGCACACATGGCGCAGCACAATCCTGCCTTACGACGACGTACTCGGTCGTCCATGTCCTCGCACGAGCTGGGATGCCCCAGTCTGCCCACCGAGGTCATATTGAGAATTCTCAAATTTACCCTGCAAAGCCCTCACCCAATAATCGATCCACTATCGCGTCTCATTCCCGAAAACTTGTCCGAAAAGGAGAAGTCCCGTGGCAATCAAATTGCCATTCACTTCCTGGCAACTTGCAGAGCACTTCATGCAGAGGGGACTCGTTATTTGTGGGAATCAAACAGCTTCGTCTTTACAACACCAGAATCACTCCGCCATTTCTCTCAGTTGAGCCCTGAATATCGAAACAAGATCACTCATGTGAGGCTCAGAATCATCGCACGCTATTACGATGACCAACGTCGCAAGCACAGATTGGAAAGAGGATACCACCCTGATTTGAAAAAGGATCAATTGTTGAATGTGCGGCTGCGCCCGAAAGAACCACCTCTCATTAGGGGCGGATTTCGCTGCTATACCTGGTCCCAAATTGCAGACTTCTTAATGGCACTCCGCGCACCGTACGAGCCAAATTATAAAGACAAGAACAGCCCTCGGCCTCGCCTTCTCCCTTCACTCTTGTTGCTTCGACTTGATCTTGTAAACTTTTCTGAAACTCTATTGCCTTTTTCAGGCTCGGAGCTTCATGAAATTGCATCTCACGAGCTTGGATGCACGCTTAATGAGCTTCAAATCACCGGTATGCCATTTGACGACGCTGGAATGAAGGCATCGGCGGAATTAAGTGGTATGCTCAAGGACGAAGGCCTCTACTTGGATGGCTCTGCTTCCTACATTGCTCATAAAAAGTACTTGCAGAACTTGTCAGGCAAAAATGGTGTGCTCGCGTGGTTCGTGCGGCCAAGGGCAAGGTCCATGCTGATGATGATGACTCTGAGGAGTCGGATGATGAGGACCTTCTTAGCCACAGACACATTCATCCAAGGCTAGGAATCATGCCTCCAGTACCACCGGAAGAGGGTCACCCAACCTCAACCCGCGATCAAGACAAGGTGATCTGGAAGCGAGTTCCCATCTCGCGAGAAAGCGAAGAACGATGCTGGGTGCAGTTTTCCAGAGCGGGTGGTTACGAAATTGCCGAACCTGAATGGGAGACTGACGAAGAAGGCCTTTGTCCGTGCTGTGGCGAAGGACATCTCAGCTCGTCATTCCTGAGCTATATGATGAATGATGACGATGATTTTGTCGATTTGGACTGAACAGACAGTGGACGAGTCAATTTTGTTGAACATGTTTTAATTCGTGTGGAGTTCAAGTTGCGGGGCTCACGACGACCGATAATAATGGCAGTAAAGTGACATCACGGAGACAGATAGGTGGGATTTGCTTCAATCAAGTCGGGGGGGTTATTTTAAAAGAAAAAGGTCATTGCATGGTAGATACCTTGAGATTTGCTATTACAGCAGTGGTCTGCTTGCAAGGCCATGTACAGGATGAATGGGGCGCCATCATCTTGTGTTTGTTTGGCAAGCTTAGTAGGTGCTCCCAATGATAAGTTTGATAAGTTTGACACGTTGTATGGAGAGGAGACAAAAACAATTGATGACGATATCAACCTTCAAGCAAGAAATGCATGGATCTTTATTAGTGACAATATTAATGCGATGATACCGCGGGCGGATGCTTAGTCGGACACTTCACGCGACTTTACGAGTAGGATCCTCCTACCTATGTATGTAGAGGGGGCCACGCTTGCATCGGCCGGCCCCCATTTGTAAGCGGGCGGACCCCTGGCCATATCATACATATGTATATGTACATATCTGTCACTTCGCGTCGGCCATGAGATGAGTCCATGACCCTGGGTCTTCTTTGATTTGCATGCAATTGCTTGATTGTTGCCGACTGCCGACCTTGACGCCTACAGTGGTCTGGCCCTTTACTGGAAGCAAACATGTTGCTGAACGGCATTCAACTCCAGATAGCCGCAGCCATGGCTGTGGCCACGTTTGCGTCGACTGTTCTTTCCGAGCACACCAGCAATTGGGCTGTCTTGGTCTGTACGTCGCGGTTTTGGTTCAACTATCGTCACCTTGCAAACGTACTCTCCATCTATCGAACCGTCAAGCGGCTCGGCATCCCTGATTCGCAAATCATTCTCATGCTTCCCGACGACATGGCTTGTAATCCGCGCAACGCATTTCCGGGCACCGTCTACAGCAATTCCGATCGAGCTGTCGACCTGTACGGAGACAATATCGAAGTCGACTATCGCGGGTATGAAGTCACAGTCGAAAACTTCATTCGACTACTGACCGACCGGGTTGGCGACGAGATGCCGCGTAGCAAACGCCTGCTAACAGACGAGCGAAGCAACATTCTGGTGTACATGACCGGGCATGGTGGAAATGAGTTTTGAAGTTCCAGGATGCTGAGGAAATCGGTTCATTTGATCTTGCTGATGCATTTCAACAGATGTGGGAGAAGAAGAGGTACGTCGCCCAACGACGGATTCGCCCCGCGTCCGTCCCTAGGGAAACAGAGAGACGGAAGGAAAAATAAAAATAAAAATAAAAATGAAAAGCAGCTAACCGACGACCTCTATCAGATACCACGAGATTCTTTTCATGATAGACACATGCCAAGCAAACACCATGTACAGCAGGCTCTACTCGCCCAACATTATTGCTACCGGGTCATCAGAGCTCGACCAGTCATCGTATTCTCACCACGCTGATAACGACGTCGGCGTTGCAGTCATCGATCGATACACCTATTACAATTTGGAATTCTTGAGAATCAGGTCAAAGATCTCAACAGTCGTAAGACTGTGGGTGAGCTCTTTGACAGCTATGATTACGAGAAGATTCATTCACATGCTGGAGTACGGTACGACCTCTTCCCGGGTGGTGCTGAGGGAGCTCGAAGTCGTTTGATTACCGACTTCTTTGGTAACATCCAGAATGTGGAAGTGGATCGGGATGCTAGTTCTTCACTGGACGAGCAGTTGCTTTCGTTGAGCAAGACTATCACGCTGCTAAGACAGAAGGAGGCGGAAGCAGATGCCGCTCGCAGAAACGCGACGTCTGCGCCTGCCAGTGCTCCAGACGAATCAGTCACCAAAATCCAGAGTGCAACGGTGCTGACTGGTAATAACTGGTGGACAAAGAAGATTGTTGGCGCGAGCGCCCTCGCAGGCTGCGGCTTGTTATGGGGTCTCGGAACATTTATGGAAATATAAATAGCATTCAAGAAGGAGGAGAAGCAGATGAAAACTCATGATCAACACGCAGAGCTCATGAATCGTTTTTTTTTTCCTTTGGCTGGTTAGTTACGTATTGCCTTTGAAAATCAAGGTTAGGGCGTCCCCGGGAATGGCGTTGGTTGTAATGTTGGAACTGTTGATGCATCCACAACGAGGTTGCATTGCGCATACGTCTTCATTTTATTGATAGATATACATGCAATTTTCGTTTCTCAGGCTTTGATATACAGGTCCATGAACAATTGCGCAGATACTGTCAATGTGCCTCGGGCGTCGCTCGAATCTCTGTGGGATGGATGGTCCGGAATTCCGAATGCCAGCGCGAGTGCGCGAGGGTTTGTGTGACGGTGTATGTAAGAGTTGAGTTGTATTCCTCTGTCTATCGCCCGTTAGGCGAGGTATTTATCCGCTAAGCTAAGCTAGTCTGTAATCGTATGGTCACGTGTGTTATGACAGTTGCCGCCAAATATATAACGATGTCCTTATTGTGTTATCTAAGATATTTATAGCTAATAGGCATTCTATCTTGCCTTGTTCTCCTCCTATATAACTTCCTAAGTCTCTAATAGTTATTATGCTTTACCTATTATATTACGTGCTAAAATCGCTAGGTTCTAATCTATTATCTCTATTTACTATGCCTAGAAAGACACGTGTCTTAATTATACATTCTATGTGTTTAAGTTATTATTTGTAATTCTCTAATTAAAATAATTTGCTATAATTCTAGCCTTAATTATTCTTATCTAGCAGTTAATAGCGTTAGCTAGCTTATCCTATACCTTAATCTGCCTCTATAAACCTTCTTTTATTTCTCTTATTATCTCTCTTATTTCTTTATTCTAATTACTTAATTTTTGCCTCTTTTACATAGGTATTCCTACTCTAATTAGTGGAGTTACCTCTAGCATAGGTTTAATATATAATAGTATTACTATAATTATTGCCTTAGCCTCCTCTAGTAATAGCGTTATCTCTTACTTATGTTATACTAGTAGTGGCATTGCCTTACTATCCTCTAATTACAGCGGTTTACCTAGTGCCTTCTTATTTAATTATAGCAGTGCGCTTACTATTACCACTCTCTTATAAATTAGTAGTAGTGTATTTACCTATTATTTATTTAACTACGGTAGCGTTAATACCTATAGTATTTATAGTATCTATAGTGTCTATAGTAAATTTACTAGTATAAAACCTAATAGGTAATTAGTTATTACCTTCCGCTATTCCTTAATTACTAATTATAGCTTAACAGTTACTGCTCTATTTATCCTCTATTTAGTTAGGGTTAACCTCTTTTTATCTTATTAAAGGTAATCCCTAGACATATTATTTCTAGTATCTTATCTAATATCTAAACAAATTCCGCTATATTAACTATATAGGTCACATTATTCTTATAAGCTACTTTGCCCTAGATAGATTAGGTAAGTACTAGCATAGCTAGGGTTCTTCCTAGGATATATTACGCATTGCCTAGCTTTTTAATTAGCCTATGATTTCATAGTTATAGTGTTAACTTTAAGAAAGTTAGGAATTCCTTAATAAATTCGTTAGTAGATAATTATCCTATAGCGTTATTATTAAGGCCTGCCTAAAATCTAGAACCAAAATTATATGCAATTAGTTAAATATCTTAATTATCCACTATATTATTTACTTTTGCGATCTAAATAGTTACTATAACGTGATTAACCTCTATAATGTATTATTAATTATACTAAACCACGCAATTATGTTATTATAATTCAAAGTAGTAAAATAAATATATAGGAAAAGTAGGAAAATATATAAAGGAACTATAAATATATATATATATATTGTTTACGCTAGCTAGCTCTATGTAGGGCTAGTACTAGTACTCCTGCTGCTTTATTAAAAGGGAAAACCCTTAAATAGGAAGAAAAACCTCCTTATATCTATGTTTAGGCTAACGCTAATCCTACACTAGGCTTACGTCGCGTTATGTGTAGCCTATTATAGGTGTTTGTTACTAGCTTGCGCTAGCCTTATCCTAATAAGAAAAGAAAGAAAAAGGAAAAAGAAAAATCCTAGGTTCTAAGCCCTACCTAGCTCTATCCTAGGTCTGCTCTAGCACTACTCTAGGCTTATTATACTATCTTATAGCATGCTAGATTTGGTTTTATAGTAGTGATTTACTTCTCTTTACTTTTTAGCTAGCTTTTCTATAGCCTTACTTTTTAGCCTTCTCTAGCCTAGGTCTAGCTTATTAGTCTAGGAAGTTAGAGCACCTAATATTATTTATCTTCTATAGTAAGGGTATAGGTTTAGTTTAATTCCTAGCTATTTCTAGGCCTAGGTCTCTTAGGCATTAACTAATTAGATTCTTATCTTATGTTTTTCTTTCTTTATTGATATCTATAATTTAGCCCCCTTCCCTATATAAGTATAAGAAGGGTTTCTTCCCCTAGAGAGGTCTTCCTTCTTTCCTCTTTTTTATTAAACTTCCTATAGGTTCTTTTCTTCCTTAGGGCTACCTAAGGCGCTCCTAGGCTAGTGTTAGCCTAATTGCTAATATTACTATAGATCTATTAGGTTATTTAATAAGATAGCACTAGCTACTATAAGTACTTTTACGTTCTATGCTTATCTAGCTCTAATCTACCTAGGAAAACTCTAAAATAAGTAATATCCTTAAAAGTCTTTAACTAAGAAGTAGCTTAAGTAGGCTATAGCTAAGGATTTAAAGGTATAACCCTCTAGCCCTAGCCTGCCTTTTATTCTAATGCTAATTTGCTATAGTTAGGGATCCCTATAGGATCTAATATATCTCTTATAAATCTTAATTAATTAACTACCCTAGGCACTAGTGCTATAATATTGCTAGTAAGTTAGATTTATCCTAGCTTAGAAGTAAGGCTAACTATTTTATATAGGGCTAGCTACTAATGCCTATTTTAACTATTAGGTCTGTAACTATAGATATTTAAAGGTAGTTAGTGCCTTTATTCTAGGCTAGATCTAGTGCTAATTTGCTCTTAGCCTAACTTAAGTAGCTAATAGAATAAGCACTAGTAACTAGTGGAAGTTTAGGTAGCTATAGTTACTAGGGGTAGTGTAAGTACTACTATTCCGGTTTAATATTAAGTCTAGTCTAGGTCTAATGGTTCTATAGGTCCTAGATAACTATTAGGATTACGTAAAGAAGCTCTATGCTAGTAATTAAAGTAAGAAGAAGCGTAGTGCCTTAGCTATAGGCCTAGGTTAGTCTAGCGCTAGTAGGGAGTAATATAATAAGGTTATCTTTTAGCTATAGCGCCTAGACGCTTACGCTATAGAGATAAACTATCTCCTAGCTATAGCCCTACCTACTAAGAGATAAGCTAAGGTAATAGAGAGGGTAATTCTAGTCCTAGAGAAAGAGTAATTAGTTAGGTAGGTATAGCTTAGTAAAGGGTAAAGGTAGACTAGTAGGGCTTATAATACCTAGCGTTATATATTTAAAATTAATCTAATAATAGTTCTAGAAATGTAATTCTTTAGCTAGCCTACCACTAGCTCTAAACTATATAATCTTATATCTCTCCCTAGTTATCTACTATGTCTATATCTTAGTTATTAGTCCTAGCGCTAGAAGCACCCTAGCTCTAGCTCCTCCTCTTTACTATATATATTAGCTACTAGTTCTTATACTAATAAGTAGTATTAGAGTTATTTTATACTAAGGAACTATTTAGCTATTACTCTTGCCTTTAGGGGTAGTTTAGGGCTAGCCTTACCTCCTATATATCTTTAGGCTAGCGTATTTAGGGGCGTTAGTAGTTATATTTAGGGTAGTTTACTATAATATAATATTAGTCCTTAACTACTTTACTATAGCTATATAGCAGCAAGTTCACCCTAGGAATGCCTCTCTAGAAGAGGAACTTATTAAGACTAATCTTCCTAGTGTGTAGTTAGACTATGGTTAAGGAGATATGCTTTTCTAGGCCTATGTGGAATCTTTGGATTTCCTTTAGGTTATAAGTTAGTGGTTAATCCTCAGTCGGTTCTCTTGTGAGTCTATGCTATCCTAGGCGTTCCTTACTATGCTATTTGTCCTAGCGTTATCTCCATTCCTTGTGTAGTTCCGCCACTAGTTCGTTGCTCCTAGGGAACTATAAATATAGGAAAGTAAAGAGAGAGTGGAAAAGAGAAGTTAGGAAGAGGGAAGAAGTAAATGCTTTATATCCTTATTACTTCTTTATAGCTAGCGTTATTCCCCTATTACTATTCGTAGCTATCTAACTCTTAATAATCTACGGTCCTTTTGCTAGCTTAATAACTGCCGCTAGTAGTAACTATTAATTATATATTAGAGTAAGATTTTTAAATTTTACTAGATATTTAGTTATTCCTTCTCTATTACTTTAAGCGAGAATTGTCTTAACTTTATAATCCGCTAATCTAATTAGCGCTATAAGATTAAACTGCCTATTAAATATATCCTTATAAAAAGATTCTAAGTGGTTAATTAAGATTACTAGGTAAATGCACTAGTTATCTAGAATTGCTAGTTTATATGCTAATCTCCTAACGCGCTATAGGATTTTAAACAGTCCCGCGAATTTAGGGCTATATTTTAGGCTTATTATCCTTAGAATTATATATGCTTAATTATCTATATAGACTAATACCTTATCTCCTACCTCTAAGAATTTTAAGGTATATTACTAATTATAGTACTTCTTTATTTATATTATAGCTATAGCTATTGCATTATATGCCTGCAAACATTCTAATAGTTTATTTAGTATCTTAGGTTCCCTAGGCTATACTAATAATGCTATGTTATTAGGTAGGAATCCTATGACTATTTAGTTAGGTAATTAGCCTATTATTTTAATCTTTACGTTATTAAACTTAAATTATAGCTAGGAAGCGTCCACTACTATAAGTAAGTGTTATCTAATTATGCAAAATATATTCGAATTGCTAACTCTATTATCTGTATTATACGCTCTGTTTATCTATTAGTCTATAGATAATAGGCTATTAAGTAAAGTAACTTAGTGCCTATTAATTCCTAGAATCTCTTCTATAGTACTACTAGGAATCTTTAATCTCTATTGCTAATAATAACTTTAGGAATCCCCTAATTCGCTATTAATAATTAATTGTATATTATCTCTACACACTTTACTACTATAACATTATTCCTGTATAGTTCTAGTATTATTTGCTTGCTAAATTTATTAATAATTACAAGGATTGCGTTATTTCCTTTAATTAATGTTAGTAATAATAATAGGAAGTTAATTAAAATTATATAATATAGAGCTAGTGGTGCTAATAGTGACTGTAAGTTCCTATGCCTTAGGTATCTCCTTACCTAGTAAATTTAATATAAGAGGCAAGTCTTAAGGTAGTTCTATAATCTCCTAAGGCTATATAGTATATAAAATTATTATATAATCTCGCTTAATTTTAGGTATCTCACATAATTTCCATTGTATAAGGCATTATATAGGTCTTTAATTGCTACCTTTAGTATATATAACTATGGTTAGAATCCTAGGGTTATCTTCTAAAGTAAACTATCCTCCTAACTAAATAGTAAAGTTACTTAGTTCTTAACTAGTAATTATGCGTTATCCGCTAACACTGTCTTAACATATTACTATATTAGGTTATTATTATATCCCTATTGTATTAGCTTTTTAAAATTAAGGGCTATGCTAATTAATAATACTATTAGTCTTTCTGCCATTAGCATTGTGTGCTATAGTATTAGTGCTATTACCGGATTACGTTCCACTATATATGCGGTATGTACTATCTTCTATTACTCTAGCCTATTATCCAGTATATTATCTAATTGTCCTAGAGCCTTATTATTATGTGTTTTCTCCGTTATTTTTAACCTGCTTAGTGTATCTAGCACTATATAATCTCAACCTAGCTTATAGATAGCTCTAACGTTAAATTAGCTAATATACTCTATTGCTTGTATTAGCTGTTTATTTACTGTGTGTTAACTTATTATATTCGTAATATCTAATTGTCTTATAATATTAATAATTAAGTAATAATCTATAAAGCATATTACTAGCGGTTATTATGTAGCCTTAATCTATTATCTAGATTTACAAAGTATCTATATATAGCTATAAACTTCTAGCTCTATAGACTAATATCTTTTTAGCGTTTAATAAGGTTCTTAATAAGAATGCTACTGGTTATATTAATATATAAGGCGGATATTTTATAATACTACTGTCTACTTTTCATTTTAGAATTGTCTTATCTTTAACGTAATAGACTATAACTCCTATTCCTATACCTAATGTATTAAAATCCACAAATAATTATTAATTAGGTAAGAATAGCATTAACATTATATGTTTAGTTAAAGCCGCCTTTAACGCGTTAAATAATTTAACTTCTTGCCTAGATAGCAATAAAACATTCACACTTCTTGCCTAATTATGTTACGCTAGCTTTAATTATTTACCTTTCTGCTTTTTATCCTTATTATTCTTTCTAATTACTTAATAAACTCTAAGGAGGTTTATCTTATAATCTTATAATAGTTTAACGATTAATACGTAACATAGGACATACTATCTTAACGCACCTATAAAGCCTAATAAATACTTTAATGCTTATATATATATATATATATATTATTTACGCTAGCTAGCTCTATGTAGGGCTAGTACTAGTACTCCTGCTGCTTTGTTAAAAGGAAAACCCTTAAATAGGAAGAAAAACCCTTACATCTATGTTTAGGCTAATGCTAACCCTACGCTAAGTCTGCGTCACGTTGTCTATAGCCTATTATAGGTGTTTATTACTAGCTTACGCTAGCCTTATCCTAATAAGAAGAAAAGAAAAGAAAGAAAAAGGAAAAACCTAGGTTCCTAGCCTTACTTAGCTCTATCCTAGGTCTACTCTAGTACTACTCTAGGCCTCTTATACTATCTTATAGTATGCTAGATTTAGTTTTACAGTAGTAATTTACTTCTCTTTTACTTTTTAGCTAACTCTTTTATAGCCTTACTTTTTAGCCTTCTCTAGCCTAGGTCTAGCTTATTAGTCTAGGGAAGTTAGAGCACCTAATATTATTTATCTTCTATAGTAAGGGTATAGGTTTAGTTTAATTCCTAGCTGTTTCTAGGCCTAGGTCTCTTAGGCATTAACTAACTAGATTCTTATCTTATATTTTTCTTTCTTTATTAATATTTATAATTTAGCCCCCTTCCCCTATATAAGTATAAGAAGAGTTCCTCCCCTAGAGAGGTTTTCCTTCTTTTCTCTTTTTTATTAAACTTCCTATAGGTTCTTTTCTTCCTTAGAGCTACCTAAGGCACTCCTAGGCTAGTATTAGCCTAAATACTAATATTACTATAGATCTATTAAGTTATTTAATAAAATAGCACTAGTAGCTATAAGTATTCCTATATCCTATGCTATTCTAGCTCTAATTTACCTAGGAAACTCCTAAGAATAAGCGCTACCCTTAGAAGTTATTAACTAAGAAGTAACTTAAGTAAGCTATAGCTAAAGATCTTAAGGTAAGATCCCTACTACCCTTACACTAAGTCTACTCTAAGTCTAATCTATAATAGTTAGGGAATCCTATAGGATCTAATATATTTCCTATAAGTCTTAGTCTATAGACTATCCTAGGCATTAATACTATAATATTACTAGTAAGTTAGCTCTATTCTAGTTTAGGGGTAAGGCTAACTATTTTATATAAGGCTTATTACTAATGCCTATTTTAATTATTAGGTTTAAAACTATAGTTATTTAAAGGTAAGTAGCTAGCGCCCTTACCTAGGCCTAGTCTAGCGCTAACCTACTCCTAGCCTAATTTAACTAGGTAGTGGAATAAGCACTAGTGGTTAGTTAAGGTCTAGGTAAATATTATTACTAGGGGTAGTATAAGTGCTTCTCTATTAGTCCTTTACTAGTTCTATCCTAGGTCTAACTACTTTATAAGTCCTAGATAATTATTAAGATTATGTAAAGAAGCTTTACGCTAGTAATTAAAGTAAGAAGAAGAGAAGTGCCTTTATAGCAGGCCTAGGTTAGGCTAGTGCTAGAGGGGATTAATATAATAAGCTAATATTTTAGTTGCAGGGAACGCCTGGGGCGGCACAGGCTCGCGAGAGAGCTAACCAAGGACTGACCGCTAACTCACAACCCAAAGGAAATCCAAAGATTCCACATAGGACTAGAAAACACGTCTCCTTAACTATAGTCTAACTACATATAGGAAAGATTAGCCTTAACAAATTCCTCTTCTGAAAAGGCATCCCTAGGGTGAACTCGCCCCTATGCAGCTATGGCAGAGCAGTTAAGGACTAATATTATATTATAGTTAACTGCCCTAAATATAATTACTAACGCCCCTAATCACAATGGCCTAAAGATATATAGGAGATAAGGCTAGCCCTAAACTACCCCCTAAAGGCAAGAGCTATAGCTAAATAGTTCCTTAGCATAAAATAACTCTAATACTACTTATTAGCATAGGAACTAGTAGCTAATATACGTAGGAGGGAGGAAGAGCTAGAGCTAGGGCGCTTTCGCTATGCTAGGACTAATAACTAGGATATAGATATAATAGATAACTAGGGAGAGGCATAGGACTACGCGGTTTAGAACTAGTGGTAGGCTAGCTATAGGATTATAATTCTAGAACTATTATTAGATTAATCTTAACTATTAAAAACACTAGGTATTAAAATCCCTACTAGTTTACCCCTACCCCTTTACTAAGCTATAACTACCTAACTATTTATTTCTTCTCTAGGACTAGAATTACTCCCTCTATTACCTTTACCTGCTCCTTAGCAGGCAAAGCTATAGCTAGGAGATAGTTTATCTTTGTAGCGTGGGCATCTAGGCGCTATAACTAAAAGATAACCTTATTATGCTAATCTCCCTAGTACTAGACTAGCCTAGACTTGCTATAAAAGCACTCCGCTTCTTTTTACTCTAATTCCTAGCATAAAGCTTCTTAATATAATCCTAATAATTATCTAGGACCTAGAGAACTATTAGACCTAGACTAGAACTAATAGTAAACTAGTATAATAGCACTTACATTACCCCTAGTAACTATAGCTACCTAGACCTTAACTAACCACTAGTGCTTATTTTGCTAACTAGTTAAATTAGGCTAAGAGTAAATTAGTATAGGACTAGGCCTAGGAGAGAGGCGCTAACTACTTACCTTTAAGTAACCGTAGTTTTAAACCTAATAATTAAAATAGGCATTAGTAATAAGCCCTATATAAAATAGTTAGCCCTATCTCTAAACCAGAATAGAGTTAACTTACTAGCAATATTATAATATTAATGCCTAGGATAGTTAATAAACTAAGACTTATAGGAAATATATTAGATCCTATAGGAATCCCCTAACTATTATAGGTTAGACTTAGAGTAGACTTAGTATAGGGGTAGTAAGGGTTATACCTTAAGATCTTTAGCTATAGCTTACTTAAGTTACTTCTTAGTTAATAACTTCTAAGGGTAGTAATTATTCTTAGGAGTTTCCTAGGCAGATTAGAGCTAGAATAGCATAGGACATAGGAGTACTTATAGCTACTAGCGCTATTTTGTTAAATAACTTAATAGATCTATAGTAACGTTAGCATTTAGGCTAACACTAGCCTAGGAGTGCCTTAGGTAGCTCTAAGAAAGAAAAGAACCTATAGGAAGTTTAATAAAAAAGAGGAAAGAAGGAAGACCCTCTAGGGGAGGAACCTTTCTTATACTTATATAGGGGAGGGGGGCTAAATTATAGATATTAATAAAGAAAGAAGAACATAAGATAAGAATCTAGTTAGTTAATGCCTAAGAGACCTAGGCCTAGAAACAGCTAGGAATTAAACTAAACCTATACCCTTACTATAGAAGATAAATAATATTAGGTGCTCTAACTTCCTAGACTAATAAGCTAGCCCTAGGCTAGAGAAGGCTAAAAAGTAGGGCTATAGAAAAGCTAGCTAAAAAGTAAAAGAGAAGTGAATTACTACTACAAAACTAAATCTAGCACGCTATAAGATAGTATAATAGGCCTAGAGCAGTGCTAGAGCAGACCTAGGATAGAGCTAGGCAGGGCTTAGAACCTAGGATTTTCCTTTTCCTTTCTTCTTTCTTTTCTTATTAGGATAAGGCTAGCGCAAGCTAGTAATAAACACCTACGATAGGCTACACATAACGCAACGCAGGCCTAGTGCAGGGTTAGCGTTAGCCTAAACATAGATGCAAGGGGTTTTTCTTCCTATTTAAGGGTTTTCTGTCAGGAGCAGAACAGCGACGGCATCCATAAGGGTGGCGACGGCATCGATGAGGGTGGAACCCAGCGGGGCACGGAGCTAAGGGCTAGCTACGGGCTAGTCATGTGAGAGCTACGGGCTATTTAAAGGGGCTTTCCCACAAACAAAGGGAAAGGGCTAGAGATTAAACCTTTAAGCACCCACCCCTAGCTAGCAGATTAATAGCTATAACACTTTAATCTAACCTTCACTCTGTTATTCACTCCTAAGCTAAAAGCCTTAACAAATCAATCTCTCTTCCCTTTAGGCAATAGACTATTAGTTAGATTAAGATGTCTAGAATTCATCGCATGGCAACCTGATTAGGTAATAGCCACAACCACGCTACAAACAAGCAGGAGAATATTACACTACTAAACCTAACCGGAGTGGTCCGCTAGTCCCTATTAGATAACTAGTAGAGCGGAACACTTATTAATAACAAGGAGGTAACACTAAATTAGCGCCTTAAAGAAGCAGTAACCTAGATATGTATTACAGAAAAGAGATAAAACTTACTTACTTATAGCAAAACCTATAGATAATAGAAGAAGCTATATCCTTAGGTAACTTAGACGCAGGACCTATAAATACCCCTCCTTTAGCACCTTAGGTAGCACCTATCACATAGCGATATAGCCTTATAAAGACATAATTAAAAGCACCTATATATAAAGGGAACACTTTTAAGAGTCTTTAGAATTTCCTAGCGGATTTAAACGTAGCTTTTACTATAGATTATAAAACCTTTATGAATAATGTAACTAAGGTTACCTATGCTAGTAGCTGCCTAGCAGATAACGCAAAGCAATAATAGATATATTATGTAGCCATAGACAGTTATGTAAACTACTAGGGTTACACCTAGGATAGATTTATAGATTAGCTAAAGACAGGAACTATAGATAAGAATACACAGTGCTTAGAAGTAATAAGGATATTAATAGGTCTTAGACAAGAAAATTACTAATCATTCTAGACGTTCATAAAGATCTAGGGCAAGGCAGAGGCTAAGCTACCTAAAGCAATTCCTAAACGCCTATAAATCTATATATTCATTAATAGCCTTAATAATACTATAAAGAAGCAAGTACTTAGCCAAGAGTTCCCTAAGAGTTAAACTTACCTAGCGGGCTAAGAAAGAAAGGTAGAGGTTATAACTAAAGGAGGCTAATTAAGCGATTAAGGTAATAACAGTTAGAAAAGATAACAACGTTTTACTTTGCTAGAAAGGCCGTAGCAATAAAGCAGCAACGGAAAGACAAGTTCACTATTCACATGTTTTAAGTGTAGTAAGCTAGGACACGCTTCACTAAGCTACACTAAACTAGATTGCTCTATTTATAAGAGAAGCAACCATATAATAGAGACACACAAGAGTAGCCGTGACTAGGCTAGAGATAAAGACCTATTAGACTTAAACAAAACCCCTATTAGCTTAGTATAACCCTAGGAAGACGCTCTTGTTAAATCATTACCTAAAGATCTAAGACTAAGAGTTAAGGCAAAGTTATAGTAAGAACACAAATAGGTAGCTATAAAGGCGCTGTTTAACCCTAGCGTAACCTATTTAATTATCTACCTAAAGTTACTAACAGTAGTTAATTAGGCTAACGTAAAAAGAATAACATAACCCTTAAGAATGCTACCCTTACTAAAATTAAGCATTAAGGGATCTTATTACAAACCTTATTAATTAAGGATAGCATAGGCTACGCAAGAATATGTTAAGTTAGCTGCTATATAGCTAATACTAGTAAAGACCTATTATTAGGGCATAACTAGGTAGTTATATACAAACCAGTGATTATGTCCTAAATAGATAGTTACTAGAGATACCCTATTATAAAAGAATATCTTAGACTAGCAGTAGGGACGTAATAGGCACGTAAGGAGGTAAAACGCGCTTACATTAGATTTATCTTGCAGGGGATAATAACCGAAATTATACAAAAGACAATAACATCTTAATAGTAAATAAAGATAGGCCCTATAATAACCTAGTAACTATAGAGATAAGCGGAGCTTATAAGTTAACTACGTAAATACCCTAAGCCTATAAGGAGTTTAAGGATATCTTTTTAAATAAACTTATAGGTATTCTCCCTACACTAGGTAGCTAAACTTATGCTATTAAATTAGAAGAGGAAAACGCCCTATAAGGACTAATATATAATTTAGCAGAAAAGGAGCTAGAAGTGCTCCGCAAGTACTTAGCAAGCGCATAGCGAAAGGGATGGATTTAAAGATCTATTAGCCTAGCTAGAGCCCTAATATTATTTATGCTAAAGAAAGGAGGAAAATTGCGCCTTTACGTGGATTATAGAGCCCTTAATAGGATTACTATTAAAGACAAAGCGCTATTACTACTAATCACAGAGATCTTAAACTAATTAAAGGGAGCAAAGGTCTATACAAAATTAGACCTTAAAGATGCGTACTACTAGCTATATATCCGCGAGGGTAATAAGTGGAAAACAGCGTTCTAATGTAGATATAGTTACTTTAAATATCTTATAATGCCTTTTAGACTAGTTAATGCACCTATAACCTTTTAAGAATATATTAATAATGCCCTTAAAGGCCTTATAGATACGATTTACGTTATGTATTTAGATAATATCCTAATCTATAGTAGCAATATAGCCACGCACAAGGGGCATATAAAACAAGTCCTTTAGAAGCTCTAAGAAGCAAGCCTCTTTATTAACCTAGAAAAGTGCAAATTCTTATGTAAGGAGGTTAAATTCCTAGGCTTTATTATATCTAAAGAAGGAATTACAATAAAGCCCGCTAGAATTAAGATAATAGTAACTTAGCTAGTACCTCGCAGCGTCTTTAATATCTAGTTATTCCTAGGCTTTATAGGATTTTACAGATAGTTTATTAAAGGCTATAGCAAAATAGTTATCCCGCTAACTAATTAACTCTAAGGAGACTAACTAGCAAAGTTTAAGCTAAATCCTAACGAGTTAGCTACGTTTAGGAGCTGTAAAAACAATTCTAAGAGGCGCTAATTCTAGTGTACTTTAATCCACTAGCCCTATTAAGGGTTAAGACAAACGCCTTAGGATATGCACTTAGGGCTATCCTAGCGTAGTTAGTGCTAGGTTACTAGCACCTAGTGGCATACATATTAAGAAAGTTAAATAAGATAGAGCTACGCTATATAACACTAGATATAGAGTTACTAGCTATCTAAGAGGCATTCTAAACTTAGAGGCACTACCTTACATACTTAACGCATCTAGTTATAGTGGTTATAGATTACTTAAACCATAAGTACCTAGCTATAAAGCTAAAGTTAACTAGCAGATAGGTTACTACACTAGATAAACTCTATCTATTTAACTTTATAATTAAACATAGAGTAGGTAAGTTAAACCCCACTAATGCTTTATTAAGAAGGTTAGATTATATAAGTAAAGAGAGGAAGGTAAAGGCAGTGTCCTTATAATTACTAACCTTTCTTACTAAATTTACAAATAATATGCTATAAGGATACTATAATAGAACTACTAGCATTTAGTGCTCTAAGAAAACGTAGTGTGTTTAGTTTATAGATAATAGGCTATAAGGACGCTATAATAAAACTATTAATATCTAGCGCTCTATAAAATCACCCCTACCTATTAACTAGATAAGGATAGACTATATATAAGACTAAACCCACTAGCTAAGGAGTTGCTCCCTAGCGGTAGTGTGTTAGCTAGGGTCTCCTTAATTTTAAAGAAACCTAATAGTTTAGACACACTCTAAGGATATTATTATAGCGTAAGGGGACTACATATAAGACTAAGCCTGCTAGCTAAGGAGTAGCTACCTAGCAGTAGTATAATAGCTAGGGTCTTATTAATTTTAGAAAAGCCTAATAGTCTAAACACATTCTAAGGATATTATTATAGCGTAAGGG
This sequence comes from Epichloe gansuensis, assembly GCA_023658505.1. Classification (NCBI taxonomy): domain Eukaryota; kingdom Fungi; phylum Ascomycota; class Sordariomycetes; order Hypocreales; family Clavicipitaceae; genus Epichloe; species Epichloe gansuensis. The sequence goes on from CP098281.1 coordinate 8,778,988, forward strand.
GACTGCACGTAAGACTAAGCCTACTAGCTAAGGAGTTATTACCTAGCAGTAATATAATAGCTAGGGTCTTATTAATTTTAGAGAAGCCTATTAGACTAGACACGCTTAACATAGGCATTATAGCAAGGAATAGACTGTATATAAGACTAAATTCGCTAGCTAAGGAGTTATAACCTAGTAAATACATTATGGCTAGGGTCTTAGTAGTACAGAGAACCTCTTCTAAGTTAAATTCTGCTGCATTTATAGAAGACACGGAATTAAAACCCTAATCTAAGTCTCACTTTTAAATGCATAATAGAGGGATGCCTTTATTATAAAGAAAAGAGCGCTGCTATTAAGCGGTAACCTAGATGTATTGTAGACATAGTCTATTAGACCCTCTAAGCTATTAATGTTTAAAAATCAAGTTTTTATCCTATAGGGAATAAGAAAAGAAATCCTACTACTAATTTATAATAACCCTGCTACTAGGCATTAAGGAGTTACTAGAACTCTTTAATAAGTTACTAACTAATATTTTTAGCTAGGAATAAAAGAGACATTAAGGTGTATATACGTACTTATATTAGCTATTAAGTTTTAAAACCGCGAATACACAAACCTTATAGCAAGCTAGCTATACTACTAGTGCTAGATTGCCCTTTTAAGAATTATTAATGGATTTTATTACTAGACTCCTACTAGTTAAAGATTAGCAAGGCAAAACGCATAATGCAATCTTAGTAGTGGTTAATAGATTTACAAAATATAGTATTTATATCCCTATATCCACGCGGTTAACTAGCAATAGACTAGTAATTGTCTTCCTAGAACATATTTTTAAAGATTATAAAGCCCTAGAGGGTATTATTATAAACTAAGGTTTAATATTTACTAGTGGATTTTAGAGAATATTCTACTACCTCTTAGCAATAAAGCAGCGATTAAGTACCGCGTTTTATCTATAGATAAATAGTTAGATAAAACGCTTAAACCAAGTTTTAGAGCACTATTTAAGAGCATTTGTATGCGTAGAGCAGACTAATTAGGTTAATTATCTCCTAATAGCATAGTTTGCTTATAATACAAGCGCGCATATAAGTTATGGTTACATACCTATAGAAGCGCTATAAGGGTATAACCTAAGGGGACTAGATTAAGCAGTTACGCTAATTCTAATGGTTAATAATTAAGCTAAAAATAGAGTTTTAGAATTAAAGCATAAGCACATAGAGATTAAGTAGCTATTAAGCCACTTATAGGCCCTATAGAAAAGTATTATAATTAAAAGAGAGTGCTAATAAAGTTTAACATAGGTAACTACGTCTTACTCTTAACTAAGAATATTAATCTACAATGCCCTAGCTAAAAGCTAGCTATAAAGTACTTAGGACTATATAAGATTAAAAAGAAGTTAGCTATTATGGTTTAGCTTATTAATTAAAGTTACCTAAAGGAACGCGCTTGCATAATATTTTTAATATTATAAGCTTAGAACCTTTAGAGGAAATCTAAGCAACGTAATTAAAACAACCTTACTATAAGATAACGTTAAAGAGGATTAAGAGGAATTTAAAGTTAAACAAATTATCGCCTACAAATATAACGGTAAACGGCGTAAATATTTGGTAAAATAAAAGAATTACGATAATTCTAAGAATTCTTAGGTACTGCGTAAAGACTTCATAACAAAAGAGGTTATTAAAGACTACGAGCGGTAACTAAGCAGCTAAATCTTAACTTCTTAGCTGCTTAATTAACTCCTAATTACAATCTAAAATAATCGTTAGATCGCAGCGATTTAATAGGGGAATAATTCACTTAATAATAATTTAGACTACTAAACAAATCTCATATTTAAAGCAAAAACTTAGCATAGACTTGTAGCTATCTAATAGCTAGACTTCAGAGACATATTCAGACTGATTTTTAGCATAATTTCTAACTTTATTAGCCTTAGACTTATTATTACTAAAGGCTTAAACTTGTAATTCCTTAGGGAGTTCTAAAGGTCTAACACACGTAGGAGAGTAGCTTAAGCAGTAGTAAACTAGTAGTAAGTTAGTAAAGAACAAGTAGTAAAGCTAGTAGCACTAACTATAGGGCTATAAGTGGCTATGAATTAAAGATAATTAGTAATTTTAATCTAGGTTTCTAGATTAATAACATTAATTAGCTATAAGAAAGCAGCGCATTTATTACACTCCGCTTCTTAAGAAGCCTTAGCCGTAAGACATACGTAATAAGCTTGCCTATGTTTATTAGTATTTTTAAGGCTAAAAGAGTATTATAAAGTTTCTTCTTAGCTTATATAAACTCCTAGTAGCATATTAGTAATATTAAAGCAGTAGAGTAAAGGGTACTTACATTACTAATATAGTATAGTTTTAGAAGATTATAAAGTATATCCTAAAGCTATTTATATAGCTTTGTAATTTAAATAGGACACTAGTAAGGAGTTAGCAGCGATTAAGAGGTAATCCCTTAAGGCTTAACTTACCCTAATATAAGTCTTATTATTTTAAGCGTAATAATAGTATTTCAGAGAATTACCTACGAAAAGCTAAACATTAGTAGTAATAGTAATAAGCTAGTAGCAAGTTTATACTAGAGGAGTAACTATATTTAGTTAGAGCAGGCTTTCCCTTAGCAATATACTAAGGCTATTTATCTTTATTATTATCCCTTAGAGCTACGTTCTAAATAGCTAACCACTAGGTATAACGCATATATAGAATTTTTATTAAACTAGCTCTAAGTTAGTAATAAAAAGCAATAAAGAAGCAGCGAACTTACGCAGTCTTTAATAATCGCAAGGTTCTCCCTTATAGGATAGCTTAATAGCGGGATCTTTAATAACGGTAGCATAAGACATAATAGCTTAAGCTATAATAGTTAGTAGTTAATATTACACAATAGCAATGTCATAGTAGCTATTATGTTAGTAAGGGACTTATAAGTTAATAAGAGGCTTAAAGAAAAGAAAGAAAAAGGGAAAAGAAGGAAGGAAATCGCCCTTCTTATAGGAATTCAGGTGCCTTAGATTAATCTAAGCTACTCTAACTAGAATCTTCTATGCGTTGCGACTAGTGTGTTCATAGAGATTACTATAATTCATAAGTTATTACTGCGAGCTCACTGTGAATTTATTAGGCCGCCACTACAAGCTTAAAGAAAAACGGAAGGAGCAGGGTAATCTATGCCCTATAGAGTTAAGCTAATTAAAAATCACGCTAACTAGTCTAGTTAAGAAAAATCTCTTAGGAAGAATAACCTATGGAGAGGAAGTCAAGAAGTAACTATAACCTAGCTTCTATTAGCAAGCGGTTACCGTGAAAAAGGCTAATACAGCCTAATATTATTAACATCACTATATTGCTTCGTAAAAATCACTACGGCAAGTAGTGACAAAGGGACTCTCATGCTATAACTTAACCCTAAGATAGCACCTTAATGCAATTAAGGACAATCACAGTGAGAGGGGGTATTATGTTAGGAGCAGAACAGCAACGGCATCTATAAGGGTAGCAATAGCATTAATAAGGGTGGAACCTAGTGGGGCACGGAGCTAAGGGCTAGCTATAGGCTAGTCACGTAAGAGCTACAGGCTATTTAAAGAGGCTTTCCCATAAACAAAGGGAAAGGGCTAGAGATTGAACCTTTAAGCACCTACCCCTAGCTAGCAGATCAATAGCTACGACACTTCAATCTAACCTTCACTCTGTTATTCACTCCCAAGCCAAAAGCCTTGACATTTTCCCTTTTAACGAAGCAGCAGGAGTACTAGTACTAGCCCTACATAGAGCTAGCTAGCGTAAATAATATATAATATTTTAGTTATAGCGCCTAGATGCCTATGTAGCGGAGATAAACTATCTCCTAGCTATAGCCTTACCTGCTAAGGGGTAGGCTAAGGTAATAGAGGGGTAATTTTAGTCCTAGAGAAGGAGTAATTAATTAGGTAGATATAGCTTAGTAAAGGAGCGGTAGTAAACCAGAGGGTTTATAATACCTAGCGTTATATATTTAAAATTAATCTAATAATGGTTTTAGAATTATAATTCTTTAGCTAGCCTACCGCTAGCTCTAAACTATATAATCTTATATCTCTCCCTAGTTATCTATTATATTTATATCCTAGTTATTAGTCCTAGCATACTAGAATTAACCTAGTTCTAACTCCTTCTCTTTACTACGTATATTAGCTACTAGTTCTTATGCTAATAAGTAGTATTAGAGTTATTTTATGCTAAGGAACTATTTAGCTATTACTCTTACCTTTAGGGGGTAGTTTAGGGCTAGCCTTACCTTTTATATATCTCTAGGCTAGTGTGTTTAGGGGCGTTAGTAATTATATTTAGGGTAGTTTACTATAATATAATATTAGTCCTTAACTACTCTACTATAGCTATATAGTAGTAAGTTTACCCTAGGAATACCTCTCTAAAAGAGGAACTTATTAAGACTAATCTTTCCTATATATAGTTAGACTATAGTTAAGAAGATATACTTTTCTAGGCCTATATAGAATCTTTAGATTTCCTTTAGGTTATAAGTTAGTGGTTAATCCTTAGTTAGCTCTCTTATAAGTCTATGCTATTCTAGGCATTCCTTACTATGCTATTTATCCTAGTATTATCTCTATTCCTTATATAGTTTTACTACTAGTTTATTACTCCTAGGGGGTCTTTATCTATAATATAATACTAACTATACTAAGTTAGTAGTGGTTTAGATTATTATAGCTATTCTACTCTTTATAATTCTCTCTTTAAACTTCTATTTTATCTTATTTAGGTATAGATTTAGGGAGGGGATATAAGTCTTAACCTTTAGTTAGGTAATAGGTATAGCCTTAAACACACTAGCTATAATTTAGAGGCAGGCTAATTAGTCTATTATAAAGCTTTTAACTACTTCTCTTAGCTTTTTACCCTTCTTAGTTAGGGTATAGTAAGCACTTACCCTATAGGTAAGGATAGGCTAGACTACCTATATATATAGGAGTTAGGTATCTCTAAAGCTATAACCCTAGGCTAATGCTACTAGTAAAGAGAGTGTAAGCTATTACTAGGCTAGTTTACCTTTTAGGATATTCTTATAAGCACTCTAATTAAGTTTCCTATTAACCTAGACTTTAAGGAACCTATATAACTCTATAAGTGTTATCTTCTTTACACTAAGTTAAACCCTAGCCTATAGGGGTTAGTATGCTTTACTAAAGTGTATAAGTTTAGTCTTTACTAGGTTAAACTTTACTCCTACTTCTTTTACCTATTTTTATATACTTTCTATATAGCTTTAAGCCTCTTTTAGGTTTATATAGTGTTTTTCTAAACACTACTATATTTATATTATTTGCAAATCCTATTACTACTATGCCTAGGATAGCTTAGAGGTATATATAGAGCTTTACTAAGTAGAGTAAGAAAAGGATTAGTAAGAGAGAGAGCCTTATAGGGTGCTTACCTTTATCTAAAAGGGTCTTAAGAGTTTACTATTAAAGCTAAGCTAGCTTATTCTATCCGTAAGGAAGCTATATATTATAGCTATTAGCTATTATAATATGCCTATTTAGATTAAAACATAGATTAGATATAGGTAGCTAACTCTGTTAAATATAAACAAGATATCTATTTACGCTAATAAGGCAATGCTGCCTTTGCCCTAAGCCTCTCTTATGCATTTTATAAGGACTCTAATTATAGTTTTTATTAATCTATTTACCCTATTTCCTATTTATAGCTTAGGGAGAAGGCCCTTAGCCTTAGTAAAGGCTATAAGCTACCTTATAATTACCGCTTCTATAATCTTTCCTACTATATTTAGTAGTAAGATAGGTCTTTATATATTAGCCCTTTTATCTCCTTAGTGGTTTTTCCTAGCTTCTTAATTACTACTACTTATATAGTTTAGAACTATACTAGGAAATATCTTACTTTAAGGATAGTATTTAGTAAGCATACTATAGCTTCTTTAGCTAGTTTATTATAGGCCTTAATAAGGCTTACTAAGAGTTTATTATCTCCTAGGGCTTTCTAGCTAGCTATATCTAATAGGATATTTCTAATATCTCTTACTCTAAACTATTCTTTATCTAAGACTAGTGTATTATTAAGCTCTAGGAAGGAGAGATCTAGGATATAGGAGAGGTTTGCTATAGGCTTAGGGAAGAACCTTTATGTAAGTGTACTTACCTTATCCTTATAGGTAATGGCTAGGTTAGGGTTATTATTAGTTCTTTCTAGGTCTAGGAGTCTAGGGAGCTCTAGGGAGGCTTAGCTTTAAAGCTAGGCCTATCTCTCTAGTCTCTAAACTTTACTATCCTTTTCCTATATATTAGCTTTTTATAGGGCTTCTCTCTATATATTCCTTTTTCTTCTCTAACTATCTATTCCTAGTTATTATCTGCCTTAGAGAAGGCTTACTAGTTTACTTTAGTCTTCTAGTGCCTTTATTATCTCTTAGCTTATTTAGCTTTAGTAATTACCTCTTTTATTCTCCTTAACCACTATGCCTCTAGGCTAGGGAGTCCTTAGCGCTTCTATAAGGCTACTAGTTTTACTATCTATTAGAGGTTTATAATAAGCTATATTATATATGCTTTAATTCCTTTCTTATCTTTTAGGTCTAGTGTGTTTTTCGCTTAGAGTTATATTACTAATTCTGCCTTTGCCTATAGTCTATTTATTATAGTCTAGGTATATTTAAGGGTAGGTAAGGTACTTTCTTACTCCTTAGTAAAGATACTAATTAGCTATAGAATATAGTTAAAGCCTATAAGGTCTTTTACGCTATTATAGTAAACTTAGATATCTAGAGTTACCTATGCTAAATCTATAGTACTATCTCTATCTTCTCTATATTATCTTATAGGTTTCTCTTAGGGTATTACTAGACTAAGCCTTTACTAGCTTATAAGGTCTAGTAGTTTCTCTGCTTCTTTAGTTATTCTATCTAAGCTATCCTAGAGAGAGTATTTTTAGTTAAAGTCTCCTATAAAAACGCTTTAGCTATAGGGCTTTTCTATATTAAAAGTGCAAATAGGTATATTCTAGTTATCTATGTATTCTTCTAAGTAAAGGGAGTAGATATTTATGCCTTTTATCTTTACTAGTAACTAGTTAAGTCCTCCCTAGGCTATTTATAACCCTATATTATACTTCTTATTTATATATACTATATTCTATCCCTTATAGTATACTAGTTAGAATTAGGCAAGGCCTAGTACTAGGGGCTATAGGTACCTTATATATTCCCACTCTTAGATTACTATTATATCTATATTAGTTTAGTATTAGAGCGCTATATATATTAGGCTATCTTTCTTATTTATATTCTAAAAGAGAACTTATAACATTATTATATTAATTAGGGGGTAATAGGTCTTTGCTATCTTATACTAGCTCTGTTCTAGCCTTGTTTTAAGATATATATTATATAATGCTCCTTACCCTAGGCTATTTAGCACTCCTCTCTATATTTATAAGGTATTCCCTTTTCTTACTTACTATAATAATAGGTGCTATAGCTATACTAGTTCTCTTATAGGGTAGTATTAGGCTTTTATTTAGGGAGTTACTAGCAAATTATAATAGTTACTCTAGGTAGCTTACTTTTGCTATATTTTACTTCTCTTTTAGGATAAGGTAATCCCTTAACTACGCTAGGTATAAGCTAGAATATAAGATATAGTTTTCCTTTAGTTATTTACTAATTATTAGGCATAATATTTCTCCTTCCTTATATTAGCTAGCTTTATACTTACTATACCTTAGGGCTACCTTATAGAACTTTATAATATAGCTAGTTTAGAAGTAGTTATAGTATTATTAGGGTTATAAGGTCTTATTATATAGTTTAGTCTAGAATAGCTTTGCTTTAAAGACTATTCTATCTTAGTATATCTTATTAGCGTCTTTTACTTCTACTAGTCCTAGGATTAGGGTAGTGCGCTATATATTTTCTACTTAGGGGCGCCTTATAGTTACCTTAATTACATTTACTTTATTTGCTTTTCTAATCTTAGTTATAAGGTTCTTAATAGATATATACTTTATTAGGAATCCCTTAACTATAACGCTAAGTATATAGCAGTAGAGGGCTACTTCTAGGCTAAATGCTTTAGTAATCTATTTTTAGTCCTCTTTATATTAGGCTACATTTCCTTTAAAGGTAATAATTATATCTTTACTAGGAGTCTTTTAGCTACTATAGCTATAGTTTAGCTAGTAGCTTTATTTACTATAGTTATTATATCTTTAGTGCCTTAGGATTAAAGCGTTTCCTAAATTATATTACCTTTAATAAGTACTTCTCTATATTATTTACCTAGGACCTATAAGGGAAGGGTTTTATTATTTAGCCTTCTTAGTGCTAGTCTAGCTATAACACTTACCTAGGTTAGTATATTAGTTCCTTTAGCTTCTTCTCTAATAGCCTCCTTAAGGGCTACTTTAAGGGCTTCTTTAGTAGTATAAATATTATTATTATTATTACTACTATTATTATTTATAGCTCTTATTTTAGCGTAGGTATAGTTTACTACCTAGTGGGCTATAGCCTTTATAATGCTCTAAACTTAGGAGACTTTATTACTAGAGATAAGGCTAGTAATCTTATTATAGAATTTCGTGTTATCTAGGTGCTTAAATTATATCTAATCTATTATTAGGTTATCCTTATGTCTATAGGCGTTAAATTACCCTATTCCTACGTTTAGGTAGTGGTAGCTCTATGCTAGCCCCTTTCTCTAGCGTTAATTACTATTAGCATCTTGCCCTTACACCTGCCTCTAGCTCTATTATAATATAATATTATAGGAGGGGTAAACAGAGGTGAGGAATTCGAATATTAATGTGGTTTGTATTTTAGAGGCGATTCCGGACCTTTAGATCGGTGCGGAAAAAGTATCAAAGGTTACTTTAATGCTTATAATATCTTTAGAAATTTAAGGCATTATATTACCGCTAATTTTTAGCTAGCATTAATATTCTAAGGGAGTTAACTAATTTTCCTAATACCTTTACTATTAGGTAGGCTATAAATATCTTCTTTAGGCTAATTAATATATTATTCTCTAGTAATTATTAGAACGTGCAATGAATGTCTACTATATAATTCTTAAATCCCTTTAATAGGATAATAATATTGTTGTAATACGCTAATACGCCTGTTCCTATAATATATTATCCATGCGTCATTATACATAGGCATTTAACCCTTTATAGCCTATAATTAGTATATTAAATATAAACTATCTATTATGCGTAATCACTAACATTGCCTATTGCAAGTCCGGATAGACTAGCTATTAGTAGTAAAACAACATAGTATTTACAATTGTAATGTGTGTAGCGTTTACTATTCCCGTAATAATCTTATCTTATTGCCTTATTAGGTATGCGTTAAGTATTGTTATTGCGTTTAATCCTTGTATGTTTACTACTATACGTCCTTTATAATTATCTCCTATCCCTATTTACATAATGAATACTAGAAACGTAAATAGTACCTAGGACATTATATAATATGCCTTATTTACTTCTAATAACTCTTTTATTATTTTATTAATAATTGCTTAATTATCTAGTCCTACTAGGTAGATCCTGCACTTTTTAGAACTATATCTTGCTAACCTAGCTTTATCTATAGTTACATCTGTTTATTCATAGGGACCTTTGCGAATCCTTTATTATAAAATAAATCTATAAAATCGTCTAATAATAATCAAATTTGCTCCTATTCTCTTTCTTATTATAAGTTAAAATAATTCACCTTTATCTAATTATAAATTGCTATGCGCGATTCTATTATAATCTACTCTAATAAGAGTAATCGCTTTTGTTATATAATTCCATAACTACTATAAGCTCTAATGCTTCTATCTTTTCCTTTACCTTAATTATATATACTCTTATGGTTAGGTTTATAGACTTAAACCATCTTACTTCCTATTTCTTATAGATTATTATAGCTTTCTTACTAGCATTTTACATAACCACCTATTATATTTCTCCGTTCGCTATTACTATATATAATCCTAGGCTAGGCAATGCCTTTAGTTTAAATAAAGCCCTATCCTCCTTCTTAAGTTTATTTTATATTAGGATAATCGCTATAGATCCTAGCTTAATTATTATTATCTATACCGCTTAGATAGGTATATCTAATTTTAGACGTTTATACTATGCTACTATTAGAATTTCTACGCTCCTATATGCCCTAATAACTGCTTATCCTTTGCTTACTATAATATCTATTTATTAAGGTATAATATAGTCTATACCTAATAGGACATTTGCTCTTAGTAATTTAATAAGTAATACTTCTCTAACAAACGTTATAATTACTGGTTTATTATCTAGCGTCTTCCTAGGAAGTTTATTAGTAATAGTATATACTTATTTATTATATAGGTGTCTATCCCTATGCCTTTCACTGTAATTAGTAATGCCTTAGTTTGGATTTTAATATTAGGGTACTACTTAGCTACCTAGGTTACGTTTGCTAGTGTAATTAAGCACCTAGTATTATAGCAAATATTAATTTGTATGTCTAAGTTATTTAGATTTAGGCAGATCTAGAATTATAGGTATATCTAGGCGTAAAATACATAACCTAACCCTATATCTTATTATATCTTAATTATTAAACGAAAAATTAGAATCTCTTTGCCTTTTTTAAGGTTATTAATAACTTTTCTATTACTTTATCTATTAGTGATTCCTATGCTACTAATTTCATTTGCGTTCGCAGCTCCTCTATTGTGACATTTAAACAATTATAATTACTATATAATTATAATAAAGAGTAAAAGTCTAAAGTTTTATTATAAACTAAGTTATCTCTAGTTTTAAGATTATAAGGCACACTATAGATAGATTCTAGGTAGCTAAATAGTGTGTTATTTAAAGCAAATTATTTAAAGCAAATTTAGTAATTACGGATTATACTATTAACTCCTATAAATTATACCTATTCTTAATAATCCTCCTATAGGATTCTATTCTAATTTTCTTATCTATATAGTTCCTACTATTCTATATCTAGGTAAGGGATATATATGTCTATATCTTTATATTCTAACTACTACTAATAATCACTATCTATTAGTGTGTCCTAATGCTATTCGCTACTTTATTAATTATTCTAGTCTTTACTTTCTAGTTTATCTGCCTTATTTACCTAATATACCGCCTACAGTGGTTATTATAGTAGGATTACTAGCTTATTTAGTAGCTTTACTGCATTACTAAAGGGAATTGCTCTATCTATAACTAGTCTATTATATCTTAAGTTCTAATTAGCGTATAGCCATTATTAATTCCTATAATATAGTTAATTACTAAACTATCTATTATAGTTATAGTAAGGTCTTTATTATCTATACTGCTATTACTAATTCCTATTATAGTATAGGTATAGTTATCCGCTATAGTAATTATTCCCTATACTATTCTAGTAATTATTCTAGTATACTCTAGGTCATGGCCTATTATATCCTCCGCGTTAATTCCTATTATTAAATCCTCTACGTATATTAAGTCCCTAATAATTATCTCTAAACTATTAATTCATAATTTATCTATATTTATCTTATGCTTAGCTTATGATTATAAACTCCCTTTCTCTAATTTGCATTAGGAATTAATTAATAGTTATATCTATAGATAGTAATATAATAATTATCTAGATCTCTAAGTTAAATACTTAATATACTATTCTTAGTTACGTAATGTTATCTTAATAATAGGCTCTTGTATCTCTAAGCAGGTTATATATAAAGATTATAATATCCTCTCTGTTATAGTGCTTTTATAGCGTATATCACGCGTTTTTAATCCTATTTAATGCCGTGGATTATAGCTCTTAAAACCTTTTAATTAATTATATATAAATCATTCTTAATAATGCTTTATAAAGTAACTCTTACTCTAAGGGTATAAGTAAATAACTATACTATACTAATGCTTATCCCTATAAATATAATATCTATATATCCTTAACTAATTTCTCTAATTAACTAGCTACTATATCCTCTAATTACTATATGAATACTAATATATATTTATAGATTATTATAGTTAACTTTATATCTATAATAATACCTTATCCTTTATTATCCTTAATACTTAGATTAAAGAATCCTATATCTACTGCCTATAATAGTAGCTGTATTACTACTATAATTTCACCTATTGCCTATATAGGCGATTATTACCTCTATCCCTACTAGATATACTCTAATAGTATCCTATTAGTTCTAGTATTTTCCTATAGTAGGTAATATATTATACTTTATATATCTAATATCCCCTATAATTATACTTAGGGCATAGATTATAATAATAGATCTTATAATAATAGACCTTAGGCGCTAATAATAACAGGCCTAGCTCCTCCTAAGCTATTATATAACAATCTATGTAATTATAAGATAGTGCCTCTAGTAATAATAATTACTAGGGTAATCTCTAAATTCCTATAAAAATTAATATAGTTAAGGTAAGAGGGGGTAACTAGATAAGGTAGGAGAGGGGTAATTAGAAGTAAGGTAACTAGTGGTAATTGCTATATAATTATAGGGCTATTCCTTCCTAGTTTAGGTAATAACCTTAATAACTACTATGTTTTATCTAAATCTAGTAATTTTACGTAAGGGATCTCGCTAGGCTTAAGGCTTAGTCTCCTAACTATTAAGTTATTAGGCTAATATCTAGATTTGCTTATCTCTCCGCTACTTAACTAAATTATATTAGGCTAAATTATAGCTTCTAAAATTCCGTTTCTTTAGCTTTAGCTCTAGCCTAAATTAGCATAACTAGTATTATTTATTCCTATTACTACCTATAGTTAGCCTTAAAAGGCTATGCCTTCTTTAACTATCTATTAAGGAATTATTAAAATATTTATTAACTTTCTACCTACTCTATAGGATAGTTAAATAATTATTAAAATAGCAGAAAACCTATTACTAAGTAATTAATTAGCTCTTTTTAGTTAGGTTAAAGTTCCGCGTTTAATAAATTAATAAATCTACGTAATTATTACGCCTCTGTGATTAGGAGTTTATCTAGCGTGTTATTTAATATTCCTTAACTAATAATTATATAAACATAATAATCTATAAAGTAAAAAATATTATGGTTCTAGTTCTAGTTATGTAATTGCTACTAACTGTGACAGTGTATGTAAGAGTTAAGTTATATTCCTCTGTCTATCGCCCGTTAGGCGAGGTATTTATCCGCTAAGCTAAGCTAGTCTGCAATCGTATGGTCACGTGTGTTGTGACAGTTTGTTTGCCTTTTATTAGTAAGCAAAACCCGATCTCCCTTGTTGATGGCATGGAACTAACAAGTTTACACCTTCTCTCACCAACTCTCATCACGAGCAAGTTCATGCAGAGAACCGTACTTTCATTTCTATTCAATGGCATTCCGTAAAGAGCTTGAGTGATGGACTGCAGGTGATGTTGTGCCAGTCTGCGGCGTAGACTGCTTTTAGAGCCAAAGAATGGATCGTTCAAAAGTGAGTTTTACATTGAAGTCTTTTTAACTATCATCATATCGCCAATAGTCCCCGTACAGTCCCCTCACTCAACTGCACCAAACGCCTCACTTTCATGGCTTCAACGAGAACGCACACGACCTAACAGGGACGAACTAACAGGGACGAACAGGCTCGGCCATTGCAGCCGCTGGGGCTCAGAGCGCGCCCAATTGCGACTCGCGCGATATCATGGTCCTGCGATGCGGAACTAGCCATTGCCACAGATGACGCCATTCATGTATTTCTGCCCGAGTATCCACGGCCAGGCAACTCCCCGAGGACGCTGCCGACGAAGATGCCTTCCAGCCGCAGTTTACTCTCGCCCTCACAACGAGCGGCATCATTCGCCCAGATCCAGCCATCAACGGCCCGTTGTGCGCCTTTGCCGGCGTGAGTCTGCCTGGTCCTGATCCTGACCAAGCTCTCGTTTTCAAAGGCGTGGGAAGTGCAGAGGCCACCAAGTCGGGCTCCTCGTTGGGACAGAGCCTCAGGGTGGAATGGTCGCCGAACGGGCTGGGGCAGAATTTGCGCCCCGTCCTGAGCATCGTGACTACATCCGGGAGCATCGTGACCATGGGCGAGCACATCGACAGCAGAACAGCCGTGGCCTCCAGTCTGCGATCACGCACGTTCAAGCATTGGAAAGTTCTCTGGGGCTTGGGCGCGCAGCTACCCATTCCTGATGGAGAGAGCGCCGCTGGATTCCGAAACATGAATGAGCGGATTGTTTCTTTCTCCTGGGCGAAAGAGATTGGGTCCGGCGTGGCTTTGCTAGCCTACATGAATGATGAGCGGGAAGTTGTCATTATGGGTGTGCAGTTTCTGAAGAGGGTCCAGGAGGCATCTGGGTCCATGAGTGGTGAGGAGTTGGGGTGGGAAATATTTGAGGTCGATAGATTCGACGGCAAGGGTCCTCATGATGTGGGTAGGGTCTCTGTTCCTATATTTCTTCATGTTCATTTTTTTTTTTTGGTTTGGTTGACCATATCGTCCCTCCTATGTTTGAAGTGAGGCGAGAGCAATGGCTAACTAACCATGGCTTGACAGATGGCCGACTTTGGCGATGCCGATTTCGGTCCCTGTGGTGGCGGATTTTGTCTTAAATGGAGCCCATGGTTTATCACAAGAGAGGACCGGACAGCGACACTGGCCTATGTGGCGAGGAATTATGTTGGTTTCAGAAGAGTGACCATTCAAGGGGCATGGCTGCGAGGGCGGGATCCGACGATTCGGGTCGAGAAGTCCAATTCTGTGTCCATCTGCACCTTTCTCTCCGCAGATGCCTTTGTGGAATGGGAGGATGCTGTAAGTCTTGGACCTCCTTCTCTCCCTTTTACCATCTTGCAAAGTGACGCCGTCATGAAAACTTGGGTGCTGACCAAGCTGGATGAGCAGGTCTGGCAGGAGGGAGATTCACAAGTGGCTCGTGGCATAATAGCGACGCCTTTTGTTGTCAAGCCCTTCCAGGTCGATCTATGTGCGAATCCAGCGCAGCCCACGGCTCCGCACTCATCGGCAGACTGTTCGACGCTGAATCCCCAGCCAGAGGAGTTGTCGACGAATCCCATCGCAGGCAAGTCCAAAATCACGACACACGCCCCTTGTCACTCGAACCCCCAAGCAATCTCTGACCTGTCAACAGACCTGATCATTCATCATCCCGATCCATCGAATAGACCCTCGGAGCCACTCTACTCCCTCGTCCGCCTGTCTGCCACCCCGACCAACCAAGACTGGTACCAAACCAACCTGCCCTCGCAGGACAAACTTCCGCAATGGGCCGAGCGAGTCCGCCGTGCCATCGCCCGCCAAGTACCACGAGTCGAAGCCCTGGGCGGCATCGACTCGGAATCCGATACCGACTCGGAATTCGACGAGCCAGAGGTTGACATGACCATGATGCCAGAGGAGGACCACCTCTCCAAGGTCCATCCCCATCGCTTCCGCCTCTGGGGCATGGCCGCCTCCCCGGAGACGGGTGCGTCGCCACCCTCGTTTCAAAGCACGTCACACAGCATGCGGACCGGCGGCCGCGATCAAGAGTCCTCTTCTCATGGCCTACACATGACGACGCAGCGCTCGCAGTACCCCCTGTGTCGCTTAGGTCCTCTAGGTCCCTGACAATGGAAGGGACAGTCTGGGAAGCCATGTACGGAAATATTCTCCAGATTCCGACCTCGCTGTCCAAGATTCCGGATCGGTCCTTGTGTCAAGAGACGTCGCTGGGAAAGCAGTTCAAGTCTGTGATTCCCAAGCAAACATGTGTCTTTTGCAACACTAGTCTCGTCACGCTCGGGAATGAAACGACTTGTGAAAAAGGTCATTCGTTTGGTATGTTTCCTTTTCTTTATTTATGTCTTCCTTTGCTTCTTTCTCCATTGTTCTTTTCCTGCTGAAAATCAAGGACTAACGAACGTCAACAGCAACGTGTACCGCCACGGGTCTGGCCATTCTCGCACCGGGTATATCGCGGGTATGCTCGGTATGCGATCTTCGTTGCCTGAACGTATCAGAGTTGTCGCGGATAGCAACTGAGCATATCGGTCCGGAGGCGGTGGTGGAATCGCTGAGAGAGGTTTGCGGTGGCTGTGGGGAAGTTCCTGATCTGATCCGAGGACGTTGTGTATACGCTATTTTATACAGTCTTTGTTAGTCGATGTGGGGTTTTTTTTTTCCTGCATGAATGGTGTCTTGTTCACCGGTGGCGTTTGGCATGTATTCCCGCGTTCT
This sequence comes from Epichloe gansuensis, assembly GCA_023658505.1. NCBI lineage: Eukaryota > Fungi > Ascomycota > Sordariomycetes > Hypocreales > Clavicipitaceae > Epichloe > Epichloe gansuensis. The sequence goes on from CP098281.1 coordinate 8,795,251, forward strand.
CGCCCGTCTCGGGGAGACAAAAGCATGGAATTCCAACATTTGCTCCAGACTGTACAGCCGGCACGGTGCATGTCCTTATTCAGCTTCTACTCCAACAGGAAGGCATGGTCCATTAAGCCAAGTGCCGACATCTTACAACTGCCCTTGCTCGCACCCCTCCAGCGTCTACGCGATATCATGAGCCAAACCCGCCGTCCACGAACGCTCACCCAGCCAGTGTGCCCGCACAGCAACAGCAACAGCAACAGCAACAGCAAGCTGTCTGAAGATCAAACAGCACCTCTGTATTGTACCCCCGACCGCATCAACCTCCATCAGCCATGCCGAGCGATTTGCGACGAGACAGGACTCTACTGATGCACGCCCCCGTCCACTCCTGCATCTCCTTGGAGATAAGGCTAGTATATAGCTGACGGGGCTTGGTCTAATCGAAAATCATCGCTAGGAAAGGTACATCTTCTTATACTAAATACTATAGTACGAGTTCTAGCAATAGTCTGAGTTATAAAGAGGAATATTATGTCTTATAACCCTACTAGCTTTAAGGTGCCTATATTTACTAATCAGGGTATTATCAAATAGGCTTTCAAGGGCTTTCCAAGGCCTTAAAACGCTAGCTCTATAGCCTTAATGTAAGGCTTGGTGACGGGCTTCACAGGTCTTATAATCAATTGTAAGGTGCAATGCTGGCAGCGGCTAGCATTGACGGATCTTTTGGTCTATTGGGGATTCCAGCACACCTTCTGGGTTCTTACATTATTATTGCTAGCTAGTTCCTCTTCTATATCTGTTCTATAACTTTGTTTTAGGGATATTTAGCTTGCTCTTTTAAGAGACCTAGAGGGCAGGCCACACAATATCATTGTCTAGTTTACATTAGCATCTACGAAGACATATTTAGGGGTAAAGGATGCGTATGGGCTACGTTTCACTGGACACGTCATGTCTGGTTGAACACGTCTTTTTCATTACTGGTCTCGTTTCTTCGCGTCCCATCTCTCTTATTCGTTTCTCCATAGCCATCGCCAACGACTTGATACAGTAAACTACGAAACAGGTGGCTCTCGAGGTCCCGATATCCTCATGCACGTAAAGCCCGAGGCCTTCAACTCTGTGCGCGCGCCATCTCCCTTCAACTCCCAACACCATGACCCTTCTCTCCATAAGGCTTCGAAAATCGTACCAGTTGCTGCCGAAATGAAGGACCAGCACCACTTTCGTGGACTGGGCACTAGCGAAGTAGCATGTATATCACCCAGCATATGTATGAGAGTTATATCAACATCATACAAGAAGAAGAAAATAAAAATTGTCAAAGTCTGTGTGGGTCAACTGGCCTAACAACGGGCGAAAAGGTTTGAGAAAAAGACATGAAATGAGAGCTGAATGAGAAAAAGAATAGAAGACATACAAAAAGTCATCATATAAATCAGAGACTTTCGTCATCATAGGGAGAAGAAACTGAGGCTGCCTCTCAATGGTAGAGCCGGACAGGGTCAAGCTACTACCATCACGCCCCCGCCCCCTAAAAAAAAATTTGATATACCGGATGAGTGGATATCCATAAGTCCATCATATTGAGAGAAAACGCCGTCCTCTGCATCCCTTGATGCTCTTTTATGACTCCTGAAGCAGCATTTCGCAGAAAGAAAGCACCCAATGACGGTTCCAGATCAGATAAACTGAGTCAAAGTGTTCTCAGTAAGCCTGACCCGGCACTGGCTTCCTGCCAACAGGGCCCGTCGCCGGGCCATTGGAAGGACCACGAGGAGGCGATTGGACTGGTATCGTGGGAGCGACGCCAGGGTGGCCGCCGATTTGTCGGTGTGCGCCCATTGGGCTTTGGGGTCGACTTCCAGGAGCTCCTGGGGAGCTCCGTTGGGTCGAGGGCCGGGGCTTGGAGGACGTCCAGATGGACTCATCGGTCGCGGTCCTGGAATGCCTGGTCCGCCCGGGCCCATTCGAGAGCGACCTGGCGGCAAGCCCTGAGGAGTCATGGGCCTACCTTGAGGCGTCATGGGTCGCTGGGGAGGACCTCTGGGAAACTGACCATTGGGGTTGACAGGAGGACCTGCAGGTCGAGGTCCACCTTGAGGAGATCTTGGTTTGACGGGTCGCGTAGACAGGCAAGTTCGGGGAACGACACCTTGTTGAGACCTGTCCAGACGAATGCACAGAGCCTGGGAGAAGACGTTAGCTGGTATTGAAGATGCTGATACCGTGACTGTTTTAGCTTACCCATCCATCATCATATTCGTGTAATAATCGCACGAGGTCACCAGCCTTCATTTCCATCTCGTCATCCAAAGAAGGCTTGAAGTCCAATTGAACACGGTGGACGTTGGAGTTGGGAGGGCCACCAGCTGCAGCAATAGCTGCAGCCCCGTTGAACAGGGGCGCTGCAGAACCTGGGCTGACAGAGCTCATGCTAAATTCCGTACCAGCAGGACTGGGAGGCATCGGGCCAAGGGCGGAGGGGACAGTGAGATCGAGGTTCCTCGGTCCGGTCTTTCGCATAGAGGTTTTTCGTGTCAATGCGCCGGCGGCAACGCCTGCAGCGATGGCAGGTCCGTTGGCCGTGAAAGGATCCGAAGGAGGGATGACTCCGTGTTCCTGGATAGCAGGCTCCGGGATGCGCTCAGCCTGGCTTCCAAAGGGATTGGCGGGATGTGTGCTCTGGCTTGTAGCAGTACGCTCTTGCATGGCATTCTTCTGATCATTTGCGTTCACAGCAGCTGCGGGTGCAAGAGCAACACCAGCTCCCTTGCTTGCGCGTTTATCAATATTCCAGTTGGGAAGGAGCTGAGTAACAGGTCGGAGGCTGATGCGCGGTGCGTAAGGGTCGCTTCGAATGGTCATGGTGTCAAAAGGGTTATCGTTTCTGTGGTATTTCTCATTGTCTGCTACCTCGCGCGCAGTGGAAGCCTGTCGGCGGCGACGGCTGAAGAGAAGAAAAGTAGCAAGGCCGACAAGGAACACTCCACCAAGAACACCAAAGGCAATACCGGCCTTGGCCCCCGCACTGGTGCCTTCGCCACTGTCTTGGGGCGTCGTCGACTGGCTAGTAGGTGTTGTGGCCGGGGCAATACTTGGTGTGCCTATAGAGGTGGAAATGGAGAGGTTATTTGACAAGGTCGGCTTTCCAGTGGCTTTTGCAAGAACAGTGTCGAGGTCGTGGGAGGTCGAGGGTTGACGAATTGCCGAGGGAAGAACGGACGTGCTCTCTTTGACGTGTGGCCTTGGGGTGAGAGTGGGAGTGAGAGTTGGAGTGGGCTTCGATGGTACCTCTATCGTCGGCTTCGGAGGTTCGGTTGGTTCTGATGGTTCTGGTCCTTCTGGAGTTGGGGTTGGGTTCGGTTCCAAAGCCTGGTCGGTGTTCAATGTTGAATAGCCAGCGACGGGACCCTCGAATGTGGGCTCCAAAGTTTTATAGACGGTTTGAATGAAAATAGCTTGACCACCTATACTTTGATGTTAGTTTGGCAACATCAATTGCGCAGCGTGGTGCGGTGCAGTGCGTTATGGACTCGAACTGTTGGTTGTGCAGTGGCAGGTTGGGGGTCGAGGGAAAAACTAAACAAACAATGGATGCAGTCACTTACCTCCGCCTGAGTCGTTCCTCGGTTCTTTTCCATGTTCATTGTTCTTCATCTCGTCATCAAATGGCTTGCTCAACCACTCATCCATCTCATCGATAATGTCACGAGCAATGACGTGATGCCGATGTGAGTGAGGCATCTTGGTGGTATGCGATGGGCCAAGATTCGGAAGCTCGACAGAAACCGACAATGGGTGGTGCTATGAGCCAGGCGCATATATTTGTTGCACAGCCGGCAAAAGACTGGACGGCTGACTGACTGGAATGTGAGGGTGGCCGTATCCGAGGGAGACGAGAATGTACCAGCAAACTATGGACCCACGAGCGCGTTGTTGGCGTGAGCAACCGTCAATTGTCTCACTACGGCTCCAGCAAAGGACTGTCGGAACAAACAATCAGGAAGGGCAAAACAATTTAGCCAGATGCCAAGTAATGGTAGTCCTGTTGCAGAAGTAAACAGACTTGGGGCCGAGTCGCGTCGAGTCGAGTCCGTGATTCGGTTTCGTGTGCAAAAGAGAAGTCGGGATCCGGCCGTTGGCGTAGTATGTATGCATGGGCAATGAATGACAGCTGGTTGTTACGGTTGTTATGGGTCAAAGAGAGCGAGCGAAAAGGCCTGTGAAGAGCAGTTTGGTTCAAGGAATGGAACGAGCGGGCCGGAGCTCAACAGCAGCAACGCTCAAGAAGCCATCACACGCACATGCGTAGGCGTATAGTAGCAAGCTGATGATGGTGCAGGACTTTGAAGGAGGGAGGGAGGAAGGCGGGACGCGGAAAGCGGGAAACTGGGAAACTGTGAATATGATCATCGGCAGAGGGCCAACTTGCAAATTGCAAGGCAGGAGCGAGAGAGGAATGGGCACCGGGGTCCGACAGGGGCGCACAGCACGAATCGAATTGCAGTGCAGTACGTGACTGTGATGGAGGTGATGAGCCATTTCGACCCGCTGGTTTGCTGTTGTTGTTGCCCGTGGTAGCACAGCCGTGCCTGCACCTGGGCTTTTAAAGTTTAAGCGGGGGCTTTTGGGGCCGCCCTAATAGCCACCTTGGCTGGCTGGGCTGCCCTATGTACTTCCGGATACATGATATGTAGTACCCACCGCCGTGCACTCCGTACGGAGTCATCGCATTTATGCATATGTATGTATCAATAACGTTTTCCAGTTTATGCGACGAAACAATTCAAACGCCATTCCAGCCCAGCAGCAGCACCAGGGACTCTATGGCAAGTACGGGCGTTGCCTTGCTCGGAGTATATCGACCAAGGGCAAACTGCTTAGACGAGAGAAATGTTTCGCACAACTTTGAGATGCTTCAAGTTTGGAGGGACCTGGAAACTTGGTAGACGAGTATTACCATTGTGTCGGTCAAACTGCGAGCCAACTAGCCATACATGATGATAAGTGCTCGTGGTGCTATCAGGTACATACGGTGCCGCCGGGTCGTGCCTGGTTGTGCAATTTAAACAAGTCAGTGATCGGCATTCAGCAGGGGTGCGCGAGTAAAAGCGGCGGCAACTGCCTGTTCAACGGACACTGGACAGGCAGGAACGAGCCAGCCAGCCCGACAGGAATAGACTTTCAGGCTTTCAGGGCACAGAGGCGGACCCGCAGGAACCAGAGCCAGCCCTGTCCTTATTGGCCTGCTGCGTATGACTTGCGCTAACGAGATTGCTAGCCAGGAACGGCAATTGCGCTTGCCGGTGCGTCGTCCACGCCTTTTTGTTTTCTTTTTCTTTTTTTCTTTTTTCTTTTTTAACGGAGTACTTTGTCCTTCAATGGGCCTCTGTGACTGACATCGGCTTGCAAACTAGATTTCAATGGGCTGTCACAACCAGGGGCGGCCGCTTCCCTGATGGGATGGGATGGGATGTGATGTGATGCGATAACACCATCTGCCAGATATGTAGTCCGTACATCTGAGGCTAATATCCGATTCCCGATATATTCCAAGGTGCATGCAATCCGCCGACTGCCCTGCTACAAGCCCTCCCTCCACGAAGACGAATACAAACTCCGTACATACAGTAACATTTCTTGCGTGAGCAGGCTCAGCCGGGGATTGCACTCTGAGCTTCTGCGGAGTATGAACTACGGATTCCAAGAGGCATCTCGACGTGAAAGCTTGTCCGTCTGGTCCTTTCGTCGGCAGAAGGATAACCAGAAACAAAAAAGACGAGAAAAGGGGAGGGTAGAGATGGAATAGCGTATCTACTAGTGTTCCTTCTTCATGTCTCGAGTAGAGCCTAACAAAAACCGTTTCGATAGTACAAAATACCAATCAAGAAAAGGAAGCCATCACGTATTCTGTCTCGGTCTCGGTCTCATCAGTCTCCCTTCCCTTATTGTGCAGGTTTATCCTTTTTGTGCAATGCCGCCAAGTACATACATACATACATACATAATAAATCATGCATCATGGAGCGCGCCCACCAGCAAGGCAAGGGTCATTTAGTGGGCCCACGCAGACGAGTTCCAAGGCTAGCTAGGCAGACCGGTGAAACACGTGCCGTCATTCATTTGCCTTCATTGTCTGTCTCTCCCTCCAGAGCCCTTGTTTTTGTTTTTTTTTCCTCCGATTTATTGATGTTGCCAAGCCCGCCGAGTGTGATTCCGGCCCAGCCCGAGGACCGTGTTTTGTCCCCGGTGCCACAATAACCATCAGTGTCAGTCAGGCAATCTTTCTCTGTAAATTGCATCGTCCCATCGGAAAAGCTTATGTCAACATGGACGCTCTCAACACTCCGTGTCCAATTTCGACGCATGGCGCGTCTTGCAAACCATGTCCAATTTACATGTCCTGATGTCATGAGCAGGTCGCGCAAGTACGTATACTGTATCGATTGAAGCCATTCGTGGCCCATTGGGCATGGTGGAGAACGGGGTTTTGACGTCCGCGTAAAAATGACTTGCAGAAAGAATGCGCTGTTTCTATGCATTTATACAACCGATTTTTATTTTCAAAAAAAAAGACTGTATTGAATGGCTTGCTTGCTAGGTATATTGCGATATTCTGGCCAATGCCAATTTTCAAGAGCAAAACTTCGCTATCCTCCAGGGTATTCCACCACAGAAATCCAAAATCGGAATCCAAAACCCGCTTCACTTCCACTCATGATTCTATAGCATCCGAAATCGTGACGTCCCCATAGTTGCCTTACATAGAATCTTCCATTTGCCGACTTCTGGTTTTGGACCAATCATCTCTGTCCTGCTTGCCGCCCTGGGCCTCGAGTCCCATGCCTCGCTCGACCCATTCCTTGCTTTCCATGTGCTTGAGACGACTGAGTGCTCGTGCAAACGCAAAGGCTTCTTCTTCACCGGCAAATAAATTGGAGTTTTTGAGCTGCTCTGCCTGAGTTTCCACGTCGTCCAGAAGCTCTTCAGCGGCAGAAACGGCATCCTCCCTGGCTCGCTTGTTTTCTCGTTTCCCTGAAGCAAACTCTCCGCAATCTCATCTCTAGACACAAAAGTTCGGTGAGAGGCGTCTCTGTTGTGAGAACCAGCTTGGCATTGCCTTCGTACACGGCGTCGATGAACGTGATGAAGCGGCGAGCCAGGTCGCGCTCGTGAACCGTCATGCCGGGCACGTCGGAAACGATGAAGGCGTCGTACGATCGCACGAGTTCGAGGTAGTCGGCCGCTGATTTTGGCTTTCGTATTAGCTCGTCAAACGTAAACCATGCGCATCTGCCGCTCACGCGCGGCACGTAGATTTCTCGTCCCCAGACTTTTTGAATCTCTGAGCGAGGCACAAAGTTTTCGAGTCCCCTAGGAAGCGGAACCATTTTTCGGCATGAGAGTTGGCGTGTCCATCTAGCGGTGTGTGGAAGACTCCAGACGGTGGTCTGGGAATCTTTCGGTAATCTGTGGGTGAGTCGAGATTGATGACATGCAGCCGGCTCTTGAGCAATTTGATGGCAGGGATGAAGGATTCGCGCTGTATGCCGTTCTTGTACAAGTCATCTGGGTGTCGATTCGACGTTGTCACCAGAACGACTCCGTGAGACATGAGGCATTCTAGCAGTCTATTTTTTGAGGGCAAAGGGAAAAAAGAAAAGAAAAGGTCAGATTTTACTGAAGCGCATCTGCTGGCTCAGGGATCTCAGGCGGCCCAACTCTATGCAAGACTCACCTTCGCAAAATCATGGCGTCAGCCACATCTGTGCACTGGAACTCATCAAAACACAGCACATTTCCATTCTCAGCAATATCGGCCGCCACAAAGGGAACGGCATCGACGTCAGTACCGTGATCCATCTTCAGCTTGTGCAATCGCTTGTGGATATCCTGCATGAAGTTGTGAAAATGTATTCGAGTTTTGCTCTGCACCGAGCTGGGAAGCGTATCGTAGAATAAGTCCATCAGCATCGTCTTACCGCTGCCAACGTCGCCATATAGGTATAAGCCCCGGGGTAAATCTTTGGGAATCTCGCCAATCGCTGACTGTGCTGCGCTGCTTTTACCAAACAAGGACGAAAATACAGACTTCTTGCTTGGTTTGAGCTGCTCCAGACTTGGACGAATGACCGCCGGTGCGCTATAGTTGCATAGTTCATTGTGTAGATGCTGTAAGCTCTGGATAATCCCTTGACGTGGGCAGGATTTAGCTTTATTTTTCTCCCTCCTAATAATCGAAATCAAAGTGGCGTAGCAGCGTGCAAGCGTGGTCCATCATACCTCTCTGATGTTCATCGTCTCGCAAAACGCCAACGTCTACCCTTCTGTCATATTCTGCCATAGGACCCCGCTTCGCATCTCGCTGTCCACGACAGTCACTGCCGTGCGAAGGCTCACTACATATGGCGAGGACACAGCGGACCATGATGTAGAGACACTATGCTGTAGGGACAGTCTGTTGAAGATCGGGTGAGAGTTGTTTCGTGCGGCAGAAAACGTATGCCGCCTTGCGCCTCTTGAACTGCTCGCTTTACATTCCGCTGCTCGCAGTCGCCGAACGGCGGCCCTGTGCGGCACGCTTCCTCGCATTGTTTCCCTGGCAAGTTGCTGTGTAAGACCTTTCAGAGCCCAACATGCGACTACTCAGCGGCGAGATGTGCACACGAGTTCGTCGGCGCAGGTGTGTGGCATCCGGACCCAACGGTCGGCTGTCACGAAAAAGCAAATGAATTTTGAAAACGACGTCACGGGAGTGGGCTTGGATACCGAGGGGCGACCAGATTAGCCGGGATCTAAAAGAATGGCCGTGGAAACGGTGCAGGCTGACAAGGCGTGGCCTGCCTCACCGGGTTACCCTGTAGCGGTGGGAAATTTGGCTCCTACCAACACAACAAGTCGTCGCTCCACCTTGATTGCTTTCACCATGATATGTGATGCCTTGTTAGTCTGTGGCTCATTGGCTCCAGTCGCTGGGACAGGATAAAACGTCTTGAGAGGAAGCCGGCAACTGTTTCGGACCGCAGTTCATTCTTGGCCAGCCGACAAGTAAATATCTCTCTCTCTAGGAGCCGTCCTTTTCCGGCACGTCCTTGAGCCGATAACTTGCTGGCCGCTCCCATTTAAAGAATGGCTCGTTCATTTGAACCAGCTCGGCGCGAATCAAGACTGGGACAGATCTCATCTCCGTGCCTGTATTATTAGCTCCATCCGGCGCCTTGACCAGTACTGGTGCTGGTGGCTCCTGCGGCATCCATGGCCACTGTATACATGTGTCGACGAGCTTAAATTCTCGCGTTCTTCTCTTAGCAATCCACATGTCCAGCACTTCGCGAAAAGCCTGCACATTACTATCTAGTTTCACGTCTGGGTGCTTCACCCACTCAAGCCGCAGCAAAGCTTCGGCGTCTTGCTCCGCATGAGGCACCTCTCGGAAATGCTCATCCAGAGTAATGACTTCGTATAAAGTGAAGATAACGCCTTTAAGGTCATCGCGGTCTGGTGTGTAGTGCTCCTCAATCATGATTGAGAAGTTGAAGTCAAAGATGCAAAGATTCTCCTTCTCATCGACGAGCAGATTGCGTGCGGCAATATCTTGGTGCATGATGCCATAGCGGTAGTTCAGATCGTCGACAACAGACAGAAGCTGCGGCAGCCACACTAGGCGAAACGGCCGAGCCGTAGCGTTGTCTCGAAGAGTGCCGCCCGGAATATAGAGGCTTGTAAACCCGACAACACCCCCTGACGTCATCAATACGATGGCATCGAGGCGGGACGATGTGCGGATGGTCCCGGGGCAATCGACTCCAGCATTGGAGCTCGTACCATTTTCGAAACATTCCGTTTGCTATAAACCAGTATTTGAAAGCAGCTTGTGTGTTTGCGACCCCATGAACCGTCGGATCTCCTCCGTACGTTACCAAGTCCACCTGCGGGCCCAATCGGTCAAGCTCAGTTAAGCTCCCGACTCCGATAGTCTTGACTGGGAAAGGGAGCTTTAATGCTGACAACGGGTGGCAGTTTACATACCAAGTCACATCGTCCTTTTCGTCTGAAGATACCGTGATCGGCCCATCCGGATCTGAGAAGCGAATTCCCAAAACATCCGCGCCAAGATCATGGAGATGCTTTCGTAGCTTTGCCAGGCAGATATCCTCTGTTTCTTCGACGTCTTGGACCGGTGCTGGCGGGCCATATGTGACTGAAAAATGCCTTCGCTGGTCAAAATCCACAATGTGCCATGTGTAAGGCCCTCCGGCGAGCAAGCTGCCGCCTCCAGCCCAGAGCCGCTCCTCAGGATCGATCATAGTCAGGGTCCCAGTAGGGTTTAAAGAAGGAAAAAAATTGAAAGCAGGAAGATGATTGGCAAGTGAAACAAAGAGTGATAGAGGGAACTAGTCAAGTAGTCCGGGTGCCGCTCTGGGGTTGGGTGATGAAGATCCACCCAGGCAAGCAGGCGCTTTTTCTCACACAACACCCCTATTAGTAAGGTGCCGCAAGCCTCACGAACGAACAAGTAAAAGGCTCTCACGTGATGCCACCGATATCGAATCCGGTAATTATCCCACCAACCGACTTGACCTCTTATATATAATATAGGTACAGGTAGTCTTTGCTATATACCCTACCTTATATACACATAACTCTCTAGCAGCTAGGCACCTACGCTTAGCTATCTAAGGACTTTCTATGTGGTTGCGCCTGTCTCTGCCCTTCCTGCCTCCATGCTCCTAACACTATTAGAGAGGAATGAAACACTAGGGCATATAGATTTATAGAATAAAACAGGGGGTAGACTGTACAATAATTGACTTCCAGATCACAAAGACTGTAGTAATAGATATAACCCAGGAATTACCTTTGAGGTTATAAATATAGGGGCTGCAAGGCTAGAGTAAACTTAGCAATAAACTTTATCGCTACGTCAGTTCGCGACCGCAGTTAAACTCGAGTCCGTTCGAGTTTTGCTCGCAGCATGAATCAACGTACATAATTCCCCCTTCCTCTGTAATAAACGATACAACTATTATAGGCTAATTTACACATAAAAGAATGTACCTCTAACCCACTCTTATCTAATTGGAGACAGACCCTTATTGACGTATTGACGTGACTCCACAAGGTGTAAAAAGCCTAAGGAGATAGGTACAGGTTGTGGGCGATACTTGCCTAATAATGCACATACGCTCCACCGCGTAATCCAGCCGAAGTGGCCCTGATTGGCTGTGGAAATCAGACAGTGCCGTGTGCCGTGACACCGCCTGCCCCCTGTTTGGTTTAGTTCGGCCCCATATTATTACTGGGCCATCCACACGTTCTCCCAGGCACTCGCGCCCAGACCCATTCTGAGACAATTTCTGCGCGTCCGCTTTTTGGGAATTCGAGTGAGTTGGGCAACCCATTACCCCATGATGCACGCAGCGCCTGGTGTATCTGTGTCTGTCGTCTACTAATGTGAGCTGGCGATGGGGCGCGATCTTCCAAGATGCTGTCCATCCTATCTTACCCGAAGACTGGGCACACCAGCATCCTTGTCGATGCTCTCTGTTCATGCTGTACACTAGTGTACGAATGCAGGCTAATATCATGTCTGCACGATAGCTACAACTTTATGGCTTCAATAGAGGTGTGGATAAAGCACCAAGGCCAGGTCAGCCTGACCAACATACCGGCAGACCAGCAGAACCAACAGAGTGGTGGGCACAGAAAGGACAAAAAAGACGAGGAAAACAAAGCAAATCGCGAGGCATATGTATGGGCAGGTACTTATCCGTGCTTCGCATGGCACACAGGCGGCAGACGTGGGTGACGGCTTCCTGGGAACAATGTCATGTCGAGGAGTCAACTTCATTCCCGACGAATGCCATGAGTCGTTGCGAATGTCTTGTAGGAGATTGCCACAAACTTAGCATCTGGCCATTTACACAAGCAACTTATAAGTTACTCACGTCAACACGCCACACTATCTTTTCTCCGACAACCGGGGACTTAGTTCATGAACAACGCCGAGATACAACAGTCCACATCTTGCATATACGATTACCGGCGCGAAAGCTTCAAACTTCGACACTGTGCCCACATAATCGAGCTGCCCGCCTTGCGTGGCGTTTTCACACACTCACACCCCTTACAGAGTAAGACCACAGACCACAGACCACAGACCACAGACCAGACTCCCCGCCTGTTAGTCCTTCGCCGGCTGCAAGCTTCGGATCCCCGTTGTAGTCTGTTGACTGCGCAGTCCCTTCCTGATAGTCCGCTGCTGAAGGTCAGTCGTCTCTCGGTGGCTTGAGTCAGGTTCCCCTTCCAACTCTTCTTTGAGATCTGCGGATCTGACCTGATGTGCTATTTCATCTCTTGACTTTCAATACGAAGACACCCGGGATTTTCTTGTCCATATTCTAGTTTGTTTCCCAGTTCATCATCGTACAATTTCACGTCTGGCATCTTCGGGGAGACTATAAGATATGACAGCGCCTCAGATTGTCATTCCAGCTAACTCCATATGCCTTCGCTGTGCGGTCATTTTGGCTATCCTGCCCAAGCTCTGGCCTCGACTGTCTCCTTTTGTATCAGTCAAATATTGGTACAAATTTATAGAAAACGAGACTATCTTTCTTCGTGACTGCCGGCTGCTTATCCCATCCCAGCTCATCTGCTGTCCCCGCCTCCAACCGCTTACCTCCCACCAAGGCAGGTCTTAGGGCCTCTTTCTGGGAACTACAAGACCTTCCGGCCAAATGACTACTGAAGCTGTAAGTACCGGAGCGCCTTCGAGCTTCTTGCACCCCGTATCTCTTCTTCTCGAGACAATCTCTGACATCGTGACTGTTGGCGCGTTCAGCAAAAAGCCAACTTGGCCCGCATTCGGGATAATCAAAGGAGATCCCGGGCGCGAAGAAGAGAGTATTTACAAGAATTGGAGCAAAGACTACGGGTCTGTGAGCTCCAAGGCATCGAAGCGTCTTCGGAGGTGCAGATGGCTGCTCGAAGAGTCGCAGATGAGAATAGACAGCTTAGAGAGCTCCTCCACAAGCACGGAGCAACAGACGACTATATTGCGCAATACTTGCTTGCAAGCACCGCGAACAATGCAGATTCTAGTCATGGACAGGGGCAGAACGTTCAAGCTACGGATCCGGCAACGGCACCACAATCTCTCCAGCAGTTGATGCTTCCAAGACGAGCACCCTATCTCGAGCCTAGCGTTCAGTTCACTCTACCGAGCCAGTCTAGCAGGGAAGCATCTATCGCGAGTGGCTCAACAACAAACTCTTCCGCATGGGAATCCTCGCAGTCGACCATGACAGGGTACAGCCATCACGCGCAGCAATTTGGCGTACCTCCCTCCTCAATAGGCTCGTCAGATCAACACCAGTATTCACCTTCCATGTTCCATGCGCAGCCAGGTAGTACTCAGGCAGATCCATTCCAAAGGCCTCCCTCGGGGCATGTCATGAACGATCCTCGACAAGGCCTGGCCACAACACAGCCAGTTACAATCAACAGTAGCACAGCGACAAACTACCAGTTCCAGATGAACACCTTTCATGATCCTTCCCATCGCTACGATCCTCCTGGAGGGCCCTGAAAATCACTTCATGATGCTCTCGTGGTAGCATCTTGTTGTTGAAAGAGCCCATGCTTCACAGCTATTGAAAGAATACTTGATGCAAGCAACAAAAAACGACGCGACGAAAAACCCAGCACAACAAGAAAAATCTGACGATACTCCTTACCAAAGCGATGCTAGAGCGAACGGCGCTTCTCATCGCCGGCGCTCGGGATCCCGGCGACGCAAACCCCTCAGCTTCCACACAATCAATGCCATTTGCGATGCCGTTGCAAAATCAAGCGCCGGAACGCCCAAGAGTGGCATGAAGCTACATACATGGCGATTTATGACAGCGACGATACAGGTCTTCAATTTGATCCGGACTCAAATGGCCAAGGCGGAAGATTGTGCCGGTGTGGCGGAACGCTAGTGCGGCGTACGAAACCCAGTCGCAAGATACGACGAGTAGGAGTTTGCAAGAGTTGATGAGATGATATTTAAGGTTCGACCCGGACAGTGGAACCAGCACACACACCACGGGTTGTTCATGCGAAATGACAGGACTTTCATTGCCGAGCCCCTGTAGATCTACGCAGTATGAGCCGAGTCATGAAGATTGAAGGAACGGTCGGTCGAGGAGGGAATGCAGCATGGCAAAGAACGAATGCCTGGATTGACACACACGAATGCAGGAGAGAATAAATGGAGTTGATAGAGGGGGTCAAGCAATAAAGTTTATCTTTTAGAGATGACATAATCGCAATAAAGAACAGGAATCGGCAAGCAATGGGGTACAATACTCGCGCACAGCTTTGGGAAGGGGTCTCAATGGCAGTCACAGTGTTTCATGTTGTGCAGATATGACGAATGGAAGATTTCTACAACAACATATGCCGATACGTCTGTGTGAACACTGAAGACGAGCGATTCAAGTTGGGCGTGCCCAGAATCATTCAGCTCGGGTGAATGGAATGGAATGGCCAAGGCCAAGGGCAAAGAATCGGGAGATTACACGAAACAGGTCATTTGCTCGAGCGAAAATACCGCCAAGACGGCAACGAAGCACTTGTTGAGCGTCACATTGCCTTTGCAGCGGCTTCATGAGCCCGCGGCCGGGAGGGGGCGGCTTGTCCGGACGTCGGTCAGGAGGACCAGAACCAGAACCATAAACAAGGGAAGAACAAAGTCCTTTCTCTTCTCGCGAGCATATGGATGTGGGTCCGAGCATTTGAATTGAGTTTGGTCAAACACCAAACAGGAAAGCGACAGCGACAAGCCGGGGCAGGAATAGAAGTTGACGTTGACGACTTGGCGACCGGTGGCTATGATGAACCACCTAGTCAAGTACCTTGCCTCACCAGCAAAGAGTTGCGTGTCTTGGGTACGGCGCCGCCTGGTTGCCAATCGCAGCGAGGCATCGCCGAGGCGGAGAACTGCGTTGCGTCTGCACCGGAGTTTTCCACCCCACGTCTCATGGCGCAGCTGGGTCGCAAATTCGTAATAGAAAAGTAAGCCTAGGATATGATGTGGCAGGCAAGGACCGCAAGGCAGAGCCATTTCTAGGCCAGACAGCAGTAATGACGCAGTCGAAGAAGGCAAGAGTTGCTGCGAGGTGCCATCGAGTGAACTGCATGGATGTTTGAGCAAAGGCAGCATGGAATTGAATGTATTCAGACCAGACTCGAAACTCCATAATCCGTAATCCATACCCAAATGCAAATTCTGCCGATCAAAAAGTTTGGACAGACGAAAACATGAACACACACACAAAAACGACCTGTCGCTTTGCTCTACAACGCATGGGCGAGCCATCGAAAACATGCTAATAACGCTGCCGTGTGGCTCTCATAAAAAGTAATCCGCGACTGGCTTCTTTGCCGGCATCCCTCTTGAGTCCTGCGGCGCAGCCTGGAACACCCGGTATCGCCTCGCAGGACCATTCTTCACCAACCCATCCGACTCCAGCATCACGCCGCGCCCGCCATCACTGCGGTTCACGTCGCCGTTGCTGCGGGCAAAAAGTCCCGTGCCCGACTCATCTTCCGACAGCTCCAACACGGCAGCCACATTTCCACAGCGGTAGCAGTAGTTTGGGGCCGACCAGACGGTCACAATGGAGGCGTCAAACATCTCCTTGAAGCCTTCCATGACGAGTTGGTGCGCGCGAGCAATCAGGCTGAGGTCGTTGCGGTGGTTGAAGACTTTGACTATATCAGCGCCGAAGAGGAATCCTGCGCCGCGCGGGGACAATCCCCATCCGTCGATGTCATCGGGGTCGGACCACAACAGGTCGCACATGGCGCCTTCGTGGGGCACCTCTTGCTTCCGATCGATGAAGCGGATCTTATCGAGCGTGTCAATCAGAGGACTCAGGCCGCCGTGAACACAAAGCACCGCTCCAGCCGGGTTGCCTACGCTGCCGTTGCTGGAGCCCGATGCACTTGTGCCGGGCGGTCCTGTCTTGTCTCCCGGGCCACTACTGCTGCCGTTGGCGCCTTGCTCCTGGGAACTGCCCGGTCGCGACGACGGCGGCTGATGACGCTGACGGGCGAACCGACTAAGGACGGCACCGTTCTGGTCACATACTTCGATCTCGGTGTCGTCGTCGACGGCGGATTGTCCCGAGCCAGGGGCCAGCGTGTTGGATGCGCCGAGGACAATCGCACCCAGCGCGAGGTAATCGAATATGTCGCAGCAGTACCTCCACACGTTGGCGCTTCCGTATTTTCGTAGACATTCGTCGTAAAAGCCGTAAACAGTGGTGATCTGGCGGGACTCGTGGTTGCCGCGGATAAGCGTGATGCGGTCGGGGTATCGAACTTTTAAGCACAGCAGGAGGAGAAACGATTCCAAGGAGTAAAAGCCACGGTCCACAAAGTCACCTTGCGGAAATGTCAGTCCACGCGTCCCCTGGCTCAGGTAGGTTTTACCATTCCATGCCCGCAGGAAATTGTTGGGAGGCATCACCATGGTTTGCCACATACCCATGAAGAGATAGTTCGTATCAGGGACATCTCCGCCGACGCGGAATAGTTCCATCAGGTCATGGAACTGCCCATGAATATCGCCGCATATCTGAGAGGCTGTTAGTCTTCCCATCTTGTGTTCGCCGTGTGCCTCGTGATGCCGCGTACCGTCACTGGCGCACACACTGTGACAATGTTGCCTTCCTCAATCAGAAGCTCTCGCGCCCGATGGCATACCTCCCGGACTTGAGGCTCGGGGATCGGCCGGCACGCACGAAGCTGCGCAATAGCTCTGAGGTTTTGCTGGTGATTAGCTTGGTCTATGAGGAGGATGTTTGCCTGGCTGGGCTGCAACACACTTGTCGAGATGGCTCATCGTGATTTTGGCATATCCTACGGTCGCACGTGATGCGCCGTGGTTCGATTACAGTCACGATCCGATCAAGCCTTCAGCGACCCATGCAGAAAGAAGTCTGCCTTTTCAAGATGCGAATCGCGCACGCGCCAAGTGGGAACTTCGGTGGCAGGGGTGGGTTGTTTTGCTGGCTGGTGTGGGATTTTCATTTTGCCGGCTCCGGCTCCGGCTCCGGCTTCCAACCTTAATCAACTGCGAATCCTACGACTTTGGCGCCAATTGAGCAGCTGAGCGCCGCACGTATTGGCCAAGGCGATTCGCTGTAGCGAACAGAACATGATTCCTTCACGATGTGAGTCGCCGAGCCACTGCCTCTACGCCATCTTTCTCACACTAACTTCCCAGCCGAAATGCCCTCTCGATCACCCGATCCGACCTTACAGACTCAGTCGACTTGCTTCCCTTTTCCCGGGACCATATGCCACCACATCTCCATCCCAGGTCGCGCATGACCTCGTCTCTATTCGCAACGACCGTCGTCGCTAGCTTCTTCGTCGTCGCGCTGCCGCATTTATTGCCTTGTCCGGTACCGCGAACCAAATATGCTGACGGCGAGGTGGTCGTTGATGAGAATGGGAGACGGAGGAGATGGAGACGGCGAGACATGACGCCAGAATCGCCAGATGGCATCGTGCAGTTTGACCAGACTACGGACGAGTATGCGGACTCTGCGTCGGAACGCTCAAGGCGGGAATGTCCTGTTCGAAACCAGGCGGCATGCTGGGGAAGTGGCTAGGCTTCCACAAAACCGACCATGGACAAAATGGAAAGCGCATACAAAGATGACATGGGAACCAGAACCAAAGTCAAATGTAACAATAAGTGGCAAAAACATTGTATCAACAAGCAGGGAAAAATCAAGAAAAAAAAAAGTGTCGGAATTTTGACCCAGAACCTGACCCTGACCCACCAACCAATATGTAAAGGTAACATATAATATACTTGCACAGAACTGGACGGGACAGTGAATTTTTATCGCAGAGTTCGAAATTACGCTCGGATGACGCAGACACTTCTGGATGAGAGTTTCATAAGGAAACAAGTCATGACCGTCAGGCAGGGCATCGTTCCAACTCAAATTTGATAGCAGTTGTGAGCTTTCTGGCAGATTTTCAGAGAGCGTTGAATCTATCGTGAGCTGGGCGGGAATTCGGGCCCATTCCATGCATTTGTCGGGAAATTGCTAGAGTTTCTACTGTGCGTGATGGTACGTCCGCAAAGACTACAGATAAACGACCAAGGGGTGTATGCACGATGCAGCCTGTGAGACCGACAAGGTGAGAGAATGCGACGAGCCTTTTGGCAATCGGAAACCATGTTGAAAAGTCTGTTGTTGTTGGGATGAGTAAGAATACAGTAGAGATTGAAGAAGAAAAATAAGCTAGCAGATAGAGCGACCTTTGTTTGGGGCAGAAGCCATGTTTCAAAAGGGTGTCGGAGGCATCTGACGACCAGAGCTAATAATTCGCGGGACATTTCTTTGATTGAGATCAAGACTTATCGAGAGGCATAGAGAAATGTCATCGCGATGGATTCAGCTGGTCCAGACTGAGCAGGTCGCGCCGGTACGATGGGATACTGGGCGAGATGTGACGTCGCTGAGGCGGCAAAACCAGGGCGATTGTATCGTGTCACTTGACTCGTGTGGCTTCAATCAAGTTGTGTGTGCCAGCCAGCCACTGGGCTGGTTGCTCCTTCTTCGGGGCACAACCGCCCCACTGCCTTGCCATACTGGGGCGCTGATTGATCAGTGATGAGTCCTGCCTTGGACCCGACCCAGCTTCTTCCCTTTTCCCCCTCCGTATGTAGTCGCTCAACAATGTATCAAATAATATGAAATGCTATCCCACCACCCCTTGCGACGCCCGGAATCACTCGATCCCTCCCCCTTTTCTCTTCTCTTACATCCACTTGCGGCAGTCAACCGAATCCGCACTTTTGTCCTTCTTTCCGGGGCAAGCAGCCTCACGGGGCCTGCACAAGCTAGCAGCTTGGCATCACTCGGTACTCGCCATTCCGCTGGACCCCGTACAATCATCCAATCTCGTGTAACTCCTGCCCATGCATGGCCTTATGCTCTGCAAAGCAAGACTTCCTGGTATATTCCGGCAATGGCCAAGACCCGGTGTCAGACATCATTCGTCGTGATGATGGTGCAAACATGTTGAGCTAAGGATTCAGATATCTTGAAGGATTCGGGGGATTCGGGGATTCGGGAGACGTTTACTACTGCGCCTGTGTACCGGTTTCTAACAGCGTATCAAAGCCCCCGCGATGTTTGACTTAAACATCACGACATCTCAAATGGCATTCTCAAAGGGGCACGAGCGGCTTGAGATATCCTCGAGTGGTGTCTGGGAACTTGAACTCGCGACACCACCGTTATGAGTCTTATGAACACGATCCTCTGACTATATATTGAGTCCCGTTGCTCGCTCCCGTCTCGACTTTTGACATCTCGGCTTGCTTTCATCATCTTCCAAGGCTCTCGGTCAATCACATTGAGCAAGTCATCCGTTCTTTACTCTTCTTCCTCATTCACTTTCTTTCGCTGCAGAGCTGCGCTCCAATTCAACTCATCTAAATCTATCTTTTGTTTACTTGCTTCTACGTTCTCTCCAATTTGTGTGAACTGGATCTGAGGAAGTGTTCAGTTTTCCAAGTCTCTCATTTACAACAAAGAACACAACGCCATTATGAAGTCTGTCACTATTCTCCTCCTTACCGCTGGTCTGGTGTCTGCTGTCGCCGTTCCTGTTCAGCTGGCTGAGCGAGAGGCTCTCCAGTCCGTTCCAGGCGTCGATCTTTCTGAATATAAGGATGTTGAGAAGCGAGCCATGAAATTTGCCCACCTTGGCGCCAGGGAGAAGCTGCTCCAGCTACTGCGCCCGCTCTTCCCGCTGAGAATCAAATCGCTCCCGCTGAGGGCCAGCCGAAACCGGTCGAAAGCCAGCCAGCCAACGAGAGAGGAAACCCACTGAGTCTGCTCCTCCTGCTCCCGCTCCAACCCAGGAACAAAATCAAGGCAACAAGGATCAGAACCCGAACGGGAACCAGAACGGGAACCAGAACCAGAACGGGAACCAGAACCAGAACGGGAACCAGAACGAACAGAACCAGAATCAGAATGGAAACAAGGATAATAACAGAAATGGTAACAACAACAACAACAACAACAATAATGATATTAACCAAATCATTCAGAATGGCGTTCAGAATGGCAATGTTCTCCAGGGTATCTTCACCCCCGCGATCACGGGCATTATCAACAACATGGGTCTGGGCCAGAACGTCAATGTCCAAGCCATTCAGGGTCTCAATTTCCCCAACCAGATTGTCGTGCTCAACCAGCTTCAACAGCTGCAGACTCTCATGCAACTCAACATTGTTCAGCGCCAACAAGTCGTCACTTTCGTTGGCCAGGGCATCTCTAACAACGGGGTAAAAATTGGTGAGTGATGGCTAATTCGGGAACCCGAATATAGGATACTAACTTCTTACAGCACTTTTAAAGCGTGACGTGGACGACCTGTCTACTGCAGTGGGGATGAGGCGTAAAGAACAGTCGCGGGACAGGATACTTGAGGCACAGTGTCAGTACGCGACACGTGCTGGTTCAAAATGATGGCCAGTAGTCAGAGCACCGTGAACGGCATGGTCTGCTGGGGATAAGGGACAGTTCAACTGGACGCGGGACACGGCAGCCAATAAAGCAAATCAAGTAGCCATAAATCAATGAGATGGGAATTCTTCGACCGCTTGCGTCTGTCGTCACTTATCATGAATTATGAACATATCATATCCTTGACCCTGCGATGGCGGATTCATTCTGAGAGCTAGGGCAAGAAACATGGGTGTCTCTTACACGGAGCCTTATGAAGGATGCATATTATGGCTTGGACTGCTCTTCAACTAGCGACCTTCCAATTTACATGACGTACCTTGAGAAGCTCCTATTAACTTTTAAGCCACGGAGCCTCTGTTTGTCCAGACTTTTATGGCCTTTGAAAATTCATTGCCCCTGAGGCTAGTACTTCAACCAAATAGTGTGAGATATTCGTATATAGTTACCAGTAATAAAGCTTTCGTAGAATTTCCTAGAAGGCGGGCGTTTGCAAAGTCCCTTGCACTCCAAGATGCTGGAGACGTCATTCTGATTGGTCTATTCATACTTGTATTCGCTACATGTCCGAGGCCTTACCAGTAACTCACTGTCAAACGGATGCACGCCGAATAGTGTAGGATGGTTGAGTTTGTCTGGTTGTATGTATGGCTGGCAAACTGGGTGATGGAGAAACGATTCGCTTGATTGAGAACAAGATGACATTATTGGCTGCCGTGTCAAGCATGCATGAACATGCAGTGTTGCCCTTTGTTCTCGCTGGGTCGTCATGTTTCGGGGCGCCACAGAAGTCTGATTTTCGGGGTTCAACTGATTTTTGACGCACCGGATTTCGCCGTGACAGCCTGCAGCCTGCAGCCTGCAGCCTGCATGTAGGGATGTAGGGGACGAGGACGAGGACGAGGGCGCATGGGGAAAATGGAAAACTCGTGTTTCCCTCACCAAGCCCCATTTCTGCGATATCAGACGCGGGTTGTGGGAGGTTGTGGGTATTAATAAGGTTGTGGTATTATTATTTATTGCCGTGCGCCAATATATGTACTCGGTACGGAGTTATAGCATGGATTGATTGGGGCGGGGACGCTCCACAGAAGCGCATCATGCGAGAGCCACAAACGAACGCATGGAACGATGATGACATGGTGTGCCACGGAGATTTTGTACATACGGAAGCGTGCTGCTCTTCACTCACTCCTTTCCCATGGCAAAACGGCTCACACGGTCGGAACGATTAGCGGGATACAGTCGTCAATGATGCCGCCTGGCCGTTTGTTCGGCCGTCGATGCTGAGTCTCCACACGACGTCGCGATGGGTTTTTTTTTTTAAGGCTTTTGCGCTAAATGCTGGAACGCCAAGTCTGATACGAGATTTGGTTAAAGGACAAAATGCTATGCCATCTCGTCCAGGCACCGTGCCCAAGCTCGTCGGGCGGAAGGACGTTGCTCCAAAGAAAAAAAAAAAAGGAAAAAAAAAAAGACGGTGTGTCTTTGTGATGCCACTTAGGTAATTTTGACCGATTACGAAGGAAATACTCGGTACTTACATACATAACATGTACGCACAGGCTCGTGGCTGTGGCTGTGGCTGTGTGGACTGTGCATACTGTGGAGCCAGCTGGGCATGAATACTCTGTATGTACGGAGTACATACGGATGAAAGCCTGGCGCAAAGCCCCCACAGGGGAGGAGGGGAGGGCAGGTTCAAGGGAGAACCAACTCGAGGGAGGAAAACGTTTGTGAATGGCTGAATCGGAATTTCTACTGGGAGAGTCAGAGGACAAGGGCGTTTCGCATCCTCCAATCCCCTCGTCGCCGACTAGACAGACCGGCTTGTCTCAGGTTAATACATGTTACTGGCGGCTGGACTCGTCGCTAGTTCATTTTCGCTCGGGTTGCAGTTGGTAGGGACGCGATAAGTACCGAGTACAGCGACAGAACAGATAAAAAAAAAATAAAAAAAAATAAAAAAAGAAAGACGAGGACAAGACCCGGATATTCCCAGTAGGAGCATAGCCACTGCTCGTGTTTCTGTGTTTCACAGACACCCGCCGACCACGAGGCGTACATGTAAGGTTTGTTCAGGGCGCTTGGCTGGGAGCTGGAGGAGCCGTTTGGCCCTTGCAGCCCTTGCGGTATGCACATGATGATATATGATAATGCCCCAAGGAACGGGAGAAGGGAACGAAAAGGGGTTTCTGGGGAAGATGATGGCATTTTATTCAAGTACATGCGCATTTTGCTTCGTCTCAACCCCATCGATCGCAGCAGCAGCCCATCATCATCATCATCATCCCTGGCTACTTACGGATTATGTACATATGTACATGTAAGAATTGCAAGGCACCGCCTCCACCACGCACCACGGTGCAGTTCAAAACTGGCCAGTCAGCGACCGACCCCCGTCTGGCAATCCGGCCTCTATTGAACCCCTCCCCTTGTAGCCGTAGCCTTGAGCATCCATCTCCATCCATCTCCATCCATCTCCATTCATTTCCATTCATCTCCACTCGGCCCACGTCGCACCCTGGCTCGTGTTGACGACGCCGGTGAGAGAACCCTCTGGGTCTCAGGGGATCTTTTGGCTTGGCTTGGCTTGGCTTGGCTCGTCTGGTCCATGCCAATGGCCATGGCATGCCATGTTGAGCACGGCATACATCTCATCTTGGGACAAACAGCAAATCGATAATCGATCCCGCTCCTCCCGCCTCGCACGTCGTTTTCGTTTGTTGCTCCCTTGCCATCATATATCAAGGAATCAAATCACCTCGTCCGGTCTGCCCATTCGATCCTACTCCCGTACTCCGTATCCCGTTGTACTCTATATATCGATTTTCTTTGCATGTGAAGGGGTCCTGCTCGCGTGATCATCCATCATCTTCCCCCGTTCTGCTCTTCTTATTGTTGGGCTCGCCGTCACCGCTTCGAAAAGCCACAGGCACGGGAAACCGGTCCAGCCCAGCACAAGGCCTGGTTGAAATATGAGAGAGTCCCCAGCAGTCTGCTGTTTCGAGAATTGGACGTATTGAAAGGGCAGCCAGGATTTTTGAAGCAAACCGCAATGCGTCGAAACATCAACAAGGGGCCCAATATGACGGCAGCCATGACGGCAGCTGTGCTGGCCAGAGACCACAGCGCCAGGAACCATCTCGACGACACCAACTCGGACTCCAACACATACTTCACCTACCGGCCACTCTCAAATCTGCCCACGCCGCCTCCAACGTACAAAGAGAACAAATCACCCAGCGCCGCCGCCTCAGGTAGCCCGGAGGATGGCGAGTCCAGCACAAGCAAATTCAGAGGTTCGTCGTACCGCATCTGGTCTGACCCCGAATACCCAGTTCACCTGTCCGTGTATGCGTAGTGTTCCAAAAAAAAAAAAACAAGAAAGAAGAAAAAAACTAATCATCATCATCATCATCATCATCAATAGGACCTGCCGTCCATCTTGTCAATCTCGTTCCATCTTCAGCTTCGCTGACTTCAGCATCCGTCCCCGATGTACAAGCTCTGCTGAGCCGAGCCGACTTGCCAATCGAGACAGTCGCTCTCGCTGTATGCATTCTCGATAGCTTGGACAAAAAGTTTGCCCGTGCATGGAGACTTTCGTGCCCTTTATATCCCGGCGCGCCCGTACCTTCGTCCACCAACAAACGACACAGCCTCCCTCCGACGCCCCTGCTCTATCAACACCAACAGCACCAGATGCTTCACATTGACTCGGTGCCTCCGAGATCATTATCCTAGCTGCCTTGGTCATTGCTGTAAAGTTTATCGAGGATCCGCAACAAGATACGCAATTCTTTTGCCATGTCTGGGGTCGAGGTATTTGGTCACACGATCAGCTCAATGTCACGGAACGATGTATCATGGAAAGCCTGAACTACCGCATCATGCCACTTTGCGACGAAGATTGCCTGGCCGACGCCATGGTTGACATGCAATTGGCTGGACAACAGTTCGACTGGGACATGCGCGAACTGACGCCGCCGGAGAGCGTTGCGAGCACTGAAAACAACAACGGCAACTTTGCTCTGGGCCACAGCAGATCCAAGACCGTGGTGGCTTCGACGGCGACAGTGGGACCTGGTCTCTCTCTTACTTCGTCAGAATTCCCATTTGCTGAGTCTTCGAAAGCTGCCACGCCTCGGACAGAGAGGTGACTGGCACATTGTGCTTTTGATTTGATTGCAGTCATTATTACTCGCACGTATATGAGCGACCTGATACCCGTACATTTTGCGTTAATAGCGAGGCTGCAGCAACGACGGGAGCCGAAAGCGTATCTGGCATTTCATCTCATCATGGCCAATAGCAACCACTGACTTTTTTTCCTTTTTCCTTTTTCGTGTTCAGGAGAACCCGAAACTCTTGATGACCCAGGAAAGCATACGGCGTTGAGCACTTTTCTTTGCCTTGGAATATGAGGATGGGCAAATTTTTTTTTTTCGAAAAGAAAAGGAACGGTTTATTTCGTTTTTGTTTGGAAATCATAGACATACCCCCGTGGCCGTAATTCTGCGGAACAAGGCCTCTGTTTGTTAAGGTTTGCCACAGAGCAAGGCGCGCCGTGGACCTCAAGTTGACTGTTGTCGAATTCGCGGTTGCATTGCGTTGCATGAGATTTGATACAAGGATCCCCCTTTCCTCCATATGAGCTGCCATCACTTTCTAGTTAGCGTATCCGTTTTGACGATTCTTTGGCACAAGTGAAGTGAATTCAATTTATATTCACGGACTCAACCTCTCTACCTTCCACTCATCGTCCTTCCCATCCCTCCCCTCCTCGCGCTCATACACGAACCGATCGTGAAGTCGGCTCTGCCTGCCCTGCCAAAACTCCACCCTCGTCGGCACGATGCGCAGGCCTCCCAGAAGTCGGGCACGGGAATCTTCTCCTCCCCTTCGAACCTCTTCTCCGCCTCGGCCACCCACTCCTCCAGCTGGGCCCTCCTGTCGTCCCCCTCGCCCCTGGGCTCCAGCACCCGGCTCTGCCTGCTGGCCCAGGCCCCGATCCTGCTCCCCCGCACCCTCGTATCGAAGTACACCTGGCTCTCCTCCCTGGGGATGCGGGCCGCGACGCCCTCGACGCGCACCTGCCTCTCAGGGCACCCCAGTGGAAGACGAGCGCGGCGTGCGGGTTCGTCGCCAGGTCAGACGCCTTGCGGGAGGTGCCGAGGTTGGAGTAGACGACGTAGCCGCCCCGGCCGTCGAGGCTCCTTGAGGTAGACCATGCGGGAGGAGACGCGGCCCGAGGGCAGCTCGGCCGTGGACAGGGCGCACGCCTCGGGCTGCGGGAGGCGGGAGGCCTGCGCCTCGGCGAACCACGTGCTGAACTGGACGGTCGGGGAGGCGAACAGCTGCGCCTTGGAGAGGGTGGACTTTGTGAATTGTTCGGCTTGGCCGTGAGGGGAGGATCCTGCCGGGGCGACTGGTTTTTTTTTTTTTTTTTTTTTGTGTTATTTTCTTAATTTAGGAATTTGAGAAGTGGACGATATTTCGTGGGAGAGACAGACAGACAGACAGAGAGAGAGAGAGAGAGGTTGGTGGGAATGAGGGACGTACAGATGAGTTTGGCGTTGGAGGGGCCGTTGTGGAGGGCCATTTTGGAGGGTTGCACGAGGGCTCGGGCTCAGGCGCGGGCGTAGCGCATTGATTGAGGCGACTGCGGTGGATGGTGATGATGGTGCTTGTCGTGGTCGTGGTTGTGTTGTGGGATTGATGGGACGAGGTGGATGGTTTGTTCGATGGCGGGTGGTACCGCATGTAGGTGGTCCGAGGTGGTGAGTGACGTTTACGTTTGCAGTTCCGGCATGGCGTGTGGGAACAGAACATCCCAAGTCAAGTACTGTTATTGCATTCCCACGAAAAAAAAACCAAAAAAAAAAAAAAAACCAGAATTGATGAGCGCAGAGCTGTTTCAGTCGATTGAAGCAGTGGCTATTGGGGGACCAGGTTGACCAACGGGACTTGTCATCAGTACTACTTTTACTACTCACTACATGCACAAAATGTACACGTACCCACGTGTACAACACGATACATGAAACGTATACACACGCACACGTATACATACGCCAGCCACGTACACACACATACATGATCTACTGTACATCATATTATACTTGTATCTATGCTCTTACACGCAATCGAGTCCAGCGACTGCTGTTAAATACGGAACACGGCGACATAGCACCCGCATGACGGGCCCAAAGCCCAATAACTACCAAAGTACGAATACCTTTGAACAATGCGTCTATCGACAATGAACGAAGTCCCACGCCTACGCCTTTTCTGCTTTTCACAGTCGAAAAAAAAAAGTATTCCTTGTTGCGGAATCATCCCGAAGCGGCTCTTGGCCATGCACTGGACAGAGCATATCGTCTAGAAAACATCGACATCGCTTTACGAAGGAACCATGACAAGCGCCAACAGCGCCATCCTGCAGTACAGTCCATATCGCATCTATGTCGTTTGTTAGCCTTTGCGAGTCTTCCTAGCGTCACACCGCAGTGTAATGGAGCAGAATTTACTCACCTGTCTAAAGTACGCCGCGCGCTGATCAAAGTCCACCTCGTCGGCAACCTCCTCATTTCTGGGAAGAGGGTGCATCACTACCATTTGGCTCTTTGCGTGCTTCAAGGCACCATTGTCCACGCGGTACGAGCTCTTAACCTTGTCATACTGCTCGGCGCTCTCGAAGCGCTCCTGCTGTACGCGAGTGCAGTAGAGCACATCGCTACGAGCAATGATCTCTGGGGTCAAAGTCTCAGACTCGCAAACAAGTTTGCCGGAAGTAACCAGCTGTTCCCGAACATCCTTGGGCAGCTCGAGACCTTTAGGGGCCACCAGCTGCACCTGAACCTGGTAGTGGCGCAGGAGCTGGACCAACGAGTGCACGGTTCGACCATACAAGAGATCACCCAGAAAGGTAATGGTGAGGCCCTGGACGGTCCCAAGCTCCTCTCGAATGGTGAAGAGATCCAGAAAAGCTTGCGTGGGGTGCTCTTTGCTGCCATTTCCTCCGTTGATGACAGGAACGTCACTGTACTTCTCGGCGACATGGACCGAATCTTCGTCAGGGTGTCGCAAGACAATGGCATCGCCATAGCAAGCCAGAGTGCGCAGAGTGTCCTGCAGGGACTCACCCTTCTTCACGGACGAGTGTGAGGTCGGGACGGCGATGGTACGACCTCCAAGACGCTGCATGGCCGCGTCAAACGACGCAGACGTTCTAGTCGAGGGTTCGTAGAAGAGAGTGCAAAGAACTCGGCCGCGCAGTACATCCAAAACGCCGGCACGCTGGACACCGAGGCGCATCTCCTGGGCAACGGTGAACAGCAAATGCAGATCGGCACGAGAATACTTGTTTACGGACAAAACGTTGGCGTTTCTGAAGACGGACGGCTGCGAGAGAAGCTTCATGACCGAGGTGCTGATGGAGAAGCTCGGCTGAATAGCCGCGGGCAAAGCAAGCTCATCAATGTGTCCGCCACGAAAAGGCGACGCCAGCGTTCCGTCCGCAGCCCGTCGTCGAGGACTTTCAGTGACTGAAGAGATGGAAGGAAGAGTAGCCTTCATCTCGGGAGTCTTGGCAGACTTGGCCGGGGGTGGTGGAGGAAGGTCGCTCAGCTGGAAATCACGCTTCGAGACATCCAAGTAGACGTGGCGAGCAATAGCTTCTACCAGAATTTTGGCGTTCTTGACGTTGGTCACCAAAGGAATCTGGTAGTCGACAGCCATACGTCGGGTCTTGTAACCTTTGCTCATATAGTTGGCGGGACGGCGATACTTGTTGTTCGAGGGTAGATTGATGTACAAGTCAATCATGTTGTTGGCCAGATGCTGTGTCAGAGAAAATTCAGAGCTGATGTCCTCGTCGCGACCAAGGACCTCGAGGTACTGGACCTGAACGCCATGCTCCTGCAAGAAATCGGCCGTACCAGCAGTGGCGAACAGCTTGTAGCCGATGCGCTGCAGCTTCTGGATCGAAGGAAGCAAGTCTTTCTTGTCCTTGTAGGACCCAACAGAGAGGAGGATATTGGCCTTGGGAATCTTGAAGCCGGTAGACAAAAGAGCCTTGAGATAAGCCTCGTACTTGTCAACGCCAAAGCAAGCAACTTCACCAGTAGAAGCCATCTCGACACCCAAAACAGGGTCGGCTCCAGAGAGACGTGAGAAACTGAACTGGGGCACCTTGACACCGACACAGTCAGGCCGGATGGTGGTGGCAGGGTACTCTGTGAAAGGCTGATGCATGATGGCCTTGGTGGCCATCTCGATCAGGTCAACGCCCATTGTCTTGGAGACGAAGGGGAAAGATCGAGATGCACGAACGTTGCACTCGATAACCTTGATATCATTATCCTTGGCGATGAATTGAATGTTGAAGGGGCCCGTGACATTCAGAGCAGCACCAATCTTCCGGGTGGCTTCTTCAATTCTCTCAATGGTAGCCTGCTCCAGATCCTGAGGTGGAAGGATCAGGGTTGCGTCACCAGAGTGCACGCCGGCGTTTTCAACATGCTCCGAGATGAAGTGACCAACAACTACACCGTCCTTGGCAACAGCGTCCATCTCAATCTCCTTGGCGTTCTCAATGTACTTGGAGATGACGACGGGATGCTCGCGGGACACCTCGGCAGCTTGCGCCAGGTAGCTCTCAAGTCCTTCTCGGAGTAGACGGTGTTCATGGCGGCACCAGAAAGCACGTAAGAGGGCGTACAAGCACGGGATAGTTGACGTTGTTGCAGAATTCTCGGGCCTCGGAGAAGCTGGTGAGTTCCCTCCACGTAGGCTGGTCAACCTCGATGCGATCCAACATGCGTGAGAACTTGTATCGGTTCTCGGCCATGTCAATCATCTCGGGCGAGGTACCGAGGATCTTGACACCGGCTCGGTGGAGAGGTAGGGCAATGTTGTTGGGAGTTTGTCCGCCCATGGCTCCGAGAACGCCGCTGGCAGCCTCCAATTGGTAAATATCCAATATAGTTTCGAGATTGATGTTCTCAAAATAGAGCTTGTCGGCTTCATCGTAATCGGTGCTGACCGTCTCGGGGTTGTAATTGACCATGACCGTCTTGAAGCCGGTGCTGCGCAGGGTTCTAATGGCACGAACAGAACACCAATCGAACTCGACTGAGGAACCGATACGGTAGACACCAGAGCCCAGAACCATGACACCATGGTCGTCGAACGAAGTGTCGTCCTCACTGGCATTGTAGGTGAGATAGAGATAGTTGGTGAAGGCCGGGAACTCAGCAGCAACCGTGTCAATTTGCTTGACGAAGGGTCGAATACCAGCCTCGAGTCGCATGCGGCGAACAGCGATCTCGTTGGAGTCCCAGAACTTGGCGAGCTGACGGTCGCAGAAGCCGAGACGCTTGGCCTGCACAAGCAGATCGGGACATCGTGAAATGTCCTTGGTGTTGTATCGGCTCATGTCCTTGGCAAAGTCGCTCAGTCCCTTGAGCTTACGCAAAAACCACTTGTCAATCTTGGTCATTTCCCAGATCTTGTCGACGGAGTAGCCCTCATGCATAGCATTGGCAATGGCGAAGAGACGCTGGTCAGAGGGCGTCTGGAGCTCATCGTCAATGGACATCAAGGCAGGAGTCTCATTGAATCCCAAGTTGTGGCAGTCGATAGATCGAATGGCCTTTTGGATAGCTTCTTCGAAAGATCGACCGATACTCATGACCTCACCCACACTCTTCATGGAGGAACCCAGCTGCGTAGACACACGCGTGAATTTCTTGAGATCCCATCGAGGCATCTTCACAACGCAGTAGTCGAGGGATGGCTCGAAGCAAGCGCAAGTAGACTTTGTGACAGAGTTCTTGATTTCCTTGAGGGGAATGCCGAGACCCAACTTGGCGGCAATGAAGGCCAAGGGATAGCCAGTGGCCTTGGAAGCCAGGGCCGAGGAACGAGACAAACGTGCGTTGACCTCGATGATGCAGTATTCTCTCGAGAATGGATTCAGAGCATACTGAATGTTGCATTCACCCACAACACCGAGGTGGCGGATGACGTTAACAGCGGTCGTTCGCAGCATATTATAGTCCTCGTCGCATAGAGTCTGAGAAGGAGCGACAACAATAGAGTCACCGGTATGGATACCCAGAGGATCAAAATTTTCCATGTTGCAGACAGTAATGCAGTTGTCTTGCGCATCACGAACAACCTCATACTCAATCTCCTTCCATCCCTTCATACTGCGCTCAATGAGCACCTGAGGACTGGCGGCGAAGGCTTTGTTGCAGAGATCGAGCAGCTCATCCTCATTGTTGGCAAACCCACTGCCGAGACCACCGAGGGCATAAGCAGCGCGAACAATGACAGGGAAGCCAATATCCTTTACTACATGCATGGCCTCGTCGACGTTGCTGGCGGATGCTGACTTGGCGCATTTCTCGCCAATAGAGTCCATGGAGCGAGCAAAAGCTCACGGTCCTCTGTAGTGATGATGGTATCAATGGGAGTACCCAAAACCTTGACTCCAAGGCCTTCGAACTCGTCCTTGAGCTGTATACCAACCTGCAGAGCCGTCTGACCACCAAAAGTAACGTAGATGGCATCCGGTCGTTCGTAGTGGATTACTTTGCGCACGAATTCAGCGTTGACAGGCAAGAAGTAAACCTTGTCAGCGAGACCCTTGGATGTCTGAATGGTGGCGATATTGGGGTTGATGAGGACCGTGTAGATGCCCTCCTCCTTGAGAGCCTTGATGGCCTGGCTGCCAGAGTAGTCGAATTCACCAGCCTGTCCAATGCTGAGACCACCGCTACCGAGGACAAGAACCTTATCGACATGGACACGAGGGTGAAGTTTTCGTTGTCCTCAATGGTACCGCCGGGGAAACTGACAGGCTGCTGCAATAGGGCAGAGTTCTCTGTGCATTTAACAACGGTGTCAATGAAGACATCAAAGAGGAACTCGGTATCACGAGGACCAGGTGTGCTCTCGGGATGGAACTGAACGCTGAAGTAGGGCTTTTCAACGTGCATGATACCCTCGTTGCTGCCGTCGTTGGCGTTGACAAACAGCTCTTTCCAGCCAGAAGGCAGCGTTTTGGCGTCAACGGCGAAGCCGTGGTTCTGAGAGGTGATGTGGCACTTTCCGGTGACCATGCTTGTGCAAGGAATGTTGTGGCCGCGGTTACCAAACTTCATTTTGCTAGTCTTGGCGCCCGAGGCACGGGCGAGCAGTTGGTGACCCAAGCAAATACCGAAGACGGGGTCTTGTTCTTTTCCACGACAGCCTGGATATTCTTGACGGTAACATCAAGAATTGAGGGGTCACCAGGTCCATTGGAGAGGAAGAGACCATCATACTGATCGCCAGCCTCCTTGACCAGGTCGTGGTCCCAAGGGCAGACCATGACCTCGACTCCACGCTTGAGGAAGCATCGGAGCTGATTATATTTCATACCAACATCGACACACAAAACACGAATAGGTCGGCCCGAAGGATGCTTGCGGGTAGCCACAGAGTTGGGTGGCTTATACAGCTTAGGAGTCTTGACAGACACTACAGGTAGAGAACACAGCGATGAGTATAGGCTCTTAAGCCAGAAACGAAGACATCCCGGAGTACGAAAAGATGAAACTTACCCTCAGCCACGAGATTTTTGATTGGGATTCACCCATTCGACCTCAGCAAATTGCTCGGAGGAAGCCTTGACAGCAGCGCCATTGGCGACACCATTGGTTCCAGCATCCTTGATCTGGAGCCTCATCTTGCCCAGCATGCTACCCTTCTCCCGGATCTTCTTGGTCAGGGCTCTGGTATCAACACCGTACATGGCAGGCACGCCCTGCTCCTCCAACCAAGTGCCAAGCGAGGAGGTAGCCAGGAAGTGGGAGAAATCTTCACCGCAGTATGAAGCGGCGACAACACCGGCAACATGGATCTGGGAGGACTCGAAATGAGCAGGCAGGTCGCCGAGCAACTCATCCATGGTTTCGCGCGAAGGCACACCGTAGTTTCCAACGAGTGGGAAAGTGATGACGAGGATCTGTCCCCGATACGAGGGGTCGGTCAGAGACTCAGGATATCCCACCATACCCGTCTGGAAGACCAGCTCTCCAGCAACGCTCTTGGTGGCTCCGAAGCTGTAGCCAGTGTAGGCGGAGCCATCTTCGAGCTCGAGGCAGGTGAGGCCTTCGTCGTTGGCGTTCGAAAAGCGCGCCGAAGACGGCGGCAACGCTTTAAAAGCCATTGTGAAGCGGGGTATGTGGTTTGTGGTTCGCGGTAAGAAGAAGAGAAGGGTAAGAGAAGAAGAACTGTTTGGCGGGGCAGAAGCACGATTCGATCAGAAGAGATGCTCTGGGTGCGGTGGGATCTGCTAGCGACAGCTGGGCAAGAAAACTCGTTCTCAGAGCTTTCTTGGACAGGTCTCAAGCTTTACCTCGCAATCATCTGCCGCAGCAACAGAATTGTAAGTTTTCTTCACTTTCTGCCTCGAGTATGAGGAAGGTATGTGGAGAGATTTGAAGGACGAGACAAGCGAGACCCCGGATGCGGGATTGTGAAACTTTTTTTTTTTGGTCTGTGACGACTATTCCAGCCCACCGACCGTTCCCCATGACGCGCTCTCATTGGGCAATTACGGTCAAAAGAACCTGTTGGGCCCACTACAACAAACTAGAAAGAAGTTGGCGATGCAGATCAGCAGTAACAATACGGAGTATTATACGCCGACAAAAAGCACTAATGCTAATTATTAGTAATAAAATTCTCATGGCTGTCCTCAGGTGCCTCACAAGCACCTAAACTTTGGCTGCCTTGGTAGAATTAGTGCATCTGGATAAAACCCTCAGGGATTGTGGTGGGCATTGATAAGGTGGAAAATGCATGGTGATTATGCCATAGTATGACCTGCGCTTGCTCCTCCTCTTATTGCGAGCCCTTGCTATCTATGGTAAACGTGGGTTTGTCTTTGGCTCAAGGAGCAATGTCTGTCTATTATGCTGCCTGACCTTGACTGCCTGATTGACTGACTGACTGACCGTCTAAGCGCGCAATCGTCTCAAGAACTGGCTCAAAGAGCTGATCGCAGATATCCATGCAATAGCTTGCCTCCCACGATAAAGCTACCCCAGATTGAGGATATGGATCCTCCTTCAAATCTTCTCTCAGGGGCTAGGCCAACGCTGATGAAGGTGTGTGACATGCAGCCTCTTGGACAGTACAGTATTGACATCAGGTATAGTGGCGCCGGGCCGGGTTCATGAGTAATTGGTAGGTAGAGTAATGTAGAAACACCAGACAAATTACGGCGAGGAGCGGCATCAAACATCACAAAAGAGGCTATCTCTCGCGAACAAAGAAATGCCACCAGATGTCGGCTTTCAATACCCTAATGCTAGTACTTACAAGTTGTACACGAGCCACATTATCGGCTCCCCTTACCACAGCTCACAGTTGCCACTTGCATGTAGCTGACAACAAGAGAGGCGAAGCCATCCCGACCAGTCGCAGAGCAAACTTTCCCGAAGCCAACGCCGCCTTTCTCAAAGGAAGCTCCTAGAGAAGAGGATTGTTATACCAAGTTGGTACACCAAACATATCGTCATCGATGCGCGGTTCGTGGTATCGCCCCGTATCAAAGGTCCTCATTTAGATTCATTTTCCCTGTCACAATCAGTGGACGAATCATCACATCATACCGGGATGACCAGGTGGAATTGTCATGGTTGGCATCTGGGGATTCTGTTGAACAATAGGGCTTGCCTGGTTTGAACCCTGGGCGCCTGATTTCTGCCCTGATCCCGGCGCACGGAAAACGGGTTCCTTCTTGGGATCGAATCCGGGAACATAGCTTGAAGCCTGCGATACAAGTCTTTGATCGACTTGTCTCGCTCTTGTCTGTCCGCCAGGGTATCGATGTTCGTGTCCTGTCCTTCAGCTCCGGCGGGTGCTGCCCTCAGTTGGAGTGACAGATTCAGAGGAGGCGCGCTGAGATATGCCGGACAAGGGGGGCCTTGACCTCCGGTTTGCGGTCTGCCAAAGCTGCCATGTAGGACAAATTTGCCTGTAGTCTTCTCATACATCTGGGACAAAAACGTTAGCATAGGCATACCTCTCGGCATGTGGTAGCACGTACTGAAGGTAATCTTGCTGAAATAAGTTTTCTTCCTCGGTTGGCTTCCGGTCTGCTGGATTACCGCTTGCCGGGGATTTTCCTTCTTCAACTCCTGTTGTGTAGTTTGAATTTGGATCGACTCATACAACAGCTCATGATTGATGTCTAGTAGTAGTGCGAACCTTTCCTTCTCACGAGATTCAGTACCGGGGCTCATTGGTGCTGCGGATGTTGGGAGGCTCATGCCTCCGCCATGATTGGCTGAGAATGTCGGTGTTTGCGGTGTACCTAAAGCAGATGACTGCTGGGCATTTTGAGGAGTTTGATTTTGGCCTTGGAGCTGCGGAGCATTGAACTGTGGGAGCTGCTGGTGCATGGTATTCGTCAGGGTGCCTTGAGCTGCGCTCGGAGGTCTTTGTGGAGTGGAAACCTGATTCATGCTTGGGTTCATCTGTTGTTGGAGACCCTGATGTTGCTGTTGCTGGGGCTGTTGCGGTTGCTGTTGAGGCGGGTGCTGTGCTTGTTGCTGTTGCGATTGCGGGCTTTGCTGAAGATGCTGCTGATGCTGAGGATGCTGAAGATGCTGAAGATGCTGAGGATGCTGAGGATGCTGCTGATGCTGCTGATGCTGCTGCGGTTGCTGACCCTGGTGAGGATGTTGTGGAAGTGGTTGTGGGTGTTGTTGTTGTTGTTGTTGTTGTGGTTGTGGTTGTGGTTGTGGTTGTTGTTGTTGTTGGTGGTGGTGGTGCTGCTGCTGCTGCTGCTGCTGCTGTTGATGCTGATGCTGATGCTGGTGCTGGTGCTGATGCTGATGCTGATGCTGATGTTGCTGTTGTTGTGCCGCTTGCTGAGCTGCTTGCTGTGCTTGCTGTGCTTGCATCCTCTGCATAAGTTGCACTTGTTGAGGGCTCATACCAGGCTGGTTCATCGAAAACCCTTGCATACCACCGGCCATGATGTAATTGTTTGGCGCAAAGTTCTGCGGGACGCCGCCGGGCATCATCTGACCGTACGCTCCTCCAGGGAACTGTTGAGGATATCCAGGCACTGTAGTCGTAGCATGTTAGTAATCACCCATTGTTCGCCTCGAGTCAGATTGCCTCGGAGTATCGTATGCTATGTTCGAACGATCGGCGCACCGGCAGACTCGAAGAGGAAATGGAACTCACTTTGTCCATTAGAAGGCATATTGGTCATACCAGGACTCTGCATCATTCCGCCCGGCATACCCTGCATCAATTGAGAATTGGCTCCAGGGTTGAAGGCTCCTTGCGGCATACCGCCAAACTGCTGCTGCTGATTAAACATCATCTGCGGATTGGGCTGTCCCTGCTGCTGCGTTTGTTGTTGTTGTCCCTGCTGCTGCTGCTGTGGCGCACCGGACTGGTTGAAAGCCGGATTGCCAAAGCTGTAGCCCGCATTATACATGGTGGAAAGAGGAAGAGCTTCCCAGCCGAGGTTCTAATGATGCGGAAAGGCCCGACGGACCAGATTTGACCCGGCGCCAACAGACGGCCAAAAGACGCGACGCGGCAGGGAGACAAGACGACTTCAGCGACAATGGACAGAACTTGGCGTTTTCGACACAATATGGTGATGGGCCGAAAGCGGCAAATACCGGTACCAGACGCAATCCCGATAGCCTCTGTCCTCTGTGCTTGCCAATTGCTATGAGTGCTATCTCAATTCTCACAGGGATTTTGCTAGCTTTGTGACGTTGGGCGCGCGACGGATGCTCTGAAGGGCAGGGAAAACCGACGTGGTCGTTTTCATGAAAGTTATTTTCCGCAATGGAGATGTAGTAGTCGGAGGAGGCTATCGTCTTGGTCCTTGGGAGACAGTGTGTTGTTTGTTGTTGTATTGGGGCTGACGGGGCGAGCGCTCTTCGTCGGGCGCGGCGTCGTGGAATTTGCGATTGCGGAAAGATGAGGTTTGCCGAACGAAGGTGGTCGGTCGGGCCTTCTACATTACATGCATGGAGCATGTAACTATGTAACGGCAGGGCCTTATTTATTAGGTGGTCAGGTTTAGGCCTGTGGGACGGACTTGTTCACCCAACATGGCAAGACGTGAGAGAGAATCTTTGCCGATGCGAGGTCATTGGAAATCGTTCTCATGGGCACTAAACTATCATTTACATTATACATTATGGGGTTTTAACTTTGGAGAAGAACAGAACCCAACCATCCCAGATGCTCCCATGTGTTCCCTCATACCTCCGACGAACCAGACAAAGCAGCGCTGCGGGACAACTCTGCCTCAAGGTCATCTAGTCGAGATCTGACCGACGGTGGATGTTCTTGGTACGTAAAAAGTGAGACAAACAGCGACACCACTGAAACGCCGAGGCATATATACATGTCAATTCGGAAGGCATCGATGAACGCCTCCTGGCTAGCATTTGCTGGGCATATGAAAATGTGAATATTGTCAGAGGTGAGCGGTAAACGTTGGCCAGCTGCTCAGGTGTCAGAATATCCTTGAGGTTGGTTTGCATCCTCGTGATCAGTACGATGATGCTGATTGCGACACCGATGCTGCCCCAAACACTCGCATTTGGGCGATGATGCCCTGGGATATAGCTACATGTCGAGAGTCAGCGACTGCTTTCTACTGTTATCAACCTGGGGTCTTCTGATAAAGCAGTAGGTTTCGCTCGAGACTTACCGTGGTCCTCGAAGTCGACTTGAAGTACAGAGAGAAAGGTCGTGCTCGATATTTTCAGACCAATACCCAACCCAAGAATAGCCTCAAGGGCCCATTGCTTCGGCGGCGGTTTCCAGTCATCCGGTAGATCAGAAAGAAGCCCAGAAGCTATCGCAGTGATGATGCTAGCAGCGACAAGAACCGGAAAGATGATGTTTTTCTCAGTGAGAGGCCACCGCCCAAGGCACAACCAACAGCTCCACCGCCCATCATGGGAAGCAATAGTGCACCTGCTTTGACTGGTCCGTACGAGTTGACGATTTGTGACCGAAGAGGAATGTTGATGACTGTGAGAAGCAAGACAAATCCGGACAGAAAAGTATCTCTAGTTTCAGGAATTCA
Source organism: Epichloe gansuensis (assembly GCA_023658505.1). Classification (NCBI taxonomy): domain Eukaryota; kingdom Fungi; phylum Ascomycota; class Sordariomycetes; order Hypocreales; family Clavicipitaceae; genus Epichloe; species Epichloe gansuensis. Next base: position 8,832,940 of record CP098281.1, read on the forward strand.
CATTAGGACTCGAGATTTGTGCAGTTGAGCTTGAGACTTGAAACTTACAGACTGGCGGCCATCATAACACGGCTTGAAATAATCCGCCATGGCAGCTGTGCTCGGATAAAGTGCAGTTTGGGGTTCTTGAAGAGCACTCTCTGCCACACGATGAGCGATATCCAGCAAAGGCCTGCCAAATTCAACACAGTAATCGTTGTGGCGCTTCCCCAAGCATAATCTTTGATTGCAGCTTGGTTGATGATGAAGACCGGAAGAACAGTTCCGGCCAGGACCAAGACTGCCCCCATGTAGTCAAGTTGTCGAAATGAAATTTTCACGAACAGCTGATAGTCCTTTGGCCACAGGAAAAGAGCAACACTGCTGGGACGAAGGCGCAGGGCCGCTGAACACGCGATTAGTTTTCCCCGCATGTATCAGGCAATTCAAAGCTAGAAGATAGGCCTCACTTAATCCAGAAAACATATCGCCAGCCAACGTAAGTCGTGAGCAGACCCCCAACACTGGGCCAACCAGCCCAGCCAGAGCCACAATCACCCCCAGAGCTGAAGTAACAAGGACAACCTTGGAGGGCGGACTGAGCTCTGGGAAAGTGATCATGGCCATGGAATACATGCCCGCGCCGCCGATTCCTTGTACGGCACGGAAACCGATAAGCTGATGGAGGGTGGTTGAGGCACCACATCCCATGGATGCAGCCAGAAAAATGATGAATGACGTGCACACCATTGTCTTTCTCCCAACGGCATCGGAGAATCGAGCCATGGCAACAGCAAAGCCTGGCACGTTTCAGCCAAATCCTGCTCAATTGGCGTGGGACTGACCGGCCGGTTTCACTCACCAACTTCGGTCAACGTGTAGCTCAACACTACCCACGACGACGTCCTAAAGTCTTGGAAATCCTCCGATACTTCCACAAGCATGGTAGCCACTACAGTGGCATCTATCAGAGATAGGAACAGCCCCATCCCAACACTAAAACAGGCCTCAGTGTTAGCATGTATACCATCATTCATCCATGGTCACAACGGCTCTTCTCACCACATACCATCCAAACAAAACCACCAGCCTCCAAGCCGCAATGGGCTCCTTCCGCTTCACAACGAGCCCATTATTTGGCAACGACGAGGAAAATGATTGCGTTCGTCTCCCGTGGTCCTCGGCGGCGGGAGTAGCGGCGGGCGACTCTCTGTCATGATTCATCATTTCTCGTTTCCCATCGCACGACAGCCCATGAGGTCTGCAGCTTGACTTGGGCATGTCCCGACATGAACAAGAGATCAAAACGGAAAGCGGACGAAGAGACTGATGTTCTTAAACAGCAGGTGTCCGGGTCAACAAACAGTCGAATGGGTCTAAGCGAGGCAGTGACGTACAATGACTTGTGTACCACTGAGAGCGGCATTGAAATGAAGCAAATGTTTGCTTGGCAAACCTCCATTATTTCCAATTAAACCCCGCTGATCGGTCTCTAGGCAAAGGATGAGAAAAAGAATGTATCGCCTGGCGAGCTCGCTGTCGGGGACAGTTTTCGATGGTTCAGTGTACTGTATTGGTTGGAAATCATCAGCCAACAAACATTATGGTACGTATATATGTCTGTCGAGCGTATAATTGCACGTGCTTGGCGTTCCTCTCGGTCTTGACCGCGACGTCGTTCATGCAGGCGATATCCTCTGGGATGAAATGCTTTTCCCCAATAATCCCAACGCACACCTCGTGCCCATCGGCCACGTCGTGTCGCGGGCCGCAGTATGTGGTTCCTTCAACAGCTCCATAAGGCACAAGGCCGTCAAATTCAGACCGAGGCCGCTTGTAGTTGTCGATGCTGAAAGCATAAGCGGACAAGGTCTTGATGGCACTTCTAAAAGCGAGGTCAACGAGCTACATTTCGCCAAACATTGGGATTATGATTCTCCCATCACCCGCCGGACTCGGGTACTTGCCGCGTGAAACGGTTAGGCCCCGCTCCCGGGACTCGGCTTTCACGTCGATGCCTTCACGTTTGGCAAACCTGCGATTGCCGTCCATGACAAATCCTATATGCTGCGGCTATTTGCGCGTGCTTGAGAAGATGGACTGCGAATTCGACGGACTGGCCCAGAAGCCCATCTCTTGACGAAAGTCGTATTTGGAAAAAAATGGAACTCCGTCAAGTGTCTGTCATTAATATCATGATGCGATTGATAGGAGACTCAGAAATGTCTTGGCGTTGGTCGGATTCGTCCAAAAACAGCCTCTGGTCTCCTGACCCAGGAGTGTCAAATTTTTGTTTGTGTGTTACAGAAAGCGTGGTACAGCTTCGTTTGTCAAGGTTATTGATGATCTACTCCGTACAGCCGTGTCTATCTCAATTGTCATCACGTCTTCCTTGTTCCCGAGGCTTTTGACAAGTGGTCTCTCGCAGGTTCGAAAAGTTGGTGACGCGGGCAATGAGCTGTGCGAGTGGCACCGCTGTTTCGCCGCAATGCGTATTCCACTGGCCCTATTCGGAGTAGGATGCGCCGAAATTGTAAATATGCAAGCTCGCATCAAAGGACATTCACTGAGCCCGTCGGTCATCCATGATTCATCACAGAACTCCGGAACAGAAATTGTCCCCACACCCTCGAGATTGTACAGCGACAACCGGTCACCGTCATGAGCTCCGGACTCGGCGGGACTCGCCATTGACTTCACGTATTTTTGTCTTATCTTATCTTATCTTATCTTTCCCTCTTCCAGCCCATTGAATTGATGAAGTCTTGCCAAACCCCGTCCCCGAAAAATCAGTGATCACCACCATCACCACCACCCAGATTCCCGAATCGCCATGTCGCCATTCAACCTGGAGACTTGCGCTCGGCCCAACATCCTGGCGCTGCAGCCATATCGCTGCGCTCGAGAGTGAGTGCGCTCCTCGGGGTTCCCCTCCCCCTCCCCTCTCCCCTCCACTTCCAAAACCAAAACATTCATCCCCCAAAAACAGCGACTACAAAGACGACGGCACAAACGTCCTCCTCGACGCCAACGAAAACGCCTGCGGGCCCTCGATTCACTCCTCCGACGTGGCCGACTCGAGCTTGTCGTCGTCCCTCGCGGGCCTCGACCCCTCGGCCTGCACCGCTACCCGGATCCTCACCAGCACGAGCTGAAGCAGCTCCTCTGCGACCTGCGCAACACGCACGCGCACACCCCAAGTCCATGACCCCGACAACCTCTTCGTCGGCGTCGGCTCCGACGAGGCCATCGACGCCCTCATCCGATGCTTCTGCGTCCCCGGCAGGGATCGCATCCTCACGTGCCCCCACGTACGGCATGTACGGCGTCTCGGCACAGGTCAACGACGTCGCCCTCGTCACGGTGCCCCTCTCGCCGGCCCCCGACTTCGCCCTCGACGTGCCCGCCGTCGAGGCCGCCCTGGCCCGGGACCCGACCATCAAGCTCGCCTACCTCTGCTCCCCGGCAACCCCACCGGCTCGCTGCTCTCCAGGACCGACGTCCAGCAGATCCTCAACCACCCCACCTGGAACGGCGTCGTGGTCCTCGACGAAGCATACGTTGATTTCGCCCGGAGGACGCCTCCCTCGCCGAACTGGCAGCCGAGTTCCCCAACCTCGTCGTCTTGCAGACCCTCTCCAAGGCCTTCGGCATGGCGGGCATCCGCCTCGGCGCGGCATTCGCCCCCGCCCCCATCGCCCGCCTACTCAACAACATGAAGGCGCCCTACAACATCGCGAGCCCCACGAGCGCCTTCGCGCGGTACGCCCTCGGCGCCAGGGCCTCGCCGTCATGGCAGACAACCGCGCAAAGATTGCGGCCCAGCGCGAGCGACTGCTGCGGGAACTGCCCGCCATCGAGGGCGTGGGGAGACTGCGCGGCGGCACGGCAAGCAACTTCCTGTTGTACGAGATACTCGACTCGGACGGCGACCCGGATAACACGACGGCGCTGGCGGCCTACCAGAGACTCGCGGAGCAAGAGGGCGTGGTGGTCCGGTTTCGGGAAAGAGCACGGGTGCCAGGGCTGTTTGCGCATCACGGTCGGCACCGAGGACGAAGTTACGAGGTTTTGGACTCGTTGCGCAAGATATTGGCCGAGGTGAGGAAATCTTCATCGTAGATGGGGCATGCGGTGCGTCGCCGTGCGCCGCATTGCATTGCATTGCATTGCTCTTCTTTCCAAATTTTCTTAGACCATTTATTATAGCGGGGAAGCTGGCTTTTATCTTCCCTTGTATACGGAGTACACAATAGACGTGCGGGGGATTAGACACTTGGTAAAATGAACAGTCACTTGTATTGAATCAGAGCGGTAGCATCATTCGAACTTGTTAAATAATTGAACTTGTTCCATCATCTAAAAGGATGTATCTCAGGTCAACCCGAGGCATCGTTGTACTGTACTAACATGTAAAAGCATGTAAAGTGTTTCCATTCAGATCAACGCCATCCCTTTCCAAAGCATGCAGAATTCGTATCACGTCATGTCCGAGCCCGAATGGCGCATTATATGCTGGGCAGTGTATATACCTCTAAGGGGTACCATATTTACAAACACAAGGAGGTAATATTTTGTGAACGAACGTGTCGTATAATTGAGGAAGCCACCTGATAGAGGGAATGTTCTTTTCTTTTTCTTTTTTTTGAACCCCCAATAGGTGGTGAGCCGAACCGTGCTTGTAGGAAAGAATGCTCCTGTATGCCAAGAGCCCCTTTGTAGTCCGGAATGGGAAGCGCATCGACGACGGGTTCTTGGAGGTAATGCAATCATGCCAAACTCCAGGCTGCAAGAACGGAACCAATGGCGACTGTGAATAATACCCGATTGCCAGTGACCACGTTTGCCTCCGACTTGATTGGACCCTTATCGCTGGGTTGGGCCTTGTCGCTGGGTTGGGTAGGGGCTGGGGACGGTGGTTGAGAGGCGGATGGCATTACTTCGCGCTTGGTCGTCTCGCTGTTGGCATATGTGTCGATGGACTTGAACGTGACATCCTTCGTCCACTTGATTTCATTTGCCTTGAGCGGAAGAGCAGAGTCTCGAGCGAGGAGGCCCTGAACTGCCTCCTGCGCGCACATTGCACCTCCAAAGGTAGCAACGTTATCAAAGCCGCCCACGTACCACTTCATGCCGCAATGATGACCAGACTTGCCGCCAGTGCAAGTGCCAGTCAGCGCCTTGACGGTAGGGACGAGCAAGCTGTCCACCTTTTCGCGCAGTGAAGGCATGAGGTGCGCAGTCTGCCACATGAAGCGGGAGAGATATCCCTTGAAGGTGATCATGTCGTAATTGCAATTACCCTTGGGCTCGCATTCTGTTTCCCACATGATGTTCTTGTCCTTGCCCGTGAAGAAGAACTTGGCAGCCTCGTCAAGAATCTTCTCAGTGCGCTGGCTCCACTTGTCCTCGGTGGTTTGCTCGGCCATGACTGCAGCGCCGTACAGGAAGATGCCCGTCGTGTAGGAAAAGGATTTCTTGTTGACCTGCTTGCAGCCAGATTCAATGCCAGCGCCGTCGTAGATTCGATAGGACTGGCTGTCAATGAAGCCCACTTGTGCGTTCCAATCCCAAATCTTTTCGGCCCAATCGAGGTAGGTTTCGTTGCCCGTCGCACGAGCCAAGCGCGCTGCCAGCTGAAAGAAGCCACCGTTGCTAACAGAGTTTTTGTACTTCAAGCCGTTGGGGTTGGTGGCGTGGATCTGCCAGAAAAGACCGCCGTCACAGTTGTTGACATCCCATCGACCGGCAAGTTGATTGAAAACGTTGATGGAAATATCGAGCCAGGAAGGAGGTTGGAGTCGGACTGGGGAAGTTGCGCTCAGCAGCAGACAGGACAGCTGAGCCCCAGAAGAACAGATCGTCGTTGCCTTCTTCGTCGGCATGCTCAGCAGGCATGTAGTCTCTGCCCGCCCCGAGGTTGGTAGGGGCCAGCAAGGCTTGCAGGACAACATGGTTGTAGCTAGGATCGGAGGTGTAATGGTAATAATCCAGCATGGCAGTCCAGAGGGCCCCAGCTACCCACCAATAGTATGGCTTCTTGACACTGCCAAAGTCCTGCCAAAGAGCGTCAGATTGATGACCTGGCGGGACGTATTGAGCAACAGGTATGACAGAGGGTTCGATTGCATGCATACCCTTGATTTGGGATCGGTAACGTTGCCTGTGTAATAGCTCATAGTTTCATGAGCGAGGGTAGCAGCCACATTTCGGACCGAGGCTGCACGTGTGGTCAGCAGTGTAACTCAAACATGAGCTGCTTAGTTCCGGAACTTACTCTGGCTGTCCACATTGATATTCTGGGGGCGTAGATGCCACCCAAGGCGGCCACTGCATGAAGACTCTGGACGAACTTCATGATTGTGGAATGAGAATAGGAATGGTAAAGGCGGAAAGCCTAGCAAAGAAAGAGCACGCTAGTAGTAGACTGATGAAGAGAGAAGATGAACAAATATGTACTCCGTAAAGATTCTATAATAGCGAATTGTAGTCCGTATTCTTGGAACAATGAAATGGAAAATTGGAAACAAATGCAAACAAAAAATTGGTCTGCGTTTGCCAAGGCCAGCTAGGAAAAGTGGTGGGCTGATGAGGATGGCTGTGGACAAGACAAGACAAGACCAGAAAGTAATAGGGTGGAGAGAAGAAGACGTGGAAAAGCAAGAAGACGACACAAAGATATGTAGAAAGGAAGAAGGTGAAGAAGGTGAAGAATACGAAGAATACCCCAAAGGAGACAAAAAAGAGGCTGGAATTAGATGAATGTGAGAGGCGGTACCCCGTAATCCGTCATCAACAGTACGGAGCACGGACTACATACGGACTGTATACAGAGTGAATAAAATGCCCACGGATCAATCAGCCGCTCGCAGCCGACCAAAGGCAGTGCTTTGTGCCTGCTTTGTGCCTGCTTTGTGCCTGCTTTGTGCTCCATGTCCATGGAAGGCCATGGCCTGTTCGTATCGAGCGGGTGGGTGGCCATGGCTAGCCCGCAAATCGGTGAGTTGTTTCAGCAAGCTTCTATTTCGCGTGCCCGCCTCGCGCGCGGCAAGACGGGAAAAAAAAAAAGAAGCATCAGCGACTTGAGCAGTCAGGCCAGTCGTTCAGATGCATTCGATGACTGGGAGCCCGGCGCGGCGCGGCTACGGAAGGTGGGCTCCACGAACCTGCCTGCCTGCCTGCCTGCCTGCCTGCCTGCCTGCCTGCCTGCCACCCCTGCTACTTCCACGGATTGGCGGATTGACGGATTGTCCAATGAATCATGGGCTCGACAGCCCAGCTCCAACCACCAGTGGCTCGTTAGTTAGCTCTCGCTGGCCCGAAATCCCAAAGCGAAGCGATGCGCCGTGCCAGAACCCAGGATTTGCGGGCTGACACAACCCATGCACCACCCATGCACCCATGATGCCCCCGGCCGAGTCACAAAAAGGAAAAAAAAAAAAAAAAAAAGGGGGATATCAAGCTGAAATACATACCTAGATGCAATCTACTCCCTATTCTTTCATTCGTATCCGCACTCCGTAGAGAGTCCAATTTTGCTCTAGAGGCCAATGCAAGCCCAACAAGGTGCGAGCCCACTCGAGAGTTGAGACGGATCTTTTCTAAACGCCCAATACGCAAGCGGCGGAGCGATGAAAAGTGGGGGCCGAGCTGCAACTCATCCATGCAAACATGTGAGGCGCAAAGGGGGCAGGCAGGCCGCACGGCAGATCGACCAAAGGTGCATAACATATTCCCACCTCCCTCTCGTGTGTTCTGCCGCCAGTGTCACGTGAACCCGGCCCTAGGGCTCGGCGCGCCAGAGTTGCTGGGAGGCGGGGCCGGGTCTCCCAGGGAAGGGAGTCAGTCCGTTTGGACAAATTGGCTTTCCAGGCGAAAGCCCTGGTTTCTCGTGTTCAAAGGTGGCTGCTGGTGAAGCTATTGCGTCCGAGACAACATATAAGACATTCTCCGGGAGGATTGGGCTGTCGAGAGCGGTGTCGGATAGAAATTCTCAGGATTGTATGAACTGGTCGGCTGGTCACCCTTGATTCATTTCATAAGCTCTGAAGAATCACACAGTCAAGCGACCAGGGTATGGGCGGTGGAAAATCAAAGCTTCTTCGTAATCAAAATGCCCCGCGTTTCTGGACCCGAGATGCAACGGGCGTGTCGAGTTGACTCTAAATTGCAGATTCTTCTGTATGGCTCTTGTTGCCCATTGCAAAGATGCAACCAGCTTTCACTTTGCATTCCTCCTATTTCTTTTCCTTTACCGCCCAATTCTTTCCCCATTAATCAGATCCATGATCCTCGAACAGCTTTGGGTTGTTGATGCCCAAATCAGGATATAACGCCTGCTGCAGTCTCTTCCCACAGATACCGCCCCTGAACGAGACAAAACGACTCGACTCGAGCAATGCCAAGATTCAACACGAAACGCCGTGCATTAAAAAAAACATTCCCGCTCATCGTACGCTTTCCCAAAAAAAAAAAAGAAAGAAAGAAAGAAAGCAGTCTCTCATGTCAAGATCCATCTTCTGGTCACTGAAAGAACATATGGCCGCCTGTCAATGGAGTGTATGTACATCTCTATCCTCCTGTTCCGACCCTCTGTGTACATGTATTCCTGTCATCCGTATCATGGCCAAATCACGCTGCCAAGAGTAAAGTGGTGGCAAGAGTGGCCAACATGGCAGCAGCTCTGGCATAAGCACAGTGCGATAGCAGGCTAGTCGCTGCACTGCTCTGCGTCGGCGAGGAATAGTACATGGCGGTAGATGGCACTGTCGGAGCGGCGATGTCTGTTCCCGTAACGTCGAGCGAATCGTCCGTTTCTGACGGTTTCTGCGCAAGCGTCAGAGTGCCCCAATGGACATTGGATCCAGTAAAGGTCGATGTCCACGACACCTCTGTCGGGCCGGTGTATTTGCCGTTCGTGTAGCCCGATCGATAGCTAGAGTAACCGGAGCAGGTCGCTGCCGTTGTGCCATTCATGTTGCACTCGAGGTCCGCGATGCTACAGCGTGTTAGTGTAAAACGCCAGCGCAGTAGGAATGAGAGACAGATGATGCTTACTACGTAGACGTTAGAGTGCCGTGAAATTTGAGCGTGCTGGCACCCTCCACGATGATGAATGGAAACTCGAGCGACAAATCACAAGCAACTTGAGCTGCCGTGGGACAGAAGATGGTGTATGTGGTTTCGCTGGCAGTTTTGTTCTATTTAATCGAGTCATGTCAGTCGTTCGGAGCTATAATCTGTGTCTGTCGATCTCGCGTGAGGGCGAAAAAAAAAAAAAATCGGCGTACAACCTACCGTGGAGAGAATGCTGCCCTCATAGCAGACCATTGATCCTCGCTGTAGTACGGTATAAAGATGGGAGCTGCCGTTATCGTAGGCGTTGGTGTAGCATCATCATCGGCAACGCAGACGCTCGCAGACGCGAGTAGTAGAAGAGCCAGAAGCCTAGAGAAGGCCGGCGCGAACCGGAGCATCGTGGTGGGGAAAAAAGATGGTCGCCCTCTCCTCACCCCTTGTCTCTCCTTCTCGCCGTGTGTCTTCGTCGTCGTTGTTGTCAGCGTCCAGTCAATATCGTCGATGGAGCTTACGGATGGCTCTGTCGCATCAAGAGAAACAGGGCTCTCTTCCGCGGCCAGACACTGGACGAAAGACATGAGGAGAAGGAGAAGTGGGCGGGAGGAAAGGGCGTTGGACTCTTAGATTGGCGATGGGGTTATTAACGAGAAATGCGGTTCTTGGGCCCTCTTTGATGAGAAGTCTTGGCCAAGTCCAAATGCGGATTAGTCCCGCGGCCGCCCTCAGTCCTGGCGGGCCAAGTGGCATGTGGGCGTGTCATAGCCAAGTTGCCGCTCTGGTGCCGTGGCCCATGATGGTGACGACGATTTGTGCCGGATCTCAAGCGTTCGGCTTTTGGCAATAACTGTACAGGTAAGATAATCAAACGGGTTTCCCCCTCCTTTGTCTGTCGAGATTCGGCCGTCGAGCTCATCGTGAATGAAGAAAGCATGTCCTGTGAATAGCCTCGTTGCCAGGCCTGTGCATGCGGTAGACTAATAATAATATCGTGACGCAGACCGTCACCAGGAGCCGGTGTCGCGTTTGAAAAATGCACCACGGCGAGGTGCCAAGACGCCAATGCTAATAAGTTGCTAACAACTAACCAGCATGGACCACCCAGACCAGTCCAGTCAGTCCACTGGTGCTCCGTTCGGAAACACACCTCTGGCGTCTTCCAACCCGTGTCGCTCCAGGAGAACTTTTTTTTTTTTTTTCCTTCGCTCGCTCACGATGATTCCTCTTGCCCTCAGTGTACGGTCTCCGGAGTAATAGCCGGGCGGTCCTGTAATCCTGGCTGGCGAGATAACCGGCTCGGCCCGGCAAAGTCTGATCATTAAATGTTTAATTGCAGTGATTTCTGTTAGCTTGCCACTCGAATAACGAAGCCGGCCGGCAAATCCACTCGGGACCGAACCCGGCAACGAACCAAAAGGCTTCTTGGCGTTGCCCCCTGCAGTCGCATCTTTGTCATCCATGCTGACCAACTAATTCAAAACCACACTCGGTATCACGAGAAGCAGTTGTATCATCCCAAGAACAGACTTCTTACAAAGACCCTCGCTCACTCGCTCACCCTTTTCCCGATATCCTCCCTTTCCCGTCCCCGCATAATCTTGTCTTTCGATCGCTCACTCACTCACTCACTCATTCATTATCGTCCCATCTCATCATGGCACTGTAATCATGTAGGTTTTATCATCATCATTATTGTTTGTTTTTACAAGGACGGGGTTTGCCTTGTCGCGGGTGATTTGTTTCGTTTGCGTATATTTGTACATATAGACAAGTCTTTGCTCACGCCCACAATGCAATGCCATCAACCCTCATTCCTATCCTCCCGACCATCCTGCCAACTCGTACAATTAATACACCGCAAGCACTAAACCATGCAGGAAAAAGAAAAAGGTCAGCAAAACCGGGCAACCACCAAAGTCCCGCGCCAACTCACCTTCTCATTAATGCGTTTCCGGCAATATCGACACTTCTTAGTGTACTTTATAATCGGATCATGCGACACAAGAGTATACACATGCGCGAGGCCGTACAGCGCAAACCCCACCATGACGAACGAAATAACCTGGTACACAAACGAGCCGTAGGCCATGACGACGGCGCCGTCGTCCAGCGCCTGGTGCAGCGTGTTGTACCCCTTTGTGGCGTTGTAGTTGGCCCCGTACCTGAGGACCGCGAACTTTTCCTCAATGTTCTTGTTTACGGGGAAGAGGACGGAGAGGGGGCATGAGGATTGCGCTGACAAAGGTCTTGATGAGGTCGGTGAAGATGTTTGCGATGCTGTAATGGATGAAAACCGCTTGATTAGCCTGCGTGAGTCTTTTTAATTCATTTTAATTCATTTTATACTATTGGGAAAGGCGCAACGAGGAAGAACAACGGATGGGGGAGAAAGGAGAAGGAATGACACAAACATCAAGCCAAATGCTATCTGCAGGATATTGCCCTGAAAGCAAAGTCGACGAAGCCATCAAAGAAGCGCTTCATATTGTGTCTGCCTCGCCCGAGCAGCGACGACGTTTCGGTGCTGCCATGTTCGACGTCGCTGGGCATGGTGGGCAGCTGTGGAGGACCGACCGGTGGTGCAGGGGTTCATGGATCGTAGGATGGACAGCGGAACTTGGAGAGAGGAAGAGAGGAAGAAAGGAAGAAAGGACAGGCCTCGCCGCCTCGACATGGGCCTTCTGTCGGGCGTGGGCATGGTGACGCAATTGGCTGCGGCTGCGGTTGGCTTTGGACTCTGCTCTGAATGTGGGCGTGGGTGGGGCGCAGATCGATCTGGGGTTGGGGATTGCTTGGCGCAGTTGTTCATTCAGACGAGTTCTTCTTCTTCTGTGTGTATTATTCAAGTAAGGACAGGGCTTGCTTGCCTCGTGCTAGCTATTCTATTCTATTCTCTGTCATAAATTACAGTTCATGTCTGCTTGCCGCTTGGTACAAAATTGCATTGTGGTATCATGAATTCATTTCGAATTTTCCATCACGCTTGATTTCTTGTTCCCGTTTTCATCGTTGTCGGTCTTTCTTCTGCCCCTGTCCCCGGCCAAACCACAGAATCCTGTTCTCGTTCGTTTGTGCATCCTCTGTTCCCGAACCGCTTAGGAGTCGATGTCGCGCTTGACGCGCTTCTCATTGAGCCCACGCCTCTTTCTGTCTCTGCGCACGGCACAGAACTGGCCCAGCCAGAAAAGCGCGACAATGCCCATGAAACCAGTGGAAACCCAGCTCAAAGTGTAGAACTTGGTGCCTGTGGTTGACGAAAGCCCAACTTTTCGCCCGCCTCGTTGAGACCCTTGACCCCTTTGTTCGCAGCAACTGTGACAATGATGCTGCCAATGAGAAGTGAAAGGAAACCGAGCGACGAAATAACAAAGTTGGCCAAGACAATGCGGCGGAGGTCCGGTTTCCAGAGGGCCAGAATGCTGCTTAGAAAGGCCAGGCCGCTGAGTCCGGCGCCGATTGCGTAAATAACAAACATACCCAGGATAGCCTGGTTGATGTCTTCGATCTTTTCTTGAATGCTGTCTGGCCATTTGATGCTGGCAAGGTTGAGCTTGACGGGACCGGCTGTGAGTTCTTTGTCTAGGATTTGGCTGAGGTTGAAACGGCCTGCAGAGCGAGCCAAAATTAGCACCGGAAGTATGCTTCTACCAGTACATTGCGCAAGAAAAGGGGCAAATAGAATGCAGGAAAGAAAAGAAAAAGCACTCACTGTCTGGGCTCGACGTGGTACAGTTGGTAATGTTCAGCCCGACGCCCGGAGCCGTCGAGTTGGGCGAGTAGTATCCCTCACACGAGTTCATGACGTGCAAAGAGTACCATTCTTTGATACCGATATTCTTGGCCAGCTTATCGGCAATGTGGCCGGTAACATTGTTGATCTTGTCCTTTGCGTCGTTCTTCTTGTCGTCCCACCAACCTTGGACATCGCCAAGTAGGCCGCCCTTTTCTTATCGCCGCCTTGTTCCTTGTCGGAGCTCGTATTCAAGAGGTTGTGTCCGACCATGGAAGTGTTGAGCTACCGAGCCACCAGTTAGAAATGCGATCATCGGCAAGCCACGGATGGTAGATTGCTCGTTTCCCTTACCCGAACGATGGCATAGTCCTCCATGAACCCTTGTTCATGACCTGCAAACAGTGCCAACATGGAAAGCACAAAGGCCACCACAGCCAGCACCATGGGCACCAGAATAACCAGTCGTCCGCAGATCTTCATTTTCGCAACGGTGTTTTTCGTAGCACGTAATTAAAGGTTTCCGTAATGTAGAAGGCAAGTTTGGAGGCGGCTGGCTGGCAGCGCAAAAACAGCTGCTGGAGATGCAATACAGGAAAAACAGAAATGATGGAGAGGGGAAAACGAACATTATTTGCCCAGATAGGCCGGAGCATTGTTCTATATATATATATACATACCAGCTCGTCACCGTCACCGGCACCGTCACCGTCACCGCCAGTGCCAGCGTAAGACAATTACCAGTGATTTGCGTTTGTGGTCTCAAGGTGGGCACCTGTATCACCAGGGCCCTTGTCACCTTGTTTATCTGGGCAGTCACATTGGCACACGGTTGAAGCCCACTTGTCTGCGAAAATCATCCAACGAGGTTGAGATGCAAGAGGGAGGGAGAGGAGAGCGCTGTTCTCTGTTCTGGCTGTGAATCAACAAGCCAACCAATGCCGAGCAAACCAGGGTGCAGAGACAGGGACTAGACAGCCGATGGGTAACATCGTAACTGCTTTGGTGCCCGGCAGACAGGGATTGATTGCAACAGCTGAAAGAGGGAGACCCTGGTGTCTGTTCAACACACCACTGTTTGTTTGGTGAAAGAAGTTGTTGCGTCACAGCCGGCAGATGTTGGCAATTCCTGTCTGGTGGCTTCTGGTTGGCTGACAAAGCAGGACTGCCAGGGGATGCAGACAGGGAGCGAAGGGGTGGGACAGGGGTGCGTCACTGCGCTGGCACCACCCAAAGAAGTACCCCAAAAAGTACGTACCCCCAAAGAGCACCACCCAAACTGACTGGGCTTCTGGGCCTCTGGCAATTCTGGGCACTGGCGGCGATGCACGATATTGACGATTGGCATTGGCAGGCTTGGGCGGGCCGCCCTGGCTCCACAGACTCCACAGAAGTCTTCGTTGATTTCCACCACTCATCAAGCAAGACGCTGCGTCTGCCGCTCACATGGCAGTGCAGTTCTCTTCGTCCGCTATTCTTTATTCTCTTCGTCTTGACATGGCGGCTTTGTGGAGACGAAAAGTTGCCATCTTCCGTGCCATCACAGCGCAACGTGTATTCTAGGGTCCTAATGCACTTGCAGTCACATCATAATATTCCGTGAGCCCTGCATTCCTGTATTACAGAGTACACAAAGTCTAAAAGAAGCTTCAGGACAGGACCGCCTTGGAAGACCCGTCGGGAAACAATCAGTTTTATTCATAAAGCCTTTCATGATCTCCAATGCAGTCGGACATTGTCCCGAATTGGATAGCAAACGCTGGTATTGTACACAAGTTAGTAAGTCATGGCTGTCTGATATGTGGAAGCTGGTTGGACGAGGAAAGGACCGACAATCTGAGATGGTCTACATGTATGTATGTACATACAGTACATGTACACACATGTACGAACCCATGTGCAATGACGTCGGGTTGCAGCTGGGGTGCAGTGGAATGCTCTGAATGAGGAATGACTTCATCTCGAAGGATTGCTGGCAAGTCGAAGGAGAGGCAGTTATTCCGTTGCCGTTGCATACATACATGTAGAACGATGCAACTGTCCAGAACGTTTGTACCGTTTGCGTGCCCTGAGAATGCCACCACCAACAAACCAACAAGGACGGCGCCTGCCGCCGCGAAACGGCAGTCACGACTCACAACGGCGGCTCACAACGGCAGCTCACAACGGCAGCTCACAACGGCCTGCATCTACAGCGATTGATCAACATTTAGACAACCTCCATATCCATCATCTCATCTTCAAAAGCGCAGCGTGACCAGCGACCAGCGAACAGCGAACAGCGACCCAGCGACCCAGCGACCCAGCGACCAGCCATCGCGACGTGATGACGTGACGTGACTCGCCTCGCCTCGACTCAACCCCGCCCTAATTTCCTATCCTCCGTGTTCGTGTGTTGCTCCCTCGTGTCTCGCGTCTCGACCCCGTCTCACCCCGTCTCACCCCGTCTCATGCGCCCGTCGTCTTCGAACTCGACTCTTCTCTACTCTCTTGCAAAGCCACCCGAACGCGACATTTCCAAACAACAGACCAGCCTCATTTTCCTCTTCTACAGTCTACGAGGCACTCGAGAACCAGCCATCGCCGCCCCTTTTAGCTGTACTCCTCTCCTTGGCGCTCCTTGGAAATCAATACCCGACCAGCACTTCATCCTCGTCTTCCTCGCCAACGCCTGCGTAACCCGAAGAAAGAAACAGAAAAAAAAATCCCCACACGACGCCCGCAAATTGGCTAGCCACCGACCATGAGAGTGCAAGCCTCTAGCTACTCTGTTCACTCGTCCTTCCTTCGTTGAGGGCCATCATCGTCATGCGATAGACATTGAATCTTTCTTCTTTCTCATTGCTATCGCAGAGCTCTTGTATCTGTCTATCCACAAACAAGCTAGCCTACTGCCACTGTTTATTTTTCGTCGTAGTCGGGGAGCCGCATCATCGTTTTGACAGCGATTCATCCCTGGCAAAATACTCGGGGCGCTCTACATCGCCACATCATCGCTTCTTTTTGCGACAGGAAAAGGAAACATACCATGTCTTCTCTCGAGGCCAAGATCGTCATTCTTGGCGCTCAAGGCGTGGGGAAAACCTCGCTCGTCATGCGATACTGCAAAGGCGCTTTCAATCCATCTCAGATCACGTCGACTGTCGGCGCAAGTTTCTTGACCAAGCGCGTGGTCGACTCCGACACAGATACCGTGGTGCGCCTCCAAATCTGGGACACAGGTTCGTTTTGCCTATTGTCTTCTCTACCATTCCCTGCTTTGTTGTTGTCGTTGTTGTGAACAAGAAGTGTTCTCGGCCAAATGTCATGAATTCAAAGCTAACTTGGCTGTGGATATCAAGCCGGCCAAGAGAGGTTTCGCTCTATATCGCGGCTGTATTATCGCGGCGCAAATGCCTGTATCCTGTGTTACAGCATTACCGATGCCCAGTCATTTGCTGAAATGGGCGTCTGGCTCACTGAGCTCCGACGCAATCTACCCAACGACGTTGTCTTGCATGTGGTGGGAACCAAGGCCGACATCGTGGCTCGTGATCCCTCCGCCAGACAGGTTCCGTTCGAACGCTGCATTGCATACGTTGCTGAGAATCTCGCTCCTGGTGTTGGCGGCACACCTCCGCCTACGGCTACTCCACTCAACGGCCCCGGCTATATGCCCAACGTCGAGCCGAGAACGCCCAGCTCCAAGAGAAGCTCTGGCTTCTGGGCGCAGGAAGTCGGATGGGATGCATGCCACGAAATCAGCGCCGAGAGTGGTGAGGGCGTCGAGGAAGTATTCAGAGTCGTGGCCCGGAAGCTCGTTGAGCAGAACCGCAAGATGCAACAAGCCCTCTTGTTAGCCATGACGACCCCTGGAACCCCG
Source organism: Epichloe gansuensis (assembly GCA_023658505.1). Taxonomy (NCBI): domain Eukaryota; kingdom Fungi; phylum Ascomycota; class Sordariomycetes; order Hypocreales; family Clavicipitaceae; genus Epichloe; species Epichloe gansuensis. The sequence continues at coordinate 8,849,586 of CP098281.1, forward strand.
GCTACGAAGCCGGCATGGATGGCGGATATTTCGACGGCGCCAACCCAAGAGGAAGTTTCCGCGTTGGACGTGATCGACGAAGCTGGTTATTTTCACCCGCCTTTTCGCCCGCCGTCACCGTGGACAGAAACGGCGCAAGCGCACAAGAGCAACACCAAGAGGACGATGTGCCCAAGGAGCGACGACGCTGCTGCTAGTAGAGACTGGGTCGCCCGCGACTCCCACCGTGGACCGCTCCTCTCAACACATTTGGAGAAATCACCTGAATTTGCTCATCGGGGGCTTCGTCTATTTTTGGCGTCGAACGAAATCATACGACATATCAAAGGCAGGATGGGGACCCGGCCCAGGACAGACAAGGTACGGTCCATTGCCTCGAATTGCACGAACCTCGGCAGAGATACCCCGGTTTGACCAATGTCCAAGTCTACAGACAAGTTGTACCTCGCACGCATCAGCTTTCCCTTTTGCCTTTTTTTAAAAAAACTCTCTTTCTCCTTTTTTCGGCAATACTTGTTTCCGCGTTGCGTTCTGGTGTTTCCGGCATTTTCATTAGACTCGGAATTTGCATCTTCTAGCGCTCAATTTACGACGCAGTACGACTGGACTGGTTTCCTTTTGCGTTTGATGTATCTGCACATGTCATGGGAGAAATATAATGGTCGCTGTTACATGACTGCCATTGGTTTTTGTTTAGCCTGGGGTTGGATCGATACATTCATGGCCTATTATGGCTTTGCGTCGCGAGACAAATTTTTCTTTTTTCTGTATTACATCTTTTCTTCTTCTTCAGATAACCCATTCTATATATCCATACCCAATTTATTGTTCTTTTCAGAAGATGACTACCCTTACCAAGCTGAATGAACCGTGTGTGCTTTATACTCCCTCATCTTTTTGGCATCAATGTCGTCTCTCACTGCAGGCGGCGCTGGTATATCCACGCCCAAAAGCCTGTACTCTAGCCCGATGTACCCATCGCTCACCACCAAGACATCTACCTTTCTGGCCTGTCCGCCCTGCACACCGGGTAGTTTGATGGTTGCCCTGGCCGAGGGTGTGCTTCCCTGGCCGAGGTGGTCCTTCCGGGGCTTATCCAAGTCAGCCTCTTGACGGCAATGACTTCATCGCGCGTCACATCGGCTATGAGGACGAACCAGCCTTCTGTCTGGGGCTTGGGAACTTGGGTGCGTAAATGCGGGCGTCCCGGTCGGCGAGGGATTGATCCGTTTGAGATTGACCGTTACAGAGAGAGCTGTGACGTCGGTCGTTGAGACGGCAACGTTGGGAAGCACGGAGACGGCGCGAGTGAAGCGTGATTGAAGCTGGGCTGACTTCAAGCCAAGCTTCTTGGCGAGTGCGTTGATCTCGTGCGGCTTGGAAGCACTGATCTTGGCGAGTTGTGTGTCGTCGTCGGTCGTTTCGGGCTCTACACCGGGAAAGATGGAAACGACAGGGTCGGTGGGCAAGCGTGCAGACTTGATGCACTGGAGGAGCTTCATCATTTGTAGGCACGAGGAGAGGTAGCCTAGCTCGGTGAGGACATGGATGGATGCCTGGATGATACGAATGGCCTGGTCCAGGACAGACGTCTGGTCGCCGACGTAGTCTGTGATGGGAAGTTCGATGCGCGACATGTGTGCTTGGAGGAGCAGGAAGGCCTTGACGTGCGGATCCCACATTGGCAGGCCGAAGGCGTGGCCGGGATAGGGCAGGTTGGAAGACAGGGTATCGTTGATGAGATCTTCGTTGTGACGCACAGGGAGCTCGTCGTACTCTGTGGCGCGGGACATCCAAGACAGGACGTCAAGGAAAGACGCTTCGGCTTTGGCGTAACGGACTAGGTGGCGGATCGTCTTGTGCGAGAGATAGTAGTAGCTCATGATCTTGCCGAGGGGGTTGGGTCGACATCGCCGTTGGGGAAAACCTCGACGCACTTTGATTGCGCGAGTTCGTCGAGAGACCGGTTGACCATGTCCACCATGAACTCATTGGCGAGCTGCTGCGCGACAATGGTGCTGTGCTCTTCGGCCGAAAGCTCGAGGCCGTAGTAGGAAGGGTTCTTGTGGAGTCTGCGGAAGAAGAACGTCCATGTTAGGTAGTCGAGGGCATCTTGCTTGGTGACAATGGTGTCAGCCGAGACTTCGGCGCAGAGATGATTGTCCAGTACGGTGTGGAGAGATGACTCAACAGGGAACCCCGTGTGCAGGAAATGCTTGTAGAAGTCCTTTTGGAATCCTGCGTGAAGATGCGGGCCACGCCTGAGTTGTCGAACTGCGGACGACCTGCTCGACCGAGCATTTGAAGCACGTCGGTGAGGTCCATGTCCTTGTAGCCCTCCATCTTGGCATCATAGAACTGCGTGCCCTTGACGACCACCAAGTGTGCGGGCAGATTGACACCCCATGCAAGGGTGCTCGTCGCGACGAGGATTTGTATCTTGTTGTTGAGAAAGAGCTCCTCGGACAGTTGACGATCTGATTCGACAAGACCAGCGTGATGAAGACCGATGCCGAAGTTGATGGCCTCTTTCAGCGCATCATCTTTCACCCGCGCCAGGTTGAGCTGGAGGTCTTCTTCGTCCATGCGCAGGAATCGACGGGGTTTTCCTCCACGCCACAGAAGTTGATGAGGTCCTTGGCTGTGAGACGAGTCTGTCGGCGCGATGCTACGAACACAATGACTGGCTTGTCGGGGCTGTGGTTCTTGATGGCAAGGAATGTGGGACGGTTCATAGACTGCATCAAGGGGCAGAACCCGCGAATATCCGGGAACCCATCGATGTACAATTCCAAAGGCACAGGGCGGACAGAGTGTTTGAAGTTGAAAAGGCCTTCCTTGACGCCGAGCCAACTGCCTAGGTCCGTGGCATTGGCGCAGGCCGTCGACATGCCCAGCAGACGAACCTTGTTCTTGGTTGAGGACGAGATGTAATTCATGCCTATTAAACATCAGTGTTTCGTTTCGATGTATTGCCAAGCCAAAAAAAAAAAAGGGGAATCCGCGGAGACTTACGTGAAACGATAATCTCTAGAATGGGACCTCGATCACCGGCCAGCAAGTGAATCTCGTCAATGATGACCAAGCTTACCTGCCTAACGTATCCTCTTGTCTGCCAAGAACGCGAAATACCATCCCACTTCTCGGGAGTGGTGATGATGATGTCGGCGTCCTTTATCATCCTGGTGTCCGGGGTATTGTCGCCCGTCAACTCAACAATCTTCAATCCCAAAGGACGTGCTAGTCTCTTTCCCCAATCCTTGACTCGCTCACGAACGAGTGCCTTCATAGGAGCAATGTAAACCACCTTTGACTTGGGCCGCTCGCGGAAAGCCCACCACATGGCCAATTCTGCCGCCACAGTCTTTCCACTGCCAGTTGGAGAACCGAGGAGAACGTTGGCTGGCGTGTGATACAAGGTGTGGAAAATTTGCGTCTGCATCGGATTGAAGAACTGGAATCGTTGGGCATAGATTTCCTCCAAGCCAGGGTTCTTCAGCGCGGAAATGGGCAGTGGCTGCAAGTTGAGGAGATCTGTGTATACGCTCTCCGTGTCTGGCCGAATGAGATGTTGGAACGACACGGGCGTGACGGTCTCGGCACCGAGCCACCTGTCAGACACGGCACGAACATAGATCTGCGTAGGCAGCGGATCTGACAAGGGAATGGTAAAGTTGAGTTCGTGTTCATCATGAAGCTTTCTCCTGTTCAGAATGAAGAATTCATGGTGATAAATCTCGAACGTGTCGGAATTTTCAACCCAAATGTAAAAGGATTCTGATGTTCCATGGGTTTGGTCCTTCCATTGGAAATCAGGGATGACGTGTAGCTTGATTCGCAATACATCGCGGTTCAATGGGGCTATCTCAGCCTCGACATGTACCGTGGGAAAGTGGTTCAGAATTCTAGCAATGTTCTTACCCGCACTGTGGTTGTGAACCAAGCTTCCAATTTCAGCTGACTCCATTTCTTTCATGGTCTCTATCGTCAGATGCTCCTTGGAATCCAGTTGGTTGAGTACGGGCTTTGCCAAATCGAACTGGTGGAGAGGATGCTGGAAGGGCCAGATTCTTCTTTCAATCGACTTGCATAGGGTGAGGAGGACCAGGCACTGGTGTCCCCATTTCCTATTGAGTGCCAGCATGAACAAAGCTCGGCAGATTCGGCCAGATTGCTGAGCCACATAGTTCATGTCGTTGGACAGTGCAAAGTCGTCTAGCTGCTGTCTAGAGATGTACGACTGCAGCAGAATGTTAGTCTTTGATTGTGGAGTATCAATGCCTCCGTCAACATCGCAAGGAACGACATCTTGCTTCAGATGCGTCAGCTCCTTCGCTTCCGTATCCCTCGACTGAATATTGTCGAACTCCCCGCTCATACTGATCATCTTCAGAATGTCTGCCTCTGTGGCCTGCGGCTGCATCATCGTGTTGAAAACCTGTATGCTTGTGTGCAAAATGTAGTACTGACTGGCGATTCGACCAATGTCCTTGCTTCGTAACTCCTCGGTTCTTTCATTGAAAATGATCATCTGGCACTGCTGCAGGGTTTTGCAGCTTGAATCGCCAGTTGACGTCTTCTCTGTACCAGGGTTGGATCATCCCGAAACTCAGCCCACTCGATGCCATAAGAAGTCGGGCTCCTTTGCATACGAACAAATAGATAAGAGTACCCTATCCATTGCACTGCGTCTTGAATCGATGTCACGGTACCGAGGGCGATCTCGGCGTTGAGATTGTCAACCAGTTTCGCAGAGAATCTAGACTCAATAGGCTGTTGCTCCGTAATAGCTCTCAAGTAATGTTGTAGTCTGTCCTGAGTAGTACATATCATGCCAATACCGGTGTCCTCGAATTGCGGACGACCAGCACGACCAAAGATTTGCAGCACATCCAGGATTCCAAGATCCACAAACTTGCCCTCTTGAGCGCTGTACACCTGAGTTCCTTTGATGACTACGGCGGCAGCGGGCAAATTCACACCCCAGGCCAGCGTAGCAGTACAGCAGAGAACTTTGAGGACGCCTTCGGCAAAGAGTCGCTCCATGAGGTTTCTGTCTGCTCTTGCCATTCCTGCGTGATGAACTCCGATACCCTTGGACAGAAGTTCTCGAATGTCCTTGGCACGGGACGACTTCATATCGCGACAGGCCTGATCATACTTGGGATGGCCGCTTGGATCGAACAGATCCATGCAGAATTGCTCGATAGCCTTTTGATGAAGCATTCTAGCAGTGACCATGGTGTCTCGTCGCGAATGGACAAATACCATGACTTGGTGGTCTCTTTCGAGCATTTCTTTGACCTTGTCGAAGGCGATATTGTCCAAGTTTTCCTTGGACTGCTTGGAGCCCGCTTTGCCCTTGACACCAATGAAGTGCTGTTCTAAAGGCACTGGACGAAACGATGCATCGAAATAAAAAGACCAGCCTGCTTGTTGACCTTTAAAAATCGGCAACATCCACATAGTTTGGCAATGTGGCACTAAGACCAATGATACGAATGAGTGATTGTGTACTCTCAACCTGCCGCTCGGTTCGGGCGACAAGGGACTCGAGCACAGCACCTCGTTCATCATGGAGCATGTGAACCTCATCAATGATAAGGAGGCGCACCTTCTGAACAAGTTCCGTGTCTCCCGTGCCTTTTCTCGTGACAACGTCCCATTTTTCGGGAGTCGTAACAATAATTTGCGTTTGCACAATTTCCGATTTTGTGAGCTGCATGTCACCAGTGTATTCACGGCACTTGATACCCAGCCACGCGAGACGCTTGCCCAGCTTCTCCGTGACTTCTGCCGCAAGAGCTTTCATGGGCGCGACGTACACAATCTTGAAGTCATCAACGTCGACCGCATATTCAGTGGCATCAGGACTCTCCACAGGATTAGGATACACATGCTGGCCGATAGTATGCAGTACAGCCAGCATAGCAGCGTCAGTTTTACCTAAGCGGCATCAGTCAGTCACCTTCTCCTCGCCATCACAGGGTTGCCCAAAGCCGATGTGAAACTTACCGCACCAGTCGGCGCGCAAATCAGCATATTCTCATTCGTCTTGTACCCCACGGGGAAGACTAGGCTTTGCATGCGATTCAGCGTCTTGTACCCTTTGAAGGTATTTCGACAGAGGCCATCGAGATCTGAAATTTTGACAAGCTTCTCTCCAGGACCAGGCACGCCTTTGCGTCCAGCGGGAACAGAATATTCCTCGTATTTGTCGAACTGATGATGCGTGGATCCAACTGGCAGACCATACTTCTTGCCGGTGACGCTTAAAGTATTACCAGCGTGATAGAATCGGTACACGTGCGGGTACCGCGGTTCCTTCTTGCTAGCAGACGCAAGGAACGCGGTCTTGTGCTCAAAGTCCTGACGTCGAAGTACAACTTCTCTCCGACTTGGTCAACAATCGACCACTGGTGGCTTCTTGCTGATCGTGGGCTTTGGAAGAGGCCAAGATATCATCCTTCTTAGACAAGATATTAATGATGAAGTCAAGGTCATCAAAACCAACCAAATCTGTGAGCTCTGCCTGCAACTGCTCATCGGACTGACCGGATGCAAGCAAGCTCGTAAGCTGACTTTGGAAAACATCCGGGGATAATCCATTCTTGGATGCAATCTCAGCGGACCTGTCGAAGAACCAGGCTGAGATGCCTTCTCCACCTGTTGCAACGACATCATCTAGGTCCGCAAAATCGCTGCTGTAGTCGTCCTCTTCATCATCCGAAATGAAGTCCCATACATCTTTGCCACTGTGCCCTGACGCGTAGCCTTCCAAATCGTCGTCGTCACTCTCTCCTGACTTGAGCGGAGCAGGAAGCTTGAGATTTGCGAGAGCGGCTCGCATGGCTGTAAATTGTTCTCTCCATTCTTCCTCTGCTGCTATGAGGTCAGTGGACGCCATGACGACTTGGTCAATGGGAAAATATATCGCAATTTGTGATTTGAATGTAGTGACCGGAACCAGTAAGTCCCGTCGGCAGCTGTCTGGTCTGTTTCTGTCACAAGAAGCCATTCAATTTGAAGCACATGGGCGAATTCACACCGCCCCGCAAACCTGCCAAACACGGAAGGAACCACTCCCAAAAGAAATTCCGGTCTGGTACTCTCCGTACATACATACATACATTGCAGAGATTGCCCCACCCCATGAGAAAATCAAGCCCGCGCCAACGCTCACAGCAGTCTTCGCATGCCTCTCACTCTGCAAAGCCCAGAATGTTAATCGTCTGGTTGCTGAACACTACCGTCTCTGGGCGTGCAAGCTCGAAACGGTGGAGCTTGCTTTGCCGCAACTGGTGGGGGCATGCGACAGCATCTGCCAGCATCTGCCAGCGACTGTTCACTGTTCCGGACTGGAGGCGCTGCTGGCGTGGTGTGGCAGTGAGTGAGTGAATGGCTTTAACTAATAATTATCAATTGGGCGGCGACGCCGCCGGGAGGGGCCAGCATCGAAAGCCCGTCCGTAGCCCAGAACTATTGACAACAACGTCTCGTCCTAACATCGACAACTTCAAACTGTCCCCATCTCGATTCCAACCCTTCTCCGAATCCCAGCCGACACGCCATTTCGCTTCCATCCTCGTTTCCATCCGACCATCCGGCCAAACCCCTACGCAGGCATTCGACCATCCGAACAACAGACCGCCATCATGAAGCTCCACTACATTGGCGTAAGTCGACATGACCGCCTCTTGTTGCCCCATCGCCCATCTGCGAAAATGCTCACCACCAGCGTCTAGATTATCCGCAACGAGAGCAAGCCCGCGCACGAGATCGTCGCCGAAAAGGAACTCGGCGCATACTCCCGCTTCACCCGTAACAAGTCTGTCTGCCCTGATCCCCGCAGTCCACGCCGACAAAACTCCCTACACCTCAGCCCTCATGATGTCACGACCCACCATGGCGAGCCGCTCCTCGTTCCGATTCAGACTGCTGGGTGTTGTGACATGGCTTTCTTGCCTCCGGCGAACCCGCTAACTAGGTGCCACCCATAGCTATGGCGAATTCATGACCCTCTTCGCCAAGACAGTCGCCGAGAGAACAAAACCCGGGCAGCGACAGGATGTTGAAGAACAAGGTACTACCTCGCACAGCCTCCACCGCTACATCAGACGACGAGTTCTAATACAAGGCCGTTGCAGACTACACTTTTCACGCGTATGGCCGCACCGAAGGCGTCTGCGGCATCATCATCTCCGACCACCAATATCCCGCCCTCGTAGCCCACCAGCTCCTCAGCAAAGTCGTCGATGAATTCCTCTCTAAACATCCTCGGTCATCCTGGCAGAGCGGTACACCCGACCTGCCTATGCCCGAGCTCAAGGACTATCTTGCCAAGTACCAGGATCCTCAGCAGGCAGATAGTATCATGAAGATCCAGAAGGAGCTTGACGAGACCAAGATTGTGCTGCACAAAACGATTGAGAGCGTTTTGCAGAGAGGAGAGAAGCTTGACGACCTGGTGGCCAAGAGCGACGGACTATCTTCGCAAAGCAAGATGTTCTACCGTATGTGTGCACCTATACGGGCCAATTGGGGAGGGTTGATGATAAGATGTTTGGTACTAACTGTGTTGATTCAGAACAAGCCAAAAAGCAGAACTCTTGCTGCGTGTTGATGTAAATACAAATAAGATGGGAAACAATTCTGAAGGTATGCCAGAGGATTGGGTTAACACGTCCGGTGTTTGAACTCCAGTCTCAAACGCTCGAATCACCACTACTCGTTTCACATCATGTACCCACGTGCTCGATATCCAAAGGGCCCAGGGATATATTTTCGGTCTCGAATGTGGCAGGCATTTCACGCGGCTGGCCTAGGAAATGAGGAGGGGCAAAATATTGCAACGAGGAGCGTAACAGAACACAACCTAATGAAGTCCCATGATAGGGGCGATGCAACATCAGCTCCTTTTACTCATCTATCACGTCTTTAATATATGCCGAAGAAAAATGAACCGCTATCATCAAGGCATCACTAATACGCTCCTGTCATCGTGCCTAGTAGCTCCAGCCTACAGAATGGTTCGATAATCATGTAAACCTATGGCGCGGGTAGCGCCCATTACCCCTTCATCAGAACAAGAAAGATGTGATGGCTGTGCGTCTGCCTTGACTTCGATATGTCCAGTCGATCAAGTCTTGACCACGTCTGATCCACCCAAACCTCGCCCCTTGAATGATCCTCGAGCCAGCCGCTCTAGTGCAAGATGGCCAGCCGATTTTGCCTTAGGGAACGGATCTTTGTGAAACCCTAGAACTGGACTTCTCCGGATTCTCATCATAGCCACCAATCCCCCAAGACTGCAGATCATACGCCTCACGCCTGTTCCAACACCACCCATTCACTCTTTCGGTAACTCGCCAATGGTGACGAAGGGTCCTTCTTGGGATCAATCAAACGAGGGGTTGAGCTCTTCGTCTCGACAAGACGTTTCCCTTCTATGGGGTTCATCTGTAAGGGGCCAAGCAAACCACGCTGTTTCCGGGACACACTGATTTGACGTGCGATGGAGACTTCTACCGCGTGCTGGACGGTATTCGTTTCCATCTCGCTCGTTTCCTCCTCAGTGAAGCTATCTCCGTCGAGGGTTAAAGGGGCCTGGGCATCGGTGGTATGCGTATAGTTCGTGGATTTCGGGCCCTGGTACTGTGACGATGGAAGATTTCCCGTCTCAGCAGGCAAATCGTTGCTGTATCGCCTGATAGGCCGCGGTGAAAGCCCCCTGTCCAGCAACTTCATCTGCCACGTCGCCCATACCGAATGTCGATTTGGACGCGGAGAAGTCCTGTGTGGGCGACTGGATATTGAACTTTGATCGTAGCTGTGGTCGATCATCTTCGCTCTTGTGGGTTTCGACAGGCGCAGTCGTGTTCCGTTCTCTGACAGATGCAAGCCTCACTATGTGAGGCGCAGGCGTAAGGTCAATACTGTGTTGGTCTACTTCTTGAAACATATCACTTGATGGCGTGAGCGCAGCAGGAGACGTATTCGACCTCGCTCTGGAATTTGTCTGTAACGATTCAGGGCGCAAAGATGGTATAGGCGGCAAATTACGATCCGTACTGCGCTTTCGTCTGGATACAAGTGACTCCTGCTGGGATGAATCATCCTGGCTGTCCCCTCCGATGCCAGAAATTGATCTTGCGTGTTCTGTCGACGTGCAAGAAGTGATGCTGCGCTACGGCGCTTGAAAAGACTGGCAAACATGATACTATATCGCTCCAGTGTGAAATCCGGTATCTCGACATTGAGAAGTGGCTCTTGAGTTGATGTCTCCGACGAGCCTCTCTGTATCTGCGCATCTCGTTTATGGCTTGGGAATTTTCCATAAGGTGAATTGATTGGGGGCGATTGTTGTAATTTCGACGTTGCAGGCACCGTCAAAGACCTCCCCAATGACTTTTTGGGCAACGGAGACGCGGTATCTGGTGAAATGCCATACATGGTCCCATGAAAAGCGGTAGCGTTGGCCGTTGTCCGAGTGACGATTGCGTTCGTAGAGGACAGTTGAGGGGCGTGACCTCGGTCTGCGTCCTTGACACGTTTGGACTTTGATCTGCCAAATAAACCCCATTTCCTAGATTTTGATCTTGTCAGACAATCTTTCGGTAGTTGTTCTTCTGGATCGTTGCTTTTTGAAGCCGAAACAGTGGTTACGACTTGAGACTGCCATGGAGTCGGAATGGCATCTGGATGGACGGTGGGACTACCAAGAGCCATCCCGATGGCTATGATACCCGTTCCATCCTCTTCATCAATTTGAGCCCCGCCATGCCGCATTGTCATCATCTTATCACCCTCGGGGCAGTCTTTGACGTTACAGTTCCTATTCGCATAGGTCGATGGTATGATTGAAAGCCACTGTGCGAAGATTTCTCCGTGTCTTTGGCGATGGGAAAAGAGGCTGTTCCTTTTCGGCCCCGCCTGGACTATCATACCTGTCAGATGCCGTGCGATCATCTGGAGGTGATCGCCGGGATGTCGATTTGGCTCGTCGAAAATGATCCATCGACGACTGTTATTCCCAGGGAAGTTCGACACGCTATACGCTCTTGATGTCGGGGACAGATTCAGCTGCATTAACGGCAGACAACACAGCATCAAAGACAACCCTGTCGTTTCTAGATTGATTCGCTGGACACGGGGCGACCAATGTTGTCAAGCCAACCTGTGAAAGAGTCAGGCTGGTATTCAAATACTTGAGACTGTTTGCTATACCTATACCAACGATGATGTTTGTGCTCACGGATAGAATCATACCAGTAAAGTGAAAGGCTCACGGGCCACAGAACAATATTGCCTCACGAATGCAAGGTGGCTTTTCTGACCGCTACTTTGCGAAAGCCTGATAAAACTAGACAGTGCCGAGAGAAGCGGTCCTATTATGTGTAAAGTAAATTGGCAGTTTCCGTATCATTTGGAGTCGAGTGTGGAAAGTTCCAAGATCGACGCTCTCGTCTCTCAGGGCTTAAAGAGGTTTGAAGCAAGCTAAGCTAGCCCAGGACCAAAGATTCTAGGCAAAATAGAGCATATCGAAATTCCTGATCCCGTCAGGCACTGAGCATGCAATTCGTCCACCTAGTTATGCATAGAAAGGCGAAGCGGGCATCTCCGGACGTTTGAGAGGGATAGGGCGACGTGGACGACCATCCCAGCACTTGATTCACGCCGGGGTCGTCTTGCTGCCGATACACCGATACAACGGCATCGCCTTGTTGAGCATTGGCAGCGGAATGCCTGTGCGGCCGTTTGCTAATATCATCCCAACAAGCGACCCCCTCCCCATGCTCTGACAAGGTGGGTGGCTGTGCATACGGAGTACTGTACATATTATGCACCATCCGCAGAAATGCTCTGGAAAACGTCAAGTCAGTCATGCGTGTCAAACTTAGAATCGGGGTTTCCCTTGCTGGGCCATGTGCCTTGTCATGTCCTGTCGGGACCTCAAACTTCAAGCAGCCAAGCTCGAAGACACGAGGTCGTGTCGTGTGTGGATGGATGCAAGCGGACGCGGAAGCGTTAATAACTAAACAAAACTAAACAACTAGATTCGAATTCCTACAAGGTGGTGTCAAGCACTGTCAACTGGTGCCGCGGCATTGCCGCTCTCAAATCCCGAGCCGGAAGGAGCGACTCGTCCTTCACAAGGCAGGAGCCGCTCCCAGCCAGTTTCGGCGAAGGTGCATTGGAGCTGCTACCATAATATTACTCAGTCCATGTTGCTGTTATTACTTGGCCATGGCTTTGCTTGACTTGTTGGGCCAGCGTCGCGACAGCTGCACCAACACGCAAGACTTCCGAAGGCCGAACAACTGGTGCGATTACGCCAAACGAGCCCCTGGGCGGGACATGACTAGCGGCTTGACAGAAACAATACATGTAGAAACCTTACTCACGTGTTCTGACAATGGTTCTGACAATGGTTCTGACAATGGTTCTGACAATACAACGCAATGCCGTTGGCAGCACAGCTCGCCGAAGGTCTCTGCCCAGGTCTGTCATTGTCATGGAGAGAACCTTGTTGCCCCTTGCAATTAGAAATCATTGCAGACGGTGAGCTAGTCTGGCTGGTCGAACCCGTTGCAACCCCACAAGATGATACTCCCTGACCAGAACGGGCAGCTCAAAAGCCTCACGGACCAATGAGGTGGCTGGTAGAACCACGACGGGCTTGTTTCTGTTGTGTGACAGGGGCAACAGGTGTCTCATCTTTTGCGAGCATCGGTCCTTTCAACTCTGCGTTCTTTGTTGAGGCATCGATTGCATGGGAATCTCACGAGACGGTTTCGTCCGGGATTGTCGAGACCACAATGTCGGACCTCTGATGGCTTCAATGGCGATGACTATTCGCCTACCAAGCTCTACCTTCAGGCTGAGAGTTGATTAGAGTCAAGACTGGGCATAAGCATTCATGTTAAAGAGGAGGCATCACCGCCCGGCGAATGGTTTTAAGCAACGGCTAACCCTGATGGTGCATCTGCAGTAAACGAACCCGACCTCTTCTTTCCCCGAATAATTGACACGACTTCGCGAGAAGGCTAGGCTATCCTCTCCTGCGATATTTCGACCATCTGTATGGCCATGTGTGCATAGAGTTCGGAGGAAGAGAAGTCATCAGATGCAAGCAAATACATCAAAACACGACGTATCGTGATGCAGCCGCATCCTATGTTTGTACCAGAGATAGCGCATTAAACACTACATGCATGATGTAAACACGACACGAGCAATGATTCCGCTTGCATGTGGTCACGTCGGAGTGTCTTGGACGATTGGCTTATTGGTTTATGGCCATTGGTCGTCGGTTTTGCGCCTCCTATAAAGGAGGCTCCCATAGCTACAAGACTGCCTGCCAACAGTCCAGAATAGAGATCGGGCCCAGACGGAGCTAGGACTCTATGCAATGCATGCGGCCTACGATATTATAAATGAAAGAGACAAATACAAATCAAATGACAATCTCTATTCGCACGCGAAACCCCACATTCAGCCATACCACGTCTCCGATAATGGGCCTGGTGCAATTGACTGAAGCATTTCCACTGTATCACCACCACCACTATCTACCTTCGTCGTCCATTGCAACCGTAATGCTATCGCCAACCTTTTCTTCCTCTTCCTCTTCCTCTTCCTCTTCCTCTTCCTCTTCCATTCCCAGGAAGCAGTACTGTTCGTTGGGATTTTCCTCAAATTTTGTGTCCCATTGTCTGTTGACGAGCAACTCGGGGTTGTGACTGATGCCGCAACCCGAGCCCGCTTGTGGCGAGGTCCATGAGTTCCGGGCAATTTCATCTAGCTTAGCTCGATAGGGCGTTGTCTCCGCATCAACCCAAGGCTTGAATTACAGCACTAATTGATGTTCAGGCTGTTGAATGACGCCTATACTTGTGCCAGGCCTCACTTTATAAAGGTGGGTGGTGCGAGTCCGCAAGTTCCAGATACATACAGTGGGGCGTGGCACAATCGGGATTTATTACACCATGAAATAGCGCCAAAATCGATCGCGGCGCTTATAGGCAAACGCCAAAAGACGAGCAAAAGCAAGCACAAGTCTCTCTCTCAATACAAATACATCAGCCCTGCCCGCCAAAACTCACTATGCTTTTGCCGGATCTAACGTCCTGCTTTCAGCTTGCTTCCTACACCTGGCCGATGGCCTATCGCAGCCAAAATTAGCCCAAACATCGCCTTTTATCGAAAACCTTGGGCCTCTTAGCTATTCCATCGATTTAGACTTCACAAAATGTCTTCCGATGACGCCAGCAACGTCGCTTGGGAAAGCAGCATACGTGGCTTCCTCTATAAACAACTCTTCACTTATCCAAAGGCGCTCCCGTCCTCTACGTCGCTCTCTGGCCAGACGGGCATCATCACAGGAGCGAACATCGGTTTAGGCTTCGAAGCGGCAAGACAACTTCTTCATCTAGGGGTGTCGCACCTGATCCTGGCTGTACGATCAAAGGAAAAGGGTGACGATGCGGCCGAACGCCTCGCCAAGCAATTTCCTGATGCAAAAATCAGTGTTTGCATCATAGATATGGCAGACTACAAATCAGTCACTGCGTTTGCCGAGCGATGCACGACCTTGGAGAGGATCGACTTTGCGATCTTGAACGCTGGAGTCCAGTTAACCACGTTTACAAAAAGCGAGGCAACCGGCCACGAAATGACGTTGCAGACCAATTATTACTCGACTGCTCTGTTAGCACTACTTCTTATCAGAGCCATTAGAGAGAAACAGGCGGGCAAAACTGCTGAACGACCGCCCGTGATCTCCGTGGTGGGCTCTGACACAATGTACATGACCAAGCTACAGGCTTCGGGTGACGTTTTGTCTGAGCTGGATGGATCGACAGGTTACAACATGTTCCAGCAATACGCGAAGTCAAAGTTATTGCTCATGATGTTCATGTCACGACTGGCGGAGCGCATCAATCCCGATCAAGTCATACTCAATGTCTGCAACCCTGGATTGACGTCCGGTACAAGCCTCATGGCACGGAATTCATCAGAGGCTGGCATTGCGGCTCGACTGTTCGTTCCCATCATGCTCAGAGCTATAGGAAGGTCATTGCAGAGTGGAGCCAGCAATTATATCCACGCAGTAGTTGCCGAGGGGAGGAGAGCCACGGCAAGTTTGTCAGTGATTGGGCTATCAAGCCGTGAGTTTACATGCATCGCTCCAAGACGGTCAAAGCACTGTTCTGGCTTCTAACACGAGGGATTCTAGCTACGCCGGTATTCAATATACGCAAGAAGGTCGAGACATGCGGGAGCGACTCTGGGAGCAAACGATGGATGAGCTGCGCTCCAAGACAGGTTCTGACTTTTCCTTCACCTAAAGGTGTGCAAAAGCCTCGGCAGAGGATTTTCATACTGTGAATTTCGGGCAAGGCCTTTCCCGCACGCACCGCAGAGACCAGGCTTTCTATTCATAATCCATACTCCTCCATACGGGCCCCTATGGAATATCGGATATGGAATGCGCAGCGTATGGAAGTTCATTCATACATATGGAAATTGAGAAATGACGTCATTCGTATTGACGAAACCGAATCTGGAGTAGAGCGTTGCCAGTCATTTGGTTCATTCAACTCCTCCCCGCCATTGTCCTGAACAACCCCTTCTTGAAGCAATCTGCCCTCGCTACTAGGCGTATCTTGTTTGTCTTTCTGTGTGTTACGTTTCTTCCGGACGGTGACTAGTGGACAATGTAGTCGACAAATCTGGGCATGCTGGCTCTTGTGCCCGAAAGCTGAGGAGTACGCCCTAATCCCGCGTTGCTTAAGAGGTACCTCGAGACTTGAAAAGTCCAAGTCAGAAGTGGCATGTACTGTCTGAACAAGCGACTCTAACGCCCCGCTTAGAGCGCCCGTCTCCTCTGCAAGGTCCGTACGGATTACACGCTGCTAATAGACTAATAACTGTCGATAGTCTCGCATAGCGCAACCGTAACCACGGCGTTGACAGAGATGCTTCGTGTGGCGATTGTCGTGAATAAGAACAAGAGTTTCAAGCCATCGCTTTTCCATGATATAATTCACCAGATATGCGTCAGGATTCATTCTGATCGAAATGGCATCGCCCAGGCCGTGTCGATGTCCGAGAACTGATGTTCAAGGGATCTAGCACATTTAATCGCCGCGGGTTACGTACATGATGCGGAAAGACTTTTGTGCGAGAGAGAAAAAATAAGAGGGAGTGACTCATTTCTATGCCGTAGTGATTAGTAGTAATTCACCGTACCATGCATGCTCAATATCGACCATGAGGAAGGAATAGAGGAATAGGCCGCTCAGGTTCTCGGGTTCTTTTGGAATTCTTTCAAGCTACAAGCTCGCCATAGGTCTGCCCGCAAGCCCTTGATGACCTGCCTGTTCGGCTTTATTGAAGAATGGAATGTTAGTGATGATGCATCATCAGTATGGCGGATCTCCCAGTCACCCAAGTCCTCCATCTTTTCAACGTTGACCTTGCCATGAATGATCAGTCGTATAAACTCACGGTAGCATATCGGCCTGCAAGACCTCACTACTACTACGATACAACGTGCTTGGCCCATCGCATCATGCTTGCAAATGTGGCGGAAGTGACGTAGGCGGGGCTCGAAAAAAAGCCTAGAGGGAGTGAAGCCAGTCAGTGACAGAGCTGCTACATCCCCAAGGCACGTTCAAGGTAACAAAGTGATGAAAGATGTCTGGCTTGTTGGTTCGCTTCCGATTTACTTTTACACGCACATGTCTACATGGACGGTTGAAAAGTGGTACGCCGCCCAACTTTGGTCAAGCAAGCATATTGATATATCGATAGCTGGGTTTTGGAGTCGTCAAAAGTACCAGTTGTTGGTTGACCCCTCGTCTCGAAAATCGCAGTGGGGGTACGGGAGGGGGGGCCTTCGCAGACAGGACACTGGCTGACGTGCTGTTGACTTGGCGAATTGGCTGCACTGTACATACAGCACGGAGGGGCCGGTAATAAGGCAGGGAAGTTCTCCATCACACAAACAAGCCCTTCTCCTTTTATCTCTGGTCAACAGGCTCGTAATCTCCCGACTTTGCGTTCCGCATCCTGCCATCTTCTACCAGCCGACGTCTGGTGTCCTCCCGGTCTGCAGAATCTGCTTACTCCACGATTCATTCTCATCTTCAGACTTCTCACCATGTCGTGGCAAGGTTCGTGCCCACTGCTTTCTGTTCTAGAGTTCCCCAGACTTCTTCCCCCTTCCTGTTATCCAACAAACGAGAGCCTCCGCGACTAATTAGCTCTGTTTCGCAGCGTATGTCGATACTAGGTAATTTCTTTACCCCGCTTCCGTATCGAACTCCGATGTGTAATAGCATAAATTTGCTGAAGAAAAGGTCATCAGCCTGGTGGCCACCGGTCACGTCGACAAGGGCGCAATCATCAGCGCAGCTGGCGACAGCGCTTGGGCTTCTTCTGCCGACTTCCAGGTAAAAACGACTTCTCCCACCTCTGTTCATTCACAAGCAACGTCGCTCCCTGTTGGTGGGGCGGCGTGCGTGTCATGGCGGACGGCTAACAACGCTTTCTGGGGCGATGTTACAGCTCAAGCCTGAGGAGATGAAGACGATCGCGTCTATTGTCGGCGGCGACGCAGCTGCCAAGGACAAGGCTTTTGCGGATGGTCTTTTCATTGCTGGCAGCCGATACGTCATGGCCCGAGCTGAGGACCGAAGTATTTATGCTAGACAGGTATGTGGACGAGGAAGCTTAGGCCCCCAGTGCTATAAGATCGCTTGTCATTGCAGGCAATTGCTGATTCTGGGCTTTCACAAAGGGCCGACTGGGTGTCGCTGTCGCCAAGACCAAGCAGGCCATTGTTATCGGCCACCATGGCGAGGCCCAGGTTGCTGGCAACACCAGCTCAACTGTCGAAGGTTTGGCGGATTATCTCATTGGTCAGGGATACTAGATGTGGGAGAAAGGATATGTGAAGGAAACCCAATTACACAAATTCAAGTCGAGTCAAGAATTCAAGATGTTACGAACACATGACTATCTGGTGTCTATACAGTTCAACTAGCGCCTCATTTTAACTACTATTAGCTGCTGAAGCTACAAATGCCTTGCCTAGGATAATTTTTGTCGACACGTCAGATTGCCAATACTCCTTTGAAGATCTGAAAGTTGTGAAAGCGAGTAAAGCAGCGTGCGATGAGGAATGGCTCCATAATGACAATCGAGGTTTGATCACGCGCTTGTGCAGGACAGCTGACATCTTCCATGATGGCTCGGACAGTGCAGCGATGACGAATTTAATTTTATTACACACAATCTTTCTAGCTACCGAGAGGTTAGTTTTCCACACCTGAAACCTCCTCAGTATATTATATTGTACAGTATTTTCGCCCCCTGACGCCAAGAAAAATGGGTTCGTAATACCGGATCTGAACCAGTCCCTGACTATTCCCGTGCCTCTAGAAATCTTTTTGTTGTTTGGTCTCTACATCAACCAAGTCCAGGGATGTGAAGCATTCATTATTATGTTTCGTATCGCTCGCCGCGCGGGGAGGGCTTCCTCTTGTGCAAAACCGACAAGCGCGAAATACATACTCCATCGCAGCATTAGCAAATTCTATTCGTGTCGCAATCAAACGGGTAAATCGGCGTTTCGTCGAGCCAGTCCTATCCGGTCAGCCAAGATGCCAATATACGGTCCGACAACAGGGATCCCCTTGCAAATCCAGCAATGGTGCCTATGAAATCTCCGAACAGAACAGCAATTCCGTAGGTTTCAATTATAAATCCGATGAACGTCCAGCGTATCAGGATCAAGATGAGACCAACGAAGAAGGCTGCTGTGCCTTTGGCCTTTGTTTCCGCGCAAAGAAGAGGAGCGTCTTCTGGGGACCGATGATGACGGTGAGACCGATGAGGAAGAGAATCTGGGGTCGCTTGTGTCAGTGTTGTTTTCGATGATATTCTCTTCTACTTTGACCCTTGCGTCCGCGGACCGATGGATTTCACGGGAGGGATTGGGCAGATCGTCTGCGTGGCAGGTACGGACATTTCCCATGGCGAGCCTGTCCACAGGGACGGTCAGTGGGGGTGGCTTTATGTCTCTCTCTCTCTCTTCTCCATGTCGGATAATGTAGACGTGAGAGATGAGAGATGAGGGAAAGAGGGAAAGAGGGGGCTTACATGGCTCGATCAAAAAGAGCATCACTCCTCCTATGAGGAAAAAGACCGCCTAGCAGAGATGTTAGCCGTCTGTTTCTAGTTGGCGACTTTTGTTGGATGCGCGGAAGAGGCGGGATACGTACCACCAGAGCAGAAGACTACTCCGATTTCTGAAGTTCATGTCAGCATAGATTCCTCGATATCTCCAGGTTGGCCGGGTCGTCGTGATCGCGGTTTGCGACACCGCGGTGGTGTTGTCGCGTGGCGCCGGCCGCGGAGGAAGGGGAGGGGGTTCGCATACTCTGGGAATCGGACATCCACATCGACATGATGGGCCAATGTTTTGTTGAACTCGGTGAATTGAGTGATTGAGCGGCTTGTGGTAGTGTTGAGAAAGTAGTTATGCTTCGTTGAAGCGTTCGCGGTTTATCGTTGGAGAGGTGTACATTTACATGTGGAATTTTTTTTTTTTTTTTGCCCTTACTTCTCGTTGAGATGCGAGGACAGCATGGCATTCAGGGCATTCAGGAGGGGTCTCTGCATATCGCACAGGCGACGACGAGTTACAGTGGCAGGGGACACGACCTTACGGAGTACGAGGACAAGGCTTCAGTGGAATTGACATGTTGGACGAAAGGGGGCTAGTTGGGTTTCGATCCGTGGCTGCTGCAGGCTGCTGCAGGGGTGGGGAGATGAAAAGGCCCACAGCATTTCATTTTCAAATTTTCATCTCATCGTGCGAGGCTGCTCGCCTTTTTTCCAACTTCTCACAGGCCAAGCTGCAACGCAACGCAGCCAGTTGCGTGATGCCATTGATTCATGGCACTTGGGTTGTCTCTGCCAGACACGGCACGACGGTTTGATGCCCCCGGACGACGAAGAGTGTCCAGCAAGGCTTCCATAACCAATTGACTCCCACCAGACACAACGTCCAACGTGAACTCTTACCCATGCAACGAGTGGTCGACGAAGAACATGTCACACCGTGTCTGTCACACGCAGATTGGCTCAAGTGCGACGACGATTCGAACCGGACTTTATGCAATGCAAGATGCTTCATTACTATTCATTACGATTTAGTACATGTTGCCCCGATGGCCGAGCTATCTAGCTTTGGCAACTGAGAATGTTCCCCATACTATCTCGGTACCTTGTCGGTGGCAAAGAACAGAATCCTGGACGATCACGATTAAGCCGGAGCGTCATTTGCCATGTCTTGGCCGAAAGGCCAGGGCTGCATAGTTGAAGCTTGACTTTGTTGGTCGGACATCTTCTCCTCCACGTTCCTTTTGAAACATTGTTGGGCCCCTCACTTGCCAGTCGATGAGATGAGTCTTGTGTGTGTGTGTGTGTGTGTGTGTGTGTGTGTGTGTGTGTGTGTGTGTGTGTGTGTGTGTGATCTTAAAAAGTGAGCCTGGTTGAACCGGCTTGCCACTGGAAGTCGTAGAGTCTTTAATGGTTGTTGCTTGTCAAGGCAGTGAAAAGCGACCGCGCTCACTTGAGAACAGTGTGTGCGCCACGAGCTTCCAGGAAGAGCTCGGCGGATGTTTGCGGCAGTGATCGTATAAGAGCATACACCTCTCTGTTATGATATCTCATTCTCGTCTTCGGATCTTGGTACGGCGCAGGCAAGCCAGTGACGTCGCAATAGTGCTTGGAGTGTGCTAGTGAAGGCGCCGACTCTATGTTGGTGTATGTTGCCGCGGGAGCGGAGACGATGCCGCCGGGCGACTTTAAGCTCTTTTCTAGAACAAGTTTTGAAAGACTTCGCGATGCCTGTGCCAGGTTTGGGGTTGATCCCGCCCGTTGCTTGTTGCTGGCGTTGACGTTCCGCTCGTGGATAGACCATCATCCCTGGAGGGCGTTGCTTGGCCGCTGCCATCGTGGGGTGTTGCTAACGCTGATGCTTCCTCCTGGATGCATCACCAACGATGGCTTTAAGATTCTTATTCCGGCGCTGATTAGGCTTCCAGTGCTGGTTTCGAAAGGTCTTGTGGATGGAATGGATATCGAGCTGCTCGATCAGCTTCTGGTGCTGGATCTGCGCCTCGGTGGCCTCTTTCGGGGCAGCGAAAGCCATTGTGAAAAAAATCGCGGGGTCTTTTTGTTTTGTGCTGAGAAGATGACTCGCTACTGAATCGTGGCTTGCGTTGGGAACGAGGAATCGGCCGGATGGTTGGCATGAAGCTGGGGAGAGAGCGAAGAGAGAGCGAGGGCAGACCACAGGTTCTGCCGCATCTCACCGCGCGTGTCTGAGGTCACTGGCAGTCATTTCGTCCATCATACGATCGATCCACCGCAGTGCATCCAATCACGGCGACGCCCAACCTTTGTTATGTCAAGTTCTCTGTCTGGTTGACATACAACCGGATCATCAAAGGGATAGCGAAAATGGTAAGCCTCGTGGCTCCATTCCAGAGTCCAAGTAGGATTGGAAACCTTTTTTTCTCACAGAAACGATAGGAAAGCCCGCATGAGCACCAACAAAACCTGCTGCTGTCCCGTATCATCACCAATGTGGTACGCATCCGCCCGGGAGCCTCATCATGCACTTCGTACACAAGACTGACCCAGAGGCAACAGGAGAAATTGAACGAGGCAGTGATCGTCATGAACAAGAGTCTACAGGTGAGTTTTCCAGCCTTGCAAGAGGAGGCAGCATGCGATATGACAGCTGACATGAGACGTAGGACATCAACATCCAGAACATGAACGTTGAGTTGGTGGCGCAAATGTTCAAGAACTACCAATCAAATGTTCTTTTTCATCTTGAAGGTGAGACGCGACTCTTTTGATCCAAGTGCATTCGCTGACAGCTCCCGTTTTTGGCAGCTACGGACAATCTTAAGCCACCATCATAAAGAGTGAGAGTTTGCACATGTCAACCAGCCCACGTGAAGAAGGTTCTTATGGTCAAGGTTGGGGTGATGCTCTGTCAGTCGCATAGTAATTTGATGATGAGATGATAAGATGATAATACACGACGTCCAATTCGCATATGCCCACGGTATAGAGTAATTTCATGATGCGCTCCAAATTAATGTTTAATCGACTGAAGCTGCTGTACATATGAACATCATGTATTGACAGCCAGCGCGTCTTTATTTTACACCACCAACCCAGCAGCCCACCTGCCCACCTGCCCACCTCGCACGTCTTGTCGTAGTCTGCAGCCAATCAACCAACCCGTACGTAGCCTTGCTCTCGGCCCTCGAAGCCCTTGAATTCCTTTTCCATCTTCTCGGCAGTGAAGCCAATACGATTGACATTTGCGCGACTATACATCGTCAATCGCGCAGGTCTTACCCTTTTCATCCCGTCCATTTTACCGCATACCCGGAAAGTTCAACCTCAACATGGTTGCTTTGAATACTTGGTGATAGAAACCGAAGCTTCGCGACGACAACCATAAAAGAAGCCAGTCATGGCTCCTCTGCCATCGACGAGCCCAAGCAAACGGGTCCCTTGGATAGGGATATCCCACCGCCCAAGCTATTTCCTGTCAAGGAAACGCGATTCGAAGAGTACATCGAGCCTCAGAGTGACGGATACAAGAAGGCTCTTGAGCAGCCTGACAAAGCTGCCATCGTTATTGACAATGGTACGTTCGCTCAGATAGTATATAGATGACAACGAATGGAAGGAGTTTGTGCGCGGTAAGCGACTGACTGACAATCCTGGATTTGTAGGATCCTCCACTGTCCGCGCCGGTTGGTCCTTCGAGTCGAAACCGCGGTTCAGCTTGCCGCCGATAATGTCCAAATATCGCGATCGAAAACTTGGGAGAACCTTTTCATTTGCCGGCGCTGACTGCTATGCTGATACGACGGCACGGGGGCATATCCGAACGGCTCACGAGGCCGGCACCGGCATCGTGAGCAATTGGGATGTCATGGAGCACGTTCTAGACTACATATTCCTCAAATTGGGCTTGAACGAGTCTACCGACGGAGCTGTCGACGTGCCTATTGTTATGACGGAAGCCGTTGCCAACTTGCCCTACTCAAGGAAATGTGCGTATCATATTCTGCAAAACTTGGCTCTTGGCCCTCGAAACTGACGGATGTTTTTTTTTTTTTAATCTTCTTAGCAATGACTGAGATCATTTTTGAGTGCTACGGCGCCCCTCTCTCGCTTACGGTATCGACTCGCTCTTTTCTTACCGACAAAACAAAGGCACCACCGGATTAGTAGTGTCATCGTCCTATACGTCTACGCACTTGATCCCGGTCTACAACGCAAAGGCCATACTCGGACAAGCAATCCGCTTGAACTGGGAGGCTACCACGGAGCCGACTATCTCCTCAAGCTCATCCGTCTCAAATATCCTGCCTTCGCAGGCAAGCTCAACGTGTCCCAAGCCGAGCACATGATCAGAGATCATTTCTACGTGTCAAAGGACTACGACAACGAGATCAAGAGCTATCTGGAATGGACTGGCCTCGAAGACCGAGATGTGGTGATCCAGTACCCTATACGGAGGAAGTAATCGTCCAAAAGACGGAAGAGGAACTAGCTCGGGTGGCAGAGCGAAAGAAGGAAAGTGGGCGTCGATTACAAGAGCAAGCGGCCAAGATGCGACTAGACAGGCTCATGAAGAAGGAGCAGGACCTCGAGTATTACAAAAATCTGCAAAGCAAGCTTGTCGATGAGACGAAGAAAGAGATCCGCCGCCAACTAGACAGTCACGACATCAAGGACGAAGCTCAGCTCGACAAAATGATCAAGGAGCTAGAGAAGTCGATCAAAAACACGCACAAAGGACGTGGGCGGCGATTCAGAAGAGGACCAAGAACCCCCAACTTCGACCTGCTCGATACCCCCGACGACCAGCTCGACGAAGCGCAGCTCAAGCAGAAGCGTCTGCAACGACTTATGAAGTCCAACCACGAAGCCCGCGCGCGCAAGGCCGAAAAGGAAGCCGAAAGGGCTCGCATCGCCGAAGAGGAGCGCCTCGACAAGGAGCGCCGCGAAAACGATATTGACAACTGGCTCGAGGACAAGCGCCAAGCCCGTCTGGGGACTCTGCAAAGATCAAAGAACGCGATCGCCTCAAGGCCGATCTCGGCAACCGCAAGTCGCTCGCCTCCCAGATCCGCATGAAGAGCATCGCCAACCTCGCGTCGGACAACCCCACCAGAAGCGCCGTCGAGGCGGCGACGATGACAATTTTGGCGCCAACGACGACGACTGGGGCGTCTATCGCCAGATTGCTGTCGGGGAGAACAGCGAAGACGAGCAGGAAGAAGAAGACCTGGCGACGAACCTCAAGAACCTCGAGCAGGAGCTCCTCCAATACGACCCCGAGTTCGACTACGAGCAAACCCAAGAGGCCAAGTCCGACTGGTCCAAATCCCTCCTCCACGCCTTTGCCCGCGGGCCCCGGCCGTTCGACCCAGCTTCCCAGGCGGAGCTCAACCAGATCCATCTCAACGTGGAGCGGATCCGCGTCCCGGAAGTAGTGTTCCGTCCTTCCATCGCGGGCGTCGACCAGGCGGGCATCATCGAAATTGCCGGCGACATGGTCAACCAGCGCCTGGCCGGCATGCCCGACCGCGACGCATTCCTCCGGGACATCTTCCTCACGGGCGGCAACACGCTCTTCCGGAATTTCGACGAGCGCGTTCGCGACGGCCTCAGGGCCTTGTTGCCCTCCGGCTCACCCCTCCACGTGCGCCGTGCCCAGGACGCGCTGCTGGACGCCTGGAAGGGAGCCGCCGGCTGGGCTGGGTCGCCGGCCTGGAAAGCCGCCAGGATTACGAGGGGGAGTATCAGGAGAAGGGGCCGGAGTATATCAAGGCAAGTTCAAGTTCTTTTATGGGCGGTCGTATCCGTTCCTCCTCTCCCCGGGGCAAGTTGCTCATACCAGGAAATATGCGTACTAATGCGTTGCAGGAACACGACATGGGCAATTCATATGCTTGAGAGTAAGTTTACGAGTCGGGAGGATAACAATGATGGGCTAGAGTGTTTACAAGCGGCGATGATTACTGGAGTCAAAATATGCGCGTTAACCCAAGGGAGTTGACTGATTGCTTTCCACGTTCAACGGTTATCAATGTATTTTCTTCTCAATTGTATGGAGCAGATGTCGTAGTTGAGAATGAAGAACTTTTTTTTTTTTTCCGGGAAAATTCTCGAATTGATCGGCCTGAACCTCCGTATAATGATTTTATAGCAGGTAAGTCACATACTCGTGGCAATCAATACACGACAAACATGCATCGACGCCTTTATTCCTTCAGGCAAAACTCAAAGCCTGGACGTAGGCTAATTGACAAAAAAAAAACAAAAAAACAAATCGTCCACCCATTACTATCAGCACTTAAACTGCGTGTTCCTATACAAACCAGCGCAACCTCCCTGCAGTCACACTCCCGCCACTGCTCGACGTGGAAAAGGGTCGTTGTTGACATGGAGAGTGATGCAGCAAACGCCACCAGTGAAACAAAAACAAATAAGCTTGTACCACGTGTTTGATCGAAAAGTCCGTAGAACGCCACCGTGTATCATAAGTCGATGAGCCCACGACGGGATACGAAAATCATGCTTCTCATCCAGTAGGGACAAGCTGGATAGCCACCGCCAACCACCTGAGGCACCATGCCCCATCATCCCGAATGGTCAGAAACTCGACGTCGAATAGAGGCAAAGAGAGATCCTAAGTCTCCGCTGGTCGACTAGTTCCCCCTCGTGCTTCTGGTACTGTCTGTTGACCTCTTCGGGCAATTGGGTGTCCTCCCGCTTGAAACCTGGGCTAGGGTACCTCTGCTGCTGCTGCCGTTGCCGTTGCTGTTGCTCGCTTTGCGCTAGTTGCTCCTGGGCAGCTAGGCCTGCTACAGCCTGCGCAACTGCTTCAAGAGGTGTGGCGGCGACCCCAACTGCGGGCGCCGCTGGCTCGGGTGCACTTGCAGGAGGAGGACCACCAGCTTGGGACAGGTTGATATTCGGCGGTGGCGGCGGATATTCGCCTTGAATGTCTAGTAACCTGGACTGTAGGTGAATGACATAATCTCGAAGAGCATAGTTCTCAGACTGCATGGCCTTGAGTGCCTGTTCATTGTCGGCGAATTCGCGAACTTGCTGCTCAAGCTTCTTAATATAGCCCTCTTTACGTTGGCGAAATGCTCTCTGTAGGGATTGCCGTTAGCTGATGATGCTCATGATGAAAACCCTCAAGGTTCAAAAGGTCATGATTGCTATGCGGTGCGTTTCGAGGCATTCGATTGACCTACCTGGGCTGCTCTGTTTTGGGCCGCGCGCTTAGATTGCGAAAGCTCACGCTTGGCTTTTCTGCTCTCGCCACTGGCGCCCAGATCAAGAGCAGATGATGGAGGAGCCAGGGCTATTGAAGCATTCAAAGGCCCGGGAGGGCTCCCAGCAGGACTGTGACCGGCGGGAGGATCTAGGGACATCATGTTGGAGGCGTGCTCGGCAGCGCCTCGCAGATCCAGGTGGATATGCGCCTCAACTCCGGTTTTGCTCAAGGCGCGAGCAGCTTCGTGTGAGGCAGCAGCCAGCTCTTGGTATCCGTTCGCCGTCCGAGACGGCGGCGGCGAACGCGACAGTGCGCCTCTCGAGTCGCGCGAGCCCGAGCCCGAGCCCGAACCCGAACCCGAACCCGAACCCGAAGCTGTAGAGGCGTCGGCGTCGTGGTTCTGTAAGAGCTCCAGCTGTGCGCGCAAGTGCTGCTCTGTTGGGGAGTGGAAAGGTTTGGTGTTAGCCAAGGGTCTTGAGCACTACTTGCTGAAGTGACTGACGATGAGTACGCGAGAGAGAGAGGTGGGGAGGGAGTAGTAAGTGAGGCTGGCTGACTAAAGACTCAGGTGAGTCTTGCATGAGTGAGGACACCAAGTGAGAGTGATGAGAACGATTGAGGCGTCGTCAGTTGCAAAATCCTCATTTATTTCATGCGGCAAAGCTGCAGAGAAGTGTCTGCTCAGCAAAACAACGAGATGTTCAAGGCGCCGGCTTCACTTGACGGAGGCGCCGCGTATCGCCGCGTATCACCGCGCATAAGCCAAGGTCCAGCCAATGCTGAGCAGTGGCACGCCGCGAGGTTGGTTCTATGAGACGGAGACGGAGACGGAGACGGAGACGGTGATGGAGACGGTGATGGAGATGGTGATGCAATTCGGAGAGTCGCCGAGCGAGGCAGCAGCGCAAAGACAGAAAGAAAGAAGCGAAACTTTTCACTCCAAGAAGAACCAGGTCCAGGGTTTCGCGCGCATGATTCAGCCAACGCGGGCAGGACAAAAGACAAACGTTGTTTCTCGTGCATGACCTACCTTGAATCCCCGAGCTCGATGGTTGCTGCATTGCTGAGGATGGACGGACGTAATCTGACTCAGCATTCGAGGTGCGCGATGATTACTACGCAAGAATCGAAGCTGCTGACATGAACGTGGGAATTAAAGAGGACCCGACGGGAGGGGAGACAAACAGAGTGACAGGGTGACAGGGTGACAGGGTGGCGCAGGAAGGTGCCGCCGAACTCAGTCGACTGAAAGACTGGACCCAGCTTATGTAATTCTTCCGCAAACGATATTATAACGATATTAATAACTCAACCCCAGCCCCAGCCCCAGCCAGCTCTTGTTTTTGCACGGTGGATGAACCTCCTTGCTCTTACTAATTGATGTTATAATACGGATTAGGTTCCCATGATTAACCCTAAGACCCTAGTGTTTCCATCCCCGTGAACGTGTCCTGACGCAGCTTCTCCTATTATCCTGATCACCCAACACACAGCAAGTCAGCAACCACTTTATTACAAATTATTGTATTATTTTGCTGATTTCCTTACATTCCGTTTTCGAGTCTATGTTTCAAACGACTACCCTGCGACACTCGCAGCGTTCACGACCATGACCTCAAAGTCGACCCGAGTCGTCGCCATTTCCTTGCATAGTCAGCCCTGGTTCGACGACATGTACGCCCCGCTTCTCACAGCAATTCGAGCGACCGCAACGTTTGATCGTGCTGAGCAACCCGATACAGCCATACGAATGTTGTCAGATGGGCCAGAGCCGTCAGCCGTGCTGATAACAGATGAAGCACTGACCCTCCGTGAGAATAGTCACGTTTGGGACGCAGTCCTTGAATACGTCCGACGCGGGGGCGCGGCGATTATCATGGGCCACTTCCCTCCTTTGTCCAGCCAGACAAGATGAAACCATTCTTCACCCGCGCCTCGTTACGCTGGGAGCGAGGGTCATACCACAGGACGACCTTGTCGTTGAATGAAACCGCCGTTGGAATCTCTAGAGCTGGATCCTTGCCTCGCAGCTATAGTCAAAAAGCCTTGTTCGTGAAAAATGTTTCATCGCAGGAGATGTGGTACAGAACCGATGCTGACTCTGTCGTTGAGTCTCGCGTCTTCCCCCAACAAGCGCCAACGTAGTCGGTGAGACGGCCGTGGCGCTGGCCAAGGTTGGTCAAGGAAAGCTCGGCTATGTTGGCGATGTGAATGCGGAGGAGGGATCCCACGCGGTCGTCCTTGCCATGTGCGGGATTTGACCACCGAGTCAGTCGTGTGGAACGTTGAGTCTTTGACGGTGGCCATGTCTCTGTTGTTCAACTGGCAAAAACCGCAGCCATGCATTACAATCCATTTCCACCCAAGTCTATCCATCCAAACTCTTGAACCAACTTGCCCCAGTGAGCTTGCAGCTGTCCAGTGTACACTCATCCCGGCAAAGTCTCTGAACATGAGAAGGCCCGATCACAGATGAAGGTATTGAGTTTATACTTGGGCGACGGGACACCTTGTTCATTAAGCTTCGTTGTTTTCCCACTCGAACGCTTTAGCTCCATGAAGAGCGTTTCAATTAGAGCACTTTTAAAACTACTGTACTGGATACAGATGGGTTCGAGGAGGCAACGGAAATGCGATAGCCCATCGGCCAGAACCCGACTGAATGCTTGCAAGGATTGTCAAATCATCTTGACACATGTAACCCGTGCTTTCGAGATGCAACCCATCACCATCTGCTGGCTGACCGCAACAGAAAATAAGTCTCGAGGTGATAAGCCTAGGGTCATTCCGATTGAATTCAACTGACGACAACATCGTCACTGTCCGTCCAGTTCTCAACCTCCTATGCCGCAGGCATCTACTCCAGGCCTCCTTATACAATACCCCTTCCACATATATGCGTGATATTACCAATATTAGTCACCACATTGATATCTTCCAATGGGCTCTTCATGACAGCAATCATGGCTGCATCAAAGCCCTCCCGGCGACGGCTTCTTTCTGAGCTCTTTGACCTGCTTAAACAAGGTTACTCAAGAGGAGGCGGGTACACATTGCCGGCTGTTGAGAAACCTTTTGGCCAGCCAATTGCACGACGAACCGAACAAGTGGACCAATGGGCATAGTGAATTGTCATTCGCCATCGCCCGACACCATATGAACGAACGTCAATCATCAAGAAGACAAAACTTTCAAAAGTCGACGATATTCTGGGAAACACGGCAAATGCGGTGGGGACCTGCGTCTCAAAAAAGCAAAGAAGCTCGCTCCACCACTCGCTCACTTTTCCAACCACAACCTTCCATCCTTACTAATAATATTACCACCATCCAGAGCCCGCATGAACTACGTACGAAATGCAAATCACGTCATGCCCGCGAATTCTTTCCCAGCATCGCATTCCATGCTCTGTCCGCTCGGCCCTCACGAAACGCCGCTCGTCCACAATGCAACCGAGATTCTCCCCGACACAGACAAAGCCTCCACCATGACAGCACTCACACCACTCCTCACTGCATCAGGAGGAAGGTGGACG
The DNA here is from genome assembly GCA_023658505.1 of Epichloe gansuensis. Taxonomy (NCBI): domain Eukaryota; kingdom Fungi; phylum Ascomycota; class Sordariomycetes; order Hypocreales; family Clavicipitaceae; genus Epichloe; species Epichloe gansuensis. The sequence continues at coordinate 8,879,528 of CP098281.1, forward strand.
CTCACTTCTGAGGGCGGAGCGCTAGAGCGAAGCTTCAAGTTCAAAACGTTTGCAAAGACATGGGTAAGGTGCAATTTTTCGCTCCACAGTCTTCAGGTAGGGCGCACATCGAATCGACTAAGATACACATGGCTAGGATTTCATGACTGCCATTTCACTCCAGTGTAAACTGAAGAACCACCACCCTGAATGGTCCAATGTAGGATTCCGAGTATCCACGCTAAAGAGGAGTGAGGACCGTGTTTGCTCACCACTCGTGCATGCATAGGTATACAATACCACGTTTATTCGATGGACGACTCACAGTCCAAAGGGCCTGTCGGAGAAGGATGTGAGTTTGGCGGCATTATGCGATGCCATTGCCAAAGATTTTGGAGAACTGGACCCCGAGCCAACAAGTTGTGAGGTGAGGACCCTGGCTGATGAGGCTGTTTCGACATCCCGAGATTGTTGCATAATGAAGAGCAAGTGAGAAGATAAAGGCTGTGAACATCGAATGGGCAGATATAGCCATGTTTTCAATTTCTTACTTTTTCTTTCTCTTACTTGCATTTCGCGCGCAAGTCTGATCAATGTATCATGGAGTATGAATATGTGTTTATCATCACGCCGGGGTGAGGATGCGCGTCACTTCCAGTGTCGCAGGGCGCCACATTGTCATTATATATGAAAAGCGAGCGGCCGAGTAATATGTATTAAGTATTGATCTAAAGCCTCTTTTGGCTCATCACCACGTATATATACAAAAAAATTCACCCAACCGAACTCAGTTCGAAGCCCCTAATAAAAACGCCGTGGTCAACGCCGTCCGTTTCTCGGATCAGGCGTAGCCGCATGATAGGTATGGCCATTAATCTATAGCTCTGTTCGACGCCCGCGGATCGTTGTTTATTTTAATGTGTTCATGAGAAAAAAACAAAGAATTGTGTGCATGCAACGTTTTTGCAGCATTAAGCCCATCATCGCTCTTGATTCCGTATATTGAGCGTTTACTGCTCCTTCTTGGCGGCCTTGATGGCCTTGAGTTTTCTGTCACGACGCTTCTTGTGGGCCTCGGGGCCGGCCTCGGTGTCAGGAAGTAGTCCCACCAGCGAAAGCTGGAGGAGTAGTTGCCGATGAACTTTTCGTGGTGCATGTCGTGGTGGTCGGCACCAGCCCACACAGGGAGGATGTGACGCAAACTCCAGGGAAGTCATAGCCACTGTGGGCGTCAATGGCCTGGAAGAGGCGAAGGATGATCCAGGTGTACATGGTAATAAGGTGCAGATCTCCAGTGACACAGAGCATCAGGATAGGAGATCCGACAACACCCAGGCCGAGAAGCATGGTCTCGATAGGCGAAGCATACTCAGCAGCCAGTCCGAAGGGAGCCGAGTAGGTATGGTGCATCTTGTGAATAGCCTTGTACAGCGGCCCGTAGTGCAAGCATCGATGGAACCAGTAGTGCCAAGTATCCTCCATGACAAAAGGATGGAAATCTGAACAGCCATCTTCAGGAGGGAGGGAACGGCACACCGTATTCCATGCCGAAGTAAGTGGCAATGGGATGGAAGAACCAAATCTGAGGAAGCTCGGCGGTGAAGTGACTGATGAGAACGATGGCGGCACAGTCCCATTGCTCCTTAAGGGTGGGAATTTTCTGGTTCTGAATCTTGTACTTTTGGAAATAGGGAATCTTGTCCATAATAAGGAACGGAATGCAGCGGCCGAAGTAGACGATTTCGTGCATGACGAAGCTCATGATGCCGGTCGCAAGGGTATCGTTCTGCATAAAAGATACCAAGCCTATCAAATGGCGCTGTTAGCCAAACACTGTCGCTCGGGAATGGGAGAAGCTGAGCATGGGTTTGTGATCCGACAGTCGGGATCGCAAGCAGCACACGTACCGCCCAGAGACGCTCAGCAAAGTTGAGGTTGACATTGTACTTGGCGACCTCCTCGAGGACGGTGAAGTAATCCTGGGTCGAGTTGGCGGCGTTGACGGTTGCGTTGCTGCAAGATTGATTCATGTCAGAATGGCCGGCCGTTCCAGCTTTCGCGTTTAAGGGGGTCGTGCTTTGAGAGTCCTCGTCGAATAGGCAAATACTCACAACAGATCCATGATGACTGCTTCGGAACCTCTGGAAGAGTTTGATTTGCAGTCAAAAGAAACGAAAGCTCAACACCAGGTGCCAAACATGCAGTTAGTGATGCACGCTGTATTTCAAGGAAAAGGAAAAAGGAGGAGATTGGGCGTGCAAGCCGTGAAGAGGCGAGATTGACTGGTCAGGGGACTGCGGCAGTGGGGAGGGTTGAGATTTTATTTATGGGAATTCATCAAAGTCGCGGCGCAAATCCATATTTTTCGCCTCATCCCCTTCTTACATACATACACTACTAGCGTGTCGTCTCAGGGGCCAAAGATCATGCATTTGACTGTGGGTATCCAGTCTGTGTGTGGCCACCGGCTTGCGAGCAGCCGACAACAGACCACATGCCCAGCAGCCAATCTGGTAGCGGCTGTGTGGCTCGAGGATGAGACCACTGGCTGGTGCAAGATCCCGGTTTCCGTCCCCTACCGTCCCCTACCCGATGTGGCGTAGACCAGAGCATGAGCCAGTTTTTACGGAGTACGGAGTACCATTCGACGTGTGCAAATGAATTTATCGATAACATCGAGAATACGAATACGAAGTTATGCAGCTGGCTGGCTCGGCTGGCTGGCTCGGCTGGCAGCTGCTCTGGTGCTTATTGATTATTTCAACTTTTTTTTTTTTTTTTTTTTTTTTGGAAGCTTCCAACAGTCCCCATTTGATTTTAGATTGCCCTGCAACTCTATAACCGTTTGTGTCACTCCTTCTCGCTCCGTCACGCACCGAGCTGCTCTCGGTCTGTCTAAATGCTCTTTTGTGGTCTTGTTTCTGCTCGTCCGTGAATCCGAACACGAACCGATCTCGCAACGGCCCCACGCCACCACCACTTCATCTCAACTCTCGTGCTCGCCCGTTGGCGCCAGTCCCCATTCATCTATTGCGACAAAGTAAACAAATCACTTTGTCGGCTGGCCATCCTTCCGACCTGTTTGTTCACACTTATTAGTGGTCTGATTAGGCATACGTATCCAGTCGCCTGGCCACCTAGTTTCTTCTGATTCGCTCCCCACACTTTCTCACCAGATTACCGCCTGGTCAGTTGGATCAATGCCGATTGAGGCTTTGTCAGTTTGACATTAGCCCCAGCCTCATTGCAAAGCCAGCTAATACCAGGGCGACTCTCTTGGCCGCTTGTCCGTCCGTCTCCCTCTGACCACATCATGTCACTTGTGTCCGAGTAAGTTTGACCCAGCCCATTTACCAACCGGCTACAATCTCGAGACATGTCAGGATGGTTTCGTGGACACTGACATACGATCCATAGCCAGGTCCGGCGACTTGATGCCTATTTGGATCGCCTGCCAATCATCTCAGAGACCGCCTCGGACGATGGTCGCTCAGAGGTGGAAGAGCGTGCACTCGTGGCCGCCGATTCATTTTCGTCTCCAAGATTAGATCAACTTCTCCGCGTCGTCCAGTCTCTGAGTGCCACTACGGCTTCCAACAATCTGCTACCCCTCCAACGCGTCAAAGGTCTACTCAAACAATCTGGGCTCCCTCTCTCAAAAGTACGACATCCAAGAACTTGCTCAGCCGGGAGAGCCGGGAGCGAAAAGCGCTTACGAGGACGAGATCGAGTGGTTACTAGTCAGCAAAGCGACCGTCCACGTCTATGGCGCTATATTGAACTCGTTGCTGGATCAAATTGTCCCTCTCAACGATGACATTTGGTACTGGTCCGATGTGCTAAATTCCTACACTTACAGCAGTCTGTATACGGTCCAAACTTCTCCAATCCGGTTTTGGGCCTGGGGTGAAGATGTCTACAACGCGAGCAAGATGCGACTTGGCTCGCTTTCCGTCCGAGACTCACCTGCCGAGTTAGTCGGCTCTACGACCGCGGGCGTATCGCATCAATGGCGCCAGTTCTACGGCATCGTACGGAATACTATTCGGGAACGATCATTTGGGAATATTCAGAGGAAGGTCTTGTCCCCGGTGGCTTTTTGTCGCTCAGAGGCTCGCAGGAAACAATTACAGCTTCGCAAATTGAGAGAAATCACAGCTAGCGGGCTAGGGGTGTTGATGGACGAAGGCCTTCAATTTGGTCACGATGATGACAAGGCGGAGCTGCAGGACAATCATGACCTCAAAGGTGTGGTCGAGCGCAGCGTTGCATTAATGGACATGGTGCTAAAAGAGGTGTGCGCGTTGGACGTCAATATTCATGATTTCGAAGACAAGGTGTTTGCAGGCGTTGAGGAGGACCCAGAGCTTTCAATACACCTGGAAGACAGTGTCAATCCGGATCGTCCTGCAGTCCTGTCTCGTCGACTCTTGCGCATCATTGACAAGACGCTCCCAGAACACGTTAGCAGCATGTCAGCCCTCGTCAAGGAGAACGGACGACCTAGTCGAGTCGTGCGATACTGGATTCCCGCTGTTGTCGGTGTGATTACCTCAACGACTATTTTGCGTATTCTTGTAAGCCGACAGGACCAGATCCTCAACTGGATCACGAATTTAGGAGGCACCATTCGAGACTTTTGGTTCAACTGGATTGTGCAGCCAACCGACAAGGTCATCAAGACCATCCGCCATGATGAGTCTAGTGAGATTGCTATCATGAGTCGTGATAGCCTCAAGGCTGACCGCGAGTCTTGAGCGAATGGTTGTCGATTTTGCCAAGGATAACCCTCGCTTCGCTGTTGAAGGGAATACGAATATTACTAGCGCACAACTTGCCGACATCCGCAGCAAGGTCGCCGAAGGAGACGTGACTCCCGTGCTGAAGGCGTATGAACAGGACCTTCGGAAGCCATTTATGGGCGCTGTTCGCGGAGATCTTGTGCGATCATTGCTGATCCAAGTACAAAAGACCAAGGTGGACTTGGAGGTTGCCATGCATGGCATTGACTCCTTACTGAAGAGTCAGGAACTGGTTTTTGGATTTGTGGGCTTGACACCAGGGCTGCTGGTCTCGATCGGCTTAGTTCAGTATCTGCGTGGAATACTTGGCGGCCGGACTGGCCTTCGCCGAGACAAGAAATCAGGCCAGGCTGTACGGATCTTACGAAACATCGACAGAATACTGTCGGAAGCCAGACCGACCGAAAATAATGTATTATCATACAAGGATCACGGATTGTTGCTCTGCGAGGTTCACGTACTTCGCAGCTATGCCAGTAACCTGATGCCGAGCGAAATCGAAAAGGAATTCTTGGAGGATCTTGATGATTTATCAAATATCAAAGGCGTGCAGGTACAGACCAAAGCCCTAGAAAGAATTCGCTGGGCGTATGCCAGGTGGCTCAAGTAGAGGCAAAGTGGGAGGAAGTACTGTACATGGGTGGATGGCGTGATGAATAACAGTAGCGTTTTGAAGAACTAGAAGCAGGGCATAGAATCATTTCCATTAATTCATGGTTGCCATTAGCTGGAGATATCAATTGATGTCTTATCAGTGGCAAATCCTGGCATGCCGATTTTACTGAGCACCATTCGCCGCGGTCTATCAAGGTCCCGCATATCGACCAAGTCTATCCATATTTGTTCTAGCCTCATTAGTATCTCTTGCACGTGATGTAGTAGGAAAAAAGGCCCCTAATCGGTAGATACAAAATGAAGATATTGATGAACCTAATTCTATCGTACAAGTGAAAGGCTGTGTGCTTCCCTTTTATATAGGGAGAGCTGGACCAGCCTACGTCGTGTGCGTCATGTGTGCAATCCTCCGCAAATTCCTAAAGCTTACTAATGTAATTACAACCGCTACCCGGGCAACAAACAGTATCAACGTCAAACTCCATTTGCCTTAGTTCAACCTTCGGGCACGATTACACCACTCCCCCTTTTTTGTTCTGTTGGCGCTCCTTTTCTTGGAGATCCTTGAAACACGTGGCGAAGAACACGTTCCCCTTGAGGACCGTTTGCATCGTTCTGCCGGCAACCATGATCCAAAGCAGAAGTACAGACAGAGAAGTAATCTCTTGTCAGATGCGTCAGCAATTGGGGCAGGACCAGACCAGAAGCAGGGATAACTCACTGTTGTTGCCACGTTGAAGAATGTACTGTCAAGATTGATGGCCAGCATACTACCGCAGGTTGCCCAAACACCAAGAGGAAAGTAAAACCCCACCAGCCCATGTTGAAGGGAAATGTCGAATCGTCGCGAGACTGACGAGGGCGAAGCACACCCATACGAGGGCGAACCCCACATGACCATGCCGATGAACACGCCGAGGATGTACAGAGCTTCGGCGCCACGCGTGACGTCCACCCCAGCGGCTTTGAAGACTTGGGTCTGTGGCAAAAGCTCTACGGCAACTTTGCCCAGCTGCTGGATGCCAAACCCGCCTTGTCCGAGGGCCCAACAGGTAGAAAGACGGACACAATCACTTCCTTGGGTGGAAGGGAGTGAACGGTCAAGCGGTGAAAGTACAACGCAAGGACGCAAGCAGACATACATTCACCGATGCCCCAGAGAACGTACGACACCACGAGAGTGGTAAGCGCGTGGCCGTGATCGGGAAGCGCCTCGGCAACAATGCCACCCGTGGCAGCTGCAACCACAGCGGGAACAATAGGAAGCAGCAGTGCGGCGGTGGTGCTGCTTAGACCTGGTTTGTGGCGATGCATGACTATGAAGGGCATGCTGATGGCTGTGGCCATGGAGAGGAGAACATCAATCCACCAGAACGTCCAGGCGAGGTAGACGAGCCAGTTTCCCCAGTCTTGGCAGCAGAAAATCATCATGTTGATGATGGCTGCGAGACAGAATGCCAGTCAGTCCCCATGCTTCTGGAGAAGTGATGAAAGGGGAAAACAATGAAAGAGCGACACTTACTTGCGAATCCCATGGGGAAGCAGCCGAGAAACAAAGATTGTGCTGGATGCGAAATCACGGCCCCCATGTCTTGGGATACACGGTGTATCGTGCGATGGAGAGACCCAGGAAGATGGTGAAGAGGACTATGTTAAGTCCGAAGAAGATGTAGCTGATGTACTGGAGCCACTGGGCGTTGTACGGTAAGTTGTGGAGGGTGATGGACACGATGCCTGTTCCCATGTTGACTGCGAACCATCTACCACGAGGATTGCTGTGTAAGCGCTGTTCCGTCCAAAGGCGATTGCCCCATTGAGCTTGAGGAATATGTGCGCAATCTTGCTACGTGCTGGGGCGAGAAAGGGGGTCTACGAAAAGAACACGACGTACGATGGAGTAAAGCTGCGAATGATGCGCCTCCAGCCTCGCTCCTCCTTGAAGACCAACCCGCAAGGTGCTTCACTCGCCAGGTCGGCGTCGGCATTGCGGTTGCACAACGTGCCATTGTCGATGGTTCCAGAGTTTTCGTCGCACGTCTCCGCGTTGCCACTGGTTCTCGAGGCACAAGTCGAGTTGAACACGGACGTCTGTGTCGCGGCCATGGCGTCGTTCCTATCCGTCTTGTTTCTGGTTTGCAAAGTAACGGTTTGCAGTCTCACCTACTTACTACTGGGCCTTGTTATTCACGGTTCCCATCCCGAACTGTCTCGCTCGCTTTCATATTGGGGTTTTGGGGGAAAGATATCCGCAGCCTTGACCAAGATTCCTAGGAGGTTCAAGTGCAGTTTGAGGGGAAATCAAAAATAACTCCTTCAATGCATTCAATGCATATTATGGAAGTGGACGAAACCCCGAGGGCGCGAATAAATCCGAGAAATCTCCATTTCGCCACCGGCATCTCCTGGTCACAGAAATGGGTTATCAAACGGACCGCCCTGATATAATGATTTAATAAATCGAGGGGAAAAAATCAAGAATTGCCGGTCCGCCTGCTTGTAGCGCCAACGGGGAACTCCTCCCCGGCCAGAACAAAAACTCAATCCCGTTATTCTGGGTCTACGATGGCAGATCAGCGCTGGATCGGACCTTTCTAGGAGATCTGATTACGGATGCAACTCTTCAGCAATTAGTAGGTTGATTGACCGACGCTGCCGAGCGCCTGCTTCTGCGTGGAGTACGGAGTATTAATGAGACTGCCAAAATGCGTGCCGCGCACGCGCAGCGCAGCCCGGAATAGTGGGGACAGTGTGGAGAGCGAGAACATTCGTTTGCCCATCCCTTTGGATGTGCTAAGGGAGCAAGCAGGTAGAAACCCCACTTTTTCTAGGTACGCGAGAGGTACCTCGCGTCAGCTAAAACGCTAGGCAGCCGGCAAAGACGAGGCGTGGCTGCGATGTGTGCAATGTAGCGATTTGTACCCGGCCAGATTGTTGGTACTTCTATCATAGGCTAACTTAAAATAAGGAGCAGGATTAGGTAGCTTGTATCCACCTTTGTCCTGATTGGCCCACATCCCTGCGAGTGACCAGCTTGCTCCTTAGCACATCCAGAAGTCTCCCACGGCACGGCTGTCGGCGGTCGACGTTTTCAACCAGACCCGTGTCGTGCGTGGATCGATAATCCGTACAATTATTACAAGTGGTCACACTTTTGTTCCTTCAGCTCCAGTCGGCGCTTGTTGGTGCCGAAATCCGATCAAATGCGTCTGCCGCCTCGCTCTGGTAGTAAACCCTCCTACAACGGAGTACTATTACTGAGTCGCATAAGAAATTTGCAACGCAGATACGGAGTACAAATGCCCGCTTTTGGGAAGCAGCTTGCGAGTCATCGAAAACAGACCACCTTTGCAAAATTTGGCATTTTTACGTTTTCTTAAAACAAACTAGGTAATTGGGAACCTACTTTGTACTCCGTACGTTTCGTCGTATTGTGTAAACTCCCTCACTGGACTCCTGCGAAGTAATGCATTTGGATCGTCGGTAAAGGATTCTGGCGGGGTCGTCCACTTTTCGTATCCAATGACCAACCATGTCGCACCATCTTGCCGCAACCACATCCTTCAAGGTCCGCTTGTCCCGATTGAAGCCATCCAGCCCGTTCTTGCTCCAGTCGTTGGTGGTCTGACCAAAATATTTTGGCGAAAAGCCCCACCTCTACGCCGGCAATACTATCTTCCACCGACGCGGCCCAGCACTCAACTCAGGTGACCCAGCCGGTGCCGTGAAGGGTAGTGTCGTCTACCCCCTCTTATCCACCGATAAGGCGGTATCGTCGTCGTCGTTGTTGCGTTATCCTTTTCTTCGTCTGCAGCAAGTTACATAACTCTCGAGTTGATACTATACCTTACCTCAGTACAAGACATTACATATATCTGCCTTGCAACCTTGACAAGCAACTCAGCATGGCCGTCGACGTCATTTCAAGTGCCCTTCCAATCAGCAGCACCAAGGCTGCTCTCGGATTCCCGCAGACCGACAAGTTCGAACAGCTTGTGCAGGCCTTGAAAAAGGCTCTTGGCCCCTCGTCTGGCTTGACCTCGGATGATGTAAACGTTGACTTGTTGAGCGACTTGATGAGGGACTATGATAGCAACCCCATGGAATGGGGCAAATATGCATTTGGTGACGCCAGTCGTGGGTATACCCGTAACCTTGTTGATGAGGGCAACGGCAAGAGCAACTTGGTAAGTTGTCCACCGTCAGCATCAAGCAGATAATATGCTGTGTTCTTGCAACGCATATAACTGATGCATTGTCTGCCGTCGGGAATAGTTGGTCCTCGTATGGTCGCCCGGTAAAGGAAGCCCGATCCATGATCACGGCAATGCTCATTGCCTGATGAAGATATTGCACGGAAACCTGACGGAAACCCGCTATGCCTTCCCCGAGAAAGATGCAGAGCCAGGACCCATGACGGTCATCTCTGAGAAAACATACAAGGAAAATGGCGTCACTTACATGGCCGATGAGCTTGGTCTGCACCGCGTTTCCAACAGAGGCAGCGACTTCGCCGTCTCGTTGCACTGTGAGTTTCTTTTCTTTTCCAACCATCGAATCCTCGCACTTCGCCGACATGCTGACCAGCAACTTTGCCAGTATACACTCCTCCCAACGTAGCTAAAGAGGGTTGCCACATCTTCGATGAGAAGACTGGCAAGAGTAGCCATGTCCCTGGTTGCCACTACTACTCAGCGTATGGTCGTCTGTTGAAGCAGTAGAGGAGGATGAAGCAAAAGCGTCAAGTGCGCGGTCATTCAGTGTCGGCGTTTGTTTGTTTCTGTTGCTTTGACATGATGTGCAGCGTTTGATTTCCTTCTCGACCATTGCATTTCGTTCGCCCACTTGAGGCGTTGAGAACATTTGTCCTTCCTGACGGCGCTCCTTGGCAGCTGTTGTGGAGGGAGTCCTGATGTGGTGTTTCGGTATAATGTGTGTTAGCGGCGTCTCTTCGTTATGATAGCATGATAGCTCTGTATGCAATGAAAGCTCATATTTCGCATGGACACTTCCAGAGCCGTAGAATGCTTCCAGGTTGAAGTTGAGAAGAAGATGTGTCGTTCAAAAGAATGTCGTTCTTATTCATACCCTTCTCATTTGGGGGCTTCATGATTGCGTGATTGAAACTAGTCCTAAACGGGAGAGAAATAGTGGACCTGACGGCTGTCGGTCGGGTGCACGTGATAGCGCGCTTCAATCGTGAGTGGGCCCCTTCTTAGAAGACACCATGACGAAAACTACCAGTTGGAAGAAGCGCGCTAGTCAAAGCTGAGGCAACTTACATACACAACTGACTACAACGGACTACAACTGCGAGCTGCGTGCAACATCTGAAATTTCAGGTACCTGGGGTACTTGGCTGAAGGACTTTTTGTCTTGCAAATTGCGGGTTTTGCAGTATTCTGTGGGGTTTTCCTCTCCAACAACCGAGTGACGAGAATCACCGTAAGTGGATTTCCTTTACCAACTTCGGTGGCTGCAATCAAGTACCGAAATGGCTTACACCCTTCATTTGGCGCCTCATTAGAGCATCATGCCTGCCCCCAAAAAAGGAGCCTTCGAGATGTGGTTGATCTCACTGGCGACTGCGAATCTCAGCTGCAAGCAAAGCGGCGTTCGCCCGCCCAAGCGACCTACTCGACCGGTTTGGGCGGGTCGTCTGTCTATAACTCTTCGCCCAGCGGCAGACAGGCTAGCCGACAGTCAATCTCGTCCAGCCAGCCGATGAGTTCCTCTCAAACGGCAGCATACGAGAATGAAGTCTTGGACCTAACTCAGGACGATGACGGGCCGGTGAGAGAACTTTACGGTACCTTTGGTGAGTGATCTCGGTGCTAACTCTTGATGCCATTGATTCAAGAGGTCTTCTGGTTAACCCACCCTCGTTTTCCCAGATACTAAGATTGTTGGGATCCAATATTACAGGGCGAAGCCTCTCCCGGTGAGGTCGTTCTGTGTCGGCGAGAACCTGAGAATCAAGTAGGGCGTGTGACTGTTCATTGGTTTTGTGCATGGTTCTCTAATTTGCAATCCAGTATGACAGGAACGCCATCCGTATGGACAACGTCATGTATCAGCAAATTGGACACTTGCCCCGAAAGATCGTTGAAAAAGTAGCACCATATGTGGTCAGTGGGACAATAAACCACTCATAGTTACAGACGCTGATGATGACTCAGGATTCGGGAGACATCGTTCTCGAAGCATCCCTGTCTGGATATAAAGGGGCTTACGATTGCCCCGTCAAACTTTCATTCTACGGACCCAGTAGTCCGTGGACTCGCGCAAGGATTGAGAACAGCCTCAAAGCTGACAATCTCATTAAGGCCACGGAACTGAAGCGCACTAAGCAGGAAGCTGAAGCTCGGAGGACTACGTCGGGCTTAAAAGCCGGTGGGTCTACTCATGGATTTGGCACAAAGAGTTTCCATGAACCTGAGATATCACTGGAGGATATTTTGAAGCACAGCCAGTCTGTCGATCTCAGCAATGGGGCTGATGCAATCAAAACATTTGCCATGGACGAGAAATACTTGTCCGAAATGCCAAGCTGCGAACAACCAGCAGCTTTGACAGCAACTCTGTTGCCGTATCAACTTCAGGTATGTTTCCGCTCCCGTCATAATTTCAGACGTTTGTGTTGAGAGAATTTCAGGGGCTGGCATGGATGACTCTAAAGGAGAATCCAGTCTTGCCGACAAAAGAGCTTGGTAACATTGTTCAGTTATGGAAACAGGACAGTAGAGGTTACTATTGGAATGCTGCAACAGACTATGTTAATACATCGCCGCCACAACTATTTTCAGGTGGCATCTTGGCAGACGACATGGGACTTGGTAAGACCCTTCAAATTATCAGTTTAATACTGACGGGGGTTCGGGAACGACGTTGATCGTTGCTCCTGTTAGCGTCATGAGCAACTGGAAACAGCAGATCGAACGCCACGTAAAACCGGATTGCGCTCCGAGTGTTTTCATCTATCACGGAGACAAGAAAATGACCGCCAAAGAACTGATGGAGTACGATGTGGTCATTACCAGTTATGGCAAGCTTGCTCGCGAAAAGGATGCCAAGGTGCCTCAGGTTCTTTTGTCGAGCAGCGTCGAGTGGAAGCGTGTTGTCCTGGATGAGGGCCACATCATTCGCAACGCCAAGACAAAGGTTGCTCTGGCTGCCTGCGCTATCAAAGCTAAGTCGCGATGGGTCTTGACTGGTACTCCGATGTAGGTGCTGAGCAATGCTATACCTTTGGCCCCGGTTATACTAACCGTTGACCCGCCAGAATCAACTCGGTGAAGGATCTGCAGTCTCTGATCAAGTTCTTGCACATCACTGGAGGAATCGAACAGCCTGAGATCTACAACACAAAGGTGACCAGAAAGTTGGCGGCGGGTGACTCTAGCGCAGAGGCAGTCTTGCAAGCACTTATGCAGGACATTTGTCTCCGGCGAAAGAAAGACATGAAGTTTGTCGATCTAAAATTACCACCAAAGAAGGAATATTTGCATCACGTCACTTTTCACCCTGAGGAGAAACGTAGATATGATGTCCTGCTGTAAGTAGACCGTGGTTTCGATCGAGGATGCCGAGGCTAATCAGCACATAGTGATGAAGCTCGCGGCGCATTTGCGGAGTACCAAACCAAGGTAGCCGAGCAGAAGGGACAATTCCAAGGCGTCCTGGAACGACTGCTACGGCTGCGCCAGACGTAAGTAGCTTTGCCACCCTCCAGCATAAATAAATTGTGCAGCTGACAGCTTGCAAGGTGCAATCATTGGACGCTCTGTAAAAACCGGATCAATCAGCTGATGAAGCTGTTTGAAAGTCAAGATGTTGTGCCTTTGGACGAAAAAAACACGGCCTTATTACGAGAGGCTCTGCGACTCTACGTTGAGAACCAAGAGGATTGCGCTATATGTTACGACATACCGACTGGTCCAGTTATCACAAATTGCAAGCACGTATTTTGCCGAGCTTGCATTACTAAAGCCATTCAGATCCAGCACAAATGCCCCATGTGCAGGAACGTGCTCTCCGAAGATTGTCTCTTGGAGCCCGCGGCAGAGACGGACTATGATGAGAACTTTGACATAACAACGCAGAGTTCCAAGACTGAAGCGATGATGCAAATCGTTCGAGCAACGTTGAACAACCCCGGTTCAAAGGTGGTGATCTTCTCACAGTGGACGTCATTCCTGAACATTGTTCAGAATCAACTCGACAGCTCCGGCATCAAATACAGCCGAGTCGATGGAAGCATGAATACGGAAAAACGCGATCGTGCCATCCAAGCACTAGACACTGACGCTGACACACGAATCTTGCTTGCAAGCCTGGCCGTGTGTAGTGTTGGACTGAACCTCGTGTCTGCGGATACCGTTATTTTATCAGATAGCTGTACGTGTTTTCAACCTTTCCGTCTCCTCTTCAGTGTTATTTCCAAGTGCTGATTATTCCTAGGGTGGGCTCCGCGATTGAGGACCAAGCCATTGACAGGGTTCATAGACTTGGACAAACCAGAGAGACAACTGTTTGGAGGCTGGTTGTGGAAGGATCTGTTGAAGAGAGAGTGTTGGATATTCAAAAGCAAAAGAGACATTTGGTCACGAAGGCGTTTCAGGAAAAGGAAAAGAAAGGCAAGGCGGCCAAGGAGACGAGGATGGCAGATATTGCCAAGCTACTCTCCTAGACGTTTGTTGGGCCTTGCTCTGCGACTTTTACAAAGAGTGATATTCGCAATTTATTTCGCGGGTCGCTTGTTGCAATTCTTGCTCGGTACAACTTAGCTCATATTAAAACAACTTGCTTTCACTTGATGAAGAGTGTTTTTTTCTTTTGTTTTCCCTCTTCGTAGTTGTTGATGAAAGTTGTGAGGTTTCAAGTTGCATTGCAAAAAAAGGCGGTCTTGTGCCCCTGCTGCAACACGGATAACTTGATGCAAGCAATGCGGTGTTCATGTTTGTGACCAGGAATAAAAACAAGATTGACGACCTGAAAATGACAGAAAAAAAAAGGTATACTTAGAGAGCAGAACATTGGAATGCATTGCGTGATGATTCGGACCAAGACCTCGAAGCCATCATTAGCATGATGTCTTTAGGTTAGGTTAGGTAGGTAGGTATTAGGTTTGGGGTCCAAGTCGCATTTGAAATTGACGTGCCGCGTATCGATAAGTAAAATCCACTGCGGGCTGAGACGAGACTGTCCCCGCCAAATTTATAGTCAGACCAGTTGACGTACTGATGAAAAGAACGACCACGCTTCCTTGTCTTGAACGCCGGAGGTGATCATAAAGTCTGCAGAATGGCTGCAGTCTTTCAGAAAACGGACCCGCTCCAAGGGTTGTTCGATGGTCGACTGGGCGCAAAAGACCTTGTCGAGCTTTGGCACGAAAACCGAACACCGCTCATATTGTGTGCGCTGGTTCTTCTCGCGGCGATCCGAGTGTATATTCGCAACAACTTGGAATCAGAACCCTTGAAGCTGAAGGCGCTACCGAAAGACTCGACGCAAGCGACAATTGTCACAGAGGATGCGAAAAGACGGTTCAATGTTGTCATAACCGGAAGGATCAACACTACTAGACCCGATGGGCCCTGCAGGATCAAGGGTGGCATGGTCAAAAAGCCAGTCGCAGAAAATGAGGTGTATCATCACGACAAGAGCCGGCCTGTCAAGGTCCTGATATTCTTTTCCTCGGTTACGACGAAGACGGAAAAGGTCGCCAAACAGTACTTGGCCACGTTATCGAGATCTGCCAATCAACTCTCACAAGATACTGGGAGAAGGATTCTAAAACCCGAACTCCACGATTTGGCGGATATCGACTTCGAAGATTTTTTGTTAGTCCTGCCAAGTCAGCCGAGAACGCCTACCTTTTCTACTTGTTCCTATTGCCAAGCTATAACATCGACACGATCAACGACACACTCCTGCAACATCTCGAAGAGACGCATCACGATTTTAGAATCGACACGGCTCCTCTGGCATCATTGCTTGGCTACTCAGTCTTTGGGTTTGGAGACAAGGAGGGCTGGCCTGACGAAGCAGAGGGCTATTGCTTCCAAGCCAAGGAGCTTGACAGGTGGATGTCGAAGCTGACTGCTCGCAAACGCGCTTATCCTGTCGGCATGGGCGACGTGAGGGAAATCATGTTGAGAGATTCGACGAGTGGACATTGGGCATACAAGAGGTCATTGCTCACGTTGCGCGAAACGGTAGTTTGGGTGAAGGCGTACCGGGAAGCGGAGACGCAGTTGAGAGCGATGCCGAGGATGTCGCCGATGAAGACGATGGCGAGGTTTTACTCGAAGATGAGGCTTCTGGGGAGAAGGAATCCCCTCGGCCGTTGGACGATGTGGAGGACCTTGGGCGTATGCTACGAGCCTCGGCGAACAAGCAGCCTAGCACAGACAGCAACAAGAAAGCCCCTCTGGCCGTCGATTTCACATCGTATGGATCGTCGACGAAGAAGCGCACCCAAGTTGTCCCTGTGATGAAGGAAATGGTTGCCAAAAACTCACCCACCTATGCGGCCCTCACGAAGCAAGGATATTCCATCGTCGGATCTCACTCCGGAGTCAAGATTTGTCGCTGGACCAAGTCTGCTCTTCGCGGCCGAGGAAGCTGTTACAAATACTCCCTCTACGGCATCAATTCGCATCAGTGCATGGAAACCACCCTTCCCTATCCTGCTCCAACAAATGCGTTTTTGCTGGAGACACGGCACCAACCCCGTTGGAACGACCTGGCGCTGGGTCGTCGACCCCCGAGATGATTTTCCAAGGCGTCAAGGAAGGCCACTACAAAAGATCAAGATGCTGCGGGGCGTTCCCGGCGTACGAGCAGAGCGCTACGCCGAAGCCCTCAAGATCCGTCACTGCGCGCTGTCCCTGGTCGGAGAGCCCATCTTCTACCCACACATCAACGAGTTCCTCGCCATGCTTCACGCAGAGCGCATCTCATCATTCCTAGTCTGCAACGCACAGCACCCCGATCAACTGGCCGCCCTCAAGGCGGTCACCCAACTCTACGTCTCCATCGACGCGTCCAACAAGGACTCCCTGCGCAAGATTGACAGACCTCTCCACCGAGACTTCTGGGAGCGCTTCCAAAGATGTCTCGACATCCTGCGGGAGAAGCGGTTCCGTCACCGCACTGTCTTCCGATTGACCCTCGTGAAGGGGTTCAACGTCGAGGACGAAGCAGAGGGTTATGCGCAGCTTGTCGAACGAGGCCTCCCTGCTTTGTGGAAGTAAAGGGCGTGACATACTGCGGCACATCGACGTCCTCAAACGCCGGGCTCAGCATGTCCAACGTCCCTTTCTACTGGGAAGTGTGTGAATTCGTCAACGTTCTCGAGAAGCGCCTCAAGGACAAGGGTCTGAAGTATGGCATTGCGGCAGAACATGCGCACAGCTGCTGTATCCTGCTGGCCAGCGAGCGGTTCTCCGTCAATGGCAAGTGGCACACGCACATCGATTATACCAAATTCTTTGAGCTTCTCGAGGAGAGAGGGCCGGACGGCGATTGGACGCCAGAGGACTACATGGGTGAGCCGACGCCGGAGTGGGCTTTATGGGGAACGGCGGATTCGATCCCAGAGATGATCGCGTTGATAGGAAGGGGAGGAAAATTGAAAATGTTGTGGTTCGGGAGGCACCGCCCCGGAGAGCTGGTGATTAAGAAGGGTCGTTCTGATGAAAAAAAAAGGAAAAAAACAAAAAAACCCACTTTGCGTCCTCAATCTCACCTTCAGTCAATAAATGCCTCGAAACGGCGAGGCATCATCTTCGTGAAAATTGTGATTGTACACCCACCACACGTCACATTGTCGAAGCACACAACCATGCGTGAACCACAATGATTCATGGAAAAATGTTGCCTTGGATATTCCCAGACGCCTTCCACCTTCCATAGCGGTATTATACTGCCGTTAAGAACTGTTTACACAAAGCTCTGTACGCAAACGGAAGAGCGAAGTATATATATATATATATCGTACACAAGGACATCGCCTCCTGTCCCTTCGTCCATCGTTCTCTTTTTGGGTGGTGTCTAATTCTCCATAATCCTGTGCCAACCGAGCGCCCTGTGGTGAGACGCAGCCTAGGGAATGCAATCGATAGGTGAGGTCGATGCAATGGTTTCGTCAAAGTAGAGGCGAGATGTATTTCTCTACTAGGGCTGTAGTTTTGACGCCGATTGATCATAGCAGATGCGTGCTTCGCTCAGTCAAGGCCGACGTTGGGAATGTCGCCGAGGTTGATGCCACCAGGGCCGGTAGGGCGGGAGCGGATGTCGAGAGACGAGTCATATGCTATCATCTCGGCGAGGATGTCTAATATAGGCTGAAAAGGAAGGAACAGAGTTAGGATAAATACAGTAACAGCGAGAGAATGCATCTGTCAGCTGACTGCAAACGAACCTTGGAAACGGTGCTGTCGTAGATCTTGATCAGGTCGCCTGGAGCAGGATACACCTTCAGACCCTTGTAGAAAGCAAGGGCGGACTCGACGGCTTTGGAAGCTGTTGCAACAGCGTTAGCTTGAGAAATACAGGAAAGCGATGTGCGATGTGCGATTGACGAGGTAGGTATGACGTACGATCCGAGCTGAGCATCTCTCCAGACATGACCTGTTCGTTGAAGTATGCCTCTCGCTCCTCAACACCGGCGGGGAAGCCCTCTTCCTTGGCCTCGTCGACTCTGATCTTGATGGCATCTCGCTGAGCGCGCGTTGAAGCCTCGGCCTCATCCTTCTCCGCACGAACTTGTCTGCGCTCGTTTCGTCTCAAGTCGCGGCGGAATTCGGCATAGCTTCGTCGTCGGTAGTCAAAGTAAACGGCGTAAGCTACAGTATAAGAAGGCGCCCGATCATCAGCAGGAGTTTTTAAGATGCCGTCTCAAGAATAAAAATAATACAATGAATAGACTGGGTCTTTTTGAAAACTAGTCGCAGAGAGTAACGTGCGCGTAGAGTTTCGACATACCGACGATGGCTGTGGCGGCGGTTGCGACGGCGGCCGTCACTACAGTTGATGTTTGGACCATTTTTGCCCAAGGAGAATGTGCAAGTGTTGCTAGGGGAGAAAAAGAACAAGAAGCTCGAGAACACTTTTAGTTTGAATCGAGACGGAAAAAAAAAAAAGAAAGCCCCAATGATGTGTGGTCGTAAAGGGGTGATGGAGGGAAGCAGTGCTGTTCGGTATCGAAGCCGTTGTACGTCAAAGACGAATAGGGAGTCGAAAGTTCGGAGAAGTCGAAGCCAATCTGCAGGTCGGTCTGTTGGTGCCCGGCGCCCATCAGGATTCAGAAGCCGACCAATTTTTTTTTTTTTTTTACGACATCAGGCATGGGCTAATACGGTGCCCACTGCCACTTGCCACTGCCCGGAAACTGGGCTCGCGCGATGGGGCGGGAGAACCTCGGCCTTGATTGATGACGGTGGTGCTGGTTTGGGCGCTCCACCATCTTTCACCAGACTCCATCTCCTAGTGACAATCAACTCTCGTCAACTTCACTCGCCGCGGGCAACGGAACGGAGGAGCAGGGCATTGGGCCAGTCAAGAATCACAGCACTCGCTCACCTGGCCTCCTCATCAGTAGCCCATCATGTCGGAGGAACGAAGCAAGATCTCGCTTCGGAGCGGGAAGAAGCGCAGACCGGCTCGCCCAACCATCAGCGCCCCGAAACAGATATCTGGCCCTATGCCCAATGATGCCTCCCTCGCGGGTGCTCCGCCGCTCGTACCAGAGGCAGTTCCAGTTCCGAGGCCAAGACTTCGGCCTCCGCCTATGGCGGGTGGAAAGGTACTGCCTTTCCTTACGCCCAAGTCAAGGACTGCTGGTTTCCAGAGGCATTATTAAAAAGACACCCTTCAGCTGACATCTCTTAGACTTCCGACCTTGTCAAACAACGATATTCCACTCGTTTCAACAACCTCCCTACGGACTTCGACCCTACTGCCCCCTGTTCCATCACTTCCTTCCACATCCAAATATGAGAAGAAAGACCAGCAGCGGCCGCCCCCTCTCGAGCTGGAGCAGCCCCGGTCATCGATATCAAGGCATTGCGCGATCCCAATTTAGTTCCAGACCAGTACGTCTCCGCAGTGTTGGGAGATGCGACGGATGATCAAATCCGAGAGTTTGAAAACTCGCTTCGCAAGCTGAAGGGCCGTGCCGCCACAGATCTGCAGCACAATATTCTGCAGAATCGAACCCAATTCATCAAAATCAGCAAAGAAGCCGAGAAGCTCAAGGGCGAAATGAGGGCCCTGCGTAACCTCATGGCCGAGCTCAAGACCAATACGACTGCTCTTCGAGCTGCGTCCATGAAGAACGATGAGCCAGCCACCATCCCGGGCGGTGCCCCGCCCGGCTTAAGCAAGCGAGACAAGCGAAGCTCTGTTGCCGATAGAAGCGCGTTGTGGAATTCGCAAATGCAGGCCTTGTACAAGAACGTGGAGGGCTCTCAAAAATTCCTGCCCAACGCTGCTGGCCGTCATGTTGTTCAAAATGCTGGCCCGTGGGTCGAGCTGGACAATGCCACGTACAAATCTCGACGAGCCATGCAGATTTTCCTGCTGAATGATCACCTTCTCATCGCGTCCAGGAAGAAGCGCAAGGTCGATGCGCCTGCGGATGCTCGTGGACCCATGGTCAAGTTGGTGGCTGACCGCTGCTGGTCCCTGCTCGACATCGAGGTTGTAGACATGCCCGGCACGGCCGAGTCTTCAGGAGGCAGGAACAAGCTTGCTGATGCTATAATGATTCGAGGCGGCGGTCAAGAATCATTCATCTACCGAACCGAAAAGCAGGAGGCGGATGAGAAGAAGAGCCTGTTGCTCAACGTACGAAAAGCGGTCGAGGAGCTACGCAAGGGCCTGCAGTCGGAGTTGGAAGCCAACAATAAGGCCAGAGAGACGATCAACTACTTTGCATCACGAGACCCTGGCCTCCTGCAAAAGACGGAGCTTCTAGAAACGTTGTCTGATA
The DNA here is from genome assembly GCA_023658505.1 of Epichloe gansuensis. NCBI lineage: Eukaryota > Fungi > Ascomycota > Sordariomycetes > Hypocreales > Clavicipitaceae > Epichloe > Epichloe gansuensis. Next base: position 8,899,919 of record CP098281.1, read on the forward strand.
TCAAAGACATGCTCATTGAAGTTGATGGCAATCAGCAGAACCTTCGCTGGGTGGAGAGTCAGATGGATGAGCTTGACATTGATATTGCGCTTCAAAAGTTCGAGCCTGCGGTTGTTCGAGTTGAAAAGCTGAAGGGACTCGCTCGAGGGCTAAGAAGTAACGCTGTTGCGCAAGACTTTATCAATTTCAAAGTGGAAGAGCGAGCCGCTAGACTGGCTGGCATCATTATCCGCGAATTAGAGTCCACTCATGACTCCCAGTCCAAGTCCAAAGAGAGAGTCAGCTGGCTGACAAGACTTGGCTTTGAGGACAGAGCACGAGAGGCTTATCTCGCTGCGCGGACCGAGATCATTCACAAGAGAGCCAGGTAAGCATGAATCGATTCACAGAGAAAAAAAGTCTGCTCAGGCCGACATTGGGCACTGACGCGAAAGGAAACCAGGCAATGCATTTTCCAGGAGACCTGCATCTCTACATATGGCAACTGTCGTTTGTCTACTTTACCATTATCCACAACACTGTGCAGACATTCCAAAGCTGCTTCCCTCCTCCCATGATGAGTGCCTGCGTCAAGTGGGCCAAGGAGGAAGTGGAGGCGTTCAACAAGATCCTGTCCAGGCAACTGAGCAGTACGGAACGAGGCGGGCCAGTGTGGACTCAGTGCATGGAAAGGGCCAAAGAGCATGCTACAAAGCTGTCTGAAGTTGGGCTGGACTTTATGAATCTAGTTGGTAAAGAGATGATGGGACCGACACCAAAGAGCTCTGAGAGTGTAGCTTCCCGGTCGGGCTGGGATTGGCTTGAGAGAGATGCTTGAGAGGTGTGGACGACGATGGCTTGATCTTGACAATGGGTTTATGTGAGAATGTCAATGGACAATGTGTATATGTATATATATGTATAATTTATACAAAATGATGTCTTTTTTGGGTTGGGTGTGAGCCAATCCATGAGATGACGAAGGATGTGTGAGGCAATCAGACAGAGACGTATGGAGGGAAATTCAGTGGTCCTGAAAGCTGCCCTGATGGGCATCTCGAGCTTGTCGGACAGTAAACGTGTCCAATTCCCCAGTGGGATCATGATGAACGGACGCTTCTGACGACGGCGGCGACGGCGGTGACGATGGGTGCTTCGGGGCAAGCTGTGTTGGCAGCTGTGTTGGCAGCTGTGTTGGCAGCTGTGTTGGCAGCCGTGTTGGCAGCTGGAGATGAATAATAAGCGAGTCTGCGGCCAGAAGCACACAGACGGCGCTAATACCGTCCGTCACTGGTCAGCCTCCGCCCAGACGGTATGTACGGTATACATGTAGACACAGACGGTATATGTAGACACAGACGGTACGGAGTACAACTTGTAGACCCCTCCCTCTCCCCCTCCTTGCTGCTTGCTGTGCTGGGCTGTGCCATCAGACAAACAAACGCCCATCCATCATCAATCATCAAACAACAAGACCCAATCCTCCCCTCCCACCTTTTCCCGCACCAATCCCTGCCCATCCTCGCGACATCATCCCCACGGAACTCACCTGCGAACTTGCTCTTCCCCTGAGGAACGGACGGACGACCCGAGCAGCTGTGCCCGTCGCTGTTGCATCTGCCCATTGGAGGGACTCTCACGACCTATTAATTATTTTCGCCCACACACGAGACCACGCGAGACCAACCAGTCTCCTTCTCCTTCTCCTTCTCCCTGCCTCGCTGCCCCACCGATTGCGACCCAGCCGTGACAGCATCGTCATTTCGTCCCTCTTCGCATCTCGCTCGACACCGCGCTGCGAGCAGAGACGCATCGCTACATGATGGATACAAACATGGAGGACGTCGGTCGGGCGCCGGTCGATGTGTCGCCCGTTGTCAACGAACCAACCACCATCCCCACGCTCGACGGCTGGATCGAGAGCCTGATGAACTGCAAGCAGCTGGCCGAGGCTGATGTACAGAGGCTCTGTGACAAGGTGAGAAATGTCTTTGAAAAATATTTCCATCGGCGAGATAGCTTGCTTTCAACAAAGCTCTTGATGCTTCATTCGAGCCACATTCCTCTCGATTTGCCAAATCGAGCTGCGGTGCTAGGCTTTGGGACTCGCCGATGCTGGTTGCAATCACCACGCGACGGACCACCTTTTGTTATACTGACTTTCGTCCTTTTCAACACCGTAGGCCCGAGAAGTCTTGCAAGAAGAGTCAAATGTCCAGCCTGTGGTGCGTATACTTGTACTTTTGTGTGAATGGAACTCGGTTGGTTTTCGGGCACGAATCGCATCTGACTGGACCGAAACAGAAATGTCCTGTCACAGTTTGTGGTGATATTCATGGCCAGTTTCACGATCTGATGGAGCTGTTCAAGATTGGCGGTCCCAATCCAGACACAAATTATCTCTTCATGGGTGCGTATTGGGCAGGCATTATTATTTCGTTCGTTCCCAAAAAGCTCCGCATTCGTCGATGCTGACCGTCCGATAGGTGATTACGTTGACAGAGGCTATTACTCTGTCGAGACTGTCACCTTGCTCGTTGCTCTCAAAATCAGATACCCACAGCGCATCACCATTCTGCGAGGAAACCACGAGTCCCGGCAGATCACCCAGGTCTATGGGTTCTATGACGAGTGCCTGCGAAAATACGGCAATGCTAACGTCTGGAAATACTTCACCGATGTCTTCGACTACCTCCCCTTACCGCTCTCATCGACAACCAGATCTTTTGCCTTCACGGCGGCCTGTCGCCCAGCATTGATACCCTGGACAACATCAAAGGTCTCGACCGCACCCAGGAGGTTCCTCACGAGGGCCCCATGTGCGATCTTTTATGGTCGGACCCCGATGATCGATGCGGCTGGGGAATCTCGCCTCGTGGTGCAGGGTACACTTTTGGACAGGACATCTCAGAAGCTTTCAACCACAACAACGGCTTGACACTGATTGCTCGAGCCCATCAGCTTGTCATGGAGGGCTACAATTGGTCACAAGACCGCAATGTGGTGACAATCTTCTCAGGTACGTTTCGGTCAATGTGTCTACATATCTTGCGTGTCTACAAGTCGGTTCTCCTCTAACTCGCGCGTGACCAGCACCCAACTACTGCTACCGATGCGGTAACCAAGCAGCCATCATGGAAATTGACGAGCATCTAAAATACACATTGTACGTATCTCGCGGATCGGGCCAGAGCTTACTACTTACTCCCTTATTCGGTCGCTAACCCGAAACAACAGCCTGCAATTCGACCCATGCCCGAGAGCAGGAGAACCCATGGTGTCAAGACGTATGTTGCCCATTTAAAAAAATTTAAAAATTGCCCGAAATGTGACAGACTAGTACTGACCACACCCGTAGGCACACCTGACTACTTTCTCTAAGCACGTCGCTGTTGGACGAAACGAGGAAAACGATTGCACTGCTCGAATGCTGTTGCGTTGAAGGATAGACGGGTTGGAAGACGTGCAGCTGGGCTGTCCCGAAATATCTGTATTTGTATTAGTCTTGATACTGCAATATACGGGATAGACGTACATGTCACGGCAAGAATGTACATGCATGTGAAGGCAGCTGTCATTTGGGGAGTTTGTGTTTATCGTCGACGAGCAGTATGTTCTCTCCCTGTGCAACATGCGACATGCAACATGCGTCACACATGGTTTGGTTCCCTTATTGACATGTGTTCAAGTTTAGACAAATCTATACGTAAACGTCGGAGGCGGCGCCACGATTGTCGCGCACACCTGGGAGTCACTAGGAAAAGAGCCAACCAATCCTTTTCTCAGCCGTTACTGTCGCCCCTTTCCACGTTTCCTATAAGTCCGTTTGGATCAACCGATGCCCAACAAACCCGCTCGCTGGCTATGCAAACACGATGCAAAAGCAACATAACATGCAGGAACAAAAACCTTGATTATTTATTTTTCTTTTCTCTTCTCTTCTTTCTTCTTTGTTTGGGGTGCTTTTATTTCTTCTTTCAAACAGACGGACCTGACTCTCGTCTGTCGATCTCGTGCTGCAGATTCAACTTCCCGCCGCCTCTTCTTTTCGCGCTCCTCCGTCAGGGAAGGCGGAGCCACTGCGCACGTGGAATGGCAGGTCGAATCTGGATCTGGCCAGACGGTAGGTGCATACGGCGGTGATCTCGAGGGAGATGATGCAGTGGTGGCGGGGGCTTTGCTGCGGTACCACGTCGGGCCAAGATGGCGGAGATGGAAGAGCACAAGATGATGTTGGTGGGCACGGAGTTCAACTCCTCTTCCCGAAATGCTCGGCGGGCTCGCGCCGCGGAGGAGGGAGGAGCAGGATGATGGGAACGGAACAGCGAGGACAAGAACGTGGCGAGAATGGCGGCGGCGAAGAAAGTTGGACCGGACATATGTTTGTCGGGGGAGACGGTGGACACGATGACCATGGAGGCGCGTGACGCTTGTTGGCGCGGGCCAGGCCCGAGGACGAACCTGTGCCCGCGCTCGTTGTTGCGCAGGAGCATCGTCAATGTGCATCATGGTGTTTTTGTTCATCTCGCGAGACCATTGGCGGTCCCAGTCGATTCATTGTGTCGGGGATTCGGATACTTTTGCCTCTTCGGACTGCAGCGTCGTGGACATGCGCAGTTCATTCCCAAGTTGCGCACTGTGTTCTAGAGCCGTGGCTTCCCTGCCCGGCTGTCGCCAACAAAGTCGGCCACTTTACATACATCGTAGCGAAAAGGGGAGGGGAGGGAGAGGGGGTTCGGACTACCGGAGATTATTTCCGCCGAGCACGCGTATGACTGGGGGTGGAGAGCTTAACAAGTGGGGAGCGGGGAGGACATGTCACGTTTTGACTCATCTTCTGCTTTGCATCTGCACTACATGTGTGTACACTACCATGCTCGAACTGGCATTTATTCTATTTTCATCTTCAATCTGGCCTTGATTTGTCAAGAGAAAACCCTGACATCAATTAGACTCGTGCGATGCCGAAAAAGCGTGGATACTAGCGCCGGGGCTGGGGCCGGGCCGCTGGCGTGGGGGTCGCTCGAGTGCTTGCTTCCCGGATGGAACTTAGTCTGCACGATGGGATTCACAATTTTCACAATACGGGCGAAGAGAGGTTCCGTCTGATATCTGATGTCTTGACGCAACAATAGTGTTGCCTCTCTAAACTCCAGTGCTCACGTCCACTAATCATACTTTCGTCGCTGCAATCGTGTTTATTGCACGTCTCCAGTTTCTTGCACATGTTCGTGGCACGAGTGGTTGGGACCCTCCATGCGTTGGGTTGTTATGCTTTTACCGTGCAGCCGTATACTTTGAGGTTTTCAAGGCGAGCAAACTATGTTTCGGAGAGCGGGTTGTATACAAGCAGGCTCTCGTCGCTCCCCAAAGACTTGCGTTGTAAACCTGCAGACAAACTTCGTTCCTTGATCTGAATCCATTCTCCTTACTTGCCGTGGGTTCTTGATACACACAACTTCTTCTGCCTCACAACAAAATGCAACCTGTTCATCTGTCACAGAACATGGATCGTTTCCGCCCATCTGTCACATACCCTGGGAAACTGGCCAATATGGGCAACGGTCTAGGACCTGCGCCTCTCGTCGGCGCCGCCCAGGAGGCCATTGTGCACATGTACAGTTCGCCTCTCGATGACTCGTTCGAGGCACCCTCGCCAATCAAATGTGCCATGGACGAGGACTGGTTCTCGGGAATAGACCAGACGGCCCGGGCTATGAATTCTCAGCTTTACGAGACAAACGCTGGAGTCGTCAAGCCGCAGCACGAGGTCGCGTGGTGGGTGGGTGAACGCTGGCGCCGATACTCTCGTTCAGCAAATCCATTCATGCCCATCTCGGGCAACGAAGCATTTCCATCCGCCCGTGACAACGCAGCTGTGAAGAGCGAGTCCCAAGGGGCTTCCTCTTCTATATCACCACGGCTAAGCGGAAATGTCCAACCCGCGGCATGCATGTGCACGAGCGACCTCTACTTCCATGGCGAAGTCATCCTGCAGCCTCGGGAGCAAGCCATAGACTTTGCCCGGGCTGTATGCGAAGCTGGCTCTTCACTAAGCTCCTACGTCCTTTGGACAGGCGAATCCTTTTCAGGCAGAAAGCCAACCGCCGGACACTCCATCGTCAGCCAGTTCGACGGCGAAGGATGGCGCCTCAGGGTCCGTCGGGCCTCTCGCCAGAAGGAAGGCAACATGGTGGTCTGCGCGCATCTCAAAAGCATCAAGTGGGCCTTGAAGAGGCCATAACGCACGTTGAGCTCTGGCCGCCAACTGAACACGTTGCCTCGACGGTGCGAATATTCACCAACAACCAAAAGGCCATCTGCGCAATCGGAATGCTCCCAAGTGTGCCCTGAGAGGCTCCGTCACTGGGGCCCGGGCTCGCCTCGATATGCTCGAGACGATTTCCATGTTGTCAAGGAGGTTGGGCGAGATGGACGTCAAGGTTGAGCTACACTGGGTTCCTCGCTCTCGCGTCCCGGGATATATGTTGATGATGGCGGCGGCCAAGTATGCGTCTGCGACGCCTCGTGGGTTGCGGGAGGAGGAGTGGACACTTCCTCCGGAATCTTTGACGGATGATCTCGATGGGAAGACGATAGTCAAGATGGACGAGGTTGATGCCGTGTTCAAGAAAGAGTTCAAGAAAGAGTTTGAAAAAGAGTTCGAGAAAGTGTTCGAGAAAGAGGTCAAGACGAAGGCCAAGACGAAGGTTGATGTGGACGATGATACGACCATGGCGAGTACGGTGTTCAAAAAAGGAGTGGAGCGAAGAGGAAGAAAACAAGGCAATCAAGAAGGCCTGGTGGTCGTCGATCAATTGCTTCAAGGTATTGTGAAAGGTCAATGCCAGAGAGCAAAAGAATGGGTTGATACAACGTTGCAAGAAGCCCACGGCGAGTTGTCAACAACTTGCGCGGCAAGAGTAGGAATATACGATGACGGGGATGTACGATGAGGGAACATGAATTTGATGTTGGGATAATGCATGGCAATGGTTCAAGAGCTTGTTTTATGCTTGGGATGATGTCGAGTTTAAATTGCACAGTCTGGAGATGCTGTTTTGATCTTGTTTAATCGAGAGTGTTTGTCCTACCGAAGAAGAAGAGTATGTATTAATACATACCACGGATACGGTCAGTCTCATGTTTCTGATCATAATACCATGACAATGTGACAGGCCTCGTGTAATATTCGCGGAATGATTGAACACTTCATCGTAGAAAGTGACTGGCTTGGCCTATCACGCTGACCATGTAATGGATATTGAAATATCGTCCCAGGAATGGATTGTCTCGGGCGCCCAAACGGGTCTACCGGCATCGTCAAGATGCTGATTTTGAGGGCTGCCGTTGTCTCCTTGTGGCTCGGACGTAGGAAACGTGGGAACTCACGATTTGGTTTTCAACAGAAACAAAACGCAAGAGATGAAACGGGCAGTGACTGGCATCGATAAGCACGAGTGTGGCGAGAAGCATCCGCCGACCCGAGAATCTGCTCTTTGCGAAAGTAGTACATATGCGCTCTGCAAAACTCGCCTTGTACGGAGTGAGGCTTGCGCCGCCTATATACTCGACCACTGTCGCATGCTGTGTACAACTCCGTGCAGAGTACCGCAGCACCGAGCTTCATCAGTCATTGTGAGTCCCAGCGCTTTGGGATTTGGGATGCGGGAATCTTGATTGATTGACTGCGGAAGCCCGTTTTGGTGCACACCACCACGTGGAGGGAGAGGAGGGCTCCAAGACCTTCCTTCCTGCGCCCGAGAGAGCACCTCATCAATGTCCTCTTTGTAGACTCCGTAGACTCCCTTGTTTTGCCGTGCTACAAACCGATACCAACTTCTCCATGGACGATTAGCCAACGATTGATCGGAGATAGCATATAATAGGGAGCTCTTATGGGGCGAGAGTGAAAAAGAGCACATCGTTTTGTTTGGTTCTTTTCTGGCGATTCAGCATCAGCAATCCAGCATCAACCTGCCCCCTGACCCCCTGACACCATCCTCCCCGTAGTACATACATATGTCCCCGTTCTGCGAGATTGCTCAGGCTCTTCAATGCTGGAAGCTGCTCCATCCGTGACCCGCTCGACTTCACTAGCAACTGGCTTAACCCCGTTAGCTTGTCATGGTCCAAACGGGGGCCGCGTTGTATTTTCTTTGAGCCGTTCCTGGCCGTCATGACGAACCGTGGCATATTCTTCTCGGTCCTCGTCCCTGTTTGTGTTTGTGTTCCCAGACAAGATCAGGATCAGATGGGGAGTATGCACGCGACGCAGGGCGCATCAGCTCATGCAGGTACGAGTTGCCTCGCTGTCTGGCTGTCTGACCTGTCTGGGCTGCGTCTCCAGCAGATGAATGGTGCGTTTCGTTTCTTTCCCAGAGCAGGGGCTAGACAGGGATTGAGAGTAATTAAGGCACAGCATCCGAAGCAGCATAATAACCTGTGTGGCCTGTGTGATTCAGATGTGTGTACATATTGGTATTGCGCACGCAGCACTGACCCGGGTCCGGTTGACACTTGGGACTTGAGACTTGTTGTTGATGAGAAGAGGAAGAGGATATTATTAATATAAGTTCGGCAAAGGAAGCCCCTGCAGCAGCAACTAGCAACAGCTGGCTATCTTCCGGCACCAGACCAGACAGCTGGCAAGCATAAGGCGCCGGCTATCTCGCAGCTGCCACCAGTCACCAGTCACCAGTCATACCAGTCACCAGTCATACCAGTCACCAGTGCACCACTCGCAGTTGTCAAGTTGACCCGTTTTCACACGCACGCACCAGACGAGACGACGCTAGCCAGTAGAGTTCCCCCAGCCCGTTGCCGACCAAAACACCACTGCTGCCCGCACCCTCACACCCTCACACCCTCACATTCCTTCTTCCTTTTCCTTTCGTTTCTTTTTCTCTCCTTCCTCTTCTCCCCGTGTCTGGCTTTCCTCGCGCTGTTCTTGGCCCCGCTGCCGGTTTCTCGTCGACTCATCGGGCTCTGCCCTTTGCATAATACTCTCTCCTCGGATCCAGGGTCGTCCGTCCAGCAGCGAACTCCGTCCCAAGAGCCCAAGAGTTCAAGACATTCGACGTTGATTTCCTCCAACAAACCGTCTCCCGTGGCGTCCCCTCGTTGCTTCCGCATCGTGCACTCGTGCCTTTGCGAATACGACAAGCGGCTCGCCGCCGACGCCCAAAAAGTCCAGTGTCCAAGCGTTGCTCAGCGCCTGCCTCTCTTTTCAAAACGCATCCATCACCTTGATTTCCACGACGTTCTTTCCTGCATTACACTTTGCCTATTCCAACTCGGTCTTACGCCGAATGCGTACACTGTTGTATCGTCTGCGCCCTTAATTTTTCATCATCAAGTCGCATTACCTTTCTGGTATCTCGAATTCATTTTTGTTTCGATCCTCGACAGCAACGCATCTGTACCTTGCACCGTTTCCTGGTGTTTTCGGAGCCAAAGTAACAACCGCGAAACGCCATTCATCTCGATCCGCCTCATCGTTGGTTCTCAATTCTTGCCTCGGGGATTTTTTCTTCTTTTTCTTCTTTCCTTCTTCTTCCTTTTTCCTTCTTTTTTGGTTAGATTCTTTTATCGACACCACATTCTTCCTGCGCAGCTTTCCTTTCATCCTCGCTCTCCATTTTTCGCACATTTTTGTCAATTCTCACTGCATGGATCATCGACAAACACAACGCTCTTGATCCTTATCGCGGCGCTTTAGTCATTGAATCAGCTTTCTGGACGCCCGACTTATTCAAAGCGACAAATGGCATCCTCAGACCGGTCCGGACCTTTGACGAGGAGGCCTCGTCGACATGTCAGGAAGGGTTCAAAAACTAAACCTTCTGTAGCTGGCATCTCGGCTCAAAAGTCGCCGCCCTGGCATTTGTTGCGCTTTCACCTGTTCCAGTATCGGCACAAAACAACGACCAATGCGTATCATTGCAAGGCTCAAAGGCCTGCCCTGCCTTTCAATCAGCTTCAATTTCCCGAAGTAGTGGCATGATACAGAGCTAGTATGTTGTACAAACTCACTCCTTTCTGGATGATCACTTATTTGTGTAAACCTAGCCCCTTCTTGCAGTTCGCCTCAGACCTTGGGGCATTTGACTACCAATTGTCAACTTATGTGAAAACAACCTATGTGAAGGACAAGTAAGGAAACTCGGCCTCGCTACATCTTGGCACGCTATTTGCTTATACCAAAACATTAGATATCAAACCTTGCTAGGTTGTGGCAATGTCAACTTTACCGACTCCAGTAACATGTATGCCCGATATACCACAACTATACTATGCAACACACTGGTCCAAAAGTCGATAGAAGCCTGCTCACTCACTGGCAATGCGAAGCGACCGCTGTGTGCTGATACCTGTGCCGAATTTGCCCAAAGTGAAGCATACATCACAGCCGACAAGGACCTGTGCTCCAACCCAGGCCCCGATCTGAGCAAACTGATTCGAGCCGACTTTGCAACCTGCTCTTTGCCGGATGACGCGCTTACTGGTAGATGTATCTCTGGATATAGCAATGAGGCTGTAAACTGTGGCTTTGGAAACAGCACAATTGGTCTCTGCTCTTACTGCGCCGCAGGTGGAACCAACTCAACTGATACCTGCTGCTACAACGCAAATGCCGAGAAGCGTTGCGATGGTGTCAAGCTGCCAAGCATTACCGCTACGATGACGTTCGTCCCCCGATTTCGACTTCAACTTCGACCTCGACCTCGATGCCATCTCCAACCGCAAACCAGCCCAGCAACAACAACGATGGCGACAATAAGCTCAGTGGTGGTGCCATTGCTGGAATCGTCATCGGATCTGTTGTCGCTGTTGCTCTCTTGGCTGCACTTTTGTTCTTCTGCCTGAGAACCTGGCGACATAGACGCGGCAGCCAGCATGGCAGTATCTTCAACCAGCCATCGCCCGCCAGAAAAAGCATCATCACATCACAGACGAAACAGACGGCGCCAGAAGGATACGAAGTGCTACCTGGGGCCGGGTCGCGCGTATGGCAGCCTTGGAAGGTCATTCCAGCGGCTCGCCAAAGCAGCGCAGCGGCAATGGAGGAGGCAGCACCGCTGCCTTCATGGGCGGTCATGGAAAAGGAGGCGAAACGCAATCTTCCTCTGACGAATATGTCGAAAGTCCTGAGCGTGGTGGTATCTTGCGCCCTCCACCTACCTCTAGAAGACAAGGATCGTTATCAAGTGGCTCCATGCTCGCAAGTGACGGACCTCAATCCCCGGTAGCGCTGGCTACTCTTCACCGCTTGGCATGGCTAGTCAGCAATCTGAACAGCTGCCATTCTTCAAGGACTACTATTCCCAAGATGACGTCCACCCATCGGACAAGGTGGCCGTCCTATGGGCATACCAACCTCGGGCTGCGGACGAGTTTGCCTTGGAACGCGGTGACATGATCAAAGTTGTTGGCATTTGGGACGATGGTTGGGCGACGGGCATAATGCTGGATGAGCGGGCAGAGGAATGGGAGGTGCGACGACAAGCTCAACGTGACAGCGGGGTATCGAACACTTCGGGAACTCGCGAAGACTCGCCCGACGCCCAAGGAGAAATGAAGGCGTTCCCCTAGTCTGCGTTTGTCTCCCAGAGCACTGGAGAAAGACGATAGAGGGCGATGGCTCAGCGGAATCAGCCTCGAGTCCTGGACCAATTGCACCGACAAAGGTCTCCTGAGAGATCAGCATGCGCCCCAAGGATCTTGAGCGAAAATCATTCATCAAAGCTCTGCTGCAGCTCACGCTCTGTATATACAGATCTGCGCACACTACAAAATGCATTCAGCCACTGTCTGGCTATTGACCTGTGACTACATACGGCCTGTTCATCCGTAACATCACATGACTGCTGTGGGCAGCGTACATACTATCCTTCAGAACGAAAACTCAACAGCTTCAACATCACGACGAATGAGCGAGCGGACGGCTTTGTCTTGGCGACCACATGCTTGATTTTTCATGCCCTATTTGGTGGACCGTTTCATATGCTCGCGAGCGAATTCCAATGAGGTGAATGAGATGCGAATAATTGTAATTTCTTTTACTATACCCGACTACTAGGTCTACGATTCTTGATCCTGGCGCTGATGCAAGTATCGAGTCGGCGGTTTCTATCATGTCAAGCCTCGTGTAAAAGGGGGAGGAGGCGAGGAGAAGATGTCTGATACTTGGTGGTGTCGATGGTGTCGACTGCTGAGGGTCGCCTTTGAGCTGCCCTTTGCGATTGCTGCGGAGTTGAGCAGCTGCTTGGAGATTCACGTAACATAGTTCATTTGCCTATACGGCGCATTACTTACTTAAACATAGTCATACGCGCGGAGGCACATGCTCCTGATTTACTTAGGTAGTTTAGATACCAAATGGATACTTTTTCCTCTGAGCATGGAAACATGTACGACCGTGAATATCCAGTACCACCTGTCGATGTAGAAACAAGAAATCTCGACGAATTTGATGTTCAGCGTCGTTCAACAAGCCCCCATGTTGCACGGCCAAGCATTTACATGTACTTGGCGCGGGTCAACAAACTTGGTGACATAATGCGCGTATTTTTTCCCCAAGGCATTCGCTGATACAATATGTATTCCCTAATGTATGTACTGCTGAAGTCGCTGTTGAATTCGCGTGGATTACGGAGCACTCCGTACATAGAATACCAGGGGATATAGGCTATCTATCAAGTAGGCTAATTACTTCGTAAAATACAACACTAATTTACGCCACCAAGACCCACAGTGCACTGCTCATCCTCTCCGTACTCCGTACAACATCCCACAGGCGCACAAGTCACACGATTCACAAGACATCATCAATACCTTCAGACGCCAGCAATCCGGCCTTGTCCATTTTTCTCTACAGCAAAGCATCCCCGACCGAGAATTTCAGCCTCTCCCTGAGAAATCCCCACAGCCAGGGAGGGACACGGTTGTTCCAAATCTACAATTGATTTTCCTTTTCCATTTCCATTCAACCCCCGCGCACAATGACAGATGCCAACGCCAGAGCAGAGGGCCTGGTGCCCAAGTTCCAGTTAGAAAAGGTGCTCAACCAAGGTATGTAGGCTCCACTCCCACGACTAATTTTTCGCTTATTCGATTGCTGAAAAAAAAAAAAAAAAAAAAAGACCAAGCAGGTAGACGAACGGTCATGTACGGAAGCATTGACGAGCAACCGGCGCTGTTGACCGTTGAGCGAGCGCCGTTCCTACATCGGCGGCGTACCTAGGCCGTCTGCCGGGGTCGCTGTCCAAGCTGAAGAACCTTGGGGCCAACGACATTTACAGCTGGAGCATGGCGCGGACGGGCGCCGACGATGAGGGACAATCGGCGAGCGAGCAGGATGGGTTTTTGCCGATCTGAAAATCAACTTGATTTACCCGTGTACCGAGTCGCATGTCAAGAAGTACAGCAGGCAGCGGGTTCGAATCGTCACGGAAACACCAGAGATATACGAGGGCAAGATCAGACCGTACATGCAGAGCAAGCGAGACGAGGGACGCCTGAACTGGGTGTTCAACATTATTGAGGGCCGCACCGAAGTGGAGGACGTCATCTACAGGACTAGGCTTGGCCAAGCAGGGCACGAGGGGTTCCTTCTCTTGCCGGACCTGAATTGGGACCGCAGCACGCTTGATGCGCTGCACCTGCTGGCTGTGGTGGAGCGGCGAGACATCTGGTCTCTGAGGGACTTGAAGAAGAGGCATATCCCGTGGCTGCAACACATGAAGAGCAAGGTTGTTTCGGCGACGGTCGAGACATATCCATCCATCGAGGCCGATCAGCTCAAGTTGTACGTGCACTACCAGCCAACGTACTACCATTTCCACATCCACGTTGCGCACGTTGCGCTCGAGGCTGGTGCCACGCAGGCGACGGGCAAAGCTGTGGGGCTGGACAGCATCATTGAGACGCTCAAGGTCATGGCCGGTGATGACGAGGCGGGCATGGATGCCGTGTCCATGACCTATACCCTCGGGGAGGCCAGCGAGCTTTGGACAGATGTGTACGAGCCGCTTAAGAAGAGTGCGAAAACAGCTTCTCAATAGCTACGACGAGGTCGTTGACACCGGAGCCGTGGGGGCAATTCTTCCATTTGCCACCGTCGCGGATGCAGTAGATTTCATTGTCGAGGCGGATAGTGCAGCTAATGCTTACGTTGGCCTGTGCCGTTACGTCAAGTCAGTATTTACGATTCGACATGGCCTCTAGGCTTATTCTTCTCTTCCGCATGTGTACTTGCCTCTGCTGTTCGCCCCACGCTTGCTCGCAACAAGTCGATGCCGTGTGCGCCGTCATCCTTTGTAGCGCACTCGTTGATGGCCTTGATATCGATGGCGTGCTCCAAAGCGCAATCCTCAACGAGAGCCCTGTCCGGGATATGACTGTAGTCGCGGGTCAAGCACATGATGAAGCCAAGATTGATCTTGGGATCGGGGTACACCTCGCGAGCGCATAGCTCGATGATATTGCCCATGCATTCAGACGAGCCATGTTTGCAGTCGACGCCGTCGTCGGCAGTGGGACTAACGGAGGAGAGACCAATCAGTATCCAAGCAAGACCTTGTGTAGATGGGGATATAGCCCGACGTCAATGTGTTTTTAACATACGTTCCGATATAGTTCAGCTTGAAGTCAACCTTGTCGTAAACCCGCTGCATAACGGGGAGGATGAGCTCTCTCAAGGCATCCTAGAAGATGTCTTGTCAGCATCCGAGTTCCTAGGAGCGGCGTCCTTCCCCCTCCCCGGCCCTTTTACACTCTCGGGCCGCACTTGGATTGATGAGCACTTACCCTGGTATCGGGGCATTTACTGATAATGTGCGCCTCCAACGGTACTAAATGCGCTGCGCTTGGTTGGATGAAGCTATGTCGGTTCGAGACACTATATCGGTTCGAGACATGATATAGGCCGTGGAGGAGCAAGTAGACGGCCAAAAGAGGGAGCAGGTACCGCCGGATACGAGAAATAGGCGACATGGATGCTGGGTGTCTCCTCTTGGTAGGAAGGGCCTGGCTGGGACTTCGCTTCTCGTCCATGATCATCTTGTGATCAGGTGACCTCTGGGTGAGTTGATGAGCCTGGTGGTGCACCTCGCAGCTCTCGGGCAACTGAGCAGGCTCGTACCGAGGCTTACTGGGACGATGGGTCTTGAAACAACGTATGCGGCGACGACGATGCCGTTTCTTTCAAGGCCACACAAGCGGATGCTGCTGGCTGCAAACGGCAAGTGGGAAGAAGTTGAAGAGGGCACGGGAGAGAATTCTGCCTTCGACTAGCGCGTGTATTTTATTCGCTGTTGAGCGCCCGGGAACCGCGCGTAATAAGCCAAAGAAAGCATAGTGGGGCCCTCGGGATGGGGTAGGTGGGGTAAACTGGGGGTAGGGGAGGGGATGCGACAAGGGCTCGAACCACCCCATCTACATACACATGTACACTAGTCATCCGTCCGTCCACTCAACAAGGTTGTTGTTGTAACAAGTCGCCTCAGTGGTCTCATCTCTGTAATGTTATACGAGAGCCCTACGCTCATTACTGTCAATGTTCTTGGGTACATTTGCAACACGATGCGGGAGCAAATGGCCCTTTCAGTTGGCCAACAGCTCTTGCATCGTACCATGCATATACATTGCTGAGGAGCGAGTCACTCTTGGACCGTTGGACAGAATCATTTCAGATCAAGAGCTTTGTCAATATCGCATATATATAGCTCAAGTCTGGCAAGGGTGAAGAGCAGTTCTAGCATATGTCTGAGATCAACCTTTCAAAGTACCAGTAGGAATTTTGAAAAGCACCATTTTACCACTAGGACCTTTGTTGATAGACTTGTCTACACGAAAGTAGCCTTTTCTCTCCAATTGAACCGTGTCTCCCTCAGATAGTGTCGCCGAGTTTGAGTCCAGCAGTGCGTCTGTAGTTGTGGCAGTGACAGGGTTAAGGAAACGCTCAAGGTCATCGCCCTTTTCCAAAGTGTCTTTTGAGAGGAGATAGTCAAAGTCCCAAAGTTCGGCCTTGACAAGCTCACTACCACAAGCTGCTAGCCAGTGGACTTTCTTATCTGTTTTTGCGACATTACCTTCAGGGTAAAGTTCAACAAGAACACCCGTGACGACTCCTTCGTCGGATCTAGTAATACGCCTAACAAACGCATTCCCCAGGCCATGACCGTAATCTCTTCGTCTTCTTCGAAAAGAGTGGCGTCGGCTTGGTCAAAGAAGATTTTGTTGGCAAATGTAATAATCTTTGTCCCCACTGCGGGATTTTTAGGATGTTTGGGCCGAGTCTCTCCGTAAGGGATATCAGGACCACCGACAACAGTGACAGAGACAATATGCTTCTCTTCCACGGCCGTGTGTCTAGGCGCAACTGGATCAATTGACTTCTTGTTCATAGCCCAGAGAGTGGTCCAATCCATATTGACCACATTTCGGCTCGGCCCTTGTTTGAGCATGAACTCACGGAGAGTATTCACAGTGAGGCCACGACGAAGAATGCCTCGCACAGTTGGCATTCGTGGGTCATCCCAGCCAGTAACTCTACCAGTATCAACAACCTTGGAGAGCTTTCGCTTCGATAAGAATGTTCGAATGAAGTTGATTCTTGCAAAGTCCCAGAGATGGACGTGGCGCATATCGAGTGCCTTCAAGAACCAATCATACTGTTCATTGCGATCAGCATACTCAGTCGTTCGAAGAGCATGGGTAACCCCTTCGAGAGAGTCGACTAGGGGCAGGCGAAGTCGTAAGTCGGATAAATGTTCCATGCCCATCCTGTTCTATGGTGTGGATGCGGAGTCTCGTCATCCTCCCATCTTGGAAAACGATAGACAATAGGATCGCGCATTGCACCGTTGTCGCTGTCGAAAACAATGCGGGCGCGGATACAATGCTGCTTGCCAACATTCGTTCCGTCACGCATTTCTTTAAAAATGGCAAGACTCTCACTAGCGGGTCGATCTCGCCGTGCACTGGGCAGTCGATTGTATCGATCTTTTTTGGATTTCCGGGTCAGTGTCGTCGGCATATGCGTTGCCGTCAGAGATCAATTTTTGGCATAGCTGATAAAGCTGCTCGAAGTAGTCGCTTGTGTAGGTGACCCGCCGACTCTTGATTCCGAGAAGACCAAGGTCTTCCACTATAGAGTCCTCGTATTCTTGCTTCTCCTTTTGGGGTTCGTATCATCGAATCGTAAGATAAGAGAGCCCTTGAAGGCATCATGCGCAAAGTAGTCGTTCAGAAAAGCTGCCTTGGCGTGACCGATGTGCAAATAACCACTGACGGACGTTAGTAAGTTCTGTTCAAAACGTCGCAGAATTGGCCTGACCAACGATGGCTCGGGAGGGAATCTGGTGACCACCCTGTTCTCCGTATCCTGCAGCTGCATGTTATACCGACTCGCTGATCGACTACCTTGCGCGGTTGTACTTTTCGCCTTATTCTGGCGAACCTTGACTTCATCTTGGACCTCGGGACAGGTAGTTTCCAGATAGGCAAACCATCGTGTAACATTCAAGAATGCAGACCGTCGAATTAAGCCGAGGGCAACCTTGTTCATGCGGAGGTTGGACCATAAGGTCTTGTCTTTCTGGCTCAGTGTGTAGCCACCCACAAAAGTTCGCAGCGTAAGAAAGCGATTGAAATCAAAAAGTATTGGTTCAAGGGTCTTGAAATCTTGAATAGAAAGACCGCCTTGAATTCTGAGAAAGTCGTGACTATTCATAGTGATGATGCAAGTGTGTAGTATGAACTTGATCCGAGTTTTTTGCCGGGAAAAGTTGGACGAGGGACGGGCGTAGCATACATATACATGTAGAGATACATAGATGCCCCGCCCTCTCCTGGCATCACATCACGTGTCACCACAACGAACGTTTAAATCCAGGCCGGGAATTATATGTATGTCCTGTTCTGTGGTTATTTACAGTATAATTAAATTCATCCAGCCATGCGTCGTTGAGCGCCGCACAATGTTAGCCCGCCCATGTTGTCGAAAGTTTACAACTATGGTAAAAGAAGTTGGCGAGGAAGAAAATGAGTAAAATTTGATATTCACAGATCTCACAGGTCTACGATAAACATCCAGAACCCAGAACAAAGATGTGCGGAACTGCAAGCCATTCGTGCAAGCCATTCGTGCAAGCCATTCGTGCAAGCCATTCGTGATTCCTTCACATGGACATATTCCATCAGTTTTGCCGCTCCTCGTCTTATTAATAATGATAATTGATTTGTCACACGCCGTGCCTGCCCAAGACTCGAGTTGCGGATGGGTCCACACTGCACAGGGGTCACCTGCCCACTATTGCTACTTTTGTCCTGGGCCCTGGCGCCTGTTTGACTCTGTACACCCTGTACACCCCACTGTACCAGTCTCCAGAACCGGTCAACGGGGAGTTCATGGACTCATGATGTCCGGCTGGCCTCCCACCAGACACTCCATGTCTCCAGAATCATGCGCCCTTTGGATCCTCCCAAATCTCGTTTTTTTTTGTTCATGTTCTGAATACCCGCCTCGCTGTTGTCGCCTTCAAGACTCCTCTATTGGAACCTGTCGTGACAGGCCGGCCACACCTTTACCATTTCACCCACCCCAGTTCACGTATTCGTGGAATCGGCTGTGTGAACATGATTCCCACCTCTCTCCCCAACCTTGAAACAAGCGATATAGGGTTTTACCTTGGTCGATTCCTTTTGATCCGCCTCATCCACCGAACGCTTCTACTGCTGATTGTTCATCATCGGCATCTGCGTTCCCGCTGCCACCACCACCATCTCCACCACCACAATCTCCACCACCACCATCTCCACCACCACCACCTCCACCTCCACCACCATAATGGGCTCGACACCAGAGCAGACGGCTCTGCTGGATAGCTTCCTGCAGCCCATGAGCATTGACATTGAGAAGTGCCACGTGCTCTCCCAACGATTCCTGCAGAACTTCATGCAACTCGCCGCCGATTCCCTTGATCAGTTTCTGCCCACTCCCATCTCAGAATCCATTTTGCGCCCGGTCGCAGACCACGGCCATGGCAGGTGAGCTTTTATTCTTGTTTTTTTCTCCCATCTCTTTGTATCTTGATGCTATTCCGTGCAGATGGTTGGTTCTTCAGGAAAGTCCTTGACGCCCCATGCTTGTTCGGCCATGTCTCCTACTCAAGCTTTCAATTCTTCTAGAACAATTTCCCATGCATACCACTGACTCGGAGACATGTCCCGTAGACTGACGTACATTCATCTAGACATCTCGCCATTGATATGTAAGCACCGGAATCACCAGGAAAGGAGGTACACTGGTTCCTTCAACTAACATGATATATATCCAGTGGTGGAACGAACTTGCGAGTTGGCTTTGTAGAGTTGTCTACGAGCAAGCCTCGCGGTCTAGGGACCAACGGGACCAACGGGACGCTTGACGCTAGTTGTCGTGACCTCGGCGGACAGTCCTCATCAACTTCGTCTTCAGGTCGTCTACAGCGGCACTCGGAGAAGTCGTGGCCCATTGCTGATCACTTGAAGAGTGACAATGCCGACGGCCTATTTCTTTGGATTGGCGAATGCATAGCCGAGGTTGTAGAGGAAGGCTGCCGCAAATTCAACCTCGCACGAGATGAAACAATCCCTCTGGGGGTGACGTTTAGTTTCCCTGTGGAACAACCTTCCTTGGACAGGGCCATCGTAACATCAATGGGGAAAGGGTTTGCCATCTCTCCCAATATTGATCTGGGCGTCCGCCTGAGAGACGCCTATGATAAACATCGCGGCACCGACCTTCCCCAGTTTACGTGGCTGCCATCGCGAATGACTCGGTGTCTACTCTTGTCTCATTTATATTCAACTATGACGAGGTGGCACACCGTCGTGCAACCATGGGGCTGATTTTGGGAACCGGCAGCAATGCTACCATACCTGTCAAGTTGAGCATGCTCCATCCCAGCAAACGACCCCGAAACGTCAATGTTTTGCCGGGCGAGAAGGTAGAGAATGCCAAGATTGCGGTGAACACGGAATGGAGTATCAACGGAACGGCGCCGCCGATGCGAGATTTGGGGTTGATCAATGCGTGGGACGACAAGCTGAGCGCGCAAAACGAGAAGCCAGGCTTTCAGCCACTTGAGTACATGACAGCTGGGAGATATCTAGGGAACTTGGACGCATCATGCTACTCGACTATTTAATCGGGACACTCAAAGTACCACGAAATTCTCTACCTTCCGAGATGTTGCAGCAGGACAGTCTGACGACGACGTTTCTGAGCCACTTCAAACCATTGGACGCAGCTACTCTTTACCAATACTGCGTAGAGAATTTCCCGAGTCACCTGAATCGAACTTTGCCTGGACGGAACATCACGCCGAGGCTCTCTATCACATCGCCAAGGCGATCGAGGTGAGGGCTGCGGGAATCATAGCTGCAGCCATCCTTGCCCTGCTCACCATCGGTGGAGAGCTCCCTGCAGAAGAGGATGCGTCAATAGCAAGCCCGGACATGCGTGAATTGGGGGTGGGTTACACAGGAGGCTGCGTCGTCCACTTCCAGGACTACCTGGCGGATTGTCAATCCTTTATAGATGGACTGGTACGAAGAAGGTTCGGGGCCGGATCACAGCTATCCGTGGTCATGAGTCCCTGTCATGACGGGGGCATCACCGGAGCTGGCATACTGGTCGCAGCGGCACTGTCGAGCCAAAGGTCACGGACCTGAGTAGGGACAGGGAGTTAGGCCTGGTTACCGAGGTTCTATCCCAAGAATATGTACGGAGTATGAAAGAAGAAAAAGGAGTGCATAGCACTGCAAGGATAAGGATATATCTGCATGGCAAAGATCGGGACATGCTGTGCAAGACTAGGGAGCAAGGGAGCACAAGCAGCTTCGCATCGCTCATACGACATACATACATACATACATACCATAGGATGGCGTCTCGAGAACGCCACGGAGTAGGAATTGGCAAATCAAAGCCGTAGAAGGAGGATATACTCCGTATCCGTACTCCGTACCCAATGCCCTGAATCGAACACAGCATATGCGGCCCGCAGCCTGCATCCCGCAACCTATCAAGGGGACTCTTGTGTTTTCACACCAAGGAACGTAGTACTGGGTATACAGACGATGGCGAAACAAGCGAAATAGATGTCCCAGTTCAGTGGTCTCAGACGTACTCGCCAAATCGCCCGTCTCTTGTTGAGTGAGTCAGGCCCGGCCCGTGCAAGACTTCATGCGGGAGGGCACGTCGGGTGCACAACTTCAAAACGAGGCAGGATCAGCTTCGATCAGCTTTGTCATCATGGCGATGGGACCCCGCAGCGGATGGAGAAGGCGGGCCTGGCCTATCCTAATCCTTGCACCTGCCAATGTTCAATTGTTCAATGCTTCCTTGTTACTTGTTCTTGTCCGTCTCATCCGTCTTGTCCGTCTTGTCTTGTCTTGGGCTGACTCTGACCACGACTTGTAGCATGGGTTGTTTATCCGCTTGCGATTTTTCCTTTTCTGGTTAAACAGCTGACAGCGTTTTTATTCTCCCCACCGCCTCCGTATAACCATATAATCATGTTCCTCTTCCTCTTCCTCTTCCATTACACTTTGGTCGTGATCCTATCGTGGAATTTGTGACTGACCCAGCTCACCTCACTCGACGCAAGGTGGGCCAAGAAGCAAGGAAGCGTTGCGCCCTCTCTCCCTCTCTCCCTCTCCGGATCGTCAAGTAATAAGCGAGGAGGGCCTCGGTGGGCAAGTTGCCACGGCCTGCTTGCCACAATCACAATCATCATGGCAGCTTCACACAATGGCACCCCGAGTGCCTTGCCGGTATCTGTCCCGCAGCACATCGACCGTCGCGGCCAGAATGACCATCACAGCCCTGGCTACGATGACGAAGATGAAGACGGCCCCGACTTCGACATGCTGTCTCGGTCCGTGCCGCCCACAGGCCCCCTCCTGGAGCCAGAGCCAGCCGATCTGGACATGCTCCGGCCCGTCATGTCCAATACCTCTCTCGAGAGCAGACACCGAGGCCGATACGGCGAACAGGGCATCGCCGCATCAAGACGAAATGCCTCGGAACGATCCCCCTCCTCCATCCCCGGAGGTCCTCAATTGCCTCCGACCTCTCGACGTGCTCCCACTTGACTGACGGCGAGCCACCGCTCTTCTTGAACGGCATACCCCGCGGCCGTTTTTGGTTCATCTTCTCGCAGATCCTCATGGCCCAGTTCATAGGATGCTTCGACGGCACCATCATGGCATCCTCCCACCCCGTCATCACGTCGTACTTTGGCGCCGCGAACTCGGCCTCGTGGCTCTCCACGGCGTTTCTGCTCACATCCACTGCGTTTCAACCGCTCCTGGGCCGTCTATCCGATGCCATAGGCCGGAAGCCCTTATTCCTGGGCACCATCTCCGTCTTCACTGCCGCCACACTGTGGTGTGCTCTTGCGAATAGTATTGAGTCCTTTATTGTGGCTAGGGCATTCTGTGGCCTTGGTGCTGGGGGACTATGTCGCTTGGGAGCATCATTACGAGTGACTTGGTGCCTATTGAGTACGTCTGTCTTCCTCTCCCTTCTGTTTATTTCTGTTGCGACTTCTGAAGGAGAGGGCTGGGAGGAATGCATATTTGAACTTGACAGAATTGACTTGGAGACCTTTAGACGACGAGGATCATATCAATCCTACATGAACATGATATACGGCGTTGGTTCTGCTCTCGGTGCCGCCGTAGGAGGCGCCATGGCCGAGGCACTTGGCTGGCGATGGGAATTTGGCGTCCAGGTTCCCCAATGGTCATCTGTTTGTGTATTTCGGCCGTAGCTATCCCTGATGATTTGGGCATTCAAGGTGAGAGAAAATCGGTTGTGCAGGCTATTAGGGAATTTGACGGCAAGGGCTCTGTCCTGCTGACTGTATCTGTTTCGTTTCTGATCTTGGGACTGGTGCGTATGATGATTTCTCTCCTTTCTCTCTCTCTCTCTTTGTATAAGACTTATAATCCCACCATTTCATCCCACCATTTCATATTCATGTTGGTTCCAGTACAAATGATACTAACCTTGGTATCAGAACCTGGGCGGAAACGTCTTTCCATGTGAGTATACTGTTAACGACAGCGAGAAACCCAAACGCAACTTGACCCAACGCAGATCAAAAAGACAACTAATTGTACATCTAGGGTCCCATCCGCTCGTCGTGGCCTCCCTCGTCATATTCACCGTCTCCTTCCCGCATTCATTTGGGTTGAATCGAGGGTCGACAAGCCCATCATGCCGCTGCGTCTCATTGCACACTCGCCGCGGGCGAATCTTCTTTTTCCAACTTTTTGCTGCGTTTCTGAGCAACGCCATTTACTTTAATATGTGGGTTTTTTTTCAATTCTTCTTTCTTTCTCCCCTTCTCTTTCTCTCATTTCTTAAAAGAAGGAGCATCCTCATGACCAATATCTAAAACAAGTACCCCCATTTTCTCTATATACTACTACATTGCGTTATTGTTTGATACGCTTTCTTCGTTTTCCCATCAACATTTTCCATCGAGACGTTGGATCTCAACGTGCCACATCATCTTACAAATATTTGTTTTTTTTTGTTCCATCATCATGGGGCTACTAATCAAATGACTTGGAACAGCCCCTGTACTTCCAAGCCGTCCTCCTCATGTCCGCCACCGACTCCGGCCTCCGTCTCGTCATCCCAACTCTCTTTTCCTCCACGGCCGGCGCCCTAACCGGCTTCGCCATCACATGGACGAGGCGTCTGAAATGGCCTCTTGTGTGCGGCACAACCAGCTACTTAGTCGGCGCGATCTGTCTCGCCTTGCTGCGCCGTGATCTCCCCCTTGCGTTCTTCCTCACACTGCTTCCGTCCTCGATGGGCGGCGGATTCCAATTCCCAGGGACCTTCATGGCCATCCTTGCCTCGTCGCCGCAGTCCGAACAGGCCGTTGTGTCGAGCACGCTGATCCTCTGGCGGAGCGTCGGCATGGTCCTCGGCGTGGCGGTCAGCAGCCTGATACTCCAAAACGCCCTGGTCTTCTACCTGAATGAGTTTGTGCAGGGGGAGCTCAAGGCGGTCGTCATTGCAAAGGTCAGGTCCTCTGTCGAGGCTGTCGCCAAGCTGGATGACCCGTATCGAGAGCAGGTTGTTAGGAGCTACGAGGCTGGCTTGCGCTTGACGTTTGGGTTTTGCGTTGTCGTCGCGGCGGCGAGTCTGTTGATTATTGTTCCTGTTAAACTGAACAGGCTGCCATCCAGGAAGGTTAAGCGACATCAGGGGCCTAAATGAGGTTCGGGGAAAAGGGAGGACGTGGCGAATGCGTGTGACGGGCAAAACGAGGATTGTTATGAGATTGACGATTCTTCTACATTATTTAGGGAGCATAATGGTAGCAAAAGCTTCGTGGCATGGGCGCGCTTAATAGGCATGTCTACGTAATAGTAATAGATTGATGATTGAATTGTAAATACTCGCGGTGCGCGTTATGACGCGCATAACCCTTCCAAACCCCCTTTTTTTTTCAATGGTACCCGTTCGTCCCGGCTCCCTCAGAGCATCCAACTCATCCCTCGCCTTCCTGTACTCGTCTTGCGCTTCCCTCTCCCGCCTAGTAACATACATGACTTCGTCCCTGAGTGAACCTAGCCGCCTCTCGATAGCGACATCTTCCGAGATGGCGAGCGTTTTGAACCCGCCTAGTGCATTCTTGGCCTTCTCCAGCGCATCCGTGGCATTGCCGACTTTTTCTTTGAGCATCTTTTGGCGTTTTTGGTAGCCGCCAAGATGCAAGGCAAGCTTCTTTTCGAGCTTGGCGCCCTGTTCGGCCGATGACATGATGGAGTCTTGCACAACCTATTTTTTTTTTTTGCTCGGATATTAGTCGGGACGTGAAACAGGGATTGAGAGGGTCTTGTGGGGCAGGGGAGACCTTGGGAATAGGCAAGAAAAGGAATAATACTCACGTCAAAGGCAGTGCGCATGGCTTGCTCCTGCTCCTGCTCATCATCAGTGTAGCATCCGAGCCCTAGGAGCAGGGAGCTCTTTGCTCGACCGTCAAACAGGGTCTGTATCTCTTCACCAGAAGGTCGGGGCTTGGTTTCGGACAGAATCAGGAGGCGGGCGTCTGCGAGAGAGGCATCGTCAAAACGATCAACGGTGCCAAGGGGACCCTTGACTTGTGAGCCGGGCATCGGGAATTTGGTCGCGTCATTGGCCATGAGTAAGGCTGTTTCTCGGGCAACCATGGCTTCCGCGGCGCTCTGGAGACGATCTGCCTTCTTGAGCAGCGCTGCCAGGTCGACGACGAGCGGTCTTGGTAATCCTCTCTGCATGACTTGCGTTCTGCGTCGTCTTTCGAGCTCTTCCTCGGCTGCGCGTCTTCCTTGCTCTCTTCGGTCTCGCTCTGCGGCATCCTCTTCTTCCTGGGCGCTTCCCCTCGTGCACCCTCTTGTTCCTCGTCGGGAATCTCAAACTCCCATTCCGTATCTTTTGGTTTGGGGAGCGAGGCAAGACCGGATCGCAACTGACTTCGCATTGCGAGCTCGTGCGTTCTGACGTCGCGTGGTGTGGCGCCAACTGATGTATCGCCTTCTTTGTTCAAGGCGAATGTGTCGCGAGGCGTTCGCATGGGCGTCTGTCCAGGACGGCCTGGCGTGGCATCGACACCCTTGGCTCGCAGGGGAGTTGCCAAAGGATTAGGAGTCGCCATGGTTTGCTTCCTCGGCGCAATGCCTTCGAAGCCCGTCGATCCTGCACCTTCGTGGAGAGGTGTGTTCTCGCCACCAAGAAGTGCCGACTTGGTTTCATTCAGCGCCCGAATGTTGCGAATTTCGTTGGCGATGTGATCTTCCTGCTCGGGGGCTTTGGGGGTCCGAATAGGGGCATTGGTGTTTAGCGTCGAGTACGAGTTGACGAATCCTCTGGTGGCATCGTTATCGCTTTCCCTCGCCACAGCATTGGCAGCCTCTCCTATTTTCCCCATCTTGATAATCTCCTCCAGCTCGCCTTCGCTCACCTGAGGTGCAGGCAGATTCAAAGCACGGCGCTTGCTGCTCTGTTCGGCTTCTCGGATCTTTTGCATCTGGCCAGCCTTGATTGCAGCCTTTGTGACTCAGAAAGACCATTCTTGTCATTCTTTCTTCTCTTGCGGTCTCCATCCTCCTCTTCGTCTCCCTTGCGTTTCGTTTGCAGATTGAGCTTCTGGGATCGAACGCCTTGCGCTGCAATTCGTTCCGCGCGAGCTCCTCGGATGTGTCGTAAACCCAGCTGCTGCCTTCTTCTCAAAGGGGATATCGGCGTTGTAGTCCATTTCTCCCTTTTTGCGCGTTGTGATTTTGATGTTGATACCAGCAGTTTTGAGCTCTCGTCGCTTCTGCAGGGAAGCAATACGGCGAGACTCTTCTTGCTGACGCTCTCTAGCTTTCCGCTTGGCCTTTTTACCCTGCGTGTTGGCCAGACGAGCACGGGCTTCGCTCAACATTTCCTTCTCATCTTCGTCGAGATCGATAGTGTCAGGTCGGGCGGGCTTCGTTTCGGGATCGGGGTCAAGCTCGCCAGGGCGCAGCCGTCTAACGTCGTCGGCGCTTGGTGCTTGCGTCTCGCCGCCGACTGGGCCCGTCAGCCCTAAGCTGGACGACTCGCGGGCTTCGGCTTCGTCCAGTAGCTTCTGGTATCGCTCGAGGCACTGATTCGCAGTGCGGCCGACGATGGGAGCAATGGTCCGCCATTGCGTCGGCATAATCTTGGCCAAGTGCAGCAGCTTCTCATCTTCATCTTTGCTCCATTCGATCTTCTTGATACTAGGATCCAGCCACTCGTTCCATCGAGCTTTGCACTGCTTGGGTGTCTTGCGCGCCAACAGCGACGACACGCGTGCCCATTGATTCAGGCCATACTTGGAGACGGCAGCTTTGAGAATCTCATCCTCAATGTTGGTCCAGACACCTCCCTTGACGACCGGCATGATGGCGACGGCTGAACGTTGTGCAAAGAAGGTTTGCGGACAGCTGCTCTCGAGCAGATCAGATTCCTGCCGTTCGAGGATCTGGAAAAATGTTCGGCCTTGACGCTGTATGCTCTTGTCGCTCAGGCACTTTACGTGCTGAGTCAGCTGGGCAAAGCATGCTGATTGGCAGCCATCCCGCCATGGGCATGCAGCAAGTGGCCCGCCCTCGACCACTTCCTTCCCTGTCTCATCCTCCGTATCGCGAGATCAGGTACTTGGCACGCAACTAACTGTACATGTACAATGTACAGTGGGTGTACATACATACACCCCACCGTACATATGTACATAGTCCGTCCCCCTGGTACCACCCAGCCGGCACCACCTGCATGCGGTCGAACGTGTGTAAACGTCGCCCAGTACATATGCCCGGTGCCGCCCCCACCAGTGTGTCGTTATGAAGCTAGAGCCGTTTCCCAGTGTACAACGTCGTAAGTCGATCTCGTCATTCCATCCCTTCTCTCGACCTTGTCGGAGCTGGTACTTCCCAGCATCCCAAGCTCTCCCACTCCCCGAGCCTGTCTTGAAATCCAGACAGGTCCTCCTTCATTGCTTGTTTCCTCTTCAAACGAATTGAGCATCAATCCTTGATTAGGATTTGGGCATCGCTGTTCTGCGTCATGGGACTGTGAACGCAATCTTGCCACCTCACATTACCGAGGCTTCCATCTGGTTGGTTTGACAAGGAATTCTTAAGAGGAATTATTATCAACAGAATCTCAACTACGACCGACTACGACTGACTACGACCTTTGTCGAGCTGCTGGTCCCGTATCGCCTTGTCTCGGTTCTATTAAACGAATACAACAAAACAGTTGTCGACTCTGCCCTACGAAATGGTGGCTCGTCGTTTCGGCTCGACGGCGCAAGACGAGCCTAGGATAAGTACAGACCCGTTTGGAGCGGAAGACTCGGAGACCACTCGTCTGCTTGCGCCTGAATCTGGAGAGGATGAGAATAGAGTCGCAACAGATGGTGCCAGCGGTGGTTGGGATGGTCTTGCTGATTTCAAGGATTTGCCCTGGTGGCGCCAACCGTCCGTACGTCTTGTGCCGTCATCATTGTCGCTGACCATCATAATCTGACCGTAAGGATGCAGGTTTTTGGCTACTGGTTCCATACGCGATATTTACACTGGCATTTGGAAGTATTATCGTCCCAAAATTAAATCTGTGAGCAAAGTCCATTTTCACATTCTCGTCCGGCAGTTGCCTCGTTTGAGTCGCCACGGACCAAAATTTGACTTTGATGCAATATAGTATACTCGATTTAGTCTGCCAGCAGTATTTCGCCAGTCAGGAGCTCATACATCCCGGTGAATCCTTTAGCCCAATCGTTCTTGGAAAGGACAATCCACAATGTAGAAACCCAGAGGTTCAAAAACATGTCGCGACCTTCATGCTGGCCATGAACTTGTGTACCGGGCTGCTGAGTGCTTTCGCCGCTCCCAGGCTTGGACATCTGTCGGATCGGTTTGGTCGTCGCCGGCTGCTCGCTCTTGCTTCCTGTGGTGGATTGCTGGGTGAGGTCATCACGATTTTCGCGGCTAAATTCCCGCAGACTGTCGACTACCGTTGGTTGATCCTCGGAGCTATGTTTGATGGAGTGACTGGCTCTTTCACAGCTGGTAACATCCTCACACAGTCTTACACCAGTGATTGCACACCACCTTCGAAGCGTGCTGTGGCTATCGGCTACATCCACGCCTGTCTCTTCACGGGTCTTGCTCTGGGCCAGTTTCTCGGTGGAGAGATCGTGAAACTGACAGGAAGCCTGGTGTCCATCTTTTATATCTGCTTGGTGGCTCACTCTATTTTCATCATTCTCGTGGGGTTTGTTATCCCAGAATCTTTGTCCAAGAAGAAGCAGCTTGCCGCCCAAGAAAAGCATCGCAAAGAAAAGCTCGAGCGGCGGCAACGACCAACGTCCTGGATTTCTTCGGTTCGAGAAAAGAACCCTTTCGCAGCTTTGTCAGTCCTCTGGCCTCGGCAACGCGGAACCTCGACAAGGCTGCGGATTAACTTGGTCGCTCTAGCAACGTGCGACATGATCATGATGGGAAGCGCCATGGCCGCAGGTCAAGTCATCATTTTGTATGCCCAGTATACCTTTAATTGGCAAACCCCTGAGTCATCTCGGTTTATCGCCGCTGTTTCCATGGTTCGCGTTGTTGCCTTGATGGGCGTGTTCCCCATTATCAACTATTTCTTCAGAATGCGCCCTGCCGCTAAGAAAAGACGAGAGACTGGAGTCACCCCCAGGACAAGAACGGCGGGGCCGATCATGTCGATATGTGGATACTCCGTTTTGCCCTTCTTTCAGATATCTTGGGCTATGTCGGATATGCTTTGGCAAGAACCGCAGGTCTTTTCGTCGGCAGCGCCATGGTCTCTGCATTCGGTGGTCTTGGTAGCGCAACGAGTCAGTCTGTTGTGACCAAGCATGTTCCTCATGATCAAGTTGGCAGAGTTCTTGGTGCCATCGGAATGCTGCAAGCGCTAGTCAGAGTCATCGGTCCGGTTGTATTCAATGGGCTTTACGCCGCAACTGTTGCTACTTACCCACAGGCAATCTTCGTCGCCCTCACAGGCCTTTTCACTTTTGCTTTTCTTTGCACTTTTCTCGTCACCCCTCATGGTAAGTGCGGACATTCCGTCTCATATAATTTGTTCTAATCCGCTAACGCGCGGCTTGCCCTAGTTCATTGGGGGAGCACATGGAAGAAGAACAAGAGCCTCTCAATGGGCGAGTGCCTGATCCCTTCGGCACTGGAGTCGCCAATCTTCCCTTGAACGAGGACGAACTGCGATACTAGTGTTTCCTTTTGTACATGCATGCGTAGTTCGTTATTTACGTCGAGGTCGCAAGCTTGCTTGGCCCCTTGTGCAATGAGTGGTAGCATTTGCGGAGTTTCGGAGTTGGAAGCACACTGCAATTTCGACCACCCAAAGAGCGATCTTTCATGGCAACTTTATTGGAAATGTCTGTCACATAAGAATGTCGGAATGGATTTTTCGTTGTTCTACCGAGACAGGATGGTTGTATCACTGCGATATCAAACTTTGCTTGCTGCAGCTACTCGGCGGTCCAGGTTGGGTAATGCTGCACAAGTCGGGTTCTTGGGAGAGAAGATTTGCACTTTGGTTTGTCGATTTTGCTCGTTTATGCGGTAAAGCCATCAGCAACGACGCCAAACAATAACAACAACAACAACAACAAGGTTGCAAAATGCCGTTGGCAATACTATTGCAGCTATGCATTTCAATTTCCCACATGAATGTCTCCTGGAGGGACTCTAGGAGGCTCAGATTCAATAAAGTAACAACTGTTGAATGTACCTAGGTAGCACAGGAACGACTTGTAATGTGAGCTCCGTGCGAAGGCCACGCGATGCTTCCCCTTTCAAGCTTAATTCAAGAATTTTCTACCGGGTAAATCGTTTGCTGCTATGCCGTCAAGAAATGGGCACTCGCCGCGATTCTTACCAGCTTTGGCTTGGTTCTTTCCTAGAATCGGCTTGCAGTTGATGGGTTCAATATGTAAGCGACCGGGAGTGACGTTGAAATAAATTTGGAGTCGAGTGGGAGAGAGCATCCAAATTGTCCAGCACCAGCCAGTAAGCGCGGGCGATGGATGTCTCAACCCTGGCACTGATCATGAGTGCCGTCATCCATCAAACCTCAGAACCCAGCTTTCATCAACTCTCACCTCATTCGTGCCGCGATCATTAACCTTGACCACGCGGATACTTTGTCACGAATTCCGTGGAAGCTCGCCTCGATATTGCATCAACTGATGCATGCAACTATTTATCTGATACAACCATAGCATGTTGCGGTCTGTATTCGGTGCAACGAGAATCTTGTCCACGTCACTTTCCAGAGCCGCCATGGCTTCCACGACTGGAGCAGGTAGCCGAACGATCAAATTCGGCCCCTTTGAGGTCACGAAACAGGTAAATCAAATGGAAACCAAAATAAAAATTTCCCATCTTCTCACACATGGGAGGCAGATGGCCAATTTTCACGCGCCGAATCTTGCCATTGATTCACGATTAACATTACTTTCTTCACTTCAGGTGTTTCTCACCACGCCACACTCCTTTGCCCTGGTCAACCTCAAGCCGCTTGTCCCGGGACACGTTCTCGTATGCCCCCTCAAGCAGCACCTTCGACTCACGGATTTGTCTCCTGCCGAGACGGCGGATCTGTTCAGCGCGGTGCAGCTCACGCAGAAGATGCTGGCGAAGAGATACTTCCCCGACCCCGGGCATCTGCTTTCCGGCAGCTTCACCATCGCGATCCAGGATGGCCCGGACTCGGGCCAGACGGTGCCGCACGTCCACGTCCATGTGATTCCGCGGATGGCGAATGACGTTGGCGAAAACCCCGATGTCATCTATACCAAGATGGCGAGCGAGGATGGCAACGTGGGAGGCGCTCTGTGGGATCGAGACCGCCGTCCCGCTCCTGGCGGTGCGATGCCCCGATTGAGGATGATGATAGGAATGCTAGGACAGCGGATGATATGGAGGACGAGGCGGAGCAGTATCGAGAGGCTTTGAAGCAGATGGGGTCTGTCTAGATACTCTCAGTCGGGACTTTGTTCTTTTTGTTTTTGGGCGGGGTGGGGGGAGAGGTTCACACCTTGCTGCGGCTTCGGAGCTGCAAGGTTTTGCGTAGCTTTGAAGCGATTTGACAGACATTTCACATTTTCCACACCCCTTCACTCGTTCAGCTCGGGTGTTGCATATTCAGGAAACTATGGGAGTCGGGCTTGCATAAAGATGTGACTCGGCTTTCTTGGTGTACCCCAACTATGTACGTGACGAAGTGATAAGAACTAGTCTCAGTACCCTCTCATTCGCCAGGCCATTCCATTCATGTCCAAATACTAGTGAACGGTCGCAGTCAGTCTTCGCTTGAAGAAGGGACAATGTCTACTATCCACCCGTTTCCGTCCCTATGAGAGCACATCTGTAAATTTCATTCTTGATAACCTGTTTTTCTTTTCCACGGTGCATATGCCGCTTCTTCTTCCATGGCAAGTATACACAGGGGACAGGGCCGTAGATTACATGTGCGAACATGTCGACTCCCAGTGGATACTATGTAGTGATTGCCGATTGCACCAGAAGTCACTCACTGACATGCTGACATCACCAATATCTGATCTGATATACTTGCCCCTCACCTCCAAATTTGGCAGTTTCTCGAAAGAGGAGAGTCCATAATACCGCTCGCTGGTCATGTCTCTGATGATGGCTTGCGGTCAGAGCCTGCGGTCCATCCCGCAAAGCATTTGCATTTCCAGCACCTCGATCACACTGGTCATAACAAGACTGATGGCGCGAATGAGGCTACCTCTCAGAAGCCTTGCGATTTGATGGTCTAGTGTAAGCAGGAGCCGGCTTTTGGGTGCGGGATGAAAACGCAGTCCATGCCGCTATTATGTAACATGTGACAGACGACTGTTCCAGACACCGCCTGTGGCTACTCGGTATTACATATAATACATGTAGGACCGCACCAAATCCCTGTTATTCTCAGACATGTGGGGGCTATTACGGCAAATACATATCTCAAAGAACCGAGCTGGTAGTGATATCTGGGCTCAGGTACCAGTCTGTCCTTGTGTAAAGTTTCCGATTTTCTTGGGATAAATCGGGTCTCCGTTTAAAAACAGCTGAAACGTTCAGTTGAGTCGAATCCTAGAGCGTCAATGGCAACATCAGATATCGTTCCAACCAGGTCCCTGTCACAGGAGGATAAACTGCTTCCTTCCAAAGGCATGGGGTAAGGGAGAGTTTTGAAAAGATGGCGGGGGTGAAAGTGTGGTTGGTTGTTGACTGATACATAGAGTAGCATACGAGGGCTGAAATGATGAGGGGGATGGGGAAAAGTATTGACAATAATACTTTCTGCGATATGTATGCGTTGAATGGCCAAAGTCGCTTCGCTGGGTCGTCTGCCGCCGCAGGTACGAGAATAATGGGCCGACGGACGTCGAGAAGGAGGTTCGATGTTGCTTCGGATTCGCCCAGAGCGAGCGAGTTTGAGAGTGTGGGAGTGTGCATAGTTGCTAGTGATAGCGGGAGCTAGCGCACGCCTCCAGCTAGCGCAACTCAATAGATGCATATAGGGCGGAGGTCGCATCACCAAAGTGGATCTGCAGCAGCCACAAAACTTCCCAGGAAGTCCGGTCCGTGGGTGCGATGACGGAGCTGCGCAGGAGAGGGCAGGGGTGCTTGATTGAAAGGCTCTTGGCCGGGCGGGGGCGTCAAAGTATCAAAGTACCACGGCAGCACGACCCCATAATAGGAAAGTGCAGGAATTCCGGGTGATGAACCGTCAATGCGTCTGATTGCATACATACATCTTCGGCATCTTCGGCCGACAATCTCAGCATCAATAGCGTAAATACTTGGGCCGGCCTGACCTTGTTAGCCCGGGAAGATGCGTTTGTGTAGACAAAGAGTGCCACGAAGGGCAGCACAACACCGATTGTCGGTGTATGTACTTTCCAATCTACCAAGTTCGATGCGACGGGATGCTGCAATGCTCGTCTTGGCCAAGGTCAGGTCTGGAGGTCTATGTATGTAGAATGGGTGTGGACGAGGTGACCGTTTTCAACGCCACTTGGTTAAAGCCTTGGTTAAACTCTCCAGCCAGCAGGAAAGGTCGCGGAAGAAGATGGTGGGAGTGTACATAGATCTCACCGTCGGGTGGGGCGAGGAGAAGGTGATGGATGGAAATTGGCATGCCATTGTGTGAAATAGTGAAAGACATGAAATACATATGATACCGACGCCTCGAGCTGGCAAGCACACTCTTTTGACCTTTCCCCTTTCCTTGTGACAACGAATAGAGAGAACGTGCTTGTACCAAGAAAAGAAGGGCGGCGCCGAACACATGCAGGCCGATGGACCGACCAGTTCTTTCAAACGCAACGGAAAAGGCACAGTACAGTCTATCTATTGCGTGAACCTGGATGTACATGAAGTGATAGCCAGCTGCAGCCACCTCAACACGCGGTGAGGAGGGGAATCTGGCCGAGGGCTCAAGCGCGATAATCAAGGTGAACGTTTGTGCTCGCATATTAATGGTTCAATGGTTGACTCAGCAGACCAATGAGCTCAATGGACAAGTGCAGCACAGATGACGTTGGACGAAGAGGCTCGAGTCTGTTGATTATTACTTGCGTTTGGACCCCAATTGCCGATGTACACAAAAAACATGTCGAGCGGTGGGAAAACAGGCACGACGAGGCAGCAAGGGGTGTCGAGTGAGTAAAGTGACACTCCTCCATCTACATACATCTCTCTTTGTACATACATATGTACATACATACATACATACATACATACATACATACATACATACAGAACTGACTCATACTCCATCCGAGGTGCAAATTCTTGTAAGCGGGAGTCTCTTCGCGTGGCGTAACCCTTATCAACATCCTTCTTGTTGGCCGCTGCGTCGCTCGGGCAAAGGAGGAAAACACGACACATCAACAATAGCTCCGCACGCACCACCACGGTCGGGGGTGCCTTCCGTGTCTCCCTCACACTGGCATCGTACATATGTACATACAAAAAGCATCCATCGTACCGCCATCCATCCACCACACCAGACGCAATCCCATGTGCCCTAAAATCAGGGTTCACACGAAAACAATAAGACCTTTGCCGCAGGCCGACGAAGGGACTTGCAAAGAATGGAAGCGGACAAGCAATGCCTGGGGTTGAGACATCTGGAGACATCTGGAGACATCTCTGCCTGATTCGATGCTGCAGGTGAGACATGACATGAGCAGCACTCAATGCGGCAAGTCAACGGTCCCGCAGGCCTTTGCTAAGGAAGGAGCAACCACAACACCGCTAAATAATTATCTCGCCCGCTTTCGCTTGCACTGTCGCACTGTCTCGCCCGAGCGCCCCACATGCCACATGTCCTATTGCGTCTAAATAAATTTTGCAGTCTTCGGAAATGCATGTTTCGCTTTTGTGCATGCATCTATGCATGCAGGCTCTGCAGTTCCACCACCGACGCCACCCAGGGCCGCTCACGGATCACCCCCACCCCCCCGATGGCCCGGACTAGAAATACGCACACAATCTTCTCTCGGCTCGTTCGCCTTATTCCTCCGCAACTCGTTCTGCTTATTTTACTTCAGGCTTGAAGCAGTCTCTTCTGTTTCTTTCTTCCTTCCTAAACAAGTCATTTCTTGTTATTCATTGCCTGGATCCTTGAACTGCAAAGCCTGTCGTTCTGACTTACGACACTCGACAACGCACTCGCCACAATTTCTACCTCGTGGGACACTGCATAACGAGCTGTCGAGAAACGCGCGCACACAAACATCGGCACTTTTCGTCGACGTGCCGTGTCTTGTTCTAGGCGCCCATCATAGGACAAACAACAACATGGCCCCAACAAAGCAAGTCCATCTTCGCAATCCCGATGCCTTCCCAACGCTTCAACTTTTTCTACTAGGTACGACGAGTCACCCCAAGTCCAGCAATACTCCCAACACTAGCTAACATACTCGACAGCGATTGTGCGTCTTGCTGAACCAATTGCTCTGACTTCCATCTTTCCTTACGCCTGGGCTCTTGTCAAAGGTTCCAAATCGGCAACGAAGAAGATGCCTCCTTCCACGCCGGTCTTCTCATCTCTTCCTTCTCCCTTGCAGAAGCTCTCATGGGCATGTATTGGGGCGGCCTATCCGATCGCATTGGCCGCAAGCCTGTCTTGATGCTTGGATGTGTGGGCACCATGTTTAGCATGGTCATGGTAGGATTCGCCTCCAATATTTGGATAGCATTACTCGGAAGAGCCATAGGTGGTCTTCTCAACGGCAATATCGGTGTCATTCAGACGATGGTCGGCGAGCTAGTCACCAAACCCGAACACGAACGTAAGTACAGCAGCGGTTTTACCCCTCGGGCTTATCGAAAGCGGTCCTCGATTTCCTCTGTGAAATCTCTGTGCTAACACTCGACTGAATCATAGCACGAGCTTTTTCTGTCATGCCCTTTGTTTGGAGTATAGGCACCATCATCGGGCCATGCATCGGCGGCACGTTGCCGATCCTCATGAGTCCTGGCCCAATGCTTTTCCCAAAGGAGGCTTGTTCGATCGCTTCCCGTATCTTCTCCCCAATATTCTATGCGCTGCGCTCCTGCTCATCAGCATCATCTTGGGTTTCTTCTTACTCGATGAGACCCATCCTGATATGCAGCCGCGCATGTCGCTCCCTGCAGATACATATGTCTCCGAAGAGACGCCGCTGATTGAGACTTCAGATGCCATGAAGCGCCCAGCCGTGGACCTTCGGGCTGAAACTTATGGAACTCTCAGAAGTTCAAATGGCGAGCATGACTATGAGCAGATGACGGAAATGGCCATGCAAGAAAAATCAGGTTTGATCAAGGTTTGGAACAAGCGAGTTGTCGGTTTCATCATCGCCTTATCCATCTTCACGTATCACTCCATGACCTACGATCACCTCATGCCCATTTTTTTCGAGGACGAACGTCGCATTGATAACGACAGAGCAGCCAGTCTGCTGTCTGTCTTCAATTCTGCTGGTGGCTTGGGGCTCTCTCTGCGTGACGTCGGAATGATCATGGCTGTCAATGGTGTGATTGCTCTATTTGTACAAGCTGTCATCTTCCCCATTGCTGCAGAGAAGGTCGGTGTGTTCAAGCTCTTCCTCATTGTCACCGTTTTACATCCTATCATATACGCAATTGTACCCCTACTTGTTCTCGTACCCGAGTCTCTCATCTTCCCTGCCATCTACGTCTGTTTGGCAGTCCGCAATATTCTCTCCATCACACTATACCCCCTCCTCTTGATTCTTATCAAAGAGGCCACTCCATCATCCAGTGCACTTGGAAAGGTGAACGGTCTGGCTGCCAGCGCTGGTGCTGCTTGCCGCATGGTTGCCCCTCCTGTCGCCGGATATCTCTACACTTATGGCAGCAAAATGAACTGCACCGCTATTGCTTGGTATGGAAGCGCCATTGTTGCCATCATTGGCTCAGTGCAATGTTTCTGGGTCCTCGCGAGCATCATGTCGACACATCTGAAGAATGTGCCACAGCACCCCTTGCAACGAATACACTCCCATGACTGCTGAAGTTTTGGCTGAGGAGAGAGAGCAGGCGGCTTGATCTGTTGTCGTTGATGTGTTTTGTTTTTAATCTCATCGCTAATAAGGGACGTGACATGTGTCATAAATTGACCTTGTTTCAGACCTGTTGCAACCTACTAATTTGGCACTCTCAAAGAGTGATCAGAATGTCACAGTTCCACGACGCGGGCTTCCGAAGAGGTATTGGATGCTAGCGACCGGTCAGGAAAGATCGAAGGAGAACTAAAAAGGTCTGCATTCGAATGTTGCACCAAAGATGCCCCATGGTAGACTGTTTGACATGACTTAAGCATAAACTGCATGGACTGGTGTTTGGAGCGGGTTTCTTTCTTTTTTTTTTTTCAAAAGTGTAAATATGTTCACATTTCTTTCTCCTCGAAATTAAAGGAGTCAGATAGGTACATAGAATACCTGGGGTCAAGAAAAACAAATAAAAGAAAAAATTCACAAACACGTTTTTCCGCGTATGCTGCCTAGTGCATGTTGAACTTGACAAGGAAGTGAGCAAAAGTGGGCCTGCATCTTCCAGTCAGCTAGCCGATGGAACCTAGTGGAAAATCGGAGAGTAGAGTTAGAGAGCTTGAATGACGAGATGATGCATGAGTAAACGTGAGAATTCCATCTCATCCTACTATTCTTGGATTCAATCTGGAGCCACTCTAAAGAACAGACAGTTTTGCACCGTCGTTGTGGGAAATCATGGTTCTTCATTAGAAAAGAAGCCTGAGAAATTTTCGCCAACTGCACCAAAGTTGGAGCACATGTATCCATTGCCTCACAATCATCACAAATACCACGAACAACATCGGCAAACCTGAGCGGCCTTGATATTCTGTTTTATTAATCTCTCATTGTAAGATTAGCAAAATCATCAAGAAGCACAAATTTGATTCGGACATTGATCCTTGAAATCTCTTGGTAGCGGGCAGCCCTGTGCGCCTGTCTCTACCTTACCGCTTGTTATCATCATCAGCAACGATGAAGATTGAAGAGATGACGGATGATATGGAGAAGACCACCCTCGGGGAGAAGGCCACGTCGGGCAGTGCCACGGCCTACTCGCCCGCGACACCAGCCGCGTCCTCGGGAACAGAAGCTGCCGCAGCCGCTCGGGATGCCACAGAGGCAACCAAGCCAGAACTGCCGCCCGCCAAGAAGCAGACGTACGAGGAGATCATGGCCGACTTGAACAAGTGCCCTCTCTTCATGACGGAGATAATGGAAGAAAACGACGACATTGCAGCGCTCCAAGCCCTCAACTACGAGGGGACACCGCTCGAGAACGGCATCGATTTCAAGATGCGCGGCAACGAGTGCTTCAAAGTACGAGGGTACGTGGACGCGCGGGAGTTCTACGGCAAGGGGATCCAGATCCTGTCTCTGGAGGAGCGCAAGCGCAAGCGGGACGAGAACGAGAAAGAGAGCGAGGGCGACGAGACGGCCGGGAGCCCAGACTCGGCCGAGGAGGTCGCCGCGCAGAGACAGGTCCTCGAGGCGCTGCACGTCAACCGCGCGGCGTGCCATCTGGAGCTCGGCAACTACCGCAGCTGCTGGACGGACTGCGCGGCGGCGCTGCGCCTCAACCCCGCCAATCTAAAGGCGTGTTACAGGAGCGCAAAGGCCCTGTTGAGGGTGGACAGGATCGAGGAGGCGGACGACATCTGTGCGAGGGCCTCGCCGTCGACGCCGAGAACAAGCCCCTCAAGCAGGTGGCGGGGACATCGTCAAGCGCGCGAGGGAGACGGACGCCAAGAACAGCGAGGCAGCCGGGCGCAGGGCCGCTGCCCAGCGGAGGAAGATGCTCCTCCGGGCGGCGTTGAAGGCGCGCAATATTCAGACCAGGACGACGGCCCAGCCTCCCGAGATGGGGACACGAAGCTGGAGCTCGTGCCGGACCCGGACGATCCGACGAGCAGCTTGGCGTTTCCGACAGTGCTGCTGTACCCGGAGGATCTGGAGTCGGATTTCATAAAGGCGTTCAACGAGACGCAGACGCTGGAGGACCACTTGTCCTATGTGTTTCCGCTGCCGTGGGATAAACAAGGTGACTATACTGTTGCTGGAGTCTCGTGTTATGTCGAGACGAGGGAAGGGGCGTGCTCAAGATGGGCAAGAGGGTGCCGTTGTTAAAGGTCCTTGGCACGGGCAAGGTAGAGGTTGTGGACGAGGTGGTGAGGATATACGTCCTGCCGAATGCCAAGGCGGACTCGTGGATTGACAAATTTAAAAGAGCCAAGGCGGCGGAACTGGCAAAGAGTAAAGCAGAGCGTTCAAAATGAAACCAGGGGCTTGGCCAGAGGGGAAACCAGGGGATGGGCGGTATCGAGACACGAGGATGAAATCTGCAATGGTTTAAACACATTTCATCTATATTCGCTTCCTTGAGGAACTCTCCTATTCTAGATTGCGGGTCTATATCCTTCCGAACTCGAGAAGTGTCGTCGTTCAAACAGACCTTCTCCTTCTCGACGCTGAATCGTCCATCTGGCTTGATGTATGACTATTCTGCTCCCCTCCCACTGTTTCGTTCCCCATTTGCATCAGAGTACTGGCAGCTGAGTAATCTGGTTCATGTTCTCGGCAGGTCTTCTCCGTTTCACGTCGCTTCAGCTCGACTGGCCCCCTGCCCTGAGGTAGGGCTCTCCGTGCACAAGTGCTTCGATCTTTATGTATGTACATCTCGTCCCCTGAGGACGATTCATCCATCAGCTTCCGTCTTTTGCACTTGCTATCCGTCATACAATGCTGGTCTGTCGATATTTTCTGGGCGTGGAAGCTAGAGGAAGTGGGTTGATCTTTGTCTGAGCAATGTCCTCGCGATCCTCCCCATCTGGTCGTGAAAAGCCGGCCACGCCTGCCACACTCGTGTCTAAGCCTGATAATATGGTCGTCAAACTGTGGCTGGTCTTGTGTTCGGGTTCTCTTGTATCTCTGCGTCTTTTCCCGGTCACACTCACGTCATAATATGGTTGCGTTGTGCCAAGTGAAGGCATGCTCAATGGAACTGTCGTGGGCACGCTTGCGGGTCGTGACGTGGCTGGCTGTCGTTCCGGTGGATTGGAGGAACATGCTGCTGCCCCTTCCTTCAGTTTCAGGGCATATTCTAAGCTTGGAGCCTTTTTCCAAGGCTTCATCAATCAGCTGCTTGCTGATCATCATATCTCCGAATTGTGGTGATGCTGGCAATGTACAATCTGACGGAAAGTCGGGTCCGAAAAGCGGAATTAGAGCTCCAGAAATTCCATGACAAAATGTCGCACACAGTGCTCTGGCGCAATAGAATGGCATCCAGTATCCTGCATTCCTATCAAATTCCGTCCAGTATGTCCTCGTTGTCTTCATATTGACACACATACCTTGAGCTAGAACTGCTCCCCTGTGATGCTCAGGCATACATCTCGCAAGCCCGGATTCTTGTCCAAAGCTTGGGATGGCTTGGTCTGTGATGTGACTGATTAGCTTGGCCCGAAACGAAGTTGTGTGGTCCGACCGAATCTACCTTGGCGTATCCCATTGATTTAAAGAAAGGGGTCATTCGAACGAGACCAATGCTGTAGTCCCACATGACTGTGTATACAGGCGCCTGATCAGGAACCTGAAGGTATACTTGAATGCTGTTCTGTTCTCTTAGCCGAGATCTAGCGTAGCAACAAAAATCCACGCACCTTCAATGAATTCTCGACCAGTCTTGGAAGAGAAGTCTCTCTTGGAACTGTTGTATGGAATGTGCTCACAACTTCTGTGGATGTAGCCAAACTGAGGTATTCGGTATTTGATGATTTCTCTGACTGCTTCTTCATTGACTTCTTCGAATGGAGGAAAGTTAACAGGCCCTTTCGCAGCCGGCGTGGAAGGGTATCTGTGTTTGACGTCCAGACTAGGCTCTTCCTTAGAATTTCTTGTTATACTGTCGACAACAGAGGGTCCTTCATGGGGAAAAGCATGTCTCTGCTGCTGTTTTGATATTTGAGCATCTTGGTCTTCGTTAAAAGTAGGATCCAATGGGTTCAGTAATTCCCCGATAGAAAGCATCGTGACCAGAAACTTCTTTATCGGTTTCAAAACGGCTACGTGC
Organism: Epichloe gansuensis; assembly: GCA_023658505.1. Lineage (NCBI taxonomy): Eukaryota > Fungi > Ascomycota > Sordariomycetes > Hypocreales > Clavicipitaceae > Epichloe > Epichloe gansuensis. The sequence continues at coordinate 8,941,145 of CP098281.1, forward strand.
GACTCGGATCGGAAGCATGTTAAGAGGTTCCTTTGCCAACAGTCTCGACTTAACCAACCCAAAATTTCTCAATGATCGATAGAATAGTACAGGGCGCTTGTGTCTTAGCAATACCTGGGTAAAAAAGTAGTCGTGGAAAAAGAACTCACGCTAACCAAAGGTCTTAAAGACGGAAGTTGTGTGCCTTGCGAACCGTATAGAGACGACTGCCTTTTTTTCATCGAGACTTATACTATAGTTTTGTTTCCCGCAATGAAACTAGATGCAATTGATAAGTAGAGGTCATATCAGGCAATTACGTGTACCAGAGGACGGAATTCGGCCTGAGAAAAGTGTCCTGCCACCAGCTTTAGCAGTTGGCCATCGCTGGACAATTGCGTTGTATGTACACCCTCGGAGGAAATACTTTCTGCCTTGAAAGACGTGGGACAGTACTGCACCTTTCTTTACGGTATTCGTTGGCCAGCCCACAAGTCACTGCCGTTGGTTTGCCTTCTGTTGAACCCAACAATGCCCAAGCAGTTGCAGTTGCATCGAACACGGGTCATATTTCATTGACGGCCCCGCCTCATCCCGCAACCTTCGTCAGAATGTGATACCGAGATGGATTCGGCAACCATTCCAGGAATGTTTCATACTTTCGGCGAACACGGATGATGTACACCGAGGAGTCTATGTGATGTTCAGAAGAATGTGAGTGGATTTATGAGTAATCAGGAACAGGGTATATACAAAAGATGCCTGCCTCATCAACGGCATCGCCTATCCACTTCGTATTTTAATAAGGATTGCTGGTAGGTGAAATGACCAAATTGAGATGCCATAACTCTGTCGGGGTTCATGGCGTGAAGGATCAGATAGAAAGGGAGGGGGAGGGGAGCGTCTGTTTGATGGATTGCTGTGTTATGGATTCGATTGCAGTGCTCGGGTAGTCGCATCATGACAAACGTCAAGGATTCCGTCTGATTCAAAATGTGCGACAAAGGTTGCGATGTACATTGATGTGTTGTGTAACCGACGAGTCAGCAAGCTTGTGGGGTGAAAGAGTCAGAAAACACGTGGCCATCATGGTTGTTTGCTTTTGGAAGACCTGGAGCTTTTTGGGAATAGTCATTCCTTTCCTGTCAAAAGAGAAAGTGAAAGTGATGAGTGTGAGTATGATGAGTATGAGTATGAGTGTATGAGTGTATGAGTAATAAGTGCGAGTGTGAGTGCGAGTGCGAGTGTGCATGTGTGCATTTGTGCATGTGCATGTGCCATCTTGGTTGGCATCTGCAAGTCGCTCCTTCTTGCTCACTTACTTGCTCACTCACTTGCTCACTCATACACTCACCCTTGAATCTCGTCGAATCCCGTCGAATCCCGTCGATTCCCGTTGGTTACACTTGGAGCCATGACTTACGGGCATCTTACCCACATCACCGCTGCTCGTAGCCGATATAGTCTCACTTCATTTGCTCTGGTACATGGTAGCTTGCTGAAATCTCTCCGTAATGACTTCAATTCTTCTGGCACGGAAAGGAAGAAACGTGTAGAACAATCCTCTTTTGGAGCGTGTCGGGGTCCAATTCTCCGATAGAAGGGCGCTAGAAACCGTTCAGTTGCCCGGGGGCGTACAGACACATGGCTCATGTTTGAGACCGAAGTATTTGTATTTGAGCTTCGTTGTCGAGGAGTTACGTTGGCGATCCATGCTAGAGCCGGGGTTGTGGTTGTCTTTGTTGTCTTTGTAAATGGTCCAATCACTGCGGCAAAATTGACACAATCAATGTCTTCATTCCGGCCTGCTTTCAGCCCTTTGGCTTTTCGTCTTTTCAGTTGGAGAGAGCCACTTTCACTTGCCTTCATCTTACATGTATTGTGCGTTACTACTTAGGAGGCTGGCTTGCTTCCTCATTCACAAGATGAGGCCCAAAATAAGCCGACACTGTAAGCGTGATTTGCGCCAAGAACCTTGGTCAAGTGCGCATCTATGTATGCAGAGATCATACGATGCGAGATATTCGTGCTCGTAGCTATGCAGCTTTGTCGTGTTTGCATCTCAAATTCTACAGCCTACGGAGTACACGGAAAGAAGATTTGCATGAGAAACAAGTCAAGGTGAGGAAAGGTGGGAGTTTGCGCATCGAATTTCTAATCACCATCAGTGTAGACGTATGTACACGACACACAAAATTAACTGATTGCTCGAAAGACATCAGCATCATCTTATGTTTTGGATCGAAGAGCGACAATGGCAGGTGGGTGGGTCTCGACAAGGGTATGGCTGCTTCCAAGGTGCACTTGTGCCTGAGGCATAAAATCACGACCCCCTGTTCGTTGGCGGATCCGAGGAGGCCAAGGACAGCGAGGATTCAGGGCAAGTCGCGTCAAAGTCAATTGTTTACGCGAATTGGCATCCGTTGCGACAACAACAACAACAACAACAAAGGCCATCACCAAGCTGCAATTAGACCGGGCATGTCAATGAGCTTCGACGGATCGCATATTGCTTCAACCTACTGGCGCAACCATTCCTTCTCCTGAATGCCATTCGACACTTCGCTATCGTGAAAGTTGATGTACGACGTTTGTTCTGCTAATACTGTTCCCTCACTATAAAATTTCCCTGGATTTCATTCCAGGTGCAGTTTCAGAATTGCAGTCAAGATGGACCTAGACGTCATGTCCGATCCGCCTTCAGTTCGGGCGAGGAATCCGATGTATATATTCCTGAAAAGGTGAGAGCATTCTGAAAAGAGGTGACAGGCTGCCAGCTGTTTGGGCTGGCTGCCTAGATTAACAAGGCACATTCTGCACACTGCAAATTCTAGTCCTCGGTTTTGCGCGCGCCGAGGAAACCTGTCGCTTTCAATGAGGAATCCTGCGTTGGCACAAAATAAGCATCCCCTAGCAAGGATACGCTGCCTGGCAGGGTGTTGGCTTCGAACACAGACAGCAGATCAGGCCCGTTGCTAACGTCTGACATCCAGAAATCAAAGCCAAAGGCGGTAGCCAAGTCTTCTGGCAAAAGATGGTGCAAACGAAGTTGAAAGCTAAAGCGCCTGCGAAGCGCCCGAAGCCGGAAAGCGATGACGAGGATTCCCTGGGAGGCAACAATTCTGGCTTTTCACGCACCCCTCCAAGCTCTAAAAAGCAGAAGAAGGCCCCGCCGCCGAAGAAGTCGAGCGGCGTTCCTCTGGCAGAAGTCGAGAATGACAGCATGATTGTCGACACTCCCGCGAAAGCGGCGCCAAAATCATCCAAATCAAAGACGGCGACTGAGCAATATCAAAAGCTCACTCAGCTTGAGCATATCATCAAACGACCCGACACCTATATCGGATCGGTTGAGAAGACAGAACAACTCATGTGGGTGTACAACAAAGAAGTGTCGATGATGGAGTACAAGAACGTCACTTTCGTTCCGGGTCTTTATAAGATCTTTGATGAGATTCTCGTCAACGCAGCCGACAACAAGCAAAATGACAGCTCCATGTCCCACATCAAGATCACTATAAATCGAGAATCTGGAGAAATCAGTGTGGAGAACAATGGCAAAGGAATTCCGGTTGAGGTTCACGAAAAGGAGAAGATTTATATTCCAGAACTCATTTTTGGTCATTTGTTGGCTGGATCCAATTTCGACGACAATGAACAAAGAACGGTTGGTGGTCGTAACGGTTATGGTGCGAAACTTTGCAATGTTTTCAGTACTGAATTCACCTTGGAGTGCCAAGACAGTAAAAACGGAAAGAGGTACAAGCAGACGTGGACCAACAACATGCAAAAGATGCAAAGGCAAAAATCACGTCAAACAAAACTTCTGATTTTGTTCGCGTCACTTTCAAGCCAGACTATGATCGCTTTTCCATGCCTGACGGTATCGATGACGATCTAGAGTCTCTTCTCTACCGCCGAGTATATGACATGGCAGGGACAGTCCGCTCGGTGAGGGTGTTCCTCAATGGCGAGCAGATCAAGATCAAGGACTTCAAATCGTACTGCGACCTCTATGCCAAATCCATTGCTGCTGGGCGAACTGCGGAGGAGGGTGGCAGCCCGACATGCACCGTTGAGATGGACAAGGACAAGGGCCATCCTCGCTGGGAAGTTGGTTTCACGGTATCTGACGGAAATTTCCAGCAAGTCTCATTCGTCAATTCGATCGCCACGACTTCTGGTGGCACACATGTCAACTACATTGCTGATCAGATTACGGGCTCTTTGCTAAAGGCTCTCGACAAAGCCAAGAAAGGTCACAGTCTTAAGCAAAGCCATCTCCGTAATCACATCTTCATCTTTGTCAATTGTTTGATCACCAACCCAGCCTTCAACTCGCAAACCAAAGAGCAGCTCACAACCAAGGTCAGTCAGTTTGGAAGCAAGTGCGTCCTGGGAGACAGTTTCTTGAAAACGATTGCCAAATCTGATGCCATTCGGAACATCATGGATTTTGCCGAGAAGAAGGCCGACAAGATGATGTCAAAGAGTGACGGTAGCAAGCGAGCCAGAGTTAGCAACGCCAAACTGGTCGAGGCTAACTTGGCTGGCACTCGACGAGGCCATGAATGCACTCTTATCCTGACTGAAGGTGACTCTGCCAAGGGTCTCGCCGTGTCTGGACGAGCAATTCTTGATCCTGATCGAATCGGCGTCTTCCCACTCCGTGGTAAATTGCTCAACGTCAGAGACGCATCCATCGATCAAATCACCAAGAATCAGGAGATCCAGAACATTAAACAATTTCTAGGCTTAAAACATAAGCAAGTGTACACGGACACGAAGAGTCTTCGCTATGGTCACCTTATGATCATGGCAGATCAGGATCATGACGGTAGTCATATCAAGGGTCTACTGATCAATTTCCTGCAGGTTCAGTTTCCTTCACTGCTTCAGATACCTGAATTCTTCCGAGAATTCATCACACCAATTGTCAAAATTTGGCAGGGCCCAGATCCTAAAAACCTAAGAAGCTCAAGACTTTTTTCACCCAGCCGCAATACGAAGAATGGAAACAATCACACAAAGGCGAGCTTTCCAGATGGCAGTCCAAGTACTTCAAGGGTCTGGGAACTAGTTCCAATGAAGATGCTCAGGTGTATTTCACGAATCTAGACGATCATCTCAAAGAATTTGACGTCATGAAGCCAGAAGAGGCTGACCTCTTCGACCTTGTATTTTCAAAAAGAAGGCAGATGCTCGAAAGGAATGGCTCAGGAATTTTATTCCTGGCACCTTCCTGGATCACTCCACAAAGGCCATCACCTACAGAGACTTTGTTAGTAAAGAACTCATCCTTTTCAGTATGGCCGACAACATGCGTTCCATCCCGTCCGTCATTGATGGCTTGAAACCTGGTCAGCGAAAGGTTCTCTATGCTTGCTTTAAGCGAAATCTGGTCAAGGATAAAAAGGTTGTGGAACTCGCTGGTTATGTCTCTGAGCAGACTGCATATCACCACGGTGAGGTCTCGTTGCAACAGACAATTATCGGCTTGGCACAGAATTTTATTGGATCCAACAACATCAATATTCTGGAGCCAAGCGGCAACTTCGGTTCCCGTCTCGCAGGTGGTTCCGATGCTGCTAGTCCTCGTTATACCTTCACCCGCCTAGCACCTTTCGCCAAGAAGATCTTTTCCCCCATGGATGAGCCCAGCCTCAAGCATCAGTATGATGATGACAAGCGGATTGAACCAGAGGTCTATTCTCCTATTATTCCCATGGTTCTTGTCAATGGTGCCGACGGCATCGGAACCGGATGGAGCACGAACATTCCCAATTATCACCCGGAGGAAATTGTCAAGAACTTGAGGCGTCGTATGGGTCGTCTGGATGAAGACACTGAGGAGAAGCCTTTCGAAACCATGACGCCATGGTTCCGAGGCTGGAAAGGCAATCCAGAACTCGCGGGCCCCGATAGGTACAAGTTCAATGGTATTGCCTACCAGAATGACCAGAATCCAAATGAGATCGTAATCACTGAATTGCCAATCCGCATGTGGACGGATGATTTCAAGACGAAGCTCGAAAAGGTCATCAGCGGTGTGGATGGGCCGACTTGGATCAAGGATTACAAAGAGTTCAACGACCACAAGACAGTCCACTTTGAAATACTGGTAGATGAGAAGCACCTACCCAAGATCCTTGAGGAGGGGCTGCTAGAGCGCTTCAAGCTCACGAAGCAAATTGCCACCTCCAATTTGGTTGCGTTCGACACTAGAGGACAGATCCGAAAATACGAAAAGGTCGAGGACATCTTGGAGGAATACTATAACCACAGAATACAGATGTACGCCGACAGAAAGGTAAGAGTACCCCAATAAGCTCAGGGTGAACGAGCCTTGGCTAATTCTTTCGGCACAGCAATACTGGCTTGGCGTCTACCACGCGGATTATCGCAAACTCAGAAATCAAGCGCGGTTTATAAAGGAGATAAACGACGGTGATCTTGTCGTAGCTAGGAAGAGAAAGGCCTTGCTAGTACAAGAGCTCCGGGAACGAAAATATGAAGCGTTCCCGCCAAATGGTCAAAACAAGACACCCACAGATGAAATCAGCAAGTCTGACGCTGAGAATGATGATGTTGATGGCGACGACGACGCTACAGCTGCCGGTGGTGCTCGTGATTACGATTATTTGCTTTCGGTAAATTTACCCCCAGCTTTTCGATCAGGTGTGTCGATGATACTTGCGAGTCAGGCTCTAACCAGGAGTGTGCAGATGCCAATATGGGCGCTTACCGCGGAAAGGTTGGACAAGTTAAACCATGCAATCGCTTTGAAGAAGGCTGAACATGAAGATCTTCTGGCCAAGAGCGAAAAGGATCTCTGGTGTGCGGATCTCGACGAATTCATGGCTGAGTGGAATGCTCAAATTGCTCTTGAAGCGGAACTTCAGACGCAAATTCGCCGTATGGGGCGACGAGTGTCCAAGAAGATTGGTGCGGGTCGTTCGCGCAAGGCGAAGGGTGATGACGATTATGCTCCAGAGAAGAAGCCACGCGGTAAAGCTAAGGCGGTGGCGGCAACGGCAACCGCCAAAGCCGCGCCGAAGGTCAAGGTTGAGACGAAGAGTGCTCAGAGATTTGCCGAAATGTTTAGCTCAAAGACAAAGAAGGAACCCAAGGATGACGTTGTGGACTTGTCTGACAACTTCTCCGACGATGACTTTATGGCTCTCAGTCGAAGTAAGCCCGCGGCCGTACCAGCTACTGGGCTAGTCAATCTCAGTCTGCTTCGCAATCCCAATCAGAAGAGGCCGAGATGATCAGGCCGACAAAACGAGCTGCCGCGTCCAAGGCAAAGACTTTATTCGATGTGTCGTCAGATAGTGAAGACGAAGATGATGACTTGCTGGGAGACATTGGCTCTATGGTAAAGGGAATGCCCAAGTCGGCCACGGATGACGCCGGACGAGTTGGCCTACACACTATGACTCGACCAGAATCAAGCCATGGCAATGCTGGTTCGAGCAGCCTTCAAAGGTCCAAGACAAAGCCGTCCAAGTCAGCGATGGACATTGACAGCCACGACGAGACCAACTACGAGCTACTTGCCAAGTCGTCTCCCCATAAGACAGCTACGAAAGATTTGGATGGTCGAGAACAGATTGAGTCAGACGACGAACTGGTAACGCAAGTGGCCAAGGCGGTGGTGGCGAAGCAGAAAGCAGACAGCGGCCTGGCGCCGGTTAAGAAGGCTCGAGCCAAGCCTGCGGCGTCCAAGGCGAAGGCAGAACCGAGGAAACCAAAGGCGGCGCCCAAGGCCACGACGCTGTCGCCTGCTGCCAAAGCATACGCTGCCAAAAAGAAGATTCGGGGCGTCAAAGCAAGCGCTCAGATCGACTCTGATGATGATGATGATGATGATGATGCTGATGCTGATGCTGATGCTGATGCTGATGCTGATGCTGATGCTGATGCTGATGAATTGGATGAGCCTCCATCTCCCATCTCAAACCCAAGCCCGCTGCTCGTGGTCGCCCCGGTCGAGCCGCCGCCGCCAAGCGACCAGTGATTGTGGACGATGACTCGTCTGCAACGCAAGAAGAGAGCGACGATCCGTTTGAGATGGACGACGATTAGATTTGCTCAAAGTCCCTACTATGTGATTTATTGCTACGGTTTGTTTGATGAGTTTTTGTGGAACAGGCCGCCGGTTTGGTTTGGGAAAGAAGGCCTTGGGGCGTTGGACGGATAATATGTATATTGCTTACAATCTACTTCTTTTTATGCTTGAGCTTTGCTTAATTCACTGCTCCTGAAAGATCGAATCTGATACTACATACGTGTTCGGCGATTGCAGTCAGTTTTTGTCGTCGTTGTAGGTGGGCAGGGACGGAGCAAGAACGTGGTGGGGTGTGATGCCCTTGCTTATCGATAAACGCGGTGATATGTGTAGGGAGGGGAGGGAGGGGAGGGGTACAAACTGTTTCCAATCCAAGAATTTTCTTCCTTTTTTTTATTTTTAGCCACGAGCCACAAGCCTCGCGATTCATACTGTCTCCTTTGCTGAACTCTTTCTTTTCAACGGTTACGATTACGATTACGAACACGCAATAACCAGTCTCCCGTACCCATGGCCTCAGACGAGCCGCAATCCCTCGACGCAGCCTTCGCCGAGGCCGAGACGAAGCGGCAAACGCTCGAATCCGTACCCGCCACATCGCCAACGTACGGGTCCGACCTCGCGGCGCTCATCTCGCAGTATGCATCTCTCGTCGAGCAAGTGCACTCCCTCGCGCTCTTCTCCCCCAACGAAGGCATCGAGGACGCATCCACCTCCTCGCTGCGGTACCTGGCCCTCCACCACACCATAGCAGAGCTCTTGCAGCGGACGCCCTTCTCGGGCGCCAAGCACCGCAGGCTCGTCCTCCAATCGGCGAGAGACGCCTACGAACGTTTTCTCGCCCTCGTGGACGCGTACGCGCTCGTGTCTGGGCCCTACGCAAAGATGCTAGAGCGCTATCGGGACGACGAGGAAAAGTTCGCCGCTGTGCCGAGCCACTCCGACCCGACGACCAAGAGAGAGGCCAAGATCTCCAACTTCAAGGCGGAAAAGGCGCTGCAGGACAAACTGGGCACACTGAGACGGAACCCAGGGTACGTGGAGAGGGATGAAGAGGCCGTCAGGCAGGTATACCTCCTGGAGGTGCAGTGGCGGATCCACAAGACCTTCGAGGGACTAGACTCGCTGAATCGGGAAAAGAGATGCTGAAGATGGCGCCAGAGGAGGTTGACGATTCGAGGAGAGGCACGGAGGAGAAGCAAAGGGACGTGGATCCCACGTTGCGCCTGGACGAGCCGTTCCAAAGAGCCTTCTCAACAAAGGCGGGCCGTTGCTCTCGAAGCAGGGCAGACCGCTGCAGCCATTCACGCTCGTCGGGTCGAGGACCGACCTCGCGAGGGGCGTGTTCCGACCGGGCCACAACCTGCCGACCATGTCGATAGACGAGTATCTGGAGGAGGAGAAGCGGAGGGCATCCTGGAAGGGGGCACGGATCCGCCGCGCAACGTGGTTGACGAGGACGACATGGAGGCTCTGGACAGGGAGACGTACAAGGCCAGGGAGTGGGACGATTTCAAGGACGACAACCGGAGGGGGCGGGAATACGCTGAACATGGGGTGACGTCTCGGTGAATGGAGGTGGCTATGATCAGTTGCAATGTTGGTGTTGGTGTTGGGGCGTTCATCATGCCATATTTTTGAAAGAGATAACAGTCATAGGTGCGCAACAATTAACGACCGATTGACAGTACCGCAGTGATAAAAAAGCGTCCCGATATAGGAACAAGCTTTAAGGGCATAAATATAAGGGACTGCGAGGTTAGTCCCCGTATTCGTGCCCTCGAAGCTTGTTCCCATATCGGGACGCTTTTTATCACTGCGGTACTGTCAATCGGTTGTTAATTGTTGCACTGGCTGGGTGTTACCAGTTATTTTTATATTGTGTGTGAATTGTAGATGCATTGGCCACTGCCGATGAACAAAAAAATGATAAAAATCATACTCATAGGTGCGCAATGGATCTTGATCATCGGGATTTCCGATGAGTTCTGGTAAAAATTCCTTATTATTTCTTCATCAATGTTTTTATCAACACCCTGGATTTCAGATTACGATGATCAACATTGCCTTGTTGTCGGGATTAAACTTGGAAAAGGAATCTACAAAGAGCACAATAAATGGTACTTGTCTCGTAATCATTCGTCGTCATTAAAAATGCGATGCATTCCATATTTGCGCTCCTTTATTCCAAACGTCGTAACAAACATGCTCATTCATCAATCATGATAGACATAGACTTGACTCTAACAGACCAGTAATTATAAATATCAAGCATTCACTCCTTCAACTAGTCCTCAGACGACCACCACGCTGTTATCACTGCTCTCTCCATCAGAAGCCACCGGCGTCTCCTGCATATCCACGTCAAAATCGTCGTCGTCGGTATCGACAAGAGCGTCCACGGCTTCCCCGTGCCCTGATGATGTTGGAGGATGGCGAGTCGAGCGCCCTGGTACTCGCTGCCGCCAGTGTTGAACGACTCCGAGGCCATGGATACGTCGTCGGCTATCATGACCCTGTCTGCGTAATCGGTGGACATGCTATCGTGGGCGTCGACTGAGCCACTTGCTGCGCTGCTCATCTTGAGTGCGGCGAGTTCCTCCATCAGCGAGTCGCTCATGCTCGGCGGTGCCGATGATGGTGATGATGATGATGATGAGGGAATCGTTCGTCCCGTGTGGTACGCTGGGCCAGGGCCATTGGGTCCCATGTCGGTCGGAGGAATCTGCTCTTCAAACACACCGCCTGTGCCGTCGTCGAGGCCGCCTGCCCAGAGGGAAGGTACTTCATCTCCTCGCGGCTGAGGGTCAAGAGAAGATGCCGCGTCATGTTGGCAGGTGGCTCTATTTCGTGCCGGATCCAGCACAGCGTGAGTGGCTGCAGAGCCCTCTTGACTTCAATTTCCATGTCCCCCAGGTTCACGGCTGGCCGCAGTCTAAGCACGGCGGGATAATTCTTGTCTGCGTCGGGATTGATGAGAAACTGCCACTGTGCCGCATCTCCCAGCTCTGGATAGTTTCCAAACAACCACCTGATGGAGTCCTGGACGTCTTCGAGCAAGGAAGGGATCGATGGGCTCAGGATTCCACCCGCGTCGGAATAACGATTGGTAAACAAGTGCTTGTTGCAGCGGTCGCCCATCTCGTTATATATGAAGGGACACAGCAGCTTCTGTATCGAATTGAAGCTTCTCATGATGTCTTCGATCGGTTCCCAGTCCACCGGCCGCACGTAGCTGGCTCGGTCGAGATCCATGCCGACAAAGGCAGAGCTGGCGTGGAAATCCTGCGCGCTTAGGGTGTATTTATGCGCAATCGTACGCCTGAGCTGCGACCTGAGGCGTCCGAGTTTGTTGATTGCCTCGCGAAATCCATTGGATTCGGCCATGTCGGCTGATGAGTTTTGGACGAGAAGTGCTTCCAGAGTTCGCAGTTTGCCCCATTCTTGAATGCACCATTGGTCGAAGAGGTCTTCGCTCCGGAGCAGTGTGTCGATCCTAGTCACTCGCTCAACAAGAGTGCGGGCTGCATGCTGTATCACGTTGTTCAACTCGTCGCTGCAGTCTCCCGTTCGTCTGCCGAATAGAGTTACCTCGATGAAGCGAGAGTTTCTGCCATGCATGATCCACTGCGCGACTCGATCACGGACGACCGAGGTGCAATCTAGGATTTTGGCCACGGCCACGAGCGTCCAGACTCGGCTGGCAGAGTCCAGCGCTACCTCGCGACCTTCCAGCATGACCATGAGCCTAACGATACAGTTCCTGTGCCGCACGGGGCAGTAGTCGGGGATTCGTCGATACGCGGGTGTGTCATGCAGCTTGTCTTTGCCCTGGTCCTTGTACATGACCATTTCAACGGGCAGCGGTGGCAAAGTAGCATCTGTCCCCAGGGTCTTCGCCTTTATGCCACCCGTCGCTTCGAAACGGTCATCATCATCGGATTCGAAGCCGGTGTAGGAGGATCGTTGCCGCTTGCAGCAGCAAACGTCGTCGTGGCCAGCAACAAGACCAATCTCGGCCCCGTGGTATCGGTAGGATGTCCACCAGTTCATGATTCCAGGGGTGAGCGATGTCTCCGTCATTTGGAACACCAACTCGTCCCCCTCGGACGGCGGCGTGAGGTCCAAGACGTACTTGACACCGTCGGGCAGCTTGTTGACGAGCTTTCGCCGACGCTGGATGCGGAATTGATACGAAGGGCCCAGCATGTCTGCCAATCTTGTTGATTCCGTGGCCATGAGTTTCTCAGAGTGGACTCGGAACGGCTGCGACCTGTAGTTTACATTGTCGCAGTCGGCCGTCTTGCGAGACTCCTTGGGCGCGTGAGGGACATCAACAAAGACCAACGTGTCGCCACGGTTCAATTCGAACTCGACGGCGTGAATCATGAACAAGTCGGCATTTCTCGCCGCTTGAAAATCAGCAAACTTCATGACATGGTTTCCCCCGCGCCTGCTTTCGGGCGGCAAATTGAAGTTTGTGTCAACGGTAGTACGTCCCATATTTGCCTTGGGTACGTTCGCTGTGCCATTTTCATCCATCGGGAGAGAGAGACCGAGGGCTGGCAATGGATATACGTCGCAACGAGTGCTGCAGCTCTCTAGAGCTTTGGAGTTTTATCAAAGAATGCGACTCGAAAACAAGGAACAGACTGACGGTCTACTTCCATCGACTTGTCTCACAGAGAGAGAGAGAGAGAGAGAGAGCACAACGTGGGATGGGATGGATGGGACGGACTCACTTCGCTTGTTGACTCACTCGAATCTCCGAGTCCGGCATCTTGGAACAAGGCATACAGTCTGACAAAGGAAGTGGCTGGCTGGCTGGCTGGCTGGCTTGTTGGTTCTGATGGCTGAAGTGACTCAACTTCCCAAGTGAATGAGTGAAACCAGACTGACTGACTGATCCAGCTGACAGACCGACAGACCGACAGACCGACAGGAAGGAGGGGGAGTACATAGTGCCATAGTGCGGGGCAGGACACTCATCAGTCTCGTCCCAATTCTAGGCAAAAACGCAACAACAAGGCAACACCACAAGACAAAGACGACTGGACTGTTGAGGGAGGGGTTGGCGGGTTGGCGCCAGGCGCAGATGCACCGATTAATTGTACCGAGTAATGTCGCAGCCATCGTGGCCTTGTTTGAATAATGAATCATGCCCGTCATCTCCTGTCTTGTCCCGCCACCAATGCTCAAAACGCCAACCGTCGTCGTGCTCCTACTCGTAATATAATACGCTCGTACTCATACTCATCATACTCGTACAGATAATGCTCCGAGTGTGCCTGAAATAACCAACCTTCCACGCGCGACCTATGTCCACCATTACATCCCATCCACTTATATGGACCCTCCCTTCTTTACAAAGCTGTCTTTTGCATCACTGCTGCCTTCATCATCGTCATCAGACGAAAAGGCCACATCTTTCGCTTTCCCTTTGCGTCTCCTCGCTTCGTCATAAGCCCACCAGCAGCAGCCTTTGCTTCCTTCATGCTTCGTCGGCTCACCGGTCTCTTGCCGTGTCCTTTCCTTGGCGTCACATCACCTCTGCCTTGCCTCCTCGGCCGGTCATACTCGCTGCCGCCTCCGATTCCGGACCTCAATTCCTCTCCTGACGAATTCCGCAGCGAATGTGGAGCAGTTGAGCTGTTCTTCAAGTCTCGCATCTCCTTGATCACATCGGCAAAACTCTCTTCCAGTGTCTTCATGCGGGCCAGCACCAACCGTCCCATCCTATCCCGATCAGCAGAATCACCTCCTGACCCACGCATTCGGTTGTCCTTCATCAACGCCATGGCCATCTGCGTCTGGAAGCTACCCGCCATCGTGATAGTGTTGTCTTCGATTCCAATGTGATCAGACATCACGCTTAGATCGACTGAAGACAATCTTCTGGACTCCCGAAGCCTGTCGCGAGGCGCGAGGCTCAACATCGCAGACTGTGTAACCCCACCGCTCTCTGTCATGCCGCGCGGTGCCAGGATTGGTCGGGGCTTGGATGACGAGAGATACGGAGACCTTCGAGGAGAGCTGCGTCGCGCTCCATGGGATGGCGACGCCGTGCCCGTATTCCTTCCACTGGTGTTGGGCCGACGAGGTGGCGGTGGATTCGCCTTCACTTTCGGAGGAGATGCTGCAGACAACGGATGAGGTTGAGGTTGAGGCTGGAGCTGGGGATCCTCCGGGTTGTAGAGAATGGTGTTTGTGGAGAGAGTGCGACTGTGAATGCTGCGTCTTGTCTGACCCTGTCGTGGCGTGGGAGCAGGAGCAAGAGCCATCTTCGCAGATGATCCATGGGAAGAAGCTAGCTTCGTGGATCGAGCAGCAGCCCGAGGCGTCGTGAAGTAGTCTCCTCCATCCTCCACCCCGTGCTTTTCAAATTGTTGACTCCGGCCGGCATTGGTCACCTCGTCTTCATCCTCATCGTTGGTCACCAGCTCGTCGTCTCCATCCGCGTCGGTCTGATCTTTGTACTCGGGGACAATCAACTCGACTCTAGACGCACGTCTTCTGGGGTGGCTGGCAGTGAAGGTGACGCCGGGATTGGACATGAACTCTGCTGGGTCGCTTGCCGCGGAACGAACATCAGACACCTGCCTAAGGTTGGATGGCCTTTCCCAGCCCACGCTCATCCGTCTTTGCCAGTCAGGCACTGCCCTACTATCCACGGTTGGCCAGTTCGTGGATGGCAATCCGTCTTCATCATGCTGGTCCATCCAGTTTCGAATCGCCGTCTGGGTTTTCGTCTCTCGTTTCTCCGCTGGGTACGCATAGTGGCCGCGTCTGGCACACGACGGAACACTTCCTCCAAAGCTCGATCTTTGTGGAAGCCAGCAACAGACTCTTCTCGCACTCGGACGTTGGGACTGAACATGGCAGTGCGTTGAGCCGCGTCCCCAAACGAGATTGCTCGACTTCGCGACCGCCCATGGTTCTCGACAAGATCTGTAGGCTCGAACATGGACGACGCCAGCCAGAACCTCTCGTACAGATAAATTATGAACAGAACGGGGAAGTGGGTGACTTTGATAATTGTTCGGTTGAGCCAAACAAAGTGCTTCAGGGGCATGCAATAGCGCAGCGGCATCAGCAGCCAGGCAAATATATTGCTGGGTGCTATATAGGAAAAGAGGGCGTCGTTCTTGACCATGGAAATGGTGTTGATTGCAAAAACAAACCTGCGCCAATCAATTTCGGTCCATGGGAAGAACAGGTTATCGACGATTGTACTTACTGGTGCTCTTCCGTGGCATTAGAAGCGATCGCCATGAACGAGTTGGTCAAGACTGTGATGAGAATAGTTCTGGAAAATATCCCGTTAGACTGTGGACTCCTCAAGTTTTTGAAGCAAAAAAAAAAAAAAAAAAACCAGGCTGCACTTACACAACCAAAAAGTGACAGATGATAAGGAAAATCATCATCAATATCCTCGCCAGCCAGTTGTAGGAAGGCCACCTAAAAGCCGTCAGCATCTTCCTCTTGCGTAAAGAACAGCGTTCCCAGCTTACACATCCCACGCAGCAGGCGTAAAACCCATAAGGATCTGGAAAATCTTGTATGCAACCTCGCCACCATCGCTGGCATCTTGGGATGACGTGAAGAAGACAAAGAAACCGCTGCACATGATCAAAACTAGGACAAATACAGCCGCCAAGTCCACGGCCATGAGACGGAAGGCAATCAAGAGCTGAGAAAAGTACTGGTAATGGTCCAAAACGCTGAAAATCCGGGGCAGAAGCAATATCGCATTAGCTGCCAGGACGTCGTAGGCCATGGTGTTCCATTGATGGGGATCAACCAAGAAGACGCCGTAAGCTCGCATGCAGTAGTATGCGATGAGCAGCACCAGGATCCCCAAGTCAAAGATGTTCCAGAAGCTCATGATGTAGAGGGCGAATCCTTGCTCGTTGAAACCGACCAGCTCGTCCAACATGAATCCGGCGCTCCAAAACCAGAAGACCAATTCCAGTCCGGTGATTTGCACAGATCTTTGGGAGAGTACGGCCAGGAAAAGACCAATCAATACAGCCAGGGACAACGTGGAAAGAAAGGATCGATACCGCGGCACTCGAAGACGAGAAAGTTTGAACATGGAGGCCTGCCGGGGATCGTAAAGCATGACCGTCCTTCTCCCGGTGGGAACCTGATACTGGCCTGGCTTAGATGGCAGAGCCCCGAGGAGCGGAGTCCTGTTGTCCGGCTTTGTGGCATATCCGTTGATGCTTATCACGGGAGTGGGTGGCAATTCGCGATGCAAACTGTCTGCGGAGGAATAGAAGGTGATGGCACCATTCCAGATGGCTTCGAGCTGTTGGATCACCACTGGGTGGGCGAGGAAGTGTTTGGCCGAAGCTCGGATAGCAACTTCGAGTGTAGAGGTCCTCGACGCAGTCACAGCCTGCTTCGCTTTAGTAGACGACCTGCTCTGTGCAACTGGTGGCTGTGCACCTGGAAGTCCTTGGAGTGGGTAGAAATCATAGGCCAGGGCATCAATCAGTTCTCTCGTGGAGTATTCCTTGAGAAGTTTGAGAGCTAGAAGCTCGCAGACTTTGGATCTCGTGTTGCTGATTCCGGCATTGGCAGCATATCTCTGTCCTTCTTTGCTAAATTGCAAGCAATTTGCCATCAGGGCATATATGGTGGCTCTTGAAAAGTGTTGGGTCCGAATTTGCTGCTGCATAGGTTTCACCAGAAATTGGGAAACTTGTGGCGATCGCAGCTGATCCCATGATAGCGAGGTCTCAGTGCGAGCAGTTACAATTATACGTATAGAGTGTGTGATGTTGTAGATGGGAAGTGTATCTGGAAGATGAGCGACAGTTTGTACTGTGGTTAGCGTTTGGTGTGCGGAAAGTGTGTTGTGTAGATGCAACAAGGAGGTTGCTAACAATATGACAAGGGATCCGAGGAAGAAGGGGTGGGTGGTGTTCGTCCGTGAAACAATTTTTACTCAATGTAAATCAAATCATATCGAATAGAGGGTGTAGGGTACAAATTTACCAAGGTGTGTTGCCGAGAAGAGAGGAAGAATAGGTAGATCTCGGTGACGGTTATCTTCATCGGCTCCGTCATCCTCATCTTCGTCTATTTGGTCCTGGTCATTCGCTTGACCAGCATCCTCGTCAAATCGAACGAGGTCTTCTTCATTTGTATCTTCGTCATCGTCATCAGCTTCGGTGAAATCCGCCGTGGCATGCGTCCTCTCCGCGTATTGACGTTGTCGCTGTGCAACAGACGAGGTGGAGACGGCGAAATCGTGAATGTCGACGCGACGAGAAGCGCGCTTCGGGCGGCGCAGTAGCGAGAGAACATGGTCCCATACGATACCTCGCCTTTGGTCATGGCGTCCCGCGTTTACGCCCGTCAGGATAGATGAGCCATGAGGAGCGGCGGCACAGATAGTGTCGCTCTCGAAAACCCAAAGATGGTAGAAGAAGAAGCAAGAAAAGAAGTCGAGGGCAAGGACATGGGAGAAGGGAGAAGGGACAAGGGAAAAACAAAGTCGGCTACGGAGGGAGTATTGTTGTGATGATCGATGTCGAAACGACATGGACGATCGACTTTTGCGCTTACTTACTCGAGCACAGGCCTCACTTCACTGTCAGGACTCAGCTCCTCCATGTTGACTGACGTGCGGAAATTCAAATGCTGCGACAAGTGGCCGGGGCTTCGGGGCTAGCTAGGGAGGGTCACTGGTCCAGCCGCCTGCCTGGGTCAGATCAATGCGATCCCTCCTCATCATTCATCAAATTGATCAATCAATCATGTTGTCGAGATGGTGGGACTGCCAAACCGAAAGCTAATCGTGCAACCACTAATATTCTCTACTTGGTACCAACTAGTAGGACATACTTACATGTGTCCTTTCTGCTGCGCTGGATTCCCTCTCACGAACTCACGACAGCCAACAAGGTGCTCGCTCGCTTGCTTGCTTGCTTGCATGCTTGCATGCATGCATCACGCCCGTGCAAAATGCGCAGGATGGGTGGGCATGGGCCCCAGATCGGAGCCATGGGCTGAGCCCTCTTTAATTACATATGTACATCTGGTAATGACCTGGGTCCCACAATGCAATGTCAGGCGCCAAGTGCGACGCGTCTCGTTGCCCGCGAAGGTTGCCCGCGCGAAGGTTGCTAGCCAAGGGTGGGCTAGCCAAGCAACGATCTGCTCACAATTTGCAGTAACAAGACGGAATACGGCAAGGGTATTGAAAATATAGTAGGATATGGTAGTGGTAGATAAGAAGAAAGAGGGCGGGCACAGCGCTGCCATGCCCTCATCCGAAAAGTGGTTGCATAATAACCAGACATGCAGACCGAGCTAACGATGCACGTCCGTTCGGTTGAACGCATGACACCCTCATCATCCAACGCCAACCCCGGGATGGACTGGATGGGCGTGATGAATGGATAAGATGCCGCATCTACTACACATGTACATGTACGTCCACCATTGGGTGTGCCGCTGGCACCCCATTTGAGGCAACCCTTGAAGTGACTTGATTTGGCCCGGAACTGGCGGTGTGCAACTGCGAATGCCTTCTATGTTCGGTGCTCGTCGGTGCTGAGAAGACATCGATTGATTCATCTCAGTCAAGCAGAGACTCCCAGGCCCTGTGGCGCCTCGCGCGGATGCATGTTTTGTTCTCTTCATTTCCGCTTCTATCAACCGTCATTATCATGCAAGCTTTTGTCTGGAGGTCGTGTTCCAATGCATACTCTGATCTATCAAGGCGTCGAGGTCACGGCGTCATCCATCATTCGTCACTAATGTACTCTGGTGGTATGTTGCGGAACAAATGCTCTTTACGCTGCCGACAATAACAGAGCCAGCTCAAGCTCAGTTGGAAGAATCAGCACCAGCACCAGGATGTCGCAACTGAAGAAAACAGGTATTATGAACAAAATAGCCTGAAACTCGAGATTCACAGAGAAATTGCACGACCCCGGTCACAAGAAGAGGCGAAAAGGGATTTCGGATCATTGGAGTGGGTTGATGGAATCGTAGGGTAAGTAGTTGATGAGCCGGATTAAAATGTGGCTGAAGCTACCTGGGTCCAAGCTCGCGCCACATGAGGTGGCACCACCCATTTTACCAATTATCGTCGACATCGGCTTCAGCGTTGTTGATGTGTTGATTGATCCCCAGGGAATGGAAAGAGCGAGGACTCACTCCATTGCTCAGATGCCCCGAAGAACAACCGCCAGTCCCGAAGAACAGAAGATGCAGCCTACAAAAGTGCAACATTGGCCAGGCCCGTTGATGCGGGCTGCTCACAACACACAACATAACGGCAGACGGGCGATGGACGGCCACGGGCGTTCAAGCGGCAGCAGCCTCCGGAAAACCCACCTCGGCGGCGGCATCGCGAAGCAAAATAGAATACGGCACCAGGAAAACCGGGACCTGGAAAAATGCTGGTCTGTTGGCGTTCCTGTGCATCAGGGGCGGGCTGGCTGGCTGGCTGGCTGGCTGGCAAATCAAACACGAGGACCCCCGTCCGGATAATACCAGTTGACCGCCCCTTTCCTGCCCTTGAACCTTGTTGAACGTCCTCCCAAGCCAAATAGGCATGGTCCGTTTTTCGCGCCCAGCCGGCCGACCAGTGGGCCCTAGCCGTGGCCAGTTTGAAACGACAACGAGCACAAAATTCCATACTTGAAATCACATAAGGCGATCATTGGTTATGAGCGTCTGAGACCATCGCCTGCTAGATACCAAGGGACCTAAATCGTACGTGTACTTCCCTAGGTGCTAATGTGAACGTGATTATGATTGTGAATGTGAACGTGAATGTCCATGGAAAACATTGTCACCCCGGAAATTTCGCGTCCACTGCTAGAGCCAGGGTTCCATGCTAGCACTGTTGCAATTGCTCGCTCTCCTTCTCTCTTCTCTTCCCCGGCTTGCACCGTGATTTCTCCACAGCCATTCCATGCCATAATCCGTCCCGAACCTGACCCTGCCGTTTCCTAATACCCCGTCATACTTATCATACTTAACTTCCCCCTACATCTTACTTCGCCTGCCACTGAATTCTGAGTGCTGCTGTGAGGTTTTATCTAAAAGAAAAAAAAAATCATTGTTCAATGGGTATCCGCTCCCGCGAGTGATTCGCTGGCAAGGGATCGAGGTGCAATTTTGGCATGGGCTGTCTCAGCCATACGGAACCCCCTCGATGAAACGACAAGACTCCATCATCGTCTTCTCAACCACCGTGCTTGCTTCGGCGTAGGTAGGCCTCAGTCGTCAGTCGCACTGGACTATCTATCACCTACTTCTGACGCAGACTCAGCGAAGGAAAGTGGGCTCTTGTCGTCGTTGTCAGGTCACTCAGGTGTGACCTCCCCCAACCGCCTCCACGCTGGATTGCAACTGACGTCGTCGACCAGCATGACACATTCCAGCTCCAGGTCGTCTACATGTTCGTCGTCCAAGACACAGGCAATGGACTCGGACGACCTGAAAATCCAGCATGATCCTCCGTCCGACATTTCTGCCACCAAACGAGACTCGGTATCGGTCGATAGCCAAGATAACACGGATGAAAAGGACCATCAACAAGTCGAACCCGAAAAGGCGGATCAAATCACCGGGACCGACGAGACGACAAAGGCCTGGCCAAGGCAGTAAAAATAAAACCCGAGCAGACTGGAGATTCCGACCAAATCCACGAAGTTGAAGCAACAGAGGCGGAAGCTCCCAACATGGCCCATGACTCCATGGTCACCGTACGACTTTCAGAACCACCATCCCTCCCCACTTTGGACGCGACGACTGCCGTAACGAACTGCAGGCTGGGAAGCATTGCCTCGACTGTACCGGAAGAAGAGCAAGTAGATGTGGACGATGTGTCAAATGACAGCGAGACACCCAGTGAAAAGCACAACAACAGGTCGTCTAAACCACTGAACGCCAAAGCCCCTGTATCAACCATCGAAGCTAATCGCAGCCTCAAAGATGAGTTGGGGCAATGCGGTGCTGATGGCAATGAAACCGATTCTTCCGATAATAACGAAGAAGTCAATTGGGAACAGCTGGAAAAAACCGAGGATGAGCAAACAAAGGACGAGGAAACCGATAATGTGCGTTTTTTGCTGGACCTGAACGTACTATTCGTGACCGTCATGATCCATGCTAACAACCGAACAGTCAACGGCTCTTCTTCTGGCACGCTTGGAGCAGGAAAACGCGAAACTGGCTACGAACCCCAAGAGTGTCAAGGTGCAAGCTGTAGAAAAGCTCTCGTCAAGCAAACCACGCCCGCCTTCCATGGCCCAGTTGCGCAAAATGGTCAACGGGCCAACACCTTCAGCCCTCCGATACTCCATGCTACCGCCACCTCCGATGACTGATTTGGAATTCTATGCCGCTCTTGTCAAGGATTACCAGCAAACCGCTGCTCGTCTACCCACTCTTCTATCTAACAAGATCCGCAAAGGAATACCACCGCCCTTGCGAGGAGTTGTATGGCAGAGCATGTCTGGTGCTCGTGATGCTGTCCTCGAGGAACAATATGAGCGTTTCTGCGGGAATCAAGCCCTTACGAACTTCTTATTGGCAAAGATTTGGGGCGAAGCTTTCCTGGCGTTGATATGTTCCGTGATCCTGACGGTAATGGGCAGCGCATGCTTGGGAGAGTGCTCAAGTCATTCAGCCTTTATGATACAAAAATAGGATACTGTCAAGGCCTCGCTTTTCTTGTAGGGCCATTGTTGATGCACATGCCCGACAAGCAGGCATTTTGCGTCCTTGTTCGGTAAGTTTGTAGACACCCAGGCTTCGTGGTTGGCACATGGAAAATACTGACGTTGTAATGAATGAAAAGGCTCATGGAGAAGTATGATTTACGAGAGTGTTTTCTTCCCGACTTGTCCGGGTTACATGTCCGCATTTACCAATTCCGCGAACTTTTGCGGGCCAATCTGCCTGCGCTTTCCAGCCACCTTGAGGAGCTTCAAGTCGAGACCGCATACGTGTCGCAATGGTTCCTCAGCTTCTTCGCCGTCACGTGTCCGTTACCGATGCTCTTCCGGATATATGATGTTATTTTTGCCGAGGAGCCTCAGAAACCTTGATGCGCGTTGCTCTGTCACTCATGAGGAAGAACGAGGCCCGTCTGCTTGCCTGCACAGAGCTGGAAGACGTAATGCAACTTCTGTTGTCTCGTGGGCTGTGGGACTGCTACCACTACAACGCCGACGAATTCGTCCAGGACTTTGCGAGCCTGACGGGCGTTGTGACACGAGAGAAGCTTTCACAGTTGGAGCAAGCGTACAAAGAGTCTCTGGTTGCCACCGCCAACGTGGCACGAGCTTCCGACATAACCACTGCTGCTAGTCGCTTTCTAGGACGTATTTGGGCCTCATCCAGCAAGAGCAACAACTTGACCCCTGGCTTGTCTGTGGCACCTGTTCGGCCGCTCAGTATGCTTCGTCGCAGCACATCGAAACAGAGTATAGCGTCCACACTGAACTCGATGGAAGCGAGCTCTGCAAGTATCACGAGTTCATCCTCAACCGATGCCAGCACTCTTTCTCGAGATTCGGCGAACACAGAGGACGACTTGGCTAGTCGTGAGTCGACGCCAGTGGGGCCGAAATCGAGCGCGAACACTAAAACTACAGATGAGAGATACTTACACAGCCAAATTGAGGATCTTCTGATGGCCCTGAGCGAAATGCAACGTGATCACGCTCTTCTGGCGAACCAGTTACAATCTGAGAAAGAGGAGCGAGAGGAGGATCGAAAAGCCGTTCGATCGTTGTTGGACGGTCTGCGAAAGCGGGCGACTAACAATGACGAGGCAGAGGACGAGCCAGCCACTTCGGTGGACGATCACGATGGACACAGAACGTCGATTACTGCCGAGGAGACGACAGTGATGCCACACCGACGATTGAAGAGCCAGACCCAACCATAGAGACTGCGGCTGAAAATGACGATGAATCACCCTCAACGGAGGATCTTTCGGAGCTCTTGGATCGGGTTGAGAACCGCTTCGCGGTTCAGGATAAGAGGCATCGATCGTCCATGGTTCAGTCAAAGTCTCAGCTACGAGATGAGTTGCTGAATACAAAGGACCAGCTTGCCATTGCAGTCTCTCACTCGCAAGACCTGAGCCGGCGTATCCATAACATGGACCAAGAAGTTTCTGCTTTGAAAGAACAATTGCGGGAGCGACATGGACACGTGAAATCGCTTCATCAAGACAAGCAACGGCTGGAAAAGCAGATTCATGGCATGAAAGCCCGAGTATCTAGCAGCTCAGCCTCGGAGCTCAATCATCGTGACGTTGATGCGGATTGGGCAGGGAAGGGCAGGAATGGTGGGTTACGGGAGCTCAAACTTGGGCGAAGCAAATCTACGCCATCACAGGCTCCGGGCTATAGTAAGAGGATATCGTCCCTGCCGCAGACCCATGCGCCCGCCCTTGGTTGTTCTTCGGAAACAGACACCTCACCCAGCGAACACGAAACACTGCTGTTGGAACTGGTTCAGGCCAAGACGGCCGAAGCAATGGCAAAGCAAGAAGCCGAGGAAGCAAAGCAAAAGCTCGAGGCACTCCGGAAAACCCATGGCTTGCCGCCATCGGAGTCACACGGCTCCTTGGCAGCATCAAACTCCCTCGGAGCCATGGCGGTATTCGGTCGACTCACGGGACAAGCAACAACACCACCTGCTGACCGTCTTGCTAAGCCCGTGGTGACAACGGGAGCCACGTCTCCCAGCTCGGGAGGCTTTTGGGGATGGAGGAGATGATCGCGATGAATGAAGCTGATTGATTTTCACAAGCCGATGGATTGGCAGCGTACCCAGGGTGGTTCTATTTTTCTTTCTTTTTCCCCCACCTTTTCGAACTTGATGCATCGCGCTGGGGTGAACACCGTGTTTGTTTATTTTTCCGTCTTGATGCCGTATATTTCTGTATATAATTCATTGTGGCTGCATTTGCATGCGAGCGAGCCATAGTATCATGCGTTGGAGGGTCATATCCTAGATGGGATTCTAATTGCGGCGGCCTATGATGGCTAAATGCTGCGAAATGTTGGCGAAGGGAGCGGATGGTATAACGGCACAGAAGTTAGAATTCAGGCTGTGTTGATAAATTTGTACACACACACACACACACACACACACACACACAAAAAACACGGAATGAGTTTGAGGTAGGCATAATGCAGAGGAGGCTCACATCGAAACCAGTGGAAAGCAAAGGTAACTAACTATGCATATGCTTTGTGCAAGAAAGTAGGAGGTAGAGCTAGCTGCCCGCGGATTATGAGAAAATGCGTTCAAGAATTTTCACAACCACTCTAGGCAATGGTATTAATTCGTGCATGATATATACATACACTGAATCTCTGTGCGGTATCGTAACAACGAAGCTGTGTCACAGTGAATCTTGCCCGATATAGTAATTAAATCTCATACGGTCTACTCCAAGATGCTTCAGTGGGCAATGGAATGTCTCATTCCATGCTCTCATGACTACGGAGTACAGTACCGTTGGATGAAAAGAGACAATTCTACGTTAAAGGAACTGCACACCGGACCACAAGGTACGTTGCAAAGTGAGACCAGGCAGCAATTCTTTGACGACAATGAACATTGGCCTCGGCAGACCACGTGTCTAGTCCAGAACCTACTTGAGCGGTGTGTAAGAATACAGTTCTCCGATACGACATTCCTCGATCATCGTCATCGTCTTTCCATAGACTTGGATTCTCGTAACACGGGTCGGTGTCATCACACATGAACGGGGCCATGTCCTGAATGCATTCATTGTTCGGTTCGCAGCAAAGAGACCTCTTTCGATCCCCGCATCTGCTGTTAGACCAGACTCGTCTCATAGCTCCGCCGCTTTTGTTGAGCTGCTGGACACTCCAAGGCTTTCTTTCACTTACAGGCACGGCCCCAACCACCCGTCACCCAGGGAATCCGTTGCCAATGCGAAATCAGTATCATCGCATCTGTTCTCGGCACAGTCACCCTGTCCCATCCGATCAGAATATGTATGCTTGACGCCAAGCCCATTACGACACGACGCATTCAGCCAGAACACTCGACGATGATGGAATACGAATCATGATATAAAACAAACCTCTTTGGCTTTAGCTCCTCCCAGGAATTTTGCGACGTCATTCGGCGCTGGAGCGGAAGAATATGGCGATGCAGCCTTTGCGTGCTCGGACTGTGTCCTAGGATCCTGGAAAGTTGAACTGGAAACGCCGTTTGGTTATGAAGATATTCTGGCGTCTAATTTTGCCTCTCATACCTCTTCTTGACCCCTGCAGTGGAATCCCTCTCTGTCTAAGGAGCCTTGCTCCTTCAGTCCCGACTTCCACTATTGATGGTTGGACGAGACGGCACGTGAGTGGTGCAATATATCTGCGTGGCACAGGTGATGTATGCTTTGCTGACCGCAGTGAATCAACCATCTGTATGTATCTGTATGATAACAAAAACCGACGATAGCGTCCCTGAATAATAAACACGTGCAACTGCTTCAACTGTTACCCAGGGTACAAGTTCTTCCTCCGTTGCCCCCACAGCACAACCCCTTCACGGATACTTCGTCCACTACAATCGCAGTTTCGACGACGACGTCGGCTGCTAGTCCACCTTCTCCGACGAAACCTTGCACAGTCGCTAATTGCACCAAGTGGCACAAGATAGAGTCCGGCGATAGATACTGGGCTATTTATACCAGGTGTGGCATCACATCTGACCAGCTGTTTACTTGGAATTCGGACATTGGTAAAGACTGCGCCAACCTTTGGCTTGGTTATGCGATTTTTGTAGGCGTTTGGACGCGTTGATTTCCCATTCGATGTATATCAGTTTGAGCAAAGTCTCGTCATCGCTTGCCGTGTTTCTCGCAGTGAATCTATCATAATGCTCGCTCGTTGGCGAATGCGTGCCGGATGTCCTTTCCTTTGTGAACTACCCGCGCGCGCCAAGCTTTCGCTGTTCCTTGTTGGTTCGAGAAACATCAAGAGCATTACCTCACATACATACTGACAATGTCTGGGTGAGTGACGTACCCCCGTGGCCGTTCTAACGGTGCCGTGTGTCCTTAGGTCCTTTTATTATTAATGCGAAGTGGCGGAAGAAAGCCCGGATTAACACGTATTCGCGTCGTCACTGGTTGTCAAGGGCCCCACAACTCCTGTCTCATCTTGCTTTCTTGTTGGCACATGTTTTTGCGCCTTCATCTTTCAGGACATTGAATTTTTCGTTTCATCAGTGTATCTTGATGCATCGCCCATGCCAGACTTACGGACGCTGATAAGGTCTTGGCAGCCACAAAGCACAATACTGCCGTCTCTCATGGGTCCACCCGTCGTCGTAGTCCTCAGGAGCAGTGAGTGATGGGGGTTCGGTCTGGTCGACGGAGTGAAAATGTAAAAACCAGTCTGGCCATTGTGCAGGTACGGTACACACTGTGTACGTATGTACGTACACACGCAACCTGATTTGATTTGATATCTCTTATCCCGGTCTCCCGCCATTCGTCCTCCGTCATCCATTTTCCTCTTTCCCTTCTGCCAACTCACTCCCACTCCGTGCTTCCTTCCTCCTGCTTCTCCCTCGCTCTTACTCCTACCCCTCAAAACAGGATCCAATCCTCCCAAACAACTCAACACTTCGGTCGCATCTCACAGGTACGACAAGACTGCATTTTATTTTATCCCTTCCCTATTTCCGGCTCTGGTTCTAGTCCTAGTCATCTTGGCACTGTTGCTTTTTTTCTGCTGCATCTCTCCATCTCTCCATCTCTCCCTCGTCAGCTGCGTCACTGTACAGACTAGAGAGGACTATCTCTCCACCTAACTGATCCTGGAAGGCTACATAGCTTGCCCGATTTTGAGCTCTGAAGCTTCTGTCGCTTACACTTTGGCCCACTACCCCTAGATACCAAAATTTCGCGACTCGACCCTGTTCAACTCCTCCACGAAGGAAAAAAACCACACATTCTCGAAAACATTGCAAAAACTCCACAGATCGCATATTTACCAATAATCGCCATGGCTGATACCGCCCCCAACGGTGGTTCTCTCTTAGAGACCACCAAGACTAGTAAGGTTTGTTTTGCACTTTTCCTCTGGCACGCCTCTTTCTCGTCATACCAGATACCCGAGTCGCTAACCCGAGCTGTGGTAGTACCTTGACATGTGACCATCTCATACAGCTATTGCCATGATAACGACACAATATCCTGACCCGATTTCTACAGACGCGACTGCTGCCTATGACTCTGTCACTAACGGTAAGTTTTTGGACGCCACTCCCGGGCTTAAACCGCAAATACTCGTTTTTCCCCGTTTGTCAAGGCTGACCTGCTCCGCTTCTCTGAACAGGTCCCGTTGCTCAAAACGTGAAGGACGAGCAGGTCAAGACTCAGGCTGAGCTCTCCAACCTTGCTGCATCTCGAAGGACTCCCGTCAACCCCGCTGCTACCGGCCAGCCCCTCACGCACTACCACTCCTTCTTCTCAGAGCTTCTGTCATGGAAGAACCCTCGTACGTGATACTTTGAATCGATCTCGTCATAGCCAGCAAATATAGGCAACTTGATCAGCGGGCCACTGACATGTCTCGCACCATCTAGGTGCCTCCACCATTGCATACGCTTCGATTGTCTCCTTTATCTTCGTGTTTAGATACCTCGATGTAATCCGCTGGGCTCTGAAGCTGTCTTCCATGGCTCTCTCCGTGACTGTCGCCGCTGAAATCGCCGGTAAGGCCGTCCTCAGTCACGGCTTGGCCACTCAGATGCGCCCTCGCCGATACCTTACCATCTCGCGACCTACCCTCGACAGCGTTATTGGCGACGTTCACGAGCTCATCAACTTCTTCGTCATCGAAGCCCAGAGAATTCTTTTCGTTGAGAACGTCGGTGCCTCTGCCGCTGTAAGCCTTGCACTCGTAACCAAACCCTATTTTATTGCTGCTGACTGATGTGAAACGAACAGGCCTGTGTGACTGCCTTCCTTTCCTATCACCTCGTGAAGCTCGTGCCGTACTGGGGTCTTGCCATTATTGCCACCACGGTAGCCTTCTTCGTGCCCCTGGTTTACGCCTCCAACCAGGAGCTGATCGATCACCACCTCAAGAACGCTTCTGATGCAATCAATGCTCAGACTGCCCAGTTTCGAAGCGTCGCCCAGAAGCAGGCCGATCACATTACCTCCGTGGGCAAGCAATACGCTGGTGATTACACTGGAAAGGTCCAGGAGATGCTGCGTGGTCGCGGCGCCACCTCGCCCTCCCCTGTTTCTTCTCCCAAGCAGCCTACTTCTGCTGCCCCTGTCAAGCAGCCCGAGTTTCCCGTTGCCCCTACCGAGGAGCCCAACTTGAAGAAGGTTGCTGAACCAGAGGGCCCAGTTCCCACAGAACCCGTCATTGAAGCGGAACCTTTGATTGCTTCCTAGGTGGCTCATTACAACAAATTCCACGTGTACACGAGATAAAGCGGACAAAGCATGAGACTGAGGCGATGGTGCTTTGAACGTGCTTTTCTTTATGGGGCGTACATCTCTTCTTCGTCGTCAGGGCTGGACAATGTTGAAATTCGGATTGCATTGGGTTTCCCTCTGGAACATTCATTACGCTCTTGTGGGAGACGCTCAAGAACGAGTTTGCAAAACGAATCGGACGGAAAAAGATCCGAAGAGGCACGACGGCAAGGAACGTGTTGCCTTTGATAGAAGATTGCGGGAAAGAATATTTTTAGCGGCGGTTTCTACTCAACCAAAACGTGAGGCCATCTTTTAATGGATGCAGCTATGGATATTGTCGTCTTCTCGCTGGCTAGCTTTGGCGAGGATGAAGGGTTACTTTACTATTAGGCCTGCGTCGAAGTCTATAGGACAAGAGAGTGTTGACAGTATGTTGCAAATACATTTGTATGCCTGTTGACCAGCCAGCCTCCTAGCAGGTGTGATTGTATTTAAAACATGATGGTGGTCTGCCTAAGCTTCCACAAGCTCATCTTTCGACACACGATTCTGCAGACTCCTCACTGGGTTGTCTGGCAACAAGAAGAAAAAGTCAATTCTTAACGGTTCCCACTTTGTTTTACACATGGTTGATTGATTGAGAATTGCAGACTGACGTTGAGGGTTTCAAGTATCGTGTAGTTCCACCATTCCTTTTGACAAAATGAATATACACAGTTTTTCTTCATTTGACTCCGTTCTACCCAGGTCACCTCCTCCTCTTGCCGCCGCCGCCACCAGCAGCATTATAATCCTCAGCCGCACCGCGTTTTCTCCCATTTTGCGCCAAAAGTCCTTGGACTCTCTCTTTTCTCTAGCCTCCTTCTTTTCTTCATTATCAGCAAGCTTCTTCTTGAAGGCAGCGTGGTTCTCGGCCTTTTGGCGCGTCTCTTGGCAGCAGCGTCGTTGCGAACAGTGAGCAGCTGCTGCATGACGGCGCGGGCCTTCTTCTCCTCCGAGTTGTTGGGCAAGACGACGGCTCGTTTCTGCATGTAGGTCTTGTGCTTCTGCTTCTTGGTGGTGGTGATTTGCGACTTGTAGGGTAACTGGGCGGCGAGGACACGGGGCACACGCAGAGGGTTGAAGTGTCTGTTTTCGCGCTCAATCTTGCGGTACTGGCTGTTCTTGAGCTGGGGCGTGGCGAGGTTCTCGTCGCGGCGAACCTCGCCGGTGAGACGCATGGGCTGCCAGCCCACGAGGTTGGTGGCCGGGTTGTAGAAGCGATGGGGTTTGATGGGGTACCAGGCGCGGAGGAAGACGATGTCGCTGAGGAGGATCTTGTCTTCAAAGGTGGCGCGGAAGTGGCCTTCTGGCTTGGACAGGGCGCGCTTGATCTGGCCGCGGATGCCGGAGACGGTTTTGACGGAGGCGCCTTCGAACTTTGCGATTTCGAGAGACGAGTTGAACATGTCTTTGATGAAGGCGGTGTTTTTGAAGATTTTGTAGGAGTGCCCGTGAGCTTGAGCTTCTTGACAATCTCGGTGGACTCGTCGACGCTGAGGACGGTGCCTGTGGCGGCGATGCGGAAGCCCGCGTTGGAGGGCGAGAAGGAGTTGAAGCAGACGAAGCCCGTGTTGGGGGCAATGAGGGAGCGTAGACGGTGGCGAAGCAGTGCATGTGCTCGGGGAGTACTTGAGCATGCGGTTGCGCGTGCGAGAATCGGTCGTGCTGTAGATGGGCATAGTCTGGAAGCGTCGCCAGCCCAGGGACATGATGAGAGGGTCGTTGGTCTTGAGGATCTTCTTGTGCCAACGGTGACGCTTGATGCGCACTTGCACGAAACCCCAGCGGTCTTCGGTGGGAGTCAGGCCGCCGACGACAATGGGAAGACGGGCGTTGAACTTGGATACAAACTCGGCGGGGACACCTTCGAGAACCAGCTTGGCGTATTTGCCGGCGCGGTAGCCCTCGACGGCGGCTCTTTGGCGCTCATCGAGGTTCTCAAACTCTTCCTTGTTGATATCGAGCTGCTTCTGGATCGTGGCCTTTTGCGCGTCATACCAGTCGTCTTCGCCGTACTCTTGGATGTCGCCGCCTTCTCTGCGGGCGTTGGCCTTGTCGTTGAGGAAACCCTCTCGATCTTGCTCTTCGAAACGCTGCTTCAATTCTTCTTTGCGTTTGGCGTTCTTTTCTCGCTCGGCGGCAATGTCGTCTGCTGCATCTGCTTGTGTCTGCCCTGCGTCCTCGGCTTCCAGATCTTGGAAGACGCCGTCACCTTCGTCATCATCATCACCATCACCATTATTGTCTCCATCTCCAAACCCATCAAAATCATCGTCATCTCCACCGTCTTCATCAACATCGCCTCTCAGGTCTGTGCTTGTGAATTTTCGACGCAGACCGTCCAAGTTGTCTTGCTCCGCCCATTTGGCTGCCAAGTCTTCGTAGTCGTATAACGGTATTGAGCGGTCTTCTGTTGAGTCTTCTTTCTCCTGCGACGACTTCTTGAAGAAGTCGTCGTCATCATCATCTGACTTCTCAATGTCTTCTTCTTCGGGCCCGTCTTCTTCGCCTCTCCATCGCTTCAGAGCTTCCACTGGTGTCATAGAGTCATCATAGATGTACCTGGCTAGATCTCCCGTGTGGAATTTCCGTCGCCTGCCATGTAGCTTGCGAGCTCTTTCAGGCAGGTCATCCTTCCACCGCATGGCAGCTTCCTCTTCATCAGAGTCAACCCCCTCGTCGTCGTCATTTTCTTCTTCCTCCTCCTCCTCGCCTGATAATGAACCGAGATCTGAGTCGC
The DNA here is from genome assembly GCA_023658505.1 of Epichloe gansuensis. Lineage (NCBI taxonomy): Eukaryota > Fungi > Ascomycota > Sordariomycetes > Hypocreales > Clavicipitaceae > Epichloe > Epichloe gansuensis. Next base: position 8,972,444 of record CP098281.1, read on the forward strand.
TGTCGGCGAATGCGACATCGTCCTCTTCATAGGACTTGTCGGCACTCTTGCGGAACATCTTGCCCATCTTGCCCTCATCGAACTCGACCTCTCCGTCTGAATCCTCATCTCCACATCCGCTGCCAAGGCCTTCATCCTCAACCTCAACCTCATCCTCCTCATCGGTCATATCCTCATTCTCGTCCTCATCACGCTCGGCGAGTCGAGGCACGCCGTTGCGTTTTCGTCCGGTATCTTCCTCATCCGCCACTTCGTTGATCTTCTGGCCACCAGAGAAAAGTTGCACACCGTCCTCCATTTGACCGAGCAGTCGTCGCTCACCCTGCAGACCTACAATCATTTCTTCGCCTTCACCTCTTTCCACGTCCTCTGTATCTCTATTGAAGCTGAAGCCCTTTTCTCTCGTAATCCAGATAGCATCACCATCAATCTTAAGGCCACTTCGATCTGACATGGGTGCATGCAACTTCTTCTCCTTCTCGTCAAGTCGTCGTCGTCCAGTCTTGCCAGCGATTTTCGCCAGAGCTTGCTCCATCGATGGGGTCGGACAAGGATCAGGGAGGACCTCCATATTAGCCACAGTGAAATCTCCCAAACCTGCAACGTGAACTCGCTGTCCTTGTGAGGCAAAATTTGTGCCTCGGAGGTAACCTGACAAGACAATTGATCGATCGCATTTGGGATCTTCTTCGATCTTTGTTGGGTGCGTGATGTCACGGAAGCTGTCGATGATTGTGTATGGATGATTGTTGCGCCATATCAGCGGTCGAGGGTTCTTCATGACAGACACGAATCGAGAAAGATTGTGAATTTCACGGTCGGGATATCGCCCATTCATGACTCCTGAAAGGTAGAACAGATGCGCGCCCTGGTACAGTTCAGTCCAGAGTCTTCGTTTTAACCTCTTCTTGGCATCCTTCAGGGCCTGAGGCTTGCGGAAGAGGTCCAGATGCGTCAGAATACCAAATACATTTCCCGGCATACCCGTCGCGGCCAGAATGTTGAGAAATTCCATGGTTTCCATTTCGAAACCGAAGTTGCCGTCAATCATGAGCAGCAAGATATCCGCCACTTTGGCGATGTCTACCATGGCTTCCAACTGATTGGGGCATTCAACAAATGTCAAGCGCTGCTTTTTGAAGTAACGACGGTAATCGGTCCTTGGGGTCTGAGATTGTCTCTTTGGTATATCTTCGAACCATTGACTTGAGCAAAGTGGTCTTACCAACGCCGGGAGGTCCGACGATGGCCACGAGGCGAGGAGGAGCTTCATCAGGAAGTCGGTCGACGAGCGGTACGTGAAGACGTCTTTCTTTAATCTAGAAGGGATTAATGCCCGAGTCAATTATCTGTGCTAGTTTTGGGAGTGGTGAGTGTGAATAAATATACATCTTGGGACCTTGCTGCAGCTTTTTGCAACTTTCCCGGTTTGGAGAAGGCAAAAGCTTTGGGATTGTTCTCTGCGCCACTGTCAGTACCCATCTCGAAACGGATTTTTTTCTCCTTTATAAAAGATGTGACGCGTACCTCCCGTATGCTTCTTCTTCTCCTTGGACTTGCGATGCGGTTTGTGAAGTTGCTCCATGGTTGCGCTTCCTCTGCACCATCCATGTGCGCTGCCAGACTGATGGCCAAGGACGGTCCGTTGCCCCAGCTAGAAATTTTTGACGATGGCAGACGGGTTGGGTTATCGATAAGGCGGGTAGGTGGGGTCCATTTTATGGGTCGTGGCAATCCAACGTGCCAACGTGCCTCGAGCAGACGAGGGTAAAGCGTTTTGTTTGCTTGTCACGGCAATAATTGGTATCATGGGGCCGTGGATACTTATACCTGGGATTCAAGAAGTAACCTAGTCCGATCTGCGAAAGTTGATGCCATAATGATTGCCTACGAAAGCCGTTCAAGTCGGCCGAGGGTGCGTACCTCGTGCCTGGTCTCGGGGCAAAGTGGAGCCCAAACCCGGTGCTGCTCCCCGGTCATGACGGCCGTATCCGCCACTGCGCCACCCCGACGAGCACCGACGAGCACCGAACAAGTTTGACGCTTGACGGGGGGGCTTGATCGTGGGAACGTGACGTGTTACCCGGCTGCTTATTCTGCGGCCAATGCAGCTGAAGAAGAGTATCATAGAGAGCCCATGCCATATCGAAGACCGGACAATCGATACGTCCATCATCATGGCTGCTTGCTTGGCAGTGGGCACCATTGACTCACGGCAAGTGCATCTCGTGCTTCACCTTTCACCGTCCATGGTAAGCAGTCAGTCACTGATGATCAGCCTGGCTACTGAGGTGGACCCTTGAAATTGTGAGATCCTGGCCGAGACGCACAATGTCGAGTTCCCACATCGTCAGGTGCAGCAAGTGCCGCTCCATCACCGTATCTCTACTTACACAATGTAATTAACACGCACCCGCCATGCCTCTCCCCAATGGACCTAGAAGCTATCATTCAAGATATCCTCGTTCATCTTCACCATCGTTGGACTATACTCGGACGACTCCAGGTCCGCACCTGCATCGATCAAGATATCATCCACAATCCTCCGACTCGCCTCTCGAGCTGCCACATCCAATCAAGTTAGCCAACAATTTCTCGTGCCTCTCTCGGAACAGCCCGACAGTTCCCGAATTTCATGACACACGGAAACTTTACCTGGCGTCTGTAGCAATTTGGACGGCGGCAACGCGAACTGAATCGTCTTGGGCGGACTCATACCCGCATACAGATCCTCGTCGTCGCCATCCTCGTCACTCTCCCAATCAATCTCATGTTTTTGTCTCCCTCGTGATGCTGCCTCATTCCCGGTGCTTGAGCTGGCTTCGCCATCGCCCGCAGCTCTACCACGTGCGGTAGATGGGAATACGTCCCGCGGCTTTTTCCCTTGGCCGGCGTCTGCACACTCACCCCGGGAGTTCTCGGACCCTGAGACGCTGCGGCCACTCGCTGACGCGCCATGAGCTTGTATGGCGACATGAAGACTTCGCTGCGCAATGTTGGGGGCGCCATTTCGGGCGATGACATGAAGGAATCATCTTCTTGCCACGAGGCTTTTCCTTTTTCCTTTCCCTTGTCCTTCCTTTGGCCGTCTTCCTTCTTGAGGGGAGAAATGCGAGCTCCTGGTCTGTGTGGTGTAGATTGCACGCGGTAGTTCTTGTCCAGAACGCGGTGTAGTAGGGGATCCTTGTTCCGTCTCGCCGAGGGTTGCTGCTCAGCTGTATGCCCATCCCGCTGACCCGTCGGGGTCATGGACATTTCCGGTAATTGGGCCGTTCGCTGCGCGAAAAGCACTGTCGAGTCTTCATCGTCGTGCAACACGGTGGTGTCTTCCTCCTCGTTCCTCATCTCGCGCTTCATGGTGTCAAAGGGCGTTCCGCGATCCGACATGTCTGCCTTGATGGTCTTGGTCGCTGGCGGACGAGGGTACTACCCGAAAGCTCTGCATCATCTAGTAGCGACTCATCAGCATCCATCGTTGCATCTCTAGCCATAGGTGATGTTGCTGTCGATTCCTCGTGGGTTTCCTCGTGGGTCGCGGTGTAGTCGGCAGTCGTTTCGTCCCGCATCGCCGTGCTTTCCTCCATGACAGTGGTTTCATCGTCGTTGGCAAGTTCCTCATAGCCGGACAACGAAACATTGGCAGACGCCTCGAAGAATTGTTTCCAAAACTGTGTGGATTTTCACCTCTGCAGGTTAGATCTCTCTCTCTCTCTCTCTCCATGCCAGCTTGCGTTTTGAGCCTCCGCCCGGAAAGACGCACCTTGGATGCCTCCCACACAGCTCGAGAATGTTCCCCATACTGTTCTACAACTGGTATTATGCTCGTCGTGACGACTCTATGCGCTTTACTAAAGTTGTGATCGATTTCTATCGCAAATGGTCAGTCGAAGCGCATGAGTATGTATGCTGCTTTTCTGGTGCCGCCACGTACATACCTTGCAAGGTCAACGTGATGGACTGCTCAAGCTTTTCCAGCTCTTCCATCAAGGACAGGTTGCGCGCCGCTACACTCGGACGCGCCATGTTGTTTCTGTTTCCTCTGCTTTACAAACAGGGCGACGCGAATCAAGGTTGAAGCGGGAACTTTTCTGGTCGTGAGAACAACGCATTGAACAGGTGGTGAGGTGACAGGAAGAGATGACGGTTCACGTCGCGTAAATTAGTGTCTCCACCAAGACGAAGACGCGTTGTGAGGGGCGTTGAGGGGCGTTGAGGGGTTGATCAGTGAGGGGTATCAATCAGCTTTTGTTTTTGGACATTTATTTATTTATTAGCTTTTACGCTTTTACTCAAGTCATGGCAGCAGGGGGCCGGGGGCAGAGCAGGCGCTTCGTTGAGATCAATGTGAATCGAAACTTCGACTTCACAGTCCACTGGTCCAACATGGATCTCAAACATCATCATGTACGTATTCCATTCATCGTGGTCATGTAGATAGGCTACTCGCTCAGCGCCTGCAATAATAATCACCCAGATCTAACTTGGTCAGCAACTGGGCAATCAAGCTGTCGTCGCCAATTCCAACATCCTCGAGCATGCCAGCCGCCGCCGATCTCTTACCACTGGCTCTCGCTTTCTCGGACAACCCCTACAGACTGTGATGAACACCTGCAGTTTCTTCTTGAGCTCCGCATAAGGCTTCGCAGGGTCGTGTCGGTCTGCACCCTCGTCCACCTTCCCAAGCGCCTGTAGTCTCGACCGTTTGGCGAATGCCAGTATCATGGTGAAGATTTCGTCCAAAAGCCTCAGCACAGATTGTTGACGCTTTCGCAGGAAAAGCGCAAACAGGACTCGCTCCAGCACCAATGAGTGCATGTCTCGCACCTGAGCAGGGCTGAACGTTGCCTTGTCTCCGGTACATGGGTCACGCCCGCTGAGTTCTGTCCGAATACTGTCTAGTTTACGATCAAAGGCCTGCCATGGAAGGGCAATGCCACTGTCCAGAAAGTACGATGCGATGCTGCTGACGAAATGCTGTGCTTCTCGGACAAAACGACGAGATGCGTTGTCTTCGAGCCACGTATTTGAGCGCGAGTTGTTGGTGTCCCGGTATAGCTGATTTACAACGTAAAGCATCCTCAGAGTGCGCAAGAGAAGCTTGAATATGCGATCGTAGTGCATGAGATGAAGGGACGTGACTATGCACGTTAGTTCCGGCGGAGTGGTGTAGGACAATCTCAGGAAATCGAGCGCCTCGAGGGTGTCTGGATCCATGCACTTGTTAATCTCTTCCTCTGACAGGTCACGCACTGCGAAACTCAGGTCTCCCGGTAGAACAGGGCCGTCTGAGCCCACCTTTGTCACATTCGACGACTTTCCTCCACCTGCTTCATATGCTTCATGAAGCACCCCCATGAGGGCAAGGCGAAGTTCAGAGCTTGCTGGCGGCCATGTGTCTCGCCCTCCTAAACGGAGACCCATGATGCCCCCTTTCATTGCCACGCCGGCGTGCCTTTCAGCCGTTTCGAGATCCGGGTCGAATAAGGCGTGCGACAGACGACTGCAGAACAAGCCATTCCGCAATAAATGGAAATCTCGATGCAAGTTCAGATGCGCCTGAAGGTTGTGCTTCTCAAATAGTAGACGCAGGCTTTCGCGATTGACAATTTGTGCCTGCGCGGATGCAATGCCGCCGAATGATAGAAGAGCCACCAGTGACCAGTGTGGAGTATTATCGGAAGACGCTGCGTCTCCTTCATCACCTCTGGAAAGCATCGCGCTTACCAGACGACCTAGAGAATCATCGTGTGACTGTAATCGTGTTGACAGGGGTTGATCGAGATACACGATGGACTCTAGCAAGCGCTGTTCCATCATGTCCTGATCTAGCCCCAAAAAGTTCAACTCAAACTTGCGTGGTGACCCTTTCAAACCAAAGCTAAGTGGCACACTGGGCTGAACTGAGCCTGAGCGGCTGCGCTCTAGCGTAAGCAACATATCCTTCTTATACTGCTCTACACGTTTCTCAAGACGCAGGATTGCATCCCAATCGAACTGCCATTCAGCCTTGGGAGGTTTGTTGGACGAGACGGCTCCGGGCTGAGACAATGGATGATCTGGATGAAATGCTCTGATGAACCGCAAATTCCTCCCTGTCTCGAATATGGACTCGGCAACATCCAGGGGCAGAAAAGACGGAATCTTGTCGACAACCAATCGGAAATCCAAATCTTCAACTTCTCGCCCAAAATCATCCGTGAAAACTTCCACATCGACCTTGACAAACCCCTTCTCTCCCCAATGCTCGATTTTGTGAAGGGCAGGCCAACTTCGTGGCGTGTACCAAGCCATTCTTGAATCGTTTCAATCCATGGGGTTGAAACGCGTTGTAGTATTTCGCAAAGTGTGCCTCGGACGTACGCTTCGCTAGATTCAAGACTTGAAGCCTCCTTGAAAACTAATGTCAATACATCCTCGTCGGAAAATTCAGATGGCATCCGGGCAACAAGATCTCTCAAAGGACGAAGAAGCACGAAGGCCTCTTTGATGGTGGATTGGACCTCGAGAAGTGACTTTGGAAAACGTCCGTCGACAGTGACTCGATGTTCGACAGCTTGCAGGATTTGATTGATGGCGCTTGCTAGCGCTACAGCACAGCGACTCGCCGACGAGGCGTATAATGACCTAGAAAAAGCAGCTAGTGACAGGTACGTCAAGCCACACTGCATGGCCTGCTTTTCTATGCCTTGGAGAACCTGCCGTGTATATCCGGAAACACGAAATTCCGAGAGAACGCCCGCAAAGGTTTCGTTCTCGAAGTTCTTCGTAAAAAGACGGAGTCTCGTCCCAGGCTCAACGATAGCAGTGACGCAAAGTAGGCCTCTGTCTGGACAACCGGGGTTTTGGTATTGTCGAGTCCCAAAGAATCAGTTGGCCAGTTGAGCAATGCATCGTAAGCCCCAGCACCGGCTTCACTGAGGAACGACGGCGTGCAAGGCACTGATTGCCCAGTGCTGAAAGCTTTCCAAGTCCTCAAAGAGGCCGGCTCCGGTAGAACTTCAGTTGATTCCATCCAGACATCGGTCGTTGTTTCGACACATGTCGATATCTGTGGTGGTGTAGATGCCTCATGATTGGCTTCGTCGGGTGTAGACTGGTCGGGTTCGGCACCATCTCCAAATTCCGGGAGCTTGAAGAACCCTTCGGTCTCGAGACTTATCGGCGCAAGCGGTAACAGATTGTCTTCGTTGTCGCGTAGTTCTGCTGAGACAAGTCAGCGACAGCACACAATGCTGACGAAAAGAACGAAAAGTATGCTTTACCGTTCCAATCGTGGCCAAAGAGGGAGGTGGAAGCCTCGCCAGCTAATTGAGTCAACCACTTTGACGTCTTCCAGAAGTCGGGGATGGCGAAGACGTCTGCCTCGCTGTGATCGTCGGCCATGGCCTCATTGTGATTCGGCCCAGCAGGTTTTGTTTGCCGCTGCGTAAGTTGATTTGGAGCGACGAGACCAGATATTTAGAGGTTGGTTTCCTGCTTGAGTCAAAAGAAATTAATTGCCTAGGTGGAACTTGATAGGACCGGACGGATCAATGGACAGCCCCGCGACGCGTGGGAGTGGAAGTGCTAGTCGCGTGGCCGCGTCTATTACACCAATGATCTCAGATGTCATTCTCCAGACGGAACCCCTTCAAGGCTCCAATCCAACTTTGAACTTTTCTCCATCGCCGTGTGCGCCATCAAATCCATCAATCCATCAATCCATCAGACTTTTCAACCTCACCCTGTCGCTACCCTGAAACTTGACAATCAATTCCACCATCACTCAATTAAAAACCCTTGGGTAGGCGAGGGCCAACAACACACAGCCCACAATGCCTCCCAGAAAACGAGCTCGCGGCCCGGCTGCCTCCACACCAACAACCCAGGCCCGCGACGAAAATTCCATGGACCTAGACACTCCTGTCGCCAGCGAAGTCGGCGCCATGCCATCGGCCAAACGCAACGGGCCAGCGTACAATGATATGTGGACCGATGATCAAATTGCATCTCTGTTCAAAGGTGTCATCCGCTGGAAACCTGCCGGTTCGTACGACACCCTAATCCACCACAGCGCAAAGCTAAAAACAACGGCCTTGACGTAGGCATGCATAGACATTTCAGAATGATTGCCATTTCAGAACACCTGAGGAACCATGGCTTCGATCCCGATATTTACCAGCATACTAGAATCCCCAATATCTGGAATAAGTTGCGAACCTACTATGACCTGGACGTCATTGATGAGCGCGAGTACTTTGACGACGACGAATTTGACGAAAAATACGTCGACTTCTCACTACCTCGCTCCAAATTCCTCGATTCCATGATGCGAAGAGCCGTAGCTGACTCCAGCGAAGCACCCACGTCGCCTCCTGAACTGGACATCTCACCTGAGCCGTCACAGGCAAGGAAACACAAGAGATCCGGCACCGCTTCCCAAGCTAGAGATACAGATGCCGAGGATACAGAAGATGGGGATGACGTACCTTTACCAGCTGCCAGGCCGACGAGGGGATCGAGGAGATCGAGGGGGCGGCCGAGGGCCGCAATTCAGCAGACTAGGGCAGAGAAAAATAACAAGAGTGAAAAGAATGACAGGGCAGAGACGACGGAGGAGGAGGAGGAGGATGTAGAAGAAGAAGAGGAGGAAGAGGAGGAGGGCGAGAGTAGTTCGGACGAGGAGGATGAGGAGAGCCCCGAAGAAGAGGGCGGCACGCCCGCCTCGAGATCGACAAGGGCAGCAGCTAGAAAGAGTGCTGCGCCCAGGCCGACGGCAAGACGAACTAGATCACGGCGATGAGGAGGATTGTTTCCCGGATATTAATGTTGTAGGGCAATTTATTCAGATACCCAATTGAATCTTAAGGCATCAGAACCAAAGAAAAAAAAAGAAAGAGAGGGGTCAGAAGACCCGATTTCCTATGCTCGCTCGTTCTAATCAGAAGTCCTCTTCCTCATGCGTATCCAAAGTTTCCCAATCCTCATAATAGTTCAGCCCAGACGCCCAATTCCTTCCTAGCGGGTATATATTGTCAAGCTCCAAATTTGACCTCTGTATGCGTCCTGGATCCTGCACCTTGGGCAGTTCCATCGGCGGCTTCCTCTGTAAAATAGACCACATTTCCGCCTCGGCTTGATAGCTAGCGTAGTCATCATGCCTCTCTGCCTGTGCCTCCTGCCATCTTTCTGTTGCGATGCGGAGTTTGAGAGCTCGCTTTGTACTTGGCACATCTCGTATGTCGGCCAACGAGTCCCACACTTCTTCCGAGCCTTCTGCATAATCGGTACTATCGTGGTCCAACGGCTTGGATAACTCCGGATCCTCCTGGCTAGGGCCTTGCTCTTCGCTCGTCTCGGGTTCAAAAGATAGCTTTTCTTCAACCTCGTCGTATGTCATGGGCTCCTCTTCCGCCTCCTCGTCGTCTCTGTCCGGAGGTTCGTCAAAAACATCCAACCGTAATCTCCTAGCACTCGTCCGCCATATCTCGTGAGAATTATGCAGCATGTTGAGAGACGCGATTGCGGCTTCTACGTCCTTCTTCCGAACAACGTCGCGAGTCATAGGACGAAGCTCCTTCTTGGCCCGAATCCTGGACAAACTGATGAATAATGTCGATTGGACTAGTCGCCGTGTAATTGACACCGCTAGTGAGTAAAGTCATCGAATGCCGTGGCCCACATCGACGGCTGCTTATCGTCAATGTAATTCCAGTTGTTGCCCGGAATAGATGAGTTCATGAATGCTCGCTCCGACAGGCGCAACCAAGTAGACAGATAAAAGAGCTGGGCGGATTTGAGAGCAGCGTCAGGACCAGGCTCTCCATTCTCCAGGTCACGACTCAATCTCCTGGCTATAGAAGGCGTAATGTTCCAATTAGGCCCCCATTTATGCTCCTCCCGTTGCTCCTCCTACGCTCTTGCCGGACAGATATCGCATCTGCGGCTTCTTCTTGAGCATGACAGCACTGTTGGCTTAATTCAACAGCCGCGGGGTATTCTGCGGTTTCCAAATATGACCGGCGCGCCTTGGATTGTCTCTTCTCGACGCTGTCCTGCAAGAGATGGAAGTACTGCTGGACTTCCACTTCGCTTTTGTGCCAATTCTGGTTGCAATCCCGAGCAAGTCATGTTTCCCCAGTCGAGATGCGGCCTCGAACAATTGTCTTTTCTCTATCGAAGACCACTTTGTAAGCCCGACTTGCGAATTCGAAAGTTCCACCTCCTCATCCAGGCACACACGATGTGCAGCATCGTCAATGTCCAAATTGAGGAGATCCAGATACTCAGCGTTCAACACCCCCTTCTGTCTCTTGAATGGTCGAAATATCGAAGCTCCTTCGGCGGGTCGTTTCAGCGGGGACGTACTTCGCGAATGCTCATCATTTTGCGACAATTTATAGTCTCCTTTCGCATTGATCTCGGTCTCACTAGGGTCAAATGCGCTATCTCGGTCTTCTGGGTTGGTTTCATAGTCCCTGCATGTCTCTGGCCTCAACTCTGTCTTTTGGAAGTCTGATTCATCACCGCTATCGTTATTGTTATGAACAAATTGCTCCTCGTCGGGGTCCATGGTCCCACTGCTTTCAGAGTGGCTGTCGCTGGTCGATAATCATGATGTTGGCATTGTACCAAAATGGGCTGTGGCTCAGGATGCCCAGGGCGAAATGATCCGCAAAGTCATTTATGAGTGTCCGATGGACATGGTTATAAGAGCGACAAATTTTATGGCTGCTATCTATTCCTTCTTAGTCGCAAACTTGACGTTTCACATCAAGTGAGAACCAGAACTTGTACTTTGAAAAAAGAGTGGAGATGTGTGATCACCTAAGCAGGAGCTTTGTTACTTTTTTTTTTTTTTTCACAGCAAACAGCTTGAAAAAATGGCAAACCGCTTACCAAGTTCAAGATAATCTATCAGCCAATGCAATCGTTCATATACGTGCGTGAGTTGAAATGTCTAGGCCGAGTCAATCATGAGAATATGAAAGGACTGGTAGCAGGTCAAGCACGTTTGTATATGTTTACCGACATCATTCAGTGAAGAGACTGAGCAACGTTTGCAGCTAGTTCCACGCCAATACACTCAGTTCTCAGGTTATTAATCCATTCATTTTCATCTTCATCTTCTCCTCAGCCTCAACAAGGTAAAGTCCAAATCATGAAAGGCGAGACATCAAAAAGCTGCTGCGGCCTGCCACTTGAAGTCGGCTGACATAATAAAAAGTGGAACCCTTCTTTTCTAACATGCCACTTCTTCGCCAGAGTCGCCCCTTTGTCGCCAAAAATTTGGCATCTCCAAAGGGACCCTCCTCCAGTCTATATTAGACGTTCACCACCATCGTCACTCATGGCCGTATCATAATGTACAATGCTACGCATCGCTGCAAAATGCGTCTCACGATCCGTTGTTGGCGTTAGTAAGCCGGCCTGCACGCCTCACAAGGCACTTACACTCCCTTGACCCTCAATGCCAAACCAAAACTTCGAGACTACCAGCAAGACTGTATCAAATCCGTTATATCGTCGTTGAAACGGGGCCACAAGCGCGTGGGTATTTCACTGGCAACGGGGAGCGGTAAAACTGTGAGTACGAAAATTGGCAGAGTTGTTTCGGACAGTAGAGTCCGTATATCAGCCATCCACGGCGTGCTCACCTGAACATAGGTCATTTTCACACAACTCATCGACAAGGTGCATGCGCGGCCAAATGGCGGCGACCGCACTCTCATCTTGGCCCATCGCCGCGAGCTAGTTGAGCAAGCTGCACGGCACTGCCAACTAGCCTATCCAGACAAGACGATAGAGATTGAAATGGGCTCGATCCATGCATCGGGAGCCGCAGATATCACCATCGCCAGTGTGCAAAGCATAACGTCCAGAGACCGACTGGAGAAATTTTCACCTTCAGACTTCAAGTTGGTCTTGGTAGACGAAGCCCATCATATTGTTGCCCCAGGATATCTCAAGACCCTGAAGCACTTCGGGCTAGACCAAAAGCAGCGAGACTCGCCCACACTCATTGGTGTATCGGCTACTTTTTCGAGATTTGACGGAGTGAAGCTTGGCGCCGCGATTGACGAAATCGTCTACCACAGAGACTATATCGACATGATCACCGACAAGTGGCTCTCGGACGTTATATTCACCACTGTCGAATCGTCCGCCAACCTGTCCAAGGTCAAGAATGGCGCGTTCGGCGACTTTCAGACAGGAGAGCTCTCCAAAGTTGTCAACACGGATGAGGTCAACGATATCACTGTGAAAAGCTGGATGGCGAAGGCTGCGGACAGGAAAAGCACCCTTGTCTTCTGCGTTGATCTGGCGCATGTGTCGGGCCTTACGCACAAATTTCGCGACTACGGATACGACGCGCGTTTCGTGACGGGGATACTCCTAGGCTGGAGAGGGTGAGTTACTGGAAGCATTCAAAAGGAGAGTTCCCGTGCTAGTCAACTGTGGCGTGTTCACCGAGGAACAGATATTCCCAACATTGACTGCATCGTGCTCGCCAGACCGACGAGGTCACGCAATCTGCTGGTTCAAATGATTGGCCGTGGCATGCGGCTTCACCCAGGCAAGGAAAACTGTCACATCATCGACCTGGTATCAAGTTTGGAGACGGGCATCGTGACCACGCCCACTCTATTCGGCCTTGATCCGAATGAGCTCGTCGAGAAGGCTTCCGTCACTGATATGAGAGACATGAAGGAGTGCAGAGGCGAGGAAGAACCTCGCCATCCAGAAGCTTACCTCGGCGGGGCAGGTCAACTCAACAGCTCTGCCGACGCCGTCACATTCACCGACTACTCGTCGGTTCTGGACCTGATAGCCGACACGTCTGGAGAACGACATATTCGTTCCACCAGTCAATATGCCTGGGTGCAAGTCGGCCCCGAGAAATTCGTCCTCTCCGCACCAAGCGGCTCTTATATCCGCATTGAGCGAGTTCAAAACCCAGCATCCACGTCATCTCCAACTTACAGAGCGGTCGAGGTTCGCGCACTACCTCCGGGGATCGCCAAATCCCCATTCGCGGCGCCAAGAGAGATCCTGACTGCAGCTACGTTTGACGACGCTGTGCATGGTGCAGAACAGCTACGCCGCCAATGCCTTCCCCACAGTTTCATACACAGATACCAGCCATGGAGGCGACTGCCGCCCACTCAGGGCCAGTTGGACTTCGTGAACAGACTTCGAGGCAAAGCCAAAGCGTTGACTGTCTCGGATCTAACCAAGGGCAAGGCAGCAGATATGATTACCAAGTTGAAGCACGGTGCGCGGGGTCAGTTTGCCAAGATGGAGGCTGAACAGCGACGAAGAGAGAAGCAGTCGAACATTGTGGAGTCGAGACAGAATAGAGAGCACGTAGCTGTTGGGCCATTGATGTCATAATCACCAAAGGCTCATAGGTGCAAGGTATACTTTGAGATAGTGGCGCATGATCTAAGGGCGCAGGCAAAATGTTATGAGAACTAATGATACCTGTCTCGCAAATACACTCTCATGTACAATATATATATATATATATATATACCTGTCTGTTTTTAACTTGCGAGTCTCTATGCGATGTAGCTTGATGTACTACTTCTGTTGAGACCCGTATCAGTCATACTGTGATATATCGCCGACGTCTATCAGCGACTGCACATACTCTCCCATGCCGTGTTGTTTGTTCACAAAAGCCCCTGACAAGACGCAATAGCCTCGCCCTCCATCTGCCATCGTTCACACACTACCAGCAATCCACCCAGCCTGACCAACGCCCCCGTCAACACCAGGACATGCATCCAGTTGTGACTTTGCCCCAAAGGTCAAACGTTCCAGGAACCATCTTTCCGGTACTCGAGCCGCATACACAGCGGCACCCAGGAAGTTGATGACAGCCAGTCCCAGAAAAGAGCGCAGCCCCATCATTTCGCTCAACGCAGCGAAGCCATACTCGACACTGCCGTGAGCAACGGGTGCAAACAAGCTCGTCCCCAGGAAACAATACATCAGGAACCGAGCAGTTCTATAGCTGGGCTGTCGAAACTTGGGCTTCAGCGTAAAGATGGCGCAACCCAAGGCAGTTGCACTGATGGCCAGAAAATAAAACCATCGCAGCCGTGCGTCACAGTGAAAAGCAAAGTGAACGCCAGATACCCCTGTCCCCACATGACAAGGACGATGCCGAGGTGGTCGAGCTCGTTGCCAAAGCGGTGCATCTCAGAGGAGTGGTCCGAGAATGTATGGAAAATTGTAGAGAGGGCGAAGCAAACCACCACACAGAGATAGTAGACTGACACGGCCACCATGTCACCGGCGCGAGCGCCTTCTCTAGAGAGAGTTTGTGCCCGAACAAATTGAACAAGGCCGTAGAGGAACTGGAGGGCCCTGATCAGATGAGACCAGATGTTGGCTTTTGACGGAAAAGAATTAATATGACATGTTGTTTAGGCTGCTTTACGCCGCGAGGCTCGCGAGATTCGGAACTTGCCTGTTTCATTATGAAGTTCCACTACGCTCTTTGCCGAGCGGAGATGCGAGAAAGAGGCATGCCTATTATTTGCATGAGCTGTTGTCCGGGCCCCGAGAGTTCCAAAATGACCTCACCGACCTATATCCGGTCAAGATGAATTCATTGTCCCTATCTATGTCTGTGAGTTGGAAATAATGATTCTTGCCACGAGAAGAAGTGGATGGACGGACCTCTGCCACGGCACTGCGATCCAAATGTACGATTAGTGGGCGAAAACACATCGAGGTTGCAATTTGGAACTCACAGATGTCCTTCCACGTCAACAATCCTGTCTGTGTCTGCACATGGGGAGGTTTCCGAGGCCGGCCAGGCATTCCACTCATGATAGCTCTCAAAGGGGACAGGGACACCAAAGAAGAGGGGCTCAAAGAACAGAGAAGGAAGAATAAAATCCAGAAGAAACTAATAACTGAAGTAAAACCTCCCAGGACCGTGTGATGGGTTTTCAAGTGCTTTGCAAAGAAAAAAAAATCCAAAAAAATCCGAACCATGGCGAAGCCGAGGCGAGAGGAGGGGGATCGATCACGAGCGGTTCAAGAGCAATGCTCGGACCAATCAATATGCGCCCGTAACAGTAACACGCACTGGCGCCTAGCTGTGGCCAACCACAACAGTTTCAGGGACGGCCCGAGCCCCACTAGGCGCTAACCCTGCAGATAACCTTCAGGTTTGTTTGTAGCATGCTTGGTGTTCACTGTTCTTGCAAGCTTCATTCGTTTCCTTTTGGCCATCTATGCAACCCTACTGTGTTTCGGACAGGCGAATGCGGACGACCTGGACCGACCGCCCTGCCAAGCGATGAACGTCCCAACGGGTTGCGACTAACCGACAGCCTTCATATGTTGTGCTCCCACTGCTCATTTTGGTCTTTATGAAGCTTTCTCCCTCGGCTGGTCCATCATGACCTCTTCTGTTCATCGAGCCTTGTGCTGCACCTTGCGAACCCACCTTTGGCCGGATTCTGCAATCGGTCAAATAGGATCATTAAAATGTTGATCTGGCAGCTCATACTCCACCTCCTCCCATCGTCAATATCTTCTTCGGTCGAGGGTTCCACCTTGACAAAGATCTCACACCACGGAACTACAACAGCAGCGATATCGAGAACTACGTTAGATATGTCAAAGATCCCAATGGAAGGGGCACCATATCGCTCGTCCTATCTTGCCTCCTCACCCTGGTCTTGTGCGTCTGGTCAGCTCTCCATCTCAATGTTCCCGAGAGAAACCGCAAAGGCATCACCACCATTTGGATCAACGTTCGATGGATCCTCGCGGGAATATACTCCCTGAGATGGTCGTCTTCACCGCTTGGCGCCAGTGGTGCTCTGCACGCATGTTGAATGGCCATGTTCAGTCGTTGCTCAGAGAGCAAGACGCAAGACGTCGTGATTCAAACGCCACGGGAAGCCCCGAGGGTCCCCAATGTACAGTTACATGGAGCATGACGCACAGTTTCTTCGCGTGCTCAGGCGGATTCGCCGTCGAGCTCCAAACGCTTTCGGGAGTCCTGATGACGGACGCCGATGCCCCAGACCATGAGAATGCCAGACCGGTGCGCCTCACCCTTACAGCAAGGGGCATGATGTTGCTCGCGGATTCTGGACACTTGCCCGTCGTTGAAAAGGCCGAAATCGAGGACAAGAGCAAAGCAAATGATCTGGCCAAGGCAGCTGTCATTGTTCAAGCCACGTGGATGCTTGTCCAGGTAATCAGTCGACTGGCTGCCAGATTGCCCGTCACACTCCTGGAAGTGAACACCGTTGCCCACGTGTAAGAGAAAACCAACCCAGCTGCTTCCAACAAGAGAAGTGAGGTGAAGCAATCTAACATGAGATGACGAAATACGTAGTCTCTGCGCTTTCGCCATGTATCTTTTCTGGTGGCACAAGCCACTGCTGCCTAATGAACCCATGATCCTTCGAGACGAATCCCTCGCGCCTCTAGTGGCCTTCATGTATTCAAGCAGCGAAATGAGTGGCCACGTGGATCCCGAGCGTGTCAAGTCCCAAACACTCATCAAGACCTTATTCGCGCAGCTCAACCTCTACTCTCGGACCCCGGAGCTAGAAACTCTACGTCTGCTTGTACCACACAGAAACAAACAGAGCGTACAAGAGCCTCCAGACGGGCAGATACCGCCCCAAGGCGCAGCAGTAAATAGAGCAACCGAAGCCTGTCTCACCAAGGTAGAAGAGTCACGCCAAAAGATGCAGCATCAGCCTTTTTCGAACGCCGGCCACGCATTCTCCAACGACGACCATCCTCGAAGTACTCATCATCGTCAGAGCGCACGCGCCATGGAATGATGGAGCAGGCCCTCCACCAATACCCCAGTCTCATGTCAAAGGAACGCATTCTACTCACCCATCAGGATCCAGGGCTTCCAATCACGATGAATGCTCGAGAACCGAAACACATCTGTATTCATCTCCGCCCCGAACAACTCGTCGCAAACCACATCCAGAACTGGCCATCCAACGACCTTCTCCGCAACGTAGACGGCCTAATAGTCGGCATGATCCTTTGGCTTGCTAATCTTTGTTATGGAGGCTTCCACGCCGCGGCCTGGAACGAGCACTTTGCTTCTCCCACAGAGAGATGGCTCTGGAGAGTGTCAGCTTCATATATTGCCTTTTGCGGAGCCTTTTGGGTCGTTCTGAATTCGGCGGTCGCGAGATGGTCTGCCCTCAACTCATTCTGGGAAAAGTGGATGGATGGGAAGAAATCACTGCTGCAGAGCTTTGGATTGGGTGCTGTCGTTTTCGTATGCGGATCCAGCCTCTGCCTTGCAAGAGTGTTCATCGTCGTGGAGGCTTTTATAAGTATGCAGGAGTTGCCGACGACGGCGTACGCTACGCCCGAGTGGTCGGATGTGTTTCCCCATTTTTAATACAATAAGAAAAGAATAACTAAACACTATTTGCGACGTATGTACTCTTGTTTTCTTCACGTTGCAATATACATGTATGTAGTCAGTTAGAATTCCGCCTATTGAGCTAGCTAGCTATCAATTTACCACACACATGCTCGATGCAGGCAGCACTATGGAAGTCACATTAAAGTAATACGCCGGAATACGACTGACGACATCTTCACCACGCCCGTGGAGCACATTTCAAGTTACGGACGGAATAATTTCGTTGTCTTTGAAAGCAAACCACATGTGATCAGGTATATTTTCATCATGACTTGTTTGTGCATCGTGGATCTTGCCGTCCCGGTATCATCGCATCAATGTGCATGACGAGATCAAGCATCTACTCGGAATAGTACCATTGCTCCAAAAAGCCATTGTGCCTCACGATGATAACAAAACGGGCCAAACAACGACTCCATGTATATCGATGTTTGCTCTTTCAATCCCATGGCTCACCGGAGTACAATTTCACTGCAGCAAGAATCGACAAACTTCAAGTTAAAATCCACCAAAACCCGAACATATCATGTACCATCTGCATCCGCACCGGGGTATTTTTCAGGTACTGTGCCGCAGCCATTTCTTTGTTGAATTTGTGGGTATAAAACGGAAACCGATCCCAGTCATCAAGACGAGAACCGTCCCAGAGATAACCAAAAAAAAAAAAAAAGGTAAAAAAAAGTAAAAAGTCAATACAGATCTCGTGAGCCATATACAGGGCATAAAGCACCGACAACATAAATATAACTCGATTCACATGTCCATCTCAGAACAAGACACGAAAAATCGACCAATATAAAACGAGACTTTCAAGGGTATTCTTTTGTAGTGCGAGAGGGTATATCCAGCCGGGGTATGCGCGTGTAGTCGTTTCTAAGTTGAACAAGTCTTAACGGAAAGGCCCAACGGGACCGGGGTATCCTGAATTGAAAGAGTGAGAAGTAGATGGTCGGCCACTGTCTCCAGAGGCGCGGGTGTTGTGGCGAGGTGTCACATCACCAGGAAGAGGAATTGTCAACTTGCTGTCCATGTGCTTGCTGAACGGTCGTGGTGCCCAAGGGTTTTCGTCCTCGGCCAAGTTGACCCCACTGTCGTTCCAAGGGTTGCGATCAGCATTGAAACTACGTGTAGACTCAATGGAAATGAGCGAAGACTTGGAAACGTTGCTCGATCCCTTGAAAAAGCTGCTGTTCATGGAATGGGAGCTGTTCTTTCTCCGATCAAGGAACGCCGAGATGGATGTCATGCTACCGGGCTTGCGAAGACGGTCGAGTATGCTGCTTCGCTCCTCGCCACCTCAGCTCCAAAGCCTGTCTTGACGGGCGAATCGGTTGTAGATGAAGCAGGAGCATGCTGGAGAAGTTTAGAGTCGAAGTATTGGAGGGAGTCTTCGAACGAATCGGATTTCGGACGGGGATGGATCCCTTGACAATATTTGCTTCAACTGTAGCAGCAGCCATTTGAGCCTGCAGGAAATCGATGGCATCGCGCAGCCCGCCCGCATTGTTACGGGTGAATCCCCAAATCAGTGTCATGGTGGGAGACCCGTCCTCAGTGAGCTCGTCAGGATTTTGATGTACCGTGACCTCCACTTCGTATTGGGCCTTGAGCTTTGATACCAGGTCGGTAGCAAAGTCGGGCGACTCAAAAATCTGATCAAATCGCCAGTGCGGGCGAGGATTAGTTCGTGCTTGTCGGGAACCATTCCCAGGAGCTCGTCCACGCAGTGAGGACCTGCCATTGGGGGCCGGTGACAGTAACCTCGTCACTAGCTTCTTCAGTGCTAGGAAAATTGATCTTGCAGTTAAATTTTTGTTCCAACTCGTCGACGTCAGGAAGGCGGGCAATAAGCTCGCGATGGTACAAGCGATCAATGCTTGCTATTTGCGTGGTGTACTCGGAATCCTGTCGCATCTTGTCAGCCTTTCCCCTGAGTTTGCGTGTCACAACTGGCATCAAATGTACTTACAGCACGATCGACCATTTCAAGAATTTCATTCTTGACGGCATCCAAGTTTTGGGCGTTACGAGCAGGGGTGCGACAAATGACATTGTCGACCTTGATGTCATCATCCTCGCGTCCCATCCCACCTCTGTCCATTGCATTGGAAAATTTAACAAAGACAGAATGCTTCTTCATGATTCGCTGAATGTGCTGACCACCAATCCCAATTATGCGCTTGTGGTACTGATCTGGAACATGGAAAGAGATGGATGCGGGCATCTCTTGTTCAACCAAAGCCAAACCTTGTTTCATAGAGTCATAGCTAGCAGCCATGACATCAATGTTGAAGTTGTACTCGTTGAAGCCATCAAAGATAATTTGCACATTGCCTGTTTGATTCATTTCAATTAGTTGGGCAAAACGGGTTGGCCAGATATTCATCGATAGAACGACTTACTCTGTCCCATGATCTTGTTGATTTTCCCGTTCTTTTTCCACTAACAAATTCTTTGTGCTCATTGGCAAGCTCAATCTTGACACGAATCTGGTATTGAGTCTGCGTGACAAACTTGAGGTCCGAGATCACGGTCAGTGCACATTTGACGGCGTCATCTGACCCGGTGATAGTAAAGCTCATCTTGTCGTAAGACAAATCTGCCTCTGCGTTGGCACAAATATCGGACAGCATTGTTCGTATATCGGCGATAGCAGGTTGTTGCCTGACTTCTGGTTGTTGGATGTACCACCCAGCTCCATAGAATTGCCCAGCCTGATTGCAGGAATGTCAGTGCGAGTTATGAGGGTTGTGTAATTTTTTTTTTTGACACTAGAACAACTTACCAGAGACATGAGCTCTCGGACCGTACGTTCCACCGGCAATCCTTCGCTTCCCTGTACTCGAACCGTTGTTCGCTGGCAAGCCAGTGGAGGGAACATGATGTAGGTGCCGTTGGCCTCAAGAATTTTGCGAACTTTGTCGAGACGGCCAAGAAGGATGCTATCGATCTTGGCAGCTGGGATAGTCACATCCTTGACATAGAGTCGAATTCTAGACACAGTCTCATGCAACTTCTGCTTGGCAAGCTCGATTGCTTGGGGAGTGTCACCAGTAATGAAAATATCCGATGGGTCACGACGGGTAGCGTTCTGTGGGCAATACCGATACATCTGCGAGAACAAGGGTGGGAAGTAAATGGCGGTTCCGGTGGATGACTCAATCAGCTTGATGTTCTTGCGATGACGGCCACAGACGAGCTGATGGAGGGATAGTTCGATCCTCGTGGCATCAACTACACGGCCAAGCTGCAGCAGAAAGGTCAGCAACATCGATCACCGGGCAGGGAAAGATTCCTCGAGAAGTTGAGAGTAGTCATCAGTCGTACCAGAGTATCAATGTGGATCAAGACCCGAGCCTTGGCGTGCTCGGACGAGAGAATGTCTCCATAGATGGCCACTCTCCATCGCTGATCCATCCGCATCTCCGAGTCACCCATCATGCCATCAACCATGGGTGTCAACTTTGGACCAAGCAGGAAGATATCCACGCCACAAAAGGTCGAGATGTAGTCTAGGGTCTCTACGACGGGCTTTTGAGCACACCGGCATTAAGATCACAGACTAAATTTCCATCAATGTCGATTGTCGTGCAACGCTGCCAAGTTTGAATTGGTTAGACAAGCAGTTTGTAAAAAAAAAAAAAAAAAAAAAAAGGTGACTGGTAAAAGTCTGTGTTCAAAATGCTAGACGCTCTTCAAGGCAGACGCAGGACGGAACGCATACCATGGCGATGGGGATCTCGTTGAGGATGGTCTCTCTGCTTTTGTGAACTAGTTCGGGAGCCCGAAAGGCACACAGTGGTGGCTTGACCTCTGCCGCTCTTGGGAAAGGAAGAAACGACGTGTGCATCAATTGGCAACGGCCCAACGGACAAGTCTCGACAAAGTCTTCCGAGGTTGGCCAGATTCTGGGCATGAACGGGCAGCTCATGAACCTGCACATCATCGGGGGCATCGGCAGGGTGCGTCCACCGCAAGACGGCATCGGTCGTGGCGTGAACGATATCCTCGGTATCGGGTCCTGCTAGATCGGAGGCAAAGGGGACATTGAAAGAATAGTGAATCGTAGCGTCGGCAGCCTGTGATGAGCTGATGGGACCGGCAGATTGGGCTGCGTTCTTGGGGTGTGGGTTGAGGCCGTTCAAGGGCATGTTGGGGCGGCCCATTCCAAAGTTTGGGCTCATCCGCTCGGACCAGTGACGCATGTTGGCCAGTTTATTCATGTTGAGGTAGGGAAGACAATCGAGTGCTAGAGGGACTGATCTCGGCCACGAAGGGTGGAAAGAGTTGTGACGAGCGCGGAAAGGGCAACATGCGGCTCTGACGACACCGGGGAGAGGGGGAGGGGGCGGTAAAATTCGGCTCAGGGGTATCACAAAGCAGGGGGACACAGGCCGACTGGAGAAGCTATTCGAATAGAGAATATTGAACTCGGAAGCAGGTCGTCGTCGAAGAAGGAAACGAAAGGGAGGGAGGGTATCGGGGATATCGAAGACGAAAAGCTGAATTCGGGTAGTACCGCGCAGGGAGGGAAGAAAACAAAACCCAAGGTCCTTGGTGGGGAAAGCAGAGGGTAGTAGAAGAAGAGAAAGGGGAAAAGAAGGATTGACTCGCGAATCTCTTCCCAAATCGTCTTGTTTCGCGTGAAGCTGGTGTTTTGTTGGAGGTGTTGAGCAGAAACAGAGAAGAGAGGAGGACGGAGGAGGAGGAGTCTGGTCCGGCTGAGCGAGTGCTCAAAGGGTGGAGAAGACTAGAGTGGAGCTCGAACGCACTGGTAATTCTGAGCTGGGACAGGGCCACAGGGCAGGGCCTGGCGCCATTCGGTATCCAAAGCACTGGAGGGACGGGCAGGCAGGCGGGCAGGCAGGCAGGCAGGTATTATTAGACGAGACGAGACGAGACGAGACAGCATCAGGACATGACGTTTTGGACCAACTTGCAACGACTGGCACAGCTGCTGGGCTCATAATACGATATGCGTAGTACATGGCGCATCAAGTTACAGCAGCGAATGCAATAATAACGCGTCCAACTTGCAACAAGCAAGCATTTGTAGCACACCAAATACCATTGGCAAATACACCACTCATCAGGGTTAGCGTGGAGCCGTACAGCGGAACACGTATGTACATATGTATGCATGTACATACAGTACTCCAGCACCGAGTACCAGGATGTCCGGATATCTGGAAGAGCCAAGCGAGACGACTTTGGTGCTGCACTTGTGTATTCCGTACCGAGTGCTCCATGTGCCTACTACACAGCTGACGGCGTACGGACTACGGAGGACGGTCGAAGTGAGGATGTCCGGGATGAGGGACTTGTCTGATGTCCTCCTGGTGTGCTGGTGTGCTGGTGTGCTGGTGTGCTGGTGTGCTGGTGTGCTGGTGTGCTGGTGTGCTGGTGCGCTGGTGCGCTGGTGTCAGTCAGTAAGCAGCAGCAGCAGCCAGAAGAAGTCTGGTGGCTGCCAACAAGCCCAAGGGCATGAGCAGTTGGCACAAAAAGCAGGCAATTAATTGCTCGGCGAGGTGGGATCTTCGTACATACATACATACATAAAGCTGCTGGGATGGGTGAGGTCGACGGCAACTGCCCCCCCACCCGGCCGTCCAACTATTACATAACATCCAAGAAAGCAAGCTCCTGGGATTGGTGGATGCCACAGATGTGCGGTGGTTCCGGGTCGTGCCCTGCTGACTGATGGCTGCTTTTTATCACGGGTAATAAAGGAAGTTGTCTGTAAAAGACTCTGCCCTGGCTTCTTCGTACATGTAGCGAGGGGGAATCCCCAGGCAGTTAGTTACTCCGTAATAGTTGATCCTGGCACAGCGCGGGCAACTGGAAAATGGCGTCGCGCTGCCACACCAAATTGACGTGGGCACGCTGCTTGTTGCATGCCACCTTGCCACGGCCCACCACCATCCCAAATCAGAATACCACCACGCCTGGCTGGCTGTGCCCGGTCGCCGCAACACACCACCAGCTGCAACTTTGCAGGGGCCTGCTATAGTGGAGCCAGGCGCCGGTACATACATACATGCACATGTATGTACACATGTACAATTGATACAGGAATCCTGTGCCGGCAGAGCTACGATACGATACGTCAATGCCAATTGGTCAGTCTTTCACGCCTGACACAGCCGTGTGCTCCGCTCCTTGCAGGAAGAAACAGCAAAAAGACAATGTTTCCGAAATCAATCTCCTGTCGGGCTTGGAACAGAAGGAAAAAGAAAAGGGTGTCTTTTGCCTTCAAGCCCGCCCTGTACATAATAAACGTACTCATTGTCTCAAGCAAAGAAGAGATTCGAATACCAGTTCAGGGTTTCCGCTCAGGGGTAAAGATGACCCGAGAGTCAGATGCCATCCCCTTTGTTTCATTCTCATACATTCTTATATTAAGATGCGTACGACGGGAGGTCGTGACAGGATTGGACGAGCCATGTTGCCTCGTCCGTGGTCACTTCTGCTGGTGTCCGCGCATCGATCCAAGTCAAGCAAGCCACCGCTGCCTCTTTCCCCAGCCCTGCGGGCGGGTGGCTAAATAATAACGTCGAGGAAGACAAGACTGTATTACATATGTATGTATGTATGTACATACACATCGCCTTTCTGTCTCGCCAACAGGTGGCGATGCCGGTGGTGTCACGTTTGCGTCTGGTTCGAACGGGCCGCTTCTTCCAGACCAGGGCGGTATATGTACATACATACGAATTGTACGGATTACGGTGTATTATGTACATGCCTGCCTTACCACTTATCGCTCACGACCTTTCAATGTACGTACCCAAATATTTGCGCCGCCTTTCGTATTTCATCGCAGTCGCTCGACCACCATCCTGAGCGTCCAAAACCTTTGCTTCCAACACAGACTGCGAGCAGTTTAAACTTTGTCATGCCTAGAGCTTGCCAATCTCTTTGCCCTGAACATGGCGCGAGTCTCCGCGTCGGTCTCCTGTCATCACCATTCTCTCGCGTCGAATGGCTGATGCCCGACCGTACAACTTTCCGCCCGAGGTAGGTTGGCGCGATCCGTAGCCGATGGCCTAATCATGCCAGTCCAAGTCTAAGCTACTTACGTCTCGTTGACCTCCTCCACGAAGCCAAGATCGAGGTAGTATAAGATTCAATAGACAAGTCAACTTCCTTAATATCTGCGTTCTGCGTTCAACATCCAGGTTCGGTAAGCTATGGCCACACTTCTCTACGCTAGGCCTGATTACTCGCCGTTCTTCCCACTGCTCTCAGCCTCCATAGGCGTCTACATCCCCAGACTACGTTGGAAGATTGGCACAATCAAGAAGTTTGCACCCCCTTGTTTTTCTCGAAGGATAAATGGACATTGCGACATGAAATGAAAAGAGAGGCATCGGTATCCGTGCCAACGCGACATGGGATTGTTCATATGGCGTTGGTGGCAGCTAATATCTCTACAATCAACTCAAAGAATGGTATGGTGTAGCCATCCGACTATCACGACGGTAAAATGCACAGGGCATGTGGGGTCAGATCCGGACCCAAACATTTTAGAACGCTGTATTTGGGATGACAAGATGTCGACTTGGAATCACACTTGATTGGTGTCACAAATCTGCTCAGCAGTCTTTGATTTCGAGGGCATTGAAATCTACAAAAACTCAGCTACACGCTAGCAGCCCGGTCTCATTGCAGCAAATAACGGCAAGGAAGTTTTATTCGACCTAAATACTTCCAATTTATCTATAGTATTCTCGCCTGCCGTCATCTGCATACACTATCTCCTGAGTAGCACCGCTTGGCCGCTCGACGAAAGCACTTTCATCTACCCCACGAAGCTGGCCGCTGTGAGGAGGATCCGGGGCCGAACACTATATGCTCGTTGCATGGCGGGTTGCTGGGCTGGAGCAGGACGATAGTCTCTCATATATGGCTGTAAAATCTCACGGCGACTATCCGGATGAACACTCGCTCTGTACTCTGCCGCAACAGGCAGTTCAGGGCGTACGCTATGGACTCGTCCATAATCGGGAGGCATCTGGTAGTGCACACTCTCCACTGGCCGAACACTTGCAGGCCTTGGGCCGTAGCCATCCTCACCATATCGCCGCTCATTGGGAGCCAACACCTGCACAAATTCTCCTTGAGCTGGTGGAGGTCTTGATGAGAATTCCCGTGTACGCAGGTCTCTGTAGTCGCGAGTAGCATATTCGGGTTGCGTGACGATACGCCGTGGCAAAGCATATGTTTGAGGGGGTGCTGTGTAAAACACGCCACCATCTTCGTAGGACCCGGGCAGGGGATGACGGGAAGCGGCCCGAGGAGGTAATCGCTCGTATACTACTTCGTGGTCTCCATGTCTCGAGGGAGATGCCACGGACAACCGGGAGGAAGGATGATAGGATGGCTCAACGTACTCACGTCCATAAGCATCAACCAGTATCCTCGCTGGCGCGGGCCGTGGGGGCGCAACAAATGTTTCTCCGTTGGGATGAGCTATCATGCGAGAACCATCTTGGAATTCCCGATATGGACGCGAACTCATGGGCCGAGATTCAGCCAGCGTGACTTGGGGACTGGTCCTGACGCTGGGGCCGGTCTGCCCAGGTAGTGGGTTGTGTGATCAATGGGTAGACCATCGTGGTGCCGAGGCCCTTCGCTGGCATAACCTTGTTCCTCATAGTACCGGCCACTACTATATCGTGGTTCTCCAGTCGCAACGGAGCCGTAGGGTCGTTGATGGGTAGCTGTCGTAGTATGGCCTATCGGTATGGCATGGTCCCTTACTGACCCAGACACAAATTGAGCACCGGCATCACGAGCACTGGCCGGATCATTCCTTGGTCCGTATTCGTGTGCAGCAGACTGGTCCTGTGTGTGTCTGGCACGCTTACTTGGGCGAATATAGGAAGGGGTATTGAGCGGAGATGGCGATCGATGCTCTTGTTTGACGAGCGAAACGCTCTCCGTACCAATATCGCCTTGCTTGTCAGCCTTCCTCTTCTTCTTCTTGCCCTTCTTCTTCCCGCCTTGTGATGAACTATCGGGGCTTGTGACAACATGTTGTTCAGTTCGTAGTGCTGCGACCTGTGCCGGGGTTGCAACAGCACTGCGATAACCAGCAGCATGTGAAGCACCATGAACGATTGATGAAGTTGCTGCCAAGGCACTGACGGAAGAAGGATGCGTTGGTTGGGGGCGATAGGTTGCAGAGTATTATGATTTCGAACAAGGGGAGAAGGAGGATGAGTCTCATAACAACTGTCGCGAGGAACTTGGGCATTACTCATGGGCATCTGGGTTTTGGACGTCCGCGAATCGCCTTGCGTAGGGGCATCTGACTGGCTACCGACGCCACTCACGGTCTGGGTGAGATCTTTCGTGATACCTGTGGCTTGAACATAGTTGTTCAGGCCGGGAACGATACTCATGTGCGAAGTCGAGGTTGCATTCGCTGCAGAAAGATCGCTTCTTTCGGCCGTGGGTAGGGGTGGGTAACTTTGACGGAATCGGCGGCTGGGCCAGAGGGTGGCTCGGGCTGCTTGCCGGGTTGCTGCGAAGATTCTTCATGTTGTGGATGAACGTCAGTAGCTTGTACATCTTCAGACGAACTACGTATGTGCGAGACAAGATGAGACTCGGGCGTATCATGGCGAGACGAGTAAAGGTGCTTTCGTCGAAGGAGTCAGTCGCAGATGCGGCATGAGCGTTCAACTTCTCGCCATCAGCAGCAGGGGCAGCAGTAGCTTGAACTATGACGAGAGCCTTAGCCAGAACGTCAGATAAATCGAGCTCTGAAGACGGTTCAGCATAGCCTGTTTTCTCAACACAACGTTGCTCAGCCTCATCTTTCAAAGCACGCTCCAACCGTTGTCTCTGAATCTGCAGCTCGGCTTTGACAAGCTGACCAGATTCCTCTTGGACTATCGGGTTCAGCTCGGGTTGAGCCGTGACCTCAGGCTGACAAGGCACTGTGGATGGAGGACCATTATTGTCCTGCCTTTGACGTGGCGCCTCTGAGTGCGAGACATTTCGCCGGGGGTATTGAGTCAGAAGACGCGTTCGAGCTGCGGTGGAGAGTGATTGTGGGATGTTTGCCAGAGATGATAGCATCGCAAATCTGTACAATCTTCTCGTACTGTCCAAGCTCGAACACCTCCCTTTCAGAGAGTTTCGCCAAGCCAAGACCACCGCTTGGGAGAGCGGATGCTGCTGGTACTGCCTGGGCCATGACACGCCAACACGCTGCCAAACAGTTTTCAAGCACAATCACACAAGAGCTGTCGTGCCCTCTCTATCGCAGTGATGATGCCAGAATGAGCACTCGCAAGATATCAAACCGTCAAAGAGTTTCTGGATGATCTTGCCATGATGTAGCTTGAGTGGCGACGCCGTTGGAGAACCCTGGTAGTCGTAGGAAGGGTTGGAATTCAGAAATCCACACCAATAAAAAAGAAGTAAGGAGTTACGAAGAATCAGGCGGTGTGGATGGTGGATGGCAGAAATTGGATGCGCTGCCCATGCAAGCACGTGCGTGCAGTGGAGTGAGTCAAACAAATAGTCCGTAGCTGCGTTCCATTCCGTCTTGTTGACATTTGTTGAACACTGATGGAAGATACCTAACCGTGTCATCATTTAGAAAAGGTCCTAGCAATTCTTAAAAGCGCTCAGAGGCCGTGGTTAAAAGCGCTTTCGTTCGTCCAACAATTTGTTCGCCCCATCTATTATCTCAAGTCAATACAAATTCGTGGCCGAAGGAGTCAAGTGGTCCGTCCCCATCCCGCTGCCGACTTGTTGGTACTCCGTAGACATGGCGTCCAAGTTACACACGTCATTGCTCTCCGGACCCGGCTGAGTTTTAATAAACAGTTTCTCCATGCTCCGTGGTTCGGAGGATAGCTCCCCGAACAACCCAGCCGGGTTTAGCCTTCTAATATTGCTTCTACAACACATGAGCCGCATATGCTATCGCTTGTTTAACCCTCTCATCTCTTTACTCTGTGAACGTAATCAGTTTTCAAGCGTCACACATTGTCCTGCTTTTCAACTCAACGAACAATCAGCAACATGGCTGCGCTCAACGGGACGGCGGCTGGCAAGCCGGTTCTTTTCTTGTAAGCCTCCCCCTCCTGCCTTTACATTGCAGGGTTCTCTTCTCGTTTTATCCCAAGACCCAAGACAGCTAATTGACCCAATGCTCAGTGACATCGACAACTGTCTTTACTCTCGAAGTAAGTGAGCTATGTCTAAAGACCATAACGGGGGCGAATTGCTAATTGGGTACAAGGCACCAAGGTTCAGGACTTGATGGCTGAATTGATTGACAAATATTTTGCCAGGCATCTAGAGTTGCCCTGGGATGAGGCCGTCAGGCTTCACAAAGAGTACTACACGGGCTACGGACTTGCCATAGAAGGCCTTGTCCGCCATCACGAAATCGATCCATTGGCATATAATGCCGAGGTGGACGATGCCCTACCCCTTGAAGACATCATCAAGCCTGACCCGGAACTGAGGAAACTGCTGGAAGATATCGATAGGTCAAAGGTCAAGGTCTGGCTTTTCACAAACGCTTACGTCACCCATGCCAAGAGAGTCGTCGGCTTGCTCGGTGTCGAAGACCTGTTTGATGGACTCACATTTTGCGACTATTCCAAGAAGCCCTTGATCTGCAAACCACATCCTGACATGTTCAAGAAGGGTATGAAAGAAGCTGGTGTCAGCGACGTGAAAGATTGTTATTTCGTCGGTACGTGCAATGTAATCCCACATTTGCATAGGCATGGGCAAGGCAGCCGTCTAACAAATGCAGATGATTCTTACCTCAACTGTACCAAAGCTAAAGATTTCGGCTGGACCGCCGCCCATCTTGTCGAAGAAACTCTTCCGATACCCGAGAAGCCAGCTTCACAGTTTCAAATCCGACATCTGAGGGAGTTGCGGAACATATATCCCCAATTCTTCAGGTCTTCGCCCGCTTGATCATCCTGCTTGGGTCGTCCCATCATAAGGATATTTGAGCACATGCACTCGTGACTTGGATTCTAAACCAAAATGTTAATAGAAAACAGTAAAATTATAGACCCCCTCTAGATGATGGACCTGATGTCAATGTTACGATAACGTAATAAATGCTTCTTTTTCAATGCGAGTGACAGTCGCCAGACTCGTCGAAGAATGCCAAAACTCCGCGCTATGCAATGAATAAAACCAATCCCAAGAGGAAGCCCAGGTCACGATACCCCGGTGTCACGGCCGCCGGACGCTACGAATTACAGTATCCAACTCGCCCAGGACTTGATTCCTTTCCTTCAGCGCTTCCTGCCTCTGCGCCTCTGCTGCCTTTAGATCCTCTTCCAGGTCCTTGATATTCCGCTCTTGGTCTCTTTCACTGTTGTCGAGGCCGGGAAGGTTGGAGACGAGCACTTCGATTTGCTGTTCCTTGATGATGAGGTCGCGCGCCAACTCTTTTAGACCAGCAGCAAATTCATCGGCAGGAAGCGGGTCGACTGCTCTTGGAGTTAGCAGTCACTTCCAGGCACCCTTTGCATGTTCAACCATCACGTACCTTCTCTTTGATGAGGTTCCTGCTTGATATCCCGAACTTTGTCGTTTGGCCCCAAGGTTTTGAGATCGTGTCTTCTTTGCACAAAGTGTAAGGATGCGACGAACTGTTGCGCGAGCTACCGTTGGTGTAAGCAAGAGTTGGCTGGCGCTAGAAATAGAAACGTCTCGACTCTTTTATTTACCTGGTCAACCGCATCTTGCAGCTGCGTAAGTCGATCGCCCATTGTGCTGCCTGGTGCAATGCAACAGCTTGCATGAGACAAAACCTGGCAACGAACTGGTTGCTGTGTTTGTTGGTGGCCCAGTATTACCGGTGGTGGGGAAGGAAGCACAGAAGCCCCACTCTCCTCGCTCGCGCAACTTCGTTCCAGCCAGGCTGCCAAGCATTTGCCGGAATCACGGGAATAGACAAGCCGACCCACACACTTTGTGTTGCTGACTTGGCTGTGTTACGGCAATGTCGAAGTGAACACCTTGTTGTTAGTGAGCACATGTCGACTTTTTTTTTTTTGCTCTGCAAGTTCCTTCTCACAATTTATTCTCACAGCAGCCTCGCCGTGGCATCGTATATTCATTACTGATCCGGCTGTTTCAAAAACATCCTCTATACTACGTAGAGCGCATCGCTTCCTGCCACCACCATCATCCTTTGCTTTGTTAAGCTGCGCACATCCACGTCCAACTCGCAATGTCGGCGCCGCCCAACAGTCAAGAGGGTGGCATCCCTATGCCCATGCCAGGGCAGCGTCCTACTCCCGAGCAAATTGCCGAGATCCAGCGACGAGTAGCAGAGGATGCAGAGAAGGCTGGCATGACGGTGCCCGACTTCATCGAACACATCAAGAAGCAGGCAATGGAGCAGCAGCGAATGCAGATGATGCAACAACAGCAAGCTGCAGGCGGGCACGTTCACGGAGAGGGCTGCAACCATGACCATGGCCATGACCACAGTCACGAACAGGGAGGAGGACAGTCTCAACCGATTGTTCCTGGACCCCCAACCCCAAGGCTCTTGCCCTCGCTATCTTTCTGAAGGGCCAAGACCTCAAGCCGCGCACCAGCATTCTGAACGGCGAGCGAAAAGACATGTTCAAGGGTACGAGAACCAACCAAACCAACCAAAAGCCTCGCGCAGATTTAAATGTATCGGGCAAGGCTGTGCTAACATGTCAATTTCGACAGTCAAGCGCGCGCTCCGCGCGTTGCAATCGCCTGCGTATGAAAAGGCCCGCAAGAAGAACCCACTGCTGCCCGAAATCACAGACCGAGCATCGCTCGAGAACACGTTCAAGCTGCTGCCGCTGAGTATGCTTGCTCTTAGAGTCAACAAGATTGAGCCAGAGGCTGGACCCAATGGCAAGAAGCCCAAGCGTGTCAAGGGTCAGTGGAATGTTCGCATCGAGCAGCAACAAGATGCCGGGGACGACATGTACTACGTGTGGCTCTACGAAGGCAGCCAGATCAAGCGACAGCTTTACGCCGCCCTTGCCCTGGTCCTCATCTTCATCGTCGTCCTGTACCCTCTGTGGCCACTGGTTCTGCGTCAAGGTGTTTACTACCTCAGTTGGGGACTGCTGGGCCTACTGGGACTGTTCTTCGTAATGGCGATTTTCCGAGTCATTCTGTTTTGCATCACCTATTTCGCAGTTCCCCGGGTCTCTGGCTGTATCCCAATTTGTGGGAAGATGTCTCTTTCATGGACAGTTTCCGCCCAGTGTGGGCATGGCACGAGGTAAGACTATCCAGTTAACACTACGAGTTTTTATTCATCTTCTCTCAAATCAAAAGAGACGTGAAGCAACTAACAGTATAATGCAGTCTGCTTCCGAGAAGAAGAAGAAGAAGAAGGCCAAGGCTGCTTCCCGCTCTGCCGGCCCCAACCCTACCTTTGCCGCCGCCACGGGCCAAGTCGCACCAACGACAGCCACCACCACCGGTACCGATACTCAGATCAACACTGGCATTATACAGCAGCGACAATATGTAGCCCCCAAGGTAGAAGAGCTGGGAGATGACGAGTGAAGGAGGAGCAGAAGACAAAAGGATGGAGAAGAAGAGGTGTACTCGACTCGACGGCGATTCGTTGCCCGACTTGGATGCGAAAACTGAGGTTCAAGTATAGGAGTCAATCGCGATGTGACGAGAGAGGGTATAGGAAAGAATGGACCAAATTATCACCAAAGCCTAATATATTGCGTGTGTGTGTGTGTGAAAAACGCTTGCTCATGATGTCTATTCCTCACTCCCCTCGCGCCACTCATAGTACTTCCACCGCCTCCTTAGCCTTCGCACACGTCGTCAACCGCCCTCCCGCCGTCCCCGCATCCAACCTGTTTGACAAGAGACGAGATTAAAGGGTCAGATCTGCGCCAGACAGACAGGGTGTTTTCGTACCGTTGCAGAAAATCTACGGAGTATGTTGCGGCGAGATTTAGAGGACTTGCTCCAGTTTAACATGAGAGGGTACGCAGCGCAGTTCATCGTCAAACCACCCACTCACTCACTATGAATGGACCACGAGTCCTTGACGTACATCTGGCCCTTGCTCTCGAGACCGGGAGGTGTGTTCCAAAGCTGAGTCGCGACCTAATCTCATAATTCAATGAGTCGGTTTTTTTCCCTAAAGATACAACAGCTGCTCTTTTCAGGACTGGTACCACGTCCGTCTCACATGTATTGTCCACGGACGACCATGATGTCTGTCATGAAACCACACCTTCATCATCGAAGCTGCTTATACAAAAACGTTCCGTCCTTCAATTCTCCCGTCGGACTCATCCCATAAGCCGGCACCCGGCCCAACTCAACATACCCCAGCTTCTTATAAACCGCCTCGGCGGAACTGCGTTTCCGTATCAAGCAACTATCACTATCATATTAGCCGCCAATCATAACTTTTTTTCCCCCTCTGCTCTCGGTTCATTCCAACTCTCTCTGCTGCATGAGCCCTATAAGAGGCAGATCGCCAAAGCATCTCCCGAGGAAAATAAAAACTCACCAGCATATTTCTCCCCAAGGAAGAAGCCTCCGCCTCCAGCGCCCCCATCAACGCCCTTGCGCCGCCCTTTCCCCTGCAATCCTTGTGAATCAACAGCTTTCCACGTAGCCCCGGAACGCACCCGTCTCAGAGTACGGCGTGGAGAGCATCACCACGCCCGTGACTTCCCGGCCCTTCAGTTTCCCAGTGGCATCAATGTCGGTGACGAGGATCCAGATGTATCGCTTTCCATCGTTGACCTCGGCTATCCTCTCTTTCCACCACGCCAGTAGTTTCTCGTGTGATAGGGGTGGAAGAAAGGTGGCCATGGTGCGGTCGTGTGTTATGCAGGAGGCGTGTATGGCTGCTAGGTAAGGCGTGAGGTGGGAATGCTGTTTGGAGTGGAAGGAGGACGATCCCGGCTGATGACATTGTTGACGATGAGGTTCTGCTGGAGAATCGCCAAATAGATACCTTGTATGGAGGGAGATATGCTTTACAATGGTATCTTGGTAGATCAAGGATGCGCACTCTGTGAGGGCGACAATTTCCTCTTTCCCTCGTTGTTGGCGGCGTGAGCGATGTATGTCAGCTCAGTCTTGCCTTTGCCTTGACAGTGAGAGATGGTCTACCGAATCTGAGCGACTGGCAGATGAATGGATTAGCGGTAAGCTGGTCGGCAGATATCGCCAGGTGCCTTGGTCAACGTCAAGTCTCACGAGACGCAGGACTAACAAACAGCAGCAAGCAAGAAGAAGAAGGAGGAGGAGAAGGAGGAGAAGAAGGAGGAGAAGAAGAAGAAGAAAGAAAAACCTCACCAGTCTGACTGATGTCAGGGTTCCGTGAGAGCCAATTAATTCCTGCTTCCAGCTATACCGATGTCATAGGTGACCAGAAACTGACGTGGGTAGGTTCCGATACAAAAAGATGCGATGCGCTTGTACCTTGCGCTGGGCTGCTGAGCAGGCCGCTAATTGGCCCCAGCGCTCTGTGGTGGATGCATTGCATGTGTCGTGAAATCGGCCAAGTGTTTGTACATGTCTACCGACTTAACAAACCAACCATTCCAAAATGACCCTTTGCTCATCATGATTCTATTGATGTTGTCTACTTGTACATGAAAGAATCTGCCCCATTGATTCCAAAACTCCCTATCCGCTCAAACGCACTCTTTAAATGGTAGCCAACCATTAGAGCAAGATGTGAAAGCAGGAGCTAGCATTTAATTTTTGTTTTTTTTCATGGCCTACTCGGGACCCGAAGCTTCTTCGTACCAAGGCGCATCTGCCGAGAAGCGACATGGATGGATGCTTGTATTATGGGCGCTTGAACGCGCACAACTCCGGCCAAATACTCCTCTTGTGTTGTTGGGGTTTTCCGATAAAATCAAACTCCCCAAAGATGACAAATCTTGAAGGTGCATTACTTTCCAAAAAAAAAAAAAAAAAAAAAAAAAAAGAAGAAGATGAAGATGAAAACCCGCAGTGATTCGCCCATACTAGTTCCGAGGCATGCTTTAATCAGCTTTGGTGTTTTGGTTTCCATTCATCCCAAGGAGACCCTCTTTAAGATCCTTGATTCCCATGGCGTCATCGAGTCTGGAATAGCCACCACGAGCCCTGCGAGAGCGACCACGAAGCCATGAGAAGGTGCCAAATGCCATGCCAAACACGCAGCCCGTGGATAAGTATGGGTGCTCTACAAAGGCCGCCTTGATGTCGAAGAATTTCTTCTCGATTGTGGAAACAGTGAGCTTGTACTTGATGACATGGGCGCCGTACACAATCTTATCCAGAGTCTCCATGATGGATGTACGGCTGACCATGATGTAGTTGCCAGTCACTGTCTGGTCCCAGTATCGACGGTTCTGACATGTCAGTTAGCACGCATTCCGAGTCATTGCAGGCAGGTTAATGACAAAGCAGGGGTCTTCGATGGCTTACATCCTCGTCGTTGATGATGATTTTCTCTCCATCTTTGACATCGATACCGTACGTCTGACGAATCCAGCGTTGCCAATAGGCACCGTCAACCCACGCGAAGCCAACCTCCTTGCGACCAGACTTGTTCATGTCCACCCTAATCGCCTTGGCTGCCCTTAGTGCACGCTGGTCGCCACGGTCCTCGGCTTCCTCGATTCTCATTTGTTTGGAGTCCCTCAACTTCTTACGTTCGAGTTGAAACTCCTGAATCTGCCTGTCCATCCATTCATTGGCGGCGCTCTTCATCTCGCGGAGTGAAACAGAGAAGGCATCCTTATCCGCAGGCCTCAAAATCCCCAGCACAACAATCTTGCCATTGAAAACCTGCCGGGCATTGGAGGGGTTCACCTCCGGCACCAGTGGTAGCCAAACAGATCTCATCCAGTCCAAGACGGCATTCTTATCGCGCATCTCGTCAGGCGTGATCGGGGATAGTAGGTGGGTCTACCCTCGCGAGAAACCAAGAGTCGTGGCCAGGTCGTAATCTTGAAACGGTCGTATAGCTTTGGGTCATTTGTTTTAACAAGCTTGGCATGCCCAATAAGACTCAGAGGAATTCTTTCCAGGGCTCTGAAATCCTCAGTGGTCGTGGCATGGTCGTAAAAGTAGACGAAAATGACGTCCTCCTTCTCCTCCAAGGCTCTGAAGGATGATGCGTTTACATCAGGTATTCCGCTTGCTAGATCAACAGCCTTTTCAGCAAACTGAGCAAAATCGCCAAGTCCTCTTAGACCAGTGTAGTCAGCCCGTTCGCCCCCTTGAAGAAAACGATCGTAGGGTAGGCTGTAGCATGGACGTCCTTGCACAAGCGGGCTTCTTTGTCACAGTTCACCTCGCCGATATTCAGCTTCCCACGCATATTTTTGCTCAGCTGCTGCCAAGTCGGCCTCACGGCCTGACAGTGATGGCACCAAGGTGCGTAGAACTTGATGAACCATGGATCCTGGGTCTGTGTTACAAGCTTCTGAAAACTTTCAGCAGTCAAGTCAACAGAGACACCTTCGGCATTTGGCGTGACTGCTGGCTTCTCGGGTTTTCGCGCCTTCTCCAATTCTCCAGCGGTAGGAACCTTCCAGCCCTTCCCAAAGGTGCTGTCAGAAAGCTCATCGTCGCCGCTTTTCTTGGAAACCTCCTTCCCAGACTTGTCCTTGCCATCCTCGCCGTCAGTGATATCCTTCTTAGGCGAGGAGTCTCCGGCAGGTTTCGATGCAGTAGATGTGGGAATTCCGTAGCACCTTGCTCAGGCAACTCCATGGTCTTTGGACGTGAGCCGGGTTTCTCTTTTCAAGACCCTTCTCAATCACCTTGCTGACGGCGCGCATGTTTTTAGCGCCGGTGACTTGGTCGAATGCTTGTCCATTTTCAAATAGAATAGTCGTGGGCAATGAACGCACGCCGTGCTCACTGCAGGAATCTCCATATAGTACGCAATTCATCATACCAAATCGGAAATCGTAGTATTTTTCAAACCCCGAGCCATCTTTGGTTTTGGACGTGGTATAGAACTCGTACAGGGTTTGATATGTCGGGGCAAAGGCCTGGCAGTGCCCGCAGTGTGGACTAAGTTCAGGGTCAGCACATGGAGAAAGGAAGATCAGACTAGCGCATCATGTTGGCGTACCTGAAGAATTTGACCATTAGCCATTTGGTTTTGTTGACTTGTTCCTCCCAATTTTGCGGCGTCAACTCGAGCAAGGGTGGAACTGTTTGGGAATTGAATGTGGTGCTCTTGGGAGCGCTTTCAACATTATCGGATTCTCCCGAAGGTTCCGCCCTGGCCAGAGCCAATGCGCTGGCCAGAAGCGCTAAGACGCTGAGTCTCATGGGTGCGATTCAAGGCACCGTATCAGGTGCAATGCTGCCTCGAGGCGAATTCGACGGACAAGGGTTTAAAGAGGAGAAGGACTATGATGCTGGATGATTCAACAGAAAAACACGTCGATAGAAAGTCCGATGATCAACCGAAGTTGGCGATAAGACGACGAAAGGCCCCGGGAAGATGAGATCGAGTTGCGTGGTAGCAGACCAAGGGTTCTCGGCGAGGCGGATGAGGGCGCGGCGTTGATTATGTTAGATGAACAAAATCTGGCGCAGTTGGAGTAGAAATAATTGACAGCTGCCCGGGGTTAAGTGGCTTCCAGGCGAGACCCCGATGCCGCCAGGATGATGTTGATGGATCAGGCAATAGTCGGCGCGGCGGAAGCTCGACAGGACGAGGACGAGGAAGGGGTACACGCCTGTTACGATCGAGCCAGACGAGAAAAAGACGAGTCATGTTGCACGGGCGCCACAGGCCGTCTGAATTCGGCAACTTTGGCGACTTGCCAAGCTGTGGCTGTCCTACAAACCCTGCGCCTTGACAGTCCCCTGCACCGCCACATCTCGTTTTGGTTTCGTTCGAGAATAACCTTCAACGGCTCGAGCAACGTCCTTTTTGATTTAAATTCTCTCGACTGATGGCCGCTGATACTATCTGTCTCTCACACAATTTTAGCCGCTTTTCTCTTCAACGTGTCTTGTCTGCCTCTTAGTGAAAACCGACGTTCTTGGCACCTCTCCGTACACCACCAGTCCCACCATAGCTTCGAGTCAACTCGAACTACAGTTGAGCTTGGAACAATATGGTCTGCGTGGAGAACAAATAACAAGTAGCCTCGAAGTCTGAAGAGGTTCGCCGGACAATATCCTGAAGTATAAGCCGTGGGCGCCGTTCTGGACGCCGCACGTTATCCCGTTAGTTCATAATCCGTTGTCCACCATGGAGCCGCTCAGAAAGCGGCAACGAGCGGACGAAATCGACGAGGAAGAAAGGCCAAGGTCTCTTTCTACTCCCATCAGCCCTCCGCGGAAAAACAGACGGTCGGACATTGGTCGTGGCAAGTCCCGTGGCAACTGACTTGGATCAGAGACCTTCCCGAGGAGCTGAACCAAGATGCCGTGACTCTGAAAGATATTCTTGGGGATCCGCTCATCAGCGAATGCTGGGAGTTTAATTATTTGCACGACATTGGATATTTGATGGATTCCTTTGATCCCGACACAAGACATCTTGTTGATGTACATGTTGTCCACGGATTCTGGAAGAGGAGGATCCGCAACGGCTAGCACTGTCGGTAAGTTTTCGTGCCCTGCAAAGGTGATGTTGGTTCTTAATGGCTAACAACGTGTTGCAGGCGGATGCATCAGCATATGAAAACGTGAAGCTTCACGTCGCGCCTATGCCCGAGATGTTTGGTACTCATCATTCAAAGATGATGATTCTGTTCCGCCACGATGACACTGCCGAGGTCGTCATACACACCGCGAACATGATACCCAAAGATTGGACGAACATGACCAACGCGGTCTGGCGATCGCCACGTTTGCCTAGGTCACCAAGGGGTAAAACCTCCTCCTTGTTATCAAGATTTAGAGATTGGTAGTGGGGACCGATTCAAAGCCGATCTAACCAGCTACCTGAGATCATATGATCGTCGAGTGTTGACTTGTGGACCTCTTGCAGATAAAATCAGTAGCTATGACTTTACAGCTGTGAGGGCGGCATTGGTATCAAGTGTACCTGGGGTGCATGAGGTGAACAACTCATCATGCACTCCTTTTGGATGGTCCGCGATGAAAAGATACCTCAGGGCTGTAACATGCCAAGAAGGCAGTGCAGAAATCGTCGTCCAAATTTCCTCCATTGCAACACTAGGCGGGAAAGACACCTGGCTTCAAAAGACACTATTTGACTCCCTCGTCACTTGCCGAAAAAAAGCACGCAACGACCAAAGTTCAAGGTCGTATTCCCCACGGCCGACGAAATCAGGAGATCTCTTGATGGATATGCGTCCGGTGGATCCGTTCATACCAAAATTCAGTCTGCTCAGCAAGCGCAACAATTGAACTACCTGCGACCAATCTTTCATCATTGGGCCAATGATTGCGATGATGGAGCTGGTAAGTCTTGCCAATTTCCTGTCTTATGTCTTTCCCCTCTTACCCTTCTAATAGCTCTGCCTTGCGATGTCGACGTTCGGAATAGCGGGAGAAATAGAGCAGCGCCGCATGTCAAAACCTATGTCCGCTACAATAAAAACAGTTCCGTGGACTGGGCCCTTCTAACGTCCGCTAACCTTTCCAAGCAAGCATGGGGCGAGGCCGCAAAGCCTACAGGGAGATGCGCATCGCGTCGTGGGAAATAGGTGTTCTACTCTGGCCAGAGCTTCTCGGAAAGAAGGCCTCAATGGTAGGGGCATTTCAGTCCGATCTCCCGGGCCAACTGACCCCTGCAGATGAGGTCGATGCAGTATCGGTAGGGTTGCGGATCCCTTATAGCCTGCCGTTGCAACGGTACAGTGCAGGAGAAGTTCCTTGGGTGGCTTCGATGACATACAAGGAGCCAGATTGCCACGGTCAGCTGTGGACAGACTGAGTACATACAAATTTTAAGTCGGCTGAAACAATCGCCAACTTGTCGTTGCAGCGTCTCGCATAAATCAGCCATACAATATCGGCTGATTATTGGTTGAACATGGTCGAGAAAAGCCGAGCCGAAGTTTTCTTCGACAGTTTCTGTGTAGAAAAATGTCAAAGACTGAATGCAGAAGAGAGCGATTGAGTCTGTGCATGTTGCAATACATAGCGTCCGCAAACCAAAGAGTGTGATGGATGGTATCAGTTCAGTTCAGTTCAGCATTAGACGACGAGCCCTCGAGGTGATACTTGAAGTGCAAACTCCAGATAGAACCGACAGCGCCACCCGTGTCACATCAGTTGCATTACTACTCCGTACTTGGAAACAGAACGGGACGATTGGTATTTGAAGTAGCACAAAGCTCCGTCATGACGATGCAGGTTTGATTTGAACCATCCACAAGCAGGACAGGCAGAGAGCTTGCTGTGACCGGTTGGCCTCAGCATCAAATTTTGTCTCAGACACGGGCCGGACAAAGTTGTTATCGTCAACAACTTTTCGTGTACTCCCAGACTCCTAATTTCGCAAAAGATTTTCACGGCTCCGATACCATGGGCCGATCGATGAATGAATGCTCATCGGGAGCATTGTGCCACAAGCTCTACCGAACTCTAGACGCAGGGATTGATGGATCCAAAGAGTCCAAAGAGAGTTTGAGAAAAACATGAGTAACAAGAGAGATGAGAGATGAGAGATGAGAGAGCGGTAAGGATAAAACGATGAAATGGGTCGGTCCCATCCAATCGGCCTTGACTCTCTTATTACCCCATGCCGTCCGTGACTGGTTACTGCCTCCACCTGCATCCGTGGCTTGGCGCTCGATCCAATTTTCTTGGCAAGGAGATTCTGTTCCTCTCTCATTCATCTCGCTCATCTCAACTCGCATTTCACATTGCTCGCCCGTGGACTCATCCCGAGATGTTTTCTCTGGCTTTCTGAGTGAGCAGCTCATTCTTCGCTTGGCGCTCTCATTGAATTGCTTGATTGCTTGGTTACTTGATGGCACTATACAGCTCGCCGCTCACAGAGTGCCAGAGCCAATCAATATTTGTTTGCCTCGTCACAGATCGCGAGCGAGCTTCTTTCAAACAGGGTTTGCCGTCTTTCACCAATTAGTTAGACTCAAGCCTGTCCACCACCTATTACAAACCATCGGTCTCGGTCTGGCGCAAGCCATCTCTCTCATCAATTGTGAATCCGACCGACTGATCCACACCACCCCTCTCAAAAGGGTTCCGGCACTCCCCAGACTCGTTTTCGATGGCGGGTGGAAAGCAGATCAGCGGCTCACCAAGTGGTCGTGGCCGTGGCATCCTCTCAACTTCGGTTCGACAACGTTATCTTTCCAGCTCCCCATTGGCGGAGCAATTCCTTGCTGAAGACATAGCAGCATGTCCAGGCGGCGAACACGACCAAGCCATAGGCGACGGTCACGATGATTCGGAGCATCCCGTCCACGGACACAGCATGTACCGCCGACCCAGCGGTGTTGCCTATGGCGGCACCCGGCCGGTCTTCAATGCGCAGCCCATCGACGAACCCATCCTGACGCCGCTGGAAAGGAAGCAGTCTTGGCATGCGGAGAGAAGCCTGCTGCGAGACAACCACGTGATCCCTCCGAAACACTCGCAGACTCGCCAAAAGCAGACCCTCGCCGCTCGCGTGTACCGGCGACTGTTCAGCACCAAGCTCCCGCGCGACAACACCGAGGCGGATGAATCAGCCAGGAGGTCCTACAGAGGCATCGCCGTTGTTGGACAATGGAGAATCGGACAGATCGGACAGATCGGACAGATCAGACACCGCGTCTGGCCATGGCCATGGCCGCCGATTGGACCAGCAGTGGGAGGAGGCCATCATTTCTCGCCGTCTCCATACTACTTGGCAGCGCGAGACAAAGACGATTGTGTCGTACTCCATGCCGCTCATCATCACCTTCTTCCTGCAATACTCCATCAACGTGGCCAGCATCTTTGCCGTCGGAAGAATTGGCAAGATCGAGCTGGGAGCCGTGTCTCTGGCCAACATGTCCCAGGCCATCAGCTGTCTTGCGCCATTTCAAGGCCTAGCAACCAGCCTGGACACGCTCTGCGCTCAAGCATACGGATCCGGACACAAGCACCTCGTCGGCTTGCAATGCCAGCGCATGGCCTGTTTCCTTCTCTGCCTGTCACTACCCGTCGCCGTGCTGTGGTTGTTCGCCGAGGAGATTCTCATCTACGTGGTCCCCGATGCCGAGACCGCCCGGCTCGCCGCCTTGTACCTAAAAGTCATGATCTTCAGCATCCCGGAATCATCCTCTTCGAGGTCGGAAAACGATTCACCCAGGCGCAGGGCCTTTTCCGCGCAACCACCTACGTCCTCATCATCGCCGCACCAATCAACATCTTCATCAACTGGCTTCTGGTGTGGAGAATCGGCCTCGGATTCGTAGGCGCTCCCATTGCCGTAGCCATCACGGAGACCTTGCTGCCTATCCTGCTCTTCCTCTACGTCATGTTCGTAGACGGCAAGCAATGCTGGGGGCTACAGCAGGAGGATCTTCTCCAACTGGTGGACCATGATCCGGCTTGCCCTGCCTGGGATGATCATGGTCGAGGCCGAGTGGCTCGCGTTCGAGATCATGACCCTCCTCGCCGGCCGCTTCGGCACAGAGTACCTCGCCGCGCAAAGCGTCCTGGTCACGCTGTCCTCCATCTCATACCAGATTCCGTTCCCCATGTCCATCGCTTCCTCGACGCGAGTCGCAAATCTCATGGGCGCAGGGCTCGTTGACGCCGCCAAAATCACCGGCAAAGTGGTAAGTTGCCCACTTCTTCCGTCATGTC
This sequence comes from Epichloe gansuensis, assembly GCA_023658505.1. Taxonomy (NCBI): domain Eukaryota; kingdom Fungi; phylum Ascomycota; class Sordariomycetes; order Hypocreales; family Clavicipitaceae; genus Epichloe; species Epichloe gansuensis. The sequence goes on from CP098281.1 coordinate 9,014,649, forward strand.
TTCCTCCAATCTCTCACTCATCTGCCATGCCTCTCTACAAATCAACTAATCAGTCAAGTGTAGACCTTTGTCGCCGCCTGTCTCCTCGGCCTTCTCAACCTCGCCGTCTTTTCCTCCCTCCGCTTCCATCTCCCCTGCTCTTCACCAACGACCCCGGCGTCATCGAGGTCGTCGCTCGCGTACTGCCCTTTGTCGCCGTGATGCAGGTCTTTGATGGCCTCAGCGCAGGCGCACACGGTCTTCTCCGCGGAATCGGCAAGCAGTCCATCGGCGGACCAGCCAACTTGATATCGTACTATGTTATCTCCTTCCCCGTCTCCCTGACACTTGCCTTCGCCCTGGACTGGAAGCTCGAGGGCTTGTGGGCCAGTGTCATCGTCGGTTTGGTCATGTAAGCTTCTTCCCACTTGTCCCTTGAATTCTCCACTCGTCCGTCTTCTCATTTTTCCCAACTAATCATGGATTATAGCGTGTCCATCATCGAATACACATACCTCCTCAAAACAGACTGGCACAAGGCAGCTCTCGAGGCAGAAGCCCGCAACGCAGCTGGTTGACAATCTCTATACCCGACCGACCCCTTTCTATATCGTTATACCGCACCATGTCGTCACAGAAATCAAGAGTCAGGAAAGGAGGCGGGCGTTCATGCGTGCTCGAAACGGTCGACCACCATCCCTGATATCTAGGTACTCGGAATCTAAAGCATCTCATGTGCACATATACCCAGTTGCTACCATCTCATGACCTGTTTTCAGCATTGCGTAGCATATAGTCCATCCATATACTCTCACGGACCAATTGGAAAAAGGGTCATGTACTGAAACATTCTTCACTGTATTGACTATCATACAAGTCCAGCACAGCACCCCCTTTGAAACTTCCATCGACAATGTCATAGTGCTCCTCCGCGTCTGCGTACGCACCATCTAGTCTTGCAATACTAGACATGTTCTTCCACAACCTCATCTCCACGTTACGTCTCGCAAGAAAGAAAAAACCCCAACTCCGACTAGTCGCCGTTTAGTTTTTTTCTAAGAGGAAAACAACTGAAGGGAATAGAAATCGACAGGTACAGATATGATTCATCTCCGTGCTGAAAAAAAAAAACACCTAATTGAGCATAGAATGCGTCCTGATGGCCTTGGGACCAAGCTCGCTACGACATGTCAGAATGATGGCTGCATCTGGCGGTGGGAAAAAGGGGGTTATAGTACGTACTTGTAGTCGACTCTGCTCAAGCTCATGAGACGCTGGGCCTCGATGCTCTGCGCATCCAGATTCGAGTGCAGGCTGAATGCGATCCTGGCTGCGACCTGGGCGCCGAGGAACATGGCCTCTTCGAAGCCGTTCTTGGACCACTCGCTCAGGTACGTGGGCAGAGTGGCCGTCTTGATGCTCGTGGGCGTCTGGCTGTGGAAGTGATGGCCCGCAGGGCCTGCGGCGTCCGAGCCTGCGGCTGGAGTGGCCGCGGCTCCGGGTCCGGGTCCGGCAGCTGCTACACCGAGGGTGCTGGCGGTTGTGGCGGCTTGGAGGAGAGGGTTCACGCCGCTGGTGGACAGCTGGTGAGGAACGCCCGTGAAAGAGCCCGTGGGTGTTTGCGAACCGGTGGCCGTGGGGTCGCCGCGTTGGAGGGCAGTTCCGAGGTGAACATGGTGGCGTTGGAGGGGAGATGAGATGGCGGGCATTCAGGGTCTGTAGGATGTTTTCCTTGAGCCCACGGAGACGGGAGCCGTTGCCGACGAAGACGAGGTTGTCCCAGCATTGAGGCCGCATGTACATGTCGTCAATGCCTTGGACAGCACGGTAGATGGCTGTGACGATGCGGTCAATCTCGTGGCGGTCGGCAAAGGTGAAGCGCTCGAGGCCAACTTCGATGTCGCGACGTACGCGCTTCGGTCGGTATTCGGGCGTGTCGGGAACAGCATTTCCCGCCTTGGGTGCTTCCGCAGGTGCCGACAGCTCTGATGCTGATGCTGTTGGGGCTGCTGCTTCATCTCCGGGCTGGCCAGCAGCCTCTCCCGTAATTGCCATGGGAGTGTCTTCTTCGTCTGTGGTCGCCGCGTTGGCGGCAGGGGATGCTGTTCTGGAGGTTCTGAAGGGGCTTCTCGGAGGATACCTTGGCCGTGCCATTGATGCCATTGTCTTTGGCTTCAGGCTGGACCAGCTCCTGGATGACCTCGTCGTAGAAAAAGGTGTTCACTTTCCTCTTGGAGTTGGGAAGTCGTGCAGGCTTGGCGGACGATGAAGCTTCGGCTTCCTGAGCTTTCGGCTTTCGTCCCGGCTTCTTCTTCTCCTTCTCCTTCTCCTCCTCCTTCTTGGCCAGGAACTCCTTGGTCTGTCCACTTGTTACAATAGCTGCAACGTCCAATACGCCGTCGTTCTCAGGGACGGTGTCGGTAGAGTCCCCGTTTTCGTCGGGCTGCTCGCCGCCAGGCTCGGCCGGCTTCACAGGCTCGGCAGCGGCAGGTTTGACCGCATCGGCAACAGGGCCAGGTCCGCTTGACGGAGCTCCGGTTGTTGGTGTTTCCTTTGGAAGTTCGACAAGACCCTTCTCGCCGGCTGCATAGGGAGTACCTCGCAAATCGTACTCTTTTTCAACTGTTCCGCCATATCTTGTGTAAAGTTCTTACTCTCTAGGAGCTTCATCAACCGCTGAGTGAAGACTTGGCCTCCACTGATCTGGTTTCCGCAACCAGAGGAGCCCAGGTCAACATGGTTCACCACTCTGCCGTCGTGGATGGCTGTTACGTCCACCTTTTCATAGCCAATGTCAATGACAGTCATGTTGGGCCACTTGAGACCGTACTGCGTCGCAATGCCGCTGTGAATCATGCAGAGTGCTGGCGTGCGCGTCTTCTCAAATATGTACTGCGCAATCGCTTCGCAGTCTGGTCTCGTCCACTGAGGCGAGGCCATCAGCATGATAGGGGTGTTGTGGTAGGTTGTTGTAAGCAAGCTATGAACGTGTTCTAGGAAGGCTAGGAAAGCATCCATTTGCACAATCCTTCCACCTGTTTGGTCCCGGGTTGTCAGTGTTTGGCTGAACTATGTGTAACCCAGGCTTCATCCCCAACCATGTGAGTTGCATCAACCAACGTCATATCATGTAATATGATCAAAGCGTACCTTGGATCGGCCAGATAGCGCCTTTGTCTTCATCCACGTCCTCGACCCATTCTTCTGTTTCGACGCCATCTGCAACTTTCGTACGCCTGAATGTGTAATACGGTCGCCATTCGTCACCATCCTTGAACATCCTCGTGGGAATTCTGTGCGTTGGAGGCGTCAACTCGGTGCAGCCCAGTTGCGCCATGGTAGTCCTGCTGCCGGGACAGATGATCAGGATCTGCTCCTCGCGCCATTTGGCCGTGGAACTCGACATGATGCTGGGCAACGGATTCCCCCGCCGGTTTCCACTGGCTCGTACGCTGCGTATATGCGGAGGTGGATATAAGCTGTATCGGCGATGGGTGTTTTGTTGTGCTATTGCTTGTGCTGGTGCTGATACAAAAACGTCTGGAGGTAATACGCGCGCTCGTGTCGCCGCGGACGATTGGTTGGTTGGTTGGTTGGTTGCGGCCATGTGAATACCGACTCGGATCCGTAGCTTGAGCGTGTGTGGCTTGCGGCCAGGTAGCAGAGCAGGTAGGTGGTGTGGCTGAGGAGCTGTCCAGAGAGAATATTATGGCTGTGCAACTCGGTGAAGCCCACGTGATCATGCAACATGTTACATCACAATCGCAACGAGTCGACTTCATTGGACTGACATCATACTGCAAATTCATCAAACATAGGCAATTGTGTGCGACTGCATAATCATGATTCTTCTTTAGCAAGGTCAAGGACAAAATGCTACATGACATGCCGCAAATTACGGATATCTCCGCCGAATCCAGCACTTTGAATTGTGTCTTATTTCCATCCCCTTCACCCAGTCGGCTCAGGGCGCCCTTCCTCATCATAAGCGCCGTGTTGCCAGAAAACAAGAAGATATTATTGCATGTCAGCTCAGTTGGGCGCTACGTGATGCACCACAAACTCTATCGTGTCATACGCCGCCCAAAGGCTCTCCCAACGCCGTACAAAACTGATCCAAACGCCTTGCCCCAAGTGGTCGTGGTGATCCGGGTCGTAACACTGAAAGCCACCACATATTTAAATACAGTTTTTCATGAGAAAAAAATATATCGGGATGAAGATAACCCCATCATGTTGTTGTTGTAGTTGTTTTGTAGCAGTCCCCGAGAAATTCGTCAACTATGGGACGATATCGTCAATTAGTAAGTTCATGTTTCCCAACCAAGTCGCCGCTTCGCGTTGGAAAAAAATGCTTTGTCATTATGTCGTAGTGTTTTTGAGTCCTGCACCGTTTCATCTCCCTCGACCTAAGTGGATTTAATAAGGATTTGTGATGGCGTACTCAGTGGCTTCTTTACTGCCGTTTTGAAAATATTGTCCTTCTCGGCCTTGAGCACATCCTCCTCCCGACTGGTCTTCTTTGGAGTATCCTCCTCGGTTGTGTATTCCGCCACCGACGTGGGTCGTTCAGAGATTGGAGTTGTCAAAGATGACCTGTCGATGCTCCAGCGATCTTCAGTAAGTCCAGTGTAGATGGAAGAAGTGTGCTTCTTGCTCGTTGTGGTAGAATCCGAATTATCGACGAGCTCATGTGAAGTCTTGGAGTCCTCTTCATCCCCAGTCACTCGCTCTCCCACATTACCATACTCGGATTCTGTGTCATTGATGATTGTGTGCTTCGGGTCGATATCTTCAGGCAGTGGAAAACTTGCCGCGATAGCGACCTCCGTGTCGACGTTTGCAGCCTGTTCGGAAGTGACGGCCAGCAGTAATCCATTCGCCTGTTTTCGTGCATTTTCTGGCATCACAAGTGCATCAATGGATGGCGTCACCTGAGCACTCTCGTCTACTTGCGTCAATTGGCGAGGGACTTCCTCTGACTTGGTGCCACGGATAGCGTCCATAGTGTGTGTGTGGTCAAGGTCGGCAGATTTACTCGTCTCGATCATGGCCGAGCTTCTCTCTGCTCCTCTGTTTTGATTTTTCTCTTCCTCGGACCGAAGGTCCGCTTCGCTAAACGCCTGGCGCAGGGGGCTCAAAGCCATGGCGTTGTCCACCCCAATGTCACTCTTCGTACATCTAGAGTTCCTCGCGGGACTCCTCGTGGGTAATGGCGGTGCGATGCGCTTGGGAATAGTAACCACACTGCCCTTTGCGTGGATCATTCTCGAAGCTACGGCTCTGGTTCTTGTAGGCTGAACCTGGGCAACTTCGAAAACCACAGCTTCTTCGTCCGAGTCATCTTCGTCATCTTCGTCATCAGCATCGTTTGTGTCATACTCGAGCTCATCCTCCTGGTCGTTGGACGGGGTCTTGACTGTGGGCTCCACCTTGTCAGCTCGAGGTGCAAAAGCGGACGATATGGGTCGGATTCTGGGTGGTATCGCTGGCCGCTCAGGATGAAGGGGGCGATGGAGTGGCGAGGACTAGTCTGCTTGGGTGGGAGTGTTGCGCGGCTGTGTAGTCGACGACCGCCGCAATGTCGTTCAAATCAGGGATGTGGTCAATGGATGCCCGTTCGCGACCATCCTCACTCTGGCCAGGGCTGGGCGTAGTCTGGGGAGTGTTGCCGGTGCCTGCGTCGGTTTGCGTGCCTGCGTCCGTCATCTGGCTCTTGATGGTATTCGAAGATCTAACGCTGGCCCTGTTGCTCTTGCTGGCAAACGTGTCCATGCTTTCACGATCGAATCTGTAAAAGCTTGGGCTGCGGGGATTTGAGGTAATATCAAACTGGCTGCTGGCGGGTCTCGGGCGTGAGCCAGCTTCGCGAATCTCCAGCCCTGCCATTTCCAAAGCCAAGACTCCGAAGGGATCTGGGTCGTCAGCCTTGACGATTCCAAATGATGGTCGAGGAGATGAAGCATTAGATTTTGGAGTCGCAATGATGGCATCGCTGGGTACTGGTTCGACTGCTGTCAGTTCGATGACGGCCTTGTCGTAGTCGGTCCTTCCTTCTGCGAGCTTGATTACTTCAAACAACGGCTTGGTTTCTTCAACATGACGTGCCACGTTGCCGGCTAAGATGTCCCTCTGTGTGACTTCGGCTCCATAGAATCGCTCATTTTCGTTGGCTCGTTCCGTGAGTATGCAGCCTTGCAGGTTGACGGCTTGATGTTGTCCGCGGGCTTTCATGTAGGCCAAGACGGTGTTGTCAAGATCCTTCCAGTTCAATTTGACATCATCCGAGTCCAAAGTTGTCGACGGGCCATTGTGTAAGCTTACATCCTCACCGAAGGTGACACGAGGTCGAGTTATGGACTCCAGAGCTGCCAAGTTGGTCACAACGAGTACACAGTCGTAAACGTCAACACCGATGATGAAGCTGAGTGTCGGGGTGTGTAGCATAATGCCTGAGGGAGGTGACCACGTTCCATCTGACTTTCTTGCGATCAAAATGCCGGAGCCGCCGGAGCCTGTCATCCACAGGCCACTCCTCATGCAGGTGAAGACGGCAATGCCTGCGGCATTCTGGACGATGCGCTTGGGGATCTTTTTCATCACGCTGGCAGGACTTTGAGGATCCGGGTTCGAGGTCGAGGGCGAGGGCGAGGTCGCGCTGACAGTCGGCGGCACTGCTGTCTCTCCTTCCACGGGGGCCAGAAAGCCATCGGCTAGAGAAAAAAATGACGAGTTAGTCAAAAATGTTTCGTTCTTGATGTCGTGTGACGGACGGGCGCCAGCGGATATCTGAGTCGTCTGCGACTGGCAGAAACTTGGCAATGGGGTTACGCATACAGCAAAATGACTTGAGAATGCGAGCGGCCTTCAGGCTCTCCATGTCCAGAGTAGAAGGCCAGAAAGCCTCACGCTGAACCCTGTCTTGATTGGCAGCAGCTACATTGATACGAGCGAGAGATTTGGCGAGTTGATTGCCGGAGTTGGAGGAACCGCCGGTGACCGTGTTGTTTCAAAGCCGTTGCCGGCGCTATTGCGAGCGGCCCAGCCAAAGATTCCTACTCCGTTTGGGTTCGATTTGGGTGCGCCCGAGTTGGATGATCGCTTGTCCCAAGAGGGTAGAAAGGCAGAGACGCGCTGCATGGCGGGCGACAAAGCGCCTCTCTCTGTCGTCGCCGCTTTGGCTCGGGCGAAGACACGACAGAGAGGAAGATGTGCAGAACCGGAAGGCAGGCCCAGCAACGCAGCCTCGTTTTTCAGCAGAGTGCCCAAGTCGGCGAAAGACTCGGTCGGTTGATGGGGAGAGGACGACGTGAGGACGACGACGGGGCGAGATGGGAAAATAGAGCCGCGGAGGAGGAGTTGAGCAGAAGCAGAGCCCCATCCGACATACTCTAGTTCGGGAGTCTGGACGACAACTATGTATGTGCTCCGTGTAGATCCTGACTGAGCAAAAAGCAAAGCCTAGCTGTTACTTGCTACAAGTTTGTTGGTACACGGACGGCAGCCGAACCACCAGACTTTTGTGGGCTTTCGGCTCTTCCAATCTTTGTCTTTGTCTGTTTGTGGTTGGCGTTGCTGTTGGCGTGCTGTTGGCGTGCTGTTGGCGTGCAGTATGTACGGAGTACGACTGGAGTGCGGACTGGAGTGCGGACTGGAGTGAACTACATAGGCTCCTGTTCAAGAGCGCCATGGCTGGCTACGTTTAGCGGGTTATTGCATGCCAGCCTGGGTGGCCTGGGTTCCCACGTTCCTTCCTGGGCACCCAGTGTAAGATGGGGGAAGGAGCGCCCCACCACACCTACATCAATTTTTCGCTGGAGTACGCTAGCTATTTTTTTCTTACTTCTGCATCAATCAATCACCAGACAGATCATCAAGAGAGAATCAACCGAACCCATCAGGAGACTGTATCCTTCGTTAATTTGTTTCCCTTGGAAGTAGCATTTTTGTGTAGGCAGTGGGCACCTAACTATGTAACTTACAAAGTATGTACATGTAGGTCGGTACATGTGGGCCCAGCGTGTGAGCCAGTCGGCGCGCGTCAATCCAATCCAGTCGCCTACTACTGGTGGGTCTCGCAATGCCGCCGTTAGTAATACGGAGCACTTCCACCTTCGCCCCCGCTTGCGGCCCTGCCTGCCCATCATCCCATCCAATCCCCTCCCTGTCCCTGTCCCTGTCCCTGTCCCTGTCCCCTCCCTCTTGCCTTCTGTTTTGTTTTGTTTCGTATGTAATGCAACTTGCAGTGCGTCATCATCAATCACGAATCACGAACTGACAGCCGCAACTGCTCTGGATATTACAGTATTACATACAGTACAGTACAACAAGCCGGTAATACCAAACACCACACACCACACACAGCATGAAGTGGCATTGATTGCTGACCCTGCCAATACTCCGTACAGCGTGAACAACAGGTTTGTGGCTGGGTTCCTTCCTTTGGCGCCTTTTTTTTTTTTTTTTTTTTGGCTGCAGCTCACTAATGCACAAACAAACGACAAATATGTAACAACAAAATTCGTCCTGTTCCGTGCGACCGCGACACCTTGCATTCGCTTGCCTAGTTCCCCACATGCCGTTAATTCAAATGACAGGACCCAGTGGACTGCCGCCCTGCAGTGAACCTCGAACCCATGGAGTCGACGAGCTCTTTCGTCTGATGATTTATATTATGCTCCACCATGGATGGCATCAATACTCTCTGTGTGTCACAAATGATTTATTAGTGTCCAGTACTAACTTTGCCAGTCCAGGCAGAGACGACTACTGCATTGCGTCCCCGCATCCGCCCATGACACGGGAATCAATGACGACTTCCAACTGCATGAATCTGAACCCGAGATGAACCTATCCTGTCAACCAACCTAGAACGATGGATAAGTTCGCGCCCAATTCCCTTGATCGCCAACACGTTCTGAGTCGCGACACGAGGTTGAATCATATCATCGGCCCTTTCGTGCCCGTCTATGCAGAGAGGCCTGGCTTGGCTTGCTTCAAGGGCCCATTACGGTAGCTTATGATTAGCTCCTCCACAATCGAGTTGCTGGAGCGGTCCTTTGTTCGCGGACGGTCTCGGCAATCGTCTATTTGGAATGTCAGTTGCTTTTCATCTTGTTATCCCACCATCGACGCCCTTATTACGCCGCCTAATGAATCAGACCTTGTTAGACAAAGCGAGGGTCCGGCTGATCCATCATCACCTTCGTCCCCTGGACTATGTAAAGAGAGACATGCATTCACACAAGACACCACTGCACTAGGAAAATATCACACAAACATCAGACGGAAGCTTGATTTGACGATAGCTTCGGCCACATTGCCTGCACTACACCAAGTTCCATTTGCTTTTTAATCTTTCTTGTCTCTCCTTATCTTCGAGGCAGTTCCAACGCTTGACGGCTCATTTCCTTCCACGCAGGCACACTGTCGTAACATTGATCGGTCGCTCCGTTTACATTTTTGCTTTGTTGGGCCCAATAGTGTTGTTTCACTTAGCATTCAGCATTCAGCATTCTGTTTAGACAGGACGGCCCTCCACCCCTCCAGCAGCCTTTCAAGATGGAACGCCGCACGCTTCGATGTTTTGATCATTCCTCACTACGGAGCATTATGCCGCGCGATTATATTCATGTATCAGTGCGCTGCGAAGCGTTATCCATGGATGGGTATCCCGCCCGAGTTTGTGCCTCAAATGCCTGGCCTGGCATCATGGACCCTGTTAGTGATGAAGGAACATAAGCTTCGGAATACATGGACGATTTGTTGGCCAACACGTTGACACTTTCTACGAAAACCTACCCACATGTAGCAGAAGACCGACGATGCTGATTTTATATTTAAACTGAGATCCCAGGGTCCCTCCTTTTTCCTTTTTCCGTTTCCCTCGCACTCCCCCTCTCACAGCTCACTGCATCACCATCCTCAACGACTCTGGCAATGGAGCTCTCGCTTTGCAAATTTAACAAGTCGGCGTTCTTCGCGCGAACGCCCCAGTCATCTTCCGCAAATTGATCCTTGCCCAGATCAATTACCCCTGGAAAAGTGGACGCGCTCACACATTTCCATTGTCTTGCTACCCGATGAGGGAATCCGTCCCTCAAGCGAGCTTCTGCATCGTCGCGAACACCCTCGTGTTGTCAGGACGCGCGCATGCGAATGGGGCTCCGAAATGACCCAGGCTTTGTAGAAATAACATTCGTGCTTGTGACGTCGTTGCCCTTGCATGGCTACTACACCGGGGTGTCACTGGGGCTTTCCGCTGCCTCGGTTATCAACGAGGGTCCCTTTTTTTCTTTTGAAAGGGTGGCGGCTTTAAGGTGTTTTCCTTAATGCTTTCTTTTGCCTCACCGAGACTATTCTCTCTCTTCTCTTCTCTCCAGAAAAGCAATACTTGCCCCAGCTATTCGTTGAGCTGTCACAAGATCTGCCGCACCCTCACAGAGCATCAAATGCAGGTCCGTAGTTCATCGCCACTGTTTAATAACTATCTTTTTGTTTTGTTTTTCAAGCGAAAATAGTGACATGCCCTGTCGTACAATTGCATGGGAAGAAGAACAAAAACAACACGCATGACAGTAACCCATTACTGGGCTGTACTAAACATGGGCTTAGCCATGTTCCATGTAGACACCTCGAGAATGGGCCAAGCACAAACCGTGGCCAATCCCAGGATAATACCTTGACACGCGAAGAAATCATCGTCTGGTTCCGCATGACGCTACCCTCCAAATCAGGTCAACTACTTGATTGAATTTGAAAACAGTCCCCGTTCCATGGCTCCTCCATGTGAGCGTCATGTATACCGTAATGATACATCATGATTTGCCTACTTGCAACGCTTCCTACTCTGAGAATGCAGAGCACTCGGCCTTGCTTTCCCGGTATTCGCGAAGCCCCTCCGCCAGATCACAGCCAGGAGCGCTGATGATTCCTATTATGAGATGTCCGCGTCGATGAACACCGCTTAATACAGCACCAAACGATCAATTCTGAATGCCCATCCAGGATCTTGTCTTAACAGTGTTTATGAACACGTTGGACCGCATAAACAGCATTATGCACGCACAAGAGATGTTGGCTATGCCCCCGCCAGGGGAACATTGACAATATTTACAACACGCACAGGATTGCACTCGTGTCGCCACGTGAGCCAGCTGAGTGACGGAGTTGAGAGCCGCAGGATGCCGTGAAGCGATGCCGAGCTATTCATCTATTAATTTCAAGACTGGCGGAAAGGCTGCATATCCTCTGCGCAACTTCACGTCGCGGGCGGACCAGAAGGCGCGTAGATCCAGAGACATATGTGCATGATCTGATGCATTCTACTCCCGACAACTATGTAGATGCTGAGCGCCACGAGACTGTGTCTATAGAGATGCCATATCCCTTGTCAAAATGATGGCCTTTGGCAGCTGGGGCTACTCATGAAAGTGGTTAGTCGTGACCCATCCTGGACGGCGGGCTATGTACCACCGGGCATGAATCGGGGCGCTTGAAGCATGCAAGGTCGACAGCCCCGAATGGGTACCAGCACGTTCGGATACTTTGACGGCTCCTAGGAATGTGGGACGTAGTAGATCCCGTAGTGAGTCCATGTCTACGGCCCGCCAGGTGCATCGAGGTGAGGTCAAGCGATGTCCCATGCCCATGCTGTAAAGGGGTTCTCGCGCAATTGCAAGTCAAACCAGAGTACAGAATACCCATCAATTGTACATTTTCATGTTCCCATATTGGGTATCCAACGAGAACCAGCTTGACATGTCGTTTGAGCGTCTGGCGAGAAGACCCGTGTGTCGGCAATTTCCTTCCGGGAGGCAAGCACTTGTAAAAAATATTTGATAAATGTTTGTCCCGCCTAACACAATCGGGATGGGTAACGCGAGCCTTCCTTTAGTAGGGCATTTGGCAGCCTACCGAGGTTTTTTTTTTTTTTTTTTTTTCCTCCCGAGGCTTCTTGGTAGAGAACGAGTAGTATTCATCAAGGAAATCACTCGTCCGGCGGCTCAAGTGCGCCAAACTCCAACTTTGGCATATCTTCTCTCTGCCCTAACAAATACAGCTCCATCGGCTTTGCTGGTACCATTTTGACATTGGTCGAGATGTTGTCAAGCTCAGCTCTCCCCGCGTCGTGATGAAACCACTCCTGACCGCCACTTATAGGATCAGTAAATGTGTCGGATACTTTCACTTCGTTCAATACGGTGCAAGAATCGTGAATAAGTTCAAAGACCTCTTGCCGAGTTGTCGTGTTTTGGCCTCCTCCGCTGCCATTTGAAGAAGCAGTTTCGGGATGAGATGATCCAATGCTCTCGTCGTCCTCGTGTAAGGGCTGGCGGACCCCCGGTGCCAATCAGCTCCAGCTTCTTCAATGTCTTCGCGTGTCGTCCCAAAAACCTAGCTAGACACGACAGTCCGATCTCGAGACGTATCAGCTCCAAGGCTTCCAGGTGTGGTATGAGAAGGGAAGGCAGGGTTCTGGTTCCGGATTGACTCTATACCACGGGAGAAGCTCGAGCCGTAGTCCTGTCAGACTCTCGAGTTTCGTATATTGTAAGAGTGTCGCCAGTTCGTGCTGCAAGTGTCCTTCCATACTACGATCCAACACCAAATTCAGTCGTCGCAGGCCTTTGTAGAACGTGGCAGTTTCTCCTGGTCAGTATTAGGGGTTTCCCATCGCCGTAGGGGCTCCAGACTCAAAGCGCTCAGCGTGACATGAGCTGCTGCAAGTTCCGACAACACAGCATGTTGGGTGTTACGTATCTCGTCGTTCGTAGCCATCTTGATAGAATGATGTTCACCAAATACCCTGCGCGCTTCACAGTCCTCCCCCATGGGCATCTCGTCCAAGTGAGCGTCACTGCTTCTAGAGCAGGCAGCCTCGGTAAGGCGTCTTGAAGCAAATCGAGTCGAAAGTCCCCATTGCCTTCGTCTGCCTCTGTGTTCGGAAATACTGCTCCCATTTGCCTTGGAGTAAATCCGTCCGCAGCTCTGGTTCAAGGATACAGTAATGACAGAATGACTCGTGGAGTGCCTTATACTCGTTGATTCGGGCAAAGTTGAACGTGATGGACCGTATCACCCTCGCGCACTCGGGAATTTGAGAGAGCTCATTCAGACGTGAAGCATCTTGTCGCCAAAGCAGGCCGTTGAAGTCTCGCGCAGCAAGTGAAAGCGTCTTGTGGCGAGAGATATTTGACGACACGAGAGCCGGAAATGTTTGAAGCCGTTCAATGAAAGATGGGTTGCAATGACGGCCACAAGCTCGACGGGAGAATACATCCACCTGGAGAGTTTGTCCAAATGAAATATTATTGTATGTACATATGTATGTATGTATATGACGGGTATGACGGCAAAGACCCACCACCCTCCTCCACTCACTCCACACCAGACCCCAAGCCACCCATCCCAACACCCCAAGTCGTGTATTACTCGATGCTCGACAACTGTCCAAGTTGAAAAATTTCACCTTCTCTACATACGGAGTACTGAACTACGAATCACCGCGCCTGACTCTCACGAATCCTGTCACTCGGCTCCACATGTACGACCCTGCCAGCAAATACTAGCAGACCCATCTTTGAAACAACCCCATCGTACTTGACAATGTTAAAGTAGGTTACTGTACTGTTCGGCAACACTCATATCGACAAAGACCCCCGCCTACTCTGATGCATGGGGAAGATTGCGCGTCTTATCCGCCTTTTGTCAATATCAGCTGCTGATTCATCTCGCCCCAGGGCATACAAGAGCCTCTCGCCCAAGGCCCGCATGGGTGTTGGTGTTGGCGTCATTGCATGGGGCGTCATCGGTCTCTATCTCTCGGATCATGCCGAGGAAAAGTTCGGCTACACCCCCTCGGAAAAGGACAAAGAGGAGCTGTGGAAGTGGGCACCAAAGGTGACTACTGTGGACAAGTCAGACAACAACTCATGAACAACTGATGGGGGCGAAACGGTGCAACACGCTGGACCTCATTTCCATATATCAGATCACAATGTCACAGTATACCCTGCCATACATATGTATTGTATCTTTTGGATTATTAGTCATTGAAGGAGGCGACCCTTGCGCCCCGCTGCTTTGCATTGGAGGTTATAGCAGGTTTGCTTGCTCGCGTGCCAAGTTCGTGGCTGCACGCAGTTCTGTTGCAGCTCCGTTCGAAGAAAGCCATCATCACGTTCGGCATCTTCTCCAATAAACATGTCAAGAGACACACCCAGTATCATCCATCATCGCCAAAGTCGCATGGGCACGTATTGTTATTGTCTTCATCAGCAATCATTGATCATTGCACCAGTCCAACCAACATATGAACCGTACTGTGTGTACCGTGGTGTACTGAGCAACAAATAACCACCAAATTTTTCACAGCCAAACCACCCTTCGCGCAGGACTGTCACAACACCAGTGGCGCTATGGCCCAGGTTGTATGTAGTACAGTGAAAACGTCATTGATCAGTCCAAGCCATAAGAGCCTTCAATGGTCCGCCGAAAACCAAAGTAGCCGACCGACCTCCCTGTCTATCTTGATCGAAGTCTAGTAATGCAGTAACAACTCCCAAATCTCAGTCTATCCGTTCAGAGGGAGAAAAAAAGCAAGTACACAATGCAGTCTGCACAGCTACGAAACCGCCACTGGCTTTGGCAAGTAAAGGCCAAGACTCAAACCATTACACGTGCGAACCACACGTCCATCACCGAGGCAAATCCCCATATGTCAAGGCCCCGGACAGAGGAAAGCAGATGAAAATACCCCAAGAACAATAAAAGACAAAGAACCAAAAAAAAGAAAAGGAAAAAGGAAATCAAAATTCAACGCCTCGAAATGCAACCACCTCCTGAATGCTTTTGTTGTTGAGTTGAATCATAACTGCCTCTCCCATTACGACATTGTATGGGATTCGGTGTGATGACGTCAAACAGTTCCAGAATTGTCCAACTCATGTGAGGTTGGTCCGAATATCTTTAAAAATCCCAAATTGTACTCTTCCTTGTCAGATAGTGTCTGAACCTCCCGAAATTGACCGGATCTCTCCTATTTCCCGACTCGTATGTTGATAGTTGCGTGTAGACAGCTTTCAGCACCTTGCAAGTGGCCATAATTTCATCTTCGGACACGTCAGTAGCCATCAAACCGGGTCGCAGCAGAACACAGCGTGCTATTGAGGGCAATGCCTCGCCACTGCGCACGACTGATGCACATTTTTGTCCAGCTAAACTTTGACCCGCATGTATTTCTTCCCAACTCCTTTTCAACTTGTCTGTTGCTCGGAGAAGCATAGAAGACGTTTCCGTGCCAAGAGTATCGGGCAATTCTGAAGGACTTGTTGGTTCATCATCATCACAGGATGAGACCCAGTCAAGAGCAAGTAAGTCATGCTCGCCGTGAGCATGATCCACAAACCCTTTTTTTGTGCTAGTCGAATAGTGGCAATCATGACTAGACCGAGCATCGTTTTGCCCAGAATGCTCGTGGTGCCAGTCTTGATTTTTACCCCGCTATTGAAGAGCACTTGACGGGCAACATGTAATTCGGGCTGTGATGCACGTCGAGTACCACAAGCGATGCCTGCTTCGCTAGAACCTTCTTGCAAGAGTCCAAGTGCTGATATACAGTCTTTGGCACCAGCAGCGTGCCAAGCGTCGTCATTACAGGGGAGGGGATGTGCACTTGTGACGGGTCATATTGAGCTGGAGCGGATGAGAGGAGTTCCACCATAGTATCATATGCGAAGAGAGCGTGCATAAGTCGAACTCGAAGCTCTTGACCGATCCAAGTCATCCATTCAAATTGCTCAACTTTGGTGTCGAGTCCATCGGTCTTCGAATGGTGAAGTACAGAGTATACTGACGGATCACCTGACAAGCCCAAGAGACCCAGGCGACGAGCCTGTGCCGCCATCATTGGTGATACCCGCAGGGCACGCTGCCGCTGTTGTGGAGTCCCGTTGACGAGATGAAGAATGCTAGTCAGTAGCACTGCCTGAAGCTCCTCGATGCTCGACTCCGTAACCTCGGCGATATCAGCATCATGCAAACTATCCTTGGACATCACACGACAGTCACGTTCCATGGCGGTCCATAATGCGTCCATCATTTCCTGCACATCGGATAAGACAACCCGGTTTGAGTAGCAAGCGCCGATGCAGCACATGCATGCTCTTAAGCCAGGGTGCGCTTCAATTATTTGCAACGTGCTCGGGTGGAGTATCGGGACATGCCGGTGGAAATGAATGTACTGGCCGATGAAGTCTTTAGTATTGTCAGGAGAGAAATAGAGGTTCATGCCCGTCAGAGTGGGATCAATTGCCTCGTTCGGGGGTACAGGAAGTTCAAAATTTGGTTAGAGAGTTGAGAGTAGGAGTTTTGGATATTCGTCGGTATGCCCCACAAAGAGTAGCGGACGGAATCGCTGGAGCTGCAATCCGTCGCCCCCGAATCGTGATTAGGCCCGGTTTTGGTTGCGATCTGCGTCTGTCCACGATTAGGGAATGAAAGAGATTGTTGTTGAGGGATTGATGCGCACCAGCCTGGAACATCTGAGACCAATCGAGGCCAGATTGTTGGTTCCCGTTAGATCCACCATACATGGGCATCCCATTCTGACCCGGGGCAAGCTGTAGCTTGGCATCTGCTGGTTGTTCATGGAGTTAGAGACATTCGCACCATAGGGCTGAGGAGCTCCCATGCTGGGGGCCATGTTGTTCCGGTCCTGATGGCCACCGTGACTGCTGGATCGCGACAGGTGGTTCTGGTGGTCACCGGCCATGTTGTTCATGCCGTCAGAGACGGGAACCATGCCAAAAGGATGAACCATGCCGTCAGCAGACATGTTGTTCATGCCATTCAGGTGCTGCATCTCCCCTCGTTACCGAGGCCAGCAGCCTTCTGGGCCTGAGCATTCTTTTTAACGTGAGCCTGGGGTGGGACAAGTGGCTCGCTCCCGTGGGGTTGCCACGACGAATAGAGCACTTTTGGAAGTGGCGCTTCAAAATGTCACTTCGAGAAAACGTATCGCGGCAAAGCACACACATGTAGGGGCGATCGCCAGTGTCTGAGAGAATCATCAGTAAGTACGCGCCCAAAGTTGCGCCAGAACCCCGACAAGACTGTCTGATCTGCTTCGAACGAATTGGCAAGGCGGGATAAAACTTACGGCGAAGAAGATGGCGCTTCAAGTGCTTTGCGTGCAGATATGTCTTGGTGCAGTGAGGGCACGGAAATTTGCCATCAGCATCCTTGACTGGGATAATATTGCTCTTCGCGCCAGTTCCGGCAGTGGGTGCGGCCGGGCGGCCGGGAGCACTAGGCAAGATGCCGCGACGACCCTGGGACCCAACAACATGTGTAGGCTGGTCACCCTCTTGCATACCGTTGTTGGGCTGCATCAAGGAGCCGGGGCCGTAGGGAGAGAAACGCCGGGCTGGGCCATGAGGCCACCGGGAGGCATAGGACGAAGGACAGGAGGTGCTCGACCGCCGTGGGGAGCAGGAGCAATAGCCTGCGGGTGAGAGGCAACTGTGGTAGTCTGTGGCATCATAGAAGCAGATGTGCCATAACCCTGATTGGGAGGATAGGGATTTTGGGCCATGGAGTATACTCCAGGTCGCGGCGCGGGCTGCGAAGTATTCTGGTAGCTGGGCAGGTTCGTGGCCGAGTTTGGCGTGTTTGGAGTGCCAGGAGTTCGCGGCGTGTGCGGGTGGCTACCATAGAGAGGCTGCATCGCGGCGGTTGGGGGCTGCAAAGGCGGCAGAGTCTGAGGAAGTGGCGATCCTGTCTGGAGCTGGTTGGGGAGATCGCCGTAGGAGAAGGATATGTCTGTGCCCCGGATGTCCCGTTTATACCATTTGTCGGATATTGAGAGCCGTCCATACTATTCCGCGAGACGCGTCTCTGGGAAAATAGTTGATGTAGGAAGGGCACGTCGCTTGACAGAGGTAGCGAGCGTGTTGGATTCGTGAGAATTGAGGCAGCGACAAGAGCGCGGAAGCACCTCAAGTGGACAGATTCGACAAGAAAGATCCGAATCTAGATCAAACAAAGATCCAAGTGGAAGAAAGCGGTGCGAGGCCCACGCGAAGAGGCGAGCTGTAGAAGGCGGCGTTCCGTAAATGTGGATGAGGTTCGAAGTGCAGGTCCCTCTGGAGAGGTGTGGTATGTTTTGGTGAGGGTTTAAGAGTGGAGAAATGGGTCTCGGTCCTTTTTATTTTTTTTTTTCCCTTGAGCCCTCACTAGTCGGGTCTCTTGGCTGGTGAGGTGGTGAGGTGAGGGAAAGAACTGCCAGGTACAACCACGCGCAGGATGAGCCAAGCCGGAATGGTGGGAGGTGTGTTGATGGCGAGGGGGAAAAATTGAGTGGGCGTGTGCAAAATTAAAGTCAGGAAGGTATTGATTGATTGACTTTGGTGGTGTGGATTGCGGCGGAACCGTTGCGATGCTTGTTCGACGGTGGCAAGTGGAGCCTTCCAAGAACCGCAAGCAGATAAGAGTGGTGCTGGGTCCAGAAAAAACCAGACAAGGCGTGTTTTTTCTTGTCCTGCTTCTGTTTGCGTGTCGCGCCAATATTCCGCGTTTAGAAACGTAAACACGATGCGACTGCGACGGCACGAAAAAGGCTTTAATTGTGTGACGAGGATTGCACGAACAGAGTTTGATTCTAGGGGCGAGATGTAGGAGGGAGAAAAGGAAAAGTTCAGAGGGAGAGAAAGAGAAAGAGAGAGAGAGAAGAAGGTAGTGCAGGCGAGTGTCGGTAAAGTGACGGGAGGTGGGAAAAGCCAGGAGGAGGGTGTGTGAGTAGAGCGACCAAGGCCGGGCGGGCACCTGGTCATCAGTGAAAACACGAGGGAGAAGGGAACATGTACTCCGCACGGAGTACTGCGTACCAGAGACTTGTACAGTGGGGTGTAGTTCGGTTACCACGCTCAGAAGGGTACGTACCGGAACGCAGGGAAGAAATGCGCATGTCAAACGCGACCAGAACAAGCACGTCTCGCACGTCTCGCGGATGAGATGGCACCATGAGCAATGACCACCGGCGCCGGGGATTTTCTCCTGATAATAATCCTCCCCGAGTCACGATGGGTTTGGCGTGTGTGCGTGTCCAGCCATCACTGCCTTTGCCAAAAAAATCATGGCAACGCTCTCCGGTCACGGATCCCTGAGTTGGGTGCGCGTGTTTTGAGTCCTGAGCATACATGTACATGTAGAGTACTCACTAAAAGTACCAGTACGGAGTGCTCCGTACAGCCAGTACTTGACAGCCGACGATGCATCGAACTCTCTGCTTGAGAAGCCATGAATGACGACAGCATCGCCAACATTAAACTTTTTCCCTGGCATTGAGCGAACTAATCACGTTTACCTAGGCACTCCCTCACTCTACCATGGCCGCCCCAAAGTGCTACCTTGATTCTTCTTTGATTCTTCTGTTCATTATACATAATCCGTACTCCGTACATACTAAGCATTTTTTTCGAGCAGCCTTTCCAAAAAGTTCACCATCCTCGGCCAAATCGCCTTGCTCGGCCAAATCGGGTGTGCGGGCAACCCCTACGGAGTACTTGCGCATGATTAGTCTTTCCGTCGCACCTACCACTTGCCTGAGACGCTCAGGTCACAAATGACCGACTTTTCGAGTACGTACCCGAAAGCCACCTAGCCTGTGTTAGCTAATACTCGAGGCGCCCAGTGTACTCACAGTATCAGTGTCCTGTTGCATCTGCCAGCCACGCAAATTGCACAATGTGCACGAATCGCAGACAGTGGCATGAATACCTTATGGCGCCAACCAGAGACGCCAAGTAGTGAGTTCCCTTTTTCTTCTTCTTTTTTTAAAAAAATCATTCGGTTACAAGGGAGCATTCTGGTCTATTCTGAATCGATTCAAAACAGATCAAGTAGCGTTCGCAACGCCAGATGGGTAGGCCCATCATGAAACAGCATATTAGCAAGTTATTGGCTTCGAGTTGCCATTACATACTCCGTACAGGGCATCTCTTTTCGCCCTTGCCTGTTCAAATCTTTCTTGACAAGCCTACATGTATATAGTAATACCACTGAAGTACATACACTGCGCATCCAGGTCCCAAAGAGTAGCAACTCGGCTAGGCGGGCTGGCAAGGGTTCGACAGTCACCAACTATGTACATACTCGCCTTTTGGAGTGTACGTAGTATCGACGATCCTGCAGCAGGTGACAACAGAACACAACCCCTGCCGGTTAAACGGGTAGTGCTGTTTTGGCTGCACCTCTCTTGCTGGTCACGTAATAGTCTCAATGAACATCAAACCCCACGGCGGTGCAATGCAGTCGTGTCAGACTAGCCTCGCATGATCCAAGTCGTCGTGCATGGGTGGTGATTTTAGAGCCATGCGTAGCTACCTCCGCGTCCTGAGCTCAGTGATGAATGATACAAGGCTTCTTGCAACCATTTGCAATCGTGCAGAATCGCAAGGCAGGCAGGTGTACGGAGTCAGGACTTTCCCTTAGCTACAAGGAACCAAGACCATGCGAGTTCTATCCGCTGTGGGGTGTTGTATCGAACGTTGAGCCATGGTTGACAACCGGCATCGTTTTAAGGACATGTTCTGAGCACTGGCTGGGGTCCCAGTAATGGGCGACCGCATGTGGCTTTTCGTAGAGTACTGTTCCCTAATAATAATTGATTGTTGCTGCCGAGTCATCATGCATGATTCATCGTGGTGCGACTTAGGCTCTTCTTTTCGGGACATTTGTGAATTCAGTTGGGTTTGAATTAAATGTGAACAATGTTCATATTCAATCGAGTACTACATGAACCGACCGTAAAAAGAGTCAATTAGACGAGACCGCACGTTGAATATATCGAGTCAAGCGTTCTTCTTGTAAACTTGATGCACCCGCCGAGCATTGCCCAATGGGTGAATAACACTAGCACATCGCCAACCAAGCTTGGCTGGCGCCCAATGTCCTTGCTACTAGTTTGCCCGCCCGTCTTAGATCTCCTCTACCTGTTTTTCATCATGTGGTGTCGCTAATAGTCTGCGGTGTGTGGACTGAGCACTGGCATATATCGACAGGCAGACCTGATGCCGTAGTTGATACCACTCCGGACTGATGAGAACTGAACTCCATATTTTACTCCTCAGCAGACTCCGTTTAGGCCTCCACCTCTGCGCGTCGGGAAGGCAGGCCGGTGCCATGACACCATGACTCCCGGATGGATTGACCAGCGTCGTATCCAGATGTGGCTCCATTGGTAGCCACGGGCGATAAAGCACAATGGATAGCTCGTGATTTCAGGGCAACTATTCCGTACAGTGCGGGGCCAAAGCTCTTACATGTCCATTTGCATTTACTGTATGTATTAGTGCAGGAAGTGCCGTCCAGATGCTGATTGATTAGTTAGTCGAGGAGATTACTAATAGTTGTGGTATCTTCTTCCAGAGCTGCAATCTCTTGCTCCGAGCATCGCATGGGGTATCTCGTTTTTGTACGAAAACGACGAATAACAGGGTCATCACATCGTCCATGTCTCAAATGCCTATACCTTGACTGTGTGCCCCAGGACAATCAGGATTGCCATGAAAACATATGAGTCGTGAACAGGCATTGCTTTCTCTGTCTGCCTTGTTTGTGTCTCTGGTTTTCAAGTCAAGTCTCATCAGCTGATCAAGTTTAGAATATCCACCAACGATTTGCCTTGATTGTGCTAGCTCACCGCATCGTGAACGGGCTCGGCTTCGGCTTCATTGCAACAAGTGTCCAGGATGTGCCAAATTCTGCTTGTCCTCGTGGTGGGCAAGACGCCGCCATAGGCTTGGCGGCGACCAGGCCTGTTTCCGCTAACCGATATGGGCACGGTGACTGACGGTGGTGATGGTGGTCGCTGTCGGCGGCTATTGCATAATTGCCTGCAGACATCAGACTGACTGGAACGACCACGGAGCAGGGGTGAAGAGGAATACGGGTAGGTATGTAATTAAGCGCTTGTAGGGGTGGAGTTGGAAGCAGTCGGATTGGGATGATGTGCAGCAGGAAGGGGGAAACAAGCTCCACGAGTCAAGAGGTTGCACATTCCTGGGTCGATTCTTGTTGGGAGTACGGATTACTCTGGTGGCAGGAGCGGCAGGCAACCATGGTACGCCGAATAATAGTGACTCGCTACAGAGTTCGGAGCACAATGCCAGACAAGTTCTGAATTACTTATTGCTGAGCCACAAGGCCTATTCGTTAATTAGCCCGCCCTTCTCCAAACTTTGGCAAAAGCGCAAAAGCACCCTAGGCGAAGAAGGAGCGAAAAAGGGGGAGGGGGTGCGATACCACCAGATCGTGCCAGGCGCGTTACCGCTATTATTGGCGACCTATTGGTGTCAGAGAGTCAGAGACCTCGCCTTTTTCAATACACCCACCCCCTCCTGACCTGTTTTTTTTTTTTTTTTTTTTTTTAACCTAGATGTCTTTTCCAGCACATCGCGGCCGCGCTCTTCTCTCCGTCAATTGTCAGTTCTCGGCGTATTCCGTGTGTCAATGCATTCAACGACATACATACATACTTGTTTGTGCATATGCCTGAACGCAGTGCTTGGGGAAAAGCAGACTTCATCCTCGTTTACAAGAGAGCGTGCTCTGATATTGTTCATGCACGGTGTTCGTTGCACACGAATGCGGCTGCTATTGTCTCTTCAGTGCTCATGCCAACAACCATGGCACCACCGAGCTCCATCCAACCCAATTAACCCGTCCAATCGCTCTGTCAACCGTCGTCGACTCCATCTGCTGTCCACAAGGCAGATCTGGGTGGAACCATCGAACTTCGGACCTGTCTCGCAGACCCGAGGCACCGGCCCCCATACACCATGGGCCCTCACAGAACCCCGTTGTTGTAGCGGGTAATGGAGACACCAAAATGCTTCTGGATGCTCCATAGAAGCTTTCTCACGGCCCCCAAGTCTAGGTGGAGTTCCTGCCGTGTGCGAGTGTGAGGCGGCCGATGCAGGGTGGTCGCAGAATTGAGAAAACGGGCTCGTTTGGGGCAACATCTTGTCTACATAGTTTAGCTCCGATCCAGTATCAGATCATGGATTCCATTTTTCCAACATCGCACAGGTACAACGGGATCAAGTGCCATGACGTGGCTCTGTCACGATGACTGGCTGTTTTTGTAAAAATCCCATAGCCACAGTGGTATCAAGCATGGCATGCAACCTTTGCCTGTTACCGGCCGTAAGGTGGGACAGCGGCCGCGCGCACATTATCTGTCCTGATATTAGTACATACATACATACATACAGACCCAGTCCCACACGGTTAGAAAAGGGTTATTTGGGAATGAACGAAATGGGCTACTAGAAAGGAAAGTCCTGAGCCTCGATTGACGTGATCTGTCACGATAAACTTCTGGCTCGACACGGCCATCTCAGGTCGTGCCTCACGTCACAGCTTTTTAGGAAGAGCCTTTGGGAAGAGCCGAGTATCCGCGGCGGAGCGATGTTTCGAGGCACAGTACGGAGTACGGAGCATAATAATATCGTTTCTATTTTGACCCCGGAAATAATGCACAGCCTCTACCGCTCATATTCTGTTGGGAGTATGGAGTCTTCCGTACAACCACGGATAGTCCATAGACTACTCCGTATTTCTCGGCGGATTGTGGGATTAACAGTGATGCTGTTCAATAGCAAGATAAACGTTGCTCTTCGGCTCAGCCTGCTGACAGTGAAGGAACAAATATTTTGGCCGTGCGGAATGTAGTCCGCTTCAACTCAAGCTGCCTGCAAAGTGCCTGCCTGCCTGCCCAGGTTGCCAAGCCCCAGATTGCCAGGTATTACATGTATGTACATACATATTATTACCTGGGCAATGATGCGTACCCACCGCGAAATAACCAGGGACCGAGTTTTCTCCGATACAAGTTACAGTTGTTGGACCCCAACCCAAGTCAAGTTCAGGTGCACGGGAGTGCACGGGCTCACCAGGGCTCGACAAGACTAGCCAGCCAGCTGGCTTGGGGCCCTGCCTTGGACCACGGTTCAAGATCCTCTTTCGTAAACCTGTCATGTCACTCATCTCAACACAGAATGCAGTCTGACCTTTGTCCATATGTACTCCGTACATATTACGGCATCACACGATCTACGCGAGTCAAACATCAAACAAGATGAGAAATGCCTTCCTTGGATCGTCGCATCGACGAAGAGTCGCGGCATGTTTGACAAGCCGCCCGTCGCGCTCATGCCAGCCAGATCGAACAGATTTGCAGCCGAGCCGATATGAGTGAGCCCTGATGAGCAAAATGGTCCAGACGCCAACCGACGCCAACCGACGCCAAACCCTCCTTTTTCAGGAATCATGTCCGCTTGCGACACGCCGCCCGTCATCTCAGCTAATTATTAGCTCACGCCCTTCGTTGACTGGCCCGGCCCTGCTGCAGCCAAGTCGCAGATACGTTGCGTGGTTTCCCATTTCATGTACATGTAGGTTCGTTGTTGCATCATCAAAATTGCAATCAAAATCAACCATGCACAAAGCCAACCTCTGAGACCCTCCGGCCACCGCACCGCACTGCGCTGTGTCGGGACTGCTGGAAACGGGATGCCGAGCCAAGAGTGCATTCATTACGGAGTACTCCGTATGCATCATCGCTTTCGTACCTACCCCGGCGTCGTGTATGTAATTTGGCGATTGGACTGCCCGCTCGCTGTTTGCAGGTCTTGTTGGTGTCTGCTGCGTGGCAGTTGTCGGGGTTGTTTTCAGTCCAGGCAGTCACAAGCCAATGCCAATACGGATGGATTAATACTACCAGACCTCTTCCCTCTTCTGCTCCAAGCACCAAGCAGGCACTCGGCAGGCACTCGGCAGGCACTCGGCAGGCACTCTGGTAGATCACTCCGGCCACGGTGTCTTTTTGATGGCGCGAGGACGTGGGATGTCTGTCTGTCTGTCTGTCTGTCTGCCTGCAATCAACATCGTTGTGCAAGTGCTTGCTGGTCATGCACCCACCCCATCTCCATCGCTGGACCTTGGGAAGGGCAACTGGGGTCGCGGCTAACTATGGTTCTGTTTTCAGGGCTTCCGTCTCTCACAAGATACATACATACATAGGCCGTTGACGACGACGACGTCTGCCACATTCATCAGCGAGAGTTATTAGTTGCCAATGACACCACCACCATACATGTACCATGTCTTCGCGTTCCAGGGATTCGGGGATTCGGGGCCGCAATATTAGCGCTCGAGCCAGCACTGGCGCGACCTGGGGCACAACTTGACTGCGGTCATCCAGTGCGACGTTGTTGAGATCCAGAACCACATCTTTGTCACCCCAAGCCCGGCAGTCGAAGAAGTGTGCCTGACTTTGAAGCGGGACTCGACAAGAGCCTCATGTGGAGTGTGATCCATTTATTAATCCATTTAATCCGTACATATGTACAACTGCTCCAAAGAGAAAAGGACCCCATCCAGCCGCGTCCCACAGACTTGGATGAGAGGGACTTCAACATCCATCGTTTCGCAACATGAAAAAGCCATCTTCTCGTGTGATAACAACGCCTGCTTGTTGCGTTGTCCTGAAAGGATGCTGCAACACGCCCAGCCACAAAACTTTGTCATCGGCCATCCGTACTCGCGCTATCACCAGTCCGGACTGGTTCAGAGCTCAGCGTCCAGACTCACCTCGTTTCAGCAAGCATTTCATTCCCGTCAACCCACCGTTGTCACCTGCTTTGGTCTTAGATGTCCCATCTGCCTACATGTTTTGTTTTCATATTTTTGTTCTCGTCTCCGTCTTTTTCAGTCTTGTCTGGCTGCACTTCACACTTCACACTGACCCAACGGAGTGCAGTATTACTCAGTATTTGCTGCATGTATGTGTACGTTGACACGTCGGGCAGAAGGCATGTTCTGATAGGTACACGGCACACCAAAGCCACGTTCTGGTGTGAGCAACTTCGTCCACTAGCGCGCGAGTCAGGTGTGTTATTTCCGCACAGTGGCAGGACGACAAACAATAAGGTCACCAAACTCAAGGCAAAGAAGGGCGATGGCGCACATTCGCCGACCTCGGACGAACTCCGACACGGTCGATTGTCATTTTTTTTTTTTTTTCGTTTCTATCCTTTCAATAATCATGTCGACATATTGCCTGGGGTGGGTTGTCTGATATTTGCATTTACCGAGAGGCCAGCCGGGCAGCCTGGTGTGCGCACTACCTGACGCGACCAACAAGGGTTAGTTGAGCTAATCGAACCAAGTCGGCCAGCTTTTCCCATCAAGGACAGATGGTGGCGTCAGCACCAAGAGCTGCGATTCTTGCTCTTAGCCGTCTCGTGAATCATTTGGGGGTGTTTCTTCAAGAGACATTGCCTCTGTTTTTGTCGCTGAAGCGACTGTGGCGAGAGGGAGTGGCAAGCAGCCAGATCGGCAGCACCAGCTTCGAGGTCCCGGGCAAAGCGAAATTTTCGTCTCAATGCAGATGAGAATGAAGGCGAGAGTCAAAGGCAAGCTGTGTTATGCAATGTACAGTGTACTTGCAACATGCTCCCCTCACCACTCCGTAAAAGGCGTAGGATACGTCACTTGGGAGCAAGGGGGCCCTGTAGCGTGATCCTGGGCGCTCATCAGGGATGCTAGGAGGCGACTAGCGCAAACTTTTGCAGGGTCGACGACGCACATTCCACGCTCTCGTTTGCGTGAGAGAAGACATAATAGCAGCGACAAGGACAAGCAAGCACTAAATGACTTGTGATGAGGACTGTCGGGCTGGTTGATTGATCACAGACAAGCAAGCGCACTGATTGTGGCAGGTATCAGACTACGTGTATCGATACCCGAGACAGACAGAC
The DNA here is from genome assembly GCA_023658505.1 of Epichloe gansuensis. Taxonomy (NCBI): domain Eukaryota; kingdom Fungi; phylum Ascomycota; class Sordariomycetes; order Hypocreales; family Clavicipitaceae; genus Epichloe; species Epichloe gansuensis. The sequence goes on from CP098281.1 coordinate 9,041,453, forward strand.
ACGACATTGTGGTCACAGAGCCTCCGTCATGTCCGCGGATGTCCATGAGCCAATCTCAGTAAGCAATTGCTTACACAAAAGAGGTGCCATGACGGGGCAAAACGAGAACGTCTACCAAACCTGCGTTTGAGAAAATTTCGCATACACAGGCCGGAATTCAACCATATAGCCACTAAACTACGGAGTACTGAGTACGGATTAGAGGAGTGTGAGCTGCCGTCCGGTGCCAGGCCAGTCATACTCAGCAATCACCTTTGGTCATGTCATCGGCGTGAGAATCAGAACATGGCTGAAGCTGAGACGATGAATGAATATATCACATCAATCAGTACCTGCATATCGAACCCCAGTCTTTCACAGGACAACCCTGGACAGGAATACATATATTACTTTACCATACAGAATTCTTCCTTCGCGGAACCACAAAAACCACCGACGAACTTGTCCTGTCGGACCGAGGATAAACTGCCGCCAGAATAGGAAATAGCAAGCGGCGACGTTGACGATGCTATCCTCCGACTGTCTGCGCATTCAGTTGAATTTTCGTCATGGGTCTGTTATCTGGTTGACGGCTTCGTCCAAGTCGTATCAAGCAAGCATGGTGTTTTCTAAGAGAAACTTTCAGAATATACAGTCCGCAGATGCTTTTGCCAGTACTGCAACTATAGCGCCACAGCGATGAAAAACTGACGGGCAGTCTTGTCATAATCTCTGGCGAATCCCATGCCAGGCCGGGCTTGTAGCATTATAATTGTGTGTGCTGTACATACGAACGATGTATTAGTGGCTGTATATGATGAGATGTGCACAGGACAATGATACTGGACACGCATCGAGAGCAGTCAGGAAGATCCTTACAGGATGGTGGCAACAGTTCAGGCAGTTCAGGCAGTTCAGGCAGTTCAGGCAGTTCAGGCAGTTTAGGTGAAAATGCTGAGAATTTACTTATATCATCAAGAGTTGAAATAAATGCTTTAGACTATATACTTAAGGCTATATCCGTCTGGTAGAGAATCGGAAATCATGCCACGGCCACCATCGCAGCCAATCTTACGGAGTAGATCGGTTCAACTCGTACGGTCGATGTCGATGACAGTTGCGCCTATGCCCGGGCAAGAAATGCCATTGACCATTGACGCAGGGCGTGATCAGCTGGTGGCAGAAAGCCAGCCACTTATTGTATGCACAAACGACAAGACAGCAGAAACTGAGGATGAATGTCTCGCATCAGCAGTGGCTATATGCGAATCGAATCGACGTACGTGTTCATGCGACGACGGACGGCAAACACCCTTCATCCATTGCATTTCCTTCCATCGCAAAGGCAACCTACATCCGCCATGCGGTTGGCAGGCCTAGAGGTTCAAGAATTCCAAGACACACGGAATCTACTCCGTACTCGGTCGAATTAGTGCTCTCTTGTCTTGGCTTGCCTTCCCGGGCGTGACGTGCACACACACACACACACACACACATACATACACGATAAGTTCTTCTTGTTTTTCATACGTGTGCAAGAAAAGGGTCATTGAAAAAAACATTTGCACCCCCACTCCCCATCTCATCCCGATATCAAAGGGTGGCGAAACAATCTGGATCCTCGAGCGGGAGGTAGCTTAAGCACCTATTCTAATACTAATAATACTAATAATACTAAGCTTACTAACTTATAGTTGCAAGGTTACTAGTATACAGATATATATATTATTTACGCTAGATGGCAATTTATGCTCTTTACTAGTACCTCTGCGGTGATAAATGCTTTGTTATAGGAAAACCGTACTAGGTTACTAGTTATCTAGATAACTAGATAACTAGTTAGTTGCCTAGTTAGGTGAAAAACCTACAATAATTATTTGTTACGCTACTTATATGGTTCTAACTCGTAGGTGTTTAATTCTGTTACGGTGCAGCCCCACAGGGGCCATCGCGGGTGTCAGCGCGCACCATACGGGTGGATTGCCCGATCCGTTGCGCCATGCAAAGGATACGTATTGAACAAGTCAACATTCACTTGTTCAATTGACACCTATATTGCTAGGTCTAGGCAAAGCCTAGATCATCACAAATTCCTAATATACCCCTTATAATGATTTCCCCTCTAACTATCTCTGTTTTCTTTAAACTAGTTCCTAAAATCCCTGAAAATATGTAATATAGTTACAAACCCTAGCTTAAAATTAGACCCTAGAGCTCTAGGTATCCTAGCTAATTTATATAGCGAAGTAGCTTGTTTAATTCGCTTGCAATACAAGGAAAAGTGGGTGTCGCGGATCCACTTTTCCTTGTACTGCAATTGGTTCTGATTTTTAGAGGTGTGACCAAGACCTGTAAAAACTATGCCCCGTGCGGGATTCGAACCCACAACCTGCGACCGGAACAGGTCTCCACAGCGTGTAACCACCACGCCACGGGGTCATGATGTCGTATACACGGTGGAGCCGTATGCCGAGGCGCAAGTAAGAGGGCAATGGACCGATTAATGTCAAGTCAAGGTATGATGAGGTTTGGTGCCGACTTGAGAAGACAGGATGGAGATACTCCAACCACGGGCGGCGGCCAAGCAGAGTACAACGACGTTTGGTTCCTTCCCTTGTATGCTAGGCTGGACACGGTGATGTTTCGCACTGGAAGCATTCTGTGCTGCTATTGCGGAGGATGATGTCGTTGAAGAAAAAGCAATGGGGCTGTATGTACAAGTAGCGGGTCAGACGAGAAAATATTCATCGCAAGTTGTCCTCGTACGCGTGTGCAGCAGCACTTCCTTCCCTCGTCAGAAGTACTCGAGTCTGTGAGTGTTGAATTCCCGTTTGCCAACTTTTGCATACATTCAAGCATTACTTGAAAACATACGGTAGATCAAATAGATTCAAATGCTTCCTATCTGTTGTGCATATCATGAGTTCGAAATGCGTGCGTGTAGGGTAGCTCGTCGTGAGTGACTAAGCACAAAATTACACAACGACGACAGCCCAATCAGAGGGCTTCACTGGTGAATTGCGACCCAAACTTTTGTTCCGTAAGTCATAACCCGTGTGGTGAGCTTGTCATCTGTCTAAACGCAACGTCGGCATCACGATCGTCGTCCCTAGTCAGACAATGGCGAGTCCGAGTGCGCTGCGGCCCTCTGCGGGTTTCTTGTCAAGAATTGGTTCACGGCATACCAGCTCTGCCCTTCCCCGTGCGTCTATTCGAGCCACATTCTCGACCACAGCGCAACAATGCAAGCGCAAGACAAAGGACAACAACAAGAAGCGAGGCGTGAGCAGTCTATACGGATCAGGCCCTCGAGAAAATCTCTCCATGTCAGATGTACCGCTCCCGAAGCCGCGCGAAGTCAAACCCAAGATACCTGTCGACGAATCGCATGGGCTCTGGGGATTCTTCCCCGAGCCGGGCAAGACCATCTGGACGCCAAAAGAGACAGAAGAGCACGGCAGAGCATGGAACGTAGAGGAGCTTCGAAAGAAGTCATGGGAAGATCTTCATTCGCTGTGGTGGGTGTGCTGCAAGGAGAGGAACATGCTGGCCACGTCAAAGGCCGAACTGACAAGGGGCAAGCTTGGGTTCGGCGAGAGAGAACTCGAGGCGCGAGACGAAGAGGTGTGTGCATGATTCCAGAGTACTTGTTTCAACCGTATTCTCGACACAGGAGCTGACAAATCGGAAAACCTGCAGGTCACGAGAACCATGAGAGCCATCAAGCATGCTTTGACCGAACGATACTACACCTGGCAAGATGCCGTTGACGTGGCCATGTCAGACCCTGAGATCGACATGCAGGCCAAGGACGGACAAGTCTACAAGCCAGGAGCATATGAAGAGGATTTTGACGCCCAGGAGAGCCGGGCTGAGGCCAGCATGGAGACGGTTGCGGAGGCAGAGACCGTCAAGCCCGACAAGGAACTCAGCCGGTGAAGATGAAAGGCGAGCAGGTCATGACGCGGGGCGAAGATTACGATTGTGTGCACCGTATGAAAACATTTTTTTGCGAGCCACTGGGACTGTGACTGGCAGCTTGTAGGTAGGTAGCCGGCCCAAGGGCTAGCTGTGGTCGCGTGTATATTCAGAAAGATGCATGTAAACTAACTAGGACATACCATTGACACGAGGGCTCAATCTGTCATAGCCTGTGCTTTGGACTTTGGACTTTAATTCTTTGCCCCCGAGTGAAAAGTGAAAGCCGACAGCTTGACCTTGACATGCCAATTCTACATCTATTCTTGGGTCTGGCTGACATGCGGCGGCTGCTGAAGTGAAGCACTTGACCTTGTCGAGGAGCAGCTCGGCATCCATTCCTGGGCAACCCGGGCAGCCGGGTACGTCACAGGGGTTGGAGATTCTTGTCCCGGGTTTCCAATCATCCAATCCCCATCAGTCATCACCGCCTTTCCCTTATTTGGGGCGGCCAGTGCCAATACATATGTACATACAGCCACGGCCACCTGGTAAATTTAAAATTTGAAAATGCCAGCTATGAAGTTAGCTTGGGTTTGGATCCCAAAGGGCCACGAGGGCCTCCGCAAGTTCCAGTCCCAGTTCCAGTCCCAGTTCCCCACACCTCACCGGTGCTTCGCTCCATGTTCGTTCTCGTCCAAAACCCCGCCACTTCAACCCCTCCACCACCACCCCCTAAATAGGCCAGCTCCTTCAGCTTATTATCTCAGGACTCCAATAATTCCTTGACCAGACGAAGACGAAGACGACGACGAATTCGACTGTTCCAACACCCTTACCGTCATCATGGATGAGATCGCGAAAGAGTACGACGTCATTGTTCTGGGCACTGGTGAGTGAATGAATACCCAACAAGCGGCTCGTCGAGGATTCGGCAGTCACTGCCCATCAGCCTAGAGCTGCTAGTTCGATTCTATTGGTTTGATTCTATCGACGGGCTGAGGGAGGATTCTGGCTGACCGATGCTGCGTGCTGTAGGCTTGACCGAATGTATTCTCTCTGGGTAGGGCTATCAACACATACGGACTTTAATTGGAGTCAAAAGCATTCTGGCTGACAAAAGGCTCTCTCGTTCTCTCGTTCTCTGTACCAGTGTATTGAGTGTCAAGGGGAAGAAGGTCCTTCACATTGACCGCAACGACCACTACGGCGGGTAAGCCTCCCAATTCCCCCTCCGCCCTTGTTGCCACTGTGCTCTGAGTTATCCCATGACATGGGATGAAGCTCTAAATTGCAGCTTGGGATGCTGCACAAGAGACTATCAATCTTTTACTAACACATATTTGCTTGTAGTGAAGCTGCGTCCGTGAACCTCGAAGCGGTACATACAAACAACCCGCTCCCACCCTTCTTTGAGCCCATCGCGTTTCTGACATGAGAACCCCGTGAATAGCTGTTCAAAAAGTATGGGAACTTCCAGGCTGGCGAAGAGCCATGGAAGAACTATGGCCGACTCAATGACTGGAACATTGATCTGGTGCCCAAGTTCCTCATGTCCTCCGGAGAGCTGACCAACATTCTCGTCTCCACCGACGTTACCCGATATCTCGAATTCAAGCAGGTAGCCGGCAGCTACGTCCAGCAGGGCACCTCTTCCAAGGCCACTGTTGCAAAAGTTCCTTCTGATGCCGGCGAGGCTCTCAAGTCTCCTCTTATGGGCATCTTTGAGAAGCGACGCATGAAGTCCTTCATCGAATGGGTTGGCACCTTTGACCTCAATGATCCTGCCACCCACAAGGGTTCGCGCTTCCCTTTTCTTCATGCATGCATGCGCAATCGAGAGATAGCTAACTTGTGGTGGTGGCCAAGGACTTGATATGAATACCTGCACGATGAAGGACGTCTATGACAAGTTTGGCCTTGAGACCACCACCAAGGACTTTATTGGTCACGCCATGGCCCTGTACCTCACTGACGACTACATCACCGCCCCCGGCCAAGCCCCGAGTCTATCCAGCGCATCCGACTGTACGGTAACTCTGTTGCTAGATACGGAAAGTCTCCCTACATCTATCCCTTGTACGGTCTTGGTGAACTTCCCCAGGGCTTTGCTCGTCTGTCCGCCATTTACGGAGGCACTTACATGCTGAACACCACTGTGGACGAGCTGCAATATGATGGCGACAAGGCCTGCGGCATCAAGGCCACCATGAAGAATGGTGCTGAGGAGATGAACTTTGAGACCAAGGCCAAGATGATTCTTGGTGACCCATCTTACTTCCCCAACAAGACCAGGGTTACCGGCCATGTCCTGCGAGCTATCTGTATTCTGAAGCATCCTCTGGCTGGCACCAACGACAGTGATTCCTCTCAGTTGATCATTCCTCAGTCTCAGGTTGGACGCAAGAATGGTAAGACCCTCTCTACGCACACAATCTGTGTCCCTCTTCTCGAACATCTCCCACTACTTCCTAATCCTGCCCTTCCCCCTCCCGACAGTTTGAAGTGTCCCGCAACATGTGCTCACATTTCGCCACAGACATTTACATTGCCTGCGTATCCTCCGCCCACAATGTCTGCCCCAAGGGTTACTGGATTGCCATTGTCTCAACCATTGCTGAGACAACTGCCAACCACCACCTCGAGCTCCAGCCCGGTCTGGACCGCCTGGGCAAGATTGAAGAACAATTCATGGTACGTGCGCGCATTTTTTTCCATGATGAGCAAATCTCGTCTATCTATCCCTGTCGCATCATTTGAAAAATAAGTGTCTCACGTGTGTTTCTTAATCTCCAGGGCCCACCGATCCCCGTCTACGAACCCCTTGAGGACGGCAAGAAGGACAACCTGTTCATTTCAAGAGCTACGATGCAACCAGCCACTTTGAGACGACGACCGACGACGTCAAGGATATTTACCGCCGCTGCACCGGCGAGGAGCTCAAGGTTGAGGGCTTGAGAGAAGGCATTACCGTTGCTGAGGAGTAAGACGGAAGGTTGATTGCCCGTGCATGTTGCCTTTACAGACTCGGCGCAAAAAGACAGACAAGGAAAGAAGAAGAAGCAACAACAATGACAAGGAAAAGCAAGAAAATGGACACGAGTGCAGCAATATAGGGCACGAGAGGAATGCAAACAATCTTTTTAGAATGTCTAATGGAGGGATTTGTGTTGTCTGGGTAACAATATCTGCTGAGTTTTATGCAAATGGCCTGATGTAGCGACAAGAAATGATGTCTTTGCTCATAGTCTTTGCTTACTCTACGCATTTACGTTTTCGAGATCCAATTCCATTCGCGTGAAATCCCCATTCGCAATATAGGCCAACAACAACTTTCCAAGTCATATCGTCATGTGTTTAAACTATACCCTAGCCCATTCATTGAAAAGGGGAAAATAAAATAGAAATGAGCCGTGACTCTCGCAACCACAAGAACGTTGACGCCACCCCATCTGTAGATTCTTGTTGTGATCAGACGGATTTTGAGCAAGATCCTGTCAAGGCTCTCGCTGTCTCATTCTTCGCTCCCCCTCCCCCTCCCCCTCACCCCTCCTTTTTATTCTTTGTACGAAATCCACAACGCCTTTGCATTCCGGAGCAAATACTGGAGAGTACCCGACACCCAGGAAAACATTTTTGATTCTGAAAGACGGAGAATAATCCCCCAAAAAAAAGACCGTGAAGTGTAGATGGTGCTGTTGAAACTTTTCATCGTCGAGAAGTCTTGCCCATGCCACGCTTGCCAGCGACCTGAAAGGATGATTGTTAGTGGACATTACTTGATGGAAGGATCTTGAATTCAAAACTTACCAGATGCTTTATCAAAGAGACGGTAGTATGTCTGTCTCCCTCACCCTGTCGGGCCATTCTGTTCATCTTCTTCTGGTGGAGCTTGGCGATGCGTTCGGCCTTTGTTCTTGCCACTTCGTCTCGCACACCATCGTCGCGACGATTGGTAGTGGGTGCTCTGCTCTTGGAGCGAGCACGCAGACGGTCGCGAGCACTCGCGTCGACGTCCATGGAGTCGGGGTCCTCGGTACCAAGGCGGCTTCTTGACATGGAGCGACCGCGGCGGGGCTCCTTGGGCTGAGCACGCTCGGCCAGGTTGGTGGTATCGACGCCGAGCTGGTCCAGGGCGTCCTCGAGCTCAGAGTACTTCTTCTTCATGGCCTTGCGGGGAATGATGGCTTGGTTCTTGAGTCTCTTCTTCATGCGGGCCTCGTTTCGGATGAGCTGCTGCTTCTCGCGGATGAGCTCGGCCTTTTCATGACCTCGTCCTCCTCATCATCATCAATGTCCCCTTCCGAGTCGTAGTAACCCTCTTGCTCGAGCTTCTCCTCTTCCTCTTCGAGAGCCGCAAGCTTGGCCTCGATGTCGGGATCGACAAAGTCATAGACGTTCTTGCCGTCGAAAATTTCGGGAATCTTGTCATATTTCCAGTCAGGGTTCTCGAGGATGTAAGAAGTACGCATGTCAACGTTGTAGACACCCGCACCACCGTTTTCAACCTCGACATCCCTGGCGAGTTTGCGGCGCTCAGGATCCCCCTTGTCGTATTTCTTCATGGCCTTGACGCCCTCGGGAATGAACGTCTCGAGGGTCTGGCCGCCCATGGGCGTAGCCACGTGGATACGCGACATGACATCCGCCAAACGACCTCCAACGGCGCCACTGTTGTTCGTGCCGGCCTTGAGCTTCTGACTGACTCGCTCAGCGATAAGACGCTCACAAGCGGCATTCTTGACCTCCTGGACTCCCTCTTGTGTGTTGCATGACAATTGAAGCATCTCAACATTGTCAGACTTCATCAAGCTATGCAGCTCGGCCTGCAGCTCCTCACTCAGGTCCTCTGGTCGAGCGACATCGATCTTGTTGACGACCAGGAAAACCAGCTTGTTTGAGAAGAGCGGCTTGATGCTCTTGAAGAGCTGGATCTGCGCTTGAACAGTGTAGCCGCACTGTTCGGACAAGTCCATGAAGTACAAGATGGCTGATCGAAGATGTGCAATCGCAGTGATACTTCCAAGGTGGTCAGCATCCCTTGAAAATCTAGTGAACCAACATGCGAGCTAAGATCCATAGTCAAACTCACCTTTGCATCTCAATGGTGTTCATCTCCTCCAGAGGATGGTCCAAAATACCTGGCGTATCAATAGCCTGAAACCGAAGGTACTTGTAGTCAAAATGACCGACGAACAAGCTCTTGGTTGTGAAGGCGTAGGGTTGAACATCGACATCCGCTCGTGTAATGCTACGCAGGAAACTGGACTTGCCGACATTGGGGTAGCCGCAAATGAGTAGAGTCCGAGTATTGGGGTCGATTGAAGGCAGACGTCCAAGATGCTGTCGGACCTGATCGAGATACAAAAGCGGATCTTTTAGACGCCTGGTGATGGTGGCCATACGACCGAGTGCGGCCCTTTGAGCTGCTTGCATTGGAAGAGAGACTGGCCATACTTGATCAAACGGACATAGTCTCTGGAAATGGTCTCGATCAAGTGTTTGGCGGTCGATAGCTGGCCTAGCGCGATACGGAAATGGTCGGCGTCGTAGAGGGTGTTGAGTAAATCCTTGTGGAAAGGATGGATATCCTGCAATCTGGGGAAACTATCGAGGATGGCACCGAATTTCTCGGAGAAGGTCTCCTGAGAAAACTTGACCTTTCTGGTGTAGAAAGCTAGTGACGGCTGGTCAGTAACAATGAAGTCTGAGGCTGGGATCGAGCCGGAAGACCTCGTGTATCAGATCTTCTTCGTACCTCGAATTCTGCTTATCTTGAAACCAGCGCGAATCTGCGTGGGCAACTTGCGCTGGGTTCGACTCAGCACAATGTCCAAAAACTCTTGCTGAGTCGGAACTGGGGTATGTCCTTCCATGTCGTCTTCATCTTGGGCAATCTGAACTCTCGAGGATGTTGTGCTGTGCAAGAGTTGCGATGTCGACAGTGCTGGTTCAAGATGGCAAATCTAAACTACGCTGCGTCAAGGCGGTCAAACATTTTTTTCTCCCGCACATATTACTTTTGAGACGGAGGTGGAGTCTCGGCACAAGGGTCGTCTATCGATAAGATTGGACAAGGCAGCGAGCGAAGTACACTTCTCACGGAAATTACCCTGAATGGTACTTGGACCCTTTTTTTTTTTCCTCTCCCCGCTCCAGAACCCCCACTAAAACTTCACGGGTTCTCTACAAGACCATTGAACCATTGAACAATAATTTGGATGCAAAGCTTTTTTAGTTCATTTCCGCTCTAGTTCACATTGCAACTACTTCACTATATTTGATTTACAAGCCAGGCTGCCTGGAAGAAACCGATGGCGGAAGGCTTGTTACAACAAAAGGTCTGATTCTCTACTGCTGGACTACCTCTTCTACAATCGCATCCATCAGGACCAATCATTCTGAACCAAAACCACACAAAACAGAAAGGAAGGAAGAAATGACCGGCCTCGTCCCCTACAAAAGGACTTCCTCCAGGCCGCAATTGAGGGTGGAGTCTTGAAGTTCGGCAGCTTTGAGCTCAAATCCAAGAGACTCTCTCCTTATTTCTTTAATGCAGGCGAGTTCCATACCGCTCGTCTCGCTGGTGCCATCTCGTCCGCATTCGCGAGGACCATCCTTGATGCCCAGCAGAATGATGGCCTCGAATTCGATATTGTCTTTGGTCCTGCGTACAAGGGTATTCCTTTGTGCTCCGCCATCACCATCAAGCTCGGCGAGCTTGCCCTCAGAATCTGGATACCGTCTCTTACTCGTTTGACAGAAAGGAAGCCAAAGACCACGGTGAAGGAGGCAACATTGTCGGTTCATCGTTGAAAGGGAAGAAAGTTCTGATCGTCGATGATGTTATCACGGCTGGAACTGCAAAGAGAGAAGCAATCGATAAAATTAGAAAGGAAGGTGGCATCGTTTCAGGTATCGTTGTTGCCCTGAATCGCAATGAGAAGCTGCCTGCTGCCGATAGTGACGACTCCAAACCTGGTCCTAGCGCCATTGGCGAACTGAGAAAAGAGTATGGCATCCCAATCTTTGCAATTCTGACCCTGGATGATATCATTGAGGGCATGAAGAGCTTCGCCTCTGAGGACGATATCAAGCGCGCCGAGGAGTATCGTCTGAAGTACAAGGCAACAGACTAGTTTGACAGGAAAGTTTGTACCTATCAATGGCGGGAATTAGGCACGGCAATCAACGTAGACTGACAGTGGAACTTACCGTTGCATGACAAAATTTCCAACATGTACTAAAAACAAAACCGACACAAGATCTATTTCGTCAACCATCTGACTTCGTAGAAGTGCTTTGTTCAGTTGAGACTGTATAAAGTGCGATTTGTAGCCAAAATACGTTGAGTCGCCAACAACGTTCATTCTCTCGCTCAGTCAGATGTTTCATCGGTCCGTGTCGTGCATTGTAAGTTGGTATTTATTGGTGATGGGGTTTTCGCTTTGGAAGTAAATGCTCTAGGCTTTTTGCTTTCCTGAGTCTGGCTCAGGAGGAATGGAACCTGAGGACCAGGAAGCTCGTTTGTCTGAAATATTAGACCGTGTGAGATTTTCGCTCTTTCAATAGCCACGACTAGTTGAAAACCCACCATGTTGTACCAGCCCGAGCCGGCTACAGTCGTATTACTCTTCCCAGCCGATTTGAAACCAACATTGCTGAAAAAGCCCACAAGAGACTAGAAATTTCTGATTAACAAGATAGGCAGAGTAATGAGAATGGATCTACCCACTTCTTTACAAATAAGAGATATCCGATCAGCCACTCCAGACTGATTCATTAATTGAATATAAGCTTTCATGGCTGACTTGCCAATGCCAACCCCTTGGACTTCAGGACACACCGAGAAAGAGTGTAGGCAGATTGTTCTCCCTGACATCTGATGACCCAAAGATGAGTCACCCGAAGATGTTTGTGCGCCTCGCCAATTCTGTGGGAGCTGAAGGTCGTCATCCGTCACTAAAGGGTGCTTTCCTAGTGTGGCAAAAATGTGGGCAAACAGCACACTCTTAGACCCGTCTTGCCTACCGGTCTCTACAGGACGGGCGTGCGGCAACGTCTGAATATGCCACTCACTGGTGATATTAGAGGGGCAGGTGTTGAACAAACCGAGACATATGCCCCGCATCTTCGGATGTAATACTCGATCTGAAAATCTGTCAGACACAGAGGCAAGAGAGCAGATAGGGTTATGCTAGGAATGCTAGAATTGGCTTGAAAAATACCTCTTCAATGCTGCAGGACTGGGTCTGATCTGGCAACGCTGCATGTTCTAATGTCACGCAAGCGGGCAGGTCGGCAGGCATCAAAGGAGAGAGCATTGGAGCCCAATGGAACGGGATCAACGCTCGACGTAATTCCTCGGGGATTTTTGTTGCTGCATTCTGGTCTTTGTATCTGTTCTTCGAATCTGTACGAGCTCCTCGTCGTCATCGTCAGAATCACCGATGGCGCACTCCTCTGTGATAGACGGGTATTGAGCTGGATCAGTGGTGGATGTAGACACAGCTTGGCAGGATTCTTCGATTGGGGCTGCCCTATTCTTTTCGTTGACTGAAGATGCATGTCCAAGCACCATTTTCCTGCCCGTTGAAAGTCCGGAAGTGTTTGAAGATAATAGGGAATACTGGGAAGGAAGAGGAAACAAGCACAAGCGACAAACCACGGCGAATGAGGGAATGAAGACAACAAATAGAAATATCGAGTGTCCACAAACACTGAGTGTAGCGGTTGGCACAGCGCCGTGACAGCACATTCAGCAACGAATGCGGGAGTTGGTGATTCCGTCTGATTTGATGCGGTTTGAATGTAAAACCTGGTGTAATAGAATAGAAGACTGGGAGTTGGCAATGGATCAAAGCGCAAGGAGAAAAGGAAACAACAGCATGAATGTGACGGAGAGGACATTCGGAGTGAGCATCGAGCCCAAACATCTGCCGGCCAAGCATTGGTCAGGTGGTGTCACACTGTCGACGGTCGACAGTTCTGGGCACGTAATAAGGCATTGTATGTATACAATACAATGTACTTGGGGTTTGTGCCACTTTTGGAGCAGGTGGTGGCGTCGTCTGGTTGGTGGTGGTGCGGACTGCGGAGCATCCATGTCTCCCTCTCAATATTAGGTAGTTGGAGGAGGGAGCGTTATTAAACCGCCGAAATCCCCTCACGCGACGCGAAAATTCCTAGGGCTCAGAGTATCTAATGCGACCTCGATGCGCCACGTGAGAATGATGGGGATCAAATAGCTGCGAAGGCAGAATTCGACACGGAGACGGCAAACGAGCTGTGGTCAAGCGACTGATTGTTTGCTTGTACGAAGTAAACTAGGGACCAGGATGAGTGTTTGAACCAAACACTGGAGGCCGAGGAAGCTTCAGGCCGCATCCACCTGCCCATGCGTAAAAGTGTAGGACAGTACTCCGTAATCTGACCGCAACGGCGGTCGTTGAGGTGTTGGTAGATGGATCGATTATTTGCCAACCTCGAGCAGCTGGCAGCCCTGTCACTCCTGTGCTTGTAAGAGACACAGAGGCAGCAATGCGAGTGATTGCAGGCCTCTACGGAGTACGGTGTCTAGTCTTGTGCTTTTATTATATGTGCCTGGATGGTCCTGGTTTCCATTCACAGTGCGAACAGCAGCAGTCCATCGTGTGCCTGCAGTGAGTTTGGAAGGGATCATCATCTGGAGCGACACATTTGGCAACGACCTACGATTTACATACATCACTTGAAAGGCGACAAGGCGTACTTCGTAACCCGTACACCACCTCGTATATCACAAGCTGTCGGGAATAAAGCGTTGGTACAAGGCGATCTGTGCAAGTTTGCTTCCCACCAGGAGACAAGATCCAGAGACGGCTACGAGAAGGAGGGGCCATATTGAGCTCCTTGCAGGACAGTTGACGTCCCCGTTAAGGTCGGGATGCAACCAGACGAGGTCTGGGTCTCATTTCATCTACAGAGAGTACTCCGTAGATGCCTGCTTCATCCGCCTTCCCGGCCGGCTTGCCCGTTCCATCGATGGCTGCATACTTGCAGGATCACACCGACACGCAGACACGCAGGGCAGAGTTGTCTCTTGTTGCATGCGCCGGGTTTGACCAAGACCTGGACCGGAATGATGTATCGCTGTAATATCGCTGTAATATCGTTGTAATATCGCTGTACCGCCGTATGCGTACCGACCTATTACGTGGGGAGAATAGACGGGTGTTTTGCAGAGTGAAGAGGAGAGGAGCCCAAGCTGTCGCTCGCAAGTCGCTGCCAGAACCTGCTTAAACGCATGAAGCCTGTGTTGAAGTGCCCCGTGATACACATTGTTGTAATGACGTTTTGGCATGAAACTACATTTGAAGCGAAGCGAGCTCGGAGTATCGGACGTGTTGTTGATGAAGACAATCGATTTGTCTGCCCCCGCTTCAATTCGTTGCCGGCTCAGTGAATGTTTGCCTTGCGAAATTCGACTGTGGGTCTACCCGCCCAAGTGGGGGCGGGGGAGGGGGCGGTACGTAGCTCTTTGGCCTCGCATAATAATACAGGTCTATTTACGGAGTATAGTAATCATCTCACGTCTGCGCATGTTGCTTCCTCTCTCTTTTCCGACTTCTCTGCGTTTCGAGATCCCAGCACCACTGGCTTGCACGGAGCACTGTTGACTCGCCCCTCTCATATTGATTCCATGCTACGTTTGCTCTTCTACTTTCCATTATTACACAAAGGTGGTGTTCTTCAGAAACTCGATTGCGATGTAAGTGGCCGTGTCCCTCTACGTCGAGGTGGGGGAAACCAAACATCCTCCTGAACATTCAAGCTGACTGGAAGCTCTCACAATACAGGCAAATCACGCTCAACATATTTAATCCCCAAGCCGGGGACCAGGACACCCTGCTGAACCTGGAAATATTCCTGATATGACCCTCGAAACCCTCCGAGAATCTGTTCACGCCGATACCAACATCCCTGCCACGTCGCTACACATCTACCACAATGGCCGCCTTCTCACCGACGACACTAAGACAATGGAACAGCTCGAAATACCCGACGGCGGTATGCTGGCTGTTCACGTAAGGCACATTAGAGGCAACACTGGTGTTGCCGAATCCTCCACTACTGCAGCATCGGGAACGCCTGTCTCAGCACAAGCGCAACGACCGCAGCAACCACGACAGCAAGCCAGCGCTGAAAATGATCCCGAGCTGATTCGTCTACAAGTCCTCGGCAACCCAGCCGTAAGGGAGCAGCTACAACGGCAGCATCCAGAACTTGCGGCAGCGGTTGATAACCCCGCACGATTTTCTCAAATATTGCAGAGCAGTCAAGACCGGGATCGTAGAGAGCGAGAGGAGAGACAGCGGGAGATTGAGAGGCTGAACCAGGATCCCTTCGATATCGAGAATCAGATGAAGATTGAAGACATGATACGCCAAGAGAGGGTCATGGAAAACCTGCAGAACGCCATGGAGCATAATCCTGAAGGTAAGCAAAGCAGCACACCCCGACTATTCTTTCTGGCCTCTTGTGACCAAAGTAGTAATATGGATGTATTAGTGTTTGGACGTGTGCATTTATTATATATCAACGTGGAAGTAAATGGGCACAAAGTGAAAGCTTTGGTAGACTCTGGAGCTCAAGCCACCATCATGTCCCCTGCATATGCCGAAGCATGTGGCATCATGCGGCTCATCGACACCAGGTTTGCTGGAGTAGCTCGCGGTGTCGGTACAGCCAAGATTCTCGGTCGTGTCCACTCGGCACAAATCAAAGTCGGAAACCTTTTTTGCCTTGCAGCTTTACGGTGATGGAGGGTAAGACCACACATTTGCTCCTCGGTTTGGACATGTTGAAGCGATATCAAGCCACCATCGACTTATCCCGTGACCGACTCATCATCCAGGGCGAAGAAGTTCCGTTCTTGGGAGAAGCCGACATCCCCAAAGATGAAGAGCCGGTGGAACAGGAAGCTACGATTCCTGGTCCTGCTGGCACCACAATTGGGCAGGAAACCGGTGCTGTTCTGCCTCCGCAACGGCCATCCGCTGCTCAAACAACAGCATCGTCGTCGCCGCAAGCACCTGCAGAACAATCCTCAAGAACCAACCCAGCAACGTCCACCCATGCAATCTCTTCTACTCCCGCGGCTCCTGCTTCCGCAACCGCAACCGCTACCGCTACCAACGTCACTCCTGCTCATGTGGATAATCTTATTGCCATGGGAGCCACGAGGGAACAGGCTGTACTGGCTCTGCAGGCAGCCGAGGACAACGTTGAAGTAGCAGCAGGTTTGATCTTCTTTGATAACTTCAGTAAAGGACACGGGCACTCGTGAATGGATAGCATACACCTGCAGGTTGGAAAAGATGAATAACTAAAGATGGGGAACTCGCTTCCGTTGCAGCCTTTCTCGATTTCCAAAGAACAACATATGATCATATAAATTAACCTTCGATTGACGTATTCAGATCAGAGCACATGAATCACGAGAAATAGGCGTTGGGAAGCAAATGAAAATGTAAACAATCATGTTCCATGCGTCTTGCTTTCTCTCTCTCTCTCTCTGTTCCACTTCTTCCAAATTCACCACCTTCTATCGAATCTTGTACACGCACGGCTTTAAAATAGACGCCTCGTTTTCATCTTTGTCCTCGCCCTCACCCTCATCCCACTTTGGCGCAAAGCCCCTCTTCTTCTTTAATTGATCTTGCATTTTGTCTCCTTCGAGCTGCACACCTTTCCCTTTTGTAGGCGAAGCACCCTTGATGAAGTGCATCTTGACAAACATCCTGTTCGATAGGTCCACAGCCTCTGCTCTCTCGCCTTGTAAGATGAAGCCTCGTTTCTGAAGAGCCTCAATAAACGCCGTAACATCTGTCTCGCGACGACGATCTTCTGACCCGTCCACATCGACGGCTAGGTCCTCCCCATGAAGAGCGTCTGCCTGTGCGGCCTGCGCGGATTTTACCTTTTGCTGAGCGCCACGTTGTTCTTCTTGCGGTTGCCGACGCTATGCTCGACCACGGCGTTCTTTCGAACTGGTCCGAAGCGGGACTTGATCTCGGCAATCCACAGCTCGCCTTTCCAGTGGAGAATGCGGTAGGCCTCCTCGACGAAGTCGATCCAGTTTGTGCCCATGAGGGCGAGGCAGAAGATGGCGATGTTAACGGACCCATCTTCCAGGGGAGGTTAGCAATATCAGCTTTGGTGACGAGCGGGCTGGAGCTCTGCAAGTCGAAGCTCTTGATGTCGAGGCGGAGCTTGGCCGACTCCTTCTGCAACGACCCTGCGAGCCGGGCGTCGCCACAGCCCAGATCGGCAATGGTGCAGGTTCCCATGGTACGAGGCAGAGCCATCTTGGACCGTTGGGAGGGCGGAGGACCAGGCCGGCCCTTCGTCGGCGGGCGGGCCTTTGCTCGGCTGCGAATGTCGGAGAGGAAGCTGTCGACGGGGTTCTCGGGCCACACTTTGACTTGCCGGCGGAACCCTTCGTGGTACTCGTCGAACATCTCGGGAGAGTCCTGGAACAGCCCGAATGCTTCGGCCGATGGCTTGGTGTAGAGCGTCTCATTGAGGTGTCTGAAGCGCGCGGAGATGAGCTTCTCACGCATAGCCACCTGCAGCGGCGTGAGCTTTGACGGGGCCGGCGGCAGTGAGGATTGTGTGGCGCCGTCCAGCTTGGATGCTCTGGCGGAAGACGGGGTATTGCTGGGCTTGGAATTCCCCTCGTCTGGAGTGGAAACGACTTGTGCGTCGTCAGTGAGCGACTTTTTCTGGCCCTTGTTGGCATGTTTCCCTTTCTTCCTGTCCCTGTCCTTGTTTTCATTATTGCCCTGTTTGCTCGACGAAGCCTCATTGTTCTTGTTCTTGTTCTTGCCCTTCTTGCTCTCAGCAGTCGGATTCGGACACGAGGTCAGTGCCGAAGCCGACCCCGAAGCCGCAGAGGACTCCTTCTTCATGCGCTTTGCCGGCGCAGCAGCATCGCCACTCACCTTGTTCCCCTCGCCTTTGCCTTTCGCCTTGCCCTCGTCCTCGCCCCGGCCCTCCACCACAGTCTCATACAAGTCGGCGACGTTGGCAGCCGTGACATTCTGCGACTCCGCGCCGGGGCCATTGCCCCTCTTGCGCTTCCTCGATTTCGAGGCGGACGGTCCACCGCCGGTTTTGGCTGAAGCTGTCTCGGATTTCAAGGCGTCTGCGGATACAGACCAGCCTGGGACGGCGAACATGTTGGATTGTGCTTTGGGCGATGGCCGCTCCGGTGAGGTCTTTTGGGGAGCGAGCACGCGGGGGGCAGAAAGACTCGGAATCGAGTGAACTGTACGCTAGTTGATGCTCAATTGCAATTTGCAATCAATCGAAAGTTTAAAGCCCCGAAAAATGCCATTGCCCGCAGTCATGCCTGAAATTGCTGTCTGATGTGATGCTACTTTTCTTTCAGGAAATTTTAATATGGGTCGCCACCTTATCGAATGGTCCGTGCATGGCCTTATCGCCTGGCTCTGGAAAAAGTGGGTGGAAAAGTGTACATGAGCCCTTCATTAGCCTAGTTAAATGATTGATGGATTTGAAGAGAAATATAGTTGTTCACATCATTAAAAAGAGCTACCTTTGATGAAAATCTAACTTTGATATTAAACCCAACTATGTTATAATAGTGGGGTGGGCTAGGAGGAAGTTTGATGAACCTCTTCGACAGAGTACATGTCTTATCTTATCAGGCAGGGAAAAAAATAAAAAGAGGGAGAGAAGGAGAGACTGTTGGTGTTCAAACCTCTTTCGCACTGGGCGTGATCCATTAACGTCATCAACGTTTTGAAAGTCGTGCAACTATGTCGGCGATGTGTCAAGAAGGGCCGTCTCACCAACAAGCAGCAGGGTACATATGTCCGCCACAGGTCGTAGATCGACTTAAGAAGTGCACGTCACAGGAGCCAGTACCGCATCTCAGTGCACAGGTTACACGTACGCGGTACGTACCCAGAAACAAATCGTGCCCGATCCCCTACATTCAGATCGACGGAAAAGTGCCTCCGATGGCTCTAGCCTCTCCGCCAAATGCCCCTCGGCATGCGGCATGCGGCGAGCCAGACCTCTGGAATCGTGAGGTTCCACCAGCAGATTGTTTGAACGAGAAGATCCGGGCTGAAAAAACTGGCAGGTTTCGGGTCAGAGGGCGGGTTTCTCCTTCGACAGCTCTCTAGATCTACATCTACATGATCTATCCACGGGTGGCCATTTGTCATCTATTATCCTTCTTCTGTCTCGCTAACTGAGACGCCTGGCAAGCGCCTGGCTCTGCGACAAACTAGAAGGGGCTCGGATACTCGCATCCAATGTTCCCATGGATGTCCCATGGATGTCCCATGAGCCTGGTCAAAGCTGACATGGCACGAGCAGGGGCTACACTAATTATGTATGATCAGGAATTGCACTTGTGACAGCCACGATGAGAAATGGAGAAGGGGGGAAGAAGGTTCCTCAAGCGCGGGTCGCACCCGGCATTTCGGACCACAAGCGTACCCGTCCTATTGATGCTAAACACACCCTGATGCGAGGCCACTCGCCAGAGAAGATCGCGTAGGAACTGGGATAGCTAGTGTGTTGACCATGGCGGTGACACTGACCGGATTATCGGGTGGTAGTACCGTCGATGCCAGGTTCTCATGGTACCTGCACTTTCCATGTACTACTCCATTTTCTCTCCTGCTTGAGTCTCTGAGAAAAAGGGTAGTTACCGACGATCGGTATCTTAGAATCTTTCGGCTCGGACGTGCTATGTCCCCCATATTTATTGGTTGTCGGATTCCTCCAACCACCAAAGGTGGTGCTCATCACCACAACGGACTTTAAAAATAGAATAGCTTTATTAGCCCTTTTACACACAACAAAGGCCTCTTTCGTCACAAATAACTAAAAGCTCTAAGCTATAATCACAACGCTTTATACGTACCACTTTTAAGACTTTAAAAAGACTTCTATTATGCGTCTTACTTCCCTTTGGTAGTTGATCTCTTTTATTACACTATTCCTTTCAAGTATTAGCTATAGAAAGCATACTACTGATGTTTAGTGGTCGATTCTTTATAGCCCTATGTAATTATAATGCTACCGACGTTACCAGCCAAGGAACCCAGAGTACTCAACGTACGGAGTCAGGATCTGTTGCTTTGACAATGTTGTGGGCACCCATGTTGTGTAACCATTTGTAACAACAACAAATGGTCCTGAAATGCGGAACTGAACATGAACTAGTTTGCTGAGATGTGCTCTGTCTGCAGTGTGGCACGTTAGTCTGATCTGAGAAGGGTTCTCGTACAAGTTTATGGATTGTAAATAACGGATGGAGTCTGACTTGAGAGTGATCCGTGTAAGCCGCAGTCTCACACATCGGAGCTTATCAACCCGAGGCACTAATGTTAGCAAGTCAGTAATGCGTGATATGAATGAACATGTTGATTGATTTTAAGCCAACGAGACCGAACTATCTGTGGAGTTCAGCAACAAGATTTGTGCAATATTTGACATTCGAGCATCATATTGCATACGTGGTCCAGTTACCATCGGCACAGGTTGGAGCGGCATGTGGTGAGCAAAAAGAGCAGAGGGAATTTGCCAACTCGCTCGGTCTTGCGGTTTCCGATAAAGGGATGTCTAGATACTTTCTTATAAGCTTAGGACGGGTGACGGGACGCCGCTCGATGTCATACTGCCTCATGGCTACGGATTAGAGTCAACCCATCCAGTTGTCATTCTATTACGGCTCGCCTGTGAGTGTTCCGGGATCCTCACGCCAGATTGAGTGCGGTCGATCAAGTCGAGCATGTACTCAGATAATGATGCCCCCAGTAATGGTTCATCCATAATATCTGCAAAACCCTTCCAGAGCCTCTTCGTAATGAAGCCCAGATTCCTCGGCCCAAAGACAAGTAGAGCACCATCATCATGAGGGTCTGGTGCAGCACAGCGCTGCTGGGATGCGAGAAGCTTGCAACTCAACGCAAGGGCCCCAATTGTCGGTGTTACGTCATACAGGTGCGTCTCAAGGTGGAGTTGCCGTCTATTGCACATCCTGATTGTCCATTCAAAAGCTTGTAGCATGGGTTCGCGGCTGAGTAGAGACGAAATGCTGTGGAAGGAGAGGAGGTATCCAAGCAGTCCTTTCTGGGTGAGACAGAAGTTGTGCATCTGGCATTAGAAAGTCGATGCCGTTTCCGGGGAAGGGAAATGAAAATCGAAATCGAAATCGGATCCTGGGCGACTCAACTCCGTAAATGGAGGCTGTTCGGCCGTTGTTTGCTGACGTTGGAATCCTGGGCGTTGAAGTCCCGTGCGAGGATGCCCAAATTTCTTTCTTTCCCTCAAGTTATGGAGAAAGTTTGCTTCATTTTGGGGCCGGTGGGGCTCCATGTTCTCAGAAACACATGCCCGGGCAGTGGGCACAGTCTGGATTGGCTGGTTGGGGCAAATGGGGAATTGGGAGCCAATTGCATGTCTCAAGCCGGCATCTATTGTCCACGGCATTGTTCAATGCCGCAAGTGAACCTGACGACATTAATAATAGTCGGCAGCTCACAATTTGGTAGGAACCGCTGGTTGATTGACTTGGCTCGAGTTGCCGTGACGTGACCATCGAGGGCAGCAAGACGGGTCGGCACGAGCTCTGACTCAGTGAGAGAGAACTGAGCCCCAGGGGGTTCACGGAGGGACAGGGTCAACCCTCACTGAGCCAATGTTCTTTCTGGCCACATCATGTTCTAGGCCTATGTAAGCCCTAATACAGGGCTTATGTACAGGGCTTATGTACAGGGCTTATGTACAGGGCTTATGTACAGGGCTTATGTACAGGGCTTATGTACAGGGCTTATGTACAGGGCTATTAGCTAGACGCGCTGGTGATCTTTCACGCTAATTCTCTTACCGTCTTCTTAATACAATCTTTTACGCGGCCCCTGCTAGTTTAGTATGCTATAAATAAGGGTTCTTAGTACTCCGTACGGATTAGTGTGGGAATGACAATACCCCTGTCCCTGTATGATCTTACAGAGCATTGCTGTTTCTATAGATCTACATGCCCCATTTTTTTTGTCCCTTTTCAATAGCTATCAAGGGAAGGGAAGGGTAAGAAAATGCGAGGACAGTCTACGGATTGATGTTTGCTATTATTAAAGAGATGACAGTGTTTAATACCTCAATATTAGAGAGTTATAATGAGAACACATATAGTATTAAACGATACTAAAATGTTTCTTTTTCTATATAAATTATCAATAATTGGAGATACTTACTAGTCCTAGCCCTTATCTCACTTATTTCCTATTGAATAGCCAATTAGCTTAGTTCCCCCTACTAGGTCGGTTTGTAAAATAATTAGGGGTTGTACTGTACTCAGGAGTGTGCTCCAAAGTAATACTCCGTACTAACTACAAATAAAAAGGGAAGGCGCCAGCTTCAAATGCGGAGGTGGGTCTAATAGCAAATGCGCCGATTTTCAACGAAATGCGACGACATGGATCACACCCTTGAACTTCATGCTGAGCCACGATCTGACGTCTTTTTCCCGCTCTTGGCGATTGTGGCGCTGATGAACAGAGCGGCGACGACTGACGGGATCCGGCGGGGCGAGTCACAGACGAGACCAGACACACTTTGTGCTATTCATTCATTCATTCATTCATTCATTTATTTATTTATCGACCGTTGGGAACCGTTGGGAACCGTTGGGAACCGTTGGGAACCGTTGGAACCGTTGGAAGAAAATAATGGAAATCCGTGGTGGGAGAGATTGTACAAGTCGGCGCCCGCGGCAGCTTCCGAGTATTAGTACATGTCTTTATTCCTCCGTACATGTAGAAGTCTCACTTAAACATCCACCACGATTTCTTCAAGGCTGTCGCTCACCTTATTCCTACCCTTGTCACTCCGAAGTACATAAATTCCTCCAATTGGTCTCTCTCCGTAGATCCACGTTGCCTTTCTCCGGGCGGCTTCCTCAATTCGTCAACGGCTACTGAGTACTTGAGACAAGTTTGAGGTGTGATCCCATAAACAAGCGCCTGGAAACAGAAAAAGAGGTGCGGAGTAGATACAAATGCCGTTGCAGGCACTCGCGCAGCCCGGTGAAGAAGTGCTCGGGAACCGCGCGCGCGAGACTCTCGTGTCTGGTCAGTGGTGCAGCTTGCTGTTTTGAGCGCCGCAACCTGTCCACTAATTCAACCTGGCCGGGCGGCGACCTCGATAGCTGTGGGCTGGAGGTACATACAATAGACAAGTGATGCTTGTGGCGTGCCACGAAAGAGATAGCGATGGGCCCGCCCCTGGCAAGCTCAAGCCAGGCAAGCCAGGGGTACATGTATGTAGCCCGTACGGAGTACATCTATGCAACGGACAGAGTGAGTTGCGGAGCAGCAGGGCCTAGCACCTGTCAAGATGCTGTCACTTGTGTCGGGGTCCTGACATTTGGCTTGTGCTGTACTGCGCCAGACCAGACCCGGATGATAATAGTCAATTCATCAAGTCGATCAAGTCGATCAAGTCGATCAAATCAGTCTGGCATACTCCGTAGCATGTACATGTACATGTATGGTCTGGTACATCATCGTTGGCTGTTGGCTGCCGCGGTTGGCCCCCTGCTGTGCGGTCCGCCATTGGTCCCTGCGTCCCCGCGTCCTCAACTGATGCTCTTCCAGTCCCCCCCATCTTCAATCCTTACAGACTCCAACACGGGTGCTACAGCCCAGGAAGGTACTTATTACATCCATGAGCTCCATGAGCAGCCACATCGGCCGCCTCGTGCCAGCATCGTCCTCATCGTCCTCCTCATCCTCCACAGCTACATACATACGTCAGCTCTATCTTATCTCGTCTTGATCCGCTTCCCTTATTTGCAGCAGCTTCACTCCGCAGCTTCACTCCGCAGCCCCATCCGAACAACTTCTTGTTGTTTGTCCATGATTCTCGTTCCAACGCAACGCTCCGCCGGGTCGAATTTGTCCAACCCAAAGCTACTCTTGACCCCAACGACAGCCAACACCACCATTCCATCTACTCTCGCCAGAGGCTGCTTGCACTTCCTTCCTTCACCTACACGATAGGTGTTCTCCAAGCCGGAATTTCACCATGCCATTGGAGGCCGGGTATTCTTTCAGCATCATTGCCACGCTCATCTCGCAAGATTGGACACTTTCCCACTTGCCTCATATTTGAACCGCGTCCCACCTTCCCATTGATAGCAATCGCGAGGGAAGAAAGAGGGACCAATTACCTCGGCAGGCCAAGCGCCCGGTCATGTCTTTTTCTTCATATTGACCACTATTTGATATTCTCGACACAACACTACCCTCCCATCCAGGGACCTGCCGCTCTTCTGTCCATTTGCTTTGGTGTTACACAAACTGCGTTTCACGCTTCCCAGCGGCTCTCTTCCTCGAAGCTCAACTCCTAGTTTCTTGTTCCTTCCCTGATCCTCTAACTTTTTCCTTCCCTTTTCTTTTCCTTGCTGGCTTAGTACATGCGCCACCCCTTGCTGCTTTCCCTGTTTAAAACCTATTCTTTTCTGCCGGAGCTGTTCAGTTACTCAACCGGAAGCTCTACCAGCCTTGTGAGGATTTGTGGATCTTGTACATGGGCAACGTCGACCCGGGAAATTGACGGAAGGAAGACCTTTGAAAAGAATCTCTACAGCCTTTGTGGAAACTCGCACCATGTAAGAGCATACACGGTGGCACATTCTGCATTCGAACCAACCTCCTGTCGATTTCTTCGTTTCATACCGCACGCCGTCTATCGTAGAGAGCGGTGACATAATGCAGCCCGACGGCAAACAATCTCAGCCAGGTTCTGCCGCTGGTCAACAGCTCAACGTCAATATAGAGGGTGACGGAAAGGGAAAGAAGCCTGCGGTCAAAAAGAGAACAAAGACGGGCTGCCTGAGTAAGAAGTCATCCCCGAAAGTGCTTGGCAAATCTCACCCTCCTCTAGCTAACTGTCCAAACTAATGTCCACAGCATGCCGGAAGCGGCGTATCAAATGTGACGAGACTAAGCCGAGATGCAGGAACTGCATCAAATCCAAACGCCCGTGTGAGGGATACACTCAGCGAGTTGTCTTCAAGGACCCGGCAAACCTGGGAACGCACCAAGACCACTTCGGACCAACAGTGTATCCGCTTGGGTCGCGACATCATGGCAGTGTCATGGGCCATCACTCGAATCAAACTTCGGCCCAAGCCTCGTTGCAGCCCATAGCTCCCCGGCCAGCGCCTTTCAACGTAGCGTATAGGCAGCCAATTTCATTTGCTATCCAACATGCGCAGTCCACTCACCCGTCGCAGTCGCATTTCATCTCAAACCATGGCTCCATTCCCATACCGAACCCTCTTCTAGGATCAGATACCTCTTTTAAACAACACTACCATGTGAGATCCTCACTCGGAACGGGGCTCTTTGGCCCTGCTCACAAAGACCAATCTCTAGCCGGCGATCAACTTGACGATTCTTTCGACTACGATCTGCTGCAGAATGATTCCTTTCGGCGAGACAGCTCAACACAGTTTGATGAGACAGCTCTGGAAGATGAAATATCCATGGACGAGTCCGATGACGAGCAACCTGATCCGAAGTCTCTCAGTGTGCGAGGCTACGGGGATGTCCTTACTCCATATCCCCGAGGGGCACAGAAGTTAGAACCTTTTCGGCATTTGCGCATAACTATGCCCTTTCGGAATATATGGACTACGCTTATAACTCTGAACTACGGCGACATGACATGCAGACCATTTTCATGCATTTTGTTAGTGTCACTGGGCCAACCATGTCACTGTATGAAAGAGATCCCGCGTCGCTTGCGTCGGGAGCCAGGTTCGATGGAGACGCTACTCTAGATAACAACTTGTGGAGTCGTAAGTTCATCCTTCCTCAGACTATGACTTCCAGGAAAGGGAAGGTCATGTAATTCTAACTGCACAAAAACGAAAAAAAAAAAAAAACAGACACTTTTCCATTGCTGTCCTTCCACCATCCTGGCCTGTTCCATGCCATAATGGCAATTGCAAGTCTTCAAATCGCCACGCTGCAAAACACGCCTGCAACTGCGGCCCTGCGGCATTACCACTGTTCTAT
This sequence comes from Epichloe gansuensis, assembly GCA_023658505.1. Taxonomy (NCBI): domain Eukaryota; kingdom Fungi; phylum Ascomycota; class Sordariomycetes; order Hypocreales; family Clavicipitaceae; genus Epichloe; species Epichloe gansuensis. Next base: position 9,067,462 of record CP098281.1, read on the forward strand.
TCGTCGGAATGCGAGAAACGTGAGCACACCGGTGCGCAATACCAAACCAACGACTGTTGCAACAACTCTGATGTTGGCCTATTTTGAAGTGTGGTCATCTGACCATACCAAGTGGTGCAACCATCTCTTGGGCGGAAGACTCTTGTTCAAACAAATTCCTCTTAGGCAAATGTCACGAATATGCCTTCCAGTGAAACGCATGAGACATTTTCCCAGCCCATTATCTGCCCCAAAGATGATTGGCCCCAAAAGAGACCCTGCGGATCTCGACTATGGCCTTCTGAGCTCAATAACAGGTAATCGGGTGATCGCCGAGGACTATGGGCTACAAGATGGACAGCTCTTAGATGAAGAGTGTCTGTGGACTACTGATAAGGATATTGAAAATTACGATATTCTTCGTGACCTTTTTGGTGGTATGCTAAGATGGATGTTTATCAGAGCATGCTTGGTGGAACTAAGCTATTGTAAGAACAGCTCGTCAGGTATTCGGACATTTGCGATGATGCATGAAGCTAACGGTTTTCAGCATGGAGTACGAGGAATGGACACAGTGCCCCCAGAGCGCCGCTATCTAGCATCAGTGCCATGTATGACCTTCCCCCGCGATGATGGTCTCCTCCTATTTTCTTTCTTCTTCTCAAATGTCCACGTCACTGACCGAGCTTATTGCAGTTATGGAACATACGATCATTTAATTCTGCTCCTCGGGCGGCTTGCAAGCTTCGCGTCGAGAGACCTGTCCAGAAAGAGAAGGGCATTCCGTGCAAAGGGTGGTGGATCCTTTAAGGGGGATCATCTCCGTCTCAGTTTCCAGGAATAATACCTACTTTGGGCAGGTTCCACGCTCCGATGGGCTTCGCTGCTTCCACAACGTATTCTGATGAATCAGACTCGCCCGGAGACTCAGCTAGCCCCGAGAGCAACGACATGGCGGAACAAGAGTGGGAAAGCATCCGCCAAGCCTTTGAAATATTCGAGAGTCACTTGGACTCGCGATTCAAGCATCTAAATAGTGAATATGCGGATCGAAAAGATAGTCCGTTCGGCACTGCCCTACAGTACCGTACGTATTCGGTAGCGGGCATTTGGATGAACTACTACATGGGCCTTATTCATCTTTACCGAAGCCGTCCGAACATGCCACCAGCAGCTATGCAGGCTGCTGGAATGGCAGCACCATCAACTGCCGGGTACGCTATTCAGATTGGGCGGATTGCGGCCGGGCTCACGGATGACTTGTCCGACAAGAAAGATGTCAGCACTACTCTTGCGGCGGCTCTTATTGAAAGCTCTTTCTGCTTATTTGTAGCAGCAGTTCAGGTAAGAGCTCTTTGGCTCACTATTAATTTTTTTTTTTTTTTTTTTTTTTGCTTACTGACACCTCGATGCAGCTTCAAGATAACAACCAACGCTGCTGGGTCATACAGCGCGTTTTTGATGTTGCTCGACTGACAGGTTGGCAGACGGCAAAGAAGATTGCCATAGGATGCGAGTCAGCATGGATCAAGGTCGCGCAGCTGGGCCATGGGCCAGAGTACAGGAGACCTAAACACTTGGAAGATGTCCCCATGTCTGTGTGGATGAATCCGCGTAAACTAGACCAAAGGATCCGAGATCTCGAAAAGACAGAGGATTCCAGACTAGTCCTGCGACAATCAGAGCAGACCAACCTAGCTCTAGGCTTACTTGGCGTTGAGACAGATCTGGAGGTGTTGGATCTTCAAGAAGATTGTTGAGCCAATTGCCCACTGGCGTTGTGTTCGTGACTGAGGAGCCAGGGTTCTTGGCGAGAAATGGTGAGGCATGCTCGAAAAAGAAAGTCTCAAGTCCTCGCGCTCGATTGCTCATTCTCGAAGGGCACTTTGCATCATCAACTGGCGTTGTATATCGGGACAACTTTGTTATGGCCAATTTGTTTGGAGCGATGCAATTTGCTGCAATTTGCATCGTCGGCGAACGGAGGACGAAAAAAAAAGAGAAAAGAAAAAGAAAAAGGCAAGCGGCATTAAGCATTAAGCGAATGAAATAATGGAAATAATCGTATTTGACGCCATACGTGGCGAACCCTTATATTCATGATACACATCATGAGCTAGGACCATGTGAATAGTAAAGATGTATAGTTGACGATGCAAGTGAAATGCTTCAAGTCTATTTCTTTGATTGAAGACTCTCCAGTCCACAGGTGAGGCCCCACTCACTTAGTTGGCGGGCAGCCTCTCTACTACTGCAGCCATCTCCTCATCAGTATATATTCTGAAGCCCTTTTCTTTCGTCACGCTAGCTAACTGCACATTCTTGGCATCCAGCTTCTCCTCCATGACCTGCTTGAGTGTCTTTAGGACCAAAGTCTCGGCGTCTGTCAACGTAAGAGACTATAGGAGAAGAAACGGAGAAAATGTGATTAGTTGATGCAATTCATTCCGCCAATATGTCAGTCCAGGAAAAGCGACGAGACTTGCCTTGTGATACTCGTTCTGCAACTCCGCTTGGGCACCCTCGGAGCCGGAGCCAATGGCCTTTGCGTCATAACGATAAAACGTCCCACTAGGTTCCGCATGGAATAGTTGAGGACCTTGCTCATCAAAGCCAGCAATCAACAAAGCCACACCGAATGGCCTGCTCATAATGGTCTCCTCTCCTTCGGCTCCTTCGCCAAATCTCAACGCCAAATCGCAAATAGCTTGTGTGCAGCTTTCCACACCAAGAGGCTCGTTGTAGTTGAAGGCATGGCTCTGGCTTTCCACGCGGGCGTGCTCCACCATGGAACGAGCATCCGCCTGCAATCCGGACATGGCACAGCCAATGTGGCGGTCGATTTCGACAATCTTCTCGACGGATGAGGTCTCAAGGAGGGTAGACGTGACTCGTTTTTCGACACCAAGGATGACACCTTCCGAGGTGGCTACCCCGATGGCGGTGGAGCCAAGCTTGATGGCCTCGAGGAGTATTCGACTTGAAAGAGACGACCTTCGGGAGAGAAGGTGTTGATGCCTCGGTCTGGAGAGAGCGGTCAGCATTGATGAAGCTTGGGGAGGATGAAGAGAACGGGCGGATAGCTACCGTATTCTGATCTTGCCATGAACATCTTGGCGGTTTATGAAGAGGACCGAACTGGCCTGAAGTGCCTTTGTTGGGTATTCTTATGGATGAGGGAAATTGAGGGAAGTCTTTGGGCGCAAGGAATCTGGTCGTGGGTTGTGGACTTTTTTTTTGGGCGGGGGAGGAGGGCGAGCAGTCGGGCAGTGCAAACAATGCGGGCGGGATAGATGTTGGCGATGTTGCATGGAGCTTCACAAAGCCTCCGGTGTTGGACTATGTACATACCGTATGTACATACACAATGCACAGACAGCTGGGGCAGCACCAGGCAAGCATCTTGCTGGCGTCACATATTACACTTGGCGGGGCGGGGCGGGGCGGGGCGAGAGTTTATCCGGATTAGACGCCCCATACAGAACGGGAAAGAGCAGCAGCGGCTGAACGACGCGTGCCTGTCGCGGCTCAACATTGTGACCCCACGTCGCAGTTGTCTTGACTTGGCTGCAGCTTGTCTGGTTGTGTTGCAGCAAGCTTGACATAATTAGCTTCAATGAGCCAATACGGCGTCAACAGTATCAACAACAACAACAACAACAACAACAACGACAACGACAACTACGATACCGAATTGCGCCATACAAGCGCTCACAATTGAAACCTCCGTATCGACAACTCCGTCGCCTACCTTGCATGTATCGTGACCCGGTGGAGCGCAGGGCTTCAGATGTAGTCCGCAAACATGGCATCTGGGGCAGCAAGAGCGTCGAACCGCTACGGCAACCATGCAGAGGAGCGCGCCCGCTCTTCCGCGGATGCTGCATTCAATCCCGAGTCTCAATATCCCGGTATGCCCCATAAGAGGACCGCGTCAGGGAACCCCAGGCCGGTGAATCGATCTACTTCTACCGAGGAGCGACGTTATGAAGAGCGACGGGTGACTGAGAGGACGTTCGAGGCGCACGTGGAAAGAATATTGAAAAAGAATCCTAGTCCAGAGAAACAACATCGACGGAGTGGCACGGGCGAGAGGCGAGATGGAGAGGCAGGACGGCAGAAGTCGGTCGAACTTCGACCCAAAGACTCTATATCAGAAGCTGCTCAAGGTACGCCGTAGGCCTGTGCATTCAAGTCCTCTTTTCCAAAGAAGCAATCCTCATTCGAGCCGTTACTCATACCTCTTCAGCACCATGGAATCCCGAAGCAACCTTATTACCACACACTTCGGCTCCATTGGCCTCTCGAATCTCAATACCCCCGATCGCGTCAACTGTTCCACAGGCACCCCAGCCGAAGCCTTTGGGCGATGTTAGTCTGGAAGTACAAGAAGCAGCAATTGTGGAAGATTTGCTGTTTGTGTTCATGGGCTACGAGGGCCAGTACATTCGATTTGCCAAGGGATACGACCCCGCAGAGGAGAGGGACCGCCTTACGGGACCAAGCTTCAGGATCTTGCCTGGGCTTGACCCAAGCCTAGCCGACCTGACCCGATCTATGCTCAAGATGGCGACTTACTACTCTGCCTTGGAGGCCTTCGTCGACGTACAAAGCCGAGCTGAATTCGGTGCCGTCAACCATGCGCTGTGTGCTTCCATTCGCAAGTTTCTGCAAGATTACCTCGTCATGATTGCGCAGCTGGAAACCCAAACCCTCACGAGCGACTCCTTCACAGTTCATGTTCTTAATATTCACACCATATCAACGAGCCAAATGATGCACCAGCTCTATCTACTTGCGCACGAATTACTGAAGAAGAATGGCATTCTGGATGATGAAAGCGATGAGGAAGAGGATGTTGAAATCGAAAACCCAGACGACATCATAGAGCGTCTCAGGGAGGGCGGTGACCTGCTTCCTGGGAATATGGCCAGCAAGAAAATCTGCAAAGGTGGTGTTGTTCTGGGCTTAGTCACGAGACGTCTCGAAAAGATGTCAGGGATCCCACCGCCAGAGCCTTGCTCACGTCCCTGTTGCGAGATGCTAGCCGTCCATACATGGTGATGCTGAACGAATGGCTGCATCACGGAAGCATAAAGGATACGCACTCTGAATTCGTCATTGAAGAACGAAGGAGCATCGGTCGAGAGCAGCTTAAGCAAGATTACACAGACGACTACTGGGATCGCAGATACACGATTCGCGACAAGGACGTTCCGCCACAGCTCGAAGGCGTCAAGGAGAAGGTTCTACTAGCTGGGAAATATCTCAATGTGGTCCGCGAATGTGGAGGGGTCGACGTGAGCAAGGTCGTCTCCGATGTTCCGACTACGTTTGACGACCCTCGATTTCTCGAGAATGTGAATCACGCATATGCCCATGCCAACGCGTCTTTGATGCAATTGCTCCTTACGACACACGCCCTACCTGCTCGGCTTCAATCTCTCAAGCACTACTTCTTCCTCGACCCGTCCGACTACTTTTCCTACTTCCTTGAACTTGGCTCCTCTGAACTACGGAAACCAATCAAAAGTGTCAACACGAACAAGTTGCAGTCGCTATTGGATCTGGTGCTGCGCCAGCCCGGTAGTATTGTTTCTTTAGATCCTTTCAAAGAAGATGTCAAGGTCGAGATGAATGACGTTACGCTCATCAAGTCGTTGCAGCGGGTCGTCAACATCACCGGCATTGAACAAGGAGAGGCGCTCCAGCCTCTATCCAACCAGCCTATCGAAAATGACAAGAACGCCACAGGTTTCACGTCCCTCCAGCTCGATTACTCTGTTCCTTTTCCCGTTTCCCTCGTCATCAGCAGAAGGACTGTGTGGCGGTACCAAGCCCTGTTTCGCTATCTGTTGTCATTGCGATTTTTAGAATCCCAGTTGTCAACTACGTGGCAGACGCAAACCCGGGAATTGCCTGGGCTCACAAGGGACCAAAACGCGCCCTGGAGATCTGGAAGCGCCGGGCTTGGACTCTCCGAGCTCGAATGCTCGTATTCGTGCAGCAGCTGCTATACTTTTGCACGTCGGAAGTGATTGAGCCAAACTGGACCAAGTTTATGTCTCGGTTGAGCACCAAGGACGGCGATGCGCATGTGCCGTCTGGGCCGTCGACGCGAACAGTGGACGAGTTGATGCAAGACCATGTCGATTTTCTAGATACATGCTTGAAGGAGTGTATGCTGACCAACAGCAAGCTTCTCAGGGTAAGATGACCCAACCCATGCACCTCTTCCCTGCCCAACTTTTTGACAAGCATCATCTTTCTGACCTAGAAGCGCAGATTCACTCCAAACTCATGCAAACATGCACCATATTCGCTCACTACACCAACTGGCTCACGCGGGAGCTCGAGAAATCCGACCCTGACCTGTCCGGCACGAACCGGCCCAATACCATGACTGCCGACCAATGGAGGCGTTTCCAGGCGGCAAAGGCAGCAGGCGTTCAAAGGGGTCCTCAACAACGGCACAGCACGATTCCTCGACGGCCGGGGATGCCGAGGCCCGCGTGAACAATTTATCGGAAATTATAAGGAAATGGGAAAGCAACTTTAGTAGGCATTTGCAAATTCTGCTCGACGCACTAAATCACTATGCTGCCACGGAGACTGTCGTTCTGCTGAGTCTCTGCGCGAGATTAAGCACCGCGAACCAGGGGACAGAATTCGCGGGAAGGGGCCAAGAAGAGGATGTTTAGAGTAGAGTAGAGTAGACTCGGGCCGGCGTTTACGGACATGAAGATGACGGTTTACTATATAACGAACGGTATGGGATTTACATTTTTTGCACACAAGTTTTCAGGGAAGACATGACAATGCTAGTTGAATCGTGCGTGATATTCTTGGTGAGCAGTACATGACCTAGAAGAACGAAAGAGCCTCGAAACCCAAGTCCACCCAAGCTGAATCCTTTTCGTATCCATCCATTCATTCATGCCTTCCCATAAGTCAGAGGCAACGTCTCGTAAATTCGTCCTCTCCCTCCCTCGTGAGAGGTCCCTTGCGTTGTACCGTTAAAAAAAAAAAAAAAAAAGAGGGTGCCTCCAAAAATGCTTTACTTAAGATAGTTTGCTTCTCTACCGCCAACCCATTTTATATGGAAATTGTTTGTTTGAGTCCTGCCTGCAATCCCGCTTATATCGTATCTCGCGTTTTCATCCATTCAAATCACCGCGTGTGTGCTGCCTGACGCTCATGGGAAAGGGAAAATTAGACTTGGAAAAAATAAATTGGGTTTGCAGGAGCGATAAATTTGGAGATAGTGCCCATCTTCCTTTGTTTCGTTTCGTTTCGTTTCGTTTCGTTCGTCTCGTCATCAATATTTATAGAAAAGGGGCAGAGTTTCAAGGGAAAAAAATCTACTTGAATAGACTTCGCAAATCCATTAACTTCTGCCTCGCGGCCTCGGCCTTGTCCAACCCTTTACTCTGTCCATCCATGCTTAGACTAGCCAGCTTCGTCTTCTTCTCTTGCAGAAGCAGCATCTTTTCTTCAAAGCTGTCTCTCATAATGTATCGAACGGTGCGGACGGGTCGTTTCTGTCCTAGACGGTGAACGCGGTCGATGGCCTGGGCTTCTGCAGCAGGGTTATACTGAGGTTCCATGACATAGACGGTGTTGCCGGCTGTGAGGTTCAGACCCAGGCCGCCGGCCATGATGGAGACGAGTATGACCTCTACCTCGTTGTCTTCGCGGAACTTTTCCATGGCCGTGGTGCGGGCGGCGCGGCTCATGCTGCCGTCTAGGCGGACAAAGGTGATGTTGGCGGCGTTGAGGGCGAGCTCAATTAGGTCGAGGTGAGAGGTCCAGCCCGAGAATACGACCGACTTGAAGGGTGGTTCTGACGGGTTGGCCTGGCTGGCTGCTTTGCTTCGGAGCAGGTCCTCGACCAGTGCCTTGGTCTTGGTGTGTGGACCGTCGTATTTTTCCAGTCGCTTGGTGGTTCCTTTGGGTGCCTTGGTTGTGGCAGGTCCGTCGTGCTCGGCATCGACGTCGTCCCGGCGGAGGGCGATGAACCCGAAGCGAACGTGGGAGCCACAGATGGGACATGGCCCGGCGGAATGGCCGGGCTCAAGAAGCTGCCGGGCTCGTTCGTGGTAGCTGCGGTAGCAACTTCGGCATACAACGTGGAAGCATGGCGTCATGTAGCCGAGAGCATCATCTTGTTGCTGTTCGGAGTCGAGGCTCTGGCCCTCGCCAGCGTTGAGCTTCTTGCTGCACTCAATGCAGGCGTCATTGTTCGTATCTTGCATGAGGGAAAACATTTCATGCGCCTTTTGGTGCGACATAGTTGGTCCGCCGCCGCTGCCGTCGTCGTCGTCGTCGTCGATGTTGATAGCCAGTTCGGCAGACATGCCTTGCAGGGCAACCAAGTCCTCCTCGTTGAGAAGGTCTTTGCCGTGAGCACAAAGCAGCCGAAGCCGTAGGATGGCCTTTAAAATATGAATATACGTGCTGCCACCCAATGCCTTTCCAACGCTAACACCAGCCAGAATCTTAACCCGGTCTTGGGCATTTCGTGCAAACATTTCGTAGATGGAGCGCTCCTCTGGACTGAAGTCCAGGCGAATGACGAGATCTTCACGTCCAGGCAAGTCGATCTTGTCTTTCAAGCGGCGCAACGTGATAGTGTCAACAAGAACCCGAAGTTTTGGCACGATCTCGGGGTCGCATGCCTTGAACGGCTCTACTACGTAGCGGTTGAATTTGGATCGGTCATCGAACGGATGGAGTCGCAGAAAGCTCAGCAATGCAGCCAAATCATCCAATCGGTTTTGGACGGGTGTTCCGGTGACGGCCCAGCGTCGTTCAGCCTGCAATCGGCACATGGCCTTGAACTGCAGTGTCGACTGTTCACGGATCATGTGGGCCTCGTCGAGAACGATCCTGAACCAGCCAATTTCCTCCAGTGGAAACAAACCATCTTTGCCTTTGCGCCGCGATCCCAGCTCGTTGGAGACGGAGCCGTATGTGGTGATGACTATGTCGAATTCAGCCAGTTTGTCGACATCTTTGATACGGCTCGTGCCATGATAGACGTGGTACGATAGGCTATCGGGGGCCACGTGCTGTTTCATCTGTTCTTCCCAGTTTGTCACGGTACTTAGCGGACAGACAATCAAGGTTGTCTTCACGTGTCGAATGACTGTGGCGGGCTCCAAACTTGTTTGCGGTACAGAATGGCCATTGCTCGAGGTCTTGGGGTTGGCTTTGGGCCGTTGGACAATCGGCGTCTGCTCCCAAGCCCGCGCGTCGTTTAAAGTGCTTGCCACCAAGGACAGTATACTCAGAGTCTTGCCAAGACCCATCATATCAGCGAGGATACCACCGCGCGTTTCGGGGGTGCTGCTCTTTGTTCTTGTCCGGTGATGACGTTGGAATAGGCCTTTTCGCCCCGCACGTTCAACTTGGTCTGCCAAAACGAAACCATTCCCTTCTCGCTGGATTGCTGCTGGAGCGGCTTCTCGCGCGCAGCCATGAAGTACAGACCCTGTTTCTGATGCTTAAGCAGTGGTGTCAAGATCCGCGCATCAGGCTCCATCAGAGGAAGATCATCGTTTCGCTTGAGGGAATCAAAACGCCCATTACTTCGGAGCGGATTTCTTCCACGGTTCGGTTTGCAATGCTCGAGTAGGTCCCTTGGGCATTGGTTTGGTAGACTTTGGCGGCGCAGGTCGCCATTCAGAGACGTGGGGTTGCACACTTTGATGCCCTTTTGCACCATGTGAGGTGCTATAAGCTTCAAGTTGTGCTTGCTGAGCAGGCCACCGACGGCTCTGGCATAGCGCTGAGGTCCATACATTACGATATCCAATTCGTAGGACCGAGAAATCGCCTGTCCTGGCTCTTCGCCAGGCTTCTTTGGATGCGGCGGGATGCGGCAGTCCGTTCTTAAACGTATATTAGTGTCGAGAAGAGGAGTAAGAGCTGCAGCACTGGAAGGATTTACAAGCCCTATCATCTCACGGGTATGGTCGCACGCTTGAATTTTCAGTGACCGCTCCCCAGTCTGTCGCTTGAGCACTATCTTGATGCCAGGATTATACCCTGGTCCCCACAGACTCCGCATTCCAGGTTTGGGAGCTGGTACCTTGCTACAGTTCAGATTCGTCTTGACCATGCCATAGCATACTTCCTCGTCCTTGGGGTCATCTATGACCATGAGTTCGTCGTCGGTTCCTGGACTTCAGTTAGCAAAATTGGACCAGGAAGGATAAGGCCATCTCCATGCAAGCAGAGGCAGCTTTTGTTATAAAGAAATGCACCGTACCATCAGTCAGGTCTACCGTGGGTGCGGCCATGAACGTGGCTTGACCGTTGGCCTCTTGTCGTTTGTCCCTGGCATACTCGCCCAGAATGCCACTGCTGCTTCGAACAGGCATATTGCTGGATTTAGCAGCGAAATCCTGAGCGTCTTCTGTTTTGCGACGTTTGGGGTGAGGAACATTGGAGCGGCGCTGCACGTTATTCATACGCTCAATCCAAAGACCCATGCCGTTTGAAGCTGATACTTCACCGTTTGGTGGAGTTGGTGTTGAAGAGCCGCTAACATGACCGTTTGAAGAAGTGTCACTGGCACTTGTAAACTGAAAGACCATCTGATCGTTGACGGCAGGCGATGCTCGGCCATGGCCATTTGCTATTTGGCTATGCATGGCTTGAGGGCGGCCAGAAGGTAGATTTCGCAAGTCCGTAGCACTGAACCCTCGACGACTGGGTTGAAGCAAAGCGGCGGGATTCCAGCTGGGCATGGAACCTGAGGATTGTGACAATCGAGTTCGGCTACCCACGAAAGTAGATGTAGCAGCTGGTGATTGCGGTGGAGGAGTGGACTGGTCCGCAGCCTCGGCAGATGGTCGTGAGCCTCTCAACGGGACCGCAGTTTCACTCGATGGCCACGGCGGAGGTTGGGAAGGTTGAGATGTGCCGTTGGAATACATCTTGAAAGCACAAGCAGCACCTAGTGCCGCGAGGAGGGTGTTTTCGGGTGGGGGCTTCTTGTCTCTTTTTTTTTTTTTTTTTTTTTTTTTTTGCTAAAGCCACACAGGGCCGGACAAGAACCGGGAACGCGTTACCACGCTGATCTGATGAACGTAGCCACCGTCATCACAAGCTTTCGGCGGTGAGAAACCTGGTTGAGATGGTCGAGGCGTTGAGAGGCTTTACCTATGCAAGGCTTGTGTGAGAGAATGCTTGTGCAGGAAAAGCTACCCAGGTAGTCACCAGCGCACCACGAGCACTTGAGCTGCGTCTCGAAGGTTGGAAAGCACACGGATATTTCCGGGATGAAAGTTCAGAGCCGCGAGCAAGCGGTCTATGCAGCCGTTGAGGGGATGGATGGATGCCGGTGAAGAAGGTAGAGCGCTTTCGATTTCAAGGTTCTTATGCAGTCGGCATGCAAGCCCGAGTCGGAGATGGTGCTTTCTGCAGCTTGAGTCGAAACTCACCCACACCAAGTCGATGACGCCGCACGGGACGAGCAGTGAACAGCTGCGAGATGGTCAACGAGTCTAGTGGTTCTCGGCCGGCCTTTGTGGCAGATTCGGCGCCCTGTGAGCGGGCGTGTGGCGATGCAGTGATTTATTTGAAATTGGGGGCACGGAGGGAAGATGGGAACAGGAACAGGAACGACGTTGAGGTGAGGCAGCAGGCGAACACAAACACAAATGGTGGTGCTGTGCTGCAGGCAGAGATTATGCCGGCAGGCTGGCTTGGGGATGCACGTCCCCGTTTGGTGTGTAGAGTGTGCAGATAATACATGTAGATGGGCGAGTGGAGGCCGTCCGTCTGCACAAAATAGGTCACCTGCACGGCATTCGTTTTAGCATGGACTGTGTACTCCACTGCTTATTGGCTGCTGACGGGCTGCTGGCACCCTCCAAGTTTACCTCAGTGGCACCCCAATGCGCCCCAATGCGCCCCAGCAGGTCCCGCCTAGCTGGGTGGCTGGCACTGCGAAGCCACCGCAGGCACGGCAGGCACTCGAATCATCCGCACGTGAGCACTCTGGATTTTTCTTGCCCGCCATTTCCGTCTTTGCATCTCGCCTTCTGCCCTCTCTAATACAGGCTGGCCCTGGCATGAGGAATTTCTGTCAGTTCCGCCATGAGCGCCAGATCTCACCGGGCCGCCCCCGGTAGAATGTCTCGATGAGAAGCAAGCCTCGCAGCATGGCCGAAAGGGGTTGTACAGTGCAATGTGCCATCATATAATGTGCCGTGGTCGAGTGTACTGTTGTTGTTGGTAAAGAGCAAAGTTCCATCGTTCCATCTTAATAAGCCAGGCGCCTGAGGCTATCACCTGTTGGAGCAGCCCAGGTATTCTGTACATGTACAATAATACATCAGAGTGCTAGTTTTGTTTACATAAGCACACGAACGACTTGTGCTTGTGCCCCGCCAAATTAACCCCCACCGTCCAGCAAACGACCAACTCAAGCCTCACAAGTCAACACGAGGCCGTTTCTCCCAAAGTGGATGATGAAGAGCGCCGGGCACATCATGAACATCACCGGTTTCGTCGTCCAGGGCCGCGATCAGGCCCTGCTTTACGGGGACTACTCCACCTATCACGGTCAACTGGCAAAAGACTATTGAGCTCCCGCAAGAAGTTGGGCATTGTGACCAAGAACCGGGGCAAATTTCACAAGAATGACCAGATTACACCGGAGCATGTTTCTGCTAATAATGAGTGAGTCAGTCCATGTTTGCGGAATAGCAGTATTGCGAAAACGAAAACGAACACTAGGTCGACTAATATGATACGGCCAAGAAACGTCCATCTACTGCTTCTCACAAGCGAACGGGCTTGGGCACAGGCTATGAGTATCAAAGCTTCACACACTGCGGCCCAGAAAGATATTACTGGACGTGCCCGTTCCCACATTATCTCTCGACTGAACAAAGCCGCCCAGACAGCTCAATCACTTGTTGATGCCCTCTCGTCGTCGTCGTCGTCGTCGTCTGGCGCATCCTCCAACGATATTCTTGAAGCAAAGTCCTACGCGGCGCTGATGCGCGGTGCTATGCTCTTTGAGAAGCGCAATTGGGAACTCTGTCTTCAGAATTATGCCGTCTCCCGAGTGATCTACAGTGCTCTATCCAGTGTCGGTCATAGCGAACTGTTCAAGGACCTGCTATCCGACACCATCGATCCCTCTATTCGCTACGCCGCTTATCAATTGAAAATCCCTCGTACCGTACCGATCGTGACGATTACAAAGACGTATTTCCCTCGATTCGATGCCTCCTTGTCCACGAAATCGACCGTCTTGACCCAAGCGCACTCGCCGAAGGTGATGCGGCCGCCAAGCTGGGTGATAATGCAGAGAATGCGCCTAGAACCATCACTTGGCGCGGTCGTGAGGTGAAGATTGAAGACGCGCAGATATCCCTGGCATGGGCGTCTGTAGAAGCCGCCAAAAGGACTCTCTCCAACAAACTGGCGCAGGCACAGGACCAACAGCCGCACGAGATCGCCGCCCAGTACGACGAGATTCTTATGGCGACGCAAGATGCCGTCGACGCCACGAAGCAGGCCATTGACGAACTCAAGGCAGAGGGTGTGGCCAGTCGCATGCAGAGTCTACAAATCACTCGCACAGCTGTGAATTACGAGATGATTAGTTGGAGAATCGGCCGCAACCGAGTCCTCACAGGTCGACACGACGGTGGGCCAGAGGAATACGAAGCCTCGAGAAGGAGAAAAGCCAAGGCGACCAAGAATGGAGATGCCGCGGGTGAAGCAAACAAGGCACGAGAGCTTCCCCAGCAAGAAGCTTGGCAAGCTAAAGGGAAAGGTTGCTCTCTACGACGGCACACTTCAGAACTTGGAATCAATCAAAGAGCTGCCCGGTGTTGCCGCCGATCAAGGCCTCGCAACCAAGATAAGCGGCTATGAGAAGTATTTCGGAGCCCTCAAGTAAGTCGTGACATTATTCTTCACACAGCCATATAGCATACCTCGATCCTTTGTACTAACGCACCGTCTCCAAAGATGCCTCTCCATTGCACGATCGCACGCCATTGCCGGAAGTGCCGTCAACGCACTCGCCCTCATCGACCATGCCCGCTCGCTCGTGCAACAAGCATCCTCCGATCTCCCGCAGCAGCCAGAAGACATCGACGACCAACAGCATCCATTGAGCGTCGACGTCCACCCCGACGCCGTCTCCTTCCTAAGCAACCTTGTCAACGGTGAACTTCAGCGTCATCGCGCCATTGTCCATATTCATAACCTTCGTGAGGCCGAGCGCAAAGAAGAAAAGGAAGGTCCTGAGCCGACCCTCCTGGAATCGCTGAACACCTACCCGCGCCGCCTCAATCTACGCAACATTGTGCAGTTTCCTCCCAAAATGGCTCTCATCCCCGTGAAGCCAATATTCCTAGACGTGGCGTGGAACTATATCGACTACCCCGGCAGAACATCCCACTCACCACTATCTGGTGCAACGGCGGCCGCCAAGGCTGACCAAGAGCAGCCCAAGAAGAAGGGTTGGTTCGGTTTCGGACGATGAGACGACCCTATTCATTTTCATTGAATAGAAGAGGAACATGAACATGAGGTTAATCTCAGGTCCTGTAACAGGGAGGCAAGAGGCTGTACAAAGCACAATCGTCACTAGCATCCCAACCCTTTCCAAACAGTCAAAGTAGTCGATTCAAATTTCAAAAACCATAGCCGGCCCTCGAATCATATCCTGTAAACTGATGCCGCTCAATCAAATCCCCATCCCAGCGACATGTCCAAGATCGAGCTTCTACACCATGTCTCACCCCCCCAAACAACCCAAAGCCAAGCTCAATCAATCCTTCGTTCCACCCTCGCCCGTCTGGAATGCCACCATCCCGATCCTCCGAGACATTGCAAAAAAAAAAAAAAAGCTCCGAGTGATCTCCATCTGCAGCAACCCAACCCCTTCGCGACCCGTCGTAGCATCAACACAACTCATGTTCATGAATTCGCCATCCTCTTCGCTCGACAGAGCATCCCATCATCACAACGCATCCCTCTCATCAATCATCCTCTCCCCAGTCCAAGCCAACCATGTCGCCCCTCCCCATCTTCTCAATCCCACGCATCCCGCTCGCGCCCTCCTCCATCCTCTACAGCATCCTCCTGTGCCTCTTCCTCATCGTCCTCCTCCGCATCGTCTACTTCACACTTGACTGCGCCTCGCCGTATTCTTCCACCGTCGGCATGGGGCACCACCGCGACCGGGAGGGCCGTGGTCCGCCGAGTTGGATGCGTCATGAAATGTTGGCCAGCACGGGAACCAGCTTCGTCGGGTTCAGCATAGTTACATCGCCGGGGGCAGTCTGTACATACCCAACTTGAGATTGGGAGGTGTTGGCGCTGGCGCTGGCGCTGGTGGCGGTGGTCGAACGAATGAGCCTTTGCTGATGGCATATCATAGTCATGATGAGCAGCTGGTCGAATTGGATGCCGTTTCTCGAGATGCTCCTGACCAAGACCAACTTGGAAACCTCGTGGCTGTTCACGGAACAAATACTCTAAACACGTCTTGGGGGTGGATGGCATGAGGAGGGGGCAATGGATGGAACGGCCAGTGCATCTCTATGCGGCATTGCACGACGGACAGCTTCGAAATGCCATATCTACACCTCCAGACTTGGTGATTCTGCGAGCTTACACTAGACTGGAAGTATACATCAGTCAAGGATCAGTTTTTGACGCAATGGCTTTTGAATTGCAAGGAATCCAGAGGGGGATGTGTTGTTATCATCTAGTTTAAACAGTACTTTGTACACTGAGCCAATCCAAACACTGGCCCCCAATGATGCCATGCTACCTTCGTCTCATTAAACCAGAGAACTTCTCTCAAAAGAGTTTTTGATGCTCCAACGCCTAAAGTTCCGCCAACCATGGTATTATTAATGACATGGGCAAATCAGTTTGTAAAAAGTATAGCACCTTGAGGCGGGATATGATGAGTACAGGGGAGAATACAGGAAAAGAAAAGGACATCCATGCGGCGCGCCACGCTACACGAATATTTGAACAGGTCCAACTTCGTGTTGACTATGTTGGTTTCGAATTGAAACTCGGGTCGAGGACAGTCCTAGCTCAATCAAGGCTTTGTGTCGTCCTTCTTTTCGCCCTCGGCCTCCTGCTGGCCGGTAGACTGCTCGCCAGAGTTAGCCTCGCTGCGGGCCTTGTGCATCTTGTCGAAGAGGTTCAAGCTGGCCATTTGGAGCTCGTCGGTCTTCTCCTTGATCTCGGCGGCGGTAGCGGTGCCCTCGCCAGACTGGCTCTTGGCAATGAATTCGCGCAGAGTCGTGATCTTCTCCTTGATGCCATCGGCCTCAGTCTTGTCGAGCTTGTCGGCGTACTCGGTCAGGGCGCGATCAGTGTCGTTGAGAACGCTGTCGGCGCGGTTCGCGGCTTCAATGGCACTCTTGCGCTCCTTGTCAGCCTCTGCATACTTCTCAGAGTCCTCAACCATCTGCTGGATCTCGTTGTCAGACAAGCCGGAGCCAGAAGCAATGGTGATAGACTGGTCCTTGTTGGTGGACTTGTCCTTAGCGTGAACGTGGACAATGGAATCAGCATCGATGTCGAAGGTGACCTCGACCTGGGGAACGCCACGGTGAGCAGGGGGATACCAACAAGCTGGAAGTTGCCCAAGAGCTTGTTGTCCTTGACGAGCTCACGCTCACCCTGGTACACCTTGATCTCCACAGCAGTCTGGAAATCAGCAGCAGTGGAGAAGACTTGAGACTTCTTGGTAGGGATGGTGGTGTTACGATTGATCAAACGGGTGAAGACACCGCCCAGGGTCTCAATACCGAGAGACAGAGGGGTCACATCGAGGAGCAAGAGATCCTTGACTTCACCGGCGAGAACAGCACCCTGAATAGCGGCACCGATAGCAACAGCCTCGTCAGGGTTCACAGACTTGGCAGGGTCACGTCCGAAGACGCCCTTGACGGACTCGGCAACCTTTGGCATACGGGTCATACCACCGACAAGGATGACCTCCTGGATCTCCTTGGCCTGAAGCCCGGCATCCTTGAGAGCCTTGCGGACGGGCTCGATGGTGCGAGTAATGAGGGATCGACCATCTTCTCAAGCTGAGCACGGGAGAGCTTCATGTTAATGTGCTTGGGACCAGAGGCATCGGCAGTGATAAAGGGCAAGTTGATGTCAGTCTGGAGAGAAGAAGACAGCTCGATCTTGGCCTTTTCAGCAGCCTCACGGATACGCTGAATAGCCATGCGGTCACCAGACAGGTCGATGCCGGAAGTCTTCTTGAAGTCGGCAACCAGGTGTCGGACCAAATGGATATCGAAATCCTCACCACCGAGGTGAGTGTCACCATTGGTGGACTTGACCTCGAAGACGCCATTCTGAATCTCCAAAATGGAAATGTCGAAAGTACCACCGCCGAGATCGTAGACAGCGACAACACGGTCGGCCTCCTTCTCGAGGCCATAGGCAAGAGCAGCAGCAGTGGGCTCGTTGACGACACGGAGAACATTCAGACCGGCAATCTGACCAGCATCCTTGGTGCTCTGACGCTGAGCATCATTAAAGTAGGCAGGTACAGTAACGACGGCGTTCTTCACAGGTCTGGACAGGTAGGCCTCGGCGGTCTCCTTCATTTTGTTGAGAACAAACCCACCAATCTGAGAAGGTGAGTAGTTTTGGCCGCGGGCAGAGACCCAAGCATCGCCATTGGTGTGCTGGACAATCTTATAGGGGACCTCCTTGATATCACGCTGAACCTCGGGATCGGTGAACTTGCGACCTATCAATCGCTTTGTTGCGAACAAGGTGTTCTCTGGGTTGACGACGGCCTGTCGCTTGGCGGCAACACCGACTAGTCGCTCGCCATCTTCGGCGAAAGCAACAACTGAAGGGGTGGTGCGAGCACCTTCTGAGTTCTCGATGATACGGGGAACCTTGCCTTCCATGATGGCGACGGCAGAGTTCGTGGTTCCCAAATCGATACCAATGACTGAACCCTGCACCTTCTCACCCTCGGCCGCAGTGGATTCATGGCGAGCGAATCTGCTGACCAATGGTGATCTGGCAAAGGCAGCTGAGCGGGCAGTGATGGGTGTAGCTCGGGAAGCTACAGAAACACGGCAGATTAGCTAGATGTAAAACGCAAAATGCGACAGCGGTGCTTCTGACCCCAGGGGATTTGGCATGCAGCGCGGAACTTACAGCTCGTGACAAACGCGAGGCCAACATCTTTAGTATGATGGTGGTGGGAATATATATATTATTACAATGTAGAAGCACAGAAAGTTATGGTGCGCTCCTGAGGAGGAGAGGTTGTGTGGAGGGGAAGGAAGAATGCAAGTGGTTGTGAGCGGATTGATGAATGAGATTTTTAGGAAGAGGTGGAAAGGACGAATTTTTTGACCTCGAAAAAAATGGACAACGCCGGGCCATACGCCGTAGAAGCCGAAGGAAGGAGGCAAAGCAAAGGAGGTCTCCACCGACTACGGTGACTACGGGCTGTGGGTCGGATTAACTGTTGGTCCGACCAAGGGGCCAAGAAATATCCGCAAATTTCCTTCGTCAATGCATGGCACAAATGTTGAACTGGTCTCATGAGGTGCACATGCACACATGCACACATGCAGTAGAGTTTAATATTGCAGCCAAAAACAAGAACAAATTGGAGATGGACAGGCTTAGTGCTGTTCTCAAAGCTAAACATGAGGCAGGTGGCTCGTCTAATGTGCAAACTGGTCTGCACGGCATGGCGCAGAACTTCACAGAATAGGTACATGTAATATCATAACAGGTGGTCATCATGATGTCAGGCCGAACGGCGAAGTCACAATCTGATCTGCTTGCTGGGCCAACAAATGCTGGCTGCCTGGCTGGCTGCTCTGCTCCCTGTCGCTGCGCAGCTGTGCCTGCCACGAAACGCCGGGCCCATTTGTTGGGGGTTTATTTTATTTTTATTTTACAGCGAGTCTGCCAGTTGACGCACCGACCCGGCTCCAGACCAGGCATCTTTGCGTCACATCATAATTTTGTGCATCACGTACGTAAAGTAATTCCCACGCCGCCAGGCCATCACTGCCGCCGCTCAAGGTTCACCGATCAGTCCTCTCTGTCCTCTGAGCCCTGTCCTCCTCGACTCGCTGCTCCGCTTCGCTTCGATTCTCCTATACGGTGGTCGGTCGGCTTCTGCCACCATCGCCGCTCTGCTCTGGTCCTACACATCCCTGCCTCCGGCGGTCTCGTATGCGGCAAACCGACCATCCCACACCGGCTCGCTTGCGCCTCTCGGTTGACGATACTTTTAGTACGTCAAGCCGGGCTTCAGCGGGCCTTCGACATCTTGTCGCCGGTGCTTGCTGGTTCCCACTTGGTCCGACCTTGAAAGCGCCCTTGGTATCTTGCACAGGATCCAAAAATCCAAAAATCCAAAAATCTCGCCGCCGCCAGTGCCAGTGCCAGTGCCAGATCCCGTGTGCCCGTTGCCTGCTCATTTGCTCGGGTTAGGCTCAAGACGGTGGCATCCACCATGGCCAGCAATGATGATGGCTTGTTCGTGCATACCTATTCCCTCACCTCAAGAAAACCAATGTCCTGACCAGTGCTTTGGCTGCCGCCTCGTCCAAATGTATTGGTTAGCTAACAAAAGACCTGGATGGTCACAGGTATTATCCGACCGAGAGCATAGTGTCCAGTAGGGGACGCAAACACTATCGGATTCCTGTTCGATCGCAGTGCGTATATATTCATTACTTACATTCCACTCCCTCTTCTTCTTCTTTCTTTCTTCTTCTTCTGCAGAGATATGCCGTAAACTGACCATCTATCATCGGACATCCGTAAAAAGACATTGGCAGCTGCGATCGTTAATCAGTGCAGAGAAGCGCAACATAGTTTACTTCCCCGGTGGGAACGGCAGCAACCATGTACAACGGCTCAATACCTTTACCAACGAATGCGAGACAATCAAGCTCCTTACTTTCGCCCCGCGATGCTTAGTTGCTGATCGTGGGTGGCTTTGTTGTGGAAGCGAAACTGGTGAATTCGTCGCCATTAAACTGGAGGAAGCCATCGAGAGCAACAGACAGCCGTTGTTGGGGCTACATCTCGATGCTGGAACAAGACATCGACTGAGTCTTGACGGAGCTGGGCATGAGGACCCTATCTTGGCTCTTCTGGCCCATGCCCGCCGGTCCAACAAGAGTTTGATTGCAAAGAGCATGAAGCTCGCAAAGACCGCGTCAACTGTGTCACATTATGGTTTCCATCATCATCCGACCCGTATCCCGGCACGTATACGGAGCCAGTGGCCGTGCTGGCTAACAACGACAAGACCGTCATTCTCGTGAGCCTCGGAGATTTCGATCAGAATGAAAAGATCGACCCTCTTGAAGTCGTAGAATATCCAGACTATGTTAACCGGGCCATCATCTCGCCAGACGGGCGAATCATGATTGGCATTCTTGATGATCCTTATCTATACGTTCACGCACGGGTTGAGAAAGAACACTCGAAAACCGAAGGCTCGTCGCTCACTACGGTTTACCGGTGGGAATTGAAGCAGAGGTTCTTGTTGAAGAGCCAGAGAAAAGATGACCGCTCGGATAGCCGTGGCAGCTTCGCAGCATGCTTCTCGCCATCCGGCGCGTACTTGGCTATTGGAACACAGCATGGGACTATATCTATATTCGACACAACGATGCTCCTTGACTCCTATGCCGAGCCCCTTATCACGACTTTCCAATCATCTCGTCCCGAGAGTGGCCCTGGAGCCATTCGAGACATGGCGTTTTGTCCTGGGCCGTTCGACATTCTCGCATGGGCTGAGGACAGAGGTCATGTAGGCTTTGCTGACATGAGGAGCAATTTCATGATTCGCCAGATTGTCGACATCAGCATGGAGGCCGATTTTCGACACATTGACATCTTGGATCGAAACACAATCGATCCTCGGCTGTTGGACAACAATGCAGAACGGCGGGCGAATCGATCGCCGCCATCGGGCAGCACCCGTACCCGCCGACCAGCCGAGGCCTTGGAGACCTTGAACCAACCTCTAACGGCAAATGAAACCATTGTCTTGGAAGCTATTCAAAGCGACCGGCGCAGACGTGAACGGGCGGCACAAAGAGACGCAGAAGGACGATCTCGTGGAGGTCCATCAGACTTGACCTGGACTTATCTTTCCAGCCTACGTTCTCATGCCGGAGATGGCGAAGCACAACAACGCCCAAGGCCGCGCAGTAGTAGTACCAGTCGGGCCATGGGCGACATACTTGGCTCTTATCGGGAACAGCGAGAAAGACAGCAGGAGAGGGCTCGCAACGTCCGGCAGGTTGGTCGTGAAGGAATCAACGATCAGTCAACGCAATCACCGAGGCGACCAGATCAGCGTTGGATGGAGAGAATTGGAGAGACGGTGGCGGCAATGCGAGATCAAAGGGATCGGCAGGACTCGAATCGGCAGGACTCGTCATATCTAAATGTGCTTGAGATCCTCCAAGCAAGAGAACGCCCCTCCAATGAAGCCGAAAACGAAGACTCGTCACTTTTAGTACCACTGGTCAACCAAGTCGTGAATCGCTGGGAGGAGAGCGCCGTTCGGGGACTCTAGCAACTGACCACGGAGTGTTTGAAGTGCCCCCATCTCCTGATAATACGGCAGGTCTGGCCTGGACGGAGGACGGCCGTACCCTGTAAGTTCATACACACACGCCTCATGGCATTGCCATGGAAGAAAGATGGCTGACGTTGACAATCAAGGTTTGTTGGGGCACAAAACGGTATTTACGAACTGCATATCAACGTCCAAGGCAGGAAGTTCTGCCCCAGCATCACGATGAGCTAAGTTGATCATGCTATGTATAGCGAAGAAGCAGGCTTGTGGACGGAATTTTTTTTTTTCGAAAAAGAAAAAACCCTATCACCTTTACTTTTAGCAAGATGTGTTTGGACGCCTTTTGAGTATGCCAGAGCGACTTGAAACGGCGTTTCTTTATTATGATAATCTGGAGCGACTTGATGGGGGCAAGCAATTAGTGGCGTTACGGCTTGGCTTTGGATCGCAGTTTGGTTCTTACACGCTCTCACCTTCGAGTCGTCTGCTCGTATGAGGTTGCTTTCAAGCACAGGTCAGACGGGTCGGTCTTTAAAATTTTGTTCCTACGTGTTGAGGACACTTGACGCGGGAGTCATGTCTGCAAGGGGTTCTTCATCAAAGGTTTTTCACATGGAAATCGACCCGCCTCACGAGATTTGTTCGCCCACCCTGGGTGGGACCTGGGTCTTTTTTCCCTTTACTTGCTTTTAAATCTTGAAATCCATCTCGCACAGGAGGTGACACACGGACGACGGACGACGGACGACACACACAGGGTGGAGATGGGAGATGAAAGTCGATTGCACTGATGCGCGCGCTCATTGGATACATATTTTTCTGGGCATCTATCTGTTGATAGCTTGATTGGCCTCCTTCAAAGCGCTGATTTATTTGTATGATATCCCCTCGATTTCAGCTATTGAGGAAAGTAAACAAGAAAAGCTTAGCGATGCCCTGGCCTGTTCTTGTCGCTTGTCGCGCGTTCCAAAACCTAACCCCCCCAATGTTGATATCCTCCATGAGTGTACAACATGCTAGTCTATGCCCACGAAAGAAACAGTCTCTCATGTGACTCACGGCCCGTACAACAGTTGCCTCACCCGTTCGCCAATGGCCAAACTGCTCGTCAAACCGGGGCTCTCTATTCCCAAGCAATTCACCCACCCTTGATAGCCCTCCTCGAGCCTGACTACGAAGTCGTTGAAGTTCCTGCCCATCTGCCCGGCCCCCTTGTCCGTCAACTTGGGCCGTATCCCCGCGTAGTCTGGCTCCAGGCGCGTCTCGTCCACGTGCGGCAGGTACGACTTGATCTCCTCAACGGCCTGCTCCAGCCGAGCCCTGCTCACGGACAGGTCCGCTGGGTCGTCGACCCATTCGACGTCCGGGCCGAAGCGCACACGACCGCCCATGTCGAGCGTGAGATGGGTGCCCAGGCCGCCGGCGCCGGGGCTCGGAGCAGGATAGACGAGGCGCGAGATGCTGGGCCGCGGAGACGAGTACGAGAAGTAATTGCCCTTGGCGTAGTACGGCGTCTTGCGCCGCTCGGTCGGCACAATCATGTTGTGGACGTGGACGGCCCCCAGACCGGCAGCGTTGACGACGATGTCGGACGTGATGGTCGACACGGGTCGTCCCTCTGGAGAAGAAGAAGAAGAAGAAGTGGAAGAAGATTCATCCCGCACGTCAATCTCCCACCCAGAACCGGCACCGGCACCAGAAGGCCTCACCGCCACGACGCGCGAGTTGAGCGCAACCGTCCCGCCCCGGTCCCCAAGCAGTGCCTCCAGCGCGGCCATGAAGCCATGGACATCGACTATCCCCGTCGTGGGCGACTCGAGGACGGCCCCTTTCGCGCGGACGCCCTCCCCGTCCCTCAGGACCTCTGCCCCGGGCACCCACCTCGTCGGCACGCCAATCGCAAGGCAGTGCTCGCGCAGCCTCTGCAGCTCCTCGAGCTGGGCGTCCGTCTGCGCGACGATCCACTTGCCCGTCCGCCTGTGGCCCACGCCGTAGGCCTCGCAGAAGGCGTACAGGAGGTCCCTGCCGCGGAGGCACAGCCTCGTCTTGAGCGTGTCGGCGCCGTAGTAGATGCCCGCGTGGATGACGCCGCTGTTCCGGGACGACGTCTCGGTGCCGACGGACGCGTGGCGCTCCACGAGCAGCGTCGACGTCTTGGGCTGGAGGGAGAGGTGGTGGGCTATCGAGAGGCCGACTATGCCGCCGCCGATGATCTTGCGGGGCAGGGCATTAGCTGTGTGCCTTTTTTTTTAGCAATTGCTGCGATGATGTCGAGTTGTTCTTTTTTTTTCTAATTTTTTTTTCTTGTGGGGGGCGAGGAGGAGGGAAATCAAAGTACATGTGGCAAAGTTACAGCCCTTACCTAGGACCTACCGTGTGAGTAAAGTCGGCTTGTGCGGCAGACGTGCGACTGAGTTGGCGGCGGGGAACGGCACTGGTTTTCAGTGCTGGGATGAGTCTTGACGTCCTCTTGAGTGGCATGATGCCAGACGCTCACCCGAGGTCTACGTTGCCATGTCCGTTTTGCTTTCTTTGTTGTGCTGTGCTGTGCTGTGCTGCGCTGCGCTGCGTTGAGGTGTGTGGGAGTGGAAGTGGGAGTGGGAGTGGGAGAAGTGGGATGGATGATGCTCTCGTGTCGTCGTTGTCGTGTCGTCCAATGACTTGGTGGCTCGCGGCCGGCTTTCGGCGAGCCACGGACAAGGACGTTGAACTATATAATAACAGGACAACATACACATATTTGCTCTTGTTTGGTTGCCACGCAGCAATGTTCATCACATCACTACATTTTGAAGCACTTTTGAACAATGAACCCCTCCTGTAATTGTTGGATGCAATTCGTGAATCAAAGCAAAAGCTCGTTACCATTTTGCGCCTATGTACAAGTTTCCCGTTCGTCAGACTGAATTCATCGTTCCATTCTTACCAAGACTCCGTGATGAACGCAGAAAATCAATTAATTCGCACCCATTGCCAGAAGGCACCGTCAAGCCATGAACAACAGACTACGAGCCTTTGGTCTCAGCCTCGCCGCCTCTCTCCTCCTCCGCTGCCATCGAAGGCCGGGTCAAGTTGGACGGTATCGACGGCTCAGTGCCCGCACCAGACCCCGGTGCTGCTTCTGCAAGTTGCTTCTCTAAACAAGGTACCATATAGGCTGGATTTAGCCCAATGCTTCACGTGTCAGCAGCAATGACGGGGCTCAACTTACCCAAGTCTCGAATACGATGTCGTAGCATTTGATTTTCCCGCGTGAGCATCTGAGTCTCTGCCTGGTAAAATGCACTCTCGTCACGACCCCGAGAACCCAATCACCGCTTTCCTGGCTTATCGACGTTGCTCGGAGTCGGGGAGACGCCCCGCGGCTCGGGGTTCTGGACCTACGATGCATCTCTGCGCGTGCAATATCCATGGACCCCCGTGGAAACACCGACGATCGGGAGTGGGATCCTGCCGGCTGACTGCCGGCTACGCTGGTCTGTGAAGTCCCTGCGCCGTGGATTGGTCTAGGCGCTGTTTCCACGATGGCACTGTCATCAGCAACGGCATCACTGTTGTGGCTGGGTCGCGATCCCTGCAGTCGTTGCAGCTCCAGTTGTTGCTGTCTGATCATTTGTAAAAGTCGGTTCTATTGGCCCTGTTAGCCAGCGTCCTGCTGATCTAGTCCCGCGTGTATAGGCCACCACTTACGACATGACCTTCCTGTTCAGCTTCGAGCTCCTGGTGCAGCTCTCCCAGACTGGGGCCCGGTGATGGTGATGCGGATCAGCCATCAGAGGTGAGCCCGACAGCGGCTGAGGGCTGGATGCAGTATATCCCGATCGCTCGTGTGCCATCTCCCGGGTCCAGGGACAGACGGGTCATTCAGTTGCAGGTTCATGAGAACTGTCGACCGCCGCCTGCTAGTATTTGGCGAGGACGTGTTTCGCGGTAGTGAGCTGCTCGAAGACTCTGGTACAACAGCTATTAGCTTCTTGGTTTTTTTTTCATCGGTGAGGCAGGACATGAGATGTGGTGCGTACGACGCGAGGGTTCACGTTGGAGGCCAGCATTCATGGTGGCGGCTGCCTGCAGTGACACAGAAGCGGATCGTGGTGAGCCGGTTGGCGAGTCTGCCTTTGGGAGCACATTGTCGCCGTTGGCTGCCATGATTTCTAGTTGCAAGAAGCCACGGGTCTGATCAGGGCGGGAGGTGCGACTATTGATTGATGATGGCTTTTTTGATGCCGGCGAGTTGTTCTCGGTCTGCGTTCAAGTCTGGTAGCTTCCAACTCCACGTGGTTCGGCCGTCGCGGGTGGCAGTGCCCAGCAGGAGCTATGGAGTGGCAGGGCAGGAGGTGGTGGGGCAAGTCTTTGTTTTGTACTCCGTTCCGTACCGCGTGTGAAGGGTACAGACAAATAGAAAACTTCAAGTGCCTTTATTGAAAGACATGATAGAGGCCATCATACTTTTTCCTACAACGGAGTACATCAACTGTCAGTCTTTTTCCCACGTCAGTGGTTGGCGGCCATCTTACGTTTGCTGATCGTGGAACCACTTTTTCACTCGTCACTCCGTCACTGACTCACTGCCTGCCTCGTTTGCAGCATCTATTGATATTTTCCCTTGTCAGGCCTGCTTGATATCGCCCCATGGCTGCGTTTTCCTCCGGGTGACAATCGCAGCAACCTACGTGGGAAAAAAAAAGAAAAAACCGTCCTCGCCTGGGCAACCATGCGTGGCATCAACCGAAAGTTGAAACAAGTTATTCCCCACAGACGACGCCTCGTATTGCTAAGGAGGAATCCTGAGAGCAGGGGCTATAATGTTTCAAGCGCAAAGAGTTACGGAGTAGTACATAGTTGTTTCTTCACTCTCTGCATGCTTCCTGCCAGCAAGTCCAGTCTGCTCAAGGGTAGTCATGTGTTGACTGACGCTCATCTGCTCCGCACCAACGTGAGATGTTGTCATCAGTTCATCACCGTTGCACCAGACGCTCGCGCAGCGACGCGTCACTTGGCACTACTGCAGGAACCAGGGCGCTCTTATGCGTGCTGGTGGAAATCTAGTCCGGCAGGATCACACCAGTCACTGACTAATGCTGATAAATGCGTGCTGCCAGCCAGCCAGACGCGTCTTTGCCGCCATGTGTGATGAATCATGTGTGATGAATACTGCATGAAAACGAGCATTACATGTACCGGGTAGGCTGTGTTCTCTTGCAGGACAAAAGAAGGGGAGTGATGTACGGATTATTTTAGTATGGATTACCCCGGAGGACGCTTTCATAACATAAGACATGCATTATTATCCCCATGCCACCGGTGCGTATCCCTGTTGGCTGTCCGAAGCGGCGAAGACCTTGGGCAGGTCGTGGACCCAAACTCTTTCAAGTACAATACAACCTGAATTGTTTTATCAATCTGCCAACAGGGGGAATCGAGCTAATTAGCCATTAAACAGGACATAAGTGAGACATGGGCTAGGATTAGGAAGTACCTTGGATGAAATAACATGTAAAAAAGGATGTATCTTTCATTAGTACTTGATACCTTATACATCCTCCCTATAACTCTTTAATATAATAATAGTATTACTTATAGCTAAATATAGCTATGACAAAGGAACGAAAAACTAGAGCATGTATTTGTAAAGCAGGGGGCATTGTACACACATGATTAGATAGAGATACTTTTGACCACTACTACTATACTATAGTTATTAGTGGTATACTATAGTAATGTATCTCTTATTAGTATTAGAGAACTTCCATCATGGCAAGGTTCACTCGTACCTCTCTCTTATCTGTCCCCTCTTTTTCCTTTTCCTTTCTTCTCTTTTCTCTTTTTCCAATTGTTCTTTCCCTATCCGTGACCCCCGCCTGTCCGTGACCCGCCTGAAGGTCTTCGGACACCTAAGAGAGGTGACCAGTTGATGGCCCCTTCCTGATTCACACTGAACCACACACCAGTCACGTCTCTCTTGAAGGGAAAAGTGCAAAGTCGAAACCGAAGCGTTGCGAGTGTGGGTTTACCGCCTTGCCCTCTACAATTCGCGCTGTTGAGACATGGCAAGGGCACCGAGTCCAAGGACAGAACCGCACCGATGCTCCGTATTCTGCTCGGTATATTGTACCTCGAGAAGCCCCCGTCCCCTCGCCTGGGCAGTGCATAGACCACAATGGCAACAACGCGCACACACAACGGGTGATACGATTTACATGACATGATGAATGCTGAAGGTAGGCGGATAACTACAGAAGAAGTCTGGCAGGCAATGATCAAAACGCGACCCGGAGAACAAAGTCGTCCCAAATTGAGGAGCTCCAAGCCGTTCAGCTTATCTGATTGTTGGAGATGCCGGAGCTTTGCGGTATCGGGAGAAAGGCCATTCCCGCGGTTGAATCGGGCGGTCCTTTCGAGCAGCGGGCGCCTGTCTGCCTCCACTGTTGATGCCGTAGTTGGGAACTTGGGATATCCTGGTCAATCAATAAGTCGCCCACGATGACAACAAGGTTGGAAGTCCGGCAGACAGTGGGCCGACGGAGGAAACAATTGCGGATTATAGTCAGGCACTAGCAAGGATGGTGTTGGCCCACCACAATGGTTTGGTTTGGTTCGGTTCGGTTCGGTTTGGTTTGGTTTTGAATGGGTGGATGGCAAATTGGGGGATCAGACCGTGGATCATTGAGGACCACAGGACGTCACTCACAGAGTCACAGGACGTCATTGTCACGACGTCACTGTCACGACGTCAACGTACGTCTGTTATTGTTCTGAACCGTGGCCCCTGCTACGCAGAGACAGCATTCGTATGCATGTACGTACATATGTACGGACTACATGTACAACATGATTTGTGGAGGTTTGCTTCTTCCGGGGAACATGGGTGCCTGGGAACCGAGCGGGCGGGCATGGAAATGGAAATGGGCGATGCGGCCAAGCAACCAACTATTGAATCTTGTACGAATACCTACATACTACGGAGTCATCCGCGCGGAGTACATAGCTAGCCCTAGTACGGAGCAATCCGTATTAGTAGAGGCCATCGCCAGTTTTGGACGGCGACAGCAAAAAGCAACGTGACGAGAGGTGGATGAGAGGTGGATGACCAAGGGCAAAGGGCATGGGGTGACAAAGCAACGGCACGCGGAAAACTCGGACACGAGCCGGCGTTTGGCGTTTTCTTGTTCACGACAAGGGAAGGCAGGAACCCCTCAGACACGTGCAGAGAGAGAGAAAAATCGAGATGCTGAAGGGAGGGTCGGCCACCACCAGAACTTGCTGCGGCGTCTGGGCGTCTCTACTCTAGCGATGCTCGGAATCCCTCCCTCCCATGCAAGCACAGGAACGAGAACGAGAATACAATGACTTTGGTGACGTCTATCTTGCCATCAAGCCGTTCCTGAGACGTGACTCTCACTCAGCTGTGTCGGGCGAAATTGAGCAGTGTCCAAGAAGGATTATAGTGCAGTGACGAAAAGGAAAAAAAGAAAAAGAAAAAAAAAAAAAGAAAGAGCAATGCGGCTCTTGCAAGTATCGATGCCTCATCACTCATTCTCGGAGGCAGGACCAACGACAAAGCGTGTTGTTGCGTTGCGTGTCCAACAGTCAGTCTCCCACTCACAGATGACCGACCAGTCTTGCAGTTTTGCAACGAACGCACAGTCTTTTGACTCCTCCAGGGCTGTTTTGGGAGGTCAGGGGCCCCCTGGTCAACTTACCCCTTCATGTTCACTCTTCACCCCTTGTGCCTGGCCCAGCATGCAGGCAACCAGGCAACATCCACCGGCATCCGTACATATGTACACAGCCAACCGCCTTGTCTTGCCTCTGAGGACACAAGTAAAAAAAAAAAAAAAAAAATCCAGCCCAGCCCCAGCCCAGCCGTGACATCCTGGCATCCCATCCGACACATCACACAGTTTGTGCAACCCCAAACCCCTGGATCCAGGCAGTTGCTGATCCGTGATCCGTGATCCGTGATCCGTGCTTTGTGCTGGCGTGGGTCTGGGTCTTGGGTCTTGGGGTTTTGGGGAGAACGGGCTGCGACACCAAGACACGACCCTGTTCTCGCGCTTTTTTTTTTTTTTCCTTTTTTTTTACGTTGCATGGCGGAGCCGTGACATGTAATTAGTCAACGCCGCGAGGACCCCGCCTTGGGGCCAAATCGTCCTCGACCCCAGCCTAGGTACTTGTTACTACCGCGTACGACCCACTCCGTACTCCGTACTTCCGTCAGAGGATGTGATGTGACCAATCTGTGGCAGGCAAGAACCAGGACATTAGGATCTCGTTCTTCTTTCCAGTATTTCCTCTCACTCCTTGGTCGACCTCGTTCGTTTTCTTGTTTACTCTACTCCGTACCATCAGGCAGTCCTCGACTAACAAAACACCTTCTTCTTCTTCTTCATTCATTCATCATCTTGTTTGTTTCGTCGCAACTTGTCACCTGTCACCGAGCTGCTTTCTTTCTCCCAATCTCACCCCTCGCATTTCATCACCTCCACCCTGCCTTCCGGTACACACAGCCTCGGGCGATGCTCTTGAATCAATTCTAGATCTAAATGCTGCACTTGTAATCTTTGCCTGCTGATCAGCTTGTATTATTGCGCGGGTGCAAAGTTTACAGTCTGAAGCCAAATAATTAGCTGCACCCTTTCTCGACTGGCTCAAGTTTATCCTTTTTTTCCTTCTTCTGCTGCCGTGGGTGCGTGGGTAATAAGAAACTGCTTCGGAAGCACGGAAGTAGTGTTCCAATCATCGAAGCTACCAAGGCTACCATTTATTGTCCCGGGTTTCTCTGCTACCTTGTCTCAGCCAAGAACAGGAAAAAGGGGACAAAAAGAAAAAGGAAAAGAAAAGCAACAACATCGTCACAGGAGGGAGACCCTTTTCTCTCCCGCGCATGAATCAGTGACGCATCTTTTTGCATCCTTTCAATCAACTAAATCAAACGGCACGGGTATTTCGCATCGCTTCAATACGATACGCTGAAGCACTGGCACGAACACCGAACACCACTTACATACTATTACCATGATGAACGAGCCCTTGGCCGGTAACGTCCGGAGCTTGCCGTACAACAACAATCTCCGCGGCCCTCGCGGCCCAGTCGGCCCAGGATTTTCTTATGCGGCCGAACTAGAAAATCGGATGCCCATTCGGCAGGAGAAGCTGGACAAGGTTGGGAAGGTCAGTCGCCGCGAATCAAAGTCGGGTTTGAGAAGTATTTTCGGGAGGCCCAGGCCGAGTTGGAATAGGCAAACGTCGACGCCCCCAGCGAGTGCGACCAAGTCGACCGGTTCTCGGATGTCTCGAACAAGAATCAATCAATCGCGGCAACGATTTCAGCATGACTCTTCACTACCCACCGACTTCGCATGGAAACCGTTGCCAATTATGATGGAGGGCCCCGAAAGGGGACATTCTCCGCAGCAACGCGAGACAGCTCCGACAAGGGAAAAGACGGCAACATCACGATCTGGCAGGCAAACCCCAAAGACTCATCGTCAAGTTGGTCTTTGCCGCCCTTGTTCAAGGCCTATCCTCAGGCGGTGCGTCACGCCACCCTGCCGGCGACGTCGCTGAATGCAGAAGTCATTTTGCGCATCAACGATAAAAAGAACAGCCTCCAGGCAAAAGGCGAAGAAGAGAAAACAACTGTAAATGCTACACAACCGGACGACGATCGTGTCGAGGGAGACAAAGGAAAGCCCAAGAAAAGAAACCGTCGGATTCAGACTGCCCCAACTGCGGACTTTGAGTGGACCACAAAAACTTATATTCTGGCAACATCGGGATACCTTTGCAATATTCGGGTGAAGGCAATTTTGACCGGCTACCGGAAAAGTTTCTTCGCCTCGGCCCGTCATCTGCTGCTTTTGCTACCGACGCCATCCCCGGCCGTCATTGGGTGGTACAGGTATCATCCGTAGCAGACGTGGATGAAGTCGCAGCAACAGAATCTCGCTCCATATTCTCCAAACTATCTTTCCGCATGACAGAGCGACGTACTGCGACAAATCTCCTGATGGTTTTCGAAAGCGCAGAAAGCATGGAAGCATGGATCACAGCCTTGCGAACCGAGATAGAAAAGCAGGGAGGAAAGAGGAAATTATCTGAAACGGGCAAGCCCAAGACTGATAACAACGCCGAGGGACCGCACAGGGAATACAACAGCCAGCGGACACTCATAGTCCGAGATCCTTCACGTTTCACGAACACCAGGGCAAGGACTAGCCATCTGCCATCGACGGCGGAGAGAGAAACTAGGTACAGCGAGACGTCGACGCGAACGGCCGGCTCGGAGACCACTCGCAACCAGTCTCTGGACGATAGATCTACCACCAACAGCATTGTATCCCAAGACGAGCGCCAACTAGAGAGTCTTCGGGAGAACTCGAATCGCCTCTCATTTATTTCCTCGGGGAACG
This sequence comes from Epichloe gansuensis, assembly GCA_023658505.1. Lineage (NCBI taxonomy): Eukaryota > Fungi > Ascomycota > Sordariomycetes > Hypocreales > Clavicipitaceae > Epichloe > Epichloe gansuensis. The sequence continues at coordinate 9,099,460 of CP098281.1, forward strand.
GACATTCGTCACATCAACCGGAACGTCTCCAGATGGTTCTCCAACGCACGAAAAGTTTGGAGATGTAGCCGCCCTCGGCATTCATGAAACCACTCGGGCAGACGCAAGAGCAAGACACAATGCGGCTGAGATTGCCACTCGGCGAGAATCCGTGCAGGCCACGCACCCTTTCTTGACGATGGCAGTTCTTCCAGAGGCAGCTATCGAGCCATGTCACACAGTGCCACCGTCCTCCACGGCGAAAGAAGGGCGTCTCCCGTTGGCGTGAAGCCCGCACCTAATTCCAGCGTCCCACATGTGTCGAGTCGCCGCTATTCATACGTCAGCCGACCAGGAAGCAGGGCAGAGACAACGTCCCCGTCAGGATTCGAGAGAGCGAGAGTTCGCCCAGGAGATGTAGTCGAACCCTACCCACAGCAATGCAGTCAGCTCATAGACTCTCTGTCGCGACTAATCAGTCTGTGACTACTAGCCCAATAGCAACAGATCGATTACCTCCATATTGTACATGGCCTACTTCGCCAATCGCAGACCCTCACAATCGAGGATGGCGGTCCGCCTCGCGGGGACGAACTGCACAGCGTGACAACGAGCCTTTGCCCGAGGTACCTCGCGTCGTCCCAGGTTCAATGACGGAAGAGGTGGTCGAATGGCGTCGCAGCCCCCGCAAACATGCTAGTACCAGTGCGCTTAACCAAGAAGCAATACCACTGTCTTCAAAGCCGGCCGCATTGCCCACAAGACGGCCGCATATTGCCTCTATGCTGGCAACCAACATTCCAGCCACTGAAGAGCCGCGAGGACACAGAACATCATTTCTGGACGTTGGTGATCATGATGATGGACAACAAACTCGGCCCCTGGACTCCAGTCGAGCTGCGAAGCGCGTGAGCACTGGCTCTGTGCTGTCTGAAGAATCCTCTCGGTCATATGATGTACATGACTCAATGGCATCAAGCAATAACTCTTCCGCTTTGTGTGTCACAATCACAGCCTCGGCAAAGCCCGAGCCTGGGCATTATCTGAGCGTCGAACAGACACGGAGATGCTCGTTGATGAGTCGCCGCAGCATGCCTCAAATCGCTGCCAGCGGCCCTCCGCCAGCCCCTCCACCAACGCGGGCTTTACCTCCCATTCCACGAAAAGTGCAAGTCAGGAGCTGAATGAAAAAAAAAAAAACACACCCACACTACTTCACCGAGGCAATACCACATTGTTTCGTCAACCAACGACCAAAACATCATGACACAAATTTCCTGCTTCAACTTTGCGGATTTTCCAGATTCCAGAATAGGTCATGCAAGGTGTTTCGTCCATCCAGTGCGTGGGCCATATCATACGATGTGTCCATGGTTCTTTCTTTTGTCCTCTGTGTGGCGCCAATACCAACGGCCAAACATTGGTATACTGTCGATTTCCCTTGAGTTTTGTATCTATCCCAAGCTAGAATGTATTGGCGCGAAGCCTCATGAAGCAGAATGCTCGGACGGATTTCCTTTTCCCGGATCTCCAGAAATATGTTTCTTTTTCCCTTTTCATTTTCATTGGTCAAACTACGAGTAACGGCTGATTCATGGCATTTGTCGATGATATCACAAAAGGGAGAGATGAAGGGCAAAGCAGCACTTGATTTTTGGACACAGAGAAGGCATCACAGACTAGATGGTAGGAAGGATTGGAGAAAATTCCCAAGCGCTCTTTCATACGTTGACCAGCCGTCGCACTTTAAAGTAATCAAAGAGGTTGTCCTGGATGCTGTGAGCCTGTGGCTGCCTTGAACCTTGTCGGGCGTGGGTGGGTCCAGGGTGGTATTGGGCTGGGCAATTGCCCAGTTAGGTAGGTTGTACGGATTGTTAGCCGGGCAAGAGCAATGGAGACGAACGAGACACAACCCTGCTCTTTTTGTCTCACCCAACTTGGTTCCATCATCAATCAATGAGGACTGCTGCCAATTCACCACCACCTTCCGGCTTTTGGCAGGCATGTGCGTGTGCATGCATGTATATGTATGTGCATGTGCATGTTGACCTCGGGTAGTGCCACAACTGACTACTGCATTGGTTGCACCTTGTTGGAGTGCTTGCGGCTTTCAGAGGAGACATGTCGATGGAGGCAGAGGCGCCGCCGGCTGGAATTACGGAATGGAATGGTCGGATCGTCGTAAGTCAAGAGGGCAAGTCGCCAATGAGACCTCATGGGCATCTGTATAAGCATGGACGGAGTAAGCTTGGGGTCGATCAATAACTGCCCTTGATCCTGCCTGCCACCCACCCCTTCCTTCCTTGGGTCCGTTTCGCCGTTCCCTCCGGGAGGGGTAGATACATCCATCTATCAATCTATCAACTCTTCATCAACAATGAACATGGCTCTGTTACGATGCTTGGTTGCCACATTCTACGCTGGCCTGGCACTGGCGGCGCAGTGCCATGACTTGAAGCCCAAATCGAATCCACAGGTCGCTCCAGGCGTCCAATTCAAAGTCCTGGCCAACGACCTGGCAAAGCCACGAGGCATCGTCGCCGACTCAAAGGGTAACCTCTTGGTGGTCGAGGAAAGTGGACAGGGCATTCGACGCATCGTTTTGAATGATGGCGCTGGGCTTGAGACTTGCATCACGTCCAGCACCCAGCTTGTTGTGGAGGAGAGTGTATGCCTTGCCTTCCCTTGTTGCTTGGTCTCGGCCAGATAAAACATAAATATGCCCCGGACGCTTTGAAGTAGTGCGTGGGTAAAAAAAAAAAAGAAAAGGACTTGACACTGACCCTGAAGTTGTAGCTGAACCACGGCATCGAAGTCTCCTCGGATGGCAAGACGATTTTTGCCTCGTCCTCCACCAGTGTCTATGCCTATGATTACGACGCAGAGAAGGGCACGGTGGGAAACGCCAAGACCATCATCACGGGCATGAAACAAGGTGGACATGGCTCGCGCACCCTGTTGATTCCAAAGCAAAACCCAAATCTTTTGCTCGTGTCTCGAGGCTCCGCCAGCAACATTGATACTGACACTGTCAAGATCGAGTCTGCCAAGAGCCAGATTCGCATCTTCAAGATCGATGAGCTCCTCAAGGGCAGCAGTGCTGTGCAGTATTCGGACGGACAAGTGCTCGGATGGGGTCTTAGAAACAGCGTGGGCGTGGCTGAAGATGCCACCACAGGCTACATTGTAAGGACTATGATTTGACGTGCATCTCGCTGGGAAACTCGCTGGGAAGGAACTATGAGTGACTAACTAACTGTATTGGCAGTGGTCTGTTGAGAACTCCATCGACGACATGAAGCGCAAAGGGTCGATGTGCACAACACCAACCCGGGTGAAGAGCTCAACTTCCACGGACTCCCCAACGACACCAACAGTAAAGTCTATGGGAAAACTTCGGCTATCCTGCGTGTGTCGCCATATTCGATAGCTCCAATGTCTATGGGTACCCGGGAGAAGCCAAGACGGGCATGCAAATGGTTGGAGATCAAATGCCTTCTTCTTACACCGACGACTGGTGCAAGAGCCATACCATAGCTCCATCCATTACCTTTGGCTCTCATCTCGCACCACTTGATATCAAATTCAGTCCCGGTGGTCGCGCTGCTTTGGTTTCCTTCCATGGAAGCTGGTGAGTCTTGTTGCAATTTTGTCAGGGCTCTACGAAACAATGACGCGGTTTTGCCAGGACAATCAATGACTGACATGCTTGGCGCAACAGGAACCGCCAGCCTCCAGACGGATATCGCCTCAGTTGTGTGGCTTACTCGAAGGGATTCCCAAAGCGGACAGGCATAGTGACACTGCAGAGAAAGTGCTGATGTGGAACGCGTACAATGCAGCCTGCCCAAAAGAGTGTTTCCGGCCGGTGGGACTTGTGTTTGACGGCAAAGGCAAGAGACTGTTCATGACGAGTGACTCTTCGGGCGAACTTTACGTCGTGACCGGTACAGACACGTGCTAGTATCGAAATCCTGAATTGCTGCATCAAGAACGCTGAGTGGGGATTTCGGCGCGCAGCTTGATGTGAAGTGTCAAGCGACGAGGGGTATTACAGCTTTGCGTAGTAGTATTATCATGGCTTCATATACTGAGTGCTGTATGCGAGTGGTTAAGGTTCAAGAGAGGCAATTTCTAGTGCCAACCTACAGAATAAAAACCTCGAACTGTATAGGTCATTTTAGTCTACCACAAGAGAGCATAATCAAAGAATCCACCCAAAAATAGGATGGTCCATCCCTGTCTTACCAAGACCCGACGTCGTCAAGTTCAAAAAAGAATAAAACGAGAAAAAAATAATTGCGGCCAGTGTGACTCGAACACACGACCTTCAGATAGGCATCCGCAGGATTGAAGTTGACTTCAGTCTGACGATCTCCCAGCTAATCTATGGCCGCAAGAACTTGTTGAAAGTTGGGCAACTCAATCGGTATAACAAGGGTTGGGCCCGTCTGCCCAGGGCCAGGGTACCAATATCAGCACAACCCGAGCATCACACCACCCACCACCCATCATCACCCACCACCCATACCATACATAACCCATAACCCATCAACCGTCCGTCCGTCCCGCCCATCCCGAGCGTCAACGCAATGCCCTTCCATTCTCCACATCATCACTCCCGTCATGAAAGAAATAACACAAAAAAAAAAAAAAAAAACCACACCACCAACTTGAACCATGCCCGTCCTACAAAAACAAGACGACAATGGCCCGCCCTCCCGAACACCGGCGGCAAGGCGCTAGCGCAAGCGCAAGCGCAGCCCCCACATTGGTCGCCATCCCATCCCGAGCACCTACTCTACGACGGCCCCCGCCAGGCGCGTGCTCGGCCTCGCTCGCGGGCGTGCTGCTGGTGCTCCTCCTCCTCCTCTCCGTAGTGCACGCCGCGCTGGGCGGCGGGGAGGAGGGAGCGGGACGAGGACGTTGTGATTGAGGAGCATGGCCCGCGGCCGGCGAGGGGAAAGGGCCGTAGGCACAGTGGGCATAGCGGGCATGGTAGTCGGGGTGGGAGGAGCGATGAGCGGAGACGGAGCAGGCGGCGTATGTAGCTTGAAGGAAGGGAGGTCTGATGGGAGGAGCAGCTTGTTTGTATTGAAAATATTGAAAGGGCGCATGGCGCGAGGGAGTTGAGGGTTGACTCGGATGGATCGAGATGGCATTTTGCGGCTGCTTGGTTCGCTTCATTTCAACGAGCGAAACTTGCATGATATATCAGGGACGCGGGTTTGCAATTTCTTCTTCTTATTCTTCATGGTAAATGGCATGGCACTTGGATGAATATACCCTAATTCGAAATTCATATGGGCCACGTAGTTGTCAAGTACCACCCGTCGCCCCCAAAACACACCCATCAAATACTTCAGCGCCTGACCATCAGCCGCTTCAAAGGGTATATATAGAAACATGTATGTGAAATCGCGCCGCTCGGGTCCGTGCAAGTAAGCCCTCATCGTGCCCGCACGACACGACACCCTTTCGGATTCCCGATAGTAAGGGACCCAAAATGAGTCCACCTGCTCGTCCTCTTCCCATGCACACAGTATGTACAGGTTTGTGTGTGGTGCTACACTTCTCGGAACTCTCCATTTTCTCAGTGCTTATCCCCAGTTCCATTGCCATTGCCATTGCCGTTACTGCCGTCATTGCTGCCATCATTGCTCCCCCTCCACCGCTTTGCTGCCCGCCGAAAAAAATGTGTCAAAGGATTGATTTGTTGGCCCTCTCCGTACTCCATGCCATCCCAGTTCATGCCAAACCCCAGATCAATGTTTCCCTGGTCAACACCACTGACATCGCCATCGGGGGTCGCCCCAGGTTGTGTAGAAATTCCATGGTTTGGGCGTCGGGGTAGTAGTCCGTCGAACCTTGAAGACCAAACTGCTCACTCACGAAGGATCCGCTCGAGCCGCCCCGAGGTGCGTTGCGGCGTGTCATCGGAGGTGATGGAACAAGCGATGGGTCGATCGAGGATCCGTCATCTTGGCTCATCCCATCCGTGGGACTGGGGCCGCTGCGCGCTGGACATTGGCCACTCATGAATGTATCGGTATCAAACGCCTTTTCTTTGGCAAGAGGCGGTGTTTGTCCAGCCGCCAGCCCCCGCCGCAGAAAGGCCGGGCGATGATGAATTGTCCGACAACGAAAGGTCGAACGGGAACGGTGCCTGCTCCGATCGATGGTGCCGATGGCGGGAAAGCCTTTTCATCGAGGATGATCCATCTGGAGCCGTAGTCCAAGTCATCGTTTCTCTTCTTTGTCGTCGTGGCTGCTGTGATTGTACACCAAAACCGCCAGTTGAGCTGGCCATTTTAATGGTCGCCTTGGCTGTTCGGTCAAAAGCGTCTCGGCAGGTCTCAGCCGGTGGACACTTTTCAATCATGTCTGAAAAGACCGACTTCGCTGCTAGAACCGTAAAGTCTACTTCGTCCATGGTCTTTTATTATTATTATTATTATTATTAGAAAACAAAATCTGACAGTTAGATAAAGAGACACACGGTCGTTTGTATGAGACAAGGCGTCTTACCAAGCGACTTCTCACCAGAGATGAGTGCCAGAGTGCGTACAGGTACGAGATGCCGGCCATGAAGAGATGATGAGTCGATAGATAGGTATAGCTCACGAGCCCACTCAGATGAAGCTGCCGGTAAATTCGTAGGATCTTCTGGCCTGCTTCCGCCACTTTCAAGTATATGCGATCTTCATCTTCCCAAGTTCTGCTGTGAAGGCTGATGGACTGTTCACCTCATTCGAAGGGTTGTATTCTCCCTCAAACATGGCCGGCACACTGAGACTCTGTCTGTACAAGAGTATGATTGCTTGCCAGTAGTTGAGTTCCAGAAACTCGGTGGAGAAGGCAACACCTGTTTCTTCCCTCGTCGGTGCCGATGTCTTCCAATGATACAGTCTCCTGTCAATGTCAATTCTCCATGAACGGAACGAGTCAAACTGAACTAGGAACGGGGACGGCAGGTGCGGGCGCATCTCGGGGTACATCCTGCTAGAGGCTCTGCTAGTTGCACGGGCAATCTGTGCCTGATTGTACTGAAGAACTTGTAGTATCTCGGACTGCAGAAGCCGCAGACGGAAATAATGGTGTGCAACATGCTTGTAGCTGGGATGATCTTGGCCGTCCGGGGGCTCTAGGAACCCGGTTCGCGTGATAAACTCGTCATCCAAGAGAGAGGGCAGTTCAGTGGTAATGATTTCATCGCCAACGCCGAACGGCCTCCCCACACAGGTGCTCACCAATCTGTCGAGGGTATAAGTGCACCACCACAGACGCCGGCGTAAATCGCGGGTCCATAGTCGCCGACCGCGGTCTTGAGCACTGCCCTGTCGGTTTTCCGCAGCTCGAGCATCGTCGGGATCCGCGCTCGGTTCGGGAGGGATTACTTCGACATCTCCTCCATCTTCATGATGAAGCCCTAAATCTACGGCCAATCGTACCGCCACTCCGGTAATATACCTGCGAGCATGGAAAAAAAGAAAAGAAGCCATGTTAGCCAAGTTATGAAACGATACGTCGGAAATTAAAAAACCAAAGCAAGAATTAGTCTCACCATAGTCCGGGCGGAACGGGCCGTAGCAGCGCAAAATTAGCGAGCAACAGAACCGCCTGAAGAACCTCCAAATAGCCACCACTCGTGCTCAGACACTCTTCCAGATGTACAATGGCGCTGGCATGGTATTCTTCAGGCTGACACGCAGTCTGCGGACGATTCAATGACATTTTATGATTCCCCGAAGCCGACGTCTTGACCGGCTCACCAAGAATAACCCCGAGCCTATGGCAAAACCATATTAATCATGTATAGTTCGCGGGCCGTCAGCCCCTTGGCAGCGTTCTCGTACGCCTTGTCGAACGTCTGCATGAACTCGACCCGATGAAGTACTGGGATCTGAGGATTGGCGTGCTCGAAATAGAGTGTGGCAAGACGCGTCCCTTCTTCCTTGTCTGGAAAAGGCGCTGGCTGAATGGTCGGTCTCGTGTGAAGGCCAAAGAACGAATCTCTCATTGAAGCGCTGGTGCCGTGTTTGTGGCCTGCGATACGCTCGGCGGTACCCGTTTGCTCAGACACAGAGTACTGCACCGCCGCAAAGACTACTCTGGCAAAAGACACGCCGGATGCGGAGGCCAACGATCTGGTTTTCGGAGGACTCATGATGTTGGCCAGAGCCGGGCTTGGAAGGGCCTTTTTCACCTTGAGCGCCCCCAAGGCTTGGAGCTGCTTCGCATCAGCGCGACCACCAGCTTCGGACTGGCCCGAGTAGTTCGAGTAGCCGCTGTCTGCGGTGGGCGGGGCGCCAGTCGCAGCATCCGTTGACGGGCGAGAACATGAGTCGAGGTTTTCAGCTGGTGGGAACGAGATGTTGTTGTTCGCCAGCAGTGTCTCGAGCTGCTCTACACGGGTTTCTAGATAGAAAACGTAGCTAGGGTTCATTGAAAAAGTCAGTACTTGACACTTGTTCATGTAGTAGAGTTAAGATACGGAGGCATTGAGAAACGGCGGGCGAACCTTCGCGGAATTTCCCTCTTGGTGATGGGGTCATAGCCAACGCAGGCGACACCGGCCTTGGCGCAACTGGCGCAGCTAGGAAGCTTCTGGTCACAGCGATTCTTGCGCAATCTGCAGCGATTGCAGGCGCTCACATTGCGAAAGTTGCTGCTTTGGCCAGCCTTGCCGGTGGCATTATCACCACCTGCCGGGGCAGGTTGGCCAGCATCGACAGCAATCTGGTCGCTGGGGCCTGGGTGACCAACAGTCTTGCGATCCGATCCGCCGTCGTGAGAAGACTGTCGTTGTCTCTTCGTCCCTTGCTTGTGGTTGGGAGACGAAGGACCATGCGATGGCATTGCTACGAGGCCTCGCGCCGATGTGTGTGGCCTCGCGCCGATCGACCAGGTCAAACAAAACGTCAAAAGAAAAAAAAAGAAAAAAACGATGCCAACCCCGCCAGGTTCTCGGGGATCTGTTGTATCTATAGCACAAATACAAGGTGCGATTATTAGCGAAGACGGCTAAAGACAAAAAAAAATCCCCGATTGCTCCAGCATCGAAGTCAAGGCGGGGTGCGGAGCGCGGTAAGTCTTTCTTGAAGAAAAGATAAGATTGTATTTTTACTCCGTAACTTGAATAATGGATTAATATTATCAGTAAGGACACAAGCTCCGCAAGCGACCCGCCCCGCCACAGAGCAAGAGCAAAAGCAGAGCAGGACAAGTTCAACAGCAGAGCAATCGTGGAACATGGACGGACCAGACAGCAAAGAGTCTTGTTGCTGAGAAAAATACTTTGTGGAGCGAAGACGAGCTGCCTGCCTGCCTTGGCCCTCAAGATTCAAGATTCAAGATTCAAGACAGTGATGATAGATGATGATAGATGATGATAGCGGAACCCTCAAACGTGGAAAGAGCAACTCTGGACTTCAACTTTGGCTAGAAGAAGCACGGACTGGTTGTGGTTGGCCGCCACCAGATTCAACTCGTCAACTTGCATGCTTCCTTCCTCTCTTGACCATTGTCACGGGAGCGGAAACAGGGCACGCAGGCAGGCCGAGGCCGGGTCGATCCACAAATCCCAACGTCTTTTGACCCAAGGCATATAAATAAAAGGGATCATGTATGCACAAACAAGTAGCCAGTCGGCTGCGCCTCTTTTTCGTGCAACATCTCCTGATACTACGCGCTTACTTACTCCAGGCAGAATAAGGCCGTTGATCCCCAAACATGGCGCTTGGACAACAGCACTCTACTCCGTACTGGAGAGCTGAATGAATGAATGACTCCCATCTCGCGACGCCGCAATCTCGTTGGTTTGGCTGCCATGTTCAGGGTTGTCATGGTAGTGACTCCAGAACTTTGCGCTGCACATGGAATCACAGGCACATCTCACGGGACAAACTAGGGATGCAAGTTTTTTTTTTTTTTTTTTAAAAAAAAACAAACATGTTGGATTTAGTTATGAGAATGAGAATTATCAGACGGCAAAAGAAGATGTGAGAAAGAAAGAAAAGAAGAAAAACCCCAGTATTTGGCTCCTGTTTCGTTTTCCCCAGTCCCTTGTGCGTTTTCTCGTGTCGCCCATACCTACCCAGTTCCAGGGCATACCCATTTCAATGCATAACCGCCGTCTATCAAAATCCAACCCTCGTTGTTCCAAAGCCGAATGTGAAGAGCCACCCAGCGTCCCAGCGTCCCAGCCAGCCATTTAGCAAAGGAGAAGAAAAGGAAAAGGAAAAAAATTAAGAAAAAAACTTGAAACGCCATATTTCCAGGGTGCCCCACGGAGGGATGTTGCCATTCTTCTCTCTAGGGTCGTCGTGTGCAAAAAGCAGCAACAACAATTCCAGTCTGTATCAAATTTCCAATAAAATTGCGCATGCTGAAAGCCAAGTAACACCGTTGCCGGTGAATCGAGAGAAGCGAAGACGTTCTCTCGCGTGCTGGGAAGAAAAGGGTAAGTGAAGTCGAAGTCGAAGTCGATAAAATTTCCAAGGAACCGAGGAAGATTTTATGACAAGTTCCGAAAGCTTTACTTGTTCTGTGACCCCATCTTTCTCCGTTCAACCCATATGGCTCAGCAAAAGTCTCAGTCTAATGCCCGCCGAGCGCATCTCAGCCTCCTGTTTTGATCCTGTAACGCCAGTCTGCAGTGATGCAGAACCGAAAGCCAATCAACAAAATGAAGGGGTATAGGGAATAAGGCATTTAAACCAAAAAAAAAAAAAAAAAAAAAGAAGAGAAACGAAAAGAAGCCATCGCTAATTTAAAAATTCCATCAAGAAGTGAAGCAATGGAGACGTCGAGTTGACAAAAGGTAAGAAGCCGAGGTGATGGATTTCGCCCTTCTGTGAGCCATCACCATCATCACACAGTATCGTCATGCTCGTAATCGTCGAGTAAATGTTCGTCGAGTAACGAGTCTAATTCTCCGGCGTCACTCAGCTGTGGTCCTCCCTCGGAAATTTGAGAGCTCAGGTAGGCCCCGATGATGGTGACAAGCCCACTGAACCACCAAGCCAAGCCAGAATAGCCCGTCTGAAGACCTAGGGAATACAAAAGGCCGGAGACGGTAGGTCCTAGAGCACGACACAAGCTGGCAGTGGATGCGGCGATGCCGTTGATAGTGCCGAGGACTTCCTTGGTCGGTGCCGAGTTGGCGAGCAAGATGGCATTGTTGGGATATGCCATGGTCGCGTACGTGCATTTCCAGACGACCAAGATGTAGATGGCCGGCATCCTGAGATTGTGCGGAAGCAAGACGAGATAGGGTGTGACAAGATACAAGGCGAAGTAGGTAAAGGCAAGTAGACGGAACAGTCGCAGAGATCCGAGGCGCTGGGTGACGGGAGTAACAATCATGAAGTTGGAGAAAAGTGAATACAGTCCCTGCACGGACATGATGACGCCGATAGTCTTGGTGTCTAGTCCGAAGCCGTCGACGAACTTGAAGGGAAGCTCGATTCGTCGACCACCCTCGGGCTCTGCCATGCTGAGGAAGACGGGAAAGAGTTGGTCGAAAGTCATGGTGTGGAATGCCAAAATGCCATAAGACATGATGTTCAGGATGACAGGCTTGGTGAAGATGACCGTCTTCTTCTTCTTGTTTTCTTCCGTTGCATTTGGTGGTCCAGTGGCTGCTGCTGTCGGGACAATGGGATGGGGATGGCGTCTCGGGGCCAGCTTGGGAGAGTTTTCGCGACTTTGATACGCCGGCAAAGCTTCTTCGGTTTCCGAGACTTGGGACTTGCTTGCGGACGGTGTGGTCGTGTTGTATCCCTTGATACTGTTGCGTGCGCCGTGTGAGTCGTGTGAGTCGTGAGCCAGAAGGCTTTCCTTTTCTACATTTCGGCACATGGGGACATTGTACACCAGACCGAGGAGCCGGTCTCCCAATTCACGGCCTGCATCGCGCTGTTGTTTTTTCGAGGCATGGGTTTCCTCGAGGAACAAGAATCCGACAACGACGCCAAAGAGAACAGTGACAGCACTGAAAAGGTTTGGGAGAAGATACGGATAACGATCCCAGATGGTGCCGCGGGGAAACAAGTCCGGATAGCTGATGCAGGGCCGCGCGAGGGCGCCACCGATCATGGGGCCGATGATGGAACTGGACAAAATGTTAGACGAGGCGGCGAAGGTTTTTTTTTTTTTTTTTTTCCAAGCAATCGCATACATGCATGTATGCAATTGCATTCGTGTTGATTGATTGTGCTTACCCAATACACCAGACCATAGGCATGATTGTATACGCACGAGCTGCATATGCATATTCACTCCGTCAGCACTTGAACTCGTATTCCACCCACGTACGCGTACGTGTGTTGATTGTTCAATCAGTCGAGTGAGTACTCACGCTGCTGCTCCTTGACCGTCACTAGCTCCGCCACCGTGGTTTGCAAAACGCCAATGTTTCTGTCATGGCCAGACGGATTAGCATCCCCGGCTTTTTGGAAATGACGTCCATCACTATCCATCGTCTGTCTATACATACCCATTCAGAAGCCCCCAAGAGCCCGAGCAAACAGGGCAACGGGCAGGCTTGGGGCAAACCCAAACACCAAGACGCTGATGGCAGTGCCGAGAAGGCCAAACAGGAGAACCGGCTTGCGGCCCATCTTGTCACTCAACCTCCCCACATGACACCGGTAGCAAACTCGGCCAGGGTGAAGGCAGATGTAACCATGCCGGCATAGACGGATATTTTGCTGGCATCGTCTGTGATGTTGAAGTCCTTGATCATGTAGTAGATGTAGGGAAAGATGGACATGAATGCGATGGGCTCGCATATTCTGCAGCATGCTGCGCAGAGATGTCAGTCAGTCAGTCAGTCAGTCAGTCAGTCAGTCAGTCAGTCAGTCAGTCAGTCAGTCGGCGTAGATGGAGGAAAAAAAAAGGCACAGAATGTACTATGCTGTGCTGTGAATGTGAATCTTCATACATACCCAAAACAAACATCTGTCTGGTGGGGAAGGGTGGTGTTCCCGCGCCATGCTTTCCTCGGCCACGAGCAGGTCCGTTGGACGGGTGTTGTTTTCTCATGATGGATATATATTGACCTCTGTTGTTGTGTATGTTTCGAATTGATGCGATTCCGACAGCAGTTTTGGTGGCACTCTGTTCCGTCCGGATGTCACTCTCTTGCCCGAGAGTCCCAGCCCAGGCCGTGAATCTAGGTGTCAGAGACGCACAAGACACGAGCGAGCCTCTAAATCAATAATGTTGCTGCGGGTGAGCGGGTGAGCGGGTGAGCGGGTGTGGAATGCGGGTGCGGGAAAACAGGTAGGTCAGGTGTAAGCAGTAGGCAGTAGGCAGTAGGCAGGCGATGTACGCTCCCAAGTAGATGCCAGAAATGCAATAGGCCCGAGTCTCGTTGTACTGGAAGCAGAAGCAGGACGGACGAGTTTCAAGAACAGATAGTCTCAGACATGAAGAAGAAGAAGCAAAACTCGGGCATGGCGAGGAAGGAAAAGGGAAACAAGTTGTGTAAAGAGAAGAAGAGAGTGGGAGTGGTGGATACACATACATATAAGAACAGAACACAAGACAACACAAGACAACACAAGACAACACCAGCAGCAGGCCATCCATCTCCTGTTGTACGGAGTACATGGACTTCAGAAAGCAAAGAAACAAGTCCAGTCATCAGTCAGTCATTGGCAGGCAGCAGGCAGCAGGCAGCAGGCAGGCGCAAAAGCCCCCCTCCGGGACATGAACATTAAGCGAATGAGGTCCATTTCGGCACCCATTATTTCATAATTTATTAGGCTGGGCTAATAAGTTTGGGACCCGATTGAAACGGGCGGTGACATGAGCCAAAAAGAGCAAACTCTGTGAGGCACAGATGAGGCTTGCCATTCATCTCCCAACTTGCTGCTCCGTCTCCGTCTCCGTCTCCGTCCTTCCTCTCCGCGGCGTCACGTCTCTCCCAACTTTCCAAGCCAACACCGCCGAACAAGGCGATGCGGCGACGTGCCCTGCAGCCCTGCAACCTTGCAACCTTGCAACCCTGCAACCCTGCAACCCTGCAACCCTGCGGCCGATTGGGGCCGTGCATGGGGGCATTCTTCTCTTAACCCTTCTCTTAATATCATAATATTAGTACGGAGTACAGTATGTACATATGTACATGTATGTATGTATGCACTACTAACCTTGTGTTGGTGCTGTTGGGGTCAGGGGCGTGAACAAATTCATTCATTCACGGACACCAAAATGCTAGCTAATTCAGCTGGCTTGCAGGGGCGAGCCAGACAGAAAGAAGGAAAAAGAAACATCAGCCCAGTCAGTCCCTCCAGTCCCTCCAGTCCCCCCAGACACACCAGTTTCGTCAATTCTCTGTGTCCCTGCCCCGACCTCCTCCCGATGGATGATGGACAGGCACACAAAAGGCAATCCACGCTAGGGGAGGCCAGATGCGAGATGCCGGATGCGAGATGCCGACGAGTGGGAACCGTCCTGGTCCGGCATCTGGTGATAATAACACCTGTCACGTCCCTCGTCGTGTTGAGCATTGCTTCTGTCTTCTCTGTTTTTTTTTTTTTTTTTTTTGGCCCCATCGTCATCATCATCATCATCATCATCGTCATCATCGCATCAGACTGAGAGGCAGGGGTCAGTCAATCTGGCCCAGGGGTGGACACTGGAGAGCCAAGCCAAGCCAAGGCAAGCCAAGCCAAGCCATGCATGCCATTCATTCATTCACTCCATTCATTTATTCATGGGCCATGGCGATGACGAGCGACCAAAACGGACGCTCTTGCACGTCAAAAAGCAACAAGGCGGCCACCAACGTGCAATAGCCATGACTCCTTTTGAGTATAAGGCGCTGCTGTTTTCGGAACCCGCACTCGAAGTTGCCGTGGACCACCATCCGGGCGTACATCATGACTAGGGCAGGAAAGGCAAGGGGAGGGGCGTGGTATCTCTCTCGAGGGGCCACGGGGGTCCAAGGCTAGTACATATGTACATACGGAACCAGTACGGAACCACGTAAAAGGCACAAGTGGCGTCCGCCTTAATAATCCTACTAGTGCCATTTCTCCCGCGCCGTGGCCAAGACTCGCTCGCCGAGCACCCGAGCTCATCGACATCGACAAGGTGTGTTTGCTTCTGGCGAATTTTTCTTTTTTTCTTTTTCTTCTTTTTTTCCCATGTATTTTCCTTTTTCCTCTCCCAGTGTTTCACAAGTATGTACATATGCAATTCCGGGGCCTGGTGCGCCAATGATATATGCCGCATTGATTCAAGAGCCCAGAATCACTCCAAGCCAGACCGGACAGATGCGGACACACATGCTGCCAGACTCAATGGGATCTAGCTTCTAGCTTCTATACAAAGCTGCATCCGCTTGTTTTTCGGGTTACTCCGTGTGTTCACTTTGAAAAATACCCAAGAAACTCCACATGTATTTCAACCTACCGGCCGTTGGATATTACATACATACGTCGCGCACTGATCGTGGTGGGTTTGCGTCTGCTGCTGTGCTTCGGTACTTACATGTACTATTGCTTCTTGTCTTATTCATTCCCTTGGCGGTCGTAATAAAGTGGCAAGCTGGTCTCTCGTGGGGAGGGACGTGGGCCAAGTCAGCAGCGTTGAGGTAGATTACGAGTACTTCTTAATGTATGTAGATTACACAATAATAGAAGTCGCAGAGACATAAATCTGTATGTACATATGTGTACTCCTACAGGTTTGCTATGCCTAAAAAATGGGTCTTCTGATACCTGCTTGCTCTAACATACAACATGAGTAACTCCGTACCCATTCATAAGAATATTCGTAACACATACATACGCCTTGGATCCGAGAGCGCCAAGTGGGCCATCGGATGACTCTTCCTCGCAACAAATGCGTATGTACGATAACAGGCATGTATTAGAGACATGCTGTGTCAGGGGTATGTATATATGTATGTACGGAGTATGGAAGAGGAAAAGGCCCTTGACCACTAGGATTCACAACCATGCTTTTCTACCTTTCTAGAAGCCGAGTCATGTACGTTGTCGGAGCCGGTCTTTGACGCATACATACATAATTCAACTGGGTTGTGCGAGCATGAGACTTTCTCACAGGCCCGGCGTCAGGCTTCGAAGAGAAGGCGGGCGGGTGATTTGGCCGCGCCCCAAGGACAATCTTCTAGTTCGGAATAAGCAACGTTGTGTAGCCCTCAGCAATGGCCATTTTCACATCTCAGGCCTTCATTTTCAGTTGTCCAATTTCATTGTGGCTCAATTTTGGAGAAAGAAACAAATGGCGTCGACGATGAATTGCTTTGTGGTCACTGGTCGTAGTGAGCTATCAAGAGGATGGGCTGTTGGGAACAAGAATCACGACCATCATCTGATACCGCCTCTCCTTTTTCCCATTTACCGAACACGCGGATCCGGAGCCGTTTTGGCTCGTTGGCAGGAAGAGTAATAAGAGTACTCCGTGCCGAATGTGCCATGTGGCGGCGTCTGGGGTTGCCCTGTTGGGCACATGCATGATGCCTCCAGCGGAGGGGTTGCTTCGCTTCACAACGCCTTTGCTTTCCGGTGGAGCAATGTTTCAAGACCCGGAGTCGATGCAAATATTTACTGAAAGTCCTACTAGCTACGTCGTTGCGGGAGAGTGCCGGAATTGCTGCCTGCTCCACCATCTCGCCAAAGTAAAGGTCAATGTACATACGGAGAATGTACTCCGTACTCCGTGGCTGTTCAATTCCAGTGCTTGGTCGGGTTGCTGACTCGAGGTAATCAAGTTTGGTTCGAAGCGAAGTCGAACCCCTGAAGCTAGCCATGCCTTGAGGCATCTGGAAAACCACCACCGACTGCGTTCTGATCGGTGACGACTGGTGACTGGGTGTCTCTTCCTTCTTTGTCGAGAAGCTCTGGCAGCAAGGAGAAAATTGGAATTGGCAAAATGCAATGCTTCGAGAAGCGCAATATGGTTGTGCGTAGCTCGAGTCCAGTTTCTGGATCACGACGTGCACATATCCTATCATCCGTGCGGTAATATGCATGTCATGTCGTGCAGCTCTTGTTAGCATCATACTGTTTGACAACCCGACAATACGGATACACCAGAAGCGCGAGTGCACTACTACTATTAAGCAAGCAGGGGTCGCGTCAGCACGAGCACAGTGATTCAGTTGCCTCATTGTGTATTGCCCCGAGCACTGATTTTCCCATGCTAGCTTTTCTTTCGCATAATTAGGTACGCATCCAGCAGGACGCTGGCCGTGCAGCTCGTGTTATCAGTGTTTGAAGGTGGGCTGAACTCGCTCACCGCTTGATCCATGACGCCTCGTGATCAATCTAGTCATGGCTTCATGGCGACTTGTCCCTCTGTCAGACCCTGGTCATTCATGTCGTCATTTTCACGACTAGTGACCCAGTCGCCCAACTTTCAACACGGACTGCATCCTTCGGGGAGCCTTTCCTGTGTGCCGGACTGGCGGGGCCCGGCACGGTTCCCCGGAACTTCAGAAACTCAGTGGTTAGGGGACATGACTGGCTGCCTGCAAATGCACCGGAAATTTAAAAGCGAACTTCCCACCAATGCCGAGCCAGTACTCCGTAGTGGGATCGAGAGCAGTAGGGTGGATGTCGTCGTGAGGTTTATTATTGACTTCTTAGTTTGCCACATGTTCCGTACGGGGCGCCAACCTCGACGAGCGTCAAGTTATTAGGGTGCGACCTTACGCCTCGGCCATGCAGTCTGTTGGATACAAAGGAAGCCTTCCGCGTGTGCGGATCGGCCGCCAAACCCTCAGGAAAATATGCGGTGTAAACCTTTCACAAAAGTACAGAATACGGAGTGCAGGTACAGAGTATTGGAAGCCGATGCTGTAGGTGAACTTGACTTGCACACAGCCAGATCGATTTCATGTAAGATTGGCTGCAAGGCACATGTTGGCACGGGCCTTCGACCATGGTAGTGAGTGCGGTTTCTGTTCTTGGTCCCTGTTGCAATTTGAGTTGCAATTGAATTGCTTGAATTGCGGGTAATGTGGTCAGGCCTTTTGTTGGTGACGCCTGACGCCCGCTGATTCTGCAACAAGTCCGGTCGCCTTGTACCATCAAATGCTGGTTGCCAATCTCCCAAGCCGAGCAAGGATCTGATCGGAGGTTCCCTTGAAAATTGCGACCAGCTGACCTGCAGATTTTTCCTATTAGTTGCAGAAGGAACGTGTTTTCTTTCATCTTGCAATTCTACCAATAAGGGAGAAGGGTTCGAAGGAACAGGATGCACGGCTCGATTCGAATTCAAGCCAGCAACACGACGTGACACAAGGGGCACAGGGAAGGGGGTCGCAATGACTTACCGAGATTGAAGTTTTTGACAACATCAGCAGACCAAGCGGTCCGATGCAAAATTGTTGTTCTTCATGCAGCGATGACATGTGCTGATGCTGTCGATGTTTCTTTGTGCAGAGGGAGTGGGCGAGTGGGCTGGTGGCAGAGGCACTGGCAGGCTGGTGCAATGCTCCTTCCTGCCAGGGTGCCCCTGAATCCTGATTAGTCAGTCACACAGTCACACACCCAATAATATCTTGCGGCAAGTCAGTATTATTACCACAAACTGATGAAAATGCTTTCCCCGACGCCAAGCTCGGAGTCTTCAGTTCCGCTATCCCATTCAGCCAAATGTCTCATCACGCCTTTCAGTGCTAAGCTGCAAGGAGTATTTCGCTGACAAGACTAAAAGACAACCTCCGAACGCACGAGTCTTGAACCAGAGTGGCGCTGTGGCTCGAAGTGTGTATGCCACTGCCTTGCCTTGCCGGAGTAATCCATAATAATAGCTGCAAAATTAACAAGATCCATTCAAGGGTACCCGGAACTAACGGATGACCGGCTGCCATCTTCACCGCTCCGACGCGACAAACTGGAATTACGGAACCATGGTGAATATGACGACTGGCAACAGGCAGGCAGATGCGGGTAAGACATCACAAAACGAACGCTTAGACTATCGACTATCGAATATCCCATCCCAATGATTGTGACCACTCGGAAACACTGTTTCCAGGCCAAACTCAAGGAAACAAATGAGCAGGCTCAATGTCGTGGACGGCGGGCAGGAATAGTATACCCGCATCAGCGGTAGACTTTAGCTGCAATTGGATACGTGCCTTCCGCGAATGCAACAAACATGCATCCATCATGTGGTCTTGATTTTCAGGGGCACCGATCAAAAGGCGCATTGCTACCGACAGTTGGACATGCAGCTGCGCGAATAAAATACTTCGGCATCGTTCTATTATGTACTTTCGTCGTCGTCAAATCGTCAGAGCAAGCATAGAGTTTCGGTACACATTTGATGTGACCCTCGGGACCCTCGCGATCACCACGACTGATGCATGGACAACCCCTGCAATTGCAGCTGAAGGGAAACACGAAGGCCGCGGCTTCCAGTTCATTGATGAAATTGCAATTTGAAGACGGCCTTTGACAGTACCGGTCCATCTATGCTCGGAGTTTGCAGGGCTAGGTGTTGTGCACTTGAGTCGGCGTTTTGGGCACGAATACACATCGCGAAAGGAAGAACGCGCTGAAATTGTCTGGCCTCTTGTTACACCTAGATGCTGTAGGAGCTGCTGAGCCTGATCCGTCACAGCCCGAGAGGAAATTCGATATCTGATAGCTAAGTTCATCTGACCCGGCCACCCAGATTTTGACCTCAATCCGGCATTCCGTTGCTCAGGCCGCGGCGAGGGAGGATTCAGGTCCATTGGAAGCTTCCATATTCGGTCGACAACGATCCCTAAGCTAACACACCTGTTCAACACCCCGTGCGGCTGGTCATATTGGAGTTTTTATAGCTGGGATTGGTGAGACTGCTAGCAGCGATGGACCTACTGCATCTTCAACGGAACTCTGTATGACATTTACGTACGCCTTGTTGGACTCGGCCGCAGCACTCTGCAACCTAACCCAGTCGCAGCCGCCGGCCTTTGCCACGCATTACGGTACAGTCAGTAGCCTCTGAGGACGGGAACACCTGACTTTGTCATGCATTAGTCTGAGCTGCGCAAGACTCGTACAGGAACTATGGCGTTCTGCACTCAACTAGGGAATATGCTGAAGTCCTGTCTTCTACGACCCTGAAATACGAGTGTGATCATGAAGGTGCTGTGTTCTTATTCACGACTTCGTGATCATGCAGGTATCGAAAGGCGTAATTATTGTAATAGAATGCCAATTTTGTATTCTCTGTGCTTTCTTTGTTTCTTGTGGATCGTGTTCGCATCCTGCGATTCAATTGCATTATAAAACATCGCCCAGATGCTGACACACAGTCTGTACATCTGCTAAACGATATGTATGTACAATGGATCCGACCTATGAAGCAATCCTATTGTGACTCGGTTCACTGCCATGAACTTCCATGTACGGGGTATGTGCCTCGCTACAACTGACAGCTAACTCAGGACTTCCGTCTTAGCATCGAGCTCCTTTGTGAAAGGCTGGAGGGGAAATGAGCCACATGTAGACATAATCCAAAAGGATCAAACAGAGGTTTATGGCCACCGGAGCAAGTTTCAAAAGATATTATTCTCCTGAACAGCAAGAGAAATGTTGTTGGAAAGCTTGAAACTTTCGAACCGATAACTAGTACTTTGACACATTGCAGAACTACTTCCACAATTGCTCTATAGATAGATGTCTACACGTGGAGAGGAAGACGTGAACAAAAAATTATCACCATTGGGAGATTAGAACCTTTTGTATGAGAGAGATTCATGTTGAGACAAGTCTTCTCGTCACACTGTTCGGAAACATAGCGGGGCTTCAAGAAGATGCGGAGATCTTGCAATGTGATGAATGAGGTTGCTCCAGACGGTGGCGTTGCACCAGAGAGGCATAAGAATATTTAAGGTGATTGATAATGTGTAAAAAGATAAGACACGAAGCAAAAGTAGAAGGGAACAAAAAGATCCAATAAGATTCGATAAATTGGGCTATAAATGCGGTACCAACGGATGGAGAGACGAAGCCTACCGCCAAGCTCGCGATCCTTCGACCCGTACGACCCTGATCCATCAGCTAGAGAAGAGACGGACATCAGAGCATGGCGCGAGTGCATGAAAGCAAACGGGGATCAATAAAGCGCAAAACCAGGTTGGCCCAGAGTATTGTGCAGGAATCGTGCATATAGTCACGCAAGTCAACTGCCTGACCGAGACTTTCTAGCAAACCGTCATTTGTTGCTGCATCATGGCCAAGAACCCAGAACGGCATCCGGTCTGGCATCGTCCAGACACGAGGCTTTTGTTCCTACCCACCTCCCAGTTCCCTTTTCGAATAAGCAGCAGATTCGGCAATGCTCGTTGACAGGTGGCTCTCAAGTACCTCATGGATGTGGCGGCAAAGGGCCAGACCCAGACCCAGACCTGACCTATATCTAGACCCTCATGGCTACCTCTCGGCATCGCAGGCCGTCATCTTCATCGTCACTATTCTTTCATTGCACATGGTTCGCGGCAAAACGCATCGAGCAGTCGAGCAGTCGACCAAGGGTCGGGTTGACAACGCAGCAGACCATACAGGAACATGCGCAAGGATTCGGCCAACAAAGACATCCATCATGGCACTTTGCTGTTGGTGCTATCTTGATTTCCCTTGGCTGGTTTTTAGAATCACGCCGTGGTTGGGTTGGGTTAGAACTTGGGAGAAGGCTACCAAGGCGGCTGAGAGGAAGGAGTCTGTCTGTCTGGAGGCGGCGGCGCACATGGGTACAACATAATATGTACATATGTACATGCATGTGTACATGCATGTGTACATAAGTAAGATGACGCTCCCTCCCATTTCCCACCCTGGCGGCCGGGCCGTACGAGATATCTGATGTAGCCTGTGGGGTCACTGGGTGACCACTGACCACTGACTGGGGTGCGTGCAGCAAGCAAGACCACGCGCGACAAAACGCAGACATGCGTTTCGTCGTGCCATCCCGTTATCCCGCCGACTGACAACCCACGAAACCAGCAAGCCGCAAGCCAGCAAGACTGCACAAAGACTGCACAAGACTGCACAAGACAACGGCCAGGTTGGTATCACCAAACACCCCAAGCAGCCACCCGGACGTAAACGAGTTGTGCACACCGCTCGCTCTCCCGAATCAGTCTTTGCCGCCACCCGACAGTACTTTCCGAGCATCACTGAGCATCACTGAGCATCACCAGTGCACGCACGACCATGGCGGGGAAGAAGGCCGACAACAGCAAGAAGGCGGCAGGCAATGCCCGCAAGGCCGAGGCTGCCGCGCAAAGTCTGCTGCCGCCGATGCCAGACGATCGGCAGAGGAAGCCGAGCAGTGGCAGAAGGGAGCCAAAAGCAATGCCAAAAAGTGAGGACCGGACGGAAAACATTGATGCCCTGCTGCTGCGCTCGACCCCATTCTCTACTATACCAATGCTAACTAACCGTTCGGCATTCATCAGAGAAGCCGAAGCCGCCAAAAAGGCTGAAGCCGCCAAGAAGAAGGCCGAGAAGGATGCCCTCCTGAAAGAAGAGGAAGCCAGTCTCGGCGGACGAGCCGAACCTAAAAAATCAAAGGCCCCTGTCAAAAAGTCACGCGGCTTGGATCTTGCCCAGCTCGAAGGCGACTCTCCTTCCGCGCTCAGCGCCTCCGGCATCGACAACGCACTTGATGCCCTGTCCTTGGCGACCGGTTCGGACGATTCCAAGATCGACAAGCATCCTGAGAGAAGATTTGCTGCCGCCTTCGCCAAGTATGAGGAGCGAAGGCTTGCTGAAATGAAGGCAGATGGCAGTGGCGTTGGCTTGCGTATGGATCAGCGCAAGCAAAGGATCAGAAAGGAGTTTGACAAGAGCCCTGAAAATCCTTTCAACCAAGTCACGGTTGCCTACAACGCTACACGGGAAGATTTTGACCAGATCAAGGCTCATGAAAAGGCCAATATTGAGAAGCGACTGGGTCACTAAGCGGAAGGTTTATGGATTAAATGAAACGTAAAACAATGGAGAGAGAGAGATTTCTCCTGTTTCTCCCCTTCCAACAAAATGGAGTGAGAGTCCGAGTGAAATCATGGAAAATTGCCGATTTACACTACTTGGACTCTGCTTCCTTTGTTCACTAGACATCTCTCTAACTTATTGCCCGGCAATTCGAAAAAAAGAAAAAAATGCCCCGCCATAAAATTATGACTCCGGCGACAACCCCGCGGTCATCATCCAATTTCATGGGCAGAATTTCTCACCGCCCCTACACACCGCCCAATTTGGACAGCTTCCCTGCTTCCATCTTCCCTCTTGTTCCCAGCGCGCGAGCGCCTCACTGATCACCATCATCCTTTTGGTACCTTTGAGTGTGTCAATGCCATTTTTGTTAGATGAGAATGCCTCAACTATCAGATCTTCCGTCTCTACGAAAGCAGCATTTACTATCTGAGTTGTTCGTCTCGCGCCGCTCTTCCTCGTGTCACCATCAGCAACTAACCGAGCATGTTCTAGCACTGGCTTGAAGCAAGCATGTCCTGAGGGTGTCATCATTACACTAACGCCGGGAGAACCTACTCTGTGGTCTGCTGTGTTATTCGTTCGAGATGGTAAGAAAAACTTTATTGACTAATCTATTCATTTGCTTTACATCAAGAAGAAAAAGTCAGTCATTGATCAGCGAGCCAACAACAGGACCATACGCGCCGGCTGTCTTGCGATTTCAGATTTCCTTTCCCGACACATACCCCAAGCTTCCACCTCTCGTTCTATTCTTGACTGACATATTTCATCCCCTGGTCTCGCCTTTGACAACCTATATGTATTCAGCAGATGTTCAGGACAGCGGTTCTCTCGGCGCAGCGCATCAAGAGCGATTACCCCCGGCGGTTTCAGTCTGCGCCACGGATTCCCGGATGGTATGGCCGGGGAGGCGAACAGAAGCGGAAGCTGGACAGGTCAGCAATGGTGAGCGGCTTGCCAGCCCCGGATTCGATCGTGCGAGTGCACCTCTGGGAAGCAGCGCCACGTCACCAGGGTCGTCCAACGCGGACACTTTCAGCTATTTAAAGACCGGAAAGCCAATGGTTTCCATTTACAACATCCTGAAGTATATACGAAGTACATTTGATACACCAGAGGTACTTGATTCTGTTCCTCTTACAGCTGCTGGGAACCCCGGAGCCTGGCACGCCTGGCGAACACACCGACGGAAATTAGGCAAACTCTCCGGTCAACATTCAAGCCCTAGTCAGAGTGCGCAACCTGACGAAGTACAAGTCCCTTTTGCTTCGAAAGATGGAGGAACTGATTCGCCATCAGTTCTGACAATACGAAGACCTGGGGAGTGGAATTGGGACGGCGTGTGGGAAGACAGAGTGAAGAAGGGAGTTTCTGCTAGTCTGACTGAGCCAGTGTTGTATGGCGGATCAGGCATTCCGGACGAGATGGTAAGCGAGCGAATCAATGCAGTAGTCGAAATGAATCGCTAATTGTGGTAGATTCGGTTTCTGCCAATGGAAGAAACTGACATTGAGTCGATAAAGGAAAACCTCCGTCGTACGCTAGGTGGCACAGGCTGAAATTGGTAGCTCCTATAACCCTTTCGTGCCACAGTTCGTGCGATACACTCATAATTTTCTCTTGTGTACATCTCTCCTTGCCCAACAATATTTTATCAGCATAGTCTTAGCATTTGTCATTGATACCCATCTGTAATCGATTTATTCACTACATGGTTTTAGCCTAGCATTTTTTCTTCATTCTTTTCTTCGATTTCCTGGCTCGCTCCTGGGTTGCATAATCATGGATTGCAAAGAAGCGGCCATGCCGCGCATCTGAACAAGCCTGGGGCTCACCTGCCACCCGTAGTCGCTCCTTCCACATTGGCCTGCCCCTGTTTGTGTCAATGTTTGCATAGGCCGAGGGCCCAACTTTGAGCAATTTTCTTGGGCAGCAACAAAATCACAACAACAATTATCAGCCTTGCGTCTGACGTGCTAGGTTGAAAAAAAGCACAGGATATATATTCAACCAGACTTGCATCATATGACTAGAATGGCATCTTATCCGTCGCAGCACGAGGTGGCTCAGCAGCAGAAGCAGAAGCGGAACGAACCGAGCCCGCTACGCATTGTCAAAAGACATCGCAGCAGTGAACCTGGAAAGGACGCGGAGGAAAACACTTATGTATCGGCAGGTGATAGTGACAGTGACATATCGAACATCATTGACGGAACCCAGCGATTACAGATTTTCAAAAGGCGGTCTCACCGATGTGGCCTGGTCAGAGGAGAGTTCGGGACCAGCTTGGCGGAGTTGAACAAAGTTCATAGAAAGCCTTGGGGCGACGCTATAGCTAGCTGTCGCGGGTTGTTGAGGAAATCGACGCCAGATATCAGAAGTTACAAGCGGTTTCTCTCTTTTGGTCAAACTAGCTCGTCACATACCGCATCGACCAGTCGCATTTCGTCATCGGGCTCCTCGCGACAAAGGTCAAGCACCGACGGCCATCACCTGTCATCTGTCTCTTCAGACGAACTGGATTTCACAAGTGCCCAAGTGAGCAATGATCCGCAACACTGGACGCCGGACTTCCGACATGGACGGCAAAGACGTAAAGACAGCCCGTATCAATTGAGCCCCGACAGATATCACGAAATACCGGGGGTACATTCTTTCGCCGCGCATAGTTGTTACTGCACAGAAGGAGGAAATAATAGGAAATAATGCAAGCGTCTGGGCGGCTGTGGAGATATCTAGGAAACTTTCGCAAACATCACCAGCCACGACATCTACTGGGGAGGTGGACACACACGGTGACAAATCGTCTGGGACGTTTGTTGATCACAAACTTGGTACGATTAACAATGCAGTTGCTGCGGCATGTGAAAAACGAAACGAGCTGCTGCTTGCTAATTGAACCCAATAGATCGTTTTTTGACTTTGGATGTCTCTATGATTTGACCGTCGAGGTGCATTCCGCCAACGAGGCTACCATAGTAGAAGTTATACAAGAACAATCATGGCCTACGTATGCCCTACATTCACAACGGCAAGTCAAAGTATTATCCTAACTATTGATTGGCAGTACGATATATGCTGGAACAAGTATCTTGCTCGTCGTCCATCTTCGGCTAGATTCAACGGACAGAGGCGGGTGGGGACACAGCAGATGCAGGTCTGAAGAGTTGATGGAAGAACTGGAGCTTCAGCTTGGTGATATTCAGACTCGGCTCATGAGTATCAAAATATCGTACCTTCACTCAGCTTTTCCAAAGATTGACGATCCTCACTTGGCGGAGGACGGGCTTTGCCACCTTGAAAGCCGAATGGAAACAACTGCCACAGCGGCTCTCGTGCGAAACTCAAGCGATTCTGTATGGTCATCCCGAACAAGGGCATCACAAAACAGTCTTTTCCTCTCATGGTGCAACATTGGGGGACGATAAGGCCATCGAAGTCCAACGACGAATTTCAGATGCTCAAATGGTATGCCGTAACCAGGGCACTAAATCTCAGTATAGTACAGATCCGGTCGTTGCGAACTGCAGTACCGCCATGAGGTCTCATAGTACTACTACGCGTTTGACATGCTCGAATTACCAGCTGGACTTTGGCCGTCATGGCGAGAGTGATGCGTCCCAAATGGCTGCGGAGAGTCGTTGGAAAGCCTGGTCTGGGCAAGAACTGAACCGCCCACAGTGTCTGGATGAGGAAATAAAGACACCTGTTGGAGAGATATACTACTTTGGGCAACGGGCGATCAAAGCCTTGAGAACGCCTACGGGGCTCGAAAGCGGCGGTACGCGTAGGAACCTGAGTAGCAACAAAGGCGCGGCGTTGCTGGGATCGAAGGAGAAGGATTCAAAGTTCTGGGACTGGGGCAAATGGTTCTGAGTGTTCCCAATTTGGGGCGCCGGGGTATTTATTTACTTCAAAGGACAAGTCTGCTGGGTACTATAGATTTTAAATTCTCAAGTTTTAAATTTTTTTTTCCTCCTTATGATCTCGGAAATATTTCTACTGAAGCTCATCCTTCCAGGGGATGGATATTTGAGCACCCTTTCGCGAAACCGTCACGGATGATGCCTTGTTGGCGGCTTTGACGGCGGCATCAATGTCGAATTCACCCTCGCCCGCATGCACAACGGCCAATGCATAGGACCCAACAAACGTGTCTCCTGCAGCAGTGGTGTCAACGACATTGGCCTTGAGAGCCTGAACCAAAGCCTTGCTGCCAGACCTCGTCGCGTAGAAGACTCCTCTACCACCAAGAGTAATCACCACGTGCTGCACGCCGCGCCCGAGGAAGACGCGGGCCACCGTCTCCAATCCCGCGAGATGGTCTAGATCCGATTCCGGTCGTCCAGAGAGGATCGACGCCTCCGTCTCATTCACAATCAGATGCGCTAGCCCATCGTACGCACTCTCCGGCAAGTGCTGCGCCGGCGCAGGATTCAACAAAACGGGCACGCCATCCTTCTTGGCCGCCCTCAAGGCCTGCATGACGGTTTCGAGCGGTATCTCGAGCTGCATGATCAACAAGTCCGGCTTGGGGTCCGGCAAAACCTCAAAGTCGGCCGGCGACAACGAATGGTTCGATTCCGGCGACAAGATGATGCGGTTCTGCCCAGAGGGCTCGTCCACGACGATGATGGCCACGCCCGTCTTGCCATCTTTCCTGACGGCCACGCCCTGCGTGTCAACGCCGTAAGAGCGCAGGCTGTCGATGAGGCTGGTCCTGTACGTGTCGCTGCCGACGGCGCCGAGCATGGAGACGGAGGCGGAGGCGGAGGCGGACGATAGGTCGCTGGCGCGGGAGAGCTTCCCGCAGGCGACGGCTTGGTTGGCGCCCTTGCCGCCAGGAGGTGGCGAAGTGCGTGGATGTGAGTGTCTCGCCGGGGAGGGGGTGGTGCGGGACGTAGGAGACGAGGTCGATGTTGAGGGAGCCGAGGATGGTGATGCGTGGTACCATTGTGAGAGGGGGAAATTCACGGGAAAGGAAGGAGGAGGGAGGGGGAAGGGGGAAGCGATCAGAGGGGTGGGTGAGTGAGCTTGAGAAGAAACAGAAACGTCGAGGGTTTTCAAAAGTGAGCCGATGAGAAGTTGTTGTGAGGTGGTTGTGAGGCGGTTGTGAGGCGGTTGTGTTAATTTGACGGGACATGTGGGTCTGGGTCCCTCCACATTTGTCTTCTAGAGGCTTGCCTGCCTTTGCTTGCCTGCCTTTCGGAAACATGGTGGCTCGCTACTACCGAGATTGTAATTTTCCACAGAGGACGACATCCTCCCCGAGTGGAAGCCACGAGACTCAGATAATCTAGCAGCAGGGAGGGGAGTTCCGTCATCATCGTGCACCCTTTCCGGGAGACGACGACGCCCCCTTTTCCCAGCCAAGTTGGTGCGATGGTGACGATGACGGAGTCGACGAGTTCATGATGCGCGGGGTCAAGCAACGAGTTGATGACATGTCCGCCTCCCTCGACCATGATGCTCGTCAGGCCCTGTGCGAGAAGAGCCCCGAACACATCTTCCCACGAGAGCTGCAGGCGGGCGTCTCGACCGGACTGCGTGGCCGGGACATGCACGTACTTGCCGCCGTGGTCCTCCAGGAGCCGCACATAGTCCCGGGAATGTCCTCTGCGGGAACGCTGGTGAGTACGAACGGGGCGGAACCCGCGCCGGCGCGACAGACCCCGAAGACCTTGTCCGAGGAGCGAGGCGCCCACCGCAGATGAGGGTCGACGACGATCGGGCGCGGCTGGGACGCCACGCCCGCGATGCGGCAGTTGAGGCCCGGATCGTCGGCCAGCACCGTCGACACGCCGACGAGGATGGCGGAGTGCCGGGATCGGAGGTGGTGGGTCATGGCTTTGGCGCCCGGCCCGGACAGACGGGTGCGGACGCCGGGCGCGAGGGAGAGCGACGAGTCCAGCGATGTGGCGAAGGTGAGGGTGACGAAGGGTCTGGTCGGCGAGCGTTGCGAGTCATTGGTGGGCGGGAGGTGAGGTTCGAGTGACATGGCCGAGGGGGCCGGGAAGGTGAGCTCTTCTGCCATGGCGTGAGTATGTACGGATGGACATTCGCTTTTATGAGCTTTGTGATTTTGTGAGCTGTGTTTTTTTGTGTGAGTCGCTGTATGTATGTCTATGTCAGCGCCGATGAATAAATGATCCAAGGTGGGATGATAAAGGGCTGTCTGTGAGCTGTGACCCACCTCGCTCCGCACAATGGGATGATGACAAGGAGATTCATCCCAAATTGAGTTCCACTACGCTTCCATACAAGTCTGGAACCGTGCTTCGGAAAAAAAAAAAAAAAAAAAAAAGCCTTCTTTTATAGAATCAAAAGGCATCATGGATGTCGTTGGGAGGAGTACTTGACAGTCTCCTTGATCACAGGATTCCCATCATCATCAAACTCGGCCCATTGGAAGAATGAACAGCCCTCCTTTCCGGGTACGTTTCCCGCATGACACATCCAAAAGTACTTTCCAAAGTTCTCCTTCTTCTTCTGCACCACCCTCATCACACATGGCACTTTGCACGCACACCGCGGCGTGAACCGGGGATGGAATCGCTGCCTGTAATCCCGATACGTGATATTGATGCGTTTGTTCCCGGCAATGGGATGTGGATCAATGGACAGAGCCGGTGCCACGCAGTGTTTCCACTCCTCTTGCATCTCGGCATGCATGACGAGAAGCGAGTTGTGTGGGAGGTGTATGGAGATCTGGCCCTCTGCGTCCGATTCTTCCACCGTCCTGGTGTCGCCGTCCTTGGGTGTGACTCTGCGAACGCGAAACTCGCGTGCCACACCGAGAGATATGGACCCAATGACGGCCCGCGGCCCCAAATACGTGAGCTGATCGCTGTGCCAGCCGACGCTCTGTTGTGCGCCATCGTAGCAGTTGACAAAGGCCGCGTTGGGCACCCATGGACTTGGCGATTGATGTCTCAGCTTTTTGCCACCGGGATACCGTGTCTTTATACGGTGTTGGATTTGTTGGTTCACGGCTTCCTGTACAATGGGTTTCACCCTGGCCAGGTGTGGTGTGATGCGGCGAACGTCCTGCATTGGTGAAACGGAGCAATCGAGCGTCAGTCGCACGTAGGCTTCTTGCATTCGGATCGTGGCGCGTGACTTACCGTGAGCTGTGACCCGTTGTAGTAGTACTCGGATTTTTGGGCCATCATTTCCTCGTAGCTTTCGACGAAGAAGCTGGATGTGTGGGGACTGGACACGACGTTGTCGAACAGTTTGAACGTCATTCTCTCAAACGACTCGGCCTCGTCCAGAAGTTCTCGCAGTACGTCGTTGGCTTCGTCAGCTGGCAGGAAATTGTGGATGATGGTACACGGCGTCTGCTCTGCAACATCCTCCGGGTCGTACAGGTGAAGAGTTGTGCCCCTTTTCGACTTCGATTTCTTCTTGGTGGATGAAGCCAAGTCCTCCGATAATGTGGCATACTGTTTCAGGGATTGTTGATATCCAATTCCAGTTTTTCTTCTGTATTGCTGCTGACGATGCTTTCCGAGCTTGAATGCTTCAGAGGCTTGGCCAACGGAGCCATCGTGGGCCAGCAGAAAATCAAGGAGGGTCTCTTGCTCAATGCCGGGATGGAGTGATGATAGCAGTGCTAACTTTACTTCTGTTGACTCATCATCGCCATTTCCATCGCCATCGCCATCGAACGCGGGCCCAGGATCTGGGCTGAGCTTTCGCTTCGTTTTCGGTGCCATGAGGAAGGACTTCATGCTGGCCGTGCAGGAACGCCGGGCTACATGATAAGACTTCAAGCTTTTGAGACTGACTCCTCAAACGCTGGAATAACGTTCTTGTTCTACTAGCTGTATTTAAGCTACTATGGTATTCATTCGCTGTTGCTCTTGAAGTGATAACGTTGGTGATTCGATTGGTGTAGTGATTGTAGTGATTGATACACGATACACGACTTCGACGTGTCAAGGGGCGCGAACCCA
The DNA here is from genome assembly GCA_023658505.1 of Epichloe gansuensis. Lineage (NCBI taxonomy): Eukaryota > Fungi > Ascomycota > Sordariomycetes > Hypocreales > Clavicipitaceae > Epichloe > Epichloe gansuensis. The sequence goes on from CP098281.1 coordinate 9,130,376, forward strand.
CCAACGCGACGTCATGTGACAGGCAGGCTAACCAATGACCCATAGCCACTTCAACGCCTCAGTGCTCCTCATTGGCTGGAGGGACGATTGGTGGCATAGACTTGACGTCTGTTTATTACCGAGGCACAACTCAAAACTTAAACTCCTGGCATCTCCAACACGGTAAAAGTCGACATAAACCGCCCTACTCCATAGAGTACTCCATATAAGCCGCCAACCCTTCCTCCCCGCGCTACGTATACCTTCGCAAAGCTCCTGACCACTCAACAAGGGCGACTTCCAACCCCCAATGCGCCTCCACGCAGGCGCCAACCCCCGGCAATGGCAGCCATGCTTGAGTTTCGCACAAAAGGGTATAACCCCTACGCAGTGAAATACTCGCCCTATTACGACTCCCGCCTAGCTGTCGCGGCATCGTCAAACTTTGGCATCGTCGGCAACGGGCGCGTCTTTGCTCTGGGGCTTACGGCGCAAGGCGTCCAGGTCGAGAAAACGTATGTCTTTGGTCCGGAATCCGGATGTGTAGGACGGCGGGTGCCATGAAAAAAAAATCGGGAGGGGACATGAACCGACAAGGCTGACTGTTCTGGGGGCAATTGAATATCTCCTTTAGATTCGATACGAACGATGCGCTGTACGACTTGGCATGGTCGGAAATCAACGAGAACCAGCTCATTGTCGCTTGTGGCGATGGATCACTCAAGCTATTCGATCTGGGGATCAACGACTTCCCCGTCATGAACTTCCACGAGCACAAGAGGGAGACGTTTTCTGTGTGCTGGAGTCCAGTCACCAAAGACACTTTTATTTCCAGCTCGTGGGATGGGACCGTAAAAATCGTCAGTCCTTTCGCGTCCTTCTTCCCTTCTGTTGTGCCGGGTTGGTTTTAGTCGAGGACCGTAATCACTCCTGCACTTGGCCGGCCAGATTTCCCGAGATGATATACGATGCTGACCAGGACTCTTCCAGTGGTCTCCGACTCGTGCTCACTCGTTAAAGACCCTCCCTATCGGCAACTGCACATATAGCGCGTCCTTCTGCCCCTCCAATCCGGCTTTAATATCCGCCGTCTCGTCTGACTCCCACCTTCGAATTTATGATCTCCGCACCCCATCCTCCGCTAAGTACCACCTCGTCTCGACGATCCCCGTTCATGCTGCTGGCACAGAGCCAGGTGTCAATCCTGGCTTGGCGGCGGGTAGCCCACCCGCAGAAGTTCTCACTCATGACTGGAACAAGTACAACGATACCGTTGTCGCAACGGGCGGCGTGGATCGAATCATTCGGACATTTGACATTCGGAGCCCGACGACGGGACCGCTATCGGTCATGCATGGCCACGAGTACGCCATTCGCCGCTTGGCCTGGAGTCCTCACGCTAGCGATGTGCTACTTAGCGGAAGTTACGACATGACTGTTCGATTGTGGAATGACGGCTCTGCTCAGCCGTCTGGGCCGTTGGCGGGGGCCAAGCCAGGACACCAGCTGGGCGTTATGAATAGACACACTGAGTTTGTTACGGGCGTGGACTGGTGTTTGTTTGGTGCAGGGGGATGGGTCGCCTCCGTGGGCTGGGACGAGAGAGTATTGTTGTGGGATTCAAATATGCTGGTGGGTCCGAGATGACTCCGGTAAGAAAACCAGACATTGGACATCATGAGGAGACGTCGCAAATCTCTTGGTGCAGTTGCGACGCTACAAGGCCAATAATGGGCCATGAAATGAGCATGAGGCTATGAAAGGGCGTTTTGTTTCTTAAGAATTTCAAGGCATAATATGATGTTTCACTGGACTTGTGAAAATTCGTCCTCTTTTCAAGTCCTCTCTTCAACAAAAACAAAAACACTTGAACAAGATGACTGAACAGATAGGAATGGTTATTAGGTACTATCGTATCTATCGTATAGGAGATTGAATTTTCTGCAACACCGGTTTCTGGTGCTAGTTTGCTTTTGTGCCATCCTCTTAGCCTTTTCCATGTCTATGTTACAAAACCGACTATCCTGTTGTACAAGTTCTTGTTGCCCGTCAAATGTCCAAGTTTCCCCAACAAATGTACAAGACACATCTTCCATGACACCAGGTGTGTCTGAATGGTGCTGTGGTAGATGCATTTAGTATCCTTCGTTGCTAGCAGCCTCTCACCATGAGGCTTCCTGGGAGTCTCTGGATCTTCGTGGTCCCCTGGAATCACCTCTGGGTCCGCCTCTGCCACCGCCTCTGCCACCGCCTCTGCCACCGCCTCTGCCCCCAGAGCCCCTGCCACCGCCCCCAGAGCCCCTGAAGCCCCTGCCACCGCCCCCACGGCCACGGCCACGGCCACTGCCGAAGTCATCATGACGAGCTTGTTGCCCCATTTCGGCAAAGGGATCTGAAGATTGACGATCTTCGCCTCTAAACCCAGACCGACGCGACCCATGGCGGTCCCCGCGGTCAAAACTTCTGTCCTCATCAAATTTACTATCTTGTCGTGAGGTTCTCTCCTGAATGTTCAGACCAGACCGCAGCAGACCTTGATTGCGAGCCCAGGACGAAGAGACGGGCGGTGGTTCACTCCAGCCCCAGCCAACGGTTGCCCATTGGTTCAAATCATCGACGAGCTCCTCACGTTGCTGAGTTTGACCACCGAATATGGACACGTAAGCAGCGCCGAGAATGTTACGTGGGAGAGTCTGAGCAAGATCCAAAAACTCCTGATGAAACGCTGGCAAATCATTCGATTCTACTTCGGCGTTATGGCTTTCGAGAGTCTTATTTGGCTGCATGGGGAGACCTCGAAGAAGTTTTCGGGCAATTCCTATAGATGTGGGTGGCACAAGCAGCCATCCTTCACCTCCCTTATTTTGTCGGGCAGTACGTCCAAGTCGATGAATATAGGACTCACGATCTCTGGGAGTGTCTACCTGAATAACGTGAGTGACGTTGGGGAAATCCATGCCACGGGCCGTAACATCAGACGAGAACAATACTCCAGTTCGTACTTTGCGGAACATTTCTGCTGCCTTTGTTCGCGCTCTCTGTGTGAGCTGAGATTGAATAGCAAACGAAGGAATCTTCATCTGTCCGTTCCTTCGTCGTTGAAACCCAAGTTCACCAGCCAATTCAACAAGTGCAGTGGTGTTGAAATACACGATGGCCTTGAACGGTGGTTGACTCGGGTCCTCGGCTGCTTTGGCTGTTTCGCGATCAATGAGCTCCAATAAGCTGGGGAAAACATTGTTCCACGATGAAACGGGAACTATGTGCTGAGGCACTCGGTCGTGCGTAAGAGATTCGTTTTCAGGAATTGTCTGGACGAACTCGAAGTCGTCGGCACGGACCAAGGTTCGGGCCAATCGAATGACATCGTCGGGTATGGTAGCTGAGACCAGTATCGTTTGCCGAATCTTCTCATCTCGACCTGGCAAGCAGCCCGTGATGTCAGCCAGCTCCTTCTCAAACCCAACGTCAAGCATGCGATCCGCCTCATCTAAAACCAAGGCTGCCAAATTAGGTGCCTCTATGCCACTTTGAGGATCCTGCAAGAGATCATTCAAGCGTCCTGGAGTCGCGACCAGAAGGTGACATCCTTGACGCTGGGTCTGACGCAACATGGAACCCTTGTGGGTGCCTCCTACAGCTGACTGCACCACAAGACCAGTGTGCTTTGTAAGACGCCGGGCCTCCTCGGCAATCTGCTCGGCCAATTCTCGCGTTGGGGACAGAACGATGCCACGAATGTCATCTGATCGGGCGGTTCGTGAAGCTCGCCTTGAAGCAAGAGTGGGGTCTTCCCAATCATGCGCTGCAACAAGGGCAGCAAGAACGCGAGGGTTTTACCGGTACCTGTCTTGGCTTGGGCGACACTATGGCGAATTAGATATTTCCGAAAGAGAGAAAATCAGAACTCAGTTGCTAACTTACATATCAGTTCCTTTGAGGGCGGATTTGATTGTCTTGGACTGAACAGGTGTCATGGTGTCGTAGCGCATGTCTTTGGTGATGGCATCTAGAGATTTTGATGAACGCCAAATTGGGACAGGTCGGCGAAATTGACGATATCCCCATTGGTCGTTTCCTCGGGAGCTTTGGAGTTGACGGCAGTCGCTTCTGAGCTATACTTTCTGATGCCATTTGCAATGATCTCGAAATGGGTGACAGGTCGTGACAAAGTTGATACCGTTCGCTGAACAACAGGAAGAGCAGCCCGACTGCGGACGATCACGGACGGCGCGGCAGCGCTGGCCAAGCTGGCACAACGACGAAAGCCTTGCCTGAACATGTCAAAAGTCGTCTTCGCAGTGCTTTACAGTTGTGATTGTAGACTGAAAATGAATAGATCCTGATACTCTGATCTACAAAAGGGGATGGGGAAAAGGAGACTGCTGAGGGTATGGTCTGGATGTTTGAGCGAAGAGGGATTGGTTTGTGACGCTGGAAAATTTCAGAGACTTAGCGGCTCCAGTATTTTTTCTCCTTTGCGGTTGCCCACTCATGTGTCAGAGTGCAGATTAGTCATTCAAGGTCGCAACTGCCAATCTTGCAAGGCCTGGGCACATCAACCAATCAGCAGCTTTAAGCGGCTGTCACGTTGAACAACAACACATGAACATCTGCACTGTGGAGCCGCCAGTGATTTATCGAATGGGGAGCTTTTGATAAATAAATAGTGCACACACTCTAATTTTGAGGAGACAAAGTGAAATCAAGATACATCCCTTTGATGTGCTAAGGAGCAAGCTGGTCACTCGCAGGGGGTGGGCTAATCAGAACAAAGGTGGATTCGAGCTTCCTAATTCTACTCCATATTTAGCCTATAATAGAAGTACTATTAATTTAGCTAGGTACAAATCGCTACATTGCACACATCGCAGCTTGCCGTGTTATTTTAGCTAACGCGAGGTACCTCTCGTGTATCCGAAAACAATGGGTCTTCTACCTGCTTGCTCCCTTAGGCTGTGATCCACGAGCCGGTGCAAAGTATGCACTGACTTTGCACGGTATAAGTTATATATGGATTTATATACACTACAACCCCTGAATTATTTTACAACTCTACATGACAGGGGGTAGCGAGCCAATTAGGCATCGAACAAGGGTGGAGCAGGGAGGGGCTAGGTACCTTGAACTATAAGTAATTTACTTGGAAAAGAATGTACCGTTTATACCCTGCGTATCCCCTTGTAACGCGCTAATAGTATACTCCACCCTAGGCAGAACGCAACTACGGGCAGCTGTTATTAGGCAACCTGCCAGCTGCCCCACGTGGGGCAAGTAGATTTGTAAAATAATTCAGGGGTTGTAGTGTAGGGCGGCTACTTTATACTATCTCTTTACACCTATATAAAGTTTGTGAGCGTACTATGTAAAGTATAAATTTTATGCCTAGAAATTAGCATAAAAGTGGAAAAGTAAGGCAGGATAACTAATCACAGGCACTTACGTAACCCTAGTTAAAAAGATATATTATAAGCAGGGGGATAGGGGTAAAGTTATGCTTATATAATTTAGATAAGTGCTTATATAATTTAGACAGAATTTTATATAATCTAGCTAATAAAAACGGCTAGCGTGTTTATTTACATGCATTTTGCACTCGCGCAAAGTTTGCACCGGCTCGTGGATCACAGCCTTATTAAGCACATCCAAAGGGATAGTCCAGTCCATATATCCATTATCAATACCCAACGCCGACTGGTTGAAGTTCTCTCCATTCTGATGTTATAGCTATTCGCCCAATCCAAATCAATGCTATGCAATTAACAAAAATCCTGTTCAACGCCTAAAAAGTGCTCAACACCATAAACAATGTTCTCGTCCCTGTTTTGAAGATGACGATTGTTCCTCGGTCAATCCTTAAAACCAGCTTCACTCATAGCATATCCCTACTCATTTCGTAAGACCACCCTCCGTCTCGCCGAAGCTTGTCACGGGCTATCAAGTCCTTACGTATGTCTTCTTCCGTCAGTCGATCGGCTCCGCTCCAGTTGGCACTAGAGGTTCTGGCACGGAACTTGTGGAATCTGTCCTTGCTCTTGTTAAACACCTCCTCCATGTTCAGTGGCGCTGGTGGTCCAAAATTTGTGATGGATCCATAGTCTCTTGGCGCACCAACGCCCTTCTTAGATCTGGTGAATCTGCCCAGGGTGCCACGGTAACTCCATTTGCCTCGTCGTCTTCACTGTCGTCATCTGTTTGGATTTCAGGAAGCTCAATAGCCTCACCATTCTGGAATCTGGGAGAAGATCGAGTTACGGACTTGGCGGCAGACTTCGCACCAGCAATAGGGCCAGGTCGTGCGGGTGTCTTGTAAGCCGGTCCTGCGGCATTCGAGGTCGGTTGGAATGGAATAGCACCCTTGGAGATCTGTGCCAGTTCCAGCGGGTGGGCTGCCTTCATCTGACTTGCATGTTGCGAGCTGACTGTAGCCTTGAAGAGATTGGGAGCACCGCTTGGGGGTGCGTTTGCGTAACCATTCTGGAAGACAGACTTGGGTGGCATCTCCTGGAGACCATGTTAGGCACAGTATGCATGATGATGATTAGTTTCCGAGGACATACCTTTTTGAACCCGGCTGATGGTCTGACAGGGGGCCTCTAATGTTTCTTTGAGTTGATGTATCAGCTTCTTCTTCAAAATTTTCACTCGTTCTACGTCGCTTGGCGTCGTTGGCTTGATATGTTGGACCACCCCGAGACTGTGGGCGTTTGGCTTGGCCATCATCTCCTTGTCATGAGCGAAAGCTCTTTTCGCGCTGGCTTTGCTGGCATTAGAAAGAACTGCATTGACCGGACGATTTGTCTCCTCCTGGCCCCAGTGAGGAGCATTTGAAGTCGTTCGAGAAGGTGGTCGTACCGCCTGGTTCTCCTGAGACATGGAGAAATCCGGAGGCCCATTGGGTTGCAAACGTACAGCGGGCGGTGGGGCTCTAGTTTGCTTTGCCTTTTCAATTGCTGCTTTTCTTTGCGAATTGTTTTTGGTCTGTGGTTGCGATGCGGCCTGTTCTTGCTGCTGCTGTCGCTGGCGTTCCACTTCTTGACGCTTGAGTTGTTCCTGTCTACGCTGCTCCTCCTGCACTGCCGCCTTCTTTCGTTCCATTTCAGCTTTTGCGTCACGACGTCTCTGAGCCTCTCTTTCTTCCTGCTCTTTCTTCCTAGCAGCGAGTTCCTGTGCCTTGGCTCGGCTGGCCGCTGCGCCTCTCAGGCTCTGCGTTGATGGCTTGTTCTGCAATGATGCTTTGCTCGCCTTGCTAGTAAGCTGATGTGTTTGGGTAGCTGGGAGGTTGGCCGCTTCAGATTGGGCTGCGGAAAGTCTATACTGGGAGTGCTGGGACCCTGTATTGACTCTAATGACGGTTGGGGCTTGCTTCGGTCTAGTCTGTGTTTCTCTGGTTGGTTTTGCTGGGCGCTTCAATTCTTTGTTACGAGTGGCGTGAGCCGGGCCAAGAGATCGTGGAATAGACAGAGGTGGTACCGCAGCGACGTCGTCCATATTTACATCCTTTTCCACAGACACGGTGTCGTCCTCCACGGCTTGCGTATTTCTCAGACCGGTTTTCGTAGGCTTAGGCGTCTCCTCTACTGGTACTCGGACTTCGTCCTTCTTGGCAGCAATCTGCTTTTCCATGGCAGCAACCCTTTCCTGCTCCTTGCTGAACACGCGAGCTTTCTCTCGCTCTTTCTGTCGAGCCTTTTCCAATTTCTCGTTCTGCTCTTCGAGACGCTTGTTTTCCCTTGCACGCTTCTTTTCTTCCCTCTCGGTAGAAGCTCTGGTGCGACGCGTTGGACGTGTGGGACTTGCCTCGGGCTGGGCAGCTGAGCCTTGTGAAGCTTGAGATCCAATCTTCGGATGACTGAAAACAGATTCTGATGACATGAAAGAATGCAGAGCGAGCCGAGTCGGAGATGGAGACATCAGTGACTTTCCTCGGCACTAATGGCAGCACTACTTGCCAGCAATCCCTGGAGCTCTTCAAAATAGAGGAGAGTTTATTTTTGACCTGTTTGAGAGGACTTTCCCGAAAGCTTCGAGATGGTGATTTTGAAGGGGTACCGAAACCTCCTGCTTCAACTACAGTCGAAAGACCTGGATTCGATACAGACACGGCCTTTTTGAAAGCGTGCAGTTCTCCCACTGCCGAACGAGCGTTTGGAATGACGAGCACAGAGGCAGAATTCGCGTGCTCATAGGCAGGTTTGGCAATTTTTGTCTCGCCTTGTCCCTCGATTTGCGTTCCACTCAGAATCCCGTCATCGGAGAGGGCGAAATCTGATTCGCCGATGGTCCTTTTGCCTTGAATACCTTCCATGACATCTGCAGAATGACTTTTTGGTAGGTTTGGTCGCTCTTCGTTTGTCGCCGCAGAGATGGTGGCCGGCGGTTCAATCCAGTCATCGTCATCGTCCTCGGAAATGCCCCTGGTGTGGATTGTAGAGTATTTAATGACATAGGAGAAGCAGCCTTTGCCGCAGGTTTCTTGTTCTGTTGCAAGGAATGCACAGGCTTAGGTTGGGATTGGCCAAGCAGGTTGATTTGATCTTGAAGTCTTTGAGTGTATGTCTTGGTGTCCTCGCTTTTAGTAGCTTGGGCATTTGTCGCGTCGTCCACGTCCATATCGACTTCGTGATTTTCTTCACGATCTAACTTCGCAAGTGTTCCCCAAGGCTTTTGCCGCTCGTCGGCCTATTATAATAGCTCGTACGTATGTTGTCCAGATGACTCGTTCGGGAGACTCGAGCAACGTTGCTCTTACCAGCTGTGAGCGGCTCCTGGCAGGCAAGGACGCAAAGTTCAAGCTACTCTTACGAACAATTGGTCGTATTGGGCTCGATCCATCTGAAGCAGATCGAACGTCGTCAGCATACTTTACTGTCTGTTTTGCCTCGAGGCTCAACTGTCTCTCTGGCGATGCGTCGTCTTCATAATCAGATGCATTTTCGAAATTAAATTGTGTCCCAACAGCAGTATTTTTGGACGTATCAGCCGGGGCCCGCCATGTCTGCTCCTCTTTGGCGGTTTGTAACGTCTTTCCTGGAGAGTCGGCGACAATGGCAGGCTGGGGACCAGTTTCGAGAGAGGTTGTAGTTGCAAATCTGCAACTTGACTGAGGCGAGGTCTGTGCATCCTCAGAGTCGGTGTCCAGGTGAATATTCAACGGCCCAACATCCTGGCTGCCAAAGTAGCCAGAATCTTGTATGCCCTGAGTCGCCTGTTTGGGAGAAAAACGGCTAGACGAGTGGCAGAAGGTCGCACACTTGGTGAGCCTCTATCAGCAGCGTGGCCGTTATGTCTAGGGGATTGGATACGATTGATCGGGGGTGATGCGCCGTTTGGAGTCGCCGAAAAACTTCAGAGAGGGGCTTTTCAAGAATCAGCTTTTGCTACAGGAATTGGATGGCCGATCATCAAACCTACCACTCGTGTTTCCAAAGGATTTATTTTTTTGGCTGTCCTCGGCGTCTTGCCACGAAGTTTTCCTGGGGTCTTAAATGCTTCTGCGAAGTTTCTATGCAGGTAGTCAGCAGTCTAGTCTGTTCGAGAATGAGAGTGTCCATGGTTCACGCGTACGTTTCATTTTCGTTGAATATACCGGCCATGTGCTCATTCAGCCAGTCAAGCTCATTTCGAGCAGAATAAGAGAACTCTTCGACTTCTGACTGAGCGATCTGCAGCGCTGCGTTTCGCTCTTCGTCAATCCACGCTGTAGAGCCGACTTGCAAACGCGGTGCCCTCATCGCCGCCATGGTGAGCTACCGTCACCAGCTGAGGCGAGAGGTGTATCGAATCGTGTCTTGTCGTGTTCCGGGGTCAATGTTCGATCGGAATGCTAAAGTCATGAGGACATCTAGAGCTATGTGTTTAATCGAGAGATGAGGCAAGAGCGAGGTCCTACTTCACAGTTAAGGTCGATGTTGATGGTGCGGAGAGCTCTTGATATTGGTGCCTCTTCCAAGTCATATTGTTTTGATTGACACTCAATCGGGTTAGCGTACGAATGACAGCCTCTGTGCCCGCAGAGAGTCGCGTCCACTCTGTACGGAAGTTCGGTGCTCGGGTCGTGCACGTGCTGATAAGCTCCTTATCAGATACTAAACACGCATTGTTTATTCTCAGCGCGTCACTCGAGGGTGGGATGTTGGAGTCCACCCAGCTTGACCACGGCTCAATCGCTCAGTACTTGCAACGCGGTGGCAAACGAATTGCGAAAAGATGAGGGTAATAGAAGTCATAATTGACGTACGTTCATAATTTCGCGTTGATGCAAATTCTTTTACTAATCCCCTCCTGCAGGGCTTCAAGTCGTACGCCGTTCGAACGGTGATATCAGGATGGTAAACATCAGTTATAACTCCTACAATTGCCTCGAGTCACGATTTTAACTTGCAGCACCAGGGATGAAAGCTTTAATTCTATCACCGGCCTCAATGGCAGTGGCAAATCAAATATTCTCGACGCCATCTGTTTCGTGTTGGGAATCACCAACATGTCGACAGTGCGAGCACAGAACCTCCAAGTACGCTTGCGAATGATATCCCTGCGCCTCTCTTCATACTAATTGCAGGCCAGGATCTGATTTACAAGCGTGGGCAAGCCGGAGTGACTAAGGCTAGCGTGACGATCGTTTTCGACAACAGAGACACCAAAAATCGCCGATTGGCTTCGAAGAATATGCGTCCATCAGCGTGACACGCCAGATTGTTCTAGGGGAACATCGAAGTATCTCATCAATGGTCACCGCGCGCAGCAGCAGACAGTTCAAAATTTGTTCCAATCCGTTCAGCTTAACATCAACAACCCCAACTTCCTCATCATGCAAGGTCGAATCACCAAGGTGCTGAACATGAAGGCGGTAGAGATACTTGCCATGATAGAGGAAGCCGCTGGAACCAGGATGTTTGAGGATCGTCGTGACAAAGCTCTCAAGACTATGGGTAAAAAGAGTTGAAGCTTCAAGAATTGCGAGAGTTGCTCAAAGACGAGATCGAACCTAAATTGGAGAAGCTCCGCACCGAGAAACGAGCTTTTCTAGACTTCCAGCAGACTCAGAATGACCTTGAGAGGCTAACACGAGTAGTGGTCGCGTATGACTACATCAGGGGACAAGAGAAGCTAAAGCAATCCGCTGCTGACTTGGAGGGAAAAACAACGTCACGAATCCCTGGAGGAATCGGCAACTCGCCTCAAGAGCGAGATAGCTCACCTGGAAGACGACGTCAAGAAAGTGAGAGCTCAACGTGATAAGGAGCTCAAGAGAGGTGGCAAAGCTCAAGCACTTGAAGAGGCTGTCAAAAACACGCCAATGAGCTGGTCCGTCTGGCTACTGTTTTGACTTGAAAACACTACGTTGACAGAGGAGAAGGACAAGAAGCAAATGGTAGAGAGGGTCGTTTCGGAGTTGGAAACTTCATTAAAAGAAAAGACTACTGCCTTTGACAACGCCAAAGCGTCTTATGACAAGGCAAAAGAGGACTTGGTCAAACAGACTCAAGAGGTAGAGTCAAAAGAGGAGCTCTTGCAGACTCTTCAGACAGGTGTCGCATCCAAGGACGGTCAAGAAAATGGTTATCAAGGTCAGCTTCAGGATGCGAAGAATCGAGCCACTACCGCAGCTACCGAACAAGAACAAGCCAAGATCAAGATCGCGCATCTCCAGAGCCGGTTAAAAGAGGAGGAGCCTCGCGCCAAAAAGGCAAAAGAACAGAACGCAGATCTTCTGCGAGATCTTGATGGACTTAAAGGTCAAACAAAACAACTCGAGAAGGAGCTTAGCAAGCTGGGTTTTGAACCAGGTCAAGAAGAAGAGATGTACAAGCAGGAATCCCAGCTGCAGCAAGCCGTGAGAACACTTCGTCAGGATTCAGACAAATTAAAGCGCCAGGTCGCCAACATAGACTTCAACTACGCGGACCCCGTACCAGGTTTTGATAGGACTAAGGTCAAGGGTCTGGTCGCTCAACTGTTCACCCTTGACAAAGATCATACTCGGGCCGGCACAGCCCTTGAAATCTGCGCTGGTGGCCGACTGTACAACGTTGTAGTTGATTCCGAAGTTACTGGCACCCAACTGCTCCAGAAGGGCAAATTGCGCAAACGAGTTACCATTATCCTCTCAACAAGATCGCTGCTTTCAAAGCTTCGGCGCAGACTATTGCAACAGCGCAGAGCATTGCTCCCGGAAAGGTTGACCTTGCGCTCTCCCTCGTTGGATATGACGAGGAGATATCAGCAGCGATGGAGTATGTCTTCGGTAACACTCTGATTTGCGCCGATGCGGAGACAGCAAAGCGTGTTACTTTTGACCCCAACGTTAGAATGCGAAGCATCACTCTAGAAGGCGATGCCTACGACCCGTCCGGGACACTGTCCGGAGGCAGTGCGCCGAACTCCAGTGGTGTGTTAGTGACGCTACAGAAGCTGAATGATATCACTCGCCAGCTCAAGGAATCGGAGCATTCCTTGCGAGATATCCAAGCCAAGATTCATCAGGAGAAATCAAAACTCGACCAAGCTCGCCGCATTAAGCAAGATTTAGACTTGAAGAATCATGAGATCAAGCTCGCTGAAGATCAGATCAGCGGAAACTCTTCGTCATCCATTATTCAAGAAGTTGAAAATATGAAGAATAACATTACCGAACTACAAACAAGCATCACTGAAGCCAAATCGCGTCAGGTGGAAGCTAGTGCAGACGTGAAAAGGATTGAGAAAGACATGAAAGATTTTGATACCAACAAAGACGCAAAGCTCGTTGAACTGCAAAAATCATTGGATAAGCTACGCGCAAGCCTCGAGAAGAGCTCGTCAACAGTGAAAAGCCTCCAGAAGGAACTTCAGAATGCGCAGCTTGATCTGGAGCAAGTAGGCACAGACTTATCCGCCGCACGAGAACAACTTCAGGAAGCTGAACTCGGGATCAAAGCTGCCCTACAAGACGTTGACGGTCTTACCAAACAACAAAGTGCACTTGCAGACACTCAGAACACTGTCCAAGCTCAACTGGACGACGAGAAAGCGAAACTCAACTTATATGATGACGAGCTTCGAGCTCTTGAGGAAGCCATAAGGTCTAAGAATGCTCGCATCACGGAGGAAGGTCTGGAGATGCAGAGATTGGGCCACCAGGTCGAACGCTTCCACAAGGAACAACAAGGTGCTGCAGACAATGTCGCTCATTTGGAATCAGAGTACGAATGGATTCAAGAAGAAAAGGAAAATTTGGCCGCAGCGGTACGCCTTATGATTTTCAAGGCCAGAACATCAGCGAATGCAAGTCTACTCTGCGAAACTTGACAGACCGGTTCCAAGGCATGAAGAAGAAGATCAATCCCAAGGTCATGAACATGATTGACAGTGTCGAAAAGAAGGAAGTTACGTTGAAGCATATGATCAAGACGGTCATTCGCGATAAACGGAAGATTGAGGAAACCATTGACAGCCTGGACGACTACAAGAAAAAGGCCTTGCATGAAACATGGGAGAAAGTGAATCGTGATTTCGGTCACATTTTCTCAGAACTGCTTCCAGGTGGCAGCTTCGCCAAGCTCGACCCTCCGGAAGGCAAAACAATCAGTGATGGACTTGAAGTGAAAGTGTGTCTAGGTAAAGTGTGGAAGCAAAGCTTGACGGAGCTAAGTGGTGGTCAAAGGTACGGACCGGCGCTCTCAGCTCACATACGCATGGGAATACTGACCAATTCTAGATCACTCGTTGCTCTGTCTCTCATCATGGCCCTTCTACAGTTCAAGCCTGCGCCAATGTATATTTTGGACGAAGTTGACGCTGCTCTCGATCTTTCTCACACACAAAATATCGGTCGTCTCATCAAGACGCGCTTCAAGGGCTCGCAATTCATTGTTGTCAGTTTGAAAGATGGCATGTTTCAGAATGCGAACAGGATCTTCAAAACACGCTTCAGCGAAGGTACAAGTATGGTTCAAGCACTGACACCGGCCGACATGAAGTAGAAATGCCATATGTAGAATGTGAGAGAGGTTCAAGGAAACGACGTTGTATATGATTTGATTAATTGGGCATGGACGGCGAGCGATGTATGATGTGACGAGTACAGGAATTTCAGTCATCAAGGTTACGTAATGTATATAAATATATCTATACGACATGTGTTTTCAATTAAGACGAACCTGGTTTGTGCTACCTCGTCCATGAATCCGCTGCGCCATGCTATTGAGCACTCTGCTTGATGTATTTATGTGGTCCTCTTTTAAGAACTTCAACGTCCATGCCGACTTCCACGTATGACTCTAGCTGCTCTAGAGTGTTTGTGTTTGGAAACAAGGGACAGAGTTGCATGCCAAGGCACCCCATTTTGGGAGCACCTTCGTCGACGTCCCTATGTTTACGAAGAGAATGGTCGGGCTCCACGCGGTGACGAACACCTGTTGCTGGATCGACATTAGGCAGCTTGCATCTTTTACATGAGGGCGGTCAATAACTTGTTCAACTCGTTGCAAACGGCTAAGTTGAAGCGGATCTTCTTACCTAACGGTGCGACAAGAGACATCAAAAATGATATCGTCCTCCTGCATGCTTGAGCTCTTCAATTGAACCAACTTCCATTCATCTTCGTCATATTCCTCGGCCCCAGAGACTAGCGGGAACCACGAATCAGTATCTTGAAAGGGGCTGGAGTGAAAGGGGCAAATGACGTACGGATAATGTTTCCACGAAAGCGACGCGCATCCAGTGTTTGTATACTTTCATCTTTCTGTATGCGAGACTCTAGAGCTCGAATACTGGACAAGTTAAGGAGATGGATGGGGTACTGAAGTCGACATCAGTTATATATATACATGTGTGTGTGTGTGTGTCACTCTGCTTCCATCTGCTTTATCAAGAACAACTTACTGCATCATGAAAATCCACTACCGGTTGGTAGCCCAAAATTTCTTGTCGAGGAGCACAACGAAAAACTCGCCGTCTGTTGGACGGATCAGATCGGAATATTGCTAGCTGATGCTTGGCGCCCAAGTACGTAGCAAGCTCCGGAGGCAAGTCTTTGGACATGTTGAGCGCTCGGGCAATGTCTACCCAGATTTTGACGTTGGCGAACTCGTAACCCCGCGCCTCAATTTCTTTCTGTGACGGGAAGTCCAGTGGCAGGAGGAACTGTTTCTCGGGAACCGCACCAAGACCACGACTGAGCTTCGTTGCGAAGAACTGCATGGTGCCTCTCCATCCTGGAGCTTGCCACGGAAATCTGACCAGAACAAATCTTCCATCCAGAGGGCCTAGCTGTCGACTCTTCTTGGATGCATCCGGGAGCCATACATCAACCTTTACGTTTGCGAGAAGGGGCAGTTGCCTCAAGGTCAGAAATTCCCACGCATAGCTCTGTCCTTCTTGGTCGCCGGAATGTGCTGTTTTCGGTTTCAGTTGAGCAAACGTGTACAGCCGATCGTGCTCCAAACCGGACGGTAGCACTTTACTTCTCTCGAGCTCGATTCCCTGCACGATTTCACTGGGTAAACGAAGAGGCTTTTGACTGTGGGCTTCTTGGCGGACTGCGGCTCTGGCTTCGACGTGTATTGAGACCGCAAGTTGCTTTGGTGAGGCGGCAGCCCAAGCTTGCTGTGTGTTTGCCGTAATGCATCGCTGGGCTCTACCGGAATCGGCGGGAATATGATGAAGATGGGCACCAAGAACACAAGGATTGTCACTGCCATGAGAAACACCGCGCCGTAGTTGAATTGGCGGGTTCTCTCCAAGCCGAATGACAACGCGTCAGCCATCTCGTGACGCGGCCTCAGAGAGGGGGTAGCGGTGCTGCAAGGTCGTATGAGTATGTCCGAGATATTGGACTAGTAGCAGCTCATTTAGCGAGGATTTCCTCGAGTAATTGATAGTGTTTGTGGCGCTGAAAGGCTCACACAGAGATGCAATTGGCGACACGTATGGACATGAGAGGTGTTTCAAGAGGTCCCTTTCCTTCCCTTGGTGGACATTGATTGCTAAGGTTTGGAACTCGTCAGACGAGACAGTATCCACCTAGACCGCAATGTGGTCGCGCTGCAACTCATTCAGTCAAGACCAAACCGAGCAATGTAATATTCTGACGTTTCTTCATTGCCAGTCATCTTTGAGAGTGAAGCAGCGATCGTCCGCGATTTTACGTCCCAAAACGTTGCGTCGAGGTTGATGGTCTCCAGGGAAGTGACGGTGCGACAGCGTGGTCATTGTGAGTACGGAGTATTAACAGAGTGCACGACGCGATCAGAGCAAAGCTCCAGGATCTATATAATATCAGGAGATGACGAATTGGATCACGGGATTCAATGGCAGCGGGGATGTCTCAAGTCTGCAAGTTCTGGCAATACTTCCGTGGTTGCAAGTTGTGGCGCGCGAAAGTGAAGCAGGAGCGATTTGCGACCTGTCACTCCTTCCATCATTTCGGCCAGGCCTTTTTCTCAGGCAATTACACGACATCTTTTCGTTTTTCGTTCTTCGCTTTTTTTTTTTTTTACCATTCATTCATTTCAACCTCCCCTCCCCTCCAATCCCCATACTCATCAAAAGAGAACAAACGTAAAAGATCCATCCGTATGAGGTTGATTATCAGAACACTTTAATCAGTTTGCAGCTACGGAGTACTACTTTCTAATGATTGAGCTGTTGCATCACCATGACAGATACACACACTTACTTCACAAATTGTTATTTATTACCGACTGTGTGAATACCTTGACCATTCGAAAGGTTTGCCTGAGCTGCCCATTCTGGCCTTCTGCAACGTAACGCGGAGGGTGCTTTGCATCTTCATCCATCGAACGTTGCGCGCTACTTTGTGAGAACAGCTTCCTCTCGCGCACCCTGAGTGACTCCTTTGTGGAGTTCGATAATCCCTACCGCTCCCCGGATATCTATCACGGGCGGAGGGATAGTCGACCTTTAGACACTGGTAACTAGGTGTCATTGTCATTGGCACTGATACTAGGCTATCGAAATTTAGACTTTGTCAGGTCCAGAGACACAGCCGTAATACAACCTTCACATGGAAATCGATGGGTTATTCGGCCTGAGCACTGTCCGTGGTTCCGAGGCATCCTCCCTGTTGCTGTTGGGACAGCAAAGATCTGGCCGATCACTGATCAACATCACTGTTCTTCAATGGACATGGGGATATATGTTCGGGGTTGTTTTGCGTTCGTGGGCAGCGTCTCCGAAACAACATCCCTACTCGTACCTTGTACTCGAGTACCTACCCTAATGAGAAACGCGGGACTGGATTTCGGCGCCTGGGCTTGACGGGGCCAGCAAGGTTACATCAAAATGTGTCATGGCGCGCGATTTGAATGTCTCTGAGCCAAGGAGCGGGCCCATCCCAAACTGCAGGCCCTGTTGGATACGTACATGTATGTACTTATTACTGAACGATGCAGGAGGAAGCACGGATTACCTGCACATCACATTATGGCCTGACGGGCATCAGTAAGCAAGCATAACTCAAGAGCATCACTGGACAGGATTTCAGTCAGCTAGGTTAATATGGCCATGGGGAACAGACGCAGTCTTTTCTCCCATCTCCCATTTCCTCCCTACGGATTTGTTGGTCATTGATTGCATTACTCCACTCGGTACTCCGCATTACATGCTCGAGTCATCCATCCTTCTCGTTCAGGTTGGGTTGTCTGCACCGGCAACTTGGTTACGCACACCGGCATCTAGATTCGTACGGTGCACTCCGCCCTCCGTAACGTGTACATAGGTATGTAGTCTTCATATCACCAAGGACCATGTGGGCGGGCTTGCGCTTCTCTTCTAATCTGCAAAGGATTTGTTAGCAGCGTCCGTCTGCCATAAAATTGAGCAACGAGCCGCGTTAGCCTCGCCATCAACCTTGCCTTGTCTTCTTCACACAGCCCGGACAACAACATCAACAACAATGTCTTGGGCGGTCGCGGGGTGCGAATCGGTCTTCGTTCTCACAAGTTACAAACAACTAGCAGGGAATGGACATGCATCCCAGCGCCGCTGTGGCAGCAGGGGGTCCAAAACGTACATACACACATGTGTACATGTATGTACATGGCGCGCCAACGACAGCGGCGAGCGGGTTAGTGCCAGGCTCACCGTTTGAATTTAATTCTCACCCCCGGGAGATCGGGGAGATGAGGAGTGCGAGGTGGGAGGTCAAATGAAGACGTTGAACATGGCATCGTTGGTTGTTTGAACCTTTTCACGAGAAAAGGAATCCTTCCCAAATTCTTGACCCGGCGTCTTGTGCCGCAAATCTGCCGGGCCTGTTGACGCAGAAGCCTTGCAAGAGCTTCTTTCGTTTTAACTCATCTCCTTGGTGCCCGTCGTAATAGTAACAAGGCCCCGGAGGCGACCAGTGAGATGGATGCCTTATGATGGAGTACTTGGTTCACCCGCAAACTAACGTGGTTCTGCGTGGACTGGAGATAGGGATAGGCAAACACCAAGAGGGACTCGGAGCCTTTTCGGGCATCAAGAAGATTGATTACTCCGTTCGTTGCTCCGCTCCATCCCGTCCACCGGCAATCTTGTTTCCCAGTTCTTCTACCAGGCCCACGGTGTGTGGGCAGGCAACAGGCACGCCCCTGGCAGCTCCGACGACCTGGTAACTTTATAACATGCACTCCTCACACATATCTCACACGTTGTTGTTTTCATCCCCACTTACGTATGGTGCTCCGTACTTGTACTCCGTATGTACATACTGGCAAGCTATTTTGCATACATGAACTTGCGCAACTGGTTTAGTAGTATCTAGCATCTAGCATCTAGTATCATACATAGTATCTCAACACCAGATTGGCTTGTTCGTACGCACTCAGCTCCGCTATGCCTGCCCCCGTATGTACACTCTGTACAAAAGTTGTCTCTATACATACATGTAGAGTGGGAAATGGTTGTCAAGTTGACAAGCGTTTCAAACATATATCAAAAGGACAATGATGGTGGTGCTGCAAGCCAAGGGTTCATCCATCCATCTTCCAGTCTCACTCTGATGACTTGGTTGCTTGGCAAATGGCGGGTGGGCAAATTGGAGTCATGTAATTGCAGCACAAGTCAGGATTGTGGAACGCCTGCCATGGCTGGGTTGCATGTTATAAATAAGTAACCTTTGTTATAACATCCACCAGACTTTTGCCATATTACGGGGCGTCTCAATCTCGTGTTGAATATTGTATGTATGTACCTCCGGGAGTACATGTATGTATGTACATGAGCAACAGTTAGTTGATGCTGTGGTAATATGCTGTGGTAATATGCTGTGGTATGGGCAAGTGCCAAGGACACGAATCTAGAATGCTGCTTGCCCCACATTCTTCTGCATGTACATTACATGTGTACATATGTACACAATATGTGGGTGGCGATTTCTTCTTCAGCGGTGGGTGCCACTGGGTGGTCAGAAGCTTTGGCTGACCCAGTGCCAAAGCCATGGTATTAACACTTCGGCGGGCAGGGTTGGCAGGGTTCAGGATGGGGACGACATGTCAGCGGGCATTTCCGCGGTGGCTCTTGATGACAGACAGGCTTGTTGTGCATTATTCCAAGGGACCCTGGCCAGTGCCCGGCAGAGAGACAGGCCTGTTATTAATGAGGGTGTGATTCAAGTCGGCACTGGCGCGTCGCGTCGCGTTGCGTTGCGTTGCGTTGCGCTGCGAGCTGGCATCCTCCCAAATTTGGTCAGTATATATTTCATGTATGTATGTGTATGTAGCAGTGAGCACACACCCTGGGTAATTACCACACTTTTAAAAACCCCTATTCATACTCCGTACACATGTTTGTAATACATCAAGTTAGCAGGGGCTATTCGGATAACTAAAAGAGGGAAGCCATTGAGAAAAAGTCGTGTGGCGTACTAAAAAGAGCGCGCCGATTGAGTTGCGCTCTACATTATGTAGTACATACAATATAAAGTATGTACTCCGTACGGATCAGTGAGAAAACTAGATGCACAGCACATGTTATCAAGTAGGCCAGATGTCGCTATTTGACCCAAGAGTGGGCCAAATATTGGCATATCTTGTACATAAATATACGGAACAAAGAAGTTAGCCCCCATCTGAGCGAGGGCCTCTCACCATGACGTCCCAACAACTCTCCTGGGCTAATGCTGGTACATACATACAGTACAGCTAATGATAAGGTCCAGGATTTGATTGATCAATATGCACGTGTACATGTACATACACATAACTTTTTTGTTGTTGTTTTGCAGGCCAATCAGTTCAGACCGATAGACCTTGACTTGCCGGGGCTGCTCCTGCCCTCCTGCTCCTGCCCTCCTGCTCCTGCCCTCCTGCCGGGACAACCAGACTCTTTGGGTACGTACCTAGGTACATTGTCCCAGACCTAACTAGAATGTCAACTGGCCGCTCTTAACATTGTGTCATGCAGACACCTTTGACATTCTTCTCCATCGCAACCTTTTTTTCTTTCTTTTTTGCAGGCTGGCTGTGAATCACCAGAAACGCCCCTCATTGTATTACACACCAGACGTCAACGTGCCGGAGTGCTAGACGGCAAACGCCGTTCTGGCCGCACGGACAAGTTTACCAACCCCTGGTTTGTTCAAGATCCAGTCCAGTGCTCGCTCATAGGTTCATTTCCGGCCTCTCGCAAGTCCCCGAGAACTTATGTACTTCGTCGCAACTTGCTGGCCTTGTCGGTGATAACAGCACTTTCTTTGTTGACCGATTGGCTCCTCTTCATAAAGTCTCCGGAACATACACAGTGGCGACTCTGCGAGGTGGCCGTGACTTCTGCTTCCTCTTGCATGGACTGGAAAGAGCTTGTTATATCTTACATATCTGCCTGCCCCCAACGTTGATGGACCTCGAAGACTGGGCGGATTGCTGCAAACAACTCGAGAACTTGAACGGACTAGCTCGGGCGATTGCCGTGACACGATACAACATCTTACCTGCCTCTCCTCTCCTCTGGCACTATTGGATAAGGCTACAAGACAAGGGTGCTTTTCCCCGCCGTGTGACCCATCTATCATCATAGCTTGCGGTTGGTTATTCAACCGGGGGTGGGTGATGCTATTTCCAAGCACGCCGCTCCTTCTGACTCTGACTTGCTTGGCATACATACATACATACATATGTACATACATGTCTGTACAATCATACGTCCAGACTTGCCTTTCAGGTAATATCATCCACTTTGAATGGGCCAAGTTGTACCAAAAAGTTGAACAACCTTTTGGGGATGCTTGTCGCATGTGGAGCCACAGCTGTCTTCCAAGGCTCAAGCTCCCATCACCATCGTCAACCCTCAATCGCGCTTCAACACTGAGAGCCGCCGAGCTCAAGAGGAGGGATACGCTGAGTATGAGGCGTCGAGTTCATTAGCATATACCTGGGCTGACTCTCGACTCATATCCTCAGGGGACATTGCCTGTAGCCTTCCACTGCACCCTTTGCCAGAGAGCTCTTGCATTTGATTACAGAACAGGCTCAAGACTGTCTGTCGACTCCATCAGGCCACCCAGAGTAGACGAGAGGACGTCAGCCACCAGCAGTACTTTGGCCAAAAAGAACCTGCCACGACAATCAAATTGCTTCAGTTGGAATTGATACATCCTCTGATCCAAGAATTTTTCGCGGGACATTGTGGGATCTCCCGGAATTCTGCGCATCAGAGTGACTGGCTCCGCTCGAAGTGGCTATCCATGCCCACACTTCTGCAGCGAAACACGTCGTTCTCCATATTGAGCATGGAAAAGACACCCTGGTACTGGTTCTAGCTACAGCCATCGACGTACTACTGTATATGCCGGCACAAATCGACGCCCCTCTCCAAATAAACAATCAAAGCTATTATGGATGACTACTATCACCGCTTCCTGAAATTTATGTCAGGAGTGGGTAGCTACCCTGCGATCAATGCCGACAAGTTGAGTGTTTCAACTCTTCCCAACTCTTCCCTCCCCGTCTCGGGGCCGATAATGCGTACTTCCTACAATAAACTAGGACCCTTGGGAGCGTTTTCTGATCAGCCTATGCTTCATATCTCCAATGCTGGCAAAGGTCGAAAGCAGTCAATGACGGGACCAGCCTTTGGGACCGAGCATGTCAAGCACCGGCGGACTCGATCAGGATGTTTCATGTGCCGTAGTAGGCGGGTCAAGGTAATGTCATGACCCAAGACAATGTTGTGAGGCATACAAGAGTGTGACTGACAGAAGCTATTCTTTCTTTTCTTTTGCAAATTTCAGTGCGATGAGTCCCGACCAATATGTACACGTAAGTACTTCGCGCATATCAGTCACACAGGATAATCTTTGTGTGTTGGATGGGGATGCCAAACGATGGAGGGGGCTCGAAGAATATTGACATTCAACCAGGCTGCAAGAAAGGCAACCGAGATTGCGTATATCCCGATCCTCCGAGCTCCAGAAGCTCCAAGTTGAAAGACGGGAGCAGCTCATCGCAACGGGCGAGCCCGAAATCATCAGATGATGGCGAGAATGGCGACAACGACCAAGAAACGAAATCTTTGGAGCCTATTATGGACGAAAATGAGCCCGAGGAGCTATCACCTGGCGGAGTTTCCGATTCTCAAATGTCAGGAACTCGGACGGGGCCTCCTCCGTACAAGATTTTGTCAGACGTGAGAGTGCAGACAGTGTATCGCAAGATGGGAATGCGCAGTCGTCTCCTACCACTTCGTTCGGTTACTATACGACGGCCACACCATCTCTTGATCTCAATATCCCTACAGAGGGGCATCTCGATTGGTCACATCTCCCACCGGATTACCAGCACTATATGAATTACTTCGTGGAGAACATCACTAGCTTCCATTATAGCATTTCGCACGACGAAGAAAACTTCTTCGGCTTGATACTACCCTCCTTAGCAGTTCAATACGAACCTCTGCTCAACGCTGTAGTCGGCTTTTCTGCTTATCACTCGACTTTGCAGAATCCCAACGGAAAGATTCAAGAATTCTTGAAGTACTATAATAGAAGCGTCACATTACTTCTCGAGTCGATCAAAAACAAGGACATGGATAATGTGTTGACTCTGGTGACCATTCTTCAGCTTTTGACTACCGAGGTAAGTCTTTGTTCTGAGACGACCGTGAGGAAAGAAATGTCTGACAATTCGAAATAGGAATATTTTGGTGATTGGATAAATCTCATGGGCCATCAAAAGGCGGCATTCCAAGTAATTTGCAAAATTTTCAGCCCAGACACTGTCCTGAAAACTGCTATTGGTAGGGCATGCCTGGACTGGTACACCTGATATGACTGCTTCGTCGCGTTGATGGGTGGATTTCCGACGGATCTTTCCAAGGAATGGTTTGATTTGATGAACGACCATCACCGATCCCGTATGATTGTCGATCCCGAAGACCTGAATTGCAAAATCAGCCTTCGATCTACTCAATTGCGTGCGATTTCATATGACATGTCCATGCTCTATGCCCGTGGAGGTCGCGGACAGATCGAACCCGAAGGCTTTGCTCAGGAGCATAAAAGAATCACCCAAAGTTTATTGAATTGGAAGTCAACTTGGGAAAACATTCTTTCAATACCGGAGTACCTCGTCACAGATTTCTCTTATCGAAAAGAGGCCGACCGGACGACATTGTGGATCCGTACATGCCCGGCCTTCTACAAAGGGCCTCTCTTCACCAATGCACTGATATATACCGAATGGGAGTCCGTTATGATTATGCATCTATCGCAGTCTTCAGATATGCCAGCCGAACAAGTGTTTGCGGAAACAGCGAAACATGCCTACGCCATATGTCAATATTTTGAAAATGTTCAATACTGGCCCCTGAAACCGAAAGGGGCACTCATCCCCTGCAGTGCTGCGTTTCCATAGCGTCTCTCTTTCTGCCGCGAGACTATCGTCACCAGATGTGGGCTCGTCGAAAGTTTGCATTACTGGACACTATGGGGTAAGTTCACGCCCCTGTTGCTACTGGGATCATTCTTGCATGGAGAGTTGGAGAGGTTGTGTTTTTTTCTTCTTCTTCTTTTCCCCTTAAATAGAAGGGAGAGAACGCGTCGGGTCGGGTATTCGAGACGCAGCCGCGTTTTTGTTTCCACATCATCACGTCTTTATGTGGCATCTTCTAACACAAGCAATAGGTTTATATATCCGACTCCACAACGATTGAAACTGGCACAACTGTTTCGGGACCCTTCTTGCGCTCGTTGGTGGCTACCGAACGATGAGGGACTGACTCCTATTTTGCAAGCCATTCGAGCGTTTGCCGATGAGCGAAACACGGCAGCTGTTCACGCGCAATACGAGAACCTTCGAGAGGTACGACATTTATTTGCAAAGCTGGAAGCTGCTGAGTTGGCTCTGATGCAGGCCCACCACGAGAATCAGTCATCAAGTGATGACCCTTGATGCACCAAATTTTTGTCAAGTATAAACTTACACAAGGAAGAGGATAGAATAAGAAAGTACAAAGGGGCGAATATATGTGTGATATATCGGCGAGAGCTGATTAGAAGGGGAGAAGGGGGCCGGTGGATGGGTAATACATTTTGTGAAAATGACACAAAGACAGACGTGTGTCATCTGAAAATACTCGACACAAAACAAATGCATGTTTTGCATCTCATCTATGGATGCCATGCCAATACGACAGACTTGTCAAATGGACGAGCTGGGAGAGCTCTGGAAGCACATAATGTCTGTATCTGTAATCAGAATCTCGTCACAACAGACATTTCTACTTGTTTTAGAAGGACATATTTCACAGCCGAAAATAGGGTATTTATTAAAATAGCTTATTTCCCGTTTCCCGTTTTGATCGACCGAGAATTAAAATCATGCATGCATGTGCAAAGGGCAATGCAAACTGCGGGTCCCATTCCCCCTGTACAAACTACTCAAACGCTGCATTGCTTCACGACCACAATGCTAACAACAGGGGCGTGCATGATGTCTTGGCAACAGCCCATTAATCCATTCGCATCACATCACGTAATCACTCTGGATCCGTAACCTGACCAGACTCTCCAGTCATGTCTTTTGTCTCGATGTCCTCATTTGGCGCCTGATCCTCTTTGCTGGTAGAGTCGGCATCCGCAGTCTTGTCGTCGGGTTTGTCGTCGGGCTTTCTCTTGATGTGTCCTCAAGGCTGCCTGGTGCAGGTTGTGATGGTAGTTCTGAGGCCTCGTCCGGCTTTGACTCGGGCGCATCGTCTGACTGGATTGCAACGACATTTGGTTCTTCGTCTTGTGCAGCAGTGGATTCGGCTTCCATCACGGTCGTGTCTGCCTCTGCCTCTGCCACCTTCGTCGAAGTAGGTGTCTCGGGTTCTTCCGAGCTCTCGGCAGGTTTTGCAGAATCCTGGGACGACGCCTCGGCCACGACAGGCTGCCCTACGATGACAGGCACCTCTGCCACCTCGGGTTCCTGGTGGGCCGAGATGTGAAGGTCCCGCAGCTTGCCGGAGACATTCTCTGTATCCTCCTCGTCGGCCTCCATGACTGTCGTTACCGCACTGCCTGTCGACGGACTGCTTCTGATATGCCTTCGGGTATTGGTACGACCGCCTGGATGCAGGCCGTCGTCCTCTGACACCAGGCTCTGCCGTTGCTGGGACGTTGGTTTGAGGATGATCGGAGGCGCCTTTTCCGCCACTTCTGACTCGGCAGGTGTTCCTTCGAGGCCCTCTGCCTCGGGAGGGAGCTTGTAGTTCTCTGCGGGCAGCAGATCGTACAGGTCGCACACCGTCTTGAAGAGTATGTACAGCCCGGTCTGGCTCTCCACGGACCAGAAGACGCTGCGATGCTGGAACCAAGCGTGGGCAAAGATGCGATGCAGCCTTCTGAAGACATTGACGAGGTTCTTCACGCCGGCGTTTTTGCTGTGAGCGTCGTGGAGAACGGCGAACCTGCTGGGGAACAGCTTCTGGTCCGAGACAACGTTGGCTGCCCAGTCCAGTGTGTGGCAGCAGTAGTCGATGGCGCAGCAGCTCTTGGGCTGCTCGTGGACGGCGCACAGGAACTGCCACTCTGACGCGCGCATCTCCGGACACGTCGTGGCGCTGCAAGGGGCGTGTCGAACAGGAAGCCCACGATGAGGGAGTTGCACTGGGAGATGAGGAATCGGCAGAGCTCGTAGAGCCAGATGGTACGATCGATGCCGGCGGGGGTGTGGCAAGCTGGACAGCGGCGTCGCGGGTTATCGCTTCGGTTCCGGAGGCCGTGTGGTGGTAGTGGAGAGCGGCGAGATGCTCTTGAAGTTGAAATGCCGAGTCGAGCTGTCAGGTAGATTAGATTGATGCGGTCAAGCCAACACTTTTTTTTTTTTTCCCTCTTCCATTTTTTTTTTTTTGCTTCGACGATATTCCTCACAAACACAAGGGAGACATCCAATCTCTTGCACTAACCTCGCTGAGAGGCACGAGCGGAGGCCCGGCAGCCATATCCGCAGCTTTCGTGCCCGGATGAATGCGGCGCTTGGAGTTGGCGTCCAAGACGGACTGCTCCATCATCATGGCATCGGGACTTGCTTGTGCGCCGCCAGAGGGTGAATTGGGGCTCATCTGAATTTCTGCCGGGGAGGCGGACTCGGCAGACGAGGCGAGCTCGGTGCCAGAGCCATTTCTGGGGGAGGAAGGGTATTCGAAGGGGACGAGGTCAGGCCGAGATGCAAAGGTTGTTGGAGAGGTCTGGTGGTTTTTTTTTCTGCGCGGGAAAGCATGTGGACAGGCGCAGCTTCGTGATGTGATGTGCATCTGCATCTGTAAGTGGATAAAAGCGGCTTATTATTAGTGGGGCGTGTATGTAGCTTCGACTCGGCTCGGTTTAGGTAGGGATTTCGAATCCACCTTTTCTTGTGTCATTCTTTTGGTGGCACATTGAGCTCTTCACTTTTTACGATTCATTGTTCATCTGGAAAGGAAACAGAAGATTGAAAACTGTGTTTCGAGACGAAACCTCCTCTCATTACGTCCAGAAACGAGTTCTTTTTTTTTTTTTTTTTGACAATGGATTTCGATGACGATGCCCTCCAGAGCTGGTCGACACTGCGGGGCAGGTTCAGCGGGAAGATGAGGAAGCTCCTGTGAAAGTTCCCATTACAATTGTGACTGGTTGGTAATTTCAGTTGTTTTTCTTGTGAAAGTCAAGCTTGAAGTTGCTTTGCTCTCTGGAATTCGTTGTCTAATTTACTACTTAGGCTACTTGGGTGCTGGGAAAACAACGTTGCTGAACTACATCCTCACAGCTCAGCATGGGAAGAAGATTGCCGTCATCATGAATGGTTGGTGGGACCCAAGTTGCCTTTGGCTTTGCGCGATCAACGTTGAATGGCACCGAGGAGCTTGCTGACAGTCGAAACCATGTTTCCCGCAATTGAAAAGAGTTCGAGATTGTAGGTCAAGGTAGTGATTGGCAACGCATGACACTCGGTTCTAACCCGGAGCAGCATTGGACATTGAGAAATCGCTTACCGTCAATCAAGGCGACGACAGAGTTGAGGAGTGGCTAGATGTGGGGAACGGCTGTATCTGCTGCTCGGTCAAGTGAATATCTCCTGTATAATCAAGTTGGTTTGCGTGCCCTAATTTTGATAGGGATACTGGCGTCAACGCCATTGAGTCGTTGATGGAGAAGAAGGGCGCGTTTGATTACATCCTGCTGGAAACGACAGGTCTGGCCGATCCTGGAAACATTGCGCCCCTTTTCTGGGTCGACGACGGCTTGGGTAGCACCATCTATTTGGATGGTATTGTCACTTTGGTGGATGCCAAGAACGTGCTGCGAAGCTTGGACGATCCATCTGGCAAAGTTGAAGGTCACCGGACCGCGACGAACACGGGCCGCTGATGACAACGGCGCATGTGCAAATTTCTCATGCTGATGTCATTGTGATCAACAAGTCAGATCTTGTAACAAAAGATGAGCTAGAGCTAGTCAGGGCTCGAGTTCAGTCTATCAACGGCCTGGCGAAACTGCATATTACCGAAAAGAGTGAGGTGCCTCGATTAGAGGGATTCTTGCTCGACTTGCATGCCTACGACCAGTTCAACGATGCAGACGAACGAATAAAAGGCCACAGTCACCCAGATCCTGTAAGTTGAATCACGGGAGTGCTCTTGTCAATCAATGTCGTGACCAACACCAGCTGACGATTTAGACGATTTCCACCATGTCCATACCAGTGCCACGTCTTGATCCCTCCAAGGTGAAGGACGTGGATAAGTGGTTGCGGTCTGTCCTTTGGGACAACAAATTTCCAGACAGTAACGGCGAGGACGTCTTCGAGATTCACAGGTCCAAGGGTCGTATTGTATTGAGTAATGGAAAGGCCAAGATGCTTCAGGGCGTACGTGAGGTTTTTGAACTGAGTGATTCCCCGAATCAGGAGAAGCGCAGCCAGAGCAAGGGAAGATTATTTTCATAGGGAGAAAACTGTTGGAGGCAGATTTTGTACAAAGCTTTAACCAGAGCATTCAATGAGCGGTCAATGAGCGGCAGAGGCCCCAAAGGGAGTTGACAAACATGTTGCTCGGAGAGTCGCCGCTTCCATTGCGCCAAGCTACTGACGTCGTTGCTTCAAAGATAGCTGAGAGATTGATCGATTGATCGATTGATCGATAGCTTGCATGTTGCTGCGTGTCCCAGGGATCTGGAGCCTTTGAGCCTTTCTCAGCCTTGGCGAAGGCGGTGGGCGAAATGTGTGCGTGATTGGCACCAATGCCGCTCTCGGCACGGACCCACTTGAATCCGGACAGCAATTCGTGATAAGCCTTGTTAGCCTTTTCTGGTTATCGATGCCAACACAACGCTTGTCACCAGATCTTGCTTTGATTCCGAAGAAACCCAAGGCCACGACCACGACCACGACCACGCACGGAGCGACGCCCCGATCTTATTTTGTTGTTGTTGCCAATCATCAACCTTGCACCGACGACGCGATCCACAACATCGACTTCTTGCGGTCGCGAGGCATCATGAACCGGCCAGGTAGGGCATGCCCAAGTCCTCAACCACTTCACAGATTCAATATTCCGCGCTTTTGGCTCCGCCGCCAGATGCCTCCATCACCGAGAACTTCGCTCGCTAGGCACCTGATTGATGCAATTGTCACATCTTTGGCGCGATAATTGCTCAGTGCAATCTCGTGTAGCCTCTCCCGACCGCTGAGGCCATTCTTCGGCCGCAACAGCCAAGCGGCGACATAAGCATGCTTGTTGTTGAGTCTAGAGAGCATTCGGTCTTTCAAGATGCGTTGTGGCGGCTAAACTACAGGGCGACGCCAAACAAGCCGGCTTTTGATTCGTATGTGCAGACTGCAGTGAACTGAGCTGACGCGTGTGTTCATAATTAGGACCAGTGCCGCAGTCTATGAGAGGCATGCCTGGAAATTTTGGGGACAGCAACAGAATCAACAACCTGGACGGTCGGTTTCGAGTCGCCTACCCAATGGAAAGCTAGGTATGAAGGTTGAACCCGCGACAGACTCGCCATTTTTAAACCGTTGTTCCGTCTCATATGCTAATTTTTCCATGCTATCGAAGCAACAAATAATGGATCTGGATGGGCGTTTGGTGGTAATGTTCCGATGGGAGGTGCTGGTTTCCAAAACCAAGTTCGACAATTGGGAGGAAACGTCAGTTTTGCGCAAAGTTTGAGCGGGTCGCAACCTGCCACCCCTTGGATTTGTCGTACGTGCCTGCCGCATCTTTGCAACTCACTTTTTCTTCACCATGTCATTGTTCCTGTTTTGTTTCAGCCGACCTACTGGTCTATCTTATTTCTTTGTGTCATGACTTAGTTTGATTTCTCTATTCCTGAGCTATGGCCAATGTGACCAAGGACGAGATACGGGGCCCAGGCCATCACCCCTGAAGCCGTCTACTCGATTATGCCGCTGCTCTCAAGGGGTAAACTTATGCCGTTCCCTGCATTCCCGCCATCCCTGTTCCCAAAACATGGTTTTCATTGTTGCCTCTGTTCACGGACGTGGACATGTACTAACCATATTTGCAGGAATTTCCTTCTTTATCTAACAATTCCCAACTAAACAGCGGCAACTCAGCATCCATGTGGGCTTCTGGAGGATCTAGGAATCTTAGTGGTCCTATCCAGCGCAATCAGGGCACCCTAGTCTCGTCTCAGCAAGGGGCTCTAGAAGACATGTTTGGAGGGGGATCCTCCCGCATGCCTAGCAACCAAGGCTCGTTCCGATTTGGAAACCAACAAGGGAATCCATCATCCGCCTCCCAAGGACAGCCAAGTACTGCAGACGACTTCCCCCATTGAATAGAGGTGGTAATGGGGAAATTGGATCGGCCCGCAGCGCAAATATGATGTCGTTGTCGTATGGGTCGCAAAATGGGAGCTCGGTTCTGCACAGAGGGAATGGTCTGCTTAATGCGCTGTCCGCCAATAGTCGAGTCAACGACGCTCGGTCACCGCCTGGTATTGGTGCGCCGCGACCCTTCATAGCCTGATTTGCTAGTTGTGTAGCTAACACGATTAGGACCACCACGTGCTCAAGAGTCAAAGCGATCAGCAGCGGACGAAAACAGTAGGCAAAATCTACCTTGAGAGGTGGCAAGTCCGGGATTGCGGAGGGCACAGCCTCAAACTCGCTGGGTGCGATAGGAAACGACGATCTATCTACAAAGCTGAGGGATGAGAAGGAGACACATGTTCCAGAAGCAGTCGACCCTCTTGCTGGAATGAGCGAAAGCGACAAATTCGGGATCAAGGGATTGCGGACGTTAATGAATAACAATCCGGACTACCAGGCATTGATCGTGGGAATGGACCCAAACACGATGGGGCTGGACATGAACTCAAAAGAGTAAGTTGATTGTCTGACCGCAACTGACGCCACTCACCTTGTTAACGTTCTCAGGATGATTACATCACAAGTATACTCTCTTTTGACGATGCACCCCACGGCCAACCATGGCAGCTACCAAGGTCCGCCTGCCGGAGTGTTACAATGTGACCAATGTGCAGCCCATTGAGAGTAAAATACAGAATTTCAACGAGGAAACTCTTTTCTGGATCTTTTACGGCAGCCCATTAGACGCCAAACAGCAACTAGCTGCTCAAGAATTGTGAGAAACACACGACCCCCTCCCCGCCCTGTTCTTGTTGTCCATGAATCTGAGGAATTCTAATCAAATTGATAGGCACTCCCGCAATTGGAGATGGCATAAAAGCATCAGATATGGCTCACCAAAGATGAGCACATGACGCCACAGATCTTGAGTCCAAGTCATGAACGAGGCTTTTACATTGTTTGGGATGCTGAACAATGGCGAAAAGACAGAGTAAGATTAGCCAAAGAGTGACGCTATGCCTCAGTCATTAACGTTTCAATTTCGCAGCGAGAAATGAACCTGTTCTACGGTGACTTGGATACTACGTTGAGTCAAGCACCAACGATAGCATGATGCTGATGCAAATAGCGAATGGGCGCCGGCAAGGTCTATGGCGATGTTGTTGAATGTGGCTTCATGAGCTGATTCTAAGGGCTATTCGGCGTTCAACCATCAAAGGGCTGGGTTACTATTTCTCGTCGCAGTGAATGGGCATGTTCTAGTGGCCAGAAGATTTTGGGACTGTTGAGTGCATTAATGGGTCATCTAAGGCGGGTTATCATCCAGATGATAGAGCGCGGGAGGCGTAATACATGAAGTTCCTGCGATCTCGAGCCGATGCTCTTCTCGTCGGCAGCATTGTCATTCCATCCTATGACACGGACCGTGCCGCAACAGTCTTTGAGACACGATTGTATGTATTGAAATTTGTGGAGAGGGCCAAATCCATTCCAGTATCAGATGCCATGGATGATGGAAGTTTGAGTGTCAGGAATACTTGGGCCTACTTCACCATGCTTAAAAGAGGCACAAAAGCCGATGGTTTCATAAATTGTTTATGATTTTCATATTTGTGATGGACATGTCGCGTGCCTGAATGAAACTTTGTCGAGGCCGGATCGTTGGGTCGCCATTGTTAGCCGAGGTTCCACCTGACATCCAAGTACATACTCCGTACTCGGTACTCGCCGCAGCTTCGGTCGAGATGGAAGGTTCTGGCCCTGGACAACTCACCTCACATGCACCGCAATGCTCTTGTCTACACTTCCTTCATCCACGACTCTGCTACCGAAATAGCGTGTTCAGGCAGTAGCTTTCTCTCTGCTGGAAAACTCCACCGGTCCTTGGCATCTTGATCGCATTGTTGGGCGCCCCTGCCTCCCCGTCGCGCAACTACCGCCGCTCACGTCGACGTATTCTCGCTGGAACTAGACAAATCCGAGCAAATCCTCCACCGCCCTGGTGGCTCGGCTTAGCAACAATGGCCAACGAACAGATTTCATTGCCATATTTAGCAGGGATTTTACTTCTCTGGACTGATTCTACGCTACCTTTTCTTTCCGGGGCCCAGGCATCCCGACCTTCAAGGTCAACCGAAGACATCCACAGATCGCGTGAATTGGCTGTGGAGCGAATACAACAGATGTTTCCCCAGACAGACAGACGGAGTATCTTGTGGGATTTGCAGCGCAATGGTGGCAGCATGCAGAATACGACGGAGCGGATTTTGGCTGGTCGCTTGGAAGCGGTATGTTGACATGAGGACCTATTACAAAATGGGCATGGGCCGCCTGTTCACGATTGCGCTCGTCATTTTGACTTTGTGGAAACAATTTTCATATGTAGAATCCTTTTTGCTAACGTTTTGCGTCGACTGTAGCCTCCGGTCACGTTTCAACCGCCCCCACCACCGGGTCAACCTCACTCTGGGGCAAGTACAGCCTCTGCGACTAGGCAGGCTGCCAAGCCGTCGCAGCCAGATCTGATCACGCGTTACAACCTCAAGAGCAAGATAGCCGAACGGGGCCAGGAGGCAGAGACCAAGAGCAAGGGATGGAGCTCAAATCGCGAAGAGAGGCAATCGGCTCTGCAGAGAAGACGGGACGAGATGATTTTGGCAGCGAGGAGGAAGATGGAGGCCAAGATTAAAGCGGAGAAGGCACAGACAGAAGGATGAGGGGATGAGTCAGGCGAGCGAATTGCATATGTATGTTTATATATATGAAAATCAACTATACAGCGGGTAGGAGTCGATGCCAACGAGGGACGAAGCAACGACAATCACGGTGAATGGAAAGTGAAAACCAACCCAACACAACCAACCAACTTGTCATCACCCCTGCCCCTGCCACACTGCCAACTCTGCCACACTGCCAACTCTGCCAACTCTGCCACACTGCCAACTCTGCCACACTGCCAACTCTGCCACACTGCCAACTCTGCCACACTGCCAACTCTGCCACACTGCCTCTACCACTACCACTATCACTGCCACTGTACCACACTGTCACGGCCGCGAGTCTGCGACACACCCGCGAGTCCCGAGACCCACGCTGCGTCACCGCGGGGACCATCCCAATCCCACAAAATCCCACACCACGTCTTTCACAGGCACAAACAGACAAGACCAGACAGACAGGCACACAGGCTGCCTCTGCATGCAAACAGGCGCAAACGCGACGGCCGTGACGAACACCGGCTTCGATTCAAAGCTTCACACTCCCCCATTCTTGTAGCTAGCTCTATCTAGTCACTGTCACCTTTTCCTGCAATTTCTCCCGGTCGATAAGCCATCGTGGTATCGGTAAGCTGAATCCATAGCCTGACATTTGTAACTGCAGCTTCTCGTCGTCATCTGACCCGAGTGGTGCCGTGGATGACCAGTCAGTCGCGCTACCGTCCTGCACTATGTTCTGCTCATATGGATTGCTGATGTTGTTTGTTGTCATGTCATGACCTAGGTCTCGTTTTCATTCTTCTAGACTTTGCTATTTGCTCCAACCCGGTGACCGAACAGACGATTCTCTTCTCGTGGAACCATCTTCGAAAACGACGCGCACCTGATCACGCGAGGGGCTGCTATGCTGGTTGGAGAGAGAATCCCTCGGAAGCCCATCGCATCACTCTAGTCTCCAGTCCTTGGCGAGTTGCCTAGCCCGGCGTGCGTCATGGCAGCTCAAAGGGATTACTACGCTGACCTTGAACTGCCTCGAGATGCAGACATAAACGATATCAAGAAGCAGTTTCGAAAGCTGGGTAGGACATGACTCTTAGCTGCACGAGATATTTTTGCCCGTCGAATATTGCGCTGACCTTTGGTGGCACAGCTCTCAAATATCACCCGGACAGAAACCCTGGCCGAGAACAAGAGGTCAATGCAAAGTTCCAAATAATCCAGGCCGCCAACGAAGTTCTCTCCGACCCAAATGAAAAGTATAAATACGATGCTATACTCGGACGTAGCCGATATCCTGGGGCCTCTGGCGTCAAGGGCAATCCCTGGGCCAATGCTGGTGCACAGTTTCCAACGCCGCCCCGACGGACGAATGCTGGGGCAAACGCCGCGCGAAATACACAAAACTCCAAGAATGCACAATCGGGGCTCAACGATGGCAGACAAGGTTCTCAAGCGGTGTTCCACCTACAGCGAAGCAGACGTTCGGGTCAGATCACGAGGCCAAGAAGAACGCTGCCAAAGCATTCGAGAATATGCGCAAGAATGCGCAGAAAGAGCCCCGGTCAACTGAACCTCCTCCACCGCCACCGCGACAGCCTCCACGCACCGAATCTGCGAGGCAGCGGGCCGAAGCCTCGTTTGGCTCCAAAAAGTCGGGATACTATCCTCGCTCGACCATGCCGGGTGACGAGCCTCCCGTGTCGAGTCAGAATTATTCGAGTTCCGAGCGTCGAGACGTACCTCCGCCTCCACTTCAAAGACCTGACCAAACCCGATGTCGCCTGACCCTTTGAGTCAGTTCAGGGGAAAACAATTCAAGTGCCTCGACACGGCCAGGCCAGGACCTAAATAGTGGCCAACAGCCCCAAAGTGCGAATGCGAATGGAGACACTGCGTCATACACTAAAAGCTCCTTCAAATCTCGCCCCGATACTAGATCAAATGCTGAACGTGCGAAGCCGGACCCCGTTTCGACGCCAACTCCAGACTTTGGCACGGAAAGCAAATGTATGTCGATCGAACAGTATCTTGTCTGTGCTGTCAATTTTGCTTTGCTTACTCACAAAATAACAGCATCGAATAACATCGACGGACCTTCAATGTATGGACACCCCTACAGTCAAGTTTGCTCTGCATCGCAAAATTCTTTGACCCCAAGTCAACCCCACCAAACACTGGCGCCAAGCACGTATCCCCGACTATAGAACTTGAAAGTTCAAGAAGCATTAATCCAGATATACCTCCGAGTGGAACCAACTGTGACAGTGTCACATCTGTTTCTTTCGAGCGGAAACAGACCAGCATCCTAAATGAGCTTATTAACTTTCACAAGGATGATAGCCTGTGTCCAAGCAGGAAGATCTCATGGGGCGTATCCCCAAGATGTTATGAGAATAAATTGCAACATGAAAGATTGACTAACCAACGTCGAAACAACAGCTTCAGCTTTCCCGTGGATGACGAAACATTCAGGGAGGCGGGTACAGCGTCCGGTGGGAATGGCTTTTTGCAAAGAGCAGCGTTGACGATATTAACACGAGTTTCGTCAACGATGAAGGCTCAAATACTTGGCAATTCAATGCAGGCACGGGAGAGGCTGATGCGAATGTGGGTAACCGGCCTTCCCTGGCAGTCACCGAACTCGCCGATCGCATATTAAGCGCCCTACCACGCGCCGCAATGATCGTACTAATACTGCCTCTAATGCTTCGCAGGCCGAGAGCGGTTTCAATGCTGAGGGGTGGAGCGACAAGTTCGGACCGCAGACATTTGTGCCACAGCCCGCACCCGGCCCGTCTGTCTCGCCGACGCGTACCAGTCGAACCAATTCTAGAAGATCAAAAGCCAAGCCAACGGCAGGAACAGCTGCGTCGGTTGAAGAAAGCAGCAGCGAAGAAGAGACATACGACTGGCGTGGAGGAGTGCACAGGCGCAGGCACGTCCAGTCGCGACAGGCGGCCCACAAGCCATGGATATCGACACGCCATCTTCGGAAGGTCTGAAAGCTCAATTTGCGCGGAACATTCACGTTGAACCATCTCGGCCAGAGTGGCGAGCCGGCAACGTCGATGATGCCTCATCCGAGGAGATGCCACAACGTCCTGCGAAGATCCCCTGGATGCAAACGCTGCCGGATCAGAGGACAGCGAAGAGTTCAGAGCCAGCTTCGCAGATTTGAAGAACGTGGCTCCATTTGCCCAGCAAAAGGAAGGACTCGACTCATTCAATAGCTTGAAGGATAATTTGCCTTTGAAAGCAAGGCCTCGGATTTTCCCCTGGCAGGTTATCTAACCCACAGCCGTTGGAATTTCCTGAGCCCCCGTGGCGCCGCGCTTACACCCTACAGTTGCTATAGAAGGAATGAAGCCAAACATTGCGTCGTGGAACAAGTACCTAGCTGGGTTCGAGGATTACTTGCGCCAATGGGATACCTTCAATGGTCAAGTAGTGGACCATTTTGCTACAAGAAAAGTCTAATATCTGGAACGAGAGAAGCCAAGGGATATGGGTTCCTAGGGGCACGTGGCGATACGGAGATGCAGGAATATTTTAACTGGGTGCAACAAGACAATGATGTTAGACGACGGTGGATGGATGCATGTATTGAACATCAGGATCGGATGCGTGAGTTCATGGCATATAGAGACAAGATGAGAAGAACTGGCTAAATGTTTTCGGGCTGGGTTTGGCTGGGTTTGGCTTTGCTGGATTCACACGGGATAGATATATGGCTTTGATGTAGCATGCTGGAGATGGAGTTGCGGCTATGGGACGGTTACCTAGGCAAACAACGATACCCTCACGGATGATCATGGTTCAGAATGAGGATGCATGTGTGTAATGACGAGTTGGTGGCAACGCCTTGAAGATGGAAGTTGTGTGCTTTTCGGCTAGCGAATGGCCAAAGCATCCGATACCAGTGAATGGATGTATATATGCTTAGCTCGGAACAAATGATAAAATACAGATTCTCATCAATTCAAAAAGACTTGGTGTGGCCTGAAACATTATGGTGCCGGGGAGACATTCCACAGAGTCGTCATCAGCTTCAGAAGAACTCCAACTTGACATGCCACTGCACTTCCTCTCCCTTCCTCTCCAAGTGCTAATAATTAATTGAGCAATACAACCTGCTTGGTTCACGCTGCTAGCTAGAAGAAAGCAAATTTCCAGCCAGAACGTAAGGCGAGTTCGTTCCTGCAGAAAGTGCTGGAAAAGCCGCGCGCAAATCCGCCCTGCGCTCTCACCTTTTTCTCACTTTACATCAAGATATCTCTCTCTAGAGCAGACTTGAGTATAAAGCACCAGGTGCGCGCTAATCTATTCTCTGCTCGCTGATATCCTTTACTCGTTATCCCCCTCCTTTCTCCTACTTCTACCGCTGTTCTTTCTCTTCATTCTCATTCCCTCCACTCTAGTAAAGATTGCGTCTCGCTTGGCGCAGACTTGTGGTTGAACTTTGACCCTACCAGCCCTTGTTTCGAATCCATCTCGGGGCTTTGCCATATCTTTTTTTTTTTTTTTTTTTTTTTTTTTTTTCGAAATCTCACCATGGGCTCTTCAGCCGCGTCCGGGGCTCGTCAGCCCAGAGGCCAGCCTTGGACCCAAGAAGCTAAAGTGAGTCTACTTCCTGGACGCCGCACTCATAAGTGCCATGGTTTTTTTTTTTTCATTTTTCTTTCTGACCTTTTCCGGTGCAGTACCAGCTTCTTCTCCGCATCATCGCGCAGCTACGCGAGGGTGGAAAGCCCATCGACTGGCAAAAGATCGGCATGCCTGGGCGTACTACGAAATCTCTACAGAACACCTGGTCGCAGATCAAGAAGAGCATAGCCGAGTTTGAGGAGAAAGACGAAGGTGCAGGCGGAGGCGAGGGCGAGGGCGAGGGGAGTCCTCCTTGTACGTTTCTTGGTGATGCTGCTGCTTCATTTCTTTTTTTTTTATTCTTTTTTAATGTTTTTTTTTTTCTCTCAGAACCGATCTGATCAGTGTTTGCAGCTCGCAGGAAGGGCCTGAGCAAGGCAAAGGCCATGGCTCTCGAGGAGCCCTGAGACGATGATGACGAGGACGTGCCTGGGAAGATTACGCCTCGGAAAAGAGGTGCTGGTATGTCATGCATGTGCAGTTCGGATATGGAGTGCGCCTTTGTTGACAGCTTGGTAGACCAGATGGCGGAATGCAGGTGAAGAGGCTCAAGAGTGAGCCAAAGTACGATTCTCAGGACGATGAGATCGTTTTCAAGACGGAGCCAAAGATGGACGACTCGGTGGACGAGATGTGAAACCCGTTGTGAGGTTTTCGCTGGAGATGGATTTGCTGTTACGTTTGGGACCGGGCCCCGGTGTTTCAATTGCATTATCGGACTGAGAACAGGATTGGCTTCTAACAATAGATGAAGGCGGGGAATTAGGTCACAAGTAGGCTTTGCTCAGGCAGTTAGTTCTATGATGGATGAGTGGCAGCACCGCGACGACTGACTGAGCATCTTGTTGATCTTGACAGCACGTCCGAGTCAGAACGCAGGCAACTGCCATGGACGCACCCCCTCCTCACAGCTCAAAACGAACAAAAAGGAGGCCTGACGAATCAGAAGTGGTCACCGTTGCACATCCAGCAGCAATATATCACATCTGTTTTGTTACGCAATAGACCATGTATGAGTCCAATCTCAGTTTTCAACCTCTCCCGACCAGGTTGTCTCTTCACGACTCAACATTTGTCGGTGTCGCGACGAACTATGACACTCCAATTCTCCTGGTGAAATGCTTGTCCCGAAGCAACAGGGTCCTGCTTCCTGACACGTTTGCGACGACAATTCTGTAGAATGTATGCAGCTCCATCAGCGATATCTCCGAATGACTCGAGTGTTTTTGAGTCGGCGCTCTAATGAGGAAACGATTAGCCATGAGCATAGGCCCGGGTCAGGTAGAGGCTTACATCATTGCACCACCAAATCGCCGAATCATAAGAACAGCTCACACGGCCGCAATCACCTTTGCCCGGGTCATTTCTTGACGTCCTGGGACCTTGCGTAAGTAGTCGACGCCGCCTGCGAGAGCCCAGTACCAAGCTTCTTCCCAACGAGCCCAACAGACATAGCTGGCTCCACTGAAATCAGCGCGTTCCATGAGCGTATTCCCTGCTGGAGTGGTTGTCAAGTTCCCATTTAGATATTCATCATCCCAGCGTGGATTTCGTTTAAGAAGCTCCCTATGCACCTCTTGACAGTGCCGTTGAGAATAATCGCCGGGCTGCCAGGGAGACCTCTACCTCCCATTGAGGTACGAATACTTTATATCCTTCAAGAGGAGCAGTGAGAGAAAGAACCTAGTAGAATTAATATGAGCCCAGGATTTAGTTTAGCAAGGGTCCGACGTACTTGAGGGCAGAATGCCCACAAGAATGCCCAGAGGCATGGGGAAAGAAGACTGGCCTTCATTATTCTCTTAATTAGAAATCAGACATAACGGAGAGGGGTTCATACGATGGAACACATGTCAAGTTGCAGCTGTTGGAAAGGAAGCAGCAAATTTATGTAAATATATAGCTGAGTACATAGAAACAACATCGCCTACATACCGAGGGAAAACACTAAGAAAAATTTATCCTATAGAAGGCCACTTCTATATCGCAATCTTTCACTCTGATTAAGTGAAAATCTCCGCCGTAATCTCTTTCGATAGGGCAAATCCTTCTATAGTACAGATATTACCTCAATATCCTCGCCAATAAAAGTCCCCGTCGTAATCCATCTCGACGGGGCAAACCCTCTATAGTACGGACATTTCCTTAATATCCTTGCCAATTGGGCACCCATGAGGGTTTGGAACCACGGATGTACCCGTGGCCCTATGTAGTAGCCCCTTCTGCTAAGGCATCGCCGAAATTCGAGAGGTACCCTTCCCTTAACTCTGATGGAGGAGTGAGTCATGGAAAGGGTGTGCGCTGGCACTGGTTTAATTCAGCTGATCTTATATTATTGTGTTATGCGTATCCACCATCACCCTTCATCACATACATACAATTGCAGCAGCGCAAAGTGGGGATTTTTATCAGAGGGCTGGAAGCTCATTTGGCTTTTGTTTGAAGAGAAGCAAGGTTTCAATTAAGTAAATATGAGCAAATTTTTCAGAACATTTCTGAGCAAAAAAAAAAAAAAGACCATGAAGTTGCAACATGTGCCACATTTCTTCGATCCGAGCTTCAGATAAGCTTGCGTGGAGGATCATGCGAGAAAAAGACGGAGCCTATTCATGTCTTGACAAGCTCACTGGACCCTACTCGAACGCTTTTCATTCAAGCTAGGCACGGGCAGCTGAAGCACTGATGATCCCATTCTGTTCGTCTTTCGAGAACTAGGGAGCAGTTGCTTGCTTGCTCCAGTGTAGCCAACGACTTGGAATTTGACTAACTTGCTCGGCAGCGTTAGAGTCAGTGCTCGGAGTCCAGCCATTGATTTGATCAAAGAGTAAGCTGTCGAGTAACTTCTGGCAGTTGTGTGCGATCCAGCAGGCAACAGCAGGGATATGAAAGTCGGCTTGAACTGGAGGGCGGCTTCGGCGTCATCCGCAGCTTGAATGTTATCGTTTGGCTGCGGCTCCTCTCAAGCGCATTAGAAACGTAAGAGCGAGCGACCGTCTGCTCAAATATTCCACTGGCGACAAGTTGCGATTCAACTTCCTGTTGCCTGATATAATAAATAGAACGTGCGCGAAGTCGAGAAGCAGTGTTTGGAGCAATTGCCAAAGTTGAGCAACCAAGATCATATCAAAACTTCCTTCTCCTATGGGTGGAACCGGAGAATCGATGAGAGGCCGAGCAAGGGCATCAGCGGCTTGTGATACGCTGATGGCCTCCTTATGATATTCCCGAAGTGTCTGGAGCGCTTCGAATAGGAAAGCCAAAAGGACTTCGTCAACAATGCCATGGCGGCTGAGCTGCTTTTCGAACCAGCTTTCCTTGGCGCATTGATGCTTGGGGTTCTCACTAACAGTCGGGATTCAAAGGTTGTAATTACGTAGAATAAAACATGTCAGGAGCGGAATGGCGATAGCATCAATGAGGGTACGCCCAGCGGGGCACGGAGCTGCGGGCTAGCTGCGGGCTAGTCACGTGAGGGCTATGGGATATTTAAAGGGTCCATTTAAAGAGCACCCTCCTGGTGTAAAGAGCACCCCAACTGTGGCTGTGGTGGCTTAGGACAGCCGTTACCGGCCGCCCATAGTGATTCTTATAGAAACCAAGTAGTTATTATCCTCTAGAGACTAAGTAGTTATTATTAGAGAGCCCTACTTATTACGCAAGATTATAACTAGATTAAAGCTATCTATAACTATTGCAATGCTATAAGCTCTTATAATGCCTTTAAAAACGCCTCTTCTACATTAATTTATGCCTAAATCTAGGTATTAATATCTCCTTATAGTCTATAGGAATATTCTAATTAAACTAAGAGGTATCCTTATTAGTAATCCCCTTAGATAATGCTAATTCTAATAATGTTATAATATCTAATACCACTGAGTTGTCCCCTATTATTGCGTCCTTTTCTATATCTTTAATTATATTCAGAGCTCTTAAATATGCTTAAGGCTATACTATACCTATCTTATAAGTATTACTAGATTCTAGCCTCTAGAGCCCTATATATATATTATTTACACTAGCTAGCTCTATGTAGGGCTAGTACTAGTACTCCTGCTGTGTTACGTGACAAGACAAGGTGGCCAGAAACAGGCATTAATAGGCTAGATTCGACACTCCATAGATAGGGGATAACTCAATTCTTACATCACATTCACACCTATTAGTAGCTTTCACAAGTGAACTTAGTACGATTTACGACCTCTAAATCTGTTAGCACCTCTAACAGAATCAATGCCTTAACCTGCGATTCCACCACGTAACAAGTGGTAGCAATTACTCTTCGATCGTTGCGCCCGTTATAGCGCTTTTACTGCTCATAAAAGCCACCGAGCCGATAATTTGTTAACCAATCCACTAAGCCTGTTAAAGCTATCCCTTTCAATAGGCCTGATAGTTATCGTCAGATTCCTTAACCTTTAATTCGTTATCAACCTTCGATCCAATCGTTAGATCTGTTAACCTTCGCTCTGACCGATAGATCTGTTAACGTCGTTCTGACTGTCAATCTGACCAATTGATCAAGCTATCCCTTTCACTAGGCCTGATAGCTCCCCTAGGCATCGCGCCTATCGTCAGATTCGCTGACCTTGGATTCGAATTGATCCGTTGATTCGATTGATCCGTTGATTCGATTAATCCGTTGATTCAATTGATTCGTTGACCTTCGTCTTCGACCTTCGAATTGATTCGATCTTCGACCTTTGAATTGATCGATTCTTCGACCTTCGAACTGCTTCGATCTTCGACCTTCGATTTCAATCGATTCGTTGATCTTCGTCCTAACCGTTAATCTGACAAATTCGTCAATTTCGATCGCTGGCCTCCCTAGGCAGCTTCCTTACGAACCGATAAAGCTTGCTATAATGCTTCCCTTACACTAGTTAGATTAGTGCGAGCAATAGCGATTACAGTAGCTTTATAAGCAAGATTATTAGCGCTAAACCTATAGCATATATAAAAGACCTTCTTATTAAGAAATCAGGTCTTTTAACATCTTAAGGACCTATGCCTAGCTAGTTAGCAATTCTAAAAGATTTAATAGCAGCTAGTTTAGCAATTCCAGTGGTAATAAGAACAGTACTAACGGGACCTTTAGGACCTAAGGACCTGATATTAATGGCAGTAGTAGCAATTAAATCAACAAATTTAACAGCAGTAGTAGCAGATATAGGACCTTTAACAGAAGCTAGCTATAGAAGAGGATAACTTCTAATAGCTTGAAGACCTTGTTAAGGATGTCTTTGAAGAACGCAATTACCTTCAAAGGCAGCTAGCTTATTAGCAAATTCGTTAGCCTAACCGAATTCCTATCCCTTTGCAAAGCTCGTTGCCTGCCCTTTGCAAAGCTTGTTGCCTGCTCCTTTGCAAAGCTCGTTGCCTGTCCCCTTGCAAAGCTCGTTACCCAGCCCTTTACAACGCCCGTTGCAAGCTATCAATCATTAGATCTGTCAATTCAATAATCAATATGACTATTCGTACGACTATCAATCTGATAGCGAATCAGATAATTAACCTTCCCGTCGACCTGACCGTTAACCTAACCGTTAACCTGATCGATCCGTTTAATCTAATCGATCTGATCGATCTGATCAATCCGACGATCAATTTGACTATGATTTAGAACGCCCTATTAACCTACGTTTTGAATCAGATGTACAAGTTAACAATGATAATCAATCCGACCGCTATTCTTGCCGCAGATCCTGACCTGACAATTGACCTGATGAATCTAACCGAATTCCTTTGCAAGAGCCCGCTGCCTAGCTTGTTGCAAATTGTTAGATCTTAGATAGCTAGGACAGCTATCTCTTTATCGGTGGTGCCCGCATCTATTACGTGCTAGAATTGACATTGGCACAATCTAGAGCATGACCTATAACATGACCTAGAACGTGGCTAGCACGTGACCTAGAA
The DNA here is from genome assembly GCA_023658505.1 of Epichloe gansuensis. Classification (NCBI taxonomy): domain Eukaryota; kingdom Fungi; phylum Ascomycota; class Sordariomycetes; order Hypocreales; family Clavicipitaceae; genus Epichloe; species Epichloe gansuensis. The sequence goes on from CP098281.1 coordinate 9,173,916, forward strand.
CCCCTATATTAGACGATAGTTTTAGCTTCTAGTTGTAAGGGCTTGGGCTTTGCCCAAGCCTTAGTGTTAACATGCGAGTGGGGAGTGGGGAAGGGGCTGACATAAGCTAACCAGGGGATATAAGGGGCTTGTATAGGATTCGTAATATCCTCCTTTTCCTTCCTTCCTTTAAGTTTCTAAATATTATTATAATAGCCTATAGCTTTATCTTAGGGCTAGTCTATAATATTTAAGAAACTTCCTTTAGCCTTAAAGAAGGCTACTAAAAACATAATAAGTGTATTAAACGTTATAGACATAATAGATATAATAGATATAATAGATTTGCTATGCCCTAGAGACTAATACTCTTAGGGAAGCATAATACCACTAATAGACACTACTTTGCCTATAGAGGCCCTCTTAGCCTAACTTAAATTACTTTAACTTATAATTAAATAATAATAAGGGGAAATTATAATACTATATAAATAGGTTAAAATAAAGTAGCCCTAAGGGGCTTAACCTAAATAGATTCCTCTCCTAGTCTTACCTATTACACTACTAGTTATACCCTAGATTAGATAGAAACTAATCCTAATAGGTAACCCTTATAATAGCAATAAGGCTATATTCACTTCCTAGAAGATCCTTATAGAATATAAACTAGTAGTAGATAAGGACTTTATTAGTGCTAATAAGGACTAGTAGATATTTATATACTAGAACTTAGGGCCTAAGGTTTAACCCTATATTATAGTATTTTTTAAAATAGGCTATAAATATAATTATAAACCTACCTCCTTTTAGATTATTTAGAATCTATATTTACTAACCTCTATTAATAAGAAATAGCCCTTACTAAACTTAATTATATTAAATAAGGGCTAGGGAAGGTATTTACTTTATTCTTTATTTACTTTAAATAAAAGCTTTCCTTAGTAAGAGATAGCTTATAGGTAAGTAAGGTAAAACTAGTAAAACTTTAATATATACTTAATAAGTATATAAGGGAGTATAGTATTAGTAAAGGAATAGCCTATAAGGACTACTTATTAGTAATTAGCTAATTCTATAGTATTATAGTTAATATTAAGGCTAATACCTTAAAGGAAAAGTTTTAGTTCTACTATATACCTATTCTAGTTAAGACACTAGCTCCCTAAGTTAACTATAATAGTAATATACTAATAATAGGTATTTATATAGTAAGAACTTAGGTAGGTAAATATAAGAGGCTAGAGGGGAAAAAGGGTAAACTAAGAAAGATAACTAAACTATAATATACTAAGTAAGTTATAGTAAAGAAAATAACTAGATATTATAAGGATAAGTATTATTTATACTATAGCTTAAAGGATTACTAGATATAGGAGTGCCCTTTACTCTTACCTTACTAACTAAGAGTGCGTATTAATACCTATAGGGTAGAGATAGATAGTAGGGATAAGGGGTTAAGACTTACTTATTAGAAAATAAGTAGCCCCTAAGCAAAGGCTTATATAGGGGTATAAAGGCTAGCTAGCCTAGCTAGATAATCTTAACTATAATTAGTATATAGTATTAGAAAAGGGAGTTAAATAGTATATAGATTAACTACTATTCTTAGTCCCTATACTCTTTAATATATATAAGTATCTCTATGTTTAAATTAATTATAGTTATAATTATTATAGCGCTATTAGCGAATTAGCAGCGTAGTAGCTAAGCCTAGAGCTTATTTAATTACTAAAATAAAGATAAGTTTAAACTATAGTAAAAATAAAAAGAAAAGAAAAGTAAGTAAGGGAGAAAACCTTATCTATTACTTATATAGTATATATATATATATTATTTACGCTAGCTAGCTCTATGTAAGGCTAGTACTAGTACTCCTGCTGCTTCGTTAAAAGGAAAACCCTTGAATAGGAAGAAAACCCCTTATATCTATGTTTAGGCTAACGCTAACCCTATACCAGGCCTGCGTTACGTTATTTATAGCCTATTATAGGTATTTATTACTAGCTTATGCTAGCCTTATACTAATAAGAAGAAAAGAAAAGAAAGAAAAAGGAAAATCCTAGGTTCTAAGCCTTACTTAGCTTTATCCTAGGTCTACTCTAGTACTACTCTAGGCCTCTTATACTATCTTATAGCATACTAGATTTAGTTTTATAGTAGTAATTTACTTCTTTTTTACTTTTTAGCTAGCTTTTCTATAGCCTTACTTTTTAGCCTTCTCTAGCCTAGGTCTAGCTTATTAGTCTAGGGAAGTTAAAGCACTTAATATTATTTATCTTCTATAGTAAGGGTATAGGTTTAGTTTAATTCCTAGCTATTTCTAGGCCTAGGTCTCTTAGGTATTAACTAACTAGATTTTTATCTTATATTTTTCTTTCTTTATTAATATTTATAATTTAGCCCCTCTCCCTATATAAGTATAAGAAGGGTTTCTCCCCTAAAGAGGTTTTCTTTCTTTTCTCTTTTTATTAAACTTCCTATAAGTTCTTTTCTTCCTTAGAGCTACCTAAGGCATTCCTAGGCTAGTATTAGCCTAAATACTAATATTACTATAAATCTATTAAGTTATTTAATAAAATAGCACTAGTAGCTATAAGTACTCCTATATCCTATGCTATTCTAGCTCTAATCTACCTAGGAAACTCCTAAGAATAAGCACTACCCTTAGAAGTTATTAACTAAGAAGTAACTTAAGTAAGCTATAGCTAAAGATCTTAAGGTATAACCCTTACTACCCTTATACTAAGTTTACTTTAAGTCTAATCTATAATAGTTAGGAAATCCCTATAGGATTTAATATATTTCCTATAAGTCTTAGTCTATTAACTATCCTAGGTATTAATACTATAATATTACTAGTAAGTTAACTTTATTCTAGTTTAGAGATAAGGCTAACTATTTTATATAGGGCTTACTACTAATACCTATTTTAATTATTAGGTTTAAAACTATAGTTACTTAAGGGTAGGTAGTTAGCGCCTCTCTCCTAAGCCTAGTCCTATGCTAATTTGCTCTTAGCCTAATTTAACTAGTTAGTAAAATAAGCACTAGTAGTTAGTTAAGGTCTAGGTAGCTATAGTTACTAGGGGTAATATAAGTGCTACTATACTAGTTTATTATTAGTTTTAATCTAGGTTTAATAGTTCTTTAGGTTCTAGATAATTATTAGGATTATATTAAGAAACTCTATACTAGAAATTAGAGTAAGAAGAAGTAAAGTGCTTTTATAGTAAGTCTAGGCTAGTCTAGTACTAGGGAGATTAGTATAATAAGGTTATCTTTTAGTTATAGTGCCTAGATGCCTATGTAGTAAAGATAAACTATCTCCTAGCTATAGCTTTACTTACTAAGGGTAGGTAAAGGTAATAGAGAGGGTAATTCTAGTCCTAGAGGAGGAATAAATAGTTAGGTAGTTATAGCTTATTAAAAGGATAGGGATAGACTAGTAAGGATTTTAATACCTAGCATTATATAGTTAAGATTAATCTAATAATAGTTCTAGAATTATAATCCTATAGCTAGCCTACTATTAGCTCTAAACTATATAGTCCTATGCCTTTCCCTAGTTATCTACTATATCTATATCCTAGTTATTAGTCCTAGCGTAGTAAAAGCGCCCTAGCTCTAGCTCTTTCTCTTTCCTACGTATATTAGCTACTAGTTCCTATACTAATAAGTAGTATTAGAGTTATTTTATACTAAGGAACTATTTAGCTATAGCTTTTACCTTTAGGGGTAGTTTAGGGCTAGCCTTACCTCCTATATATCTTTAGGCTATTATAATTAGGGGCATTAGTAATTATATTTAGGTAGTTAACTATAATATAATATTAGTCTTTAACTGCTTTGCTATAGCTATATAGAGGTAAGTTTACCCTAGGAATGTCTCTTTAGAAGAGAAACTTATTAAGGCTAATCTTTCCTATATATAGTTAGACTATAGTTAAGAAGATATGTTTTTCTAGTTCTATATAGAATCTTTAGATTTCCTTTAGGTTATAAGTTAGCGGTTAGTCCTTAGTTAGCTCTCTTATAAGTCTATGCTACCCTAGGCATTCCTTACTATGCTATTTATCCTAGCGTTATCTTTATTCCTTATATAGTTCTACTACTAGCTTATTATTCCTAGGGGGTCTTTATCTATATTATAATACTATCTATACTAAGTTAGTAATAGCTTAGATTATTATAGTTATTCTACTTTCTATAATTCTCTCTTTAAACTTCTATTTTATCTTATTTAGGTATAGATCTAAAGGGGGATATAAGTCTTAACCTTTAGTTAGGTAATAGGCATAGCCTTAAATACACTAGCTATAATCTAGAGGTAGGTTAATTAGTCTATTATAAAGCTTTTAACTACTTCTCTTAGTTTTCTACCTTTCTTAGTTAGGGTATAGTAAGCGCTTACCCTATAGGTAAGGATAGGCTAGACTACCTATATATATAGGAGTTAGGTATCCCTAAAGCTATAACCCTAGGCTAATACTACTAGTAAGGAGAGTATAAGCTATTACTAGGCTAGTTTGCCTTTTAGGATATTCTTATAAGCGCTCTAATTAAGTTTTCTATTAACCTAGACTCTAAGGAACTTATATAACTCTATAGGTACTATCTCTTTATACTAAGTTAGACCCTAGCCTATAAGGGTTAGTATACTTTACTAAAGTATATAAGTTTAGTCTTTACTAGGTTAAACTTTACTCCTACTTCTTTTACCTATTTTTATATACTTTTTACATAGCATTAAGCCTCTTCTAGGTTTATATAGTGTTTTTCTAAACGCTACTATATTTATATTATTTATAAATCCTATTACTACTATACCTAGGATAGCTTAGAGGTATATATAAAGCTTTGCTAAGTAGAGTAAGAAGAGGATTAGTAAGAGAGGTAAGCCTTATAAGGTTCTTACCTTTATTTAGAAAGGTCTTAAGAGTTTACTATTAAAGCTAAGCTAGCTTATTCTATCTATAAGGAAGCTATATATTATAGCTATTAGCTAGTGTAGTATACCTATTTTAATTAGAATATAAATTAGGTATAGGTAGCTAACTCTATTAAAAGCTAATAAGATATTTATCTACGCTAATAAGGCAATACTACCTTTACCCTAAGCCTCTCTTACGTATTCTATAAGGACTCTAATTATAGTTTCTATTACCCTATTTACCCTATTTCCTATTTATAGCTTAGGAGAAGGCCCTTAGCCTTAGTAAAGGCTATAAGTTACCTTATAATTACTACTTCTATAATCTTTCCTACTATATTTAATAGTAAGATAGGTCTCTATATATTAGCCCTTCTTATCTCCTTAGTGGTTTTTCCTAGCTTCCTAATTACTATTACTTATATAGTTTAGAACTAGGCTAGGAAATATTTTACTTTAAGGATAGTGTTTAGTAAGTATACTATAGCTTCTTTAGCTAGCTTATTATAGGCCTTAATAAGGCTTACTAGGAGTTTATTATCTCCTAGGGCTTTCTAGCTAGCTATATCTAATAGGATATTTCTAATATCTCCTGCTCTAAACTATTCTTTATCTAAGACTAGTGTATTATTAAGCTTTAGGAAGGAGAGGTTTAGGATATAGAAGAGGTTTACTATAGGTTTAGGGAAGAACCTTTATATAAGTATACTTACCTTATCCTTATAGGTAGTGGCTAGGTTAGGGTTATTATTAGTTCTTTTAGGTCTAGGAGTCTAGGGAGCTTTAGGGAGGCCTAGTTTTAAAGCTAGACCTATCTCTTTAGTCTTTAAACTTCTCTATTCTTTTCCTATATATTAGCTTTTCATAGGGCTTCTCTCTATATATTTCTTTTTCTTTCCTAACTATTTATTCCTAGTTATTATCTACCTTAGAGAAGGCTTACTAGTTTACTTTAGTCTTTTAGTACCTCTATTATCTCTTAGCTTATTTAGCTTTAGTAATTACCTTTTTATTCTCCTTAACTACTATGCCTTTAGGCTAGGAGTCCTTAGCGCTTCTATAGGGCTACTAATTCTACTATTTATTAGAGGTTTATAATAAGCTATATTATATATATATTAATTCCTTCCTTATCTTTTAGGTCTAGTGCGTTTTCCGCTTAGAGTTACACTGCTACTTTTGCCTTTGCCTATAGTCTATTTATTATAGTCTAGGTATATTTAAGGGTAGGTAAGGCGCCTTCTTACTCTTTAGTAAAAATACTAATTAGCTATAGAATATAGTTAGAGCCTATAAGGTCTTCTACACTATTATAGTAAACTTAGATATTTAGAGTTATCTATGCTAGATCTATAGTGCTATCTTTATCTTCTCTATGTTATCTTATAGGTTCCCTTAGGGTATTACTAGACTAAGCCTTTACTAGCTTATAAGGTCTAGTAATTCCTTTGCTTCTCTAGTTATTCTATTTAAGCTATCCTAGAGGGGTGTTTTTAGTTAAAGTCTCCTATAAAAACGCTTTAGCTATAGGGCTTTTCTATATTAAAAGTATAAATAAGTATATTCTAGTTATCTATATATTCTTCTAAGTAAAGGAAGTAAATATTTATACCTTTTATCTTTACTAGTAACTAGTTAGGTCCTCCCTAGGCTATCTATAACCCTATATTATACTTCTTATTTATATATACTATATTCTATTCCTTATAGTATACTAGTTAAAATTAGGTAAGGCCTAGTACTAGGGGCTATAAGTGCCTTATATATTCCTACTCTTAAATTACTATTATATCTATATTAGTTTAGTGCTAGAGCGCTATGTATATTAAGCTATCCTTCTTATTTATATTCTAAAAGAGAACTTATAGCATTACTATATTAGTTAGGGGGTAGTAGGTCTTTGCTATCTTATACTAGCTCTATTCTAGCCCTATTTTAAGATATATATTATATAATACTCCCTACCCTAGGCTATTTAGCACTTCTCTTTATATTTATAAGGTATTCTCTTTTCCTACCTATTATAATAATAGGTTTTATAGCTATACCTATTCTCTTATAAGGTAGTATTAGGCTTCTATCTAGGGAGTTACTAGTAAATTATAATAATTATTCTAGGTATCTTGCTTTTACTATATTTTACTTCTCTTTTAGAATAAGGTAGTCCCTTAACTACACTAGGTATAAGCTAGAGTATAAGATATAGTTTTCCTTTAGTTATTTACTAATTATTAGGTATAATATTTCTCCTTCCTTATATTAGCTAGCTTTATACTTACTATACCTTAGGGCTACCTTATAAAACTTTATAATATAGCCTATTTAGAAGTAGTTATAGTATTATTAGGGTTATAAGGTCTTATTATATAGTTTAGTTTAGAATAGCTTTACCTTAAAGACTATTCTATCTTAGCATATCTTATTAGTATCTTTTACTTCTACTAGTCCTAGGATTAAGGTAATACGCTATGCGTTTTTACTTAGGAGTGCCTTATAGTTACCTTAATTATATTTACTTTATTTACTTTTCTAATCTTAGTTATAAGGTTCTTAATAGATATATACTTTATTAGGAATCCCTTAACTATAATACTAAGTATATAGTAGTAAAGGGTTACTTCTAGTCTAAATGCTTTAGTAATCTATTTTTAGTCCTCTTTGTATTAGGCTATGTTTCCTTTAAAGGTAATAATTATATCTCTACTAGAGAGTCTTCTAGCTACTATAGCTATAGTTTAGCTAGTAGCCCTATTTACTATAGTTATTATATCTTTAGTGCCTTAGGATTAGAGCGTTTCCTAGATTATATTGCCTTTAATAAGTACTTCTCTATGTTATTTGCCTAGGACCTATAGGGGGTTTTGTTATTTAGCCTTCTTAGTGCTAGTCTAGCTATAACGCTTGCCTAGGTTAGTGTATTAGTTCCTTTAGCTTCTTCCCTAATAGCCTTCTTAAGGGCTACTTTAAGGGCTTCTTTAGTAGTATGGATATTATTATTATTACTGCTATTATTATTTATAGCTCTTATTTTAGCGCGGATACGGTTCGCTGCCTAGCGGGCTATAGCCTTTATAATGCTCTAAACTTAGGAGACTTTATTGCTAGGGATAAGGCTAGTAATCTTATTATAGAATTTTGTGTTATCTAAGTGCTTAAATTATATCTAATCTATTATTAGGTTATCCTTATGTCTATAGGCATTAAATTACCCTATTCCTATGTTTAGGTAGTGGTAGCTCTATACTAGCCCCTTTCTCTAGCGTTAATTACTATTAGTATCTTACCCTTACACTTACCTCTAGCTCTATTATAATACAATATTATAGGAGGGGGTAAACGGAGGTGAGAAATTCGAATATTAATGTGGTTTGTATTTTAGAGGCAATTCCAGACCTTTAGATCGGTGCGGAAAAAGTATCAAAGGTTCTATATAGTATATACCTAGATTAATATAGATAGCTAGGAATCTTCAGTATACCTCTATATTATTCTAGGTTTAACTTATAATATAATCTTTAGGATGCTATAGTTAGAATACTATAATATAGTAATTCATATAGTAAAGCAATAGCTAGTTATTAGGGTAGCTAAGGGCTTATATATTTTAGAATCCTTAGAGTATACTATAAAGACACTAATATAAGGGATAATTAGTTCCTTATTTACTATAAAGGCACGCTATATATAATAATAGAAGGATACTACTATAAGGTTTATTACTATAAGCTTAAAAGAAATTATAATAGTATTATAACTTTTTACTCTAAGACTAAGACTAGAATAGCTTAATACCTTAGCATTACCTAGAGAGCTTATAGACTTTATAGACCTATTTAATAAGTTAAAGGTAAATAGCCTACCCCTATATAAGGGCTTATTAGACTACTATATTTACCTTTAAAAGAATGCAAATAGATTATAACTAGCACTCCTATAGGGACCTCTATATAATATGCCCTAGGACTAGCTATTAGAGATTAGGTAGTAAGTTACTAACCTTATAGATAAGGAATAGATCTATACTAGCTTCTCTTTAGTAATAGTACCTATCCTACTAGTTAAAAAGGCAAATAGTAGTTAGAGGTTTTATATTAACTACTACACACTTAATAAAATAATAGTATAAGACTACTACTTTATCTTACTAATTAAGGAAATACTCTATTCCTTATCTTAAGCGTATTAGTTTATAAAAGTAAATATATGCTTAGCATTTTATAAGCTATATATAGTAAAAGAATAGGAGTATCTTATAGTATTTTACACTAGATTTAAACTGTTTAAATAGCTAGTTTACCTATTTAGCCTAGTAGGTATACTAGTAATATTCTAATATTATATAAATAAATCCTTAGGGGACGTATTAGGGGACTTTATTATAGCCTATTTAGATAATATTCTTATCTATTTAGGGGGTTAAAGAAGGATTATATAGCTAAGGTATAGCTAATACTAGGCAGATTAAGGGTAGTAGGCCTATATCTAGATCTAGATAAATCTATATTTACTATAAAGGAGGTTTAATACCTTAGCTATATTATTATAGTAGAATACTTAATTTGCCTTAACCCTATAAAGGTAATGGTAATTAGGGAATAGTTAGCCCCTATAAAGTTATAAGGGGTCTATAGCTTCCTTAGATTTATAAACTTCTATTATAACTTTATTAAGAACTTCTCTAAAATAGTAGCCCTTTTAATCTAGCTTACTAGGAAGAATATTCCCTTTTAATAGGGCCTAGAGAAAAATAATGCTTTTAAATAATTAAAGGAGTTATTTATTAAATACCTAGTCCTTATATAATAGAACCCTAATTAGAATATAGTAGTAAAAGCTAATTACTCTAGTATAGCTTTAGGGGTTACCTATTATAAGAAAGCCTTAATAGTATATTATATCTAGTTACTTACTACTCTATAAGCTTAATAGCTCCCTAAAGAAACTATACTATTTATAATAAGGAACTACTAGCTATTATATCTTACCTTAAGGCATAGTTAGTAAAGTTATAGGGTGTCTTATGCCTATTTATAATATATATAGATTATAAGAACCTAGAGTACTTTACTACTCCTTACCTTATAATAGAATATTAAGCATAATAAGTAGATATTCTCTCTCTATTTAACTTCTATTTATATTATAAACCTAGTGCTTAGGTATAATAACTAGATACCCTTTCTTAAAGGGAGTAAGATAAGGTAAGTAAGCCTTTAAGAATAGGATATATCCTATAACCTATTACTATTATAGCACTCTTATAACTATATATTAGGACCTAAATAGACTTTAGTTTAGGTCTATCCTTACCCTAGGTAGCTTTACTACTACTAGGGGAATACCTTTTATAATAAAATATCTTTAGACTCTTTAGGACTAAGTAGTTTTATTAGACCTAACCTACCTTATCTATTTATAGGCTATATAGGAAAGGGTATAGAAGTTTCCCTAGAGGTAATAATAAGAGAATAGATAGTAGATTATATAATTAGTATATATAGGATGCTTTAGTTTAGGGGCTAAACTTAGGTCCTAGCCTAGGATCCTTTAATAATAACCCTTATTTAATAATCCTATAACTTACTAGTAGTAAGGCACCTAGGGTATAATACTATATTTTAGATTTTATAATAGTAATTCCACTAGGATAGGATAGCTTAGGATATAGGTAAGTTTATCTATAATTATTTCTACTAGGGTAGTTATAAGAGCTAATAACACTACTAGGGCTTGCTAAAGCTATTACTAATACTTAATAAATACTAGTTATAAATCTTTATTAATTTTATAATAAACTTACTAATATCCTTCCTAGAGAGACTATAGTTCCTTATAGTAATTATAGATAGACTATCTAAGTTTATATAGCTAGAGGTAATAACTTCTATTATAGCTAAGGTATATATAAAATATTTTAAAATAATTTAGTAATAGTTTAAGGGATTTCCTTAATTAATTATTATAAATAAGGGTTTTAATTAGCTAGGAACTTTTAGATAATATTATATTTAAGTATTAGTATAGACTAGCTTCTTTTTACCTCTTACTACCTATAGACTAATAGTAATATAAAAAGAATAAACTAAGAGGTATAGGTAATACTATATATATACGTTTCCTTTTTATAGTATAACTAGCCTAAATACCTTATAGCTTATTAGCTAGTAATTAATAATAGGAACTCTTTAATTATAGGGGTTAGCCTAAACAAACTCCTATATAGTTATAACTTATAACCTATTTAAATATAGTTAGATATAGTCCTATTAGTAACTATATTAAAAGGAGAGCTATTTATTTCCTAGAATACCTCTAGGAGGGTATATCTCTAGTATAGGCTACTATTATATATATATAATAATAATAATAAGATATATCTATAGCTTTATAATATCTAGTGAAATAATTCTATATAAGGGATAAAGTATAGTTATTACTTAAGAATATTAAAACTAATTAGCCCTTATATAAACTTAACTAGGTAATAGCTAAATACACTATAGTTAAAGTTTTAACTTTACTTACTATCTAACTTAATATCCTAAAGGGTATATATCTAGTTTTTATATAAATCTTATTAAATAAGTAGTAATAAACCCTTTCCTAAGCTAATAGTTATAAGACTCCTAGCTAGGCCTAGAATAAGTCTTAGTAAAGGATAACCTAAAACTTATAGAGAAATACTATATAAAAAGAATTCTAGTAGCCTAAAACGTATTAGGTAAGGGAGGGAACTAGAATACTCTTATAAAGTAAGTAGGATATATATAACTAATATAGGAACTAGTAGAAAATATAAGGGATATATAAGCACTAGATAAGTTTAAAAAGGAATAAGGGGATATATACTATAATAATAAACTAGTTTAATTTAATAAAACTTATCCCTAAAAGGAGATTATATATAGGACCTAGGTTATACTGTTAGAACACCAAGGTGCCTGCGCAGGTAATAATACCGTTGTTATTAAAGTCTATGATAGTTGATGATGATAATCTAGGAAAGAGAAGAGAGAGAGGGAGAGGAATCTAGCTAGCTAAAAAGTGAGTGAAACCCATAAGTAAGGCAAAGAGGGGTGGCGAAAAGGGGCAGCTAATTATAAGGCATGTATCCCTTTAAGGGCCTTACTTAGTCTATAACTAGTGAGGTCTTTAGCCACGACTAATCTAATAATAATCCAAAGGAAGTAACACTAGTAGTCTCTCTTTTCTCGTGGCTAAAGGGGCCTAAAAACGCAATAAAAATCAAATTAAAGGAAAGTATATATAAGTGAATCCCTTAATAGGAATCCGGAGCCCTAATTAGCTTAGTTAGCATTAGTTAATTTAAGTAATCCGATCGCAACGAATCCTCCCTTTATCTCTGTTAATTCCTCTTTATAACGCTCCTAAAGGTCTCTTAACCTAGCCTTCTATACGGATTATTAATTCGTTTGAATTAATTAAGGTTATAAGCGCCTGATTTAGCGATCCTTTGTCATTGCATTAGCCGGGTTATCGTTGCCATTAATCTATCTAACCTTATAGATCTCGCGCCTCTTGTATAATTAACGAAGGGCTATAATATTAATTATTAACCTCTTCTCTTTCGTTATGCCTAGCTTAATAAGGCATTCGTATAACAAGAATAAGTTAGTATAAAGGATTATAGGGATCTAAGGCATCTTTAATTAGTCCGTGATCTAATTAAGGGTTGTAGATATTGCGTACGTAATATTAGCACCTTAAACTATGCTATATAGCTTAGAAGCAAGCGCGCTACGCGTAACCCGCTTGCTCTTTGTTAAGCTATATATAATAATATTCCCTTTTGCGATAAAGGTATTATTATCCCTCTTTGCCTTGTTACTAATTACAATTACATACCTAATCTATAAGCTAAGATCCTTATTATTTGTAAGCAATCTATCTATAAATACAAAGAGCTTTGCTTCTTTAAGGGTTAGTGGAATATAGCGTAATCCTTATTGCTAATTCTTAATCTGCTATTTAAGGCGTTTGTTTAGGCATATAATATCTTTAGTAGCTAGTTCTTAGTGTTAAGCTATAATTAATAGATTATATAAAGCTTCTAATTAGCAGATAGTTACGATGTAACTTCCTTAGGCTCTTTACTCTACGTAATCCTGCCTTACTATTAGAGATTAAGGGTTAACTTCCTTAATCTTCTAACTTAAGCCTTTCTAGGTTAGGGTTAGTAAGTTATTAGCGTTTTAGGTTAGAATATAGCTATTAAAAGTAAGGGGATTCCCGCTTAATAATCGCTGCTTCTCTTTAGCTATAAAGTTAGCCTTCTAGAGCTCTTTTTCTTCTTTATTAAAGAAGTTATTATTGCTTAGACCTAGCGTGTTATCCGTTTGCATTCTAACGATCCTAAAGAGGTTCTTATGATTTTTATAATTTTTTTTTCATCGGCAGTGGCCAATATATCTAAAATTCACACATAACATAAGAATTACTGGCAACACCCAGCCAGTGCAACAATAAACGACCGATTGACAGTACCGCAGTGATAAAAAAGCAGCCCGATGTGGGAACAAAGAGGTTCTTATTATTTAGAGCTGTGATCAATAAGCAGGGATTGTATGTTAACGTTATTATGTTAAGGTTATCCCTATGATAACAGAAGTACGTTACCCACCAGTGAGTTCCAGCCTCTATAATGCCATAAAGAGGCTTAATAACCTCTATTAAGGTGCCTTCTAGAAAGAGGTGCGCGATCTATTCTGGCAATCTTATGATAATTAGCCTTATGAGTTTTGTTTACGATTAAACGTAGGCTTAGGTAATATCGCGGATCTAGAGGCAAATCCCCTTTGCTTTAATAAAGGAGCGATAGCTATAATTAGCCATTAGCTTGCCCGTTATATCATTAGTAATTACATTAGGATAAATTCCTTCTCCTTATTATTATAGCCTTATATAATAAGGTAAGACTTCTTATATAGTAAATCTATGCCTTTACCTTTAATCTCTCTTACTATATAAGAGTTAAAGATCCTATAGCTACTATGCTTTGCTTAATTAAACTTTATAAATCTAAACATATTACAAGCTTATAGGGCGTTAATCTTAGCTTAATCTAATTACTTAAAGGGCTTTTCTAGGGTTATAATCTTCCCTTCTTAGTAGAGTTAGAGAGCAAGGTCCTAGTTAGCTTTTTCCTTTACTATAAGGAACATTTCTATTAGCGATTCTCTAGTTATAATCTCTTTAATTAATGCCTTTTCTTAGTCTTTATTAATAATTATAAAGCACTCCTTATAATCTTTAGGTTTTTCTATGCCTTAGTTAAGGGAGAATTAGACTATTAAGGCTTTTCTTAGCCTTCCTTACTTTCTCTTTACTAGCACTAGGAGTTCTACTTCTTCTTTTACTCTATCCCTTACCTTTACCTCTATAGAGGTAAGAGAATCTCTCTTATTTATAGTCTCCTTAATATCTTAAGGTTTTATCTCCTATAGCCCCTTTATAGCATATAGGTCCTTATAGTAAGGCTTTACTACTATAGATTAGAATTTTATTAGGCTATAGGGTAATTAGATAGTATAAGTCTCCTATTAGTAGTAATAAGCTTATAAAGGCTATACTAGCTACCCTTCTCCCTTTACATATATATATTAGCCTATAGAGGTAGCTAATGCATTAGTAATATATTAGGGCTACTCTAGGCGTTAAGGGCATTATAGACCTACTATAAAGCTAGGTAGTAGCATACCTTATTAGTAGCCTTCTAAATTACCTTAGCGTATTAAATAATAAAGATACTTAGCAGTGACATATCTATTATACGTAAGTAAGCTCTAAAGACTAGTAGGGTTAGCACTAGTCTATTAGGGCTTACTAAGTTATTAATAGCTTTAATAGCTATTTAAAGACATTACACTAGCGTAATCTCTATGCTAATTAAGTCTATAATAATCTTATAAGCCTAGCGTAAAGGTCTATAGTACTTTTCTACCTTTTTAATACTACTATAGGCTTTAATTAGTATCTTACTAATCTTAATTAATATTAATTAAGCATAGTGCTTAAATTTAGTAAAGGAGAAGTTATTACTAGTATTATAAACAATCTAATCTAGTGGTCTAAGATAGGTATTAATCTAGCACTCTCTAATAGTATCCTAGATATCTTAGGCCTTTTGCTTCTTAGGATTAAGGAAGTAAGCTACTTAGAATAAAGTTACTAAATTAATAATGTAAAGGACTAGTTAGTTATTATATATATTATTTACGCTAGCTAGCTCTATGTAGGGCTAGTACTAGTACTCCTACTGCTTCGTTAAAAGGAAAACCCTTAAATAGAAAGAAAACCCCTTATATCTATGTTTAGGCTAACGCTAACCCTTTACTAGGCCTGCGTTGCGTTATGTGTAGCCTATTATAAGTGTTTGTTACTAGCTTACGCTAGCCTTATCCTAATAAGAAGAAAAGAAAAGAAAGAAAAAGGAAAATCCTAGGTTCTAAGCCCTACCTAGCTCTATCCTAGGTTTACTCTAGCATTACTCTAGGCCTATTATACTATCTTATAGCGTGCTAGATTTAGTTTTATAGTGGTAATTTACTTCTCTTTCACTTTTTAGCTAGCTCTTCTATAGCCTTACTTTTTAGTCTTCTCTAGCCTAGGTCTAGCTTATTAGTCTAGGGAAGTTAGAGCACCTAATGTTATTTATCTTCTATAGTAAGGGTATAGGTTTAGTTTAATTCCTAGCTATTTCTAGGCCTAGGTCTCTTAGGCATTAACTAACTAGATTTTTATCTTATATTCTTCTTTCTTTATTAATATCTATAATTTAGCCCCCTCTCTCTGTATAAGTATAAGAAAGGTTCCTTCCCCTAGAGGGGTCTTTCTTCTTTTCTCTTTTTATTAAACTTCCTATAGGTTCTTTTCTTCCTTAGAGCTACCTAAGGCGCTCCTAGGCTAGTATTAGCCTAAATGCTAATGTTACTATAGATCTATTAAGTTATCTAATAAAATAGCGCTAGCTACTATAAGTACTCTTATATTCTATACTTATCTAGCTCTAATCCGCCTAGGAAAACTCTAAAAATAAGTAATATCCTTAAAAGTCTTTAACTAAGAAGTAGCTTAAGTAAGCTATAGCTAAGGATTTAAAGGTATAACCCTCTAGCCCTAGCCTACCTCTATTCTAATGCTAATTTGCTATAGTTAGGAATCCCTATAGGATCTAATATATCTCTTATAAATCTTAATTAATTAACTACCCTAGGCATTAGTGCTATAATATTACTAGTAAGTTAGATCTATCCTAGCTTAGAAGCAAGGCTAACTATTTTATATAGGGCTAGCTACTAATGCCTATTTTAACTATTAGGTCTATAACTATAGATATTTAAAGGTAGTTAGCGCCTTTATTCTAGGCTAGATCTAGTGCTAATTTGCTCTTAGCCTAACTTAAGTGGTTAATAAAATAAGCACTAGTAGCTAGTGAAAGTTTAGGCAGCTATAGTCACTAGGGGTAGTGTAAGTACTACTATTCTAGTTTAATATTAAGTCTAGTCTAGGTCTAATAGTTCTATAGGTCCTAGATAACTATTAGGATTACATAAAGAAGCTCTATGCTAGCAATTAAAGTAAGAAGAAGCATAGCGCCTTAGCTATAGGCCTAGGCTAGTCTAGCGCTAGTAGAGAACAATATAATAAGGTTATCTTTCCCCTCCTGGGTACGAGGTAAAACTGCTTATATTGTTACAGGCTAATTCCCCATTCTTTCTTTTTCTTCCTATCTCCCTTGCTAATCTTATTATTCGCCTTGCCTTTACTTCTTAGCATTTTTCCCTTATGTTATAAATGCTATTAATTATCTCTAGGGCAGTGTCTTTTTGTCACCCTTAGCCATCTATGATCTGATTAGTTAAGGGTCAATTAGTCAATTGGTAATGCAGGACCTACCTGGTGATTGTAACGAATCAGGTTAGAAGCAAGTGAGAATGAGTTATGTGTAGTGTGAGGGTTTAAGTTTACCTTAGAGCTTTAGGGCATAAGTGAGTGGTAAGGTGCGAGAAGATAGAAGAGATAGAGAGAGGGAATAAACATGGTCATAGAGAAAGGGGAATTGCGTTAATTTATACTACAAGCAAAACTCAAATGAATTTAAGTTTAACTGCGGTTATAACCTATGACTCTTGCGCTAACGCAGCTATAAAGTTTATTATTAACAAACTTTACACTAACCTCATAGCCCCTATATTTATGCCCTTAAAGCTTATTCCTATATTAGGCTGCTTTTTTATCACTGCGGTACTATTAATCGGTCGTTTATTATTACACTGGCTAGGTATTGCTAGTAATTCTTATGTTATGTGTGAATTTTAGATGCATTAGCCACTACCGATGAAAAAAAAATTATAAAAATCATAAGGTTATCTTTTAGCTACAATGCCTAGACGCTTGCGCCGCGGAGACAAACCGTCTCCTAGCCACAGCCCTACTTACTAAGGGGCAGGCTAAGGTAATAGAGAGGGTGATTCTAGTCCTAGAGAAGGAGTGATTAGTTAGGTAAATATAGCTTAGTAAAGGGTAGAGGCAGACTAGTAAGGCTTGTAATACCTAGCGTTATATATTTAAAATTAATCTAATAATAGTTCTAGAATTATAATTCTTTAGCTAGCCTACCGCTAGCTCTAAACTATATAATCTTATATCTCTCCCTAGTTATTTACTATATCCATATCTTAGCTATTAGTCCTAGCGCGCTAGAAGTACCCTAGCTCTAGCTCCTTCTCTCTACTATATATATTAGCTACTAGTTCTTATACTAATAAGTAGTATTAGAGTTATTTTATACTAAGGAACTATTTAGCTATTACTCTTACCTTTAGGGGTAGTTTAGGGCTAGCCTTACCTCCTATATTTCTCTAGGCTAGCGCGTTTAGGGGCATTAGTAATTATATTTAGGGCAGTTTACTATAATATAATATTAGTCCTTAACTACTTTACTATAGCTATATAGTAGCGAGTTTACCCTAGGAATACCTCTTTAGAAGAGAAACTTATTAAGACTAATCTTTCTTATATATAGTTAGACTATAGTTAAGAAGATATGCTTTTCTAGGCCTATATAAAATCTTTAGATTTCCTTTAGGTTATAAGTTAGTGGTTAATCCTTAGTTAGCTCTCTTATAAGTCTATGCTATCCTAAGCGTTCCTTACTATGCTATTTATTCTAGTATTACCTCTATTCCTTATATAGTTCTATTACTAGTTTATTACTCCTAGGGAGGGGTCTCTATCTATAATATAATACTAACTATACTAAGTTAGTAGCGGTTTAGATTATTATAGCTATTTCGCTTTTTATAATTCTCTCTTTAAACTTCTATTTTATCTTATTTAGGTATAGATCTAGGGGGATATAAGTCTTAACCTCTAGTTAGGCAATAGGTATAGCCTTAAACACACTAGCTATAATTTAGAGATAGGCTAATTAGTCTATTATAAAGCTTTTAACTACTTCTCTTAGCTTTTTACCCTTCTTAGTTAGGGTATAGTAAGCGCTTGCCCTATAGGTAAGAATAGGCTAAACTACTTATATATATAGGAGTTAAGCGTCTCTAAAGCTATAACCCTAGGCTAACGCTACTAGTAAGGAGAGTGTAAGCTACTACTAGGCTAGTTTACCTTTTAGGATATTCTTATAAGCACTCTAATTAAGTTTCCTATTAACCTAAACTCTAAGGAACCTATATAACTTTATAGGCACTATTTCCTTTACACTAAGTTAAACCCTAGCCTATAGGGGTTAGTATGCTTTACTAAAGTATATAAGTTTAGTCTTTACTAGGTTAAACTTTACTCTTACTTCTTTACCTATTTTTTATACACTTTCTATATAGCTTTAAGCCTTTTCTAGGTTTATATAGTGTTTTTCTAAACGCTACTATATTTATATTATCTATAAATCCTATTATTACTATGCCTAGGATAGCTTAGAGGCGTATATAGAGCTTTGCTAAGTAAAGTAAGAAGAGGATTAGTAAGAGAGGTAAGCCTTATAGGGTGCTTACCTTTATCTAAAAGGGTTTTAAGAGTTTACTATTAAAGCTAAGCTAGCTTATTCTATCTATAAGGAAGCTATGTATTATAGCTATTAGCTAGCGTGGTATGCCTATTTAGATTAAAACGTAAATTAAATACAGGTGGCTAACTCTATCGAATGCGGACGAGATATCCATCTGCGCTAGCGAGGCAATGCCGCCTCTGCCCTAAGCCTCTCTCACGCATTCCACGAGGACTCTGATTGCGGTTTCTGTTAATCTGTTTGCCCTGTTTCTAGTTAGTTATTAATCTACACAATATTAGTAATAATCTTATAATTAAAGTTATGCTTATCTTAAATTATGAATTTAAACTAGCTAGGAGCTTTTCCTTTTATCTAATAATAGTAATAGACTTTAGTTAACTTCTTAATTACCTAGCGTTTAATATTATAACTAGCTTGCTAAAGGATCTTTATAAGGCATTAAATAGAAAGGTAACTAAAGCAATAATGTAATTAATAGATCTCCTCTCTAAGAGGTAGAAGGTAACTATTTCTTTAGCCTCTAGTAGCTACTAAGGATATCCCTATTATTATATAATAGGCATAGTCTTATTGCCTTAAATTAGCACGTTTGCAAGGTTATTAATCTTAACTTATAGCTTATTTATATTAGTAATAGAAAAGAGGAAAGGAGTTACTATATTAAGGATATAGAATTTAAGCTCTTTAAGTTCTATAGGCACATAAAGAATACCTCTTATAGTTATAGATCTAGCACTAAATTTAATAATTTATAGCTTATAGGGGATTATCTTTAATAAAGGCATTAATTATAATAAAGCCTTTACTTATCCCTAACCTACTATTAATTTGCCTACTACCCTAGTATTAGGTATAATCCCTTTAAAGACTTCTTTAGAATAGCGCTCTTTAGAGATATAGTAGGTTAATCCCTTATTAGATTCTTACTATTAATATAGTTCTTACTTTAGGAAAGTATACTAAAAGGCTTAGTTATTAAGGGTAGTAAGAATATTAGTATCTATAAGGTTATAATTATCCTATAGCTCTAAGTAAAAGAATTATATAATACTTAGATATACTACTAGTAATAGCTCTTTATTATCCTTATTACTATCTTTAGTCTTTATATAAGCTATAAGATATAATTCCTATCCTTAGCTAGAGCCCTTATTAGGCTTATTATTATCTAGCCCTTTATAGGAGGTAAGAAATGCCTAGAATCTCTTCTCTAAAGGGGGTATATAATAGATCTTACTAGTAAACTAATAATCCTTCTCCTTTTAGCATTCTTTATTAGAGTAATTAAAGGACTAATAGCTATTCTTATTACATATAAAGTAACGCTAAGGGCTATGCCTTAGGCTCTTACTATAATAGCCTCCCTTACCTTAGGGCTAATATCTATATTAATAGTTAGTAAACATAGCCTTAGGAGAGCTCTCTTATAATTATAGGTATTAGGTAGCTCTCCTATTTAACTCTAAGATTATAATTACCTTATAGAGGTCTTTAGTAAGACTCTTAAAGCCTAGGGAGTAGTTATACTCTACTATCTAATATTTAGGTATACTAGCTATAGTATTTAATATTTACTTATAGAGCTTAGTATTTACTATATTAAAAGGATATAGGCCTTAATAGATCTTCTTAAGGGTAGTTAGTATAATTTTAAGGCACTCTAGCCTAGTTTTATTAGGGTTCTTAGTAATAATGCTATTTAGAGTTATACTACTCTATTTATAGCGGTAGAACTATTAGTTACTTTCTGTCTTAAAGCGTTAATAGATTTAGCTAATTATCTCTTTATATATAAGGATTTAACTAAAGAGATAATTAAGGTAATACTATTTAGCATTATTAATTAAGATAATTAGGAGAGCCTTCTAATAATATATTTAAGGGAGGTTAATTCTATTATACTAATTCTTAAAGAGCGTAACTTTTAGGGTAAGGAAATTATATAATTATCCACTATAATAGTTACTATCCTTATATATCTTTATAAGTTCTAAGATCTTCTTTATAATCTAGTCCTTAGAAGAGAATTACTATATAGGTAATAAGGTTTACTATAAATAGGGATCTTTAGGGTGAATTACTTAATATAATAGGGTTTGCTATAAAAGAGGCTCTCTTATAGGTTAAGGAGGTTAAAGGTGCTATTAGGGTTAGGAAGGATAAGGTTTTAGGGTAAGTAAATAAGGGATTAAGGAGGTTAATGTTTAGGGGGTTAGAGGATTGTAATCTCCCTTTAGGCTATAATAGCCTTATTTCTTATTAGACTACTTCTTCTAGAGATATTATAATTACTAGTCCTTAGCCTTATCTTATAATAATACTATAATCTCGCAGGGAATTCCGTAGCTCTCTAATAAGATCTCTATTAGCTATTATAAAGGTATTCTTAGACTATCCTTTAAAGTCTTCTTAGAATAATTCCTAAAGGTTATTATCCCTTTAGTCTTAATGCTTACTAAGGTTAATAAACCTTATAATATAGTTATTAAGCTTAGATAGCGTAGTAGAATTAGGGTTAACTATAATTTATTCTTTCTAATCTTTTATAAGGGTATAGGAAAGAGGTTATAGTTATATTAGTAGTTCACTCTCTTAGGGTCTCTTAGGTGCTATTAAGATCTAGGATGGTTTCTTATTACTAGAGAATTAAGGCTTTTCTCTTAGTAATAGTCTAGGTAATTATGCAGCTTTTACAGTAGCTTAGGTCTTCCTCTTATTACTAGTCTAGCTTCCTAACTTATTATAAGTAATGGTTATTAATATTAGGTTTAAAGCGAATGCCTTATAGCGATTAATTTGATTATTTGGTTAGTTTTATTATAGTAGGTATAGGATTAGTCTCTTTATTAAAGATAAAGATAATAGCAGAAGAAGTTAATCCCTAGGTTTATGATAGATATAGAATTAATTTCTCTATTAAATATAAAGATAATAATAGAAGAAGCTAATTCCTTAGAAGCCTAATAAGTCTATAACCAGAATTTAAGTCTCTTCCTTTAGCACACTCTTATAGCTATGCCCCTATTCCTAAGGATCTAGATAATAGGAAAATAACTATAGTGTCTGTAGAAATATCTCTTCTTATAATACCTAACTTATCTATAGTTATAATTAACCACTAATTAGTATTAGAACACTAAGGTACCTGCGCAGGTAATAATACTATTGTTATTAAAGTCTATAATAGTTAATAATAATAATCTAGGAAAGAGAAGAGAGAGAGGGAGAGGAATCTAGCTAGCTAAAAAGTAAGTGAAACCCATAAGTAGGGCAAAGAGAGGGTAGCGAAAAGGGGTAGCTAATCACAAGGCGTGCATCCCTTTAAGGGCCCTACTCGGTCCACAACTAGTGGGGTCTTTGGCCACGACGGATCCGATGATGATCCGAAGGAAGCAACATATACCCTTTTTACTCTTTACTCCTACTTATATATTAGAATATAAGGAAGTATCCTTATACTCATCTTTACCCTCCTTCTTACTATTAGTGTCTATAGTAAGGTTTTTTACCTTACTACTAGGAGGAATACTATATAAGTTTTAGGGCCAGTAGGACTTAGTTAGGGTTTAATAGGGGTTCTAGAGGGTTAACTTATAGGCTTAACTTATTTAATAGAAAGGGGAATCTTAAGGGTTATAGGGTATATAGTAAGTATAATAGGATTTATTATAACCGCTGCTTATATTCTAGGCATAGCGCTTACGCTACTAGTAAGAAGGAGAAATATTACTAGCTTTAATAATATAGGATATACTAGATAGACCCCAGGGGCCTTACTAGGAGTACTATTACTATAAAGTTCTTAATAAATAATAGCTAGGCTACTTATAATCTAGTGGTTCTATTAGAATAGAATACCTATAACTTATTATATTTAATTTCCTATACTATAGCTAGTTAAGGGACTACTATAGTTATTGTTAGTATCACAGGTGCCTAACGTCAGGATTATAGCCTAGGGAATAGGAATTATTCTTCTATTCTAGGCGTTATAATCAATTAGTTATAAGTGTGTGTGTAAGAGAGGAAAAGAGAGGCTTTTTTTTAGATTGTGAGAAGTGACCACAAACGTAGTGCGTTTTGTAGGTTATATAACTTATGAGTCCTTGCCTAATCAGAGGGGGCAGGCTAATAAGTTATATATAGGGCTACCTCTTGCGGGCGCGCGTTACGCGCGCCCCTTATAGCCTAACCTTTTGCTAGGTAATTATGGCTACGTGCCGCGATTAATATTATGCTTGTTCTAATATTAGAACCTCTTTCTTTTAATATGATTATTAACGCATAATATTAATCTAAGAAGGGAAGATATAAGGGATTAAATAAATATGTTATATAAATAAAAGAATTAATAAAAGAAATAATAATAATAGTCCCTCCTTCCTTTCCCTATACGCCACTAGCTTTAGATAACTAGCTTCTCTAATTGCTTATCCCTCTTTCTTATGGAAGGCTACCTCTGCCTTCCGCCCTTACCTATGCCCCTTTATTTAACCAGTATAATATAATATTAGATTATATTCCTAAGGGAAGATTGCCTATAATCCTTCCCTTTCTAAAGGTATAATATTAGATTATACCTTCCTATGCCCCCTTACGCTCCCTTCTCTTCCCCCTCCTTACTATAAAGACTTAGGAGGGGTGCTTCCTTCTAAGGCTATAATTCCACGCCCCCTTCTAAAGCTATAATTCCGCTGCCTCTAATCCCTTAGCCTATGCCCTATATAACCATGCTATATTTAGGGTAGCTTACCTAGTGCCTTTAGCGCTAGTTTTAGCGTAGGCTTTAGGGCTCTAGTCCCCTACCTCTTTATAGGCAGTGCTAGGTCTAGGTAACCTATCCCTCTATCTAGATTATTACTATATTACCTATAATAAACCTCTCTAGGGCTTTATTAGGCATTACCTTTATAAACGTATTAGCTAGGTTATCTTTACTATTAATCTATCTAATCTCGCAGAGCTTATAGTATTTATATAATTACTAAAGGGCTATAATATTAATTATAAGCTACTTCTCCTTTATAGTCCTAAGCTTAATAAGGTATTTATATAATAAGTATAAATCTATATAGACTATAATTAGGATTTCTAGGAGGTTTAATTAATCTATAATAATCTTTAATATTATTATAATTACGTAAGCTATATTAATGCTTACTACTATTCTATAGACCTCTAAAGTAAGTATACTTCTTATAACTCTCTTACTCTTTATTAAGCTATAGTGTATAATATTACCTTATAGTGTGAATTTGCTATCCTTATACTCCTTATTAGCTAGGATAAGTACATAGCCTAGTTATAAGGTAAGGTCTTTATTATTAGCGAATAATCTATTAATAAATATAAATAGCTTTACTCTTTTAAGGTTAAGGGGTATAAAGATTAACCCTTAATCTAGGTAGTTTATTTACTACTTAATATAATAATTAAGTTCCTTAATGTTCTTAGTTATTAGTTCTTAATATTACGCGGTAACTAATAGATTAAAGCTTGCCTTAGGTTAGTAGATTAAGGTAATATAGGTACTATAGGCCCTTTACTTAATATACTTCTTATCTAGCTCTTTAAGCGGGATTAACTATAGCTTATTACTTTACCCTTTTTACTATAGAATACCTATAACTTATTATATTTAATTTCCTATACTATAGCTAGTTAAGGGACTACTATAGTTATTGTTAGTATCACAGGTGCCTAACGTTAGGATCGTAGCCTAGGGAATAGGAATTATTCTTCTATTCTAGGCGTTGTAATTAATTAGTCATAAGTGTGTGTGTAAGAGAGGAAAAGAGAGGCTTTTTTAGATTGTAAGAAGTGGCTATAAACGCAGTGCGTTTTGTGGGTTGTATAACTTATGAGTCCTTGCCTAATCAGAGAGGGCAGGCTAATGAGTTATATATAGGGCTACCTCTCGCGGGCATGCGTTACGCGCGCGCCCCTCATGGCCTAACCTTTTGCTAGGTAATTACGGCTGCGTGCCGCGATTAATATTATGCTTGTTTTAATATTAGAACCTCTTTCTTTTAATATGATTATTAACGTATAATATTAATCTAAGAAGGGAAGATATAAGGGATTAAATAAATATATTATATAAATAAAAGAATTAATAAAAGAAATAATAATAATAGTCCCTCCTTCCTTCCCCTATGCGCCACTAGCTTTAGATAACTAGCTTCTCTAATTACTTATCCCTCTTTCTTACGGAAGGCTACCTTTGCCTTCTGCCCTTACCTATGCCCCTTTATTTAACTAGTATAATATAATATTAGATTATATTCCTAAGGGAAGATTACCTATAATCCTTCCCCTTCTAAAGGTATAATATTAGATTATACCTTCCTACGCCCCCTTACGCTCCCTTCTCTTCCCCTCCTTACTATAAAGACTTAGGAGAGGTGCTTCCTTCTAAGGCTATAATTCCACGCCCCTTCTAAAGCTATAATTCCACTGCCTCTAATCCCTTAGCCTATGCCTTACGTAACCATGCTATATTTAGGGTAGCTTACCTAGTGCCTTTAGCGCTAGTTTTAGCATAGGCTTTAGCATAGGCTTAGGCGTAGGCTTTAGGGCTTTAGTCCCCTGCCTCTTTATAGGCAGTGCTAGGTCTAGGTAACCTATCCTCTATCTAGATTATTACTATATTACCTATAATTAACCTCTCTAGGGCTTTATTAGGCATTACCTTTATAAACGTATTAGCTAGGTTATCTTTACTATTAATCTATCTAATCTCGCAGAGCTTATAGTATTTATATAATTACTAAAGGGCTATAATATGAATTATAAGCTACTTTTCCTTTATAGTCCTAAGCTTAATAAGGTATTTATATAATAAGTATAAATCTATATAGACTATAATTAGGATTTCTAGGAGGTTTAATTAATCTATAATAATCTTTAATATTATTATAATTACGTAAGCTATATTAATACTTGCTACTATTCCATAGACCTCTAAAGTAAGTATACTTCTTATAACTCTCTTACTCTTTATTAAGCTATAGTGTATAATATTACCTTATAGTGTGAATTTGCTATCCTTATACTCCTTATTAGCTAGGATAAGTACATAGCCTAGTTATAAGGTAAGGTCTTTATTATTAGCGAATAATCTATTAATAAATATAAATAGCTTTGCTCTTTTAAGGTTAAGGGGTATAAAGATTAACCCTTAATCTAGGTAGTCTATTTACTACTTAATATAATAATTAAGTTCCTTAACGTTCTTAGTTATTAGTTCTTAATATTACGCGGTAACTAATAGATTAAAGCTTGCCTTAGGTTAGTAGATTAAGGTAATATAGGCACTATAGGCCCTTTACTTAATATACTTCTTATCTAGCTCTTTAAGCGGGATTAACTATAGCTTATTACTTTACCCTTTTACTATATATTAATAGTGTTATTAGTTAGTTAAATAATTCTACTATTAAATATAAGGGGTTATTAGGCTTAATAAACTACTTTGGTTTTATAGTGAATTTAGTAGTAGCTAGTTAATCTTCTTCTTATTAGGAGAATCCTTTATCTAATAGGCTAAGGGTATTATTAGTTTACATTCCTATGTATCTAAAGTAAGGGCTTTTAGCAGATATTACTAGTAAGCATAGATTATAGCTTAATATTATTATCTAAAGGTTTTCTCTATAGTGCTTATAGTAAGTTACTTACTAGTGTGTGCTAGCCTTTATAATTCTATAGAGGGCTTAATAACTCTTATAATTATTCCTTTAGGGTGCTAGTTATAAATTTAGATAGGGAGTTAGGCAAGGATTATATAATTTAGCGGCGTTTCTAATTATACATATGCTTACGTAATGTCTTAAATCTAAAGGAGGAATCCTTTTATAAGAAAAGAAAGGGTAGTTATAAGGATTAATTATTAGCTTACTCTTTAGATTATTAGGGCTTATATAAGGATTACTTGCTTTGCTTTATTACTAAGGCCTTAGATAATAAGCCTTAATTTCTTATATAGCTAGCTTATTCTTCCTTTTACTTTATTAATAATGTAGGAATTAAATATTTAAATCCCTTAGTGCTTCTTTAGATTAAAAGTAATAAATTTAAACATGCCTTAGCTAATTAGGGTATTAATCTTAGCCTTTATTAAGAGTTTAAAAGGTTCACTAGGAGTTATAATTATGCCTTTCTTATATAATTAGATTGTAAGCTTAAGGTCTACCTCCTCCTTACTTAAGATAAACGCCTTAAGGTTATCTGCCTAATTAATAATTATAGGAGAGTTCTTTTATAGTTTTCCTAGCCTTTTTTTAGAGAGGCTAGAGGTATTATATTATTAATTTATACCTCTTACTCTTCCCTTTAATTACCTCTAGGTTATTACTTTTTACTAGTAATAGCCTTTTCTTACTAGGATCTTTATTATAAGGCTTAATAGAGGTTAACCTAAAGACCTTAGGGCCTTATAGAAGATTAAGGGTATAGCTCTCTCTATCTATTATAAGGAGCTTATATAGGCCTTACTATCCTTTATACTCTTACTAGATAAGAACTAGTAATATAAGTAAGAGATTAAGGGTTAGTAAGGTATTAAGGCTATTCCTTATAGTAAGGGCTTCCTTAACCTTATATAGTATATGTAACCTTTTAATCTCCTTTATTACCTTTTATACTATAAGAGCTTATTACTTAATATTAGGTAAGGGAGGAGAATTATTAATTATTTAAGGGTAGGCGCTAAAGATAAGAAGGGTTAGAATAATGCTATTTAGGCCTATAGTATTATTAAGGGCTTTTATAGCTATTCACAGGGCTATAGCTTTAGGTATTAATAGGCATTTACATTAGATAATATTATAGGCTCTTTAGAGCGGCTAGTAATATCTCTTAACCTTACTAATACTGTGGTGTGCCTTAATAGGGATTTCTTTAATTAAGATTAATATTAAAGCCGCGAATTAGCGGAATTCTTTGCTTCTAAATGTTATGCTAGCATTAGTTATAATCTAATCTAGAGGACCCTAGTAGGTATTAATCTAGCAGAGGCAAAGGGCTTCCTAGGTTACCTTTGCTATAATATCTTTAAGGAATCTAGCCGCGTTAAACATAGTAGCTATATTAATAGCGTAGAGGACAGGGCGATTGCTATCTAGATATATAATATCTATAATTACTTTGTAGTTAAAGTTATATTTATCCTTTATTCTCGGTCAAAGACTTTCGAGGATATCGCTCGTTTTCAGGGTTTTCCTAGGCGGATTAGAGCCGGATAAGCACAGAACACAAGAGTACTCACAGCAGCCAGCGCCATTTTATTAGATAACTTAATAGATCTATAGCAACGTTAGCATTTAGGCTAACACTAGCCTAGGAGCGCCCTAGGTAGCTTTAAGGAAGAAAAGAACCTATAGGAAGTTTAATAAAAAAGCGGAAAGAAGGAAGACCCTCTAGGGGAGGAACCCTTCTTATACTTATATAGGGGGCTAAATTATAGATATTAATAAAGAAAGAAAAACATAAGACAAAAATCTAGTTAGATAACGCCTAAGAGACCTAGGCCCAGAAATAGCTAGGAATCGAACTAAACCTATACCCTTACTATAGAAGACAAATAGCACTAGGTGCTCTAACTTCCTAGGACTAATAAGCTAGACTTAGGCTAGAGAAGGCTAAAAAGTAGGGCTATAGAAGAGCTAGCTAAAAAGTAAAAGAGAAGTGAATCACTACCACGAAACCGAATCTAGCACGCTGTAAGATAGTATAAGAGGCCTAGAGCAGTGCCAGAGCAGACCTAGGATAGAGCTAGCCAGGCAGGGCTTAGAACCTAGGATTTTCCTTCTTTCTTTCTTTTCTTTTCTTCTTATTAGGATAAGGCTAGCGTAAGCTAGCAATAAACACCTACGATAGGCCACATATAACGCAACGCAGGCCTAGTGTAGGGTTAGCGTCGGCCTAAACATAGATATAAGGGGTTTTTCTTCCTATTTAAGGGTTTTCCTTTTAATAAAGCAGTAGGAGTACTAGTACTAGCCCTACATAGAGCTAGCTAGCGTAATTAATATATATATATTTATCCTTTAGGGTAAATTTAAAGCAATATAGATTGTCTACATTTAATTAGTATTAGTAGTAGATCTTTGTTAATTATTTAATGGTTTTAAAATCTACCTTATAGCCTAATTTAGAAAGCATATTATAAAGTTAGTGAATAGAAGGGTAACTAAATTAGCAATGTAAGCGCTATAATTCTATTTTAGTTAGATAACTCTAGGCAATTAATCTCTCCTTTTATAAAAGTATCTAAGGATATCCTTATTTATAGATAACAAGGACCTTAATATTACCTTATTAAAGGATATTCTAAGAGATATAGAAGTTAATCTTAAGGCAGTCTATATTTACTAAATATAGTAAGAAGGGAGTGTTTATAGGCATTACGTGGAATAGGATAATGCTAAAGGAGTAAGCATATTAATTAATCTAATTAAGGGGATTAGCTTACCACTTCTGAATTAAATTATTGCCTCCCTAGCTCTAGATTTATTAAGCTAGATCTTTAGGATTAATTATTATAGGGCAAGGAATTAAGGGTGCCTTACTAATAAGTAACCTATAGCCCTAGTATTAGGGATAATACCTTAGAATATACCTAAAGAGTAATAATCTTAAAGAAGGAAGGTAGTTAGGGCTTCCTTTAGTTACTAGAGATTAAATAGATTCTCTTTAATAAGGGTATAGGTAGCTGCTTAGTTTATAAGAATTTCTATAGTTACATAGCTATTAATTATTATACCTTATATAAAGAAGCTTATTAGTATCTCTCCTTTATTATCTTTTTTTAAATCTAAGTTTTATTATATAGGTAGAAATCTTATCTTCTTTAGAAGAAGTAGTATTATTCTCTTTAACTTTATACTAAGTAAGGAAAGTATTATAGGAAGGGTTATTAGTTCTATAAGGTAATAGTTCTTAAAGCGTTAATATACCTTCTTATATTTCTCCTTAGAGTATTTAGTTAACTAATAGCTTTCTTTACTATATATATAGCATTTCTTCTTTTATAGAGTGCCTTTATTACCTTATAAATATAATTATCTATAATAGGCTTCTTTACTATACCTATTATACTTATAGTTAGTCTAATACTACTCTCTTATATTAGGCGTTAATAGGGATTAATACTTCTTATCTAATTCCTCTATAGTTATTCTTATTAATATCCTTATGCGTTTATAGAATAGCTAGAGGTTAGTAGGAGGGTTAATAAGGTAAGTTCTATACTTAGGTATACTATAATAGGCAGAGATTAATTAATTCTAGAGTGCTCTTTTAGATTAGGTAATATCTAGGACTACTTATTAAAGGTTTATAAGCTTTATAATAAGTTCTTTAAAGTAATTAATCTTTAGCTTATCTAGGTTTTCTAATATAATCTAGCATAGCTTAGTGTTCTACTATTTAAGGAGATACCTTTATTTTATATTATTAGTCTTAAACCTTCTTTTAATATAGCTAATAAGGGTCTTAAGGTCCTAAGGATTACCTAGCTTATATAAGTGCTTATAATAGTATATTAAAGCTTTTCCTTTAAGCATAGCTTTAAGGGTATACCTAGCTTTATAGGGTTTAATGCCTAATATCTTTTATTTCCCTTAGAAGATTATTAACTTTAAGTTAAGAACCTTATAGTTATTTACGCTATATTAAATATTACTTATATAAAGCTTTATAAGATTAATTATTTACTTTAGTATAGGTCTTAAGGGAAAAAGTGCTCTTAAAGGTATAAAGGAAGGGATTTCTTATCTTAATAGGGGATACCTCTAATAAGGGCTTTTCTAAGGATTATTATATAATTAGCCTAATAGAGTTAGGCTTAGGGAATATTATTAGTAAGATTATAAGATTCCTAGATTGCTTTATTAGTAATATTATAATCTTAGCCTAATTAGAGGGATTAGAAGGAGGTTATTAAGGAAGTCTTAGTCTTTAATATGTTTTTAGAAAGGTATATACTTCCTTATAGCTTCCTATATCTCTTCTTCTTACTAATCTTAGAATTCCTTATAGGTAGTAACTTCCTTAAGCATTACTATAATCTTCCTATAGGCTATTATATCTATATATATGCCTTAGAAGAGAAGGAAATTATATAGATACTTAGTAATTACTTAGTCTATAATTATAAATACCTCTCTTATCTATCTAGAGAAGTCTTTAATAAAGTTAGTAAAGAGGCTTCTAGTAATAAGGCCTTTAGACTAGTATACTACTATCTTAAAGAGAATATAGGCTATAATAGCCTTAGGATTATTACCTTATTTATTAAGATTAAATGCTTTTACTATCTATAATATCTTAGATATAATAAAGTCTTATATCTCTAGGGAATATATCTTAAGAGAGGATTATTAACTTATAAACCTTTGCCTTTTTAGTCTCTCTTAACTTTAGTGTTTTCTTTAGTATTACTAAAGTTAAGGCTAGAGAGAGAGGCTTTTAATAGCTTTCCTTATTAGGAAGCTTTTAACTTTCTTATCTTTATTATAGAAGGATAGAATAGAGGTATAGTATTAGTTATATAATAGGTTAAAGGATTATAAGTATAGCTATTATCTTTATCCCTTAGGGGTTCTTAGGATATTAGATCTTAGGAGTAATAAGCTCCTTTCTTATTATAAGAGAGTGCCTTCTAAGGGTTAGGTATATAGTAGACCGCGCTAACTAAGTAATTAAAGATAGGTTAGACTAGTTACTAACGAGGCCTTAATCCTTTAATAGCTTTAAAGTCTTTATAAGGTCTTAGGATATTAGATCTTAGGAGTTATAAGGCTTCTTTTATATTATAAGAGAGTGCTTATACTTCCTTAGCATAACTACACACGCTATTAGCAGCCCTCCTATTTTATAGGGCAGGTTTATAGTATAGCTATCTCTTTTACTTAGCCTTGCTAATCTGTGGTTAGGAAAAACTATATAGTTATTTATAAAGTTAACCACTAATTAGTGTTAGTATCACAGGTGCCTAACGTTAGGATTATAGCCTAGGAATAGGAATTATTCTTCTATTCTAGGCGTTATAATTAATTAGTTATAAGTATGTGTGTAAGAGAGGAAAAGAGAGGCTTTTTTTTGGATCGTGAGAAGTGGCTATAAACGTAGTGCGTTTTGTAGGTTATATAACTTATAGGTCCTTGCCTAATCAGAGAGGGCAGGCTAATAAGTTATATGTCAGGCCACCTCTCGCGGCCTGACCTTTGCCAGGTAATTGCGGCTGCGTGCCGCGATTGATATCATGCTTGTTCTAACAGTTATATAGAATTACTTTATTCCTAGTTATTTTTAAGGTAAAGGAGAATAATACTAGAGGGAGTCTAAGAGAGGACTAGATAAGGGCTAGGTTAAATTAGACTTCTTATAGAAGAGTAGTCTAATAGGTAATAAGAGTATAATAACACTAGGAAAGAACTAGTATTTTTACTTTTAAGTTAGGGTCTAAGGGACCCTAGGATAGATAATATATATCCCTATAGTAATCTCTTTTTAAGATCTTTTAATATATATTAAAGGCAAGGATTAGTAGATAGGAACCTAGTTAACTAAATATAGGTAATGTAATTCCCTAGTAAGAAGAATAAGACTTACTAGTCTTAGGGGGTAATATTCTAGTATGCCTATAGTAAGGGCTTATTTAATATATAGCCTATAAGGATAAAAAACTACCTTAGGGGTAGTAAACTACTTATTATTAAAGTCTCTCTCTAGGAGAAACTCCTAAGGGCTTAAGCTAGATATAGGGTAAAGGGAGTCTTAGGGGAACTAGACTAGTGCTAGTTAGGGGAAGAGTAGGTTAATAAGAATAAGGCATAATACTATTAGGTATAGGATAGATAAGGGTAACTTAGGAATAGGATAATAATAGATTAAGGCAGGAGAAAGAATAGGTAGTAAGATAAGTTAATAATAGGAAGGGGATAGTTATTATTAAGGGAAGGTTTAGGTTAAATAGGATTCTTAGTAGGATATTTATATATATAACTATAGGGTAGGGTAGGATATAAATAGGTAGGGGGTGTCATAACCCCAAAGGTGTGTGAGGTAAGCCACTAGACCAAAGATCCGTCAATGTTAGCTGTCGCTACATTGCACCTTACAATCACTTAAGACCTATCGCTCTGCATGCCACACTCTCACAGCCTCTCCTAGCGACGTGTATCGATGACTACGTGCGCCACTGTGGGTGCCACGTCTTACCTAACGATTAGTGCCTTACAGGGGGAAATAATAATAATAATAATAGAGGGGTATAAGTTATAGCAGGGTATAATACTTAAGATAAATATATTTAAACTAACTATAAGAAGGGTTATACTATTGCCTTACCTACATATAACTTAAACACGCTATGTTAATAAGGGGATTATTAAATAGTTATTTATAGTGAATATAAGAGTAAGAGTAAGGGGAGATATAAAGGCTACTAGGATAATAAGGGGGTATAGCGCTATATTAAACATAACGCGTAAATAGGCAGGCATAGATAATGACCTAGTAAGGGGTAATTTATAATAATAGTAACATAAATAGGTAAGGAAGGGGCAAGTAAGGGTATATATAAGGGCTTAGGCTTTGCCTAAGCCTTAGTGTTAATATGTAAGTGGGGTGTGAGGGAAGGGGCTAATATAAGCTAACTAGGGGATATAAGGGGCTCCTACGGGATCCGTAACATCCTCCTTTTCCTTCCTTCCTTTAAGTTTCTTAATATTATCACAATAGCCTATAGCTTTGTCTTCGGGCTAGTCCATAACAATTATAGAGTTTAAAAGAGACTATAAAGCTCTGTAAAGCGTACTAAAAGCTGCTAATAGAACTATAACAGATAAATTAACTAGATTAAATGATTTAATAAAATCTAAGAGGCCTAAGTGCCCTAGATGTATAAATCATATGGTTAGAGATGCCTTAAAGTGGTGGGAATCCTGTAATTTGTTTAAGGCTTTATATAAGCTAGACCTTGCTTCTAAGAATTAGGAAGTTAGGAAGACTCTAAGGATAATATTAAAAATACCTAAAAGAGAACCTATAGGAGAAGACAAAGGTAATAAATTAGAAGCTAAAGGAGAAGAGTAGTAGCAATATTATTATGCCCTTATAGAACCCTATAAATAACTCTATAGCTATTACTCTAGGCAAGAAGTTAGCTAATGTATTATTATTTATACGCGTGAGGCGCTCTTAATGCGTTACCCTATCTTTAAACGCGGTTAATAGCTTAGAATTAAAGAGGAATATAGTCCTTTATAACTCTAGAGCGAATATTCATATCTTTAATAACCCTTGTTAGTTTAAGTAAGCTAAATTTAATAATACTATTATAATAGAGGTAGAAGCTAGTGGTATAACCTATATAGCTTTAGGCAAAGGTCTAGTGCATATCTTAGTAATAGATTCACTATCTAGAACGCTAAGGATAATTATACTAGAGAAAGCGCTACTAATCCTAGAATTTTATATTAATCTTATATTAGTAATAATTCTAATAAAAGCAGGTATCTTCTAGAATTCAAAGAAATGCTTCCTATATAAAGGATTAAGGCCTGTAGTAAGAGTTTATAATATTAATAAGCTCTATGTGTTATCACGGCTATTAGACAAGCCTAAAGAGGCCTATGCTATAACTAGCAGGGCACTAAGACTGCCTTAAAAGGAGATGCAAAGCTTTAGCATTAATAATACGGTTATCTAGGTATACGCGTATTTATAGAGCTTATAAACATAGCTTTAGGGGTTAAATTAATAGGTCCTAAGCTTATAGAGTATAAGATCTATGCTATAGGTAAAGCTAAGTAATAGAGATTATAGGTTATACCTAAAGGCCTTCTATAAGGGCTAGGTTATAGGCTTTCTATTAATCTAGAGTACTATAACTCTCCTTATTAGAACGGTAATAGGTATTAGTGTGTTTTTATATACCTTATAACCTTAATATAGTTCTTTATTCCTTTAAGATAAAGAATAGCATTTGCAATAGCTTTCGCATAATAATAGCGTTCCTAAGCACTTAATTTAGGGTTTAACTATGCTTTCTATATAGTAATATTAAAAAGCCCTCTTTACAGAGCAAATAAAGGATAAGATAGCCCTTATAGGTATTATAGTCTATAATTTAGCTCTCTTAATACCTAGCTAGAATAGAAAGGCAGAGAGATCTAGGGGGTAGTTAAGCAGAAAGCTTATATATTAAGTCTAAAGGCTTAGCTTCTAATAGATCTTAATAATAAGGTCTTTAATACCGCGGTTTATCTGCTAAATTAAACGCCTTTTAAGCATTACGGAACCTAGATCACACCTTATAAGCTATGGTGGAATTAGGCTAGGAAAACGGTTCTAGCCTATTCATAGATAGTAGTGGTCTAGAAGCCCTAAATTATATATTTACAAGCCTATAGATATAAGGCTTTTCCTATAATAACAAAAGCTCTAGAGCATGTTAAATTACATAACGTAATCCTATAGTTAGAGTAGAAAGCTTATATTAGGTACCTTATTAGTTATAGAGGCAAGTCCTAATACATTATTTAGGTGCCTTTAATTCGTAATTATAAAGTTATTATATTAGCATATATTTGATTTAATAAGAATTCCTTCTTTAAACCGGAAGAAGAGCTAGAATTAGCTTAAAAGGAAAAGATATTAATAATTGCGCTACTTAAAGAACTTAAAGCTAATAATATTAATAAGGAAATTAGTTAAGACCTTATTAGATTAGAATTAGAAGAGGAGGATTACCCTCCTATGCCTTTAACTATAGAAGGAGAAAATAAATAGTTTAAAGCAAAAACACTACCTTATATAATAGGGGAAGAAGATAACCTTTCTAGTATACTTTTAACCCCTCCTAACTCTTCTTATAAGGCGCTAGTTACTATAGAGAATAAAGAGCTTAGAATATAAGGTAATAATACGCTATATTGTGAAATTAATGAATTTATGCGTAATATAATAATTAAACACGCAGAGACTACCGTAAAGACTAGCGAAATTACTAGTAAAGGTAGTAAAGAAGTGGAGAATTATTATCCCTAGGATAATAGCATTAATCTAAATAATATTATTACCAGAAAACGCTAAAGAAAGGAAATATATAAAGCTAGGTAAGCATAGTTTTCTTATGCCTTTTCTATGGTATTATAAGGCACTTAATATAGTTTATGGATTAAAGATATGCCTCTAGATTCTGCCTATTATTAATAAGCTATGGCTTTACCCTATTATAACCGCTGGAAGGAAGCGATTATAAAAGAGCTTTTAAAGCTTCTATCCCTAAATTACTAGGAAGATATACTAGATAAATCCCTTAATCTAGAACTCTATAAGGAAATTATAGACCTTAGCTAGGTCTTTAAATATAAGACTAATAAGAAAGGAGTAGTTATAGAATTAAAAGCTAGAATAGTTATTTAAGGCAACTAATAACTAAAGGATAACCTTAATAACTATACTACTACGCTTACTTTATAATCTCTACGCATACTACTTATAGTCTACTACGCTAATAATCTTAATACCTAATAATATAATATTTAAAATGCCTTTCTATATGTAAAACTTAAAGAACCTATCTTTTATAAGCCTCTAGAGGGTATAAACGTAAAAGGTTATCTCTAGAAGATAATAAAAGCGTTATATAGGCTATGAGAAGCTCCTTAATAATAGTTCCTTTATTTAATAAGTTTTCTCTTAAATCTAGGCTTTATATAAGGGAAAGAAGACCTATATATCTTTATAAAGGACAATTTAATCCTGTTTTTCTACGTAAATAACATTATAGTGCTTTACCCTAATAGATCTAAAGCAGAATTCAAAGAATTACATAAGTAACTAATGAATAGCCTAGATATTAAGAACTAAGGCAAATTCAAGTGATTCCTAGGCATTAAAATCATTAGAAATCGCAATACTAAAGAGATATAGTTATTATAGGAATTATACATTTAAAAATTACTTAGAAATTTATTCCTAATGTTATTAATAATAATCTAAAGAGCTTAACCTTTGCTCCTCTTCCTATAGCTATAATCCTTACTAATACTAGTAAAGCTTCTAATAAAGAGATTAATTATTATAGAGTAGTTATTAGCTCCTTAGTGTATCTTTACATTATAGGAAAACCTAACGTGGTATTTATAGCATTAAAGCTAGCCTCTTTTATAATAAATCCGTTAGCAAAGCATATAAAGCTTGCTAAAGGAGCTATTCTATACGCTTAGAACACAAAGAAGCTTTACATTCACTACTTAGGCATGGATAGCTTTAATACCCTATTTTCTAGCACTAATGCTTCCCTTAGTTATAACCCTAATACTCGTAGATTAACGCAAGGCTATGTTTTTATTATGCATAGCTGTCAGGAGCAGAACAGCGATAGCATCCATGAGGGTGGCGACGGCATTAATGAGGGTAGAACCCAGCAGGGCATGGAGCTAAGGGCTAGCTACGGGCTAGTTACATAAGAGCTATAGGCTATTTAAAGGGGCTTTCCTATAAATAAAGGGAAAGGGCTAGAGATAAAACCTTTTAAGTACCTACCCTAGCTAGTAGTTTAATAGCTATAACACTTTAATCTAACTATTACTCTATTATTCACTCCTAAGCTAAAAGCCTTAATAAATTAATCTCTTTTCCTTTAGGGTAATAGACTATTAGTTAGATTAAGATATCTAGAATTTATCGCATAGTAATCTAATTAGGTAGTAGCTATAACCACGCTATAGATAAGCAAGAGAATATTATACCACTAAACCTAACTAGAGTAATCCGCTAGTCCTTATTAGATAACTAGTAGAGTGAAATACTTATTAATAATAAGAAAGTAATACTAAACTAGCGCCTTAAAGAAGTAGTAACCTAGATATGTATTATAGAAAAGAGATAGAAACTTACGTAATTATAGCGAAACCTATAGATAATAGAGGAAGCTATGTCCTTAGGTAACTTAGATATAGGACCTATAAATACCTCTCCTTTAGCACCTTAGGTAGCACCTATTATATAGTAATATAGCCTTATAAAGATATAATTAAAAGTATGTCAGGAGCAGAACAGCGACGGCATCCATGAGGGTGGCGACGGCATCCATAAGGGTAGAACCCAGCGGGGCATAGAGCTAAGGGCTAGCTGTGGGCTAGTTACGTAAGAGCTACGGGCTATTTAAAGGGGCTTTCCTATAAATAAAGGGAAAGGGCTAGAGATTAAACCTTTAAGCACCTACCCCTAGCTAGCAGATTAATAGCTATAACACTTTAATCTAACCTTTACTCTATTATTTACTCCTAAGCTAAAAGCCTTAATAAATTAATCTCTCTTCCCTTTAGGGTAATAGACTATTAGTTAGATTAAGATATCTAGAATTTATTACATAGTAACCTAATTAGGTAGTAGCTATAACCACGCTATAGATAAGCAAGAGAATATTATATTACTAAACCTAACTAGAGTAGTCTGCTAGTCCCTATTAGATAACTAGCAGAGCAAAATACTTATTAATAATAAGGAGGTAATACTAAACTAGTGCCTTAAAGAAGTAGTAACCTAGATATATATTATAGAAAAGAGATAGAAACTTACTTAATTATAGCAAAACCTATAGATAATAGAAGAAGCTATGTTCTTAGGTAAATTAGATATAGGACCTATAAATACCCTTCCTTTAGTACCTTAGGTAGCACTTATTATATAGTAATATAGCCTTATAAAGATATAATTAAAAGCACCTATATATAAAGGGAATACTTTTAAGAGTCTTTAGAATTTCCTAGCGAATTTAAACGTAGCTTTTACTATAGATTATAGAACCTTTATAAATAATATAACTAAGGTTACCTATGCTAGCAGCTACCTAGTAGATAACGTAAAGTAATAATAGATATATTATATAGCTACGGATAGTTATGTAAACTACTAGGGTTATACCTAGGATAGATTTATAGATTAGCTAAAGATAGGAACTATAGATAAGAATGCATAGTGCTTAGAAGTAATAAGGATGTTAATAGGTCTTAGATAAGAAAATCACTAATTATTCTAAATATTTATAAAGATCTAGGGTAAGGCAAAGGCTAAGCTACCTAAGGCAATTTCTAAATGCTTATAAATCTATATATTTATTAATAGCCTTAATAATGCTATAAAGAAGCAAGTACTTAGCTAAGAGTTCCCTAAGAGTTAGACTTACCTAGTAGGCTAAGGAAGAAAGGTAAAGGTTATAACTAAAGGAAGTTAATTAAGTAATTAAGGTAATAATAGTTAGAAAAGATAATAATATTCCACTTTACTAGAAAGGCTATAGTAATAAAGCGGTAATAGAAAGATAAACTTACTATTTATATACTATAAGTGTAGTAAGCTAGGACACGCTTTACTAAGCTATACTAAACTAGATTATTCTATTTATAAGAGAAGTAACTATATAACAGAGACATATAAGAGTAGCTATAACTAGGTAAAAGATAAAGACCTATTAGACTTAAATAAGACTCCTATTAGCTTAGTATAACTCTAGGAAGACGCTCTTATTAAATTATTATCTAAAGATCTAAGACTAAGAGTTAAGGCAAAGTTATAGTAAGAATATAAATAGGTAGCTATAAAGGCGCTATTTAACCCTAGCGTAACCTATTTAATTATTTACCTAAAGTTACTAATAGTAGTTAATTAGGCTAATATAAAAAGGATAATATAACCCTTAAGAGTGCTACCCTTACTAAAATTAAGTATTAAGGGATCTTATTATAAACCCTATTAATTAAGGATAGCATAGGCTACGTAAGAATATATTAAGTTAGCTACTATATAGCTAATACTAGTAAAGACCTATTATTAGGGTATAACTAGGTAGTTACATATAAACCAGTAATTATATCCTAGATAGATAAGTACTAGAGATACCCTATTATAAAAGAATATCTTAGACTAGTAGTAGGGACGTAATAGGTATATAAGGAGGTAAAACGCGCATACATTAGATTTATCTTATAGGGGTTAATAACTAAAATTATATAAAAGATAATAATATCTTAATAGTAAACAAAGATAGGCCTTATAATAACCTAGTAACTATAGAGATAAGCAAAGCCTATAAGTTAACTATATAAATACCCTAAGCCTATAAAGAGTTTAAGGATATCTTTTTAAATAAACCTATAAGTATTCTCCCTATATTAGGTAGCTAAACTTATACTATTAAATTAGAAGAGAGGAAAACGCTCCTATAGGGACTAATATATAATTTAGTAAAGAAGGAGCTAGAAGTGCTTTATAAGTACTTAGTAAGCGTATAGCAAAAGGATAGATTTAAAGATTTATTAGCCTAGCTAAAGCCCTAATATTATTTATGCTAAAGAAAGGAGGAAAATTACGCCTCTATATAGATTATAAAGCCCTTAATAGGATTACTATTAAAGATAAAGTGCTATTACTACTTATTATAGAGATCTTAAACTAATTAAAGGGAGCAAAGGTCTATATAAAATTAGACCTTAAAGATACGTACTATTAGCTATATATCCGTAAGGGTAATAAGTGGAAAATAGCGTTTTAATATAAATATAGTTACTTTAAATATCTTATGATGCCTTTTAGACTAGTTAATGCACCTATAACCTTTTAAGAATATATTAATAATACCCTTAAAGGCCTTATAAATATAATTTATGTTATATATTTAAATAATATCCTAATCTATAGTAGTAATATAGCGCGGCATAAGGGGCATATAAAATAAGTCCTTTAGAAGCTCTAAGAAGCAAGCCTCTTTATTAACCTAGAAAAGTGTAAATTCTTATATAAGGAGGTTAAATTCCTAAGCTTTATTATATCTAAAGAAGGAATCGCAATAGAGCCCGCAAGAATTAAGATAATAGTAACTTAGCTAGTACCTTATAGCATCTTTAATATCTAGTTATTCCTAGGCTTTATAGGATTTTATAGATAGTTTATTAAAGGCTATAGCAAAATAGTTATCCTATTAACTAATTAACTCTAAGGAGACTAACTAGCGAAGTTTAAGCTAAATCCTAATAAGTTAGCTATATTTAGGGAGCTATAAAAATAATTCTAAGAGGTGCTAATTCTAGTATACTTTAATCCACTAGCCCTATTAAGGGTTAAGATAAATACGTTAGGACATACACTTAGGGCTATCCTAGCGTAGTTAGTGCTAGGTTACTAGCACCTAGTAGCATATATATTAAGAAAGTTAAATAAGATAGAGCTACGCTATATAATATAAGATATAGAGTTACTAGCTATCTAAGAGGCATTCTAAACTTAGAGGCACTACCTTATATACTTAATATATCTAGTTATAGTGGTTATAAATTACT
This sequence comes from Epichloe gansuensis, assembly GCA_023658505.1. NCBI lineage: Eukaryota > Fungi > Ascomycota > Sordariomycetes > Hypocreales > Clavicipitaceae > Epichloe > Epichloe gansuensis. The sequence continues at coordinate 9,215,227 of CP098281.1, forward strand.
TAAACTATAAGTACCTAGCTATAAAGCTAAAGTTAACTAGTAAATAAGTTATAGCGCTAAATAAACTCTATCTATTTAACTTTATAATTAAATATAGAGTAGGTAAGTTAAACCTTACTAACGCTCTATTAAGGAGGTTAGATTATATAAGTAAAGAGAGGAAGGTAAAGGTAGCGTCCTTATAATTACTAACCTTTCTTACTAAATTTATAAATAACATACTATAAGGACGCTATAATAGAACTACTAGCATCTAGTGCTTTAAGATAATATAGTGTGTTTAGTTTATAGATAATAGGCTATAAGGATACTATAATAAAACTATTAATATCTAGTGCTCTATAAAATCACCCTTACCTATTAACTAGATTAGGGTAAACTATATATAAGACTAGACCTGCTAGCTAAGGAGTTACTACTTAGCGGTAGTTTATTAGCTAAGGTCTCCTTAATTTTAAAGAAGCCTAATAGTCTAGATATATTCTAAGGATATTATTATAGCGTAAGGGGACTATATATAAGACTAAACTTACTAGCTAAGGAGTTACTACCTAGTAATAGTGTAATAGCTAGGGTCTTATTAATTTTAGAAAAGCCTAATTATTGCTTCCTTCGGATCATCATCGGATTAGTCGTGGCCAAAGACCCCGCCAATTGTGGGCCGAGTGGAGCCCTCAGAGGATACATGCCTTGTGATTAGCTGCCCCTTTTCGCCACCTCCTCTTTGCCTTACTTACGGGTTTCACTCACTTTTTAGCTAGCTAGATTCCTCTCCTCTCTCTCTTCTCTCTTTACTAGATTATTATTAACTATCATAGACTTTAATAACAACGGTATCAATTACCTGCGCAGGCACCTTAGTGTTCTAACACTGATTAGTGGTTAATCACAACCATAGATAAGTTAGGTATTATAAGAAGAGACATTTCTGCAAATACCACAGTTATTTTCCTATCATTTAGATCCTTAGGAATAGGGGCATGGCTGCGAGAGTATGCTAAAGGAAGAGACTTGAATTCCGGTTGCGAACTCATTAGGCTTCTAAGGGATTAACTTCTTCTATTATTATCTTCACTTTTAATAGAGAGATTAATTCTACGTCTATTATAAACCTAGGGATTGACTTCTTCTATTATTATCTTTATCTTTAATAGAGAGACTAATCCTATACTCACTACAAGAAAACTAACTAAACAATTGAATTAATTCGCTTTAAACCTAACGTTAATAACCATCACTTACAATAAGTCAGGAAGCTAGACTAGTAACAAGAGGGAAGACCTAAGCTGCTGCAGAAGCTGCATAATTGCCTAGACTATTACTAAGAGAAGAGCCTTAATTCTCTAGTAATAAGAAACTATCCTAGATCTTAATAGTACCTAAGAGACCCTAAGAGAGTGAACTACTAATATAACTATAACCTCTTTCCCATGCCCTTATAAAAGATTAGAAAGAACGAATAGAAGTTAACCCTAATTCCGCCACGCTATCTAAGCTTAATAACTACATTGTGTTATGGACTTGAGCTTAGGAGCTCGGGTCATGTCTTGGGTCCGGAAAGGGCGCGCAAAGGACGCGGACTGTAGGCGGATAGGTTAGGGCTTTACCTAGGCCTATATGACTTACACACACACTAGTATAAAGCTAGTTCCTATATAATACCTAGCTTAGTCTAATCCTTTCTCTCTAAGGATAATAATATCTCTTAGAATACTTATATATAGCTGCCCTAAGGCTAGTTTATAATATTTATTATCCTTTACTATAGAGGTATAGTAGCTAATAGATACACTACTACTAGTAAATAGGATAGAGACTAATAAAATAGTAACCTTATAAGAGCTTATTACTTAGTAGTTAAAATAAATTTAGGACCTTACTAGTAAGTAAAGATCTAACTTTTTAGTTAACTTATTAAGCAAAAACCCTTACTAATAGGACCCTTATTTAATAGTAAAAGGGTTTTATTTATAGTATAGCAAAACCTAATATCCTATAAGCTAGATATAGATAGGGGTTTATTAGGTTCTAGTAGGACTAATAATACTTTATTTACTAAAACCTATTACTAAAGGTTTAGGTATAAGTTACTCCCTTTTTAAGAAAGGATACTTAGTATATTATAATCTATAGAAGTTCTTAAACTACCTTACTAAGATATTTAATAACCCTAATTAATAGGAGTTAGTAATTATAGAGCTTAACTAGATTATATAATGCCTAAATAAGCAATTTAGTAACTTCTATATTTATTTTAAATAAAAATTAGCGCTAGCTAGGGATTAGATTAGGAGGACTTTATAAAGCTAGCTAAGCTATGTATAGCCCTTAATAAGTAAATAAGGGACTATAGCATTAGATAAGATATATTATATATAGATTACTTAGCGGTAATAGCCTAGTATTATAGTATCTTATTAGATATTAAGTCCTATTAATTAGAGAAGAAGAACTATATATAAAGGTAGGCATATATACCTAAGGCCCTTACCTAGGATAAGGATACTCCTATAATAGATATATAATTAATATACCTAGAATAGGCCTAAAAGGATATAGAAAGTCATTAGGAAATTAGCATAAGGTAAAGCTAGGTAATAAGGCTAGTAATAAGTAGGCTAAGTAGGTTAGCTAGGCTATATATAATACGTATTATAAGGAGGGTAAATACCTATAGTATAGTTTAGGAAAGTATTTTATTTCTAACTACCCTTTACTTTTACTAAAGTATTAGTATAGAAAGGTAGCTATTAATATATATAATATAAAGGAAAAGAAAGATAACTCTAAAGAAGAGAAGATAGCAAATATATTAGAAAAAGAAGAACCTTAGTATTAAGTTATTTAACTAGGGTAGTAAGGAGAATAGATAGAGGGGCATTATAGTAAATAGTTATTACTAATAAGAACTTTAAATAGATCTAGTCTAATATAAACTCTATACCTTTTCTAGTTCCTATATTAATTAATAAGACTACCTTTATAGATACTCTTATTAATATAAGCTATAACTATTATACTACTATAAGCGAATACCTTGTTATGGACTCGAGCTTAGGAGCTTAGGTCATGTCTCGGGTCCGGAAAGGGCGCGCAAAGGTTCCGGAAAGGGCACGCAAAGGACGCGGACTATAGGCGAATAGGTTAGGGCTTTACCTAGGCCTATGTAACCCACACACACACTAGTATAAAGCTAGTTCCTATGTAATACCTAGCTTAGTCTAATCCTTCCTCTCTAAGTATAATAATATCTCTTAGAATGCTTATATATAGCTACCCTAAGGCTAGTTTATAATATTTATTATCCTTTACTATAAAGGTATAGTAGCTAATAGATATACCGCTACTAGCGGATAGAATAGAGACTAATAAAATAGTAACCTTATAGGAGCTTATTACTTAGCAGTTAAAATAAATTAAGGACCTTACTAGTAAGCAAAGATCTAACTTTTCTAGTTAACTTATTAAGCAAAAACCCTTGCTAATAGGACCCTTATTTAATAGCGAAAGGGTCCTATTTATAGCATAGCAAAACCTAATATCCTATAAGCTAGACATAAATAGGGGTTTATTAAGTCCTAGTAGGACTAATAGTACTTTATTTACTAGAACCTATTACTAAAGGTTTAGGCATAAGTTACTCCTTATTTTAAGAAAGGACACTTAGTGCTTTATAATCTATAGAAGTTCTTAAACTACCTTACTAAGATATTTAATAACCCCTATTAATAGGAATTAGTAATTATAGAGCTTAACTAGATTACGTAATGCCTAAATAAGTAATTTAGTAACTTCTATATTTGTTTTAAATAAAAATTAGCGCTAGCTAAGGGATTAGATTAGAAGGACTTTATAAAGCTAGCTAAGCTATGCATAGCCCTTAATAAGTAAATAAGGGACTATAGCGTTAGATAAGATATATTATACATAGATTACTTAGCAGTAATAGCCTAGTATTGTAGCATCTTATTAGATATTAAGTCCTATTAATTAGAGAAGAAGAACCGTGCGTAAAGGCAAGCGTATATGCCTAAGGCCTCTGCCTAGGATAAGGATACTCTTATAATAGATATATAATTAACATACCTAGAATAGGCCTAAAAGGACATGAAAGTCACTAGGAAATTAGCATAAGGCAAAGCTAGGTAATAAGGCTAGCGGTAAGCAAGCTAAGTGGGTTAGCTAGGCTATACGTAATATGCATTATAAGGAGGGTAAATACCTATAGTATAGTTTAGGAAAGTATTTTATTTCTAATTACCCTTTACTTTTACTAAAATATTAGTATAGAAAGGTAGCTATTAATATATATAATATAAAGGAAGAGGAAGATAACTCTAAAGAAGAGGAGATAGTAAATATATTAGAAAAGAAAAACCTAGTATTAAGTTATTTAACTAGGGTAGCAGGGAGGATAGATAAAGGGGCGTTATAGCAAATAGTTATTACTAATAAGAACTTTAAATAGATTTAGTCTAATATAGACTCTATACCTTTTCTAGTTCCTATATTAATTAATAAGACTACCTTTATAGATGCTTTTATTAACATAGGCTATAACTATTATACTACTATAAGCAAACGCCTTATCTAAAAACTCTAGTTAGAATGCCTCTCTCTCTTAAAAAGAGATTAGTTTACACTACGGTTAGTGTAAAATAAGGGGAAAAGAGAGCTATAAAAAGAGGTTATATATTATACATATTATCCGTTTTTAAGTGGATCTAGATAGATAGGAAATACCTATAGTTACCTATGTAATCCCTAGGTTAATAAGGTAGCTAATTTTAGGGATACTATAGATAGAATAGAATAAGATTAACTTAGACATAGCGCGCTATTAACTCTACGTAGGATTAGCTAATAACCTATAAATTCAGGCATTAACTAATAGAAAGGTTAAGTAACTAATAATATCTATCTTAGGCTCTACCTTCGTGGGAATTATAAGGCATGCAAAGAAGCAGAAAGAATATATCTAACTATATGCCACTAGCCTATAGGAAATTATATTAATTCTATAGATAGACGTAACCCTAAGGCTATAGAATAGGACCTATTATCCTTATTACTAAGCGCATTATAGGACTTTATAAACCTCTTCCTAGAAAGCAAGGCAAATGCCTTGCTACTGCACTAGGGATAATTAGACTACTATATTTAATTAAAGCGTAATATAAATAGATCTAAACTAGAACTCCTATAGGCCCTATTATATAATATACCCTAGTAGTACCTCCTTAAAATCTAAAAGTAAGTAACTAACCTTATAGATAAGGAATAGATATAGGCTAGCTTCTCTTTAGTAATAGCTTTAGTGTTATTAGTAAAAAGCTAGGAGAAGGATAGCGGTTTTATGTAAACTACTATACCCTTAATAAGATTATAGAATAAGACTATTATCCCTTACCTTTAGTAAAGGAAATACTATAATTATTATTAGAGGTAAAGTGATTTATAAAGCTAGATATATAAGCAGTGTTTTACTAGCTCTATATTACTAAAGGTAAGGAATACTAGACTGCCTTCTAGACGTGTTTTAGGTTATTTAAGTGGCTTATATACTCCTTTAGCCTAGTAGGTACACTTACTACCTTTTAAAGATATATTAATAGCGTACTTAGTAAAATCCTAGGGAACTATATAATTACTTACCTTAATAATATCCTTATCTACTTAGGAGGGTCTTAGAAAAACTATATATAAAAGGTCTAAGTAATGCTCTTAAGGCTATAGTAAGTAGGACTAAACTTAGATATAAAGAAATATATTTTTATAATAAAGGAAGTTAAGTACCTAGGGTTTATTATTTATATAGGAAAGAAATTTGCCTAGATAGGGAAAAGATTATAGCTATCTAGGATTAGGAGGCGCTAAAGAAGGTTAGGAGGGTGTAAGGATTTCTTAGGTTTACTAACTTTTATTAGGACTTTATACTATACTTCTTAATAATTATAAGCCCTTTAATTAAACTTATAAAGAAGGGTATCCTATTTTAGTAAATAGATAAATATAATATAGCGTTTAAAGCGCTAAAGATAGCCTTTATATTATATCCTATCCTAATATAATAGGACCCTAATAAGGATACTATAGTAGAAGCTAACTATTTAGGGATAGCTCTAGGGGTTACCTCTTATAGTTTAATAATAAAGGTATCTTATACCTAGTTACTTATTATTTCGCTTAACTATAGCTAGCTTAATAGAACTATACTATATATAATAAGGAGCTATTAGTAATTATATTATGCCTAAAGGCTTAGTTAGTAAAGCTATATAGCATTAGTAAGCTATTTATAATACTTATAGACTATAAGAACTTAGAATACTTTATAGCGCTAAGAGAGATATTAGAATAGTAGGTAAGATAGGCAGAGATGCTATTGCTATTTCATTTTTACCTATAGTATAGGCCTAGCCTATAGGCAATAAGACTAGATATACTATTAAGATAGTTCTAAGGGGAGGAGAATAAGGGAGGACTAGAGAAGCTAATTATATAATTAGTAATAACTCTAGGCCTATATAGTTATAAAAGAACTAGACTTATCTCTAGTATAAACCCTATATTATTATTAGGGGTAGTAAGGCTAAGGACACTATAGGTAGGTTTATAGGTTTTCTAATAAGGGTAATAATATTTATAGATACATATCTCTAATCTCTATAGGACTAGTCCTTAGTTTATAATACTATATATAGGATATAGCTTAAGGTAGTTAGGGAAGAGGCCTAGAAGTTTCTAGATACTATAAATATAAGGGAGTAGATAGCAAACTATTAGATTAGCGCTAAAGGTATGCTTTAATTCTAGGGCTAGACTTAGATTCTAAATTAAGAACCCTTACTATAACCTTAATATAATAGGTTTATAATTTACCCTTACTAGGCTATCCTAGCTATAATATAACTTTTAAGACGCTTTAGAGGGATTTCTATTAGGATAGTATATTATAAGGGATTGCCTAGTTTATAAGAAACTATTACTATTATAGGGGCGGAAGAGCTACTAGCTAAGATAAGGCTTATTAAAACCAATCCCTTTACTAGACTATTACTAGTTATAGATCTCTATTAACTTTATAATAGACCTGCTAGCTTAATACCTAGATAACCTATGGTTTCTTATAGTTATTATAGATAGACTCTCTAAGTATATCTAGCTAGAAGCTATAATATTAATAGGGGCTAAAGTATATATAAAATAGTTTAAGTAATGCTAGTAGCGGTTCTATAGCTTTCCTATATAAATTATTATAGATTATAGTTTAGACTAGTTAAGTAATTTTTAGACTATACTTTATAACTAGGTAAGTATATAGTAGTTACTATTAATAGCTTATTATTTATAGATAGATAGTAGTATAGAAAGGGTAAATTAAGAAGTTTAGGCTATCCTAAGGGTAATGCTATTATTTTTATAATTTAAATAGCTAGAATATCTCCTTACTTATTACCTTGCTTTAAATAATAGGGACTTATTAGTAATAGGGATTAGCGTAAACATAGCCCTATATAGTTATAACCTAGTAATAATTTAAGAACCACTAGATAAGGAGATATCCTATACCTTATTAAAGGGAAAGGCCTAGGCATTCTTATAATATCTTAAGGAGGGCTTAAACCTAATATAGGCTACTATAGCGTTTATTTAGTAATAGTAATAAGAGGAAATAAATAGTAGCTAGTGTCTAGCGGAATGCTTTTAGGTTAGTAACTATGTATAGTTAAACCTACGAAATTTTAAGATAAATAGACTATATAAGAAATTAGATTAGGTTATAACTAAATATAAGGTGCTAGAGGTCCTTATACCTTTAACTATTAAGTTAGATATACTATAGGGACTTTACCTATTTTCTATATGGATTTAGTATAATAGGTAGCTTCTAATCTATTACCTAGTTAAATATTAGTGGATAAGCAACCCCTACTAGAACTAATAATAACTAATACTAACCTTAATCTCTTAGAGTATTAGGTTAAAGAGATACTAGTAGCTAAGAATATAAGAGAATAGGGGTTAAACTAGAATATACTAGTTAAATAAAAAGGATATATATAGCTAACTTAGGAATTACTAGAAAATATATAAGATATAAAGGCACTAGATAGATTTAAGGTATAATAAGGTAATATAATAATATATAATAGGCCTAAAAGAGTATGTTTTTATTTAACTACTAAGAAATAAGTAAATCTAGTCTTCTTTACTCTATATATATATTAGCGCTAGTATTCTACTATATTAGAAAGTAATTAGTTCTTAGGGGTAGGAGAAGAAAAAGGAGCTAGGTTATTCTAGTTTAGTTTAGGGAAGGGATAGTAATAAGTAGTTAATTAGTAGGTAAGGGCCTTATTAAATATATGCTACTTAGTAGTAGCATTCTCCTAAATAGAGGTAATATAAGTAAGATTATTATTTATTATAAATATACTATAAAAGAACTCTATTACTATATTACTACTATATTAGGTAGGAGTTATTTACTAGGTAAGTATAAGTGCCTATAATTTAGTAGCGCCCTAGGCATATACTACCCTAGTAAGGGATAATAAAAGGAGTATTACTATAAAGGGATTAATATAGATAGTAGCTAAAATAGTATTAAAATGTTTTTAATAGTAAATAAAGGTTTTTATTAGAATAGCATAGCATCCCTTTTTAGAGGTAATATGCCTTATAGCTAGTATTTTAATAGCTTTTCTAGTGGCTAAAAGGTTTATAAGGTGCTTATATATATATCTTAGTTTTAGGTTACCTAAGTATAAGTATAGCTCCTAGCTATATAATTAATAGGTATACTAATAAGGAAGATAGGCCTAATAAGACCCTAGGGCATACTCTTATGTCCCCTTATTATAAAGGTTATTTATATATTAAATATATAGGACCTCTTACTCCTCTTTATTAGAATTATTAGAGTTATTAGAGTTACCCTCTAAGATATAACTACTAAGGTAGTTTAGCTTTTAGGGGAGGAGGTAGTAGTAAGGGAAGGGAGTATTACTAAAGGTAGTAGTAATAATAGTGCTTAGGGTAATAGTAGTAGATATAATAGGAGGTAGGCTAGATATAAAAAGGGGTTTTAATAGGATATTTAAAGAGAGGTAGGTAGTAAATAACTAATAAGATAATAGAAATAAGGGTATATAAAGGGAAAGGAAAGGGAAAAAGTAAGGGATATATAGGATTATTTATATTTAGATATAGCTATAGAATAGCTCTAATTACGCACTTACTTTAGATATAAACTAGCAAGGGGATTATAAATAGTTAGTAATAGGAGGTTAGAGAGACTAGTAATAGCTAGGGGAGAGGGAATTTAATAGGTAAAAGGTAATATATAAAAATAAAGTAATAATAACTAGGTAGGTAAAGCTTAATATTAGCTAGTGGTAGGTAAGAAAATAGAGTAAGCTAGTGTTATAGGGGCTAGAGTTAGGTAGGGCTAGTTATTTTAAAGGCTAGGGGTAGGGTAGCCTATAAGAAAATTTTTAGCTTACTAGGCTATGCGTAAGCCTTACACTAGGACTTACACTAATATACTATATTAATTATATATATATACTACTTACTTAGAATATTCTAATAATAAGGGTAAAGGGAAAGGAAGGCCTAAGTAAGGGGGTATATTATACACTTAAGCTTAGGAGCTTAGGTTATATCTTAGGTCTAGAAAGGGCGCGCAAAGGTTCTAGAAAGGGCACGCAAAGGACATAGACTATAGGCGGATAGGTTAGGGCTTTACCTAGGCCTATGTAACCTATACACACACTGGTATAAAGCTAGTTCCTGTGTGACACCTAGCTTAGTCTAATCCTTCCTCTCTAAGGATAATAATATCTCTTAGAACGCTTACGTGCAGCTGCCCTAATGTTACGTGATGGAATGAAAGATAAAATGAGTGTAAAGGTTAAGGTTGTTGTTTTATTTAACTAGCTAGAAGCTGAAACTATTGTCTAATATAGGGGTTCTAGGTCACGTGCTAGCCACGTTCTAGGTCATGTTATGGGTCATGCTCTAGATCGTGCTAATGTCAATTCTGACACGTAACAGATACGGGCACCATAGATAAAAGAGATAGCTGTCCCAGCTATCTAAGATCTAACAATTTGCAACAAGCTAGGCAGCGGGCTCTTGCAAAGGAATTCGGTTAGATTCATTAGGTCAATTGTCAGGTCCTGCGATCGAATTGGTCATCGAATCGGTCATTAAATTGATCATCGAATCGGTCATCGAATTGATAACTTGATCTACAGGATCTGCGGCGAGAATAGCGGTCGGATTGATTGTCATTGTCAACTTGTACATCTGATTCAAAACGTAGGTCAATAGGGCGTTCTAAATCATAGTCAAATTGATCGTCAGATTGATCAGATCAATCAGATTGAACGGATCGATCAGGTTGACGGTCAGGTTGACGGTCAGGTCAACAGGAAGGTTGATCATCTGATTCGCTATCAGATTGATAGTCGTACGAATAGTCATATCGATCATTGAATTAACAGATCTAATGATTGATAGCTTGCAACGGGCGTTGCAAAGGGCCAGGCAACGATCTTTGCAAGGGGATAGGCAACGAGCTTTGCAAAGGGGCAGGCAATAAGCTTTGCAAAGGGATAGGAATTCGGTCAGGCTATTGAATTTGGTCAGGCTGACGAATTTGCTGCTGACGAATTTGCTAACAAGCTAGCTGCCTTTGAAGGTAATTGCGTTCTTTAAAGACATCCTTAACAAGGTCTTTAAGCTATTGGAAGTCATCCTCTTCTATAGCTAGCTTCTGTTAAAGGTCCTATATCTACTGCTGCTGCTGTTGAATTTGTTGATTTAATTGCTGCTGCTGCCATTAATATCGGGTCCTTAGGTCCTGAAGGTCCCATTGGTGCTGTTCTTGTTGCCACTGGAATTGCTGTTGAATCTGTTAGAATTGCTAACTAGCTGGGCATAGGTCCTTAAGATGTTAAAAGACCTGATTCCTTAACAAGGTCTTTTTATATATACCACAGGTTCGGCGCTAATGATCTTGCTTATAAAGCTGCTGTAATCGCTGCTGCTCACACTGATCTAACTGGTGTAAGGGAAGCATTATAGCGAGCTTTATTGGTTCGTAAGGAAGCTGCCTAGGGAGGCCAGCGATCGAAATTGACGAATTTGTCAGATTGACGGTCGGGTCGAAGATCAACGAATCGATTGAAATCGAAGGTCGAAGGTCGAAGATCGAAGCAGTTCGAAGGTCGAAGAATCGATCAATTCGAAGGTCGAAGATCGAATCAATTCGAAGGTCAAAGATCGAATCAAATCGAAGGTCGAAGAATCGATCAATTCAAAGGTCGAAGACGAAGGTCAACGAATCAATTGAATCAACGGATCAATTCGAATCCAAGGTCAGCGAATCTGACGATAGGCGCGATGCCTAGGGAGCTATTAGGCCTAGTGAAAGGGATAGTTTGATTAATTGGTCAGATTGACAGTCAGAACGATGTCAACAGATCTATCGGTCAGAGCGAAGGTCAACAGATCTAACGATTGGATCGAAGGTTAATAACGAATTGAAGGTTAACGAATCTGACGATAACTATCAGGCCTATTGAAAGGGATAGCTTTGACGGGCTTGGTGGATTGGTTGACGAATGTCAGCTTGGTGGCTTTTATTAGCAGTAAAAGCGCTATAACAGGCGCAACGATCGAAGAGCAATTGCTACCACTTGTTACGTGATGGAATGAAAGATAAAATGAGTGTAAAGGTTAAGGTTGTTGTTTTATTTAACTAGCTAGAAGCTGAAACTATCGTCTAATATAGGGGTTCTAGGTCACGTGCTAGCCACGTTCTAGGTCATGTTGTGGGTCATGCTCTAGATCGTGCCAATGTCAATTCTGACACGTAACACCTAAGGCCAGTTCATAACATACCTTATCTAAAAACTCTAGTTAGAACGCCTCCTCTCTTAAAGAAAAGATTAGTTTACACTATAGTTAGTATAAAATAAGGGGAAAAGAGAGCTATAAAAAGAGGTTATATATTACGTATATTATCCGTTTTTAAGTGAATCTAGATAAATAGGAAATACCTATAGTTACCTATATAATCCCTAGGTTAATAAGGTAGCTAATTTTAGGGATACTATAGATAGAATAGAATAAGATTAACTTAGATATAGCGCGCTATTAACTCTACATAGGATTAGCTAATAACCTATAAATTCAGGCATTAACTAATAGGAAGGTTAAGTAACTAATAATATCTATCTTAGGCTTTACCTTTATAGGAATTATAAGGCATGCAAAGAAGTAGAAAGAATATATCTAACTATACGCTACTAGCCTATAGGAAATTACATTAATTCTATAGATAGACATAACCCTAAGGCTATAGAATAGGACCTATTATCCTTATTACTAAGCGCTATAGGACTTTATAAACCTCTTCCTAGAAAGCAAGATAAATACCTTACTACTATACTAGGGATAATTAGACTACTATATTTAATTAAAGTATAACCTAGATAGATTTAAACTAGAACTCCTATAGGCCCTATTATATAATATACCCTAGTAGTACCTCCTTAAAATCTAAAAGTAAGTAACTAACCTTATAGATAAGGGATAGATATAGGCTAGCTTCTCTTTAGTAATAGCTCTAGTATTATTAGTAAAGAAGCTAGGAGAAGGATAGCGGTTTTATATAAACTACTATGCCCTTAATAAGATTATAAAATAAGACTATTATCCCTTACCTTTAGTAAAGGAAACACTATAATTATTATTAGAGGTAAAGTAATTTATAAAGCTAGATATATAAGTAGTGTTTTACTAGCTTTATATTACTAAAGGTAAGGAATACTAGACTGCCTTCTAGACGCGTTTTAGGTTATTTAAGTGGCTTATATACTCCTTTAGCCTAGTAGGTATACTTACTACCTTTTAGAGATATATTAATAGTATACTTAGTAAAATCCTAGGGGACTATATAACTACTTACCTTAATAATATCCTTATTTACTTAGGAGAGTCTTAGAAAAACTATATATAAAAGGTCTAAGTAATGCTCTTAAGGCTATAGTAAGTAAGACTAAACTTAGATATAAAGAAATGTGTTTTTATAATAAAGGAAGTTAAGTACCTAGGGTTTATTATTTATATAGGGAAAGAAATTTGCCTAGATAGGGAAAAGATTATAGCTATCTAGGATTAAAAGGCACTAAAGAAGGTTAGGGAGGTATAAGGATTTCTTAGGTTTACTAACTTTTATTAGGACTTTATACTATACTTCTTAATAATTATAAGCCCTTTAATTAAACTTATAAAGAAAGGCATTCTATTTTAGTAAATAGATAAATATAATATAGCGTTTAAAGCGCTAAAGATAGCCTTTATATTATATCCTATCCTAATATAATAGGACCCTAATAAGGATACTATAGTAAAAGCTAACTATTTAGGGATAGCTCTAGGGGTTACCTCTTATAGTTTAATAATAAAGATATCTTATACCTAGTTACTTATTATTCTGCTTAACTATAGCTAGCTTAATAGAACTATACTATATATAATAAGGAGCTATTAGTAATTATATTATACTTAAAGGCTTAGTTAGTAAAGCTATATAGTATTAGTAAGCTATTTATAATACTTATAGACTATAAGAACTTAGAATACTTTATAGCGCTAAGGGAGATATTAAAATAGTAGGTAAGATAGGTAAAGATACTATTACTATTTAATTTTTACCTATAGTATAGGCCTAGCCTATAGGTAGTAAGACTAGATACGCTATTAAGATAGTTCTAAGGGAAGGAGAATAAGGTAGGACTAGAGGAGCTAATTATATAATTAGTAATAACCCTAGGCCTATATAGTTATAAAAACTAGACTTATCTCTAGTATAAACCCTATATTATTATTAGGGGTAGTAAGGCTAAGGACACTATAGGTAGGTTTATAGGTCTTCTAATAAGGGTAATAATATTTATAGATATATATCTCTAATCTCTATAGGACTAGTTATTAGTTTATAATACTATATATAGGATATAGCTTAAGGCAGTTAGGGATAAGGCCTAGAAGTTCCTAGAAGCTATAAATATAAGGGAGTAAATAGTAAACTATTAGATTAGCGCTAAAGGTATGCTTTAATTCTAGGGCTAGACTTAGATTCTAAATTAGGAACCCCTTACTATAACCTTAATATAATAGGTTTATAATTTACCCTTACTAAGCTATCCTAGCTATAATATAACTTTTAAAACGCTCTAGAGGATTTCTATTAGGATAGCATATTATAAGGGATTACCTAGTTTATAAGGAACTATTACTATTATAGGGGCGGAAAAGCTACTAGCTAAGATAAGGCTTATTAAAACTAATCCCTTTACTAGATTATTACTAGTTATAGATCTCTATTAACTTTATAATAGACTTACTAGCTTAATACCTAAATAACCTATAGTTTCTTATGGTTATTATAGATAGACTCTTTAAGTATATCTAGCTAAAAGCTATAATATTAATAAGGGCTAAAGTATATGCAAAATAGTTTAAGTAATGCTAGTAGTAGTTCTATAGCTTTCTTATATAAATTATTATAGATTATAGTTTAGACTAGTTAAGTAATTTTTAGACTATACTTTATAACTAAGTAGGTATATAGTAGTTACTATTAATAGCTTATTATCTATAGATAAATAGCGGCATAGAAAGGGTAAATTAAGAAGTTTAGGCTATCCTAAGGGTAATGCTATTATTTTTATAATTTAAATAGCTAGAATATCTCCTTACTTATTAACTCGCTTTAAATAATAGGGACTTATTAGTAATAGGGATTAGTATAAACATATATATATTATTTACGCTAGCTAGCTCTATGTAGGGCTAGTACTAGTACTCCTACTGCTTTGTTAAAAGGGAAAACCCTTAAATAGGAAGAAAAACCCCTTATATCTATATTTAGGCTAACGCTAACCCTGCACTAGGCCTGCGTCGCGTTATGTGTGGCCTATTATAGGTGTTTATTACTAGCTTACGCTAGCCTTATCCTAATAAGAAGAAAAGAAAAGAAAGAAAAAGGAAAATCCTAGGTTCTAAGCCCTGCCTAGCTCTATCCTAGGTTTACTCTAGCACTGCTCTAGGCCTATTATACTATCTTATAGCGTGCTAGATTTAGTTTTGTAATAGTAATTTACTTCTCTTTTACTTTTTAGCTAGCTCTTTTATAGCCCTACTTTTTAGCCTTCTCTAGCCTAGGTCTAGCTTATTAGTCTAGGGAAGTTAGAGCACCTAATATTATTTATCTTCTATAGTAAGGGTATAGGTTTAGTTTAATTCCTAGCCGTTTCTAGGCCTAGGTCTCTTAGGCATTAACTAACTAGATTCTTATCTTATGTTCTTCTTTCTTTATTAATATCTATAATTTAGCCCCCTATATAAGTATAAGAAAGGTTTCTCTTCCTTAGAGGGTCTTTCTTCTTTCCTCTTTTTATTAAACTTCCTATAGGTTCTTTTCTTCCTTAGAGCTACCTAAGGCGCTCCTAGGCTAGTATTAGCCTAAATGCTAATATTACTATAGATCTATTAAGTTATTTAATAAAATAGCACTAGTAGTTATAAGTATTCCTATATCCTATGCTATTCTAGCTCTAATCTGCCTAGGAAACTCCTAAGAATAAGCGCTACCCTTAGAAGGTATTAACTAAGAAGTAACTTAAGTAAGCTATAGCTAAAGATCTTAAGGTATAACCCTTACTACCCTTACACTAAGTCTACTCTAAGTTTAATCTATAATAGTTAGGGAATCCTTATAGGATTTAATATATTTCCTATAAGTCTTAGTTTATTAACTATCCTAGGTATTAATGCTATAATATTACTAGTAAGTTAGCTTTATTTTAGTTTAGAGGTAGGGCTAACTATTTTACATAGGGCTTATTACTAATACCTATTTTAATTATTAGGTTTAAAACTATAGTTACTTAAAGGTAAGTAGCTAGCACCCTTACCTAGGCCTAGTCTAGCGCTAACCCGCTCCTAGCCTAATTTAACTAGGTAGTAAAATAAGCACTAGTAGTTAGTTAAGGTCTAGGCAGATATTATTACTAGGGGTAGTATAAGTGCTTCTTTATTAGTCCTTTACTAGTTTTATCCTAGGTCTAACTACTCTAAAGGTCCTAGATAATTATTAAGATTATATAAAGAAGCTTTATACTAGTAATTAGAGTAAGAAAAGAGGAGCGCCTTTATAGTAGGCCTAGGCTAGGCTAGTGCTAGAGGGATTAATATAATAAGCTAATATTTTAGTTATAGCGCCTAGATACCCACGCAGTAAAGATAAACTATCTCCTAGCTATAGCCCTACTTGCTAAGGGGTAGGCTAAGGTAATAGAGGGGTAATTCTAGTCCTAGAGAAGAAGTAATTAATTAGGTAAATATAGCTTAGTAAAGGGGTGGTAGTAAACTAGTAGGGTTTATAATACCTAGCGTTATATATTTAAAATTAATCTAATAATGGTTTTAGACTTATAATTCTTTAGCTAGCCTACTACTAGCTCTAAACTATATAATCTTATATCTCTCCTAGTTATTTACTATATCTATATCCTAGCTATTAGTCCTAGCGCTAAAAGCAACCTAGTTTTAGCTCCTTCTCTTTACTATGTATATTAGCTACTAGTTCTTATGCTAATAAGTAGTATTAAAGTTATTTTATACTAAGGAATTATTTAGCTATTACTCTTGCCTTTAGGGGGTAGTTTAGGGCTAGCCTTACCTTCTATATATCTCTAGGCTAGCGCGTTTAGGGGCATTAGTAATTATATTTAGGGTAGTTTACTATAATATAATATTAGTCCTTAACTACTTTACTATAGCTATATAGCGGTGAGTTTACCCTAGGAACACCTCTCTAGAAGAGAAACTTATTAAGACTAATCTTTCCTATATATAGTTAGACTATAGTTAAGGAGATATACTTTTCTAGGCCTATATAAAATCTTTAGATTTTCTTTAGGTTATAAGTTAGTAATTAATCCTTAGTTAGCTCTCTTATAAGTCTATACTATCCTAGGCATTCCTTACTATACTATTTATCCTAGTATTATCTCTATTCCTTATATAGTTCTACTACTAGTTTATTACTCCTAGGGAGGGTCTCTATCTATAATATAATACTAACTATACTAAGTTAGCAGTGGTTTAGATTATTATAGCTATTCCACTCTTTATAATTCTCTCTTTAAACTTCTATTTTATCTTATTTAGGTATAGATCTAGGGGGATATAAGTCTTAACCTTTAGTTAAGTAATAGGTATAGCCTTAAACACACTAGCTATAATTTAGAGGTAGGCTAATTAGTCTATTATAAAGCTTTTAACTACTCCTCTTAGCTTTCTACCCTTTATAGTTAGGGTATAGTAGCGCTTACCCTATAGGTAAGGATAGGCTAGACTACCTATATATATAGGAGTTAGGTGTCTCTAAAGCTATAACCCTAGGCTAATGCTACTAGTAAAGAGAGTATAAGCTATTACTAGGCTAGTTTGCCTTTTAGTATATTCTTATAAGCACTCTAATTAAGTTTCCTATTAACCTAGACTCTAAGAAACCTATATAACTCTATAAGCACTATCTTCTCTATACTAAGTTAGACCCTAGCCTATAGGGGTTAGTATGCTTTGCTAAAGTATATAAGTTTAGTCTTTACTAGGTTAAACTTTACTCTTACTTCTTTTACCTATTTTTATATACTTTTCACATAGCTTTAAGCCTTTTCTAAGTCTATATAGTGTTTTTCTAAACGCTACTATATTTATATTATCTATAAATCCTATTACTACTATGCCTAGGATAGCTTAAAGGTATATATAAAGCTCTGCTAAGTAGAGTAAGAAAAGGATTAGTAAGAGGGTAAGCCTTATAAGGTGCTTACCTTTATCTAAAAGGGTCTAGAGAGTTTACTATTAAAGCTAAGCTAGCTTATTCTATCTATAAGGAAGCTATATATTATAGCTATTAGCTAGTATAGTATATCTATTTAGATTAAAACATAAATTAGATATAGGTAGCTAACTCTATTAAATATAGACAAGATATCTATCTACGCTAATAAGGTAATACTACCTCTACCCTAAGCCTCTCTTATATATTCTATAAGGACTTTAATTATAGTTTCTATTAATCTATTTACCTTATTTCCTATTTATAGCTTAGGGAGAAGGCCCTTAGCCTTAGTAAAGGCTATAAGCTACCTTATAATTACCGCTTCTATAATCTTTCCTATTATATTTAGTAGTAAGATAGGTCTCTATGTGTTAGCCTTTCTTATCTCCTTAGTGGTTTTCCTAGCTTCCTAATTACTACTACTTATATAGTTTAGAACTATACTAGAAAATATCTTACTTTAAGGATAGTGTTTAGTAAGTATGCTATAGCTTCTTTAGCTAGTTTATTATAAGCCTTAATAAGGCCTACTAGGAGTTTATTATCTCCTAGGGCTTTCTAGCTAGCTATATCTAATAGGATATTTCTAATATCTCTTACTCTAAACTATTCTTTATCTAGGACTAGTGTATTATTAAGCTCTAGGAAGGAGAGGTTTAGGATATAGGAGAGGTTTGCTATAGGCTTAGGGAAAAACCTTTATATAAGTATGCTTACCTTATTCTTATAGGTAGTGGCTAGGTTAGGGTTATTATTAGTTCTTTCTAGGTCTAGGAGTCTAGGGAGCTCTAGGGGCCTAGCTTTAAAGCTAGGCCTATCTCTTTAGTCTTTAAACTTTACTATCCTTTTCCTATATATTAGCTTTTTATAAGGCTTCTCTTTATATATTCCTTTTTCTTCCCTAACTATTTATTCCTAGTTATTATTTACCTTAGAGAAGGCTTACTAGTTTGCTTTAGTCTTCTAATACCTTTATTATCTCTTAGCTTATCTAGCTTTAGTAACTACCTTTTTATTCTCCTTAATTACTATACCTCTAGGCTAGGGAGTCCTTAGCGCTTCTATAGGGCTACTAGTTCTACTATTTATTAGAGGTTTATAATAAGCTATGTTATATATATATTAATTCCTTCCTTATCTTTTAGGTCTAGTGTGTTTTTACTTAGAGTTATACTACTGCTTTTACCTTTGCCTATAGTCTATTTATTATAGTCTAGGTATGTTTAAGAGTAGGTAAGGTGCTTTCTTACTCCTTAGTAAAGATACTAATTAGCTATAGAATATAGTTAGAGCCTATAAGGTCTTCTATGCTATTATAGTAGACTTAGATATCTAGAGTTACCTATGCTAGATCTATAGTGCTATCTCTATCTTCTCTATGTTATCTTATAGGTTTCTCTTAGGGCATTACTAAACTAAGCCTTTACTAGCTTATAAGGTCTAGTAGTTCCTTTGCTTCTCTAGTTATTCTATCTAAGCTATCCTAAAGGGAGTGTTTTTAGTTAAAGTCTCCTATAAAAACGCTTTAGCTATAAGGCTCTTTTGCGTTAAAAGTGTAAATAGGTATATTCTAGTTATCTATATATCCTTCTAAGTAAAGGGAGTAGATATTTATGCCTTTTATCTCTACTAGTAACTAGTTAGGTCCTCCCTAGGCTATTTATAACCCTATATTATGCTTCTTATTTATATATACTACGTTTTATTCCTTATAGTGTGCTAGTTAGAATTAGGTAAGGCCTAGTGCTAAAGGCCATAGGTGCCTTATGTATTCCTACTCTTAGATTACTATTATGTCTATGTTAGTTTAATATTAGAGCGCTATATATATTAGGCTATCCTTCTTATTTATATTCTAAAAGAGAACTTATAATATTACTATATTAATTAGGGGTAGTAAGTCTTTACTATCTTACGCTAGCTCTATTCTAGCCCTGTTTTAAGATATATATTATATAATACTCCTTACCCTAGGCTATTTAGCACTTCTCTTTATATTTATAGGGCATTCCCTTTTCCTACTTACTATAATAATAGGTACTATAGCTATGCTAGTTCCCTTATAGGGTAGTATTAGGCTTTTATCTAGGGAGTTACTAGTAAATTATAATAGTTACTCTAAGTAGCTTACTTTTACTATATTTTACTTCTCTTTTAGGATAGGGTAGTCTCTTAACCACGCTAGGTATAAGCTAGAATATAAGATATAGTTTTCCTTTAGTTATTTACTAATTATTAGGTATAATATTTCTCCTTCCTTATATTAGCTAGCTCTATACCTACTATACCTTAAGGCTACCTTATAGAACTTTATAATATAGCTAGTTTAGAAGTAGTTATTATATTATTAAGGTTATAGGGTCTTATTATATAGTTTAGTCTAAAATAGCTTTACTTTAAAGACTATTCTATCTTAGTATATCTTATTAGTATCTTTTACTTCTACTAGTCCTAGGATTAGGGTAGTGTGCTATATGTTTTTACTTAGGGCGCCTTATAGTTACCTTAATTATATTTACTTTATTTGCTTTTCTAATCTTAGTTATAAGGTTCTTAATAGATATATGCTTTATTAGGAATCCCTTAACTATAATACTAAGTATATAGTAATTAAGGGCTACTTCTAGACTAAATGCTTTAGTAATCTATTTTTAGTCCTCTTTATATTAGGCTATGTTTCCTTTAAAGGTAATAATTATATCTCTACTAGGGAGTCTTCTAGCTACTATAGCTATGGTTTAGCTAGTAGCTCTGTTTACTATAGTTATTATATCTTTAGCGCCTTAGGATTAGAGCGTTTCCTAAATTATATTACCTTTAATAAATACTTCTCTATATTATTTACCTAGGACCTATAAGGGAGGGTTTTATTATTTAGCCTTCTTAGTGCTAGTCTAGCTATAACGCTTACCTAGGTTAGTATATTAGTTCCTTTAGCTTCTTCTCTAATAGCCTCCTTAAGAGCTACTTTAAGGGCTTCTTTAGTAGTGTAAATATTATTATTATTATTACTACTATTATTATTTATAGCTCTTATTTTAGCATAGGCATGGTTCGCTGCCTAGTGGGCTATAGCCTTTATAATGCTCTAAACTTAGGAAACTTTATTACTAGGGATAAGACTAGTAATCTTATTATAGAATTTCGTGTTATCTAGGTGCTTAAATTATATCTAATCTATTATTAGGTTATCCTTATGTCTATAGGTATTAAATTACCCTATTCCTATGTTTAGGTAGTGGTAGCTCTATGCTAGCCCCTTTCTCTAGCGTTAATTACTATTAGTATCTTACCCTTGCACTTGCCTCTAGCTCTATTGCGATATAATATTATAGGAGGGGTAAACGGAGGTGAGGAATTCGAATATTAATGTGGTTTATATTTTAGAGGCGATTCCAGACCTTTAGATCGGTGCGGAAAAAGTATCAAAGGTTTATTAGTATAAACATAGCCCTATATAGTTATAACCTAGTAATAATTTAAGAACCACTAGATAAGGAGATATCCTATACCTTATTAAAGGGAAGGGCCTAGGTATTCTTATAATATCTTAAGAAAGGCTTAGACCTAATATAGGCTACTATAGCGTTTATTTAGTAATAGTAATAGGAGGAGATAAATAGTAGCTAGCATCTAGTAAAGCGCTTTTAGGTTAGTAACTATATATAGTTAAACCTATAAAATTTTAAGATAAATAGACTATATAAGAAATTAGATTAGGTTATAGCTAAATATAAGGTACTAGAGATCCCTATACCTTTAACTATTAAGTTAGATATGCTATAGAGACTTTACCTTATTTTCTATATAGATTTAGTATAATAGGTAGCTTCTAATCTATTACCTAGTTAAATATTAGTAAATAAGCAACCCCTACTAGAACTAATAATAACTAATACTAACCTTAATCTCTTAGAGTATTAGGTTAAAGAGATACTAGTAGCTAAGAATATAAGAGAATAGGGGTTAAACTAGAATATACTAGTTAAATAGAAAGGATATATATAGCTAACTTAGGAACTACTAGAAAATATATAAGATATAAAGGTACTAGATAGATTTAAGGTATAATAGGGTAATATAATAATATATAATAGGCCTAAAAGAGTATATTTTTATTTAACTACTAAGGAATAAGTAAATCTATTCTCCTTTACTTTATATATATATTAGCGCTAGTATTTTACTATATTAGAAAGTAATTAGTTCTTAGGGGTAGGAGGAGGAGAAGGAGCTAGGTTATTCTAGTTTAGTCTAAGGAAGGGATAGTAATAAGTAGTTAATTAGTAAGTAAGGGCTTTATTAAATATACACTACTTAGTAGTAATATTCTCTTAAATAGAGATAATATAGGTAAGATTATTATTTATTATAAATATACTATAAAAGAATTCTATTACTATATTACTACTATATTAGGTAGGAGTTATTTACTAGGCTAAGGTAAGTGCTTATAATTTAGTAGTGCCCTAAGCGTATACTGCCTTAGTAAGGGATAATAAGAGAGGTATTACTATAGAGAGATTAATATAGGTAATAGCTAGAATAGTATTAAAATGTTTTTAATAGTAAATAAAAGTTTTTATTAGAATAGTATAGTATTCCTTTTTAGAGATAGTATGCCTTATAGCTAGTGTTTTAATAGCTTTTCTAGTAGCTAAAAGGTTTATAAGGTGCTTATATATATATCTTAATTTTAGGTTATCTAAGTATAAGTATAGCTCCTAGCTATAGGATTAATAGGCATACTAATAGGGAAGATAAGCCTATTAAGACCCTAGGGCACACTCCTATATCCCCTTATTATAAAGGTTATTTATATATTAAATATATAGGATCTCTTACTCCTTACTATTAGAGTTATTAGAGTTATTAGAGTTACTCTCTAAGATATAACTACTAAGGTAGTTTAGCTTTTAGGGAGAGAAGGAGGTAGTAATAAGGGAGGGAAGTATTACTAAAGGTAGTAGTAGTAATAGCACTAAGAGTAATAGTAATAGATATAATAATAGGTAGGCTAGATATAAAAAAGGGTTTTAATAGGATATTTAAAGGGAGGTAAGTAGTAGATAACTAATAAGATAATAGAAATAAGGGTATATAAAGGGAAAGGAAAGGGAAAAAGTAAGGGATATATAGGATTATTTATATCTAGATATAGCTATAGGATAGCTCTAATTATATACTTACTTTAGATATAGACTAGTAAGGGATTATAAATAGTTAGTGATAAGAGGTTAGAGAGACTAGTAATAGCTAGGGGAGAGGGAATTTAATAGGTAAAAGGTAATATATAAAAACAAAGTAATAATAACTAGGTAGGTAAAGCTTAATATTAGCTAGTAATAGGTAAGAAAATAGAGTAGGCTAGTATTATAAGGGGCTAGAGTTAGGTAAGGCTAGTTATTTTAAAGGCTAGGGTAGGGTAGCCTATAAGAAAATTTTTTAGCTTACTAGGCTATATATAAGCCTTACACTAGGACCCGCACTAACACACTATATTAATTATATATATACGCCACTTATTTAGAACTTTATAATTATAAGGGTAAAGGGAGAAGGGAGGCCTAAGTAAGGGGGTATGTTATAGACTTAAGCTTAGGAGCTTAGGTTATGTCTTAGGTCTAGAAAGGGCATATAAAGGACGCGGACTATGGGCGAATAGGTTAGGGCTTTACCTAGGCCTATGCGACCTATATATACACTAGTATAAAGCCAGTTCCTGTATAACACTTAGCTTAGTCTAATCCTTCCTCTCTAAGGATAATAATATCTCTTAGAACGCTTACGTGCAGCTGCCCTAAGGCTAGTTCATAACACATTGTAAGGTTTATTAACCTTAGCGAGCATTAAGACTAGAGGGATAATAACCTCTAGGAATCATTCTAAGAAGACTTTAAAGGATAGTCTAAGAACACCTTCGCAATGGCTAACAGAGACCTTATTAGAGAACTACGGAATTCTCTGCGAGATTATAGTGTTATTATAAGATAAGGCTAAGGACTAGTGATTATAATATCTCTAGAAGAAGTGGTCTAATAAGAAACAAGGCTATTATAGCCTAAAGGGAGATTATAATCCTCTAACCCCCTAAATATTAACCTCCTTAACCCCTTTATCTGCTTACCCTAGAACCTTATCCTTCCTAACCCTAATAGCACCCTTAACCCCCTTAACCCATAAGAGAACCTCTTCTATAGCAAACCCTATTACATTAAGTAATTTACCTAAAGATCCCTATCTATAGCAAACCTTACTGCCTATATAATAATTCTCTTCTAAAGACTAGATCACAAAGAAGATCTTAGAACTTATAAAGATATTTAAAGATAGCAATCATTATAGCGGATAATTATATAATTTCCTTGCCCTAAAAGTCACGCTCTTTAAGAATAAGTGTAATAGGATTAACCTCCCTTAAATGCATTATTAGAAGGCTCTCCTAATTATCTTAATTAATAATGCTAAGTAATACTACCTTGATTATCTCTTTAGTTAAAACCTTATATATAAAGAGATAATTATCTATATTTACTAATACTTTAAGATAGAAAGTAATTAATAATTCTACCACTATAAATAGAGTAGTATAACTCTAAGTAGCACTATTACTAAGAACCCTAATAAAACTAGGCTTAAGTGCCTTAAAATTATACTAGCTACCCTTAAGAAAATCTATTAAGGCCTATATCCTTCTAATATAGTAAATACTAAGCTTTATAAGCAAATATTAAATACTATAGCTAGTGTGCCTAAATACTAGATAGTAAAGTATAACCACTCCCTAGGCTTTAAGAGTTTTACTAGAGACCTCTATAAGGCAATTATAATCTTAGAGTTAAATAAAAGAGCTACCTAATACCTATAATTATAAGGGAGCTCTTCTAAGGCTATGTTTACTAACTATTAATATAAATATTAGCCCTAAGGCAGGGAGGCTATTATAGTAAGAGCCTAAGGCATAGCCCTTAGTGTTGCTTTATATGTAGTAAGAATAGCTATTAGTTCTTTAATTACTCTAATAAAGAACGCTAAAAGGAGAAGGATTATTAGTTTGCTAGTAAGATCTATTATACACCCCCTTTAGAGAAGAGATTCTAGGCATTTCTTACCTCCTATAAATAGCTAGATAATAATAAGCCTAATAAGGGCCCTAGCTAAGGATAGGAACTATATCTTATGGCCTATATAAAGACTAAAGATAGCAATAAGGATAATAAAGAGCTATTACTAGCAGCATATCTAAGTATTATATAATTCTTTTACTTAGAGCTATAGGATAATTATAATCTTATAAATGCTAACGTTCTTACTACCCTTAATAACTAAGCCTTTTAGTATGCTTTCCTAAAGTAAGAACTATATTAATAGTAAGAATCTAATAAGGGATTAACCTACTATATCTCTAAAGAGTACTATTCTAAAGAAGTCTTTAGAGGGATTATACCTAACACTAGGGCGGCAGGCAAATTAATAGTAGGTTAGGGATAAGTAAAGGCTCTATTATAATTAATGCCTTTATTAAAGATAATCCCCTGTGAGCTATAAATCATTAAATTCAGTGCTAGATTTACAACCGTAAAAGGCATGCTTTATGTGCCTATAGAACTTAGAGAGCTTAAATTCTATATCCTTAATATAGTAACTTCTTTCCTCTTTTCTATTACTAATATAGATAAGCTATAAGTTAAGATTAACAACCTTGCAAACATGCTAATCTAAGGCAATAAGACTATGCCTATTATGCAATAATAAGGATATCCTTAGTGGCTGCTAAAGGCTAAAGAAATAGTTACCTTCTACCTCTTAGAGAGGGAGATCTATTAATTGCATTATTGCTTTAGTTACCCTTCTGTTTAACGCCTTATAAAGATCCTTTAGTAAGCTAATTATAATATTAAACGCTAGGTAATTAAGAAGCTAACCAAAGTCTACTACTATTATTAGATAAAAGGAAAAGCTCCTATCTAGTTTAAATTTATAATTAAAGATAAGCATAACTTTAACTATAAGATTATTACTAATATCGCGTAGATTAATAACTAACCAGTCCTTTATATTATTAATTCAGTGACTTTATTCTAAGTAGCCCGCTTCCTTAATCCTAAGAAGTAAAAGGCCTAAGATATCTAGGATGCTATTAGAGAGTGCTAGATTAATACCTATCTTAGACCGCTAGATTAGATTGTTTATAACGCTAGTAATAACTTCTCTTCCGCTAAATTTAAGCACTATGCTTAATTAATATTAATTAAGATTAATAAGATACTAATTAAAGCCTATAGTAGCGTTAGAAAGGTTAAAAAGTACTATAGACCTTTACGCTAGGCTTATAAGATTATTACGGACTTAATTAGCGCGGAGATTACGCTAGAGTAATATCTTTAGATAGCTATTAAAGCTATTAATAACTTAGCAAGCCCTAATAGACTAGTGCTAACCCTGCTAGTCTTTAGAGCTTACCTATATATAATAGATAAGTTACCCCTAAGTATCTCTATTATTTAATACGCTAAGGTAATTTAGAAGGCTATTAATAAGGTATGCTATTACCTAGCCTTATAGTCAGAGCTTTGCACTACAATACAATACATTTGGTGTATTGTGTATTGTATTGTATTGTATTGACAATACAATACAATACAATACATTACATAATACAATACAAGTACTTTTCACAATACAATATAATACATGTATTATTTTGTATTTAATTGTATTTTTTTATTTTTTACGCTAAAGTAGATTTCCTTAATTATAAGGCATTATAAGGTATATACATCTAATAATAAGTAATAAGGGTTTACTTTAGACTTACTTTTATATTATTATATAGTAATACCTTCTTATTATTAGTTTTATAAGCTTTTTCTGGCCTTAAAACCTAGTATCTAATAATAATATAATAGTAAGTCTAAAGTAAGTCTTTATTAACTTTATAATAGTATTACCTTCTTATAATTAGTTATAAAAGCTTTTTCTTACTTTAAAACCTAGTATTTACTAATATTATTATAGTAGGTCTAGAGTAAGTCCTTATTAACTTTATAATAATATTCCCTTCTTAAAATAGTATTTTCTTATATTAAAACCTAGTATTCACTAATATTATAAAAGTGGGTCTAAAGAGGGTTCTTATTAACTTAATATTAGTATTACCTTCTTATTATTAGTTTTAAGAGCCTTTTCTTACTTTAAAACCTAGTATTTACTTATATTATAAAAGTGGGTCTAAAGTGGGTCCATATAATTTTTATAAGAGTATTGCCTTCTTATAATAACTTTTTCTACTTTAAAACCTAGCATTTACTAATATTATAAAAGTGGGTCCTTAATAACTTTATTTTAGTACTACCTTCTTATTATAAGTTTTTATAGCTTTTTCTTACTCAAAAGCCTAGTATTTGTAAATATTATTAAAGTGGGTCTAAAAGTGGGCCCTTAAAACTTTATATTAGTATTACCTTCTGAATATTAGTTATTATACGTTTTTCTTACTTTAAAACGTAGTATGTTTCAACTTTATCAAAGTGGGTCTTAAAGTGGGTCATTATTAACTTTATATAAGTATTACCTTCTTATTATTAGTTATTATGACTTTTTTACTTTAAAACCTAGTATGTTTAAACTTTATAAAAGTGGGTTTTAAAGTGGGTCTTTATTAACTTTATATTAGTATTACTCTCTTATAATAGCTTTTCTCACTTTAAAACCTATTATTAATAAGTGAATTAGGACTTACTTTAGACTTACTTTTATAATAATACTAAAGACTAGGTTATATAGCTATTAAAGCTATTAAAGCTATTAAAGCTATTAAATTATAATAGAAAAGACTATTTAGGACTTACTTTTAAGAGGAATATATTATATACTTTCCTTTTATTTTTCATTTTTACTAACTTTAAAGTTAATTCTAGATAGGTTTTTCCTTCTCTTTTACTTTTACTTTAGTTTTAAAAGCTTAAAAAGAAAATATAATTATTTATAATTCTAATAAAAAGGGTTTATAGGTATAAGACTATTTTTAAGTAAAATAAAATTCCTTCATTCTTATATAAGTTCTTAGTATATCTAAATATTATTATTAGAGTTTTAGTTTATTTATATATAGTTATAATGTTTTCCTTAGGGTAAGTTTTACACTTAAAGTTAAGAAAAACTATTTAAAAACATAATAAATCTAAGAAAAAGTTATAAACTTAGAAAGACCTCTAAAATTAGTGAAAAAAATACTCCAATAAGTTACGCTTAAACTATACTATTAAAGATGACTAAGGAGTAGTTATTAGGTTAAT
This sequence comes from Epichloe gansuensis, assembly GCA_023658505.1. Taxonomy (NCBI): domain Eukaryota; kingdom Fungi; phylum Ascomycota; class Sordariomycetes; order Hypocreales; family Clavicipitaceae; genus Epichloe; species Epichloe gansuensis. The sequence continues at coordinate 9,243,460 of CP098281.1, forward strand.
ATTCTAAATTAGCTAGATATTTAAAGATTTATAGAAAAGCAAATAAATTATATTAAAAAAGCGGCTTATATTAACTAGATTAGTTATTAAATCTACTATATAATAGAATTTTATAATACCCCACTTTTTTACCCCTAATAATACATTGTATTGTATGTATTGTATTGTATTGTATTGTATTGTACTAACAATACAATACACAATACAATACATAGGGCAATACAATACAATACAATATATCGAAGGGCTAAAAATACAATAAATATAATACATGCAAAGCTCTGGTATTAACAATACAATACAATACAATACATTACACAATACAATACAAGTACTTTTTCACAATACAATACAATACATGTATTATTTTGTATTTAATTGTATTTTTTTATTTTCTACGCTAAAGTAGATTTCCTTAATTATAAGGCATTATAAGGTATATACATCTAATAATAAGTAATAAGGGTTTACTTTAGACTTACTTTTATATTATTATATAGTAATACCTTCTTATTATTAGTTTTATAAGCTTTTTCTTGCCTTAAAACCTAGTATCTAATAATAATATAATAGTAAGTCTAAAGTAAGTCTTTATTAACTTTATAATAGTATTACCTTCTTATAATTAGTTATAAAAGCTTTTTCTTACTTTAAAACCTAGTATTTACTAATATTATTATAGTAGGTCTAGAGTAAGTCCTTATTAACTTTATAATAATATTCCTTCTTAAAATAGTATTTTCTTATATTAAAACCTAGCATTCACTAATATTATAAAAGTGGGTCTAAAGAGGGTTCTTATTAAATTAATATTAGTATTACCTTCTTATTATTAGTTTTAAGAGCCTTTTCTTACTTTAAAACCTAGTATTTACTTATATTATAAAAGTGGGTCTGAAAGTAAGTCCCTATTAACTTTAAAGTAGTATTACTTTCCTATAATAGCTTTTTCTCACTTTAAATCCTAGTATTTACTAAAATCATAAAAGTGGGTCTAAAGTGGGTCCATATAATTTTTATAAGAGTTTTGCCTTCTTATAATAACTTTTCTACTTTAAAACCTAGCATTTACAAATATTATAAAAGTGGGTCCTTAATAACTTTATTTTAGTATTACCTTCTTATTATTAGTTATTATGACTTTTTTACTTTAAAACGTAGTATGTTTAAACTTTATAAAAGTGGGTCTTAAAGTGGGTCCTTATTAACTTCATATAAGTATTACCTTCTTATTATTAGTTATTATGACTTTTTTACTTTAAAACGTAGTATGTTCAAACTTTATAAAAGTGGGTTTTAAAGTGGGTCCTTATTAACTTTATATAAATATTACCTTCTTATTATTAGTTATTATAGCTTTTTTACTTTAAAACTTAGTATTTACTAATATTATAAAAGTGAGTCTTTATTAACTTTATATTAGTATTACTCTCTTATAATAGCTTTTCTTACTTTAAAACCTATTATTAATAAGTGAATTAGGACTTACTTTAGACTTACTTTTATAATAATACTAAAGACTAGGTTATATAGCTATTAAAGCTATTAAAGCTATTAAATTATAATAGAAAAGACTATTTAGGACTTACTTTTAAGAGGAATATATTATATACTTTCCTTTTATTTTTAATTTTAACTAACTTTTAAGTTAATTCTAGATAGGTTTTCCCCTTCTCTTTTACTTTTACTTTAGTTTTAAAAGCTTAAAAGTAAATATAATTATTTATAATTCTAATAAAAGGGTTTATAGCTATAAGACTATTTTTAAAGTAAAATAAAATTCCTTTATTCTTATATAAGTTCTTAGTATATCTTAATATTATTATTAGAGTTTTAGTTTATTTATATATAGTTATAATATTTTTCCTTAGGGTAAGTTTTACACTTAAAGTTAAGAAAAAACTATTAAAAAGATAATAAATCTAAGAAAAAGTTATAAACTTAGAAAGACCTCTAAAATTAGTTAAAAAAATTCTTCTATAAGTTACATTTAAACTATACTATAAAAGATAACTAAGCAGTAGTTATTAGGTTAATATTCTAAATTAGCTAGATATTTAAAGATTTATAGAAAAGCAAATAAATTATATTAAAAAAGTGGCTTATATTAACTAGATTAGTTATTAAATCTACTATATAATCGAATTTTATAATACCCCACTTTTTTACCCCTAACAATACATTGTATTGTATGTATTGTATTGTATTGTATTGTATTATATTAATAATACAATACATAATACAATACATAGGGCAATACAATACAATACAATACATCGAAGGGCTAAAAATACAATAAATACAATACATGCAAAGCTCTGCTAGGAGTAGTTATACTCTACTATTTAGTATTTAGGCACACTAGCTATAGTATTTAATATTTGCTTATAAAGCTTAGTATTTACTATATTAGAAGAATATAGGCCTTAATAGATCTTCTTAAGGGTAGCTAGTATAATTTTAAGGCACTTAAGCCTAGTTTTATTAGGGTTCTTAGCAATAGTGCTATTTAGAGTTATACTACTTTATTTATAGCGGTAGAATTATTAATTACTTTCTATCTTAAAGCATTAGCGGATATAGCTAATTATCTCTTTATATATAAGGTTTTAACTAAAGAGATAATTAAGGTAATATTACTTAGCATTATTAATTAAGATAATTAGGAGAGCCTTCTAATAATATATTTAAGGGAGGTTAATCCTATTATACTTATTCTTAAAGAGCGTAACTTTTAGGGCAAGGAAATTATATAATTATCTACTATAATAGTCACTATCCTTATATATCTTTATAAGTTCTAAGATCTTCTTTGTAATCTAGTCTTTAGAAGAGAATTATTATATAGGTAGCAAGGTTTGCTATAGATAGGGATCTTTAGGGTGAATTACTTAATATAATAGGGTTTACTATAAAGAGGTTCTCTTATAGGTTAAGGGGGTTAAGGGTGCTATTAGGGTTAGGAAGGATAAGGTTCTAGGGTAAGTAGATAAGGGGTTAAGGAGGTTAATATTTAGGGGTTAGAGAATTATAATCTCCCTTTAGGCCACAATAGCCTTATTTCTTATTAGACCACTTCTTCTAGAGATATTATAATTACTAGTCCTTAGCCTTATCTTATAATAATACTATAATCTCGCAGGGAATTCCATAGTTCTCTAATAAGATCTCTATTAGCTATTGTAAAGGTATTCTTAGACTATCCTTTAAAGTCTTCTTAGAATAATTCCTAGAGGTTATTATCCTCTAGTCTTAATGCTTACTAAGGTTAATAAACTTTACAATATAGTTATTAAGCTTAGACAGCGTGGCGGAATTAGGGTTAACTATAATTCGTTCTTTCTAATCTTTTATAAGGGTATAGGAAAGAGATTATAGTTATATTAGTAATTCACTCTCTTAGGGTCTCTTAGGTGCTATTAAGATCTAGGATGGTTTCTTATGACTAGAGAATTAAGGCTCTTCTCTTAGTAATAGTCTAGGCGATTATGTAGCTTCTATAGTAGCTTAGGTCTTCCCTCTTATTACTGGTCTAGCTTCCTAACTTATTATAAGTAATAGTTATTAACGTCGGGTTTAAAGTGAATTAATTCGATTGTTCGGTTAGTTTTCTTATAGGTATAGGATTAGTCTCTCTGTTAAAGATAAAGATAATGGTAGAAGAAGTTAATCCCTGGGTTTGTGGTAGACGTAGAATTAATCTCTCTATTAAAGATAAAGATAATAATAGAAGAAGCTAATCCCTTAGAAGCCTAATAAGTCCATAACCGGAATTTAAGTCTCTTCCTTTAGCACACTCTTATAGCTATGCCCCTATTCCTAAGGATCTAGATAATAGGAAAATAACTATAATGTCTATAGAAATGTCTCTTCTTGTAATACCTAACTTATCTGTGGTTGTAATTAACCACTGATTAGTGTTAGAACACCAAGGTGCCTACGCAGGTAATTAATACCGTTGTTATTGAAGTCTATGATAGTTAATGATCTAGGAAAGAGAAGAGAGAGAGGAGAGGAATCTAGCTAGCCAAAAAGTAAGCGAAACCCGTAAGTAGGGCAAAGAGGGGTGGCGAAAGGGCAGCTAATCACAAGGCGTGCATCCTTTGAGGGCTCCACTCGGCCCACAATTGGCAGGGTCTTTGGCCACGACTAATCCGATGATGATCCGAAGGAAGCAACAATAAAGGTAAAGAGGATAATACTATTTCTTCTAAAGAAGATAAGATTTTAACCTATATAATAGAACTTAGATTTAAAGAAGAAGGCAATAAGAGAGATGCTAATAAGCTTCTTTATATAAGGTATAATAATTAATAGCTATGTAACTATAGAGATCCTTACGAATTAAGTAGCTACCTATACCCTTATAAAGGAGGATCTATTTAATCTCAAATAACTAAAGGAAGCCCTAATTGCCTTCCTTCTTTAAGATTATTACTCTTTAGGTATGTTCTAAGGCATTATCCTAATACTAGGGCTATAGGTTACTTATTAGCAGGGTACCCCTAATTTCGCGCCCTATAATAGTTAATCCCTAAGATCTAGCTTAATAAATCTAGAGCTAGGAGGCAATAATTTAATTCGGAAGCGGTAAGCTAATCCCTTAATTAGATTAATTAATGTGCTTACTCCCTTTAGTATTATCCTATTCTACATAATGCTTACAAACACTCCCTTCTTACTATGTTTAGTAGATATAGACTGCCTAAAGATTGATTTCTATATCTCTTAGAATATCCTTTAATAAGGCAATATTAAGGTCCTATTATCTATAAATAGGGATATCCTTAGATGCTTCTGCAGAAGGAGAGATTAATTACCTAGAGTTATCTAACTAAGATAGAATTACAGCGCTTACATTACTAATTTAGTTACCCTTCTATCCGCTAACTTTATAATATGCTTTCTAAATTAGGCTATAAGGTAGATTTTGAAACTATTAGATAATTAACAAAGATCTGCCACTAATGCTAATTAAATGCAAATAATCTATATCGCTTTAAATTCACCCTAAAGGATAAATGTAACTTTAACTATAAAGTAATTATAGATATTATATATTTAGATAGTAATTACCCTATTCTCCACGCTATTAATACAGCCACTGCGTTTAACGCGGCTAGATTCCTAAAGGATATTATAGTAAAGGTAATATAGGAAGCTCTTTACCTCTGCTAGATTAATACCTACTAGGGTCCTTTAGACTAGATTATAACTAATGCTAGTATAACCTTTAGAAGCAAGGAATTCCACTAATTTATAGCTTTAATATTAATCTTAATTAAGGAAGTCCCTATTAAGGTACACTATAGTATTAGCAAGGTTAAGAGATACTATAGGCTGCTCTAAAGAGCCTATAATATTATCTAACGCAAATGCCTATTAATACCTAAAGCTATAGCCCTATAAATAGCTATAAAAGCCCTTAATAATACTATAGGCCTAAATAGCATTATTCTAACCCTTCTTATCTTTAGCGCCTACCCTTAAATAATTAATAATTCTCCTCCCTTACCTAATATTAAGTAATAAGCTTTTATAGTATAAAAGGTAATAAAGGAGATTAAAAGGTTATATATGCTATATAAAGTTAAGGAAGCCCTTACTATAAGGAATAGCCCTAATACCTTACTAACCCTTAATCTCTTACTTATATTACTAGTTCTTATCTAGTAAGAGTATAAAGAATAGTAAGGCCTATATAAGCTCCTTATAATAGATAGAGAGAGCTATATCCTTAATCTTCTATAAGGTCCTAAGGTCTTTAGGTTAACCTCTATTAAGCCCTATAATAAAGATCCTAGTAAGGAAAGGCTATTACTAGTAGAAGGTAATAACCTAGAGGTAATTAAAGGGAAGAGTAAGAGGTATAAATTAATAATATAGTCCCTCTAGCCCCTTTAAAAGAAGGCTAGGAAGACTATAAAAGAACCCTCCTATAATTATTAATTAGGTAGATAACCTTAAGGCATTTATCTTAAGCAAGGAGAAGGCAGACCTTACGCTTGCAATCTAATTACGTAAGAAAGGTATAATTATAACTCCTAGCAAACCTTTTAAACTCTTAATAAAGGCTAAGATTAATGCCCTAATTAGCTAAGGCGTGTTTAAATTTATTGCTTTTAATCTAAAGAAGCACTAAGGGATTTGAATCTTTAATTCCTATATTATTAATAAAGTTAAAGGAAGAATAAGCTAGCTATATAAGAAATTAAGGCTTATAATCTAAGGCTTTAGCAATAAAGTAAAGTAAGTAATCCTTACGTAAGCCCTAATGATCTAAAGGGCAAGCTAATAATTAATCCTTGTAATTACCCTTCTCTTCTTATAAAAGGATTCCTCCTATAGATTTAAGATATTACATAGGCATATGTATAATTAGAAACACCGCTAAATTATATAATCCTTGCCTAACTCCTATCTAAATTCGTGATTAGTACCTAAAGGAACGATTATAAGAGTTATTAAGCCCCTCTATAGAATTGTAAAGGCTAGCACACACTAGTAGATAACTTACTATAAGTACTATAGAGAAAACCTCTAGATAATAACATTAAGCTATAATCCGTGCTTGCTAGTAATATCTGCTAAAAGCCCTTACTTTAGATACATAGGAATATAGACTAATAATACCCTTAGCCTATTAGACAAAGGATTCTCCTAATAAGAAGAAGATTAACTAGCTACTACTAAATTTACTATAAAACTAAAGCAGTTTATTAAGCCTAATAACCCCTTATATTTAATAGTAGAATTATTTAACTAACTAATAATACTATTAAGATACAGTAAAAGGGCAGAGTAATAAGCTATAGTTAATCCTAATAGAAAAGCTAGAGAAGAAATACGTTAAGCAAAGGGCCTATAGTGCTTACATTGCTTTAATCTACTAACCTAAGGCAAGCTTTAATCTATTAGTTACTATATAATATTAAGAACTAATAACTAAGAATATTAAAGAACTTAATTATTATATTAAGTAGTAAATAGACTACCTAGATTAAGGATTAATCTTTATACCCCTTAACCTTAAAAGAGCAAAGCTATTTATATTTATTAACGGATTATTTGCTAATAATAAAGACCTTACCTTATAACTAGGCTACGTACTTATCCTAGCTAATAAGGAGTATAAGGATAGTAAATTCACATTATAAGGCAATATTATGCACTATAGCTTAATAAAGAGTAAGAGAGTTATAAGAAGTATGCTTACTTTAGAGGTCTATAGAATAGTAGTAAGCATTAATATAGCTTATGTAATTATGATAACATTAAAGATTATTATAGATTAATTAAACCTCCTAGAGATCCTAATTATAGTCTATATAGATTTATACTTATTATATAAATGCCTTATTAAGCTTAGGACTATAAAGGAGAAGTAGCTTATAATTAATATTATAGCCCTTTAGTAATTATATAAACACTATAAGCTCTGTAAGATTAGATAGATTAATAGCGAAGATAACCTAGCTAATGCGTTTACAAAGGTAATACCTAATAAAGCCCTAGAGAGGTTTATTATAGGTAATATAGTAATAATCTAGATAGAGGGATAGGTTACCTAGACCTAGCACTGCTTATAAAGAGGCAGGGGACTAGAGCCCTAAAGCCTATGCCTAAGCCTACACTAAAACTAGCGCTAAAGGCACTAGGTAAGCTACCCTAAGTATAGTATAGTTATATAGGGCGCGGGCTAAGGGATTAGAGGCAGTGGAATTATAGCTTTAGAAGGGGGCACGGAATTATAGCCTTAGAAGGGACGCCTCTCCTAAGTCTCTCTAGTAGGGAGGGAGGAAGAGGAGGGAGCGTAATGTCATAACCCCAAAGGTGTGTGAGGTAAGCCACTAGACCAAAGATCCGCCAATGTTAGCTATCGCTACATTGCACCTTACAATCACTTAAGACCTATCGCTCTGCATGCCACACCTCATAGCCTCTCCTAGCGACGTGCATCGATGGCTACGTGCGCCACTATGGGTGCCACGTCTTACCTAACGATTAGTGCCTTACAATTATCCCCCTTAGAACGGCTTGCCCTCAAGCCGCTAGGGGCTAGGCCCGGTTACCAAGGCCCTTTGGAAATCAGTGATTGCGAACCCCAAGGACTAGGATGACATAAGCAGACTATAATAGTGGGCCTAGCCAAACCTACCCTGTAAGCCTAACGTAAGCTGCTCACCTAGGAACCAAATCTAAGACCACCGCTAGGATTTGAACCTAAGACTATCGCAACTAGAAGACCTGTGACAGCTAACATTAATGTCATAACCCTAAAGGTGTGTGAGGTAAGCCACTAGACCAAAAGATCCGCCAATGTTAGCTATCGCTACATTGCACCTTACAATCACTTAAGACCTATCGCTCTGCATGCCACACCTCATAGCCTCTCCTAGCGACATGCATCGATGGCTACGTGCGCCACTATGGGTGCCACGTCTTACCTAACGATTAGTGCCTTACACGTAAGGGGGCGTAGGAAGGTATAATCTAATATTATACCTTTAGAAGGGGAAGGATTATAGGTGATCTTCCCTAGGAACGTGATCTAACATTATATTGCGGTTAAATAAAGGGGCGTAGGTAAGGGCGGAAGGCAGAGGTAGCCTTCCGCGAGGAAGAAGGATAAGCGATTAGAGAAGCTAGTTATCTAAAGCTAGTGGTGCGTAGGGGAAGGAAAGGGGACTATTATTGTTATTTCTTTTATTAGTTCTTTTATTTATATAACACATTTATTTAATCCCTTATATCTTCCCTTCTTAGATTAATATTATGCGTTAATAATTATGTTAAAAAGAAAGAGGTTTTAATATTAGAATAAGCATAATATTAATCGCGGCACGCAGCCATAATTACCTAGTAAAGGTTAGGCCATGAGGGCGCGCGCGTAACGCGCGCTCGCGAGAGGTGGCCTTACCTATGACTTATTAGCCTGCCCTCTGATTAATCGAGGGCCTATAAGTTATATAACTCACAAAACGCACTGCGTTTATGGCTACTTCTCACGATCCAAAGAAGCCTCCTTTTTCCTCTCTTCTACACACACTTATAACTAATTGATTATAACGCCTAGAATAGAAGAGAAATTCCTATTCCCTAGGCTACGATCCTAACGTTAGGCACCTGTGATACTAACACTAGTCTAAACTATAATTTATAATAATTTATATAGGAAAGCTATAGAATTACTACTAGCACTACTTAAACTATTTTATATATACTTTAGCCCCTATTAATATTATAGCTTCTAGCTAGATATACTTAAAGAGTCTATTTATAATAACTATAAGAAACTATAGGTTATTTAGGTATTAAGCTAGTAAGTCTATTATAAAGTTAATAGAGATTTATAACTAGTAATAATCTAGTAAAGGGATTAGTTTTAATAAGCCTTATCTTAGCTAGTAGCTTTTCTACCCTTTATAATAGTAATAGTTCCTTATAAACTAGGTAATCCCTTATAATATACTATCCTAATAGAAATCCCTCTAAAGTATCTTAAAAGTTATATTATAGCTAGGATAGCCTAGTAAGGGTAAATTATAAACCTATTATATTAAGGTTATAGTAAGGGGTTCCTAATTTAGAATCTAAGTCTAGCCCTAGAATTAAAGCATACCTTTAGCGCTAATCTAATAGTTTACTATTTACTCCCTTATATTTATAGTATTTAGAAACTTCTAGGCCCTTTCCTAACTACCTTAAGCTATATCCTATATATAGTATTATAAACTAAGGACTAGTCCTATAGAGATTAGAGATATATATTTATAAATATTATTACCTTTATTAGAAAACCTATAAACTTACCTATAGTATCCTTAGCCTTACTACCCCTTAATAATAATATAGGGTTTATACTAGAGATAAGTCTAGTTCTTTTATAACTATATAGGCCTAGAGTTATTACTAATTATATAATTAGCTTCTTTAGTTTTCCTTATTCTCCTCCCCTTAGAACTATCTTAATAGTATATTTAGTCTTATTACCTATAGGCTAGGCCTATACTATAGGTAAAAATTAAATAGTAATAGTATCTTTACCTATCTTACTTACTATTCTAATATCTCCCTTAGCGCTATAAAGTATTCTAAGTTCTTATAGTTTATAAGTATTATAAATAGCTTACTAATACTATATAGCTTTACTAACTAAGCCTTTAGGTATAATATAATTACTAATAGCTCCTTATTATATATAGTATAGTTTTATTAAGCTACCTATAGTTAAGTAAAATAATAAGTAACTAGGTATAAGATACCTTTATTATTAAACTATAAGAGATAACCCCTAGAGCTATTCCTAAATAGTTAGCTTTTACTATAGTATCCTTATTAGGGTCCTATTATATTAGGATAGGATATAATATAAAGGCTATCTTTAGCGCTTTAAAGGCTATATTATATTTATCTATTTACTAAAATAAAATACCTTTCTTTATAAGTTTAATTAAAAGGCTTATAATTATTAAGAAGTATAGTATAAAGTTCTAATAAAAGTTAGTAAACCTAAGAAATCCTTATATCTCCCTAACTCTCTTTAGTGCCTTCTAGTCCTAGATAGCTATAATCTTTTCCTTATCTAGGTAAATTTCTTTCCTTATATAAATAATAAACCCTAGGTACTTAACTTTCTTTATTATAAAAATATATTTCTTTATATCTAAGTTTAGTCCTACTTATTATAGCCTTAAGAGTATTACTTAGATCTTTTATATATAGTTTTTCTAAGACTTTCCTAAGTAAATAAGGATATTATTAAGGTAAGTAATTATATAGTTCCTAGGATTTCGCTAAGTATACTATTAATATATCTCTAAAAGGTAATAGGTATACTTACTAGGCTAAAGGGGTATATAAGCTACTTAAATAACCTAAAATATATCTAGAAAGTAGTTTAGTATTCCTTATCTTTAGTAATATAAATCTAGTAAAACGCTGCTTATATATCTAGCTTTATAAATTACTTTACCTCTAATAATGTTATGAACTAGCCTTAGGGCAGCTGCACGTAAGCGTTCTAAGAGATATTATTATCCTTAGAGAGGAAGGATTAGACTAAGCTAGGTGTTGCATAGGAACTAGCTTTATACCAGTGTGTGTGTGTGGGTTATATAGGCCTAGGTAAAGCCCTAACCTATCCGCCTATAGTCCGCGTCCTTTGCATGCCCTTTCCAGAACCTTTACGTACCCTTTCTAAACCTAAGATATAACCTAAGCTCCTAAGCTTAAGTCTATAATATACCCCTTACTTAGGCCTCCCTTCTCCCTTTACCCTTATTATTAGAAAGTTCTAAGTAAGTAGCATATATATATAATTAATATAGTGTATTAGTATAAGTCCTAGTGTAAGGCTTATACATAGCCTAGTAGGCTAAAAATTTTTCCTTATAAGCTACCCTACCCTAGCCTTTAAAATAACTAGCCTTACCTAACTCTAGCCCCTTATAACACTAGCTTACTCTATTTTCTTACCTACTACTAGCTAATATTAAGCTTTACCTACCTAGTTATTATTACTTTGTTTTTACGCATTGCCTTTTACCTATTAAATCCCCCTCTCCCTAGCTATTACTAGTCTTTTTAACCTCCTATTGCTAACTATTTATAATCCTCTACTAGTCTATATCTAAAGTAAGTGTGTAATTAGAGCTATCCTATAGCTATATCTAGATATAAATAATCTTATATATCCCTTACTTTTTCCCTTTCCTTTCCCTTTATATACCCTTATTTCTATTATCTTATTAGTAATCTACTACTTACCTCCTTTAAATATCCTATTAAAACCCCTTTTTATATCTAGCTTACCTCCTATTATATCTACTACTATTACCCTAAGTGCTATTACTACTACTACCTCTAGTAGTACCCCCTCCCTATTACTACCTCCTCCCCTAAAAAGCTAAACCACCTTAGTAATTATATCTTAGAGGGTAACTCTAATAACTCTAATAATTCTAATAGAGAGGAGTAAGAGGTCCTATGCATTTAATATATAAATAACCTTTATAATAAGGGGATATAAGAGTGTGTCCTAGGGTCTTATTCAGAGCTTTGCATGTATTGTATTTATTGTATTTTTGGCCCTTCGATGTATTATATTGTATTGTATTACCCTATGTATTATATTGTGTATTGTATTGTCAATACAATACAATACAATATAATACAATACATACAATACAATGTATTATTAGGGGTAAAAAAAGTGGGGTATTATAAAATTCTATTATATAGTAGATTTAATAACTAATCTAGTTAATATAAGCCACTTTTTTAATATAATTTATTTGCTTTTCTATAAATCTTTAAATATCTAGCTAATTTAGAATATTAACCTAATAACTACTGCTTAGTCATCTTTTATAGTATAGTTTAAATGTAACTTATAAAAGAATTTTTAACTAATTTTAGAGGTCTCTCTAAGTTTATAACTTTTTCTTAGATTTATTATCTTTTTAATAGTTTTTCTTAACTTTAAGTGTAAAACTTACCCTAAGGAAAAATATTATAACTATATATAAATAAACTAAAACTCTAATAATAATATTTAGATATACTAAGAACTTATATAAGAATAAAAGAATTTTATTTTACTTTAAAAATAGTCTTATAGCTATAAACCCTTTTTATTAGAATTATAAATAATTATATTTACTTTTAAGCTTTTAAAACTTAAGTAAAAGTAAAAGAGAAGGGAAAACCTATCTAGAATTAACTTAAAAGTTAGTTAAAATTAAAAATAAAAGGAAAGTATATAATATATTCCTCTTAAAAGTAAGTCCTAAATAGTCTTTTCTATTATAATTTAATAGCTTTAATAGCTTTAATAGCTATATAACCTAGTCTTTAGTATTATTATAAAAGTAAGTCTAAAGTAAGTCCTAATTCACTTATTAATAATAGGTTTTAAAGTGAGAAAAGCTATTATAAGAGAGTAATACTAATATAAAGTTAATAAAGACCCACTTTTATAATATTAGTAAATGCTAGGTTTTAAAGTAAAAAAGTTATAATAACTAATAATAAGAAGGTAATACGTATATAAAGTTAATAAGGACCCACTTTAAGACCCACTTTTATAAAGTTTGAACATACTACGTTTTAAAGTAAAAAAGTCATATATATATATATATTATTTACGCTAGCTAGCTCTATGTAGGGCTAGTACTAGTACTCCTGCTGCTTTGTTAAAAGGAAAACCCTTAAATAGGAAGAAAAACCCCTTACGTCTATGTTTAGGCTAACGCTAACCCTACGCCAGGTCTGCGTCACGTTGTCTATGGCCTATCATAGGTGTTTATTACTAGCTTACGCTAGCCTTATCCTAATAAGAAGAAAAGAAAAGAAAGAAAAAGGAAAAACCTAGGTTCCTAGCCTTGCCTAGCTCTGTCCCGTGTCTGCTCTAGCATTGCTCTAGGCCTCTTATACTATCTTATAGCGTGCTAGATTCGGTTTCACGGTGGTAATTCACTTCTCTTTCACTTTTCGGCTAACTCTTCTGTGGCCCCACTTTTCAGCCTTCTCTGGCCCGGGTCCGGCTCATTAGTCTAGGAAGTCGGAGCACCTGATGTTGTTTGTCTTCTGTGGTGAAAAAAAGTCATAATAACTAATAATAAGAAGGTGATACGTATATAAAGTTAATAAGGACCCACTTTAAGACCCACTTTTATAAAGTTTGAATATACTACGTTTTAAAGTAAGAAAAACGTATAAGAACTAATAATAAGAAGGTAATACTAATATAAAGTTTTAAGGCCTTACTTTTAGACCCACTTTGATAAAATTTACAAATACTAGGCTTTTAAGTAGGAAAAAGCTATATATATTATTTACGCTAGCTAGCTCTATGTAGGGCTAGTACTAGTACTCCTGCTGCTTTGTCAAAAGGAAAACCCTTAAATAGGAAGAAAAACCCTTATATCTATGTTTAGGCCAACGCTAACCCTGCACTAGGCCTGCGTTGCGTTATGTGTGGCCTATTATAGGTGTTTATTACTAGCTTACGCTAGCCTTATCCTAATAAGAAAAGAAAGAAGAAAGGAAAAGGAAAAACCCTAGGTTCTAAGCCCTACCTAGCTCTATCCTAGGTTTACTCTAGCACTGCTCTAGGCCTATTATACTATCTTACAGTGTGCTAGATTTAGTTTCGTAGTGGTAATTTACTTCTCTTTCACTTTTTAGCTAGCTCTTCTATAGCCCTACTTTTTAGCCTTCTCTAGCCTAGGTCTAGCTTATTAGTCTAGGGAAGTTAGAGTATTTAATATTATTTATCTTCTATAGTAAGGGTATAGGTTTAGTTTAATTCCTAGCTATTTCTAGGCCTAGGTCTCCTAGGCATTAACTAACTAGATTCTTATCTTATATTCTTCTTTCTTTATTAATATTTATAATTTAGCCCCCCTCCTATATAAGTATAAGAAGGGTTCCTTCCCCTAAAGGGGTCTTCCTTCTTTCCTCTTTTTATTAAACTTCCTATAGGTTCTTTTCTTCCTTAAAGCTACCTAAGGCGCTCCTAGGCTAGTGTTAGCCTAAATGCTAATATTACTATAGATCTATTAAGTTATTTAATAAAATAGCGCTAGTAGCTATAAGTACTCCTATGTCCTATGCTATTCTAGCTCTAATCTGCCTAGGAAACTCCTAAGAATAATCGCTACCCTTAGAAGTTATTAACTAAGAAGTAACTTAAGCAAGCTATAGCTAAAGATCTTAAGGTATAACCCCTACTACCCTTATACTAAGTTTACTCTAAGTCTAACCTATAATAATTAAGGGATCCCTATAGGATCTAATGTGTTTCCTATAAGTCTTAGTCTATTAACTATCCTAGGTATTAATACTATAATATTACTAGTAAGTTAACTCTATTCTAGTTTAGAGGTAGGGCTAACTATTTTACATAGGGCTTACTACTAATGCCTATTTTAATTATTAGGTTTAAAACTATGGTTACTTAAAGGTAAGTAGTTAGCACCTCTCTCCTAGGCCTAGTCCTATGCTAATTTACTCTTAGCCTAATTTAACTAGTTAGCGAAATAAGCATTAGTGGTTAGTTAAGGTCTAAGCAGCTATAGTTACTAGGGGTAATATAAGTGCTATTACACTAGTTTACTATTAGTTTTAGTCTAGGTCTAATAGTTCTCTAGGTCCTAGATAATTATTAGGATTATATTAAGAAACTCTATACTAGGAATTAAAGCAAAAAGAAGTAAAGTGCTTTTATAGTAAGTCTAGGCTAGTCTAGTACTAGGGAGATTAGCATAATAAGGTTATCTTTTAGTTATAGTGCCTAGATACCTGCGCTATAGAGATAAACTATCTCCTAGCTATAGCTTTACCTACTAAGGGATAGGCAAAGGTAATAGAGGGGTAATTCTAGTCCTAGAGGAGGAATAAATAGTTAGGCGGTTATAGCTTAGTAAAGGGGTAGGGGCGGACTAGTAGGGATTTTAATACCTAGCGTTTTTAATAGTTAAGATTAATCTAATAATAGTTCTAGAATTATAATCCTATAGCTAGCCTACTACTAGTTCTAAACCGCGTAGTCCTATGCCTCTCCTAGTTATCTATTATATCTATATCCTAGTTATTAGTCCTAGCGTAGCAAAAGCGCTCTAGCTCTAGCTTTTCCTCTCTCCTATATATATTAGCTACTAGTTCCTATGCTAATAAGTAGTATTAGAGTTATTTTGTGCTAAGGAACTATTTAGCTATAGCTCTTACCTTTAGGGGTAGTTTAGGGCTAGCCTTACCTCCTATACGTCTCTAGGCTATTATAATTAGGGGCGTTAGTAATTATATTTAGGGTAGTTAACTATAATATAATATTAGTCCTTAACTGCTCTGCTATAGCTACATAGGGCGAGTTTACCCTAGGGATATCTCTTTAGAAGAGGAATTTATTAAGGCTAATCTTTCCTATATGTAGTTAGACTATAGTTAAGGAGACGTATTTTCTAGTCCTATATAGAATCTTTAGATTTCCTTTAGGTTATAAGTTAGCGGTTAGTCCTTAGTTAGCTCTCTCGTAAGCCTATGCTACCCTAGGCGTTCCCTGCTATACTATTTATCCTAGCGTTATCTCTATTCCTTATGTAATTCTGCCACTAGCTTATTATTCCTAGGGGGTCTTAGTCTACGCTATAGTACTATCTATACTAAGTTAGTAATGGCTTAGATTATTATGGTTATTCCGCTCTCTATAATTCTCTCTTTAAACTTCTATTTTATCTTATTTAGGTATAGATCTAGGGGGATATAAGTCTTAACCTTTAGTTAGGTAATAGGCATAGCCTTAAACACGCTAGCTATAATTTAGAGGTAGGTTAATTAGTCTATTATAAAGCTTTTAACTACTCCTCTTAGTTTTCTACCCTTCTTAGTTAGGGTATAGTAGCGCTTACCCTATAGGTAAGGATAGGCTAGACTACCTATGTGTATAGGAGTTAAGCATCTCTAAAGCTATAACCCTAGGCTAATGCTACTAGTAAGGAGAGTGTAAGCCACTACTAGGCTAGTTTGCCTTTTAGGATATTCTTATAAGCGCTTTAATTAAGTTTCCTATTAACCTAGACTCTAAGGAACCTATATAACTCTATAGGCGCTATCTCTTTTACACTAAGTTAGACCCTAGCCTATAGGGGTTAGTATACTTTACTAAAGTATATAAGTTTAGTCTTTACTAGGTTAAACTTTACTCCCGCTTCTTTTACCTATTTTTACACACTTTTTACATAGCTTTAAGCCTTTTCTAGGTCTATATAGTGTTCTTTCTAAATACCACTATATTTATATTATTTATAAATCCTATTACTACTATGCCTAGGATAGCTTAGAAGCGTATATAGAGCTCCGCTAAGTAGAGTAGGAAAAGGATTAGTAAGAGGGTAAGCCTTATAGGGTGCTTACCTTTATCTAGAAGGGTCTTAAGAGTTTACTATTAAAGCTAAGCTAGCTTATTCTATCTGTAAGGAAGCTATGTATTATAGCTATTAGCTAGCGTGGTATGCCTATTTAGATTAAAACATAAATTAGGTATAGGTAGCTAACTCTATTAAATATAGATAAGATGTCTATCTACGCTAATAAGGCAATACTACCTCTGCCCTAGGCCTCTCTTATATATTCTATAAGGACTCTAATTACGGTTTTTATTAATCTATTTACCTTATTTCCTATTTATAGCTTAGGGAGAAGGCCCTTAGCCTTAGTAAAGGCTATAAGCTACCTTATAATTACCGCTTCTATAATCTTACCTACTATATTTAGTAGTAAGATAGGTCTTTATATATTAGCCTTTCTTATTTCCTTAGTGGTTTTTCCTAGCTTCCTAATTACTATTACTTATACGGTTTAGAACTATACTAAAAAATATCCTACTTTAAGGACAGCATTTAGTAAGCGCACTATAGCTTCTTTAGCTAGTTTATTATAGGCCTTAATAAGGCCTACTAGAGCTTATTATTTCCTAGGGCTTTCTAGCTAGCTATATTTAATAAGATATTTCTAATATCTCTTACTCTAAACCGTTCTTTATCTAGGACTAGTGTGTTATTAAGCTCTAGGAAGGAGAGGTCTAGGATGTAGGAGAGGTCTGCTATAGGCTTAGGGAAGAACCTTTATGTAAGTGTACTTACCTTATCCTTATAGGTAGTGGCTAGGTTAGGGTTATTATTAGTTCTTTCTAGGTTTAGGAGTCTAGGGAGCTCTAGGGAGGCCTAGCTTTAGAGCTAGGCCTATCTCTCTAGTCTCTAAACTCTACTATCCTTTTCCTATGTGTTAGCTTTTTATAGGGCTTTTCTCTATATATTCCTTTTTCTTCCCTAACTATCCATTCCTAGTTATTATTTACCTTAGAGAAGGCTTACTAGTTTACTTTAGTCTTTTAGCGCCTTTATTATCTCTTAGCTTATCTAGCTTTAGTAACTACCTTTTTATTCTCCTTAACCACTATACCTTTAGGCTAGGAGTTCTTAGTGCTTTTATAGGGCTACTAGTTTTACTATCTATTAGAGGTTTATAATAAGCTATATTATATATGTATTAATTCCTTCCTTATCTTTTAGGTCTAGCGTGTTTTCCGCTTAGAGTTACATTACTACTTTTGCTTTTACCTATAGTTTATTTATTATAGTCTAGGTATATTTAAGGGTAGGTAAGGTGCCTTCTTACTCCTTAGTAAAGATACTAATTAGCTATAGAATATAGTTAGAGCCTATAAGGTCTTTAGCGCTATTATAATAGACTTAGATATCTAGAGTTACTTATACTAGATCTATAGTGCTATCTCTGTCTTCTCTGTGTTATCTTATAGGTTCCCTTAGGGTATTACTAGACTAAGCCTTTACTAGCTTATAAGGTCTAGTAGTTCCTCCGCTTCTCTAGTTATTCTATCTAAGCTATCCTAGAGGGGTGTTTTTAGTTAAAGTCTCCTATAAAAACGCTTTAGCTATAGGGCTCTTCTATATTAAAGGTATGAATAGGTATGTTCTAGTTATTTATATATCCTTCTAAGTAGAGGGAGTAGATATTTATGCCTTTTATCTCTACTAGTAACTAGTTAGGTCCTCCTAGGCTATCTATAACCCTATATTATACTTCTTATTTATATATACCGCATTCTATCCCTTATAGTGTGTTAGTTAGAATTAGGCAAGGCCTAGTGCTAGGGGCTATAGGTGCCTTATGTGTTCCTACTCTTAGATTACTATTATATCTATATTAGTTTAGTGTTAGAGCGCTATGTGTATTAGGCTATCCTTCTTATTTATATTTTAAAAGAGAACTTATAATATTACTATATTAATTAAGGGGGTGGTAGGTCTTTACTATCTTATACTAGCTCTATTCTAGCCCTATTTTAAGATATATATTATATAATACTCCCTACCCTAGGCTATTTAGCACTTCTCTCTGTATTTATTAGGCATTCCTTTTCCTACCTACTATAATAATAGGTACCGTGGCTATGCTAGTTCCCTTATAGGGTAGTATTAGGCTTCTATCTAAGGAGTTACTAGTAAATTATAATAGTTACTCTAGGTAGCTTACTTTTGCTATATTTTACTTCTCTTTTAGGATAGGGCAGTCCCTTAATTACGCTAGGTATAGGCTAGAATATAAGATATAGTTTTCCTTTAGTTATCTACTAATTATTAGGTATAATATTTCTTCTTCCTTATATTAGCTAGCTTTATACTTACTATACCTTAGGGCTACCTTATAGAACTTTATAATATAGCTAGTTTAGAAGTAGTTATAGCATTATTAGGGTTATAGGGTCTTATTATATAGTTTAGTCTAGAATAGCTTTGCTTTAAAGACTATTTTATCTTAGCATATCTTATTAGTGTTTTTACTTCTACTAGTCCTAGGATTAGGGTAATACACTATATGTTTTCTACTTAGGGGTGCCTTATAGTTACCTTAATTACGTTTACTTTATTCGCTTTTCTAATCTTAGTTATAAGGTTCTTAATAGATATATGCTTTATTAGGAATCCCTTAACTATAACGCTAAGTATATAGTAGTAAAGGGCTGCTTCTAGACTAAATACTTTAGTAATCTATTTTTAGTCCTCTTTATATTAGGCTACGTTTCCTTTAAAGGTAATAATTATATCTTTACTAGGGAGTCTTCTAGCTACTATAGCTATAGTTTAGCTAGTAGCTCTATTTACTATAGTTATTATATCTTTAATGCCTTAGGATTAAAGCGTTTCCTAAATTATATTACCTTTAATAAGTACTTCTCTATGTTATTTACCTAGGACCTATAAGGGAGAGGTTTTATTATTTAGCCTTCTTAGTGCTAGTCTAGCTATAACGCTTACCTAGGTTAGTATATTAGTTCCTTTAGCTTCTTCCCTAATAGCCTCCTTAAGGGCTACTTTAAGGGCTTCTTTAGTAGTATAAATATTATTATTATTATTACTGCTATTATTATTTATAGCTCTTATTTTAGCGTAGGCACGGTTTGCTACCTAGCGGGCTATAGCCTTTATAATACTCTAAACTTAGGAGACTTTATTGCTAAGGATAAGGCTAGTAATCTTATTATAGAATTTTATGTTATCTAGGTGCTTAAATTATATCCAATCTATTATTAGGTTATCTTTGCGTCTATAGGCATTAAATTACCCTATTCCTACGTTTAGGTAGTGGTAGCTCTATGCTAGCCCCCTTTCTCTAGCGTTAATTACTATTAGCATCTTACCCTTACACCTACCTCTAGCTCTATCGCAATGCGATATTGTAGGAGGGTAAACGGAGGTGAGGAATTCGAATATTAATGTGGTTTGTATTTTAGAGGCGATTCCGGACCTTTAGATCGGTGCGGAAAAAGTATCAAAGGTAGTCTATATAGGAAAAAGCTATAAAAACTAATAATAAGAAGGTAGTACTAAAATAAAGTTATTAAGGACCCACTTTTATAATATTTGTAAATGCTAGGTTTCAAAGTAGAAAAAGTTATTATAAGAAGGCAAAACTCTTATAAAAATTATATGGACCCAATTTAGACCCACTTTTATGATTTTAGTAAATACTAGGATTTAAAGTGAGAAAAAGCTATTATAGGAAAGTAATACTACTTTAAAGTTAATAGGGACTTACTTTTAGACCCAC
Source organism: Epichloe gansuensis (assembly GCA_023658505.1). Taxonomy (NCBI): domain Eukaryota; kingdom Fungi; phylum Ascomycota; class Sordariomycetes; order Hypocreales; family Clavicipitaceae; genus Epichloe; species Epichloe gansuensis. Next base: position 9,264,094 of record CP098281.1, read on the forward strand.
TTTTATAATATAAGTAAATACTAGGTTTTAAAGTAAGAAAAGGCTCTTAAAACTAATAATAAGAAGGTAATACTAATATTAAGTTAATAAGAACTCTCTTTAGACCCACTTTTATAATATTAGTGAGTACTAGGTTTTAATATATATATATTATTTACGCTAGCTAGCTCTATGTAGGGCTAGTACTAGTACTCCTGCTGCTTCGTCAAAGGAAAACCCTTGAATGGGAAGAAAAACCCCTTATATCTATGTTTAGGCTAACGCCAACCCTGCACCGGGCCTTCGTCGCGTTATGTGTGGCCTATTGTAGGTGTTTATTACTAGCTTGCGCTAGCCTTATCCTAATAAGAAAAGAAAGAAGAAAGGAAAAAGGAAAAACCCTAGGTTCTAAGCCCTACCTAGCTCTGTCCTAGGTCTGCTCCAGCACTGCTCCGGGCCTATTATACTATCTTATAGCGTGCTAGATTCGGTTTCGCGGTGGTAATTCACTTCTCTTTCACTTTTCAGTAGGTTTTAATATAAGAAAATACTATTTTAAGAAGGGAATATTATTATAAAGTTAATAAGGACTTACTCTAGACCTACTATAATAATATTAGTAAATACTAGGTTTTAAAGTAAGAAAAAGCTTTTATAACTAATTATAAGAAGGTAATACTATTATAAAGTTAATAAAGACTTACTTTAGACTTACTATTATATTATTATTAGATACTAGGTTTTAAGGCTAGAAAAAGCTTATAAAACTAATAATAAGAAGGTATTACTATATAATAATATAAAAGTAAGTCTAAAGTAAACCCTTATTACTTATTATTAGATGTATATACCTTATAATGCCTTATAATTAAGGAAATCTACTTTAGCGTAAAAAAATAAAAAAATACAATTAAATACAAAATAATACATGTATTGTATTGTATTGTGAAAAAGTACTTGTATTGTATTGTGTAATGTATTGTATTGTATTGTATTGTATTGTTAATACAATACAATACAATACACAATACACCAAATGTATTGTATTGTAGTGCAAAGCTCTGGTCTTATTAGGCTTATCTTCCTTATTAGCACGCCTGTTAATTATATAGCTAGGAGCTATACTTATATTTAGGTAACCTAAAACTAAGATATGCGTATAAGCACCTTATAACCTTTTAGCCGCTAGAAAAGCTATTAAAACACTAGCTATAAGGCATACTACCTCTAAAAGGGATACTACGCTATCCTAATAAAAACCTTTATTTACTATTAAAAACGTTTTAATACTATTTTAGCCACTACCTATATTAATCCCTCTATAGTAATACCCTTTTATTATCCCCTACTAGGGCAGTATATACCTAGGGTGTTACTAAATTATAGGCACTTACCTAGCCTAGTAAATAACTCTTACCTAATATAGTAATAATATAGTAATAGAGTTCTTTTATAGTATATTTATAATAAATAATAATCTTACCTATATTACCTCTATTTAGGAGAATACTGCTACTAAGTAGTATATATTTAATAAGGCCCTTGCTTACTAATTAATTACTTATTACTATCTCTCCCTAGACTAAACTAGAATAACCTAGCTTTTTCTCCTTCTCTTACCCCTAAGAACTAATTGCTTTCTAATATAGTAAAATACTAGCGCTAATATATGCGTAAAGTAAAGAAGACTAGATTTACTTATTCCTTAGTAATTAAATAAAAATATACTCTTTTAGGCCTATTATATATTATTATATTACCTTATTATACCTTAAATCTATCTAGTGCCTTTATATCTTATATGTTTTCTAGTAGTTCCTAAGTTAGCTATACGTATCCTTTTTATTTAACTAGTATATTCTAGTTTAACCCCTATTCTCTTATATTCTTAGCTACTAGTATCTCTTTAACCTAATACTCTAAGAGATTAGGGTTAGCATTAGTTATTATTAGTTCTAGTAGGGGTTGCTTATCTACTAATATTTAACTAGGTAATAGATTAGAAGCTACCTATTATACTAAATCTATATAGAAAATAGGGTAAAGTCCTTATAGCATATTTAACTTAATAGTTAAAGGTATAAGGACCTCTAGTACCTTATATTTAGCTATAACCTAATCTAATTTCTTATATAGTCTATTTATCTTAAAATTTCATAGGTTTAACCATATATAGTTACTAACCTAAAAGCGCTTTACTAGACGCTAGCTACTATTTATTTCCTTCTATTACTATTACTAAATAAACGCTATAGTAGCTTACATTAGGTCTAAGCCCTTCTTAAGATATTATAAGAATACCTAGGCCCTCCTTTAATAAGATATAGGATATTTCCTTATCTAGTGGTTCTTAAATTATTACTAGGTTATAACTATATAGGGCTATGTTTACGCTAATCCCTATTACTAATAAGTCCTTATTATTTAAAGTAAGTTAATAAGTAAGGAGATATTCTAGCTATTTAAATTATAAAAATAATAGCATTACCCTTAGAATAGCCTAAACTTCTTAATTTACCCTTTCTATACCGCTATCTATCTATAAATAATAAGCTATTAATAGTAATTACTATATACTTACTTAGTTATAAAGTATAGTCTAAAAATTACTTAACTAGTCTAAACTATAATCTATAATAATTTATATAGGAAAGCTATAGAACCGCTACTAGCACTACTTAAACTATTTTACATATGCTTTAGCCCTTATTAATATTATAGCTTCTAGCTAGATATACTTAGAGAGTCTATCTATAATAACTATAAGAAACTATAGGTTATCTAGGTATTAAGCTAGTAGGTCTATTATAAAGTTAATAGAGATCTATAACTAGTAATAATCTAGTAAAGGGATTGGTTTTAATAAGCCTTATCTTAGCTAGTAACTCTTCCGCTCCCTATAATAGTAATAGTTCCTTAGAAACTAGGTAATTCCTTATAATATACTATCCTAATAGAAATCCCTCTAAAGTATCTTAAAAGTTATATTATAGCTAGGATAGCTTAGTAAGGGTAAATTATAAACCTATTATATTAAGGTTATAGTAAGGGGTTCCTAATTTAGAATCTAAGTCTAGCCTTAGAATTAAAGCATACCTTTAGTGCTAATCTAATAGTTTACTATTTACTCCCTTATATTTATAGCTTCTAGAAACTTCTAGGCCCTTTCTCTAACTACCTTAAGCTATATCCTATATATAGCATTATAAACTAAGGACTAGTCCTATAGAGATTAGAGATATATATCTATAAACATTATTACCCCTATTAGAAGACCTATAAACCTACCTATAGTATCCTTAGCCTTACTACCCTTAATAATAACATAGGGTTTATACTAGAGATAAGTCTAGTTCTTTTATAACTATATAGGCCTAGAGTTATTACTAATTATATAATTAGCTTCTCTAGTCCTCCCTTATTCTCCTTCCCTTAGAACTATCTTAATAGTATATTTAGTCTTATTACCTATAGGCTAGGCCTATACTATAAGTAAAAATTAAATAGTAATAGTATCTTTACCTATTTTACCTACTATTCTAATATCTTCCTTAGTGCTATAAAGTATTCTAAGTTCTTATAGTCTATAAGTATTATAAATAGCTTGCTAATACTATATAGCTTTGCTAACTAAGCCTTTAGGTATAATATAATTACTAATAGCTTCTTATTATATATAGTATAGTTCTATTAAGCTAGCTATAGTTAAGCGGAATAATAAGTAACTAGGTATAAGATACTTTTATTATTAAACTATAAGAGATAACCCCTTAAAGCTATCCCTAAATAGTTAGCTTTTCCTATAGTATCCTTATTAGGGTCCTATTATATTAGAATAGGATATAATATAAAGGCTATCTTTAGCGCTTTAAAGGCTATATTATATTTATCTATTTACTAAAATAGGATACCCTTCTTTATAAGTTTAATTAAAGGGCCTATAATTATTAAGAAGTATAGTATAAAGTCCTAATAAAAGTTAGTAAACCTAAGGAATCCTTATACTCCCTAACCTTCTTTAGCGCCTCCTAGTCCTAGATAGCTATAATCTTTTCCCTATCTAGGTAAATTTCTTTCCCTATATAGATAATAAACCCTAGGTACTTAACTTCCTTTATTATAAAAATGCATTTCTTTATATCTAAGTTTAGTCTTACTTACTATAGCCTTAATAGCACTACTTAGACCTTTTATATATAGTCTTTCTAAGACCCTCCTAAGTAAATAAGGATATTATTAAGGTAAGTAGTTATATAGTCCCCTAGGATTTTACTAAGCATACTATTAATATATCTCTAAAAGGTAGTGGGTATACCTACTAGGCTAAAGGGATATATAAGCTACTTAAATAACCTAAAACGTGTCTAAAAGGCAGTCTAGTATTTCTTACCTTTAGTAATATAGAGCTAGTAAAACACTACTTATATATCTAGCTTTATAAACTACTTTGCCTCTAATAATAATTATAATATCTCCTTTACTAAAGGTAAGGGATAATAGTCTTATTCTATAATCTTATTAAAAGTATAGTAGTCTATATAAAACCACTATCCTTCTCTAGCTTCTTTACTAATAATACTAAAGCTATTACTAAAGAGAAGCTAGCCTATATTTATCCCTTATTTATAAGGTTAGTTACTTACTTTTATTTTATAGAGGTATTACTAGGGTATATTATATAATAGGGCCTATAGAAGTTCTAGTTTAGATTTATCTAGGTTATGCTTTAATTAAATATAGTAGTCTAATTATTCCTAGTGTAGTAGTAAGGCATTTGCCTTACTCTTTAGGAAGAGATCTATAAAGTCCTATAGCACGCTTAGTAATAAGGATAATAGGTCCTATTCTATAGCCTTAGGGGTTATGTCTATTTATAGAATTAATATGATTTCCTATAGGCTAGTAGCGTATAGTTAGATATGTTCTTTTTACTTCTTTATATACCTTACGATTCCTACGAAGGTAAAGCCTAAGATAGATATTATTAGTTACTTAACCTTCTTATTAGTTAATGCCTAAATTTATAGGTTATTAGCTAATCTCACGTAGAGTTAACGGCGCGCTATATCTAAGTTAATCTTATTCTATTCTATTTATAGCGTCCCTAAAATTAGCTACCTTATTAACCTAGGGATTATATAGGTAACTATAGGTGTTTCCTATCTATCTAGATTTACTTAAAAATAGATAATATACGTAATATATAACCTCTTTTTATAACTCTCTTTTCCCCTTATTTTACACTAATTATAGTGTAAACTAATCTCTTCTTTAAGAGAGGAAGGCATTTTAACTAGAGTTTCTAGATAAGGCGTTTACTTATAGTAGCATAATAGTTATAGCCTATGTTAATAAGAGTATTTATAAAGGTAGTCTTATTAATTAATATAGAAACTAGAAAAGGTATAGAGTCTATATTAAACTAGATCTATTTAAAGTCCTTATTAGTAATAACTATTTACTATAATACCCCTTTATCTATCCTCCTCGCTACCCTAGTTAAATAACTTAATACTAGGGTTCTTCTTTTCTAATATATTTACTATTTTCTCTTCTTTAGAGTTATCTTTCTCTTCCTTTATATTATATATATTAATAGCTACCTTTCCCTACTAATATTTTAGTAAAAGTAAAGGGTAATTAGAAATAAAATACTTTCCTAAACTATACTATAAGCATTTACCCTCCTTATAACGCATGTTACGTATAGCCTAGCTAACCTACTTAGCTTACTTACTACTAGCCTTATTACCTAGCTTTGCCTTATGCTAATTTCCTAGTAACTTTCTATATCCTTTTAGGCCTATTCTAGGTATATTAATTATATATCTATTATAGGAGTATCCTTATCCTAGGTAAGGGCCTTAGGTATATATGCTTACCTTTACGTATAGTTCTTCTCCTTTAATTAATATAACTTAATATCTAATAAGATACTTTAATACTAGGCTATTACCGCTAAGTAATCTATATATAATATATCTTATCTAACGCTATAGTCCCTTATCTATTTATTAAGGGCTATGCGTAGCTTAGCTAGCTTTATAGAGTCCTTTTAATCTAATCCCTAGCTAGCGCTAATTTTTATTTAAAACAAATATAAAAGTTACTAAATCGCTTATTTAGGCATTATATAATCTAGTTAAGCTCTATAATTACTAACTCCTATTAATAGGGGTTATTAAATATCTTAGTAAGGTAGTTTAAGAACTTCTATAAATTATAATATACTAAGTATCCCTTCTTAAAAGGGAGTAACTTATACCTAAACCTTTAGTAATAGGTTCTAGTAAATAAAGTATTATTAGTCCTACTAGGACCTAATAAACCCCTTATCTATATCTAGCTTATAGGATATTAGGTTTTGCTATGCTATAAATAAGACCCTTTTGCTATTAAATAGGGGTCCTATTAGTAAGGGTTTTTGCTTAATAAGTTAACTAGAAAAGTTAGATCTTTACTTGCTAGTAAGGTCTTAAATTTATTTTAACTACTAAGCAATAAGCTCCTATAAGGTTACTATTTTATTAGTCTCTATCCTATTTACTAGTAGTAGTATATCTATTAGCTACTATACCTCTATAGTAAAGGATAATAAATATTATAAACTAGCCTTAGGGTAGCTATATATAAGCATTCTAAGAGATATTATTATCCTTAGAGAGGAAGGATTAGACTAAGCTAGGTATTGCATAGGAACTAGCTTTATACTAGTATATGTGTGTGGGTTATATAGGCCTAGGTAAAGCCCTAACCTATCCGCCCATAGTCCGCGTCCTTTGCGCGCCCTTTCCGGACCCGAGACATGACCTAAGCTCCTAAGCTCGAGTCCATAACAAATAATAATTATAGTGTTTCCTTTACTAGAGATAAGGAATAATAGTCTTATTCTATAATCTTATTAAGGGTATAGTAGTCTATATAAAACTACTATCCTTTTCCTAGCTTTTTACTAATAATACTAGAGCTATTACTAAAGAGAAGCTAGCCTATATCTATCCCTTATCTATAAGATTAGTTACTTACTTTTAGATTTTAAGGAGGTATTACTAGGGTATATTATATAATAAGGCCTATAGGAGTTCTAGTTTAGATCTATTTAGGTTATGCTTTAATTAAATATAGTAGTCTAATTATCCCTAGTATAGTAGTAAGGCATTTGCCTTACTTTCTAGGAAGAGGTTTATAAAGTCCTATAGCGCGCTTAGTAATAAGAATAATAGGTCCTATTCTATAACCTTAGGGGTTATATCTATCTATAGAATTAATATAATTTCCTATAGGCTAGTAGTGTATAGTTAGATATATTCTTTTTACTTCTTTACACGCCTTATAATTCCCGTAAAGGTAAAGCCTAAGATAGATATTATTAGTTACTTAACCTTCCTATTAGTTAATGCCTAAATCTATAGGTTATTAGCTAATCTTACGTAGAGTTAATAGCGCGCTATATCTAAGTTAATCTTATTTTATTCTATCTATAGCATCCTAAAATTAGCTACCTTATTAACCTAGGGATTATATAGGTAACTATAGGTATTTCCTATCTATTTAGATTTACTTAAAAATAGATAATATACGTAATATATAATCTCTTTTTATAACTCTCTTTTCCCCTTATTTTACACTAACTATAGTATAAACTAATCTCTTCTATAAGAGAGAGGCATTCTAACTAGAGTTTCTAGATAAGGTATTTGCTTATAGTAGTATAATAGTTATAGCCTATATTAATAAGAGTATTAATAAAGGTAGTCTTATTAATTAATATAGAAACTAGAAAAGGTATAAAGTCTATATTAGACTAGATTTATTTAAAGTCCTTATTAGTAATAACTATTTACTATAATACCCCTTTATCTATTCTCCTTACTACCCTAGTTAAATAACTTAATACTAGGGTTTTTCTTTTCTAATATATTTACTATTTTCTTTTCTTTAGAGTTATTTTCCTCTTCCTTTATATTATATATATTAATAGCTACCTTTCCTTACTAATATTTTAGTAAAGGTAAAGGGTAGTTAGAAATAAAATGCTTTCCTAAACTATACTATAAGCATTTACCCTTCTTATAATATATATTATATATAGCCTAGCTAACTCACTTAGCTTACTTACTACTAGCCTTATTACCTAGCTTTACCTTATACTAATTTTCTAGTAACTTTTTATATCCTTTTAGGCCTATTCTAGGTATATTAATTATATATCTATTATAGGAGTGTCCTTATCCTAGGTAAGGGCCTTAGTGTTAGGAGCAGAACAGCGACGGCATCCATGAGGGTGGCGATGGCATTGATAAGGGTGGAACCCAGCGGGGCACGGAGCTAAGGGCTAGCTACGGGCTAGTCACGTGAGAGCTGCGGGCTATTTAAAGGGCTTTCCTATAAATAAAGGGAAAGGGCTAGAGATTAAACCTTTAAGCACCTACCCCTAGCTAGCAGTTCAATAGCTACGACACTTCAATCTAACCATTGTTACAATTGTAATGTGTGTTTGCTTATATTGCATGTAAAGTATAAGTTACATAAGTATAGGTTATAGGCAGTACTTGCCCTAATGTACACTCCACCGCGTAATCTAGCTAAAGTAAACCTAATTAGCTATAAAATCTAACACCCTCCTTAAGCAAGAGCTATAATAGTGCTAATTCTAGTGGATTAATTCCCTTTCCTATTACCCTTATTAAAACCTAGTGGGAAAAAGAGTGGTAACCTTATTATAATTCTTAACGCAGTGCCTGTAATATCCTTATCCTATTTCTCCCTTTCTTTAAAGGCTAACTACCTTTATCCACTTCTCTAACTTAGGCCTTGCTAATGCCTTTATCCCTAGATCTACTAGATTCTCTGTTTAAGAGATCTAGTTTACCTTAACTATCTTTTCTTAAATTAGCTTATAGATCTTATAGTAGCGGATTTAAATATGTTTTATTTATTTATAGAATTTCGCATTATTTAAGATTATTTAGGCGCTAGCATTATCTGTGTATAGCTATAGAGATACTTGTTATTCGTGAATTTCCCTATTAACCCCTTTAGGTACATAGCTTCTAGGCCTATGCTAAAGAGTCTAATATATTCTGCTTTAGTGCTTAAGGTTATAACTATACTCTATTTCTTACTCTTCTAACTAATTATAGCTCTAGCTAGTAGGAAGATATAGTAGTTAATAGATTTAGAGTTACTCTTATTATAAGCCTATTTAGCATCTAAGAAGCCTATAATCTTATTGTTTTATATGCTATTAAAGGTTAGGACTAAGTTAATTATGAATTTAATATATTATAGCACTTATTTTACTACTAAGAGATACCTTACTACTAGGTTAGTTATAAATCTGCTTAGTTTTGCTACTAGATATAGAAGGTTAATTTAAGTGCTAATTATTATAAACATTAGCATTCTAAGGATATATTAGAAAAGAAGTTAATTATCTTTATAGCACTCCTTACCCTTTATATAGGGTTCTAGCATTTCTAATATATCTATAGGGGTATTCTAAGTCTTAGAGTTTTCTATGTTTAGTTGCCTTAGTGACCTTTCTAGGTATAGCTTCTATAAGAGAGTGATTATCCTTTTCTCTTAATCCCTAGTGATTACTATGCCTAGGAAGTATTACACTAGACTAAGGTTAGTTATCTTAAACTTTTCCGCTAATCTTACCTTAACTTCCTTAATTACTTTAATATTAGGTCTAAAGAATAGTATATTATCTATATAGATAGTAATAATTATATTATCTTTATAGAAGATTGCCTTATTAAACTTTAACTAGGTAAATCCTATAGTAATAAGCTTAGTAAATAGCGTTTTAAACTATACTTATAGGGCTTGCTTTAGGCTATATAGTGCCTTTAGGAGCCTATATATTTTCCCCTTTTATTTAAAGCCTTTAGGAAGCTCTATATAAATAGTTTCCTTTACTATCCTATATAGGAAAGCTATCTTTACGTCTATTTATTTAATCTCCTAGCTAAGTAGCGTGGCTAGTGTAAATAGTAGTTAATATATCTTTTATCTACCTATAGCTATAAAGGTCTTATTATAGTTAATCCTATGTTCTTATTTAAAACCTTATATAACCTAGTAAGCCTTATATTACTCTATATTACCTAATAGGCTAAGCTTAGCTTTAAAGACCTATTTACTAGATAGGATGTTTTAGGTATTATTAATATCTATAACTTTAAAGGTATTATTCTTAATTAGTGCTTTATATTCTTCTTTAGTAGCTTTCTTCTATTTTAACTAGTTTCCTAAGCATTATACCTCCTTATAGGACTTTAGTTTATCTTTTTAAGAGATTTATTTAGTATAGTTAGGTATACTATAAGTAGTGGTATAATATTATTTAGGGCTATTAGTATGCCCTAGAATTTATCTAGGAAGGCTAGCTCTTATAGTCTAAGTTCTAGATAATCTATCTTAAGCTTAGGGTGCTTTTGCTTCCTAATCTTAAGGGGTGTTAAGTAATATATTAAAGGGTTATCTAGTAGATAATTAATTATCTTAGTCCCCTCCTAGAACCTTACCTGCTTTGCTATTTTATTAGGTTATTAATTAGGTTATCTCTAACTCTATTTCCTCCTTAGCCTAATTAGTAAGCTTTTCCACTATTAATTAGTCCTATAGGTTAAGTTATAGGAAGCATTTAAGTTAATTAGGTAGTAGTATCTCTTCTATACATAGAGGTGCTAGTAGATTTATACTATGCTAAGGGAGCTTAAATTCTGCCTTTAGGTTAATTTAGGTCTGTTTATTAAAAGTAATCTCTTTTGCTTATTTAATTAGACCTATAATTAGGTTTTAGAGTTAATAGATATTATTAGCTTTATAGCCTATAAGGAAGCAAAGGTATATCCTATTATCTAGTTTCTTTAGGTACTTTAACTTAGGTACTAGCTTATATACTTAGTAACTAAGTTATTAAAGGTATTCTATATAGGGCTTAATTCCTAACTATGCTTTATATAGAGTTATCCTATTTAGTGTACTATAAGGAGAGCGCTCTTATATATAGATAACTACTTATAGAATCTCTCCTAGAGCTCCTTTAGTAGCTTACTATTATAGAAAATAGCTTTAACTCTATTCTAGATAGTAAGATATATACGCTCTATTAGATTCTAGTTTAGTTAATATACTACTATTTACTTAAGTATAATCCCTTTTTACTTAAAGAAGTTTAGGAGGACTATATCCTTAAACTCTTCTCTATTATCTAGTCTATACTACTAAATATAACTAGAGGTTTAAGCTTTTACTATAGTAATATTTACCTAGATATAGGCTATTACCTATAACTTCTCTCTTAATAGGTATGCTCTAGGCTTCTTTATTAGGTTATTAATAATTAGTAAATAGTATTCCTCTCTAACTAGAGTTTAAGGCTTAATTAGGCTACCTAGGTTAGCTATCTATCTTTAACTATAATTAAGTGCCTTATATACTATTACCTATGTATTTTATGCCTTCCCCTTCCCTATAGTATATGCTTTATAGGGACTAGCCTGCCTATTTATAATTTAAATACCTAGATTATTCGCTAGTTTAATATAGTTAGCATAATTTAGGTAACCTATCCTAAGGTAAAAGACCTATAGTGGTATAGTCTTTATTATATAAGATATTAGGAATATAGCTAGATTATTAATAACTTTAGGTATATTCTAATATTATATAGTTTTTACATAAGAGTAGTCTAGGTGCTTAAATCTGCTATAAGTTATCCCATGGATTACTAAACGATTATTATATTTAACCTTTGTATTATTATATATTTAGAGATATAAGAAGTTAAGTTACTTAGTAAATACGCTAATAGATAGGAGATTTATAGGTAGCGTTAGTATAAAGAGAACTTACTATAAATAGATTAGTCTTAAGTTCTAGATATGCTATACCACTAGGGGCACTTTTCTGCTACTAAGTGTATAGGCACCCTTACTAACTCTATTTATTAGTATTAGGGTAGTAAATTCCTTGTAATTGCTAAATATATATTAGTTATAGTAAATATGATATTTAGCGGCGTTATTAAAGATCTAGTCTAGGCTCCTAGTATTAGTGTTTTAGCTATTAATTTTTATATTAGAGATTATAGGAGCGTGAATATCTACTATAAAGAATTTACTAAGGTCTTATAGCTATACTAGGAAGGTATTTGCTTTGCTTTCTAGTATATTAGTATTAGCGTTATATACTAATGGTTTCTTAGTGGCCTTACTAGCCTTCTATTTGTTTAGTGTATTATATTTACTATTATTATAGTTACTAGGAGTTATAATCTAACTATAGATAGAGTAAACCTTCTAATATAGTCCCTTATAGTTAGTTAGTTTCTAGAGTTTTATGCGCTTCTATAGTTATATTAACCTATTTATATCTCTTCTATGTTTATTACCTACGTAAGATATATATGCTACACTGCTAGTAATAGTGTTACCTATGTAACCTAATATTTTCTTCTTAGTTTATAGGTATTAATACTTATCTTAGGCTAATTCTATAAGTGTGTTAAGGGTAATATTAGTGCTATTCCTAATGCCTGCTATTCTATATTACTAAAAGATTTATAATTAAAAGATACTAAATATATTACCTAGGTTACTAAGGAACTATAATTAATAGAGTTCCTTAGGTATTTTCTAGTCTAGTTATATTTGCTTAAGTTTATAGAGTCTTTCTTTAAAGGCTTATGTAAAGTCTTAAATATTACTATGCTTTTATAGTGTATTTATAATAAGACCTATAATAACCTTGCCTAGTATGTTTATGCTATGCTATTAGCTAACCTTTTATAGTATTATATAGGCCTTATAAGCTTTAGTTATATTCTTAATTTTCTCTCCTATATAGGGTAAACACTATTTACGAATTCTAGTAAGTAAATTATAGTTTCTATGCCTTTAGTATGCTAGTTATTTAATATATTTATTTTATACTACCGCTAAGCATAGTTCTATAGGTACTATAGGCATTAGGGTACCTTTAAGAATTAGAGTTATAAATTTAGCTATTATAGCGTTCTTTAGTACTTTATCCTATTCTACCTAGTTCTCTAAACCTTTAAGTTTAATAATACTAGAGTAGTTTAAACCGCTTTTATAGGCCTTTAATACTATATTCTAGACTTTAAAGTTATTAGGATTTAGGTATAGTACCTCCTTATTTTTAGTAAAAGTTTATAAGTTTTAAGATTATATAGCTATTACTAGTAGCCTATTTTATTAAGATCTAATTACTAGGGATTTGCTCTAGTAGTCTCTAGTATATTTATTTATAGGGTGCTTTTATTTAAGAGTAACTATTATTACTATATTTAATAGTGGTTAAATTATTCTATATAGCCTAGTTCCTAGTTATAGTTATTATTATTATAAGGTAAATATTATATATAGTATTAGAGCGTTTAGTTTTATAGTATATATGTTTTACTTTTAACCTCTTCTAAACTTAGAGAGACACTATAGCAAATATTACTAAGTTCCCCTTAGAGATTAGTATATTATTAATATTAGTATTCCTTAGGTCTTAAGGCATTGCCCTAGGGATATACTCTAAGCCACTATTAGTGCTTAGTAAAGAGTTTACTATAAAGGTATAGTAACCATAGATCCTATCCCTTTACTAAATATAGCTAGTGCCCCTAAAGGTTATACCTAATTAGATAGTTTGCTTAAGCTTAGGATTAATGTTTATAGTAAGTATATTAATAGGTTTATTATAATCTTTACTCCTAATAAATAGAGAGCTTTTAGGACCTAAGTTCCTATCTATAGCCTCTAAGTCCTAAGTTAGGGTAATAGCTTTATTAGAGTTTTCTAAGTTACTAGATATTATAAAGAGTTAGGTAGGTTAGTAGAGTGTTTAGTGGTTAAAGGAAGTTAGTAGTAATAATTAATAGTTAATTAGATAGTTTTAACGCCTATAAGAAGGGCTTTGTTTATTTTATAAGGATATAAGGGCTTTAAAGCACCTAGGCTTATAACCTATTATAATTATAATGTGTGTTTACTTATATTGCATGTAAAGTACAAGTTACATAAGTACAGGTTGTGGGCAGTACTTGCCCTAATGTACACTCCACCGCGCAATCCAGCCGAAGTGGACCTGATTGGCTGTGAAATCTAACAACCATCACTCTGTTATTCACTCCCAAGCCAAAAGCCTTGACACTTAGGTATATACGCTTACCTTTATATATAGTTCTTCTCCTCTAATTAATATAACTTAATATCTAATAAGATGCTTTAATACTAGGCTATTACTACTAAGTAGTCTATATATAATATATCCTATCTAACGCTATAGTCCCTTATTTACTTATTAAGGGCTATATATAGCTTAGCTAGCTTTATAAAGTCCTCTTAATCTAATCCCTTAGCTAGCGCTAATTTTTATTTAAAATAAATATAAAAGTTACTAAATTACTTATTTAGGTATTATATAATCTAGTTAAGCTCTATAATTACTAACTGTTACGGTGCAGCCCCACAGGGACCATCGCGGGTGTCAAGCGCGCACGCACGGGTGGTGTGCCCGATCCATTGCGCTATAGGCATGGGCAAAAGGATACGTATTGAACAAGTCTCTCTAACTTGCTTAATTAACACCTATATTGCTAGGTCTAGGCAAAGCCTAGATCATCACATAGGCTCTTTCCTATAGTGGCTTCTTTCCGATATAGCGTATATAACCTAATCTCTCTCTCTCTCTCTCTCTCTCTCTCTCTCTCTCTCTCTCTCTCTCTCTCTCTTTATTAGCTAGCAATACTACGTATTCCCTAGGGAATCCTTCTCCCTATAAGCCTAGGAAGAGCCCTGTTATAATATTCCCTGCACGCAGCCGGCTTAAACCTATAACCTTAGGGTGACTTATTTAAATATTACAGTGTAGCCCCATAGGGGCCATTGCAGGTGTCAAGCGCGCACGCATGGGTGGTGTGCCTAATCCATTGCGCCATAGGTATAGGCAAAGGATACGTATTGAACAAGTCTCTCTAACTTGCTTAATTGACACCTATATTGCTAGGTCTAGGCAAAGCCTAGATCATCACACTAACTCCTATTAATAGGGGTTATTAAATATCTTAGTAAGGTAGTTTAAGAACTTCTATAAATTACAATATACTAAGTATCCCTTCTTAAAAAAGAAGTAACTTATACCTAAACCTTTAGTAATAGATTCTAGTAAATAAAGCACTATTAGTCTTACTAAGACCTAATAAACCCCTTATCTATATCTAGCTTATAGGATATTAAGTTTTGCTATACTATAAATAGGACTCTTTTACTATTAAATAAAGGTCTTATTAGTAAGGGTTTTTACTTAATAAGTTAACTAAAAAGTTAGATCTTTACTTACTAGTAAGGTTTTAAATTTATTTTAACTACTAAGTAATAAGCTTTTATAAGGTTACTATTTTATTAGTCTTTATTCTATTTACTAGTAGTAGTATATCTATTAGCTACTATACCTCTATAGTAAAGGATAATAAATATTATAAACTAGCCTTAGGGTAACTATATATAAGCATTCTAAGAGATATTATTATCCTTAAGGAGGAAGGATTAGACTAAGCTAGGTATTATATAGGAACTAGCTTTATACTAGTGTATATATATAGGTTACATAGGCCTAGGTAAAGCCCTAACCTATCCGCCTATAGTCCGCGTCCTTTGCGCGCCCTTTCCGGACCTAAGACATGACCTAAGCTCCTAAGCTCGAGTCCATAACAATTATATCTATTATATCTATTATATCTATTATATCTATTATATTTAATATACTTATTACGTTTTTAGTAGCTTTCTTTAAGGCTAAAGGAAGTTTCTTAAATATTATAGACTAGCCTAAAGATAAAGCTGTAGGCTATTATAATAATATTAAGAAACTTAAAGGAAGGAAGGAAAAGGAGGATATTACAGGTCCTGTACGAGCCACTTATATCCCCTAGTTAGCTTATGTCAGCCCCCTTCCCACACCTCACTCGTATGCTAACACTAAGGCTTAGGCAAAGCCCAAGCCCTTACAATAATTATGTTAAAAAGAAAGAGATTCTAATGTTATAATAAGCATGATATTAATCGTAGCACGTAGCCGTAATTACCTAGTAAAATGTTAGGCTATAGGGCCTACGCACGCATGACGTAAGAAGCCCTACTTATAGCCTAAGAGCTTACCCTGTAATAGGGCAAGGACCTATAAGTTAGGTGACCTATAAACGCTCTGCGTTTGTGGCCACTTTTACAATCTAGAAAAGCCTCTCTTTTCCTCCCTTCTTTCTAGTTAGAGATCATGCCTAGAATAGAAGAATCATACCTATTCCTAGGCTATCCAATTGATCCTGACGTCAGGAACCCTGTGATTCCAACAGTTATTAGTCAGTTAATTAGTCAGTCAGTTAGTCAATCATTTAATTGATTAATCGGTTAGTTAGTTAGTTAGTTAGTTGGTGTAAATTCGCACTATTACACTGTGGTCTTTAGCATATGCTTGGTATATACCGTGATTTTTCACCGCCTACCTAAACAGGATTCAGAGGCTCTACCCAGGATACGAGACCAACTTTGCCGGAGCCCAGGCTTGCTGTGTGCCCACAGACTGCAACTTGGAAGATATGAATTGGCGTCCTCCAAGTCTGGAAACTCCTGCAACTCCATCTCCGTCGGGTTCTGCACCGCCTCGGCGAACCACAACCTGTCCTTCTCCAAGTCAAACACCGTATACACAGACGAGAGAAACGGGTAGCCCAAATGAATATAAGGGTCGTTCTGAGCCTTGGCTATAACGGCCAACCTGCACCTGCCTTCCTGCAACTGCTGAAATCCCTGCAACTGCTTAGAGTCCAGAAACGTTTTGGAAACCTTGATCCGGCTCAGCGGCACGGCGACTTTGAGCTTGTCGTCATTGAAGCCGAACACGAGCTTATTTAGGGGTCCATGACCATCTCGCAGTCGACGTCGTCCATTCCGCCGTTCTCCAACATGGTCGTCTTGAGGGCTGAGGAGATGCTCTGTAAAATGCCAAGGGGCAAGGTGAGGCCGATGCCGCCTGAGTTGACATGAGTGGAGCGGTCCTTTTCCTCGAGGCCAAGTTTGATGGTTTTGCTGTGAACGGACCCCAGATAGCCACAACTTACCTCAGAATCGTCATTTACGAAGTACCACTCGTCGTATTCTTTGCCTCCACTCAGGTCTCTGTATGCTCTGCCCTTGCCACTGCCGCATCTAGGACGCCCCTCGTCGACTGATCCGCGGCCCCTACCCAACCACCACTCATTCATCTGCAAATGAACAGACGTCATGTTGATCACATGACCGAAGACCTTGCCCGAGCTGTCGCGTTGGATGGGCACCGCCTGCAATTCCCCTTGAACCTGGCCCTGTCGACGCCGCCAAAGACGACGGATCCCATGCCCAATAAAGCTGGTACGTATTTGTTCAAAGGTTACCGAATTGACTTCCAAGCTTTGCTTCGCCCGTTCCTCGGGGTAGTCGGGGAAAGGAAGAAGGAAAAAAAAAAAAAGAAAGGTGTACTCACGCGTAGGATTCAATACCACACCAAACGATTTCCGTTTGATCGCTCCAACGGCCTTCATCCTCGTCACCAAACCATCATACTTCCTTTCCGTCTGTTGCTCTGTCTCAGGCCCGAATCCGAAGATGGGAAACTGCGTAGTGCGATTCGGGATACTTCCATCTACTGCTAGGGCGACTTGCGTCTCGGGGATAGAGACCATCGGAAAGGTTTTGCCGGCCAGGCCGACACTCGTTTTAATATAGTAACCGTAGTAGGTCCCCGCGCCGAATTTGCCACAGAATGGGGACCCTTTTACCTCATGGACGTCACTGGACTTGCGAGGGTCAAAGTCCCCGAGGTTGACCGTCGATTGCCTGCACTGTTGGTTCTGGAGCTTGCATAGCAGACTGTCGGTCCTTGGTGTGACGATGTCGGAACTACCGGTGTCGAAGATGCCCGTGATTGGTTGCGGGGGCGTGCCGAAGCTCATCTTCATGAGGGGCAGGAAAGGGAGGTCAAGGGATTCGAAGTGCTGAACATAGACTTGGACGACCTTTGCGCCCTGGCAAAGACCCAGAGGCGCGAAAAGAGTACACAAAGGGCGCCACATCTTGAGAGACTTTTGTGGTCGTGATAATGAAAAAGAAAGTGTTGCACGAAAAAGGAGGCATAGCCGACTGGCAACTTATACTCCGTATTGTCCCGTATATATATACATATATATATATATATATATATGTGTGTGTGTGTGTGTGTGTGTGTGTGTGCCTTGCGACAGAAAGGGACCCGCACTGACACTGACACCGACGCCCACACATGATTCATGATTATGTATAGACAAGGTCATATCCGAGACGGCAATGACTTTGCAGATAACAGCTCATCAAACATGCGTGTCTACATGTATACATGATATGGTCCCTCCACATCTCAGGAAGTTCTTGGCAGGGTACAAGGTGTTGCATAGGATATAAAAAGGTTGGTTTCAAGCAGAGACAATTGACAGGGATTGCAATCCCCAAATGAATTTGATTGAATACCTCTTTCTTGAGTTCTCATGGATGATGTAGAAAAGGAAAAAGCTATGGTGCCCCCAGCGAAAAATTTTTGATGTGGGTGGGGCAGGGAGTTCCTTCCCCATTTGATATAAGGTGGACTACGCAGAAAATTAGTGGCCAGTCGGCTGCGCCTCTCTTTTCGTGCAACACAAGGTTACGAGTGGGCTGCTGTGGAACCCGTCAGGTGTATTTGTGCGTCTACATTGTCCCAAACATGTGGCTCGGAGGACCCAATTGGCAATACATGTGGGGCGTGGCACGAGCTATGTATGTGTGCCTTGCAACGTCCGGGACCCTCTTCACCCTTTTCTTCTAGAACAACAAACTACGGAGTAACCCACTACATATTCCACAAATCCAACACCGTGGTTTAGGTCCCCAACAACGCCAAGCAAGAATCCAGGCTCGAGTTCTTTGCAGTCCCAAAAAAAGAACAAAAAAAACCCCCAAGTTTGCATGATCAGTCAAGGAAAAGGGGGCGCATGCCACAGGACCCAGGAGCCAGCCGCCCTTCACAGTCAGTCAATGCCGCTGCCTGGCGCCAAACGGCAACAAACCACGACTGCCAGCGGTGGGAAAAACCGGTGGGAAGAAGTCATCGTCTCTGAGATAACTCCCAATATGCCCGCAAGAGAGCCAACCCTCCAGCCTGTGTTTCTACCGTTCTTCCCCTACCGCGATCATTGGCATCTTGACCAGCACGTGCGTCCGCTCGATCGAGAAGCTTTGGAAAAGTTTGATCCGGTACTTGCGGTGAAAGATCCGCGACCCGCAGAATCGGCCCAGGCCTTGTTAGCAGATCTTGGCAGCTGCCGACCGGGGTTTTGGAGGAGCCGCCGGGCTGCCACTTTTGGTCGAGACCCCAGGTGTGATCCAGCGGCGTGCCTTTGTTTCGGTAATCGGTGCAATTCGGTGTGTGGTTCATGCCGTCCAGTGCCAAGCTGGCATCGAGATCATGGGCGATGCTGGCTCCCACCACATGCCGAAACGGCCTGCAGCGTCTCGTGTTTTCAACGCTGCGTCTACATTATGCTTTACCCAGCCCACGTATGCAAGACATGCCTTGTCATGGGCGGCCCGGGCTTTGTTCAGTTCGTCTTGGTTGATGTTGGCGTGGCGTTGAAGCTCCGATGCGTCAATGGGGGCACAGAACGCGGTGAGGTGATGGAAAAAGATGCCCTTGAAAGTCTGACTATCTTGCGAGCATGTGCCTGACGCATCGCATTGCTCTTCCAGGATACCGTAGCGGCCGATTCCTCGTTGACGCGCCTTCCCAACGTCGTCGATGGGCACGTTCTTGCCTAGATCCCACCCGGTTGCTTTGATGACCTTTTCCACAAGCGTGTGGCCCTCTTGGAGATAGGACGGGCTGCCCGTCACCGTGAAGAGACCTCGCTGGCCCGACAAAATCACACCCTGGTTATACGTGTAGACCATCTCGTCGCGCTGGTCGCATTCCGCGTTGCCCGGCTTGCTCCTGTCGACATGGTATCCATCGACGTACAATCCCTGACTGTTGGTCATGTTGACGTCCTTGAGCCACTTGTAGCCCACAATGGCAGCGGCCAGATAGGCAGCGTCGTTGGCCAAAGGTACGTTGGCCAAAGGTTCGTTGGTCGAGAATCCCTTGCTCGCGACCCAGCTCTGGTTGAACCTGTCGTTGGGGAAATGCTCGTACATGGAGATGGATGCCGAAATCCATAGCTCGTTCGTTATGGCATTCTTGTAGGGCAAAAGCCTCGGGTTCCAGATCATGCCGCCGTGACACAGCTTGGTGTCCCATCCTTTGGTGGCAAAGTCCCAGAAGGCACGAGCTCGCTGCGCAAATGTGCAGACCCAGTGATTGCCATGCCATGAAATGGTGCGTATGGCCGAGTCAAGTGCCGTAGGCACGCTCAAACAGTCTTCCCCCGCCCTGGATAGTGCAAGGTCGAATGAAGGTGTATAAACTTGATGGTTTCTAGCCAGCCAAGGACGACCCATAAAACGTCATCGTATGCCTGGTGGTGGTTTGTCAGTCACGAAAGGGCTCGCTTCGCCCCAGGATGGACGAGATTCAAAGGTTGGCTCTGCCGCCTTGAAATTTATCCTACCTCACCCAAGATTGCAACGGTATTCTGACCGAAGAAGGAGTGGGCAACTTGAGCAAATATGGAGGAGATCAGCTGCTCCTTTTGATTCCAGTCGTGGTCCCGCTCCGCTCCGCTCCCGCTCCCGCTCCCGCTCCGCCGATTCAAGAGACTTGGTCAAGGTGCTGAGCGTGCCTGAAATGATGGTGCCGGCGACTGCTCCCGTCCAGTCGATGGATTTGGGCCACGTGCCGTTGACCGGGTCCAAGTACATGTTTTGCAAGACAGCCAGGGCGCCGAAGACGTCTTGCAGCACCGCGAGATCCCCTCCTCCACCTGGACGGACCTCATTCCGAGCATGAAGAAAGTCTTGGCCGGCAGGTGGGCAGTCGTATGGTGTGACGCATGGCGCACTGGAGGAAGCCAGAGAGGCAAAGGCGCCCAGTCCGGCTAGGAAGTGAAGTCGGCGCATTTGGGTGGTTATCGTATCGCAAACGCTTACGAGGTTGGAACAAGGCGGCACGTTGAGGAATCTCGTTCCAGCAGCACCAGGGGTTGTCCTGTCCTCACGGCGCAGGCAGAGACGGGCATTCTTATAGGAGCTTGATTTGTCTGTTCTTTCTTAATAGGGGTCGGTCACATTTTGGTAGCATGCATATGTACGGAGTAACATGTGTGCGTGATGTGATCAGGTGCCTGCATATACATGTACACGCATGCAGGCGCAGGTGCAGGGGCTGGAACTTGTTGGATAATCTACATACTCCGTATCTATACATGTAGATAGATCATAGCCGGTTGCCGGTCTCAATCCCCTGATTTTGATTATTGAGCCTAAATAGGAGCTCCGTAGGCGACTCCTCGTTTCCGCTCCCATCCGTCGACGGTCCGTCGCGTCATCCCTCCCGTGTTACATGTACATCCCGTCCGCGTTAATTAAACCAAGCAGACATCCGCGTCCACATCCATATCCCTTTCATCTCGTCCCTTTCACGAGTATACATATGTATCCATCCCCTTGTAGCACTTTAACAGCGGCCCTATCCAACGCAATTGCGCAACTGCGGGCAGCTGTTAGTTGTCAACCTGCCAGCCGCCCCAAGTGGGGCAAGTAGATTTGCAAAATACATAAATCAGGGGTTGAATGTACTTCGTGATGTACATGTAGGTACAAGATTAGTAACCCAAACATCTCAAGCAAAGCCTATACTAACCGTTTTACTAGGCAACCCACGCTATGCACGCGGGCATGCGCCTACAAAGTGGCCTATCATGGCAATGCCCCTAAAAGGTTCAAAATCGGCCTTATACTAAGTCTAGGAAGACAGACTATTATTAGCGCAATGAGTGTGATGTAGTAATTTGTATAGCCCTTAGTTGCTAGTACTTCTGTTATAAGCTAATTGTTAACTGATTTAATGTATCTTTTATCTGTCTCT
Organism: Epichloe gansuensis; assembly: GCA_023658505.1. Lineage (NCBI taxonomy): Eukaryota > Fungi > Ascomycota > Sordariomycetes > Hypocreales > Clavicipitaceae > Epichloe > Epichloe gansuensis. The sequence continues at coordinate 9,286,165 of CP098281.1, forward strand.
ATATGATTGGCTAGATGCCTCTGTTGTTGTGTCTCCGCGGGCTGAATTGAATGTGCTCTCGAGAGATTGTATTCCGTATTACACACTGGCATTTGTTGCGAACTCTGCCTTGACATTCGATGTGCGCCCAGGGAAAGAAGAAGTCATTTTCTTTCCTATGCCATCTTATCGGCTCTTGTTTAATGTAAGCGGGCGAGTGGCCGTGATTGTTGGGGCTGTATCATTAATAGGTGTACAACGCAATGATTGCGCGACTACTCCGTACGGAAGTGCGGAGTACATATACGGAGTAAAATATGTACGCTGTGAAGGAAGAAAAAAAAAAAAAAAAAAAGAGGAGACCTGACGCCAACGAATGGCTGCCCGCCCTGTGGGTCTCTCCCGCTCGTGTTTCTTGATCGCCGGTTTGTTTACTTCCATCCCCAAAACAGCAGCCCATCCACCAACCAGAGCGCGCCCACCCACAACCAGACTTGATCGTGTTGAATTGACATTTCGATTGACCTTTGCTTGCTGCCCGTTGCCCGCCAACTTCTTTGTACCTCCAACCCAAACGTCGAGCTCCATCCAGCTCTTGCTTGCTTGCTTCAACCACCCTTTCCCAGTCATTCTCCGACTCTGCATACAACTCTATTCACCATGAATTGAAAAGAGCAAGGCCCTCTTAAAGAGCATTGATTCTTTGCCTGCCCCTTGCATTTGCTTTACGCGTCTGGCAAGCACAAACGCCGTTACTTACGCGTGCCTTTGAACACACACACACGCTCCGCAACTATTCGCAACTATTCGCATCTATAGTTTTGACAACCATCCGTCGACTCCCAGACTCGAGCACCGCGTCTCTCGCTCTCTCGCGTAGCTGAGCCATGGAGACCGACGCCCTACATCGGTATCGCTCGCGCATCCTTAGAGAAATGAATGCCAACCGCGCAAATCCCTTCAACTCTCCGCCTTCTTCCACTGGCTCCCATGGCACCGTCACCGCCTCTTCCCTCTTTTCCGATCCAGATGGCGAGTCGACGCGAAGGCTCAACGAAGACATTGCTCGAGTCACTGCCCCAAAGAAGCTTCCTGTGAACTTCGACGCTGCTCACCGCAAGTGGCCTGAATACTTTTCCAAACCCAAGTCCAGCAACGCGCCCATGTTCGATGATGATACCACGACCGACACCCGACCCTGGAAATCACAACAAATGAAAGAAAACAAGCCGCCCGTTGCAAACGTTAAATTCACCGTTGACGACTCAACTCGGGACATATGGCCTGGCACAGCCAAAACCCGCGCCGAGATGCAGGCCCGTGTTGATAATGAGTCCGACAGTTCATCTATCCTCGGTCAATCTCCCGCCCGGCCCACGTCGTATTATGGCGCGCCCAAATCTCAACAACACAGAAGTCCTCTTTCCAAGACGCATGACCGAGCCCCTTCAGAGCCTGCGCCGAACCACCAACGTCGCTCGTCAATAACGGATGCCCTCAACCGCCTACAAAGAGCCTCTCTCAGCCCACGGGATAGCAATCAAGAGTCCCCCAACATGTCTTCGGCCAAATCGAGCTTGACCGCCGTACCTCCGTCCCCAGCTTCAATGGCTAGTCCGAGTCAGAATACGTCCAACGTACGATCCTTCTTCATGCCCGACGTGTCTCACCTCGGCGACTTTGTCACGGGTACTCTCAAGTTCAGCGGCTCCATGAAGAATGGTGTCCCGATCTTTGTGAAGCATGGCAAAGTTCATGATAGCGAGGAAAGACCCACCGCTAGTCCTCACGCACAGGTCGATGCTATCAAAGTTCCCGAGGATGAAGAGAAGATCTTCGTCTCCATGGATATGATCCGCGATGAGATTGTTTCTCTGCAGGCTGCACACGACAAGGTACAAGAATATGCAGAGGGCCTGCAGCTTCAGGTGGAAAGACTTGAAGCTCAGCTTCGACATGGAAAATTTGACGGTGGATACGATGAGAGTGCCAAGTTCAGAGCGCAGAAAAAGAGTAAGTCAAGATCTAAACACGGCGCATTGAAAACAAGCTCCACATTGACACCTCATTCTTTCTTCTAGGACTGGAACTAGAGGTTGCAACACTGCAAGCCCGTTTGGATGAAGCGTCACGAAAGCTTAGCGCCAAGGAAATAGAAAGCGAATCTATTGCACATGAGCGTGACAGGGCTATTGCTAGGCTTCAGGAAGCTTGCGAGGATATTAGCAAGCTGACAAGGAAACTGGGTGTCAGAGAAAAGGAGCTCTCTACTTCACAGAACCAGCTTGAGTCCTCGGACCAGATGCGCCGTGACAACGACACATTGCGTCGTGATCTTGTGTCGCTCAAGCATAGTCGTGACGCACTAGAGCTCGACAATTCGTCCCTCCGAGCTGATAACGAGAATCTCCGCAAAGAGCATAAGCGCCTGCGAGATGAGGTTGACGCTCTGCGCTCTGACAAGAGCGTTCGTGCCGATGACTCTGACTCCCTCGCAACCGAGAACAAGTCTCTTCGCTTGACCAATGACAAGTTGACAGAGGAGAACGAAGTTCTCCGCGAAAACCTTGATGGAGCCCAACACGAGCTTGACGCTGCGCGCGAAGAGATGGAAACCCTTCGGGCCAAGGTTGACGTGGTCGCGCAGGAAAAATCAGCGCTTCAGGACGACAACAAGTCTCTTATCCGCCACAATGAAAAGTATTTCAACGAGAATAAGCTTTTACGCCGCGAGAACTCGGGTTTCGAGCGTAGCATTCACGATCTGCATGAAGAGAACTTGAAGATGAAGGACGAGGTTGTTTTCCTCAAGCAGCAGCTTGATAACGACAGGTCGCTGCACAAGAATGACGTTTCTGGTACCGTTGAGGAGGAAACGGAGGAGAATATGACGTCGGCTTATTTCGTGCCCGACATCACTGTCAAGACAAACGAGTCTCGCCCCGCAGAAGGCACAGAGACGAAGGATATGCCCACCTTGCCGGAGGTGACATCTCATGGTTATACAGTCGAGCAAGAAACGCGGGAGGTCTCGCGACGAGTCAGCAGTAGTAGACAGCGCTCCAGGAGCAGACCCCGAGCAGCGTCCAAGGGTGTCGCCTTCTCTATCCCCGAGAAGTCGGCGCTCCGGAACAAGAACCGCAGCAATGTGGCAAACCAGGGCAGCAAGCGCAAGCAGACTACTGCTGCTGCTGCTGCTCCTGCTGCTGCTCCTGCTGCTGATCAGCGCTCTATCAAGTGCCCTCCAACTGCGGAGCTGGATCTGACTACAGAAAATGACGAAACAACCGGAGGATTCCAATCCGAGGATTTCACGAACCAAGACGCCGCAATCTCACTAGACTTCTCGTTGAAAGGTGCCAGCTTCCATCCGTACAATCGAGACATGACTGCGCAGAGCAACACATCTCGTCGTGGAAGCAGTTCGCGGCCAGCACAAAAGCATACCTTCTTGGAGGTGGACGTTACCAGCGGGACCAACAAGACAACCAAGCCCGAGGCCTGCCCCGTCCTATCAACCGATGCACGTCGTGTGCTGGATGGCTTGTGCAAGCACAGCTGTCGTAACTGCATAGTGTGCGCGCGCATCACCTCTCACCGCGGAGTTGTTTCATCATCCGAGGCTGCTTCAGGCAAAAAGCGCGTTAGTGTACCGCGTCCTGTGCCTGTCACGGACCGCAATCTGACGGGAGACGATCTCACGATGCGCCCATCGCAGGCGCCCGGCTATGCCTTGGCCTTGGTCATCAAAGGACTCGAGGACGAAGCAGAGCATCTTCAGCTTGAGCTCACCCGCCTACAAGCAGAGTATAACAGCAGGGACAAAGCCATTGGCCGGCGTGATCGACTGAACATGGCCGAATCCATCCGAACGCTCTTGAAGCGCATGGAAGTCAAGAACGATCAGATCTACAGCCTGTACGATGTTCTAGAGGGACAAAAGGCTGCCGGACAAGCCATGACGGAGGAAGAAGTCGAAATGACTGTCCTCAATATCACGGGCATGACAGTGCGCGATGTCACTGGCGGAAGCGAGCAATTCACATGGGAGGGCATTCAGGAAACAGTGCAAGTATGAAGATGAATATTCTTTGTTGGATTTTGAAACAGCACCATCCATATTCTTGCCAGTCATGAGCGAATGAGCATTACCTCTTTACGTGCATAATAAGAACTCATGGGGGACCCGGCGCGGTCACAAACAAACGGAGTTTGGAATAACACTGATGTCGAGAGGGACGGACGGACGTCATATTTGGTCATCTGCGGCGTTTCTGTCTCTATTCTTTTTTCTTCTCGTTCTTTGCGATTCAGCTTTGGCATAGTGGGTTCTTCTCGCGGCTTTTTTTTGGGGGCAAAAAGGCTTGGATTGATTTGCGGTACACTTTGTTTGTATGTTGTTAGGTCGTGCACTCGAGTAGTGGACAATGAACATGATCATGAAGGGATTTGCGTTTTCCGCCTCTTGGGTCACTATGAGCATGGTTTCCTACACGCTTTCTGCCGACATTCATGAAGTGTTACAATGGTGAGACTGTTGAGAAGTAAGGTATCCGTAGTTTGCCATTGTGTCCACCGTGTAACTATTCATTCTATTCGCTATCCTCATCCTCTTCACCATCCACTTCCACTTCCTCATCCTCGTCTTCGTCTTCATCCACCACCTGCATCTCCTCATCACTCATATCCTCGGCCCCGAGGCCACTCTCCTCCTCCTCCTCCTCCTTCCTCTTACGATCATCTTCCCTCCTCGCCTCCTCAAGCATCTTTGTCCTCTCCTCCTTCACTCTCCTCTGGGCGACGACAAAAGCACCCAGCGGCGTCTTGGCGACTTCGAAATCTTTGAGGAAAGCCGCGACTTGGGAGCGATCCCTTGGCGCAAAGTCAACTTTTGCGCGACGCTCCTCGATGAACTTGGCGTTGGCCTCGAGTTTTTGAACGAGCAGGACGAGCTGCGACATGAGTTTGGCGTTCTTGTTGCCTTGGGCCTTGGAGCGGGCCTGTTTCATCCACCGCTTCAGCTGGATGATGACGGGAGGGCGAGCTCGGGAAGGCGATGGACGTGGACCAGAGGAGGAAGAACTCGCCGAGGAGCTCGACAACCTGTTCGCCAACGCCGTCCTGGTAGACGCGCGTGCGGAGGTACGACTTGGGAGCCTTGTAGGCGACTGCGAAGTCGAAGGCCTTCAGGGTGGATGCCTTGGGGGCCTTCTTCATCTCCGCCGAGGAGAGGACCTCGAGGATCGGGGAGGCGAGCGGGATGTAGGTGCCTGTGGCGCGGGAGGTTCGCAGCAGGGACCGGACGAGGTGGAAGCGGAGCAGGAAGTAGATGGCTGTGGGGATGAGGCGCGTCGCGCCGAGGGTGACCTGCACGAGCGGGTAGATGAGGAGCTTGAGCTGGTTCTCCTTGCCGGCTTCGGCTTCCTTGAGCGGGGAGCAGTGCTCGGCGAGGACGCAGGACCAAAAGTCGAGCGAGTGCGTGAACTGCCAGTTGTAGACCATGCGGAATGAGTCGTTCTTGTTGTTGACGATGCTGTTGCGAAGGTGGATGGCGAGTTGGCGGATAAAGGTGAAGGCAGTGGTGTATCCGACCGAAGGGTCGATGCCCCAGAGCTCGGCGGCCGAGTTCTTCATCAGATTGATGCCCTGGATGGTGTTGTGGTTGGTGACGCGACAGCCCTGGACGAGACCCTGATACACGGCCTTGAGGACGGTCTCGCGGATGCCCTTGTCGCCGATGACGACGAGCTTGCGGAGCACCAGGAAGGCCGTGATGCGCGTGGTCTCTGAACTGGCGGGTTGCGCCCAGAAGTTGACAACGGCCTTGGCTAGGGCTTTCATGAGTTTCTTAAAGGACAAGAGATAGGGAAGAATCGGCGTGATGGACGACAGTGTCAGCTTCAGCGTCTTGTCGTCGGACAGCGTGCCGAGCAGGTGCATGATGGACGAGGTGTAGGACCGGAGAAGCAGGGAGAGCGTCTTGAATTTCTTGGTCTCGGTTTGTACGTAGACTCTGCCAGAAGCGGACTCCTTGACAGGCAGATGGTGGTTCATCACCACGGGGATGTGCTTGAGAGCCAAAACCAAGATGTCGTTGTAGACTTCGGGGCTGTTGATCGTCCATCGCTGTTGAGTCTCGCCATCGTCGTCATCTTCGTTCAGGTGGGCGGCGCTTCGGAAAGCGAGGACAACTTGTCGAGCAGCGCGCAAGGAATTGGTCTCCTCAATTGCTTTGCGCCACTTGGCGACCGTCGGCTGGGTCAGTTCGTTGCTCTGAGAATCCTCCGGTTCCACGTCGTCTTGGTCCTCATCCTGTGCTTCTTTGACAGCCTTTACCTTCTTTCTCTTCTTCTTCGGCTGCCCATCTTGGGCTTCATCGTCCTCCTCGCCGGCGCTCAGTTCGTCCACCTCTGCCAGGTCTGCATTGCCGTCAAATTCGAGGGCTTCTGGGTCGTTTTCTTTCAAAAACTTGTAAAATTCCGGATCCTTCTCTGCCAGCTTATCCATGGTGTCTTTACTCATGCCGCCTTCATCGTCCCTGTCACTGTCACCGTCACCGTCACCGTCACCGTCACTCAACTCGGCATCCTCCTCTCCGCCTCCCTCGGCCTCGGGCCCATTTCTTTTCTTTTGCCGAGTTTCCCGGCCTTGGACTTGGCGCCCTTGTTGTCGATAATCTCGTCGAATCCCCTTGGAAAAAGTCGTCCACAGTCATTTCGCCGCTCTTCTTGTTTCTGAACAGGCCATTGGGCTTCTTGGCGGTGTCGGCCCCATCTTCCGCTGGCTTGCTCTTGAAGAATTCAGAGTCCTTGGTCCGTCGGGTCTGCTTTTTCTCTTTGATCTGATGACGCTGTTTAACCTTGGCGGCTTCCTTTCTTTTATCGAGCGTACCGCGGAGGTGGTTCTTTTCGAACTTTTCGTTGCCTTGAGGTTTTTCTTCCCGGGACCCATGATTGGCTATTCGTTGCACCACAGCAGTGTGGTGGTGAGAATGGTTCACGGATCGTGCTGAAGGGAAGAGTGGTTGAGACGAAAGGGCAAAAAAATTGCTGAACCTCGCAAACTTGTCGCTATGGCCCAATCGCAATTCTGCTGCTTACCAAAAAAAAAAAAAAAAAGAGACCTCGTTATCGATAGGAACTTGCCCGCAGATCAGGCAGGCGGTGGATGCCATTCTGCCCGCGACCCCCCTTCTCTCTCTGCTGCTTGAATCGTCCGTCATTCATTCTCGCCCCGCCAAAGAAATCCACATCAACGGCTTCTTCCCTTCAGCGCCCGTCCGCAGACGAGCTTCAATGCGCCCCTCCCTTCACCCGCCGCCATGATTCCCCGACAAGGTTATGCGCCGACACCGCATAGTTATGTTCCAAACTCGACTTTCTCGGCAACAATTAACCTGGATGAGGTAGACCTCGGATATGTCCCAAAAAAAAAAAAAACATACCATGCATGTTTGCGCCCGCTTACGTGCTCGATGCTAGGAAGTCAAGCTCACCGACACACGAGCCGAGCGCGACCTCCAAGACTCCCTCGCCGAACTCTTCAGCATAATCGTGACACTAGACGAGCTCGAAAAGGCGTTTCTGAAGGACGCGATTCCCGAAAACGAGTACACCGAAATATGCGAACGATCCCTCCGCCAGTACAAAGCGCTCCTGGCAGACGCGACAATCGCCAATGAATTTCAGGGCTTGGAGGAATTCAAGGCCAAATGGGACGTATGTCGATTCCGAACGAGAACCCTGCCTTTTTTTCTTTTTTTTTTTCCATGTCCCGAATAACCTCCATGGCTTTACTTACACAGCGTAGCTCAAGCTCCGCGTGCAACGGAACGTCTGCGAGTCGGCATGCCGTCGACCACCGTGACAGCCTCGTCTTCCGCCACCGGCCCGCAAGCCTCATCGGGTAGCAACAACACCAGCGGCGTCCTCATTCTCGAGGCCACTCAGGAATTCATCACGTTCCTTGACGCCGTCAAGCTCGGAATGCTGTCCAAGGACCAGTTGCACCCACTGCTCTCCGACGTGATTCAATCTGTGAACCGCGTGACGGACCAGGACTTTGAAAGCAGGGGCAAGATTGTGCAGTGGCTCATCACACTCAACCAGATGAAGGCATCGGACGAGTTGAGTGACCAGCAAGCGAGAGAGTTGGAGTTGGATATTCAGCAGGCCTACCAGGGGTTCAGAAGGACTTTGACATGACATGATGGTCGACTTTTGTTGCCCCATTTGCTCGTGATTTCGTAACTTTTTTTCTTTTTTTTTTGCTCATTTCTCAGCCATCTTGTCAGCTCCTTTGAACCTTGCAATATGTTACACCCCAAACATTCATTTATACCAAAAATGTCCAGAAGCTCGGATACACAAACTCCTCTTCAAATATTCTCCCCACCTGCTCCAACACAAATCTTTCCACCTTGCCTACATTTTTCAGACTCTGCTTCCCACCATGTCGCTCCCCAATTTCACTTTCCACCTTGATCTCCTGCAGTAGACCTCCAAATCTGCCTCCTTCCTTGTTGCCCTCATTCTTCTCCTCCGCACCCTGCACATTCTCCTCGTCGTTCACAGAACCAACTGCCGCCAAGGCATCCTCGGGACTAAGAAAGCAGAAGTACACTCGTTTTCGTATCTTGGCCAACAAGCCTACTCCGTCGAACGAAAGCCCTGTTATGTTCAGCTTCAGCGGAATGCCGACAAAGCTAGGCATGGGATAATCCAGCAAGATCTCCGCTGTGAGATTCAATCGGATATCTCCGGCGTAGCGTATCCTGAACACGGCTTGGACATCTTCTACCCTCGGTTCTCTCTTTTGTTGAGCAGCCAGATCATGACCATCTGCCGGGTTCTCTTCTTCGTCTTCGTCTGTCTCTTCCACAGCCGGGCCCGTGAGATGCGTATCTCTCGTGGGCGGCCGAGACGTGCTCACACTGGTAGGTGCGAGTGTAGACACGCTTGATTTCTCTCGCAGAGACAGGGCGGTCGCCGCATCCATGGGCTCGGAGAAATTGTCCACGGAGATGCTGCTCGTGGAAGGGTTTCGATGGTGACTTGTCCCGTGATGGTAACTGTGATGATGTTGTTGTTGGTGAAAATCGGAGTGGTCCAGCACTCCTCCAGGTCCCATCCAGTTGTTGTTGCCTAGGTGGGCGCCTGCCACGGCCGCCAACGGTGTATGCGTTCCTGTTCCCAGATGGCTTTGGAAATAGTTCAGCCCCGGGCCACCGAGTATACCCGGTGTAGATGTGCCCAGAAATAAGCTGCCCAAGTCATGACCAAGCATGTCATGCCGCAGAGCTGGCCTGATACCGCTAGGTCGTTTGTCGTGACTGCCCGCCAGCGCATGCTTGGCCCGCTCGGCTGCAAGATGGGCTGCTGCCTCATCGTCGCTTCCAAACTCATCATCGCTCTCGTCGTCGGCTATCTCTTGGTCGTAAAAGTCAGACAACGGATCTGTGATGTCTTTGAGGTCCAGCTCAGGTGCTATGCTGCCAAAGTCGAAGTCATGCACGTTGACGGATCTGATGAACCTGGGTAGTGGCACTGTTTGGAACTTGTCATGGATGAAGGACCTGATGCGCTCAGCCAAAGCGTCGCCGTCTGGACCACTAGTGAGCGTTTCCCAGTCAAGATCAATGGACATGGCGATGCATTGGGATGTTTGAGGGCAGGTTTGGCTGGATGTTTGGCGGTAGCAGATGTCAATCAATCAATGCAGCAGGTTAGGTGGTGGTGGTGGTGGTGGTGTTACCGGTGTACATGCCATGGTGAGCTTGAGCCAACTGGCGTTCAGGTCCACACCTACTACTTACTAAGTTACTCTCTACAAATGGAACTTAGCACAGGCAAGGCTACTAGCAATGCTAATTAATCAATGCAAGCAGCAGCTTCAGTTAACAACATAATTGGCACGACAAGGTCTATTCATCTCATGAATGCAATCAAATCAAAAATCCCAAAATTCGTATCATGGTCATCGTCCATGGTCGTCATATCATTAGCAACTTCTGAAAGAGAAGGATAATTATTTCACGCGTACGGAGTATGCTATAATGAAATCCCGTGACATCGCTTTTCCCCTTTTAACTTCAAAACATCTCAAGCAGGTACTTCAGCCGTTCGTTTACAAGCTGCATACATCTCAATGAACCACAGTTTCGGGCTCTTCGAATCGAGCGTGGCCATAGTTTGTCGACAGTTGTGGATTGTTGAACAAATGCCAGCAATTGGGGGCTTGCAAAATGTACCTGTCTGAAATTAGCGTCCACCATTACGTCGAGACACCAGGGAAAGCCACCAGGGAAAGCTCACCTAGCCATGGCCTCTCTGAATCGGGACTTGTATTCTTTCGGACTGGTCACGGTGGGCCGGTTCCGACCACCACCAGCAAAGCCACGATCCTTGATCCAACTTTCCAGCTTCTTGTCCCAGGTATACGTCCTGATGCAGTCAATGATGCCAACCACCAGCTCCTTTTTCTCCTCGTCCACGGCAATCATCAAAGAGTAGTCCATGACGTTTTGTCGGGCCAAGAAAAGAGTGTCATTCCAAACGGACGCTCTAAGAAGTTTCTTGGAATGTTCTCTCGCAAACAGGGGTGATTCGTATATGTATTCCACCATATTTTCGTCCAACAATACTTCGTTCTGCTCTCCAGTCGACTGGATCTTGCGGTTCCGCATGGACCCCTTCAGATCAAAAATTCGTGTCGGGGAGCGGTCGTAGAATAAATTTTCGGTAACCAGAAGATCGAGCTTGATATCAATGCCAGTGGTCGGGTTCTTTATGATGACTTGGAAGAAGCCCAACATCTTGGCAATCACTGATGGCAAATCGTGGAATAAGGCTTCAGCCATGATACTAAAGTAGCTAGGAGCAAACCGCAGAAAGGCCGAGGTTTCTACTGGAGACAAGCTCTGCCACGATATTAGCAATGCATTACGATGCAAATCAATGTTATATATCCGCATGATTCTTACCTTGAGAACAAGTCTGTCGTCCAATGTTTTGAGAAATACGGACTTGGTCTTGCCCCCTCGAATCCCATTTGAGGCAGCGAGACAGGCACTCGATGATTCGTTCAGCTACGCCACACTTGCGCCGCAATGCGTCGAATTGTTCGGCGTAGAAGATCTTGCATGTCATCATTGCTGCACCCTCTTTGAACTGGTACTTGAGATGAGTGCCGGTGGCCCGCAGCAAACTCTTTTCCAACTCTGTTTCGTTAACCATGATGTCGCCGGCATCAGACGCTGGAACAGACTTGCTTTCTTCGTCGCTGATTCCTTCTACCTCTCGCTTCATCACCTCTTGAGCCTCTCTCCTAATCGTTGAGAGCTTGTTCTTGTAATCGTCACTATTCAAGGCGAGCGCAATGACGGAGCTAGGCTCATCCTCTCGCACGATAATGTCTGAGTCAACGAAGATGTGGTCAGTTGAATTGACGGGATAATCCAATGGTGGCCATCCACTAGCTGAGGTCTCTGCCCAAAAGTTGGTAAGATACTTCATCAAGCTGGTCTTTTGGTGTTTTGGAAGCTCCAACGGGATTTCGGTGCTTGGCTCCAAGGCCTCTGCTAGCTCCTGGATATCAGGCAAGAATTCGTCCGCAATACATGACTCCACGTCACTAGTGGCGCCCTCATCGTCCGAGTTCACCTGGCTTGTTTCACTTTCGGGCGCAAGGTTACGTTCAGGCTTTGAGACCTGATCCTCAGGCCTGACAATTGCTTCTTCCTCTTGGGTAAGGAGTTGGGTGACAGGCTCAGATTTGCAAAGGCCGACTTCATTGTTAGCCGGCGTTCTGATTTGGCCTTGGTCGCCTTCTCGTCCAGCCAGCTGCTCATTGGAGAGACTATGCTCTTCGAACGCTTCGGCAACGTCATCATAAACCTGCACAATAGCCTTTGTGACCGCTCTGGGAAGCCTTGCTCGTGGTTGTCGAAGGTTCGCGGCTCTCTCCTTGCGATCCCGAATGCGTTCCCTTTCAAACTCTCGGCTCAGCTGCTCAAAGTGTCGCGCCAGTGTCGACACTTTGGATTCCCTTTTCTTGTGAGTCAAGCGCGGTATGCTAGATGCGGCATTCTTGCCGCGGTTTTTCAGCGCAGTCAACCCCAGTCGATCCGACAACTTCTTGTCCACCCTCGTGGACCCTTCCGGGGTCCTTCTGTTGCGGCATCAGGAGCTGGAGAAGGTTTAGCTTCCTTAATTGCTTGGGATTTGGCGGCAGCGGAGTGCGATCTGGACAGTAGCCGAGCAGGCTGAGATATTGCTCTCACCAGAGGCGGCGAGATGCTGGATCCTGACTTGCGGCTAGGGCCGCGATCCGGTACTGGTTTGGGTGTTACCGCCAAATGTTCGTTTCCTTGCAACGCTTGCTCCCTGCGCATTTGATCAACTTTCTCCGATAGAGATTTGCCAGATATCGAGGAATCAGTTGGGCCCCGAGCCGTTCCAGTGGGCGATATTGGTGGTCGTCCTATTGTCGGATTTAGAGCAATGGGGATCCTGGATGCTGTTTCGGGGACTATGGGTTCCTGAGATGCCGCTGCTGGTGTAGCTATCAACTCTGGTGATCCGGCCAAGTCCAGTCCTTCAACTCGCTCAATAGCTCCCTCATCAGGAATATAGACCTTCTCTTCTTCTTCTTCTTCTTCTTCTTCTTCTTCTTCCTCTTCCTCTTCCTCTTCCTCTTCACCATGCTTTTCAACCAGAGCTCCCGATGATGCCACACTAGTCTCCGTTCCAGTGTCAGGATGTTCAGTGGGTTGTGTAGTCTTCTCGGCAGCCTCAGTGAATGTTTGAGAAGGTCGCTCGTCGCTATCCACAGCTGACCCAGTTGCGTCATTTGAGGCCAACGACTCTTTAGACTCATTATCGGTAAAGATCTTCTTGAGCTGCATCATCGTAATTTGACGCATGTCGCGATCTCCGAGAAAGTCGGCTTCGAACTTTGCAAAGGCTTGGTCCCATTCCCCGCCTTTTCCAGCATTTCGCGTACAATTTTGTTGAACGGAACGACCTCGTAGTATTTAGACTCGACGTAGGTGCGTTGCATCTGGCGGATGATGGCCGGCTGCTCCTCTTGAGTTTTCTTCATTAATCTTTCCACTTCTGCCTTGCATGACTCCGCCTTTTCGGGCAACAGGCTCTCCGTTCGGATACTTTTTAGCCTAGCTCTCACAGAGGACATGAACTTGCCCCAGCGCTCTTCCATTTTGTTGTAAATTTCATTCTTGAGCTTCAGATCATTTGCTACCTTCCAAGTAATCCTGGCTCGTGGAACGACAATCTCGAGAAGATCAATAGGGTCCCAGTGAATTCGGACTCTAGAATCTCGCACACTGAAATACCGAACATGATCGCGGTGGAGATCGTGAGGGCAGTCCTCGACGTTCTTGGTTCTCAAGCCTCGACCCCAATAAAGTAGCTCCAAGTATTTCCCGAACGAGTACTTGAAAGTCGCATCAGACATGGCAACCTCTTCCGAGTCCTTCTTACAAAGCTTGCAGTAGGTCCACATCGTGATGCCATCGCCAAGTTCTGGTCGTCGTGGGGGCGGATTGGCAACATGCTCGACAAAAACAGTAATTCGATACTCGTCGTGCACATAAGTTCTATGATGGTCGACCAGTTTTTTTCGCATCCATTGGAGTTGCAAACATCATTTTGCTGTACGCGAGGTCTTCAATGTATTGGCCCAGTGTACAGTCTGCATCCATGCCTGTGTCCACGTGTTGCTCGTCATAAAAGTTTATGGCAACCAAGCTAGGCTCTATGCAAGGAATCTTCGTGTCGGTGCAAATGACAGAGTACAGGACCACAATGTTCTGATGAGAGTACGGATCGAATAAATCCAAGTTGCCTTGAATATACGTCTCCCATTGACGGGTTTGTGTCTGATAATTGAAGAGGGCTTTGTCATATTCTGCATCATGGACAGCATGCAGGACCTCCATGACTTGCCGTTGTGCCTTCTGTCCAATCTTTTCGACCATTTCCGGCTTGATGAGTTGGAATTTGTGGCGGCCAGCTTTCTCTGAGTCTTCCTCCACTGCATCCTGGTCGCGCAGCCGGCGAAGATACAAGAGTCTCCTCTCTTGTTCTCGCGTCCTCATCAGAAGATATGGTTGCTTGAATTTGACATAAGGGGATGCAGATAAGATCTTGGTCTCGTACTTGGCGACCATGTCGCTGTAAAAGGTTGGCATCGGAACATCATCAGGCACCTGACTATCGGGAGAGGCATGCGTATGGTTCGCATGGAGGGGCACCCGTTGGGCTGGTTCTGTGCTTTGTATCGCCATTTGTGCTGAAGTGTCAGCTTCGTCAGTTCCCGTACTGATACTGTCCACCGTAACTTGTGATGGTGGTTCGCTTTCATTTGATGGATGGTTGATGACCATGGTAGGGCCACCTTTGGTGTATTCCCCGCCCGAGCTCACGGATCTGAGGCTGTCATTGAATCCCTGCTGTGAGTTTGACAAGGAGGTCTCGCTGTCTTCGGGAGGTTCCACAGATTCGTCGCGAAGTAAGCTTGACTCCAGCTTCAGGTTGTAAACCACGTACACCATGAATTCCATGATGTGCTTGATGCGTTTAAGCAACTCGCCGGTAGCTCCACGCAAGGCTATTGTGCATCCCAAATCGGGACGACAGCCGGACAGAAAGATGTACGATTTTTTCGGCCAGGATAATCATTATTAACAAACGTCCGCACCTCAAATGCGGAGCAGCGTCCCACGCGTACAGGAAGGGCCAGCATGTCCAAGGATTCAATAATCTCAGCCTCGGCGCATCTCGCAACAGCTTCAATCACAGTATCTTTGACGTTGTACGCCACAGATATGTTCGCCTCAGACAGATACTGCAAGGCAACCCCAGAAACGCCTTTTTGGGCAAGTAATATTTGTGGTCGGAGATTCGTAATTCGTTGCACTACGACTCGTAGGAACTCTTTTTCTTGCTCGATCACAGGTTGCAGGCTCATAAAATGCTGTTGATGTCGCTGATATTCGATTGGAAAAGTAACAAGTACGACTCGAGGGTTTGTAATTCGTCGTGGCATGCTCTTCAAGGCTAAGTTTTTGGTGAACACTACTCCAGAGACATAGCAAGTATCACCAGGCCGTCCACCGGGTATCTTCTTCAGCTTGACATAATGTCGTAGGTCCATATCTTCGCCCTTTGCAACGTCCGGTGTCACATCGTCCGTCAGCTGCAAGAGCATCGGTACAAGCGCCTTTGCCATGCCCCGGGATTAGGGATCTCAGAATCGTTCAAGAGTTGATGTAAAAGCTTGTCAACATGTTTCAAGCTGTATTTGTTCAACTCCCTCTTTGGTGACATTTTCTTACGCAGCGAGTCGCTCTTGGTAAGTTGAGTTCCCGAGTAACCCAGACCTGAGTGATCGATGCCACAGAGCATCTCAGCTGAGGCTGACGGGCCTTTGTATATAGCTGACTTGGGTCGAGGGGACCCGTGATGATGGGCGTTCCCACTGACATTACTGAGATTTCTACGCCTGGTCGACCTTCGGTGGTTCAAGAAACTGTTTGGCCCGCTTGTGTCATCAAGTACTCCTCTGCTGACATAGCTCATCCCGCTGATACTTTTTCATGCCGGTGACGATGTTTCCTCGTTTGATTCATATAAGAAGGGAATCCGGATCTGTCCTGTTCATAGCTTGTGGACTGTACGTCTGGCCCAGCCATGGTTGCAAAAATTCCCATCTGCTCATCACCACTCGAATCTTCAGACATGTAGTCTGCCAGATCTGGATCAATAATGTTGTCATCATGAAAGGCGGGAATTTTGGCTTCTTGGCGTTTTCGTCACCGATTCCCCTTCTGAAGGGAGCTTGTTGCTCTGTGGCAGGTTTGAATCGACCAAGAAACCCATGTTTTGAGTGATGCCTTTGTGTCCAGCAGAGGATTGAGGCCGACCCGACGTCGTAAGGGATTTCAGTGAACGTGATGATCCAGGACGGCTCAGTTGAGGAGCATCAATTTCCAGCACTGCTGACGCTCTATTCGCGGAATCCCTCACTCGACGAGTTGCTGGGATAGCCATCATGGGCGTGGTGAGCGAGCGAGAGTCCTCCGAGCCCTCCGAGCCCGCAGCGACACTCGAAGGTTTCGATTTGCTGATTATGGTCTCGGAAGAATCCTTTGGGTTGTTGGGGCCAAATATCTTGGGCAAAAGGACCGCTCGTCGCCCGAATCATCCGAGCCACTCCCATCGAATCGGCGGGTGATGACATCGAAACAGTTTTTGCACACCCTCAGCGACCCCTGAACACCAAACTTTTCGCCCGACACTACTGTTGTACATTTGGAATCAAAGATGCAACCGCAGGTGCGACAGTGGTGTTTTCGGCGGAAGGCCGTGAAAGGCGTTTGGCAGAGAAAACATTCTTTGACAGTGTCGTCCTTCATCCAGAATTCTTTGCTCAAGACTTGCCGCCGCATCTTGTCAAGCTGAGCACTCATCTGATCAGAGGCTCGTTCGTGGCCACGCGTTGTGCCTGGGATCCGTCCCGAGTCGGGATGCAAGTGTCTGGGGTGAAATTCTTGATTGAAAGAGTCGTGATGTACCGAGCCGTGAGCAGAGGTGTTGACAGCACTGGCAGCGGCTGTGCCTCTGTCGACGGACGAGTCTCTCGAACCAACATACCTTGGTGATCGAGAATGACTGATTCTGTCGATAACCGCGGGTGTTCTTCTGTACTCATCCATTTGGAGTGCCGAAGAGGTACCTGAAGGATTCCGCACATGATGACGACTCGGCACCGTTGATGTGGCTGAAGGGGCAGACGCTTTCGCTTGGACAGGGCTGAAGGAGCATCCAGGCTGCCTTCAGCACTTGACGCATCATCTCTGCCAGCTCGAGGGGGCAGTCTACTATCATGTGCATCGTACAGCCCGGCATGTTCCACCTGAAGCTCTGCCCTGCTGAGGCTTCTTCTGCTAGATGCTTGCCCTGCGCTGTCCTCGGTTCGAATCGTACTACGACTTGCATTGCGTTTCAAAGCTACAGGTGGTGCTATGGTAGGGTCGGCGACAACAGAGCTTGTAGCTTTGTCGGTAGACTCTGTCTGCTCGAGGAGTTTGATTTTGGCCCAGTCATTAAGCTAATACTGGTCGATTTGACGGACTGCTGTCCTAGTGAGCGGGCATCTGCGGATAGAGGCAAGGCTGCAGTAGAAGACGCTTCTGTCATCGGTAGACCACCAGTAGAGTGTGTGGTGATGGTTGCATTGGTGTCAACTCGGGTCAGTGATGACACAGATGGCCTAGAAGCGTGGCTAGGTGTCACAGAAGATCGCTTGGACGTGGCCTCTAGAGCTTGCATCGAGCCATCTTTGATATCCTTTGCCTCCTTGACGGCAGTCTTGGTAGGGCTCACGCCACCCACGGCTTCGCGAAACCGATTATACAAGCCGCTGAGACCATTCTGTACCAACTCTCCCGCTCCCTGTCTACTCTCGGATGCGGGGATTCCCTCCGGTGGGGGCGCATAATCGTTAAACGTGGTCAAGGATTCGCAACGACTCGCTGACGTATGTATCTCGTCGAGGGCATGCGCAAGACGCTCTTTATCTATAGTTGACGATATGGAATGCGTCGAGCCACGACGGTTCCGGAAGGTTATGGGCGAGCTGAGGCCGACGGAAGTAGCTGGCGAGGCAGGACGCCTTGGCTTAGAGGCGGAACTACTTGCCATGGTGCCGACGAAAGTGGTATTGAAGGGTTTCGAAGACTGTTACGTTCGTCATGGGCCAAGAAATTCTTGATCGAGCGGTTCGTCCCATGGGAGGTGTATTGTATTCGCGTAT
Source organism: Epichloe gansuensis (assembly GCA_023658505.1). Lineage (NCBI taxonomy): Eukaryota > Fungi > Ascomycota > Sordariomycetes > Hypocreales > Clavicipitaceae > Epichloe > Epichloe gansuensis. Next base: position 9,303,982 of record CP098281.1, read on the forward strand.
CGATATCAAGTCTGCAAGAGCTCGGTACGTATTTCTTGCCAAGTTCGACGCATGGTGTGTGCACTGCAAATAAACAAAGCAGGTTACTGGTGGCAGTTGGCGTGGCAAGCTGAGCAGGACGAGCAAGACGATACTTGGAGGCAGTACAAGTCGTGGGTTCGCGAGAAGGAGTTTCCGGTTACCAAAGCTGGTGCCCTTTGTGCCAAGAGGCTGGCACACCGCTGGCAAAGCTGACGCGCCGGCAACGAAAGCGTTCACCGGATTTGAGACACCAGACTAGGGAATGACAAAACAGCTTGGCAGATGCAAAGTTGGAGTTGCACGATAAGAATGCGGCCGGTCTGCAGGCCAGTCTGCAGGCCAGTCTGCAGGCCACGAAGACTTCTTGCTCTGATTCGGCGGCGGGGCGTTCGAGATCACGCCGGTGGGTGACAGAGCACACAGATGTAGCTCATTCCCGACTGACTAACCAGACTGACTGCCTTTATGTACTAGATGTTGGAGATGCAAGCTGCCCGACGCGACGTCGAGGCTGGAATCAATTGATAATAGTCGGGAGCTTGTTGCGTCAGGCCCTGGCCCACAGCGGGGTTTAGTGCCTCGCTGGGCGTTTTACTGGCTCGCACTAGCGCCATCGATACGGGGCTGGCTGCCCAATTGGCAAGCTTCATCGTTTGTTGTTGACAAATGGGATGTACTCCGTACAGTGGTCGATGTATCGACACGGACCAGACCCCACGAGGAACTCTAAAAGCTTTCGTGGTTGGCCAACAAGGTGCCACGCGAGCGACGTTCAACAATCTGACTTGTCTCGTAATTTCAAGGACAGTGTTAGCCCGTCTCTAATATTGTTGCGCGCCATTATTTCGTCAAACATTGCCAACCCAAACGTCTTTCTACGTTGGCACACAGCGATTGACATGGCACCACGTTCGTCCTGGACTACGTTTCCAAGGTAGCCAGCATGTCTCCCAGTTCGTCGCCTCAGCAAACCGTCCAGGTGCAGCTGGGGCGGCGATTTGCAACCATACCGAAAGACCAGCTTCAAATTCTAGATCACGATGGCGCGTGGGCCATCGATCCGAGTGACCGCCAGGATGTGCCTCAAATTCCAGATCATATCTTGCAAGGCATAATCTCATACTATTCGATGCAAATCCGACCTGCAGGAAAAGTCGCGCACCGGGCCTTGTCTACTCCTGATGACGTTATGGGACTGGCTAAAGAGGACGATAACGATGGAACCGGCAAAGACAAAAATGTCAGTAGTCAAGAGGAGGACGACGGCGAAGAGAGCGTAATCTCTGGGTGGTCTGTTTCTCCGCCTCGGGAATCAGCGAAACCCATCCCGTCACCAAAATTTCAATCTCAAATTGTTCAAGAGACGCCTCAGGTCGACCACCCGGATGACGATCTATCTGTATCCCAGCATTTAGTGCCACGGCCACCGCGGCGCCATTCTCTGCGCCATGTCGAACCCATTGAAGAGGAGGAGGAAGAGGAGGAGGAAGAAGAAGAAATGGAAGTAGATCTGCCTAGAGCTCATCAGAGCTCTCAAGCTCGAGTGAATCTCGTATCAGCACGCATGCAGGTGACATCTACCCCGGCTGATGGCATCATCACGCAAACCGCCAGCAATGAAACGCCGTCCTGTGCTCAGCCTGACCAACGGGTTATCCCTGGAACTGTACTTCCAAAACAGTATGCCTTGCAGCGTGTAGACAAATCAGAACGGAGGAAGCATCGCAGAATGCAACCTATTCAGTTCAAAGGAACCACGCCAGTGAAGAGGGCGAACCCCTCGGCCTTCGAGAGGCTGCCTACTACATCACGACTTGCCGAGGTGGACAGCTCCACGTCTACTTCGCCCAGCTCACTCATACCAGCTACCTGTGCGACAAACTCAACTCAGAACTCGACAACAGGCCATGCACTTGCCGCCCAGCAAATCGCCGCCAAACACGCTTCTGGGCTGAATCCTCTCCATCAATCCTATGACACTGCTTCACAGCCTAGGCCGTCCATCGAGAATCTCACCCTCCAATCGAAATGTGAAACACCCTCCTCCCAAGATATATACAGCCTATTCAAATTAGCATATCCTTCATACACGACTTCCCACGGGGTAACCTCAAAAACTTCATCAAAGCCATGCTTTGTCTTGAATATCTTCAAGCAGAAAGAGCCCTTCGCGAATTTCTCTACGACGATTTTATTCGTGCCTTCTCAGTGGATATCTCCATTACGTACGAAACGCTGGCGCAGGCCGAGAAGCCCTCCCGCGATTGAGTGGTTCAACTTGCTCGATGGGCGACCCGAATACCTTCAGATGGTCATCAGCAAGAATTATGTGAAGAAAGTTTTGGAAGCATACCCGGAGGAAGTTGCTCTCGCAAGAAAGTACATCTCTGGCAAATCACAGAAAGAAGAGGCACCACATCGAGAAGCTAGACAGCTGGAGGCGGACGAAAGAATGGACATGGATATGCACACGAGCCAAACACCGGAGGGTTCTCCCCAGGGACAGCAAGACATCCTCGCAGGCCATCTGTGCCGTCTCCGGAGCTAGGGACTGACGGCCCTAAGCTACCTAAAGTCGCGCCGACGGCTTCGGCAAGGCTTCCCAGAACACCAAGTGCTTCGCATTACTTTGAAAGAATGAAGTCAGAGGGTAGGAGTAAGCCGGCAAGACCGAGAGCAGTGGACCACCAAGCTCGGCTGCGCGAGCACTTCAGAAGAGCCCGGGCTAAAAATACATGCAGCTCGGGGAGCCGACATGGGTCGGCGCAGCTCAAGTAAACTGTTGTCGGCTGAATGTGGAGGCTACTACGCTGTAATATCATTCGCGGCGCTTGCAACAGACTCGAGCCAAGGCTCAGCCGGATGCCGTAAGAAATTGCATTGCGTGAAATCATCTCCCTTGGGATATATCTTCGTCACGGATCGGAAAATTCCAGTGTAGTTATTAGGCAGATGCGTGTTTTTGAACTGTGCGTGGGCTTTTGTTCTGTCTTCTAAATACCTTGGTAGGCGAGGTCAATAACACGACCCAAGAAATATGTACATGTTTTTGTAGTAAGAAAAAAAAGAAGAAAATTTTTTCCATCATAATGGCTCCTTGGGGAGTCCAATTTCGTTACATCTAGGGTTGGGGTTTTTTTCGCGTCCCCATGTCAATCTCTTTTTCATTGACCATCCTTCCCCCTTTGGCGCAGCTATGTAGCTCTCATCCGACACAGACGGAGGGAAAAGGGGGTAAAGGTTCAGCGACGAGTTCTTTTCCCGGTGATTGAAAAATATTTTGTCGTTACAGATTCCCGGTTCATTTCTTCACGTGTACTTCATTAATTCCATTGCGTGGCTTCCTTGCTGGTTGCTTTCAAGCTATGCTTGGCAGCGTCTCCTCCTTGTCTTTGGCTTCAGCTTCGGCAGCCTTCTTCTTGGTCTGACGCTCCTCTTCCTCGGGAGTAAGCGTCTTGAGCTGAAGAGCGTGGATGCCGCCCTCGAGGGTCATTTCATCACGGAGAAGGGCGTAGACCATTCTGTGGCGGGCGGGCTGCATTTTGGACCTGAACGCCTCGGATATGATGACGAGTCTGGAAGGGGGTGGGGTATCATGGTGAGTCAATAGCCATTCCAGATTTGCATTTTGGGGTCCATGATGTAGAAGAGAATAAGATGTCGTGGGAGCAATTGAGATGCAGGCTGGATACATACCTGAAGTGAGTCTCCTTGGATGAGCCGCCCTGCATGGCCTTGTGGTGAGAGTGCAGATGAGAATCGTTGTAAATTTCAAAGGTCAGCGGATTGAAAGCAGCTGTGACCTGCGTTTGTTCAAATGAGATGATTAGCCAGTCGTGCAAGATGTAATGAATTCGGGAGAAATGACCTACCTTGGCACGAATGGCATCTTCCATGGGAGTAGCCGAAGTCATGGTGGAGAGTTGTCTTCCGACATTCGAAAACCCCAATGCGTATCGTCGCAACATACGGGGCAACAGGAGAGGTGAGGTTGAATCGACGATGAAGTGAAGCTTCGGTTATCGGAGAAAGGGGACAGCAAGGCTGGTTGTTGGAAAGAAGAGAGAGAGAGAGACAGAAGGGGAGGGGGAACAAGAACGTTGGAAATGATGAGGAGTTCAAGAAGAGATAAGATAAAATCTTGACAGGATAAATAGACAAGACAGCTTAGAACGTGCTGGACTTCTCGTTGGCTGCAAAAGAATGAGTGTGATACGATTATGATTTTTCCTTTTTCTCTTTCTCTTCTTCGTTGCCTTTGGTCTAGTCGGTGAGGAACAAGCGGCTTGCTTATGCACAGTCAGTCTCACAGTCTTTTTTTTTCTGGGGGGTGGATTTTGGGGGCAAGGCGAGGTCCAATGTCCAATGACACACGATTGATCAATCCAGCGGTGACGGGGGCTGCCACTTGCTGCAGCTGTTGTGGGCCGCCAGACACGTTTTCTAGGTTACATCGAGGATTCCGGGAAGTCGAGCTTCAACAACTTGTCTCAAGGCGACCTGGTGCGTTGAGGCGTTCTGCAAGAGGCGTTTCTGCAAGGTGCGTAACTTCTGGTAAGGCTCGAAGAGAGGGCGTGGCGCGGCAGCTCGGGAGAGCCAGGTATTTCCTTCTTCACGAGTGCGAGATGACACGAGAAAAGCCTTCCTGCATGATCCCGCATGAGGGCCAAGAGCAGAGCAAGAAAGCGACGAGATGCTCCGTACAGCGAGACAACAAGCCATCACCAAAGGACCTTGCCTTGTCCCGAAAATGTGATCTTGATTCGCTGCGTTGTGGTGTGGTGTGGCCGAATATTGAAGTCTTGCATTTTTAGCTTCTGCGGAAGCGCCCATCCGAGGAACCCTCCCTCCCTCTTACTAACTCAAAGAGAGAGAGGGGCAGGCAAGGCGTCTTCGCAATCAAGTACCGACAGAACGGAGCATGAACATGGGCGACCGACTCGCAGGCCTCGGAATAAGCTGGGACCTGATGGGACCTGACGACGACAATTGGTATTACTATTATTACTCCGTCGTCCGTACGCCCCAGGACGATAAAGTATCAGAAAGCCTGCCTCTCCTCGTGTCATGAAACACGCAGTTCTAGCTTGTCATGTTGTGTGCGCGCCCATGAACCATCCATGGCCCGCGCAACGCCCGCTGATGACTCTGACTGTTTGTTTCCTCGCCGCCTTTTCGTCCGCTTCTCCAGCCAGCCCGGCTTTTGCCCCGTCCAAGGTCAGCCCAACTGACTGTGAGGGACTCGGTGCAAAAGAACTGCAAAAGAACTGCTACTTCATATCCAAATCTCCACAACGGCTCTCAGTTTCGAAGTTTTCGCTTACCGGGCCGTTTCGATTGCCGTTTGGCAGCCATGTCACATCAACCATGGCGCATACATGTACACACACTGGTTCCCAACCCCAAAAGATGCTGCCCCGCCAATTCCACATATACATAGTTCACATCATCGGCGCCACATCTGAACTCCGTTGTCCTCTGAGCCGAAAACACAACCAACCAACCCAACCCAACTCCCGTCTTCGCTCGGTCGGAACACGGGGCCGGTAATAAAAGAGGCAACAGAGGCAACAGAGGCAACAGAGGCAACAGAGGCAGCTCTTGGCGGAGTTTTGAACCAGAGAGAGCAGCGCTGTAATAACAAACAGCCTCCTCCATAACTGAGTACAAAGTACATGTAGCCGCCAAAAGTGGCGCCGTCCCGTCCTCCACAGATAAGATAAAGATATTATTCCTGGAAGTCTCAACTAGGCTGGGTTCCACTACGGAGCACTTCTGCTCGCTGTCGGATGCTACGTCGTTCCCTTCCATGCGCCAGAGGCCAAGAGGAGAGGTCATCAGATAAAACACCATTCGTCGGCGCCTGTTATTGCGCCGGGTTTTGCCCATGACGATCCGTCCTACCCTTCCCCGGGATTCCGGACTTTGGCTTCATCGCCGCCCTCTTCACTCCTGCCTGTCGTCTCCGAATTCTGCTGTCGGCCCCCTCTCGCCGCCGCGCGCTTCTCGTCTCGTCATCCATGCCGTCATCCATGCCGTCTTCATGTCTCTTTTCCTCCAAGATGCACACAGCGTCCTTGCCGCGGCTGCCCATCTTTGAGGCCATCGCGAGGCACAAACCCGAGTCGACTGTCGTAATTCATTCTGCGTCAGGAGACGATTCACATACGGCGAGCTCCTGGGCGATGTGCGCCGAGCCAAGGAGCGGTTGCTGGAAGCCAGTGGCAAGAAGGACTTGCAAGGAGAGAGGATAGCTTTTCTGGTCGAAAATAGCTATGATTACGTCGGTCAGTTGTCGCGAGGCTTCATGCTCTGTCTATATTTCTCTCTCTCTTACTGCGTTTCTTACTCGATTCGATGACAATACTAACAAGATTCCTCAGTGACTTTCCTCGCAATTCTTGCTGCGCGATCAATCGCAGTCCCCATGTCTCCTGCATTCCCAGCTCCAGAGCTGCAATACATCTTGGATCACAGCGAAGCTTCACTTCTTGTGTCCTCTTCCAAATTCGCGTCGAGGGCACACGAAATTCTCACCTCCGAGTTGAAAGCCAGACCACTGCATCTCAAGTTACCAAAGCATGTTGGCAGCCAAGGTGGAGCGAGAGACGCTATTACGCTAGAAGGCTCCGACCCAGGAAGAGCCGGGCTCATGCTCTACACCTCGGGAACTACGGACAGGCCCGTATGTCAAGCCGAACATTGCCTACCTTGGAAGAAACACGAAACTAGCTGTCATTAAATGCTAACCAAAACTCGTAGAAAGGAGTATTGATACCGCACTCCGCACTCACAGCTCAGGCTCATTCTCTCATCGAAGCATGGGATTACACTCCGTCAGACCACCTCCTCCACGTCCTGCCGCTGCACCACATCCATGGAACCGTCAACGCCGTCATCACGCCCCTTTTGCCGGTTCCTCCATCGAGTTCATGTTTCCTTTTAATGCAGACGCCGTATGGAAGCGCCTCGCGGCCCCATATCTTCCCACACACGATACCAACGGCACCAACAACGGCACCAACGGCCACACAAATGGTGTCAAATCCACCAAACCAAAAGTCACATTCTTCACCGTGGTGCCCACAGTATACAGCCGCCTCTTGTCCAGCCACAAGAACCTCTCCACGGATCTCCAACAAGCCGCTCGAGAAGCCATTTCCCCGCAAAACATGCGCGTCAATATCTCTGGATCCGCCGCCCTCCCCACACCCATAAAATCCGCATGGCAGGACCTCTCCCATGGCAACGTCCTCCTCGAGCGATACGGCATGACAGAAGTCGGCATGGCACTCTCCTGCGGACTCGGGTTTCCCGACCGTGTCGACGGCAGCGTCGGCTGGGCTCTGCCGTCTGTCCAAGCACGTCTCGTGGACGTGGACACGGGCGAAATCATCCTTCCCGGCCAAGAAGTCGACTCCAACGGCCGCGAACGATCCGGCGAGATTCAACTGCGCAGTCCAACCATCTTCCAAGAATACTGGCGCAATCCCGAAGCAACATCCAAGGAATTCATCTCCGACCCAGACAACCAGGGACCATGGTTCAAAACCGGCGACGTCGCCGTCCGTCGCGCCGTTCCATCCGCTTCACACAGTCAACCCTGGACCAATGGACCACTGTACTTCATACAGGGTCGTCTCACGGCCGACATCATCAAGACTGGCGGAGAAAAGGTATCCGCTCTCGAAGTTGAGCGCGAGCTCCTTTCTCTCCCGAAATTTCGGAGGCTGCCGTCGTGGCTGTCCCCAGTGGGAACTGGGGCCAGAAGGTCGGTGCTGTGGTCATCCTCGACAAAGTCGTTGAGAAGTGGACACCCTTGGAGATGCGCCGCGCCCTGAAAGGCAGACTGGTCAACTACAAGATTCCGCAGGTCATGAAGATTGTGGACCACATTCCCAGGAATGCCATGGGCAAAATAAATAAGAAGCAACTTGTGAAGCAGATCTTTGCCGACGAGCAGAGCGGGAATGAGATGTGAGGCGTGATGTCATCATGACTTTCGAACGAACGTCTTGGACGGGCAGGCGTCTGGGAGCGAGTAGTTGTTGTTACTCTTACTTTCTTCAATCGGGAAAGCGGGGTTCCCTTTTCCCTTTTCCTGGCACCTTGGTATGGAGAACCGTGCACGATCTGGTGGTGAAGCCAGGGCCAGATGGAAAGGAAAACCTGTGAGCTTCACACAGCAGCGGTGCGCGTGACCATCGTCACAGGCAGCTACGAGTGAATTCCGTGTAAATTTGAGAAGCATGTATATATATATATATATATATATTGGGACACTGGCCAGATGACGGAATCCACATTTTTGTACGGCCATTCACGGTCAGAGTTTGTGGGCACACCTCTGCGAGCTTGCCCATCCGAGCAAATTCGTCATGGAGCTTCGCAAAACGCCACCGTTGGACAATTTTTTTCTTCGTACAAAGCAATGTGGGCTCGCCTGAAAGGCCCTCGCTGCTAATGATGAAGCATCTTTTATTAGATGCTTGACAAGGACGCAGCACACCAACACCAACCTCGCCAATAAATATCGTCAATCGTCAAGACTGTTGAGTACAATGCAACGACAGAACAAAGTGAACCAGACATTTGTCAGCGGACACCATTTTTAAATGTCCCCCTCTCAATCCCCTATCATAGCCGTGAAGCTCGTCCACCCAGGCAACCCTCATTTACACGATATGCTTGGCCTTGGCTCTTGTGCTTCCAGCATGTGCACTATCCGTGTGCCCGGAGAACTCTACCTGTTCGTTGCTGGGAAGCTCAAGAACTTCTTTGAAGCGTTGTCCAATGGACATGAGAATGTCTTTCCCTTTCTCAGGGCTGCGACCCTTGCCGCCAGCGACGTCACCATCACCACGACCAGGAATGCTCTTGCCAATGGTTCGGGTCCAGACGCCGATACGGTAAAAGCCTTTGCGAACGTTGACGACAACACCCATGACTTCCCCGTCGTCCTCCTCCTCCAAAGTCTCGCCAATAGCGCCCATCATGACTTGCAACCATAGGCGGTCGACGTCGACGCTTCGCTTCTCCTTGTACTGGTAGGACCATTTACCACCGTGCTTGTTTTGGGGTCTTCCCATTCAGGTCGCACACCAGCCTTGAACAGGTGGTAGTCGGACTTTAAGGCAAGTTCGGAGACCGGAGCAACATTGTTCTGCGAGGTGTTAGATTGTTTTCGAATGCTGTATTACAACAAAAAAATAGCCCAACTCACGTATACTCCCCAGAACTCCTCCACGGAATCGAAAGTGATGACCTCCTTGAGCAAGTCATTCCAGTTATCGCCCTATTAAGCTGATTAGTCTTCGATCCGGGAGACACTGGTATGCCCATGCCATAATTCACTCACCTTTCCACTTGGAGGTTTAGTGAACCACAGGGTCCACTTGTTCTGAAGAGGGTGCTTGACGTTGAAGTTGTCCCTGTCGTGGAAAACGGTGACGGGCTTATCGCTGTCCTTGGCATCGGTGCCTTCGCTCTTGCCGTTGGGGAGATAGGAATTGTCGACAGGTCGACTTGTCGATCCATTTTGGGACTTCAATAGCAGTGGCCATCGTGTGTAGCTCTTCGTTGGGTTTGACCCAAATCAGATTCGACTAGGGAGTAGGTGTGAGGTCTGGGTGAGGCGATCGAAATCGGTTTGATGGTGGGGCTTGCGACTTGTGTTGTGGTTCCAGCTCAACGGTGGGGTGTGGCACGATTAGGTGGAATAGAAAATAGATCGACTATTTCCTACCTGTGAAGAGGAATGTGCAAGATGCAACTTCGCGCCAGGCAAAGCAATGCTCGTCTTACGGGTAGTGGTATGGGATGGTAATGTGTGATGGAAGTTGCGAGCTACTATTCGGCAAACGCGTAACGAGAAATTTCCTAGTGTCAGGAGCGGTCGGGCGAGGCTGCACCTTCGTGCTGAAGTGGTTGGTGCCTTAACAGTAGGGCAGCAACAATGGTCGGATCGGGCCTTGGCTTTGATCATGGTCCTACCCTGCATTGCTCCCAGAAAACTGCGATCAAACAAGGTTTTGGACTCGTCTTGTTATTTTCCGTGATTCTATCTGTATGTCTGACTTATACTGTTCTATGTGCCGGTATCTGAATGTTGGGGTGGTCCTTCTGCTACTCTTTTCTGATTCAGTCACACAAAGCGCATCTCAGTATTTACTTCACGAAGGTTGACATCTGTTCATGGATCCATTCTCAGAAAAGGTGAGAACGATGAATTTCTTCATCGGCGACTAACAAGATCATTTTTCCTATGCGAGACTTGTGATACCTGCTCACTGACAATTTAACACAACGCGTCTCGTCTTTTGACTCAGCAATATCTGGCAATATATCAGCTATTTTATGGTAGTTTCAATCAGTCGCCAGCACCGTCTCAAATTGGTCATTCAAAGACAAAATTTGAACCAGAACGTTTAGAACAGTTTCGGTGATGCTGTCACTTGTGATTGTTCTTTCAACATTCACTTTTCGTCGTGATGTTGGAAACAGCCGCCAGCGACTTGTACAACTACTTCGACATTATTACACAATTCCCTGTTTCTTATTTTGTTCATCATCATGGCTCTCATATTTACATCGCGCCGCTCTCGACATCCGATACTTCCCTTCATATGGAAGCAGCTAGGCCAAACGGCCAAAAACGGAGTGCGCACCCCTGATAGTAACTGCGATAAAGGAGCATATTATGCTCAACACTCCATACTAAGAGCCTTCAGCACGGTACAAGTTATACTGGCTGCGAGCACGCTTGGCTTGACCAACAGTGAACTGCGTGCGGCAGGTGCCGTAGGCCATGAAGTTATGGACAGCATCCTTTTGGGGAACTCGGGGCAGGTGTCGGTCTTCTCATCGCAGCTCCAGGTCTTCTCGCAAGCAGGAGTGTCGGCGATCTGGTCACCGCCGCCCGTGCAACCACCGTGAAAGGTGTGGAAGAGTCCCAGCCAGTGGCCGACTTCGTGGGTGGTGGTCTGGCCATTGTTCAGGAGATCACGTCGGATGGTGCAACCGTCTCGGGTGAGAGTATCGCCGCCCTTGCCGCCATTTGTGGGGTAGGTGCAGAAGCCGTTGAGCTGTGAACTTGAGTAAGAAGGTATAGAGTTGACATAGTAAAGGTTGAGGGTCGCGTAGCCGCCCTTGCGGAGCTTCTTCTTCATGGCCATTTCGTTTTTGCTGCTGGACCAATCCGCATTCACGGTATAGTCAACGCTCTCCAAGGCGAACTGGAAGCCCATATTGTCAAAGTCCTTGGTTATGCCGGTAATCATGGCACGAACGTTTTCATCCTGTGTGCAGCGTAAGCGATTCTGATGGTGCCGACTTATGAAGGCAGGGCTTACCGTGGGATGTTCATTGTAGCTTTTAGAGACAACATGAACATAGACAGGGACCTCGATATTGGCGAGAGCAGCAAACTCGCTGGTAGTGATCATGGACTCGTTCAGAGCCATCTCTTTGGCCATGGCAATGTGCTCCTCAGTAGGCTCGGGAGTTCCGCATTCGCCATTGGACGCAGCCACGCCCATGACCATGGCCATGGAGACCATGGAACCTGTAAGGAGTAAAATAGTCTCGAGCGTCATTTTGATAGTTGAGATAAGGAGAAAAGCAAGCTGGAGCTATAGCTTAATGAGGATGAGTCTGTTGCTTGCCTCTTGTTCAGTTCACCATTGACGATCAGTTCATCATTGACGACAAATCAGCCCCTTCATATAATGGAAGTCAGCATACGATCGCAACACGAGACGGCATTCTTCATCATGAGATCAATCCTGACTGCACCCATGGAGCCCAGCAGGATCTCCAGGCCGGCAAGATCTGGCTCGACTTGGCTTGGTGTAGCTAGAGAGAAAGAAAAAAAGCGCATCCTTCGTTTCGGGGCAGGTCCTCTCCTCAACCGTGGTGGGCAGTTCCTCGATGGCTGCCGCTGGCGGATCAGACTGATACTGTCAGCTGTTCCGAGATTGCATCCATAGCCAAATCACCCCGAGCCCCATGTTTGGCACGGGAAGCAGTGCGATGCCTGGGGGAAACCAGGGACACGGAAAGAGCCTACCGGAGCAAAGCCATCACGTTGTGTTTTTGCCAAGTTGTATGCCAGATTGACGATATCCTTGGCCGTCAGCCAAATAAGCTTATAGAAGGCTGCATCAACAAAGCAAAAGCCACCCAATGCATGGACTCGAATACCATACCGAGTACATCGCCATGTGTCAGCCTCGGGCGACTTAATCAATGCTATTCTTCTTTTTACGACTTCTGCAACACCACATGCGAGTCGATTGTTTGTTTGTACCCGAATTACTGCCCCTGGCCAACACATGATGACCCTCTTGGCCGGCGAAAGACGGCTTTCCCATGCTCATGCTGACATCGGTGCGATTTGGGTCGGTTATCCTTCTTACTCTCGGCTCCTGGCTCCTGGCTCCTGGCAGGCTTCTGCCCTCTTTGGAAAGGTCCTATATTGGCTTTGATATCCTTCGAAAGCCAGGCTTGCGTTAGTTAATGCTCCAAGTTTGGCCATCGGATCGGAATAAAGCGACCAAAATGTGAGACTTCCTTCTTGAGCAGGCCGCTAGTGCGAAATCGTCCCATCGGCCTCGAGTAGGAGTGCAGAATCTTGCGCAAGCAAACAAGAAAAATCCCAGGAGGCGAGGGATTAACCACACGTGCATGAACGATGTGAGGTAGTTACTACCGCGCATTCGATTTTTACTATTACTGCGCGGTTAGCTACTCTGTGAAAAGCGAGTCACATTTGTATCGGGGAAGAAGGAAAAAAACAACCCCTACTGGATAACGAACGAGGCAAGCCAACGGATAAACAACGTATACATTAGAGGCAGGACCTAGAACATTATCAAAGAGGAGACTATTTGCCGCGTGGCTCGGCATTGCATATGTATAACAAGTTCCTTATGGCTGCCTGAATTCATTGGCATTATAGGCACGGAGAAAGCAGCGGCATGCGTTTGGGCTAAATACTATTATAGGTCGTTAATGTATAAGGGATCTAATAAGCCTAATGATGCGAGAATGATGCGAGAGCAGGTTGTTCCATCTTTGACCTTTGACCTTTGACCCGCTGATTCGTTGATCCTTATTATCTAACAACCGCGACACCACCACCACCACCACCACACCACCACCACTACCACGCAAATCTGCGTTCGCGAATTGGTTTCCTACTCTATGTATTATTAAATTTATTCATTGATAAATACTGAAATACTGAAAGGCAACGCATCGAGATTACAGAGCCTGGAACTTGGCCTAGAAGGAATCAACTCCGATGATCACGATAGCACGCTATCGTGGCTCGTTTGTTAGTGCCAGACATCTACCAGCCTGAATAACTTAGCAGAGGATGTCATCCCCACCCACTTTGGGTCACTAAATGCGCATATCGCGGATAACTAAACGCGCATCCGTTCAAAATTGAATGTGCATCCACTGCTTTCTCTAATTCATCTTCAAACCCCGCTCACATATCTTCTTATTCAGCTTTACAGACATAATACATTCTTAGTCTTTAACAAAGAGCATAGCCACGCGGACCACTAATTCTACTTACTGCCTACTAGCCTTACTCAACACAACGCAAGCATTTTCATCACAACGCAAGCATTTTGTTATAACATAATAAGTATGTCTTTGAGCCTTATAGCCCCTTGCCTATTATATTAAAAACATAGAAAACGCACTTATCGTAGGCATCATAATTAACTTTAAATACAGATGTAAAGAATCATAACCCAAGCCACACTAAAATAGTATAGGTAGGTCGTTCTAACGGATTAGGACTAACGGCGGATGCACATTCAATTCTCAACGGATGCGCGTTTACAGCAGTTGTCCGCATATCGCGTTTTTTTTTAAATGTGAATTACGCCTTGGTCCTAAAACGGAGGAGGTACCTTTCCACCTAATCCCCGCCAAATGCCGCAACGCTTGCAACGCTTACTGTATAATAATGCTTGCAATGGTCTGCTTGTGGGTCTAGTATGACTCACAGTTCAGGTTATTTAGATTCGGACGAGTTCGGCTCTTGGATGAATTACGTCCCAAGGAATAATTTGGTGAGCTAAGTTTAAAGCTTGTCGCAAAACTTAAATCCGGGGTTTCTGCCCCCAGCGTGGTCTGTAAGACGCTGGTGACGGGCTTCACAGGTCTTAAAAGCAATTGTAAGGTGCAATGTTAGCAGCGGCTAGCATTGACGGATCTTTGGTCTATTGGGAATTCCAGCACACCTTCTGGGGTTCTTACATTGTCGATGCTTGACTAGATTTTGGCTCAAACAACTGCGAATCGTCGTATTCTTCTAGCTCGTCCGCAGAATCACTTGCGCATGCAGCGGCAATTTGTCCCTGAAGGAAATCATGCGCATGTTGCCAATCTTCGACGTTCTCTTGGATATGATCCTTTTCATGATGCAAATTGGCCGCCCGGATGAACTGTTCTCGTTGGCTTTTTGCGATGTCCCTAGCATTTCGAAATGCAGTGGTACCTCGGACAAATGAATCCCGATTATGAGTCAGAGCGTAAACCCCAGCGGGGGTCATGTGATACTCCTGCCGCTCCTCAGTGTTGGCCTTAGCTGTGACATGATGAGTGTATAATTGAAGTGTGCCTGTAGCGGGATGATATGTTGAACTATATGTGTAGGCACACTCATCATACTCAGACTCGATTTTCCCATAATTCTGCAAGGTATGCATCGCACGTGCCCCATATGCACCGTCGTAGCATGCCTGTCTCTGTGCAACCGACGCATTCCTATCAGGTCCCTTAGCCTCCATGAAGAAATTCGCCGCCACTGGAAGGCCATGGTGCTTCCTAGGAATGACTTTTCGTTTGATTGCATCGTCGCTTCTAACCTCCAGCTTAAGGTCTGTGAGATTAGACCCATCAAAATGATCTGGTTTTGGTCTGACGGCATTGCCATTGGTGAGAGGCGCAAGCTCGGTGAAGAGTACATTCTGCCTGCTAGGAATACGACTATTTCCACAGATAATGGGAAAGACGTTGGCCATAACATCAGATTCGAACACAACATCTTCATTCTCTCTTCGAAAACTCTCGAATTGTTCACGTGAAAATTGAGACGGTGATAACGACGCGCGGCTTTGCTCTAGTTTTGCCAATACCTCTTCAGTGTTCGATGGCTGAGATTTGCGATTGTTCATATATATACCGTGGTCTCGAAGGTGTTGTTCAAATTCCTTTCCGTACCTAGAGGAGCCGCTTCTGGAGGTAACGCTTGTCGCTCTCGTGGACACGGTCCGCCGACTCCGAGAATCCGACCGAGTATCTACCATTGCTGAATGGCTTTGTAGCTTGCTTGCAGACTTATATACGTCAGCTGGCCGGAGAGATGAGAGAGTTCATGCAATCATACTTGTCTTAGATATTGCAGATCTGGGCCACCGCGTCTTGCAAAACGAGTAACGTCCTTAGGAAGCGATCCCGAATGATTGCTTTGCTTTACGAGTTTTGCTTGTGTATCGTTTCTCTTATCTAACTCGAGGAGGATATTGATTGTTAAGGGTATCTCCGTCAGTTCGTCGTAAAAGGCCGGGGAAAATGGGGTAGAAACAACTCGACTGCTTCTTTTGCGCTTTTTGGCAGGTCGATCGATTTGCGAGATGTTGTTTCTGGTCCGTCGTTTTCGAGTTTGTTCACCCTCCATGAGCGATGGTGAAGAACGATGGACGAGGGGGCATGGCCACGACCCAGGTCGCGGTCAGCTGCCACCTTAATAGACGCCAGGAGTCATCCATATAGTACGCTTTGGTAGGAGCGTGACATACTGCAAGGCAAGTTTCACAGATGGAAACGATGGAAACAGCCAGCCAACCGTTAACCGCCAGGCGGGGTTTTGTAGGATGCGCCGAAAGAAAGAGCGTGAATGCTAGCTAAAACCAGGATGAAGCGCGGAGTTCACGGGACCCACACGTGACAGTCGCAGGGCTCGCTCGACAATGTTCTTGCCTGAGCTACGGGCTATTCCTCCACTTTGCTATACCATAATCCCTTTTCTGCAAGCGCCTCTCGCCATGGCACTTTCCTCTCGTGATGAAGGTTCAGATCTTGCTCTTCGTTCAAATTTGACATAGGAGCTGGCTGACAAGAATTGTCTTGCAGGATATCCTTGTGAACAAACGGTATCGCATTGAGTATAAGATTGGGGAAGGGGGCTTCGGTTTCGTTTATGGTGGTAAGTCCAATGCTTGCAACTGCTTTGCATTTAGCTCACACGATTTGGATCAGGAATTGATACCAAGACGAAGCAAGAAATCGCTTTAAAACTTACACCAATACGAGATAGCCCCGAGGCGCTTCAATACGAAGCAGAGACATACAATTCTCTAAGTGGCGGCATCGGGATCCCTCGAATTCAGTGGTTTGGTCCGGAGGGCGACTTTTATGTTCTAGTACAAGAACTACTAGGACCATCCCTGGAAGACCTTTTTAATTATTGCAATCGGAACTTTTCTCTCAAGACTGTCCTTCTAATAGCCGATCAATTGATTCGTCGAATCAAATATATCCATGAAAATGGTTATCTTCATTGCGATATAAAGCCGGATAATTTTATGCTAGGAATCGGCAAGAATGGCAATATTATATACACGATCGATTTCGGCCTCTCTAGAGACTTTGATGCGGCTGAGGGATATGGAATCCGTGACGACCGACCACTTGGGGGCACTAAGCGGTACGCGAGCATTAATAATCACAAGGGGCTAGGTAGGTTTCAACCAGCAATGTTAATGACCAGAGCTAACTAAAAACAGATCAATCTCGTGGTGATGATTTGGAGTCTTTAGGATACGTCCTTTTATATTTCTCTCATGGCTCGTTACCGTGGCAGGGATTACAAGCACCAACTGGAAAAGAGCGAACGAAGCTGATTATGCAAAAGAAAGAGAGTATGACGATAGGCGAACTCTGTAAAGGCTTGCCTGAGGAATTTGCTAAGTACATGGCGTACGCTCGGTCTCTTAAACCTATCGATAACCCGAATTATGCATACCTCCTGAAGCTGTTTAATAATCTATTTGCGGCGCGGGGTTACAAACACGACAACGTATTTGACTGGACGGAAAAGATATTTTATGAGCTTCAAGGAAGCAACGTATCTGTCTCAGAGTCCTGAGATCTATAGACTGTGACTATTCTCGAGAAGAGAAAGCTTGAAGACATGGGGTTCCTCCTGGTAGAGATATCCACGAGAGCTTTTGACCATACTATCGCGGATACGGAGCTTATGTGACTACCACCGGCCCAGTCAAATCCAGCATCTGGCCACCTTCCTTGAGGCCATTGTCAATACGTCTTTTATTACACTCCAGAGTCTTCATACAGGACGGCAGCCAGGCCCATTCCACCTCAAAGCTCACTCGATGTGACGCTGTCGACATGCTAGACGCTGCTGCTTGCAGGTCCGATTGTGTGAACGCGAACTACGTTTAGTAGTGCTAAGCAGTTACACCACCTCAGGAAGGGGGATTTCAAATCTGCGATTTGGGCGTACGTCTCGGTGCTGAGATCTGGGAATTTTCGGCCGTGGTCGAAGATCTAACAAAAGGATCTATTTGCCGGGTTCTGGTTTTTTCCTTTTCCTTCGAGGAGTAGCTCTCATATGGGGGTAAAGAAACGGGCATCCTATGTACACCCCGCAGCTCACTCTTCAGCTCGTACAGCCGGTCCTTGGCTCTTTCGCAACATGCAAAAGCAAGCGCGGAGAATACAACGGCGGCAATTTAAGAGCGCGTACATTCAATTGTTCGTGAGCGCATGGATGTTCCTATTTATCTAACAAGGGCGCATTTGTGTCTGGCTAAAAATAGTACTGCGTTTGCTTTCTATTGTGTACATCGAAGAGATTGTTAGCATTAAGCGATGAATGCCATGGTGTTTGTTCACTCCTTGTCTTTAGATCTTAAATACTAAACAAACCAAATTCGCGAAATCAAACTTTTGATAAGCCAAATTGTCTATAACATGTCTCCTATTATGCTGTTGGCGACATAATCTCTTCATCTTCTTTCTAAACAATTCTCGCAAACCTTTCTGGAGCAATAAGAAACCCAGGAGTTAAAGCCTCCCACAATCACATACAATGCGCACCACCGCATACAAAACGCATACACACCACCTAAAAACCACCTAAAAACAAACAAACAAACATACATACATACATACATACATACATACATGTCTGCTTAATAAAGGGACCAGAGGGCGTATTCCAGGCTAATGCAGTGATAGAGCTGGGAGTACTTGGCGGCATAGCAGATTCACTAAGCGTTCAGCTTGGTCCAGTGCTGGCTGAGACAGACGCCTTGTGCTTTGTGAAGCACATGTTTATAATAGTGCCTCGAACATGTTGCGGCAGATGACGCTTCATCAAACACGGACGAAAACGAGCTGTTAGGTGAAAATGTGGTGATAGCAGCAGGCTCCGCGGCTCGGCCAGCGTCCCTCCGACAAAGTAGATGGAAATGCGATGTCCTCGATGTCCATTTCTGGTACATTGACAACAATAAGACTTTCGAAAGGAGTTTCGACTTGAAAGGAGGTAAGTGAATAAACAAGCTTGAAACTGTGCTAAAGCATCTGTTATTTCGTCAGTGCAATCGGTACCCAGCAGCCAGAACTCGATGTCTCACGATGCCATGAGCGTTCGTCTTCCACTCATTGTCTTAGAGGCTATGATCCTATACCTTTAATCCAGTACGGATGAGTGAACATTTCTCAAGGGGCAATCTGCTCGACCAAGAGCACAGCTCCTTCCCAAAGCCCTTTCCCCAGAAATAACGCAGACGCACTCATAAACATGCAAAAACACAACATCATTCACATTCAACCCAGCCCAACCATTCGCCAGAGTTCTTTGACCTCAAAGTCATCATTGCCATCATCTACTGGGCCTCGACATTCGGTTGCAGAGTATTTGCTGCAGCTTGCCATATTTGCGACATAACTATGCACAAACTCCTTCTTTACTGAGTTCGTATCCGGCGATGGGAGGCTCTCGGAGGAGAGAATTGGAAGTGGCGAACGGGAAACAGCAGACGTCGCCACAGGAGGCGATCGGTCACGAACGTAAGACGGAGTAGATACGCGCGGAGTACGATCAAAAGATACCGCCCCAGCCCATGACGCCGGAGGCATGCTCACACATCCTCTTTCTTTCGCCGTAGCTGATTCTTGGCAGTCGGAATCTGGCAAGCTCGGCAGCCTTGAATGAGGAGGTGGAGTTTTGCCTGAACTCGAATTTGCCAGTTCACTAACTCAAGCGCGCATCGCACGGGTGATGTGCCCGATCCATTGCGCCATAAGCAAGCAAAAGGATATTACGTATTGAACAAGTCAATATTTACTTGTTCAATTGACACCTATATTGCTAGGTCTAGGCAAAGCCTAGATCATCACACAGCCGAAAGAAAAAAGACTATCAAGGTCGTTAAAAGAGTACTTCCAACCAATAGCTAGTGGAATATCTTAATTAAGTACTGAGAGCTAGAGTGAGTATCTGTTTAGTAATAACTGTTCTTTACATGGTGGTCTATATGGTCCGAAGGAAACGCCAGTAGTCGATTTCACAAAGCAAGTTTTTAGCTAGCTATATAACACTCAATAAAATTTTCCTCGTTATCAATAAGGCAAGCTTCCGTAGCTCAGTTGGTTAGAGCTTCGTACTAATAAACGTTAGTGATGCGGAGGCCGCAGGTTCAAGCCCTGCCGGGAGCAAAAGTAGTTCCACGATGCTTTCCTCAGTTGATATGTTTTTGCATGCGGCTTTTAAAGTGTATGGCAAATACCTTTTTTTCTTTTCTTGTTCTCCGATTACATGTCTAATTGAGTTAGCTAAAGAATACCTTTTGAGCGCTTAGTGCGGAGTATGCTGTAGGTGTTCAAATGACAAGACTTCCACACACACGAACACAATTGCATCTCGATCCTCCATCCAGATCTACAGTGGCTTCCACACACTGAGCATGTCCGCTCCTTTCCCACCTTCATAAGATCACTCCGGCTTGACGTACAAAATTCTTCTGAACAGCCCGCCGGGTATACCGCCCTCTCTGCCCGGCTCATAAGGCTCATGAATGATCAGGACTGAGCCCAGCACAGAAGCATAAAGGATGTCTCAACGCTATCAATATGCATGTTACGCCGGAAGTTGGTCTCGGAAATCCTTGCAAAAGGAGAAACAGCGACGATTTACCACTAGGAGATGGGGATATTAACTCTTAGGACCTATTAGGAAGAGCCATCAATTCACGACTTGATCAGCTGTTGCTTTGGAAGCTCCGTGGATCTAAAAGTGCTAAGCTACAATACAGGTAGAGATATACATATACATGAAAAGGTGACAGCATTGTGGCACCGATGAGTCCTGAAATGAAAATTATATAATTGCCAATATTGCCGACGGATGTGGTTCATGTCGATTCCATTCCTCAGAAGCAGAAGTAGACGACGCAGCGGGCAAGATGGGCTGCGGTTGCCTATCGCAGGTTTCTTTCCGTCAACGACCGGGCCACTTTCTCAGGAAAAGCTCAAAACAGATTATTGTTAGTTGACGTTATGGGGTGGGGACGCTGCGGTCGCCGGTGACATTATTATTGGGAGCTCCACACCAGCCTCCTGCCGCCTGCCGTCAGCCACCCGCCACCCGCTAATTTAGATACCAGCCACCGCATTGTCTGTCAATTGTCAATGCGGCCTGCCCACCGTCAACGACCCTCGATTCCAGTTTGAGACATACATAATACGGGGGTATGGGACGGCCAAACGGTTATGTATTCGTTTTTTTTTGGTTTATTTTTTGTAGTCAGTTACACTTGTATCACGGGGTAGGTTTCTTTTTCTCTCAACCTGTCCCCTCTTTTCCTCTTCTCCGTGACGTCTTGCCCTTCCCGAGACGGTTAGTAGTGCTACTCTCAATCTCCACGCCCTTCTACTACTACTACTACTACTACTACCCTTTTGTTCGCTACACACCAGATCCGACTCACACTCACTTTCTCCATCTGTCGACAGACGACCCTCGTGCCTCCGGCCTCCATGGCGGCACAGCGGCATCAATGGGCCCAGCTCCTGATTCGCAGGGGCTGGGAGACGAGTACGACGAGTACACGTATCAGGCCCATGACTACGGCCGTTCTGTGTGGCTTGATGCCCAGCCTCCACGCAGGTCCCGGTCGAATCGCGCCTCTACCCAGACGTCAAACACGGATGCTCTCACAGAGTCCACCTTCAGCCCCCACTCGCCTACATCTTCAAGTTTTGTTGGAGCTACCCATGGTCTAGCTCCCAGACCGCCTTCTTACCAGCATCCGATATTTTCAACGACGTATGCTGGTACTGGTGCCGGTGCTGATGCCGGTGCTGATGCTGGTGCTGATGGTGGCCATGCGACTGCCTCTTCTTCTTCTTCCTCTCCATTCGGCGCCGCTAATTTTGCCCAAGAACCCGTCTTGGAATCGTCCAAAGTCATGTCTCGCCGACAGAAAAACCCATCGACTGAGCGATACCAGGAAGCTGCTTTCGAATCCACTGCGGCAACCACCCTGCAGCTCCAGACGTTCCTCCAGTCCCACCCGTAAGCTATCGTCAGCCACACAGCCATCATCCAGCGCTGCCTGATAACCACACGAAATTCAGCACCGGCTACATTTCGCCGCCTGCACGACAGCATCAGGTTATGCCTTCTGTCCAGCCGGTTGAGGACGAAGAAATGAATCCCGAGAGTCATTACACCACGCGACGTGAAGAGCATTCGGATCTCGCTGTGCATCACACACATGATGTCACCGATAGAAAGGGCATTGTTGCGACACACAACCTATCTCAAGATGTCGCTACTGGATCGCCACGACGAGAATCGCTCAATGGCCCATCAGAGCGCCGCAAGAAGTTTGCAAACGACCGTTCACCCCTCCAAAAGCTTGAGCTGACGCTCGACAGCATGACAAAAGAGGAAAAGCGAGCAAGAGTACAAGCCGCCGAGCAACGAGCTAGGAAAGGGCTGCCAGAAGAGCAGCAGAAGCTTCTGTGATCCCGCCGGGTGACGTACATAGTCCACATAGACCTTCCGAACATCAGACCTATCGTCCGACGCCCGTTACGCAGTTTCCAACAGCTTTCAAACGTGAATCACCGCCGCAGCAATCTGACCAACGAGAGCAGCCTTACTTACAGCACCAGACACAGCATCAAACACGTTCCCAGCAGGACGCTTTACGCCCCAGTCTTGTCGAGCGCAGTCACGCTGCTGATTCACCCCAGCCCTTCTGTATCCCGAAGATGATGAGGAGCTAGAGCAACCACGTTCCAATCTACCCAAGCGTAATTTGAGTTTTCGAGACCGTGCAGCGAGAAATGAACAGGAACCCCAAGTCAAAGACAGAAACCCCACGGATCAACCAACTGCTTTCTTCACGGGCGGTAACACTGGTGATCTGTCCCTGGCCCGGAACGGAAGCAACGTGCCACGAAAGAACCCTCCTCCTGATCGACCGAGTCCGCAAAGAGTTCAGTCGACACGTGAAAAGGCCAGTGCTGGTGGTTCTAGGTCACCTGGTCCCCGTCAACCACATATACTTGCAATAGACAAGGACAAGGAGCTTCCTCCGATTCCTGCGTCGGAACAACCAGCTAGGGGAATCCAGCGCCGTGCTACTGAACCAGTTCATGAAAGAAAATATGGGTTGGATGAGGAGTATGTCCCGCGTCAAATGCATGGCAAAATCACCAATGCTCCAGTCCGTAGTCCAGATAGGGAGTCCGGAAATGTTGCAGCTTCTCGGAGACGGCTGGAGCGACAAGACAGCCATCATTCAATGGAGAGCGCACCTCAACATCGGGTTTCCAGAATGATTTTTAACCCCCGAAAGTCTCCGCCCCGGCGAGGGCTTGTACAAGTTGCCAGTCTGGTTGGACGAGTACGAGAAAGCTACAGTTGGTTCCTTGGGCGGAAACTTGCTGGATCTGGCTGAAAGTCAGCCGTCGGTCCAGCGGGCTGACAAGGGTAAGGCTTGGTGGGAAAGTGGAGGCCGAAACAAGAACACCTCATACTCATCCCGACCACGCAAAGCTGAAGCATTCGACGGAGAGTATGACGACACGTACGGTACGTAATCCACGCGACCTACTTTGACGTATTCCTTTGCTCACCACTCTTCAATCTCTAGCGCCCACACGCTTCAAGCCTCCGCTGTACCTCAAATGCGGGCCGCTCCTGAGATACTCTGGTATTCGTCAGGAAAAGATCCCTGCCAGAGCTCAAACGAACAATGCCGCGTCCGACCGCGAGATTTGGCGTGGCAGTGTGATGATTGTAACACAGGATGCGGCATCTTCCTATGATATAGCGCCCATGCTCCGTCTCTTCGTGCAAGACATTGGTCTTCTTCCCCGCCGCCTCACCACGTCAATGGGGATCTGCCAGGGGAATATGTAGATCCGATTGCCGGTCACCCAAAATTGGGTCGCAGGGAGAAACCCTCTATGTTCGCCCCGTCGAGCACCTCGAAGAAGCCAAAGACCTCTCACTCGATGAGACTGACCAAGGTCTTTTCGAAAGATTGAGAAGTCCGTCTGACGTCCCAAATAGCGCCGCAGAGCTGCCGCAGTCGTTTGCTGGACGTCAGAAGCGCATTGAGACTGATGGCGAAAAGCTGCAGAGATACAAGGATGTACGAGGCTTCCGGCTTCACGCCGAGCGTGGCTGTACCTTCTGGAAGTTCAACATCGAGGTTGAGCTGCGCGAAAAGCAGCAGCGCATTGCTTACCGCATCAATCGAGGTCCCTGTATGGCGTTCTGGGTTCCTGCGCGGGCACATGCTATGAGCATGATGTTTCACAGCTGCAATGGGTTCAGTGCCAGTGTCAACCCAGACGATCTGAGCGGCCCGGACCCAATGTGGCGGGATGTTCTCAACAATCATCAATCGCAGCCGTTCCATGTCATGATTGGTGGAGGAGATCAGATATACAATGACTCGGTGGCCCACAAGTGTGAATTGTTTGACGAATGGCTTGATACAAGACATCCGCACAAGCACGGCGCTGCCTTCACTGCCGAAATGCAGGATGAGATGGAGAAGTTCTATCTCGACCGCTACTGTATGTGGTTTTCCCAGGGACTTTTTGGTTTGGCAGCATCTCAGATTCCCATGGTCAATATGTATGATGACCATGACATTTTCGACGGATACGGATCATACCCTGACCATTATATGAAGTCACCCGTGTTTACCGGTCTGGGGGCTGTTGCGTTCAAATATTACATGCTGTTCCAACAACAGGCCGTTCCCACCGAGACGGAGAATACGGAGCCCAGCTGGATTCTTGGTGTGGAGCCAGGGCCCTACATAAAGGAGCTCAGTCGGAGCATCTATGTCTCCATGGGCGGGAAAGTTGCGTTGCTGGCTGTAGACTGTCGGACGGAAAGGACCGAACATGAGGTTATCAACGACAAGACGTGGGAGAGGATCATGAATAGGCTGTATGCCGAAGTGCGCCGTGGTCAAGTGGAGCATCTCCTGGTTCTCTTGGGTGTTCCTATTGCCTACCCCGGCTGGTGTGGCTCGAAAACATGTAAGTCACCCTTTGCCACTGCAAGCAGCCGTCCAAGGGCGTAAACATCCTACTGATTCATCTACAGCTTGACTTCAAGATTCATGGGTCCAGTCAAGGCACTGGGACGTACCGGCATGCTTGGCAAAGCTCTCAATAATATCGACGGCGGCGTAGAGGTCTTGGATGACTTGAATGATCATTGGACTGCCAAAAATCACAAACAGGAGAGAAGTATCGTTATTGAAGACTTGCAAGACTTGGCTATTGACAAGTCCTTGCGTGTCACGATGCTCAGGTTAGTCTTTGATCAATTTGCTTTACCCACAATCAAAAGTCAATTGTTGACAAATCTCTAGCGGCGACGTACATTTGGCGGCTATTGGCCAGTTCTACTCCAACCCGAAACTCGGGGTTGCAAAGCACAAGGACCCAAGGTACATGGTCAACGTAATTTCATCGGCGATAGCCAACACACCGCCATCCAACATGTTGGCAGACGTGCTCAATAAACGAAACAAGGTACATCATTTCGATGACAAGACCGATGAGAGCATGGTTCCTTTATTCCAGCACGGTGTGGATGGCAAAGCGAGAAATAACAAGCACCTGTTGCCACACAGAAACTGGTGCTCTATTCGGTTATGGAGTCCAGGATGACGCCTCCGCCAACACCACCTTTGTCGGCTTACGATAGGAGTCCTAGCCCACCGTCAGTGATGAATGGCAACTCCGGCCGTGGTGGCGGTCTTTTCCGACGACTCTCACTGGGAGGAGGAGGAGGAGGAGGAGGTGGTGGTGGTGGTGGTGGCGGCGGCGCAGGTGGGCGCTCAACGTCGAGTCGCTTTGATGGATCACGTACTTCTGTCCGAGGCAGCAAACCCCCGTTTCCGGGGGCATGGGGGCTTATTCCGCAGCTTATCCCGCCGGAACTCTTCTGACGGCCCTCGGCCGGCAAAGCTTACCCGCACCGTTTCCCTTGGCAGCGGCGAAAGCAAGAAGAATGGCCTTTTCAATTTCGGACGGCGTGAAGTCAATGCCAGACCTGACGATGGAGGGATCAATGGACAGTGGGGTGAAGACAGCGAAGAGGGTGACTACTTTACTACAAGCCACCAGTCATATAGTAGTGCAGGACCTTCTGGACTGCGAGGCGGTGGCACGTATGAGTCCAACGAGTTCTCGGAGGACGACGAGTCTCACTTCACTGCTAGGACCCCAAATAGGGCTCAAACCTGGGGAAATCAGCCAACAAGGGTTGATAGAAACGACGCGGAGAAGGACCCCATGGTGCGTCCTCGTCCGTTCCATCGAACGCCAACAGGGCTGTCGGTGAAACAGATGCGCAAAGCCGAGCAGTTCCAAGTCGATGTAGAAGGGGTCTCGACATCTGTCTCAATGTGGAAGTCAACGCCAAGGATCCAACAGGCATCACAGTTCCATATCGATTATTGGTCCCGCGACTGCATTATGAGTACAACCCAGCCGATGATGAGCTGCAGCAACCAACACAGTCCAAATCACAGCAACCGAGTGGATTCAAGAGATTCTTAAGCTTCCGCAAGAAAGCCGAGATGCCCAAGCCACAATCGCGGCAACAAGCGGAGTATGATGAAGAAACGAACAATGACGAGGATTACCCCAGTGATACCAGCTCGGATATAGTGCCACGACGCGGAACTAGAGCAGCAGGCTGATGGGCTGATGGCTTGGGCAAAGCTCGATGGAGTTTTAGGTGAATAAAGGTCGCAATCATGGCCTGGGAACAATATCCGAGGCACATCTGTACATTTTGAGAAGGTGCATACCGTTGAACGGTTTCGGGAGGCGAGAGCATGATTTTGACATTAGCAGACCAACAAGCATGATTCAACATTGGCAGCTAGTATACATCCAATGGCGTTTGGGAACGGATCCTATGGAAGTAGTGTTTGGGTGTATGGCTTGAATACAAATCTGTTGGCATGTTGCCGATGATGAACAGACGTCGACACGACGGAGCACTCGTGATGTACTTGATATTGAAAGTTTTTTTTTTTTCTCTTTTTTTTTTTTTTTTTGGTCCCCACAAACAGCCGGGTGGAGTAAAACTGGGGCAAGATGCCAGGCTGGCTGGAAGCGGGAGAACGGGGCAAGTCCAACCACCCTTGGTCCTTGGTCCTTGGTCAACCAACTCCTAACACTGTGCGCGCTTCATGTACAACACAACCACTTTCCGCCGAAACTTCAACCGTGATGGCGTCGGCATGTTTCGTAGCTTGACCATGCCCAAACCGCTAAAGGATGGCCGTTTGCGCACCCCGAAACAAGCTGTCCTTGCCTGTATTTGCGGACCAGGCAGGCAGGCGATTACAGCTTTCGCAGCGCACGGCTCATCAGATTCAGAGAAACTTGGTCCCAAGACGACTCCTGAGCTTTCCTCATTTCTTGTTCTTGTTCTGGGTGGTGATTCTGCTGTGGGGAGAAAGATGGGTGTTTGAAAGCAAGGTGCAAAAGTGCGACTGGGAAAATTGGGAGAAATGGGTAAGTGAGGCGCCGATATTGGGGACTGACTCACTCTCCCATGGATGCTTGAATCAGCGCTACAGGGAGTCTAGGGAGTCTAGGGAGCCCGGGAGTCCAGGGAGACTTGAACACTGACTGAACTGATATACTTGCAGCCCAAGCAAGCCAATGCTCATCACCTCGTTTTCGTCGCCGATCCCCAAATCATCGACCCGCACTCATATCCTGGTCGTCCATGGCCTCTAAACCCCTTGACGGTCCTCGTCACGGACAACTATTTGCGGAGAGGTTACCTCGCTGTACAGCGTCGACTGCAACCGGACAGTGTGTTCTTCCTGGGCGACCTGTTCGACGGGGACGAGAGTGGAAGACGAGCCACGGAACACAGTTTGTCGACCCGAAATGGGGCGGCAGTCGAGACGAGACGGAGAAGAAATGGGTCAAGACGTGGCATGATAAATATGGCCAAGACTTCTGGCTTCGCGAGTACAAGCGTTTCAGCGACATCTTCTTCAAATCATTCAATGAGGGTGGCGGAGTCCCGGGGCCCTACCAGAGAGGAAGGAAACTGGTGGCAAGTTTGCCTGGAAACCATGACCTGGGGTTTGGCGCTCAAGTCCAAGTCCCCGTCCGCGACAGATTCAGTGCCTATTTCGGAGACACAAACCGGGTCGATGTCGTTGGAAACCACACAATTGTGTCCGTGGATACTGTGTCTCTAAGCGCAGATACGTCCTCGTACAAGGATTCCCACGATTTAAAGCCCATCTACGGGCCGGTTCACGAATTCTTGGACGGAGTACAAGCAGCCAAGAGGAAAGCAGCCCAGGAAGAATTGACAGTCTGGCACGGCGTGGATCGCGGCCTGAAGCCTCACCACAAGATCGAAGATGTTAACAACGCCGACCTGACAAGATCACCGAGGATCCGGGCCCTGGAGCGGCAGACTTTCCTACGATTCTGCTGACCCATGTGCCTCTATTTAGATCTCCCGGTACACCCTGTGGACCGCACCGCGAACGTTGGCCACCGAGCAGAGCAACCCTGAGAAAGGATGGGACAGTTGATCCGACGGTGCGTGATGACCGCAACGCCATCAGTGTCTCGGCGGGATATCAATATCAAAACGTTCTCAGTGAAGCCGATTCTGTAAACCTGGTCAACAAGGTGGGCAACGTGGTCCACGTCTTTTCCGGGGATGACCACGACTACTGTGAGCTCGTCCACTCGCCATCCAAGGGCCACGTTCGCGAAATCACGGTGAAGAGTTTCAGCATGGCCATGGGCGTGCCAACACCGGGATTTGTCATGGTCAGTCTATACAACCCCATTGACGCATCCGGCAGACGGATCCCAGGGTCACCGGAAACAACGCTCCAAACACATCTGTGCTTGTTACCGAATCAATTCCACACGTACATGAAGTACGTGACATTTCTCATCGTCTCTCTCGTTTTATTGTCCATCCGCGCATTCCTCGTGCCCGTCCTGAACCTCACTCCATTCGCGCTCGAGGCAGAGACTTCCGGCCCCTCATCCGTGCTCCCATTCTACAAGGACAAAGCCAAGGTAGAGCCGCCCGAGTACACGCCCGAGTACACACCTTCAGGGTCGTCAGCCGGCGCGGCATCAGGGACAAGAGGCCAGTCCAGTGCCACCAACGGCAGCAACGCCAGATGGACCTCGAAGAAGAGTCGGAACAGCCAGCGATGGGGCTGGGGCTCCGAAAATGGCAGCGGCCCTCGCATCAATCTCAAGGACCCGTTCTACAACGGCGCCAAATCTTGGAGGTCGGGCAAGGGAAGGGGGAGCTGCACCTCTTGGGTCGGGAATTGTGGACAACAACATGGCGACTGGCGTGGATGACAGTTCTATTTTGGGCATATTTGGGAACAAAGGGATAAGGTTGTATGTATTACTACTGCCCTGGCCACCACGGGAGCGGCGTTTTCTTGTTTCCCTCAGATAGGCCATCCTTAGAGCCGTGTAAATGATATTTTGTTGCTGGAAAATGTCCCGTTGGCATGCATGCATGCACGAATGGAAAACAAGTCAAGGAATTAGGGGTGGGGTTTCTCACAAACGCCATTTCCTGGCCGTCAGGAACCTGCTTGCGACAGTGTATCATGATAGTCTCGATAAAAAAACACACAATGTTCGCCCATGACGAACTGTTCCCAATGGAAAGACCCACGCCAGTGATGCATCACCCACTGACTACTAGTATGACTACGCATCACCATCCCACCTCACCTCACCTCACCTCATTTCCTCCTGCCCACCCCGATCCTCTCGTCCCTCGCCCGCCTGGCCGCCCCGGGACTCTCCTGCACGCCCTCCATGTGCTGAGCCTGCGCCTGCGCCTGCGCCTGCGCCTCCGCGGCCCGCTGCTGCTGCTGCTGCTGCTGCTGCGCGAGGAGAGCCTCGCTTGCGCGACGGTCCTCGTACGCGGCGATGTCTTCGTGTGTGATTTGGAGGGTTGTGGCGGGGCGGCGGAGCATTGTGGTGTTGGTGTTTGTTTTTTCTTGTGGTGGGATTGTAAAGGGTATGTATGGGGCTGTACATGTATGTGATGTCTGTACGTTTGGCAGATTTGTTGATTCGGGTGGAAAAGTGGTGATGGGGAGAGCTGGCGCAGATGTTAATGGAGACGCGTTGGTGCTGTGTGGGGTGTTGGGGGGGTGTGGTTGGCGACGTGAACGGTGTGCCTTTTTTTTTAAAAAAAACGTGCGGTGCAGTTGTGTTCGTTGACCGAACTCTAAATGGGCTTCTCTATCGCGTGTGTAGAGTAATTGCGAAATATCCTGATGGTATCTTCTTCCGATAATGAGAAAACCCATCATTTTCTCTGGAACCCCGTTTGAATTGGCGGGTGTGCCTTATTCAGTGCATCATTGAACATCACGATTCGCAGGTTATCGAGTGCATGTCATTTAATCATTCAGGCTTCGTTAGCTTATTTCTGCTCTCCACGTGGTATCATATCCTTCCTATCCATTCAGTAATCATTCGCCACATTTTCGAAGAATCACGCAGCAACTCAAATTCGTCCACTCAATGGGGGCCCATCTCCCGCATAAACCAAATATTTATACACGCATCGTGCTGCCCGCAAGTTTATAAGATGTTTTGAAATCGCGCAGGTTGTATTCAACGGGTGGCTGACCACCAGATATCCACATTCGTGGCGGCCCTTGTGTTGTCAAGAAACGAATAGGCGCGGACAAAGAGTTGCGAGGCGTTTCGGCCGTCGAGTAGCCAGCAGCTTGCAGTTCTGGAGCGACAGTCGATGGCATTGTTGACGCGATGCTCTGTACGGATGTTTGGCCCGACGAGGATGCACATCTCACAGTCAATGGATCGCCGCAGCTCTTGGATGCTACACCGCCTTGGATTAGTTGACCGTGAGATTCGAACCCAAAGGCTTGAAACCAGGAAGCCATGTCGCTGGCAATAAAATCGTCGTCTTGTTCATAAAGTGCCGTTCTCAAACCACTGTCTTCTTCATCTTGGCAAGGTGCACCTTTATTCCTGTGGTTTGAGGACCCAATTTTATCGAGTACCAGTTCATTTTCCTGACAGAGTGCGTGGGCATGTTGGAGGGAAGAGCTTGCTACAGGACACGGAGTCGCGTCCACACTGTTCTGGGAAACCTGAGATTGAAGGCCGTCGTCTTTGCTCTTCCGACCGACTGTTCCCTCATACGTTTCAGACTCTGCTTCGGGTATGGTTGAGAGTCTTTTCGATCGTTTGTTGCCTCTTTCGGGGTTTTTAGGAGGTGGCTCGGGATTCCCAGCGCTTTGATTCCTTTGTTCTTCGAGTAGCGTGACGTCATCGCCGTCTTTCAAACTGTCTTGCGGGACCGAGAAATCTTTGTGCACAACAGCGTGGTCCATGGGCGAGGTAGCAGGATGAAATAACACATGGTCCCCAGACAGAACCGTGCTTGCGCTTGCCTTGGACGACCTCGAGGACTCGCTCTCAGCAGAATCGATTGATTGCCGCCTTTCAGGCGTACAGTGTCCTTTGGGATTTCAGGCGCTCCGCGCGTATCTGTTGAATCTGTTCGGGTGTGAGCATCTCATCCACTTCGACGCGCATAAAGCGAGTGCCCCTGAGAATCTCTGTGACGGGCAGGGTCCACCTGGAATACTTTTTCCCTTGAAGCCCTTTCAACATTGATGGTAGTTTCTTCGATCTCTCTTTTCGAGCCTTTTTGGTTTTCATTGGCACCTTTTGCTGCTCCTCTTGCTCTTCTTTGGGGTGGGGTGGGAGTGGTTTGTCGTGGGGAGATGGGACACGTTCGAGGACAGGGAGTGGACTTGCAAGTTGCCTTTCTTGACAATCCGTTGTTGCTTGTGACTGGATTGACTCCGGGTAGAACTCTGAGGATGGTGCAGATATTCGAGCATGGGGCCGTCCACGAGCCACGGCTTGATGTCTGCGTCATCTTCTGCGTCGTGCTGGAAAAGATCGCGAACCACCTGGAATGCTTCCTCTGTCTCCTCAATAAGAATATGTATTGATTCCGCCCAACCCAATCGATGTGAATTGTCTGTTGTCGAAGGGCGCTCAATGTACCCCTCTGATGTCACGGCAGCGCCCCAGCCCACGAGAGGGAGGTCACGATTTGAACAAGTTTGTCACTGCTACCGCTAGCTTGGCCAAGCATGCCACTCCTGTTCTGTAAAGGTCGCTTTTTGCTTTGTCCATCACGATCTTCGGGGTATTTCTTGCGATAAGTCGACACTCTAGAAGAGTCTCCAGGTGCACATCGTTCTTCAACTTCAGTCCCAGAACGGCCGGCCTGAATGTGCAACGGCTTCTTCGCTTTCAAAGTGTGGACGTGTCTGTTCTTGACAGGAATAAATGGGGATGCCGCCCGGTAGTTGTCTCCGTCTCGCCGGATCGAAATGGGAGACTCCGGCCGCTGACTCTTCACGCTTGGTAGCCATGACAGTGGTCGTGACGAGATCTTGATCTCATCCACACATCCTTGCAGCTCGCCAGAAGATTTCGTTGATTTGTGACCTCGTTTATGCAAGCTTCCACTTGTTTCGGGATTAGATGTGCTCAGCCGCAATGAGAGGTTGACTGCTGACAGATTGTGCATGGCGCTGACCAAGACCCTCGTGCTAAGGTGTATGGTTTAAGAACACCGAGTACAATGTTGCGGAGTTGGATGATTAGGCTTCTCCTTGACGTTTAGAGACAAGTTGTTTCAACAACTGAAACAATGATGGAATAGAACGTGGCAGCTCAATCGTTGTTGGTTCAGAGACGGAACAAGGAATATATCCGAAGCTGAACGTCGGGGACGGCTTATGGATGAACAATGGTTGTCACAAAGAAGCGAACAAGACGCAGAAGGCCTATTCAGAGGAATGAATCAGTGCTGGAAGGCGGAAAGACAAAAGTATCACCTCACTCGCGAGCGTCCAGGAGGCGAATCACATTGATACATGCGAATGAATAATAGTAGGGCTCTCAGTGACGAGACCGGAGTATGTAAGGCTTGTTGGAGAAGGATTTCCTTGAACCCGGAATATAATAGGATGTCAATATGCTGTGGAACACAGGCCTTTCAAGAATTATATAGCAGCATCCTTCTCAATACCGGGCGGGAGAGGGACTGATGGTTAGGGTGGTCAGGGTGGTCAGGGTGGTTCGGCACAACCACACGTGCCCGGAAACAGACAAGGAGTCTGAATTGGTCACGCTCAGGATGTGCCGGAATAAAGATGGCTCATCGATTGTCCCAAGCAAGGGCGCTTCACAATCAGTTTGCTATTCTCGTCAAAAGGTGTGGACAGAGGGCCCAGTTGCGGCTGAAGCCGATGCGAATTTACCCATGCAAGCAAATACATATGTAAGTCTGTTAAGCCGGGATGGATGCAGCAGGGGGCATTCTGGCACCAGGCCACAACGAACCCCTGTCAATCAGTGGCTGCTGCTGCTGCTGCTTTATTACAAGTTCGTCATAATTTTGGCTCTTCGGCCCGTGGTGCACCTGACATTTTCTCGCCTGACGGTGGCTGGTGCGCTCGCCAGACACATGACATTGCTGGCCCAGAACTTGCGATCGACTCGGGCTCCAAGCGATGAGTCGATGACGATGAAGTCGCCAACCGGCCGGCGGGGAGGAGACCGCCCGGTCATGCATGATTGGGTCAACAAGGCGCTTTCTCTCATCGAAACTGGTGCTTTTGTGGTCGCCGGCTCGTGCTGGGTGCCGAACTGATGCTCTTTCGGTAACTTGTTAGCATTGCATGGACAATAACATTCCGTACTAATGATATGAGGCAGTCGTCCCCAGCGTGCCCATTCTACCAGCCGGCTCAACTGCATGGGTGTGGATATGTACATGACCGAGGACCGAGGTGAGAAATGTACATATGTACACCGGGGTTCTGGAGGCGCATGTACGGAGTTTTCCGTATGCATGTATGTACTTGTAAAGAAAAAGGCAGAATGCAGAAGCGAGCAGATCCGGCGTGCCATTGGTTTGGTGAAACAAGTCGGTATGTATGGTATGTATGCCAGTGGGTGGTACAAATCCGATAGATTGATATAGATTGGAACACAAGATGGCATTCGAGAATCTGGGTGGCATCTGGTTGGTCGAAGCTAGAATTTGCTTGCCCATTGTGTCCTCTCACTGGCCGTAGCCCCAACAAGCCACTGTGACGGTGTCTCAAATGCCAACCTTTTCAACCTGGAAGGTAATGTAATCCATAACATGAAAGAGAACAATGACTTTGACTTTGGATGGAGGGAACGGCAAGTCTGCCGAGGTGAATCGGCATCGCGACGAATGCTAGAATTTGCGTCTGGTCGACGTGAAAGGAGTCAGTGCGGTCCACACTCACACGTTCTGTCGTCTTTCTTACTTTCTTGCAAGCTGCGACGCATTGTAATTGTGACAGAGCTGCACGCATCAGATCATCTTTCCAACCACGTGCAAGAAACTCCAACTTTGTTGTTTGACCCACGCACGTCTCCTCCATCTGACATATCAATATGCCTCAGATAAACTCATGAGCAATGCCACCAGGGCAACACGGCAACAGGGCAACACAGACAGGGTGTCGACGATGAAGCCGAAGCCTATGTATGTACGTGCGAAAAGAGAAAGAAGAAGAAACAAGATGGTCAATGGCAAGATTCCAAACACAATTTCCCATTGGTGTACGGCGTAGTATCGACTCCCACGCACGCACAGAAGCTGGAGGCAAAGGGCATGAGGCCGTGAGGCCGTGAGGCCATGAGGCCATGAAACAAAGACCTGCAGCCTGCTGGTGCAAGACTACACAGAAGTCATGGCAGGATGCGTGGGCGGAGAATGCAGCAGAGACGTCGTGTGAGTGGTCACTGGTGGGGAAGCAGGAATGAGGGCAATGAGGATGAGGATGAGGATTTTCAAATGTACGGAAGGTGCGAGGTGCCCCTGCTGGTGTTTCCAACCACATCACATGTGCGCACTGTGCAGCGTGCAGCCACGCAGCCACGCAGCCACGCAGCCACGCAGCCACGCAGAGTTTGCTATTGTTCTGGACATTCCCAACAAAAAGGCCACGTTGTGTTCGGGGCAAAGACCGGACAACCCCATTCATTGTTATGCATGCTCGTGTGCCATCGTGCCTTTCAAGATACTTAGCAGCGTCATCACCTCCCCAATTTTGCTCATCAGTCGTCTTCTTTGCTTGCATTTGATCAAGCAGCTTTTGATAGTCGCCAGGCTTCTCAGAGACACCGTTCTACGCTAGGCGATTCAATGGAAAGCGATAAGAAAGCTGTTTCCCTAGGCCTTGTGTCGTCAAAGGTAACAGCCTTCTTGTCGCTTTCCAATGAGTCGTCAAGCGTGGAGCGGTGCCTTTGAGAAGCCTGGCGACTATCAGAAGCTGCTTGATCAAATGATCGATGTCCCTTCGCGCTGGCTCCCGGTTTGTCCGAAGCAAATCTCGCAAAATCCGAGATCTCAGTGTCCCTGTTTTCAAGCTCCAGTCGCGTTCAAACATGTCCATTAAGTGCCGTCCACAGTTGTTCGTATTCCATGACCAGGATTTCTTCTCTCGTAAGCCCTTTTCGATCTATAAAGCTCAAGATCAAATGATCAGGCAGAGCTTTATAGAATTTGATCACCGTGCTTACTCGGCTATCATAGTTTTCAACTCCAATACCCGGCGAATCGCCATGCGTACACCCGTTGAGCGCTGGGCACAGACCTCTTTGTGTCCATTTGCCAGCCCAGCTAACAAAAATAATTTACATATTATATCATGTCACGACAAGAAAAGCCGGGGTGGCATGGGAAAGCCCCTCCCAACACTGCCGGCAGGCTTTGTCTTCATTCTCGGTGCGATCGGGTTTCGCTATTATGTGGCAAGTTGGCAATCAAACTCACATCTTCATCTGTCCGTCCCACTTATCACGTTGCATTCGAAGCGTACATATGTACATTTCATCGGCATCAACACGGCCGAGCTGCCAGACTTCATCTCCGTGTCTCAGCGCAGTTGCCTCAAGGACCGTACTTCCATTTAGTGGTCAAAATCGACTCGGGCAGTAGGCATTACTATCAACTTGCAACTTGAATTGGCAACAGGCCCGTGCTCCAAATCCCCAGGCAAGCGTCGGGTGTCCCAAAACCGACTCCCAGCCCGTTCTCAACATGCCAATAGGACTTCTCGACCGTGGCACAACATGTCTCGGATGTTTCCATTGCCCAAATCCTCTTCACCGTAACTCGGTAACTTTCCGCACTACTCATCTGCGGTCGCAGCAGCGATTTTTTTTTTTTTTGTAACACAGTACGGGAGTCCGGATGGAAATCCGCCTCACCAACGCCGAGCTCGGGTTCCTGATCGAGTGGCTGACATATTTCTCGTTTTCTTCCCTCCATTCATCTTGCTCATCGGATCCGCAAAGACGGCGAGCTGCCGTTGGTATTGAATTCACAAGACATAAGAAAGTTGCGGTAAGAATTTCTAGGATCTTGCTTCGTAAACGCTGAAATCGATCTTGTGACCTTGTCGTTCGTTGGTCCTCCTCAGTATCATAGAACATTGTTTGTCTCGCGCATTCTCCGTGGTGTCCCTGTTCTCAAGAATGACGAAGCAGCGTGTGTGGGAAAGCGCACCGGTCGTCCATGGAGTAGTTTTTGGCAATCCTCCTCGACGTCGTCGTCGTCGTTGTAGAAATCGCCGCCGGTGTGTCTCGCACTGCAACATGAAATGAAGCAGCTTCCAACAGATGTAAAGAGTTTCCCGGGAAAGAGAAGATCCTGGCCAAGGAGCTTCCCCGTCTTTCTCCTCGCCCTCATCCTCAAGTCTGATGCACTTGGAACGGAGCATACTGGTGGTTGGCGGCGGCGGCGGCGGCGGCGGCGACGCAGATAACTTGTGATTTGGTGGTTTCAAACGATGGCAGAGTGAGTACACGCGCAAATCAGATTCCAAGCAGCAATTAGCAGCCCTCGAACGATTTCACTCGTGAGAAGAAGTTCAAATTGTGAAAGAAGTTCAAATTCCCGAATTCTTGCTCGAGCAAATGCAAACAGCGTCGATGGTCCGATATTAAATATGGCTTTCTGCAACCAAATACGTCGTCGTCCTTCCTCCCTCGCAGTCTCCCTTCTTCAACAAGCCCACGCAACATATGCTTCCCCCTTCATTCCAGGGTCAGACAGGTCTTACTCAGTTGCTCACCTCGTGGCTCGGCTTCCTCTCTACATTTAGCAGCTGGAGGAATTACTGTGCACTGCTGATGCGTGACTCGTACTATGCTATGTCCAGCCTCTGCGGCAAACCTGCCATTTCCATCAATGCTGACGAAAATGCCACGACTCAACTGCGCCCCTCCCCCCGCCCCTGTGATTTCAGTTCAGTACGAGTCGTTTACTACGGGCAAGAATACCAGAGATGAGAACAGGTTTGAACTAAACTGCTAATTTCACATGGCGCATGCATTTTCCGGACATAAATCTCTTTTTTCAGCGCGTGCATCCTCCCTTGAACGTCGACAATTTTACATTGAGGTTTCCGCCCGTTTCCGCCCTGCATATCGATCGCTTGTTGAGACAGGGGAGGGCCCACCATGCTAGTCTTCATCATCAAACCCAACATGACCGTCTTCTTCATCGTCCTCGTCGTGCGAGACGTATGGTACAAATCGAAAATCCAGAAAACTCCGCTTCCCACCATCCATCTCGACCATGAACTGCAAGCTCAACACCCCTGATCATCTCCCCGGAGACTAATCTTGTTTGCGATGCGCATGGCCTCTGTAGAATTCTTGACAAAGTCGAACTTGTAGGTCTGCGACCAGCGGTCGGCAATCGTGAACGTCTCTAGTAGATCTCTGCCTCTAGCGAAATCAACTGCAGAACTTCCTAGATCACCCGTGCCGGCCAATGATAAGAAGGGGGCGTTTTGGTCGCGATAATGGTGAGCTTGTCTGGCGCGGTCGGGGAGATCTCGGCCAGAGCGTCGAGCAACGACCGCGACGGCATGATGATCTTGAACGACAGCTCCTCTCTGTTGAATGGAATATCTTCAGGCAGTTCCGGGACATATGTCGTGAGGCCGGCCGTTGTTTTCACCCCGGATTCTTCAATGGTAATCTTGAAAGGGTCACCTTGTTCGTTATACAGAAGTGTGCAGGTCCCAGATATTCCTAACGTCTGATTGCTGAACGCATCTGCCCGGTAGTTTCTCAAGTTGCTTCGATACGGATCCTGCTCGGCCTTTTGGGCCTTGGCAGCTACATCCACAGCGCCAAAATCTGAAGGACCTCCAGAAGCGAGGCCAATGAGATTTGAAAATTCGGCAGTTCAGAGGCTTCGCCTTCATCAGCCGGCGGCAAGTTTAGGCTGTACGACGAGAAGAGTGCCTTATCAAGGAATGCAACTCCTGTTACGCGAATTAGCCATACCGAGCTGAATCCGGTCTCAATACCTATTTCACGAACCTTGCATGACCCTGGAGTGATCAGCAGCAAATCTGATGCCTTCTTCTGTTATCTGAACATGGACTCGCGGTGCAAAATTAATACACCGTAGGAGCTGAAACAGCGGTCTCGTAGACGTGGCTACGGCTCGAAAAATAGGGGGTTATCAGGCGCCATTTTTCCTCCTTGTGACAAAAGGGTGCTGATTGTATGGGTTTGTTGCGGCAAAAACAGTTCAAATGCAAGAAACTCTTTTCTCTCTCTTAAGAATAGAACTCGAAACAGTAATATAAGACAACAGTCGCTCCACTGGGCTTTTTCTTCTTCTTCTTCTTCTTCTGCGTACTCCCAACTAACATACACTGTAAATGCTGGTTCGCGGACCAGCTGGTTTGGTTAAAAGGAGGTTGGGGGTATCTCAAACATAGACGCCGACTGCGCAGAACATGTAAACGGTGCCAAAACTGTATCCCTGAGTTAGCCTCGTGGTAATGTTGTCGAGTCGGAAACGACGGTATCAACATACGCAAAAGCCAGGGACGCGGGAATGCCGAGCGTAGCGAGGTTCACCAGGATCGATCTGACAATGGGTTAGCAAGCATCTAAGTTGACCTTGCATGCGAGAATAGACTCACTCAGCGCAAAGAGACCGGTTATGAATAATCCCAGGAGCATCAATAGAAATGCAACGAGGAATTGACTGTTCTTGCCGACGGTGGGGAGGAATGGACTGCCTGCAGCAGCTTGCCAAACCTCATGCAGCGAGGAATCCATGTGCCGGGTAGTGTATATCAAAGGACAGGTCCCAGAAATGCGAGCGATACGCTGAGTCGAATGGGCTCGCAGATTGATGTCGGCGCAATGGCAGCGAGAGACAGACTCTGTGTGGTTGAGAAGCAGTGGGCAGGTCGTGATGGTTGGAGAGTTCACAAGCTGTCCTGACCTGCTGGCCTAGAGACATGGTGTCCAGAGCACGAACCGAATGGGCTTAGCGGGAGTGGGAGTGGGATTCCCCTGGAAATGGGGAAGGAGCTCCCCGCCCCACTCTATATCAAAAAAATTTCGCTAGGGCACCATAGCTTTTTTTTCTTTCTTCTATATAACCATTAGGACAGGTAATGATCAATCATTTCATTTGAAAGTTCCAGTTTCGTCACAAATCCTTGCAACTGAAAAGATCAGCTTTTAGCGACCACGCCAGGAGTCGTGCAAAATAAGGCTTCCCTAAGCACTCCTGGAAGGTTATCACTCCCTATTGTCTTCCCTATCGTTCCTCTTATTTAACTATCACAATCCCTGCATTATATTATCCTGGATTCCCTGGTTGGATAAGACGTTCTATGGGATCCACAGACTGCTAAGGTGTATCCTCTAGACTTGGAGTCATTGAAATTATTGTCCTTATTCTGCTTGGTAGTATAGGAGGACTAATTACCGCTTAGTAGGACTAAGGACAAAGCTATAATCTAATTAATAGGCTTCTTTAAGAAACTTAAACCCCTATTAGTAATAGAGCTACCCTTATTAGGATACCTAATCATAGAGGTATGCAAGTTACTATTATTAAGAGACATTAGAACCTTTAATAGTTTAACGTCCGCTAGGCGTTAGTTAAGCCGCTTATAATAGGCATTTAAGACCGTTAATAAGGGTTAAGATATTAATCTAAATACCTTTATCTAAGTAATTAATATAGCTCTAGATAGAAGTGCTACTACCTTTCTTAATAGCTTAGAGTAGCTAAGGCTAATAGTCTCTAGAGCTAAGCAGAACATAGCTTTCTCTGCTAACTTAGTAGTCCTCTAATAATCTCTCTAGGAGAGATATCCTCCTAAAGTTATTAATAAAGAGGTAGAAGCTAGCACTAATATAGAGATATGTTAGGAAGAGGGTAAGGCCCTTACTACGTATTACTCCTAGGTTTTAAATGTGCTTTATTATGCTAGAGGTAAAGACAAGCTAGTTATAAATAATAACTCACTTACCTTAATTAAAAGTTATACCCTCTAGGACTTTATTTATTAGTTTATTTAGGGACTATATAATAAGTCTCTAATATAGGAAGCTATTAGTTAGAATATGCTAGCTACTAATAGCCTTTAAGGAGCTTAAGAGCTTATTAAATAAGCTATTGCTATCTTAGAGGCAAAAGCTAATCTTACTAAATTAATAGCATAGGATGCAAAGATAATACTAATAGAGGAGTTTATTAAGCACTAGAGCGGATGCTTTACTAATAAAGTGTTATCTTAAGCCTATAAGCTACCCCTAGGGTTTATAGAGGTATTAGGAGGTTACAAATAGTAATCCACTCCTATTAATACCCTAATTGCTTAGCTTTAACCCTTACTGCCTTACTTTAGGTTTCTAGGGATGTGTGCTACCCTAGACCCTTATTAGTTTAATAGGTATTAGCCCGTTCCCCTATTAGCTAAACTCCTATGCCTGTGAATTGCCCTTAGACTTAAATACAGAGTAAAGGAAATAGTAATATGAAGGAGGGACCCTTAAATGGTTAGAGAGGGCCTAACTAAGGAAATTAGCAAGGGAATAGTACTAACTCACTATAGTATTAGTTAAATAGTATAGGACCTCCTAAGCACTATAAGCTCTAATAGCGGCACTAAATTTTAGTCTATAGGGACGCATATTAGATCTAAGGCCTATATCTAAATTAAGGAACTAGTATATTAATAGCACTACGCTGCTGCCTTATGGAGATGCCTGTTTTAAGTGTGGTGTTACTAGACACTATGCTATAAATTACGCTATAACTAGGAATAACTTACTATAGCGGTAGGAATCCGCTTAGCTAAAGTTAATAACTCTTCCTTCTTAGAATAATAACTTATAGGTCCCTAGATAAGCCTATGCTAGGTTTGCTTAGGTGTATCTAACTAGTGATAAACGCACTAATACTAATATGTCTAGAGTTATTAAAGAAGTTAGCTATAATTCTGCTATAGGAGCTTAGTATACTCTAATTAAACCTAGATCTATTACAGAGTTAATAGTAACTAAGGATTATTTCCTTAGCTAGCTTAAGCGGAAGCCCTTAGGCTTATAGCAGTTTATAACTGCTAACTTACAGAAACTTAGGGTTAGAAGAGCTAATCTAAATGCCTAGGTAGAAGATATTATAGATAAAAACAAACCACTAAAGCTACTCTTAAAAAGCTTAAAAACAGCTAACTAAGAGATATTAGAATCTGTTGCTTAAGGGGCTTTATAGGTTATAACTCTTATTATAGAAGCTAAGCTACCTTTAAAGAAGCGGAAAGGCATGGTAATTAGTAACATTATTAAGGATAAGGATTAACCCCTAAAGTTACTCCCTAGTAAGGGAAAAGGTGATTAAGCGGAACGTTTAGGCTCTACGCGAGATTTAGGGATATAAGGGTTTAGGCCCTATTAACTAGAAGGCTTTGGCAAGCCGTATTTTAGTCCTAATCTTATTAATAGACCTATAGCAGATTAGTCTAGAGATAATAAAATAATTTTAAAAGCTATTATCTTAAGTAATAACTCCTTTAAAGAGATATCCTAAGAAGAAGACAGTGTTCTTCTTACTTAAGGCTAACTCTGCTTAAACAGTCTCTAAAAAGGTTAAAAAAACTCTAATCCCTAATAACCATAACATAGAACTTCTTTAAGAGCATTAGTCTAGTGCAAAACTGTTTAGAATTACTATTTAAGCTTATATAGGATTTTAAAAGGAATAGGTATTTAATTTTAAACCTAGACAGGCACTAGCGGACTAAGGAGCTAAAATTAATATTATATCTTATGCCTTTGTCTTAGAGGAAAACATACTAGTCTATAACTTAGGATTAGTTAGGTTCTAAGGCTTATAGATAATTAACGCTAATAAATAAGAGAACATGGTCACTCATTTCGTGATAATAAAGGTGACTTGCCATAGGGTCACTTGGTTAGTATAGGCTATTATTACTCTAGATAACTAGCCTAAGAACTAAACCATCCTAATCTTAGGGCTCCCTTAGCTCTATAATATAGGTATAAGGTTTAACATTAGGAATTCGG
This sequence comes from Epichloe gansuensis, assembly GCA_023658505.1. Taxonomy (NCBI): domain Eukaryota; kingdom Fungi; phylum Ascomycota; class Sordariomycetes; order Hypocreales; family Clavicipitaceae; genus Epichloe; species Epichloe gansuensis. The sequence continues at coordinate 9,346,105 of CP098281.1, forward strand.
AGCTATTAATTAGTGTTAAGGAAAAGGAGATAAGCCTATCTCTATTAAAGGACCCTCTATAGCTTTATCGGACTAGCAGAAAGTTATGCTTTGCCTAGCTAAGCCCTTAATCCTAAAGAGATATATAGGTTAGGATAATATAGACATATCGCTAGATAAAGCCTTATTAGATTTAGAAGACTCTAATAATTTAGAAAACTAAGTTACCTAGAATAACCTAGTTATATTATAAAACTAAATCTATTATCCTAGAATAAACTACTAAGTAAGGACTTGCTAGAAGTTCCCTTTATTTATTTCTAGGTTAAACCCTTAGTATAGTTCACTAGGTATACCCCTTAGATCACCTGTCCTATAGTAGTGCGTAAGAAATATTAACTTATAAATTAACTTAGTCTCTATGTATACTTATTAGAAGTGAACTTGCTTAAAAAGAGTCCTGCGTTTTTAGAGGTTAGTACCTATAGAAGTATATTAAAACTAATAAAAGATAATTAGCTAGGACTAATCGCATAAGGGCCCTTAGTATTTCTATTTCTAACTGCGTAAAGAGTATAGAGGAAAGAGATTAATTAGGAAGCTCTTATAGAGGAAGTATTATCTTAGTTTAAGGGCTACGGAGTAACCCTAGGTCCTCTAGTCCCTAAGACTATAGTGGAAGAAATTATACAGACGTTTTATACTTATAAAGACTTAAATGCTTTATCTATTACTAATATTCTAGCCACAGACCTTTATATACATATACCTTAAATAAAGGAAAATATAAAACCCTAAGCATAATTACTAAAGAGATAATGGTTAGAGCCTTAATAGTACTAGCTAAATTGGTTAGTAACTAAAGGAATTAAATCAGGGATATATAAGTATACTATAGCTATAAATGGAAGGATGTTAGATTAGTGTGTAAAACCTATGTTAGTACTAAAGATAAGTCTAACCCTTAGGCTAAATAACGACTTACTATTAACTACTCTTATGTTATAGAGGACATGCTAGGTAGCTAGCTTCCGTTATTAGCTAAGGTTTATAATTAACTCTTAGACCCACAAATTAATTCTTATAGCGTGTTTAACCTTAAGTATGCATACTGGTCAGTATCTGTGGTAGCGGAACTGCGGTATGTATTTGCCTTTAACATTCCTAGGTTTAGTTAGCTATAACCCTCCTAGATGCCTTAAGGGTCCTAATTAGCGGGATATATAATAATAGAAGTAATAAGGATTGTAATAGGCCCTATCCCTACACTATATCTAAAACTATCTCTTATAGCACCTCGCTTACCTAGTAACCTTAGCGCGTTAAATAGCTACATAGATAATATCTTTTATAAGCATACCTTATTTAAAGAGTAGTGGTTATTTATTAAGGATTACTTACTTCTAAGACTACTCTAGACCCTCCTAAAGTTAAGCTTTAAAAAGGTATTATTAGGGATAAGTTTAATCCTTATAGTTAGTTAGATTTATAAAGTTAGGGGAAGATATATATTAAACCTAATTAAGCTACGAAACTAAGAGAGTAGCTTACTCTAAAACATTAGACTAACGTTTATTTATTTCTAGGAGCTATAGGTCTATGCTAATAATAGATTAAGAATTATGCTAAGATTACTTAACTACTTAATAGATTAACTAGTGACGTGGATTAGTAATAGGGAGACTCTAAGGCATTGTCTTTCTCTATCCTAAGGGATAAAGCTACTATAGCTTTAAGCATACATAGATATGTGTTTAACTTACTTACTTAGATATATTCTAATGCTAATAGGTTTAGAGGAGGATATATAGTGCTTTAAGTCTAGGATAAGGTTTTATATCTAATCTTATATAATTCTTTTCTGTTTACAAAAACTTAGCGGAACTATAGTATATATAAATAGGAACTATACGCTATTATTAAGTTCTGCTAGAAATATAAACACTTCTTTAAGTTAAAGTTAAAGTTAATAATCTTTATAGACTATAAACCACTTATAATATTTATAATATCCACTAGACATAAGGGGATCTACGCTAGATAGGTTATAGAGCTAAGGCTATTAAATATAGAAATATGCTTTATCTAAGGGAAGCGGAATACTACTGCTAATAGGTTATTACATATAATATTCCCTTTAGACTATTATGTGAATAATCTAACTAAGTTTAGATCGCAGGATGTAACCCTTAATTAATAGATCTAGAAAGATAGAGTTAGAGGATATAAAGAAATATTAAAGACTTTAATAGTAAACTAGTCTAATTAGGAATTAGAATATTCCTTAGAACTTAGTTAAGGTATAAGGTAAGTAAAAGTGTTCCCTAGGGTTAAGGCCTTATAGAAGAAGTACCTAAATAATCTATAGTACACTAAGATTATAAACTTCCTAACCACTAGGTTATATAGCGAAGGAGAGTATAATTAATATATAGCTTAGAGAATATCTATAAAAGCATAATAGTATAAGTTAAAAGATAATATCCTTTAGTATAAGGGAAGACATAGGAGATAGTAATGTTTAGTAAAAGAGGAAGTGAAGTATGCTCTCTGTAAGGCTTATAATTATACTAGGCACTTTAAAGCGGATCTAACCCGTAAATAGTTAACTTAATCAGTGTTCTAGCCTAGAATAGGAACTAATATTATAGAATACATTATAGGATGCTTGCTATGCGTAGGACATGCCCCTTAAAAGCAAAGGCACTAAATTAACCTATAGTAATGGACAAGCTACTTTAGGTTATTAGAATAGATTATATTAGGCCTTTTCTAGAGTCTAGATAACAGATTAAACATATGTTAGTTATAGTGAATTATTTCTCTTAGTTTATTTAGCTATTTCCCTATAGATTAACGGGAGTAATAGAAGTAGTAAACCATCTAAGGAATTAGATAGATAGATTATTATTAGCACTAGAAGGATTCTATACTAATCTAGGACTAGCTTTTAGGTTAGCAAAGCTAATAATGTTTTTAAGGGGAGAGGGGTAAGCATAATAAATGCTCTAACTTAATTATATAAAAGTGTTAGACTTATGGAGGTAATAAACTAAACACTCTAAAGCATTCTAAATAAGACATTAAATAATCTAATAGACTAGGACCTCTAACTCCTAAGAGTAGCTAAGGCTTTAAACCATAGATATATAAAGTCTATGGGATATTCCCTACTAAGATCCTGTATAGACTAATATGAATTCTAGGAATAGGGCTAGAGCCCTTTTAACTTAAACCTTAATTAACTAGAGTAATAAGTTCTACGGAACTCTAATTTAGCTATTAGAGTTAGACCTAGAAGGAGAACTAGTAATGTATTAAATAGGCAGCGTTAAATCTTAGTGAATAGAAGTTATAGCATAGAGGGGATTAGAAGTAACTGCCTAAAGAGATTACTATAAATAACAAAGGATTAAACCCTTTAAAACAGACAAATTAGTAATAGTAGTAACTAAAGGAAAACCCTAAAGCTATAACCTTATTAGTAAGGTCTGTTTTGCATTAAGACTCGTATAGGTAGGGCATCCTATTAATTAGTTAATATTAATAGTTTAAGGGTAAGAGAAGGCTAAGGGTTAGACTTTTATAAAGATATATTAAAAAGCTTTAAGCCCTAGAGTAGTTACCTAAAGGCCCTGTAGGATTAGCTCTTAATAGGAAAAATAAAGTTAAGGAGGTAATAAGGGTAGGGATAAGAAGTTAAGATAGAAAGGAAAAGGGAGAGAGAGAGAGCGACTATAGTATTAAGAAGTAGGAAAAAGTGAATTAACACTTAGAATTAGCTAAATCATAGCTTTATAACTAATGATTAGCTATTAGCACTATATACCCCTAAACGTCCCCTTTATAATTCTTTATTATTCCTTTGCGTTCCTTTCTCTTCTTCCCTATAACTTCTATATCCCCTCTCTTTTATTAAATCTTTTAGCTTTATTAGTTATGATTTTAGTAGCGCATAGAGTGTAACTCCAAATTAAATTTATTACTAGGAAAGGTTTTAAATTAATTATATTTAACACTAAGTTTATTATCTAAAAATTTGTTTATTTAGCTCTAGAGTGGATTGCTTTTCTTTATTTCTTATTTTATTAAAGTTTCCTTAAAGTTCTTAATATATTTTTAATCACACTAAATACTAATATAATAACTTAACTCTAAATAAATAATAACTTCTATAAGTAATTACTTACTTCTATTCCTTTACTTAGAACTACTACCTTTAATAAGCACCTCTTACTTTTAATTAACTATACTAATAAACTTATAGCTATAACTAAAATGCTAGAGGCTATAAAGTAAGAGGTTATACCCTTAGCGGCATAGGAAGTAGAATAGGCAGGCAGTGCACTAGAAATAAGGCTACTGTTTTGTAAAGTAAGCTATTTTATAAATAAAAAAACAGATTATAATATAGAAATTAGATTAAGGCTATAAGGGTATAGGAATACCTAAGGACTGCTAGAGTAATAGTGAAGATAAATGGGTACCTTCTAGTTATAGAATCTAGAGGTAAAGTCTTATCTAAGGTAATTAATAACATAAGGGGACTAGACTTATTCTTAGCTAAGGGGTACTAATCTAATTAATAATGCGATTTTACTCTTATTAATCGCTGCCCTTTACTATATAGCTCTGAAAAACTAAAGCTATCTAGGAAAAATAACATATAAGACTTACTAATAGTAAGGGTAAAAGGCAAAGGAAGACTACTTAGGTAGAGGGTCTAACCAGGATCTTTATTAGGTATAATTCTAAAATATTACACCCTATTACTATATAAATCCCTAATAAAAATTAGAGTGCCTAGTTTAATAGAGATAATAACTATTTAGTTAGATATTACTATAACTTAATGAATAGTAAACATTATATCTCCCTAGCTTAGTTATTCTATACTAAGATATATTAGTTCCTAGAAACCTAAGAGTAATAAAAGGCTTGCTTTAGTAAGTATTACACGCTCCCTTAAAGAGTAAGACTACTAAAGAACTAAAGAGACTAGGATTTAGGTAAAAGTCTCTAAAGGAGTAAGGAACCCTAATATTAGAATGCCTATTATATTAGTGTGAATTAACATAACGTTAGTTAGAATAGGAATTCTAGTTACCTCTTTGTGTGCTAGTAAGAATATATTAGCTAAAACTAGTAACATAGCTAGAGGAAGCCTAAGCCACGCTAATAGGCACCTTAGGATAATATAGTCTAACCCTTATGATATTACTAAACTAGGATTCTATTTAAGCGTATTCCCTCTAGTGGCTATACTAGAATTCCCTAACTTAATCCTAAGGATAGTGAAGGATTTTATAAAGGCATACCTAAATAATGCCTTTTATACTACTTGTTATGAACTAGCCTTAGGGCAGCTGCACGTAAGCGTTCTAAGAGATATTATTATCCTTAGAGAGGAAGGATTAGACTAAGCTAGGTGTCGCATAGGAACTGGCTTTATACTAGTGTGTGTGTGGGTCGCATAGGCCTAGGTAAAGCCCTAACCTATCCGCCTATAGTCTGTGTCCTTTGCGCGCCCTTTCTAGGACCTTTACGCGCCCTCTCTAGACCTAAGATATAACCTAAGCTCCTAAGCTTAAGTCTATAATATACCCCCTTACTTAGGCCTCCCTTCCTCTTTACCCTTATTATTAGAATATTCTAAGTAAGTGGCATATATACGTAATTAATATAGCATATTAGTGCGGGTCCTAGTGTGGGGCTTGTGTATAGCCTAGTAAGCTAAAAAATTTTCCTTATAGGCTACCCTACCCCTAGCCTTTAAAACAACTAGCCTTGCCTAACTCTAGCCCCTATAACACTAGCCTACTCTATTTTCTTACCTACTACTAGCTAATATTAAGCTTTACCTACCTAGTTATTATTACTTTATTTTTATATATTACCTTTTACCTATTAAATTCCCCTTTCCCCCTAGCTATTACTAGTCTTTCTAACCTCCTATTACTAACTATCTATAATCCCCTGCTAGTCTATATCTAAAGTAAGTGTGTAATTAGAGCTATCCTATAGCTATATCTAGATATAAATAATCCTATATATTCCCTACTTTTTCCTTTCCTTTCCTTTATACACCCTTATTTCTATTATCTTATTAGTTATCTACTACCTACCTCCCTTTAAATATCCTATTAAAACCCCTTTTATATCTAGCCTACCTATTATTATATCCGCTGCTATTACTCTTAGTGCTATTACTACCACTGCCTCTAGTAATGCTCCCCTCCCTTGCTACTACCTCCTCCTCTCCCTAAAAGCTAAACTACCTTAGTAATTATATCTTAAAGGGTAACTCTAATAACTCTAATAACTCTAATAGTAAGGAGCAAGAGGTCCTATGCATTTAATGTATAAATAACCTTTGTAATAAGGGGACGTAGGAGTGCGCCCTAGGGTCTTACTAGGCCTGTCTTCTCTATTAGCGTGCCTATTAATTATATAGCTAGGAGCTATACTTATACTTAGGCAACCCTAAATTAAGATATATGTATAAGCACCTTATAAACCTTTTAGCCACTAGAAAAGCTATTAAAACACTAGCCATAAGGCATACTACCTCTAAAAGGGATACTATACTATCCTAATAAAAACTTTTATCCACTATTAAAAACGTTTTAACACTATTTTAGCCACTACCTATATTAATCCCTCTATAGTAATACCCTTTTATTATCCCCTACTAGGGCAGCATATGCCTAGGGCGCTACTAAATCATAGGCACTTACGCTTACCTAGTAAATAACTCTTACCTAACGCGGTAGTAATATAGCAATAGAGTTCTTTTATAGTATATCCATAATAAATAATAATCTTGCCTATATTACCTCTATTTAGGAGAACGCTACTACTAAGTAGCGTGCATTTAATAAGGCCCTTACCTACTAATTAATTACTTATTACTATCCTTCCCTAGACTAAACTAGAATAACCTAGCTTCTCCTCCTCCTTCTACCCCTAAGAACTAATTACTTTCTAATATAGTAAAATACTAGCGCTAATACGCACGTAGAGCGGAGGAGACTAGATTTGCTTATTCCTTAGTAGTTAAATAAAAACGTACTCTTTTAGGCCTATTATATATTATTACATTGCCCTATTATGCCTTAAATCTATCTAATGCCTTTATATTTCGCATGTTTTCTAGTGGTTCCTAAGTTAGCTACACATATCCTTTCTATTTAACTAGTACATTCTAGTTTAACCCCTATCCTCTCGCGTTCTTAGCTACTAGTATCTCTTTAACCTAATACTCTAAGAGATTAAGGTTAGCATTAGTTATTATTAGTTCTAGTAAGGGTTACTTATCCACTAATATTTAACTAGGTAATAGATTAGAAGCTGCCTATTATACTAAATCCACATAGAAAACAGGGTAAAGTCCCTATAGTATATCTAACTTAATAGTTAAAGGTATAGGGACCTCTAGCACCTTATATTTAGCTATAACCTAATCTAATTTCTTGTATAGTCTGTTTATCTTAAAATTTCGCAGGTTTAACTATATATAGTTACTAACCTAAAAGCGTTCCGCTAGACGCTAGCTACTATTTATTTCCTCCTATTACTATTACTAAATAAACGCTATAGCAGCCTGTGTTAGGTCTAAGCCCTCCTTAAGATATTATAAGAATACCTAGGCCCTTCCCTTTAATAAGGTATAGGATATCTCCTTATCCAGTGGTTCTTAAATTATTGCTAGGTTATAACCATGTAGGGCTATGTTCACGCTAATCCCTATTACTAACAAGTCCCTATTATTCAAAGCAAGTTAACAAGTAGGAGATATTCTAGCCATTTAAATTATGAAAATAATAGCATTATCCTTAGGATAGCCTAAACTTCTTAATTTGCCCTTTCCATGCCGCCGTCTATCTATGGATAATAAGCTATTAACAGTAACTGCTACGTACCTACCTGGTTATAAAGTATAGTCTAGAAATTACTTAACTAGTCTAAACCGTAATCCGTAATAATTTATATAGGAAAGCTATAGAACCGCCACTAGCACTGCTTAAACCGTTCCGCGCATGCTTTAGCCCCTATTTGTTATGGACTAGCCCTAAGGCAAAGCTATAGGCTATCGTGATAATATTAAGAAACTTAAAGGAAGGAAGGAAAAGGAGAATATTACGGATCCTATACAAGCCCCTTATATCCCCTAGTTAGCTTATGTTAGCCCCTTCCCTCACTCCCTACTTATATGTTAACACTAAGGCTTAGGCTTTGCCTAAGCCCTTACATATACCCTTACTCACCCCTTCCTTACCTATTTGTATTAACGTTGTTATGAATTGCCCCTTACTAGGTAATTATCTATGCCTGCCTGTTTACGCGTTATGTTTAATATAGCGCTATACCCCTCCCTTATTATCCTAGTAGCCTTTATATCTCCCCTTACTCTTACCCTAGTATTTACTATAAATAACTATTTAATAATCCCCTTATTAATATAGCATATTTAAGTTATATATAGGTAGGGTAATAGTATAACCCTTCCTTATGGTTAGTTTACATACGTCTGTCTTAAGTATTATGCCTTACTATAACTTATACCCTCTATTATTATTATTATTATTATCCCCCTACTTATTTATATCCTACCCTACCCTATAGTTATATATATAAATATCCTACTAAGAATCCTATCTAATCTAAACCTTCCCTTAATAATAACTATTCCCTTTCTATTATAAACCTATCTTACTATTTATTCTTTCTCTTGCCTTAATTTACTATTACCTTACTCTTAAGCTACCCTTATCTATACTATACCTAATAGTATTATACCTTATCCCTATTAACCTACTCTTCCCCTAACTAGTAATAGTCTAGTTCTCCCTAAGACCCCTTTACCCTATGTCTAGCTTAGGCCCTTAGGAATTTCTCCTAAAGAGAGACTCTAATAATAATTAGTATACTACCCCTAAAGCGGTTTTTTATCCTTATAGGCTATATATTAAATAAGCCCTTACTATAGGCATACTAGAATATCGCCCCCTAAGTCTAGTAAGTCTTATCCCTCTTGCTAGGAAATTATATTACCTATGTTTAGTTAACTAGGTTCCTATTCGCTAATCCCTACCTCTAATACGTATTAAAAGATCTTAAAAAGAGATTACCTTAGGAATACACATTATCTACCCTAGGGTCCCTTAGACCCTAACTTAAAAGCGAAAAATACTAGTTCTCTCCTAGCGCTATTACGCTCTTATTACCTATTAAACTACTCTTCTATAAGAAGCCTAATTTAACCTAGCCTCTATCTAGTCCTCTCTTAGACCCCCTTTAGCATTATCCTCCTTTACCTTAAACATAACTAGGAATAAAGTAATTCTATATAACTATAGCAGTCCCTTAACTAGCTATAGTATAGGAAATTAAATACAATAAGTTATAGGCATTCTATTCTAATAGAACCGCTAGATTATAAGTAGCCTAGCTACTATCTATTAAGAACTTTATAGTAATAATACTCCTAATAGGGCCTCCTAGGGCCTATCTAGTATATCCTATGTTATTAAAGCTAGTAATATTTCTCCTTCTTGCTAGTAGCGTAAGCACTACGCCTAGAATATAGGCAGCGGTTATAATAAATCCTATTATATTCACTATATACCCTATAACCCTTAAGACTCCCCTTCCTATTAAATAAGTTAAGCCTATAAGTTAACCCTCTAGAACCCTTATTAGACCCTAACTAGGTCTTACTAGCCCTAAAACTTATATAGTAATTCTCTTAAAAGTAAGGTAAAAGACCTTACTATAGACGCTAATAGTAAGGAGGAGGGTAAGGATAAGTATAAGTATTCTAATATATAAGTAGGAATAGAAAGCTAAAAGGGTATAACCTAGGTCCTATATATAATCTCCTTTTAAGGATAAGTTTTATTAAATTAAACTAGTTTATTATTATATTATATATCCCCTTATTCCTTCTTAAACTTATCTAGTGCCTATATGTCTTTTATGTTTTCTACTAGTTCCTATATTAGTTACGTATATCTTACTTACTTTATAAGAGCATTCTAGTTCCCTCCCTTACCTAGTGCGTTTTAAGCCACTAAAATCCTTTCTATATAGTATTCCTTTACAAGTTTAAGGTTATCCTCTATTAGAACCTATTCTAGGTCTAGCTAGGAGTCCTATAACTATTAGCTTAGGAGAGGGTCTATTACCGCTTATTTAATAAGATCTATATGGAAAACTAGGTATATGCCCTTTAGGATATTAAGTTAAATAGTAAGTAATATTAGGACCTTAACTATAGTATACTTAGCCGCTACCTAGTTAAGTTTACATAAGGGCTAATTAGTTTTAATATTCCTAAGTAATAACTATACTTTATCCCTTATATAGAATTATTCCACTAGATGTTATAAGGCTACAGAGGCATCCTACTATTATTACTATATATATATAATAGTAGCCTAGGTAAGAGATATACCCTCTTAGAGGTGTTCTAGGAAATAAATAGCTCTCCCTTTTAATATAATTACTAATAGGACTATATCTAACTATATTTAAATAGGTTATAAGTTATAACTATGTAGGAGTTTATTTAGGCTTACCCCTATGACTAAAGAGTTCCTATTATTAATTACTAGCTAGTAAGCTATAAGGTGTTTAGGCTAGTTATACTATAAAAGGAAACGTATACCTATAGTATTACCTATACCTCTTAGTTTATTCTCTTTATACTACTATTAGTCTATAGGTAGTAAGAGGTAGAAAGGAGCTAGTCTATACTAACACTTAAACATAACATTATCTAAAAGTTCCCTAGCTAATTAAAGCCCCTATCTATAATAATTAATTAGGAAATCCCTAGAACCACTACTAAACTATTTTAAAACGTTTTACATATACCTTAGCTATAATAGAAGTTATTACCTCTAGCTATATAAACTTAGATAGCCTATCTATAATAACTATAAGGAACTATAATCTCTCTAGGGAAGATATTAGTAAGTTTATTATAAAATTAATAGAGATTTAAGACTAGTATCTATTAGGTATTAGTAGTAGCTTTAGTAAGCCCTAGCAGTATTACTAACTCTTATAGCTACCCTAGTAGAAATAATTACAGATAAACCTACCTATGTCCTAAGCTATCCTATCCTAGTGAAATTACTATTACAAAATCTAGAATATAGTATTACATCCTAGGTGCCCTGCTACTAGTGAGTTATAGGATTGCTAGATAAGGGTTATTATTAATAGCTCCTAGGCTAGAACCTAGGTTTAACCCTAAACTAGAGCGCCCTATATACGCTAATTATATAATCCACTACCTATTCTCTTATTATTACCTTTAGGGAAACTTCTATACCCCTTCCTATATAGCCTATAAATAGATAAGGTAGGTTAGGTCTAATAAAACTACTTAGTCCTAAAGGGTCTAAAGATGTTTTATTATAAAGAGGTATTCCCTAGTGGTAATAGAGCTACCTAGGGTAGGGATAGACCTAAACTAGAGTTAGTCTAGGTCCTAATATATAGTTATAAGAGCGCTATAATAGTAATAGGTTATAGGATATATCCTATTCTTAAAGGCTTGCTTACCCTATCTTACTCCCTTTAAGAAAGGGTGTTTAGTTATTATACTTAAGCACTAGGTTTATAACGTAAATAGAAGTTAAATAAGGAGAGGATATCTGCTTACTATGCTTAACATTCTATTATAAGGTAAGGAGTAATAAAGTACTCTAGGTTCTTATAATCTATATATATTGTAAATAGGCATAAGACACCCTATAACTCTGCTAACCATGCCTTAAGGTAAGATATAATAGCTAGTAGTTCCTTATTATAAATAGTATAGTTCCTTTAGGGAGCTGTTAAGCTTATAGAGTAATAAGTAACTAGATATAGCATACTATTAGGGCCTTCCTATAATAGATAACCCCTAAAGCTATGCTAGAGCAATTAGCTTTTACTACTGTATCCTAGTTAGGGTCTTATTATGTAAGGACTAGGTATTTAATAAATAATTCCTTTAATTATTTAAAAGCATTATTTTCCTCTAGGCCCTATTAAAAGGGAATGTCCTTCCTAGTAAGCTAAATTAAGGGGGCTGCTATTTTAGAGAAGTCCCTAATAAAGTTATAATAGAAGTTTATAAATCTAAGGAAGCTATAGACCCCTATAACTTTATAGGGGCTAACCATTCCCTAATCGCCGCTACCTTTATAGGGTTAGGGCAAATTAAGCATCCTACTGTAATAATATAGCTAAGGTATTAAACCTCCTTTATAGTAAATGCAGATTTATCTAGATCTAGATATAGGCCCGCTGCCCTTAATCTACCTAGTATTAGCTATACCTTAGCTATATAATCCTTCTTTAACCCCCTAAATAGATAAGAATATTATCTAAATAGGCTATAATAAAGTCCCTTAACGTATTCCCTAAGGATTTGTTTACGTAATATTAGAACATCGCTAGTACACCTACTAGGCTAAATAGGTAAACTAGCTATTTAAATAGTCTAAATCTAGTGTAAAACGCTATAAGATACTCTTATCCTTTTACTATACGTAGCTTATAAAACGCTAAGTGTATATTTACTTTTATAAACTAATACGCTTAGGATAAGGAATAGAGTGTTTCCTTAATTAATAGGAAGGAATAGTAGTCTTATGCTATTATCTTATTAAGTGCGTAGTAGTTAACGCAAAACCTCTAATTACTGTTTGCCTTTTTAACTAATAGAATAAGTGCTACTACTAAAGAGAAGCTAGCATAGATCTATCCCTTATCTATAAGGTTAGTAACTTAATGCCTAATCTCTAATAGCTAGTCCTAGGGTATGTTATATAGAGGTCCCTATAGGAGTGCTAGTTATAATCTATTTGCATTCTTTTAAAGGTAGATATAGTAGTCTAATAAGCCCTTATATAAGGGTAGGCTATTTGCTTTTAACTTATTAAATAGGTCTATAAAGTCTATAAGCTCCTAGGTAGTGCTAAGGTATTAAGCCATTCTGGTTTTAGTCTTAGAGTAGAAAGTTATAATACTATTATAATTTCTTTTAAGCTTATAGTAATAAACCTTATAGTAGTATCCTTCTATTATTATATATAGCATGCCTTTATAGTAAATAAGGAACTAATTATTCCTTATATTAGTGTCTTTATAGTACACTCTAAGGATTCTAAAATACATAGGCCCTTAGCTATCCTAATAACTAGCTATTGCTTTACTATGTGAATTACTATATCGCGGTGTTCTAACTATAGCATTCTAAAGATTACATTATAGGTTAAACCTAGAATAATATAGAGGTATACTAAAGATTCCTAGCTATCTATATTAATCTAGGTATATACTATATAAGTAATAGATAAGGTTTCCTCCCTTACCTGCTTTCCTTTTCTTTCTATTTTAACCGCGGTTTAAACTTATCTTTATTTTAGTAATTAAATAAGCTCTAGGTTTAGCTACTACACTACTAATTTACTAATAGCGCTATAATAATCATAACTGTAATTAATTTAAACATAGAGATACTTATATGTATTAAAGAGTATAAGGACTAAGAATAGTAATTAATCTATATACTATTTAACTCCCTCTTCTAATACTATACACTAATTATAGTTAAGATTATCTAGCTAGGCTAGCTAGCCTTTACGCCCCTATACAAGCCTTTACTTAGGGGCTACTTGTTTTCTAATAAGTAGGTCTTAACCCCTTTATCCCTACTATTTATCTCTGCCCTATAGGTATTAATATACACTCTTAGTTAGTAAGGTAAGAGTAAAGGGCACTCCTATATCTAGTAATCCTTTAAGCTATAGCGTAAATAACACTTATCCTTATAATACCTAGTTATTTCCTCTGCTATAACTTACTTAGCACATTATAGTTTAGTTATTTTCCTTAGTCTACCCTTTTTCCTCTCTAGCTTCTTACGTTTACCTACCTAAGTTCCTACTACATAAATACCTATTATTAGTGTATTACTATTATAATTAACTTAGGAGCTAGTATCTTAACTAGGATAGGCATATAGTAGGAATAAAACTTTTCCTCTAAGGCATTAGCCTTAATATTAACTATAATACTATAGAATTAGCTAACTACTAAAGAGTAATCCTTATAGTCTACCCCTTTACTAATAATACACTCCCTTATATACTTATTAAGTATATATTAAAGTTTTACTAGTTTTACCTTATTTACCTATAAGCTACCTCTTACTAGGAAAGCTTCTATTTAAAGCGGATAAAGAATAAGGCAAATGCCTCCCTAGCCCTTATTTAATATAATTAAGTTTAGTAAGGGCTATTTCTTATTAGTAAGGGTTAGCAAATATAGATTCTAAGTAATCCAGAAAGGAGGTAGGTTTATAATTGTATTTATAGCCTACTTTAAAGAATGCTATAATATAGGATTAGACCTTAGGCCCTAAGTTCTAGTATATAAACATCCACTAGTCCTTATTAGTACTAATAAAATCCTTATTTACTACTAGTTTATACTCTATAAGAATCTTCTAGGAAGTGAACGTAGCCTTATTGCTATTATAAGGGTTACCTATTAGGATTAGTTTCTATTTAATCTAGGGTATAACTAGTAACGTAATAGGTAGGACTAGGAAGGGAATTTATTTAGGTTAAGCCCTTAGGGATTGCTTTATTTTAACCTGTTTATATAGTATTGCGATTTTCCCTTATTATTATTTAATTATAAGTTAAAGTAATTTAAGTTAAGCTAAGAGGGCCTCTATAGGCAGAGTGGTGTCTGTTAGTAGTGTTATGCTTCCCTAAGAGTGTTAGTCTCTAGGGCGTAGTAAATCCGTTATGTCTATTATGTCTATTATGTCTATAACGTTTAATGCACTTATTGCGTTTTTAGTAGCCTTCTTTAAGGCTAAAGGAAGTTTCTTAAATATTATAAACTAGCCCTAAGGCAAAGCTATAGGCTATTATAATAATATTAAGAAACTTAAAGGAAGGAAGGAAAAGGAGAATGTTATGGATCCTGTACAAGCCCCTTATATCCCCTGGTCGGCTTATGTCAGCCCCCTTCCCCACTCCCCACTCGTATGTTAACACTAAGGCTTAGGCAAAGCCCAAGCCCTTACACTATTAATGTTATAGCTTCTAGCTGAACGTACTTAGAGAGTCTATCCATAATAACCATAAGAAACCGTGGGTTATCCGGGTATTAAGCTAGCAGGTCTATTATGAAGTTAATAGAGATCTGTGACTAGTAACGGTCTGGTGGAGGGATTGGTTTTAATAAGCCTTGTCTTAGCTAGCGGCTCTTCCGCCCCTTATAACAGTGATAGTTTCTTACAAACTAAGCAATCCCCTATAACATGCTATCCTAATAGAAATCCCTCTAAAGCGTCTTAAAAGTTATGTTATAGCTAGGATAGCCTAGTAAGGGTAAATTATAAACCTATTACGTTAAGGTTATAGTAAGGGGTTCCTAATTTAGAATCTAAGTCTAGCCCTAGAATTAAAGCGTACCTTTAGCGCTAATCTAATAGTCCGCTATCTACTTCCTTATATTTATAGCTTCTAGAAATTTCTAGGCCCCTTCCTAACTACCTTAAGCTATATCCTATACATAGCATTATAGACTAAGGACTAGTCCTATAGAGATTAGAGATACGCATCTGTAAATATTATTACCCCTATTAGAAGACCTATAAACCTACCTATAGTGTCCTTAGCCTTGCTACCCCTAATAATAACATAGGGTTTACACTAGAGATAAGTCTAGTTCTTTTATAACTATATAGGCCTAGGGTTATTGCTAAATACATAATTAGCTCCTTTAGTCCTGCCTTATTCTCCTCCCCTTAGAACTATCTTAATAGCGTATCTAGTCTTACTACCTATAGGCTAGGCCTATACTATAGGTAAAAATTAAATAGTAATAGCATCTCTACCTATCTTGCCTGCTATTCTAATATCTCCCTTAGCGCTATAAAGTATTCTAAGTTCTTATAGTCTATAAGTATTATAAATAGCTTACTAACGCTACATAGCTTTACTAACCAAGCCTTTAGGCATAATATAATTACTAATAGCTCCTTATTATATATAGTGTAGTTCTGTTAAGCTGCCTATAGTTAAGCAAAATAATAAGCAACTAGGTATAAGATACCTTTATTATTAAACTATAAGAGGTAACCCTTAGAGCTATCCCTAAACAGTTAGCTTCTACTATAGTGTCCTTATTAGGGTCCTATTATATTAGGATAGGATATAATATAAAGGCTATCTTTAGCGCTTTAAACACTGTATTACATTTATCTATTTACTAAAATAGGATGCCTTTCTTTATAAGTTTAATTAAAGGGCTTATGATTATTAAGAAGTGTAGTATAAAGTCCTAATAAAAGTTAGTAAACCTAAGAAATCCTTACACCCCTAACCTTCTTTAGCGCTTCCTAATCCTAGATAGCTATAATCTTTTCCCTATCTAGGCAAATTTCTTTCCTTACATAGATAATAAACCCTAGGTACTTAACTTCCTTTATTATAAAAACGTATTTCTTTATATCTAAGTTTAGTCCTACTTACTATAGCCTTAAGAGCACTACTTAGACCTTTTATATATAGTCTTTCTAAGACTCTCCTAAGTAGATAAGGATATTATTAAGGTAAGTAATTATATAGTCCCTAGGATTTCGCTAAGCACGCTATTAATATATCTCTAAAAGGTAGTAAGTGCACTTGCTAGGCTAAAGGGCATATAAGCTACTTAAATAACCTAAAACATGTCTAAAAGGCGGTTTAGTGTTCCTTGCCTTTAGTAATACAGAGCTAGTAAAACGCTGCTTATATATCTAGCTTTATAAATCACTTTGCCTTTAATAATAATTATAGTATCTCCTTTACTAAGGGTAAGGGATAATAGTCTTATTCCGTAATCTTATTAAGGGCATAGTAGTTTACGTAAAACCACTATTCTTCTCCTAGCTTCTTTACTAATAACACTAGAGCTACTGCTAAAGAGAAGCTAGCCTATATCTATCCCTTATCTATAAGGTTAGTTACTTACTTTTAGATTTTAAGGAGGTGCTACTAGGGTATATTATATAATAGGGCCCACGGGAGTTCTAGTTTAGATCCGTCTAGGTTACGCTTTAATTAAATATAGTAGTCTAATTATCCCTAGTGCGGTAGTAAGGCATTTGCCTTGCTTTCTAGAAAGAGGTCTATAAAGTCCTATAGCGTGCTTAGCAATAAGGATAATAGGTCTTGTTCTATAGCCTTAGGGGTTATGTCTATCTATAGAATTAATATGATTTCCCGTAGGCTAGTGGCATATAGTTAGATATATTCTTTCTGCTTCTTTGCACGCCTTATAATTCCCGCGAAGGTAAAGCCTAAGATAGATATTATTGGTTGCTTAACCTTCCTATTAGTTAATGCCTGAATTTATAGGTTATTAGCTAATCCTACGCAGAGTTAATAGCGCGCCATATCTAAGTTAATCTTATTCCGTTCTATCTATAGCATCCCTAAAATTAGCTACCTTATTAACCTAGGGATTACATAGGTAACTATAGGTATTTCCTATCTATCTAGATCTACTTAAAAACGGATAATATGCGTAATATATAACCTCTTTTTATAGCTCTCTTTTCCCCTTATTTTACACTAACCATAGTGCGAACTAATCTCTTCTTTAAGAGAGGAGGCGTTCTAACTAGAGGTTTTAGACAAGGCATTTGCTTATAGTAGCATAATAGTTATAGCCTGTGTTAACGAGAGTATTTGTAAAGGTAGTCTTATTAATTAATATAGGAATTAGAAAAGGTATAAAGTCTATGTTAGACTAGATCTATTTAAAGTCCTTATTAGTAATAACTATTTACTATAACGCCCCTTTATCTATCCTCCCCGCTACCCTAGTTAAATAACTTAATGCTAGGGTTCTTCTTTTTCTAATATATCTACTATTTCCTCTTCTTTAGAGTTATCTTCCTCTTCCTTTATATTACACGTATTAATAGCTACCTTTCTATACTAATGTTTTAGTGGAAGCAAAGGGTAGTTAAAGACAAAATGCTTTCCTAAACCATACCACAGGCATTTGCCCTTCTCACAATGCGTGTTACGCATAGCCTAGCTAACTTACTTAGCTCGCTTACCACTAGCCTTATTACCTAGCTTTACCTTACGCTAATTTCCTAGTAACTTTCCGTGTCCTTTTAGGCCTATTCTAGGTGCGTTAATTATATATCTATTATAGGAGTGTTCTCTTCCTAGGCAGGGGCCTTAGGCATATACGCTTACCTTTGCGCACAGTTCTTCTCCTCTAATTAATAGGACTTAATATCTAATAAAATACTATAATACTAGGCTATTACCGCTAAGTAATCTATGCGCGATATATCTTATCTAACGCTATAGTCCCTTATTTGCTTATTAAGGGCTATGCATAGCTTAGCTAGCTTTATAGAGTCCTCCTAATCTAATCCCCTAGCTAGCGCTAATTTTTGTTTAAAATAAATATAGAAGTCACTAAATCGCTTATTTAGGCATTACGTAATCTAGTTAAGCTCCGTAATTACTAATTCCTATTAATAGGGGTTATTAAACATCTTAGTAAGGTAGTTTAAGAACTTCCGTGAGTTATAAAGCACTAAGTATCCCTTCTTAAAATAAGGAGTAACTTATACCTAAACCTTTAGCAATAGGTTCTAGTAAATAAAGCATTATTAGTCCTACTAGGACCTAATAAACCCCTTATCTATATCTAGCTTATAGGATATTAGGTTTTGCTATGCTATAAATAGGACCCTTTCGCCATTAAATAGGGGTCCTATTAGTAAGGGTTTTGCTTAATAAGTGTCAAGGCTTTTGGCTTGGGAGTGAATAACAGAGTGAAGGTTAGATTGAAATGTCGTAGCTATTGATCTGCTAGCTAGGGTGGGTGCTTAAAAGGTTTAATCTCTAGCCCTTTCCCTTTATTTATAGGAAAGCCCCTTTAAATAGCCCGTAGCTCTCACGTAACTAGCCCGTAGCTAGCCCTTAGCTCCGTGCCCTGCTAGGTTCCACCCTTATTAATACCATCGCTACCCTTATAAATGCCATTGCTATTCTACTCCTAATATAATACCCCTCTCACTGCGATTATCCTTAATTACACTAAGGTGCTATCTTAGGGTTAGGTCATAGCGTAAGAGTTCCTTTATTGCTACTTACTGTGGTTTTTATAAAGCGATATAGTAATGTTAATAACATTAGGCTGTATTAGCCTTCTTTATAGTAACTACCTACTAATAGAAGCTAGGTCGCAGTTACTTCTTAACTTCCTCTCTATAGGTTATTCTTCCTAAGAGATTCTTCTTAACTAGACTAGTTAGTATGGTTTTTAATTAGCTTAACTCTATAGGGCATAGATTATCCTACTCCTTCCGTTTTCCTTTAAGCTTACAGTAATAGCCTAATGAATTCGCAGTGAGCTTACAGTAATAACTCATAAATCACAGTAATCTCTGTGAACACACTAGTTATAACGCATAGAAGATTCTAGTTAGAGCAGCTTAGATTAATCTAAGGCGCCTGAATTCCTATAAGAAGGGGCGATTTCCTTCCTTCTTTTCTCTCTTTTCTTTCTCTTCTTTAAGCCTCTTATTAACTTATAAGTCCCTTACTAATGCAATAGCTACTATAACGCTACTATTATATAATATTAACTACTAACTATTATAGCTTAAGCTATTATATCTTATACTACCGCTATTAAAGATTCCGCTATTAAGCTATCCTATAAGGGGAGAACCTTATAATTATTAAAGACTACGTAAGTTCGCTGCTTCTTTATTGCTTTTTATTACTAACTTAGAGCTAGTTTAATAAAAATTCTATATATATGTTATGCCTAGTGGTTAGCTATTTAGAACATAGCTCTAAGGGATAATAATAAAGATAAATAGCCTTAGTACATTACTAAGGGAAAGCCTACTCTAACTAAATATAGTTACTCCTCTAGTATAAACTTACTGCTAGCTTACTACTATTATTACTAACGTTTAGCTTTTGCAGGTAATTCTCTAAAATGCTATTATTATGCTTAAAATAATAAGACTTATATTAGGGTAAGTTAAGCCTTAAGGGATTACCTCTTAATTACTACTAACTCCTTACTAGTGTTCTATTTAAATTATAAAGCTATATAAATAGCTTTAGAATATACTTTATAATCTTCTAAAACTATACTATATTAGTAATATAAGTACCCTTTACTCTACTACTTTAATATTACTAATATACTACTAGGAGTTTATATAAGCTAAGAAGAAACTTTATAATACTCTTTTAGCCTTAAAAATGCTAATAAATGCGGGCAAGCTTATCACGCATGTCTTATAGCTAAGGCTTCTTAAGAAGCAAAGTGTAATAAACGCGCTACTTTCTTATAGCTAATTAATATTGTTAATCTAGAAACCTAGATTAAAATTGCTAATTATCTTTAATTTATGGCTACTTATAGCCCTATAGTTAGTGCTATTAGCTTTGCTACTTATTCTTTACTAACTTGCTGCTAGTTTACTACTGCTTAAGCTGCTCTCCCGCGTGTGTTAGACCTTTAGAACTCCCTAAGGAATTGCGAGTTTAAGCCTTTAGTAATAATAAGTCTAAGGCTAATAAAGTTAGAAATCATGCTAAAAATTAGTCTAAATATGTCTCTAAAGTCTAGCTATTAGATAGCTACGAGTCTGTGCTAAGTTTTTGCTTTAAATAAAAGATTTATTTAGTAGTCTAAATTGTCATTAAGTAAATTATTCCCCTATTAAATCGCTGCAATCTAACGATTATTCTAGATTACAATTAGGAGTTAATTAAGCAGCTAGGAAGTTAAGATTTAGCTGCTTAGTTACTACTTATAGTCTTTAATAACCTCTTTTATTATAAAGTCTCTACGTAGCACCTAAGAATTCTCAGAATTATTGTAATTCTTTTATTTTACTAAATATTTGCGCTGTTTACTGTTATATTTATAGGCAATAATTCGTTTAACTTTAAATTCCTCTTAATCCTCTTTAACGTTATCTCGTAGCAAGGTTATTTTAACCGCATCGCTTAGATTTCCTCTAAAAGGTTCTAAGCTTATAATATTAAAAACATTATATAAGCGCGTTCCTTTAGGTAACTTTAATTAATAAGCTAAACCATAATAGCTAACTTCTTTTTAATCTTATATAGTCCTAAGTACTTTATAGCTAGCTTTTAGCTAGGGTATTATAGATTAATATTCTTAATTAAGAGTAAGACATAGTTACCTATATTAAACTTTATTAGCACTCTCTTTTAATTATAATACTTTTCTATAGGGCCTATAAGTAGCTTAATAGCTACTTAATCTCTATGTGCTTATACTTTAATTCTAAAACTCTATTTTTAGCCTAATTATTAACTATTAGAATTAGCGTAACTGCTTAATCTAGTCCCCTTAGGTTATACCCTTATAGCGCTTCCGTAGGTATATAACCATAACTTATATACATGCTTATATTATAAGCAAACTATGCTATTAGGAGATAATTAACCTAATTAGTCTGCTCTACGTATATAAATGCTCTTAAATAGTGCTCTAAAACTTAATTTAAGCGTTTTATCTAACTATTTATTTATAGATAAAACGCGGTGCTTAATCGCTACTTTATCGCTAAGAGGTAGTAGAATATTCTCTAAAATCCACTAGTAAATATTAAACCTTAGTCTATAATAATACCCTCTAGGGCTCTATAATCTTTAAAAATATATTCTAGGAAGATAGTTGCTAGTCTATTACTAGTTAACCGCGTAGACATAGGGATATAGATACTATATTTTATAAATCTATTAACCACTACTAAGATTATATTATGCGTTTTGCCTTGCTAATCTTTAACTAGTAAGAGTCTAGTAATAAAATCTATTAATAATTCTTAAAAGGGGCAATCTAGCACTAGTAACATAGCTAGCTTACCGTAAGGTTTATGCATTTATGGTTTTAAAACTTAATAGCTAATATAAGTACGTATATATACCTTAATGTCTCTTTTTATTCCTAGCTAAAAATATTAGTTAGTAACTTATTAAAGAGTTCTAGTAACTCCTTAATGCCTAGCAGTAGGGTTATTATAAATTAGTAGTAGGATTTCTTTTCTTATTCCTTATAGGATAAAAACTTAATTTTTAAACATTAATAGCTTAGAGGGTCTAATAGACTATATCTATAACATATCTAGGTTACTGCTTAATAGCAGTGCTCTCTTCTTTATAATAAAGGCATCCCTTTGTTATATATCTAAAAGTAAGACTTAGATTAGGGTTCTAATTCTATGTCTTCTATAAATATAGCGGAATTTAACTTAGAAGAGATTCTCTATACCACTAAGACCCTAGCTATAATGTATTTACTAGGTTATAACTCCTTAGCTAGTGAATTTAGTCTTATATATAGTCTATTCCTTATTATAATGCCTATGTTAAGCGTGTCTAGTCTAACGGGCTTCTCTAAAATTAATAAGACCCTAGCTATTACACTACTGCTAGGTAGTAACTCCTTAGCTAGCGGGCTTAGTCTTACATACAGTCCCCTTACACTATAATAATATCCTTAGAATATATCTAGACTATTAGGCTTTTCTAAAATTAATAAGACCCTAGCTATTACACCACTACTAGGTAGCCACTCCTTAGCTAGTAAGCTTAGTCTTATATGTAATCCCCTATACTATAATAATATCCTTAGAGTGCGTTTAGACTATTAGGTTTCTTTAAAATTAAGAAGACCCTAGCTAATATACTACCGCTAGGAGTAACTCCTTAGCTAGCGAGTCTAGTCTTATATATAGTCTATCCTTATCTAGTTAATAGGCAGGGGGCGATTTTATAGAGCGCTAGATATTAATAGTTTTATTATAGTATCCTTATAGCCTATTATTTATAAACTAAACACGCTACGTTTTCTTAGAGCACTAAATGCTAGTAGTTCTATTATAGCATCCTTATAGCATATTATTTATAAATTTAGTAAGAAAGGTTAGTAATTATAAGGACACTACCTCTGCCTTCCTCTCTTTACTTACATAATCTAACCTCCTTAACAGAGCATTAGCAGGGTTTAACTTACTTACTCTATGTTTAATTATAAAGTTAAATAAATAGAGTTTATCTAGTATAGTAACCTATCTGCTAGTTAACTTTAGCTTTATAGCTAGGTACTTATGGTTTAAGTAATCTATAATCACTATAACTAAATACATTAAGTATGTAAGGTAGTGCCTCTAAGTTTAGAATGCCTCTTAGATAGCTAGTAACTCTATATCTAGTATTATGTAGCATAGCTCTATCTTATTTAACTTTCTTAATATATACGTAACTAGGTGCTAGTAACCTAGCACTAACTACGCTAGGATAGCCCTAAGTGCGTGTCCTAAGGCATTTATCTTAACCCTTAATAGGGCTAGTGGATTAAAGTGCACTAGAATTAGCGCCTCTTAGAATTGTTTTTATAGCTCCTTAAACGTAGCTAACTTATTAGGATCTAGCTTAAACTTTGCTAGTTAGTCTCCTTAGAGTTAATTAGTTAATAGGACGACTATTTTACTATAGCCTTTAATAAACTATCTATAAAATCCTATAAAGCCTAGGAATAACTAGATATTAAAGACACTATGAGGTACTGGCTAAGTTACTATTATCTTAATTCTAGCGGGCTCTATTGCGATTCCTTCTTTAGATATAACAAAGCCTAGGAATTTAACCTCCTTGCATAAGAATTTACACTTTTCTAGGTTAATAAAGAGGCTTACTTCTTAGAGCTTCTAAAGGACTTATTTTATATGCCCCTTATGCGTGGCTACATTGCTGCTATAGATTAGGATATTGTCTAAATACATAACACAAATTGTATTTATAAGGCCTTTAAGGGTATTATTAATATATTCTTAAAAGGTTATAGGTGTATTAACTAGCCTAAAAGGCATTATAAGATATTTAAAGTAACTATATTTATATTAGAACGCCGTTTTCCACTCATTGCCCTTACGAATACGTAGCTAATAGTACGTATCTTTAAGGTCTAATTTTATATAGACCTTTACTCCCTTTAATCGGTTTAAGATCTCCGTAATCAGCGGTAATAGCGCTTTATCTTTAATAGTAATCCTATTAAGGGCTTTATAATCTATATAGAGGCGTAATTTTCCTCCTTTCTTTAGCACGAATAATATTAAGGCTTTAGCTAGGCTAATGGATCTTTAAATCCATCCCTTTTACTACACGCTCACTAAGTACTCATAAAGCACTTCTAGCTCCTTTTTACTAAATTATATATTAGTCCCTATAGGGGTGTTTTCCCTTTTCTAATTTAATAGCATAAGTTTAGCTACCTAGTGTAGGGAGGACACCTATAAGTTTGTTTAAAAGATATCCTTAAACTCCTTATAGGCTTAGGGTATTTGCGTGGTTAACTTATAGGCTTTGCTTATCTCTATAGTTACTAGGTTATTATAGGGCCTATCTTTATTTACTATTAAGATATTGTTATCTTTTTATATAATTTCGGTTATTATCCCCTATAAGATAAATCTAATATAAGCGTGTTTTACCTCCTTGCATACCTGTTGCGTCCTTACTACTAGTCTAAGATATTCTTTTATAATAAGGTGTCTCTAGTAACTATCTATCTAGGATATAATTACTGGTTTATATGTAACTACCTAGTTATGCCCTAATAATAGGTCTTTACTAGTATTAGCTATATAGTAGCTAACTTAACATATTCTTGCGTAGCCTATGCTATCCTTAATTAATAAGGTTTATAATAAGATCCCTTAATGCTTAATTTTAGTAAGGGTAGCACTCTTAAGGGTTATGTTATCCTTTTTACGTTAGCCTAATTAACTGCTATTAGTAACTTTAGGTAGATAATTAAATAGGTTACGCTAGGGTTAAACAGTGCCTTTATAGCTACCTATTTATGTTCTTACTATAACTTTGCCTTAACTCTTAGTCTTAGATCTTTAGGTAATGGTTTAATAAGAGCGTCTTCCTAGGGTTATACTAAGCTAATAGGGGTCTTGTTTAAGTCTAATAGGTCTTTGTCTCTAGCCTAGTCGCGGCTACTCTTATGCGTCTCTGTTATGTGATTGCTTCTCTTACAAATAGAGTAATCTAGTTTAGTATAGCTTAGTGAAGCGTGTCCTAGCTTACTATACTTAAAACATATAAACAGTGAATTTATCTTTCCATTACCGCTTTATTACTATAGCCTTTCTAGTAAAGTGAAACGTTATTATCTTTTCTAACTATTATTACCTTAATCACTTAATTAGCCTCCTTTAGTTATAACCTTTGCCTTTCTTCCTTAGCCTACTAGGTAGGTTTAACTCTTAGGAACTCTTAGCTAAGTACTTGCTTCTTTATAGCGTTATTAAGGCTATTAATAAACATATAGATTTATAGGCATTTAGGAATTGCTTTAGGTAGCTTAGCCTTTGCCTTACCCTAGATCTTCATAAACGTCTAGAATAATTAGTGATTTTCTTGCCTAAGACCTATTAATATCCTTATTGCTTCTAAGCACTATGCATTCTTGTCTATAGTTCCTATCTTTAGCTAATCCATAAATCTATCCTAGGTGTAACCCTAGTAATTTACATAACTATCCATGGCTACATAACGCATCTATTATCGCTTTGCGTTATCTACTAGCAGAGCTTTGCATGTATTGTATTTATTGTATTTTTGGCCCTTCGATGTATTGTATTGTATTGTATTGCCCTATGTATTGTATTGTGTATTGTATTGTCAATACAATACAATACAATACAATACAATACATACAATACAATGTATTATTAGGGGAAAAAAAGTGGGGTATTATAAAATTCTATTATATAGTAGATTTAATAACTAATCTAGTTAATATAAGTCACTTTTTTAATATAATTTATTTGCTTTTCTATAAATCTTTAAACAGGAGCGCCTCGGGTGGCTCTAAGGAAGAAAAGAACCCACAGGAAGTTTGATGAAAAAGAGGAAAGAAGGAAGACCCCTCCGGGGAGGAACCCTTCTTATACTCGTACAGGGGGCTGAATCATAGATATTAATAAAGAAAGAAGAACACAAGACGAGAATCTAGTTAGTTAACGCCCGAGAGACCTAGGCCTGGAAACGGCTAGGAATCGAACCGAACCCACACCCCTACCACAGAAGACAAACAACATCAGGTGCTCTGACTTCCCTAGACTAATAAGCCGGACCTAGGCCGGAGAAGGCTAAAAAGTAGGGCCATAGAAGAGCTGGCTGAAAAGTGAAAGAGAAGTGAATCACCACCGCGAAACTAAATCTAGCACGCTGTAAGATAGTATGACAGGCCTAGAGCAGTGCTAGAGTAGACCCGGGATAGAGCTAGGCAGGGCTTAGAACCTAGGATTTCCCTTTTCCTTTCTTCTTTCTTTTCTTATTAGGATAAGGCTAGCGCAAGCTAGCAACAAACACCTATAATAGGCCACACACAACGCGACGCAGGCCTGGTGCAGGGTTAGCGTTGGCCCGAACATAGATGTAAGGGGTTTTTCTTCCTATTCAAGGGTTTTCCCTTTTGACGAAGCAGCAGGAGTACTAGTACTAGCCCTACATAGAGCTAGCTAGCGTAAATAATATATATATATAAATCTTTAAATATCTAGCTAATTTAGAATATTAACCTAATAACTACTGCTTAGTCATCTTTTATAGTATAGTTTAAATGTAACTTATAAAAGAATTTTTTTAACTAATTTTAGAGGTCTTTCTAAGTTTATAACTTTTTTCTTAGATTTATTATCTTTTTAATAGTTTTTCTTAACTTTAAGTGTAAAACTTACCCTAAGGAAAAATATTATAACTATATATAAATAAACTAAAACTCTAATAATAATATTTAGATATACTAAGAACTTATATAAGAATGAAGGAATTTTATTTTACTTTAAAAATAGTCTTATAGCTATAAACCCTTTTTATTAGAATTATAAATAATTATATTTACTTTTTAAGCTTTTAAAACTAAAGTAAAAGTAAAAGAGAAGGGGAAAACCTATCTAGAATTAACTTAAAAGTTAGTTAAAATTAAAAATAAAAGGAAAGTATATAATATATTCCTCTTAAAAGTAAGTCCTAAATAGTCTTTTCTATTATAATTTAATAGCTTTAATAGCTTTAATAGCTATATAACCCAGTCTTTAGTATTATTATAAAAGTAAGTCTAAAGTAAGTCCTAATTTACTTATTAATAATAGGTTTTAAAGTGAGAAAAGCTATTATAAGAGAGTAATACTAATATAAAGTTAATAAAGACTCACTTTTATAATATTAGTAAATACTAGGTTTTAAAGTAAAAAAAAGCTATAATAACTAATAATAAGAAGGTAATATTTATATAAAGTTAATAAGGACCCACTTTAAAACCCACTTTTATAAAGTTTGAACATACTACGTTTTAAAGTAAAAAAAAGTTATAATAACTAATAATAAGAAGGTAATACTTATATAAAGTTAATAAGGACCCACTTTAAGACCCACTTTTATAAAGTTTAAACATACTACGTTTTAAAGTAAGAAAAACGTATAAGAACTAATAATAAGAAGGTAATACTAATATAAAGTTTTAAGGCCCCACTTTTAGACCCACTTTAATAATATTTACAAATACTAGGCTTTTAAGTAAGAAAAAGCTATAAAACTAATAATAAGAAGGTAGTACTAAAATAAAGTTATTAAGGACTCACTTTTATAATATTTGTAAATGCTAGGTTTTAAAGTAGAAAAGTTATTATAAGAAGGCAAAACTCTTATAAAAATTATATAGACCCACTTTAGACCCACTTTTATGATTTTAGTAAATACTAGGATTTAAAGTGAGAAAAAGCTATTATAGGAAAGTAATACTACTTTAAAGTTAATAGGGACTTACTTTCAGACCCACTTTTATAATATAAGTAAATACTAGGTTTTAAAGTAAGAAAAGGCTCTTAAAACTAATAATAAGAAGGTAATACTAATATTAAGTTAATAAGAACCCTCTTTAGACCCACTTTTATAATATTAGTAAATGCTAGGTTTTAATATAAGAAAATACTATTTTAAGAAGAGAATATTATTATAAAGTTAATAAGGACTTACTCTAGACCTACTATAATAATATTAGTAAATACTAGGTTTTAAAGTAAGAAAAAGCTTTTATAACTAATTATAAGAAGGTAATACTATTATAAAGTTAATAAAGACTTACTTTAGACTTACTATTATATTATTATTAGATACTAGGTTTTAAGGCAAGAAAAAGCTTATAAAACTAATAATAAGAAGGTATTACTATATAATAATATAAAAGTAAGTCTAAAGTAAACCCTTATTACTTATTATTAGATGTATATACCTTATAATGCCTTATAATTAAGGAAATCTACTTTAGCGTAGAAAAATAAAAAAATACAATTAAATACAAAATAATACATGTATTGTATTGTATTGTGAAAAAGTACTTGTATTGTATTGTGTAATGTATTGTATTGTATTGTAGTGCAAAGCTCTGTCTACTAGGCAGCTGCTAGCATAGGTAACCTTAGTTATATTATCCATAAAGGTTCCACAATCCATAGTAAAAGCCACGTTTAAATCCGCTAGGAAATTCTAAAGACTCTTAAAAGTGTTCCCTTTATATATAGGTACTTTTAATTATGTCTTTACGAGGCTATATCGCTATGTAATAGGTGCTACCTAAGGTACTAAAGGAGAGGTATTTATAGGTCCTGCGTCTAAGTTACCTAAGGATATAGCTTCTTCTATTATCTATAGGTTTCGCTGTAAGTAAGCAAGTTTCTATCTCTTTTCTATAATACATATCTAGGTTACTGCTTCTTTAAGGCACTAATTTAGTGTTACCTTCTTATTATTAATAAGAATTCCGCTCTGCTAGTTATCTAATAAGGACTAGCGGACTACTCTAGTTAGGTTTAGTAGTGTAATATTCTCCTGCTTATCCGTAGCGTGGTTATAGCTACTACCTGATTAGGTTGCTATGCGATAAATTCTAGATATCCTAATCTAACTAACGGTCTATTGCCCTAAAGGGAAGAGAGATTAATTTATTAAGGCTTTTGGCTTAGGAGTGAATAATAGAGTGAAGGTTAGATTAAAATGTCGTAGCTATTGATCTGCTAGCTAGGGTAGGTACTTAAAAGGTTTAATCTCTAGCCCTTTCCCTTTGTTTATAGGAAAGCCCCTTTAAATAGCCCGTAGCTCTTACGTGACTAGCCCGTAGCTAGCCCTTAGCTCCGTGCCCCGCTAGGTTCCACCCTCATCGATGCCGTCGCCACCCTCATGGATGCCGTCGCTGTTCTGCTCCTGACAATAAGTTAACTAGAAAAGTTAGATCTTTGCTTGCTAGCAAGGTCCTTAATTTATTTTAACTGCTAAGTAATAAGCTCCTATAAGGTTGCTATTTCGTTAGTCTCTATCCTATCCGCTAGTAGCGGTATATCCATTAGCTACTATGCCTCTATAGTAAAGGATAATAAATGTTATAAACTAGCCTTAGGGTAGCTATACGTAAGCGTTCTAAGAGATATTATTATCCTTAGAGAGAAAGGATTAGACTAAGCTAGGTATCGCATAGGAACTAGCTTTATACCAGTGTGTGTGTAGGTCGCATAGGCCTAGGTAAAGCCCTAACCTGTCCGCCCACAGTCCGCGTCCTTTGCGCGCCCTTTCCGGGACCTTTACGCGCCCTCTCCGGACCCGAGACATGACCCGAGCTCCTAAGCTCGAGTCCATAACACTACTAGGTTATTTACGGCCCTAGTTATATAGAATGATTTAATTACTGCACTAGACTATTTAACAGAGGATTTTACATATATCTATAGTAAGAAAGATAAGAGGGTTATCCCTTAGTTAATCTAGTTAGTGCTAAAGAATTCTGCCTATACTTCTAGCACTAGTTAAGAATAAGCTATAAGTTATGGTTATTAAAATTCCCTTATCTATTCTAGATTATACTATTAATAGCAAAAGAGGCCTATAAGTTATTACTAAGAACACTAAAAACAAGACCACTAGAACTTAGTCTAAATAATATCTATATCTAAGACATAATAAAATTAGTGGTTTTAAAGGTTAAGGGATTGCCCCTTACTTTCTAGCTACCTATAATACCTAGTTTCTTATAAAATAGCTCCTATAGTATTCCTATAGG
The DNA here is from genome assembly GCA_023658505.1 of Epichloe gansuensis. NCBI lineage: Eukaryota > Fungi > Ascomycota > Sordariomycetes > Hypocreales > Clavicipitaceae > Epichloe > Epichloe gansuensis. The sequence goes on from CP098281.1 coordinate 9,376,303, forward strand.
AATAATAATAGTTAACCATATATTTAGAAATAAACCATCCTTAATAGCTTAAGGCCTCTTAGCATTAGGGTTATTTTATATAATTAGAATGCCTATAGAAAGGCTGCTAGTGTATAAGAGAAAAGTCTAAATGCTAAAGGAACTAGTCTAATAGTGTTATTTAACTAACGCGCTACCTATTTATTTAGATCCTTCTATAGAATACTATAAGATTACTAATCCTACTTACTTAAGACTAAACGTTAGGAATAAGCCTCACTACCTATGGAAGGTAAGGTAGCTAATTGCCATAGAACTGCCTACTAATCTAGGTAGAGATGTAAGGGTAGTAGTCCTCCTAAAGGATAATAAGAGAGTGGAGGATAGTTAAAATAGAAATAGAAGAGGTATAGAACCCTCTAGCCTTCCGCCTAGGGATCCTAGAATAAGGAATTAAAATATTCCTAAGGGTAATAAGGGATTGCTAAAGCCTCCCCGTCTAGTATTAGAAATCCTTATAATAATAAGAGAGAAAGTAATAATAAGGATTAAGGCAAAGACAATAATGGTAATAAGGGTACAAGCGATAAGAGAGATAGCCCTCTGTCTAGAGAAAAACAGAAGAAATTAATAATAAGCAATTCTAAGTTTAACTTGCTAATTAGCGATCTTGGAAGGGTGATCAGTGAGGAGATGCTAATAACCTAACAGCCCTAATTCTAACAATAAGTAAATCACAGAAATCTAACACAATCCGAAAGTTACTGAAGCAACCACGGTTGTCAGTATCATTAGATTTGCCGATTGATTTAATTAACCAGTTAAGCATGCCTCTATAGGGAACTGTGGTTATTACTAACCAATCTGTGCATGCTTATATAAAGGAGTCTTCTAGTGGTTAAAGCTATATCTAGGATTTATTTATCTGTAAAGTTATTCGCATGCTAGATACAGATGCAGTCTAACTAAGCCCCCTAGCCTTATTGCAGTATTACATAGCATTCACTTTATTAGGAAAGGTGGATTTAACTCTAACTTATGCTGCTAAGATATTAGGTTTAGCTACTTAGCATTTGATTATCTAAGACTTGCAAGACCTAATAAAGGTAATAGCTAACTGTGCTTACCTAGTTAACCTAAACGATTTTTATTTTAATATAAATAGTAACCTTAGACTAAGGGGAATAACTACCCTATCGGAGCTTTAAGCGATATTAACTAAAGAATATAAGAAGATAGTTGCTAATGCCCTAGCAAACCTAAAAGGACTTGCACTAGCACTATCTTATTAAGCATTGCTTACACTAGCTAAAGTCTAAGTAACTAAGGAGTAAGCTTAACCAAGTCCTAGAAGCACTATTTCTAGGTTAGGATTTAATGCCTCTAACCCTCTAGCCTATTAGGATAAAGGACATAAGATATTGGTTTAAAAACTGTAAGGGCTTAGGCTTTGCCCAAGCCTTAGTGTTAACATACGAGTGGGGAGTGGGGAAGGGGCTGACATAAGCTAACCAGGGGATATAAGGGGCTCGTACGGGATCCGTAACATTCTCCTTTTCCTTCCTTCCTTTAAGTTTCTTAATATTATCACAATAGCCTATAGCTTTGCCTTAGGGCTAGTCTATAATATTTAAGAAACTTCCTTTAGCCTTAAAGAAGGCTACTAAAAACGCAATAAGTGTATTAAACGTTATAGACATAATAGATATAACAGACGCAATGGATTTACTACGCCCTAGAGACTAACACTCTTAGGGAAGCATAACACCACTAATAGACACCACTCCACCTATAGAGGCCCTCTTAGCCTAACTTAAATCACTTTAACTTATAATTAAATAATAATAAGGGAAATCATAACGCTATATAAATAGGTTAAAACAAAGCAGTCCCTAAGGGCTTAACCTAAACAGATTCCCTTCCTAGTCCCACCTATCACGCCACTAGTTATACCCTAGATTAGACGGAAACTAATCCTAATAGGTAACCCTTATAATAGCAATAAGGCTATATTCACTTCCTAGAAGATTCTTATAGAGCATAAACTAGTGATAGATAAGGATTTTATTAGTACTAACAAGGACTAGTGGATGTTTATATACTAAAACTTAGGGCCTAAGGTCTAACCCTACATTATAGCATTCTTTAAAGTAGGCTATAAATATAATTATAAACCTACCTCCTTTCTAGATTACTTAGAATCTATGTTTGCTAACCCTTACTAATAAGAAATAGCCCTTACTAAACTTAATTATATTAAATAGGGGCTAGGGAGGCATTTACCTTATTCTTTATCCGCTTTAAATAGAAGCTTTCCTAATAGGAGGTAGCTTATAGGCAGGTAAGGTAAAACTAGCAAAACTTTAATATATACTTAATAAGCGTATAAGGGAGTATACTATTAGCAGAGGGGTAAACTATAAGAACTACTCTTTAGTAATTAGCTAATTCTATAGTATTATAGTTAATATTAAGGCTAATGCCTTAGAGGAAAAGTTTTATTCCTGCTACACGCCTATCCTAGTTAAGATACTAGCTCTCTAAGTTAATTATAATAGTAATACACTAATAATAGGGGTTTATATAGCGAGAACTTAGGCAGGTAAATGTAAGAAGCTAGAGAGGAAAAAGGGTAGACTAAGGAAGATAACTAAACTATAACATGCTAAGTGGGTTATAGTAAAGGAAATAACTAGGTATTATAAGAATAAGTATTATTTACGCTATAGCTTAAAGGATTACTAGATATAGGAGTGCCCTTTACTCTTACCTTACTAACTAAGAGTGCGTATTAATACCTATAGGGTAGAGACAGATAGTAAGGATAAAGGGGTTAAGACCTACTTATTAGAAAATAAGTAGCCCCTAAGCAAAGGCTTACACAGGGGCATAAAGGCTAGCTAGCCTAGCTAGACAATCTTAACTATAATTAGTGCATAGTATTAGAAGAGGGAGTTAAACAGTATATAGATTAACCACTATTCTTAGTCCCTATACTCTTTAATACATATAAGTATCTCTATATTTAAATTAATTATAGTTACGATTATTATAGCGCTATTAGCGAATTAGTAGCATAGTGGCTAAACCTAGAGCTTATTTAATTACTAAAACAAAGATAAGTTTAAACTATAGTAAAAATAGAAAGAAAAGGAAAGTAAGTAAGGGAGGAAACCTTATCCATTACTTACATAGTACGTACCTAGATTAATATAAATAGCTAGGAATCTTTAGTATACCTCTATATTATTCTAGGTTTAACCTATAATATAATCTTTAGGATGCTATGGTTAGAACACCGTGATATAGTAATTCACGTAGTAAAGAGATAGCTAGTTATTAGGATAGCTAAGGGCCTATGTATTTTAGAATCCTTAGAGCGTACTATAGAGACACTAATATAGGGGATAATTAGTTCCTTATTTGCTACAGAGGCATGCTATATATAATAACAGAAGGATACTATTATAAGGTTTATTACTATAAGCTTAAAAGAAATTATAATAGTATTATAACTTTCTGCTCTAAGACTAAAACTAGAATAGCTTAATACCTTAGCACTACCTAGGAGCTTATAGACTTTATAAACCTATTTAATAAGTTAAAAGCAAATAGCCTACCCCTATATAGGGGCTCCTTAGACTACTATATTTACCTTTAAAAGAACACGAATAGATTGTAACTAGCACTCCTATAGGGACCTTTATATAACATACCCTAGGACTAGCTATTAGAGATTAGGCATTAAGTTACTAACCTTATAGATAAGGGATAGATTTATACTAGCTCCTCTTTAGCAGCGATACCTATTCTATTAGTTAAAAAGGCAAATAGTAATTAGAGGTTTTGCGTTAACTACCGCGCACTTAATAAGATAATAGCATAAGACTACTATCCCCTCCTATTAATTAAGGAAACACTCTATTCCTTATCCTAAGCGCATTAGTTTATAAAAGTGGATATACGCTTAGCGTTTTATAAGCTATATATAGTAAAAGAATAGGAGTATCTTATAGCGTTCTATACTAGATTTAGACTGTTTAAATAGCTAGTTTGCTTATTTAGCCTAGCAGGTACACTAGCAATGTTCTAACGTTACATAAACAAATCCTTAGGGGATGCATTAGGGGACTTTATTATGGCCTATTTAGATAATATTCTTATCTATTTAGGGGGTTAAAGAAGGATTATATAGCTAAGGTATAGCTAATACTAGGCAGATTAAGGGCAGTAGGCCTATATTTAGATCTAGATAAATCTATATTTGCTATAAAGGAGGTTTAATACCTTAGCTATATTATTATAGCAGGATGCTTAATTTGCCCTAACCCTGCGAAGGTAGTAGCGATTAGGAATGGTTAGCCCTATAAAGTTATAGGGGTTTATAGCTTCCTTAGATTTATAAACTTCTATTATAACTTTATTAGAGACTTCTTTAAAATAGTAGCCCCCTAATCTAGCTTACTAGGAAGGATATTCCCTTTTAATAGGGCCTAGAGGAAAATAACGCTTTTAAATAATTAAAGGAATTATTTATTAAATACCTAGTCCTCGTATAATAGGACCCTAACCAGGATATAGTAGTAGAAGCTAATTGCTCTAGCATAGCTTTAGGGGTTGTCTATTATAGGAAGGCCCTAATAGTATGCTATATCTAGTTACTTATTACTTTGCAAGCTTAACAGCCCCTAAAGGAACTATACTATTTATAATAAGGAACTACTAGCTATTATATCTTGCCTTAAGGTATAGTTAGTAAAGTTATAGGGCGTCTCGCGCCTATTTATAATATATACGGATTATAAGAACCTAGAGTACTTCACTACTCCTTACCTTATAATAGAATGTTAAGCATAGTAAGCAAATGTCCTCTCCCTATTTAACTTCTATTTACGTTATAAACCTAGTGCTTAAGCATAATAACTAGATACCCTTTCTTAAAGGGAGTATAATAAGGCAGGCAAGTCTTTAAGAATAGGATATATCCTATAACCCATTACTATTATAACACTCTTATAACCATATATTAGAACCTAGACTAACTCTAGTTTAGGTCTATCCCTACCCTAGGTAGCTCTATTACCACTAGGGAATACCTCTTTATAATAAAATATCTTTAGACTCTTTAGGACTAGGTAGTTTTATTAGACCTAACCTACCTTATCTGTTTATAGGCTATATAGAAAGGGGCATAGAAGTTTCCCTAGAGGTAATAATAAAAGAATAAGTAGCGGATTATATAATTAGCGCATATAGGGCGCTCTAGTTTAGGGTTAAACCTAGGTCCTAGCCTAGGAGCTATTAATAATAACCCTTATCTAGTAATCCTATAACTTACTAGTAGTAGGGCACCTAGGGCATAACACCACGTTCTAGATTTTATAATAGTAATTTCACTAGGATAGGATAGCTTAGGATGTAGGTAGGTTTATCTGTAATTATTTCTGCTAGGGTAGCTATAAGAGTTAGTAACGCTGCTAGGGCTTGCTAAAGCTATTACTAATACCTAATAGATACTAGTCTTAAATCTCTATTAATTTTATAATAAACTTACTAGTGTCTTCCCTAGAGAGACTATAGTTCCTTATAGTTATTATAGATAGGCTATCTAAGTTTATATAGCTAGAGGTAATAACTTCTATTATAGCTAAGGTATGCATAGAATGTTTTAAAATGGTTTAGTAATAATTCTAAGGATTTCCTTAATTAATTATTATAGATAGGGGTTCTAATTAGCTAGGGAACTTTTAGATAATATTATATTTAAGTGTTAGTATAGACTAGCTCCTTTCTACCTCTTACTACCTATAGACTAATAGTAGTATAGAGAGAATAAACTAAGAGGTATAGGTAATACTATAGGTATACGTTTCCTTTTCGTAGTATAACTAGCCTAAATACCTTATAGCTTACTAGCTAGCGATTAATAATAGGAACTCTTTAGTTATAAGGGTAAGCCTAAATAAACTCCTATATAGTTATAACTTATAACCTATTTAAACATAGTTAGATATAGTCCTATTAGTAACTATATTAAAAGGGAGAGCTATTTATTTCCTAGAATACCTCTAAGAGGGTATATCTCTTACCTAGGCTGCTATTATATATATATAGTAATAATAGTAGAATGCCTTTATAGCCTTATAATGTTTAGCGGAATAATTCTATATAAGGGATAAAGTATAGTTATTACTTAGGAATATTAAAACTAATTAGCCCTTACGTAAACTTAACTAGGTAGCGGCTAAGTACACTATAGTTAAGGTCCTAACACTGCTTACTATTTAACTTAATATCCTAAAGGGCATACACTTAGTTTTCTATATAGATCTTATTAAAGAGCAGTAATAGACCCTCTCCTAAGCTAATAGTTATAGGACTCCTAGCTAGACCTAGAATAGGTTCTAATAGAGAATAACCCTAAACTTGTAGAGAAATACTATATAGAAAGGATTTTAGTGGCTTAAAACGCACTAGGTAAGGGAGGGAACTAAAACGCTCTTATAAAGTAAGTAGGATATATATAACTAATATAGGAACTGGTAGAAAACGTGAAAGACATATAGGCACTAGATAAGTTTAAAAAGGAATAGAGGGATATATAATATAATAATAGACTAGTTTAATTTAACAAAACTTATTCTTAAAAGGAGATTATATATAGGACCTAGGTTACACCCTTTTAGCTTTCTATTCCTACTTATATATTAGAATACTTATACTTATCCTTACCCTTCTCCTTACTATTAGTATCTATAGTAAGGTCTTTTACCTTACTTCTAGGAGGATTACTACGTGAGTTTTAGGGCTAGTAAGACCTAGTTAGGGTCTAATAGGGGTTCTAAAGGGTTAACTTATAGGCTTAACTTATCTAATAGGAGGGGAGTCTTAAGGGTTATAGGGCGTATAGTGGATATAATAGGATTTATTATAACCGCTGCCTATATTCTAGGCATAGCGCTTATGCTACTAGTAAGAAGGAGAAATATTACTAGCTTTAATAACATAGGATATGCTAGACAGGCCCTAGGAGGCCCTGCTAGGAGTATTATTACTATAAAGTTCTTAACGGATAGTAACTAGGCTGCTTATAATCTAGCGGTTCTATTAGAATAGAATGCCTATAACTTATTATATTTGATTTCCTATACTATAGCTAGTTAAGGGACTACTATGGTTATATAGAATTACTTTATTCCTAGTTATGTTTAAGGTAAAGGAGGATAATGCTAGAGGGGTCTAAGAGAGGACTAGATAAGGGCTAGGTTAAATTAGACTTCTTACAGAAGAGTAGTCTAATAGGCAATAAGAGCGTAATAGTGCTAGGAGAGAACTAGCATTTTTGCTTTTAAGTTAGGGTCTAAGGGACCCTAGGGCGAATAATATATATTCCTAAGGTAATCTCTTTTTAAGATCTTTTAACGCGTATTAGAGGTAAGGATTAGTAGATAGGAACCTAGTTAACTAAACATAGGTAATATAATTTCCTAGCAAGAGGATAAGACTTACTAGACTTAGGGGGCGATATTCTAGTATGCCTATAGTAAGGGCTTATTTAATACATAGTCTATAAGGATAAAAACTGCTTTAGGGGCAGTATACTAATTATTATTAGAGTCTTCCTTTAGGAGAAATTCCTAAAGGCCTAAGCTAGATATAGGGTAAAGGGGTCTTAAGGGAACTAGACTATTACTAGTTAAGGAAAGAGTAGGTTAATAAGGATAAGGCATAATACTATTAGGTATAGTATAGATAAGGATAGCTTAAGAGTAAGGTAATAATAGATTAAGGTAGAAGAAAGAATAGATAGTAAAATAGGTTTATAATAGAAAAGGGATAGTTATTATTAAGGGAAGGTTTAGATTAGATAGGATTCTTAGTAAGATATTTATATATATAACTATAGGGTAGGGTAGGATATAAATAGGTAGGGTAAGGGGATAATAATAATAATAATAATAGAGGGTATAAGTTATAGCAAGGCATAACACTTAAGACAAACGTGTGTAAACTAATTATAAGGAGGGTTATACTATTGCCTTACTTACACATAACTTAAACACGCTATATTAATAAGGGATTATTAAAATAGTTATTTATAGTAAATACTAGGGTAAGAGTAAGGGAAATATAAAGGCTACTAGGATAATAAGGGAGGGTATAGCGCTATATTAAACATAACGCGTAAACGGGCAGGCATAGATAATCACCTAGTAAGGGGCAATTTATAATAACGTTAACACAAACAGGTAAGGAAGGGGCAAGTAAGGGTATATGTAAGGGCTTAGGCTTTGCCTAAGCCTTAGTGTTAATATATAAGTAAGGAGTGGGGAAGGGGCTAACATAAGCTAACTAGGGGATATAAGGGGCTTGTACGGGATCCGTAATATTCTCCTTTTCCTTCCTTCCTTTAAGTTTCTTAATATCATCACGATAGCCTATAGCTTTGCCTTAGGGCTAGTCCATAACAAAAACAATCTAGAAAAGTATAAGCAAAAGGAAGTAATAGCTATTAACGTAATAATAATAATCTCTATAGTATATTAACTATTTTATCTAGCCTTAGGGAAGATTTATAATCTAATTAACCTTTATAATAATAGGCTTAACTCTAGTGACTATAAGGATTCTATCTAAGTTAATTAAGCATAACACAGACTAATTAGTAGGATGTTAATAGACTACCTTAAGGGAGAAGCTAGCACCCTTATGCTAATAGACCTATTAGGACTAGTATTTACTAGATTAAAGGGAAAGAATAAGGATAGTCTAGCTAGCTAGGTAGAAACCTTAATAGGTTACCCTTTAGATTTAATCTTCGCTATAGCAATAGCAAAAGTATTATTTAGAATTTCTAGAGGGTTAGGCCTATTAAGGGGTCTTAGGAAAAGGACTACACTATAGGAAGTAAGAGATAGGCTTATAGCCTTAGAATTACTAATCCGTTTAAACCATGTATCCCTAGAGGTACTAGTACTTTACAAGGATCTGTATATATTGGTTAAGGGTAAGGAAATAGAAGGAAAGGGGATAATATTATGCTCGTGAGAGGGTTTAAGCCTTTAAGTGGCTTAACGATTAAACTTTAGATATTAGATAATAGGAATAGCTTTATGTATAGGTAGTTAGGGCAACCACCCGTGGTGGTGGACGAAATAGGGGAAGGAGCTCCCGCCCCACTCTACATTAAAAAAATTTCGCTAGGGCACTATAGCTTTTTTTCTTTCTTCTACATAACCATTAGGACAGGTAATAATTAATCATTTTATTTGAAAGTTCTAGTTTCGTCACAAATCCTTGCAACTAAAAAGATCAGCTTTTTCCTGGAGCTTCCCCGGCCCGCTAACGTAAGCCGTGCACGAGCCACTTTACGCAGAACATGTTGTGAAAAGTACATTACGTACATGTACGGACTACGGGGTACAAATCAGTACAATTATCTTTGGAACGGTCGGGGCGCCAACTTGGTGTCTCCACCCTCCCAGGATGTATTTCGCTTTCGCCCAGGCTGCTTGCCAACCGACCAACTGTCAACTTGTCGTATCAACCTTATTGCATCATATCTCTGTCAGAGAATCGCGATGACAGGGGACGTCAAAGAGGAAAACGGTGAGCATTGGCTCCAAAACGCATGACTTCTTTTTTTCATCAAGCGTCCGACTTTTGTCGAGACTAACAGCGTCGGTAAGGCGCGAAGCGCAAGGCTTCGGAGGATCCGACCTCGCCGTCGGTATCCAAGCGAGTCAAGCACGATGAAGAAACCGAGCCAGTAGAGGAGAAAAGACCAGTGGCCATGAAGCCAATCCCGTTCCCCGAGAAGGTACGTACATACTTGTCAAGCCTGAATCATGTGCAAACTGCATGGCTAAACAATGACTAACCACCTACCCCGCAGCCTGCTGTGATTGAAGAGCGCAATGGCGAGATCGAGTTCCGAGTGGTCAATAATGACAACGAACGCGAATCTCTCATCATCCTGACCGGTTTAAAATGCATCTTCCAAAAGCAACTCCCCAAGATGCCCAAAGACTACATCGCGCGACTAGTCTACGACCGAACCCACCTGTCGATTGCGATTGTCAAGAAGCCGTTGGAGGTGGTCGGCGGCATCACGTATCGTCCATTCAAGGGTCGGCAGTTTGCCGAGATTGTGTTTTGCGCCATCAGCTCGGATCAACAAGTCAAGGGATACGGTGCGCATCTCATGTCCCATTTGAAGGACTATGTCAAAGCCACGAGCGACGTAATGCACTTCTTGACCTACGCCGACAACTACGCCATAGGCTACTTCAAGAAACAGGGCTTCACCAAGGAAATCACGCTCGACCGGAGAGTATGGATGGGATATATCAAGGACTACGAAGGCGGCACAATCATGCAATGTTCCATGCTCCCGCGGATACGATACCTGGAAATGGGCCGCATGCTCCTCAAGCAAAGGAGTGCGTGCAGGCCAAGATCCGCGCCTACTCGAAGTCACACACGGTTCACGCTCCTCCCAAGGAATGGAAGAGCGGGATCAAGGAGATCAATCCCTTGGATATCCCTGCCATTCGCGCATCCGGCTGGTCCCCGACATGGACGAGCTCGCCCGCCAGCCCCGTCACGGGCCCAACTACAATCAACTGCTCCATCTGCTCAACGACCTCCAAAACCACCAGTCCGCATGGCCGTTCCTCGTCCCTGTCAACCGCGATGACGTCGCCGACTACTACGAAGTCATCAAGGAGCCCATGGACCTCAGCACCATGGAGAACAAGCTCGAGGCAGACCAGTACGCCACGCCCGAAGACTTCACCCGAGACGCCAAGCTCGTCTTCGACAACTGCCGCAAGTACAACAACGAGAACACGCCCTACGCCAAGTCTGCCAATAAGCTCGAGAAGTTCATGTGGCAGCAGATCAAGGTCATTCCAGAGTGGTCGCATCTCGAGCCGGAGAAATAGTGTTTGCCTCCGACTTCGACTCGCAAGATCCGTCTCGTTCCTTCGTGGAGAGGACATGCTCGCAAGCTGTCGTCTGGGTGATGGTGATGAGCCTGGTCCAACCTACCTTTTTTTTTTTTTTTTTTTTCCTTCCCTTTTGTCATTCATACTCTGCTACCATGTGAAGATTTTGCTCTTTTGTTCCTAGCGTGGCGTTCTCGTGGGGATTGTGCACCAGTGCAGTGAGGGAATATTCTAAAGGAAATTGGAATGGTGTTATGTAGGCCCTTGTATTACTAGTCATGAATCGGAACATGTTCTCGTAAAGTGTAGCATATACTGCAATTTACTAACGCAACAAGGCCGGGTGCACTGATCAGCCGTCATCCGATTCAAATATTGGATTCGATCATTCAACGCCAGGCGTATGAATGTGAGCATGCAACAACCCACACCAGAACATTAGATATGGTCCATAGAGGGTCATTGCAAATCTCAAACGTGCAAACAACCAAGTCATTGTATTATCATCCCTCGTATAGCAGAGGAATCAAACGCGTGTTTTCTAGCATGGCAGTACGGTTCAAAACCCCCTCCCATTGTCGAGCAAGCAATCGAGTGGCTTCCCTTCACAAGACAGGTCATCTCTGCTTGTTCTCGTACAAAGAAATGCGGTCGTGTACAGGCAGACGAGAGAAGAAGAAAGAAGAAGAAAAGAAAAGAGTGCGTTTTCTAGTATTAACGCCTGCATATCGTCAAGACCTGGGCAGGCGTGGAAAGCAAATCTGTCAGCGATCAAACGTATAGAAAATGATGCTATATCTCGGATATCGCAAACAAGGATCCGGCTTGCCGAATTCAGAAAATCGTGAAAATCATAATGTGTACATGCCCCCCCTCTCCCCTCACCCCTCACCCCTCATTTTGTCCACCTCGTGTGTTTCAGTCCATGGTTCCTTTTGGCCCGGATTTGTCTTGCTGGGTGCCAAGTTTTTAATTTCCTTCTTCGTGCGAGCCGCCTTGTGTCTATGTTTTTTCTTTTTAAAATGCACCCTGTGCGCTCGGGAGGCGGATTGTGGGACGAGCCACCCGTGGCAAAGCCGATCTCGTGGATGAATCGGGGCCAGTGAGCGTTCTTCGTGATTCGTTGCGGGTATTTGGGCTCTCGGCTTCCAGCGTTCGAAGGAGCATCGGGTGCAGAACCTCGGGGATCTCCGACCATTGACCGGATCTGGCCGCGCTGAGCATGCCCGGAGGGATGAGCGCGGCTGGGATCAAGGTCGTGCTGGATGCGCGGCGAAACATCTGCTCAGTCATTTGTTCGGTAAGCAGGGTCAATTCTCCAGAGTCGATGGCGTTCTTCAACCATTGCTCCCATTCTTCGTCAAGTACCACTGATGTATCCCCAGCCTCACGTAGGGTAGCCCGATCGCGAAGACGCTCGTTCAAATCAACACCGACGCTTTCGAATTCGTCGTCACTCTCTTCTTGATTGGAGTCTCCTTCTTCGTCCCTCACAACAAGGCGTTCTCCTAGATTCCGCAGACTGCGAATCAGAGATTGCTCTCGCTCTTGTTCTGTCTGTAGGCCAACGCGCGGTGTCCGGGGACGTGAGGTTCGGTCGGCGGGACCCAATCGGACACCTCGTCTGCCGTCGTGTCCTTGATGGTGACGCCTTGCTCTTTTTCGAACTTTTCCTTGGCCCACTTCGTGCCCTCCCATTTTGTCAGGCTGCAGATTTCGGCCTTGGTCAGGTGGAGAGCGTCAAAGGCACGGAAGAGACGTCGGTGCCATGGCCATCTGGAGAGGCGGATTCTGTGCGTTTGGTGGGAGTAGTCAAGACCGGGGTACTTGGCCTCCTGGGTGTCGAGATGACCGTAAAATGCGTGCGTCTCCTGGCGTACCTCGGGGATGAGATTGCGCTGAAGAAACGCCTGGAAGTTTTGCGGATCATTTGCCTTGGGCTTGGCGTAGAGCTGGTCGTAGACGACATCTTCCACGAGGCGACCCTTCATTTTGACGATTGATGCGTCACTTTCTTCTTTGCTGGGTAATTCCTGATATGCGAGAGGCTCAAAGGAAACTCGTCGAGCCGTTCTGGTGTCGCCCCGAGTCGATTGTGCGTTGATGATGCGGCCAGAGGCAGTTGGCGGCGACAAAGGGGCAAAAGGCGAAGGGCGGAGTGAAGAGGGCCAACCCCGTTGGGCATGTGTGTCCGAGCTTTTCGATGTCTGCCTAGCAGTCGTTAACGTGGGCGAGCGGGCACAAAGTGCAGCAAATCGTATGCGCGGAGGAAGCAGGCGGGCAATGTGTCGAGGGGAGGAAGCCCACAAGAAGCGTTGGACATTCCAAGATGCATTAGTAGATGCAGTTGCAAGTGCGAGTTGTCGCGTCGGCGGCCGGTGAGGCTGGTGTGAGGCTCTCTCGAAACGGAGGGGCCGGTTTGCTAGCTAGCTCAAGGGTAGCTAAAATGGCACAGAGCAACTAACTAATAATATTCGGCTGTTATCGGGGGTTCGACGAAATGGCAACGGCACCAGACTGGCTGCGGGCCCAGGCGCAGGCGGGTCCAGTTCGTTGCATGCAGAAGCAACAGTAGCAACATGCAACATGCCAACAACGGAGTTGCAGTCTGTTGTTTGACCTGCTCAACTTGGCAAGTAAAGATGCTGCCCGAAAGCAGACACGCCGGTCCGCATGTGGCAAGACACAACAAAGGCCATCAAATAGCTAATCACGTAATACGGCGTGTCTGCGTCTGCCGCCAATCCATCCCACCTGGTCCGCCCCGGGCAAAACCACAGGTGGCAATTACAGTACATCAGTGGCTTCAGTGGCATCAGTGGCATCAGTGGCATCAGTGGGAGCCGCGCCCGTCCAGGAGGCTGTGACAAGCCACACGTCGCATGTTGTGAGGCGATGCAACACCACGAGCGCTGAGGTGACTCCGACACGGGTTGACGGGAAATGCATAAAATCCAACATGAACGTGATAAGCTTTCTGGGGGTGTAAGTGAAGGAGGTCAACCCCATCGTGCAAAATGAGACAATCAATACAACCGTCTTGGGCTCATCATCTCCAGCACTCGGCAGTTCCATCGCATGTTTCAACTTGAAAAGAGGACACCATGGTTATTTCGTGACAACGTCTATTGTGTAAAGCAGAGTGAGGCTGGCGAATAATGAGTGGCCCTTGTCTCCTTCCTTTTCTAAACTCCAACTACAAAGCATACATGGCCGTAAACATCGTTCATAAACATCTCAAGCATTCTTGTGCCTAGCATGAGTTAATCCTTACTTCTTCAGAAATAATCAAATCATGACGTCGTTCAAGCGGTGACTTGACAAGCCAGAATCTCGTTTGTTCTTGGCCGGTCATGATGTCATTGGTCCATTGGTCTCCCCGGGGACGTCGACTTGGGGGCTGCGGTTGTTAGCTATAAGCCGCTTCGGGATGCAACTGTCGGCTTGCCATGGCAGCAGCAGGGCTCGTCAAATCGTTCTCAGGTGAAGGCCGTCTTCCCCATTTCCTCCTTTCATCTCTCAATCGTTCTCGGACTCGATCTCGGTCTCGGTCGCGATCGCGAGGATCCCATTCAGGTGGGTTTCGCTGTCTGTCGATGTCGGCATGGCTGCTGGTTCTCCTTTGCGTATCTGGCCGCCTCAGATGATAGCTCTTCTCTCGTTTTAGTTCGGGCTCTCTTTCGTCGTCCCAATCATCCCGGCCTCTACCCCTGTGATAACGCTCCCTCTCTCGCTCTCTGTCCCTTTCCTTGTCTCTCTCGCGCTCTTCCCGGAGCCGGCGCCTTCTCAGGCGTCACCTTCCGCGATTACAGGGTCCTCGGAGCCTTCCGTCTCGATATCCGAATAACTTCGATTGAGGCGTGACGGGCGAACTTGTTCACGGCTTCTTCGTGATCGGACAGCCCCAGTGCCAGAGTTCTGTCTCGAACTCGGCCGAGGACGCTCAGATGTCAAACCATTCGGTAAGATGCTGCTTACAGTTTCTGACAGCTTATCGCGAAGAGAACCCAATGGACTGGGCCCGTTGCGCCTCTTCGTATCGTCTACTCGGACGTCTAGACGAGGGGGCCGTGTACTGCTCGAGCCATTCGACGGACCCTGCGCTTGCGAACTGCCTGAATTGCGGACAACCCTTCGTATGGACGGTGGAGGCGGCGAGTTGGGATGTCGGCGACGCTTCTCGCGGTGATCCTGTACAGGCTCTTCTTCCGATGATGCGGATGAATGTTGTCGGGGGTGGCTGTGTCGGCGAGCTTGGCTTGTTCTCTTCACGTTGGGGTTCAGGTAGGTCGGAGAATGTCCCCGCGGCGGCGTGTGGTCCGCATCCGGGGATTCGCATAATCCGGAAAGCTTTTTCGTCTCCTCGATCGTCCGCGGACATGTCCCGGCAATGACGATCGGGGATCGCTCAGCTTTTCGTTGGCTGGCATATCGTCGAGGAATGTGGGAATAACTTGACGCTCCAAAGTATTCGGCCCCGGTATGCCTTGGGTTTGGCGAAGATGTGGGAGAGAAAGACTCTCCAACATGGACGTACGTAAATCTCGGCTCAGGTTGCTCATTCGACGGAGAGGGTTTTGGCGCTGTCCCTTCATTGTGAGAGGAGGATGCTGCTGCCGTCCACAACTTGGTTGCACAGGTCTTGTGCCAACGATCAACCTCTTTATCCGCTTGCGGGGGAAACAAAGGACAGGAAGGTCGGTGGGAAAGTCTTGACCAGTTTCCGGGTGTTTCAAGTTCCAGTTCTTCACGGCATACTGCAAGAATGGGACATGCTCCTCTGGTCCTAGCAAAACCTCGAGCGACTCCCATCTGGAAAACCCACGAAAGGTGAGGGCCGGTATTGATGGCGCCTCAAAGTCGTTGCCCGTCGGTTGAAGCGTATGCTGACATCCGGTAACTTGCCAAATATACGAAATGGAGGAATGTGGCATGTCTACGAACAGAGCTGCAACGATGACAGGTTTTAGTTAGCACCGAGTATCTGAGAGTGTTCTGCTCCGGCCAGTTCTCGAATTACACACAATCGTAGTTGCCACCAACTGCTTCGTAAAAAGCAGCCAGCTTGTTTGGTGTCAGGTGTGTGTCGGACTTGTCCCCGATTTCCAGCATCTACAGGAGTCAAAGGGTTAGGTTTCATGGCTAATGTTTGTGCGACCGAAAATCGACCTCGGCAGGCAAGGCAGGACACACTGCGTGCGCTACAAAAGCGGGCAATTCTTACCACATGTCGGGCGATAGCCCTGAGGAGCGCGTCGAACTGTTTGGTAGGACCTTTGTCTTTCTCGAACATATAAGCATATTGAACGGCCGAGCCGGAGCCGGAGCCGGGCGTCGTATCAGAGTAAGGTGACGACGACATGGCAAAGCCGCCACTTTCCTCACATTCAGAGCGGTGAGAGTACCAGAACGGCCTTGTATGCGTCGTATGGTCGTATGGGAAGTAAATTGATCGGCTTTGCAAAGTGTGATGTGATGAGTCGGCGGTGGGAGCACAGCAGATGATCCAAAAAGCGAGCGAGATCAGACGGAGGAACAAACGATGTTCGCTAGAAGTCGACAGTGCAGGAGCTATTTATTGATGATGACGGCAGCTGGCAGCAGGTGGAGCGAAACCGCAAAGCGACGCTGTGAAGAGGCTTAACAACAAGGATCAAGAAAAAAAAAGAAAATTAGAGGAGTGCACACGGCGCGCGCTGGTGAGCGAAATGGAAAATCGAAGTCGAGAATCCTGCTTCTTCTGCCTAAACGCAGCCTGGCAGCATCAAGTCGTCACCTCGCCAGCGTTGCTGCGTGAAGGTAGCCTTGGGCCTTGGCCGGAAGGACGAAAACCTGGGGGCCTGGGGAAGTTCGGGCGGGCAACCCTCTTTCGCTGTTGGGCATGGATATGCTTGGGGGGTGCCGGAGGGTGGCCGCAAGATGGACGTCAGCGGGCCGGCGCCTGCCATCATCCACCTTGGCTCCTGATGGGCTGGCACGTGCATCCATCCATCCTTGTCCATCCCATGTCCGTTCGCAATCCCTATCGGCGACTCACTAAAAATAACAGTCCGAGTTGGTAACACAACCGCAGACGATGGGATGCATCCGTCAGAGGCACGGGCAATGTCAGCCACTGACAAGCGACTTGTGGAACAACAATAGTCTTTGTTTTTTTTTTTACGTCGTCGAGCTTCACGACAAGGGCAAACTACATAGGTTTGGATATCTTGACCCCATTGCCACCTTTTTTTTTTTTTTTTTTTTAAAAAAATTCCCAAGTGATGTCATCCGCTGGTAGTAGTTGGCGAGAGATTCATAAGCATCAGCGGTGCGGGTTGCGGGTCGACTTTGCTCTAGGGTAGCCACTGCGTCAAAGTCCATCTGACGTCGCAAAACGTCTGGTCTGGAATTTTTCATGTTGGCCCGAGGGTTTGACACGTTTTCTTCATCAACACGGTGGGGTTGCGCCAACGTCAGTTATTCACTAACCCAATACTTTATTCTGCGCGATTGCATACTTGCTTTTCATTCATCCCGGCCAGGGGTCTCTCCGTCTCCGTCTTCGGCATTGTCAATTCTTCTTCTCAGCCCTGTTGCCCCTGCCTGTCTGCGCGCCTCCTCGGCACTTGAAAGCTTCTTCACACCATGGACGCCCTACGATCCGCCGTTCAGCCCATCACGCACAACCTCCCCGCGCCGATTCGCGACCTCGGTGTCTCCATCATTGGCGAGAAATGCTACAAAGCGCTGCTCCTCGACGTCGACATCGAGGATACCGAATGCATCAAATATGCGGTCAGCAAAGGTCTTGGAATCGGCATCATCGCCGCCTCGTCCATCGTCAAGGTGCCGCAAATGCTGAAGCTCATCAGCTCCAAGTCCGCCGAGGGTGTTTCTTTCCTCTCGTACCTCCTCGAAACGAGCGCATACCTCATCACGCTGGCGTACAATGTTCGCAACGGCTTCCCCTTTAGCACCTTTGGCGAGACGGCTTTGATACTGGGCCAGAATGTCATCATCTCCGTCCTGGTCTTGAACTATAGCGGCAGAGCTAGCGCGGCTGCCGTGCTCATCGCCGCGCTGGCTGGTAGTCTTGCTGCTCTGTTTTCCGAGAATGTCTTGGACAGCAAAGCTCTGAGCTACCTCCAGGCCGGCGCCGGTGTTCTTGGTGTCGCCAGCAAGCTTCCTCAGATTCTGGCCATCTACCAGGAGGGCGGAACTGGTCAGCTGAGTGCGTTTGCGGTACGAATATACACCCTCCAAACCCCCAACCATTGCGAATTGTGGAATCCAACATGTGCTGATTTCGTCAAAAGGTCTTCAACTACCTCGCGGGCTCTCTCTCCCGTATCTTCACCACACTGCAGGAGGTTGACGACAAGCTGATTCTGTACGGCTTCATTTCGGGCTTCCTCCTGAACGCCATTCTTGCGCTGCAGATGCTGTACTACTGGAACGCCCCGTCGCCAAAGGCCCAAGGTAAGCGCAAGATCACGGCCGGGCCGGCCGAGGCCAAGTCTTCTTCTGGAACTCCCAAAGGGACCTACCACCCGTCGCCGCGGTTGAAAAAAAAAAAAAAAAAAAGCGTGTTCAGAATCAGCTCTGCTTCGTTTCTGGCGCGCCACGTTCAATGCACCGCTTCTTTAATTTAGTACGGCATTTGTAATGTGAGAACATTTCTCGTGTTTGGTTGAGGCACATCCAAAATGAAAACGAACTACAACCGACGTGCACTACCAGCCCGTACATGCCGCATCAATATCGGCCATTGTCCATGATGCCATGCTTGATTTCATTATTTGTACACATTACAATCATATAAAGTGTCAAAACCCAATTCATCGTGTTTTCATCCTGATTCCTCTGAATCTGACAAGCCGCGTCGTCTGTCGCCTACCGACACCAGAACGCCGTAGCAAGACCCTTGCAATTCGTGGCATGTAGATATATATCAAAATACCACCCAAAGCGCCAAATGACCCGACCTCCGCCTCACCATATAATCTAGCAGGTGGACATGCCACCGTCGGTCCAGCCCACTCCCACTCCCACTCCCACTCCTCGCCCCTAACCCAGAACTTCCTCCCCGCGCATTGCAAGCACCTCTTCTCATCACCAAGGTTGCTCACCGAACAACTGAAACAGACATGTTTTCCACAAGCACCGCACGCCGTGTTCCCCATCGCAAAGTCGTCGTCCACGTCCACGTCCACGTCCACGCTGTCGCCCCCACCGCCGCCGCCTAGCCTCGCACCGCAGTCTTCGCAAGTACAGGGTGCCAGGGTCGAGGACCGTCGAAGATGAATCTGCGACGCTACCGGCACGGAATTGATGTTCCAGAACCTATGCAGGGATTGCTGCTTGCCCGACTGGGCTGCGACGACAGCCCGCCGATCTGGCTGTGAAGGTGCGTCTCGAACGTCCTGCGTAAACTGCTGCTGGGCAGAGTACAACAGGTTCAACGTATGTTCTGCAGATGAATCGTGAGCTTTTTTTTTTTTTTTTTTTCCTCCCTTGGACGGACCCAAAGCATGATGCGCAAAAGACGATTTGGGAAGGGCAAGAATGCCATGACGTACGATGGACTCGCTCTTCGGAGGGCCGGTTGTCGCGATGTCGCTTGAATGTGCGGCTGTGCAGGTGTGCGGCTGGCATGCTGCTGAAGGCCTGGGGATTGACGTCCATCAGGCCGTTGCTCGGCGGCGAGCTGAAGACCGAGGAAGGCGAGGAGCAGAGCTCGGGGTCGGAACGCTTGCGCTTGAGAGTCATTGTGGGAGAGTGTGGTGAGTACGCGCGATGAAGATGTAGAGTAAGTAGGGCGTGGGTGTGCGCAACTGTGGTATTCTGGAGGATGGGCCTTGATAATCCCGAGAACAGCCACCTCTCGTTGATGAACCGAGTAGCAATGGAATTGGCATTGGGTGTTTTGCAGGCTGGGGATTGGATGGACATTGAAGGGGGGGCGACGCGACGGGATCGCTGGTGGCTGGTGGCTGGGTAGGGTTCGCGTCGGCGCGTAAATGGGCAGGTTGGGTCGGGCAGATCTGACAACAGCCTTCTGTGGCATGGCGTATAGCCACATTCGACACATATAACGCACATAAGTTTAGCCAGTATAGCTATCCTAATAAAAGTAAAAAAAAAAAAAAACGTTTTTACTTAATAATAGAATTAGGCTTATGAATATTTTCATTTTGTTAGAATAAGCATGACATCAATCTCGTTGCGCGACCTCAATTGCGTGCGGCCCGGCTAAAAGTTGGCCCGCGCAGAGGGCACGCCGGTGGGAATCGGCCGGGCTGACTCAGCCGTTTGATGTGCGCACGTGGTGGATATGAATGACGCAGCACCTGGCAGCCCAGCCTCTGATTCATCTTGTCCAATTCAATGTGTTGGCACCAACAGGACTTTCAAGTAGAAGGGCGACTGATTCGGCCCATGAAAGGGATGATGACCTTCCAACCTTGTCCTTGAAGGGCTTACTCCTATACTAGACAATTCATAAGAATGCATCGCAGCAAACCTCTTTTGCAAGTCGTTGCCGGATTTATTCCTTGCTGCAAAGTTGCCAACCGTGTTGTCTGAGATGCTTAGTTCGGCAGGTGCAACCGATCATGAAGGCTGAGATTCACACGACACACACGACTCGAAATGCGCTGCAAAGACGTTTCAATCGAAGAATAGCATTGCAAGGACATGATTGTGTCTGGACCGAGCGCTTTTGTATTCGCCAGGCTATTGCTATGCAGAAACTAGCAGAGGGTGCTCTGCCCACAACTCCCCATCTTCATGAGCCATCCATCTATGCATTGGATTACCAGTGTCCCCATCTCTTTGCCGCGTGTCCTCCTTGTCTTAGACATGGCGTAGTATGATAAAACACCCAACGCCTTTGAGGCGGTGAACGTATGTAATTTTAAAAATAATGCCGCTGCTCTGGCATATTCCGCTCCTGTCCGTCCCGGTACGCCTTCCGTTCACCCGCCCCTTTATGTACCCAAGCACAAAAGAAATGTAAAAAAAAAAAAAAAAAAAGAAATCGAGATTGGACGACAAGGTCATATTTCAGAAATAAAGGTACAAGCCGCCACGTCAACTCAGCAACTTTTTCCAAGTCATGCCGAAGAGGACGCGTCGGGGAATTGAATGATTCATAAAATTAGTGAAATGGCACGCCAGTTCGTTCACATATGTGAAGGGGTGCGATGATACGTGTGTGTGTGTGTGTGTGTGTGTGTGTGTGCAGTCGAATGCGAATCCGACAAATGACTACTAGAAAGTTGATATCAGAGAAGAGGATGATGAGCTGTCGAAACTCAAGAACAATGATACGCTTCGTCATAGAGATTCAATTCGATGGTCAACGTTGGTGTAGACGTTATAAGGTTGCCATTGTAAGATTCGTCAAGATATCATCATGGCTAATATTGAGTCCGGTTTTGGGCGGAGTGTCATGAAGAAGTCCACTCCCGATATTAACGGTGCAAATGTGAGTTTCGTGTCGCTGCAGGACACGCTCTTACATCAGGTACACCTTTACTGCTGATGATGATGATGGTCGCGTGGTGGAAATTGTTGGTTGCGAGCCTGTTGTTGAGCCATCAACCAAGCAGCAGAGCCCGCCTGTTGAGTGAGCTGTTCGGCGGGGACTTTGACGTCTTGGCCATGGCTGGGCACCATGCGTCCACTGCTGGAAGAGCTGGAGGCGCCCGGTAGAATGTGTGTGACAGCCTGGGCTATCGATGCAACAACGTAGCCTCGAAGTTCTTCGTCCTCGCGCTGGTCTTCTTTTTCGAGACGGAACCGCTCGTCCTTGCCCAGGTTACCTCGTCGCATGTTCTTGATCTCTTGCATAATGTAGAGCATAACTTCTTCGGGGCATCGGTTGCGTTCGGCGGCGGCCTCGTTTGTTCGCACATATCGACGCGTAACATCGGTAGCACCGTCAATAGAGAACGCCACACAATATGACATCTTCTTACCCCAACCTTCGGTGTACAGGCGAGGGCTATCCCAGGCTTCCTCACAAGCGTCGACGTGGACCCATCGTCGCTGGTGTTCCGAGTAGACTTCAGTCCAGACGTGGTCTTCGGCGTTCCACACCCATCTGACCCGGCCACCGACAGCGCGGCACAACATGCTGAAACAGTTTGCCCACTCGCCAACACGGCCTCTTCGGGTCTGAAGCAGGCGCCAGACGTCGCCGTACCGGGGAATCGCTCATAAGCACCGCAGTTTTGAGCAGAGCATCGGTACAACTCCACACGCAGAGCACCGCAAGCGCTCTCCTCGGGTGTTGGCGCCGTCATACCTTGTGCGATGGTCGGTGACAGGCAGACTGGGCAGGGAGGATTGTTGACCCATGTGAAGAATGAACGTTTGAACCATCTATACAAGACCAGTTAGTTCTATCTTGGCCCCAGCTCAGAAGTTGACGGAGCCATGACATACCGAAGAAGAGCTCGGATGACACAATCTTGATATCCCCACTCAGCGCGACGACCATCACCCATACTCTCTGCTTCTGCTTGCAGTACTTGACTCTCTTCTTCGGCCTCGCCATAAATGCGATCGAGAGGAATGGTTTGTAGGGCCTCGTCTAGCAAACCTGGGTTCTCATATCTTGTGGGCGTCAACGACAAGCTAATCATCAGATTTCGGAACTTCTGTGAGTCGCGATCACCAGCAGTTGGCGCGGTAGGGATCTTGGGGAGGTGTCGAATGCATGAATATGATGGAGGTGTTGACGGGGCTTCTCTGCCATGGGCAGTCGCTGGTCTGTTGCTCGTAAAGGAAGTCTGAGCAGCGAGGTTGGCGCTCGACGCTCGCTCTGCCACAGTCGGAGAGTGGTGGTGGCCAGGAGTGGCTTCGAGTGCATGAGCGCAGGTCGTTCATGCGCTTATCCCTCAGTAATCCCTCGAACTTGAGGCGAAGGTCGCGGGCCCATTCCTCGCCATACTGGGCATTGGAGGTCGAGTCGCGGGGGCTGAAGGGGTGCTTCGGTCCTCCATGGCGAAGTAATGGAGTCAAGGTATCGGTATCGTCCCTTCGTCGAGTCGTCGTTCGTCGAGGCACCAATCTGGCCCGGAGCCGGGTTAAGTAAAGCGTTTCTCGTGACCAGTACGACAGGGGAAGTCGAGACAATATATGTCAAAGAAAGAGAAGAATTGCGTGTTGAGTTTGAGGCTGTTTGTAGTATGGTGTATGGTGACTTGGGCCAAGGGTCACTAGGCAAGACGTGGTCGTGGTCGCTGTCGTCAGCTGGATGGATTCGTATGCTTCGCTTCGCGAGTCGCCACTTGTTGCGAGTTGTTGGTAACGAAACCACCTACGGAGTGGACAGCCCGCAGACGCTACAAACCTAGAGTCGCTGCGGATCCTCAGGTTTGGTTCGGATGCACAGGAGGTGGTGCCCTGATGAGACCTTGTCAATGGCAATGAAGAGAGCAACGACAAGATAAGATGTAATGATCTGAAAGCCCGCCCTGTGATGGCGACGCTGATGGGGAAAGTCGGTCCAGGTCCCAGATGGATGAGATGAGAGGAGAGCAGATGGCAACACACGTACGCAACACCACGCAGCCAAAACGGACGCTAGTTGGCTAGCAAAGACTCCAGATCAGCAGACCGGGGGGGACCAAGGTGAGGTGGACCGGTGGGCACCCACCCACCGTGAGATTCAGATGGCGCTGCTGAACGGGAGCGAGTTTGAGTTTGCTTCGTCCGTCCCTCTTTTTGGAGGCGGTTTATTGTTACGCGTCAGCCTGCCCCTTCTGGCCAATCATACGTCACAGATTTCATCGGGGGACTTGGTGGCTCAAGTACCGGTACCTTCAAATGTCTTCTTCGCGGCAATGCCGTTGGTCATGGCCAACGTTCGAAGTTGTGCAAAAAATGTCCGGTGGTGCTCAATCTGCAGGAAGGGAAGTGGTATCCAGCACTGATGAAGCAGAACTTCACAAACCTCTGGCCTTGTCCCTCCGTTCACAACCAAATTTCGTCTGTCAGCGTACCACGTACCCAGGTAGGTACTTGGCATCGCAGTCACATGGGTGGTTCTGCACGGAGTATGTACATGCATTAGAAATCGTAGAGAGAACGACAACTGGTGATGGCGAAGTCGCCAATTTGATTCGGCCGACGGGCAAATGAGTACCGGTACCTGAGGGTGGAGAGGCTTACAATCCTCCACCCACCCGACAGGGGTCCAAGGAGGCGATGACGAGGCCCAAAAGACGTGCATTACTCCGCACACGCACGACTGTTTATTTGTCTGTCGCTCTCATCAACTGCTTGTGGCAGCCCCAATGGCATTGAGATGGGTCCGTTGGAAGCATCTAATTCAAACAGGCTTCGGCCAACTTCTTCGGGGCGAATTCGGACTATTTGAAGAGGCCAAGAGGCCAAGATGCTTAGATGACCTGACCTCTCTTGAAATTGTCCAAGTGTTATGGTGAGCAAAATTGCAAGTTTTTTTCCCTCCTCCGGTATTCACAACCCATCAATTGGTCCGATTCTTATATTGGGTGATGCCGGCCTTCAGGTATCATCAGCTGGCGCATGCATCAAACAGCTAATTAGTAAGTAAAGCCATCCTGTGGCCATCCTGTGGCCATCCTGTGGCTAACGGCCAACTGGGTTGTATTGCGAAACACTGTGAAGACAAATAAGGACACACGTGACCTTCCCAGAGGAATGTCTTCAACTTGCCCAACGCTAATGGCTATGCTCTCCGCCTTCCATGCGAATCAAAATCGATGGTGGGACGCGCGTCGCCTTTTCCCGATGGTCCCCTTTTCACGAACAAGCTGGCTTTGTGCTCAAGTGTACAACTTCGGTTGAGTCCTCTGTGCGGACGGAATCTTTCCACGTGGGCCAAGGTCCCGTTCCACGTTTTAACATGAACGACTTCCAGATTGTCATGCAGTCTTGCACAACTGCCCTCAAACTATAGGAATCCATCCATTAACAGAAACGAAGACAATGCCCTCTGGATCGGGCTGTGCGTAATTCACACTGAAGACGCTATGAACAGATGCTTAGATAGTTTGCTGACTACTTTGTTCTTGTCAATAGCGTGGCACTATTCAATACGTTGAAGAAGCTCATGCTACTTACTGACGGGTTCTCGATGGAGTTATTAAATAGATCCAACCAATGGAGCATGTCACAGTTAGTAGGGTGTAGCGGGTATTCCCAACTCAAGTAGTGTTATCTCTTTGGATCCAGAATGCTTTGTAATGCAGAGATTAAGCCTCTATTTGGTAATCCACATCTGACTACCCCACACATATGTACCCAAGTCCCGTACTATCATCGAGAGCTCAGCGTCGTCCTCGTCACCGTCATCACACATACACCCATTGTCAATTGCCGAAATCCCCGTTCATAGATGGCCGTCGATATGGATGCCCACCTTCATGAACCAATATGCATGAAGCTAGAGTGGAGGTGTGACGAGACAGCTTACTCTCCCATGCATGTATTCGTGACCCCTCTCTGTCTGCTACCCAATAGCTCAATTTCCATCTCCACAGGTTGCACTTCATCAGCCTTTACCTCTCCCACTCCTCTCCGCCAAAAAATCTTTCTGCCATGTCCACCTCCCAGGTTGGCCGCTCAACGACGGCAACTTCTAAATCTTTGCTTGTAGTGGCGAGAGGAACGATGCCGAGAATAGGGCGGTACTTGTATGTAATCCACCACTTCTTTGGTCCGTCTGTGACCGACTCTATAGTCTGAACGATGGTGTCATTGCCATTTGTTAAGGAGAGCTGCTTAGACAGCCCGTCAACTGCGTCTGGCATATCGTCGTCACTTTCGCTTTCATCGGCCTGTGGCCTCTCGACTATGTCAATGTCTTCGCACTCGTCGTTGGTGCTATGCTTTCTAACTTTATGAGGAGCAAGGGTGCCACGCTCCGTCTTGCCTCCAGCACCAGTGCTGAGTCCCACTCTCTTACGCTTGATGCCGTGCGTGAGTTGCGTGTCACCGCCCTCGACATCTGATGACACAGGAAGATTTTGTCCCATATCAAGCATCAAGAGGAATGACACGCCGTACAACCACATGCGAGAGCCCTGCCACATAACTCCTTTGGGCAAGTCTAAGAGATCCTGCACTGGTCCTGGTAGGGCTTTGCGTGGATGCCGGCGGGACCACGGAGTAAGCGCACCATGACGGGGGTAGAAGGCCAGAATGTTCCATGACGAGGTGACAACAGCAAGCATATAATCGTCAGAAGCATCTGCTTTGACAGACGACCCAGTTGCGGGTACATCGTCCGAGAAGGATAGTACAACTGGTGATGTTGGAAGTTTCGGCAATAGCTTTGCATTGGGGTTGCGGACCCAGCCGTCTCGTGAATCAGCAGTCATGTTGTCTTCGCCTTCTGATGACGAAGAATCGCTGTCAGATGCATCATCGGCCGCGTCAGCTTCCATGCTAGCCCCTGACTGCCGTTGTGCAGAGTCTGTTCTCGGCCGCGCGAGATCCAAGTATCGATATACCCAGCTAGGTCAGCGACGGCTATCATGTTGGAGTCGGCGCTGAAAGCAATATGTGTGATGCTCCTGTCGTAGCTACCTAGACCGCCATTCAATATGTACCGCGGGATCTGACGCCGCAGCCGCGACAGTCTTTGAAGCTTGACTGACAGAGCAGGTGATTCGACAAGTTTGCTTTCAAGACTGGCCATTAGAACACGAGAGCCTTCTTGAATGACGCACAGCCAGCGGCCATCAGGAGAAAATTTGACGTGCGAAGCGCCCAGCTGTGAAAGCTTCGCGGGCAAGCTGATGCTCGAGAGCTTCACATCTGAGCCTTTGACAGGGTCCTGGTGCTGAAGTTGGAAGGCCTTGACGTCTGTACCTGTAGAAACAAACAGCAAGGTCCCCTCTTGGTTGATTGCAGCAGATGAGATATTAGAGTCCCCCTTTAATACAATTGTCTTGAGTAATTTTCGGTTTTGATTGAAATCGGCAGCTTCACCGGCGGACTCGTGAAGATCGGCAGCTGATTTGCGCAATACCCAGACATGAATCTCTCTCTCCCACCAACTTACGATAAATCTCGCCTTGGACGCGCTTGTGATTGGAGGCTGTTGTGGCAAGTTGCTCATCATTCTGTGGTTTTCGCGGCCCATTTCTTTCAGAGGCACGATGTTTAAATTGGCATCGGGCCCTGTGATTCTGTTAGTGAGCCGTGTTGCAAGATGAGACGATGAGTCGGTGAGCCCTTTACCTCCAGAAACCACGACACTAATACGTCCCTGTTCAAAACTGGCCATTGTCTTGACATCGTGATTGTGATAGCGCCGTCCCCAGACTTTGCCCCATCGCTGCCCGGAGCCAGCATTTTGTTTGTAAAGAATCGTTCGGCGGTCCATGCCTCCGCTCATGATGGCCAGTCCATCGGCGCTTGTTGTTAGGCTGAGAACATCCGACTTGTGACTTTGAATCCTCTGTGCCTGAGTATACGTCTTGCCGTCCCATATACATACTTGGCCTGTAGAATCGCCGGACACAATGTTGCCGTTGGGCAGACACTTGACAGACCAGACAATGATATCCTTGGAGCCCCCGATGAGGTCAGAGCCCAGAGTCATTCTGCGGAGCATATGCCCGTTTTTGATGTCGTAGGCTCTAATAGTGCTGTCTGAACAGCCCACAATGACAACTTTGCGGGACTGGAAAGTCATACTCACCATTTGAGCTTTCTTGGTGGGGATTTGACAAGAACTCGCTGAAACCTCAGGTCGTCGTCTTCAAGAGAGTACATGACGAGTTCTCCATCGATTGTGCCAGCAATAAGTTTGTTGGAGTTCTGTCCTTCTTGGAGGCTGCTGGCTCCCGCAGGCTGTGGTTTGTCGCCTTGAGGTTGGGCGGCAATGCACCAGATATCGCCGTGTTGGCCGCTGGCATGACGCTTCGGTTTGCCCTTTTCGAGGTCCCATTCCGTGACAGTAGATGTATAACCAATGCTGAACAGCCGCGACTTTCCAATGACGGTGCGACCGTCACCTAGATCCTGATCGGGCTCATTGATCCAAACCAAGCCATCCACACTCCGATCCTTACCACCTCGAATGACGAGTTCTTGGAGCCAAGCTCCGCTGGATGGGTTCCATATTTCAATGTCGCCGTTTGCTCGACCGATGGCTAATCTTGCCACAGCACTATGCTTGGCTGATTTGGTCCTGGGATGCGAAAATGCAACAGCATTAATCGCCGAGGGCTGGTAAGGTACGAAGCGGCAGCGATGTACGTCCATTGTGCTTGCCGAAATGGATGAGCACACCACGTTGTCAAATCTTTGGTTCTCTAATGGGTGACTTATTGAGCATCTGGATTGCCTTTTCCCATCGTTGTAGAGATATGGGAATGCGGTGGTGAGCTGATCGTGCCGCTTGTTTCGAGATGCACCATTCTACAGAGGACCAAAAAAAGGTCCAGCCTTGCCTAGTTTTTTTCTGCCGCCACCACGAGGCAGTTGGTGCAGCGCGGGTTGGCGGCCAGCAGCTCACCGCCCAGCCCGCTGCGGTACATAGTACACACCTGCCACCGCCGAAGCAGACGGAATGATTTTGTACTAATAAAGATGCGGCCGATGGACCAGATTCCAGAACGTAAAGCCCCTCCACCCCACCAATGCGACGAAGTTCGTTGCCATTGCAGCCGTCGTCGCTAATATGCCTTCGTCTTACCGTGACTCAGCATCGCAGCCTCTTCTTTTCCCAAGCGCCAATGCGATAAAATCGAGCTCCTCCCCTTTCGGCCATTCTACATTGTTTCCCGCTGACCATCTGCGATGCTGATGGGCTGAGTTTCGGCAACCAAACACGCCTCTACCAGACCCTTCAACCAGCCAACAGTTCTCGGGTTTCACTCAAGTACGCACGGCGGCGAGAGATACAGTAGCTCACAATACACCGCTAGAATGGACTTTAACAGCTCGTCGCCTTTCCCAGAGGGCGTCATATCGTTCCTGGATACTGACCTGTACAAGCTGACAATGCAATGTGCCGTGTACAAATTCTTTAAACATGTTCCTGTCACCTACGCATTCACAAATCGTACACCTGAAAAAAAGCTCTCCAGGACCGCCTTCAAATGGCTGGACGAACAGATCCAGAGTGAGTCAACCCCCTTCTTGAGCTGTCGTCGTTAGCCTAAAACCTGTCAATTAGAGCTTGGAAACATTTCTTTATCCGATGAGGAATATAGTTTCTTGCAGACGCATTGCAAGTACTTGACAGATGACTATCTGAATTACCTCAAGCAATTTCAGCTTCGCCCGAGAGAGCAAGTTTCTGTCACGTTCACAAAAGATGGCGCGGATACCGGGGCCGACTTGGACGTGGGTCACATCGACATCAAGATCCAAGGAACCTGGTCGGATACAATCTTATACGAGATTCCAATTCTTGCCCTTACCTCTGAAGCATACTTCCGCTTCATGGACACAGATTGGAACTACGACGGACAGGAAGAGCTTGCTTTCGACAAGGGAATGCGACTTCTAGAGGCGGGCTGCATCACGTCAGAATTCGGCACGCGGAGAAGACGAGACTACCATACGCAGGCTCTGGTTTTCCGCGGCTTAGTCAAGGCCTCCAAAGCCGCCGAGGAGAAAGGATATCCTGGAAAGTTGTCAGGGACATCAAACGTGCACTTGGCCATGCGATTCGGCATCCCTCCAGTGGGCACGGTCGCTCACGAGTGGTTTATGGGAACAGCAGCCATTTTCAATGACTATAAGAAGGCAACTGAGCTGGCGCTTCGTCATTGGGTCGGCTGCTTTGGTTCAAATCTGGCAGTCGCGCTTACCGACACATTTGGCACTCGTGAATTCCTCAATTCGTTCAGTCTTCCAGTTCAGACTGTCCCAGGCGGTCTCTGTGCTGAGGCCTTCAAGAAGCCAGATGGAACAACGAAGACGTACGCTGAGCTATTCACAGGTGTTCGGCAAGATTCAGGAGATCCTGCGGAGTATACCAGAATGATGCGAAATTACTACGACGAACAAGGAATCAAGGAAAAGAAAACCATTGTGTTCTCAGACTCCTTGAACATTGAGCGCTGTTTAGAGTACAAGAAAATTTCCGAAGAACTCCGGTTCCAACCCATGTTCGGTGTTGGAACGTTCTTAACAAATGACTTCGTCCACTTGAAAACAGGCACCAAGTCCGTCCCCATGAACATCGTCATTAAACTCAGCTCGGCTGCAGGCCGACCAGCCATCAAGATCAGGTCAGTGATTGTGCATTGCAGATTTCACGTGCAGCTGCTAACGAAATATAGTGATAATGCTGGCAAGAACATGGGAGACAAGGAGCTTGTCGAGCGGGTGAAGGAGGAACTTGGATATATCGAGCGTGAATGGAAGGAAGGCGATGAAACATCACGCTGGGGCAAGGAAGAGAGTGCGCAAGCTTAGCAAAAATCACAGACTCCGATCACACACCATCGACTCTTATCATGGGGTAGGCAGCTTGTCGCATAGAATCTTTGTACCGCCTATAGCTGAACAAGAGAGTTTTGGCAATCCGTTGCACCGCGCATTCCAAAAAGAGGTCTACTTTAGATGAGGTTTGCGCTCGTACCTTTGCGGAGAGAACTGGAAAGAAGAAGCATAACATTGCAATTTTGGCCAGCCTTCCTCGAGAAGAAGGCGCGTGCAGTAATCATGACGACGGCAGCCACCAAATCGAGGCTCAACTGGGAAGTCGCGTACCCTGCCGTTTGAGACTATGTCGACATTTGCGCCAGGCCGGGGCAAATTGTGTCTTTTCTCCTCCTCAACTTTCGCATTGGCTCGCACCCAATTACCAATTTTGTTGTTGCTTTTTGGACGTCCTTTTTGGAACCATTGTTTTGGAGCGTATGTTACTTCAAACATTGTACAAAGATCCAGCTCAACACATCGTTTTCACAATTATGACAATGATGTCGGCATGGACGGCGAGCTCCTCCTCATTCTGGACCCGGCGGTACTGCATGCTACGAAATAGTTGCCTCTCAATTCTAGGAGTCTTCTTATTACTCTTGTCTTTACCGTCGTTACCGTCCAGCTGGCTGTCAAATCTCATGACACGAAAGAGAAGACATTAGAATCTCGTCAATTTCAGCTTGGGGGTTCTTGGTGGTAATTTTATGCAGGTATTTGGGGTATTCATGCGTCCGTGGCAATGATATTGGACTAAAATCATATAGGCTTTGAGACTTGAACAAGGCGGACATTCTGCTGCAGCCCAAAATTCTCGAAACTCTACGTCGACCTCGAATAGTTACATCCCAGAGGCAGCTTCGGTGGATGTTTTCACTTCTGCATCAAGTTCACCGACTTCTAAACCTGGTACCATCATGCAGGAAACAGCCCACGATACAACAAACACGAAGATGTCATATACAGCAATGGCAGCCACCGACTTACTCTCTGCTTTAGTCAAAGCTCTCACACCAGAATTTGGATTGCAAAATTCTTTGCCCACTTCGGATTTTGGAAGACGAATGATCTTGACGATGGCGGATGCCATGCCAACTGCAACAGGACAAACCCTCATACTGTTTCCCAGTAGCTCAACAAACGCCGGAGCTCACCACATTCGAGACAAGTCCCTTACTGCATCAGTAGGGGCAGAAACTCTGCAGAAACATTCCCCTCATACTCTTCCAGAGATTGTCGCTCCTAAAAAGCGTGATGTGGACTCAAACGACCAAGAAGCAGAATTGGCCTTGTTTTTGCTCGACCACATGTCGATTCTGGTTGTCAACGTCGCCATCACCAGCGTCGGTCTCGCCGCAAGGCTCACTGATGCTACTCTTGCTGCCCTCCTGTGAATGCAACAGCCATTTCTTCGGTTGTTTCTGCAGTGGCTGGCCAAGGTTCAATTTCAATTGAGTCCATAATCCCTCTAATTCTTCCTGCAGTTGCGGCAATTCTTGGGAAACAGGTCAAGCTTCCTACCTCGAATATCACGGCACAAAACTTGACGGGGACATACGACACTATAGTTACGAGGGCTCATTGATAATCAATCAAATTGTGGCCGCTTCGGTTTTCGCTTAAGCGCCTCTCATGCAGGATGTCTTATCACAAGTTGTCGACATTGTTTATGCCACCTCAATCGAGTTAAATCAGACTATCTGTGCGCTCAAAGTAGCTGTTATTGAATTTCCATGGGAAGTGGTCCTTCCGTGTGCAGCAATAGACGCGAAATCAGCCTCATCGTTCACCGTGCTGACATTCAATCCAACTGGTGTTATTCCAAGAGGATCAGATGCACCGTCTGCTGAAACGGCTGGTTGGAATATTGACCCTGGTGCAAGAGCAGAGCTGGATATCTTACTATCTTACATGACAACACCCGCCTATCAGCCCGATTCAGTCTTTATCCCCGATGGCACTACTTCTGATGCACAAAAGTCTTCGTCGAGACTTGCCATAACCACTTGCGACGTGATGGAAGTTCCAATTTCAAGTTCGCCGGTCACGTCTGTTGACAGTATGGCCTGCAGTACGTCGACCGTCACTCAAACGTTGAACACGCCACTGGAAGTAGGACCATGCCCGAAAGGGGGTATCGCTGTAAGGATTGTCTGAATGGCTGGTTCTGCCCTCCACAAGAAACACCACCGCAGGTTGTTCCTTGTGGTCTTGGTTGGCCATGTTATCATTGCACAAGCGGCTATTTTGCTCCTCGACCAGCTTGCAAGGTACTGCGCGTACTTTGGGTACCTCTACAAGCTGTCCAAGTCAAACTGGGACCTTGAAGCCCGGCTCTGAAATCATCATGTCTACATTTCCACCTCAGCCCGATGGTAAAGCGCATACTGGAATTCCTGGCTGGTCATACCTGGGCTGCTTTCAAGACGACATCTCACGCGTACTTGTTGGCTCGAAGCCGCTGGACTACCTGCGTGGGCCGATGTCTCGCTCAAGTGCATCAGTCACTGTCAGGCTGGTGGCTACTCGTTTGCGGGAGCGGAATATGGGTGCGAGTGCTGGTGTGGCTCGTCTATTCGCGACGATGCTGTACGGCTACCAGAGAGGTCCTGTAACGTGTCTTGCCATGGCACAGGCGACGAAGTCTGTGGTGGTTCTTGGGTCATCTCTGTCTTTAGATGTTCAGACGAAGGACTCTTCCAAAGACGATGGTCTTACTCCATTGACTATTGGAGTACGCTCATCATACCAATTTCCGAGCCTGACATCTACAATCGCCTCGACACAAAAGGCTCAACCAAGCGAAGCAGCACTATCATCAATTTCCGAAGCTAGGCTGTACACATCATCCTGTACAAATGGTGTTGGGGGTAGAGAAACAGCCCAGGTGACATATCACGGACCCGTAGCAAAACTCTTGGCGGAGGCGAGACATCCGTGGTAGGCGGGATGACATAACATCATGACGACAATTGGTGTTGAGAGATATTACTTTGAGACTTGCTGATTCATCGTACGGCACGTCATTTTATCTGACGTTTTCGATAATAGAATGCGAACAACAAATGCATGATATAGGAGGAGCAGGTTTGAGGAGGATAAGCAGACTGCTGACTGTATTTCCACGCAAAAACAAGCTGTAAATACTTATGACAATGGATGAGAAATGGAAATGCCGAATTTCACATTAAGACGAGATGACAAAGCGAGTCAAGCTGAGGTAGTGCAAGTACAAGCCGCGGAGTAACACTATTACAATCAAATTGGCACAGACGGACGGAAGTTGATTGACGGCGGCCCATATAGACAAGAGCGGTGACCGCATTGGGGGCCGGGTCTTTCAATCGGTTCCCGGCATTACACGGCAGGATGCCTATTGCAGTTTCCTCCACCATGGTCAGTTCAATCCGTCAATCCTCTTCAGTACATACTATTAGGTGCCGGGTTTGAGATTGTGTGACCAACGAATCCATGTCATCCAGCAAGGCTGCCACGAGATGTCGCTATTACATCGTTTAGCCTCGTCAATCCACAGGTTGTGCAATAAGATGAGAGGTCCATGGACCATGGCGCGCCCGATAAGAAAAGGAGAGAAGAGGTGCTCACGGCTGTCCAGCCCGAGGGGACCCGAATCGAAACGTCAAAAATTAAACGTGCATCCGCCGTTGGTCCTAGTCCGTTAAACGATAGTAAATGAATTATATATACTTGATTTACAGGCCTTGAAAGATTATGTTCTTATAAAAACCAAATATATATATCTTATGCATAAAGCTTAGTAGGAAGATACATAAGTACATAAGTTCTAAAGAGAAATTAGGGAAAGCAGCGGATGCACTTTCAATTTTTGACGGATGCGCGTTTAGTTATCCCGGAAAATGGACCAATGCAGGTAATGGGGCGGCGGGATTGTGGAGTATCTTGACAGGTTGCTGGCATTTTTACATGTAGCGTTCGGTACGGAGTACGGAGGAAAGACCTTCTTGTTGCTTGTACTGCTACACAATGCTGGAGAATGGAAAAATGAGCGAGGGTATTCCCGCAGCGATAAGTGGTTCGTCTTTGAATATGTATGTACATGTAGGGTCGACGTGGCACGGCGCCCAGCCGCAGCCGGGCACCCGGGGTGCTGGCGTTTACATGTAATAGAGGGGAAAAGGGATTAATATTGATTGATGGAGAAATCTGGAACCCTTGGGGCGGTGAAAGGTGAAAGGTGAAGGGTGAAAGAGGAACAGCCAGCCCGTGGTTTGCAGGGGTTGACGATATCCACAGCGGGGACATTCGGCTCGACTGGGTAAATTACATGTACATACATACATAATTGCGACGGTTTAGCTTGGACGGGAGGGAGGAGCGGCCGGGTGAAGTGGAAGGAAGGGGAGGATGCGAGGATATGCCTTTACCTTGTTTGCGTTTTTATGTATGTATCTACGGGGCCCCGTACGAAGTCACGGCGAATCATCATTTTCCTGCCCGGTCCTGGCCTTGCTTGCTTGCTTGCTTGCTTGCCGTGCTCTCATGTGATTCCCCACTGTCAATAATTACCGTCTCCGCGGATGACAATCAGGAATCACGCAACTTCCAAACAGAGGATCCCACGAGCAGTGGGGATAGCGCCCGTTCACCCATTCACCCGGGACAAGGGACGGAAGGTATGTATGTAATAGCGCTCGGTTTGAAAGGGTAATTTGATCATCTTCTTTCTACTGCAGGGATCTTGCCCGGTCGACACGCGATGTTTATGGGAGTTATATCCCATCAAGAGGAAGAAGAAAGTGTTTCAAGCTGGGACGTCTACGGAGTAGCTGATGGGATAAATAACAAAACGCTGGGGTGGTGCATTGAAGGTGTCCTATGTAAATTTTTTTCTTCTTTTCATCCCCACGACAGAGATTGTATCATGGCACCACTTTCCTTATGCGCGTGAACTCGCCGCCCGCACGGTATTCGGAGGGGAACAGCGAAGAAAAAGAAAAAGTAAATTGACGCCACTGTATACAGAGGTTGACTAATCAATTGAGAACGGGTTCTGCTCCCCCGCCATTCCAATCGCTCTAATCGCTCTTGGATATTGTTTTTTTCCTTTTTTTCCTTCTTCTTTGAGACTGCCAGCAGGGCCGTCACCCCAGACGCCACATCGACCATGGCTGGGGCTTGTCTTACGAGACTCTTTTGTGATTGTCTGTTTCGACGGGTGATTTTGGACATGTCTTGCATTGGCTACCGCAGTAACCCGTTGCCGGGTACGGAGTACAGTTCCATTCGCGAAATGGCTGGTTGGCTATGAACCAGGGTGCCAGGCATGGGTAGGTATCATTATGGGCCCCTCGGCTGCTTGGCCTAACAAATACATGAAATACATGAAATACATGTACATTGTAGAAATACAATGCAACCTCGCTCCGCCTTGTGAAGTTTGTGAATTGAGACCGAGTCGAGTCGCACATACATGTATGTACATAGTTCATGGCGGCATTTGGATGCGTCTCCACTGACAGGATTCAGGAACGGACCCCTTGCCCCAGAAGCTCGCATGAACGGAAAGCCAGTGTGGGCAAATCATATTTCTCCACAAGAAAAGAAAAGAAAAAAAAAAAAAAAAAAAAACGAGGGATCGAGAGAGACGGGAGAATGTGACAAGCGAAGTCTCGGCTGTGTCTAACGTCACACGTCTGACCTCGCTGCTTTCTGGATCCTATGTGAGATTGGGTCTATTATTACTCGAAAGCGTTTGTACCTGCTGCCCTCAGCAAGTGAAGGCTAATGAGTGAGGTGAGCGAGTGAGTGAGTGAGTGAGTGAGTGAGTGACCAGACAAATCGCGTCGAATGAATGTCGTCGAGGGAGGGTGCTCTTCACGGCCGCCGCATCTCTTGCCTCACGTCATACCTGGTGTATCATACGTACACATGTACATGTAATACGGAGAGTATGCAGTCATCTTCGACGCCCGCGAGATGGTCCTACCTCGGCTGCTCAGGTTGCAGCGCGACTCGGGATTTGCACCCAGATAGACCTGCACTTTCCTCGATTCCTTCCCCATCTTCCCCCAGGTTTTGGGGTCCAAGAACCGAAGATGAGGGCAGTACATGCAGATTACAACCCACTGTAGATGACGCTGTGGTGCCGTCTAGTCCCACGGACGGCCACAGTAGCGCTGCGCCGCTCGCTCTAGCCCCCTCTCCGCCTGGGATGGGCTAAATCCCAAAGATTGAATATTTCGCAATAAGTGAACAAACTGGAGTGGAGATGTACGCCTGAGTGATTCTCATCGATTGAAATCGGCGATGGAATCTACTGATTGGTTGTTGAGAGGGGTCACGAGTGGCATTGGCGGGCTGCGATGCCACCCATGTACTCCGTATTGGAGCGGAAAATGCATGAACGCTGCGCTGGCGTGAAATGCCACTAAAATGGTAGAATGATTGATGATGGATGGGGCTGATGGGCACATAAATTGGCGTCATGGCATGAGCAGGTGGGATAATAAGCAGTCGGATTCGTGTGCGTGGCATTTCTCGGCACTTGGTTCCAGGTGGGTGTGCCAGGCAGGTAGGTGTGCCAGGCAGGTAGGTGTGCCAGGCAGGTAGGTGTGCCAGGCAGGTAGGTGTGCCAGGCAGGTGTGCCAGGTGGGAGGGGAGGTCACTGAGAATGTTTGCATGAATTTGGTTCCCATTAATATGTCATATTCCCCAACTCGTTCTAAAGCTCGAGTTCTGGTACAAACACATACCGAAAACAACGCGCGAACGGACGACAAACTAGCCTCACTCCAACTACATACATACACTAATACAACTTGCATGGTTCATCTTGGCATTTGCCGGCCACTAACTCTCAAATCCGGCTAGCCCGGCAGCATGAACATCCGCCTCGCTATGACGCACGCGGGCACGCATGTTTGATCGAGGATGCAGTTGGTCCAGATGTCGATTCTCATTCCGCAAACAGCAGGGAACAGTAATGGAGCCGCATTGATTTCCATGCGGCTATATGTGTTTCCATAGCCAAGGACGGTCCTTTTCTTTCTACGGAGTAGTCCGGCAGAATAGCAACGGCCCATCTGAATCTGGCGTCTTGGCATTATCTCGTACTGAAACCCTCTGCCGTGGTGCACTGATATTATGTGAATACTTCTTGTCAGCTACTATCCTTCGTGTTAGTATTATCTGGAATTATTGCATATTTTCCTTACTTACATAGACCTTTGCGCACGAGTCAATCGATATCCCCAAAGTGGACTCGGGCCAATCGTATCGCCTAGCGAGATACCCGGCTTACCACTGTAACTGCAGGTCATCATATAGCTTCCAAGGACGCTGTGGAGTCGGACAACCGACAACGGAACAAGGCCCTTTGCTCACCCCATTCATTGCATCGTTACCGCATGAAGTTGCTATGGCCAGGCCAGGCCAGCACCGAAATGGCCGACGGTGGACATGGACGCGCCCACCCGCTGCAACCTCGACGTCTCAGATCTCAGCCGCCAGTCGCTCGAGGACAAACCCCGCTGGCCCACTTCCTAAATCTACACAGCTTCCCCGCCCGCTTGGCGGTGCTGGTGAACCGAGTGTAATAATTCGTACTCTACATACTCCATTGTACATTAGGGAGTACCAACAAGTCTAATAAATACCCACCGAAAAAATCGAGAAGAGAATTAAAAGATGAAGAACAACCCCCACACCGGACTGATCTTTCGCCGCGTCTCGAGTATGTGATCGGTTGGGGTCCCCAGAGCGAGAGGGAGGGAGAATGAGAGCTTGTCTGGCCTGCGCAAAAGGCAAAAAGGCAGTGGCAACCTAGCAACATATGTACATATTAGGTAGGAACTCCGTAGGTACCTGCCTCCATTCCATCCATCATCATTCAACCTTCACCCCCTCCCCCTCCTTCCTCAATTCCATGTTTCCTTTTCTCCCATCTTCACACCCTCAGGACCCATATTGAGAACTGTGCTTCTTTGCTGACGGTGCACCGGTGGTGGATGACCCCGCCTCCTCCCCCAATATGTGCGTCTCAGACGTTGTAGCGCATCCCCGTTCTTCCCGTTCAACTGGGAAAGCTTATAAGAATGGTCCCACCATCTCATGTTGAAGCTTTCTTGATTTCATTCTCTTCTTTGTACTACTTTCATCGTAACACCGGAACTCGAGAAAGGAACAAGAAGTCGTGTTTGCGCGTTGAGATCCCACAGAGATCTCACCATACACACGTATCTCGAATCCGAGCTTGTATTAGCTCAACCGTCTGTCTCGCTTACAGATCACAATGGCAACTGACAACGCCAACAACGCCTCACAGCCACCCCTGGCCACCACCGCCTTGGAGAAGGAATCCAATGGTGGCCATGCGACCAACGGCGAGCATCGCCGGTGGCACTACCATGGTGATAATGCCAACATCACGAGCGGCTACGCGCAGGCCTCAGGTGGTTCGCTGAACCCTGGTCTCTGGAAACCATATGAGCATCGAAAGTTTGCCAACCCTGCTCCTCTTGGTCTCTGCGCCTTCGCCCTCACTACCTTTGTGCTGTCTGCTGTGAACACGCACACTCGTGGTGTCAAGGAGCCTAATATCGTCGTTCCCCTGGCGTTCGGCTATGGTGGTCTCGTTCAGCTCCTCGCCGGCATGTGGTGAGTGAAACCGTGATCCCCGATATATATATGTTTTCCTTCCCAGACTCCCTTTGGGTTGCGCGAGGAAACTTCTACATAACTAATCGGTGACTGACTCTTTCCTCCTCAAAATAGGAAATCGCATGCGGCAACACCTTTGGCGCCACGGCTCTATCCTCATATGGTGGTTTCTGGATCTCCTATGCCATTCTCCTGACTCCCAATTGGGGCATCACTGCCACCAACGGTCCCTACGATGGCAACGTTTCGAGTCCGCTGGGGTTCTTCCTCACCGGCTGGTTCATCTTCACTACGTTGTTGCTCATTTGCACGCTGCGATCCACCGTCATGTTCTTTTCCTGTTCTTCACCCTAGATCTCGCGTTTCTGTTCCTCGCATGTGAGCAATATGCCAACGACATGGGCAACAGTGCTGCTGCGATTGGTCTCCAGAAGACTGGTGGTGTGTTTGGCTTCCTGGCCGCGTTTTTGGCCTGGTACTGCGCTTTGGCTGGTCTCCAGGACAGCAGGTTCGTATATGCCCTTCGGACTCCTGATTCTCTGCAAATGCATCATCAGCAGGCTGCTTACTATTCTGTCTTAGCAACTCCTTCTTCCAAGTTCCCGTCTTCCACTTCCCATGGTCTGACAAGGGTCGCGAGGACCGCAAAAGAGCGACCGTGCTCAGGCATAGACTCGAACCTGACGCCATGCTCGAATAATGAGAAGGAAATATGATACCAATTGGAAATGCGACCCGTGTTACACCTTGAATGACTTTGGATACTTGGTAAGCGTTGAGATTGATGAGTGGCTTTTGCGTAGCGTTGTGTATGTAGCTGTGTGGAAATCCTTGATATAGCAATCATGGGTATTTAATAATTACATATGCTTTTGGATAATAGCTCTCGCGAAATGCTTGCACTCTGTCGCCTGCCTTGCAGTCCTGACAGGAGGATCGAGAGAGATTCTCAATAATGTGTTGTACGGAGTATGTTTGATGCGCAGCTTGACGAAACCCACAAATGCACAAAAGCATGTTCGCTAACTGATCCAACATAATCCGGTCATGATCTCTCAGATTGTGATTGTATACATATATTTGACCTCACCACTATTGAGCCCACTTGGGCAACTCTTACTCATCGTGTCCACCTGGGCTACTCACCCATCGGGCAGTGTAAAGATGTTGCAAAAAAAAAAAGATTCAAAAGAGGCAATTCTAAGCTTACCCGAATAGATAGGATTTCCCGTCTTATGAGAGATGAAATTTGTTCATTTGGGAGCTTCCCGATGCGGGCGCGTGAACCCGTCCGGCGTTGAAACCAACACCTTGTCCAACAGGTAGGTTCTCGAAAATGACCCGCTTTCGTCTTGTCCGAATTTCTTCCAGGCGGAGCTCAGATGAACGTTTGCCAGGACCAGACGGCCCAGAAAGTCCTCGCAGGATGAAAGTAGGGCATCATCTCTACAGACAACGCAGAGTAGACAGATATCTTGTACAAGCCTGGCTCAAGCGGCCATCACTGGATAGAGGACGAAGAATGGCTTTTGCCTGGAGGTAGGGGAGGTAGGGGAGGTGGGGGTCACCGGCTACGGACGGCGATGCTATTCCCGGAGCATTCCCGGGTGAACATCCGTTGGTTGCCATTGCCAAGGACGGACATTTTAAAAATGGGATTCGGAAGGCGACGGCCAAAGCTAAAGAGGAAGCGGAACTGGGAGCCGCCTAGTCATAGTCACGAGTGCGGTGCCTCGTGACCCGTTTATATTCCCTTCTCTGGATTCATATTCATTCTCGTCTGTCTTCTACACGGGGAGCGCGAAGTATTGACTCTCAATCGGATTTTATTCTTTGCTTACCAAGTGGCTCTGTTTGCGGGGACGAGCTGCTGGTGTCGTCGTGGGAGGAAAGGGCCAATTGATATCTTGGACGTCGTCATCCCCCATACACAAAAAAAAAAAAAAAAAAAAAAAAGCCAAAATAATGCCGTCCACCACACAGCCGCCTACGGCAGGGCGGGCTGCTCTGAGTCGAGACGATCCTACGGCCGAGAGCTCGGCTAATCAAAACAGTCCACAAGGAGATACAATCTCTGAAAAGCAGGATTCTCCGTCGTCGACAGAAGCTCAGTCTGCGGCCCCGGTGGACTACGCGCCGCCGCCACCACCAAACGGCGGATACGGTTGGGTTTGCACGGCTTGTGTCTCGCTGGTGAATGCACACACATGGGGGCTCAACTCGAGTTACGGCGTTTTCTCGCTCACTACCTCGCGAATGAAACTTTCCCGGAGCGACGCCTCTCGAATATGCATTCGTAGGCTCCTGAGCATTAGCGGTGCTCTGCTCGTTTCGCCCATCGCCACAATTTGCGTCCGAGAACTGGGAACGAAGCCCACCATGTTTGCTGGTGTCATCATGGAATCGGCCAGCTTGATCTGTGCTAGTTTTGCCCACAAGATTTGGCATCTTTTTCTGACGCAGGGTCTTCTTTTCGGCGTTGGCATGGGCTTTCTGTTTACTCCATCTGTCGGTATCGTCCCGCAGTGGTTCAGTACGAAGCGCTCTTTGGCGAATGGGTTTTCTGCGTGTGGCTCGGGTCTTGGAGGTCTACTGTACTCATTTGCGTCCGGGGCCATGATTCGAAACCTCGGCCTGGGATGGGCCTTTCAGAATCCTTGGCATCATCGCCTTTGTTGTCAACACGGCTTGCATCATCCTCATCAAGGACCGCAACAAGATTATTGGATCTAGTCAACTGGCCTTTGACACGACACTGCTGAAACGACCAGAGTTTCTGTTGCTGCTTGGCTTTGGCTGGTTCAGCATGCTCGGCTACGTGGTGCTCATCTTCAGTCTGGCAAACTATGCCAACGAGATTGGCCTCGGCGCCTCAGAGGCTGCCCTCATCAGTGCCTTTTTCAATCTGGGACAGGCTTTGGGCCGTCCCCTTGTCGGCTACTTTAGTGATCGGACCGGCCGCATCAACATGTCTGGATTCATGACGTTCCTCGCTGGTTTGTTTGCCTTGGTCATCTGGATCAACGCAAAGGTGTACGGTGTCCTCATCTTCTTTGCCATTATTTGCGGAAGTGTTGCGGGCACATTCTGGACCACCATTGGACCAGTGACGGCGGAAGTCGTGGGCCTCAGAAATGTACCGTCGGGGTTGTGCCTCACATGGATCATCATAGCGATGCCTTGTTTGTTCAGTGAGCCCATCGCGCTGCAAATTGCCCAGGGCACTGGGAGCTACTTGGGCACTCAGCTGTTCACGGGCCTAATGTATATCATGGCGGCCATTTGTTTGATTGCTGTCCGGGGCTGGAAGATTGGTGAAGTAGATGAGATTGCTCGGACAATCAACGAGTCTCCTGACAATATTGACCGCGTCAAGGTTGAAAATGACGAGGACTTGACTCGCGTTGGTAGGCAAGCTGGAAGGAAAGAATGATGGCCGATTGCTGCCGGCTCGAGAGGGTTTGATAAGTCTCTGTTTGGATGGGAAAAGTAAACCTAGAACTCGCGATATTCAAAAGCATAGGAGAATCTTTTTTTTTTTTTCGGCTAAATCTCTTTCCTCCTCCTCCTCTCACAGCATTAGCATAGCGTTTGGAAGTGAACTTGAAATAGAACTTTATCGTTTGCGGAGACTGAATAGACCCGAGAAGAAATCAAGATCAAAGGTCAATGACAAAATGAAGAGGATAATTATTGCATTACAAAGGGCCCAAGTATAATTCAACAAACGATCCGACATTGCCTGGACATGAGAAACCGATGTCTTAGATTTACTTCTTCGTCGCGCACGTGAACAGGCGTTTTGGCTGCCAACGCGGTCCGCGCCCCACCATACTTCACATATCAAAAGATGCCAACTTTGGACCTCGATACTCCGTCCTTGAGCTGGACTCTCGAGGTCGGCAAACTTCACACCGCAGTCCTCCTTTTACTATGCACCCGCCAAGGATCTGAGCCCCTGAAATGTGGCTCTTGGAAAGTGAGGACGCCTTCGATGGTAAGTGCCAGAGAAAATTTTGTGATTCACTGCCTCGGCACTAGCTGATGATGACCTTCCAGGCCGGCGCATGTGGCTTCGACCGGGCAAGACGTATTTGTTTGGAAGAACAGCATCGGAGCGTGAGTTGAGTTATACCAATCTTATCATTTCTGGCCCATAATTAACCTGACGAGCCTGTTAGCCGGACAGCTGGCGATATCCCACTCCACCATATCTAGAAAGCATCTGACCATAACCGTCGATAACGTTCGAGACGGGCATGCGCATAACCTCACTGATCGATCGAGGCTGACTGTTGAGGATTTGGCTACCAAGATAGGTACAGTCGTCAATGGAAAGAAAATAAGGGTAGCAAATATGTCTCCAGTGGCGAAGAACTGGAAGTTGCTATGGGCAAATGCCCAAGCAAGTTCAGGTGAGTCACTTGGGCTTGTTCAGAGAATTGAGGCCAGCGCTGACAGTTGTGATAGAATAATTTGGTTCCCGGTCGTCTTCACATTTTCCTTTACCAATAAAGAACTCCAGACAGACCCCTGACGAACCTACGACATCAGTTTGAGCAGAATGATATCAAGCTCTCGGCCGATTACGAATTACAGCATACGACACATGTCGTGTCCAGAAAACGAAACACGGCGAAAGGACTACAGGCTTTGATCAATGGAAAATTCGTCGTAACGGACACTTTCTTGGATGCTATATCTCAAGCCGCAGAAGTTGGCGCAGAATCCCAACCTAGTGCACTGGAGCAAGACTTTGATCGGAACTGGCCGGATGCTCTCAACCATCTGCCACCTCGGGGCGGCGAGCCCGTTCAGCACCCGGATTCTATATACGCCCCCGATACGGGTAGGAAGGACGTGTTTGATGGCTACACATTCATATTCTACGACAATACCCAGTACAGCAATCTGATGGCACCAATAACCAACGGCGGTGGAAAGGCCATCATGAAAGCCATCATACCTGAAGAGACCCAAATAAATGACTTTGTGCGCTACGTGAAGGAAGTCGCGGGAGAAAAGGGCCTAGGGTCGTTTGAGGATGGAAGCGAAGGGAGAGGTGTTGTTCTCGTCAGATATTTGCCGGCCAAAGGAGACCATATTGACTGGTATGCGGAGTTCATAACGGAGGTATCCTTGCGATTAGACCACAGGCCTATAGAACAGAATGAGTTCTTAGAGGCTATCTTGATCAAAGATGCGAGCATTTTGCGACGACCATTAGAGGTGGAAGCAACTGCGGGCAGCCAGACAGTGGCTAGGAGCGAAGTCTCACCCACTGAGGACGTTCCTCGTGA
Organism: Epichloe gansuensis; assembly: GCA_023658505.1. Classification (NCBI taxonomy): domain Eukaryota; kingdom Fungi; phylum Ascomycota; class Sordariomycetes; order Hypocreales; family Clavicipitaceae; genus Epichloe; species Epichloe gansuensis. The sequence continues at coordinate 9,420,599 of CP098281.1, forward strand.
GCAATCTGACCAGCCGACTGGGAACCTGCCACAGCCAAATCTGAGAAGGGCTAGGCGGCCAGTCAAGCGACGCTTTGCCGGCTTTGATGATGATGCCGACATCGACATGGACGAACCACTGCCGACATCTACAACACAGGATTTGGCGCCGAACCGTTTGCAAGAAGACGAGGGTGGCTTGTTCGTATCACAAGAGCAGGATGTGGCTGCATCACAACCCGAACATGATGCACGGGATGCTTCTTCATCAAGAAAAAGACGTGCAGCTGTCGAGGACGATCTCATGGATGGCATGGCACCCGCGGCCGCCATGTTCAAACGACAACGCTTGGAAAGAGGTGATCAATTCGCGTCTCCTTCGCCGGAACCCGAACCACAGGCCAAGAAAGCAGCAATCAAGCCCAAGGAGAAGATTGATGTTCTGGCCATGGCAGCGCGTAACCGCGAGAAGGCGGAAGCTCGAGCACGTGCTGAGCGAGAAGATCTGGCCAATCTTCCGGACGACATTGACATGGCAGAAATTCGGCGGCTCAACATTGTAGAGGAGTTGGAGGTTCGCCTACCTGATCGCGAAGCACGAAGCAGAGACCGCGACATCACCGACGGCAGGTGGAATCCAAAATGGAATGGCCTGAAGAACTTCAAGAAGTTTCGCAGACGAGGCCAAGCAACTGGCAGACAACCCGTGAGGACTATTGTTGCGCTCCAAGAGGTCAAGACGAAAGAGTATGGCATTGGCGACAACTATTGGCTTGAGGATGAGGGTTCCGAGCGGGAAAAGCGCCTTGACAGTCTGCACTCTGGCCAAAGACGCAAATCTCGGCCTTTTCTACAGGCGAGGCATCATCCCGAAAGGGAACCGCCCACTTTGTTGACTCGGAGGAGGAGGAGGATGCGGGCGAAGAGGACAGAGAAGAATTAGGCATGGTGCCCGATAGTGTACAAAGTGGACGAAGAGTTGGTCCTACTGGAACGAGTAGCACGAAGATTACGGCTACTCCGTCACAGATCCAGTCGACGACGTCATCTTCGAGACAGAGCAGGAGAACCCAGGAGAAGAGACCTGCGCCGTCCGACGCGACCTCTGATCGGAGAGCCAAAGGCCAAGACCGAACCTGCAAGCCCTTGAGCTTCTGGACAGCGATGAGAGTGAGGATGAGCTTAAATTCAGATTTGGCAAGCGACGGTGAAGTGGGAAACGGGCCTGGCGTGTGTTTAGTGGCATTTGGTGGGGCAAAACATGTAGAAAAATAAAAAAATCAGATTACTGGTATAGTTGCTCTACATCTATCATGGGGTATCTCATCAAGTGTATATTCAAGGGGAGGGGGGCAGGCACAACCCGGCGTCTAGTCCATCTGATCCATCTCGCTCTCTTGCGAAGCTTCACTGGGCTCTTCCACCAACAGCCCGACTAGACATGCCGATAACATGGTCTCGTAGTTGACCCAGGGATGAATTTCCCGAATAACCTGGTGCCGTCCCTGGCAGCTCCTCGCATGAGTTCGGGGATGCCACCGGGGTGGAAGTCGGCGTACGGCGTAATGTTGTACACTTTCCCGTTGAGCGCCATCCAAGCGTCCTTGCCCTTCCGCCCCGTTTGCCTCTTCAGCATGGAGGGCGTGACACGCAAGTACGAAGTGGACGGGTCTACGCCACGGAGGTCGGCACCGGGACCCGAGATGCGCGCCCAGTCCAGCGGCGAATGGCCCGGATCCAAAACTACCTTGCGACTTGGCTTTCGCGGCTTGGACGAATGCGTGGGAGGGGAGCGAGGCCTCCGACAGAGAGACCGGGGGCCGCGATTGGGAACGGGCGCGCGAGCAACACGCTGCGAGGAGTTCGGAGCCGGGAACTGAGGAGGGTAGGGAGTCGAGGTCCGGCTCGAATGGGCGGTGGCAGCATCGACGAGGAGGGCGCGGATGGTGGTGTCATTGGGGTGGATGTCGCGGGGATTCGTCTGATGATGGGAAGCTCGGCACTGTCTGGGACGATGTCGTTGCCGAGGCTTTTGGCGTTGTTGGACTATCTGGTTCTTGGACGGTAGGTGGGAGAGGCGGCGGCGCATCTTTGGCGTTGTTCGTGGCGGACGAGGTCGAGAGTTTCGCCGATTCGATGGAGGATGGATCCGCGTTGCTTGCAAGATGTGCGCTCCCTTGTGTTGTTCTTGGCGTGGTGTCGTCGTCGTCGTCGTCGTCGGCATGTTGTGTCTTGTCCTGTTGGGAGACGTCGGCGATTGCCCACCCTCCAAGAGTACCTCGCCGTTGGAACAGTCTCTGCGCCAGCCAGCCGGGTGGTCGGATTACAATGTAGACGACGGAAGCGACGAGGAGGAGATTCCCAGGAGGCCCATTGTCGCAATGATTGGGGCGAGCGCTTGGGAGCGAGTTTGTGGCAAATGCTGAAAACTCGTCATCATGTCCTTTTGCCCGCGCACGTCGGTGGTTTTTCATCTTTTCAGGGTGCCGTCCCCGTCTGAAATAGTGGGCGGTGGTGGCCCCTTGTTGATGGACAGCACCGATGACAAGTCCCCACCCCCTGCTGAGGTGGGTTTTGTGGCGTCGCGGAAGCGAAAGCAAAAAGTAAACAAAACAGAACAAAAACAAAACAAGGCGGGGGTCGATGTCATCTGGCATTTTATGCATAATGGAGCATAATAATATTCAAAAGCACTGTCAATGCAAGGGATACCGACGGGAAAACTTACGATGCCATCTGATCTGGTGCAATCGAACCATTGGCCAAAAAAAAAAAAAAAAAGTCTTGAATTTTCACTCTTGGCTGCCGCTTCAAAGACTGTCAACTAACACTGCACTTGACTCAGCTTGACGTTGCGGAGTGCATGCATGTCGACAGCGTGTCTCGAAATATGCTTATTTTGCGGTCGAGACATGCGACCTTTGGACCTTTCATCGAGCCCGAGTCTCGAGACAGCATCGTCGGTGTCATCGCACATCATCAGCTCGAGGTCCTCCCGTGGCACGAGACGCATTTCCACGACCCTCTCGACAGGACCGCCCTGCCAGCAGCAGCAGGCCTTCCGGTCCTTCCATCCTCCGTCTTCCCGTCCCGCCAGCATCGTCACTGCACGGAAGAGTAGTAGTACCGGCAGCGGTGGCAGTGTTGGCATCGTTGGACTCGGAATCGGCATCAGCTCCCCCTCCACTAACATTACAACTACCGCCATCGCTGGTGCTGGCAGCAGCAACAACAGGCTGTGGAGGACGCCGCACCACCCGCTGCAACCCCCATCGCAACCCCCGCTGCAGCCTCTTGCTCTGCCAGCCTGCCAGGTGTCGCCGGCGCGCTGCAACAGAAGCCGCAACAGCCCGGGAGCCCCAACACCCGCACCATCTCCACCCCTGCAGTGTCTACACCCGGCACTACTAGTGCCTCCCGCACGCCGCTGCATTCTCAACACTACAAACAACAACGACGACAACAACGACAACAACAACAACATCATGTCACTCCCGTATTAACAATCAAGACGCACCCCTCATCTGCGAGTCACTCGAATATGCCTGTCGGCGACAGGCCACGACATCCACAGCCACAGCTGAGTGCTGCTGCTGCTGCTGCTGCTGCTTCTGCTGCGGCCAGATCCATCAACCGAGCCCCTCTGACTCCCAAGATCGCGGCCAAGGGAACCCCTGTGACCCCTCTGACCAGACGACCTCATTCTTCGACGCCGGCTCTCGCCAGCACCGCCGTCCCGCGAGACGACACTTCTACGCCAGGAAGCGTTTTCCCGGCCAACATCACTCCTCGCTCTGGTCCACGACAGATCCGCGTCGATAGTGCTACTTCCACCCCGAGCGGCACCCCGAACCTCGAGAAAACAAGTGAGCAGTGGGAAAACCACCACCACCACCACCACCACCACCACAACAACAACAACAACAACAACATCAGCAACAACAACATCAGCAATACCAACCGCACGGGCTCGGGCACATCGCCGCTTGCCAACTATCCTCCCAGACACACAGTTTCCCAAACGAACTTGACTGCTGATTCTAATGATTCGAGCAAGTTCTTTTATGCGAGCGACGCCAAGTCGGCCCAGCCTGCACCGTTGCCACGGCCATCGTCCGTACCTCAGAAGGCGTCAAACACCTTCTTCTATGCAAATGGGACTAAAATAGACGGCGGGCGCAACATCAGCCCGCCTTCCAACTCTACGTCCATGGCCACGATGGACCCAAACTTGGATCCTGTATCATCCAAATTCTTCTTCGCCAATGGCGCCCCTGACATGTCCGCGAGACCAAATCTCGTGACAGCCGCTTCCGCATCTGTGTTATCATCAACTTCTAGACTGGCTTCTTCTCGGCCCATCATGAGCAACTCCAACCTCGGGCCAACTGCTTCGGCACAAAGACCGGCATCACCAGTCAAAACAACGTCGACACCAATGGCACAGACTCTCAGAAGCAATGCCGCCTCGCCCACGTCACCAAAACGACCATGCTTGATTTCATCCCCTCCGACATCACAGCAGCAATCCTCATCATCATACACTGTTCCCAAACGAAAAGTGAGCATCGACGCAGCGCCAAGGGAGATGGGTGGCCGCAGGAGAACTGGAAGCGCTGCTACGATTGAGCCTTTAACACTTCCTCGATTCACCTTGTCACCCAACTCATCGGAGATGGCCCTGCATTCTCCTCCATTGAGCCCTGGGCTCTCGCAACCTGCCATGACCATGGCATCGATCATGCAAGCGGCAGACGATCCAATGAACAATGACGAATGGAGAGATGAAGACAGGCAATCCGAGGTCCATAGTCCGACTAAATCCACGCAGCTACGTGATTCTGTCAGCGAGCTGGTTGCCAATGCGCGTCGCGAGCGCAAGGTCCAAGATCTGAAATCACAAATGCCTCACTCGAAGCCATAAATCGCACTCTCGAGAGACAGCTCCGGAAACAAACGGCTGACCTTCGACGATATCGCCGACTGTCGAGATCGGGGCGCTGTCCGCAGCCTCGAGCCGGGTGGCTTCACTGGCCCTTACCGAGCCACCCACAGACCTGTCCAATGTTGAAGAGGCGGATGAGACGGAAGTGGGAGAGGACGAGGACGTGGACGTGGACTCCCTGTATGAGTCAGATCTGTCAAGCATGGACAGCATGAGCACGGAAGATGTTTTGCTGCCGGGCGCGAAATTCGAGGCTCGGAGGAGGCGAGATGAAAAGCGGCTCCAGTTGGATCTCACCAAACACCAGGAAATGCTGATCGACAGCCAAAAGATGAATCAGAGCCTGAAGCGATGCCTCGATTTTACAGAAGCGTTGATCAAGGAGGGTCACAAGGCGCTCGAATATCACGTACGAGTCTCGGATATCAAATTAGGCGGACGAGTCCTCGCTCCGCCGGATGAGGACAACGAAGATGCCATTTCGTTTGTCCAGGAAGACACAGCAATACGAACCGAAAATCCCGGATTGGAGCCGCCATGGCCAAAAAGTAGTCAGGATCGAGACAGTGGGATCGAGCTCCCGTCCGAGGAAGCTAACACGCGGTCCATATTCGCACCGCAATGCAGGAACCAAAAATACCCCCCACAAACCATCTCTACTCACTCACTCACTCACTCAGCACTCTCTTTGAGTACACCGTCACTGCATTTTTTTCATAAACTCCTCTTCGATTAATCCAATTGCCCATTGCGCGCGCACATGGTCGCAGCAGCAGGCAACCGTTTCCATACATGGCGCAGATCATTTTCGGCATCGACACGGCGTTATCAAGCGTACAGACCTGTTTTGTTGCTTTGCTTTGCTTTGCATATCCATTCATTTTCACCCCTATGCCTATACCATCTCGCATATCACGATATTAATTCCATCTCTGACCGACCGTCCATCTCGCAACCTGCAAAGCAAAGCACCTTCGGAACAAGACACGTTGCGTACACGCTACTCCGAAACCCCGAGTTTGCACTCCCTCGCGCCACCTGATCTCGGCTACTTTTTAACCAACTACCAAAGGGTCGTCGTTCTTTCTGCTCCGTCCTGTACTCTTCTTTGTTGTATTCTACCATTCTAGTTTTCTCCCAAGTTCCAATGTACTTTACCAGATACCCAGATGGATTTCAGTGGACGGACAAGAAAGACACGCACCACGGAATGATTTGCACGCCTGTTTCTTCTGTGTTTTTATTCAAAAATCATGCGTTTTCGTGCAAGGGACACGCGATATACAATGGGGCAAAGAGGCTCGTGCGAGATGGTTCATATACGGGAAAGGAATTGCTATTCCAACTCAACATGTAGCTTTGGTAAGCCATGTTCATGGACCACTACTTATTGAATCGATTTTTAACCATGCTATGAAACTACTATCCTGACAAGAGGTCCTTGGAATGTGAATATCATGACTGCATATCTCATCAAGTTTCATTATAAGCCCGGAAACATGTTTACTACTTGCATCCACCACCCATGTCATGACCTAAAAACAAAGAAGATCTATACGCTGACCACCCCCTCCCGCGATGTTCCAAGACGTTTAGAACAGCATCTTGCTACTCTCCATGCCGTGTTCATATCCTCTTCCACTCTGTTGCTCTCGGTTGCTTTTTAAATCTTGCCCGATTCACGATATATACGGGCCCCCCTCTCTCCTACTTTACTTTGCTTCGTCCGCGGTCAATTTTTTTATGTCTTGGGCACATTGGGCACATCATCCACCACCTCTTCCGCATGACGGTGGTGGTGCTTGTCTTTTATCTTTTCGCTTCTTGTCTTGGTCCTTGTCCTTCTTGATGGCTGCTTCGGCGACGAGCTGCTCGAAGACGAGGTAATCGCCTTCTTCTTCGGGGATCTCTGGGCCTATCATTTTCAGGGGGACCAGTTAGGGGTTTGTGTGTTTCCTGGGCAGGCAGCAGAGGAACATGACGTGGACGGGGAGGGACCCCAAAGGAGAAGGAGGATGGGATAAGAGGGGCGGGCAAGAAAAGGAGGCAAGGGAAGGCAAAGGGTTGAAACATACCTTGAGGAAAATATCACCAATGAGGACGAGCGCCTGCGCACGCTCCAGCCTCTTCTGGAGAGGCACCTTTTTGTCGTAGAGCACGGAATCGCATACTTCGCGCAAGACGCTCTGGATCTCGAATTTGCTGCCGCGCCATGCAGCCGTGAGGATCTTGCCCGTGACGCGACGCTCGTACTCGACGCGCTTCTCTTCGGTCCAGTCGTCGCCGCCTTTGGCTTCCATTTTGGCCATGTCCTCGACGGTTTGTTGCGCTTCGAGGGCGCTGCTGATGGTGTTCAGGTGTCTTTGACGAGGGTGCCCTTGTCCTTGAGACGGCTGAAGAAGCCGCCTATTCCGAGGTACTTTTGACTTCGCAATAACCCGGATGCTTTGGAGATGTACGTCTGGCCGATGGCGTGGAGGATATCGAGCCCAAACGACTCCATCTTGAGGTTTTCGACTTCGAGGCGCATCTTTTCTTGGAAAGCCTTGGTGACGTCGGGACCCTTGTCTGTCTCGGCCCAGACGCTCACGCGGTCGAGGAGCTTCTGCGACAGGGTGTCGACTCGTTCCTTGCGGATGCGCGCCCGCTCGGCCTCGAACGCGGCGAGCTGTTCGCGCTGCTCTTTGCTCAAGCCGCCGCCCTTCTTCTTTTCCTTTTGGCCGAGTTCCTCTTCGGCTGCCGACTGGACGGCATTGTCATGGGCCTTGTCGGCGAGGGCTGGTCGTAGTGGGATTTGCGTCCGGCTGCGGGAGCTGGATGACGGGGCTGGCGAGGTTGCGTTTGATCGGGGAGGAGGTGCTGGTGCCGCTTGGGATGCGGAGTCATGAGCGGGAGCAGATGTCGCAGTCTTGTCTTGTTCAACAACGACGATTGGGGGCGGCGGAGGGGCAGACGGTGTTCCGTGCTGGTGGGCAGAGTCACCAGTACCAGGGACAGTCGAGGCACCGGCGTGAGGTTTCGGTTGCTCTTCTTGGCGCTGCTTCTTGGCTTCGGCGGTGCCGGTGATTTCAGAGTTGTCTCCCTCTGCAGCCACGGCCGCAGCCTCTCCCTCGTCTCCCTCGGTCATGGTGATGTCCATTGTCGCGGTCAGATCCTTCATCAGACTGATCTCGCCGATCCAGTCGACGAATGCCTCGCCTCCAAAGATGGACGTGAAGAATTCGGCTGGGTCGGCGAAGCCTTCTCGTGGCTTCGCGTGGTCCTTGCCAAATTTGTCATATGCCTTGCGGAGGTCGGTGTCGGAAAGGACTTGGTATGCCTCGCCGATGGCTTGGAACTTTTCGTGGGCCGTAGGATCATCAGGATTCTTGTCTGGAACGGGGTGATTTCTTTGTTAGCTAGAGAGACGAGATGACGAAAACAACAGGAGGTTCGTTCGTGTAGCATTGTAACAGAAGAACAAAGGGGCCGTCCGTTGATGAGGCGCAGGACTCACCAGGATGATGGATGATGGCCATTTTGCGGTAAGCCTTTTTATCTCGAGCTCGGTAGCGGTGGGCTGCACCCCAGGGCGTCATAGTACGCGGTGTCGACAACCATGATGGTATGGGCGAGAGGTTATCGGTCGCCAAGGTTGAAAGCGGGAGAGGAGGATATCCAGGATATATAGAGTGTCGCGCGTAAGAGGAAGCTTTTGGCGGAAGAAGCGGGTTTCAGAGCCGACTCTCTGCGCGCAAAGCGGGACGGTGATTGGGGAAATCCGAAATCTGAAGTTTGAAATTTGTATGAGCGATGATCAAATGTCCATTTCGTGGTGGTGGCGGCCAAACACGATGACATGGCCTGTTGTTTGTTGCCGTCTATGTAATAATCCCATGGTGGACCCCTCCAGCGCCTCCCACCAGTTGAGTGAGTGAGGCACTTGCGCAATGACGGGGCAGTGAGTGTGGGCAGTGGGCAGTGGGCGGTGGGCGGCGGGCAGTGGGCAGTGCCCGACTATTATTAATTACATGTACATGTACATACAATGCACAATTACAAGTTACAAACAAAATCATGACAAGGTGCTGCCCGAAAACCAAGGGCCCATCCATTGAATCCCGAATTCCGGAGACGGCGGCGACGTCTGCTGCGGGCAGTGCAGCCGCTGAAAAGAAATAGAGATTTCTTATTATTCAAAGTTGTCAAGTTGTCGGGACGACGCATTGTGCAGGTGGGGTTGTGTAAATAATATAAATAATACGGGTTGGCCCCGACTCATCTCGTCGGAATAAAGTAGTATGTATACTTTACATATGCCTGAGCTTATGTATGTATGACCCTCCCTACCCGTCCCGTGGGTTCATATACATAGACTTGTACAGTGTGAGTGAGAGAGAGAGACTGAGATTGATCCGACGGGTGGTGATGACAAATCTGATTACGTACATTAATACAGCAGCCCAGATGTCGTCGTACATACCCATGCACACCATGCACACCATGCACACCATTGGTACCTGGTCACGACTCACAGTGCTGTCTGATGGCGCTTACGCTTAAACTCGTCGGCGGCTCTCATTGGGTCCCACCTGGCCTGGGGCCGAGATGAGATCGATGGAGCGGCAGGCGACAGACGACCCGTGACACAACATGTAGCATGTAGCAAACAATTCCGCTGAACATGTATACGCGGAGCCGCGCATTGTGATATATATCTAGATATAACTAGCATATGTACATACTATTTATTATACATGCATGTCTTGGCCTTCGGTGGTGGCACCGTCATGGGGACGATGTAGCCACGTCTCGTGGCTAATTACATAATAAGTACCATGCAAGTGGCCGGAACGCTGGCCTAGCGAGGCTTGTTCTACCAGGTTCCAGGCCCCCAGAGTACGGTGCGAGGGTGCGCGCTGCTGCTCAGGCGGTCTTGGCTCAATCTATTTACACATTATTATGTACACCTGAGCTGTTGGCTGGTGGCCTTGGCCTTGGCCTTGGCCTTGGCCTTGGCTGGTGGCCTTGGCGTTGGTGGAGTCATGGCTTTCTTTATCCATTGCTGGACGTCTGCCTCAGCTTCAATGGATATATCTCTCTGGGAATCTCTCTGGGGAATCGCTCTGGGGAGTCGCTCTGGGGTATCGCTCTGGGTTGGTCTGCTTCGCTTCATCCATTTTGCCATCAGTCATCAGTCATCAGTCACCACCATCTGCATCTGCATCTGCATCTGCATCTGCATCTGCATCTGTGAGGTGGCTATCAACTCATCATGTCGAGCGTCTCATCGATTGTCTCAGCTGCCACGAGGGCCGCGTCATCGGCCGCACCTGCCTCGACGTTGCGTGTCCAAGAGCAGGAGGCGTCATCGATGGTCTGAACCCGTCAAGATACGACCCTAGCAATCCCGTCATCTTGTTCATCATACAGGTATGTACCGAGTACTCCCATTAGTTAGTGCGCTCTACAATGGGAAACATCATCATCCACGTTTGAATCTAACGATTCCGTCCGTCCGTCCGTCCGTCCTTCCGTCCGTCTCCTCAAAAGGCTGGATTGATCATCATAATATGTCACCTTCTACACTGGCCGCTGGCCACGATCCGCCAGCCTCGAGTCATCTCGGAAGTCGTCGGTGGCATTATTCTCGGCCCCTCGGTCATGGGCCGAATTCCAGGTTTCAAAGACACCATATTTCCTGACGCCTCGATTCCTAATCTGAACAACGTCGCGAATCTCGGCTTGATCTTGTATCTGTTCCTCATCGGTCTGGAGACGGATGTGCGCTTTTGGTCGACAACTGGCGCGTTGCAACTTCGGTCGCCGTTGCGGGATTGGCCCTTCCTTTTGGCCTAGGTTGTGCTTTGGCCTATGGTGTTTATCATGCGTTTCGCCACGAAGAAGGGTTGAAACCCATAGACTTCAGCATTTACATGCTCTTCATTGGCATCGCTTTTGCCATCACGGTAAGCCAGATGACTCGGCTGGCGATCCAAAAAAGCATCTGCTCATTGACCAATCGATAGGCTTTCCCGGTCCTGTGCCGAATTTTGACAGAACTGAAGCTTCTTGATACCGACGTGGGTGTGGTGACTCTGTCAGCCGGTGTTGCAAATGATGTTGTCGGTAAGTTTCCCCGGCTTCACAGTCACAGTCGTCGCTAGCAACAACAGTGCAGGCTGACTCGGAGCCAGGATGGATTCTACTTGCTCTTTGCGTGGCGCTTGTCAATGCAGGCACTGGCTTAAATGCGCTTTGGATCTTGCTTGCCTCTGTCGGATTCATCCTTGCCTTGCTGATTGCTGTGAAACCTGGCTTGTATTGGATATTGCGTCGCACTGGAAGCATTGAAAATGGACCGTCGCAGAGCATCATTTCATTCATCCTCCTCATCGCTCTCGCTGCGTCCTTGTTCACTGGCATCATCGGAATTCACCCCATTTTTGGTGCATTCATGGCCGGTCTCATTGTCCCCCGTGAAGAGCGGCTCAACATTCAGGTAACAGAAAAACTGGAAGACTTAATCGGCGCACTATTCCTGCCACTATACTTCACCCTCTCTGGCCTTAAAACCAACCTAGGACTGCTCGACACTGGCACTGCTTGGGGATACGTGTTTGCTGTCACCTTTGCAGCCTTCTTCTCCAAGATTTTCGGTGCCTCATTGGCTGCGCGATTCAGCGGATTAGTTTGGCGAGAGTCGCTCACCATTGGTGTGCTCATGAGCTGCAAAGGCCTCGTCGAGCTCATTGTTTTGGTAAGCCACGGCGCGAAAGCATGTTTTCAATGGCGGCATCATGAGACTAACCCTATGCTACAGAACATAGGTCTACAAGCCCAGATTCTAAGCACCAGAACTTTCACCATATTCGTCGTCATGGCTCTTTTGACCACGTTTGCAACGACACCTATCGTGTCAGGTCTGTATCCACCATGGTACCAAAAGAAGATTGCGGCGTGGAAGCGTGGAGAAATCGACTGGGAAACCGGAGCACCCATTTCTCCTTCATCAAGCTCTTGCGACCCGAAAGAAGCTCCTCAAGCCTTGGAAAGAGTAAACCGCCTGCTTGTCTATCTCAGACTGGACAACATGCCATCTCTTCTTCAACTTCTGTCCATGTTTGGCGATCCATCTTCGTCACAGTCTGCTGCTGCCACCGCAGACACAGACGATGCATCTGATGAGAATGCCAACGCTTCCGCCATCAGCCCGCCCCGGCACAATGCAGTATGGGCTCATGGTATCCGCTTGTTGCAACTCACCGATCGCGACTCTTCTGTCATGACTGTCGCGCAAGTTGATGACTATACCCGTCGTGACCCGGTTGTCAACACGTTCCGAACGGTCGGGCAGCTACACAACCTTGCAGCATCCGGGGAGGTTGCTATTATGCCCGAGACACGGTTTGCCGAAGCTTTGGCTATGAAGTCATCCAAGATGTCGTCTGATCTTGTGCTCGTTCCCTGGACTGAAACCGGCGCCATGGGCGATGCCCAGATTCTGTCCTCTGCCTCGGTCGACGACAAGATCAGTTCTTCCTACGGTACCTTTGTCAAATCTGTTTTCGACTCGACTGATCACAATGTGGCAGTTTTCTTCTCCCGCAGTGATTCCACCTGGGAAGGAGGCAAGAGCAATGAGCATGCTCAGCTTATGCAAACATACTCCTTTGGCGCTCTCAGGAAGATGTCCCTGTTGCGCCATCGACCAACAAACCCTATCACATCTTTTGGTATACTTTGGCGATGAAGACGATAGGCTGGCTCTACGCTTGGTACTTCAGCTATGCGAAAAGTCCAAGGCCACCGCGACCATTCTCCGGGCGCAAGTATCAGCAGCTACAGAGTCTTCCTCTTCCACTCCTAGAAATGACTTGTTCGAAAGCGCTTCTACGCATCTATCGGAGAGCATGGCATCGCGTGTGAAACTCGAAACTGCCACTGGCTATTCAAGTGTCGAGGAGCTCTTGCAATATGCTACGTCGGAAACGCAATCTGATGTTCCAGAAGTCAGCGCTGGGCCCAGATTGGTGGTCATTGGTCGGCGAGAAGGCGCTTCTCTAGATGAGGGCAAATTAGCATACAAGTCAAGAGAAGACTTGCGCACATGTTTGGGTAGCTTAGCAGGCAACTTTGTTGCTGGTGGTGTACGAGCTGATTTGTTGGTTGTACAAGCCAAGAAGCTCGGCCAAAGCTGAGCATGTGGCAATTCATGACTCATGAAGTACGTTGTTTTTGTTATTCAATCTTGGCGACATTTTATGCGTGACGTTCTATATCCTTTTTTTCCAAAATTTTAACTGCACTAGTTGGGGCCAAAGAATACCTGGCTTGACATTGTTTTGATGCCATCTGCGTTACGCTGGTCTTGATGTATGTATGTCATGTGTGGTGACCGCATCTTGTATAATGAACCATTTTAGAACCATGGTATCTCGTCCCAAGAGGGCACGCAGAGATTTTGGTCATTTCAACATCACATGCCGTGGTATTACCGGGAGACCGGGAACGATTTTAGACACATGCTCATGCTACTGAGTTCTTTTGTTGCCAAACCACCCTCATGCAGACTTGGTGGCTTCATCCTCATCGTGAGAATCCTTGGTACTATTCGAAGCGCGGCGTTCATGAGTGACAGCATAGTCGTCCTCGCCGCAAAGTTCCTCAAGGGTCTTCCGACTAGTCTCGGGAATAAGAAGCGTAGTAAAGCAGCCCAATAACATGAATAGAGCGTAAATGGCCAAGACGTGGTCCATCCAGGGGTTTGCGTTGTCTTTGGTGGCGCCTCTGGTGCGGAGAGTGGAAATGGCACTCTGGCCGATGATGGAACCGATCTTGCCGGAGGCGGCGGAGATGCCGTGAGAAGTCGAACGATATCGGGTTGGGAAGACTTCACCGGGGACGATGAAAGTCGTAGTATTTGGCCCTGCACGGTGTTTTATCATGAATTTGTCAGTACGCAAGAAATGGCAGCGGGAGTTCATTGCATTTTGTAAGCGACTTGACTTACCAAAGTTGAAAAAGAACTGGGCAAGGACGTAAATAGCCAGCAAACCATTCTTGCCGATCTGATTGTAGGCGAAGCTCATTACAATGAAGAGAATAGTCAGGATGATGAAACCTCCCATTTGGATGGTCTTGCGACCGAGGGTGTCGATGGTGGCGACAGTCACCCAGTATCCCGGGACGGCACCGGCCAGGACGATGATCAAGTTGCCCACGGCAGTGTTGTACAGAAGCTGGTGGACACTGATGAGAGACTTGGAGTTTGTAGTGTAGCCGATGGCTTCGAGAATAACGGCGTTATTCAAGGAGAGACCGTAGAAAGCCGCATCGAGAGCAAACCATGATCCAGCCGTGCCGATAAGGAGGCCAAAGTTCTTGGGCTTCGAGTAGTGTTGGCAGAAGTCCCAACAGCTGGCCTTGGGTACTTCGAGGGTCTCCCTGGCCGACGACTGGGCAGCAGTGGCGGGAGCTACGGAATCGGGACCATCCATGTAAGCCTTTACGTCGTCGTGGGCCTTCTCGACATCGCGGGCTACATCAAAGGTGTATCGGGGCGTTTCAGGGATGGTCAAACGGACTATTGAAACCAATCAGTCGACCATGAATCCGAGGGACGATTTACCGAGTACAAGCTTCAATGGATAGATAAGACTCACAGTAGAGTGCAATGCAAGCAGGCACAGCGCCAAACCCAATCACAATACGCCACATTTTGTCAACGGCAATTTGACAGTCACCGTTGCACTGCGACACATCCTTGGCCTCGGACAGAGAGCCTTTGAATCCGAGGGTAACGAAGAGCATGACAAAGGCAGCACAGAGTTGGCCTAGACCCTGCATGGCAAAGACGGCGGCCATCATGGCACCTCTCCATCGAGTGGTGGCGAATCTTACATTTGAAAAAATTAGCTTGAAGTAACGCATCGCCAGTCTTTGGAGAATGCTGCCCAGACTCACTCAGATGTAATGATTGAAGAAAGAGGATAATCGCCACCAATGCCACAACCCATGATGACACGCCAGAAAATGATTAGCCCAGTGATATCGCAGGAAGGGGAACCGCTGGTCAGGGCCTGGCCAATAGTAGCAAAGATGATGACGATGAGTTCGAAGCCGTACATCTTCTTGCGGCCGACAAGATCGGCCAGGAAACCGAAGCCAAGCTGGCCTACAACGGTGCCGGCAGAGGTTGCCAACTTGATGGCATTGTCGGAGCTGGCGGGCATTTTGCCCACACCGGGGTAATAGACGATGCCCAGCATCAGAGTCAAGAGCGAGGCCGTGAAGATGTCGTAGGAATCGGTGAAGAAACCAACACCGGCGACAGAACAGGCACGAACATGGGACCAGCCAAACGGGGCGTTGTCGACCTCAGCAAGAGCTAGACGGCGACGCTCGTTGAGGTCAGCGACGTGTAGGAAGTCATTGTGGAAGTTGTGATGGGCACTGTTGCCTCCAGATGTCTTGGAGATGGGCCCTGCTGGCTGGTCAATTTTGTCTCCAGCCATGGTACCGTACTCGTGCTTTCTGGGGAGGACCTTTGTTCCTCAGAAATTAGATTAGAAATTAAACTGAATCCACTCGATGTTGTGAGAGAGAGATACTCCGTACTGAGGCTATGATTACGGAGTAGAGGCAGAGACAAAAGAAAAGACGAGTTGAATGAGAGACTGGCTGTATCACACAAGACGCGGCGAAAGGAAGGACAAGGACAAGGACACACAAAAGAAGGGGAAGACGAGTCGAGATCGGTTCCCGAAAGTAAAGTCTTATATTTTATCGTATTTTCTTTGGCATTCTGTGAGACAGTCAACAACTTGTCTCTTCAACTAAAAAGAGCGATGCTGGGGATATTTCATCTCGCCCTGCATACTGGGGTATAACCGTATGATGGGTGCGCAAAAGAAGAGGAAGAAAAAAAGTGTCCGGTTCATTACGTATTATTATCGCATCCTTTTGGTCGAATCGCGGCGACACACCCTGCTCTCAGGCACCCACTGGCTCCTTCCTTCCTTGCACACAACGGCATTTCCAATATGCAACTACATATGTATGCATTAACGACCATTTATGAATCCGTTGCTACGCGTTGACGTATTTACTTACATGTACTCCGTATGAACGACCATTGAGAGCATTTAAGTTACGCCGAAATGGGTGTGTGCCTGGCGTTGATGTCGCATGACATGGTCAGAATTTTTGGCGTCAGGACTCTGGAAGCTTCAAGAGTCCGGGACTTGATAATATAACGAGAGAACCGCTCGGCCAGAAACAGGATGCGCACCCTTACTATTATCATTGTTACTAATTAGTAGGCTGGTGGGAGTATATGTAATCTCTCCTATTCCATGTTATATGTAATATTCGACAACTTACGTGGAATCATCGTCGAGGTTGGACCAATCAGAGAACAGGACTGCGACACGTTGTACCATGTTACCATGTTACCATGTCGTCAATTGGCAAGGCATATTAGGCTGCTGGCCATTGCATGATTCTGACCCCTTATGTATTATGTATTGATTAATCATCGAACCGCAGCCAGGTACGCAATAGCAAGGCCGCACATCATGATCAGAGCCGTGCACTACTTGTTGAAGTTCCAGCCATCCTGGTCAGTCCGGCAAGTTCATGTCGCTCGTCGATAATATCAGCGTCTTCTGGCGACCGCCGACAGCCTCCCCTGCGATATCCTTCATGGGAGCCAACGGATGCACCGTTGACTTGTACGGCAAGTCTTCCATCAATGATTGGCCTGTATTTTTATAAAAAAAAAAAAAAAAACCTCTTTTTTTTTTTTTTTTTTGGTATCGAGCAGCACTGTTCCATCATTGGTACGTCGCAGTTGAATCTGCCATATTCCTCAATGTATTTCTCAACTAACACTTTTGTCCGTTGCGCGCGAAGCAAAGATGTCGGCACCATGGCCGCCCAAGCGCAAGAAAAGCCAGAATCTGACGACAAGGAACCAATTCCCTCTCTGACATTCAGCGTGCTCACAAAAGAGGCCGAGAAGCAAGATGCCATGAGATTGGTCACGGACAGTATTGCCCAGCAACGCCAGGTTGCTTCCTTGTCCGTCATCGTCCACCCAGCCTGTCTGACGGCCTTGGTCGCAGGCTGCGGCTGCGCGTCGATAATATACCGCCTCAGTGCAGAGCGCGACGAGCGCGACTTTGGCACGGCTCTGATCATGATGTGCGGCCTTGCTATTGCGTACCTGGCTGCGGTTCGACTCCTGACGGCCAACTATATCCGGCTGGCCGAGAACTTCAAGTGGAAGCAGTGGGTTGCCAATCCCGATGGAAACGACGACCACGTCCTCGCAGCTCGATTTGGCGACGAAATCATTGCCACGGTGGTTTTGCGGATAAAGGCGCCCGCCGCCTCGACCTCGGCCTCAGCCTCGGCCAAGAAGACGGAGACGGGGCCGTCTTCGTTCAAGGGCAGGAGCGGCGTCATTCGCGCTTGGACTGCCAGATATAGATATCGCAACAAGGGCATCGGGGGCGACATGCTGCGTCTGGCTGTCCTCGCGACTCGAAGCAAGTGTGGCGATGACGCACCGGTGACTTTTGACCCTGAACACGCCAATAGCGCCCGACCTCTTCCTGCGATGTTCAACAGGCCATTCATTGAGAGGGCGGAGCGAGCTTCTGTGGCATTGGAACATGCCGTTGCTGCATGTGATCGAAAGGAGAGCGTTTTCCAAGCCGATTGAGTCGTCCTTGACAACAAGGGCTTTTGATAAATCGCCTCTCTCTCTAAGATGTTTCTAGACAAAAGCAGGAACAACGACTTTACCTTTTGCATCGTTGGCCCACGGCATACCGACCAGTTACAAAGGATAAGCAGCCCATTGCGAGCTGGCGGAGATAGGGCAAGCGGCGAGGGTGGCCGGTAGATGTGAGTAGAGGTTCGTGATGAAACAAAACGTCCGGTCCTCATTGAGACTGGGATGTCAGCTCAATCATCTATCGAACGGCGTCAGCGGAGATGCGTTTAGTGGCGAGTCTGGGGCTGCTGCGGATGCAAGAAGCAAGCAAGGATCTGGTTTGTCCATCTGGTCCAGGTCCCCTTCATGAGTCAATCATGCCCCGTAAGAAGAGACCTGGATGGCGACCATTGTCATGGGTGTGTGGATGGATTGTAAAATATATCTGTAGTTTATGAGGGACTATGCACTCTCGAACAAGATCCAAGCAAAATCAAGCTCATTCCAAATCAGACTCATAATGCTTGAAATCTAACAGAAATGTCTATATTGTGCGGAGAAATCCGTACCTCCTTTCACAATGACGCCGTTCGTTTTCCAACCCATGATTTGAGCATGCTGCAAGTAACGCCAATACCCAGCAAGAAAATCAACATGCATGAAATCACAGCACAGCACAAATATACATGCAATTGCGAATTCGCAGACGTGACGGCAGAATATCGATTCCATGTATGCTCACGCAAACGCGCCCACTATGGCCATCAACAGAGCACCAGCCACAACGCACAAGTATGCGTGGAGCCTCTTCTTGCCCTTGAGCACACGGTAGCTTTTTCCGTCAGAAAATCTTCTGCCAAGAGCTGGACAAGACCAGCGTACAGCAAGAGACCAGAAGAGATGGCGTTCATGAACCCCACCACCAAAAGACCGCCCATTGACGCTGGATCGTACATCTTGTGCACAACAAGCCCGATCGCCTGTCCGATGGGGTTGTGAGGCCATACGCGAGAACCATCAGCCACGGACGGATAGAGTTCTTGGGAAACTGAATGGCAGCAATGCGGCTACCCAATGCGAGACCCTCAAATGACTGATGGAAGCTGATGGCGATAAGAAAGACAACGAATGCTGGACCCGTGGCGACAGAGACGGCCATGCCGATGAACACGCTATGGAAAAGAATACCAGCTTCGAGCAAGAGGCACTGTAACAGCTGGCGCCTGACCTCCTCTGGCGACTGCGGCGGCATCGTGGGATCCGACGCCTCCGTTCGAGTACCTGGTTTCGTCAGAGATACATACACTCCATCGCGGTTGTTGTTGGACGGCGCTGGATCCAGCTCATCCATGTCCAGGTCGAGATCTGAGTCCCCTCGCCAAAGTCATTCTCAGTGGACTTGCGTATCTGTGTAGCAGCCACTGTTGGTGTCGATTCCGGCAGTGGTGACACTCCAGCAACGAGACCCTGAGAAGCCTCTGCATCATCAAGAGGAAGGCGTTTCGGTCGATGGCGTCTTTTTCGTCGTCCCGACATTTCAGGATGGTGATGGTCATGCAAGGGGACGGTCTGGAACTCGCTATCCCCATCGCTGTCGTCGTGGTCGAAGAAACCGTGAGAGTGAGAATGTGAATGTCCCGCGCCGCGCGCCGTCAAGTACGATTCGACGCCAACCACGATGATGGCCGACACCATAGCCACAAAACCAGGCAACGGCATATACCCTTTGCTGAAAAATACGGCAAACACGGATCGGTCAAAGATTGGAACGCCATCGGCAGCAAGTGAACAAAGGCGGTTGCGAGGAGCACACCCGTTCCAATGTGTTGGCAGTAGAAGATGATGTTCTTTTGTCGTTTCCCCGTCGTCATTCGTCGTGATACCAATGGAATTCCACATGCTGCGCGTGCTGCTGTTAGCCTTTATTTTTTTGCAAGATGCGGAGCTGGTAATACCATCATGTGGCATGTCAATCTGCCAGCTTGAGGGACACTTTTTTTCAGATTGTACAGGTGCAAAGCATGTAGCTTCTGTGAGTGCTGGCCCGTACCTAATGTGCTCAATGCCAGGATCAACAGCAACGCAAAGACGTGTGCCATTGTGTCATACCATCCTTGTTGTCTTCCGCCGCATTCTGGCTTCTCGCCATCTTCTTTGCGCCTTTGCAGCTCGGCGAGCAGCAGCTTCGTCGGCAGGGAGGACCACTGCGTATCTGATGCATATGCATATGCTGTTAGACCTTCGTCGTTGTAGAGTATTTGCAGCCGGGACAGAGGGGCCTACCATCCGTGGCTGCTTCTTGGAGGTCACCCAACAGGGCCATTGTGGTGGAGAGGCTATGTGTTCAGATGCAATGCATCGGTTCGCCTCATGACGAGAAAGACAGATGCGGATGGGAAGTAGTGAAATGATGAGTTGTAAGAGCGCCCAAAGGTAAGGGTGTGTCGAGGTTGGCCTTTGGTGGTGGTGGCAATGGTAGCAAAGCGTTGGTACAAGATACTTTGCGCAGCCTTGTACGGAGTAGGCACGTATTACAACTTTTATTACAACTCCGTACATAGCCTGAGTCAGTTCTCCTGGTCGGTTTCGGTAGATTGTGTGGGGACATGGATGCTAACAGGCTAATGGGTTAAAACGGACCCACTGTTTCATACTTGGTGGCTTGTCAGCTACGCCAAGACTGAGTGACTTGCTCATCTCTACTCCTACACTCCGTACAACCATGAAATAAGTCTTACACCAGAGTGCACTCGGGTCATCATTTTAGTAGTATTAACATACCATCAACACATCGAGTCAGCCATCTTGGGAACCGACTATAAATGATGCTGGAAAACACATGGATTAAATCATTAACGTCATAATTACTCGCGCCACAATGGTATCCATACAAGTCAAGCCAATCTATCTACCTCCCTCACACTTATCGACCACCGACTCGAATGACACCAGCAGCCATGAGCTTTTGGATCTTTGACCTGACACCAGGGTTTCTCATGTGCTCTTGGAGAGCCATTGGGTCTGACTGTGCCTGCTGCAAGATGGTCTGCATCACAGGATCTTGCATGATGCTCATGATCTACATCCAAAAACAAATTAGCATACTGTGCATTACTTACTTTTGACTTGACAATCAGGTGGAACAAGAGTGTTGTGGCAAGGCAGTGCACTTACGTCAGGGTCCTTCTGCAATCTCTCCGAGTCTGCTCCTCAGTTTCATTGTCACGGGCCGAGTACATGGCACCAAACGCCTTCTGCTGCTGCTGCTCGATCTCGCGAGCATTCGCACCGTTGTGGTGTTCCGCATCAACCTGCTGGGCTTCGGCGCAGGCATCAACACACTCGGAGTACTTGCGCATGCCGAAGTATGCCTGGGCCTTGCGAATGTATGCACGGATGAACTTGGGATCCTTTTTAATGGCATTGTTGCAATCATCGACGGCGCTGGGGAACTCGAACAGCTTGATAAAGGCAGCGGCGCGATTGCTGTATCCACGGGCATCCTCTGGTGCTCTTTTAATCATCTCTG
Source organism: Epichloe gansuensis (assembly GCA_023658505.1). Classification (NCBI taxonomy): domain Eukaryota; kingdom Fungi; phylum Ascomycota; class Sordariomycetes; order Hypocreales; family Clavicipitaceae; genus Epichloe; species Epichloe gansuensis. The sequence continues at coordinate 9,441,755 of CP098281.1, forward strand.
TGTAGGCAGCGACAGCTCCAGGAAAATCGTTTTCCTTGAACTTCTTGTTGCCCTCCTCGCGAGCCTCTTCGGCTTTGACAGGATCGACGTAGGCGTTCTTGTCGGCTTCTGCCTTGGTACGCTCCGCATTCCGCAGCTTCTTCAGGACGTCGGGCGTTCGGTGTTCAGTCAGAGATCGTCTGTAGTTCTCCAGAGCCTGCTCGAGATCGCCTTTTTCTCATACGCGGAACCGATGCGAGCGTAACTCTTTGAAATCAGCTTGAAATCCGCGTAGATCACGCGGCCTTCCTCGACGGCCTTGGTACAGACCTCGATGCACTTATCGTAGTCACCTTTCTCGTAATAGGCAGCGCCCAAATTATTGAGATAGGTGATGTCTTGGAAGATGTCCCAAGCTTTGCCGTAGTGCTCAATGGCTTCGTCAAACTGACGCTTCTTGTAGTTTTCAGTACCCAGAGCTTTCTCCTTATCGGCCAATTCCTTCTTTTTCTTCTTCTCCAAAGCCTCCTCATCGAGGGGCTCGGGTTCGAGGCTCGGGCTCAGGAGCCTTCTTGGCAGCAGGCTCGGTTTTCTTTGGCTCCGGAGCATCAGTCATGTTAGTGTCTCGAGGGTCTGAATCTCGCATCTCCATGTCGACACCCATCAAGACACCGAGAACCTGGATCATCCGAGGGTCGCTGAAAAGATCCTGGGGTTTCCAGGATTCTGTCGCATTGCTGCAGTTTCGCCATGAATGAAGGATCAGCGAGGAATGCGCTCGTTTTGGGGTTTTTGGCAAGTTTCTCGATCATGTTCGGATCGTTGAACATCTGACCGAGCCCGCCAGTAGGGTCGCCGCCGCCGAAGCCACTTCCCATTCCACCTAGACAGCCAATGTTAGCTTTCCGGATCATTCAAGACACTCAAAGGTGATCTATCATATACCTGCTTCGTGCTGCATCGCCTTCTCAACAGAGGCAAGACCGCTCTTGAGCTGAGCATTGTTCGCATCATGTTTCAATCCTTCTTGATATGCATCGTTGGCACCAAGAAGATCGCCCTTGCCGTGCAAGGCAGCTCCTTTCTACCCCAACCCTTGGCCCAGTCAGGCTTGATCTGGGTCGTCTTGTCGGCATCTTGCAGAGCATTGTCCCATTCCTTCTTGGAAGCATACGCAGCGGACCGGTTACTGTAGAGGATGTGGTTCTCGGGCTGGAGAGCGATTGCCTGTGTGAATTTGTCTCTATTAAATTGACAGGTCGAGTCAGCCACCAGGAGCTCATGGGGAGGAAGAAGAGCAAAGGAAGGAATACGCAGTCAATGGTTAAGAGTGTGAACATACATGGCATCGTCAAAGTTCTTTTCGGCAATGGCCTTGTTGCCAAGAGCTTTGAGCTCGTCTACGGAAGCCATGGTAGATCTGGTACAGGTAAATCAGGTCGAATTTGCGCCTGTTCGGGAAGTGTTGAGGTTGCGATAATAACAGGGTTGAACTTTTGGGTATGTATGTAAGTCGTACTTGAATGTTCAAGGCAGGCAGTCAGGTCAAGTCTGATAAGCCAAGAACCGTGGTGGGGATAGAAAAAGATGGAAGACCTCTGGTTGCTTGGACCAGCCTTCTAGGTCCTTCGATGGCAAACTGCCCAACGTCAGCCTCATTGGCCGTTCTCAAGTAGCTGGTGTGGAGCCGCAGAACCCCTGTTCTGAATGGATGGGCCGCCATTGGCTGCCGGACATATGTACATACATACATGGCAGAGCGCTCTGCTGGTCCTTGTTGCGGCCAACAATCATAGGCAGATGCCAAAATCCAGTCCGAATGCAGGCACTGAGAATGTACTTTGTGTAATCCAGAAGTCTCATCTCCCCATCGAGCCGGGTCTTACCCTGCCTGCAGTCACTTGGATCCCTCTGGATTGTGATTTCATGGCCAGCACAACGACAAATGCAGCACTGTTAGAAGATAAAATAATGAGTGACTGGCTCTGTGCACTGCAGCCCGCGAGTGATGATAGTACAGGAGAAAACAGGAAGGCTCTATGTGATGGGATACAGAGTGAGTACATGCCTAGCCGTCTGAAATGAAATACTGGTCGCCTAGGTATCAATCAGCCTTGCATTGTCCCTTCGTAAAGAAAAATCGTAAGAAACAAAGTGTCTTCTGCTGTCAGAATATTGTTGTCAACGGAACGGCCAGGCTTGAGGAGAGAGTCATGTACTCTCGTCGCTATAACGAGTCCATTTCCTCATCCTCAGTCTGATCTGGCCTTCCAGGCGTAGTCCCGAGGCTGTCGAGCCCTCGCTCCCAAGCTAATTTGGCATCTAATCCTGCACCAGCCGCAGTAATTGGCTCTATACTCCCTTGACCCATAGCCTCTTGATATCTCTTGCCAGTCTCATCCAGTAGTGACTGAACCTCTGTTTTCCTCTTCTCGATGTTTTCCCTTTCTGACGCAAATGCTCCAAGTGAGCATTTTTGGCTTTAAGGTCACTCTCCATGGCTTTCAGAGTCGTCTGTAGCCGTGCCAGACATTCAGACAGGCTCGGTAACGGTGTGATCTTGGGTGGGATTTGGAGCAGCTCTTGGGAGGGATCCTCCCGGGGTTTCTTCAAGCCGTCAACCCGGCTTTGCTCTGGGATGCTTCGTAGGCTATTCGCCGTTCAGCGTCACTGTCTGATGAGTCGTCTGAGCTGTTCCCCTCGGCTGCGGTGATGAGTTCGGCCATTTGTTGTCTGTCCTTTGTTCGACGCTCTCTTTCCGCTCGCTTGCCAAGCGAGAGGCCCCGTCCTCTACGTAGTTGTCGAATCCCTCCCCAAGGTCCTCATCTTCAGCTTGTAATCGACCGTCGTCCTCCTTCTTGCGGCTGAAGATAGTAGAATCATCGTCCTCCACCGACAGGAAGTCTTGCTCTTTCGCCAATCGAGGCTCGTCGTTCCTTCTTCTCGCGTATTTCAGCCTCAGAAAGTATTTGCGTGCCGCGTTTTGAGGGGATGTTCCCGCGCATTCGACCACTAATGCTCCTTCAAGCTCTGAAGGATCTAGTTCCATGTCGTCCCCATCACTGGCGTGAATTGTAGATATGTCTCGTGGCGTACTTGGCGTTGATGACTGCAACTCCTCCAGATATTCCTTGCTGTATTTTGGCCGGCCATCTTCCTCCTCATCCAGCGATCTCGTAGGAAGTGGTCGTAAAGCAATGCCACGCTTCACCGCGCTATTCTCAAGCGCACGTTTTCCCAGGCCCGGCTTTTGCGGCGTTGCTGACTCCTCGGCATCACCATTGCCCGCATCACCGCCAAAAGACAACCGCGATTTGGATACTTTCTTCTTTAGCTTCGCAAATCCTGTTCGATTGATGTTAGGTCGAACGACGGCTGGCCCGTCATTTTCTTCGTCCTCATCTACCTTGCCGCTGGCGATGTCAGCGCCATCGTCATCAGCGGCATTGAAGGCTTTCCGAAGGCCAGATTGCCTGAGCGGCTTGCGTGCCGACTTAATGCCAAACACTGGCTTGCTTGATTCTGACTCGATGCTACCAGTCAGCCTTCCGTGTCTCTCATCAGCAATAATTCCACGCTGAAGCAGAAGAAGAGAACGTACCGTTTTGAGGAACAGATGGGTCTAGACCTGAAAATGCGCTGTCGTTGGATTTCTCCTCATCATCGACCTTGATCACTCTGGCCTTGCGTTTCGCCGCAAATGAGGACATTTTCAATCATGATTTTGTTAGACGAGGATTCAATAAGTCTGGTCTTCCTCCAAAAAAAAAAAAAAACCCAGGAGCGTCAGCGGTCGCGGAAGCTCACGACACAAGGCACAAGCTATCTTATCAGCACGTGACTGTAAATTTGGGCTGGGGCGCATGCTAGTCTCGCAGGTGAGCGATAGCGACAGAAGTATGAGCACTCACTCAGCACCTCGGAAACATAATAATTACATAGCTCAAGATGGCGCCCGCGCAACCTGAGCTCAAGAAGGTATTCCTCGCCTACCACAGAACCCAAAAACGCAGTTATGAAACTTAACTGGGCATGTTTTTGAGGAAATGATTGTGGACTGTGGACTATTCGCACGAGACTCGATCCGGTTCTGACAAACTTATTAGTACCTCGAGAAAAGACTCTTCGTGCAATTGAACGGCAGTCGCAAGGTCATTGGAGTCTTGCGTGGCTACGACGTAAGTTGCATCAAGCCTCGAACTACAAACTGGCCTGGACTGACCCCCGCAACAGGTCTTTTTGAACATTGTCCTCGACGAAGCTGTCGAAGAGAAAGAGGGTGGCGAGAAGGTCAAGATTGGCATGGTCGTAAGTTGCTTCTAGAGAGATATACTTCTACTATACTTCTACATGCCTTAGACGGGACTAAATATCCTCGCAGGTCATTCGCGGCAACTCAGTCGTCATGATGGAAGCTCTAGACCGAATCGGCGGTGATGACCGACGAGGAGACCACCACCACCGATGAGCAAAGGAAACTCAACAGGGATTGAAATGGAAAATCTAGGCAAGAAAAGGAAAAAGAAGACAACTTTGTTCGGCGTTCTCGGATGACGAATGGTGACGCGGAATCGGCATTGGTTTTGTCTGCATATTATTTAATCATGTCTTCTCTTGCAAGATGTGTCGCGATGGGCAGGAGGGTCGCAGCACGAAAGAAGAGACACCAAATTACGCATTTTGCTGCGCCCAAAACTTTTCATCGTACCAGTCCATCATTTTACCATCATATGTCTTCTGCCAGCCCTTGATGCCTCCTTTCACACAATGGCTGATGACATGCTTGCTTCGCCGACTTCGTTGAGATAGTCTTGCATCCAGCCTACGCATCTGGGGCCGCGACCGGTTGAGCTTCCTAACATGATAGAAATGAGATTCACGTCAAGTAGTTGCCTTTGCTCTCTTCAAAGCGCAATGAATGTGAACCCGGGCGCTGCTCTCACCGCAGTAGAATATGATTGTCTTGACGCCAGCTTGCTTGCACAGCTGATAGACCACCGCTCTTGTCTGATAGAGTGTTTGAGCGGGAAGGTTGATCGACGATGCGATAGTGCCGCCCCCAGTCCGCGCGACGGACATCGACGAGAAGAAAGCTCTTGTTGCTGCTGGTTGAGTGGCTTTCCAGGAGCTGCGCAACGTCTGATGGCTCCAGGGCGTGGACGGGAGCTTTTGGCTCGGGAAAGGATGCCCACCACGGCGGGGTCTCTTGGCTCTGAGCAGCCGCCATGCCCGAACACGAAGGAGGACTGTCTTTCTTTAAGAGGCTGAATGAAAGGGGTCCCTCAGTTGTGTGTCTCTGTGTTATTCACTCCGCGCGGCCGGTGAAACGTAATGCGGATGTAGCAGCAGAACGTGGCGCGGCTGAGGTTGAATGAAATAGAGCTCAGTCGCGTGCCCCGCTCAGTGGCATCCATGATACTTCAAGATATTGTCATTCGCCTCCTGCCCTATATCTACATGAAACGTTGCATCTCAGATCCATCATATTATCAAAGGAGTAGATGTTTGCTTCACACAATCCACCATCATCGCTTGTTTGTTCTACAATTGTTTTAAATACCTGTCCCAGAGCGCTCATCATTATTGCAATCATTTTCTCACTTACATCTGTTGGGGCGGTTCCCTGGCCCCAGTGGGTTAGCCATGGAGTTCATCGCCAGCGTACCCCAATCCAAGTAGCCATCAAACCAGATAGTAGGGTCAATGCCGTCCAGCAAGTCGGATGTCCATGGTGTGCTGCCCAAGAAGTTCTGGATCTGGGTCTGGTCCTGTTCAAAGCCGTTGCTGACGAGACCGCCAGCAGGCTGACCCATGTTCCCAGTTGCATCCGATGTCTGCGGGTATGAACCTAGCCAATGCTGGACATTTCCCACCTTGCCTACTCGATATGAGCCCTCAGCGGCAGCAGCGACAGTTTCAGCCCACTTCTCCAACTTCACGCGGGTTATACGAACTTTGAGGGCACTGAATGTCCATACGTTATTTTCCGTCTTTTCATCTTCGGGCGAAGTTTGTTGGAAGAGGTTGTTGACTTGTTCGCATCTCGTGCACACTGTGGAAAGAATCTCGGGAATGTTGATGATTAAACCTGGCTGAGACTGGAGCTGGAGCTGTAGGGTAGCCACGGCCTGAAAAAGGTCTTGATCACCACATTGCTGCTTTGGATCACCACCCTGGTTATGCTTCTGTGGTTGCCTGTTCTCAGCCAAGCTTTTGGTCGGAATTTGAGAGTCTGAGGTGTACATAGAATCGCCGTCGCCAACTGGCATCGGCGTGGCTCCCTCATACACTGTTCTAGGTGTTGCCAATTGCGCCCACCTCCCGAGCATTGTCATCGCGTACACAAGCTGAGACAGACTGGAGAGTGGTTGTCGGAAATATGAAGAGGCAGGAACGAGTAACCAGTTATCGAACCAGTTTCGAAGCGCTGCACTTGATTGGTACAGTCTGTCAAGTGGCGTGCCACGACCAATTTGACCGGCAGTCATGGATTCCACGATGGATTTTACCAAGGTAATGTCGACGGCAGGCGGCTCGTAGAGACGCAGTTTTGCGGTATTAAGATAGGTCATGAACACGCCTAGTACAAAGTCAGCGCCATCAAGCCGAGAAGCGGAGCTCAACAGCAGAAGGGATGTTCCACATACTATCGTTCTGAAGCCTTGCTGGCAGACTGTCGCGTATACTATCAATTTCTTTCTGGAATGCTGCTACGTACGCCGACATTGGGGCGGACAGAATACCAAGCATATCTTCCTCAGCCCTGTCCTTGGACGTGAACTCGAATATTCGCTCCGTTAATCTCTGTATCCGAATGAGATACATCAGAGTAATGTCGGACTCGTATTCTCTCCCGTTTTCGAGAAACTTTAAGCATTCTTGAACATATGGCGTATACTTCATTGATTCTATTCGATTGAAGCTGACGGAGACACTTGCTTGGTGTTATTTGAACGCCCTTACGTAATTTTGCAAGTTTGCAATAAAACTCACTTGCATGTTAGAAACCACACGCCGAGAAGGGCTCTTCTTTCTTCGTTTGTACGACCAGCTGGCTCATCTGGCCGGGCCACCATTAGCCGAGCTTGCTCGCGCACCCCGGGAGGGTAGTTCAGCGATAGATCGGACACCATGCTCATGGCCAGTGAAAGAAGATTGTTCATCTGAGCATGCATCAAGCAGTGATATTGATGCCAAGCGATCATGACCAAGATGCCTTGAAGAAGTTCCAGCGACCGAGCCGACCGCAAGAGAACGTGATCTGCCACGTGGCTCATGAGCCGGAACATTTGAGCGCTCATCGACCTGAGGCTTCTGAACGAGGTGACCATCCTAATGGCAGACATCAAGAATGGTCTACTGGCTTGTAATTCAGAAGCACTGATCGAGGTTGGAATAATGACGAACGGAAACACAGGTTGCATCTGGGTCCTAAAGAGCTCCAACAGCACATCGTCAGAATCTGGGGAGGAGGTGCACTCCCGGGTTCTGGCCGGCAGATGCACGACGGAATTGCGTTCGAGTTGTAAGTTTCCGGGATCGTCCAAGCATTCGAATATGGTTGGTACGATGTCGTGGAGCTCGCTGACGGTGTGTCTTGGGTCACGGCCGATTGTTCCCTGGCAGCGGCATCGCTAAGAGTATTGAGCGGAGTGTGGTTGCTGGATAATTCTCCAGAAGCCTGAAGAAGATTGACCAGGCCATTGAGTCTTTCCTCAATCTGTGCCGTCCGACTATTTCGCGATTATCAGCGCATTGTGACGATTTTGGACTGAATCAAAAGCCAGCCCGCTTGCTTGAATTGAGACGAGCCGAGGTCCAATCGCGTAGGTAATGCACCGTCGCGGGAACTCCTCTCTCTTTTTAATCGACTGAGAAATCGACTTACGAAGGTTTGGCTTGTCTCTTCTTGCGTGGCCGATGCACCTGTCCCGTACATTCTTTCAAAAGTCTTTGGCACCTTCATATCGACAACTTGTGTTAGCCAACAATACCCACATCGTGGCTGATGAGGCGGCGATTGTTTTTTTGGGAACCAATGACCGCCACTGTCAGCAGCAAAGACTAACAGGGTTCTCGGCAAGTCTTATTATTATTATGTACCTGTCGCACTTTGCGTTTTGGTCAGGATTTGACCGAATGCATTTTGCTTTGCCGTGGCACACGCAGCGCATGCCGCTCCCCATTTCGCCGTTGGAAGCTTGCTCGTGTCTGCTTTATCGTCGCCAGCTCGGTTCGCCATGGCTGTCAGTTCTATCACATGACCTCGCCGCGTCTACATGAGGTCGCTTGCAGAGTCTGGCGGCGCCTCAGTTGAGTTGTTTCCGGCTGTATGGGTATGAACTCCGGCGGGCTTTTTTTCCGTAAAAGAAAATAGAAGCTTTGAGATGTGGATTGGAAAGTGTGGCGATGAGCCGGCTGGCAGTCGACGGAAAAGTCCGCCCCTGGTTTCATCAGTCGACCCATTGCGTAATTGGTCAAGCCTTGCCCTTGCGGGTAGTGCCAAAAACGCCGCGTTGTCGTAACGACGGCTGGTCCTGGTCCGGTGATCCGCCCATATCACAACCAAGCTACATGATCACAGAGCCTTAGCAATATGTTGACGTTGGATCCTGTCTTAATCAATTTTCTTGCGTGTATATTATGAGCCTATAATCTGATCATTTGCACTGATCAGATGAGGGAGTGGGTGGTGTGGACACATCACAACCCGGAAAAGAGAAAGACGGCATGGCTTTTAAGCCCAGGAATGCACATACTGCCGAGTTGAAACGCACATGTAATACTTATATGATGAATCTGGGATCACTTAATGTACTGATAGAAATGAAAATAAAAGATAAGGATTGCACTCAGTGGAAGCTAAGTAGCGATTGACGCCGTGTGATACACCTATGTTACAATTCTTCCTCTTTTGTTGGACAACAGGAACTCCAAACCATATAAAGAAAGCTTATCCACTAGCATTGATTTTCCCCATCTATTTGTTTCGCGAGACACCGGCGCCAATCACACCTGGAAGCTTCTCCTCCCCAACACTGTACAGTAAGCCAACGGACATGGACAGAATGCCGACCATGGCCAATGTAAATCCGGCAAATAGCCAAAAGGGCACACTGACGTCTTGTTTGGCACATGAAGAGCCGCCCCAGTGTGTCAACGATGTATCCTTATTTCTCGTTGCTTGACAATGGCAAGCAAAGCACGAAGCAGCAGTCTCGGCCCCATCACCACTCGCATACTTGTCTTTGCATGCTCCGTGGCCGGTGCAGTTACGCGTTGCCTCGTTACATGCTGACTCAGTATCGTAGCACGAAGCAATGCGACCAGTAGGGGCGAAGATCACGGGTTCCGGCGTAGACAGCGAGGTTTTTGGGGTTCCGCTTCAGGTTTGTCGATTGCTGACATGACTTGCTCTGCTTGTCGACGACGCAGTTCCTGCTGCTCTTCCGACCACTTGCTGGAACCTTTAGAAGAAGGCAGCGCAATGATGGTTGTTTCGAGGTCTCCAGACTTGGCGAGCTGGACAAGCTGTGTGACCTGATTGACAACGTGCTTGAATGTCCCAGAATCCTGAGTAATCCTTAGTTCAGACCAGATGTATCACTCTGCGGTGGAGTGTGTTCGACGCGCGTTTTGCGACGGAAACTCACCTTATCCAAGCTATATTTCGCTACTGCGGAAGACTTGCCATTCCAGCATTCCTCCATAGGGTTTGCGATTTGCTCAATGGAACACTTGTTGCCATCAGCCACGCCCAATCTGTGAATCAAATCCAGCTCTATCAGCTCCTTATGTGCTCTGTCGGCAGGTGGATCCGCGATTGTAAATGATGGGTTAGTGCCGAGTGCTTTGCGAAGTTCCTTCATGTGCAAGTCACTCATGACGTCTAGCATCAAGACGAGCTGATTTGGCAGGTTGGTTTCGCCGGCCGAGAAGAGCGGCGGGATCGACTTTCCAAAACGATTCAGGAAAGAGATCGCTTTCTCGGTATCGACACCGTTGGGAATGTCATGTTGAAAGAATCCCCACCGTTCGAAGCTAATCGTTGCAGGATCAGCAGTCTGGCGAGGCTAGGAGTGACAGCAGGTGGCGACGACGCATCTCCTCTGGAAACAATGTAGACTTCGGCTGATTGCTGCGCTGCCGTAGCGCAACCGGCCAGGGCGGCAATAAGCCCAGCGATGAGCTTCATGATGAGTGGGTGAACCGTGAAGCTTCTTGGTTGTTGTTGGGCTGAGAGCTTGAGACGTCACCTCATGGCTGGTGTGGTCTACTAATACCCACCCACGCTGGTGTTGTTGAGGGAGGCAACGTGTCGGAGCTGCGGCACCAAATACTCCGATGCTTCCTGCCCAGGAGGAGCACCCACTTTGGAGTACAAGAAATATCCCACCCCCGCCACCCCATGGCAATAGCCAAGCATCGCATAATAATCTGGAGTCTTGCCTCGTTCCGCCTTTCGTTTCCGTCTCCTCTTCCTATATTTATTCTCTCATTCATCGCGCGGCGCTTTTCTCCTTGTTCTTCCAATTTCATCATTTGGTGAACTCGCAAGGAGACCTGCTGCCCCGTTGTGTCTTCACCCGCTCGTGTTACTGTGCGCCGCGAGCGATAACGGACAGACATGCTGCCTCGTGCGGCGGCCGCTTTTAGGCGCCCTATGATACTCGCCTCGTTGACGTCAAATACAGTCGCGCGCCGAGTGCCTCAAATCAATCGACAGCTCTCTCTATGGCCTTTTAGACGGAACAAACCACCCCACGACCTCCCCGTCTATTTTCCTCGACCTACGACTGCGCCTAAATCACATGCTTTTCGAAGACGGTTAGGGTATGTCAAGTATCATGTATTCGCCACTTTTCGCATACATAGCTTCGCCATACTGATCCCAAGCTCTGCTCTGCAGCCGCATAGCGTTTACGACGATCTCCTTCTACATATGCTGGCAGATATTTGCCACCGTCGTTTTCGATCCGCTGCTGGACTGGGCCGACCATGAGTGGGATAATTTATCAGAAAAAGAAAAACGAGAGATGGAAGAGCTCGCGCAAGAAGAAGATGAGCCGTTGTTATTTCTTCCGTTTCCTTTCACAACAAACGAAGTAAAGCAGCCGCCATATAAAGGATCTGACCCAGAATGGCTAGCCTTTTTGGCCGTAAATAAGGACCAGCAGGCGCAAAAGGACATCAAATGTACGAAATTTGTCAAAACCCAACTCGATACCATTTTGCAAGCTCATGAGCTAAAATTCCATGACAGTCGGATTGGCCGAAATCATAAGACGTGGGGTAGAAAAGAACCCTGGTTATGTCAAGTTATTAGGAGGGAAAGATATTAAGCTGAAGAAGATGTGGCTCGACATCATATATCCTCCTGCACCACCGCCAAAACATTACGTATCTGGGTAAGTTGAGAACAGGTACAAAACAAGGAAGTCACTATGATCGTTATGCTGACCAGTTTGAAGGATCATCATTGACGATGATGGAATTTACTGGGGCGACCGCCCGATCGACTCCCTCGCCGCAAGCCATCTTGACATGGCAATCTATCCCAAAGCAGTAGCCCTCACGGTCTGGACCTTTGTCAACTCCTGTGTCGACAAACAGCCCAAGATGTAGCCAAGGCACTTGGCCTCAGCACAGAACCACCCCAAGATACGTCCTGGCAAGCGGTCACGATCAATCGTATGAAGGAACAAGGCGGGCTGGGCACCCCGGAAACAAGCTGTGAAAGCCTCGGGCCGCGCCGAAAACCCGACCAGTATCCCAGTCCCGACCAGCACTGTAGATTTGCTCGGATCTCCATTCGGGAACGATGGTCAACTCGACCCTCGGATTCAAGGCGCCCTGCACGACGCGTCCATGACATTCAGTAAGAACTGGCAGCCGGTGAAACAGCCCCCGAGCCGCGGTTGCATCCGTGTGGACGGCCTAGTGGAGCTTCAAGGGAAGAATGCACTCATGGCCGTGTACGTTATGGGCTGGTATGATCCCAAGCAGAAGACTTACATGGCTATTCAGACGGGCCTCAAACACTTGGTCCACATGAAGCAGAGGCCAGCCTCTGGCTAAGAAGATGAACGGAACCTCTTTTCTATTCCTGTACAATATTGTCGACGATGTAAATTGGAGGAAGGATATCAGGCATGGCTACGGCGCCCGGATAGTTTACAGAATGACACCATAGATAGTCAAGGGATACGATACGTTGGAAGTCAGTCCTGTTTATAGCGTCTTAACTCTAAATTGTGAGTCCTTGTCGATTGACTGTCAAGCGTTTTTCTTTTCCATTCCACAAACTATAGTATCAAGATGCACCATCTTCCATACGATTACTAATACGCCCTCGTGAGCTATGATGGCCCAGCATGGTGTGAAAAAGTGAAAAGGAGAAAAGGAGAAAAGGAGAAAACAGTTTTCAATGCATGCCCAGCGTACGATAATCAACCACATTGAACTCCAAACATCTTTCCGTCATCCAACACAGATCAGGAAATATTGGCCCCGATTACGCCCCAACTGCAGCCACTAATGTCGAAGAACATTGACAAAGGCCGTAAAACTTCTAATTCAACTTCTGCGCCAACTTGCTCGCGCTCGTGCTTAGGCACGGCAGCAATAAGATGCGCTTCAATGACATTGACGCCTGGATGGAGCATGACGTCAAAGGCGCGCTCCTGTGGTAGCTGGTTTGGAATGGGCTGGTGGCATGGCTTGAGAGGCTGCTTGTCGATGAGGACCCAGAGGCTGTACTGGCGATCTTGCAGGAAATCAGGGAGCAGGGGAGGATGAAGACGCGGTTGAGGCTTGGCGGGAGGTTGACAGTGCCGGATTGTTGCATTTCTCGTGAAAGAGGATGGACATCGAGAAGAACAGGGTTGTCGGCTTGCATTCCCGGATGAAGTTGGATTCGCAGTCTGGACATGAGCGCATCTTTGATACCTTTTTAGAAGGGTAAGAGAATGAAATGTCAGTCATGTTTAGCAGGAGTAATAGGAGTTTACAGTGTCTGTACACACCTTTCCCAGGTGCACGCAACCTCTTGGGTTCAACATAGCCTGGGGCTATTGGGTTCGTCGACTGTATTTGAGGTGGCCCAGGTGGCGGTGGTGGCGGTGGTGGTGGTTGAGTTGGTGCCGCCGCGAGAGGCCTTGGTGTAGCTCCAGGGGTTTGCGCCAGAATTGCCGGCGACAGTCTTGAAGCATCTTCTGCCTTGAGACTGACATGCGTGGAAGGGCTCGGCGAAGGAGCCGAGGCGGAAGCACCTCGTGCTGCATCCAGTGCCGGCTGCCGTATCGTGCCGTTGATGGGAGGGACACCAGCAGACGTTTCGGTAGACTGTGCTGTCTGTGGCGCTGGTGAGTCAACAGAATTTGTTCGGCCACCAACGTGAATGGTAACTCTTTTCGACGAGCTCGGGGTGTCAGTAGATTGTCCAACCTTCAATTTGATCTTGGCCTGTGTCGGTTCTTGAACAACTGCTCGCGCCTTTCTTATCAGGCCATGAAATGCTTTCTAATTCCAAATATCAGTTGTTTGAAGGTTTCCGTGACGGACGAGTTGGCACTTACCTCGAGCTCTTGGGCCAGATCGTGGATTTCACTGCCTTCTTCATTGTAGAAGTACGCATTCGACCATAATAATTTTGCTCGTTCCTCGAAGGCATTCCAGTTTTGAAATCGCTTGTGCCAGTGGGATCGCCACGACCTTGAATGCCCAGGACTTCTTTCTGCAGCTTTTCAATGACAAAGGATCCGAAATAACACGATAATAATCTCTCAACGAGCGGGGTGGTAGGTTGACAAATGGTTCGAAGTATCCTTCGTATCTGTAAAACCAAGTCAGCTTCATTTTCTATAGAGAGCCCCGACGGATGCCACATACTCAGGCGCCTTGTATCGCAGGAGTTCTTCCACAATTTTCTCCTGGGCTTGCTGAAAGGTCAATCCCTTGAAAGGGACGTTGTAGTATTCGTGGTCAGGGCGGCTACTCGCTTTGGCTCGCCGTGGGCTGTCGGCATAGGCAATCGAATTTCTTGACGGCCGTCCAGAACTTGTTCTTTTCAATATGATAGACCTTCGCCTAGAAGCAGGCTCTTCTTCCTCTTCTTCATCCTCTCCCTCCTCCTGCTCTGCCTCCTCACCCTCCGCATCTTCGTCGTCATCCTCTTCTTCCTCTTCCTCCGCCTCCTCGCCGTTCTCAGGAGGAAGGGGTGTCGGCACTGCTTGATAACCACGTGTCTGATAAGCAGGATTGTTCTTGGTCATGTAGTTGCTCAACGCTTTCCGCACACGCTCTGCGTCATCGAATACTGCGGATGAGCGAGGTAAAATTCCTTGGCGTTGGCTATCATTCGCTTGAAGTAGCTTTCCAACTGTGCAAGATTCTTGAATTGGCCATTATTGAGCTTCTCTTCGATGGTTTCGAGAGAAATCGGCATTCGCGTGCGTTTGTAATAGTCCGCGTTTCCTTCTCGGGGAGGAGCTTCTCAAAATACGTTGCAACAAGTCGCCCACTGCGATTCAAACTTTGTCAGCCCTCCTTGGCCGCTGCAGAATGTGAATTTTTCCGAATTGAGAAATAATACCTTTTGTCTTGTGTGCGCCGAATTTGTTCAAGAAATGCTTGACCGTAAGCTGTTGTCGATTCGCGAGACTCGCCTTTGGACAAATCGAATTCCTTTGAAAGATCATCTCGTATTAGACCGGACACATCATCGTGCTACGCTACAATGCCATGAATCACGTAGCCAAGTCAGAACTTACGGCCAGTTTACGTCGTTTCGCGGATCGATCATCCACCTCGACAGCAGCATGGCCGTTTGCCTTGCGCTTGCTGTCCATTGTCAGAGGATTCACGCAGGCTGCGACCAGATCATCGAGTGATGACGACTCGAAAGGGCCTGTGATGCTGTGGCCCGGGAGGTTATGGCTAGCTTTCTTGACAAGACGCTGTTGAGGCTGGAGATGATAGTTTGACAATGCGCTTGACGCGTGATCGTAGTGTCGCGTTACATTCAGCTGGGGAAGTGCGCAGCAGACGTGCTAATATCGGTCGCGTGTTGAAGCGCTGAATCGGCTGGAGCACAGTCGCTAATTTCGACGCAGAATCTCGGATCTTGATCGGCTCCAAAATGATCTGATGGAGCAGTTCAAGAAGATTGCTTTCGCGATGGACCTGTTGGACGGGGATCGATCAATGAGACTAGCATTAGCTTTTCCAATCGCGCGAGGTACATGTACACGGGAACAAGGTACGTACCGACAGCTGGTGCCACTTGCCCACTTTGAATAAGCGCTGGTCCACTTTCGGTGGTGAGGCCACAAGGCAGAAAAGAAAGCACAGGGCTTCGAGAGGACCCCTCAATTGTAATTGTAAAATTAATGAACAGAAAATAAGAATGTTTGGCAAACTCAGCATAGCCGAGACTGATTATTTCCTGAGATGATTTTTGCTAGAGCTTGAACATGATCAGCCGAGAACTGGCTGCTGAACCCTCGTAATCTTTCTACACGAGTCTTCATGTCTATCGTACTGTTCATATGCCATAAAAGAGTTGCCATGGACGCGCAACAGACGTGTATCAATGATTATCGTAGCACCATGCTAAAAGCCAAGAAGACAGTACGCATAATACCTTCCAACTTTGTGTGATCACTTCAACAACAAAGCCAACATGAGTCTGCGCCGGGCATCCCAATGTAGGCGGGGCATGCTTCATTCATTCACCCCACCACCCGTTGGTCATGTCATCGACTCTACGGACTCATCGGTGAGGCGTGAGCCGCGAGCCGTCGCAAAAGTTTCCCAACTTCATGATTCTGCATCATCACACCTGCCAACAAAATGACAGATTCAAAGATGCCGAGTAGCCCCCGCCCGACTATACGCAAGCCGCCTACATGCAAGCCGCCTCCGAGCATGGCAACGCTCCCGCTCCCGCTCCCGCTCCCAAGCCAACAGGACCCGTGCGAAGGCCTCTGCAACCCCTTAACCTGCCAATTATAAACCATTTGAACTCAAAAGAGTAGTGCTTGCGTCTGCCTCGCCGCGACGCAAAGCCTTGCTTCAGCAGGTAGAATGTCACCCGCTCCAGTCGGGTCCAATCGCCCTCGTCACAAAACTAATAATCACGGGATAGGTTGGCCTCAACAATCTGGAAATCACACCGTCCACCAAGCCGGAGGACCTGGACAAGGCAGCGTATGGACCTTACGAATATGTGGCCGAGACTTCTCGGAGGAAATGCCTGGATGTCTACGAGACTTGCCTAAAGACTCAGCTCAAGTCGATTCCCGATCCAGATCTCGTCATCTCTGCCGATACCGTCATCGTTACACGTGACGGCCGCATACTAGAAAAGCCTCGCAGCGAGGCTGATCATGTCAGAATGCTGAAGCACATGCGGGACACGGAAATGCACCGAGTTCTGACGGCTGTCACTGTCCTAGCACCACGGGACGACGCCCGACACCCCGGATACTGTGTAACAACTCATGTCGAGGAGACCAAGGTTTATTTCTTCAGCGAGAGCAACGGGCTTCCGGACGACGTTATCGAGGCCTACGTCAAGACACGTGAAGGCGTTGACAAAGCCGGCGGGTATGCAATTCAGGGATTGGTGGCATGATTCTGGCCGAGAAAATTGATGGGAGTATCGATAATGTAGTGGGCCTTCCCATCAAACGATGTCTGACCATGGCGGAGAAAGTCATCTTTCAACAGGGCGCAGACGAGTTTGATGCCGAAAATTCTGATGAAGAAGTCTTGATTTGAGAAAGCTCACATGTCAAGTACAAAACTCTTGACGCCTCGTTCAATCGGGGAGAATATATATATATATATATTTTTTTAAAAAAAACCCTGATTCCCATTTTGCCGATGGCTATGACATTGGAGAATTTATCGACATAAGAAAGAGAGATAGATGACATGGCATGCGATCAAGTGTAAACAGACGAGCAAAAATCCAAAGCACAACACATGGCGGGGACACCAAAAGGTGCGCCGAGGTCCACGAGTTTCACACATTTCTTGGCAGCCTTTGATTGGGATTATTGGAATATTTCCATTGTCATTGCAGGTGCTAGCTGATTTTTGCGTTTTCATTTAACCTGTACTGGTTATGATCTGCAACGCAGGCGGACGATGCTAGTGACACATCTCTTCAGAGCACAACGGCGTAATAACAAAGTATGAAATAGAAAAGCCGACTTTTCAATAGGCTGGGCGGTAGCATCCGTGCACACTACAATGGCAGCGTTGTAACGCGAAAATTACGCAGTCACTGTCACTGGCGCCAACGGTTGCTTCAGCGGGATAGAGCATCATCGAATCGGCTATTTTCGCGTCGGATCAAGGAGTAATATTAGCCAGCAACTTGGACACACTGGCAATAAAAGAAAGAGAAAACTTCAAGGTCAACTGATGTTCGTAGCCTCATATCACGAAAATCCTCTTGGGTTCAGCGCGGACGCTCCGAAGACGTGAAGCCTAGGCCATTAAAGTCTGCCACAAGACCGGTCACGATGATATCTTGTATTGTCCTGTTGTGAATGACGATGTTGGCATCGCGTCTCGCACACTCGTCCTCTTTTCTGGAAGAACAGGCAATGTCCCCGTGAGATACGCATCAACAGCAGCCCAGTCAAAGACGACCCGTCAGCCCCCGGATGAAGATGGTCTACTCGCCGGGATTGCTTGATACGGCGAGAAGGTGAACGGCTGGATGCGACAGGCTGCAACAACTCATTCGGAACCGCCGTCGTGCATAAGGTCTGCAAGATGCAATGTGAGTGTGACGCATGCCACACACCTTTTTTGACGTCGTCCAAGCATGTTGTGACTTTAGGAACCAACTGGGCCGCCTCCGAGTCGGTCTGTACACAGACCGATGTTGCTAGGTTCGCATGTCGCTTGCTCACCCAGATGAAAAGGAAAAGGGCAAAGGAAAAGGGCAAAGGTGAGGCCAGCGACTGGATGACTGACTGACTGACTGACTGACTGACTGACTGGGATTGTCAGACGAGACCCAGGAGGCTGGGTGGGGCAGAAGCTCCATCCAGGGCCAGTCCAGTCCAGTCCCGTCTTGCGGTCCGTAGTAATAAATTGTTAGGCGTCATCCCAGGGCGAGCGTGAGCGAATGGCATTGAAAACCATTGAAAACCCAGACCAGACTGAACGCTGAGCGGGCCCGGGCACATACGAAAAAGGCAGCAAACCCCACGCCAGCCAGGACCGGCCGAGATATCGTCGAGGCTTCTCTAGCCGACGCCCTCAGTGCAACGCCTGTGGTGCATGTGAAAATAGCCTGAGCTGGAGACAGCTGGGCTGGGGTCAGTGCTTCTCCAACAATCCCCACATGGTCGTGGTGTCCCAACTTATGTTGTATATTGTATATAATAAAGACACAAAAGGCTGACCACTCCTCCACTCCTCCACTCCCTTTCGAATCGACGCCTGGCAGACTTTCACAAGACAGGAGGAACAGGCTCCCAAATACCCAAAAGGCAACCCAGCGAAGACACACACACACACACACACACACACACACACACACACTATACACATACACCATCACCACCATCACCACCATCACCACCATCACCACCATCACCACCATCACCACCATCACCACCATCACCACTCCTCACAGCCATGTCATCCCCCAACGATGCATCAACTTCCTCGCGGGACGGTGCTGCTGGCGCGGAGGAGAAGCCTCGACTGACCGAAGAGGAGAAAAAGCAGAACCACATTGCTTCAGGTATGTCCTGAATTGAGTCTGGTATTTTGTGTCAAGCTGTTTCTTCTCATCTCATGGGATGTTGGTCGACGTAAACGATGAGAAATATTGGCATCATCCTTGCAAATGCAAAAGAAATTCAGCTGTCGTCACTCAAACAAATCGCTTTCCTGCTTCCCATTCTCTCCTTCTCGGTGGCGTCATTTACTAATCCCACTCGGCGCATTTCCTAGAACAAAAGCGCAGACAAGCCATCCGCGAAGGCTTCGATCGTCTAACCGAGCTTGTACCCGGACTAGAAGGTCAAGGCCGATCCGAAGGCCTGGTGCTCAAGCGCACTGTTGAATACATGCGCCAGCAAATCCAGGAGCGTCGCGCCCTCATCGAGCGCATTGAAAAGTCCGGAGGCCATGTTGACGATGATCTAAAAAGTAAGTAAGCCCTGCTTCGCTCTCTTGTCTGCTTTCTCATAGCCTTCATTCCCGTTGCTGCCCCCGCCTCAAATCTTCTCTCCTTGCCTCGCCCCCAAACAAGACACTGCATGGACTGAAACGAAACGACACTATTGTATTGCCCCCTTCTTCTTCGTGTTGCGCTGCCTTGGTAGCAGTCTAACAGGCCTTCTCGCACTAAACCAGGGTGCTAAATGAACAGAATCACGGCCGGTCAGAAGGGGTGAATCAAGTTATTCGCATAACCACCGCATCGTCCCCTACAGTATGGGCGATAAACCCAAAGTCAACTGCCGGCGGCGGCACCACAATTGTTTCTCTCTCTTTGCCTTTGCACATAATTTGTGTTGGGGAGGGTGGAATCTGGGTTGTCGAGTTGCGACTTGTTGTAATGAGGTTCAATGCGGCTTGTTTCACACGAACTTCCGACCACGCCAACTCCACGGCAATCAAAATCTATCGGAGCCGAGGCACTTTTCCTCTTCTCTTAAACGATTCAGCAGGTTATCTGCAACGGAATCTCCGTCCACGACTTTGGCTAAACTCGCCCACGCCATTTGGGCCTCTAGCCATGCCTTGCAAGGGTCATGTACGAATAGCGTCTTGGTTTCCTTTTGTCTTTGTTTTTTTTTATTGGTCCCTTTTTCGCCGATCAGCTTTTCGGCAGTTGCTAAACTTTCTACTTCAAAACGAACTGATGCGGCACAAAACAAGGATTGGAGTCAGGGACGAGGAGAACAAAAGATAACAGTAGTTGCAACAAGACTAAGGAGTAGGATAATGTTTGCTGCCCCGCGCGACCAGGCTCTGGAGACTCGATTCATTTTACACCAAGGTAACACATTGATACATTCTTTGTACACACAAAGTATATCCAGTATCATCTATGTAGTTCTATTCATATGCATCCGCCAGGTTGCGCATGCGCTGGCGCAGTTCCGAAGGGTCCATTCTCTCCCTCCCTAGACTCACTTGGTGACTTTTCATATCTTCTTCCCCAATGACTATGACTTGGCTGTATCCACTCACCCGGGCGTCTCGAATTTTGGACCCCAGCGAACGCGCCGTGTAATCGACATCGACTGCCAGACCCGTCGGATGTACAAGCTCGCCGGTAGTTGGTTCGCCTGCCGTCTTTTTCAACCCCAGAAGCACATCCTTTACTTCGTCGGCCCAGTCCAGAACAGGTTGGGACGTATTGATCGTGAGAATGATGGCTTGGCGTGGGTTTAGCCAAAAAGGCCACTTGCCATTGTAAGATTCGATGAGCAATGCCATCAATCGTTCAACTGAGCCCAGCACGGCTCGGTGGATCATGACCGGTCGCACCGGACCATACTCGGCCAGCAGCGCAGGGTCAGCGGTAGTCTCGCCCCGTGCTTCGTACTCTGGAGCAGGAGCCTGGTACTCGAGCTCAAAACGTTTGGGCAACTGAAAATCCAACTGTATTGTCGCCGTTTGGTGCTCTTTCCCATCCGAGTCTTTGATCACAATGTCAATCTTGGGTCCGTAGAAGGCACCGTCGCCTTCATTGACGCTCCATTCCATCCCGGACGAGTCCAGTGCTCGTTTGAGACGGTCCTCTGCTCTGTCCCACTCTTCCGTGGTCCCGATGAAATTGTCCCTCGGTCGCGTGGACAAGGCCAGCCTGTAGCTCACACCCAGCCTCAGCACATTATACACCGCCTTGACGAAATCCAGCGTCTTCGTGATCTCCTCCTCCACTTGGCACGGTCGGCAAAGATGTGTCCGTCGTCCTGGTGGAATCGCCGCACGCGCGTTAAGCCAGATAGAGCGCCCGAGATCTCGTTCCTATGCAGGGGACTGAAATCGGCATACCGTACGGGCAGCTCTCGATAACTATGGACCTTGGACGCGAAGATGAGGCAATGGCCGGGGCAGTTCATGGGTTTCAAGCCATATTCATCGTCCGCCTCCACGTCCTGCGTTGCGGCACCACGGTCGCTACCACAGCAAGCGGAAGATTGTTCTTCTTCTTCTGCTTTGTTTCTAACTTGACGGGTGTTTCCCTTGACGGAATACATGTCGCCAGCGTAGTTCTCCAGGTGGCCTGATTTGGCCCATAGTGCCTTCTTATATATCGTCGGCGTGATGACCTCTTGGAAGCCGTATCGTACGTACTGCTTGCGCAGAAAATCAACCAGCCGGTTGAAGATTCTAGCACCGTTTGGTAGGAAAATGGGCGAGCCGGGGCTGTACACGGAGGTGATGAACAGCTCTTGTTGTTGGCCTAGCTTTCGGTGGTCCGGCGGGTCGGGCTTGTCGTTGTGTTTCTGCGAGTATGGGCGGCGCGAAGGCACGCTGGACAGGTCCATTGGGCGCGTGCCATGCGTAGGACTGCTGGGCGAGAGGCTCGTGAGCGTATCATGGTGATGGTGGCTTTCAATGGCAGCCGGGGCTGCACATTGATCATGGTTGAGGATATTGAAAATCGAATTTCTTAGCTCAATTGCTCAAGATGGCATTGGCTCCACCCCGTGCGCCGTGGCGTGCTCCGTACGTAATTGCGTAATTGCGTAATTGCGTAATTGCGTAATTGCGTAATTGCGTAATTGCGTAATAGCTTGGCTAATGGGGCTAATGGCACGCGCCGGCCAGCCAGGCACAGGCTACACCCACTCACTGGGGTGACCTTATGGACCGGACCTTATTAACCTTATGACCAGCGCAGTATTACAATGTACATGCACGCGCAAAGTTTGGGCGGCTTCGTGGATCACAACCCAAATTTAGTTAGTGCTCTACGACCCCTCTATATTATCGCGGGAAAGAGAGAACCCCCAAACTTGCTAGCGGGACAACTTCCTTTCGAAACCTGTTCGCCCTTTCGCCTCGCCATCTATACTCTGTCGGGGCTTGGATGCCATCTCTGCTGCCCGCTTCCTCCAGAGGCCAGTCGTCGCATAAGAAGCGGGTAAAGCAGACTGACGGCCCCGAAGCTGCGAAAGCACAGCAGCCATGAGCTTCGCCATCGAGGTCCCTGGCGAGGCCAATCCTCTTACTCTCGAAACCCTTTGTCGAACACTGCAGTCCGCCACTGGCAACGAGCACGCCCAGAGACAAACTGCCGGTCAGCAACTTGCGGCATGGGAGCAGACACCCGGTTACTACTCCTCGCTGCAGGCAAGTCGATTCCTCCGAAACATGCGCTGCTAAAACGTCGACTAACCATCTCCCAGGCCGTTTACCTCGATAAAGCAGCCCCCGGCGACGTTCGCTTCTTGGCCGTGATTCAGCTGAAAAATGGAATCGACAAGTACTGGAGATTGTATGCCCAAACCAAGAACGGCATCAAACAAGACGAAAAGAATCTGATACGGTCTCGCCTATTCCAGGGCACCACCGACGAGGAGGAACGAAACCTTGCCATGCACAATGCTTTTGTTGTGGCCAAGGTCGTTCGAATTGATTATCCGACAGACTGGCCCGATGCTCTCCCCAGCATAATAGGCCTCTTGCGATCTAGCAAAGATGTGAATCAGCAACGGCTCTACGGCACTCTTCAAATATTGCTTCGGGTCGTCAAGGAGTTGGGTACGGCGCGGTTAAAGAAGTCACAGACAGCTCTGCAGTCGGTGACGCCCGAGATTGTCTACGTGTTGAACGAGATCTACGCCGACAAGTCCGCTTCGTGGTTGTCGTTCCTTGGCAGTAGCCGGGGCTCAGAGAGTGACGCCAACATGGCGATGTTCAACAGCTTACTAGCTTTCAAGATCCTTCGACGACTCGTCGTTGTTGGCTACGAACGGCCACATACGGATAACTCGGTGGAGCGATTTTGGTCTCTCTCTCAGGATCAATTCGGTCAACTACTTGGATTTGTCGGTCAAGATTCCACGCTGCCCTCGAATTATCAGGGCGTCGTCGGCAAGCATCTTCTTCAGTTCACGAAACTACACATTGACATGGCCGAGAAACATGCCGCTAGCTTTTCCATTTTACCAAACTCCCTTCCACTTGTACATGCGTACTGGGATCTGGTGTCCAGGTTTGCTGACGTCTTCGACACGTCTGGCGGTATTCGTCAGGGAACAGGAAATGCCAGCACACCCAAAGCTAAAGTCGAAGGCCCTCTGCAGGAGAGATTGGCGTTGAAGGGCTTACTGCTACTTCGAGCCTGCATCAGAATAGCCTTCCAGCCTGTCCAGACATTCAAGTACCGTACGCCTGAGGTCAAGGCAGAACAGGACCAGGCGAAAGACATGATTAGAACTGAATTGTTCAAAGACGATCTGGTCATTCAGATCGTAAATTCCATCATATCGCACTTGTTTGTCTTTCGGCGTTCAGATCTCGAGCTGTGGGAGGAAGACCCCGAGGAATGGGAGCAACGAGAGCAAAGTGAGGGCAACGCCTACGAGTGGGAGGTTCGCCCTTGTGCTGAAAAGTTGTTCCTGGATCTGCTTACAAATTTCAAGCAGCTCATAATACCCCCTTTGCTTTCATACTTCCAGACCGCGCAGTGCCCCCAATCTGACATCGCCACGAAGGAAGCCGTGTATACGGCGATGGGTCTGGCGGCCGCCCATGTTTCGGAGGTTTTTGACTTTGACGGTGTTCTGTCATCGACGATTGTTCATGATGCTCGGCAGCAAGGCGGGTTGTACAAAGTATTGAGAAGACGTATAGCCATTCTCATAAGTCAGTGGGCACCCGTTAAGCTAGCAGATGCGAGTAGGCCGTTGGTGTATCAAATTTTCCAGCATTTCTTGAACCCCAACGACGGAACCAACGACTTGGTGGTACGAATTACTGCCGCGAGGCAGCTCCGATGGATTGCCGACGAACTTGGGTTCAACGTGGAGGCCTTCCTGCCCTACACGGCGGACGTGCTATCTCAACTCATACAACTTGTCCAGAGCGTCGACGTGGACGAGACAAAACTCGCCATTCTGGAGTCCGTTCGCATTTTGGTGACTCGAATGGAGCAAGAGGTTTCTCAGTTCGGCGACCAGCTGATGGCAGCACTTCCCAGTGTGTGGCAGGGTTCTGGCACGGAGGAGTACATGATCAAGCAGGCTGTCATTGCCATATTTGCTGCGCTTGTCATGAGCATGGGAGACACGTCCCAACGGTATCAGAACTTCATGATCCCCTTGATCTCCGAGGCAGCGCGGCCGGGATCTGACCTTCACATACACCTCATCGACGAGTCACTCGAGCTGTGGAACGCAATCCTCATGCAAAGCAAGGCACCGCTAGCCCCGAGGTGATTGAGCTGGCGGACATGGCTCTCCCCTCCTGGAATATCAATCAGACACTGCATCTCAAGCCCTTACTGCCATAGAATCGTACATCCTTATTGCCCCCTTGGCCATGCTCGAAGACGGCTTACGCCGCCACACCCTGGCAGCACTGTCCGGCATACTTGACTCCAAGAGTCGCGAACAAGTCCGTCTGGGCACCGTCTGCATAGAATACATGATCCGTGCAGCTACAGAGCTCGGCGGCCCCGGCGGCATCTCCGTCATTGTCCAAGACATGGTCGAAACAGGCTTCATGAACAAGATCATGACCAACCTCCACGACGCATGGGAAGCGCATCAGACCACGGGCCCCAACAGGAAGATTAGCAAACTCAACACCATCACCGAGGGGACTACTTTGCCATTCTCGCGCGCATAACACTGGCGGAGCTAATACGTTTGTGCAAATGCTCTGTGCCTTTGGTGACCTGGACCAAGTCTGGCCCTGGCTTGCAGCAGAGTGGTTCTCCCACCTATCCAGCATGGACCACCCGGAACGACAGAAACTGTACCTCCTTGGCCTAACGAGATTACTGGAGCTTTCGTCGCCGATGCAAGAGCACGCACTGGCCATGCTGCAAGACTACTTTGACATGTGGACCCTCGTTACGGTTGAAGTCCAAGAGGGCAACGCCAGCGGGCCGGATACTCTTGTCTGGGGCGACCTAGAAACCACAGAGTACGATACCCCAAAGAGCGTCTTGGAGCAGCAGACCAGGGCGAAGGACCCGGTCCATTGTGTACCTACCTTTGGATTCGTAGCCACCAGGCTGCGGAACGTGATGGCTAGGGTGGGCGGCGAGGCTATGTTTGAAGAACATTGGGCTGCAAATGTGGACAAGGATGTGCTGGAGAGATTCAGGGAGCTTGCGAATGCGGCGGGACAGTTGTACTTGTGAAGATGTGGCGAATGCCATGATTGAATAGAATGAATAGAATGAGACGCAAGTCTGTATCGTGGTTATTGTAATACATGTAGATTGACTTGCCGACGTCAGGCCTGGTCACGGGCCAGCCGCGTTTGCAAGTGGCCGCATTTCCGCGTTTCCGTTTGCCCAGTAGAGTCAGGGCCCCTTGAAAGACAAAATTGCATAAGAAGGAATGAATCTGCCACAACATCTGTGTCCCCGTTCCTCATTCCCTCATCAAAGACCGCATCGGAGCACACAGTGTGTCCGGAGGGGCAAGAGCAGGCCGGTGCCAGGATACTTCCGGCCCCTCCTCCTCTCTTCTTCTTCTTCTTCTTCTTCTTCTTCTCCTCCCCACCCGTCGACGGGATTGTTCCCAAGTCACTGACATCCCGATCGATTCCATGTAAACACATGACTTGCAATATCCTCGACAAGGCATATCGAGCCTTTTTGCCTGGCCTTGAAAGAACTCCACAACTTGATTGACATCTGCGACGATGGGACTTGAAATCTGGACGAGGTGATAAGCCTGATGCCAAGGTGATCAAAGATACTGGGAAGACCCTGACGTCTCATCTCGGGGAAGCGTTGGCACCCTCATCTCATCTTGAAAAGGATGCCTGGGACGTCGTCGTCGCCCCCGTTTCCCAGGACGAGCACGAGACATGTGTTCTCGGCTAAAGGGTTCCGACTTGATCGGTGGTGTGATTTTCCCTCATCAATCGCTGCCCTTTGTAATACAACTCCTACAAACTGGCACTACCTGGGAAAACACCGTCATGACTCCGGAGGAACTGAAGCCATTGAGCGGACCGACTATTAGGATTTGACATACGATAGTATGAATTGCTTCATACATAGGTGTGGTTGGGGGCAAGTCCCGCGTGGTCTGGATCGTATCACAGATTCAACGCCATGCCCTCAGCATTTACTATCCATGTTGCCAGTATACTGTGCGGCAGCACCGGTGCCCTACCGTAGGGATGATGACCAGAGCAGACTACACTACACCTTGCCATTGTCCAGAACCTGCTTGACAGGACGGGCATGGAAGCGACACTCGCGACAAGCCACGACATGAAGGGCTCACACTACCTGGAAGATGGACCTTGTTTCGACGCGAATCAACAGGGTCTTTTGTGCGCGAAAATAAGGTAGGCCCATCCTCCGAGTTTCCTTCTTCCCGCTCTGTGACCCTCCCTCTTTTTCTACCATTTTCCCCTCACCCCCTTTTTTTTGCACTACACAGCGTGAATACTCGAAAGTCTCATTCTGCGTCCTCATATCCACTGGGGATTCTCGTCTTCCGACTTTCTTCCACTGTATGTTCGGGTGGCGGTCGGTGGAAGCCATGGAAGGAACTTCATGGTGCGGATGGACGGCCGGGAACGAAGGCATGAAGCAGAGGACGTCTTCGAACGAAGCAATCGAAATCAATATTTACTTAGTTACTTCATGATCATGAGACAATGACTTTTCCTTGCATCCATTCTGTTTAGTCTTTCCACGTACACAACGCCGTGTAAATCTACGGCTACCAACAGCCAATCATGACAGCACGCATTGACGCTTCCCACACCCTTGCACCCTGCTCGTACCACCGCTCAATCTCATCTTTGATGTCCTGGTCGAGCTGAAATCTCGAGTGAAGGATGCTGCGAACAAACTTGGCCCGGGAAGGGGGCTTGTTGAACAGCGAGTCGGCCGAGCTCGAGGGGAGATTTTCAAGATGTATGTCGCTGTCGTCGTCATCGTCGGCGGCGGGGTTCTTACACCCAGCATATTGGTCCCCATCCGGTTCTTTTCGCATCTTTGTTGGCGTCGTGTTAGGTTTGGCCGCGGCGACGTCGGCATGTTTCTCTCCAGTCTTTGCGCCATCGGTCTTGTCATCATCCCAGGCAAAGCGGATCTTCCGGCTCATGATTTGTCTCGTCCGCCATGTGTCGTGGCTCGTCAAGATGACAGTGCGGCCAGTCTGGAACGAGCAGGTTAGCTGGGTTATTGAGAGTGTCTGGCCAATACCTGAAGGAGTAGGGTAGTGAAATCCCGTCTTGAACAACTAATCTATCAACACCATAGATTATCAAGATGACCATTTCCGTCGCCTTTCCAAAAAATTTCACATTAAAATTGTATCGAATCCCCACAGCACATTATCCCAGCTCATCGTCTTGATATCGAAATCCGCATCTAGCGTCTGCCACCGCTGAGTTGCATCCATCGGCATGTCCTGCGATGTACTCGGGCCATCCATCGGCATGTCCTGCGATGTACTCGGGCCATCCATTGGCATGTCCTGCGATGTACTCGGCCCATCCATCGGCATGCCCTGCGAAGTGGTCGACCCATCCATCTGGGACATGTCCGCCTGATCTGGCATTGGGTGGTACGGAGGATGCGGCGGGGTCTCAACAGAGCCGGACGATACCGCGTCGGCGAGCGCCGAAACAATGAGGTCGGTAACACTGTACTTTTTCAGCATCTGCGACGAAAAGTCCAGAAACTGGTCTATCAGATTCGAGTCCTCTCGCATCTCCCCAGCAGCCGCCAAGCCTCCAGCATGTCCGGCCGCTGGCTCTCCAAGTCTCGAATCTCCGTGCCCGAACACACGTCCAGCAGGAAAATGGCACTGGCCAGCAGCAGAGCGCGGAGATAGCTATTCGTTCTCAAACGCGGGATGATCCATGGATGATCCGACTTGATGACCTTGTGCATCGAGACGATGTCCCGTGCGCAGCCAAGACATACGTCGTAGGAGAAGGAGAACCTCTGGCCGGCGCTCGCAAAGGACGGGAAGCGCAGATGGACGATGCACCGCTGGATGTAGATCAAGCAGTTGATGTGGATGCTTTGGAACACAAACGAAGGTTGTTCCTCGCCACGTAGCTCCGGCATTTCGCCGGGCTTCCTCAAGGCAAGGTGGCACGGCAGATTTCTCTGGAGCTCTTCCAATTTGGCGTTGTACTCGTGTAGCTTTTCCTGCTTGTGTTCGTGTGTACTGAGCCGGGACAACGGGAGCTGTCGACGAGCTCACGACCAATTTCTGCGAGCCGGATCCGTGACAAAAAGTAAGAGAGGTCGGTTTGTTGGGCCTGCACGTTTGGGAGGCTGCTCATTGCCGTTTGTGGCACAGCCCAGCATACAGCTCGGCTTGTTAACGGCCATGTGTTGCGGATGGATGGTGTATACTCCTTCGTGGGGCCCTGGAAACAAAGCAAGGAACCTTGGACGCGGGCGTTAGTTTCTGGATCTGTCTTCTGGGCAAGTCTCTTCTAGACTCCGAGCTGGACTCCGAGGTGTAGTGCCGCATGAAAAGCCAAAGCTCACCAGTCAAGGGTGGTGTTGTCCCACCATAGCCGTCGTGCTATCTCGATTTCCATCGGCGAGTTCAGGCGCGGCTTCTCACCCGGCAAGTCGACGCGGTGGATGCCCAGTTCACGGGCCATTGCTATCGAGGTGCTGACGAGACTGCGATTCCGTACCGAGCTTCCTTCCATGTAGCATGATACCTTGGTCAGGATAGTGAGAGCTTGCAAGCATACTATGCCAGTGAGCCCACGCCTCTTGACTTCGTCAGACATGGAGAAGGCGGCGTCTATCCATGTTGCGCACTGCGAGCACGCCTCTGGATGGCTATCGAACAACCTGCTCACGTCATCACCAAAACAGCTGGCATGCATCACGGAAGCAATCATGCAGAGAAAGAGCAGCAACTCATCCAGAGACACCGGTTTCTGCTCCTGTATACTGGTGTAGATGGTCTGCACGCAGACAAGCAGTGTCGGGACGTGGATGGTCGGACTCAAGACGGTCCAGTCCGAGGTAAAGGTGTTTGCAATGGTGCAAGCCTCATGGTACAAGGGAAGAAATATGCACATCTGGCGTGCTCCGGAGCCAACCTGCCCGGCGGAGACGTCTTGCAGGACACAACAGGGCTTCTTGATAAGTCTGATGGGTGATAGATGGAACGAGATGCTGGCATCGAAGTAGCTCTCGGCCTTTTTTTGGAGGGGGCGAAACCGAAAGGCAGATTCGCAGTCAGTTTGGTGACGTCAGATGTTTAATGGAAGAAATCGAAATCGCATTATCCTCTTGAACAATCAATAAAAGACAAAAGACGGTTGCTTACAGGGGACGTGCATGTGAGCATGAGCCGCGGCTTGTTGAGCATCAAGTTGCCGCCAAACCATACAGCATCAGCGGCGATTTGCTCCAGAGTTATTGACATTTGCAGAGGCGGAACCTGCCGAGTGGTTGTGTCTGTAGTAGTATCTGTAGTAGCAGTGTCCGGGGCAAACTGCAGCTGCTTCTGGCGTTGGCGTTGGTCGCGACGAGCGTCATCCGTCTTGTCTCCCGGGATCGACTGCGCGGCAGCTCGGGACACATACAGCCCCGTGATGTAGTTCTCCAGTCTGTCGAGCCGGGCCTCAATGTCTGTGTTCGGGAAGAGCACAGAGACGGGCTCACAGCTGTCTCGCCAAAGTGGCGGCTCAGGGAGCAACCGCTGCAGCGGCATCTGAGATGCAGGGTCAGGCCTGTTCTCTGCGGTGGCGGCCAAGTTAGGTTCCTGGACCCCGTGGAACTGAACGCATTCAATGCCGCGGGACATGCAGTTGGAGCAGGGAAACTCGCGCGAGCATCGTATCTTGCGCCGGCGACACGACTGACAGGCAATCGGCTGCTGGCGCCATTTCCGTCCCATGGTTGAAAGAGAGGAGGAGATGGTGGGTCTGATGAATTCTGATGAATCCTGATGAATCCTGAATAGTACGGATCAGAAGAAGCAAATGTGGCAGGCGCGGGGTGTCTTGTGACTCTTGTCAGATCTTGCTCTGGTCCGGCTCTAATCCAAGGTGGCCGGCCCTGTCCAAAATGTATATGAGGGTAAATATGTATTACGGAGTAGCCTAATGAGTAGGGAGTTGAAAAAAAAAAAAAAAAAAAAGGGAGGGGGAGGGGGCACCAGTGACAATGCGTACAATGTACGGAGTATTGTATGGACGATGGCTGAATCAGTACTGGACTTTCTCGTGGGTTCTGGTAAGGTTCTGGTAAAGTTTAGTAAGCACGTGTCCATAAGTTGGACGAAATGCTCGCGGTTCGGTTCCGAAGTTCAAATCAAGGCCGACAAATTACGATGGCGGTGGGCTTTGGCGGGAAGGAGCGGTGACGACGTTGTGCATGTACTTTCGTACTTTCGCCCGCGGGACAAGTTGGTGGGTGCACTTTGAACGATAACGGGCGAATCACAGCGCCATCCCGTCCGTTGTGCATTGCAGAGTATTTGCCCGAGTCTCTTGCCACACGGCTGGCAGGCTGGCCAATCAAGATGCTTGCTCACGTCCATGATTGCACAACATCTCGCTTCTGCTGTTGCACTTGCGCCTTTCGGTATGGACAACTTCAACAAAAGCAACTACTGGACTAGCCTATATTAGTTGACAACATGAAGATCACAACGGTGCCCCAGCTCTCAACTCATCCATCGTTTGACGGAAACAGTACGAAAATGATTCCGGGGAGATCTTGAAAGACCACAGAGAGATTTGCGTCCATCTTGCTTTGGGTTCGGATCCCTGAGATTTTGTTGCTCTCCAATGGAGTCGGCTTGGGAGCGGCACCACCCTTCATTCCGGTCCGTACACATGTAAAATGATATATATGATAGGTCTTTGGAAAGTCCTCGTACACGGGCCGACGAGAAGTTGTTTTGAACAACGCGGCCGAAGAGAGGGTGCCGAGCTCGGGAGCTACCGCACGAGAAACAAAGTTCGAAGGAGAAGGGCACTTTGACCAACCCGGGATTTCTACGACATCAGATAGCTCACAAGACTCTCCTTAGCTCGATAGTACTCTCGTGCGATGTAACTCTCGTCCAAGTATAAAGGAACTAGTCTCTGCCCCCGCCCTCGCCCCCTCTTCCTCTCCTCCATTTCCGAGGAGTTCTCCTACATCCATACAAGGCTGAAGACACATGTTTGCCCATCATGGACATGTATTCAAGCATCAACACGACGTCCGCATGGGCGAACGTGGACTTTCCAGTTATCCAAAAGAGGACATATTACACGTCTTCCCTACTCCTGCTGATCGTCAGCATCGTGGCATTTCGCATCTTGACCAGGCCCAAGACAAATGCGCCGATGGTCGACCCGCCCAAGTTCTTCGATATCACCGCCACCAGACAAAGGCTAGAGGCGGTCAACGGCGCGCGAAGCCTGCTTCAGCGCGCATACAAGGCATTCCCAGGCAAGAGCTTCCGCATCATGGCCGAGTATGCAGAATTACTCGTGCTGCCCGCGAAGTTTGCAAACGACATTCGAAACGACGACCGGTTTGACTTCACTGGGTTCACCAGACAAGTTGTATGTTTTTGCTTTTCCTTTCTTTTTCTTTTTTTTTTTTTGTGTGTGTGTGTGTGTGTGTGTGTGTGTGTTTCCTTCTTCATGTTCCCCGTCGGGAACAGCAACAAAGACATTTGGCACTGACAGAGATGATTAGATATTTCCATCCGATGTACTTGGATTGGACCCATTCCAGTCGGATGGTAGACTTGTGAAGGCTGTTGTGCAGAAATATTTGACGAAATACCTGAGTAGGCTCGCTCTCCCTTGGGCGCTTCACTTTGTAACATTGACCTACGGGCCAAGTTGCTGACTTGTTCATTTGTTGTGCCGTGCTCTAGACAGAGTCACCCAGCCACTTAATGAAGAAACAACACTCGCCATCTCAGACGTCTTCACAGAAGCCGAAGGTACGTCATCAAAGAAAAATAGAAGAAAACAAAGACTCATGGGGCCAAGAAACACATCATGCAACGCACCTTTCACAGGCTAACAAGAAAAACCCAACTTCAGACTGGCACACACTCAACCTCAAAGACGCAGTCCTTCGCCTCATCGCCCGTATCTCATCCAGAGTCTTCCTCGGCGAAGAGCTATGCCGCAACGAGAAATGGCTCACAGTCACCCGCGAATACACCCTCGCCGCCTTCAACTCGGCAGAGAAAATGCGAGTCTATCCCACGCCCATCCGAGGCCTCATTTCTCGCTTCCACCCGGGCTGTCGCCGCGCAGCATCCCTGATTAAAGACGCCCGCGCGTGCATGGCACCTATCTTGGAGAGACGCCGCCGTGAGAAGGCATCGGGCAACTACGTCCCCTATAACGACGCGATAGAGTGGTTTGAGATGGCGGCCAACGGGCAACGATATGATCCCGTTCTCATGCAGCTCGTTCTGTCGGCGGCGGCCATCCACACTTCTACCGATCTTCTGAGCCAGACGATTGGAGATCTGGCGCAGAATCAGGACTTCATCGACCCCCTGCGAAAGGAAATCATGCAGTGCTTGTCGGATGGGGGCTGGAAGAAGACGACGCTGTACAGCATGAAGTTGCTGGACAGCTGTGTCAAGGAGAGTCAGCGGATGAAGCCTCCAGCTCTACGTGAGTGACCCAGGAACTCTCATGTTATACCCATCATTTGAACAGCCAATGTTGACTTTGATCAAAAGTCACCATGCACCGCCTTGCAGACGCCGCCGTCACCCTCTCCGACGGCACATTCATCCCCAAGGGCACCCTAACCGCCATCTCGGGCGATCGCATGTGGGATCCAAGCGTGTACGAGAGCCCCCTGCAATGGGACGGCGCCCGCTCGTTCAACAGGCGCAAACAAGAGGGCCACGAGAACGCCGCGCAGCTCGTCACCACGGGCCCCGATCATTTGGCCTTTGGACACGGGCAGCATGCCTGCCCCGGGCGATTTTTCGCAGCAAACGAGATCAAGATGGCGTTGGCGCATCTCCTGATGAAGTACGACGTTAGGCTGCATGATAGGAATCCGCAGGTTTGTTATTACGGTTTCGCCATGACCACAGATCCGCTTCTGAAGGTGGATGTGAGGAGGCGACGGGAAGAGGTAGATCTGGGTTCGTGTTAAGTCCCTGGGCGGGGCAGCGGGAACAAAGCCGCAGATGACTAGCCACTTTTATGTGCATTACTCCGTATTTTCCCTATATGCCTTGCGATAGTAGTTGATGGAGAATGATGGAGAATGAGATAAGGCGGGGTAGTTTTTTTTTTTTTTTTTTTCTCTTGTTAGGAAAAGTGAGCTGACTCAGGTGAGGGGCAACACAGGGGGGGTTGATGCAGCGTTGAGTTATTAGTTCTTTATCAATCTTCACTTGCCACATAATTCGTGCCGCGCAAAAAAAAGTGATTTTTACACGTGAATAATTCTTCTGCCGGTAGAGTAACGAATAACTCACATTCGACCATCGTATAAGATGGCATAGCCAAGTCGCTTAATCATTTTCTTCCACAAGATTGTCACCTTGCTTTTGTGTATGAATAGCTGCAGCCATTAGGTGTTCGCCCCCACTTCTGGTCAGTCTGACATGTATACCAAAACACACAACATAGTAATCCGTAAAGAGCGCAGAACCTCATGCTCCTCTCACACAGCTCAAATTCAGTTCGGAAGCTCTCACTTTGACAACCTCTAGATTGCAAGACCCAGACGGCCCATCTAAAAGATACTGCTACTTCAAGACACGTGACCCACCCAGATGTAAGAATTCTTCGCTCCGTGTATCCATCCGCCATTCCAAGTAGACCAAGCCAGGAGATGGCTTTCTCCCATGCATTGCATCGAGTTGTCTTTCCAGAGAAAAACACCACTCTGTTGCGCCAGCGCCGAAAAATATCGAGGAAAAAACCATCGAATGAAAACCCGCCCACGGACAAAATGATCCATGTTGAACGAAAAAAAAAAAAAGAAGAAAAAGAAGAAAAAGGCCATGCGGAAGTTTATATACCCAGAACCAATTTCATGCGCTCGTAAGTGTAGAAGCTCGCGGCCGCCATGGGAATCACCTTGACATAACCGATTGTCAGGCCGACGAAGAAACCGCGGAACCCACGCTCCTGAAGGATAAGACGAGCCGTCTCGCCAAGACGCATTCTGTGGCCATCGCCCACGGCGCCGCTGACCTGCATGCGCCGACGGATAACTTCGAGAGGATATGAGCAGGTTTGCGAGATGAGGCCTGCAATTCCACCGCTCGTCAGCTCGGCCCATGACCGCAGGGGCGCTGGCTTCTCCACGCTTGGCTCTGTCGTTTCGGCAAGGTGGTGTATTTGGCGATGGAGGGATGGCGCAGCAAGTCAGATACGGTATCGTGGGTCAAGAAGGACATGCCCGCGTAGGGAGCATGCCCAGCAACGTCGGGTAAAAGCCGCGATAAAATTCATCACTCCTTTCCGGGGCACAATGGAACTGGCGGGTGCCGCGGCGGCGACCGGCGGCGGCGCATGGGAAGTCTCGCCGTCGCCGACTTTTGAACAGGACTCTCGTTGTATATCTGTCTGCAGATCGAGGTCAAGGAGGAGCGGCCCTCTCGTTTCGTCTCAAAGGCGAGGCGAACTCGAACGACCTCCAGTGGATATGTGAAGAAGACGGAAGTGATTCCTGCCAGACTGCCGCTTAGGAGCCGTCGCAGAGACGTCTCGTACTCTTTTTGGGGAATGATTCTGGAGCGGATCTGCTCATAGGCGAGAAATTTGATGCCTGCATAGGGAAAATCCGCAGGAGTGTGGCAGAGTGGCCGCGGAACAGGCCCATGGCGCCTTCTGAGTGCAAGATGTCTTTCATGGCGATAGCGACGCCAAACGAGGATCCCGTGTACTTTGCAAACTGGGGTTGCTGGCCTGGAACAGAATCTTGACTCGGTCGAGCGGCGCAACCATTGTCTTAGCCTACAGTTATGATGATATCATTTAGTAAGCCGAGCTGCTTGCCGTGTAGGCATTTGACAAAGCCCCAGGGTTGAAGGAGAAGAAGGAGAAAAAATAAGAAGAAGAAAAGTTTACTCACGGCGCAGCCAGCCACGCCACCTGCGACCCCGGACCTCCAAACATAATCCCAGGATCGCGTCTTGCTTTTGGGTGTTGTCGCTTCTTCGTCGGTCGGGCACACAGCCGGTTCTCTTCTCTGTTTAGGAAACGTAGTGCCCGCAGCAGCGGCGGTGGCTACCCCGACATGCTGTCGAACTTTGTCGCGCGCAATCTCAGTCATGGAGGCATGATCCGCGAGGGTCGAGGACGTGGGCATTCCGGATGCCGACAGCGCGGTGGCCTGAGTGGGATGTAGAAAGTTGAGGATCACCGAAGCCGCATGCCGGCGTGGGTAGGCAGAGGTCGTGTAGGCGGGGCGAAGATAGGAGTCTGTAGAATGTAAACGAGATGCCTGTTTCTGGGAACAAAGGCGTGTTGATGCTGGAGAAAGACACACACAAGACGGGACAGAGGCCGAGCGAGGGAGAATGAAGGTGTCGCGTTTATCAGAAAATGGAGCGCTTCGGCTTAAGCTTGCGGAGGCGACGAAAAGAAATGAGGAGTTTAATTCCGGCACAGCACGGGACCTAGACGTCATCCGCTGGCAGATGGATGGGGCATTCCGGGGCACGCACAGTGGGTTGTAGACTCTCTAACCTCCTGTAGAGGGGAGAGGTTACATACAAGAGGGGGCCCCAAGTCTACACCACTGTAGGCTGCACGTAGCCTGTACATGTACATATACATCTGGCCTCCTTCAACCGAGGATTGCCGAGATGGAGATGCCGTTCGGGAGCATGGTTCGAACCACTTTGGCATTTCCTGCCATCGCGTTCCAAGCCCTCCCTTTCCTTTCCTTTCCTTTCCTTTCCTTTCCTTTCCTTTCCTTTGCACTGGCGTCGCCTTGCGCCAAGACATCACATCTCCCATGTCGGAACCCGACGAATGGACCAGCGCCACATCCCACAGCGTGCTCTTCCAAAGTGAGGACGAAACCATCGTCCTGCTCGACATCCCGCGGTCCCTCGAAGAAGGCCAAGTCCTGCCGGGACACCGTCCACGGCGCCGGGTCTACTCGGACTCACCGCCGCGCTCTGCCTTCCCGACGCCGGATCCGAAGAGGAGGCGACGCCGCCATGCATCGTCATCTCGTTCTCGACACGGAGCAGCAGCGGCACACGACTGGCCGGCCCAGTCCCCGCAACCCGAATCAACGACTTGATGACGACGACTTCTGTCCAAGGAGCCCTGAGGTTGCTCCAGGACACGCACAGCGGGCCATATCATCTGCCTCGCGTCTCGTCGCCCGTAGACCAGAGTGACGAGGACGAGGACGAGGACGAGAACCCTTCCAGCACAGTCGCCGTCCAGGATGCAACACCTTTGCATGGGTCCGTCCAAGACCTGAGAAACACCTTTCAGGACACCGCGCCCGTCTTCAGACTCATCGTGCTTGATCCGCCGTGGCCCAACCGCTCCGCCAGACGGCGATCCAGCAAGTACGCAACGGCTAGCAATCTCGCCGAGATGCGAACCCTACTGACCAGCATACCCGTCGCGGCGCACCTTGCCGACGACGGCCTCGT
The DNA here is from genome assembly GCA_023658505.1 of Epichloe gansuensis. Classification (NCBI taxonomy): domain Eukaryota; kingdom Fungi; phylum Ascomycota; class Sordariomycetes; order Hypocreales; family Clavicipitaceae; genus Epichloe; species Epichloe gansuensis. The sequence continues at coordinate 9,478,537 of CP098281.1, forward strand.
AGCCGTCTGGATCACGAACAAGGCCGCCATACCAGATTTCCTGGCGTCGCCCACCGGCGTGTTCGCCTCCTGGGGCGTAGAACTGGCCGCCGAGTGGACTTGGCTCAAGATCACGGCCACAGGCGAGCCCATATACGACTTGGCTTCTGTTTGGAGAAAGCCGTGGAGAAGATCCTCATTGCTAAGCGCATTGGGGCCCCGGCACCTCCTCGTCTAAAGTCGAAAGTGATTGTTGCTGCGCCAGATGTTCACTCCCGAAAACCCAGTCTACGAGGTTTGTTTGCCGAGATTCTTGGCAACACACGTTATTGCGGACTGGAAATATTTGCTCGCAATCTGACGGCCGGATGGTGGAGCTGGGGAGATGAGGTCCTTCACTTCCAGAACAAGCTTTACTGGACGCCTGAGTAGACCCCGGCTTATCACCTTGCCGGCAGCTATTCGTGTAGGATATTCGAGCTATCGTTGGGTGAACGTCAACTTCTCTAACCTCTGTAGTGCAACTTCGCCCGGTTCGCCATGCCGGGGCTCCAAGAAATATACAACCGTGCCCCCATGTATCGTACAATCCTATGTATGCCAAGCCACCACGCTCGCAGACTGGACATGAACCCGTCGGAACCCCGTTGTACCATTCACCCGAGATTGTAAAGGCCTATGGGCGACCCTCTGACTCTTAATTCGTGGCCTTCGCCTCCGCTGCCTTTTCCTTGGCCAGCAGCGCATCCCACTTGGGATCCAATACGACATCGTTCGACCACTTGATCTCTCCTTCGGCCATCTTCTTCGCCAAACTAGCCAGATCTTTTCTCTCCTTTGACAAAGGCTCCTTGCTCTTCATTGAAATCTGGAACTTGTGCTGGTTGATCTGTTCCTCGTTGCGCTTCTCCATCAGGTCCTCCCTCATCCTCCACAACTCGTGATTCCACGGCTCCAAGTTGCTCGGCAGCTCAGGCCACTGGAAGGGTTTGGCCAGCTCGACCGTCATGATTTTGAGTGGCTGCGGTCTGTACCATGATCGTGAATGCGAATTCCGTTGCGTCAGTGGTTGCTGCTTCACGAATGATCGGACCTTGGTGACCTCCACGTCGTACAGATTCCACAGGTAGTCGCGCAGATCGAATTTCGTGAATCGTAGGGGTACTTGGAAGCAGGCTTCGTTGAGGGGGAGGTGCTCCTTTCGGAGAAAAGTGATGACATGATTGGGCCTGATGGTCGGCGTCAGCAAGCTGTATTGAAACAATTTGTAATTTTGGACTGGACTGGGCAGACAACGACGTACAGAAAAACCTGCTTCCGTCCGAGCCTGAAGCCCGGCAATTGACGGGCTGCTGCTTTGACTGCTTCCGCCATGGTTCTGTGATGGTGCTGATGTGCTTCTTCCGACAAATGACAGAAGCTCCAAAATATTTCATTGGGAGTTCAAAGGGTGGATTGCAACGGAAAAGTGTCTTTACGTAAGCATTTCTGCTGGCCTGCGCCTCGGGAGCTAGCGACCTGGTCAAGAACTTTAGATAAAGACAAAAAAGTTCACGGTTATGATGCATCAGAAAACAAGAGAAACAAGTTCATCATGCTTCGTAGAACTCATGAAATGCCAGGGCTTCTATGATTACTTGGACCAGAGGCAATCAAGACGAACGCTAGGATAGCATATTCACACCATTTCATCCTCATATTGCGTGTATCTGAACTATATACCCGAGAAAGCAACTGACCTATATGATGCCAACACAAAATTTTCTTTCTCTCTTTCTCTCTTTCTTTTTGTTTTTCTTCTAACGTACCTTGTAAAAAAATCCATCCAAGCTACAGAGCCGCATCCTCCCCAACGTCGACCTCTCCGCATTCAACAACTCCTTTAATTCCCCGAGCCAATATTTCTTTCTGCACCGCAAACTCAATCGATCTGCTCTATCAGCCGAACACGAACACCATCGCCTCCCGGATGTGATCCTGAATAGTTCCTCGCACCCAAAAAAAAAAAAAAAAAAAAAAGACCACGCACCCACAATTCACAACCCGTGGCCTTCGCCGTTCTCATTCTCATCTCACACCTCTTTGTTCACCATGCATACAACCCGTCCAACCAACCCACCCGTTTACCTCGCCATCCCATTGTGAAGCCTTTGTGACACGAACAAGAGAAGGACAGAATCTCAGCTCTTTTTCTTCATTCTTCACCCCGTAACAAAACTCGCCATTTCGAAAACCGCCGTCATGGACGCAACACCTTCTCACAATCCCTCCACACCACCGTCCACACCACGACCGGCCCAACACAAACCCCTTCAGCAGACTCCCCACGGCCGGCAAAGCCAAGGCAATGTCCATCAAGCAAGAAGACAATGAGTCGTCGATCCTGGATTCCCTGGACACAGGCTACGAGAGCGATGCCCCCAAAAACCATTAGCTCTGCAAACGGAAACACAACTGGAGCTCGAGTTCGAAAAGCAACAATACCCCGGCGCCAGCACCTGGGCCTCAGACGAAGAGCAGCTCTTCGAGATTCTATTTCAGAGAGCAGATCGGGGATCCTCCCCGGCCATTGGGAAGTAGACTTCAGGGGCATCCCCATGCTCGACACCGTCTTCTCAGTGAACGACGACGTCCGGCCCATCGTGTACAGCCGATCTGGGAAGGACTTCCAAGGTTATTTCCCCCTCCTTCTCAAAGGAAGCATCTCGCCTCAAACATCAAACCGCAAGACTAACACCCTCTTCAAAAAAAAAAGCAACCATGGCTCTCCTCCGCCTAATAGACCTGACCTCCTCCGTCAGAACAACCGTCCAATCCGGCCTCCGTCAGAAAGCACCCCCTGATCAAGAAGTCCCTAGACAGGTACCTGTCATGGGCTGCCGAGGACGGCGGCTACTCCCACCTGCGCTACGTGCCCAACATCATCACCGCAGAGCTGGATGCTAGCTTGGAAGAATCTGAAATCACGAGCATGATGGAGCAGCGCATGCGCGCACTCGCTTTGCTTCAGCGGGAGTTTCTACGCGTTGACCGCGACGATGACTTTGGGCCGTCCAAGAGAGCAGTGGCACGCTGGTAGATGGGTATATGGGGAGGATAGCGAATGGAGACGACGACGCAGACGCAGACGCAGACGACGAGCTCGTGTACAGGAGGAAACCACCCGTCGTTTATGGGCTGTTCATCCTCCGGTCCAGCGTCTTTCTTTTGACCGTGGATAGTGCAAAGGGGCGGACGCATATGTTAGTTTCCACGTGGACATGCATTTCATGGACAGGCATCAGAGCGTGTGGAATGCGTTGACGGTGGCTATAGCTGTTTGCTTGGCGAGGGACCAGCTCGTGCGGCGCGTCGAGGATTTTGAGGAGTCGCCGGATGTCCAGGGAGCGAGAGTGATTAGGTGGTGTGTGCGGGAGCCCGGAGCAGCCATGTCATTTGTCTAGAGAAAGGGATAATTTATTTGGTGGTGTGCAGAGGCGATGCTTTAAGATACCCATTTAGGATTCGATTGATGCCAGAGACGGGAGGGAGATAGATAGGTGCAAATCGTATCGTACAAGTTTGACCTGCGCTGTCATGATACAACATTACCTCGGGCCAAGATCCGCGTAGAATTTGTGCGTATTTTGGTTTTGGGAGAGTTTGGCGCGAACTGAGCCATACCGTTCTATATAAAATAACAAAGAAACCATGGGACTCGGTACAAGTGTTCCCATCCTTCATCCGCAAACGCCAAGCAATGATGTGGCCATCTATGTTGATTTCTCCGCATCCCATCCGCGCTGTCTACATGCCAATGTGATTATCCCATCTTCAATATAATACTCATACATTCCCTTTCTCTTTCGAGGTCTCTGTACATGCTTCTCAGGATTGACATCGTGTTTCCAACAAAAAATGTGATGAGGACGTGCTTATTACTTTGCCCATCTTGTGAGCCCACCTCTCGCTCATGGCCGGCAAACCAATTGCAAGAAACCGCGATTATACGTCCTTGCGCTCTACTGGTATGAAGACTGCAAGTTGGTGCAATAATCGCTGGTACAAGAACAGCATGCAGCCGCTCTGGATAAACGTCCACACACCTCGGGGCCAACGCCTCGGAACCAGCCGGCGATGCCTTCGGTGCGGTAAATTACCTTCAGGCCAGTGATGACAGATGATGTATGTAGGGCGATGGCGCCGGGCTGCGGTCGATGAGTGCTCGGAGATGAGGTGGATATGTGTCGTTTCTGTGCGACACCAACTTCTGTCAGTTTAGTCGACTGGTCGGCTGGAGGGTTCACTTGGGTCTGTAGCCTGGTCTTCACCACGTCGAGCGGGCAGGTGATGACTCCGGCCAAGCCGCCTGCCGCGGCACCAGTAAGAAGCTCGAGTGGCACGCCAATTTCTCGACTCTGCTTGTAGACCCTCGCCCATGCGTTGAACTGCTCCCAGAACATGAATTGCAATGCTGAAAACGGCAGGTCTCGATAAAGCGTAGCCTTGTACCCATGGAACAGCGCTGCCGCACCTTCGGTCCGAACAATCGTGCGCGCGGCGTCTACGGTGCCTCGATAGTTGTAGCCGGATTTGAAATGGGGGTTGTTGTAGCGACCCTGCAGTTGTAACCGGGTCTTGAGGACTTCGGACGGAACGTAGACGATGGATGCTGCGAGATCGCCAAGTAACCCTGCCAGGATGTCAGCGACGTGTCGCACGGTCAGGAGATGACCCAAAACACGTCGACGATAATTTCTTACCTGCTGACAGATACGCCAAATGCTGCTGCAGCCCACGGTCTATCAGAAATCGCTTGCTCCATTCGTATGTGCCGAAAAACAAGACTGTGCCAGGAAAGGAGCCTCCCAGCGCGGGTGCCCAACCTCCATATAAGCCACGCCGAACGCCCTCTTGTCTCCATATTGTGTAGTACGATTGCCCCAATGACGTGTATTTCGATGGCGAATGCGGATCACCTTGTTGTCTCGTCTTCACGGTATCGAGAGAGTGCATGAGCAAATCTCCAGTTGAGCCGCCGATTCCACCAGCAATCATGGCCTTGGGCAAGAACGTTTGTTAGTCAACCATGTCCTTGAATCCATCGAATGATGCAAAGCATCGTATGCGCCCTTTGACACCTGTCGTCCAGCAGCCAGATATAAAAACATACATGGAGATAGGGCGGCCGGGCTTCAGCCTCGACATCGTCGCCTTTCATGGTATGGCCGTCGTCGGGCACTCTGACGTTTCTTGTATTTGACGGTCGGTTGGGGTATATACCAGCATCGCGATGTGGCTCCGGTTTTTCAAGCACGTCCACGTCGCTCTTCGCGCTTGCAGATGCAGTAATAGACGAGGTGGCGAAGAAGAAATTGGACACTTGAGAGGCAAGGGTCATGGCCCCGCGAGGATCCGTCGAAGAAATCGCAAGTTCAAAGGAGTCGATCTGTCAATGGCCGGGAGGTACAGGGGACATAATAGGAGATAAGCCAATAGATAAAAAGTGCAACGTTTGAAAAGCAACGGACGATTTTAAATGAGTGGAAATGGCTGTGCTTCCCTATTCCCGCGTCGCTGTGGTGTAATAAGCGTTGACTTTAGATTGGCCGATGTTGCAAGTTGAAGCGGGAAAAAAAAAGAATGACGCTCCGTTTCTGATGGTTTGTCGCGTGGTGGTCAATTCGAGGCGCCCGAGCTGGCGCATAGAACTTTTCTCGCCCGCGGTCGACAGTATTACATTATTATTATTATTATTAGTCTCGGTGCTTTGCGCAGTGTCATGGCCGAGCTGGTCCGTGCGACGATTGTTTGTGTGAGTACGGAGTACAGAGTACATACATAGCACCAGCAATATCTGAGCCAGCTTCTTGAAACTCACAAAGACGTGACGTGACGTATGAGCAATTGGTTTCGCCATAATAGTAAAGGGCGTCAATTGGATGACAATCCACCCAGTCGGGTATTGTACATGTACAATCCTCTGTATAATCGCCAAGACCCTGGTCTAGAAGAAGTCTTTCCTCCCCAATATAGTACAACAAAATCGTCAATGCTTGCAACTCGCCTCACTCAACCAGTCTTTTCTCATGCTCCCACTATCTCACCGGTCCAAACTTCCTGAACGGATACACAATATGCGTCACCCTCCCCGTCAACAGCCTCTTTGACACAGGCCCGTACGTATTGCTGTCCAAGCTTGATCCTGGCAGTCCATCCCCTCCACCCAGACATGGCCCTGGGGTATCTTGACTGTTGAGATTGGATATGGCCGTTTTGTTTTCACAACATCTCCTTCAAGGGCGACTACTCGCTTGACTGCTGTGACTTCAGGATGAATCGGACTCCTGTAGAAAAGCACTTGATCAGAGGGCTGGCTCTCGCGAGAAGGTCAACGTGCCAAGAGCTGCAGGCAGAGAGAGACTCACCTCAATGTGACAATCATGCCTCTCTCCAAACCCTTCTGCGGCGACCACTTGTAATTGAGTATGACATCTCTCCGCAACGTGGAATCTTTGTCCTCATTCATAAATGGGTACATGGACGCTCCATCGACGAGAGTCAACTCAGCAACATGGAGATTGAACCATGCTACGACGGGGATCCATGTCGCGAAGCCGACGAGATTGAGGACTGCAATTCTGGCAGTACTTGATTGCTGTCCCTCAATCGCGCCCATATGGACCCGAGAGCCATTGGCGCGCGCTGATGGCTGATGGAGCTGCGAAATGCAGGATCAACCGCACGGACGGACCTTGTTGGTTCGCTGAGGAGTGATTCTTCGTGCCAAATCAAGACAAGACTCTTGGTTTGGGGTTTAAAGACTTTGCGCTACGAACTACGGACGAACTGTGCTGCCACGCTGCCTGTCGGCCCTGCGACGTTCAAGGAACACGGCCGCTAAATACGGGTGTGGCAGCCCCTGCTGTTCACCAAAGGCTCCCCGTAACACCCATGGAGAGCGCGAGTGCGTGACCACTTCTACCTGTCAAAGGTAGGGGTCGGTGTAGCTAATAGAAAAGGTTCAATTCTGGTCAATCAGAGGTGCAGACAGCACCTGACTTTTGTACCTAAAAGGTACATAGTGCGCTATGGTAATAACTAGTCTACGGAGGTACTTCTAATACATTATCTCCACCATTGTCTTATTAAGGGTTTTATCCTAGTTAATACGCAGGCCGCATCCACACATCCGATGCTCTAGGAGCTCTCCCTAACACACCCCTAGCTAAGATATCTATTAAAGCTAGAGTTTATTAGTGTAGGAAGCAATTGTAACGAATTTCTAGTGTTATGGTTACGCGGGGATCTTGCGTAAGCTAATCCAGTGGCAGAAATCCCTATGCATTTAACCTAATAGAGGCTTTGTAAAGCTATCTATAGGCATCTTGGAGGTCTTTAACTAATTAACCTTAATATTGCCCTTCGCATATTGCTCTTAAATCTATATTTAATTCATATTAAGGTGCTTAAGGCTAGTTTAAAGCCTTCCTTCTATATGCTTTATAATTTAGATTATCTGCTTATTATTACACTAAATAATAGAAAGCAGTGGCACGCAGACCTTAATATCGTAAAGCAACCTCCCTAGAGATATACGCTCTTTTACACTATAATTTAGGTAAAGAGCTCTGCTTCTATGCTTAAAGTTATTATATAATATTACCTACCTAACTTCTAATTAATTATAGCGCTATGTATAATAAAAACGTAGCCTTACGTTAATTTACAAGTATTAGGGTTATTACTAAGGGAAGCATTAGTGCTAGAAAACAGGGTATTAAAGCTATCCGCGCCTAAGTAGCAAATGCAAAGCTTCTTCGTATTCTAAGCGTACAAAATAGCTCCTTTAGCAAGCTTAATATGCTTTGCTAACGGATTTATTATAAAAGATACTAGCTTTAATGCTATAAATGCCACGTTAGGTCTTCCTATAATACAAAGATACACTAAGGAGCTAATAACTGCTTTATAATAATTAATCTCTTCGTTAGAAGCTTCGCTAGTATTAGTAAGGATTATAGCCGTAGGAAGAGGAGCAGAGGTTAAGCTCTTTAGATTGTTATTAATAACGTTAGGAATGAATTTCTAAGCGATCTTTTAAATGTATAATTCCTACAATAACCACATCTCTTTAGTATTGCGGTTTCTAATGATTTTAATGCCTAGGAACCACTTTAATTCGCCTTAGTCCTTAATATCTAGGCTATTTATTAGTTACTTATGTAATTCTTCGAATTCTACTTTAAATCCGTTAGGTAAAGCACTACAATGTTATCTACGTAGAAAAACAGGATAAAATTATCTTTATAAAGATACATAGGTCTTCTTTCCCTTATATAAAGCCTAGATTCCAGAGAAATCTTATTAAATAAAGGAACTATTATTAAGGAGCTTCGCAGCCTATACAACGCTCTCGTTATCTTCTAGAGACAACCTTTCGCGTTTATACCCTTTAGAGGCTTACAAAAGATAGGTTCTTTAAGCTCTACGTGTAAAAAGGCATTTCGAACATCGTATTATTAGGTATTAAGATCATTAGCGTAGTAGACCGCGAGTAGCATGCGTAGAGATTGTAAAGTAAGCGTTATAGCATAGTTATTAAGGTTATCCTTTAGTTATTAGTTACCTTAAATAACCATTCTAGCTTTAAACTCTATTACTACTCCTTTCTTATTAGTCTTATATTTAAAGACCTAGCTAAGGTTTATAATTTCCTTATAAAGTTCTAGATTAAGGGATTTATCTAGTATATCTTCCTAGTAATTTAGGGATAGGAGCTTTAAAAGTTCTTTTATAATTGCTTCCTTCTAGCGGTTATAATAGGGTAAAGCTATAGCTTATTAATAATAGGCAGGTTCTAAAGGCATATCTTTAATCTATAAACTATATTAAGTGCCTTATAATGCCACAGAAAAGGCATAAGAAAACTATGCTTACCTAGCTTTACGTGTTTCCTTTCTTTAGCGTTTTCTAGTAATAATATTGTCTAGATTAATGCCATTATCCTAGGGATAATGATTCTCCACTTCTTTACCACCTTCGCTAGTAATTTCGCTAGTCTTCGCGGTAGTCTCTGCGTGTTTAATTGTTGCATCACGCACAAATTTATTAATTTCACAATATAGCGTATTATTACCTTCTATCCTAAGCTTTTTATTCTCTATAGTAACTAGTGCCTTATAAGAAGAGTTAGGAGGGGTTAAAAGTGCATTAGAAAGGTTATCTTTTTCCCCTATTATATAAAGTAGTGTTTTTGCTTTAAACTATTTGTTTCCTCCTTCTATAGTTAAAGGCATAGGAGGGTGATTCTCCTTTTCTAATTCTAATCTAATAAGGTCTTAGCTGATTTCCTTATTGATATCATTAGCTTTAAGCTCTTTAAGTAGCGTAATCGTTAATATCTTCTCCTTTTAAGCTAATTTAAGCTCTTCTTCTGGTTTAAAGAAGGAATTCTTATTAAATTAAACACATGCTAATATAATAACTTTATAATTACAAAGCAAAGGCACCTAAATAATATATTAGGACTTGCCTCTATAACTAATAAGGTACTTAATGTAAGCTTTTGCTCTAACTATAGGATTATATTATGTGATTTAACGTGCTCTAAAGCCTTCGTTATTATAGGAAAAGCCTTATATCTATAAGCTTGTAGATATATAATTAAGGGCTTCTAGACCTCTACTATCTATGAATAGGCTAGAACCGTTTTCCTAGCCTAATTCCACCAAAGCTTATAAGGTATAATCTAGGTTCCGTAATGCTTAAAAGGCGTTTAATTTAATAGATAAACCGCGGTGTTAAAGACCTTATTATTAAGATCTGTTAGAAGCTAAGCCTCTAGGCTTAACGTATAAGCTTTTGCTTAACCACCCCCTAGATCTCTTTGCCTTTCTATTCTAGCTAGGCGTTAAGGGAGCTAAATTATAGACTATAATACCCGCGAGGGCTATCTTATCTTTTATTTACTCTATAAAGAGAGCTTTTTAATATTACTATGTAGAAAGCGTAGTTAAACCCTAAATTAAGTGCTTAGGAACGCTGTTATTATACAAAAGCTATTATAAATACTATCCTTTATTTTAAAGGAATAAAAGAACCTTATTAAGGTTATAAGGTATGTAAAAACACACTAATACCTATTACTATTCTAACAAGAAGAGTTATAGTAATCTAGATTAACAGAAAGCCTATAACCTAGCCCTTATAGAAGGCCTTTAGGTGTAACCTGTGATCTCTATTGCTTAGCTTTGCCTGTAGCATAGACCTTACATTCTATAAGCTTAGGACCTATTAATTTAACCCCTAAAGCTATGTTTGTAAGCTCTGCAAATGCGCGTACGCCTAGATAACCGCATTATTAATGCTAAAGCTTTGCATCTCCTTTTAAGGCAGTCTTAGTGCCTTACTAGTTATAGCGTAGGCCTCTTTTAGCTCTTCTAATAGCTATGATAATACGTGGAGCTTGTTAATATTATAAACTCTTGCTATAGGCCTTAATCCTTTGTATAGGAAGCATTTCTTCTAATTCTAGAAGATCCTTATCTTTATTAGAATTATTACTAATATAAGATTAACGTGAAATTCTAGGATTAGCAGCGCTTTCTCTAGTATAATTATCCTCAGCGTTCTAGATAGCAAATCCGTCACTAAGATATGCACTAGACCTTTGCCTAAAGCCATATAGATTGTGCTACTAGCCTTTACCTCTATTATAATAGTATTATTAAATTTAGCTTACTTAAACTAATAAGGGTTATTAAAGATATAAATATTAGCTCTAGAGTTATAGAGGACTATATTCCTCTTTAATTCTAAGCTATTAACCATATTTAAAGATAGGGTAACGCGTTAAGAGCGCCTAGCGTATACGAATAATAATACATTAGCTAACTTCTCGCCTAGAGTAATAGCTATAGAGTTATTTGTAGGATTCTATAAGGGCATAATAATATTGCTACCGCTCTTCTCCTTTAACTTCTAATTTATAGCCTTTGTTTTCTCTTATAGATTCTCTTTTAGATACTTCTTAATATTATCTTTAGAGTTCTTCCTAACTTCCTAGTTCTTAGGAGCAAGGTCTAACTTATACAGAGCTTTAAACGAATTATAGGATTCCCACTACTTTAAGGTATCTCTAACTATGTGATTCGTATATCTAGGGCACTTAGGCCTTTTGGATTTTGCTAAATCATTTAATCCCGTTAATTTATTAGTTATAATTGCATTAGTAGCCTTTAGTACGCTCTGCGGAGCTTTATAGTCTCTTTTAAACTCTGCAATAGCCTTAAGAAAGCTCTAATTCATGCCCTTATTAAGCAAATCATTCTATTTCTTCTAAAATAACTTAAATTTACTATAAAGAGGGATTATAAACTTGTATAGCATTATCTCCTTAGTCTATTAGGTCTTAAGGTCTTAATAATTCCTCTATAGTACCTCTATTATTACTACCTATTAGTACTAATTACAGGAACCTTTAGCTTATAAGTAATTATTAAGGCACGTTTCCGCAAGAATTAATATCTTCCTTACGTTTAGCTTATATTAATCCTAAAGAAGCTTTAATATTCTTTAAGAGTGCTAATAAACTAACTCCTTTCCCTTCTCTTTACTATTAAAGTTAAGAGAGTCTTAGATATTCTTTAAAAGGGTCTTATAAATAAATTCCTAATCTTTAGCATTTGCCTTAATAGGTTTATGTATTTTATAAGGTTAAATTATAGATCTTTGCATTTAAAGTTATACTTATCTTTAGCGTCTTTATACGTAATCTTCTAGTCTTCTAGAGCGTTAGGGTTATCCACTGTAATCTCTAGTCTTAGATCTCTTTTTAGGTAAGCAGGCATTATTGGTTCTTCTAGTAATTTATCCTGATTTAGATTAATATACTCCTAGACACTATAAGATTCTACGTAATTCTTAGTTTGCGTATACTATTTAATCCAGTCCTTCTCTAATAATAACACTATATTTAGAGTTTCTTTAGATATTATAAAGGGGAACCGTACTGGTTAAAGGAAGCATAGGGTTATTGTTTTAACTGATTATTATAACAAAGGGCGATTATCTCTTGATATAGGCAAGCGTTAGATTAATAACTTTAACGGAGCTTTTATCCTCTGATAATCAATAATAAGGGTAATAGAAGCCTCCCGGGCTTATAACTGTCAAAGGTAGGGGTCAGTGTAGCTAATAGAAAAGGTTCAATTCTGGTCAATTAGAGGTGCAGACAGCACCTGACTTTTATACCTAAAAGGTACATAGTGCGCTATAGTAATAACTAGTCTACGGAGGTACTTCTAATACATTGTCTCCACCGTTGTCTCATCGAGGGTTTCATCCTAGTCAATGCGCAGGCCGCATCCACACATCCGATGCTCTAGGGAGCTCTCCTGACACTACCAATGTCATCATCATTAGTGCTCTCGGCCACAGTAATCTACGCACAAGTATAGAACTATCAACGCTTTTGACTTTGGTCTTGAAAGTTGATTCTTAGTCCTTTGTGTGAAGCCTCTTCATGTTTCCAACGTCGTTTTAAAGGGGCGTCGCGTGCTACATCACATAGTTACACGACATGCTAACATTGACCAGCTCCTCAATCGATGCCATCCTCATCATCATGCAGTCTCCTCTCCGTACTGTATCTTGAACATATAGAGAGAAAAAAAAAAAGGCCAGCATAAAAGTAAGGTCTAACTCGGATACTTCTCCATATACCATTTCCAGCTTCGTGAAATGGCAGGGTGTTTTCGTCCTTCGCTTTTAGCGCATCACTTTGTTGTTACCATCAGAGTATCAATCCGTTGACATTGATTTCAGCGTCCAGGTTTTGTTCCGTCGCGTTCTTTTCTCGTCGGCAACTCAGATGGTCTCAGGGATATTGTCATCACTCTCGCTTAAGCTCTCATCACCGCTAACTTCGGCGTTCTCACGCTCTCTCTTCTCCATCAACGCCTGCAATTCGGCATCGTCGCTCTCCGTAACTGCCTTGGGCTCCATCTTGACAGTAAGACTGCCGCCGGCACCCTCGATGCTTTTTCTGATTCCCTCGATAGCTCCTCGCAGAAGTACGATGCCCTGGTTCTTGTCGAATGAGGTGCAGGTAAGCACATACAATGGTGGCGAGACCAGCTTAACCTTGACTTGAGTATCGGCGTTGGCGCCTTCGGCAGTGTTGCCAGCCTCTGCAGTTCTCAAGGCAGTCTTGACGGCGTCGATGCCCTCGTAGCCGAAGCAAGTGACCTCCACATCAGCTCGGACCTTGGTTCGCTGAGGAGTAAGTCTCTTGCTGATATATAGCTTCAGCTCGTCCTCGACAGGCTTGCTTGGGAAAGTGACATCATTCCAGACTTCGGCATTACTATGATATTGTGTGGTTAGTCGAGAGCAGCATGGACGACAAAGGTGGAAACATACGTGATGGACAGCTTGAAGGCGTCGATAGCATGACCGTATTTCTTGTTCAGAGGCCAAGCAATGGTCTCGTACAGAGTCTCGATAGGAGTCTGAGTCTTCTCGGCAACGTGTCGCATAATCAGATGAACAGTCTTGCTCTTGTTGTATCGCTCCTCGCACTTGACCATATCCTCAGGAGACACACGTCGCTTGGACAAGTCAATGTAACCTGGCCAGCTTTTGTCAGCTTCTTGAATGTTTCCAATAGTCCTTCTGTTGAGCATGTGACCTGCGCCTGCAGCTCATTGGGAAGCTCATGGGCACCCAAGTATGAATCTCACGCACCCTTCTCCTTGTCCACACGAAGCACGACGACAACCTCGTTGCGCCCGACTCTAATGAGCTTCTGGATACTTCGGATACGTCGTCGCGACAATTCGGAGAGAAGAATCATGCCATCGATGTTATCGTACTCGAGCAGCTTGACGTAAGCACCCATCTCGGCGATCTATACAACACATTGTCAGATTCCGAATCAAGAGAGAACCTGATGCTCGCCAAAGCGGCCCAATCTCTTTATGCACCAACCTGCTTCACGTTGACCATGACGAAGCTATCAATCTCCGGAAACTTCTCCTCGTAAAAACGACAGTTTGTCAACGACATCTTGGCGGTTTTGATTTGTTATCAGATTCGAGAAATAATCGTTCAGGTTTCTGTAACGGGAGGGGAAAGGGATATATATATGAAGGTGGGGTCGGGGCCCAAGATATCGTCACGACTTCGCACGTAAGATTTTGCCAGGCGTGTCTCGTTTGAGCAGGGTTTCCAAATTTCGGGTGCTGAGTGAAAATTTCCGTAGGATCGCGAAACCTGTTCAGTGGCTGGTGGAACAGTCGCGGTTCGATACGTTCGGATTTGGTGGTTGTTAAAAGTCATAATTTTGACATTTTGTTGTGCTGCGGATGGATGGTGGGGTGTGGCGGGGTGTGGCTAGTCTGTGGAAGCGGTATTCTTGGGCAGAAACTTAGTGGCCGGCCGGAAATCTTGCAGAGCCTGCCTGCCTGCCTGGGTGACCGCTATCACCACGTGACCGCCAAAGTAAACAACTTGAGACCAAAGACCGACAACTACCAGGTCCATTGACGTAAATTGCTTGGAACAGCAACAACACGTTTCCTCGCGATGGCTCCAGGTGAGACTTCTCCAACTCATCGGCAGTAATGCCAATGACTTCCTGCTACATTGGGGAGGGGGAAAATTGCTAATCGCAAATTCAGCAACACAATTCGAGCTCTCCCCGCCTCCTGCCGACGCAGTATCAGCTGTCGCATTCGCGCCAACCGATTCCAGCAAGCTTCTCGTTTCATCATGGGACAAGAATGTATACTGCTACAACATCGCAAGCGGCGCGTCAGAAGGCACTTTAACAAACACATACGAGCACCGAGCTCCCGTTCTGGATGTATGCTTTGGCGCCACCGACAATGAAGCTTTCACGGCCTGCATGGACTGGACTGTGAGCAGGTGAATAGTAGCTCTCCTAGCTCCGAATCGTCCTTGCCTCAGCTAATTATGGTCAGGGTGGACTTGGAAACTGGAAACAAGACATCACTGAGTAAACACGCTGCACCTGTTCGGTGCGTCGTTTACAGCAGGGACCACAGTAGGTTTAATAGCGCCACTTCCGACGTCGGTAGGAGTTTGTAATTAGCATGCCATATTGACCAGAACTCTGCAGACATTCTTGTATCCGCCTCGTGGGACTGTACTCTCAACCTGCACAATCTCTCCTCCCCAACAAGTGCACCAATACGAATCACACTCCCAGCCAAACCCCACGCCGTCTCCGCCAGCCCTACCAAAGTCGTTGTCGCCATGACCGGCCGCATCATTCACATCTACGATTTCGACGCCGTAGCACAACTGTTTGCTTCGGGTGGAACGGAACTGAAACCCTGGCAGCAACGAGAATCTTCCTCCGCTATCTCACCCGCGCAGTGGCCTGTATGCCAAATGATGCTGGGTATGCTACGTCCAGTATTGAGGGTCGTGTGGCAGTGGAATGGTTCGAGGACACGGCGGAGTCACAAGCGCGCAAATATGCGTTCAAATGCCACAGACAAGCGGCGCCTGATGGCGACGGTGATGTCGTGTACCCCGTCAATGCACTAGCCTTCCATCCTGTTCATGGAACGTTTGCATCAGGAGGTGGAGATGGCGCAGTGGCTCTGTGGGATGCGGAAGCCAAGAGACGGTTAAAGCAATATCAAAAGTTCCCTAATAGTGTGGCGTCTCTGGACTTCTCCAAGGATGGCAAATATTTGGCTATTGGCGTGTGTCCTGGATTTGAGACTGGGCAGGAAGATTACTCGGGGGCTGGTGCGACTGCAGTTCTTATTCGAGAGCTTGGTGAAAATGAAGCGAAGGGAAAAGGGGCTAAATAACGAAGTGAAACATGAAAATGTTATGTACTTTTACATGTTCGTTAAACGTGATATGATATGGCCTGGACTTGGGGGCGTTTGGGTGGATGAATGCAAACGCTGGATGCTGTAGCAGTTTGGTAACGATTTACTCTGCCAGTTTGTAGATACTCACGCGATGAAGTATTGGACTTGCATCATGAGAATACTACATACGTTGCGTGCCAAGAAGGTGCCGCTTGAATTTCAACTTGTTCTATTGATACAGAAGTCGAATTATAAAATAGGTATGCTGTCAGTACGAGGCTGAATAAATCTATGCGTTGTTGCTAACTGACTTGTTGCCACTTGTTTGATGAAGAAAGAAGGGATCATGATTGCATCAAGACCAGGGATATCGCAGGTGGGACATGCCTCGATTCTCACAAGTATCTGTGCTTGGTTTGTAGGGTAGCCATCGCCAGCTAAACGTTCTGAATGAGGGACTCTATTCTCCATTCGTCTTGGGTCGTATGGGCTGAGACAGGGTTAATTGGTCAGAGACTGTTCGTTCACGAAGTCATCTACACGTACCTTGACTTCCGCGACATGATCGAAAGTACCTGCAGTAGAAAGCAGCCAGATATCTTGAAGTGACTCCTTGGGAAGCTGTTCACCCCACAAGAAATTGTGTGGAAACCCAAGATCAAAAGGTACGGCGCCTTCGATCTCTTGGATGTCCTGATCGGAAAGCTCGATGGTGAGTGCCTCGACATTGGCCTTGAGATGCTCGACCTTGCGGCCCCCTACGACGGGAAAGACATATGGTGTTTTGTGCATCACGTAGGCCAAGGCAATACTAGTAATGGCAGTGTTCTTGCGGTGCGCAACAGCTTCCAGCGCCAAGCTGATCTTGATGTCGGTATCATTAGCCTCCGATCTGCGCCCATCGTTCAACCGTCGGGCTTCTTCCGATTTGAAGTTTCCGCCCCGAGTGATCCCCATGGAGTAATGCCCATGCCTTCAGCCTTGCACATTGGTATGATGTCGCGCTCGAGATCACGACAAGCAGCTGACCACCTGCCCTGATAGACGGAGAATTGGCGAAGACCATGATTACGAGCATATTCATTCGCCTTACTAAAAAAAAAAAAATTAAGTTACTGGATGATTCACCTAAAAATTGAGTTGGCCAGCACTCACCTCACAATCCACGCAGGGGCATCACTGATACCTAGATACAGTACCTTGCCACTCGCAACAAGCTGGTTCAGGGATTGCATGACTTCTGGGATCGAAGCACTGTAGTCCCACCAGTGGACATACAAGATATCGATATAGTCGGTCTGTAGCTTCTGCAAGCTGGCGTTCACGGAAATTTGCAAACTTTTGGTCCTGTTTCCAACAAAGTTGGCCATGACCCGCGGCTGATTGGGGCCAGCTTTGAAGTTCGTCGTGTATTTGGTAGCAATAACTTGATTTCCAAATCCAGTTTCAGATCACGTAGCCAGTTCCACCATGTATATCGGGTGAATCTTGAACTCACCCATCTCGTCGCGATTTCCACGTTTCTTCATCCACTCGCCAATCCATGCTTCTGACTGTTCAAATTGGTAGCTATTGGCGGTGTCTATGAAGTTTCCTGATACAGACACCTCGAGTCAGTATAGTTGTGGCCAAAATGAAAGATTCTACAGCAATATCGAAGTCGGTTACCTCCTACCAACCGCATATTAATGATGTATTCGTAAAGGGGTTTCCTTGACAGCCCTTCTTGTCTTGTTTTGTTGGGCTTCCTTTCTCGTAAAACAATCCGGCATCATGAAGACTTACAAGCTCATAGAAGAAGTCGAGAATTTTTTCCGTGTTTTCTTGGTTGCATTCTCCCATCCAGCCAGCCCTGAATGCATCGATATGTTTAGTGTTTATTCGCAGTCCGTGTTCATGCAACCCTCGTTGATTTCAAGGGGGCATTTCGCATACCAAGCATCGCCAAAGTTCATGGAACCGAGGCATAGCGGGCTCACTCGAACGGAGGCGGTCGGAGACAGCAGTCGATAGATGGACAGCGGAGAAGCCGGCGACTCGGGCGAGGGAATTGCGACGTTCATGGCAGCTACTGTAGGCGAATGGCAAAAGAAGGAGAGGAAGATTCCAGCTGGCTTGGTGAAGTGATAAACAAGTGTCCAGGAGCAGAGCACAGTATAATGACGCAAGCGACTCGTTTCAGAGGAAAGGCACGATGTTTGGGAAGTGCTTGCCTGGCTGGCATGTTTGTTGATCATTTATCCTCCTCCCCCCGCGATTTCCAGTTTACTTGGACTAGAACAGATCTACGGCAAGCACCCCCACCGATTTCTGCCCGCCGTCCAGCAAAGCGCACTTTACGATCAGCCGCGTGGCTCAAGTACCTTTGAGGAAGAAATCGAAGTGGATTGACTAGACCGGCGTGAGAAGCGTCGGCCGATTGTGGGCGGGTGTACTCCGTAATACTTCTAGACTTCTCTTTACGGGGTACGTACCGAGGTACCTGTGTATTCCCACGCACCCTTTTGGTACAACCATGCTACCGAAGTGTATCCGTACTGCTCTATCAGACATGACAGCTTTTGCACTTGGACAAAGTCATCAACCGCGACGCTTTGCAGTAACCCACATTATCCATCCATTCTTCGCGCAAGACGCCGTTCCTACAGCCGTTCTGTCATAGTTGCTCAGAATGGGCCCTTCCAATGGCCTCCAATGCACCTGTCCCCTCTAGAGTTGCGCTCAATGCTCTTCGAGGCGTGATCCTGACTACCTCCTGTTCCGTTATTCTACTCGCCGAGGAACGTCGGCGCCGGCTGCAAATTGCCCGAGCCGCCATCGACAATGCCCGAAAACTGCACATGGTTCAAAGCAACCGTGGTCCAATCGCTCTGACAGAGAGTCACGGATCCTGGGACGGCCGTTTCGCCGAGATTGACGACGATGTTCTGTCCATGGCGTCTCTTCCGCGACCCAGGACCTCAACTCGTCGTAGGGGCCGTACGCATCTGATAGGAACCGACCATCTGAAAAAGGAGTCCCGTGAACATGATGGTGGGCAAACGCAATCAACTGGTCGAGCTGAGAGCCACAACGCACCCACCAAACCTAGCCGCGCTACCAACTTCCTCGGCAACGGTCTGGACATGGTCAGTTTCGACGGGTTAAAACTGAACACTCCGAGATCAAACAGGGAACAAGCTTTGGAATGGAAGGCTCCGCAAAAGTTCGTCGCCCGCTTTTACCGATTTCTACGGTCAGCTCTACGGTTCCGAGTACCATTACCATCGAAAACGAAATCCATGTTGCCCCAGCCGATATCAATGAGTACGAAACGATCAAGGACGAGGAACTTGGCAAGAGCCTCGACTCTATTGAAGCCGCACATCTTTATTTGAAGAAGAGTGAGCACGGCAGTTTGGTCCCGAGGCCTTATTACGACGATGTTGTACCAGTTTTGGAGCGGCTGCTGAGAAACTTGGAAACATCGAACATTGGCAAAGATGTGCATACTGAATCATACAGTCTTGTCAAGAGGATATTTGACAGGGTAGCATCGTTTGGTCCACCTCTCCCCAAGGCTGCCAACCTTCTTCGATCCCAAGCTATCCGCCTTTTCCGGATTATCTCTCATTGTTACCCTGAAGATATCACTGCTACGTTATCGCGCGTGCTCCCATTGAGTAAAGATCCGCTGAAACTTCTCATACCATTCATCACAATTCTGCAAAACAGCAATCAACCCAAGTCCCTCCGAGTGACTCTTCTTTTCTTGTCCCACAACTCTACGTCGTGTCAATGGGCTCGTGGAATGTTGGTATACCACTTGTTGGCTCGACATGCGAAAGTTTACAAAAGTTTCTGTCAGACTAAGCAGCTCTATTTGACACTTCAAGAGTCTGGGCTGTTTCGCGACATTGAAGTCCCACAGGAATCAGAATACAAAATCCGCAGGTTAATGATAATTCAAGCCTTGAAGACTGGAGAAGATGGATTCGCAAATGCAGAGCTCCGAAACCTTGAGAAACTTGGCTCTGGGGCTAGCATGTCTGATATCCGCCTACAAAAACACATCATCGCCAGGAAAGCCAGTAGCGGCAAATGGAGTGATGTCTTGTCCGAGATTGGTGTGCTGCGAGAGAGGACAAATCCTCGATGCGTCGAATATCAGAGCCTGCTCACGAAAATCACTGATATTGTGGCTCAAACACGCGATAATAAGGAACTTGAAGCATTCCTTCGAAAGGCTGTGACAGACTTCGATCTCAAACTCAAGCATAGGTGGATACATGCTGTGTTGGACGGGTACGCCAGTCGTCGTCAAGCGGAGTCACTTTTCTCATGGCTTCAATTCTGTAGCAACAATGGACTGCAGATGGATATCTCGTTCAGTCAACGATTCTTTGCCAGCTGTCGCAAGTATTGGAGCTTTTCAGACAAGCATATTCAGCGTCTTGAAAAAGACTACTTGTCGCCGGCCGTTTGACACGGGACAACAAGCCCGCAGATTCGAATAATGATGCTGATCCCAATCCCTGCAAAGACCCAGCTCATATCTTGAGGCAGGCAGTGCTGGAACAACTGAATTGTGAATCCCCAGATGTGCAGCGCGCGAGAGTGTTGATTTGCTCAGCCCATGATGAGGGATGTGACGTAAGCGAAGCACTCACACCCCTACTCATGGCCCAACTTGCGCGAGGCGACGACCCGAATTGGTTGATCAACGATGCTCTCCAGATGGGCGTTCGTCTTCATGATAGCACTTACAACAAGGCGGCCCAGGCGCTCTCGGCTGAGGGCAATCATAGAGCGGCAGCAGACATGTGCGAGACCGCAGCGCGAGAGAACGGCAAAGGCCAGCTTCTGTATAACGAATATAATTTTGCAAATCTGGTATTCGCCTACACAGGTTCGGCGAGTTACAGGGCTTTGCAGTCAGTGCTGTCCGATTTCACATCGGAAATGCAATGGTGGCACGGTAGTCGAACGTGCAAAGAGAGCATCAAACTGGCCATGAAGGCCACTGCCATGAGGACAGTCGCTCATTCAGAAGACAGTGAGCCGCATCGACAGGCTTTGGACCAACTAGATGATGCGTTGCTGCATGTCAAGAAATGCCGCTCTACAAAGGAGGAACGGCGCGCTGTATCAGAAGCCTATGTGCGTCTCGCGAGAGCTTCATCGTCGAATGCTTCCAACAAGACTCATGGACGATCAGTCAAGAACAAAGTTGGCGATGTGGTGCGAGATTCATGGATGTCAAAATCTCAAACCCAAGTCGATCACTCCGTGCTTGCCGCGGCCAGTGGGGCGGCGTGATTGTAAACAAGTCATGTGTATGTGTACGAGTAGCTAGCGATATACATGTATGATACAAAGACCAAAGGGGACAAGCGTGAAGCCTAATTAGTAACTTCTTCTCTCTTTCCCCCGGCTTGGATACTTTCCTCTGTTATTACATGAGGCACGCGAATCAAGGACAGCGCTGGCTTCGATAGGCCAACGAATAAGACTTGCCCACAACCACATGGTACAAGAGTGTACCTAGCTACATGTATGAAAATATACATAAAAACACCTCTTCTATTTTGGGCCTAGTTACTGCTGCATTCAAAACCTGTTGCCGCGTGCCTATGTACGTACTCGCCTGGAGCAGCGGCACAAAACATTCGAACGAAGTGGTTGAGTGGTTCGATTTCTAGGCAGGTGTCACGGCTGTTGGGAAATTTTGATTGGCTGATGGGTAGTCGGAGGTGTTCCGCATTGGCGTCGGACCCGCAACAATGACAATGCGTACATAAACACGCAGTAGTGATTTTTAATTCTGCAGCTACGTGGTAGCTAGGCCTAAAACGGAAGAGGTACCTGTTCATCAAACTCGCCAAGCATGTGTTGCCGACTGACTCCTGTACAAACTCCTTTACTTGGATACTACCTAATGCTTGTTTTTGTTCTTCGCTCTACTTCGCTGCAGTGCTGGGAATCCTGACTTCGCATCTACTAGAACTAACCTTCCCGGCGGTCTTGGTTGGCGTTGGCCAACTGTTCCAACTTCCAAGGCTCGTCGTCCCAAAAGAGAAATAGATAGACGTCGTTGGGGGTGTTTTGCAGCGCCACCGGATTCACCAGATCCGTCCCTCTCGACGGAGTAGTTCCCTTGTTGGCCCACCCCTACCCCCTCGCCACGCCGACGTTTCTTGATCCTTTCACATTTTGACAACTCTTGAACATTGGCAACGAACGAGTCTTGGAGTCGACGGAGAAATACGACGCCCAACGACCTCTCAAATGACCATGAATTTTACTCCCACGACGGGCGATGCCCGTAGACGGCGCGAGCAGTACCACGAAGCCGAAGTCGTCGTTGTTGGCGCAGGCATATTTGGATGCGCCATTGCCTTTGCCCTCGCCAACCAGGGCCGTTCTGTCATCTTACTCGAGCGTCAGATGAAGGAACCGGATCGCATCGTTGGCGAGTTGCTACAACCTGGTGGCATTGCCGCTCTGAAGCGCCTAGGCTTGGGACACTGCGTCGAGGGCATTGATGCCATTCCCTGCAAAGGCTACAACGTCATTCTCAACTCTTGGCCGACCTTGATTCCGTACCCGACCATCGATGATGACGGCGAGGTTATATATGCTTGGGGTGGATCGGGCAAGGAGGAAAGCGACCAGAGGGCCGATCTTTTCACCACGGAAGATTCATCATGCAGTTGAGAAGATCATGTCTTGCGCACGAGAACATCACTGTTGTGGAAACCGAGGTCGTCAAGACAATTCAGGGCGAGGTCACGGAACAGATCTTGGGAGTAGAAACACGAACGACGGACGGGGAGACGGGGAGAAAAAGCCTGACTATTTCTTCGGTCACTTGACCATCATTGCAGACGGCTACAAGTCAAACTTTCGAAAGCAAGTCCTCGACAAAAAGCCCATGGTTAAGAGTAAATTTTACGCTCTGGAGCTTATCGACACCAAGCTGCCGCAGGAAAACTTCGGACACGTCATCATTGGAAGCAATAGTTTCCCCACCTTGTTGTATCAGATTGGCACTCATGAGACTCGAGCCCTCTTTGATGTGCCACTGGGCACCCCGGAAGCGTCGCCTGCCGCCGGTGGTGTACGCGGCTACATCAAGAATGTGGCCATTCCAGCGCTGCCGGCGTCAGTCAGGCCAGCTGCTCTGAGGGCCTTGGAGGACGGAAAGATACCACGAAGCATGCCCAACAGTTGGTTGCCTCCTAGCAAGCAAAAGGCGAATGGTGTCGTTCTACTGGGAGATGCATTCAACATGCGACATCCTCTCACGGGAGGCGGTATGACGGTCGCATTCAATGATGCTCTGCTTTTCTCACAACTGATTGACCCCTCGCGCGTACCAAACCTGGAGGATACCAAGGCTATCAACGGCGCCCTCAATGTTTTCTACTGGCGCCCTCAAGAACGTGTCATCCATCATCAACGTTCTCGCACAGGCGCTATACTCGCTCTTTGCAGCGAACGACCGTCAGCTGTGCGCTCTCCAGCGTGGTTGTTTCGAGTATTTCCAGCGTGGCATGACCGACGGACCTTGCGGACTGTTGGGCGGCATTATTCAGAAACCATCTATACTGGCCTACCACTTCTTCTCAGTTGCCTTTCTGTCACTCTGGCTTAACGCACTTGCCGTCATGGGGCCCGGTCCTTTGGGAATATTGAAGGCTCCTTTGGCGCTCATTGATGCTGTGCTCATCCTCTGGAAGGCCAGCTGTGTTTTTCTACCATTGGTGTGGCGTGAAGGTTTCCAATAGCATGGTCTTGTTCGGCCCATCATGCTATTGGAGGCAAATCCATCATTCCGGATTTGAATTCACACTAGTCTCGCACTGGGAAGGCGTTTTTGATCATTTTGCTTAGATGATTAGACATTATACACTTGTTTTGTTCGCACCCAGCTTCGTTCGTCTTGTCGATATGTCCAGGGACGCTTGTATACATGTGCCATTCCGAGGCGTTTGCTTACATTGAGGGGTTGTAAATTGTGGGAAAAGAACCATGGGACACGCGTGGAGCAGCCTTTGGGCTGCCATGTCACATTACAGCATGTACGGAGTACGTTATCTTTCGTTCTCGGTCAATGACAGACCACCATGTCTCGGTCCTCACGGATATCATGGATACGAAAGCAGGCAGTGTTTCAGACGATTCAACATAAGCAGACCCGTAGACTGCACCTTTGTCGCATAGGGCGGGCGCTGCCACTCGTCAGAATAGGCATAACTCAAACGGGGGCAAATTCTTCGGCATTCCGTGACACCCTGGTTCCAGGAAATATGCAGCAGATACCTTTGGCGGCCACTCGGTACAGTCAGATTTGGTGACATCGGGGATGACGAAGCTACAAGCCATGGCCCACTGAGACCGCAGCCGCCGAGTATAAAAGGGGTGGCGAGGCTCCTGTTCCTGTTCCTGTTCCTGTTCCATCTCATCCAACTCCCAACTTCCCAGTTCATACTCGAACACGAACAAAACACCAAGAATCCCCATAGAGTTACCCCGTGCCTCCGTTACCCCAAGATGCACCTCTCCCAGCTCCCCACCACCCTCCTCCTCCTCTTCTGTGCCTCCAGCGTCGCAGCAACGGAGACCATTGTATGTGTTCCCCGCACGAGAAACCAACCACCCTGACTGAAGTCTTTGTTTCTCGAGGGCAATCGACATACCGACGGGAGATGTCTCGACAAGATCTACCAGCCCGTCAAGCTGAACATCTGTGCGCCGCTCACGAACCGGTCAGTTCCCAAAGTCGTGTACGTCCCGTGGGGGGAGAGTATACTAAATGCTGTGCTGGGCAGTAGGGGATCCGTCAAACTCTACAAGAAGAGCAATTGCTTCGTCTACTCGTGCGTCGTGCCCACATTTTCCCGTTCGGCTTGCAGTGCAAAAAAAAAAAAAAAAAAAAAAACTGACCGCGCGCAGTGACGCTAGTTGCAGGAAGGGGGTAGACGAGTCGACGGGTCGGTTGGGTGTCATTCTGTTGCGAGCTGGGGAATCCAGAGAGCCTTCTTTGTAAGTAGGCCGGCCTTCTGGCTGGCGGGCTTTTCTGGTGGTGGCGCTTTTTGCCATGTTTCTGTTTCCAAGGTGGCAAGTGTTGTGTACTGTCGTCCGTCCGAACCCGCCATGAGCAAGTGACGAGACGAGTCATATTTCCGACCCATGTTCGCATGCATGTATGTATATGTACGCATGTACGTAAGCAGCCTCGTGTAGTCAGTCCGTAGGCGGGACCCCAACGGAAGTTGGCCGATCCAGACAGCCTTTTCTACATACGTAGAATGCATCATCGTAAATGACTTGCGGCGTACGGAGCAAGTATCTCTCCTTCACCAAACGTAAAGATGCCTCGCAGTCTGCAGCCCCATGCACGTGTGAACACCCATCATCCATCCTGTCTTCCGACGGAACCGCACCTTCAGAACACACGATCAATCACGGAGTTACTCGAGTGTATTTTTCATTTCCCTTCCACCCGAGTAGTCTCAACGTTGTCCAGTCCGCAGCTACATTCAACCGTGAATAATCCAATCATGTTCGTCGTCCAACACAGCATGTCTCCTCATGCTATCACCTCCTTGTTCGAGACTCATACCAGATGTAACATCGACAAGATGGACCACCGTTTTTCCATAACACAAACAAGCTCATCACGAAACGAAACACAACCCCCAACACAGCTACAGGGAGTCTTATGCTTGCCTCTACCTGCTGAACATACCACGACCGTTACTCTCTCGAGATGCCAAGAATGGGCCCTGAACCCAATTTGATACGATCGTCACAGAAATGGCTCATCTTAGCTTTCTAGATTCTAAATTGCATCCTCTGTTCCCACTAGACTGGTGAGATGCCAATTCACGTAAATATCAGGTCAACCGCCGCCTGTACACTCCCATCATCCAACTAGCTCTCAGGACCGCCAGCCCCAGAGCCATCTTGATACTGTCCTGGATGACATTCAGCTTACTCCCCAACCTCGTGCCACTCGATAGGCACTTCAGCAACTTTGATACCGGGGCTGGTGCCAATAACAGTGCCATCGCTACCGAGTACAGGTGTGGCTGGTGCCGACTCCGCAAGCATCAACATTTCGATGTCGAAGATCCAGCCCTCGGTGTGCATATATGGTACAATATGCGGCAGCGATTCACGTGTGAATAACTTGAAGCCGCATTGAGTGTCGCGAATGCGTGATGTAGCGGGTGGCGTGAGAATGGTGAGCACAAGATGAAATGAGCGCATGAGGAAATTGCGTAGAGCAGAGCGCTACAGCAAAGCATGTTAGTACAATACTGTGTGTGTTTGGGGGGGCTCTCGACTTACCTTGACTACTGCTTCGCTGCCAACCAAGTGGGCTCGACTTCCTATCGCAACACCGCGAAGAGAGCCATCGACGACCTCCTCACAGCCCTCTATCAGCTTGCCCACGTCACTGAACCTAGAGGCTCCGTCTGCATCCGCGAACAAGACATATTCACCCTGACGTGGCGTAGGCCATGGGTCACACCACCGCCTTTCCCTCTATTCTTAACCAGGGTCACCACTCTCAACATGTCATGAAGACCACGCTCCTTGGCAAATTCCAACACAACATCCACAGTCTTGTCGCCGCTGCCATCGTTGACGATCAGCATCTCGTACCCTCCCACCTCTCGACTCGCCGGGGCTGACGAGGAGTTGACGCGATGATGTCGTCTAGCTCCACGAGTCAGAGAGCCCTTGGAATTCTTGTCTCGACCAATATGCTCGTCTAGGTAATCCACAGCCTCCTCCAGTGTAGGAATGATTCGCTTCTCTTCGTTATATGCCGGAAACACTACACTCAAGCGTACTTCGGCCGGTTCAATACTGCCCGCATCGGGTGTGGCAAAGGCCTCGTGGGGACGGATCTGCGCCCGTCCCTGGAGGCGGCGCTCAGCCAGCCAGCGATCATACCAACATGGCAGCTGTTGGGGCGAGGTTGGCTTTCCCGACGGGCTGGAGGTAATGTACGTCTTCTCGGACGAGGTCGCCGGTCGTGGTATGGGGGCAACGAGATGGAGAAGAGCAAATAGCTAGGTAAAGCCATTGTTTGTCAGCTCAATGTACGTCGGCGCCACACGACATGCGCACCTCGGGGCTCAAAGGCATACCGAGACAAGGCCTAGCAGGACCGACAAAATGAAGCTAACCAGCAGGATATGAACGGGTGTTTCCTGTATCCAGGTCCATAGGGGCCGCACACAGCGAGACACGAGCTCTGGTGTTCCCATGACCGTCAATTTCGCGTGCGGACGGGCAAAGAGGATCGGGTCCTGCAGTGCCAGAGCTGACTCCGACTGAGTCGATGAGAATCGAATGCGTGTTCGTGATGCAGCGATGCAGCGATGCGCCGTCATCGGAGAGGTAAAGAAGCACCGGAATACTATCAACCGCATGGAACAGCAGAAACGGCGATTTTAAGAAAAATGGCAAACGAGTGAGCCAGAGCCCGGTGGCGGGTGGCGGTTGGCAGGTGGTGACAGGTGGCAGTCGTCACCAGCTGTCAACAGAAAATAGTTGCAATGCAGCAACGGAGCTCTGATCAGTGAATCTGACGTCGGTAGACGTGGACGTGTCTATGTACATTATCTTTATTAGGTCAAGTTCCGTGCTGCGGCTGCGGCTGGCTGCGGCTGGGGCTGCGGCGCATCCAAGTGGACTCTCCTGGCCAGCCAATGGCGACGGGCTTGCCTGACAAAACGAGCCGTGTGGGCAGCTCCTGCCATTCCAGAGAGGCAATCCAATCATACTCTCAAAAAAAGTTGCCCAACATTGGATCCTATGGCTGCCCAAGGAACAGACCGGTTGATTGAACTATCCTCTTCGTGTCCAGCTTCGATTGCTTCCTGTCTTTCAGCTATCATCGCATCTTCCCGAAACGATGGCTGGCCGGGTCTCGCATGATTCGCCATGAGGCCCATGGGCACTACGGAATAGAGCATGCATTTGCTCTGATCGACGCTGCGGATCATGGCCGAGTGGCATGGTTCAACATACGGAGTAGATAGCATTACATTCAACGACGTCTGCGAACAGATTGCTAGAATGGCGTCCAATTGTGCTTGGTTATTCAAGCCTTCTCATTCCACCGTGTTTGCCCAGGGGCTATGTACTTTATATGCTCCACATTCCCCATTTGACCCTGTTTCAAACTTTTAACTAAAAATTCCATCTATCCCGCGCCACCAAGCCGGGTCACAAAAGATTGTCACAAACTTCAAGAATGCCATCCACGCATGTCGACAAGACAGGGCAGCAGCTTAATTGGGACAAAGTGGATCAGTCTTGCCAATGATGATTGAATAGCCAGTTCGCAACACCGCTCGATTCTATATGTGTAGTCGTAAATTCGTAAGAGATTATAAGTCCAGAAAACCAGAAAGGAATAGAAAATCAAAATGGCAAAGCTGAGAAGGTGGCTGAGAGAAATTGGCCGAAGCTCACGGTAAGTTGCGTGAGCTTTTCGGTACTCTTTCCTAGGTTCGCCAGGGTCCTAATAACACACAGAACGAAGCAAATATCGAGAATATCACATGTAGAAACCTCAAAAAGCTGGCTAGCCATATCCCGGAAACGGAAGACCTCGCCAGCCGTGTTCGCGCAGACTAGACCGAAACGGCAGGCGCCTTAGAACTCGACCATCGATTCTTTCTCAACTTGCCCGCACCTCCCTTGGACAGCTTTTTACCTTTGCCTGGCTTTTTGTGAATCAGGCATAGCCATTTCGGGAAATACGTTGACGAGGGGTTCATGGGCAACAGGAGGTGGAGCGCGATGCTGAGGACCAGCAGCCCGTGACTCCAATGCATTGTGCTGTGAGAGATCTGGTTCCAGACTTTGATTGACCTCAGTAGACCGTCTTTCGCTATAGGTTGTTTGAGGGGCCTGAGGAGAAGCCATGGCCCGGTTAGTTCCAAAAGACGGCCCCGCAGCGATTCCATCAGAGGGGGCATGGATGTCCAGGTCGGGCTCAGGCAATGAGAACCAACCCAGTCCATGCTCATTATTTTCAACTGCCGGTGCGTGAGAAGTGACCGAAGCCACAGCTGGTTGTTTCGCGGGTCCATGCGAGAGGCCAGAAAGGGACGTTGTTGAGCCCTGACGCGATGGCAGCGTGAGAGTATTAGATGGCGATGACGTATTAGAGCTGCCAGAACCGACATGTCCGTGAGCGAAATGACTCGAGATCCCTCCCATGTTGGTTGGCGGCATGGCGGCGATGGCTGGTATGGAGCCGAACCCTCTCATCGTCGATGGTGGAGAGCGAGAGTCTCGAAGGTGACTCGTGTGCGGAGATTTGGCAGTGCTGGACAAAGTGTACTGATATACAGAGGCGTCCGACTTCCTCCGAGCATGCCTCGGGTGTAAACGATGAGTCGCGACAGCTTCAGCCTCGGCTGGTCTTGTTTTGGGCTTGAAGGGTTTCATCTCCAGATCATCTTGCGAGCTTGTAGACCCATCTGAACTATCCACGGGAGAAGGTCCGCCTGTGATGATGGATCAGTCTTTGATACATTGATGACTCGCAACTTCCAAAAGACAAACCTTTGCTTGAAGCAGGACTAATTCGCTGCGAGTCATGGGCTCTCGAAACCTCCTTGCCCTTGAGCGATACCTGCATACAGGCCGTTTCTGGGGAAAGTTGATAACTAATCTCCCTGCTTTCGCGAGCACTTGGGTTGTAAGGAGAAACACAAGTGTAACTGTAAGCCCTTGGTAGGCGGACGACGGGCGTAACGTTGTCTCCTGGAAAGGATACTCGAGACAAGCTGCTCCCAATACGAGGCACACCGGGCATGTTCATGTGGTGACCACTTGCCGCCATCGCGCTTCGTCTGCGGTTCTGCTCGACAATTCGGGGCCGATCAGCCTCTCTCCAGCCTGGTGGCGCACTAGTGAAGGCGTCGGTGGCGGCGTGGGTTGGCACATGTCTGTACGGGATCTGTGCGTCTTCCTTCTTTTTCTGCTCGGCCAGCTTGGCGTTGTGCTCCTTGGCCTGCTGGCGACTTTTCCTAAGCGAAGAGAAGATGGACATGATGGAAGACGGACGACTCTGGAAATTTCAATGACGGTTCAGAGGTCAAGAGATGGTTGTGTTGGGTTTTGGACTGGAACAAAGAAGAGTGGCAGGCACCGGCCGAGATGGCGCACGATTATAAAGGAAAACGGGTCGGCCCTTGACAGGACCACCCCTGGTTTCGATTCAATTTTTCAAATTGCAATGATTGCGTTGGTAGCAGCGAAGCGGTGCGGCGTAGGCAGTGTCTTTGGTCGGTGGTCGCTGGCCCAGTGGCCGGTGGTCGGTCGGTGGTCGTGAAAGGGCAGGCAAGGGGAGGGAGTGTCTTTGAGGAAGGCTGAGGAAGACCATCTGGAAGGAATCCAAATGCAAAGGGGTCGCGTACTTTTTTTCCTTTAATACAAAATGCTGTGTGGTTGGACCGAGGGAGGCTCGGGATCCTCGGACCTCAACCCAAGCCTCTTGCCAAGCGCTGGTGCGTGAGTGGACCAGTGGACCTGGCTGGATACGAGTTGAGGGGCAGGCACCACCAACCACTGGCAACCAGAGGGAAGGAGGGGGTGGACGGACGGACTGCAGTCAGCAAGAAAAGAACCAACACAAACACTGCAGGCGACAGTCCCCCAATTTCACTGTCAGCCGCAACGAGGATTCCCGTGTCCGAGAACCAGGCCTGATCTCAGTCAGGTCTTTGGACCGCTTGTCATAAGTCTGGTCAAGACAAGCTCCAGCCGCCACCTCCTCCTCCTCTTTCTCTATTTTCTTCTTTCTCCTCCAACTCCTTCGAGACGACAAGGCTCCAGGTACATAGGTGACAGGGCTTGATCCAATCAAAATCGCCGCTAGGAAAGGTATATCTTTTCTCTTCTTCTTTCTGTGCTGTGTTCATACTCTCTAGACTCCAGAGCGTTGGGGCCTGTGGTCATTGGTGACACAATCGATGACGCTCCATTGCTGGGCACAATGCCCATCACCAGGGTCCGCCTTGTCGGATGTCGTCACTTGACCTTGCATTCAAGTGCTTTTACGTCTTTCCCGTGTCCCTCCAAAGTGCATTTTCTTTTCGCGTTTTCTTGCCTGCAGAAGACCGGGCAGTCGCTTATTGTCGCTGGCTAATCCGGCTGGATTTGTCTGTTCCCATAATACGGATTACACATGATGCCAGCCTTCCTTGGCCCCCAGTCCATCCCCTCAAGCGGTGCAGGGCGTTCACGTGAAAGAATAGTAAAACCAGTGGAGTTGTTGAAGAAGACACCAAGAGAAGCTAAAACGTGCTCCACGGATCGGAGTTTCACGATGATTAGGATGAGAATCTCCTGTCGCCCGCCAACGCCAACCAACGCTTGGCCGTGCAGAGTTGCATCGGGCAGTTGCTCTGGTGAACGCAAGACGTCTGATCTGGTCACACTGGTGGCGCTACCGCGAGCCACGGCCGTCAAAGCTCCACAACGACAGCCAAACTCAAGAGTGCTATCATGTATTACTCCGTAATAGATTAGATGATGCTTCCAACACGTTCATGTTAGCTCACTGTTCACCTGAAACTTGCAGGATTCAGCCTAGTGAGTTCTGGGGAAGGGGAAAGGGATGCGTCATCTTTGTACTCCGTGAGTGCCTCGTATTTTCTAAACCCCTGCCCCCGTCCAGTCACCCAGTAAGGTGTGCTTAGTCAATCTGCGGTTTTCGGCATATTAATCGGTGCCAGAGGGATTGTCGGGCCGTTTTGGCGTCGAGTGAAGGGACGGGAACTTCCCAGATCGGCAGAATTTGCACCAAACGTTTTCGTTTTCGCGCGGTTGATGATAAGACGTGCCGTGCCTGCTGTGCTCGATGGCGGCTTCACATCGATGTCGATTCGAAACCTCCATATATGTATGTAGGTTGCCAGGTACCAGGCTCCATCAGCCCCAGCCAAAGACAGTCGTTTCAGCTGCGTCACGGGCATAATCAGGAAAGCGGAGCACCCTGATTGAAGCACGTGTTGCGGAGGTCAGGGGCAGGGAGCTCCGCGTAGCAGCTTCCCGCTTTCCCTCTATTAAAATAAGGCCGTCCTGTGGAGATATCTCTTCTGATTAGTCACTTCTAAAATACTCTTTGGCGACTGGTCGAGAAATTTTTCTACCTCTTGACCGCCTGGCTCTTAGGGGGCTAAGAGCTAGAGGGGGTAAGTAAGGAGGAGGCCCGCCGCAGGCGCAGCTCGCCGTAGGCGGCCCCTAGAGGGAATAAAAAGCTTATATATCTGAAGATAATTAAATTTAATAATGCATACTATTAGCAATTAATTCGCAATCGCAGATGTGGTGGTGTTGTGGTTGAATTGTGGTTGAATTGTGGTTGCAAAGAGCCCATCAATCAATCAACGAGCCTGTCAATCAATCAGCGAGCCTGTCAATCATCAATTAACGAGCCTATTTTAGTGATTATCTAGCAATTTAGATAGTAGTTAGCCCCGCGGATACCGAAGCTTTCCCTGCGCCTATAATGCCGAACTTCGGGCAGCCATAAGGATCTTGTAACGATCGATACCCTGTGATATCAACAGAAAGCTGTTGTCTGCTGTCCTTCGCCCCAGGCCAACTTGTGTAAAGAACTAATGCCACATCACCTTGATGCTGGAAGATTTCGACAATGCACCCACCGCGCGCGCCTTTTCTTTTCCGCCACCTCTAACTAGTATGGTTGTCATCGTTGATCAACATGATACAGTTATAAGGCTATTATGTGACGGGACTCGCAGGCCTTAAAAATGTAAGTGATACTATGAGAAAGCCACAAGGAAACTACACAGGGTATATACATAGCGCCACTAAAAGATACATTCTTTTCCATATAAAGTATCAGGAAACTAAGGTACTTATTGATCCTAGCCATTGTCTCCCTCATTTCCCTGCTAATACTTCTGTGGACCCTCCACAGGTTCAGAGACCGCATATGTAGGCACGCATCCTTTTTAGGATAATCGATAAGTGCGATGTAGCGATGGATACATAAAGGAAACTTGGACGTACAAATATCGTGGCATAATTTACGCGAATCAAACCGTCTCAACGTGGGACAAACCAGCCGGGATCATGCAGAGCTTGAGTGAGACACTTCCGGATTCCAGAAAGGCAATCAAATAAATTACAGCATCGATGGATTGTTTGCATTGTGCATGCCCACTAGCCAGACAGAGTCGCTCGTTTAACTCGTGAAGGAAGCTTCGTCTGTGCTACAAGCGGAAGAGAGCCCATCGTAAGAGTCGGAAAGCTAAATTTTGTTAGCGTCACTGGTAAACGATGAAAGACCACGCTGCTGAAACAGGTGTCTAGCTTTCAACACCAATTCCGACCTCTCCTTTTTTTCCCCCAATCATGTCTCAGCGAAGGGGGAAAAGTTTGACTGCCTATGTCGTACTCCGGGGAGCCAAAGTGCTGATGACCAGTAGCAGCGTCTGGTCCATGGTCCATCGGATCTCTTCGGCGCCTAACTAATGGTGTCTCGTACATATCAAATAAGTTGGGAGCAGCGCGGTCGCACGTTATCTGTGAACGAAAAGGAGGAGCAGGGCAGATGCCGCACTGCTCATATCGACACGCCCATTCTTTCCAAGGGGAGGAGAGGAAAGAAGGAAAAGTCTGTTCAACTCTTGATTCGACCAAGGCCTCGTCCTGGATGCAGCCATGATGGAATCAGCACGTCATGCTGTTGTCTTGGCCAGATACCAGATACCGTGTGTGTATGGAACCCTCTCCCCACATTCTGGTTACATGTACATGTATGTAAGTGATATCTTTGTATGTGCGTGTGTGAAACCTGTCACCATTAATGCCGTGATACGCATCTCGTGTTGCTTAACCGCGCCACAGTTCCACTTCAATCATACACTGAGCTTACGATACCCACTGTACGTTGTGTCGACATGTATGTACGCGCACTCGATGATTTCTCGAACGTTGCGGCAAGTTCAAAGCATCCATCTTGCTATCGACATAATCGGGCCAAGAGTTGAAAGCTCCCATCTTTCCTTCTACGACGACGGTAGGGAGCTATCTAGATACCCAGAACATCAATCTCCTATGCCTAGATTCCCGGTGAAGAAAAGTGGAGGCCGGCGAATACTACACTTTCAGTTGATCTTCCCGAAGACGAGCAACGACTACCAATTTTTTTCGGTCGTGCAAAGTAGGCTTTTTCTCATCGTCACGACGTAGCATTCTTGTTCAAAGTGCTTATCTTTGCGTTTCGTGATACGTAGCACTGCGAAAATGAGTGATGCGTAATATCAATATCCGCGCATGCAAGATTGGGCACACGAAGTCTCCATGATGGAGGCCTCGGAACATGTCTTGCAATTCGACGAACGCCTGCGAGGACAACGGGTTCGAGCCCAAGAAAGACGCTGAAGCAGACTTGGACTTGATCGTCCGTCACTCAAGTTGCCTCTCCTGGACAATGCTACTTACTGGCTCCGTCCGGGTCCTATGCGCGTGATTGATGTTGAGCACATCAATATTTTGCTTTGCATCAGCTTATTCGTTTTCGTCATCCTCACGCACTGCGTATTGCATGGACCTAAGACAGATCAACTCGAATTTACTAGATCTGCCAGAAACAGAAATGGAACGAACTGGACAGGTCACAGCTTAGCGGGGCCGCATCGCATCGCGGGGGAGAAGATCTGGGGCGGGGCAACAAGCGGACACAATCCCGAACCTTCGGCCTCCATTCCCGATTCCCGATTCCCGAGCCCCGACGATCCGGCTCGAACTGTACCGAACAGCAATAGCTAAGAACCAGCCGGGACGCCGTGCTGTTCCACTCCTGTTGCTCTGAAGTCAGACTCGGAATCGGCATGCATGTCCTCATCACTGGCGCCGCAGGCTTCATCGGCCAGCTCGTGGCAAAGACACTGCTGAACGATGAAGAGGGCTCTTACAAGCTCACCCTCACGGATATTGTGGAGCCGCCAATCCCGGAGGGCGTCAAATTTCTAGATAGAGCCGAGTCCATCAGGACTGATCTTCTTACGGGCTCGCAGGCCGTGACGGATAAGGACTTGGATGCGGTGTTTGTATTCCACGGCATTATGTCTGCTGGGGCGGAGGCTGACTTTGAACTGGGTAAGACGTCATCTTGGGTGGTTTTTTTTTTTGTCTCTCTTTTCTCTCCGGAGAACTCTGCAGCAAAATCCTCTATTGAAGCAGTGTCTTATCAATTTCAAAGGCATGACAGTCAACTTTGACGCAACCCGAGCGCTGCTTGACACGCTTCGCAAAACCTGCCCTGGCGTGCGCGTCGTCTTCACCTCTAGCCTGGCCGTTTACGGCGGCAAGTTCACAGAGCCGGTAGATGAGTCCCAGCACCCGACACCTCAATCATCCTACGGTGCGGAGAAGATGATGTGCGAATACCTCATCAACGAATATACCCGCCTCGGCTTCATCGACGGCCTCGTCCTTCGCCTGCCCACCATATCCGTGCGGCCCGGGAGGCCCACGGCCGCGGCATCCTCTTTCCTCTCTGGCATGATCCGCGAGCCTATGCAGGGTCTAGAGTGTGTCTTGCCGCTGAGAGATCGCGGGTTCGGTCACTGGCTATGCTCGCCGAAGACGCTGGTGCAAAATCTATTGCGTGCGCTGGTGTTGGAGCGCAACGCCCTGCCCGCGTACGACAGAGTGCTCAATGCGCCGGGGTTGAGGGTCACGGTGCGAGACATGATGAATTCGCTGGCAAGGGTGGGGGAAGGGACAAGCTGAAGCTGTTGAGGGAGGAGGATGACGAGGCGCTCAAAGCAATCTTGTACTCGTGGCCGACGAGGTTTGACAACAGCAAGGCGCTAGGGCTGGGCTTCAAGCGCGATGAGAGCTTTGATGAGATTGTCGGGGATTTCAAGAAAGAGCTGCAGGGGCAGGAGGAAAACTGAAATTAAATATTTGGGAGCTTCGGGGATTCGGCGGCGCGGACCGTGGCGAGGACCCTACACGTGTGACTTGGTTGGTTTGGAGAAGACGTCATGGGTCATGGACTCATGGTGGGGATGACGAGGAGGAGATGAATATGTTTGGCTCTGGGTTGGAATCTTTAGTGTCAACACGTTGAATCGAAGTTGGGATGATGAAACCCGAGGACTGGGAGTTCTTGAAAGATATTCGGTTAGGTTGTGTTGGCGTTTAACGTTGGGACGTTGGGGAATGACATCGGCAAGTGGAGGGAGGGAGACACAACCCCGAGACGGATGAATTGGTCGAGGTCACGTGGTACGATGGCGGGCTTCTGGAAAGAGGGACAAAGAAAATTCAAATTGCACCAGCCACACAGCCGCAGCCAGCGATGGGAACGGTTGGCCCAGGCTGCCGTCTGTTGAGTGGGGAAAGGGATTAGGTAATCAGGAGTATTATTATTATGGGGAACGCTAGCTAGCTCTACTTGAGAATACAAGCATCCTTACTACCCCTAACCAACGGGTTATTATTCATGGTGATAAGACTAGGACATTTTGCTCTTACGTTTAACTAATGAACAATGAACGAAGAATTAATACCTCTGTTAAAATATTGAACTAATTGAACGAATAATTATAATTAATAGCGTGGATGGAGGAGATAAACCTTTGCTAAAGTTTAACTATGGCTAGAACTAAGAAGGAATGATTAAATGTAGCTATGGTTGCTAATAGGACTTAAGAGACTTAAGAATACTACCTAGCTAAGGTTAGATTAGAGAATACTTCTATCTAATAATGCGAGAATACTAAGGACTATAGGACTTAATAAGACAGACATAGAACTATAGGGCTATGGTATACTTATAAAATAACTTAGAGGAAGCTTTAGAGATATTAACTATGACTATAAGTGGCTACTTAGAGTGGAAAGCGTAATAAGGGAAAACACTAGAATGGAAACCGGATAATAGCTTTATAACTACTTAGAGTCTGTAAGGACACAGGAAAGCTATGATTTAGCGATACCCTAGCACTTTTAATTAGGAATGGTTAGGGCCTAAGTCCTTAGTCTAAATGCGAATAAATATAGGAAAGACATGGCTAGATAGAGGCCTTAAACTTAAGCTTTTAGGGACCGTTAAGCAATAGGTCTAAGCTAAGAAATCCTGTTATAGAAAACGGTATTTATATACTTAGCGAAAACTAAGACTTAACGGATATTTTAGGATCTACTAACCTAGGAGTGGATATAACCGGATAACCAATTAAATCTTGGGAAAAATCAGAGCCCTAGAATCGGATATAAGTCCTAAAAACTGTTATAGAACTAGGCATTTTTGTACTTAGCAAAATCAAAACCCCCTTAATAAGTACTATAGTGGGACTATTACTATATACTATCTTAGACACTACGTAATATATGCATTAAACCTATTGTTCTAAGAGATTAGGAAAACACACTCTAACTAAGGAAAATAATGGATAGGTTAGTTTACTAGCCTAATAGGGCGGCACTTATATGGTAGTGTTACGCGTTAGTTCTGTAATAGTTAGGTTATAGACGCCTTAGATAGCGCACTAGACATAGCATAGATAAGCAATTAGACTTCTTGTTATAGGAACTTACCTAAGTTACCTCCTATGGTTAAAAATTCCGGTTTTGCGAATAATTAGCCCACTATGAACTTAGGTGGTGCACGGACTTTGGGCCCATATTTACCCCGCTTTAAACCCACTTTTATCTCCACTATATTGCTTATCGCTACCTCTGATTAGTAGGCATAGTGTGATTATTATTTACGTATAGTATTTAGATTAAGTTAGCTACGAATTAGGAAGGATAAGGGCTTAAGGAGTAATTCTATAATGTCCAATAGGCAATATTAGAGAAAGGAAGCATTAGTAAATAGGGAAGGGACACTAAAACTTTCTCTTAGGAAGATAGATAGGAGATCTTTTAGACCCTTTTTCCTTTTTTTTAAGACAAGGCAGATAAGAAGCAATTTATTATGCATAATAATTAAGTCTAGCTTCACTTTGTTTAATTCCTATTCTATCCCTTAAAAACTTTATTATAATAAAGTTTGCAAGACCTTTATTCCTTGCCTATCTAACCTTAGTCATTAAGTTAGATAGAATTTTCCTTCCCTCTCTAATTACCTTAGCTTTAACACTCTTTAACCTCCTTCTATAATCCCTACTATCCGTTTTCTCTAAGGAATCTAAGAACCCACTAGCATCCTATTAACTTTAAACAACTCCTCCTAGACTAGTTCCTTTATGTAACCCCTACAGGCTAAAGATTTAAACCTAAGGACTTAAGAGGATCTAATCCTAAGTTTAGGCTTAGAATAGTTAGAATATAATAGAAGATTATTAAAGTTTATTCTAAGCCTAGCTTAGTCTCTAAGGCTATCTTGCCTAATAGACAATATCCTCCCTAATTTCCCTTCCCTATCTCTCTAATCACTAAAGTTAGTTAACATTAGAAAAACAAGATAAGCAGTTAAAATAAATAATCCCTTCTTCCCTATAAACTTAGCCATAAGTAGTAAGGGAATTACTTTCTCTAGTCTGCTAAAAGATAGGCTAGCTAAGGAGTATATGAAATATTGCAAAATAATGGCCGTAATAGCCTAAGTCCCTTAAGATTACTATAATACTTTTATTCGTTTAATCTTTGTCTAAGGTCTATAAGGGAAAGCAGCTATCTAGTATAAAGACTTAGAATACAAGGATTACTCCTAGGAGGCAATGTCTGCTAAATTCCTAACTAAGTTTAAAAATCTAGATCTATTTATTAAAATCTCTATATAGTAAGAAATATTCGGTTTTATAAGAGAAAAGAATAAGACATTAAATGCCTATATCTAACAAGCTAAATAACTAGCTTTAAAGGCAAAATCTAATGTGTAATAAGTCCTCTTTACAAACTTTATTTGCTATTTAGCAGATAGGGAAATAGACGTAAGACTCTAGGAAAGAGTGTTAGATCATTTATTTGCCTTAAACAAATAGATGGATGGTATGGCTTCTAAGGATCTAACAATATCTAATCTAAAACTTATTCTTTATAACTATTAATCCTTAGCTTTAGAAAAGATATTAAGATTATCTAAGGACGCTATCTTAATAGCTAGTATAGGACCACTCTAGAAATAGATAGAAGAATAGTCTAAAAAGAGAAATAAGCATTAGAATAAATAGCTAAATTAGTAAGGTAGCTAGAAGCATTCTAAGCTTAAGCGGCTAGCGACATAACTTAAATAGCAGGGCAATACAATTAGGCAAGATATAATATAAATAATAAAACCTAGTCTCCGGGTAGATCTAGAAATGTCGGTGGTATAAACCTAAATCTAAGGGGAGATTAGATCTAGAGGGATCTAGAGTTCTTCTAGTGTTTTTGTGCGGAGAATAGGGATATATAGGATATAACTATTTAAAGAAGGATAAATACTTATTAGAAGATTTTGAAAGGCAATAGGATTAATAGGCTTACAAAGGGATGCAAATAAAAGGGACTAGTGGAGAGAACTAGATAACTTAAATCAATTAAACTACGTTAGCGGGTTAGGAATAGACCTAATCCCTTCCTAGGGCTTTGTACTAACCCTAGGTCTTCGGTCCTTCACAGTATTATCTTTAAACTACTAGCCCCTAAGTTACATCCATAAGGAGAATAATATTAACTATATTAATATCGCCGCTTAGCTAAAGGAGAAGGGAAAAGAAAATAAATCAACCGAATCAGTATTAACTCATAGACCAAACAAAAGGGTCACAAAGTCTACTCCAAAACCCAGAATGGTTATGAATGAGCTAGCCCAACAATAAATCGAAGAAATCCTTGACTCCGACAATAATCTAGACGAGGGAACAATTCTGGATCACGAACAACCCAGCCACTCCGGGAGATAACCCTGAAGAGTTCCACAGGAGAATGCTACCTTTGGGGCCCGGCCAGGGACACAGTTTCATCTGGCAACTGATGCTTCAGACACTGGTACGGGAGGGGTTCTATTCCAGATGGACAACACGGAACCTGGTATAAGCGCGACTAACACAAACTTCTCAAATATGCGAATTATTATATGGTTGTCCTATAGATTAGGAGACGCTAAGAAGCGATACTTAATGCCAGAAAAGAAATGCTAGCTATTATTATAGGACTAAAAGAGACACAATAGCTAGTGGACAGATCCTATACCTATTAAAGGTATACACAGATCACAAAGGAATCATTAACTCTATAGCAAACTTATCTAAAGTCTATAGGAAGGTTGCTTAGTAGGTGGATATTTTGTAGGAGTTAAATATAGAATATATACACCGCCCTAACATAACTAAGATAATAAGAATCGCTGATAGCATATCCTAACTGCTAGATAAACTTAGATTAGACCTATTTAAGGTAGAAAGAAGAATAGGTGTTAACGTAACGCTAGCGATAGAAGACTAACCAATTATAATCTTAATAAATATAAATACTAAAATAATCTTACTAAAGGGGAAAGACTAGATAATAAAACTTTAGAAATAATTATAGATAAACTTTAAGACTAGCTAAACTCTAAATAGTACAGGGAGGTGCTAACTGCTATTATTCACAGACACTATATAATCCTAGTAGAACAAAGGAAACTGATTTAGTGTTAAGCTCTAAAATATTAGATTATAAAGCGAAAACTGTATTATTTAGAACTCAACGAATCCTTAGCTAAGTGCGTGCTTAATAAAGAAGTTCTAATAAAACTTTAATAGGCTTATAACGCTATAGGGCACTTTAGTATAATTATTATAATATAGAAACTATAGGGAAGATACTTTTAGCTAGATAGGACGCAAGATATTAAATCTTATTATTAATTATGTCTTATCTGCTAGCAAATAGGACTAAGGTTACTAAGAGCTAAACCTAAAACTATTATAGTGTTAGAACCTTAGGGATTAGTTATAATAGATTACCTTAGACTAATCACTCCTAAGGCATAAAATAGAGACTTATATATACTTATTGCTGTTAATTACATAATAAGATTCGCCCTGGGTTAATCCTATGCTAAAGCTACCAGTGATTCTATTACTTAGACATAGGATAAACATTAGAGCTTAATCTTTAGATAGCTAAAGGGAATTTATTATAATAATAGATCTTACTTTAAGAACTTAACTTTTAAGACTACTATAGAAAAACACAGAACTATAGTTTTATTTAGGCTAGTGTCTTACCTAGTGTTAATAGAACTTACTAAACAAAACGTCTATCTAGTAAAACAATAATTAATAAAATAAGCTATGGAATAAGACAGGGTGTCGCTTAACTCATAGAACTAAGCTATCCTAAGCATTATAGTAATATTAAATAATTAGTTCATGTCTAGCACTAGGATAACTCTAGCTATATTAATATTAGGATTTAACCTATTCTTAAAACACTTAGGAGTTTATAATCTAGACAGATTAGAATCGGAGTTATGGAATTTAGAATTGGAAGATCCTGAGTTTATTTAAGAAACTAACTTATAGTATATGGATTTAAGGGAGGAAAGAAGAGAGTTAGTTTAAACTCGCAAGGTTAATAATTAAGAAGGCACTTTAAAACCCCTATGTTAGTTAGAGGTTAGTAATATTGTGTAGGAAAAAAATAGATAAGGAAAATAAGCTTAAAGGGAAGTTTTATAAGACCTAGGAAAGCTTTTAATAGTGGTAAAGAAGTTATTATTAGTATTATATAAAGTTAAACCTATTAAGGGTAGCCCTAGGAGGAAAATTCATATTAATAACCTAAAGGTATATGTCCCGCGTTATAAACAACTCTAACCTCTAAGGTTAAATACCTAGGATATGGCAGATTAGGAGCTAGAGACACTAAAACATTATATCCTAGAAGATGGTGATTAATAATGTGACATTAATTCGTGGTGTTATAGTTAACACCATCTAAAATTAGGCTAGTCTGTTAAGTGGGGAAAGGGATTAGGTAATCAGGAGTATTATTATTATGGGGAACGCTAGCTAGCTCTACTTAAGAATACAAGCATCCTTACTACCCCCAACCAACGGGTTATTATTCACGGCTCGTCGCCCCTTCTTCCTTCGGTTTGTTTCCCTGCAAGCGCGGTCTGGCACCTGCCACCTGCCACCTGCCACCTGCCACCTGCCACCTGCCACCTGCGTGCGTCTGGCGTTTGGCTCGTTGGGTACCCATGGGCCATCACTGCCCGTCGTCAAAGACCCAGTGCAGTCGACGTTGATTGATACTGTTTCATCGTGTCCTAATGTGTATTTTGTGCTGTAGTAAAGTTTCGGGGTCGGCGCTGATTTCGAGAGATATTGCATATGTATACTCCGTAGAGCCAGAGAGCCCTTAGCAAATCCCGAACGAACCCACTCCTCGTCTGGACTCTGGCCGAATCACAAGTCACACCGCCCTGCCCTCTGTGGCACGCACTGTGGCCTCGCACTGTGGCCTCGCAGTCCATTCACCTTGTCATCCACTCGCCCACTCGCCCACTCGCCCACTCATCTTCTCGACCAGACCGTCTGTCTGTCTGTCTGTCTGTCTGTCTGTCTGGCAGTTGTCTGCACCTGCCTTGCCCGTCTGTGTGTGCCCCGTGCCATCCTCGCTAATAACCATCTCTCGCATCATCGACGCTGTCGCTCACATCAACCCAACTCGTTCACCGCGGCTTCCTCCCACCCCCAGCCTGCGCCTGTCCCGCGCCCATCTTCACGCGCCCATCCCCGTCGCCTGTTGCGCATTCTTCTCATCGACGACCCGTCGCGCCGCTCTCCGCTCGTTTGCATCGCTCTTGGCGACGTTTTTCAGCCCGACCCCGACCCGAGTCCCCGACCGCTGGTCGCCCGCGGCGGCATTTGCGTGGCGCAAGCTCGCACACCGTGTCTTCACTCTTTTTTTTTTCGAGGTCATCGCATCCGCTATCGCCACGACTCCTTCTTCAATCCCGTCCCTTCGCTGCGTCATCCTTTTCGTTTGGTCCCGGCCTTGCGGCACGCCGACATCGTCGATACCCCTGCCCAACCAGTTGCGCCTGCGCCCCCTCTTGTCGGGCGCAACACGAGAGAACAGTGGCGGCGCTCACCATCCTGAGTCACGAGACATCCGTGTCTGAATTATCCCTCCAACAACATCTTGAAATCGCTCCCGGCCTGGGTGCTTGTGGTAACATTGATACGGAGGCGGAATCCCAGCCGTTGATGATGGCACAGCCGGTGCCTCATCAGGCGACGGACAAGAAGCGCGTCAAAGTCTACGA
Organism: Epichloe gansuensis; assembly: GCA_023658505.1. NCBI lineage: Eukaryota > Fungi > Ascomycota > Sordariomycetes > Hypocreales > Clavicipitaceae > Epichloe > Epichloe gansuensis. The sequence continues at coordinate 9,521,611 of CP098281.1, forward strand.
ACTTCGCGACAATGACTGGTATGATCGCGGGACGGGCTTTTGTACCGCCAGTTTCGCTGCGGTATGTAAACCCATATTTCCTCGGATTGCTTCTAATGTCATGTCATTGGGCTTGTTCGGTTGCTGGATTTCAACATGCTAATTCTTGTATTTTTGCTCTCCCAAAGACGGAAGATGGCCGCAAAGACCCCCGAGTCATTGTAGAATCCGAGGAACGTCCACAACTACTTCTCTTGGAGACCAAAATTCAGAAAGAAGATGGCTTTCAAAAGCAGCAAGGTAACTTCTCACCCGACTCTTTACTTTTGGTTGCCTAGATGTGCCTAAAATTGATTGTCGTCTCTCTCTCTCCAGACACCCTCATCGTGTGGCAAGAGCCTGGAAGTGGAGTGGACATGGCCCTTAGCTTCCAAGAAGCTGAAGGATGCGCTTTAATCTGGTTCGGAATAGGTCCTGATCTTGTATTCTCTCGTCCACGCTGGCTGACATGATCCATTGTTGCAGGCGATTCGTGAGCAATGTGCAGCAAACTCTCTCTAGCAATCTTGGAGGAGACGACGGCCTATCAGACGACTTGGCCATTGAGGTGCCCGCGACGATCAATGTTCCCGTTGCCGAACTCGGCAACTTGCACGAAGTAGAGACAAGCATGCGGATCATGAGCTCAAGCGCCAACGGACGCGACGCCCTAGCCAAATTCATCATGGCGGACGACTACATCGGTAAACTGATTCCATTGGTCGAAGTGGCTGAAGATCTAGAGAGCCTGCCTGATCTCCACCGCCTTTGCAACATTATGAAAACGATAATTCTTCTCAACGACACCACCATCATTGAGCATGCCGTATCCGACGAGTGCGTTCTCGGTGTAGTAGGAGCCCTGGAATACGATCCAGACTTCCCCAGCCACAAAGCCAATCACAGGCAGTGGCTCGATGATCAAGGTCGCTTCAAGGAGGTTGTCCGGATCGAGGATGATCAAACGCGGCAGAAGATTCACCAGACCTATCGTCTTCAATACCTGAAGGATGTGGTTCTCGCTCGAATTCTCGACGATCCCACGTTTTCTGTTCTCAATTCGTTGATCTTCTTCAACCAGGTGGATGTCCTTCAACATTTGCAGTCAAACCAGGATTTCCTGGGCGAGCTTTTCAGCATATTCAATACCCGTCGCCGTGACCAGAAGAAGAAGAAGGAGGCCGTCTTATTCATTCAGCAGTGTTGCGCTATTGCTAAGAACATTCAGCCACCCGCAAGACAGTCGCTCTACAACAACTTCATCGCACATGGATTGCTCCAAGTCATTCACTTTGGACTCCGACACAGAGATGTTGGGGTCAGGGTTGGTGCCGCGGATATCTTGGGTTCCGTCATTGATCACGACGCGCAAATGGTTCGACAAACCATCTACCGTCAGATGCACGAGAACCAACCCTCACTAGTAGACACATTAGTTGAGCTGCTACTCGTCGAGGTTGATCTGGGGGCCAAGGCACAAGTTTCTGATGCTCTGAAAGTGCTACTAGATCAGGGCGTCCATCCCCAGGGGCCAGAATTTGCACGTATGAATGCCGAGTACCCGAGTAGAATGCGCCCTCAGCCCACATCAGACCCCCAGCAAGAACTGTTTCTCACAAGATTTTACGAGCGGTCGGCTTCCAGGCTGTTCAAACCGCTGCTCGACCTTGATCACCAGACCAATTTGCATTTTGCAGTTCAGGAAGCCTCCGTGTTTACCTACCTTGTTGAGGTCTTGTCATTTTTCATTCGACAGCACCACCGATTTAGCAGGTATTTTGTCATGAATAACAATGTCGTTCAGCGAGTTTCTCAGTTGCTGAAAAGTTCCGAGAAGTACTTACGAATGGGTAAGTGTTCAATCACATGTTGCTCTTCTTTGCCCCTCCCCTTGTCAAGCATAATGCTAATCATCCTCCCCCTCCCTCTCTCAGTTACTATACGATTTTTCGCGGCCTCATCGGCATGCAGGAGGACTTTTACATCAAGCAGATCATAGAGAAGCAAGCCCTGGGCCCCGCGCTTGATATCCTCATAGAAACCATGCCTAGGGACAATTTGCTCAGCTCCGCATGCCTCGAGCTGTTTGAGTTCATCAAGAAGGAGAATATTAAGGATTTGGTCAAGTATCTCGTTGTGAGCCACCGAGAGAGTCTTGCTAGTTTGAGCTACATGACCACCTTTCGAGATCTCATCCTGCGATATGACCAGACTCAGGGGTTCACGGCAAATATGGACTATTTCCTGGAAGGCGACGACGACATGACCCGCAAACGACCTCCCAATGCGAGATTGATGGAGCATATACCTGTGGATCCGACCGAAGAGGAGTACTGGAATACTTCAGACCCCGAGGATGAGGATGAGAATCATCGCAATGAACTGCCCCCAGCACCAAGATTTTGCCGAGCAACGGTCCCTTGACGCCGTCCAAGCCTTTGGTTGACTATCCATCCGACGAAGAAAGTGATGAGAATGCCAGCCCTGAAAGCGCCCCCACGACCAAAATCAATACCGATTCTGAGGCCTCGGCTGCCTCTGAAGCTTCCTCGTTACCGATTGTTTCTCCGCCCTTGGAACGCCTCTCTGAGAAACGTCGACGTGAAGAGGATGAAGAGGACGAGCTCGGCAAGCTGATGCAGAACAAACGCCGAAACAGCAGTGAATCGAATTCGACGGCTAGCCGCGCATGACGCCAAAGCGAAGGTCCTTTGGCGGCGGGTCTGGCAATAGCAAAATTTCCATTAGCCTATCAACAGCGGTCAGAACGGGAGGCGGAGCCAGGTCAGAGGAAGAGCCTTGAGCGTCTTGCCATTTTTTTTTTCTTTTCTTGTCCTTTATTGGCGATGGCGTACAGGAACAACATTTGGCTCGCTTTCTTTCGCTCATTTTTCTTGCTCACACGAGAGAGTGAGCTGGTATCAAATTCTCATGGCTGAGAATGGCAGGCATGGACAACTAGGAAAGCGGAGAACCACGACGGCGGCGTTATGTGATGTTTTCTCAGCACCACCATTCTCTGCATCTTATCGAGCAATCATGAAAGCTTCGCTGCTCAGGGCTTGCTATTTGCTCCTTACTACTCGACCGGCAATAACGACGATGGCTTCGGTAGAGAGAGGAGGCATAGAATGGACAGGTGTTGCTAATAAAGAAGAAATGGCCGAAGAAACGAGGTGGCAACGACGATGCTTGGGGATACTATACTGGATTTTGCAGCTCCATGTTCAGTTGTTGGTTGCCCACATTATAAAATCTATGTTATGGCGCCTCATGAACTGTGGGGCTCCAGGGAAGCAAAGCTCGAGAAGGGATGACTAGGAACGACCTGTGAAACGGCCGGCCCACGACAGAACGCATTTGGTCAGAGACAGATGGAGGACACTATTTCCTGGTTGTCCTATTTTTAAAGAGAGCAGGGAGTATCTGGAGGAGAGGATGTGAGAGGAGAGAGGCAATGGGGAAAGCTCGAGTGTATCATAATCTCACGTGCAGAAAGGAGCAGGCTGGCTGGCTGGCTGCTAGAGGAGCAAGCCAAGGAACGTGTCTTGGGAATACCGACGGACCCCTGGCGTGGCTACGAGATAACGGACTACATTTTGTTCATGCTCAAATGCGGTGTGCTTGGCTTGACACGTGTGTGCTGTGTGCCTCTGTCGATAACAGCGTTCCAATCCTCTCTCGTAAATGACCTGCCTGTACGTACTGTGTGCATGCATGCATGATTGATAACTCGACACTTCGTTTCTGGTTCAAATTCTATTTCCCATTACGTCTAAACTGCCGAGACCACGCCTCATAGCCATTGATCATGGACTTGATACTCGTTTCTGTTTCTGTTTCTACTTGTAAACGTGGCCAAACTGCTTGGACCACGCCTCGTAGCCATTAATCATGGAACTCGTAATCTTTCGCGGCGTCCTTTCCACGGCGGCCACCAGGTCGGCCATGGCGATTTCCACCTTTTCCAATTCCGTCTCGTCACCGAAGCGATCAGCTACGGCAATACCGGCCTCGACACAGATGGCCTTGATTTCCGCCCCGGAGTGTCCGTCGGTCAGTCTCGCTAATTCCCTCGTGTCCACGTCCGGGGTGACACTCAGCTTCTTGAGGTGGGCGATGAAGATGGCCTCCCGGGCGGCCTCGTCGGGGGTCCCACGTAGAGGACAATGTCGAAGCGGCCCGGGCGCATGAGCGCCGGGTCCACGGCATCGGGGCGGTTCGTTGCCGCGAGGACGAGCACGCCGGTGAGGGTCTCGAAGCCATCCATTTCGGTGAGCAGCGTGGTGAGCACGTTGACGGCGCCGGTGCTCCCGGTGGGACCGCGCTGGCTCCCAATCGAGTCGATCTCGTCGAAGAAGATGATGGAGGGGGAGGCGGCACGCGCGCGCTCAAACAGCCTGCGTACGGCGCGCTCGGATTCGCCGACGTACATGTTGAGGAGCTCGGCGCCCTTGACGGAGAAGAAGTTGAAGCCTGATTCTGTGGCCATGGCTTGGGCGGAGAGCGTTTTGGCACAGCCGGGGGCCGTATAGGAGGAGGCCCTTTGGGAGGTGGAGCAGGAGGTGGCGGAAGATTTCGGGGTTCTTGTGTGATTTGTTAGCCTTCATTATTATTCAAAGGGAAAAAGAAGGGGGATAGGAACCTTTGTGCCTCTGATCATCCGATTCATGACCTTTTTGAGGCTTTCTTGTCCACCTACGTCCTGCCAATTAATCATCGGCGGCTTCAGGTGGATGTCGTGCATGGCGGTAGGTCGTGTTATCTTCAAGGCCTGCTCCATATCGTTCTTGGAGAGGAAATGCACTCCTAACGGGAAGATGCCAGATCAGCGCCTTGCTCGTATAGTCTGCTTTCCAGGATTGTCGTGGCGTTTTCCACGAGATCTGCCAGGTCGTCCCCGGTGAAGGCATGCGTCTTCTGTGCCAAGCTCACCAGAGACTCCCCTTTTGGTCGGGCTGGATCGGCGGGTTGAGAAACTCGAGAATCTCCAGCCGTTCGGTGGCGCGTGGGATGGGCAGCGCAATATTCTTTCGTAAGCGGGAGCGCTTCTGGAGCTTGGCCGGCACGTCGGTCATGTAGTCGTCGCATGTGGCGAGGACGACGACCTTGGGAAGAGCGCTGGCGGTTTTGCTTCTAGGGATAGGGCGTCTAGCTCCTCGGCGATGGCTGCTATGACGGCCTCGCTGTTGGGACGGTCCTTGGAGATGAGCTCTCCGAGGCCGTCTAGAAAGATCATGCAGGGCTGGAGGCTACGGGCCCGTTTGAAGGTCTCCCGGATGGTGGTAGATTTGTCCGTGGGCTGGATCCAGAAGGGCCTGCCCCATCGGGAGTCAGCGATGCGTTGAAGGATAAAGGTCTTGCCAGTGCCGCGGCCGCCGTGAATGACGAAGCCGCATGATGTTCGCTCGTCCTCGATAAAGAATGAACGAGTGAAGCCCCGGAGGAACTGGTTGATGGTGCGGACTTGCGAGGCGAGGCCAGGCACGCCCGTGACGACGAGTTCGCCTCCTGTGAAGGCCGCGGCATCAGCGGCTGCGTCACCTAGTCCATCTTCGCTCACAATGCGGATTGCCGTAGACGATAGTATGAACTTGGCAATGCTGTTGGAGCGCGAGTTGACGGAGAGGACTTTGAAGCTTCGGCGTACTTTGTGGATGCTGACCCCTTCAAAGATCATTCCTGGGAATACCAGATCCGCATGTTCTACATTTGTACCGTGTCAATTTCATTGCCTGGGGTGCTCCCTCTGGCCAGAAAAACTGGCCAGAAAAAGAAGACCAAACACGATGAGAAGAACAATACGGCGAGTCAACTCACCCATTGCCAGACTCAGTGAAAGCTCCCAACAAAGGGATACTTTGTCTCTTTCGCCTTCGTCCCCGACTCCTCGCTCACGTCCTGCACGACCACCTCTTCCGCATCAGGCATATTCCCCAGCAGCGATATCCTCACCTGGTCGCCGATCTTGAACCCCGTCGCTTCCTGAAACGTCCTCGTCATCATGACAATGTTAGGACTGAGATTCTTCTCCGGCAAGATCCACAGCGCGGCCTCCCTCCTGGGCAAGCCCTCATGGTCCTCCAATTTCTCGACGACACATGGCTTCCCGTTCTCGAGGCCGTTGGTCAGCGCAATAAGTGTCTCCTTGCTGACGTAGATGCGCGCGGCGCCGATCAGACTGGCTTTCTCGAGGGCCGGGTTGGCGAGCGGACGCACTTTGGCGTCGACGCTTCTCCTCACCATGATTCTCTGTTGTACAGCGTGGAGGATTGAGGTTGAGGTTGAGGTTGAGGTTGAGAATTGAGGGTTAAAATTTTCCCTAGGGCGGGTATGTTAGGCGACGGATGAAATCTTATACTTGAAGGGAAAGAACTAGGGAAAAATCTAGGAGAAAAAAAGTAAGTAATTTAAAAAAAAAAAGAGTTGTATTCAGCAGAAACTTATTTTTATCACTAAGCTAAAAATAAAAACCTATGTCTAATTCACTTGTCTAATGTAAGGCTTGGTGACGCTTCACAAGTCTTACATAAGCAATGGTAAGGTGCAATGTTAGCATCGGCTAGCATTGACGGATCTTTGATCTATTGGGGAATCCCAGCACACCTTCTGGGTTCTTACAATAAAGTAAATCCTACTAATTTTTAGGCATCAAGTTGGCACTTTACGTAGTATATATATAAACTTTACACGCGTGCAAAAGACAGCACTAATTAGCTACCCTATATAAATCTACATGTAACTTGTACCGTGCAAAGTCGGTACACCGGCTCGTGGATCAGACCCTAAACAACCATGGCCCGCGGGGTTAAAAAAAAAAAATGACGTTCTTGGGAAAACCAGGGTCCACGCGACACACCACGTCACAACCTCTACTAGCTAGCTCCATCTCACCAACAACAACACTATTTGCGTCTTCCTCCCTCCCCCAAAAAAAAACGACCAAACACCTCCCTCATCCATCTTGATGCTCCGCCCCAACACCTTCGCAGCGCAACCGCGCTCGCGGCCACACTCCACCCAACCCGCTCCCTGTCCACCTCGTCGTCCCGACAAGCCGACAGCAACCCATCATGGCCGCTTCTCAAGAGAAGGAACCGTCCCGACCACGACACCTTCCACGCCGGCGCCGCGTCTCTCATAGAATCCCTGAAAAGCCGCCGAGATACACTGCCGACCGAAGTAGCGCCGTCCGCAGCAGAATCGGGTGCCAAGCACGACGCTCGCGTCATGCTCGTCGTCCAGGGGCTGAGTCCGAACCTCAACGCCAGCGACTTTTACCGCCTCGCGCCGAGCGATTTGTCCAGTTGGCAGAGCGTCATCAAGAAAGGTATGGACTCTTAGCAAAGGGGACAGGAATTCGGATGCATTGGCTAAGATTTTTTTTTTTTTAAAAACATAGTCCAGCAGCAGCGTGATCCGACTACCCTCGAACCGCTCGGCCGCTATCACATATCCTTTGCTACAGCCACGGCAGTATTGTCGTACCGCGACCGCCTTTGCGCCTTCATAAGCTCGCCCACCAAAAACTCGATAATGCAAACGGTCTGTGGGAGAGCTGTGTGCCCGCGCACCTCAGGTCCGCTGCGGGCGATGACCCGGCTTCGGAGCTGGAAAGCTTTACCGTCACGTCTGGATCAGCCAAGGAGGTGGACGTTCAGAGGCGGCGCGTGGCTGTGACGCATAAATGGGAAAAGGGCTTGAAGGAGATTACGGACAGGTTCGAGTATGGGAGAAGCCCCGGTTGTGCTCGTACATGTCTACCCGCCCACGGTCACGGCGAGCGATCTTGGCAGATGGATACGGGAGGATGGTGTTGCGAGAGGCTGCGAGTGGAAGGTGTGCCCGCCGCAGGAGCTACGTCAACCCATCCCGAAAGCTGAAGGCGGAGGGCTCGACGGTGATAATGCGCTGGACAAGATGGCGACTGCACACAAGATGATTGATACCCATGAAAAATTAAGGAGTCGGTTCGTGGTGATTTGCGCCAGCGACGTCGAGGCACGGCGGTTTCACCGGCACTGGAATCAAAGGACACTCGGGGCTGGACCAGAGGATACAGTGGGAATGAGAAATGTAGTCCATGCGTCAATAATAAACTGGTAACCGCCCAAATACTCTTTCGATTACAGGCCCCGTCCTCTTCCTGCTTAACTCGTCTGCCCTCCGTACTCGTGCATCCTCAGTGTAGTAAGTCATCTCCTCACTCGCCCCTTCACGAATCGCGAATCCCACTCCACGGTGGTTTCGAGACCAGCCGGAGGAAACAATAGCACATGTCCACGATACAAGAAGGCGCACCGATATCTTCCGTCCATCGCAGGTCACTCCACACTGGGGGCGACGTTCCGGTCCTCATCAAACCCCATGAAACAGCCTCGGCGGGGGCGAGAAACCCTTCCATTAGAACCCAGATCAATAATACCAAAAGAACTCCAGACCACATTTGCTCTTCTAAAACGGATGGGTAATGAAAAAGGCACAGCACGGGGAATGTTGCAAGAAAGAAAAAGAAAAAAATTCACCAAATGAGGCCAATGCCTTTTAAGCAACAAGCTCCTCAAGAACATGTCGTCCCCACGTCACACGCGCGTAAATCCTAGACGGTCCGAGAGGCGTGAGTTGCGGCGACTTTCCTTCAACTTCTCCGCATCTGGTCTCAACAGGTTGTTGTTGTTGAACCTTTGTGCGTTCACGCCACCAGTCGTGATGCAAAGCAGTGCTCCTAAGCGGCGAGGTGATTAACAGCACTTGCTACCGCCGCTCTCGCTCTTGTCGTTGACATTGATTCCAGAGCCGCTTGCTGGGTCGTTCTTGGAGCTGTCGATGAGGCGTTTCTTGATATCGGCGGCCAGGCTGTAAAGGCCTTGTCGATGTTAATGTTGCTCTTTGCTGAAACCTCAAGGAATGGGATGCCGAGTTCGTCTGCCAAAGCTTGACCTTGTTCTGTAGACACAACACGCTTGTCCTCCCAGTCACACTTGTTGCCAATCAAGATCTTGTTGACGCCTTCCGTAGCATGCTGTTCGACATTTTGGAACCAAGTTCGAATGTCTGTGTTTATCTCGTGTTAGTATTGCTCTGGCGCAGTTGCGCACAGGGACAGGTGGCCAAAAGCAATGGGGTGCAGGAGATGTTCGATTGATGTGGATGAAATTTCGTGCGAAGCGAAATAAAGAGCCATCAACACATTGCAAGGACCAACGTACTATTGAACGATCGTTCGTCAGTGACGTCGTAAACCAGCAGAATTCCCATGGCCCCGCGATAGTAGGCGGTGGTGATGGTACGGAAACGCTCCTGGCCGGCGGTATCCCAAATCTGCAGCTTCACGCGCTTGCCATCGAGCTCGATAGTACGGATCTTGAAGTCGATGCCGATGGTGGTGATAAAGGACGGGGTGAAAGAGTCCTCGCTGAAGCGCAACAGACAGCAGGACTTGCCAACACCAGAGTCGCCTATTAGCAGCAGCTTGATCTATTCCCAAGAGTGGTGAGATTAGCATGCAATCAGCGGGTACCTACCTGCCTTCATCCTTGCTGAGACTTGGAAGTACACTGCATCCCAGAAGTGCGATATCGGATGCGACATGGGGCCAAGGATGAATGCGACGAGAAACGAGGTGTTTGGGGGAGTCGTACCAAGAAGTCGTAGTTACGATTGTTGCTCGGCATCGTGACGGATCGGATATGAGCGGTGAAGGGTATGTAGAGTGAAGCGATAAAAGGGCGAACGAAGCAGTCTGGTGCAAATTCGTAAAACTGGAGGGAAGATCGTTGGCCACTGGGGAAGTCAGAATGTCGAGAGAAAAAAACACGGGCAGTAGGTAGGAAGAAAGGGAAGAATGGTGGCCGTGACGAGGCAGCGGCGTTTGCAGCGGCGTCTGGCGGGCGGCGATGGTTCAAGCGGTTTGGAGTGGCGGCGGGCTGCCAGCTGGAATAGAAGAGATGATGGTGGCAAGCAGCAGCAGCAGCAGCAGCAGCAGCAGCGGTCGCGGCGGGTGTCAAACGTGGCTCAGCAGGGTCAGCACTCAGGTGCTCTCTGTGGTGCTCTCTATGGTGTGGGCACTGTCTAAAACAGGGTCTCACGCTCTGAATTGACACTTTCCAGATTGGCAGAAGGATGACGAGTGCTCCTTCCTTCTATTACTAGCCAAACATGCCCCATGCCATGCCATATATAGTACCAGACCCTCTTGGCCAGCTGCCTGCCAAACCCTGCCGACTGACAGACAGGACAGACAGGCTAGTCTTCCCGAACTCCACCAGATGCCTCTAAAGTTCTCATTTAATAGCCTTCTTTGCTTAGCGCAGCTCTCTCCAGAGGAAGAATCGGGATCGCGTGATACATGATTCAATTCCAAGGCAAGAAGTCTCACCACTCTTAGTATCCCATGAAATGTAAATCGAGCTGGCAATACACGAGAGTACTCCGTACATGTCGCCTCATTTTGATTCCAGAGCCTACTCGATGAAGAATTGAAATCTCATCCGCCAAAACACACGACGCATCATCGGATCGCCGGATCGTCGGTATACTCAGCACTCACTACTCGGTAATAATCATACAATTCGATCCCACAGCCTCTGGCCCAGCCTCGGAGCGCTCCTCATAACTTAACGCCAGCGGGTTCACACGGCCCTCCACGCCCCCGTCGTCGAAGTCCTCGTTCTTGCACCAGATCAAACACATCGTTCCAAGGCCGAGGAATCTCACCAAGCAACTTCACAGTTGCCGGCTTCTCAGCCATCTCGGGCGGCCCGCTCCTGGCCCCCGAATGGCAGCTCCGCTGAATCTGTTCGCAGTACCGCTCCCACGTCTTGCAGCCGGAGTTCCCGCTCGGAGGCGCGGCAGCCCAGCAGTTCTCGCCCTGAGCCCAGCAGTCCTTGACCGAGGCCCAGCAACTCTTCTCGTCTGAGATGCTGGGCACGGGCTTCGCGCACCAGTTTGCGTTCTTGACGATGCAGTCCTTTGGAACGGCGCCCTCGAATTTGCTGGCGGGCGGCTTCCCGGAGACCCGGCCCGTGGGGATGAAGACTCCGGGGCCGGGAATCTTGTACTCGGGTTGGTTCTTCTGATACAGGTTGTATCTGAGACCTGCGTCGCTCGCCGACACATGTCCTGGAATACTGACGCTCTTCCCCTCCGGAACAGTGAGAGCCACGTCGGGTCCCTGCTCGACATGTATTTGCGCGCAACCCGTGTAGAACTGCGCATCTCCATTGGCAGCATTGTGCAGGGCGAGAATCTCAGGACGCGCCAGATATGTTCCCCTTGAAGTCCCGTGGGCAGTCTGACCGACAGAAGACCATTCTTCTCAATCAGCGTGTCAACGCACCATTTCCAGGTCCGGTCATTGTATCCGTCCTCCCAGATCTTGAACCATCCTGGCCCCGACGCAGCATTGTCTGCCTGAATGTCGTCCACCTTCTTCAGATACACGGCGCAAGGACCTTTGTGTGATTTATCAATGACTCCCTTCCTCTCTTATCCGGATGCAGGCGCAGTTCGAACGTCAGCGTCGCCCTGTGTGGTGCCGGGCATGTAAAAGCAACTGGTTTATTGCCGTCTCGCCCTAACAACTGCACGTCAGAACAGTTTTCATCTTCTTGCTGCAAGATTTCCCGTGTAACGAAAATGGAGAAGAAAAACATGAATGCCCTTCCCTCCACTCACCACAAGCCATGTCATTCCCCGTAATGGGATATATCGGCCCATTAGCCGTCCCTGCATCGCGCGGCATCCGCACGCAAGTCCTGTCTCCCTGGTCTTTGCCGTTGACGAACAAGGTTGTAAAGAGCGTATGAGCACTGGCAGTGCATGCAAAGGAAAGTAAAGAGAGCTTCATCTTATCTCCCCTAGACAAAAAAAAACAAGAACAAAACCAATCTCAGAAGCTTATACTGCTAGACAGCACCTCACTGAGTATGAAAAAAAACCCCGGTGGAAGTGATATATATATCAATGATTTCTACCAAATACTAAAACCAACCCAGATCGACACCACACGCACCCCATATATACATCCAGTTTACTCTCCTCCCCGGGCAGAAAATAAAGAAACATACCCGCCGAGCGAAAGTAAGCCTCTCCTATGAAAAGATATATATACTAAGCGCATCTAAAATAAACCAGGTACGCGCCATAAAACCCGGCCCGTTGCATGTTTAGCCGCGGTCGTCCAATGGCTAAGCGCCGACGAGGGGTCCGGCGCCAAAACCGAGACTGATATTGATCCACATAGGGACGACGCCTGGCTGATCATCGTGCACGCGAAGTGTGAGATGGCCGGTGCAACGAAGCCACTTGTAGCAGGATATGCGGTGGATTGCCCAAGGCCTCGCTGATGCCTAATTGATTGATGGGAGTCTGTGGCTTTCTCTTGGACTTTTCTGCAGGTTGTTTTGTGTAACGCGGGTGGAAGGGCGCCAATTCTTTCCATAGACGATACAGGCGGTTCGTTTCAACATTGGCACTGGTCCCATCATCATCAAATGGGAGCAAGTGATCCCATGTTGGCAAGGAAGCAACCGGACGCGTATACATAGAAATCATGTCATCACGTTGCAGAACGGGAACACGCGCGTGGTACGTCACGAGTGGAGATTGAATATAATCTGCAGAGACCGGACACTTCTCCTTCGAATATCCCACTCCATGAAGTGGTCATTACACCAACCCAAGCCAATATACGTCCCTCCTCAGCCTCTCACAACTCTCTTCCGTATGGTACATGTATGGTACATTATTTTGCTTGACACTTATTCGACGCAAGCATTTTACTCGTTGATCTTGGCGAGGATTCTGATAAAAAAAAAGACGCAGTTAGTTTGGTATTAGGGCCCAGTGAACAAGGGACTAGTCAACTTACTCGCTGTCCCGGAACAGCTGATACTCCTCCTCGCCAGCCTTGACAGGCGAGCCGCCATACTGCCCAATCCTCATTAGCACAACCGCCATACGCACATGCGCAATATTGCCCGGCCCTCGTCTCCCAAAGCTCGGGATTGGCACGGAAGGAGAAGAAGAGGCCTACCGAAGGAATCAAAACACGGTCACCGATCGCAACACCCATAGGCATTCGGTTTCCCTTCTTATCCAACGCACCAGGTCCCACGGCAAGAACCTTTCCTTCGTTTAGTTTCTCCACGCTAGATTCGGGCAGAAAGATACCGCTGGCGGTCTTGGTCTCAGCCTTGATGCGCTGGACGAGGACTCGGTCCAGGAGGGGGCGAGGGAGCGGATGGATCGAATTGAAGTGGCCTGTTTCAATGGATAATCATCGTCAGTCAAGTTATTTGATTCTTCTTCTTCTTCTTGTCGTGCTGCCCTTCCCCGAAGCAGAGAGATGGCCAACATGGACAGATGACCTACGGCATCGCGAGGTTTGCCATGCTATACGGGGATGGAAAGAGAAGTGGTGTTTCGTGGACCTACCATTGTGATTAGGATATAATAATATGAGCAAGAGGGGATTGCGCCGAGTTCGTGGCAGAAATGCAATTGACGGTGATGAAAGGGGGTTTCAAGATGGAGCTTACTTTCCAACAGCTTCGAGAAGGTCAGCAATTTTTCTCCCTATGCCGAGCTCGACCACCGGCCGGCTCCTGATTTCCCCGGTTCCGAAGCCCCCACCATGCCTAGACCGAGCCAAGCCAGCAACGACTTCCGTTATGAAAAGAACGAATCAATTAAGTAACGCAGGCATGCATGAAATTGTTCATCTGCTGAGCTTTTGAGCTTTTGATGTTTTTGATATCATTATTACGCTTGTCCATCTCTATTGTAGTTTTTATCGCTGTCGACTCGAACAAATGCCCCTCGGCATACCTGTAAAACCATATATACTCGCATGGTCCATGTCCATTAATCCAATCGGTCTCTTCTCAATGCCACCTTCCTCTCCGTAGTAATATGAAACACTTGAAATCAATCCGTCTTGTTTATCAGAGATCCAGCCCCTGTTCTTCAAACGCCGCCAAACACAAATCAAAGGGGAAAAAATCGGTCGTCCGCACAAAATGCAAATCTATATATCAATAATGCCCCATCCATCTCAAGTCTTAGATGACTGCTGCTGGGAAGCAGGAGGTTCAAGCACGTGGGTATGATCTTCTGCTGGAATGACCTCGCCGTTCTCTAATTGTTGGCAGATTATCGTATCCGCTACCCAGGTTTCATTCAATATCTCGTCCATTTTGGCGCGAGTCTTTGAATTGAGGTCAAGCATGCGATGTACAATGTGGCGACTCTCTCGAGGCAGAAGGCGAAGGATTCTCCAAGGGCCACGAATAATTTCCTTGCGCTCTCCAGTGCCGTTCCCACCCTGAGAGGCTTGTGAGTCGGCTCCCATGGTGGTTTCTGAAGCTTCTCTGTCGTTTTGTCCGTCATGGTGTGAGTGACGCGAGTGTCTACGCTGGTGATCCTTTGCATTCACTTCCTCTTCGGGAAGGAATTCTCGTGGAACAGTGTTCGACAAACTGTTGGTCGATTTTGAACGGCCGATGAGTTTCGACGGGTCATGTCCGGGAGTGGGATCAGAAGCAAAGAGCTTGTATGAGTTGTCGGTCATCCTTGGAATTTTCCATGGAAAGCGCCTGAGGGTCATGCAGCAGAAGATGATGGCCAGAGACCAGATATCTACGGCAGCTGCATCGTACTCTTTGGAATCATATACCTCAGGCGCCAAATACGGATCGGAACCGACGATTCCTACGCCGTAATGTTAGCTACTGAGGAGAAGTGAAAGACTGCGCTGATGAATCAGCAGTCAGACTTACCTTTGGCAGGGACGGTGTCGTTTTCGAAAGGATACTTGAACACATGAGCACTGCCGAAGTCGATGATTTTCATGATGCCCTTATCGCTGACGACCACATTATCCAGCTTAAGGTCTCGATGCGCCAACCCAACACTGTGCAGGTACGTCACTCCGTTCAGGATTTGCAAGAAACAGCACCGAACTTCTTCCCGGCTCATTCTGCCTGTCATGACAATGGCGAATAAATCGAATGGTGCATACTCCATGACTTCAAACCACCGACCCTTCTCCTGAAGAATATCCAGCGTTTCAATGATATTGCCGTGGTGTAGCGTCGAACCGACACAAAACTCAGCCGTGACCTTCTTATTGTATTCCCTTTCCGTCTCGTAGCTATGCCTGGCCCGAAATTCCTTCACTGCAAAGACAGTGTTGTCCTCCTTGCGGCGCATCAGTCTGACCGATCCTCCAGCACCAGAGCCAAGTACCTTGCCCAGCTTGCCATATTTCGACGTTAAACCATGGTCATCGCCGAAAGGAAGTTGCTGGGTAGAGGATCGCGACGTGGGTGGCGTTTTCGTACCAGGAGCAGGCGAAGATTCTCTCTTCTTGTGTTGCTGACCGTGGTGTTGATTGTGACCGGACATCCGGAAAAAGCGCTTCAAATCAGCCATGGAACCCTGTGGAGCATGACCTGGGCCTCCGTCGACTCCAAGGTGCTCGTCAGATTTACCAAATAAGCCTGATCCGCGTTTTTCGGTCAAGTTTGACTTGGAGCTACTGGGTGAACCATGCTTCTTCTTTCGGGAGAAGACAAAGCGAGGGTCAATAGAGTGGCGCGTAGGATGCTGCTGCTGGGGTGGTCGTTTCCCTTTAGCGTAGGGGTCATTAGCATCACCACCAGGTGTAACTGGCTTCGAGTAAAATTGGGAGGCAGAGCCTCGTGAAGGACTTGATTCACGGGATGCAGGTACTGAGCCAGGACCAACACCAAACATGCCCCTCCTGTGAAGCTTGTGGTCCTCCACTGATGATGATCGTCTCAAAGCATGATCAGAAGAGGCCGGTCGATGTTGAAGCTGTCGTTCTTGATGCGCCGACGGCTTTTCGTGTGAGGTAGAAGAAGCCTGCGGTGTAATAATTTGAGGATCGCTCGAGGTATTTTGCTTGTCTTCGGCTCCTCTAGAAAGTTTCTTTTCGGCCAAGGCAGACGGGCCTGATCCGGCGGGCGTTAGTGGCGGCGAGGCGAGTGCAGATAGCCTTGGGCTGCCATGGGGGATTGAAACCCAGACGAGTTGGGTGTTGGAAGTCTAGTAGTCTCCCCAGATTGATCGTCCCGAGATGGCACCTTGATTGGCGCAAATATCAGAACGGTGAAGCATGGGAGAAGAATTCGCAACAGCAGATAGGATGCTCATCATCGACTTACTCTAGATGGAGGGAGGAAAAGGCTTCGTAATTGTACGTGTTCATGCGCCTCTCTTGAAGATGGCGGCCGTGGAGAGAAGCTGTGAAAGCCTTGAGCTGGTCTGCTGCAACCTCGGAGAAGCTAAAGTCTTCATCTTGCTTAGGGGCGGTTGCGGTGGCTGACGGAGATATCTCTTCTGTGGCAGACGCAAATCGGACTGCGGGAATATCACTCCTGATTCTCGAATTATCGCCGGCAGCATGTGATGAAATCGATGGATGATCAGGAGCTGTGGAGTCCATCGTTTATCGTTAGCCACTTGCTTGAGCAACACATTCAGAACGAGCTGAAAGAATAACGATTTCAAGGGGACAACGAGGGCGTGATGATTGGTGATTGATGATTGTCGTGAAGATGATCGGCCGGTAGTGTTGCATCTGCAACTGTAATTACTCCGGACAGCGCGGGGGGTCAAGTGATTGACGGAGGGGTACAAGATTGAATGCGGAAGAGTCGGGGAGGGGGTTTGTGAACGTACCGACAGCATCTTGATCCTGAAGATGCCCATCTGAGGGCGTGGAGGGCGCCATGAGAAGAATCGTCTCGCACAAAGGCGGTGAGGGCAGGCTAAAGATGTTCCAATTTGTGTCTGTTTGTCGCTGGACTCTAGAGGAGTTTTGGAGAAGACAAGAGAGGGAGGCGAGTGCCAGTTAGTTGTGAGTCTGATGTTTGCCAGGTTCCTGGTCGGCCGTTGGGGACTGCACGGCGATGCCTCAGTTAGCGCGGGTGGAAAGAGGCCGATGGTGGGGCTGAAGGCTCCAGAGGTTTACAGACACGGCGCACCGGCGTAGGAAGTGGATTGAGTGGCAGGCACGAGCCGCCATCCCAGAACGTCATCGAGATGTAATAAGTGCAAAGCACGAAAAGAAACGTTGCAGAAGAGGCCGAATGACCATTGGGGGCAGGCTGCACGGCGTATCGGGAAGCATGGCATGCATCTATTTGGCAATGCAGTCTGCTGGACGTGTTACACAAGTACGGAGTACGCGACACAACTCGTTACCGACTTGCTGTCTCTGGACCGAGAATCATCTCTGTGTTACTAATTAGAATGCTACAGTGACAGGTGTACATATCAACAAGCTACCGGCTTTAGTCATCGCTTGTCGCCGTCGCTTTGTCACCGCCACAAGGCCTTTGGCCCACACACGGAAGAACTCTCCGGTCGATGACGCCGCAGATTTTTCGTTGCGAACAAAAAAAAAAAAAAAAAAAAAAAGAGAGAGTGAGAAGAAAACCTCTTCTTTGTGGTGATATCCTTTGACTGATTCCGTGCATCATGCCATCATGGAAACCAAGTTCCGTCACGCAATTGCTCGTGGCCAAACTCTGAGTGTAAAAATTCTTCATGTTCAACTTTACAACAGCTGACAGCACATCCTTTCTTTGCTTCTCCATATCCGGTGCGCCATTACTCCGTACAAGCTTGCTGTAATACGACATTGCGGCCGAAAATTTTCACAGTCTTGCTTTTCTCCTTTTCCGCAGTTTGCCTCAAGCCTGGACTGCTATTTGCGGACCGCTTCCCGAATCTACCCCAATCCTTGTGGCACGGCGCTTGTCCAGGGCGGCTGGCCACGACAGACACCTCAGCAGGTGTTCATGCCATCCGCATGGAACATCTGGTGCGACATCAAGAGATGGGATGGGCTTTCCTTTTGGACGGATTGCATCTTCCACCTGCATTTTAGTTGGTCCAGTTTTGTAGACACAGTGACACAGTATACTTGTATTTTATTATTTCAGCAATGGCATGAAGACGCGGCCAAGCCCTAGCACCAAACAGAACCTGCACAGCGTCCTAGTCACAGTTCAAGTCACCGTCCAAGTCACCGTCCAAGTCACCGTCCAAGTCACCGTCCAAGTCACACATGTCTTCAGATCGAGTGACGGACAGACAGACAGTCCCACAAGCCGAGTCAACTGTGGCTGCTCGGCTGGTGGCTGAGCATTCATCGATGCCGTAGCTCCGATCACTCCAATCAACCAGTTAAAAGTACGGAGTAGTGAGATGGGTCCACAGTGGATTCTTCCACCCGGCGCTCGCCTCTTTGCATGTCCGGTGAAACGGGTGCCAGCTCAGGGCGGGATTGCTCAATGTTTATTCGTAGCTTTGTGGCTAATTAGCTTTTTAGCACCAGAAACCAGGATCAATGTCGTCCAATGTCGTCCAATGTGGCCATTTATTTACAGAATACGTGGCCGTCTAAGGAAAGAAGAAACGATGTCCGATTCCGGCAGGTCGAGATGGTGACCCGCCAGAATCACTTACTAATACAACTTCTCTCCCTGCTTCGGACATACAAGGGTCCGATCGCCTCTGTCTGATACATACAATAATGAGCAGCCCTGGCCCTGATGAGCCAACTACAACAAGCTTGGACTCGTCATTGTTTCATTCCAAAAGCGCGACTGATGCCAAGATTCGCAAAAGAGCTGAAGAATTAGTTTCCTGTTCACAATCTAGCAGGATGATATCCTCGAGATAGTTGACGACGCATTTGGTCGCGTCTCTATGTAATTCGCATGGCTCTACTCCGTGCTGCCGCCTCTACGGAAGTAATGGCGCCTATATCCAGGATTGACTGTATTAGGTAGGTATCATGTTGCTTCCTCGCTCACTTTAGCAGACGACAACTTGAATACGCAAGAATGTGGTCCTTGTTCGAGTCCCCAATTATACGGAGGAAGTATTTCATATTAATACAGACTTGCTGGACCGTTCAACATTCTATTTGTACATTTCCACACCGGCTGAGTCTCAATATACAGCCCCTATGGTGCGTCAAGATTCAATATTTCTTTCAATCCTGGTGACGCCGCTTCTGTCCAAATTCTATGCCACCACATTGATTCCGATTGACTTGGCTTGGAAAATAATCGACCTGCACAACCCTTCTAGCGACAACCCAGAGAGTCGTAGCTCTGACTGCTTGATTTTGGCAATTTCGTAAACGTGTTTTAGACTGATGGTTCCGACTGTCTCGTGTCCGGGCTTACTAGCACCCTTTCGATTCCCTTTCTTGTTCTTTGACGCGCCAACTGCATTCAACAGGAGCCACGATGTTTGCGGTGTCCTCAAGTCGAAGTGGAAAGATCGGTCTGGTCGTACGGTCACCCGACAGGGCATCGGCGTGCCTGGCGTAATGTGTGCGGTCCTTGCATTGAACTCCTGCGCGAAAATGGAAGAAACAAGGTCAGCGAATGCTTTTCAAAGTCTCGAAATTCTCGATTGAACGTGTTGAGAGTCAGCGCAACGGTTGTTGAGCTCGCCCATACCTTGCAAAAGTCCATCGACTTCACACCCTTACTTCCCAGCGCAGGACCAACCGGAGGACTAGGACTCGCTTGACCAGCTCCGACAATCAACTTGACCACCTGATCCACGGCGCCAGCAGCGCCCTTTGCTTTCGACATGCTTTATGCGGTCGTGGCCTTTGATTGCGGTGTATTCGCGTTCCAGTTGTGGTCGTTGCAGCTCAGAAGGAGTCGCTTGGAAGATTTCATGAAGCTTTGACTAGTGTAACATACACGGCGGGGGTGCGCATATCCTTTTTTTTTTTTTTTTTTTTTTTTTTTTTTCTTATCCCTCGCCGCCTGCCCCACAGACGAGCTGCCAGACAGACACCCAAATTTTCTGGAACAGAGGCAACGCATCACGTTTTTGATCACCAACGTTGCAACAAGCGATTTGGGGTCTTCTCCAATTGCTAGCGATTATATTGAGCATTTTGCCCTCTCGAAAGCACGAAGATATCCTAACACCAACCGAACGATGCCCTCTACACATAAAAAGAGAAGCCGTGGGATACGGACGATATCGACAAGTGGAAGGTCGATGCCTTCACAGCAAAGGACAATGCGGGCGGCACTTTCACAGAAGAGTCGTCATTTGTAACACTTTTCCTAAATATCGTGAAGTTTACCTGAAAGAAGCATGGCCGCTCGTCACCAAGTCGCTCGAGAAATACGGCATCGCCTGCACATTGGATTTGGTCGAAGGCTCAATGACCGTCAAGACGACCCGAAAGACTTTTGACCCTGCCGCCATTCTGAACGCACGCGACCTCGTCAAACTCTTGGCTCGAAGCGTGCCTGCCCCACAGGCGGTGAAGATTCTGGAAGACGGCGTAGCTTGCGATGTGATCAAAATTCGAAACTTGGTAGGCAGCAAAGACAGGTTCGTCAAGCGAAGACAAAGAATACTCGGACCCAACGGATCGACCCTCAAAGCCCTGGAACTCCTAACCGAGACGTACATTCTCGTTCACGGCAACACTGTCTGCGCCATGGGCGGGTACAAGGGTCTCAAGGAAATTCGAAGGATCGTCGAGGACTGCATGAACAACTTGCATCCCATCTACCATATCAAGGAACTCATGATCAAAAAGAACTCGCCAAGGACCCCGAGCTCGTCAACGAAAGCTGGGATCGTTTCCTGCCCAACTTCAAGAGGAAAACACTCAGCCGTCGCCGTGTTCCCCATAAGATCACTGACAAGTCCAAGAAGGTGTACACACCGTTCCCACCTGCGCCTGAGAAGAGCAAGATTGACATGCAGATTGAGAGTGGCGAGTATTTCCTGGGCAAGCAGGCCAAGGAGAGGGCAGTCAAAGAGGAGCGCAAGGAGAAGCAAAAGGTGCGAAAGGAGGAAAAGGCCAAGGAGAGAGAAGCGGAGTTTGTGCCTCCCGAGGAGGACAGACCTAAGAAGAAGCGGAAGAAGTCTTTAGACTAACTGGAATGTACTTGGTTGGGTTACGTTTTTTTTTCGCCAATATTCTTGTTTCTTTGACGGGCCTGCATGTTGGGAATCATTACTGGAAGGGTCTTGGAGCAGGAAATTTATACTGGCGGCGCCCGTGAGCGTTCTGATATCCTGGCAGTTTTAAGTGTTTTTTTTTTCCACATGAATATTATTCCAGAAACCCTAAAATCAAAGAAAGGAACAGATGGTCATTTTCAAAGGAATGTTCAGTTACTCTGTCGTCTCGCGGGAAGCCTTTTCATCTGTTTTGGATTCTGATGTTGATTTTGATCGGATTCAGTTCGGATCGGATCGGTTCATACGGCGTCGTGTCTGAAATTTTGCATTCTACTCTTTCTTACAACTTTGGCGAGGAAGGGTGGTCATCAATCTCGATAACCAGCTTCCCAAACTGCGCACCGGCATCCATATCCTTGAACAAGCCCTCAATGCCGTCCAGATTGCCCAGGCCCTTGACGGACCTGCTCACGACGGGCCGTATCTTGTTCTTGTCCACAAACGCCACCATGTCCTTGAACTCCTTCTTGGACCCCATGGTCGATCCACGCAGCTCGACGTTCATCAGGACAGCCTGCATGGACCACTCCATCCTGGGGCCGACGGTCATGCCGTACTGCGAAATGACGCCACCCTGCTTCAGGACCTTGCACGACCTGGACACGATGTCGCCGCCGGCGCCATCAATCACGGCGTCGACGTAGGGCCTGTCGCCGGGCAGCAGCTTCTTGAGGTCCTTCTCCCAGCCGTCCCTGCTGTAGACGACGCCCCCTGGCCCCCATCTCCTTGGCCCTCTCGATCTTGGCCTCGTCCCGGGACGTGACGTAGACGTTGCAGCCCATGGCGACGGCGAACTGGAGCACCTGGAGGGCCACGCCGCCTCCGACGCCCGTGACGAGGATGTTCCTCCCGGCCTCTGCGTTGCCGCTCTTGGTCACCAGCGCGCGCCACCCCGTCAGGCCGGCGAGGGGAGGGCCGCGCCCTCGGCGGGCGTGAGGTGAGCCGGCGCGGGGACGACGTCGTCCTCGTGGAGCAGCGCGTAGTCTTGCGCGCAGCCCGCCTCCGTCATGGACGAGCCGCCGATGATCAACACGGCGCCCCTTTCGGGTCCTACCGGGTCCGACTCCCACATGCTCATCGGGTTGACGAGCACGGGCTTGTTCACCAGCTTCAGGCTCTCCTGCCTGACGGACGGTCCGGCCCGCACCACTATCCGTAGCCATCTGCCAGGAGGGGGTTCTCAAAGGAGATGGCAGGGTAGAGGTGCCTGCGGATGAAGAGGTCCTTGTGGTTGAGGGCGGCGGCGTCCATGCGAACTAGGAGTTGGTTGGGGCCAACTTGTGGCATGGGCACTTCTTTAATCTTGATGCTATTTTTATTATTTTTATTATTATTATCATTGGAAAAAATATGTTCTGCTACAAGTCATGAAGAACTGGTGGGATCTGGGAAAGGGATGTATAGGCGGGTTTTCAATGACGCTGGTGGTGAGCTTACGGGTAGTAGACTTGGCCAGGCTTGCCGTCCGTCTTCTCGACGTGAAGAACACGAGGCATTGTGATGGTGTGTTATAGGTGGTTTCTAGATTGATACGAGGAGTGATTGAATTTGTAGGTATTGAGTAGGTATATGGGGTTGGAGCCAGGAGTGACCGACGTTCAATGTGGTTTTTTTTAAACCTACCTATCTAGGTTAGGTATCAATTCATTGTTTCTCTGTACCTAGGTAATCAAGAGGTTCTAATCTTCTGATCGCGGGGTGGGCAGGGAGGACGGCAAGGTACAAGGTACAAGGTACAAGGTATTACGGGTACGCATCGAGCGAGTGGCTGATCTGTATATAAAATTGGGGCGACGTCATAAACGTGCGTGCGTCGTACGTGCGTCGTACGTGCTGTCAGTCGGGTCGGAACAAAGTCGCCGACGAGCAAAAATGAACCCCGATAGCACAGAACACCTTTTTGTGCAACATACTCAACTTGCTAATACAACTACCAGAAAAGGAAAATTCGCCCTATCAACATGGCCATGTCCCCGATTCGTCACAAGTGTTGAGCAACATCACTTGGCCGCATTGAAAACTGTCCACGTCATGGTCCATGGTCCCCGACGATTGCCAAAACCCGCCTGGCACCATCACGAATCCACACCAGCCAGCCATTCATTCGATCAATCCCCCTCCCCAAAAGGTCTTCGCCGACTGTAAACCCCCGATTTAACCGCGAGGTCTTGAGTCGCCGACAGAACGGTTCTAGCATTCCGTTCCGCCATGATACACGCCCTATCTTGTCATGAAGGGCGTGGCTTGATGGGGGACTCGGCCAGAACGGGCAGTGGTGTTCTCGAAATTGCCATAACGGACCGACCCCGAAGGAAGGGAAAGAGAGAGAGAGAGTACAACCCATGTCACTGCCGTTCCGCGCCATTTACAGATCCCCGAAATCAGGGCGCGCACATAGTTCGCGCTATTGATCAACGTCGGCAGTTTGTTCCGGGAGGGCGGCAGCGTTGTTGTGCAATATATATAATAAGAATGCGCGGCACCCTCTCTGGCCTCTTTTCCTAACGCACACCCATTCGAGGCCACCTTTCTTCCCAAGCAGTGCCCTTGTTGAAATCTTTCTTGCGTTGCCCCCGCCAAAGAAGGCAAGCCTCTTTCGATCAGGGTGTCAAGAACTACTCCGGCGGCAGTTTGGCCATCATGACCGCAACGGCGATATCGGGCGCCGCATTCGGTGCCGCCATGGCAGCCGCGGGCTTCCACGACCCAAGCGTGGTGATTTCGCAGCTCAAGTTTGAGAATTGGCACATGTTCCAGGCTTTCCTCGCTGCTACTGCCACGAGCGCGTAAGTGGTGATATTCCTCATGCATTTGCAAATAAATGGCCGTATAAGAGCAAAAAAAAAAAAAGGGGGGAGGGTCTTCTCTCAAGGACCTTGAAGACTTTTCAGAACAGCCATGTGCATGCGCCACGACAAACCAAATACTGACTCAGCCCTCCCTCAGAGCGATTTACACAGTCGCCGAGAGACTAGGCTACGTCAAGATCTCCCCGCGGACTTCCTCCCCGCTGGGCTTCTTCTCCAAATACGACGGCAACATCGTCGGAGGTGGTCTTCTCGGAGCGGGCATGGCCTTCGCGGGATCCTGTCCCGGCACCTTGTACGCGCAGCTCGCCGCCGGGGTGCGGACGGGATTCCATGCCCTGGACAGGGCCATCATCGGAGGCATCCTGTGGTCCGGCATCGTCAGCAGAGTGGTGAAAAGGCTACGGGAGGACAACGCTGTGAAGCCAGAACCAGGGACTGTGAACGAGCAGTTGGGGCTCTCCAAGACGGCCACGTTACTTCTCCTCGAGACGGCATGCATTTGCGTCGTTGCCGCAACA
This sequence comes from Epichloe gansuensis, assembly GCA_023658505.1. Classification (NCBI taxonomy): domain Eukaryota; kingdom Fungi; phylum Ascomycota; class Sordariomycetes; order Hypocreales; family Clavicipitaceae; genus Epichloe; species Epichloe gansuensis. The sequence goes on from CP098281.1 coordinate 9,546,008, forward strand.
GCCCTGTACACGCCTGCGAATCCGACGGCCAGAATCTCCGGTGCCCTGGGCGGTCTGCTCATCGGCGGTGCCCAGTTTGTGTCGATACTGAGCCGCCGATCCATGGTCGGCGTCTCGGCATCATACGAAGAAGTGGGCAATTTCTTCTGGTGGCTCGCCAGGGCGCCGACCCGAACGCCAAGCCTGCTTCGCACAGCAACATCCTCTTTGCGTCGGGTGTTGCGGCCGGCGCATGGGGTCTTTGAAACTGGTTCCCGAGCTGGCCTTTGCCCCCGTACACGAAGTTACGCCTTGGTTGGCAACGGCCGGAGGCGTGTTGATGGCTATCGGGTCTAGACTGGCCGGGGTGTACTTCGGGGCATGGCATCAGTGGCATCTCATTGCTGTCTGCGTCGAGTGTCGTCAGCATCGCAAGCGCCTTTGTCGTAGGAGGTCTCGTGGCGCCTCTTGCTCATTGACGATGCGTGAGCGTCATGCGTAGCCGAGTAATAATAAATCACACAACGTTGAGGAAATATTTCCTCCCCCAATCTCCTCTCCTGACAAAACAATAAATACATACCAAAACTCCTATGTTGCAGGCAGGCTACGCTTCTATTCCTCTCACAATAAGATGACTCGCATCGTGTGTCCTACTGATTTATCCCACACCCCTTCTTGGCCGTCACTTCAATCTCAATCTTCATCGCCTCCTTCATCAACGCCGACTGCGTCATCGTGGCCGCGGGCCTGACGTGACCAAACCACTTCCTCAGCACAGGCCACGTTACAGGAAAATCATCTCTGTTGGGCAAAATGTAATGAACGCGAACCACGTCAGCCATGGACGAACCAGCTTCTCGCAATGCCCTGTCGATATTGACGAGAATCTGCTCAGTCTGCTGCGCTACATCGCTTGGTATCTCTCCCGTTTCGTAGTCGTAACTGCTTGATATGGTTGGTTGGTTGGTTATTCATAGGGATGAAAACATGCCAAACCAGGTAGTACCTACCCTGTGGTCCCGGACACCATGACCCAGTCGTCGACAACGACGGCGCGAGAGTATCCAATCTCGGCTTCAAAGGTTGAGCCGGAGCTGATATTGAGCCGGGACATGATTGAACTCTTGGAACGCACTTGCCAGATCAGCTTCACTGCTGAGATGCAAAATAAAGATCTGTCTGGGGAATCGGGTCTATCACGCCTCGAAAAGGGGGATTATTTCGAAATGACGCACGTGGTGGATGAACGGCAAGAGAGAGAGATTGTCTGACGAAAAGGCGTGCTTGACACGTTCCGGGCAGACGTGATGTGGCGCATGTGAGTCACCGGCAGGCAGCCTGGTTTCTATTCTATACGTCAACAAGTATGATTTCCACATCTTCAGCTGTGTGACGATCGGTGGTAGCAATGGGAATGGGAGGAGTCTGGCGAGCGGCTGGTGGGGTTCAACTGCAAATTCACCCCTATCAATTACACACCACTGTATGTACATGTACGGAATAGTTGTGGAGGTACAATTACAGTAATACAGTGGGTGTACATACGGAGTAGAAGCCACAGGGAACCTTCACCGTGCCCAGAAACTATTTGGCTATGTGGAGAGTGAGTACGGCTGCATCTATCCCATATGTGCATGCTACTATACAATTACACCATCTGTTTCCTCATCATATCCCTTTCTTCTTCTAGGCAGCCTGCATCGTGACCAGCGTCCTGCTGACTTCTTCGAAACAAATTGTACACGAGCCGGCCGCAGCCAGCTGGCGAAAAAAAGTTGACGAGACCGACAACCGTATTTTCTGGCTCAAGGGATCGTTTGTTCTGGCTGGCTCAGAATAATAAACTCGAAGCTCGAGTATACCAATGAAAGCTGGCAGGGTACGCTTCTCGCGCCGTGTAAAAAAAAAAGCCGCCGATGATCACCGTCTGGTCCATCGAGAACACCTCATCGTACAAGCCGTGCTTCATCGCGGTCGACCAGCGCATCATCGTCCCGTCAGCTCCTTGACAAGACCGGCAACAGCCTTTCTATCCACGTCCTTGCCCTCCAGAGCACCGGCCAAACGCTTCATTACGTCACCCACGAGGGATTTGGTAGCCGTCCCCGCGTTTCTGGATGCCTCAATGGCATTCTGTATCAAAGTCTTCAGTTCTGCTTCGCCCAGCGTCTGAACACCACTCCCTGCGAGATATTCGTCCAGAATACGGATCTGCTCGTGTTCCATGCCGACGAGATCCTGGCGCCCCGCAGCCTTTGCATCCGACAAGGCATCTTGTGAGCTCTTTTGAATTCGTCGTATCAAGGCAACGAGCTGCACGTCGGTCCGGATCGGGTTGGACGTCTTGGAGGCATTGAGGCTGGCTGACATGATTGCGCGTAGAACAGACAGTCGTGGTGCGTCCTTGGCTCGCATGGCCGTCTTTAGATCAGCCTTGATCCTTTGCATGAATGGCGGCGGAGCGTCCTCGATGGCTGTGGAATGGCATCGGTGAGCCCGTTGCGTGAGCATTGAGGAGAACGGTACATACGGCGTGCGGCCATGTTGCGACCGGCGCAGTGCCGACAATACCGACATTGTGGGTTTCGACGCCATTGGAAGCCGGCTGATAGGGATTTGGGGTGAGAGAGGCAATCGAGGCATCGAGGGTTGCGTATCGTTAGGGCGGTGCAAGCAGATGCATGAAATGACAGCAAGTGAGGTTCGCGAGCGTGCTCAATGCTTCATCATCCAACACGGACCAACAATTTTGGCCAGCAGCTGTAAAGTTGAGAGCTTGGGGCTCCACTGCTGCCCCCTGAAGCTGGCTAGCTATTGGCCAAGTCGGGCTTTGGGACCATTATGTAGGACTAGTGTGGATGTTCGACTGGGTAATCATCGGAGATCTCTAAAGCATTTACGGAGTACGGGAGTGATTGGCCTTCAAAACGCAGCCCCCGCTTCTTATCACGTGTGTATAAGATTCAATGGACCCACATAGAAAATTACGGAAACCCATTCCACACTGAGCCATTGAGCTCGAGTGGCGGGTGACTCAATGACTCAGCTAATTCGTCTATGTACGTGTAATAGACTCCTGGCTTTTGTTGTTGGAGTCTGGCATCTTGGCATTTAACACCAACAGCCAACTTTACTATCATTTCTGTCGAAATCATCGGTTAGAGCTGCTCTGCTGCAAGTCGACCCGCTCTGGCTGAATGATCGTTGCAACTACCTACCCACGGAGTTATACCCCCTACGTCAGTCAGACCATCATCATCAGAAACGACCGTCCTCGTGAGGGCAGGCCTTTGTTGGTGGTGGTGGTCCTCCTGACCGATTCGACTGCACTGAAGTACAACTTTGCTCAAGGTCGTGCGGAGGAGACTCGGCCCTCTTATGTTGTTGACCAGTCTAACTGTCTCCGATCTAGCGATTCGCGAGGTCAAAGCTGAATGTCCGTGAAACATTATCACTGACAGGTGCGCCACTAAAGTGCGATGGCTCCTGTGAGGACCAGCCTTGTCCAACTGCCAAGCCTGTCACCGGCGACCCGCGTGGTCGGGTAACGAATCCCATGTTTGCCGGCGTCGGCCAACACTGTGGGAAATCCGTTTTGTCGTAATCCGTAGACCTTAATGAGATGAAAGACGGTCAAAGGGCCAATGTGTTGTGCTGCGTTGTGCTGTGACTTGAGGTTGTTTTGTGACTTGAGCTGCCACTCGCAAGTCATTGGGTTCCAGTCTGTCGGTACGGATTACGGATTCCTGGGGTGCCCACCCATAATACACGGGTCAGTTCGTTGGTAGATGGGCACAACTGGCTATGATTATGTGTTTAGCATCTGCAGTTTTATTACCTCATTAGCTTATTTGTAGTCTGTCGCGTCCCGTTTTCTTCTGAGCTCCTCCCCGACTCGCAAGCCGCCGAATGTATACCCCTATTGTCCGGTGCCGCCACGTTGCCTGTCAGCCAGGTGTCAACAGGTGCTCGCTTCCATTGCCAGCTGGCAGCTGGCAGCACCTTCTACACCGGTACTTCTACCTGTCCGGCCACTGCAGGTTCAATTCTTGATTTTGTTGCGGAAACCCACCATCATTATGCTGTTTTGCTTCGACCCCGGATTCGCCATCCGTCAGCACATCTCAAAAATGGTCCAAGGAGTCGTCATACCGCCAAGCTCAGATCCGCCTCCCTGGAACGTGGGTATGGCGCGTCTCTACCCTGTTGGCTTTCGCCCAATGCAAACGTACCTAGCCGCGGAGATGAGCCCCAAGAAGTTTCGCAGACCAACAAGTACCACGGTCGAATACTTACAATGGAAAATAGGGCTTTCAGGAGTGCAAGTCAGCAATCACAAACCAGTATATTGGTCGAGGGCTATCAAGGTTCTTCGTACCTTGAGGCGGATATCTCTTGCTTCTTCTGCTGCGTCAGTGACCAGGTCATCAAACTCTTCAACCGATATTCTGTATGTTTTTCTTTTGTGTGAGCGTGCCGTCTCACAAAGGGGACATCATAGGCAGCCTCACCCTTCAAGCTTGGTAAACGGATAAAAAGCTAACGAGCGTAGCAACCAGGGAATATCCTCTATATTTGCCCGCCCGATGTCTTGATATCTTGGCTCTGAAACGAGGTAGTCATCAGTTCTGCATGGCCACTGTGTTCAGCGTTCTGTTATTTGAATGCGGACCTACCAGCCTGCCAATGACACATTGGCATTCTCAGAAGTCGGTATTCAACTTCTGTAAAGCCTGCTCTCAGCATCCACTGGTCGAGTTGCAGCGCTGCTCGAGGATCTTTATACCGAGCCATGGACGACAGATATAGGCTTGACCATCTGGACAGGGCGTGAACTTTTACCCCAAGACGTCAGCTTGCGATGCAAACCTCACGCACTATTGGCTTTTGCTTGCCTCTTGACAGAGATCCGTTGTCTGATTGAGCGTTGAAGTATATCTCTACCATCTGACACCAACCTCCTGGCCGCAAAACTCGAAACATATCTCGAACATAGCCACTCCATCGATTTGCGTCGATGCCACCACACACCATTTGGCTGTGTACCACGTCAAAATATGCTGAAGAGAATGTGAAACTATGAAGATCAAGACTTCTTAGTGAAAGTCCTAGCATGTAGAGGAGGCGTCCGTCGCTGACCTCGCATTTAGGTCGTCTATTTGCAAATCGAGATTATCTGGCAAATCTGCTGATATCATGTGAGGGCTGATGTCAAGCCCGATCACCTATTTGCAAGCATCAGCTTCATCCTTTCTTTGTTGTCGAGCCATTCAACCAAAATGTGCCGCAATGCACACACGAGGCAAACAAGTTGGCTCTGCGGTACGGAACAATCCTGCATGATCTATGGTTCTTGCTGCCAGGTCATACCTCCGACTCTGGAAACTGTTTCGCAACGTCGATAGCCCAGTCACCAGCCCCAAACCCGCAGTCGAGAATCCGTCTGGGTTGATCAACTGGGAAATATAAGTTTATTGTCGAATAATCGACATAAAATCGAATGCATCGATTCGAGCCGAGTCGCTTCGTCCTTTTGCAATGGTTCTTAGCAGTGGTCGGTTAAGCCCAGCAAGCGAGGGAGTTCTGTGTAACACACCTCATCGACAGGCAAAAGTATACTTTATTTGTCAAGGCATACTTCTGGAACGTTCGCCCGTGGTACTCGACAGTTTCCGTGAAAGTATCGTCTAGAGGAACAGTTCCGTCCCTTGCATTGATCAGCAATAAATATTCGAAACCTATCCAAGGGGAAACTCCATACTCGGCGTCCATATCGTGTCTTCTCCAGAACGAAGTCGATAACTATGGTTGTTGGGCTGAGTTTAATACAATGATAGGGGTAGGTTATCTGATCAAAGGGCGCAAGTCAACAAGTGACCTTTTGCGCGAATGGTTTTGTCAGCCAGATGGTTGGTTTGCAACAGGTAAGAAAGGTCCACTTGCTTCACCCTCGAAGACTCCTTTCTTGCCTGCGTTGTCGGATTTACCAGAATGCTATGCACTGTTCGACGTACGTAATGCGAGAGAATCCTCAAGGCTCAGGAATTTGACATAGCCACTTTGGCAAGAAGCTATTGCTAATGATGGTGAGCTCGATGGCGATAGCTGAACGCCGGGAAAGTTTTAATTCTTCAGCAAACGAGTGGCATAAAACAGGGCCCTCTGGTCGTTCCCCATGCCAGGGTCTGCCCCGAAGGAGAAAGGACACTGGACTGAGCCGCCGCTGCATGACGGACGCACCATGGATCTTCTGGTCCTGACAAGAGACGCAAGTCACAAGGTAGACATTGCAACGCAATGTGCAACGCAATGGAGGCTGAAGAACATGATGTGTTTGGGTTCGGGTCGAAGACAGGCCCCATGCTAAAGACGGAATTCCCGCCATTCAGAAAAGCCCTCGTCAGAGATCAGTGTGAGACACAGACGACATTCATATGCACAATCTTTGGGAGTGCATATGCACATATATGACCAGTTGTCGATATTCTCTGATGTCAACCCCAGACCATTGAATGGTCAGGTTTTGCATCCTGCATGTCGACCATGAGCGGCCAACAACGATCAAGTGCCAGGGGTACAGACGCAGGCGGAATTCACACTCACCTTGGGAAGCGATGTAATATTTACGCCACGGAACACTACTGACGCCCGGTAGTCGAGAAGCGAGGCGGGAGAGAGACCGCTAAACTGCGGAAGAGATGCTTTAGAGATCACCAGTGGCATTTGCATAGTACGAAGGAGGTTCCCAGTCCCCGCCCGTAAGCGCAACGCACTTTTTGCCTCTGGTTGCCCCGTGGATCGCGATAGAACTTTGGCCGAATGCCCCAGTGTCCATTCCATTCCTTGAAGCCTCTATACCCCTAGATTTGCCTGACTATCTTGGGGTCTCCACGAGCAGAAGAGAGGAGGATCGAGAGGACTTCGACCAACCCCAACGGGCAGTACAGCTTGAAGAAAATTGACTAGCATGGAGCCTGACCGTTCAAACCTTCCCAACGCCTTGCAAGCAATTCACGCACACGACTGCGTTTCAGACCGTCGCGGATAGGTGTCACGAGCAATCTCATTTTTGGTCATTTTACAAGGCTTTTAAGGCTGAATAGCGTTATTCTGCCACGGAATTATGTTCAGTGGCTCTCACATGCCGTCTACGAGGACAAAACGCCCTGGTTCATACCCTGTCAGTTTGCATTTGGTGCGGAAAATTAGCTGCTAGCCATCACAGAACATCACCGAAGGGATCTACCGTCCAGCGCTTTTAAAGCGCCACTCGAACGGCAAGATATGGCAGGATGCCTGACACATCAGCAAACAGGACAAGCTTTGAGGTCAGGAATTGACACTGGCGACTATGGACGGATAGGACCCCCAATAAACCACCGCACCGTGCCCGGAAAGCCGATTGAGGGCGAATGTTCTTCTCGGACAATACAGGGGAGGAAAGATCCTGCTCCACTAACTAGTGATGAGACAGGTGATCAGAGCAGTTGCACTCTATTACTGCTGGAAGACTCACAGACCCTGGATACACCGATAAGACAAACCGGCTAGCTATAAGGAATGACATTATACGGGTGGTAAATATGAGGCAGGGTGGGTTTACTATCAAGCCACCACGGATTATAATACGTCAACGGACAGCGTCAAAAGCTCCATGGATTAGTTCGGGGTACATATTGAGGAATCCGCATGAGCCCACAGATGTCAAGCAAGAAGTCGCTGGGCGAAGGGCCCCTTTCAAAATCGCTAGAGCTGTCATATTTTGGCAACACGCACGGCTAGCTCTGGCGCACTAGACTTTTAGCTTTCGCAAAACACCGAAATCAGACTATAAGATTGGAGTGATGTGGACGGACAGTATGGAGGACACCCACGTATATCACCGAAGGCAAGTATTTCGCAGCGTTGATATGCCATGAGAATCGATTGCGCTTCTATCGCGTAACACAACAAATTGACATCACCGCAATACCCCGCAACCACGCGAGCGCAAACGTGGAGCAATTGGTTACAACGAAACACGTTTCAATTCGGAAAGGGAAGAACCGCAGTCGTGAGAGCAGTAGGGGTTCTTTCAGCATCATATCCACGTGCAGGGTTGCGATATCGCGCTGTTCATTTTGATATACCCTACGAAAAACACGCAGCATCATGTAATAATACCGATCTGCCTTCACCGTCGGTCAGAGCGCGTCTCGTCTTAATACGAGGCACCCTTGACTTTTGATATCGGGGACGGCGCATAGTGCCAACCCTCCAGAAGTTCTCTAATCTGGATGTTGGCCGCCCGCGCATCCAATCCAACCATTCCTATAGTCAATCTTTCAGCGCTGCCTCGGAAATATAAAGGGACTGAACCCTCCTTGAAGCTTCGCACATCCCACTGCAATCACAACCACAACCACGATCTCGAATCACGCAAATAGTGTTCGTTGCTCCTCTTGCAACAGTGCCCAGGCACATCTGAACGAGACTGGAAGGACAATGACCCTCTTGTGTCGCGCTTGGCAGTTTCTTTCCGTTGCAGGAAGAAGGTCCGAACAGCCCAAGGAGTGTACGTATAATCCCCAGAGCAAGACACGATGAATGACGCCGATGGACCGTCTCGGTTCAACGCACGGCATGCTGGGATGCACAGAACCGCGGCTCTGCAAATGACGATATTAAGCCACGCGTACATGAAATCGACTAGCTAGGATGGGTGCAATACAAAGTACTTTCGTTCCCTCACTAGACCCGCAAGCTAGAACACAACGACAACGGCATGCCTAGGAGTATCGAGCTCCATCACGGAATACTAGAGAAGGATTTCCATCCCCGCCCCGTCCAAGTCCCGGTAGACAACATAGTCCTCGTATCTCGACCTATAGGAAGCCGACTTTCCCGACCTATCTAGCCCCTGTACTCGTAGCGTGGGTTCCAAAAACGGGGCGGCGCGAGCCACGGACCTCGGAACTGACTTTTATTCAACTTGTACGCATTCCTGCCCAGCGCGGGTCTCGCCGAACTAACTTTTATTTATTTCGAAGAATAACACCTCCGGTTCCTCTGTCGTAGCGGCCACATTCCAAGGGATGCTAATATGCCAACTCGGATGTGTTGAACGAGCCTTCGTTCATCTCGTGGTGCTGAGAATCAAGTCCATGGGGATGCATCATTGGAATGAAACGTCAAGGGCGCATTCAATACTCGTAGCCAGTTCTCGTCAATTTGAGTAGTCTACCCTTTCTATCCTATTCATGTTTGCTTCATAGCCTTGTATTTATTGTACACCGCTGGTTGTGATGATGAGAGAGTTAAGTTTTTTTTTTAAAAAAAAAAAAAAGCAAATACAACTAAAGTAAAGTGGGGTACTCCGTGCAAGGAATATTTATATCGACATCATCATGATAGGATGTGACATGTCGTTCCGTTTGATCATCGCCAGAGGCTACGCAGAGCGTGAAAACTCGGCGTTTGGTCGGCTTGGCGACTGAGAACCCGCGTGTCTTCGTTCGGGTCGCGATGCCTGCCAGAAGTCCCTTGCTTTTGTCGCGCATCGCGTCAACATGATTTTTTTGGTGTTTCTTATGGAAATTGTTTCGTCGGCGTGGTCATGCATGCAACAGACCATTTGTCGTTCCCGCAAGCTTGGGCTCCCGCTGGTGCCGTCGTGGCCAGCTCAGGTTGCGGCCCTACAGTCGACGCAGATATGCGAGAGCCTTGACTGGCAACGCATCTCGTCACACGGAGAAAAGAGATCACATGCCAAGCAAATGGTGAGCGCGAAAGCCATTGTTAGCACCAGGTGAAGACGGGATTTCTGCTCTTGACTGCCTCGAGCCGTTCCACAATGACTCTTCGTCGGTTGCCCATTTGTCCCTCGGCTGCAGCATAGCCCAGGTCCCCCTCGAGGTCATCGCCGCTGTACAAGTCTTCCGAGTCACCGTAGAGTTGTTGTGCAATGCTACTGCTGTTTTGCCGTGCCGCAGCCGGAGATGCAAACGAGTATCGCCGTTGCTGGCGGGGCCCTGACGCGCAGGTTCGTAAACGTTGAGTGAACGTGATGCCGTGCTGTTGCCAAAGGGGCTTAGTTCTGACCCTTTCATAGACATTCTCTCGTGGGGAGCGCGCATCGTCTTCGTTTGGACTTGAAACCTCGTCGAATCGCAATGAACGAGGCATTTCGATTGGCGCAGACTGCAAGCCCAGGAGATCTGCTGTGGTGTCTTGTGCGGCTGTAGCAGAGCTCGCAATGTCGGCCTCATCCATGGACTCCCGGAGAAACGAGTTACGACGGAGCTCTGAAGATGTCACGCGCATTGGAACTGCAACAGGGACCTCGACGAGATCGTCCCAGACACACACTTTGGCTCTTCTTGTGAGTTCAAGAGGACCATGGTCCGGTGTTTTCAACGCCTCCACTACATTCCAAGCTTGGCCCTTCATGACGGCGATTTGCTTGGCAAACATGCGCTCTTGGAAATCCTCGTCAATCTGAAAGACTCTTTTGAGTGCCATCTGCGTCTGGGCCCACCATGCCGTCGATGTGAGTAGGGGTAGGAAATGATCTCTCGTCTTTTGTGAAAAGGGTCGGCCGATTAGATCGACAGGAAGGAACAGCCAGCCAAATGGAAAGCTACCAACAATTTTGTTAGCAATGCAACGACGGTGGGATTGGCATGTCAAGTACGACAACATACCTTCGCCAAGCATCGGGATGCTTCCAAGGCCAGGACAAGGAATTGTCAATGGCCCCCACGGAGATGGCGGGTTCCTTTGATGACGAATTCTTGTTGGACGACGCATTCATAGGCCTCTGGCTCTTATAAGGATATGATGCACTCGTTGCAGACTGAGGCATTTGCTCCGCCTGTACAGGGCGTGGCCCACTGTCTTGGTCGTTGTCCTGAGAGGTCTCCATGTTCAGGTGAACAGGATCAGAAACCACAGACGCTTTCCCGGCTTCCCAGTCGACCTTGATCATCCAGTTATCGAGACCTCGATCTGTGTTTCTCATGATGTAATCTAGAATGACCAGCTTTTCGAGTTCCTCCCTGAATGATAGTTTGATCTGCTCGGTCCAGACAAACCGTGGGGGTCCAGTGGCTTCTTCCGTGGCTTCTCGAGTTTCTTCATCGCTCGAATCACCATTCTCTGGCGATCCGGATGTGGATGGGCGACAGCTCTCGGTCCATCGCTTCTTACGGTTTCGATGCGTCTCATTCGCTCGAAAGCCGGACCAGTATTGGTCTGGCCAAGGATGCTCACGCAGGAAAACATTTGCGTCTTTGAAGCCTTTCAAGAAGACCTGGAAACTCCCTGGCTTGGATGGCAACGGCTTCTTCTTTCTGTAGAAGCTGCGTCGGTCCCAGAAGGGATAATGGAACGATTTGGATGATAGCCAGACGACGTCTGTGTAGGGTACTAAGTTGGTGCGAAGCTGATTGTCAAGTACGTAGGCTGCGGCTTCACTAACATATGACAGGTTTGGGATGAGACTAGAGAAAGAGTCGAAAGGTCAGATCAAAAATAAATAAAAAAATAGAGAAGAAAAAAATTGCACATCGGTTGTCAAGCATACCAGGCTCGGCCAAAACAGCAGGGGAAGAGATTCCTGTGAATCCATTTATTCCACTTGGGATTACCCGCCGCATAGGGTTCCTCATCTTTCGGTTTGAACACACCAACAATCTTGCCGTCCGGGTTCCTCGCAAAGTAGCTGCCCGAACTACCCTGCGAAATCATGCTTGGATGGACCTCCTGTCGTATCGCAATCCTTACACTCTCCACGATGGCTTCAAATTCAGCCCGGGTCATTGCTCCTGGCTGAGGATCAGCCAGGAATTCTGCCGTAACAGGCCTCACGCCCTCGAAGGGTTGAAAAACAGAGTGTTGGATTTCGAGCCGTTCCTCTTCGCCCGAGATGCTTTTCTCCCTTCCGCGTTTGAATTTGGAAGCTATCTCGTCGGCCCATCGTTCTAACCGAGCATTGATGGCCTTGATGTCTACGCCCCCAGAGCTTCCCCCGTTTGCGAAGCTTCGGCCTTTGGTTATTCGCCTTGGGACTGACGATTCCTGAGCGATACTTTGGTTGCTGAGTAATAGGTGCGAAGCGTGGCGCCGAGGCCGGCTGCATAGAGGCTGAAGAATGTGCCAGATCATCGTCTGAATCGGTAAGGTCGGCTTGGGTGAGACGTTCGTAGCCGGTAGTAGGGGGCGATCGCGGGGCATGATTTCTACTAGAGATGGGAATGTGGTGATATCTAGGCCATTACGATCGCAATTGCTCGAGTGGTCGGGGATGCTTCGGAAATGCAGAGGTTGGCCAACAGCAGCAGTTTGCAACCGAATCGACTGGATGACGCGTATGGTACGAGTACCGAGACAGATGGGTCGCAGGCAGGAAGAAGGCCAGAGTGGCCGAGTGACGTGCAGAATCAGACAAGATTGAAAAGGAGTGACGTGGTGAGGATGGATTGATTGTATGGTCCGTCGCGTCAAGCTTGTGACACCCAAACATATTGGGACCCGGCGGTGGGCCTGGATCCCTGAAAGGAAATTTATGTATTATGTAATATGTACGTACATTGTATGCATTGCAGATTGCAGACCCTATGTACGGTCCTATTTTATGTACAATGGAGTAATAAAGGATGGTCCTTTTCGTGATTCCTGTTGGCTCCTTCCAAGCATTCCCATTCTCCATTATATCCCTCACTGCCTTGACAAACGCGTGGGACAGCCTGGATTCTCTCAGAAAGCAAAGAAAATCCAGGACAGGGCGACAAGCGAGGCAATGGAGGTCGTGCGTGCTCTACAAGAATCGGATAGTGGATGTGTGCCTGAATGAGGCTGACGCCCGTGAGAGGGACTTCCTGAAGCCATTTGGGGGCAGCAACTGTATGACTGTGGACAGGATTGAAGCGCAAATTGGATGCGGAGATTTTTTCGCCGATGAGTCAACCGTCCAGACTGACGGGAGCAACTTCGGTTGTGTGAACCGCTGGTGTGTCTACAGACCACCCATGAGGTGTGGCTTGTGTCCACACTCGAAAGAAGCTATGTATTCAAGTTCTGCAGAATCGAGGCCGAGGCCGATCCCACGATCGTGGTGAGGTGGGGGTGAGGCCAATGCCCGGACAGCGCATCATCGCACCGCGCACATGGGCAACACGCTGGGCAAGCAGTATCAGAGCAAAAGGGGTACGGAAAGGAGGCCTTCGATTGGATGGTTGGTGGATTGGGCGTTTATGCATGCTGGTCTACATAATAATACTGGTCTGAATACGCTGTGTCTGACGGCGGCGAGCTATCTGTACAACCCGAGGGGCACCCATTTCTATCAGAGCATCAGGTGCAGGAAGCTGGTACGATGAGCTGGATGCAGGATTTCGGCATGACCGAGTGGGAGTGGGAGAAAAAAATTGATGAGGGGCATCTCGCCAAGGTCTATTATCTCTCCGTGATCTGTGATCTGTGATCTGGTGGAGGTTGGGGGCTCGGATACTCGGACACGGTGACGATGACGAGGACGATAATGGCTCTTGGCAAGCGGGCATTCTTCCTTCTCTATTCGTTTGTTAGTGTTCAGCGGCGGACTACATAGTAGCGCATGTCCTATAAGTTTTGATTTATGACCATGTAAACTTTTACTCTACGCCTCGTCACGAGGGAAGCACAAGGAATAGCCCCGAAATGACAGCTGTTCAACATCCGTGGCAGAGACATGTAGAGAACAGGAATCAGAAGGATAGTCCACCTCTGACACACGAGGGCGGACTGGCATAAAGGCGACCGTGCAGCCGATCTCCCTTGCGACCAATCCTCCCTTGCTAGTTGGTGTCCTTGTGATACATGCAACATGTTTTCTTTCCTCGAGTTTATCGGGTAGTTAATAAATATGCTTCATGATGAACGCACCCCAACAAACAAACAAACAAACGCGCTCCAATTGGCCGGCACTTGGGGAGGAGGGGGTGACACAGCAACTGCCAGTACTACATACATACATATACATGCAGTTATTACCCAAACATATGTACACCGCGACCTCGTGTGGGCACATATTCCGAATCGGTAAATGTGTTGAAATTATGTACTTGTATACATATGCAGGATGACGAGCTGTTACCGATGACCGGGTTGTACTCCGTACTCCGGATTATACCGTGAATTTTCCAAGTTTGCCGTCTCATGCTACCGAATTGGCTGACCATGGCGGGCCTCTTGGGCTCACTCAAATCAATAGTGTCATGTGTCATACCATTATCCACGTTGGCGAAAACTTCTTATTACTACATACTTGCAAGTTGGGTGCCACCGGTTGGCTTTTTTTTTTTTTTTTTTTTTTTTTTACCAGCGTGCCAGCCAAGCACGGTGTTGGATTGGCTGGACATGGTCCTCTGCTCCTGGTTGCTGCAGGCTGTCGCTGCGACTTATCAACGTACATACATGTACATAACATACAACCCACTGTACGGAGAAGATGAATAGCGCCAACCTGGCTCCAGTCTTGGGCTGCCAAGCCAATGTCATCAGGCTACCTACCACATGCATTGTACATACACATGCATATGTACAATATAGGTACGCTCATTAGTAGGTACTAGCTGGGAAATTCCGGGAATCTTGGAGGAAGCGACGAGGGAGGGTGGGGGTCTCAGGTGACCTCGAAGACATTTGTTGGTCTGCATCGAGGGAACCGCTGTCCGGTGCCAAGCTGCCTGCGCTGGGCCATGGCCCATGATAGCATGGTGGTGCCAGGCAGATGCTGCGCGTGTACTCTGTGTTACTCCGTGTACGGAGCACTCCGTATGTACTACATACAGTGATAGTGTACTACATAACATATTACACTACACCTCGCTTCGCAACACACCAGACTCATTCCCGACTCGTATTCCGTACATACAAATCTCTGGAACCCCACCCTCTCTACCTGGGGCCCTTTTCAGTCTCTCTTCCTGCGTTCTACCTCTTAATTGTATCACCTTGGCCCTCGAGTATCCCTCGAACGACTCCCATTCGGTATTCGCTTTCTTTCTCTTCCCTTGCTGCTTTACCTTCTATTTCCACAGTCAGTACTCGAACCTCTCGCTGGTTGAATCTTGCCGAGAGATTCACTATCGTTGCCGTAATAATTACGCTGCCGCTTCGCCCCCAAATATCAGGCACACCGTCCCCTTGCTGCTGCATATTTCAACCACATCGCAATTTTCTCTTCGTCCGCAATCTTCAATCGATAGCTACCTCAAGGCAGAATGGCACCTCTTGCTGAGACCACTGACGCATTCCGAGATGCTCCTGTCGTTGGAATGAACGAGGACGTTTCTAGAGGACGCAAGAGATTCCGGAGCCTCTCTAGAACTTCAAGACCAAGGTCTCTTCGACCGGACGAGTCTAGCACACTGCGAGGAAGATCGCCACGGCGGGCGACGTCTCCCTTCCAGCTGCATTCTCGCAATACCTCTCCGACAACCCTGAGGTCACCCACCACCCAAATCTTGCTCTACAATCAGCTTTGCCGGGCTCGCCGCGAGCACTGTCCCTCTCGCACCGCCTCGCCTACCGACAGAACAGTTCGACGTCGTCAAAGAACAAGAAGTCGAAGCCGCAAGCCTCGACGGGACCATGAACCAGTGCGATCCCCGGAGGTCCTATCTCGTCTGAGAAATGAGGTTTTCTTCGAACACGCAGATAATAATTCAAGCACAACATCTCAACAATAATACCCAACACACTTATCGAGACATATTCTCGGATGGCTGCTGTAACAAGATTGCATCTTGTTGTATCATATGTTTGTGGCATAATGTACTTGTTACCCGACCTTTTTTTTCTTTTGTTACAAGAAGCATTGAAAAACAAAAGGCGTCTGAAAGATTGGTCACATGGCGCTAAAAAAAGAGCAAGACAAAATCACATCTGTTTTGGCTGGATGCTTTTTCCATCTTGTTCTTCATCCTCTTGCATAAGGCTGATCGCACATTGGAGTTTCACTGGGAACATATGTCATTCTTCTTTCTTTCAGGCGGAATTGCTGGCGCTTACCAAAATACGCAAATACACAAATCTGTATTTTGTCCTTTGAATTTCCCTAGGTTGCAACAGACACAATAACGGGCTGGAATATTATCATGACCCCCACTCATCCTACTTAAAATCCATGGTTCCGACCCAAAGCTGGTCATAGCGAAAAATCGTACGAGAACGTTGAAGTTCCCTACATACATAGTTTGATATGCTGCACGTTTGGCCCCGCTTTGCCATGTTACAGTGGAGCGTAGTGGAGCTATGGGAACCCAAGCTTTCTTTGCCAGACAATTGGACAGTTGACGGCTGAGGTAATGCATTCATGCACGTGTTGGAGTCTGGTGAGCCTCTGGTTTAGAGGCACGCATACCCGGCCGAACTGGTCGTCAGCTTTTTTTTTTTTTTTTTTTGATCTCACGATAACGTGTCAAAGCCCTTCGCCTTGTCGTGCCGAAGTTTCTTTGCTCAGCTTTGATTTGCAGCATACACTCACTCGTGTGCACATACGTCAGGATTCCGCATTTCGACTGCTGGATGAATTAACGAACCCATCTGTCCTCGAAATAAGCAATTTTCTTCCTCTCCCGAAAAGCACCCGCACTCTACACGGCGATCCGGTGCAGCTACGTCCTTGAATCTTCACAAATCTCACAGCCAGCCGCGGGCATGCCAATCCGACTCGTACAAGCTTGGGCGTAGCAGTCGGCTGCCCTTTCAAGCCTCATGCTGGAAAGAACGGCCGCCAGCCTGGAATCATGCAGCCTCCAGCGTGTTCTCTCCAAGCCAGGCAGATTATCGAAACGATGCAAACACCTTCACACGGGCTTTTGGCAGCATGGCGCCTCGGCAATCGAGCTCTCCAGCACATGGCCGTCATTGAATAGACGCAAAGAGAGCGAGCGGGACTTTTTGAACAAGCGGAACCTCCTCCGCAGGCTGGCCTGTTGGCTTCTGCATTTTTGCTCGACTTTTTGTATCCCAGTGGGACGTACGCTTTATTGCGTCGACTTTATTCGGCATTACCACGACCGCAGAGTGGCAGGAAGCCGGCTGGAGCTGCACTACCAAGGAATTTCACTTCGCATACCGTTGCTACAGAGGTAGATGCGTCTGTCGCGTTTTTCGGTGTGGCGAAAACGGGGATCGGAGGAGCGATCGGGTCAGGCAGTATGCATCGCGCAGTGTCGGGAAAGCAACAGGAGACCACGTCCCCTTGGTTGCCAATACCGGACCTACCACCGCCGACTTTGACCCGTCCGACTCGACGGCTAATGGACACCCCGAACAAATCGGAACGCACATTTTGACAGCTTGACGGACCTGCTCACGAGACCGGAAGATGCGCTCTACAGCGACGTGTGGGATTCATACGGCAGGCTGGACCAACAGCTGAAGCAGCCTTTTCGCTCTGCTATTGTGGTGTATCTTTCAACATCGCGGAGCATAGTCGACATTGGTCGGGCTATATCCATACTCCGCCAAATCCCGGTTCAGTCGTGGGATGATGACGTACAGGCTGCTGGCATTCTTTTGCACTTACGAGCTGGAGACTTGGCGGCTGCACTCGATGTTTTCAACACGGGGCTCCACTCTCGACATTCAGGAGCAGGCCTTGGACATTTGTTAGAAGATGCGCTCAGGATGAAAGAATGGGCGACAATGCTGAAGGTTTGGCTCGAGTATTTCTCGACCCTGGGGAAAGCGACGTCATCCTCACCGGAGCACCATGGTCGGCGAATTCCAACAATGGCCACGATCCCAGATCTGGCAACATTGTACTTCGCCTTTGAACGATACCTAGAGATCGATGCGGCAGAGTCTGTAAGAGCCATGAACTTATATGAAGACACAAAGCTTGGTCTAGAAGCACTTCGTCGCTGGTTAGCCCAACAAGTCCTGCGACAACCGTGCTCGCCCAAACAAGCAAAAACTATTCTTCAAATATGGAACGATCCAACACTATACGAGCAATACTTTAGTCGTATGCTATATCGCTGGGAGGAGGGATTTGAAACGAGAGCTGGCCTCGGTCTTTTGTCCGAGATTTACTCTAATTATCGCAAGCTCGATGGGATCAAGACCCCCGTCCCGATACTACGCAGGATGTTTGATTTCTACTACCCGTCAGATGTAGAAGGGCTAGCTGAGGTGTACCGCGACTGGCATCATAGTTGGGGAGGCCTTGATCGATGGGCCCATGAGAAATTTCTGAAGTTCTACTCTGCATGTGGTGATGTCGTCGCCGTCAAGGATCTTTGGATTCGATACACGACGAAGTTCCCCACAGTAGTGAAGCGGCCGCTCGGTTTCCGAAGTACATTGAATGCGTTCGCACAAGCAGGTGACGTTGCAGGCGCCGAGAACGAGTTCCGAACCATGACGGAGGAATATGGGGTAAAGCCTGATATCGACAGTTGGAATGCTCTGCTCAAGTGTTATACCAAAGCTGATGCCCAAGCTTGCGCCTTTCAATGCTTCGAGGAAATCAAAAGGTGAACCGACCAAATGCCTTCACCTACGCACAGGTCATGGCCATGGCAGCCAAGCGAGGAGATTTGGCTACTGTTCTAAAGTTCTTTGACCATTCGCAAAAGGACAAGATTTCCATCTCGAAGGAAATGGCACTGTCGTTGGTCATGGTGTATTGTCACAACGACCGTTTGAAAGATGCCGAGAAGATCTGCACCGAATTCGCAGAGCGCCACGTGACTAGCGCCGTTGTCTGGAATCAGCTCATCTACTTCAACGGCCAGCGCGGCAACCTGAACAAGTGCTACGCCCTGCTAAGATCCATGAAGAATTATGGCGTGGAGTGGGATCACCAAACGCACGAATTCCTTCTGCGGGCCATGATCCACGTTGACCAGATGCAGCCAGCTTATCAGCTGCTTCGGACTGCGCGCGAAGACGGTCTATTTCCCGTTGGGCCAGAGCACTATTCCGTGGTCGTATCTGGTGCTGTGCGTACAGGACAGCTGGACCTGGCCGAGACGATACTTTCTCATATGCGGTCTGCAGGCTTCGAGGTGACGGTTAAAGCTCATGTCTCATTGGTGCAGGCGGCCGTCCGCCGGAAGCCGTCAGCAGAGAGGACTCGGGCGCTGGCAAAGGATCTTGTGAGCCACTGGCTCGCCACGCTGACATCTGCAAAGGCCCAAACAGCCGCCCCAGGTGCTGAATCGCCTCCTGGACAACACCAGGCGGACTGGTAGAGCTGAGGAGACAGACGGCGGATGTTGGGCGAACGATTGTGTTGCTCGTTGAGCTACGGGACTATGTGGCTGTTGAACGACTGATGTCGGCGTACATAAAAGCCTTTCCTGAATACAGAGAAAGGAACTTCTTTCCACCCGAAATCGCGTCGGCGCTGATGCTGGGGTATCTGAAGGATGGCAAACTGGACCAAGCTTGCAAAATGTGGAAGCAGACGCTGGACGGAGCCATGGCCAACAGCAGCAGCGCTTCAGGGGCCATCTATCCCGCGTACCAATACGATCTCGCGCGCCCGCTCAGCGTGGTCATCAAGGCGTTCAGGAAGCCAATGACGGGCGCGGCCTTCTCAACACGGTCGAGCAAGTTCTCGGTTCTGGGTTCAAGCTCACGAGGACCAATTGGAACCTCGCGATCCGCCACCTCGCTGACCTGGGCCACTGGGAGCGCGCCATGGACTGGTGCGAGCAAATGCTCATGACGCACTGGCGCGGCTGGACAGCCTCGTCCACGGCCAAGTCGCTCCAAGAACGCCGTGACCTGAAGAACGACCGCGTCCTCATAGCCTCCAAAGCCACAGTATTCAGCCTCCAAAGAGAATGGCTCAAGCTACGCAAGCTGGCCGCCTGGTCTGGCGAAGTATCTTCCAAGCTCAAGGACATTGAGCAGCGCCACCCCAAGCTCCACCACGCCTTCATCACGACCGACTACGAACACCTCCCGCCACGTGGGCCTTGCCCAAGAAGAAGAGCATGACCAAAGCCATCAAAGAGATGCTAGAGCCCCTTTCCCACGACGAACTAAAAGCCATGCGAAAGGCGCTCGGGAAGCAATTGCGTCTAGAGAAGGACAAGAATCGTCGTGCGCGCAAGAGTAATCCCAGTCCATCTCACGTCGCTGCAGGACGAGGCAAGATCATCGGCAAAATCAGCGACCAACCCAGGCCCCGGACCAAGGTGTAGCCAGGGCATTCACCTCGAGCGAGTTACACAAGTTGGGTTCCATGCTGAAAGAGGAGTTGGCTGGGGAGAAGGAACTGTATTGCTGTATTGATATCGTGTTCCATTGAAGGATTTCCCACTGTATAGTAATTGTATAGAGTAATTGGCGTCAATCACAATCTCATAGGTAGCACGGTTCAGCATCCGAATTTCGACTTTGAATGACATACATGTACATGTCCCTTTAGATGTTGTTTTTTCTTCTCACCAAATTCAGCCTTCCTCAACGGCATCACCACGCTAGACTCGATACAAAGATTCTTCACAAGAGACGCAGGTACCCAGCCGGGGCGGAATTGACCGACTCACAACTCGCACGCCGTGAGACAGTGACAATACCATGGACTCAAAAACGACACAAGCACTATCGTCCACCACGGCCCTGCGTATATCCAACGTCGGGATACCATGGTCACGACTGACGTTTGATTCATTCGGTTTCTTCCGGCCCTAGATGGTGCCAGCGGCAGTTACTTCTCGGCACGGGCAGAACCTGGCTTCAACCGGACGACAGGCAGCTACGTGGTGACGGCACGATGGATGGGTGGATGGTCCGACGTTCCTCAGTGCCGTCTGCTACGTACGGAGGCGTGGTTTCGGCGCCAAATCCTACTGCTCGAGAATTGCTTCAGTAAACGTGTTTGGCTGTGGAATTTATATAAGTCCGACTTCTGGCAGGCGTATTACACTGCAACAAGGTGTTAAATATGGGTGATCTGCTCCCTTGGTCATATTGTGAGTGATTGCTATATACAGAGTTTACCCAAGACGCCGATCCAGAATATAAAAGGCCCGTTGTACGAAATGAGCGTCCGGCAGCAGCAGCAGCACCACCACCACCACCACCAGTGTGATGGAAATGTACATCAATCCAGAATATAACTCCATTCCCTTTTCTATATGTGACC
The DNA here is from genome assembly GCA_023658505.1 of Epichloe gansuensis. Lineage (NCBI taxonomy): Eukaryota > Fungi > Ascomycota > Sordariomycetes > Hypocreales > Clavicipitaceae > Epichloe > Epichloe gansuensis. The sequence goes on from CP098281.1 coordinate 9,567,123, forward strand.
ATGTTCCCATACGCAATCAATGTAAAATTAGACAACATTTTCATGTACACATTTTCGTCTACATACATACATACGCAAGTGAGCTTACTGATGAGATTTGTTTCAGACTGAACCATCATGCTAGATCCTCGGCTGACTGAGACGGTGGGGGCTTATTCACCCCGAGAGAGCGAAGACGCTGCGACAGGAGGCCTTCTGTGCCGGCGAGACCGCTCGAGCCGGGGAACTGGGAGAAGGCGTTGCCGCCGTATCCAAAGTCGCCTCTGTTGAGTTTCTCGTAGGACGAAGTGCCGCTGGTGGTGGCCATGGTTGCGGAGTCCTTGGTGGATGGGCGGCTGGAGAAGGCCTGCAAGGAATCGGGGACCGGAGACCAGCAGAGTCGCTTGCGTCGCTATCGCGGGGGTCCCGAGGAGGGAGGCGGAATGGGACGGGCTCGACGAGGAGCGTGTTGCCTGCACCGCCGGCGGTGGAATCGAGCCCGTCGACCATGTCGAAGGCGCGAGAGGATGCTGCTCCAAAGGAGAAGCCGAGGCTGCGGCGGCGGAAGGCCTTGTCTATGGCGAGCATGGCGCCTGGTCCTGATGATACGGTGAGAGGGGGTGCATGACCCGGGTGGGCTTGTAAGGGGTGAAGCGCGGCTCGGGCCAGGTCGTCTCGTTGCGGAGCTTCTCTTTGCCCTCGGGCACGCGGTTGGCGAAGACGACGCGGATGGATTTGTAGAGGTAGAAACGACCCTTGGAGGGACAGCACATGTGCAGATGGACGAGGTAGCGGAGCATAGGGCGGCTTTGCGCATCAGTCTCGCTGGGATTTGGCACATTGTCGATAATGGGGCCTGCCGAGTAGCTGCGTTGGCGGATGAATGTCTTGGTGCCGGGTTCCATGCCCGTGAGGTCGTAGGGCATGAGAAACAACTTCACGGCCGTCTTGTTCTGATTCTTGATGACGATCTGGATTTGACCCTTTTCTGGGATACGATAGCTGCCTCCTGGGGGCACGGGGTGAGCCCATACGCCTGTTTGGTCGAGACGATGGTCTTGGGCGATCATCAAGGTCCGAGTCCGGCATGAGAATGTCGCCGTGGTTGTCCAAGGGTTTCCGTTCCATATATCGGCCATGTGCTTTTCGTTTGGACCTGTGTTCCTCTTCCAGATTGGGCAGTCCGTTTTCCAGGTCGATCTGGCCAACATATGGACTCGGCCCGTCGTTGGAGGCTGACCTACTATGGGAGGTGCTGCTGTAGCTGTAATAGACGGCAGGGAACGGCAGCGTGACATGTGCTGGGCAGCGAAGGCTCGATTTGCATTTGCCTTTGCCGAGGACGCCGATTTGGGCAAGGAAATCAAACGGCTTGGATGGGGTCGTGGACATGCGGCCTCTCAGAATACTCTCTTCATAAGAACCAACCATGGAAGCATGCTGAATCGGAGACAAGTCTGAGCCAAACGAGGGTTGCCTGGTGCGAAACATGGCTGGTGTCTGGTGGGGAGATGTCCCGTGCTGGGCGAAACTTGGGGTCAATGTCAGCGACCTCCTGGGCTGGTGAGCCTGGTATGGTTCACGACGGACAGAGGGGAACCGAGAGCTGCCGGCGGCAGCTGGACGAGGCGACGGTGTAGCAGACGGTATCGAGGTGGCCGAGTTGAGTGCCCGCAGTCCTCTGTTCAACTCCCTCGACGATAAGTCAAGACTACGGGAGCCATGGCAAAGTCAAGCTCGTCATTGCTTTCTGATTGAACCAACGGGCTGGTAGGAGGCTGATACGCAAAACATGACGAGAATGATGACGACAAGGGGAAGCCGTGACGGACCTGGAGCTTCCCGTGTCGCCCAGGAACGGTGTACTTCTCTCGAAACGAAATGGGGCGAAATCTCGAGGCGGTGACGTCGCGATCCAGGGCGATTCAGATGCGAGCTGGCTCCCAAGCCGCTTTTCATGGTCCCGAACTAACCGTCCATGCTGCTCTTCCTGTCTATTCGTAAAGTCGCCGCTGTGCAATGCCGACCTGGGACGTTCAATCTCCAACCCATCTCGGAGCCGATCTTCCGCCGAGCTTTGTGTTCCATTGCGTGCTTTCTCAGGCGTGACCTGGACCGGTGGCAGTAGCTTCGGCGACTCGGGTGAGGTCCGACGTCCAGTAGGGCCATCCTGTCGTTGGATTATAGATTCGAGCTGCAACGGGGAAGAGGGCGTGTTAGGCATGGCATCATACATGTAGTAATCGATTGAAACAATTGACGTGTTGTATTATGCAAGGGCACCACACTTACATGGCGGTTCGGTATCCACGTTGGACTCTGCCCCTCTTGAGTCTTTCTATGAGTTCTGCCCGGCAGGAAATGGCCGCATCATCGTCGATTGTAGGCGTAGATGGGCGTGTTGGACTGTCGGGAACCGGGCCCTCACAGAGTTCTGTCGGCAAGCTCTCCTCAGAAAGGCGCCTCAAAATCGGAGGCGGAGGGTCGATGGGAGAAATTCGTGCCGAAACCGATCGACCAGAGCGACGAGCATGATTGTCAAGATCGTCTTGGAAGATAGGCATGGTGGTTTGGGAGAGATTGGGAGAGGGGGAGAAGAACCACAGCTCAGGACTGGGCTGTGGTTCCCCAACCTGTCTGTGGCTGGACAAAACGGTACGGCGGCGGCTAGTTGACAGTCGAGAGAGAATTCAGTTGCCGACAACGGTGTAGGACGAGAGTTACTGGGTCTTGTCGTCATGTGCCATCAGGGGACAATCGATTTTCACAGGAGGCAGAATGGCATGTGGTGTCAAAGGTGTCTGGTTATGGATGGGCACGGGCAGAGAGAAGACGAGCCCAGCGAAGTCGGGGAGTTGGTTGTTCACTACTCGGTAAAAAAAAAAAAAAAAAAAAAAAGGGACAGACGGGTCTGGTTGTTTTGCGGTTTCAGAATAGTTTTCGACGTTGCCAGTCGGCGCCGAGTGGAACAAAGGGCCGGATGTGCCAGTTTGCAACGGCTCTCGCAGAGGGAAGCAGCTAGTGAGAATGGTTCCTACGTCGACGCAGGAACAAAGCAGACAGCATCACGAAGAGGCATAATGAATGGGCCGAGAGTGGTGTAGCGTGGTGTAGCGTGGTGTGGTGTTGGTGTGTGGTGTGATGTGATGCGGTGTGCTGCGGTGTGGTCTGGTCTGATGTGGTGAATCACGGCCAGCCAGGCCGAGAACGGTGTGGATGGCCAGACAGACGGGCAACCCAAGAGGATCATCATCATATGTATGTTTATATGTAATACAAAGCACGCCAAGCCAGAGTTGTCATGAGTGGGGATGGCGCTAGGGCATCACATCGTCATGGGTGGACTGGACTGGATTTGACCAGTTGGCAAGATGTTGACAGTTGTTGACAGTTGTTAACAGTTGTTAATAACAGTTGTTGACGCACACACACCCAACACAAGTTACTAACGGCATGGACAACCTCTCTCATTAATATCGGGGCTATGAATGAATGGTGTACTGATTCATAACATGACTCAATAACAACCCGCAGAGGTTTGCCAATGGCTAGATGCCCGTAGCTCACTCACGTCGTCGTGCACCCGCCAAGCGGCCGGTGCAACAATGCAGAAGCATCCCGTTGAATCAAATTCTGCATAACATCCCAGACTTTTTACTCCGTACGGAGTAGCTCTCTTTGATCCTCTTTGATCCATTCTTCCGCCTGCTCCACATTTTGTGCTATTTGTTGGGTGCTGTGGACGTGGCTGTGGACGTGGCTGTCGCTCTCCCAACCGCCGGGACACCCCCTCTGGAAGAAAAAGCTCAACAGGTGGACTCTGCACTCGGTATCAACCGTGAAACTATACCGCGACACTACACTCGGAACATGGCTCCAAAGAGACCCTCGACTCTGCAGAGTCCGAAGCCGCGACCAAGAAGCCCAAACGAGGATTCAGAGTCGGCCCAGATAACTTGCCAGACGGTCCATGGCGACGAAAAGGTTTGCGAGCACCCCACTCACCCACTCATCTGCATCTCACGAACGGATCGTGCATGTAAAAAAAAAAAAAAAAAAAAGAAACCTTATCAAAGCACTCACCTAACTCACTGCCCATCAAAGTCACCAAGATAAAGAAGGATTTAATTCACAAAGCCAAGGTCAAGAAAGAATACGCCAAGATCAAGTCTCGCGAGCAGGCCAAGAACCAGAACAGGGAAGATGACGACAGCCACGACGATGAAGGCGATGATGACGGGAACAGCAACAATGACGTCGCCCGCGCACAGGATACTCATCAAGAACAGGCCAAGAAGAAGATGCACCCCACTCGCGAGCTGATGCTCAGAGATGAAGAGAAGGCACAAGTGGGTGCCACGGCATCCGAAGACGCAGTCACCAGCGATGGCTCGAGACGACGCACCAGGCGGCCGGGCTACTACGATAAGCAGCTCCAAAAGGCCGAGGAGAAGAGGAAGGAGGCAGAGCTGCGGCAGATGGAGATGCAGCGGAGGAGAGAGGAGAGGGAGAGCAAGATTGCCGAGAGGCAGAAATTCAAGAAGGCCATGGCCAAGACTGTAGGAGAGATGGCAGGAAGAAGCTGGGACGGGAGAGCACCATCCTGCTGGATAAGGTGAAGAGGATGATGGACAAGTGAGCATGCCCAGGAGCAGGCCGTTTGTCATTGCCTGGCGCTCTGTATACGTTGTGTTTGGGGAGGCTGAGCATCACTGTTTGGTGCCGTGGGATGACTTGGAGTCGCGTAGGAACAGGTCATTTTACAGGGATCATTTTGCATTGTTAGATTTTCGTTAATCCCAGCCATCATTTAATCTGCCAAGCAACAATCCATCAGTAGAGAGAATATTGCAACATCGGCAAGCCAGGCGAGTTGTGGGATGGTGAATCGGAATAACGGAACAAAGACTGAAACGGTCACCCAGCAGCCTCAAAGTACATGAACAAACCGGCGAGTGTCCGAACCAAGTGGTCAAGAGCGCCATGTCCTTGGTCTCGAATTTCCGAATTGGAAATTTGATACTGGAGAACAGTTCAGCTGTGCGGGGTACGCGGTGAACAATCGTACATGTATATGTACATATCTGTTATGATGTTATCTGGCAACAAGCATGAAAATCGACGGGGGAGACCTGAAGTGTTTGCAAGGCTTTGGCAAGCAAAACGCGGGAAGTGTTCCTGGCATTTTCATTCCTACAGGCCTCGATTCAAGTCCGGCTGTCTCGATTGTGTTTCGCATCCACATTCGTTTAGCCGAAGTTGGAGAGATTGGTTTGGTGATATGTATCAGTTCTGGTGAAGAAGGCAGGCCGATTGGTCGGTCCACTGTTGAACAGCTGGTCAGGCTGGTCAGGACCCGCTCCAGTCCTACGTGATCCAGCAAGAGCGAATACATAATACATACTCCGTACATGTATGTACATACGTTCATCCCAGCCGGCTGGCTTGACATGTCGATACGATGCAATACTAAACTGTGTCGTGTGCGTGGTTGGCGGACCCGTAATTACGCGCCTAGGTAATGACCGTCCGCTCTTGGGCACGATGACTAACTAGCCAGCATATTGATTGTCATGCTGCGTGCCGTCTCGGGGATGGAGGGCATACATACATACATATTATGTACATACTGGCGCACGAATGGCAGGGGGAAAGACGGCGTCTGTTTCATCGACTCGCTCCACGGAAGATGAAACACCACACGAGTGGACGCTGCCGCCAAACAATAACCTGATAGTGGACCTGGCAGTTGATGAATTGCTTACTTTCCCCGTTTTTTTTTCTTTTTCTTTTTTTCCCAGTGACGGGGTGCACTTTCCACTTTCCACTTTCCACTTCCCCTTGCAGGTATGTACCGCGGTACCCAAACCCTGTGGACTAACTACGGACCGGATCGCCTTCCTGCTTTGTCTGTTGGTCGACGGAAATGTGCAGGAGTACTCCGAAGAGCACACACACAAACATCTGATCATGAAACATGGGGCCATTGCTGATGAGATGCTCGAATGCATGCACGCACGCTGAATAATTATTATTAATTTATCCAACGCCGCAAGCACGACGAGACCCTTGGTATTATGAGCGCTCCCAAATCACATATTACCCATCCACATGTATGAATTAATAGCAAGTCGCTAACACTTTGGTCCCAACGACTCAGAAATCTAGCGTTTCTGTTCAGTTTGTCATGTTTGTGGAAGCTTATGGAACATCTCCGATGCCTTCTTGCCTTCATCCTTCGTCCCTTGTTCCTCAAGATTGGATCGTACGCCGAAATCCCGCAGGTTGTACTCCGTAACCCAAACGGGGTGTCACCACTCCGCCTTGTTGGTTTGCTTAATAAATAATTAATAATATTAAGGCTCGTTCTTGACCAGGCAAACCCCTTTCCCTGCCTCCACCGCCACGCCGCTTGTTCCAAACTTGGCGCGACTCCCGTACTCCGTATCCGTACAGCTTGTTCCGACAGCAACCACAAGAAAGAGCCGTGCTTCCAACACCGCGTGGCAAGCACTGTCAAGTCTCAATTTTCAGTCATCCTCTGCGGAGAGGGCCAATGCGGTTTGTTGGGCTTCTGGCTCTTCATCCCTCTGATCTCGTGAAGGGGGAACCACGCAAGCACGGTAATTCGCTACTCCCTGATGCTCGAACACGCCAAAGTCATTGATACATATTATCTGTTGTCTCGCGCAAGGCCACGGATAGTAAGATAGTAAGATAGTACAGTACACGGTACACAGTACATAATAGTCTGTGGGGTCGGGTAAAACGACCATGTCTCAGTCACGATCAACTAATACGGCCTGAGTCCCTGACACAGAGTCGTACATGTACGGAGTACATATGTACATGGACTTGGTATTCCTGCAAAGCGGAGCTCCATCGTCTCAGATGCCTGGTTGTTTGATGTCCTAGATGTCCCTACATAGATGTCCCTAGGACAGCCAGCAATGAGCATGCTGTTCGGCAGAATAGAAGGAAGGAGGCACCAACGTGCCCGCGTCGCAGCCCAACTTCATGCATTCCCTTGTTAATGGCTACTTTATCACTTCATCACTTCATGCACCCACCATGATCTCGAAGTGTGAGTGCGCAAAACGTTATTACTAAGCGGGTGGAAGACGGTACTTGACTTCTGATCTGATTTTCATGTATTTAATCGACCCTCTTGGCGCCTGGACTTCCTTCAGCTTTTTTTCGTGACTGACGTGACTGGAGTGATTGGAGGTGACCCCGGCGAGAGCAGGCCCAGTTTTCCGGATCCCAGCGCGTGGAACCGGCCAATGAATGCAATTTAGAGTTGGACTGTTAGATTCCTGTTGCAGTGAAGCTTTGGAACCACGCACGCCAGAAATTCAGGACGGAGTACGGAGTCGATGTTGAACCCTACAATGAAAGCACCCGTTTTCTGCTTGGATGTCGGTGGCTATTACTTCGTACAGTTGTTACTGTTACATGCAGGAGGACCATTTGCCTACCTACTACTAGGAACCTAGCACTGCTGCATTATGTCTGGAGTTCTGGAGTGTGAGCATCCTGCAGTACTCCTCTGTACTCCCTCCGTACGAAAGAAACGAGAGAAGGCAACTTTTATCCCGCATGTAATATGGTACCACGAGAAGTACCACCAGAGGTACCACCAAAGTACCCCCTCCATATTACATACATCATGATGTACGTCCCGTCCATACTCCGCAAAATTTACGTAGGGAGGAAAGTGACGCCCTTGTGCATTTCTGCAATGCGTCGCTCCTTTGCTCAACGGAGTCAACGCCCATCCCTCCATATGTCAAACTGAGCATTTGTGCCCGCGTTTTCGACAACCCCTCGCATGGACCATTCATGGACCATTCATTGGACACATAATAATAACAAGGACCCGAGTAATACTCCGTACGGAGTACATGTCAATATTTTTTGGCCGGCACGCCAGGTTCACCTCTTGCTGTATGCCTGTGCCCGTCCATCTGAAATTATCTGCACTGCTTGTGTCGACGACGTTCCTCGCCCTCCTCCAACCGCGTCTCCGTGTGGTCCGGCCTACTATGTACTACTAATACTACTACTAGTCTGGTCTTCATTAGGTCTGGTCTGGTCTGGTCTGGTCTGGTCTGGACGCCCTTTTTCCAAGTTGGCTGCTCTGAACCCCTGACGACGGCCTCTGCAATCTCCAATCTCCAAGTCTCCTCCTGTTCAACTTCCACCTTCCCCCAAAAAAAAAAAAAAAAGTGTCTCCGCTGCTGGCCCTTGTCAAAGACCTTGCTTGGACTTGGACGTGGTGACTGGACCAAACCCTGGCGTGCCTAGCTAGCACCTTCAACAGCACCAAACTTTCTTCTGTTGCTCATCACCGCCGGCTCTCGAAATCATCTTCTTCATCCTGCCGCCCTGACTTCTTGCCACTCCATCATTTCCATTGGCGGCAGCTCTCGTCTCGGCGCACTGTCTCCGCGCCGTCGATGAGTGCAAATCCACATCCGAGTATTCCCTCGACTTCGTCGCACCGTGTCATCTCTCGCCAAACACCGCCTGCCCTCGATATATTGTCGTCTTCTGCGTTCGACTGGCCGCGCCTGCTTTCACTGTTCGAACACCATGGCTGCGATTGTGGATGAATACCTCGACAGTCCTATGGACAACGACGATGTCTTCCTTGCAAAGGCTGCGGAGAGGTCAGTACACGAGCCATGAGAAGATGGTCCGCTAGAAATTACACAGTAGTACTCTCTAGCCATGACTGTATCAGCGGCTGACGTGGGAACCCATCTAATCTAGATTCTCGAAGAGGGCAAAGCATTTGAGTTATGTATGTCACCAGGGCACCAAGGTTTTCCCACGCCTACAGCAAGGCGCATATTCGTGCGCTCTGCTGCCGCCCCAAGTCTCTTTGTTTGCCATGATTCAATACTGCTTCTTGCTGTCATTCGGATACCATCATTTCCTTCGTTACTAATGGATTGTGCTTGACTAGCTGGGAATCGATGGCATCTCGACTGTTTTCGCTGCAGCTCATGCGGTACCCTCCTCGACTCCGATGCCAACTTGCTGCTTCTGGGCGATGGATCATTAATCTGCAACAACTGCACGTATAGCTGTAGTGCATGCGGCAACAAGATTGAGGATCTTGCCATCTTGACCGGAGATCAAGCTTTTTGCGCAACTTGCTTCCGATGTCGCAACTGCAAGAGAAAGATCGAGAATCTACGCTATGCCAGAACTTCACAGGGCATCTTCTGCATGGGATGCCACGAAACACTCATGGCCAGGCGGCGGAAGAAGAATAAGGCCACCTCGGGAGCGAAATCTCGAGACAAAGACCACTCACCAATGATTCCCGAGAAGTCGCTTCCCGCACTACCCGAAAGCGCCATTCCTCCAAACGCCTTCTCCAACGATCGTGTCGACCCCGATTCCGATACTCCCACAGAAATCTCCCCACAGCCACGCGCGACACACCGACACAACGAGTCTTCGTCGAGAGGCAGCTCGATACCTGCGCGCTCACCAGAAAGCCGAGATTCGTCAACCAAGACGGAGGGGCTGAGCTTGCCTGCCACTACGTATCGGAAGAATCGCAATTCGTCCATCTATCAGAGTGCAGACTCTGCACCCGGTGAAGGTTCAGAAAGCTTCTTCATACCCGTAGCTCTTGACCCCAGCCCTGGTTCCGTGGGCACTCCTCGATCAATGTCAGACAACGCTGCTGAAGGTGGTCGACGCAAGGAGAAGGATTACTTCAGTGTTTCAAAGTCGTCTGGGTCGGACAGGCGCGATGATTCTGCAACCTCGGCGCCCCATATTGCGTTCCAGGAGAAGGGCCGTACCACTTCGTCGGATCATGATGTTGCAAGACTCAAATCCGCCAAATATTCCAAGACGCAAGAACAAGGTCAAAGAAAGGCTTCGGTATCTGGTGACGAGCTCAAGCTTCAGGAGGCGCCGGTTGTCAGGAAGGGGGCATCGACTCGCAGCAGTGCTTCCTGTTCTCCTGTTCCCCAAGATGATGCGTCCAACAAGATCAACAATGGCATTGTACGGAAGGATGGTCATGCCAACTTGCCGGAGGCTCGGAGAGTGAATGAAGCACGCATTTCCGATGATGCGGACGGAATCAAGCCAACCAGCCGCCCAGATCTCACCAAGTCCATTCCTCGAAAGGGACTTCCTTCGACCAGTGGGAGAAATTGTAAGTTTCGTGGAAGTCCTGGTCAAACTATTGATGGGCGTTCCTGTTCTTGGCTAACCAAGCCCCAGCGAATGGACAGCCCAGCTCGCGTACAGCTTCATCGGAACAAACTACTCAGTCTGGTTCTGGCTCAAACGACTCGTACACGCAGCCTCGCGCCGCTCCGCCCCCGCCGCCATCAGCTGGCGCTCATGCCCAAACTCCCCAACAAGCACCAGGGGGCGCGAAGGATCAACATGGTGAACAGAAAGTATCGCCAAAACTACCTAGGTGGAGCAATGGGGGCGAATTCAGCATGGACGAAGACATGGCTAGAATCCTTGGCACCGATGAAGGGTCCTCCTCTATTCTACGACGAGTTTCCAACGTGGTACGCCATGGCCGCACCGGCAGTGTAGAATCCAGCTACCATCCCAACCCCACCATGATCAGCCATAGCCGAAGCATCAGCGAAACAACACGAGCTACTACATCGCCCAGGTGGCCCAAGTCTCCTTATGGGGTCGACGATCACCCAGCAATGTCTCAAGACATCAGCAGCCCGATGTCCACATCATCTCCCGACGATGCTTCCTTGCTGAAACGACAACTTAGGAACTCCGAACAACGTGTAGCCGAGCTGGAGAGGCAGTTTTCGACAGAAAAGGACATCAAGAACCTGAACAAGAAGTTGGTCGAGAAGCGGAAAACGGTGTCCGTCCTTGACACGCAGACGGAAATCATGATTCGTCAACTAGAAGTGCTCGCCGGCTACGTCGAGCGCGCCAAGGAAACGAAGACACCAGTCGACCCCGGGAACTGGAGGAGTCGGCCATTAAAGAGTTCGTGAAAAGCTTGATGGTGTCAAACAGGCCATGTCGGATGCGATTGAGAAACTGCATGAAGAGCGCGATCAGCTGGTTGAAGAGAAGGAACAGGCAGTGGCTGATCGGGAGCGAGCACTGATGGAATTCGAGCAACTATCGTCCAAGAATGCCCAGTTGGCTGACATGAACAATGACTTGACACATCAGATTCAGGAACGCTTCAAGTCTCAGATTGGAGACGTCAAATCACCCAACGGTCTAGGTATTTACGGCCCTAGCAAGACTGGCGGCGCCGGAGGATCATCTGTCAACCTGGAAACCTCGAGCTTGGCGACAGGCACCACGTTCGTTGGCGATGAAGAACCAATCGTTGAGAGTGGCCCGACGGTAGTGCAAGTCAGAAAGGGGCAGGTGAAGAAGTTCAATTGGAAGAAGGGTTCCAAGACAATGGCGCAAAACGTCGCCAAGGGCGTCAACAGAGCAGTCGTAGCCTTCCAGCAGACCGACCGAGAGAGACTTCAGCAGCAGCAGCAGCAGCAGCAAGGTATGGTTGGGGACAACATTGGCCTGCCCTACAACATGACGGTCTCACAAGTCGAGTCGATGGGACCCTCATCATTCAACTCATCATTCAACAACAACAATGTGGGCCAGAACAGGCAGCAACTGGACCCAGGCAAGCAAGGGTTCGGATTCTTTGGCAAGAAGAATGCAATGCCCAAGTCAATCTCAGCCAGCGCGGTCGCCACTGCGGCAGCTGCAGAGCCCGCCTCAACCTTGTTTGGGTCTGATCTAGTCGAGCGTGCCGAGTATGAGCGTCGTCAGATTCCGGCTGTTATCACACGCTGTATCGAAGAGGTTGAGCTGCGCGGTATGGACCAAGAAGGCATCTATCGCAAAACGGGCGGCAACTCTCAGGTCAACATGATCAAGGACGGTTTCGACAAGAACGAGAACTTTGACATTTCGGATCCAGACATGGACATCACCGCCGTTACAAGTGTGCTGAAACAGTATTTCCGAAAGCTGCCCATGCCCTCTTGACTTTTGATGTTTATGATCTTGTACTGGAATCAAATGGTACGATATACCGAAAGCGATTGTTGATTTTGCGGTAGAAAAGCTAACAAGGTATCATCATCATGTAGCTATTGTTGACGAGGCTGAGAGGTGTATGCATCTCAGAAAATCATTCGCCTCGATGCCCGAAAGGCACAGAGACTGTCTCGAGTTTCTCATGTTCCATCTTCATCGGGTGGCCCAGCGCGAGTCCGAGAATCTGGTAGGTGATTGGAAATTTTAAATCCTTCCCCTGTCTCTTGGGGCCATATCTAACATTTTTCTAGATGTCACCAAAGAATTTGGCCGTTGTGTTTGCACCAACAATCATGCGAGATCCCAGCATCGAGCGTGAAATGACGGACATGCACGCCAAAACATTGCTGTACAATTCGTTATTGAGAATACGAATCGCATCTTTGATGATTCCTAAGCCCTCGCTCTCCCATGTGGTCCCCACGTGTGCATCAACACTGACTGGCCCTCCTCGTTTGACATGACGCGACGGGCTTTTTGACTCGGGATCGACGTCGAGCGGAAAATCTGGTAGCGCTGGCGTTTGTATTACTTTTGACCGTTAGAGATATCCTTTGTCGTCTGAGCAAGGCATTGACGCGTCGGACTTGCTGTAACTCTTCGGTATTTGACGACTTTCGTTTAATAGCAGTCACACAAACAAGTAGCAATAAGACGACGTCGAGATTGGGCATGACGACACCTCTTGTCCCGCGACGACTTCTCATCATTACCACATTTTTCTTGATACGCCACTCTTGCGGCTTATGTGGAAGTCATCAGGCTCCGTGGCTGTCATGGCTCAGGACATTGTGTATGCATTTTTATTTCTTCTTGCAACAACACTTACTAGCGGAGTAGTCTCAAGGTTCGGGGGAAAAACAAAACAAACAAAAAGACATGTACATGTCTCAGCGCGTGTGGTCTTCTTCAACTTGAGATTTAACTTTCATTATGCACATCCTCATCGGCGGCTTTCGTGTTGAACAAGGGCTCACAGATTGGTGTTTTTTCAGCGTCTGTCGCGGATTCGCATGATGTATGTAGTTGCCCCCGCCCCCTTTTTTTTTTTGCCTCGTCTCTCAATTACCTAGCTTTTGATTCGGAATTCTCGCCCGCTGGTCGGTGGAAGATGAAGGCGTATATTCACTCGGCTTGTAGGTGTAGGTGTAGGTGTAGGTGCTTGGAGGAGTCAATTTGGACGGGAGTGCTCTGGAGCAGTGAAGCTGTTGTGAAGCCGTGACGTGGATGCTTTCTCGGGGGAATAGTCGTGCCTGGGCCTGGGCTTGTGCCTGTTTGACTCGTAGTATTCTTGTCCTCGACCGTCTACTGGCCCTTTGGGGATGAACCAATACACCCACCCGCCCGCCCCAATCTGAACCTTGTCTACAGCACCGTCTGCAATGGTCCGCCCAGTCCGTTTTCATCCACTGCCACACATTCTTATCGTGCTTGACTTGACCGTGGGAAATATTGTGCTGTTTGCTCTCAAGGCCGTTGCCCGTGTCGAATTTTCATAAAACTACCATTTGTAATGTTGAAAAATCATTGGAATTAGTCCTACATCAATCAACCCGTGTCCGCCTACCCATCCGCCCAACGGGCGCCCTGCCTTGCGACAGAAGATGAACGCCAAACAAGCAACGACTTTTTGAAAAGAATACAGTTTTTTTTTTTTTTTTTCAATCAACAAGTTCAACAACACCTACGCAGTGATACCCTGCTCCCGCTGCCTCTTTACAATATAATACGTAATCAAACTCTTGGGATCCTCCTTCATATTGCTCATGGCCTCCCAGAACTCACTGTCACCGACCCGCTCGTGCAACGAGACGCAAAACTTGACGGCATCCATGCGCACCCCGAATCAGCCGACTCCAGACACCGGCTCGACAGGCCCGTCAGCTGCGCGAGTTCCTTCTCCGAGGGCACAAACTCGGTGCGCTTGTCCAGCATCTCCTTGAGAACATGCAGGCCCATGCTGAGAGTGCGACAGCCTTCGATGGTGCTATCGGTACGCGCTTGCAGCCTCTTGCTGAGAACGACGACGATTTCGGACCCGTCTCCCATGGTGACGAGCTCGTCAGCGAGGAGCTCCAGGCCGCTGACGACGTGGGCTCTCGTGTCGTAGGCCCCACGAGTCTCGAGGAGCGATTCAAGACCCTTGGAGACATGAGGCTGGAAGTTGCCGCGCTCCTTCTTGAGGAGCAGCTTGATGGTGGATAGGATCTGGGCCTTGACATCCTGCGCCTTTTCCGTGGGCATGCCGGGCAAGCCGTCTTGCAAGTACTGGAAGAGTCCTAGCAAGAGGGCTTCGAACCTTTCATCTGTAAACACAGTCTTGCTGTCGCGGATAAGGGACTGCAGCTTCCTGAACCCGTGCACCTCGAGATTCTTGTTCTTGATCTTGCTGATTCCGCTGTCCAGGAGTTTGGAGTTCTGGCGAGCCTTTTCCGGCGAGTCGAGCTGCTGATCTGTTGTGAAGAGAGACTGGCCGTTTGTCTTGGGCAAATTGCCTGCGTCTTCATTGACCGGCTTATCTTCCAGCACGGGGGCATCGAAGGTGGGCTTTGTAGCGGACGCGTCGTCATCGGTGAATGGGTCCTCATAGACTTTCAGTGAACGAGATGGTGCTTCTGCCAGAGGGTCGAGCTTGTTGTCGCTGCTTGAACTGTTGTTGTTATCTCGTGGTGAATGAACTTCAGGCTCGGCAGCACGCGCCATTTCGGAGGATTCTTGGAGCTGTGTCGCCATGTCTTGCTCCTTCGGAGGAGAAACGTGCAAGTTGGCAGGCCGAGGTACCACTACTTGCTTGCTGACATCCTCCTTCTCAATAGATTTTGCACGGCTGACAGAGGGAGGCGATGTTTGTGCAATTTTCAACACCACGGGGCTGCCGCGAGGCGAGGCAATGCGCTTTGAGGTGGATTGTTCAAAGGCAGGCGAAAGGATGCTTGATTCGCTGGCATGAGATTGATGATGTCCCTGCCGAGACTTCGGGACCGTCTTCTTCGGCGTGACGGCCTTTGCCGGCTGCCTGGGCGTGGGATGCTTGGACTTGTTGCTCTCGGGACTGGAAGCCTCCAGTACGTGATGATCTCGGACAGAGTATGGACCGGCGGTGGCCGGGCGAGCAGCCATTTCTGGTCTCCGTCGAGTCGGCCGCATGGGAGCCACCGACATGCCTCCGGCGTTGACGGACAGGGTTGATTCGGGGCGAGTCCTTGTGGCGGTCGACTTGGTGGACGTCGTGGACGTCGTGGACGTCGTGGAATGAGTCGAGACATTCTGATATTGTGCGTGTTGGTGAAGAAATGTGAGCCATGGCTGATCCAGGCCGGGCTGGCAAATTCTGGCAGCCAGCGCAGCCTTTTTCTGCGCCAGCATGGTCTCACGAAGACTCGGCTTGCTGGACGTCATGGTGCTCCTTGAGAGCCCAAGACCAGGTTTGGCTGGCGGATCCGACTTCTTGGGGAGTTGGGATTGCTGGCATCTTTGTCAAGGAGTTTTTGCGCCGTAGCGTCCAGGCCGGCCATGATGCTGTCCTCATGTGTTAGCAAGCTAGAACCAAATGGACATGGAGAATGCCGGATACGTGCATGTATTGTAGCGAGAGTGGAATTCCAGGGATGATGCACCACTTACGCATCAGCTCGAGCAGGCCATACGCCCCAAAAGGCCCAGTACGCCGATCTTGTCTTCTCTCTCACGCCAGGGTTGGCATCGCCTAATCCCTTGCGAATTATCTTCTCCATCAGATCCACGCCGCCGGTATGTTCGACGTGGCTCTTGTGGCCAGCTTCTTTCCGCAGCACTGTCTTGAGCCAATTGGTGGCGTACGTCCTGGGTTGGACGTTCTTGTCTTGACTGGCACACCAGATGTGGTGCATCAATCGCTGATTGTAGGTTACCCTGCTAATGATTCGCTCGACCGTCACATTCGCCATCTGCGAGCTAATCTTCTTTGTACCGGCGGACAACTTGACAAGATTCTGCATGAGCAACTCAACCATGGGGTCCATGGCCGGACCCAGCGAGACGGCGAGTTCCTGCACGAGGCCGCAGCCTTCCTTTGACAGACTTGTTCGCAACGAGTTGATGGCCTTGATAATGCCGTCCAACATGCCGCGCAAGCCGGCGACAAAGACATCCTGGAAGTCTGTTGCGGCATTGCCGACATTGAGCCTGCGGAGAGTGTTGATGGACTGCTCGCGCTTCATCCAGTTTTGCTCCGATTCTCGGCCGTCAAAGTGCCGTGCCATGTCCTTGAATATATCGTCGAGCTCGCGATTGGTATTGACATAGTGCGGATCGACTGCATCGGCTTGCGCATCGGGCAACGGGGTGATTGGGCGCTCGCCTGCTAGAGATGAGACGCTGGCGGCAAGGTGCGGACGGCTCGATTGCGACAGCTGAGATGACTGAGAGGACTGCGAGGCGAACCCGTCGCAGAGAATTTCCTCTGGACGTCCACCGGGGGCCAAGGCCTTGACGATGGCCTGTTCAATGGCAGGGCGGACCTTGAAATTTTTCAATTGTCGCTTGAGGTCTGACTTTGCAGTATTAGGGGCCGTCCTGGTCGAGACGGTTGGGTTAGCAAATCCTCCTCCACGGAACAGGGCTTGTCGAGGAGACGAGAGTCTCTCACTTGAACAGTTCAATCACAGTGGTCTTAGCAGTGTCGCGAACCATGCCGTCTGCATCCTCGAGAAGTTCCATGAGCAGGGGTACATAGCCGCGGAAGGGCAATCCTCGTTCCTCGTGTGCCTATAGTACGTGGCGACGGCAGACATACGGGTTAGCACTCATGGCATAAGAGCGTGGCAAGGACAGCTAGCTCCCATTTGGAAGTTGGGAAAATAATTCATATATACCTGCAGCAGCCAATGCATGCCCGCCTCCTTGGCTCTCGGGTTCTTGCCAGTCAAAGCAGAAGTGCGCACAAAGCGCTCAACGTCGGCAGGCGCGACGGGGCAGAGCGTGTTGAGCGACGCCGTGGCCAGAGATCGGTACTTGTCTTTTGGATCGCCGAGCTTGTCAATAATCAACGGCAGCGTGCGCGCGGCCTCGCGAGCAAGGAGCTTTGGGTCTTGTCGCGACAGACGAGTCAGGAGGTGATTGAGCGCAGTGAAGCCGGCATTGACGAGGGCAGCATGCTGCGAGGAAGAAGCAGTGCGCAGACCGTCGAACAGGTGAGGAACGCACGTCTCGGGGACATTGTGTTGCTTGATGGCGGATTTGATGCTTGTGACGAACTGCACTTTGGCATCGAGAGACGAGTCGCTGCGCAGCATGGTCAGCAGATCCGCGACCTGCTCATCCGTGAGCTTGTCGGCCATGGCCGTCGGCTGCTGTGCTGTCGAGTTGTGCTGTCGAGTTGTGCTGTCGAGCAGCGAGAGAAGAAGAAGGGAGGAAGACGAAAGGGGGTAGCTCGATGGCCAAAAATCTGGGAGACGAGAGCCGGATACTAGGTGAGGTCATTCCGGGGACTAACTTAAAAGAGAGACGCGACTTTTTGAGTGGTCGACACGTTCAAAGAGGGGCGGGCAGCTTAGCTAGCTAATCAAGGCCGGGCGGTGCTTTGAAAGAAAATCAAGGGAAAGAAAGACATGAATGAAAAGGGAGCGCGCCAAGCCTCATGGACATGTCCGACTTCTGGATAACGGTCTTGTCTCGGCCATGCTGAATGGGGATATACATGTAGGGAGCAAAGCAACATACCTATTTGGGCCCGACGCTCATGAAAAGATGCAATTGTCAGAGCTGCGATGGTCGGGGACAAGGAAAATATGGCTGTGAGGGCAGAGCGATGGCATCGGGGGAAAAGTTTGAGTTGCGGCTGCGCGCCACGGATTGATGAGAGCAAATGAAGCGCAACTCGGGACAAGGATGAGAATTCGTTTAGTGAGAAATAGCATGAGAGAACCGATGCATCGAAGGGACTATTATGTGGTGGTGTTGGAACAAGGTGCAAGCAAGGTGAAGGTGCAGGGGTGCAACGGCGCATCGGCAACGGCTCTTTGACTGTGTTGTTTATGTTTGGCTGCCGGGTAGGTCAGTTATAGTTTGTGTGTTGTCTGGGCGAGAGGGGGAAAGTGGAAGTACATAGGTGTGTGTGTGTGTGTGTGTGTGTGTGTGTGTGTGTGCATGTACGTACTTTCGGAAGCAGATGTGGATGCGGATGCGGATGCGGCGGATGACAATGGACTTTGGAGAGCCGGGGCTGTCACGTCTGTCACGTCAAGTCGATCCTATCATGAAATCAATTTCGAAATCTGTCACTTGCTATTCAACAGAGCACGACCCGACCTCGAACCAACATTCAATTCACACCACATTCACACCCAAGAACTCACCTCCTCCTCCTCCTCCTCCCGCCGCCATGTCCCCGCCGTACCAATCACCTCCACCGACGACGACGACGAGCAGCAGCAACAACAACCATCGCCCTTTACGCTGCCCAAACTCCGCCTCGAGTTCAGGGACATCACCCACCCAGGCGCCAAACTCTTCTTCTCCTCCCTCAACGCCACAAAGTCATCACAACGGCCGCCGCCGACGTCCTCCGCCTTCTCTACCGCTCCCCGTCCGATCCCACCACCACCGTGCCGCCCACCCGCTCCGTCACCTTGATCCTCCGTGACATGCCCGGCGTGGCATACACCACCGGCAGCGAACTCGACGACGACCACAAGGAGGTCCACTTTGCGCTGGACCACATCTCCAACACGGCCAGGACGCGGACGCGCTCCGAGGTCGCCGGCGTCGTCACCCACGAACTCGTCCACTGTCTGCAGTGGAACGCGCAGGGCACCTGCCCGGGGGTCTGATAGAGGGCATCGCCGACTGGGTGCGGCTGCATTGCGACCTGGTCCCTCCGCATTGGAAGCGCGAGGTCAGGGACAAGTGGGACGATGGGTACCAGCACACGGCCTACTTTTTGGACTACTTGGAGAAGAGGTTTGGGGAGGGCTTCGTGAGGAGAGTGAACGAGGAGCTCAGGGTGGGCAAGTACCACGAGAAGGCGTTTTGGTCGGAGCTGACGGGGACCACCGTGTGTAATCTGTTTCAAGATTACGTTGCGTCTCTCAAGGACGACAAAGAGATGAATGTAGACCTTTTGAAGGAGGCGAAACCTGACGTTTGATTTGGTCTTATCAAGTGGGGATACATAGTGGGCATTTGGCCGGTTCTTGTGTTTGTTTATTGACGACCTTGGAGATTAGACCGTGTCATTTCAAGTTGGATTTTCTTCCGTATTTCACCGTTTTTGTCTCTGTTGCTGGTTCTAAATCGACACATGTGAAAAAGGTGGCAATTCATCGCGTATATACAGCCCATTCTTGATGGTTTACGAGTAAGATTTTGGGGGAGGTTGGCAAAGATATCCCTCCTTTGAAATAAAACAAATTCCAACGCCAGTGCAAAACTCCCTAGTCCAGAAATCGAAATGCGCATCAAGGTGTGTCTATCCACGCAGTTCTCAATGCTTTTACATGCCACGTTCCACTTGTGTCAGGAAGAGTAACCCATGGCCACTTACTTGCGTGTCCAATCTACCCGTGCAGAGGAATATCGGCATGACCACTGACATGCCCATACGCGTCGTTCTCGCTCACAACGCTCCCCACCTCCGACCAGCTAGCTGGCGTGAGCATTCCCTCGCTCTCGCTCAATACGTCAAACGGCCGTTGTACTTCTTGTGTAGCGTTCCGCCCCAGCTCGGCCTCGCTCGACCCAATGACAGACACAGAGTCCGTGGGAGTCAACTGTCCATCGCTCAGGACCTCGGGCTCAGAGACCGATGCCACGGGTGTTTCTGGCAAGGGAGAGTGAAAGTTTCGGCTGGAGTCTTGAGCCCAAGCCTGAATGGAAGCATATGCCTCGTGGCGATCTTCTTGACCGGCAGTCGTGTATTCATCATCAGCGAGCCGACGCTCGATCGTCGGCGGCGATGTGAGCTGGGGCGGGAAAGCTCCATCAGAGCCGGCGAGCCATCTAGTGTGCGAGAGAGAACATCGTCTTCGCGAGTCGTTGCGCTGTATATATCCGACGTGTGCTCTTCCTCTTGAGCACGTACGTTGCCGACAAATCTGCTACTTCTTCATGCTCAACGTGGTGCTCGTCTGCAAAAGGGTTGGTGTACGAGGCAGATGTAAAGCCACCGCGGTGGCGAAGCCCTGCATTCTCATCTTGCACGTCGGTACCCGTGTTGAAAACATATGCACCCCGTTCAGCAGTCTCATCTTGCCTCAAGAAGTCGTCGAACGATGATCCGCGAGTCCCCGCGCGAGGCCGAGATGATTCAGCGGCCGGCAAGGGAGCAGGGTCTTGGCCGTCTCCTCATCCTTCTTATGCTGCTGCAGGAGCACCGAGTTCCAATATAGTAGTTCCTCACGCTGTCTTCGACGAGTTTCCTCGTCCGCATCGACGCCCGGTTCGGCGCCCGCTCCACGACTGGATTGCAAGAAGCCCTCTGCATCTTCGGGCCTGTTGAACATGGGAGGCCGTTCGGAGGGGTTGATCCCTTCACCCAGGGAGTGCAACGCCATGGCGATGCGACGTCGGATATCATCCGCATATCTTCGCAACTCGGGGTTCTCGTACATGGCCATGGCTGCCGCGACGGCCACTGAGACAGCCACCGCGGCTCCGGAGGCTAGCACCACATGGTTGACGACGGGCATCTTGCAGCGTTTTCGAGATCGGTCTACACCACTCTGCACAGGCAGATGGTGGTGGCGGGGTAGGCAAGTAGTGGTATGTATGTAGTAGTCGACGAGGTGCCTCCGCGAACAGCACTCCCGAAACAAGAAGGTCCTATCGAGGCCTATCGGTGAGAAAGTAAGATGACGTTGGCAAGAAAAGGAAGTTTGGTCGAATTTTCTGCAGGGGATTTAAAATTTTAAAAGGGAGATGCAAAGGTTGTAATGAAAGTGCATACATATGTACATGACGGGGCCGCCAAACTGCTTGCGTAATAATACATACTATCTATATAGTCCCTGGTCCAGAGACCTCGCCACTTTGCCGCCCCCAGGCAGGCTTTGGAGGCCACGTGTGTTGAGGGGGAGAATGTCTTAGGTAATCATGAGTAGCAGTATCATGGAGAACATACTCCGTACCTTGCCTTTAGCATTCTAGCCCATTCATTCTCCGAACTCTACGATCCGATCGATGCGCCTGTTGTTTGAAATTTGGCGGGTTTATCTTCTTACCTATCTGCGAGAGAATAATCATTAATTAGGCACGCACACATGCACGGCGCTGCCATCAAGGGAACGTAACGCTTTTCTGGGAAACGTTTTTGATTGAAACAGTGATCCTCAACTCCCAATTGCCAAGTACATGAATGATTTCCCAGACGTAGAACGGATGGGAAAACGGCAGATAAGAGAAAGATGCCTCGAGGGAGAAAAACAAAGCACGCACGCCACATGTGGTTGGTTTCATGTTTTCTCGCCCTGTTGTATGTATCATTGTATGTAGCCCAGCCAGACAAGGATGAATGTCGGCCGGAGATGCCAGCCCCGACCTCGTATTTCGACTGCGTCCACTTTGCAGTCTGTCTTGGTCTTGTGCAAGAAATAGTCTGTCTGTCATAATCACTTGTCTTACTGGCCGCCACTTGGGGGTTTTGGGGGCTGCCAGCCTCCAGGCCGACACAGGTCGTGTCGTTGGTCCCAACAGGACTCACTCAGACTTCTCTCACCACCACCACACCAACCCATCCGTTCAGTGCGAGGAGTGGGTTGATGAAGAGCTGGAGTTGACAGAGTCGACAGAGTCGGTGGAGTTGACAGAGTTGACAGAGTTGGCAGAGTCAGCAGAGTCAGCAGAGTCGGCAGAGTCAGCAGAGTCGACGCGACCAGCCCTTTGCGCTCACTTGAGGTTGAGCATGTTAGTAAATTCGATGGACAGTACTTATGCCAAGAGAACTCCAAAGTCATGACGTACTAGGCTGAGCGGTCCTGCAAGATGCAAGCCCAGCGCGAGTTGCCAGTCTTGATGTGGAACTTGATGCCTCTGTTGTCACCAAACGAGGCAGGCGCGGCGGGAGCGCTGGCAGCAGAGGCGGGAGCTGAGCCGGGCATTTCGAGATGGGCTGAAAATGCAAGGGTTTTGGGGTGATGAAAGGAAGAAATGAAGATATGGAGATATCAAGAAGAGCTCAAGCAATAGTTGGGAAACGTAACGACTCGCTTGGGAAGGCGATGTGACGGGAGCCCAGCATCTTCTTATACCATTAGTCTTACACCAACGAACCACAAAGACACGACATCATGGGGCTGCTCTTATCAAAGAGGGCACCGGGGAGGGCGTGGGTGGATGGGTGGAAGGGGCCAAAAAAAAAAAAAAGTGAGACCGTGAAGAGACTGGGTAACATGTCCGGTAACACTGCGAGGAATCCCGCGCACATTCGAATCCTAGACACCGAGTCACCTTGTCCTTGACTAGGCTAAAACATGTCTGCCACTACTCCGTAGAAAGGAGAGAGATAAAGATGAGTTATTTTTTTGGCATCCACAGTAACTAAACATCGTCGAGAAGCATCGCATAGCATAAAGGACGACAACGACAGGGTCTTATTGAGACTAGGGGGCTTGGCTCAACGTGCCAATTTGCTGCCCCAAGGTGCCGTTAGCAATATGTAGGCAATTAAAACATGTGCATGTGCATGGGGAATTTCTGGCGCCATGCAGAACGCGTTTGATGCGTCCGCATCTGGTCCGTTTACCCTAACAAGACTCTGACTCGTCTCCGGTTGGAGGAGGCAGTACTCGAGACCATCAAGGCGTCAAGGCGTCAAGGCATCAAGGCGTCAAGGCATATTCCGCACTCCGTGGTACTCTGTGGGACTCCGTGGAATACCCAAACCAGAAAGAAAAAAAGACAATTACCCAGGACACAGGACACAACATAATCACAATTTCGTGTACCAGTTGCAAGCGATGCCGATGGCGGAGCATGCTTGTGGATGACAAAGTCGGGACGCCCTTTCTTCGTAAAGCGCGCGAGTGATTGCCCAAATTAGCTTAGGGTCGATCGGCCCTGTGCTGTTGATGTGGAGGAAAAAACCGGAGTCGTCGGGTGGAGATGCCCAATATCGCTGCCCATCGCGTCACTGGACGAGAGAAGGTCATCTTCTTTCCTTCTGGAAGATCGATCATGTACATGTACAGCCCAATTGGACCGAGTCGTCAATCTGAAACACGGTGGGGCTCGCGCAGCTGCAAAATCACGTCATTGTCGCTTGCAACCCAGCAAAACGTCTACGTGGCGGAGAAGGCTGGAAGACCAAAAGGCTGGGCATTCTTCTCGTCCATGTACATATATATATATATTATCACGTCTACGGAGTATTACGGAGTATTACGGAGTATTGCAAGCCATCTCTGGCACTCCGCGACAGTACGTCATCGAGGAACATCCTATCCCTTAGTGCTCCTCATCGTGAGACGCAGATACCACTGTGAATAGTTTTGACACTGAACACCGGGCAGGTTTCACAAAGCCTCGCTGTGATGCCATCGGACAACTGGGCTTCTCCACCGCACTAGTGCTATTCCCTGCTTTATTTTACAAAGAAACGATGCCCACTTTATACAGGTAGTTGTACACCTTGCGCGAGGACAGAATTCAAAGATATGGTGCTCAAGGACAAATCACTCTACTGCATCAATGTGAGCGGTATGCTCGGCAACGCTCGCCGCTATGTTGACCCCCAATCATGGCCTGCGAGAAAGGAACATGACAGGCATGGTGCAGCAACAATCAGAGTCTCGCTGGAGAAATGACGACGGACGCCATGATGGAAAATTCCATTGTGTGGTGGCAACAGACACGGGGACGCAGAAATTCCACCTGTTCTGCGGAGCATTGTACGTCATGCCAATGCCCATGTATTAGCCAGGCTAGCTCTGGCACGGAAAACGAACTCTGAACTCGGCTCCTGCAGGTTGGTTCAGCTGAAGAAACAAATTCGGTATTATTATCTCTTATCGAAGGGGGCTGGGGCGCGGGCCGCGGGGAACAGCCCGCGGATGCAAGGTACCGGCGCTGATTGGTCCATAGCAGGAGCTGGCTGGGGCCACGAACGGCAGTAGGGCGTTCCTCCCAAGCGCCTGCCGGGAGGGACCCTTTGTCGCTGATTGGCTGGCGGCGGTTTGACCGTTTGAATGGTTCGGACGACGGACGACCAGCAGAACTCGAGGCTCGTTTATATAGAAAAAGGCACAATGTCCTCTCGCCCTGACTGACCATGTCGGAATCCAAACGCCTTCACGTTTGCCCTTCTTTCAATCTTTGTAGGAGCCGGCGTGCAGTCTTTCCCCCGCCTTCCGTTCCTTCTCCTCAATCGCCTTCTGCCTTCTGCTTTGTGCAGGTTCGCTGCCTTTCCTTGCCGTGTCTCGACGACAGACGACACCAACACGACGACTTGACAAAGTCGCCAGACGTTCCCTGACTGCTGCGCAGCTCTCACGATATTTTGCTGTTTTTTTTTTTTTATAACATCTTGAGCCCCATCTTTTGGTTTCCCCACGTTTGATTTTATAAAGTATATCCTGGATATTCCGATCCGATCCGATCCTTGCCATTACGTTCCACACTCTTTTCAATAGTCGACATTTCAAGACGAGATGAAGGCTGCGCTCCCGCCTACTCTCTTTACCCTCATTGCCGCGGTGACAGCTTACCCCGCCGGAAACAAAAGGAGCGGGCCTCTGGCCACGAGGTTGCGAGCCCGGCACCCTGGTTTGCAATGGCAACTCCAGATTTGCCATCTGCAACATTGACCGCACGGCCGTGTGGATGAGCGTCTCTGACGGAACCGTATGTGTCTGTTCCGGCTCTGGCTGCACCATTGCGGCGAAGACTGGTGGAAGTGGAAACGGAAGTGGAAGTGGAAGTGGAAGTGGAAATACCAATCCCGCACCAACTGCGACGACGACGACGACGACGACGACGACGACTGCAGCTGATTCAACTTCTACTCCAACTCCAGCCAAGACTCTGGCTTCAACCATGACTCTGAATCTGAGCACAACCCAGACCCAGACCCAGACCCAGACTCAGACCTCAGACCCCAAACCGTTGCAGAACAACCCCGTCGTCGCAGTCTCTACAGTGTCTACACCTTCGGGCTCCGCCTCCGCCTCCTCCGCCTCCTCCGCCTCCGCCTCCGGTGCAGGCAGAAGCTACCTCCGCACCTTCAGCGGCAACGGCGACCCATCGCAGGGCTGGCCCCAAGAGTCCCAATGGGCCGACTTCGAAACCATGTGGTCCTCGAACCTCGCCGACACCATCTACAAGTCGTGCACCGTCTTCGGCCAGATCAACAACTCGGACCAGGAGAGCGCGGGCCTCAAGACGGCCATCCAGTCCGTGTCCGAGTCGTCGGGCGTCGACGCGCGCTTCATCCTCGCCGTCGTCATGCAGGAGTCGGGCGGCTGCGTGCGCGCCCCGACGACAAACTACGGCGTCGCGAACCCGGGCCTGATGCAGTCGCACGACGGCGCCCACTCCTGCTACAACGTCAGCCCGTGCCCCGAGGCGCAGATCGTCGGCATGATCCGGGACGGCACCGCCGGCACCCCGTCCGGCCAGGGGCTCCAGCAGATGCTGGCCTCCGTCCGCCCCGGGCCCGGGCCCGTCCGCGGCGCCGGCCAGTACTACAGGGCCGCGCGCATGTACAACTCGGGGTCCGTCGCCGCCACCGGCCTGCTGCAGGACGGCGCCGCCACGCACTGCTACGCCAGTGACATTGCCAACCGACTTGTTGGCTGGTCGCAGGGTGTCGGCACCTGCAAGTTTGGCTAGCGGCTGGCGGCTGGCGGCTGGCGGCTGGCGGCTTTCCTTTGTCTTGTCTTCTCCTCGCCTTCAGTTGTGTGTACGAGTCAGTCATTCCTTTCCACCATTTCATGTAAGCTCGCTGACTGATGCATGCTCGCAGCCGGCCCTTTGGCTGGCTTTTGCAATTTTTTTTTTTGTACAATTTGACGATTTACGAGTACCAAAGGGGCTTTCGGTTATTGTATCTGCTTAATTATATCCATTGACTACCATAAATGCTCAGCGTAAATTCTGTACCGGTTCTGTGTAAAGTGAAACCGACATCGATCGTCTCAATGAGGCACAATGGGGCACCGTGTGCCATGTAAAATGTCATGACTCTTGCGCAACCGCCCTCCAAGTACTCACCACCTGCTGTCCATCATTTTCATAATCTTATCCTCTTCATCCGTCTCGGTACTACTGCCATTCGACACCCGCAAGCCTCTTCTTTTCATTTCCTCTTCCACCAGACTTCTCGTCGGCATTCCTTGAAACAAATGCGGCAGCTCCTCCTTCGTTGTCGCAAGCAGCCGTCCACACTCCTCATCCCGACGACAAGAAAGCCTAGCTCCTCTCTGTCGACATCGAAAACCTCCCACCACTCGCAATCAGGCATCTTGGCACCAAGGTCCTTGGCAGCATTGTATATGGCAGCCGTGGCTAGGGCGTGCGGCTGGTGCGTCAGATAAAGCATCTGCGGCGATAGCAATGCCGTGTTGAGATATTGTATTGTTTTGCGAGACACGGTTGACTTGGACTGCGACAGGAAATCCAGCGTCTGTAGATACGTTATAGCTAGCGCGTGAGGGAGCGCGACGTGGGTGTCGAAGGACAGGCTGTAGAGGATTCGCGCTTCGAGAGCAAGAATTCGGGTTTGAAAGGCAAAATAATCCGCTTCGGATTGGTAGTACGACCTGGCATCATCTTCGGGCAGGTCGCCCGTCCTGAAGAGGGCCGAGTTGCGGGAGAGAAGGTAGGCGTAGACGTTGGACACATCGCGAGGTGAGCGGGGACGGGGCCAACTTTTGCGACGAGGTAAATGGATGCGGCGGAGACGTCCTGAACAAACAAAGGAGCAGTTAGTCTATGCTGCGTCGTGAGTGCTTTGTTGGGAAAGAAGAGAGAGAAAGAAAAGAAGAAGAGGAAACGTCTTGGTACGCTAAACTCGTGGGCCCATGGTGAAGTCACGAGCCAGAACCTGGCCAGGATGACGTTTGCCTGGGCAGTGACGGACTGCGGCAGGTCAAGAAGCTGGCCGGCAGCTTGGGTGAGGCATTGCGTGGCAATGAAGATGGATTCTTGGAGATCCTGCGGCAAAGAGGACAGAGAGTGGTGCTGGTAAAGCTGCGATGTGGTGGCGAGGGGATTGGTGAGATGCGCCATGGCTGCTGCGCCGCCGCGACAACGGTTGATGCAAGAAGAGAACTTGGAAGCATCAAATGGTAAGTTGAAGTTGATGATGGACGCCGAAAAGTTGATCCGAGTTGATGTGCAGCAAGAGCCTTACATGTACATGTACATTGTACATGCATTTACACTCGATACAGCTAGACTACTGGCTGCAGGCACTAGAAGAAAGTGGATCGTGATGGGCAGCTCCTGACCCCACCCTACTAGCTAGCTCAACCTCACCTTTCACCCACCTCTTTTCCCTACATGTACAAATATACAAATACACAAAATACCCATCCTCTCCAAGATACCACGCCATTGAACCCTTCAACTCCCCTTTCGCCAACCCCCAACTACCGAGCGAATTCCATCCGACTTGCCCAAATTCCCTGGGAGCACACTCGCGCGCCACCCCTTCCCCCCTCTCCCTTCACAATGGCCGCCTCGGGGCCCTCCCCATCTCCGAGAAGCAAGCCTTCGACCTCAACCTCCAGCACGGCCATAAAGACCTCGTACAAGCCATCGCATTCAACACCTACGGCGACCGCTGCGCAACGGGCTCCGTGGACGGCAAGATCCGCGTCTTCAACCGCCACAAAGACGGCACCTGGCGTCTCTGCGACACCTGACCGCCCACGGCGGCGAAGTCCTCGAGCTGCAGTGGCTCCCCGCAACAATCTACCCCAGCCTCATCGCCTCCCTCGGCATAGAGGGCTGGTTCCGCCTCTGGGCAGAGGATCCTCGGCCGCGCCAGGCCGACGCTTCTGCGCAGGACGCTCCGGCGGCGGCGGCCGGCCCGCCTTCGACACGCGATCCACGCGCTCGCCCTACCGCTCCTTCTCCATGAAGCACAACGAGGACACCCGCCACACGTACCTCGCCCTCCTGGCCGCCGACGGCCGCCTGACCGTCTACGAGAACGACCAGCCCGAGAACCTCTCCGAGTACACGTCCATTGACGACTTCACCGTCTGCAGCAAGCCCAGCCGCGGCGAGGAAGTCTCCTTCAAAGTCCGCTTCGACCCGAACCCCGAGCCGTGCTACACCGCCTTGCGCGCCGGCGTGACCTCGACTCCTCGGCATCGTGGTCGCCGCCATGGACACGGTCAAGATCTACCGCTCGCGCGACGTCCTCGCCGCCTCGTACGGCGTGGCCCAGACCCAAAAGGAGTTCTATCTCGCCGCCGAGATCGCGGGGCACAGAGGGCTCGTCCGGGACGTGGCCTGGGCGCCGGGCAACATCCGGGGCTACGACATGGTCGCGACGGCATGCCAAGACGGGTACGCGCGCGTCTTCCGCATCGACACCCCTACTCGGAGGACGACGGCAAGTCCTGGTCCGCCAACGACCTGCTCAGATCGTCGAGGACACCCCATCATCATCAGACCGGCGGCAGGGGCTCGTCGTCGCCGGCAAAGGACGACGCAGCGGCGAGCACCGCCACAGACAAGCAGACGCATCCTTCGACGCTGAGCGCAAGTCTGGCCAAGAGCGGGACGCTGGGGGACAGGCAGTGGTCCGGACAGGAGGGCAGGTGCACCATACTCATAGGGAGATCTCAAGGCTGGACAGCCACAGGACGCCCGTGTGGAGGGTGGGCTTTGACGACGACGGTCAGATTCTGGGGAGTACAGGCGATGATGGGAAGCTGGTCTTTTACAGACAGACGCCCGATGGGGTCTGGGCCAAGAGCTCTGAGCTGGTCATGGCGAAGGCGAGGATGGCGGCACCTTGAGATGAGCTGCAAAACGTCGACACGTACATACACCACACGCACGCACGCACGCACGCACACATATATATATGGATGGACGGATGGATGGACTTCACTGCTTTCCTTCACCTACGGGCATTCGCTGGATCCTGCGTCGCGTCGATCCTGGTGAGAGCGTATCTGCCTGCTGGTAGATAACGACACATGTACGATTATATCAGCATAACTGCTAGGCGCAGTGTAACCATAAAAGACAAGGGCATACATATGACGAGTCACAGAGCGTCATGTCGATGTTTTTTTGTGACGAGATTCAAATGCCACTTTTTTTTCTTAAAAACAACACTTCATGTCTCGCGTGACAAGAACTTTTACTTTTGGACAAGTGGTAAAAATTATGTCATCATTCAACTCGCTTCGTATTACCAGACGTTGAGGAATTGTTTAAAGAGTTCGTTTGTTGTAAATAAAGAGAGCGAAGCGGCGAGGTCACACTCCACCAAGGATATCTATACTTAAACATCTTCCCTATGGGAAAGCTCACATCTTTTTCTTCTTGAGTCTACATCGTGGCCAGAGGCTTTCTGCTCCTGCTTCATGTCCACGAGGAGATGATATAACTCAACTCGGTCCAAAACGCCATTTTCCTGATAGAGATTCTCAATTTGCCCGTAATCAGTTGTTAATGCACCTTCTTCATCTCTCCAATTTCCTCATTACACGCTCAAATACAAACAAAGGCCAATTGAAACAACGCATATCGATCGTACTGCACATTATTGTCAACCGCGTCGAGATGATTAGGCGGCGTCAGCGCTGGCCACAGGTTGGACAACCTTGGTGACCTGGGAGCCGGCACGAACGATGCGTTGCCCAGCAGAATCATTCATGTAAGTGACATCCTTGTTCTCAAATTGAGCGCGTTTCCAGATCTCAACTTCGCATCCACCACGGAGTACACCGACGCGCATGGTGGAGAGCAAGTTATGGGCAGCGTTGGAGTGATTGTATACACCTCCATTGAAAATCGACGTAGCGTCCTTGCCAATGGCGGAAGAGATGAGGGCCTTGCCACCAGGGTGGTCTTTGATAAAATCGGTGACATCATGGATCACACCAGCAATAGCAACAAGACCCTTGCCGTTCTTGGACTCGGTGACGAAGTCGTCCCAGCTGATGACGGGGAGCTGCTCCAGAGGAGTACCCCAGTCAAGAGTGGAACGCTTCTGGTCAAGCTTCTTCTGCAACTGTTGAACTCGGCCCTTCTCAATCTCGTTGGCACGGAACTGCTTGAGATCAGAAGCGAGGCCGAGTGACTTCCAAGCGAAGATGGCCCACTTGGTAGGGTCGTACTGCCACCACTCAATGGCGTTTCGGTAGTCGGAAGGAAATTCGTGGTGGAAGTTGTGGTAGCCCTCACCAAGGGTAACGAGAGCGGTGATGAAATGGTCACGAGGGGAATTGCGGTCGTCGAAAGGTTGGTCACCGAGCCAGTGAGCAAGCGAGTTGACGCAGAAAGTAGCCTGCTGAATGAAGCAGATGCGCAGAATACCGGCATAGACGAAGCCTCCCCACCAGTCGTTGAACAAAAGACCACAGAACAGAGTAGGAAAGACCAGACCCATGAAGATGACACATTTCAGATAGTTCTGGTGTTGCCAGACAACGACGGGGTCCTCGTTGAGATCGGTGATGTCGGTACGTCCAGCACGCTTGGGATTTTGCTTGAACACCATCCATCCCAAGTGAGAGTAGAGGAGACCCTTGCGAACAGAATAGGGATCCTTCTCAGTGTCGGTATATCGGTGGTGAGCTCGGTGGCCGCGAGACCACCAGCGGATGGAACCCTCAACGGCACCAGCACCAACAGCAGCAAGGTAGATCTTGAGAGGCAGGCTAGCTCGGTAAGAAGTGTGAGACCAAAGACGGTGGTAACCTTGAAGAGTCAAATGTTAGCAATAATGCTGTAGCAGAGAGAAACCTAGCACTTTAATCTTGTTGAGAAATGAGCTGTACGTACCAGCAGTGATGCCAAGACCAGTGTTGAAATAGTAGACGACAGCGAAAATGGCAGTGTACAAGTGCAGAGGTATCCAGTAGGCCGACACGAAACCAGCCAGAGGCACGAAGATGATGAAGATGGTGTTGAGCCAGTTGACATGCTTGTGCCAGTTGGACCAGGTCATAGGTGTCTCGGAAATGTGCACCTTGGCGTGAATGTCGACTTTCTGGGAGCGCAAAGGGACGTAGTCGGCGGTGCCATCGGGGAAAGTCTTGGCCTCGACCGCCGCAGATGAAGACGACATGTTCGAGGCGATCGACGTTGGCAAGCTTTTCGTTTTGCTGAGCTGTGTTGTTGAGTGAAACTCTCACACGGAGCTAATGACCAAGTGTCTTGATCTCAATAGACTGCAGTGAAGCAGCGATAAAGAGGAAGATAGTCAATGAGAAATAATGAAGAAAGGAAAGCAAGGAATGTCAAGTCTTGGTAGCAGGAGGGAAACAGGTATTAAAAAGGAACCGAGGACGAAAGGGAAAAAGTAGGCAACTCGAGGGGCGTGCTCGAGAGAGTGGGCGTGTGTTGAAAGAAAGTGCAGCGTGGCGTTGCCGAAGCTGCTGGGGACGGTTGGGGCGGATCGTCAAAGCCAAATTTGAAAAAGTATGTACACCGTACGGAGTACATAATTGTGGGCCAGCCATGCATATTAGATATCAGTAAAGGTACCAGCACGCACATGCAGCAACTAATGTAATACATATATATACTCCGTACTCCGCATGGACTCTCAGATTATCAACAAACGCGACCAGCCAGGCCCAGAATATTTCTCTTGACAACAGCATCCAGATCAGAAGGCTCGGGATGCGTTTAATCTGACTTTAGCCTCTCACCCTGCCTACCGACTTTGTCCACAGCGTAAAACCCTCTGAACCATGTCCATACGGCCTGGTCACTTGCGAGAGGTGGGCCGCAGATGGTACATGCGGATGTAGGCGCCGTGCCTCATTCAACAGACGCGACATCACGTCGCCATACATGTTCACATGGTACACCTCCATTTCTCTCGAGTGGACGACGACCAGACTTGCCGAGGTGGTTTGCGATGGAGCGATGGAATGAAAGATAAAAGGCGATAAACCATCTGTCGTTGCATTAACTTAAAGTGGCAGTCGCACTCCTGACCCAACCCTTTTCCCCAACAACTTTTTTTTCCTATCCGTGTTTGGCAAGTGGGTCGACCCCCAAAACGGGTGCGTCGCTCCTACTCGTGGTCGCAAGGCTGGATGAATCGTCAAGGAATCGTCAAGGCGAGAGGGTGGCGTGTGTGCTTCTGGGATAAAATGGGTTTAGGTTGGTTGGGAGACCAGGGGTCCACCTAGTCCAGTGCTTCGGGGACGTCACTTTCCCACAACCAACAAGTGAAAACTGAAAACTGTGACATTGCTGTACCAACTCCGGTGAAAGCAACTCGACAAGCAATCATATATCGCAACTCTTATCGCTTCTCAGGATTCAATTGGCTCAACCTCAAGTCAGGTATGTCATCATTCCTCGCACCCTCGCACCCCTCGACCGTCAATGGCCAGATCTGTCCCATTTCGTCTCCACCGCCACACAGCTCAACAACCCCAAACGGTGCCCCACCTCAACGTCGACTTCGAAAATAGCAAGCGCCACCCCCAGCAGTTTTTCCCCTAGTAGGCCCGGTTTACATAATACCCATCCCCATCCCATCCGTGTCGATCCTTTGCCTCGGCCACAGACGAGAATCGCTCATGTGCTTTCTTTGCAAGGTTGATGTCATAATACTGTCTGCTGATAATCTGCCCTTAATGTAACTTGATGGAATTTTTCTCCTGCGTAGCGGGAGTATGTACATATGTCCAACATGCTTCCAAGTTCTGCCGTCTCGACTGATTCATCGATTGTTCTTCCCAACAAAACAACGGGCCAAGTTACCACCACGGCTCTGTATCTTGCTACAACTCGTTCATAGACATGTTACATGTGGTTCTTGAAGCGCCTACAACGACCCTGATCAGCATCAGAACCGGGGCGGGTCGGGCTCTAAAACTGCCGGTGCGAACTACTTATCCCGGCTTCTCCCAGAAGTTGTTTCTCAGCCCCTTCACTTGATTGGCTGTGTCTCGGTGTGCGGTGCGTGCTCATGACGAAACTTTTACGGATCTACAATAATTAGAACGTCACGTTGGACTCAGTAGAGTTGCCGTCAAACGACACACCTGCCTATCGTTACCTCTTTTCTTAGTCGACCAGATCAAGACTGATTACGTTTCTTGTTCTCTTGTCAAGCTTCTCAAGCTTGTGTGGCATAATGATCTGATGTACTCACACAGTCATCTTCGCCACGTTACCCACGTCACACATCACATTACATACGAGCACGCGTTTTTTGAGAAGAGGAATTGATGATGCTGCACACTGACATGCCCCAAGCAAACCTTACCTCAGGGACTTCCTACATCCTAGAATTTCCTCGTATCTAAAACAAAATCGAAGTGTACCCCTTAGACCCCTTTACATCGCCATAAATTCTTTACGTGTCATCTCATGTCATTTCATGTCATCTCATGTCATGCGTGTTCGTGCCCTTCTCCACATAACACCAGTCGCCCGCATGTTATCTAAAAATGTACAAAACAAAACGCCAAGCCACATAAGGAAGAAGAAGAAGGAGAAGAAGGAGAAGGAGAAGAAGGAGAAGAAGAAGAAGAAAACATCGTAAATCAATATGTGGGGGTTGGAGGCAATACTGTTGTGCTTATCTTTATCCTTATCTTTGTGATTCTGTCGTAACCAGTGCTTGCACGGTAGCTGGTCGTGCTAATGCTTTGAATTCATTATGCATATTCTTCCCGCCTTTCGTTTTTGCATCGTTGTCAAACTGCAGGCCGGCGCCAATACCTGCAAGGGACAGAGGTAGAGATCTTTGACGGGAAAATGGCTGGCCGCGCCATGTAGCCTCGAATCTCCCTGTTGCCCTGAGTGACTCACTAGGCTGGCTATCCATTTTCAGGTGATTGTTTGAATCGGTTGTAGACTTCTCGACTTGGGCCGAAGACATCTTCTCGATGCGTACGCTGTAGGCTCTGGATTCGTTCCCCTCGTCTGTCCTGTTCCCATGCCTTGTGTCGGCATCATAAACTTCTTGCTCGATTTTTCTTCGTTCCCATCTGCTCGCTGTAGATCCGGGGCGGTGCATTGTGCGCTCAATTGCGTTATACCCGGGCCGCTCAGGTCAATTTCTGACTGGAGAGATACACCGCCATCTAATTCACTCTCTGCAGTCTTCGATTCTTGTGCATCCAAAGACTGTTGCTCGATGGCATCGGGAGAGATGACACCTGTTGCCACCGGGACGGCTGTGCCAAGTTCATCAATCCTAGAAGGTGCTGTATTTTTTCCGGCATCATGTTTCGGAGCTAGAATAGCCGTATCATGTCTAGATAGCTTGGGTGTAGAAAGCATTCGCAAACCATCTCCCAAGGACCTCTTCCTTTCTATCGACGGCAGGGCCGCTCGTCTTGGGCTGATATCTTCCACATCCATGTCCGCAGGAATATATGCTGCAGAGTCTACATCGTCTTTACCCAAGGACAGTGGAGTTTCTGGTCGTAACGCCGTCCCAACGATGTTCTCATTCGGTATGGCGGCATCATCGTCTGCAATGTCGCTATAAGACGGACGGACGCTTTTGTTTGCGGCCCAGGATGTACTGCTGAATAATTTGTTGCGAAACTCGCTGCCGTCGAGATGACTTGGAAGTGGGCTGGGAGGCGAACGTCCGCGCATCGGATAGTAGGGCTCATATATATCTAGGCTTGGGTCGACATAGGTTTTGCTCGAATATGGCCACACCCCAGATGGCTCCTCGGTTCTGATAATGTAGGGTTGCCTCGCACTTGGTTCGTAAGCACTTTCTCCATCTAAAGAGTGAGCATCATAAACGTGCAAAGGTGGCCCCGTGTGTCCTTCAGAATCGGGTTTCGGAAACATGTGTAGGAGTGAGGATGCTTGTAGCCTCATTCTTGGATCTGTGCTGAGACATATCTCTGTCATGTGGCGATACCAATCTGGAATGTTAATTTCTGGTCCCAACATCAAAGGTCGTCCGTGAGTTTCCGGCTCGTCTTCCAGCATGGCCAGTCCCCATAGCACCATACCAAGTTGATAAAGGTCAGACTTTACACCGATATACATATTGATTCGGTGATTTGCTTCGATAAGCGCGGTGGATTCTGGTGGCTCCCATCCTACCGGACAACCTCTCCTGTTGATGTCGATAATCTTGGCATGCCCAGCGGCGTTGACGACGATATTTGAGAGCGTGAAGTCGCCTTGAACAAAGCCAGATTCATGAATATCTGCCAGTCCTTGTACAATCTGTCTTGCCCAGCGCTGGCGTTTGTTCCATGTTATTCCAAGTTTCTGCTCTTTGCAATTGTCGTATATGATATCAATCAATGCCCCTTGCTCCGCATAGCTTATAAGAAGGCCTTTGACATGTTCATCACGGTCATCGACGACAACTCCATACAGCTGCACAACGTGCCTTGAATAGCGAAGACTACTAAGAGCATTGACTTCATATAAGAATTCCTCGATCGTATCAGGGCTGGGGATTTCCTTCTTGATGAGAGTCTGCCCGTGAGCTTGGACCTTGTACACAAATCCAGACATGTGAGAGTCAAAAACAATCTCTCTTTCGCGAATACGTTTGCAACCCAAATGTCGAATCTGACTGACTAAGGGGTAGCTGATGATCTCCTACGAGGTTATTAGTATAGGAGACTAAGATGATTTTCTTTACCCAAACTGACTTGCGAGTGGGCTTTGGCCATGGCACACTTACATTACCATCCTCAACAACATGCACGTGTAGTCGACCAGCAGTTGTTTGAAGTTTCAAATTCGTCACGGTGTCATAAAATGCGATTTCAGGAAGGCTCTCTCGAATCGCCTCGTAAATCTTGGCACTTTTGTCCCTTTGAAACCGAGTGTGTAGCAAGTCCATTTCCAGAGAACTTGGCGGTGCATCTCGATAGTCGAGAGATATCGTCACACGTCTCCATAGGTGGTCCTTTTCACGGTACGTGACAAAGAATTTCTCCCTTTTGATCGGTCTCGAAAGTGCATGCTGAGGTTGAGAATCCATCTTCTTTCCAGCTCATCAGCAATCATGGCATCATGCTGTGACGGTGTCATGGACACGGTATCCAGGACTGAATATGCGTCCGTCTGTGGGGTATCTTCGTATTGACTTGTTGAATCAAATAACGCGGGCTTCATACTGCGAGTAGATAGGTGATAATTCCCACGCTCACTGAGTAAGTGGTGACTGGAATCGGAGCCATGGTCATCAACTGACGGGCTGAGATGGCCACAGACAGCGCCCGATGAATGATCTGCAAACGTCGTACCGAGCTCGTTGTTCATTTCAACAGATCTTTTGCCCACAGAGGCAGCTCTTCGCTCATCTGTGGTTGTTGGAACAGGTTTCAAATGCATTCTCTGCTCCGAAAGCTTTCTTTCAAAAGTCTGAGATCGAGGTAGGCCTGTGACAACTCTCCGTGCCGGTTTTTCGGCCGATGAGTCTAGGGCCGTTGGCCTCGTGTCATCACCAGATCTTTCCTCGATGGATTGATCGGGCTCTGATGTCAACTGGTTCGTACCACCAGTTGCATGAGCGAGGTTCTTGAGGGTGAGATGCCGCCTGTCAGTTGCCAGCCGGGGCTCGGCTCCAGATTCGCCGCCCAGGTCAGCCATGTTAGGCAACAAAACGAGCCGGTGAACGTGTCACGACAGCCAATGTGTATCAGTCGCCCTGATTCGTTCAAAGGAGACCAAGCAAAGAGCTGAACTTGCACACAACACAGGATGGACCTCGTTTGCCCAGCTTGGATTGATATCAGCCTTGCCTGATCAGCCCAGCTCAAGCTAGATAGAGATGGATGAATGTACATATGTAAGTCGATGTGGCTGGAAGTGGGTCTGTCTGTACCTGGTCCATGAACTGAATTCATGTGAAGGGCAGGGACGGACGAGCATGCAGGCAGCCGCGCACAGCTCATAAAAACTTGGGAAGTAAACAAAGAATCATGATGGTAATACAGTCAGTCCCAAAGTCGAGGTTGTGAGAAAAACGATGAAGAGAGCGAGACGAAAGGGAGGGGGCAAAGCAAATGGCGGCCAGCCCGCATACATAGGACCGCAAAAAGGCTGGGGTGGTCGGGTTGTAGTCAGTCCACTCGTCGTTGAAGTCAATCGATCGCCGTCTGTTTCTTTTTATGGTCTCTTTTTTTTTCGTTCTTTTCCCCTAATAACAGACGACGAGTCAGGCAAGGGGCAGTGACAGTGGGTTTGTCGACAAAGACGGACAACGGCAAAATCGAGGTCGGGCTCCTCCTCTCCTCGTTGGACTGCGATGGGTGTCTTACTACTCCCTACTCCGTACTCCGTAAGTTAGTAAGAGTCGGATCAGAACCAGAGATGGTCGATGGCAGCCCGAGCAATGACGAGGATCATCGTTTTGGGATGGGATGCGGCTCGACTGCAGGTGGGCTGGACTCGAGGGATTTTCTGGTTCGAGGCACTTGAATGCTTGCTCGGTGCGGCTGCGTTTGACGAGCCTTGCCAAATTGAAAACAGCTTCGAGCAGAAGAAGAAGAAGAAGAAGAAGCTCCGAGTCGCCCGCATGGAATGTTCCTTTTGGCGCATCTGCTGGTGTGTGCGTGCCAGCCAGAGCCAGTCTGGTGTGTGCCAGTCCTGCAGGTTGCGGTGAACGGAGTACGGAGAAAGTCTGTCGTCGTGCGCACCTTCCTGGTGTGGCGTCCATCCAACATCATCCTAAACAAGCGGGCCGCGAAAGAGACGACCCGCACCGAGAACCCGTCAACCCGTCAACCCGTCAACCTGTGGAGGAGGTGGAGGAGGTGCACTCACTCACTCACTCGCTCACTCACTCACTCGCTCACTCACTCCCGTGATGGCCGTTCATTTCATCGGTTCATTCGTCGGATAGGAAGCAAGGCAAGTCAGGAAGTTGTTACTCCCTGGCATGTAAGATAAATGATACATGTACATATATATGCCTCAACAGGCCACTTTTTCGGCGCATGGATGGGCGGTCAGTCTCCAGCAAGGCAAGAGCACGTTTTCCGTTTTCCGTCTTCCGTTTTTCCATGCATGCAGAATTCTCCCACACGTTGCACGTTGCACGTTGGGACGTTGGGCACCTAGTCCAGCAGTTCCGTTCCAGCTCATGCAGTTGACGCACTAACCACAAGCAGTCTGGGGTACATAGAAGTCGTGATCAGTGAGTGCATTTTTCTTATTTTTCTTCTTGTCTGTGACGCCTCGCCCCGCCCCGCCCCGCCTCGCCCCTCGTCCACGACTTTCGGCTTCGATTTGTTCGCGGAAGCTCAAGCGGCCCTGATGCATGCATGCATGCATGAGGCAGGCAGGCAGGCCCTGCGTCCAAAACCGTCCAAAACCGTCCAAAACCAATGCAATGGGGCTGACCAGACCACGTCACACCAAAAGCCCACTCCAACACCATTTCATGCCCGTCGACCCTACCTACATATGGGCCATGATGCTGCCCAGCGAATTCGCATGCCTGACTGGACAATCGTCTTGCCCTCTCGTGATTAGGCACAGATGCAGGCAGGATCGGGGAGGCAGGATGACCACTTGTCATGTGTGCCTTGTCGTTGGAACAGTACTGTGCTGTACCGAATCAAATCAAGCTTCTTGGGAGATTGGGAAAGTTCCATGTGCCATCCATGCCATCCATCTATCAGTTGGGTATCACGACATGAACCCAAGAGAAGTCAAGAAGTATGCGTTAAAATCATGGCCCAAATATTGCAACCATGCCATGCCCATATTCCCATATTGACAGGCCGGCATTCGACATGAACATGACAGTGCACTGGGGATGCAATATTCGAGATTCATCACTCGAGTTATGGAAACGCGGTCGGCAAAAGCAAGAGACAAGATGCAATCAAAGGCTCGTATGAATTGCCTCCATATTGCATGCATTTGCAGGGCCATGTCATCGCCCTGCCTTGCGATATTACCCCTCTCTATGCTACGTCTACAAATACAAGAAAATTCACCCGTGTTTCCTCCAAAATGTACAGAGAGTAGGAGTAAGTTGCGTCCTGGGCCCGAAGAAACAGTCTCATTTGTCCCCGAGGCATGGTTGTAATATGAAGACGAAAAGAAAAAGTAGGTATTCCCAGGGTTTTTCTTTCTTCCTTTTTTCCCTTGCTTGCTTGCTTGCAAGAACAAGGGAATGGATAATGTTCAAGTCATAACTCCCCAGCGTATGCTGCCCTGTTCTTTTGCCGCGCGAGAAAGAATAGAGACACGTACATGGTTGCCGTTCATCATGTAGATTTACAAGCCCAAACTACAAGAAGAGTCTGGAAATGTTTTCTTGTGTAAATTTCTGGGTTTTTGTTTTTTTAGGGAGGGGTCGTCTTTTTCTAGTCGTCGTCTTCGTCACGGTCCTCCTTCTTCTTGTCGAGCACCCTGCTCTTGTTGGCTTGCTCGCGGTCAAGGTCTTTGAAGATGAGATCAAAGATTTGGTTGTACCATCCTACGGCGTGGCCATCGATGCCTTCTTTGATGTTCTAGTGTGGGTTCCGTGTTAGTCTGTGTTCTGATCCTAGTGGAAGGAGGTGCTTGGGGATAATTTTGAGCCATCGTCTACTTACCTCGGGCAGTTCTAGCCAGTCCGACATGTTGTCCTCGGGAAAAATGACAGTCTTGCAGCCTGCTCGTCGAGCAGCGACCGTCTTTTCACGTAGTCCGCCAATGCGCAGTACTTTTCCTGTCAGTGTGATTTCGCCAGTCATGGCGACCGTTGGATTCACGGGGCGTCTAGAGCTAGAGATAATAGGGACGTGGTCATGGTGACGCCGGCAGAAGGTCCGTCCTTGGAGACCGCACCATCAGGAACGTGGAGATGCATCTTGCCCTTGTCGAAGAAGTTATTATCGGGAAATTCCTTGACCATGAACGCTTTGGCGAAGGAGTAGGCAATTGTCGTAGACTCCTTCATGACAGATTTGAGATTGCCAGTAATCTCTAGGCCGGGTCTCGAGCTGGAGCGCAGAGGAGCCTGCAAGATTGACTCGATATACATGGCTGCGCCACCCATTTGCGTCCATGCCAAGCCCATTGAGACACCAGGAGGGCTCACATCATAAAGACGATCCGACGTAAAGACAGGCGGTCCAATGTAATCTACGAGGTTGTCTTTGCCAATCTCGACATCAACGGAATCGGGCACGCGGAGGGCCTTGCGGGGTTTCTCAGCCGTCTCCGCCTCCGTTGCTTCCGTGGCAGCTCGTCCTCATCTAACTTGGTGTCTTCACCGGAAGCGGCTTCGGCTTCGGCCTTCTTCTGTCCTTCCTCCAAGGCGGCTTTGCCCTCATCAGTAAGAGCCTCCTCCTCTGGCAACACATCTTCTCCGAGATCCTGCACGATCTTGAATGCAGATTTACGATAGACCTTTTCAATCTGCTTCTTCAAGTTTCTCACACCAGACTCGCGGCAGTAGCATTTGATGAGTTCCTCGATCGCTTCGTCGTTGAGGTTCACTTTGGCGTCCTTCAAGCCAGCCGCGTCTTTAGCTGCTGGTGCCAGATATCGGTTTGCAATGGCCCTTTTCTCATCTGCGACATATCCCGACAGAGTGATCAATTCCATACGGTCCAAAAGTGGTCGCGGGATGGTATCCGTCATGTTGGCAGTGCAGACAAAGAGAACCTTGGACAGATCAACAGGGACGTCCATGTAATGATCCAAGAATGAACTGTTCTGTTCGGGATCAAGTAATTCCAGGAGTGCCGAAGAAGGATCCCTTGGTATCCGCGTCCAATCTTGTCGACTTCGTCAATCAGTATAAGAGGGTTCTCAGTTTGGCATTTCTTCAGGGCCTGAATGATACGGCCGGGTAGGGCACCGACATAGGTACGTCGGTGACCCTTTATCTCAGCCACGTCCGTCAGACCGCCGACACTGAATCGGTAGTACTCTCTGTTGAGAGCTCGAGCAATAGACTTGCCTATACTGGTCTTTCCCACGCCTGGAGGACCAACAAAGCACAAGATCTTGCCTTCCACCGTACTCGGAGCTTCCCAACGGCAATGAACTCCAAGATACGATCTTTAACGTCCTTCAGGCCGTAGTGATCTTCGTCCAAAACCTTCATGGCGTTGGCAATGCCGAAATTTTCCGCGCTTCTGCGGCCCCATGGAATCTGGGTCAGCCAGTCGAGATAGTTTCGGGTTACGTTGAACTCTGATGCTGCCGCTTCCAGGTGAGCGAGCTTGTTAAGCTCTTCGTCAAAGACCTTCCGCACAGGCTCAGGCATGGCTAACTTGTTGGCCTTTTCTTTGAACTTTTCCACGAGCTTGTCCTTGCCGTCAGATTCCAGGCCGAGTTCACGGCGAATGCCCTTCATCTGTTCCATAAGCCAATACTCGCTGCCGTTTGCTAATCTTGCTCTCCACATCCTTGGTGATCTTGGACTGAAGTTGAGCATTCATGAGTTCCTTCTTGAGCACAATGAGGGCTTTTGCATACGCTCCTCAACGTTCATACACGACAAGACTTCTTGCAATTCATTCTGCTCTCCAGAAGAAACTGCAGCGGCGAAATCGGCCAGTTTTCCAGGCTCCGAGGTGACGTTTCCCGTAGACTGGCTCATGGAGAATGTCGAAATCTGATCACGAAAGAGGTTGTTCATAGTTGCCACCTCTTTGAAGACATTGACAATTTCGTTCGTGACTGCTCGGATAACGGGGCTCTTGGGGTCGTAGGGTTCGTCAGCGAGGTTGTCGACATTGACGAGGCTGACAGGCCATTTCTTCAACCATGATGTAGGCTCATATTTCTCCGCGACTTGATCCGGTTTCTTCTCCATAGCACCTTCTTCGAAACTGGCCACAACGTCGCCTTTCTTTCTAGCGCAGGCTCTCCTTCGGTTGTTGTTGTTGTTGTTGTTGTTGTTGCTGTTGCTGCTGTTGTCGTTGTTTGTTGCGGTATGACTTCTGGTATCTCGGGGTCTGGCTTTGAGTCGGTCTTCTACCTCGGCCTTGCTTGGGGCACTAGGCTGGAGAGCTTGATTCGGCGGTGCGGATACAGGATGGCCGTCAATGCCCCTTCCTGTCCATGGATTGGGAATGCGCTCGTGATCTGGGCAAAAACACCAACATCGTGAACGTCTTCCAAGTTGCGGATGATATCCTCGTCCTCGTTCTCGTTCTTGAACAAAAATGCGCCAACATATGGCTGCCCCTCTTGATCGATTCCGTGATGGCGGTTGCGACGTTCGGGTCTTTGATCGTGATGGCTTTGTAAAATCCGGGAAACAGCGGTCTTCGAGCAATAGGAATGGCGAGAACTTGAGGGTACACATCTGGGACTACCGGCTTCTGCAATGCCTTCTCGGCCGACTTCTTTCCCTTTTGCCACCTCCATCGCCGCCAGAGCCGTCCCCTCCAGA
Organism: Epichloe gansuensis; assembly: GCA_023658505.1. Classification (NCBI taxonomy): domain Eukaryota; kingdom Fungi; phylum Ascomycota; class Sordariomycetes; order Hypocreales; family Clavicipitaceae; genus Epichloe; species Epichloe gansuensis. Next base: position 9,609,658 of record CP098281.1, read on the forward strand.
TCCTGAGCCGCCAGCTGCTGAACTACCTGCCGCGCCACCGGTTTTTCCATCCTGGAATTTGCTGCTAGTATCTCCTTTGTTGAGGGGGTCTCGGCCTTGTTCTCTGTTACTTCTGTCTCCGAAACCTTCTTCCGATTTTGCAAGTTTGCCTTGACCTCTTCTTCCGACAAAGGCTCCGTCATAGTCTCGGGCGATGAGTCGAAAAAGTCCCCGTTTCTCTTGTCATTCTTCTTACCTAGTCGCACCGACGTGGAAAAAGCCGCGCCGATCAACCCTGGCCGGATGTGAGGGAAGTCGGATTTACACACATGTCGACTGAAACAACTCGAAGACAGAGCCCATCTTCTCGATGTCGAGGAAGCGTGCGTTCGAGACGCATGCGAGGCGGACCGTTCGAGTATAAGTCGCCCGGACAGGCGGGATCGAGGAATCATGGTCGGCGACTGTGAGCTCCTTTCCAGCTACCACCAAGCTCGGACGTACGAGACGGTGAAAGTGGCAACGCCGAAAACGAGAAGCTAGGCGTGATGCGACAGGAATATATGATATATGGAATGGTGACTTGACAAGCTGTAGTCCAGAAAAGTCACCTTATCGTCTGTTGCTCGTGCTGGCTGTCGTAACAGCTTGTTGCACATTGCCGCTGCGGGCAAAAATGGATGGATGATGCGAAATTGTTTTAGTAATGACGGCCGAGGCGACACCGGCTGAACGACATGACACAGAAACCATGGTGCTGGGAGCTTCTATCGGCAGATCCTCGGCCACCAGTGGGCGGGTCTTGCTTTACGCCTTGCCAAACCGTCAACCTCCATCAACCTCGACCAACCGGCAACTCCGTTAACTGCATAATCGTCCGCAATGAGGGATCCGCGTAGATAGAACACCTTCGTACATAGGCACTCAGCACTGTCAACCATTCTCCGAAACGGTAGAACAAACCCCCAGAGACCAATTCACGGCTGTCAAAGCGTGTGGGGGCCGAGGTGGCACGGCGAGCAACTTTGACTTGTTTCCTTGCCTAATCCTGGATGTTCTAAATTCAAAAGCATCATCTCCTAAGCCACTTGTTTCGAGGCCGAGGAAACACCAGCTTCCATCTCCCCGAGTCACACTCAAATCATGGCCTCCACATGCCGCAGCAAAGATTTAGTAACAGAATCCCTATCGAATTTGACCCTTGACACAGCAAAGCGCAACAACCGGTCGTCAAATCCAAAGTCGAAGAAAAAGTTGTTGACTCATGGGAGGATGACGACGAGTCCTCGGGATCGGATATCGAGCAGCGCACACCAGCAGTGGTGAGTCCGGTAGTGCCATCTGCACCACCCCCTACGCCATTCTTATCTGTCCCTGACTGGAACGATATCGCCGATGGCCAACCTGCTCCGCGGAGGAGACGCTTCAAAGAGGCCGGAGAAGACGGACGCCGTTGCTCGTCGTATGATCGCAGCCAGTCTTGGGTTGAAAGCTCCCAAACAAACGGAGGAGCAAAGGGCCTTTCAAAAATCTGTTCGAGAACAGGAGAAGAAGAAGCGGGACCAGGCGAAAGAAGAAGAGCAGAGGAGGCGTGAAGAGTCAGAGAAGGCCAAAGCTGCTGTCTGGGAGGACTGAGCTGAAAAAAAAAAAAAAAGGGGGAAGGTTATTTTGGTGTAAATTATAAATCGGGCTATAGTATAATGATACTCTTTCGATGGATATACATGGCACATGTACACACGTTCTCGCATTGTTCATGATGATTCGATACTGGTCACCACTCAATGTACTCGACAATGGCACCGGATTACCAAAGACTCAGGTCATCGGCGTTTGGGTCTCGAATCGCTGGGAGTCGGTCTTTGGGGTCGAAAATGTTATTGGCCATGACGTTCTCAAGTCATGAAGGAGGACACACCTTTCGCATAGAATTACAAGTTCCTGAAGGGTCATGCTTGAAGGGCAATGAGGACTTTGAACAGGTTCGGCCCCAGGCCTGTTCATCTCATGAATATGAATCTCATGCATATGCAAATGTGTATTAGGTCCTTGCTTTAGAAACGTACCGCGGGTTCAGACAGTTATCGGTTCAAGAGAAGCCATTGTGCTTGTGGTACCTTTTGTGAGAACTATGATGCGAAACTGTACTAGATTTTCTGTTTTGAAATGTTTTGTAGTTCTATTGCATATCTACGCGTGGACATCCAAGACCCATTTCCCAGTCATTGTTCGACCTGCGCAGGTTGATCTACGGCGTTGACAGTTATCCCCAACCGAAGAATGCCGATTCAAGTCCCCGCATTGGGGCATCACTATTATTGATGGACGCACTGTTCTAATTGCAACATTTGTCAGTTGCTGAGATTTCCTTTACACCTTTGGCAGCGGTGACGGTGATGATACCGCGCTTTGCATCAATATCAAAGCGTAAGTACCACGGGCAGGGACAAAAACTGAATGCAGATACTAAAACAACACAACAAGGGTATCATTTTACTCCCCATCAGAATACACATTTACAGGCCCCAACGCCATCAACCCTTCTGGAAAGGCAGCGTCCTGCCATTATGCATCAACACCAGCTCTCCCGCTCCGCCATGCCGAACAGACACTCCGTACCCATCCAGTCCCAGCCCCGCGCGCGCTGGTTCCAAAGCATCTGCGACACAAGTCCATCCCGTGAGCAGCACATGCACACCATCGGCCATTGACTCCTCCCCAGGGAGTCCCGCACGCCCTTGGTGGCCGGCCATTCACTCACCAGAACACCCAGCACGCCCGCGCCTCTCCAGCCAACAGGGGCGCCCACAAAGGCCCCTTCGAGCTCACGAACGTGCCGCGGCCCGACGCGTTGGCTCCCGGCCTTGCACTGTACCAGCGTTCTCATGGAGAGTGTTGATGGCCCAGGGGACGGGAGAGTCCAGGTTCCTACAAGATCGGTGCCATAGTCGGACGAACCTCCGATTCGCTTGAGAAAGAAGCCATATCTGGACAGAGAACGAGCCACCTTGTACTCGTAATGAGTGCCGACGTAGACGGTGGAGGTTTCCCAAGGCCAGTCCTTTTAGCGTAGGAGACGAATGAGTCGAGATCCGAGTGGTGAGGGGATGGCGATTCGGGGTACTTGAGCTTTCCGGGTTGTTTGTCCGAACTCTTGTTTCGCAATCGACTCGCACTGAATTGACGAGAACTCAGCCGACACGCGTGGAGTGGTGACGATGACGATGGCCGCAGAGTTGCACGACTGATGGGAAACATGGCTAGACGTCCTACATATCGACAACGCCCAACCTGATGCCTTTCCCAGGCTCGTGATAGTCCGAACACTTGCCAGCCTTTTAGTATACCAAAATCTGTTCTCGTCAGGCTCCAGGCTAGGCTCCAGGTTCACAGATGCACTAATAACTGCATTTCAATATTTGCGGTGCCCGGCAGCCCCCAAAAAAACACCACAGATGCCCCTGCCAAAGACCCAGCGTTTTGCCGAACTTTAAGCTTTATGTATCAACTTCTTCGACCCATCAACCAACCAGCCCTCCTCTCTCGCGACCATCATCAACTCAAACAGCCACTGAAATAACCTCCCCAATCCCAAACCGAAAAACATTTACGACCGCCAATAATTCTCATACCACGACACAAAACCACCCACAAAAGCCATGGGCACCATCCTCCTCCCCACCTCGTCACAGCATGGCACGTCGACCAAGCCATCCTCAGCGAAGAGAACCGCCTCGTCGTAATCCGCTTCGGCGACCCCAACAACAACCCCGACCTAGACATCATGGACGAGGTTCTTTCCAAAGTCGCCCCTTGGTTCAAAATGGGCCGTCATTTACGTGTGCGACATTTCCAAAGTTCCCGACTTCAATCACATGTACGGTATGTACTGAACACACTGGACCTCTGTTTCTGTTTTCCATATCCTGGGAAATGTACCCCCTACCCCCTCATACATCCTTGTTGGCTCGCAAGCGCCGCCAAGGAAAACACGCCTCGTTTCGATCCGAGACTAACGTATACCTCGAACTAGAATTAAATTCCAACGAAGAACCCTTCGCAGTCATGTTCTTCTTCCGAAATAAACATATAATGTGCGATTTCGGAACCGGTAATAACAACAAGATGAATTTCGTGGAGAGAAATCGGCAGGATGTTGTGAACATTCTAGAGGCTGTGTATCGGGGTGCGACAAAGGAAAGGGTCAAGTCAATAGTCCCAAGGGTGAGAACCACCCTTCTCTTTTCCACATTGTTGGTGTTCTGAAGAAGACAGTCGGGCTAATGATTGACAGATTACTCTACGCGCCATCGATATTGACTTCGTGTCTTGTCTTTGGTTTTCTTCCAAAGATGGACAAGACTCCAGACACGGGCAATTCCTTGTCTCTATTACGACGTTACGTGCAGAGTACTAGTCGCTTGACGGCTGTTGGGAAATTGATTTTGGCACGCAAGGGTTGGTCTTTTCACTTGGACTTTCAAGTCTCTAATCATTGCTAACTTTGGAAAAAAATTATAAATTTCAAACAATGTTGTTTGCCTCTTCGCCACAATAATTACGGAGAAACGCCCGTGCGCCGCTTTGGACCCCTTCTCTTCATCTTACATCGCGACATGGGCAGGCCTCTCTTTTCTTGGGTGGGCTTTTCAAATCCAATTCAACCCGTAGAGCTTCCCAACGTGGCCCAAATCTGTATCTCGTAACTTGGGCCATCGATAATCTTACTTGTAGTCAATCGAAAACAAATTTCATTAAGTCCCTCCTCTTAGTCCCCTATGAAATGTCCCTAGGACTCCTCAGATTTGGGTGAAATGTCTTATTCGGCATTCGGGGCGTCACGTTAGGTAGAGTCGGTTCGCGTAGACTCTCATCGCGGGATCTGCTTGCCGCAGATCTCATCGTGGGCCGAGAGCTGTGATTCGGGGACTTCATGCCGACTCTCATTTGTGGTCGTTCATCATCAGCATCGGAGAGCCCCCGGAGATGTATTCTTCATCTGATCCAATCTCTGCCATCGTGTGAGGCTGATATGAAGCCGGGGCAGATGGCGAAGTAATGGACCTGGAATGAAGCGCTGGTCTTGGGGACATGCCAGCGGTGAATGCGCCGATTCATCGTATTGGCCGCCATGTCTCGTGGCATGCCCATTGCACGATCTGCAAATCCATTCTGGAAGGCGTTGGTACTAGATGCCTCGTGTAAAATTGGTAGGATCTGCTCGTCATACAAATCCGTTGCAGAATCGAATGACTCTGGCGAGAATTCCGTCACTGTACGCGAGGATCGCCCATCGTCATCGGTAGTCGGGCTGGGTGCTTCGTCAAAAATCGTCCAGGCTATCCAACTTCGTGACCAGATCTCCAACCAGGCCATCGCCACGTCCGTCGTCAGAGAGCATGGTGTCTGCTCTTTCGCCCCCATCGAAACAACCATACGGAAAGTCGTCATCGTGAAACTCGACTTCCGCCGTTGGTGTAGCTTCTATAGATGATCCTTCCGTGCTCTGACACATGTAAAATGCAGCGTGAATGTTGGCTCGTGTTGATTCCGTCTTGCTTGCCGGCACAGGAATGGCCCATCCAGATGCCTCGGGGATGCCAAACAGACTCTGGGTGCGTTCGTATTCTTTGCGAACTGCTTTCGATGTCGACCGCGTCATGCTCATTCTCAGGTGGTGCTTGTCCATGTGACTGCCTGACATGGTCATGACGTTATCCAGAACTTCTAAAGCATCCATGCAAAACTCTGTCTGGAGCAGACGCAGCAGTGGCGAAATGAGATCGGAGCCATGCCCAGCAAGCTCAGGATTGCGCATGTCAACTTCTGGAATGGCCACACACAGTATGCGCATGGTCTGCACCTTGACCCACGATAGCGAGTTGGTGAGCAGGCCGATCAGGAAGGTAATCATCTTGAACTCATGCTGCGGTAAGAAATGTTCTTTAAGTGCCATGAATAGTTGGTTGAGGAATTCCGAGCTGTCCTGTTGCTTGCCGGAGGTGAATTCATCGAGGACCAATCCAATCGATTCGAGACCCAATTTGTCAGCTTCGGTGAGAAGTAATCTGGCGGTTTTAAAGGTTTCTTCTGTAGTTTTTGCATTCTCCAACTCATTCATGAATCGGGGGAAGTTTGCTAGCAGCGCGAAGAATAACCGACTGTCGTCTCCCGTCAGAGGGTCCGCAGGCAGTTTGACCAACTTGTCGATTGTGTCCAAGGTTGGTTGCCAGCACAGAGAAGACCGAAGGCCCTTGTACAGAAGCGGTTGGATCCCGTCAAAATCACCGTCCCAGCGATCAGGCTGGCCGTCAGCAATAATTCTCCGAACGTTCGGCGACCTAAAGTCAAGTTTATTGACGAGCTCGCTAAGCATTTCTGTAGCTTCCAGGAATTCACTCTCATTGATGGATTCCAAGCATGCACATGTTGTCCAAAAGAGCTGAGGGAATGTGACAAGTTTTTCAGAGTCCAGCTTTGTTAGCAGGGTTTTCAGAGTCGTCAAAATCTCCATGGAAAAGGATTGAATCTCGGGATCCTCGTCCGCAATAGTATTGGATAGCCTGGCTAACATATCGCCAAGCATATACTGGTCAATCGAGGTGAGGACACAGCGATATATCTGGAAGGAACGGCAAGCTAGATGTCTAACTGGACAAGATGTGGCCCAAGTCAGAGACAGTCGTCCCCAATGCTCCTTGATCATTGGAAAAGTGACTTGAAAGGTTTTGACAACTTCTGTGGTCAAGAACTCCATGCTAGGAGGGACCTTGTTGTCACGATCTTCAACGGTGCCATTGCTGTCTTCATATCCCCAGACAACGGTGCGGTCGTGGCGACGTATCGCATCAACTAAGTCCTCGATGGACTTCTTTGCAACTCCAACAGAAACGTCGTCCATGTGTGAGATGACGAGTTCGTGAATCATGTGCACTAGCATTTCTCTTGCCTGCTCTTGCACGAGAGGGGTATAGTGATCCCAAAGCACTGTGACCACTTGAAGCAAGAGAGGGACATTGTCGGGCGTGAGGTGAACTGGCGAGACCATCAGGTCCACGAGTAAAATGAGTGATAGCTGGCCAAGTGAGAATCCTGCCTGTTTGGTTCCAACAGGCAAAGCTTCGGCGAGATCAGCGCAATACGGGAAGTTGTTGATATCGGATGGTGGTGGAATGGACTCTCTCTTCTCATTAGGCACCATCGCCTTGGGGTTGATTTGCATGAGCAGGAATTCCACGACCTTGATTCCAGGCGTGCTATTCGTGGTAGATAAGAATACCACAATCTGTTTGGCATATTCCACAAAGTTCTGTTCGCGACGCTCCAAACATAATTGCATGATGAAGTCCAATATCAGACGAACATTTCCCGGATGTGGGCCAGTGGCAAGTGCCTGCCAGAGAGCTTGACCTCGTTGTGCAAGGCGCCGCCAGATTTAATAGTCAGTTCAAGGAGGTTAGCCAGCAGAACATATGACTGAGCCGTAGGACCACCGTTGGGATCAAGTTTGAGTTCGATGGTTTGTATCCATGGTAGAATGACGGCAACCGCATTTCTTTGGGCGACAGGTTGAAGATCTTTGAAATAGTACGTGAATTCAGAAAAGACATGGAAAGCAAGCTCAGTATACTGCTTTGAGAGCCGCTTGGATATCTCGAATTGAGCCAGCTTGTACACTGCTTGTGTCTTATCAGATATACTGATGTCGAAATCTTGAATTTTCGAGTTGCGCTGTTGGCGGGTCTCGAGCGAGCGAAGTACCGTGGATGACTTGGACCGTATTTCGCTCTGCTCGTTTCCCAGGGTGAACAAGCAAAGAGAAAGTAATTTCCAGAATGGGCATGGGTAGTTCGGATGTTGCCGCAACACCTCTGTAGTGACCGAGAAATAACTCTCCAATACCTTTGGGACTTCTGATAAGTAGCAGCGTGCGATACAGTGTTCAAGAAGGTACGGGTACTCTTGATTGTGAAACACGAGGTTCTTGAGAGCCCGTTGGCCAATGACATTCATCTTGTCGCTTCCAGAGTTGAAGATGGCGTCTAGCCATGTGAGCATTCGGCGGACATCAAACTGCAAAGTAACTCCACTTTCGGTTGTAATACTAATGGGGCCAGCACAGAGAGCAGCCATAGCGCTCAACGCAGCAGTTCGAAGGTTTCGCTTCTCAATTTCCATCGCTGCCGTGGCGGTCCCCGCTCACCCAATGACTGTTGGTCAATAAGAGATTGCCGCATGGTGTCCTCTCGGGCTCGAATCTGATTCTGGTTTGGGGAGAAGCCACACCAATCTTCCATCAAGGAAAAGGCCGATTTGCGGGATTCAAACGTCATCCATCGAGACGGGTCATCCGCTCGGTTTATGCCTTCGAACAATGCCTCCATGAGTCCACAGTAATGGCGGCGGAGCTTCTGGAATTCCCAGTCCAATTGAACCTCTCCGTCCATCAGAAATAGCTTGAGGTCCTTGGCGTACGAGGTCAGGTTGTTCAGGAAAACTCTGATTGGAATACTTGAGGGTCTTTGAGGAAGTGTGACGTTAATTTGAACACATGTGTGATTTCGGTCCGCAATAGATCCATCTTGCGATTGCGACGCGGGCTACTGTTTGTTCTTTGGTGAATTCTTGCCCGGGCTTCGTCATTACATCGAGAAACTTGGCCTTGCAGTTCTTCTAGAAGCGTTCGATAAATGTGTACATTGATAGAGCCCATCGCAACGACTACCGCATCGCGTACAGAGGCTGATGAAACGGAGAGAAGTGGGATCAGGTACTTGAACAGCGTTCTTGCCGTCACAATCCTGTCGGCCGACACGGCTTTGGAGGTTTTCCGGCCATGTTGACCATCTGGCGCAGTGGCAGAGGGAAGACTTCCGGGGTCGGCAAAAGTTGTGCAAGCGAATATGAGGTACAGTTTCCACTGCTCAACCATTACCTCGGGCTGTGCCGCTGGTGAGCGACTTCCCATCCGGCTACTTGCGTCAGGGTTGTAGTACAATCCCTCGTTGGTTCAGACACATACACGATAGGTTTATACATTTGCAATATCCGGTTGCAGATGAGATCGCGACAGATGGTAACTGCGAATGGGCATCTGTCAAACGCAATGCGGATAAGATTTGGAAAAATCTTGAACCACAAAGTTGCGTCGTAAGAAACATCGCTTGTGCAGAGCTCAACGACTGCACCCTGACTGTTGGCCTTTGCAATCCTCGCTGCAACCTGCTCCGCTCAGCAACTGAAAGATGTTCGTCGTTGAAGTTCATGACTTGATTCGAGTCGTTTTCTAGAATATTGATCAGACGCAGGGTCTCCTTTTCTTCTGACGCGTCTTTCCCGAGTGCCTTGTCAAAATCGGTGATGAGGCGCAAGACTGTGACGGCAAAGTACCGTACCCTTCGAGACTGCGAACACAGGAAGAATAGACCGTGTGCTTCAGCTTGGTCAACTTCAGCCCATATACTTGACAAGTCTAGCTTCAAGGCCCTCTTTTCTGATTCGTTGGTGTCATGTTGCTCGTTCGCCGCTTCTCGTGACTTGTGTCTGATTTCTTCAATCCAGATCTGGAGTAACTCGACATATAGACGGAGAGTATTCTCAATGTGTCCATGTCCAAGCATGCCGCCATCAGACATTGTTGAGTAGCGATCATCGAAGTTAAAAATGAATCGAGCGAACCCCATGGTCACTTGTTGTGCGTGAGATTGCCTGGCTATAGCCTTCAATGAACAGGCGGATGACTCGGCAATGTTATATTGAACATGGGCAGTGCCTGTGCATAGCAAGTTGATTAAGGAGTTGAACGGTATGTCGACGGATAAGCATCTCGGAAGGGCTTGGACTGCCACATGTAGAAGTTCGTAAAACGCTTGTTTCTGGTCGGCTGCATTCGGGTGCTCATCACGTCTTGAGAAGGTAAAATTGTCCGTGATGGGGGTTTTGGGCCCGGGGCTGTTAAACTTCTCATCCAATGCAGCTTGACCGCCAAAAGTGTTGTCACATACAATCGTGATTTTGCCCAAAATTTTGCAAAATCGAAGATAATACTCGCGTATTCCATCGTTCAGAACATGAGTTAGCACTGGACGTGAAACCAGCTCCTCCTTTGAGCTGTGGGTTGAATTCGACAATGGGCCATCCATGGAGAAGGCTAGCACTGGAGAGGTCGGCCATCGGTCGCCTGATGGCAGTGTATTATAAGATCTTGGGAAGGAGGACGTCCCTGTTCGCCCTTTTCAAGGTCAGACATGATGCATAAAAATGCACGAATTCCGACCACTATCCTATCTGGATCAAGCTGCTCAACTCGCAACTCTTTGTCTGTCGTGAAGAGCTCTGCATTTATCAAAGGGAAGATGACGGTTCTAAAGCAATACTCTGGGTATTTGAAGCCAATGATCCGAATTATCTGGATGAGTGGCTCAGCTACCGCAATGTCCGAGGCAACAATGCTTCGCTTTGCACCCGGCAGAACCAGCCTCATCACATCGTCGAGCTTTCGGACAGAGGTTTGGAAGTTGTCGTTGGTTCGGTATAAATACGTCCAGACAAGTCTCGAGATGACTTGCAGACAGAGAGGTCTCGTAAGACGATCTTTTAGTTTGGTTTGCACAGAGAGAACCAGTTGCAGCCATTGGGAATTGAAGCTATCGGGGAAGATACACAAAGCAACGTCGCCGTCAAAGGAAAGGCAACAGGCCAGTGGCGCGGCTTGATGAACATTTGCGCGAGCCGGTCTCTGATTGCGGCGACAACTTCAGACCATTTGGGGTGTAGGAGATGGCTGTTGCTGGCGTTGGCGGCAATTGGTAATAGCAACATGTCAATTACTTGGCAAAATGCTGTCTTCACCTTCTGTCCGCGACATTTGCTGAAAAGGCGACCCAGCGAGACCAGGAACTCGCATGACACCTCCCAAGCAGATTCCGGCGAAATTCTGACCTTGAGGTGTTTCATGCCCCCAAGGACAAGCTCTATTTTGCCTTCAGCCTCCCGAGCAGCTGATGATGTTGGGCTCTTGATTGACCTCTCTTGTAAAGAGCTTTCAAGATCCTCGATGAATCTTCGTGAGACACCTGCAAAGTTGATTCCACTCATGGATCCCAGTAATTTGGCGAACAGGTTCCAATTTGAGAGCTTCAATGGTGATGACATGAGTTGTTCACTATCCGCAATCTTGAGCTGGCCAAAGATTATGCTCTCAAGTTTGTCCTCCATTTCCGGCGTGATGGAAGCGAGTTTACTTTGCCGGATTATCTCCAGAAGAACCCGACACAGTATGTATATAGAGACGGTTGACCGACGCTCTTGTTGAGCCACGAATTCCTGTTTGGCAGACAATGTCGCAGAGTTGGGGTTGGCGGAATCAGTTCCCCCGAACCTGGACCAGGCTGTACCGGCTCCGTATTTCTACGCAGTAGGGGGCCGCCTGGTTGATTTCCGCGCATTTGTTGCAATTGGCTTCGGGCCTCATTGGCTCCATCGCTTTTGCTTTTCCTCCATAGCATCATGGAATCAATGAGTGCCTTGGGTTTAGGGCTAGCGATATGCCCCAGTGCCACAATCAACTGGTCGAAGGTTGGATCAACTCCAGGACCGCATATGCGCTCAATCTGAGGCTCAGGATCAAAGGGAACGGTGATGCACTCGGTCAGCTTCTCCTCTGCCTGAGCAATAAACTATCCATCTGTGAGCAGGAGCTAACGGCCGCATGAGAATGTCTTGATCACACTTACCGACGTAAAAAGCACGTGCAGAGCATATTCCCCAACTGTTTTCTGATCGTCCTTGTGCGTCCTCGAGTGCGATTGATGTGTCGGATGCTCCTGTCTTGATTTGCTGTGCATCCTCTCCAATTTTCTCTGATTCGATCCCGTGAGAGAAACATCAGCAGCAGCGGAGGCAGACCTTTCCATTGGCGTAGAACCGATTGGACTTAAAGTCGATCCTGCCAGAGAGGTTCCCGGTCTTGAAGGCAACTTGGCCTCCATATCCAATCGCATTGCAACCGATTGCAAATCCGACCTGTCAAGCCCCACGCCGACCGCCGCGATTATCTGCGGACTCAAAGGGCTGGTGGACACGCTTGACTGGCTACCGTTTCTCGAGTGCTGTATGCCATGAACTATGGATGTTTGCCGATGATGTCCATAAACTGTCGTCTTGGTGAGGTCTATTGAACGCTCAGCAGTACTAGGTAGACCCTGTCGTGATGGACCTCCGTGCAGTCGAGGCGAGGTTATTCCGAACGGTGAGTGGATCGTCTTGTCCGCCGATGACTCTCTGGAGTGTGGTAGGCGCCGCGATGGGGTTGTGAAGGCACTTGGGCGGATGGTCTGGTCCCAGGGCTGTTCATGATCGTTCTCGTCTTCGTGTCTCGCCCCAGGCCGGGGTGTCTGCTTCAATGAATCCTGTGGGTTGCCCGGAAGAGCTTGAGATGGGGCTATACGATCGCCAAGTTAGTAATGGGTGTTGGTCCAATGCATTGCGTTTATGAGACACCGAAGAAGGCCGCGAAAGGAAGTGGCAACAGAGATTCGATTGGACGCGTAGTTTCGCATGGGGTGTCGAGCCAACTGACAGCCAGAGTTTCACGGTAGTATGAGAAGAATGGAGAACTTAACTCACCCATTTCAAAGCGGACCGCCGCCCAATTCCTCATGCTCCAGCGTTGGGCATGCGAGGCTAGAAGAGCACGACAACATGGGGTACTTGGGAAATCTGCTCGCGAACAGTGAGTGGTATGGCCAGAATCGGAGATGGAATGGAGACGAGCTCGATGCTCTCTCTACAGATGTTCAAGCACAGAACGCGCAACACCCTCTTGGAAAAGATTCTATAATCATGCAATGCTCACAAGGCGATCCACCAAGATGGATGATGGCATAGGATGATGGCATAGGATGATGGCATAGGATGATGGCATAGCATAGCTCTCGTCGAGCTGCATTCACCCAGTCCATCGCCCACCCAGCCACCCACCCAGCCACCCACCCAGCCACCCACCAGCCCACCCATGGCCACCAAGGCGCCACCTGAGTGCCTGAGAGTGCTCGGTGCGGGAAGGCCAAGAAAATCTCTGCGTCTGAGCAGTCCTGATCAGATATCTGGTGGCTCTCACACCACTTCATTGCCAGTTTGACAAGTCAATGGAGGCCTCATTCATGGCGTTTTCACACATTATCAACTCCGGGAAAATGTGCCTCTACAGGTGATTCGGTCGGTCCGCAAAAAAGAAGAAAAACATCAAACGGGTGCTTCTCTGCGACTTGACGGAATCAGTCCGCCCAGTTCCGATGAACAAGTACCAAACAAGACTTGAGACATGGACCACGAGGTCGAACAGCAATTTTCACACATTCGCTGGACAAAATTTATATTGCGCGGAATTAGTCCAAGCAGCCCGAGTTGCATGCAATGTGCATGCTACGTTCATGCAAAGGCGAATGTTTGTCTGCCATCCACTGGAGTGAGTCTGTAACAGGGTAGGTAGGTAATAAGCGGCGCGCATTATCGTACGGAGGGGCGATACGGAGCTCCTATTGGGGCATTGGAATGGCCGGATAACATTAAGGCAGTTCAGCATACATATTAATACATTGTGGAATCGCATTGGGGGAATCGACACCCCAAGTTCAAAAAGGCATGCTGTCATTCCATCCCTCCAATCAGTTGGACGCCGGCCACCGCACCGGTCGTGTTAATTGTTAATATTTTGATCAACATTTCACGTCGGGAGGGAGCATTAAGACGTACGTAATAACCCGAACACGGCGGGGTCGAGCGCAGCTAGTTGTGCGGGCTACGCAGAATGAATGTATCGGCACCATCGGCACCGAACGACCCGCGGGTCACCTACATACATATTCGTGTTCAACAATTGGCAAGCTTGACCGTCTAGGGCATTCTGTGACCTATTATGTAGCCTACTAGTAGGTCATTCGTCGTGCCCCGTAATCTACGGTAGAAGGACGAATTTTACCCGTATGGATGTCCGAGGACCCCGTGGTCCGGCAAGGCCAGCTCCCACCTGCTGAGCAATTCCAGGTGTCCTCTCCTCATCCAGTCCGCCCCTCCAGATTCCCCCAGTTATTTTTTTCGCATCGCCAGCTGTCCATCTCTCGCCTGGTGGCTCATTGCAGATTCTCGCTTGGCCAGGTGGTTTCCCTCACGACTGCGGTCTCCTCCTCTTTGTCTACAATCATCCTCATCACTACTGCACCGAGTCGCCCATCATGGCTGAATTAGACACACTCGACATCATTGTCCTCGGGGTCATCCTCATGGGAACCTTGGCATACTTCACCAAGGGTACGCTGTGGGGTGTCACCAAGGACCCCTATGCCAATGCCTTTGCCAATGTCAATGGCGCAAAGGCCGGGCGCTCCAGAAACATCATCGAGAAGATGGAGGAGTCTGGCAAGAACTGTGTCATCTTTTACGGCTCTCAGACTGGAACAGCTGAAGATTATGCCTCGCGTCTGGCCAAGGAGGGCAAGAGTCGATTTGGTCTGGAGACCATGGTCGCCGATCTGGAAGAGTACGATTACGATAATCTCGATACCATGCCCAGCGACAAGGTTGCCATGTTTGTTCTTGCTACTTATGGCGAGGGCGAGCCTACCGATAACGCGGTCGAATTCTACGAGTTCATCACCGGCGAAGACGTCAGCTTCTCCGAGGGCAGGGATTCACCTTTGGAGAACCTGAACTTTGTTGCCTTTGGTCTTGGCAACAACACCTACGAGCACTACAACTCCATGGTTCGCAATGTTGACAAGGCTCTTCAGAAGCTCGGCGCCCATCGTATCGGTGAAGCTGGTGAAGGTGACGATGGTGCCGGCACCATGGAGGAAGACTTCTTGGCCTGGAAAGATCCCATGTGGGTTGCGCTGGCAGACAAGATGGGTCTTGAGGAACGCGAAGCTGTCTACGAACCGACTTTCGATATCGTTGATCGCGAGAACCTCACTCCTGAATCCTCCGAGGTTTACCTCGGAGAGCCGAACAAGATGCACCTCGAGGGCACAGCCAAGGGCCCGTTCAACTCGCACAACCCCTACATTGCGCCGATCGCGGAATCCCGAGAATTGTTCTCAGCCAAGGATCGAAACTGCATTCACATGGAGGTCGACATCAGTGGATCCAATCTTTCTTACCAGACCGGTGATCACATCGCGATTTGGCCAACCAACCCTGGTGATGAAGTCGACCGATTTTTGGACATCATTGGCTTGAAGGAGAAGCGAAACAATGTCATCAGTGTCAAAGCTCTGGAGCCGACTGCAAAGGTCCCTTTCCCGACACCCACCACCTACGACGCCATTGTACGATACCACCTCGAAATCTGTGCCCCCATTTCTCGTCAGTTTGCCGCAACCTTGGCTGCCTTTTCGCCCGACGAAGAGGTCAAGGCTGAGATGACCCGGCTAGGCAGTGACAAGCAGTACTTCCACGACAAGATCGGACCTCATTTCTACAACATTGGTCGCTTCTTGGAAGCTTTCGGCAAGGGCCAGAAATGGACCAATATTCCCTTTTCGGCTTTTATCGAAGGTCTCACGAAGCTGCAGCCCCGCTACTACTCTATTTCGTCGTCTTCCTCGTGCAGCCCAACAAGATCTCCATCACTGCTGTTGTTGAGTCGCGAAAGATCCCCGGTAGAAAGGATCCCTTCAATGGCGTGGCCACCAACTATTTGCTAGCCCTTAAACAGAAGCAGAACGGTGACCCCAATCCATCCCCTTCGGCAAGACATATGCTCTCAACGGACCTCGCAACAAGTTTGATGGAATCCACGTCCCCGTACATGTTCGTCACTCCAACTTCAAGCTTCCTTCTGACCCCGGCAAGCCCGTCATCATGGTTGGTCCCGGCACTGGTGTTGCTCCTTTCCGCGGTTTCATTCAGGAGCGAGCAAAGCAGGCTCAGAACGGAACCCCTGTCGGGAAAATGATTCTCTTCTTTGGTTGCAGAAAACGTTCCGAGGATTTCTTGTACGAAACCGAGTTTGAAGTAAGTCCCACTCTAATATCGAATAGAATCTTCCAACAACACAATATCCTTACAATCAACAACAGGAATACAAAAAGGCCCTAGGCGATAGTCTCGAAATCGTCACCGCCTTCTCAAGAGAATCCTCCAAGAAGGTGTACGTTCAGCACCGTCTGAAAGAACGTTCCAAGGAGGTCGGCGAGCTACTCTCCCAGAAGGCCTACTTCTACGTATGCGGTGACGCAGCACATATGGCTCGAGAGGTCAACACCGTTCTGGCCCAGATTCTTGCCGAGTCACGTGGCGTGTCAGAGGCCAAGGGTGAAGAGATTGTGAAGAATATGAGAGCGGCAAATCAATACCAGGTATGTATTTCAAACTGGCATATTTTTCTTCCAGTTCAACTCCTTGGTGAAACATGGCTTTAACCTGAATTTACAGGAGGATGTTTGGTCCTAAAAGACAGTGCGAATATACACATTTTTTTTTGTCTATAAAACGAAACTCGATCCGACTCGCTCAGAGATGTAGGCGTGCTTATCGATTAGATAGTTGGCTGTATGCTTGTGATGAAGTTGCATGGCGGCGTTGGTCTTTGGCAATCCCCCTTCTCTCCCTCTCCCCTCTCCCCTCTCATCTTTACGGTGACATTCGTCTCCCGTGATTCTTCCAATGATATAGATTTCTCGTCTCATCATACAAGTTTGCGGTAGGACGGGATATTCGAAATAGTGCACTTGATTATGGAGAAACATGGTATTGTTAGGCTAGATTGGATTGATTGCAATGAGATACGAAAGTGAGCTTAACACGCACAGTTCCTCTTATTATTGCTACGACCTATGCTTGGCCTTTGCTCGCAGCAAATAGAATGTATAGTCTATAAGACTAATGCCAGTCAATATGGAACTGCCTTTATATGGTGCCAATATTGCTGGGAATGGAGGGCTTGAATAAGAGTGGTGATGCCTGAGAAAATCAAACCCAAATAATTGTTTCAGACTAACAAGATTCGTCTGAAGCAGGGCTCGAGAGTCGGCACTGTTCGACGACCCCGAAATGGATGGATAACCAGGCTTTTTGGAGAGAACTTGAGCAATCGACAAATCGGAAAGGGCGGACTGTACTTTGCTTTTGAAAAGCCTCCTAGCACCAATAAATCCGTTTCAGGAATGGTCAGTCAAGGGCGAATAGTTCTTGTGGGGTTACTGCCATCTGCTCCGAGGCAAACAATCACTTCGGACACGTTGTTGCAAGGGACCTGCTACCATGATTGACTCGCGTCTACGGAGTAGACGTGAACAAGTAGCGCAAGTCGCTGAATTGTTGCCATCGGGCGAAAGAGTACAAGGTTGTTTCAACTTGGTACAAGCAGCGATGGCGTCTTGCCTCCCCTGCACCCTGCTAGACTTGAGACTCGGGAGTTCCTTTTTCGGCCCGGAGGATGACCATCAAGATGCTTTCTCCCTTGCATGTGAAGTTTGTCATTTTTCTTGATTCATCGTTCGGAGGGGTATTGCGAGTGGCCGTGAGCCCTGCGTGGTCTCTATAAAGGTCGTGCTGGATCCAAATTCTGATCGCATGGCAAGACGGATCTCAGACCCCGCTGCCGCCATTAGCATATTCATGTAACACGGTGGAAGGGAGAGTGAGGTCGAGTCTGGCAATTCTTTCCCACGAAATGTGAGCGGCGAATAGGTCAGCCAGAAATGTCTCAAGAGTCTCAGGAAGACAATGAAAGGTGTGGAAGTCGGCCGTATTTGGTCGCCATCTGGGACAGGCTTCGGGAAACTGACACGAGAAAAGCAAAGCAAGCATACACGAGGAGTGCAGTTGTTTTCTTTATTCCAGATGGCTGGATCCATGATCGCCGCCTGGCAAAGAAACGCGCCTTCTGACCGTGGTGTGTCCAAGCTCCTGCCTCACGGGCTACAGCTGGCTAGCGTCCGTCCTAGCATCCTAGCATGGGCCAAGGGTCTGTCCCATTAGGCTGGACTTGCTTCTGTCCCTCGATCCAAGCCACCAACAATACAGAACAACCGACTTTGCGCCTGGCTGCTGTGTCCTTATCCTCAACAACACCTGTGGTGCCCAGATGGAACCTCCTCGCGTGAATCAGAGGTGTGTGTGAGCGTCTGGGATGGGGAAAAAAAGCAACGTCAGGATGGGTGTCACGATCATTGCTTCTGATCCCAATTGCTATGGACAGAGTTTAGTCATGTCAGAATCTCCATTTAGACCGGGCCGTCCCACCACGCCTTGTGTAAGATGTGTCAGGGCTGAAGAGCATTATTGTTTCTTATTATTATAATATCGAGCATGGCCGTTTGCTGAGCCTTGAATCACCTTCATCTCCTTCAATCCATCATTTGCTTCTCAGTATTGTTACAGTCGGTCCGAGCTATACGCTATCGTACCTGATTCTTTCTCCTCGGGTCCTTCTCGAAATATCCTCACAGGAGGTCGCATATCATATTGTCGAGTATTAACAGACAGGGAAACTGGGAAGACTTGGTGGCCATACTCCGTTAAAGGGTAGAGAGAGCCAGACCGGACGGCCTTCTTGTTCACACAGTGTTTTTCCTTCCTTCGACTAGTACAGCCTGTGAGTGTCAGTTCAGCCATCGCCTCACAGCTGTCAGAAGGCGGCATATGATTACCATTGCCTTCTCAAACAGACGAGAACAGGTGGCAGCTGACTCTGACAACTGGCAGCGAGACGTTCGTTTGACTTGTCCTCTTGTCGTCATAGCTCGACCCAGTCACTTCTCTTCCTCGCTTCACTCCTCTCTGCTTCTTCCTTCTTCTGACCTGTGTTCTTGTGACAACCGACGGCAGGGCCAATACTGCCCGCCTGCTTGCATCTGGTATCTTCTAGCTTGCCTAACAATACTTCGCAACTCCTTCCTCTGCATCATAGCATAAGCATCGCGATTACCTTACCAGCACCTGTATTCATTATTAGGTAAGGCGCCTCGCTTGTGTTCTCCATCAACCGACTGCATCTCTCCCCATCTTTCATGATTCCTTTCTTCACCAGCTCTTCCACCTTTCTTTTCCCACAATATCAACACTGCTCGACCAGACCGTTCTAGTTCTTCTGATCGGCGAATTGACATCATACAACAAGCCATTTGCTCAGCTTGTTCTATCTTACTGACTCCTTTGCTTCATCCCAGTGTCTTGATAGCAACATTTGCCTTTGGTAGTTCCTCGCTGCTTTCACCATCACGCAGACGTTCGATCAGAAAAGCGATGTAAGTTTTTATTCTGACACTCTCTCCCTTCTCTAACTTTAATTACCTCGCATCCCGAGCTGGAAATATCAGCTGCCTCTTTGTTATCGGTGTGGCTTTTTGTTCGTTCACCTTGGAGGATGGTGTGTTTTCCATGGCAAGGTCATTGCCATTTTACTGACGCTGGCCATTGGCGCTCTTAATGCAGATCTTTGTTTCTCTCAGATTGACAGATTCTCTGCCAATACTTCAAGCTTATCCCTTGCTGTCTGTCAAAGTAAGTGAGCTTCCGTCCTAATGATCAGGTATCATCGAATTCTCTCACCACTCCAAAACCGTATGACCAGGCTTGACGATCCGGTCTCGCTTTTCTTGACATTTTCTCAACATTTCCCCGACAATCGAGCGCAATGGAAATTGAACTTGCTGACAGTCTGCCTTTTGACATACAGCCCTCAGTTTTACGCAACCAGACATTGAAAATTACAAAATGGACGCAGGTGGCAGCATCGGAACGGCCTACCTTCCTCATCATACGGGTCGGCACGTCCATGGTCATGTTTCTGCACATTCAGCCGCGGACCCAACCAGTCTGATGAACCATTTCGCAGGTATTTCCCTGGGTGGACTCGGAATTCCTGGCAACTCTGGCCATATGGCCATGGGGCCAGGGCCAGCATACGTCGTTGGATCAGATGGCCAATACGTTCTCGCACCGATGAACCACCAGCCTCTTAGCATGAGTCACGGCAACGAGAACCCATATTCTGGATTTGGTATTCCCGCTGGTGGGTATGGCTCTCCTTATGTTGGCCTCCCTATGCCCTTGATGCCTTACACTCCTGGACGACCCAGCGCAACCCATGCTCGTATGGATCGTGGGCATTCAGACGTTCCTGGCCTTGAGAATCGTCGCGGTTCCTATTCCACAACCGAATCAACCCCAGCTACTCCCTTCTATGGAACTGTCTCACAGCGTGACGCTGGACCTCGAGTTGCAAGCCTTGATCGCTCAGCCTACACAACCCCATCTCCTCAACAGATTGGCCTTCCATCCCTTCAAACTGATCTTGCCAAGTCCGCCATTGCGGTGGTGCCCGATCGCACAATCGACGAAATTTTGAAGCAAGAACCTGCTGTTCCCAGAGCTGTCCCTGCTGTGTTCACACCTCCAAGTCAGATGAAGAGTCTGGAACAAAGCTTGGAAAATCGAATTCCTGGCAACCGCAACGTCTACATTCGCGGCCTCCATCCGACTACGGACGATGAGTTACTCTACAAGTTCACATCTCGATTTGGACCGGTTGAGACTTCAAAGGCCATCATTGACACTGGAACTGGGGCATGCAAAGGGTAAATCTCACTCCATAGTTGGCGCTCGATGCTCAACTGACTTTTTATAGGTTCGGCTTCGCCAAATTCTTCGACGTTCAAGACTCTGAGATGTGCATTCGCGGCTTCCATCGACTCGGCTATGAAGTTGGCTTTGCGAGGGTGAGTGATTCCTGCCCTGATGTGTGTCAGTCCCTATCTGACAATATCAACAGGAATCTTTCAACTCTCGTCTCAAGGCGGAGGGAGACGAAGGGTCCACGAATTTGTACATTTCCAATCTTCCCAAGACCCTGACCGAAGTTGTGAGTAAATTCTCTGAGCCCATTCGCGTGCGAGTCTTGACAAACTGCTAACAAGCCTCTAGGAGCTGGGGGCTATCTTTATGGGATGCACGATTCTCTCCAGCAAGATTCTCCGCGACAGCATGGGAAACAGTCGTGGAGTCGGGTTCGCTCGGTTGGTGCTTCATGCTTATTTTTGCCTAATGGATCATTAATCATCCTCTACAGATTCGAAAACCGTGATATTTGCGATGAAATTATTCGAAAGTACAATGGGATGGGCATTGGAGAGGAAGGGCTTCTCATGAACATTCGATATGCCGATACACCCTCCCAGAAAGAACTGAAGCGAGTTACGGCTGAACGCCGTCAATTCCGCACGAACGAATACAACATTGGGGCTTACGGTACACCACTTGTAGGCATGAGTCCCACGCTGTACAACCAACAGTCCCAATGGCGTCGAGCGTTGCCCATCTCTCGCAGGTGAACAGATTTCCCCCTCTTTTATCATGTTCTCACTGACATGGTTAAGTGGGCTTTCTGCTTCATCGAACGAGGATGGTAGCATGATGAAGCACTCGGGGACCCGACATGGATTGACCGAGTATGCTCCATCGCGAGGTACTTCCAGCGTGTTCTAACTGTGGTCCCAGAGTCATTACGAACGCAAACATCGAGGTGACAGCCCCGGTGTCCTTGTCATCGGACAGTGACGAAAGTGTCACCATTCACGCGGGTTCAGCTGCCGCCACCACCGTCAGCGGCAATGAGGAGAATCACTCGCCTTCACCAAAGGGGCCCGACGTGAGGAAAAGTAAACGTCTAATGCGTTTCTCGACATCTTCCTCCGCACCTCTCTTTCTTTCTTGGACGATAGTATGTTTTGCTTGGCTCTGTTTTTGCTTGTTTTTCAGCTCGTATCATGTTCAGCCATGTGGCTATATTTTTGCTGGTGCTTTGTCCCTGTCCTTTTATTCTGCTCTTGTCTTTGATGTATTCGCCAGATGAGTTGTAAGCAGACATTACCTATCAGTGGCATGTTAGGACTGGAAATTCCCTTCGATGCAACTTTGCAAGTGCACACGGGAGTTATGGCCAATTTTGTTGAAATTGTACTTTAGATCTTAGAGGATTGGACTCGGAGCTGAAGACAACACAATGATGTGTGGATGAATATATTATTCCCATGAGCAGCATGTACTCTACGCACTAATTGCTTTTTGAGTTCTTGATCATTTGAACCTGTGTATGTGAAAAGTTGCGACTATATTGACAGTTTCGACATGTCTTGTTGTGGAGCTCCCTCGTCAGCGACATTGTTTGAAGCGTCAACATCTTCATCATGGCCTTGAACTACATCATCTACTGCGTTGATGTTATGTTGGCCCAAGAGGCCCCTGATCGGTTCCTCTTCTTCGTCTTCTCCGGTTGATAAATCTTCATCTTCATCTTCGTCCTCTTCGTTTTCGTTTTCGTCATCATCAACTTCTTCAGATAAACCTTTTGAGCCCCTCTTCTCCGCTTGTTCTTTGATAGCAGCTTCGAGATCTTTCAACATCTTTTTCGTGAAACCAGACGCTTCGACGGTCGCATCAAGTCTAGTAACTTGACTCTTCTTCAACTTCTTCTTGATGTCTTTGTAGAATGGCCCTGGTGTTGTACTAGTGAAGTGGAACCGGCGTGAGAAGAATCGCTTTATGCATTCAACATCTCTGTCAAAGTACCATTCGGCATTTTGGTGTTCCATGGATACCATTTGGGAAGTCAATGACCACGGGCTCCAGTCTTATTGATTCGACGCCGTCCTCCAACACGGTCTTCTCTTCTTTGATCAGGATATTGAACTCGTTGAAATCGCCGTGAATCAAACCGTGATTTGCAAGCCGAAGAACGAGTGCAATGAGATCAGCGTAAAGGGCCGCGGGATCAGGGACCGTGGAAATTTGTCGCAATGGAAAGGCATCCACTAACGTCATGACGATGGTGTGACGAGACTGAGCCAGGGGAACAGGAACGGGGAATCCTTCCTCGTAAAGTGCTTTCATGAATGCATACTCCTTCATAGCAGCTAGCCTTGACAAGTACATCCAGGAGCCCGAAGCCCGATTCTTTAGGTAGTCTCGATTTGACTTGACTGTTCGGAATGATATTCTTCCTAAGCGATGGATTTTGAGAACTTTTGGGTGCCGGTTTCATCTGCCACGACCATGATATCACTCTCTTTCCCAACACCAATTCGGGTGCCCACGCTGTAGAGGTCTTTGCGTGTAGCGTGAGTGTGTAGGGCCAGATAATCGAGACCTCCGTATGTCAAACGATAACCGTCATATTTCGCCTCTTTCACTTTGGCTATAAGACCGACTTTGGCGAGTGCTGATATACTCCTGTGGACTCCACTAGCTCCGCCTCTCAATCGAGCTAGCTTCTCTATCAAAGGAGTCGGCACAAGCTCATGATTCTTGCTTCCCATTTCTACCTGTGATAGATAGGGTCAGTACTAACTAGCAGTCCATACGAGTGCGCAGACAGAACTCACTGCTGTGAGCACTCTCCAATCTTCAGGCGCCAGATGACGCATAGCTCTCGTATCCAACTTCATAATGACACCTTCAAGGCTCGATTTTTAGATTTGAGGTCTCAGTACTATGGCGAGTCGAAAATTCGCCGACGAAATATCCTCACTTGACGTGGGGCAATCGCAATCACTGCTCTGTGACGACGACTTTTTGGTGGGGGTGGTGCCAACGAACAAAAAAATTGGCTAATAACATCTAATCGATAAGATATTTCATTGGGTGGGGTGGGCCAGTGGGTGGCTTTCTTCCTTGCGGATTAACTCTTCGGCTTCAAGGGGTTGCCATAGCACGTGATTGGACTGGCAACAACAGGCTGGGCAGGCGCCAACGCCTCACGTAACCAACCGTACCGGAGCTTATAGCAGCACCTTGTCTCATGGAGCTTTGACTGACAAACACAAGACGCCCATCAGCTTCCACCACAACCGAGCACCTGGGATATATATCCAGGCCAGAATTGTTACACCCTCATCACTATCCCTGTCAGTTCTAATCATTTTCCCTTCTCGACACATCCGCTTCTACTCGTAGGACCTTCGCATAGGGCGCTCAACCAATCGACGCCAACATGGCTCAAGACAGCGATGCGCCCAAGGCGGTCGACAAAGGCAAGGGCAAGGCCGTTGATGACTCAAAGGAAGATAAGCCTGTCTTGAACGGCAAGAAGGAAGATGAAAAGAAGGATGGTGAGCACGGGTTTCAACTGACATGACAGCGCATGGTATGCTAAGTATGTGATAGTCGCAGAAGAAGAGCTTAGTGAGGAAGATCAGCAGCTCAAGAGTGAGTTGGACATGATAGTCGAGCGGCTGACGGTAAGTCATCTGCGCAGTAGAAGCCTGCAGCCTCATTTTATCGACGCCATAATGCTGATACGAAATGATAACAGGAATCAAACACTGAGCTATACAAGACGGCACTGGAGGCAATGAAAACCTCGATTAAAACTTCAACATCATCAATGACGGCAGTTCCGAAACCTTTGAAGTTCCTCCGACCATATTATGCGACATTGACGAAGCTGTACGAAGACTGGCCAGCAGGCGAGAATAAGACGTCATTGGCAGACGTTTTGTCGGTCATTGGCATGACTTTCTCCGACGAGGACAAACAAGACACGCTCAAATATCGACTCTTAGCCCCTACGTCTGATATCTCAGCCTGGGGTCACGAGTATGTGCGACACTTGGCCTTGGAAATCGGCGAGGTTTACGGCAAGAGGATTACGGCTGATGAGCCCACCGCGGAGCTGATAGATCTTGCTTTGGTTCTCGTTCCTCAATTCATCAAGAGCAATGCCGAGGCAGATGCAGTCGATCTAATGAGTGAACTGGAAATTATCGAACAAATTCCCAAGTTCGTCGATGCAAACACGTATCCCAGAGTGTGCTTGTACATGGGCAGCATGGTCAACCTGCTCACGTATCCCGACAACGAGACTTTCCTGCGCACTGCACACAACATCTATATGGAGTACAAGCAATTTACACAAGCCATAGTGCTTGCCATTCGATTGCACGACGTCGAGGCTCATCAAGGCTGACTTCGATAAGGCCGATGATCCTGCCTTGAAGAAACAACTCGCGTTCTTGGTAGCTCGACAGAGGATAGTGCTTTATCTGCCAGAAAGTAATGAAGATGAACAGGAGACTGTGGAGTGCTTGTCGAATCTTAAGCTGTCGGAACACTTCAAGTCGCTTGGTAAGGAGCTGAACATTCTAGACCCCAAGACAACCGAAGACATTTACAAGAGCCATCTTGAAAGCAGTCGAGTAGCTGGTATGACCAACCTCGACTCTGCTAGACATAATTTGGCCGCCGCGTTTGTCAACGCGTTTGTGAATGCAGGTTTCGGCAATGACAAGATGATGTTGGTGGATGGCGAGAAGGAGAGTTGGGTATGGAAGACCAAGGCAGACGGCATGATGTCCACTGTCGCATCCATGGGTACACTATTGCTGTGGGATATTGAGAATGGATTGGACAAGATTGACAGATACACGTACTCCCCGAGCCTGAAATCTCGGCTGGAGCCATGCTAGCTATCGGCATCATGAACTCGGGTGTTCGCATCGACTCTGAGCCAGCTCTGGCTTTGCTCGGGGACGCTGAGAAATTGCATCACTCGAATCCCCTTGTCCGTACTGCCTGCATCATGGGTCTGGGCCTGTCCTATGCCGGTTCCAATAAGGAAGAACTGCTCGAGCTCCTGTTGCCCATCATTAACGATGCATCACAAGACATGCAGATTTCTGCCATGGCCGCCCTCTCCTGCGGATTGATCTCTGTTGGCTCTTCCCACCCGGATGTCACGGAAGCCATTGTGACGACACTGATGGATGACGAGCGCAAGAACCAGCTTACCGACAAATGGACCCGATTTTTGGCTCTTGGGCTAGGCTTGTTGTACTTTGGACGACAAGAAGAGGTGGATGTCATCTTGGAAACCCTCAAGGCTGTGGACCATCCCATGGCCAAACCCACCGCTGTCCTCGCTGAGATTTGTGCCTGGGCAGGCACCGGAGCAGTGTTGAAAATTCAGGAACTGCTACACATTTGCAATGAGCACCAAGAGGAGACGGACGACAAGAAGGGCGATGAGCTCCTCCAGGCGTATGCCGTCATTGGCATCGCCTTGGTGGCCATGGGTGAAGATATCGGCCAGGAGATGGTCCTGCGACAGTTCGGACACCTCATGCACTACGGAGAAGCCAACATTCGCAAGGCAGTCCCATTGGCTATGGGCCTCATCAGCCCAAGCAACCCCAGATGAAGGTCTATGACACCCTGTCAAGATACAGCCACGACAACGACCCGGAGGTTGCCATCAACGCCATCTTCGCCATGGGAATGCTTGGAGCAGGAACCAATAATGCGCGTTTGGCACAGCTTCTCAGACAACTGGCAAGCTACTACCACCGTGATCAAGACGCCTTGTTCATGGTCAGAATTGCTCAAGGTTTGCTGCACATGGGCAAGGGGACTCTATCCCTCAATCCCTTCCACACAGACCGCCAGGTTCTCTCCCAAGTGTCCACTGCCGGTCTGTTGGCCACCATGGTGGCCATGATCGACCCCAAAGAATTCATCACCTCAAATTCTCATTATCTCCTGTATTTCCTCGTCACAGCCATGCACCCTCGTTTCCTTGTCACGCTTGATGAGCAGCTCAAGCCTCTCAAGGTCAATGTGCGAGTCGGTCAGGCTGTCGATGTTGTTGGTCAGGCTGGTCGTCCCAAGACCATTACAGGATGGCAGACACAAAGCACGCCTGTATTGCTGGGATATGGCGACAGGGCAGAACTTGAGGACGAGGAATACATCAGCTTGAATAGTACACTGGAGGGTCTTGTCATTCTGAAGAAGGTAAGTTGACGGTTACTCCCAAATTTATCCTTGTTGCCATCTTCCCTTGTATCCCCCCACCAACATTGCTTTGATACGTGGAATGCTGACAGCCTGCAGAACCCAGAATGGGAAGCCGGCCAATAGAGGAGGTAGTGGTGGTGCC
Organism: Epichloe gansuensis; assembly: GCA_023658505.1. NCBI lineage: Eukaryota > Fungi > Ascomycota > Sordariomycetes > Hypocreales > Clavicipitaceae > Epichloe > Epichloe gansuensis. The sequence continues at coordinate 9,636,572 of CP098281.1, forward strand.
ATTCCGAGGGGGTGTGTGGTAAATGGTTCTGGGCCAGCAGCTCAGCAGGCGTTCGACTTTGCAATTATCGCTGGTCCACTGTATAGTAGTAATCTGCTGTAAACGACACGAAGAAACCCCGGGAAGAGCTGTGCGCTCATAGATAGATAGCCTTTAAACAAGATAATTTCGATTGAAAGAGTCTGGGTTCGTCTGGAGTGAACAATGATGTTCAACACACAAGTCACGTCATAGACTGCGAATTTATCTCGGCCATCTCAATAGTGAAAAGGCCAGTCTATTCAAATGAGGCTCTATCCAAAAAAAAATCACGTCCCCGCTTGCCAATAAACCTAATGTCCCAAGGGGGCCCAAGTTTCAATATGTGTGAATCAAAATGCTCCCTCCATTGCATGCATGCCATATGCACGGGTTTCGATGTGGCGGCTCCTTTCTTTTCAGGGTGGGCAAGTGGGAATGGATATTCTCATCCCATTCTCACCAAACATGCGGGCCAAAAGTTTCACCCTCTGGCACCTGCCTATAGCTACAGGCCTGCCAATCGCAACCCTGCTTGTAGACCTCTGTCCCCACCACTTGAAGTGTTTCATCCACCCGGGGTAGAGGAAGCCGAAGAAGACGACGACGATGCCGAATGCGAGGCCCGAGTCGAGGGCCGCGCTAAGGGTCATGGTGTACTTGCCCCACCAGGCATTGGCGCGCCGTTTGACCACGTAGTTGAAGAGGTAGCATACGACGGCCCAGACGGAGAAGTTGAGACCCGTGGCCGGGGCACCCAGGCCATGGCGCCGAACACGACGGGGAGATTGACTTTGCGAATGATGCTGCGGCGTCTGCGGCGGGCATATAGCCACAGCGGGATGGGGAGGAGAGCACCGAGCGGGAAACACCACACCAGGGGGCGGTACATGGCGCCGGGGCCGAAGAACTGGCCGGGACCGACGACGCCCCATAGGATGGAACCGTTGAAGTGGACGCGTGCAATGGGGCAGGTGAAGCCGTTGAGGGCGTCGGCGGTACAAATACCCTTGACGTTGGCGAACATCCAGTTCAGAACACCGATTTGCGTGATGGAAGAGACGAGTGTGGCTACAACTTGGACGAGGAACATGATGCGGGGGATCTTCATATAGTGCCCCAGCTTGAGATCAGATGCGAATTTGATGCCTTGCGCAGAGGAGATGTAGCCGTAGGTGACGAAGACCATGTTGGCGATGGGGCGACCTGGGAATACGACGCCACAGATGAGCTGGCAGACGAGGTAGATGCTGCTGTGTTGGTTGGTCACGGCCATGATGATGCCGTTTGGGATGAAGAAGATGGCTCCGATGGCGAGGGCTAAAAGTAGGCCGTACCATGGGAGGTGGACAGGATAGCTGCGCGGGGTTGAGTTATAAAAAAAAAAAAAAAAAACCGCCGTGGTTTCCTTTCATAGACAAACGAGAGCCAATCCAATGGTTTGGCCATGAGCGATGATTTGGGGGGGACGGACGACGACTTACTATTCGACGAGAAATATGCCAATGGCCGTCATGGAGGCAAAAGTGAGTAGATACCACGTATAGGGGGCGTCCTGGTACCGACGCATCAGTCGGCAGTGAATATCCTCGCGGCTGCTGATGAGGTTGTCGACATTTGAAGTGGATGCAGACAGGCGGCTGTAGTTGTCGCCTCCGGGACTGGCAGTCGGCGAGGTGGCTTGGGACTGATTTCCAGGCACATGCCGGTATGTTTGCTGGCCATTCTGTCGTGCTTCTTCCAATGCCCTTTTCCACGTGCGCCAAATGTCCTTTCCATGCCAGCAATACGTGTGGGTGAGAAGAGCAGCCAGTCCGGCAAACTGCATGCCGTAACTGAGCATATATGTCACGGGAGAAAAACCCTGCTGTAGGATTTGTAGGCCGCTCTGTCGAAGAGGAAGTCTGGTGTCAGGATCTTGCTGACGTTGTAGATGTTGCCAGTGTTGTCAAAGACGCTGACGGAGAGAATCGGTAGGTACGAGGTATATAGGACATTGGCGTAGTACAAGATGGGTGCGACAATCCACATGACAATGGCGAGACCGCCAATGACATTCAAGGCGGCCCAGAACGGCACAAGAAGAGGGTTTCCGACGTAGGTGATTTGTGCCCAGTCGAACGTCATGGGAAACAAGCCAAGGCCGGATACTACGCCGAACAGATTGGCAACGGCAACGTTCTTGGGCGCAAACCAGGTAATCACGTTGAAGTAGCTGAGGGCCGGCATCAACAGGCCTGGCAGGAAGTAGAAGGCAAACGCACCAATCCACACCACGTAGAAGAACTTCCAGCGGGTGATTGTCCATCCATTGGCAGGTTTGTTGTCCTGCTTGTGCAAGGTGGAAAACATGGCGGCAGACATGAGAGTTCCCGGCCAAATCATTCCGCTCGGTCGCACGAGGAACTGGCGGGCCATGCCTGCAAAGCCGTAGCCTAAAATCTGCGTCGAGATGGTCAGGAGGAGTTGGTACACGATTGGCGCAGGCTGCTTGTAGAATTGTGTCTGCTCGACGATGACATCCGTGGCGAAGGCGAAGCCAAAAGCAACGTTGCTGCTGACATAGACGCAGGTGTGTTCCTTTTCGTTCCATTTTCCTTGCGCAAACCACATCCGCCATGTCGTTTGATGCTTCCCTCGCGCCGCTGGGTCACTGCCACTATCAGTGGTGGTCTGCGTGCGAAGACCATCGACAAATACCTGATCAGGGTCATCAGGCCGCTTCAAGATGACATCCCACAACAGACCTAGGGGTGGACGAGCAGTAGGGCTATGACGGGCGTAATGGCCACGCTGGGATATCGCAGGGAGAAGAACAGGTTTGTTGAGGAGCCAAGGATGGAAAACAGGACCGACAGGCACCACATACGAGGGGTGTTGATTGACAAAGTTGTATTGTCCGTTGGCGGCACAGATGCTCGAACGAGCTCGTGAGGCGAGTTTGCCTCGGGAAACACTCCTGACGCGTCATGGGAGCTGTCTGCATCGTCATCGTCTGTGCCTGCTTCGTCCGGGAGTGGACCATGCTCCGAGCCACTTGCGTCGTCATGTTTGTCGCTCTCTACTATCTCGCTGGCGAGGGAGCTTCTGCTAAACCAAAGCGGCCCTCCAGACCAGATACCAGTGCGGCGCCGTCCAAGTCTTCAGATCGCCGTGACGGCAGCCGAGAAGTCGTGGATCGCCTGGAGCTCAGACTTTGATGGCTTCGGGTGTTCGAGATGACCTGACGAAAGCGGTGGGCGCCATTTTCTTCAGAATCGCTGCTCGTGGGAGACACATCGCGGGACACAGGTACATAGCCGTAGGAAGAAGACTTGGGGTGGAAGCCATGAACGGCAGGCGAAATCGGCGTCGTCTTGGAGGCCATGTCGACGGCATCGAGGTTTGTGCGGCGGCGCAACTCCAAGGTCGGGTCAGTTATTGCCTCGTGGAGGTTGGAGGAGACAGAATCATGGCCAGATGCAGAGGCAGAGGGACATGGAGGCGAACGATGCGACGGTAAAATCGCAGCAGCGGAGGGGAAAGGCTCTGCTGCAGTCGAGGTCTTGTTCGTCGGCAGCGGCGGTGTCATGTATGGATGAAGTTGTCGAGCAAGTGGATCGTGTATTTAGTGGACACTGGAGGACGATGCAATTGCCAGGGTTTGTCGTGCCAGTCGTGCCAGTCGTGCCAGTCGTGCCACTGGGGAGTCAGACACCCTTGTCTCAGCTGGCGGCAGCGGCGAGAAAGACCGACTTCTTCTTGTCCTTGCTCGTGTCCGTGACTTGTTGGAGGTGGATTTTGGTTTGGTGGATTTGTCGGTGCGTCGGACCAAACCCATGGTGGATGATAGATGGTGGGGCTGAGGCAAAAGACGGGGAGCAGGCCGAATTTTATCACTTCGCGTACTTCGCACAGCGTTGTATGTACTCCGTACTCCGTAATACCGACGCGATGCGCTTCTTCACGCAGCTAGTTGCTGCAGGTGTCGAAGTACGTCATCAAATGCACCAACGTGTTGCAGTCTGGCCGAAAAAATATTTGGGTGAACCGGGTTGATACGGGACTGACTGACTGACCGACCTCCCTTGTCCCTTTTTGTCTCGTCATTTTCATTGTAACCCTGCTCTGCTGCTACTTTGCCCCTGCGACCAGTCAACGACCACCTTGGTCTTCCATGTATTATGTACATATGTAGTCCATGCCGTAGTCCATGCCGTAGTCCATGCCGTAGTCCAATGCCGTAATACAATCAGACGGCGTGACGGCCGTGTGCGGCCCACAAACCCAGGCAGGCCTGGCCTGGCCCCTGCTTCAAATTGGCAAGTGAAGAGACGACAGACAAGCTGGAGGCGGCGAGCACAGGACAGGCGGAACAACAAATTTACTAGAAACCAACCATTTCATCCTTGCCCCAGACGGCCATCACGCCGGTTCCCATCTAGCGATGGCTTCACCGTTGACGGCCGCTAAGCAGCAGCTGCGAAGCCTGGTCAAACAGAGACTCTCGTCAGTGCCCGCGGAATCAATCACAGCACAAAGTAAGGCAAGCCCGACGACGCCCAGCTCGGCTTCACCTGCCAGGCTGCCACAGCCAACCCGATGCCGATGAGTCAATGACTGATCTACGCAGGCCGCAAGATATTCGAATCACTCAAGAGCTTCAAGCCTTACTTGGACGCCAAGCGAATAAGTATCTATCTGTCAATGCCCTCGGGTGAGATCCAGACAGACGCCATTGTACGGCACGCACTAGCTTCAGGAAAACAAGTCTTTGTCCCGTATCTTCATAAGTTTCCGCTGGCTTTGGATTCGCCAAACACCCCCGCCAGGGTAATGGACATGGTCCATTTAAAGAACGTCCAGGATTACGAAAGCTTGAAGCTCGACCGCTGGGGCATTCCCAGCATTGACCCGGCCACAGTACATGAACGAGAACGCATTCTTCTTGATGGTCCTGACGCTCAACAACACTCTGGCCAAGCTGGCCTTGATCTAATGTTGCTTCCCGGCGTTGCCTTCGACTTTGATGAGTCCGGAGCTGTCCGGAGGCTGGGACACGGCAGAGGATTCTATGACTTTTCATGAACCGATACTCGGCCAAGATGATGTCGCCCGACAACGAGGCGAAACCCACTCAGTTTTTGGATTGGCCCTCACCGAGCAGCTCCTCTCGGGTGGCCCAGGAGAACAAGTTCCCATGGGGCAGTACGACAGAAAGCTTCATGGACTCGTGCTAGAAATGGCCAGATAAAAGAGTCTGCTAGGATATGCGCCACCTAGTTAAGCACAACAAGTCATCACATACATCATAGTTAGGCTTCGACGATGCTGCGGCGGCATAATAATGTGCGCCTGAAGCTCCAATATGTTCTGCAAGCTTGCAAGCTTGCAAGCTTGTCAGCTTTCAGTCGTGACATTAAAACACACCAGGAATACTTGTGAATACTGTACTCGGTACTCCGCATGTACGGTCAGTTGTCTGTCTGCACGTCGAAGACCAAGAGGCCCCACCTCGACCGGCCGGAAAAACACTTCCCCATGACAAACAGACCTCGATTCTGCCCCGCCAAATATTCTGACTGGAAGCCCCCATGTGGTGGCCCATGAAAGGAGCCGAGACAGACGGAGACGGCTGACTGGCTGACTGGATGATTTCTAGACTTTGAATCTTCGTGCTCCTTCTTCAATCTCAAAGCTTCCTTTCCACCCTTGCATTTCTCACACTCACAGCTTTACCTGCCAGGCCGGTACACGTCTCCCATTTTACCCCTCACTTTTGTTCCTTGTGGCCATATACCGGCACTGCGTTTGAGCTGCGCGCATAGCGCCTTGTCGACACCCTCCGAGGCTCGAATCCATCATCCTCTCCGAGCCTTTGCCCGACTATAGTCATTCTCTCCTCCGAGACGTCATACCCCCTTGACAAAGTAGCTGGGTTATTCACCATGGCGTCCGACGGAGCCCAGGAGGCTTTCACGCCGTCCGACGTGCTTGCTGCGGTCATGACGATGCGGACCGGAGAAAAAGAAACCAAGACCAAAGCCCACGAATATTTGGAGAGATTCCAGAAGTCGGTACGTTCGCCGGAATAAATCTGCTTTGCTTTGTTGGCCTTGACTTGACCACTCCAAAAAAAAAAAAAAAATCTTGCTAACTCAGCATTCTGTTTAGAAAGGTTCGTGGGGTACTCTGATGGGTATACTTCAATCCAATGCCGAACCTGAGGCGACTCTGTTTGCCGCCATTACCCTTCGTGGAAAGGTTCTTAACATTCCATTTGCCTTCAGAAGCTCTCCGTCGCGATTCTAACATCTGTCAGATTACCTATGATCTCACTACCCAAGTCTCCCCAAGCGAGCTACCCGCTTTGAGAAATCAGATTCTCCTGCTGCTGAAGCATTTTGCCGCCGGGCCAAAGCCCATCCGAGTCCAGCTCTGCGTTTGTCTGGCCATACTAGCGATACAAATGAGGGACTGGAACGATGTGCTTTCCTCTGTGGTACAGTCCCTCGGCGACAGCCCCGAAAGCCATGCCTGCATCTTGGACTTCTTGCGAGTTTTGCCCGAAGAAGTGACTGAAGGTCGAAAGATTACCTTGTCTGTACGTGGATCGCAAACCTGTCGACTTGGAACCAAGTTTCTCGCGACGACACACTTCTCACCCGATCGGCGTCAGCATACCATGGGGGCCAGAGTCTAATTGTTGGAACATAGGAAGAAGAACTTTCAGCGCGGACCCAAGTCTTACTGGGAGACAACACGGAGCAGGTGGTGCAACTCTTGATCAACTACTCGCAATCTTCAGGTAAGTCATCTACGTTTTGTGCGCCTCATCCGGTGACCCAATGGCCTACTTTGAATACTCACAACCTCGTCAAGCGGCAGCGTCACGCAACCCTCAGCTCATGGAGTGCATCACTTCATGGCTTCGAGAAGTCCCCGTCATGAACATCATCACTTCGCCCTTACTTGAAAACATCTTTTCGGGTATCACCAGTGACGAAGGCGGACCGGAAGCCGCCGAGTGTTTGTGCACAATTTGCGGGAAACCCGGGATATCGATGAAAGTCAAGATGCGGTTCAAGCAATGTATCCTCGAATTGCTGCCATCAAGCCGCAGATTGCCAAGGCTGCTGAAGATGAGGATGTAGATAGGTTGAAGTCACTGACCAAGGTCTTCTCGACTGCCGCTACCAGCTGGGTTGTTGGAATAGCTCGCCAACCATCCCAATTCAGACCGTTGGTGGAGGCTGTCCTCGAATGCGCGGCTCGCGACACGGAGCGCGACGTAATCGAGCATACCTTTGACTTTTGGTACGAGCTCAAGCAGTATCTCGTGCTAGAACGGTATATTCAGGGCAGAGTGGAGCTTATGGATGTTTATTCAAAGCTTGTTGACATCTTGCTCAAGCACTTGGAATATCCCAAACCAGACTCTGGCAACGAGGCCGACCTTTTCGACGGGGATCGAGAGCAGGAAGAGAAGTTCCGCGAATTCCGACATCGAATGGGAGATACCTTGAAGGATTCTTGTGATGTCATGGGTGTGACCGAGTGTCTAACAAAGGTCCTGCATGCTATCCAGCTTTGGATGCAGAACTACGCCGGAGAAGTCAACGGATCCAGCGTTCCCCATTGGCAAGAGCTCGAGGCTCCTCTTTTCGCCATGCGAGCTCTGGGTCGTATGGTTGACAAGGACGAAAGTGTTGTGCTCCCACAGCTCATGCCTCTTTTGGTTCAAATTCCCAGCCACGAGAAGCTTCGCTTTGCAACGATCATGGTATTGGGGCGATATACTGAATGGACCGCCGCACATGCTGAGTACCTGGAACCACAATTCAACTATATCGTCGAATCTTTCCAGACGGAATCCAGAGAAATCTTGAGAGCCTCGGCACTTTCCCTCAAATTTTTCTGCACCGACTGTAAACACCTTCTCAGTGGGCAGGTTCTGCAGCTGCAGACTTTTTACGATCAGATTCTAGACAAGCTTCCGGACTTGAGCAAGGAGGAATTGACAGAAGGTGTTGCCAACGTCGTTGCTGTTCAGCCCACGACCGAAACATACAGACTACTCAAGACTTACGTGGATCCTCTTGTGCAAAGATTAATGACCAAAGCCAACCAAGCCACAAACGAGGAAGGTAAATTGGCATTGGCAGGTGAGCTACATTGTCTTTGACCAAGTTTTGTTCCATCGCAGCATATTTGTGGTGACTGACTCGAATCTGCATAGACCATCTCCAACTCGTCACAATTTTTGTGCAAAACGTCATACCCTATGTGAACCCTGGCGAAGAAAATCCGGCAGTCAAGTATTGGCAAGAAGTTTTCCCATCCTGTCTACCGTTCTGGACAACTTCCTGGATTTCAGTCCGGTTTGCGAGCGAATCTGTCGATGCTGGCGCAATATGGTTACGTCTTACCGCACGGCCATGGTTCCCCTGCTTCCCGAAATGGCCAACAAATTGGCCAGCAGCTTCAACACTTCCAGAGAGGGATGTTTTCTCTGGGTCACAGCAGCCATCCTCCGTGAGTTCTCGGAGGATCGGCAGCACCTAGATCAAGCCACGACGGAACACATCTACACGTTCTTTGAGGCGCAAACGACAGCTTTCCTTAGGGTGATGGCAGATTTGCAGCCCAAGGATTTACCGGACGTCATTGACGACTTCTTCCGCCTCCTGATCGATGCGCTTCTGTACTATCCACAAAAGCTGATACCGTCTCCACTGTTGGCACCTATTTTCCAGGCATCTATCTATGCATTAACCCTGGAACAGAGGGATCCTCTATCGTCCACCCTTCACTTTCTGCGAGACTTGTTATCATATGGTGGCGACAATCCCGCGACCAGTGAGAGCCTACCCGAAGCGCAAGTGGCGGTGATCAAGGGAATCGTGAAGAATCTTCTGATGGCACATGGACCCGATCTTGTCAAGCAGACGATGGCCGGCATGATGATCACATTCCCAGGGATTGTTTCGCAGATGGGAGCGGAGTCATCCTGGCGCTCTTTGAAATCATGCCTGCAGAAACCACGGAGTGGGTTGCCCACACCATCGAGCTGCTTCCTCAGGGAACCGTCACTGCACCCGAAGCGCAAAGGCTCGTTACAAAGATCAAGGAAAAGCTTTCATCTGGTGATGTGGGAGGTCTCCGACATGTGCGAACATTACTTCAGGACTTTACGACCAACTACCGACGGCGCAACGTTGCCCCCGGATGGTTTGGGTCAGCTGGAAGCTGCTAGGTTTCAGTTCTCTGGCTGAAAGCCGCGGGAAAAAAGACCAACAGCCCGTGGGACTTGCGGGACTTGGGGCGCAGGATGGGAGTTGTTGGGCGGCGAAAGCAATGGCGTAAAGCAAGAGTACCAAATAACACCAGAAGACATTGCTGATTTGCTTTCCACGTCACGGGATGAGAGTGGTGGGAAGAAGAGAGGCGTCGATGAAGAAAGAAGACTGATGATGGAAGGAAGTGGCCAGTTCTGCAGGCATGGTATTGTATGGTGCGGGCATGTTGGTTCAAAGGAATCAGGGATGCTTGAGCAGGCGGCCATGTTTGAAAAAGTTGACTGGTGGGTGCCATTTCTCGCAGGAAGAAATGAAGGAGAGACATCAGGGGCCAGAGGGCCAGAGAGCCAGAGAGCCAGAGAGCCAGAGAGCCATGATGTGGGCTATAATTGATAAATGGAGGGCAACATTTTTGGGAGTCATGTCGGCGGCAAAGGAACAAGCGTGCTATTACATTCAAGTTGAAACAAGGTGGTTGAAGCAAGACATGGACATAGGAGAGACAGGACCATGTAGGCGAAAGGGAGACATTAGTAATGCCAACTTTGTAACTTTGTGAGCGGATGGTCCGCCGACGACGTTGTGTTTGTTCCTTGTGCGTCGCGTCGCTCAGACCCTGTTTTGAGTGAGCAGGCAAACAAGCGAATGCGGCGATTGTACATACGAAAGTGAGTTAGTCTGTGGACCTATCTATGTATTGACTCTCGACGCAGCAGCTGGTCCGTGCTGTTGCACCTGCCTGCGCCTTTTCTGGCTAATTTCTGGCATGTTGACGCCGCTTCACGATGATTTTCGCCTACGGCTCGGCTCGGTATTCCTCCCGTCTTCACCCTGGTTTTGTGCTGGTCGGAAGAGTCTGGAAAATATCGTTGCTTTTACATATAAGGAGAGGAGGAATTTTAGTCCAGCTACACTCTTGATTGCGCCTGTTCTTTCCTTCCTTCCTTCCTCCGTAGGGCTCGTTCTGATTGAGCAGCATCAGGGACCGCTCATTGAAGATTCGCGAGCTTTGTTGTTGATTTTTATTGATTTTTATAAAAAAAAATTTTTTTTTTTGTTCATTAGCAGTGGCCAATGCATCTGAAATTCACACACAACACAAGAATCACTACTGGCAACACCCAGCCAGAGCAACGATTAACAAACATCCGATTGACAGTACCGCAGTGATAAAAAAGCGGCCCGGTGTGGGAACAAGGCGAGCTTTGTTATGACGTCTTCAAAAACGGTCAAGCTTCGATTTCTCCGGGCTCTCTCGGGTAATGTGGCGTGGCTTTGTGTTCTGCCACGCAAGGAGGTATTGTTACCCTGTATCATCCGTTTCGAACCTTTACTTCATCTTGGCAATAAGAGTTTAAAGACGTTAAGGATTACCAAGTCTTGAGAGATAGTTAAGATAGTACACGGAGCTTTCCCTTTTAGCATAATCCCAGAGGCATAGCTAGCTTATTAAGAGGCAATATCCAGCATCTCGCACTCGATCTAGAAAATCAAGAGCTTTGTTTCGAACCCGTCGTGGTTCCCCGCACTGTATTAGATATCAGACGCGTAGATCTTTGTGAGATCAAGTAGTTGCTTTGGGGTAGGTCTTGATATCGTCTGTAGTATCGGTGGGTGGGAGCAGGAACTTCTCTCTGTTGTGCCAGGAGTGAGGCCTTCTTTTTCCCTTGCACATTCTGCAGCAACTGACCCGGCTGCATCGACTGAGCCGCAAGAACCAGGGCAGGGGCCGCACCGACACCCGCAGTGGCGGAGAAACCTGGAAAACAAATGGTCCCTTGACGTTGGTCCCGTGGGATCCAGAAAACGAGGCCCGTTATCAAAGAATGTACGAGCAGAGAGGGTGGAGTGTACATGGGGGAGGGGGGCAGACGTTGCGGAGTGATATAAAGATGATTGCAGGAACAAGATTTTTGTATTGGGTTGGAAGTGATGATTTTCAACTCTACTCAAGTTCTTTTTCACTCATCGTCTCGATGGCAAGATATCTGGTGTTTTGGATGAAAAACTGACACTTTTTGAACGGGGGTTCGGGTTCGAGGCTAACTTGGGTGATCGCTGATACCGCGTCCAGGTTGGGCACGGCAACGCTGACGCTGCTGGCTTCGGGGCGGATCTTGTACTTTTTTTTTTTTTTTTTTTTTTTCAAAGAAAGATTCAAGAAGGCTGGTGTCGCAAAGGACTTGTTTATACCGGCGCGATCACGGTCGCTGCATGACAAGACAAGTAGTGTTGCGCAGAGGAAAGTAAAGTGAGCACTTACTTGTTGGTTGGCGGTTGGCGGTTAGTGGGGTTGGCGGCTGGCGGCGGCTGGCAACAAACCCGTCCCCACTTTCCATGTAAGTTACGTTGCAGACAGGGCGTGCAGACGTCGGCCTTGTTGACATGCGAGGTGAATGGCCGGGAAATCAAGAAAAAAAAAAAGAAAAAAAAAACACCATGGGGTGAACGTGACTCACTCCAGAACACGTAGATGCATGAAAGCTGTTCTGACGGAAAGATTCCGGTCACATGGATCACTTCTGATTCAAGAAAAGGTAAATTATATCAAACGCCATATGCGGCCGGGAGGACAAGTCAGTCAGTCAGCCCCATCATCAATCATCAAAGTCAAGGAAACGCGTTATCTCCTCGCCTACCGTCTTGACAAACAAACAACCGTCAACTCCCGCGTATGAATCAAACTTTGTCCTCGTGCTCAGCCCTCCTCGCTCTTTGGTGTCAAAGGTTCAACGTGCCCCTGCCCAAAGGTGGTCCGTGTTACGGGCTCGAAAAGCTCCAAGACGCGGCAAACCCTATGTATGAAGTTCGGCGACACTTTCTCACCACTTCGAGACCCTTCTTTGTTGGTAGGCAGGACTCCTTGGTCCCCCAATTTTCAAAAGAATTATGAAAGGGTCTTTTTTTCAAAACAAGCTTTTGGAAAATCCGTAGGCTGGTTCCCATGGACCGTGTTGGTGAACGACTTTTGTTCTTATTTTAAGGGGGAGCTGTTTGGGTGCATGCTTTACCCTTTCTTGTCCGGATTGTTTCAAGAACGCAACATGTTTTGATGGAGGAGGATGGATAAGCCTCTGTTTCTGTAGATATAATCCATGGGGCTTCCTGATCCTGTTGCCTTGCTATATATAGGTTTTTTTTTTGAAATTCAATGCTTGGTTTTTACGAGAGTAAACGTACTTGCAGATCCTTGTCACATCTTGTTCATTCTTCTTGGCTTTTTCGTTTGAAAGAACTGAAGTGAGTGCGTTTGTGAGATATAGTTCTGATTCGACAACTTGCTCTCAGAACGTGGCAGCCCACACACCACCCCCTTGAGCTCTCGTTCACACTTTTTTTTTTTTCAAAAATCTGTTTCTCAGTCTCAGCTTTGCTCGTCCCAACTTTTTTTCTTGTTCCCCTTGCAGTAAACTTATTCTTCTGCTTTGTACAAAAACCAAAAAGAACTTCGGCTTCAGTCTTTGATTTCACACGGCAAGCATGCCGCTTCGGCATCCTTCCTAGCGCGGACGGAACGGGTTCTGCCCCTTCGACTTCTGTCCCTACGAGAGGAACCAAGAGGAGAGCCTCCGATGATGACCAAGACAAAGAGCCACAGAATGGACTTGATAATGCTAAACGGGTGAGGTTATCGCAGACCGGCCATCATCATCATGCCTGCGAGCACAACAGTGATGAAGGCGATGACAAGCCTGACGAAGAGGATACTGGCAAGTATCAGCTTGTCAAGTATGAAATTGACGGCAACAAAGGGGATGACAGAGACGATGGTGACGGTGACGGTGACGGTGACGGTGACGGTCAAAGGGAGAATCGGCAGAAGAGGAAGAAATCTGTGAGTTCTGCAAGAAGCATCCCTATGGAAGGGAAATGCATAAAATCAGACAATGCAACTGGAGCAACCCTCGAGGAAAATACATCCTGGAATGTCAAAACTGTGCCGATTACAGATTCGAAAGCAGAGACGACACCCACGCTTGCTGTATTGACGGCAAGAAACATCAAATTTGGCGGATATACGCGACCGGACACCCGCAAGATTACCCCGAGGACTCCATCTGTACGAACTGCAAGAACAACAAGCAGGAGAACACGTGCGATGCTGATCCCTTCTTGGGACTCAAATGTTCGAGTTGCGTGACTGCGAAGCCACACCCGGCAGACAAGGCACGACATGGTGAGTTGACTCCCCTCCCCTTCCCCCTGAACTGAAAGAAAGAAAGAAAGAAAGAAAGAAAGAAAGAAAGAAGCTTGCTTCATCACGTACAGCAGGGGGACTAAGTGAACCGAATAGACTATTTGCAAGAGAAAGAAGAAAAGACGGGAGAAAGCCGCGAACCCTACGAGTGTAACAGATGTTACGTAGGCGGCAAGGAGTTGGCTCGAAAGCCCAACCTCCGCCAGGGTTACGCCAAGTGGTTCCGCCACGCGTGTGACATCTGCAAAAACAGGGCAAGAAGAAGAACGATTACCGCTGCAGCTGGCTGGTGAGCAGGGGTAACTGGGAGAACCCGTGTGAACGATGCGATCGCCTGGATTTGCTATGCATGAGGAGCGGCTGGCCAGTCCGGAACCTGACTTCGCCAGAACCACCCGAGAAGTGGTCTACCTCGCACTCCTTGCTCTGCGGCTGGGCGGAATGCCGCGGGGGAGCCCTTTAGACGCGGTTGCAGAACATGCCTCGTCGGGACAACGCACCATTGTCGCGCGCTGGCAAGGAGATCGAGTACTCGTGCTCCATGTGTTGGGAGACGGGCATCGTCTGCTGGGATGCCGGAGAGCCAGACAAGTGGTTCCCCCTGTACGACTTCAGTCGCGTCGGCATGGGAAATATGTGCGCCTTCTCCAAGTGCCAGAGATGCAAGGAGCTCGGTCGAAACTGTGACCGTCAACGGCCCTGCGATTCGTGCGTCGGGGAGCAGACGACCGTGTTGGACGAACAAGGCAACGTCGTGTCCTCCTCTTGCTGCGATGACGCAAAGGATGGCTACAACTGCATCGAGAGGCTTCCACATCCTCCGGGGCCGATATACTACCTTGCGCTCGGGTACGGCGCCGGCGGCATCGACGACGTCAAGGACGGAAGCAAGATGGAGCACTGGATCGGGCCCCTTTTCCCGCTCTACGCCATCGACAAGAAGCCGCCCACGGAAGACCAGAAGAAGGCGACGAGTGCCGAGAAGAAGGAGAGAACGAGGAAGCTCACGGAACAAATTCGAGAGGCCCTCGGCAAACAAGGTTAGTTCGTCCTTTGTCACCTCCTCTCCTCCTCTGGAATGAACTCCTCCCCTTCGCACCCGTGGCAGCCAACAAGCTAACAATGGGATCTTTGATACTGGTGCAGATGACGCAAAGGTTGCTGCGCTGGTCGCGGGAGGAAAGAAGCCCAAGAAAGAAGTTGCTGCTGGGCGAAGATCCGAGAACAAGATGACCCTGACTTGCATCGCCCAGGACATGCGAAGGAGGTTCTGCCTCCTGGGCAGCCACCCTTGGGAACTGATCCCGCTCCGGTTGTCGATCCGAACGCGCCTCAACAACTCCTCGGCCAGGCCAGAGTTCAAGACAAACGCATAGACCAGCTCTCCGCCCAAGAACTGGTCGCCATGATCATGGCCAAATGGCCTGGCAATTCTACGCCGTACCCGCCGAACCAGCATCCACAGTATGCCGTCGCCATCCAGCGAGGAAGGCAGGAGGTGGCGAGTCTCAAGGTAGAAGAAGAGACGACGACGACGACGACGACGACTACTGTTCCGGCCGAGAGACGACCCAGGCGATCTCGTAGACGTGTGGACGGAGACGGTGGCGATGAGCAGGATGAAGACGACGATGTCAAGTGGGAAGATGAGTTTGAAATTGATAATTTCTTTCATCGACAGCACCATCACTATGGCCTTGAACTGGATTTCGAACCAGAAGATGTGGACGAGGGCAGTCAGGTTCTCCTGCAACGAGCTCAGTATCAACAGACATCTGTTACTGTTGGTCCCGCCGCCCATAGCCAGATGGCAAGCGGACAACCACAACAAACCGGCCTCGTTCCTTATTTTGTCAACGACAACTTGCTTGACAATCAAGGCAACAACCAAGCCAACAATCAAGTCAGTTGGGACCCGCAGCAGGGTTACGTGTCTAGCATGACCGCACCACCGCCTCGTTGGAGCCAAGCATGGCATCAAGAGCCGTTCCCGTTCTCGGCAGGCCCAGACTGCAACAGGTCTGCCAATTATCCCACTCAAATGCATAGTTCGTCCTCTTACACGGCCTTTCCCAGCCTCTTCCCCAGCGCGGACACGCCCATCAGTCCTCTGGATGTGCATGACCATGCAGCCACACAAGGCACACTCGTCGACCCGACGCTTCTTGAAGATCATCATCAATCAGGAATCACATCCGCATACCCTCTCATAGAGCACTCTGCCACGTTACCATCCTCGTCTCAAGCTGGATATTCCCAACAGCAACAGCAACAGCAACAGCAACAGCAACAGCAACAGCAACAGCAACAGCAACAGCAACAGCAACAGCAACAGCAACAGCAACAGCAACAGCAACAGCAACAGCAACAGCAGCAGCAGCAGCACAGCAACAGCAGCAGCAACAGCAACAGCAACACCAGCAGCAATACCAGCAGCAGCAGCAGCAGCAGCAGCAACACCAATACCAGCAGTACCAGCAATACCAGCTATATCAGCAATATCAGCAATACCAGCAGCTGCAGCTACAGCAACACCAAAACCTGCAGCAACACCAACACCTGCAATACCTGCAATACCAGCAATACCAGCAGCAGCAGCAACAACACCACCAACACCACCACCACCAACACCACCACCACCAACAGCAATACCAGCACCAGCAGCACCAGCAGCAGCAACACCAACACCAGCAACACCAACAAGCATCTGGAACGTCGTTGCAGACTCACAACAGGGCAGAACCGGCCATGAGTTTTGATATCCTCCAAAACCAGACGTCTTCCTCGGTCGCCGCGCGCGAAAAATCACCTCATAGTGACAGTGATGCGGAAGGGGAAGATGTGGATTTCCAAGCTTCTTTGTGGCCACGGTAGATATGACGACCCCAATGACGTGAGCGCACAAGCACGTATATATTTATGAACGAGGGCATCGAGGTGATTTGGGAGGAGGAATTTTGTGCTGTCGAATTGGATGCCGATGCCGCATCTGGACGACTGGCTGGCTATCGGGTCGTACTGCAAGATATTAAGGAAGGGGCCACGGCCACGGCCACGGCCACGGCCACGGCTGTCGGGCCGGAGCAGCAACGTGTATGCTTATGCTTATGCACCTGTTGTCACCTGCATCTGCGGCAACGCGAAGACCTGCAGACGGGCTTGCTGCAGCACAATTACGTAGCAAGACCTCGTGTGGCAGGATCGGTGAGTTGGGCAGGTTCAGGCAATGGCTTTGGCGTCGACATCACTTGACTTGTTGGATAATACTTTCCTGTTGGAGCATGGCATGCCATTGGAGAGAACCCGTGGTTACACAGTTCTGCTGGAGTCTGCTTTCCCGATCCAATCGCAGGGTCGGTCTGTCAAGTCTGTCGAGTCTGACTACTAGCAGAGCACTTGACGGATGCAGTTCATCCGAATTGACGAAGCTCGCAGAACCAGAACCGCCTGCCGGGCCAGCACATGGCCTGTCTGGCAAATCAGACAACGCGCAGCACATGCGATGCGCAAGTACGACGTGACACCACATGACGTTGCAGATCGGACGTCACAGCCTTTCACACTGCTTGTACTCTGTACAGTCACGTAATACAAGATAGACGAAGTAGAGCGCACAGCAGTGACAGAGAATTCAGCAATATATTTTTGACTTTGGTATTGGACGGACAGACAGCATCAGGATAGACGACCACGGGCAGAGATGGCAGCGTCGTGCATTTCTAGACGGAAAAAAAAATGGAAAATTTTTCACAAGAAACGAAAATTACAGGAAACTGTGCAGAACATTGGGGGAATTATAGGCAAATAACAATGAAAATACCCGTATCTTGACGAAACCCTCCGTGCCAAAGGAGCAATTAATGAAACAGTAGGCCTGGTGAGGACGAGGCGACTTTGAAAACGGACGACTGTGAGTCTTGGTTCCATAGCCGTGGTAGAGGAGGGGAGAGGTGTGTTGTGTTGAAGCAGTTCTTGCCAAGACTTTCCAAGACTTTCGCAAGAATGGCACTCGAATAACGAGACATGAAGCACGATGCGTCCTGTCCCCAAACCGAATTCCTTCATGGTCCGCCGATGTAGCAGTCCATACACATTCAAACTCTTTCTCCGCGTGCGTCGTCCATGGCCCCCTCCTTCTGACTCTGTTCCGCCAACACCGAAAGAAGCGCCGGAGACTACAAGAGGTATCCGATTTCGATCCACGATGTTTCAATTGGAAAAAAAAAGAAAAAAAAAGAAACAGAGAAACAGACAAAGGTGCGTGGCTGTAAGCAGTCGTGCTGCGCTCTCAAAGCAAAAGAAAGCAAGCTGAGCCTGAATTGGCCGAGTTTTGGCCGTTCTCGAATGACATCCATCGTAATACAAATATGGCCTTCGCAAGTCAGTCAGAGATGGCGTGTGCATGCACCCAAGTCAAAATCCGACTCCTCATCCGATGCAATGAAAGAAAATTGCCCATCCATCCACCCTGAATAATTTACCACAATGTTGGGACAGTCGTTGGCCGTGTCTGTGGCTTGGGGATGTGAAGAGATTGGCGAACATAACCTGTCCTCCAACGTCAACCACCCGTTTTTTTCGTCATGCCCTTATCGTCCGTCCGATCGAAGACCGCCTCGTCCTGAACCAGCGTCACGTACCCACATATGAATCATCCGCCGCCCGAAATCCTGCCTTCTTCTCCTCTCTTTCTTTTCATGATAAAAAAAAAAAAAAAAACAGAAGAACCTTCATTAAAGGCCTTCACATGATGATACACTTGCCGCAGCATCCAGGTTCCTTCTCGCCGTCTTCCATGTCCATGGGCTTTGGAGGACCATTTCCACCCGAGCCACCGCCACTGCCAGTGGAGTAACCTTGCATCTCTCTGTTGTATCTTCTAATCTCTCGAACAATGTCGTAAAACGCCTTGTCGACATTGATGCGCGACTTTGCCGAGGTCTCTATGAATTTGCAGTTGAAAGATCGTGCCAACGCCTCACCCTCTGTAGTGGGGTAAAGTAACCAATGTCAGCCAACAGTTTCGTGAGAGGGTTCAAGAATAAAGTGTATCGAAGACAAACCTTGTCTAGTAACCTCGCGCTCGCCTTCTAGATCGCACTTGTTGCCAACCACAACCATGGGAAAGTAATCCCTATCCTTCACTCGTAGAATCTGCTGCTGGAAGGTGGTGATTTCCTCAAAACTTTGGCGAGATGTGATCGAGTACACCAACAGAAAGCCCTCTCCAGTTCTCATGTACTGCTCGCGCATGGCACTATATTCTTCCTGGCCAGCGGTATCCAAGACATCGAGAAGTGCAACCTCTTCGTCGATGACGCATTGCTTTCGGTAGGAGTCTGTTAAACCAGTTCGGTTAGTCTGCATTCGGCGGATCGCAATAAGGCGGACATCAATTGGACAATGGATAAGTTTCAACCAAAGCCTTTGGAATTGGAAGCGTACCTTCGATCGTGGGATCATATTCATCGACGAAGTGGCTTTGAATCAATTGAATGGTCAAGCAAGATTTACCGACACCACCACCGCCGACAACAACGAGCTTGTACTCTCGCAAAAACTATTTCAAGGGTGGAATAACGGATTAGAATTTTGGTCTTTAGTATTCATGTTTGATCCAAGCTCCGCCCAGGAGAAGAATGCAAGATTGGAGCTGAACGTGGGCGGAAACGTCCCGGGAAAGGACCAAGACGGGGAGAAAATGTGCAGACGACACGACTGAGCTGGACTATCGTACCTTTGTGGATGCGGCCATTGCGAATTAGTCTGGGTTTAATCTTGCGACAGAAAGTGGCTTAGGAGAGGATGTCGAGTTATCGCACGACGAAGGGGTTTCGATCAGATTCAAATTTGACTTGCGCGAAGGCGAGGGGGACGGTCAGTAAGGGGCCGCCGTGCTTCGCAAAGAAGGAGAGATCCGCGCAAGCAGTCCAGGGAGTGACAGAATTCAGTAAAGAAGTGTAGAAGAGAAGAAGATGGCAGGAACAAACGCAGCGCAACGGCGGCGGCGGCGGCGGCGGCAGAAGGGAGGACAAAAGGCGATGGTTGATGAAGCCGAAAGTAACAGCTGCGAGGCTCGAAGGAGGGCAAAAGATAATGGAGAACGCAGAAGAAGTGGAGGAGGGACGGAGAATGGCGGGCGATGGATGGTTGGTTGGTGGACCGGGGGTAGTCCGTCGGTGGATGCAGGTGGTACTCCGTAGATGCACTGGCGCTCAACTTGGTGCTTGACTTGGCTGGACAAGGGGGCCTGGGCGGCGGGAGACCATCACCTACATACATAGAGGTATGTATGAATGCCACCACCAGACACACTCCCTGTTATCGCAGGCTTCAGGTACGCAGGTGCGCAGCAGGTACATGTACCTGGCTGCCTGGGTAAGTTACCGGACCTGTGGAGGCACTGGGGCTCCAACTTGACAGCCTGACTGGACCATGCTCAATCGAGTACCCCCAACTTCCTTCATTATCCGCCGTCGAGGGCCGTAAGACATGCCATGCCACTGTATGGATCAAGTTCGCATGCAGTCAAGACCAGGTAAGGCTCTACATGTATGTCCAAGGCACCGAGTTATCCTGCCCTGCTATACGGAGTGCATCAGGTGGCTAATATGTACGGAGCAGACATTGCTACGATAGCACACTGATCAATGTGGTCAACAACCTTAAGCGCCACGCTGCAACCCGTGGACACACGTTGGGCAACAAGCACTATTTCGCACCGTTGCCAGCCAGTCGATGAATATGCACCAAGGTATCAAATTTTCGAAATGAGCAATGGACCAAGCCGTTGATTCAGGCGGCGAAATTTTGACCGGCCGCGGCTGCACGACGATGAGCTACAAAGCGGCGACCAAATTGCATTCGTACGTTGTATCGCATGCTCAAAGATGTGCAATACCAATGACCGCCGCCCGTGATACATTCTTCCACCCACCGACAAGCATTCATCTCAGTCCAGTAAAATATGTGCAGATGCGCGCTTCGGGGTTGTACCAGATGGTAATATCGGCGCAGCCACTTGGGTCAGGTATCCCTCCAAGTCATCTATCGCCAAACCCTGAACAAAAGCGATGCGCTCCAGTCTCGCAATGGCGATGTTATCAGCCCTCCGGATTGTACAGTGCCAACGATGGCCAAGATCACAGACAATTGACAATTTTCGAGGCAAGCAAGCGAAGACAAGTACACGAGTACTCGAGTACCCTCCCAGCCTATTACTACGATGCGATGGAGAAGTCAGGAACCTGGAGGGTGCTTCGCAAGCAGACGACAGACAGGGTGAGCCAAAGTGGATGGGGTTTTTTTTTTTTTTTTTTCGGCGATAGTCAAGTGGACCTGGCTGTTCGAAGCTGGCGTGGGATTGGATGGCGAGTGGACAGAGGCTGGCGCTATAGCTTCTTCTTGACGAGCGCCAAATGCTGTCGTCTCGTGGCTCGTGGCTCGTGGCTCGTGGCCTTCATGCTTTGACGGACGTGAGGGCCCAGCACTCATCCGGTGGCCTAGCTCGGCCAGGCTGGACACAGCGCACCCACTTGCGCACATTGGCACCGAAGCAAGCAGTCAATCGTCTGTCTATACGGAGTATGCTCGCGGTTATGTGTTGGGAGAAATGATCAGTGAACGAGGACACACGACGTTGTTGGCCTGTCATGCCTGAATGGCTGAGTGGGTGTCTGTCGTGCCTTCTGTATTGACTGTCTGGTCCGCTGTCCGCTCCTTTCCCAAACTCCACCTTGGCTCAATGCTTGCTTCTGCCGCGCTTCTGCCACACGTCGGTAACGAAGCCACCACCACCAATCGACCCTATATAGGAGTGATGCAGCTCCTTTTCAGACGAAAATCGGCTGGTTCGCCGCTCGATTTATTTTGTTTTCTTCCTTTTCTTCTTTTTTTCACCTCCTCGTGACTCCATAGATGTCACTATTACGCCATCTGTGAGTCTGAGTCACCATATATTGCCGGCGCCAAGTTTGGATGTTGGACCAAAAGCCATACAAGCAATCAGTTCGCCAGCAGAGCTCGCCCGTTCATCATTCGAAATGACACCATGCACAGTCTGTCAACACGCCGTCGCATCTATCCAGATAGGCATCGTGAACACGACCTGCGAACCCCTGCACAGAATGGGCGGCAGTGAAATCAATGACCTTGCCAAGAGCCACGCTATATTCAAGTTAGCGCTACATACAGTGTATGTCCCGGTGACGCCCGCCATGGTCTATACGAACTCTGCTCTTAGGTTGAAATTTCGAGTCTTCAACTCTCAACACCGTGCCGAGTAGTCATTAACCACGTTGCTAAAGACACAAGTTTGCCACCATGCAAACCCAAATAGACAAGTTCGGCTGTCGCTGGAAAGCCCACACCTCACTTCAAGCGTGTGCTAGGCCGACAGAGCACCAGAGAAATTTTTTTTTTTTTTGAGTCGTCACCCTATAGATCGAGTACGGAGTAGCGCATTGGCAATCGTTCGAAATGGTGGCTTCCAGAGGTCCCTGCTCTGCTCTGGCTGGGGAGCTTTAAGACAAGGGGTTTAGAAGGTGAGCGCATCTACATAATACGGAATGACTTCAGTGACACGAATGGCTCTGTGGTTCCCCAAAGTCTGAACCACGTTGCAAGTGGAACAAACCAGGACAAAGTCAAGGCAAGGGAGGGCATGGAGCTGTCATCAGCTGCATTTCTTGGTCCACATGGAGCAAACATCTTGTCGGGCCAAATTCAGGCAAGCAGATGTTATGTATATCACAGCGCGCATTGCTCATGATGAAGTGAAGCGAGAGTAGAGTGGGGAGCGTGGCACTTCTCCCGAGACCAAGACGTGACTAGCCCTGTTTTGAGACAGTTGGACGCTTTGAGACTGTGTTCTCGGCACACCAAGAGCCAGTTCGTTGTTTGAGTTTTGGTGCTCATACGCCAAGTTGGTACATGACATCTGGTTGGATTGGGGACTGGTCTTGGCAGCCAATATCGTGGAGAATTATCAAGATGTTTTTCGACGATTGACCATCCAGAATCTCTTTTCTCTAACTTTCTTCATCGCTCACTGTGCTTGAGCATACGCTCTGCTGCGCTTGCAAGAGCCTGGTGTAGTGCAAATGACCATCTCGACACAATGTGAATGATCAGGTGAGTTTGACGTCAGGCAATCTCTTGAGATTGCCCAATTAGGCATGAAACAGATGGTGAGGGAGTCTGGTACCTCACATATCGGGCAGTCGGCATCTGGTGCAATATGGAGGGTCCCCGTCCCATAGTCCTCCAATCCTCCAATCCTTTGCCAAGAAGCTAAGCTTTTTTAATATTCTGGCCCCGGCTCCGGCCCCGGTTTCGCATCTCTTAATGGGGAATCGAGGTAGCATCCTATGGGTGGTGGTGGGTACTTAAAATGGTGATAAGCCAGTCCGCTTGCGCGTGCACTTGCATGTCATGTCATGTCATGTCAGGCCAGCATTTCATTCATTTCCATGCATGGCATGTGGTGCACATCTACCCGAGGATGTACATTAGATGAGCTGAGGTTTCCGGAGCGACCTGACCTGACGTAAGGTATTGATCTATTGTCTGACATGAGTGCACTGTGGATCTGGGTAGCGTAGATTAGTTTATTTTAATTGGCTTATACATGCCCTGTAATTCTATGTATTTCCACTATGAATCTCCCAGTGCCACACAACCAACGAATTCGACGGCGAATTCAACAGCGAATTCAAGTACATACATAGTAATAAATAGATTACCCAATGCCTTGGCGAATTGGCGAATTAAAATACGCGCATCATGCCCATG
Source organism: Epichloe gansuensis (assembly GCA_023658505.1). Taxonomy (NCBI): domain Eukaryota; kingdom Fungi; phylum Ascomycota; class Sordariomycetes; order Hypocreales; family Clavicipitaceae; genus Epichloe; species Epichloe gansuensis. The sequence goes on from CP098281.1 coordinate 9,659,858, forward strand.
AGACCCACAGTGCACTCAGGTCAGGTCAGGTATTTTCGCGACTTCCATTCCAAGCATGACTCTCACAGACACAGATGTTGGATGTCTTGAAGACTATCTGCCCACTTGTACTTGTCTTTCAGCCACGACTGCGCGTCTTGGGTTTCCGAGTGTGCCTTTCTGCACACCGAGCGACAGGGATCTTCTCCATCACTGCTTGGTTCCCTTGGTTCAGTGGTATGTACAGGGTCTGTTCCTCCTCGGTGATCCACAGCCCGTGCCAAGGATGGGTGGATGGTCATGTGATTTCAACAATCGAGGTTTCCACGACACTTCCACCTCTTTGGTGTAAATACGGATCACCCCCTCTTCGATAAGGAATCCATCGGACGGGACATACATACATACATACATACATACATACATGACGTACATGCATACATATGTACGGAGTACGATCCCTGGACCCTATGTACATATGTATGTATGTATGTAGGGGTCCAGTCCATCCATGTCTTCTTCTAGAATGGGAGGGGGACCCCTGGGACCCCCTTGCGGAACGAACGACTTCACGTCTCCACTGCCCATCGAAACGGCAGCTCCTCCTTTCCCTGCGACGCCCGCTACCCCGTCGGTCCGTTCACATCCTCCTGCTCCACGTTGCCTGTGCACTCGCCACATGGACAAGGCGAGCAAGCGCAAGCGCGTGCATCTACATACATGCATGTCAAGTCAAGTCAAAGACGAGACCGGATTCTACCCGGGCGGCCACGTCGTATCAATCAAGCAATGGCTCGTACATACATTACCACCTTCCTCCCTCCCTTCCTTCCTTCCTTCCCTTGCCAAAATACACATCGACGCCCAGGACGTGATGCACACCAGGCGGTCTAAATAGGGGAAATACCCCCCTCAAGGGCAACTCTTGTTAACCCGATGATCTCGGGTCCAATGTGCATCCAATCGTTGTCATGAGACGCCTCGAGAAAGGCCCAGGATCAGCTTGTCGCGGTTGGACAGTCGGCCGGCCGAGTGGGAGCGAGTGAGGCATTTGCGCAACCGCATCTCGTAGATGTAGATGCTGCAAAACGAAACAAGCGACTTATTGGACGGCATGGCATCGGGGCTTGTTGTTAGGTACATAGCCCGTGCTTCATCATGTCAAGGGTCCATCCATCCAATAAACGGGCATTCGGGGCCGATTGCCCTGAGGTGGCAGGGATTCTCGATTCTCTCGATTCTAGCTTCATTATTATTATTCAGCGACAATTTCCGCTCTTATGACACAACACACAATTGACTAATTTTAGGTTCAACGACACGACGCGTTCATCGAAATTTTGTGCCAGAGCCTCAATACAGGATGCCTAACGTACGTTTACTGTACCTGAGCTCCCGTATTAGCATCATCATCACCATTGCCCATCACATGCTCCATCTAACAAGTGTCTATTCAATCATTTACACACGTCTATAAAACCTCGACACATAATTACTCGTGTCCCATGGAGAACTGGTTCCGGTAAACCCAGTCATGGTTCATTCTCAATATTGCAATCGCCCTCCACGAGCTTTAGTCATCCAAATGATCAAGCTCATCCACGGTTTCAACACGGCGCCCTTGCACATTCTCCTCAACTTCGGGAACCAAATCCTCCAAGACTTTCCGATCACTGCCGTTCAAGTTAGCTGCAAATTACCCGATTCCAGCTGCTTTCGCGATTGGAGAAGATAACAATGAAGACCTCGGGTTCAGAGAATGCAAATGGAGAAGAGAATAGAAGAAGAACACTGGGATGAAGTAGTACTAGGGCTCGTTCTCATCTTACCTGCCGACAAGGGTGATGGTGTTGCGTCCCTTTCCCCATCGTGGATAGCTTCCAACTTTGACACCAAGGGATTTAACCTTGGCAGCCAGCGTTCTGAGATATCCCGCACTGACGCTTTCTGGCTGCGGAGTAGAGATCATGACTCTGGCGAAGGGTTTGTCTAATCTCGAGCGTAAATGGGGCTCCAACCCGTCGAGGAGTTTTACAACTGTGAAGGGAGAACGGGTTAGTTGGAGTGTTTAGTTGGGAGTATGAAGCTTGGAGCGCTGAAGGCACAGAAACATGGAACAGCTGGCTCACTTACATAAAGCTGGCACTCCAGGCAAGATATGGACGTTGCCGTTGACTATTGAAACAGGAACCCACAAGTCCTTAACCGGAAAAACGTATTGATCGCTCATGCTGCGACTTTCATCCGTGGGCAGTGTAGCCATGCGAAGTTTCGCCCGAAGAGATGGGGAGTCGGTTTCCCAATCACATTGCGGGTTGTTCGAAAACTCCTTCATCCTCGCAAAGGTCTCCTCGTGCCGCATCAACTTCAATCCAAATGCGTTGGCAACGGACTCGTACGTTATATCATCATGGCTAAACAGGACAAAATATCAGTCATCGGCGCCGTGTCGCAAATTTGCTTGCGTAAAAGCTACCTACGTTGGTCCGATGCCGCCGCTGGTCATGGTGTTCTAAATTAGCAAGCCGTTTGTTAAAGGGTTCTCTTCCTCTCATGGTTCGGTTTCTCAGGGAACAAAAAAAAAAACGACCTCAGGGTTGTCAAATAAAAGTGCTTACCTGGTGACAACGAAATCGTAGAGATTACTCAAGCGATGAACTGCTTCCTTGATATCGCCTTCAACGTCTGGGATGACCTCCGTACGCTGCAGTTCCTATTGGAGAATGATGAGAATAAGGCGCATCATCAACTCAGGCAAACAATTCACTTACGATACCCAGACAAAAGCACCATTTGGCCACGTATGCTGAGTTAGTCTTGTGCCTCACGTCAGTAGGTCCGCCTTGATGCGCTTTGTGCGACGATAGTTGTCAGTGTATGACGTACATCAACAGTCTGCCGAGTTGCATTAGCTGTGGTGAGCCTTTCATAGGGAGCCCTGCTTAAAAGAGAGCAAGGAATCAGATAGATCTCACCTGGCCGCCGAGGACTTCGTTTCCAATGATTAGGCATGCGCCAGTACAGAATAGTACGCGTGCATCTCTCTTGTAGTGTCGTCATCTTCAAGATTGGGGAAGGTCTCCGTGTTGTTTGTGCAAAAAACCGTGATGGGGCTGCGAGATGTCGCGATAGTTGATATACTCGCGGAAGCATAGGGTGCTGGATAGATAATTCTTTACTGTGAGATGGGGTTCGTGGGAGTAGCGAAAAATTCATGCATGCAAAAAAAAAAAAAAAGACTCGAAGTTTTGCTGGCGGTGACACAATGACACAATGTGAAAGCATTGAGCTGCAAATATACCATCATCTTTGGACATGTGGGGCAGGCAGGTCTTAGCCAGTTCATGAATATTATTATGTATTATGGCGGGGCAGACGAGCTACATACGAATGGCGACGTAATCGTAATCGTCATTGAGTCCATGTTGGGTGCTTCCAACTTCATCCAGGACGCCATTTCAAGGCCTTTCGACATTTTCTTGTCAAGCTCGATCAGAAAATTCTCTCTTCTCTTCACAATGGTACGGTTTCGTGTTCCGCCCCCTCTTCCCGCCTAGTATCTGTGAGTAGCTCAAATATGTGCTGATGCTTGTCTCTGACCCGAACTAGGCCTCCGAATCGAGGTTATACACATTCTCCGACGAGACGAAGAGCAGCTTCGCAAGTTCCGCCTGACTACCTCCAGAGCGAAAGATCCCCAGGCCGTCATCTGTGCGCCGGTTCCCCTTCCCGATTTATCCCTCGCACTTGCGCCCCCGCTCCTAACCACGTCAGCCCCCGTCCAGACATGATTGATAAGAACACGCACGAGATTCGACAGGCCCTCGATGACTACGACGAAGCGCGAGTATACAAGTCCCTCGAAGAAGTTGGCGAGGACTTGCCGGATCATACACCGCGATTCGTCTTGCTGAGCTACCCTCTGACCACCGTACGTTTTGTTTTCCACCTCTTGTCGCCCTCCTTGGGTACGACTACTCCATACAATCAATCTCGTGTGTGAAAGCTGATCTTTCGATCGGGTATTCATAAGTCGGACGGACGATTGTCAGTGCCGTATGTGCTGCTATACTATCTCCCCATAACTTGTAATGCTGAGGTGAGGATGCTGTATGCTGGCGCAAAGGAGCTGATGCGGAGTACGAGTGAGGCTGGCAGCGTGATTGACTTTGAATCCGTGGATGATCTGGAAGATATCCCCGAGAAGCTGGCTAAAAATAGAGAACCGGAGGGGGTGCAGAATCAATGATCCACGCGAATACCCCAGATAACATGGCATATGTGATGTTTTCTTTTCAAAGTAGCGCCATTTCATCTTGTCTTGGGTATATATACTGTGCATAAATCATAGTCTAGCCTTCGGATAACACTATTTTGGCGTCCAACCCGAGCTGTCCCGCCACATTCTTCACCACCTCCTTGAACGCCAGACAGGCTGGGCTGTCTGGGAACGAATCAAAGTAACTCTCTCCATAATCACAGGCCATCCGTATCCTCGGGTCCAAAGGAACCGCGCCAAGGAATGGAATTCCCATCTCATCGGCCAATCCCTTTCCACCGCCGGTCGTGGCTCTGAATATTTGACTCTCACCTTTGCACTTGGGGCATACAAAGCCGCTCATGTTCTCTGCCAGCCCGATGATCCTGATTCCCGCTTTGCGACAGAAATCGATCTCCTTGCGCACGTCGAGTAGCGAAACCTCCTGCGGCGTGGTAATCACCACCGCGCCATCAATCCCGCTCTCCTTCAGGAACGAGTTCACGCTCAGATGCTCATCACTCGTACCAGGGGCGTGTCGACCAGCAGGAAATCCAGATCGCCCCATTCCACGTCCTTGAGAAACTGTTTGATCAGCCCGTTCTTCTTGGGGCCTCTCAAATAACGGCATCGTCCCGACTCGGCAGCATGAACTGGATACTCATCACGCCTAGGTTGTCCATGACCCAGACCGGTGACCAGCCCGAACCGCTGACGTGGATCGCCTCCTCCTCCACGCCCATCATCTTGGGGATACTTGGCCCGCAGATATCCGTATCCATTATGCCGACGTTGTTGTCCGGGTTGGTGGCAAAGGCATGCGCCAGCAGCGTTGTAAACGTGCTCTTGCCCACGCCGCCCTTGCCACTCAACACGAGAATCTTGTGCTTGACATTCGCCAGGCGTGCCGAGATGAGAGGGATGTCGGATCAGGTCCCCTTGGGGCAGATGCGCATATGGCTTGGTTGGGACAGCCGGCGCAGGAGTCTGCTTGCCCGGCCTGCTGCGATTCAGGGCCTGGACAGTGCTCTGGCTCTGGGGCGACGAGCTGGGGCTTTTGTTTGACCGGGTTGGCGAGGACGTCTGCTACCGGCTCTGGCTCTTCCAGTGACGGAGCCATCGCGAAGATTTTTGTTGTCTCGTTGGAGGGAGGTGAGGGTGCTTACGTATGAGAATGTGGATGGTAGTTGAGCGAGAGAATGTGGCGATTCCTGTTGTCGGGTTTGGCTTAATAACGCATATTGAGCATTCGCAGCCGCATATTTGTACGTCATTGAGTAGGCAACTATTTTTTTGTTCTTGAGCACAATCAGATGAAGAATGACAATCTACTATGTTTCTTTTAATTGAGCAGCTGAATGCAAGACGGTGCACAATGAATGAATTTGTCTAAATGCGACGCTCTGCAGGGTATGCAATTTCCTCTGCGAGAAAGACTGCATACACACAACACTACATTTTGGGTTGTGACAGTTGATTGCTAGTAACAATCATAAGGTAACTTCATTCATAAAGAAACAAAGGACCAACAACAAACAACAAAACCCTATTAAGTCACTGTAGATGAGCCCCAAAAAAAGGTTCCAGGGGAGTCGAACCCTCGCTGGCGGAATCAGAATCCGCAGTCATAACCGTTAGACCATGGAACCAATTGAAATGGTGAGCCACTTCCCATGGATGGTCTTGACGGTCTATTTTGACACTATAAAGCTTTGATCATTCCAGCACAACAAGTTGGCGGGGCCCTGATTCTTATCGCGTATCACCCCACCTGAATTTTTCTATGTTGGACGGGACTTTACGACAAAGAGGCGCATAAGTAGAGGAGCATCCTTTCAATTCTTGCACTACACAATATTGGTCCACATTGACAAAGTGCACGTGTACCACCTTGGAAAATGGCAGAAGCTACAGTTCATAGCCTACAGGAGAGTCTTTGCTCGAATCGACCCCTCTGCCCGTCCGTTTTCGAGCCCTGTTTTCGTTGAAGCATGTTGCGACAACTGGAGACCCTGCGACTGCGGTTGCTGCCATCGAGGCTATTGCTGCTGGATTTGCGTCGCCTTCAGCACTCTTGAAACACGAGTTGGCATACTGTCTCGGACAAACGAAGAACGAAGCTGCTGTCAATCCCCTGAGAGATTTGCTCTCGGATTTGAATGAAGACCCCATGTGTCGCCATGAGGCTGCTGAGGCTCTTGGGGCGCTGGGCAATTCTGAGAACTTGGAGCTATTGAAGTACTTCCGCGACCGTGAAGGTGAGGAAGCTGTTGTTGCAGAAACTTGCGAGATCGCGATCGATCGGATAGAATGGGAAAGTTCGCAAGAGCGCCAGCAAGAAAAATTACGGCAGAGGTTGGTACATGTTCATCAGTTTGTCTTGTCGTTTATATCGAGTAGACTAATAGCAACATTCAGTGATTTTGCTTCAATCGATCCTGCACCACCTTTGCCCGATTCCGGCAACACCGTCGATGACCTTGGCAAGACTCTTATGGATACCACCCAGCCTTTGTTCATGCGATATCGTGCCATGTTCGCCTTGCGCGATCTCGCCTCACCCCTGACTGCCCTACTGCGGTTCCAGCGGTTCTCGCTTTGGCCAAGGGCTTCGCTGACTCTTCTGCTCTTTTTCGCCACGAGATAGCCTTTGTTTTTGGCCAGCTGTCACACCCAGCTTCTATTCCTGCTCTTACTAAGGCTTTGAGCAACGTCGAAGAGGCCAGTATGGTCCGCCACGAGGCTGCTGAAGCACTTGGTAGTCTTGGAGAGGAAGAGGGCGTCGAAGAGATTCTCAAGCGTTTCCTTCACGATAAAGAGAAGGTCGTCCGGGAGAGTGTGGTTGTAGCGCTGGATATGGCGGAATATGAACAAAGTGGTAACGCCGAATATGCATTGATACCGGAAGCTGCTAGTGCTTCGGCCTAGTAAAAAATATTTGACATCAAATTGAAACGCCCGCATCGATGGCATCCCAAGTTTGTTCAATTATTATCTTGCCATCTAATCAAAGTAAAGAAGTTAGTGAAACTACAGAGACATGGCGTTGGGAAGCAGCTGGGGACAACTAACGAATAGCCACACTCGCAATTATAAATGATTGTTGAACCTTCATCGGCACGAAGCTGCACGTTGGAGTATTTGACTTCCTCCCGACCACAGGTGGGGCGTCGTTCTTGCGCAACACTTTCGGTTTGTACATTGTGTCTTTCAACACGTTGTACAGTCGACTGTAGTTTTTGTCGGAGGGCTGAAGGGAAATCCGAGGGCTTTGATTTCGTCAAAATGACATTCGATCCAGTATCTATGTGAGGAGGGTCAATCAGCGGCAGTCGGGGAATAAACTGCGATTCGCCATTGTCGCAAACCTTTGTTCCAGGCACCGCAGCATTCACACTTCAGCGAATTCTTTTTCGTGCCCTTGGTGGCAGGGAGAAGGTTACCGCAATCTGTGCAGAAGACGAGAGACCCAATTGCAGCCATTTCTTGTTCGTAAGTTGCGGAATTCAGGTGAGCGTGGTCGATCTTGAGCTGGAGTCGCTGCAGATTTGATTCAAGAGAATTTTGGCTTGTCGCATTCTCCTTTTCTACTCCGTACACTGACAAGCTTATCATAACATTTTCGTGAGAACGGATAAACTGATTAAGCAAGGGACCGAACGGGGGTGGGCAGGAAAAAGTTCTGATTGGCCAGATGTGGTCGGTCGTGGACCCATGTCACAAGCTCAGAGGAACAAGGCTGATGGTTGCCTGGGGCGGTCGCAATTGTTGTTTCTCCATGTTGGCTCCAGCCCATCCAAAGCCTCTTTTCGTCCTCAATCGCTCTCCATGAACCTCTTATAGCTATTGCTTTCCTTCGCAGTAATTATTTCCCCGACTGACGGAGGCTCGCCAGTGCTTTGGCCGGCTTCGCGCCACTGGGTTCTGTTGCTGCCGCCGCAGTTGCCTAGCCTATTGTCTCCCACGGTTGTGCCTTCCTAATGCGACGAAACCGGATGACACTTGCCCTCGACCATGCCTGACTGGTTCCCCTATTGTAACAACCTACAATATGGCAGACATGGCCCCGTACAATACAAACGGCCCCAAGAATGGGGTTGAAACGCGGCAAACTTCCGGAGCACCCAACAATAATCTCGCTCGACCATTCACTCTACAGGAGTCATTGCCTTATTCACCACAAACCTCTACAGCACCCTTTCTACCTGGTAAGGACTTCCTTGTTCATGAAACTTCGGGGATTGAAGCAACTCAATTTCAACTTGGCTGACAGAAACTGCTCAGACATCATTCCAGACCCCAATGTCGGCTCTGGGTCACTGGCTTTGGGTATCGGCGATTTATACCCCACGCAAGACTTTGATAAAGTGAATTACGAGGCAGCAAACTCGCCAAACGGTCCTAAGAATCTAAAACAAACCGTCGATCATGTACTGCACGATCTGAAGCCATCGAAAAGGACTCAATAGTTGGTGCAACCTCATGCGTTTACATGCTACTTAGCAATTCTAACGTCTCACTAGTAAATTTCCATCCGTGCCTCAAGGGATACCACTGAGTTCACCATCGAGCCGGCGTAAAAGCACATCCGAAAGTCTGTCGCCTCTTGCGAAAGCAGTATACGAGAGAGTGGGTAGTTTCTTCAAGGCGACAAAGCCAAATACTTCCAGCTCCAAAGTCGTAGACGGAGATTCAGAGCGATCAATCAACCCCGCGTGCCACCAGACGCCAACGACTCATTCTCTGCCAAAGCCTCCCGTACCGATCAGCAATAGAACTTTGCATCCGAGGATAGAAGTGGCTATACCCTCGAAACCTTTCGACCGTTCGTCCTACAACGAAATCCCAGACTTCGACCAGTCCGACCAACAGAAGCCTGTCACTCCATCAGACCAATTAGTCGTTGAGGCTCGACAATATACCCAAGCCCAGTTGGCAACGCAAGATTCTATAGTTGTTAAGAACCCTGATTTTCGAATCGAACTGCCCGGGGCTGGACTCAATGCTGGCGATTATATTGAGTACTCGGTTGCTCCAGACGCCCCAGAAAATCTGTCAGTCAGAAGGAAGGAAAGGGAAGCGTTTGGAGAAAATCAAGGTGTCATCGGAACAAGTCTTGATCAACGTCAACGTGGCGAGGCGGCGGTTCATGCTCTAGAAAATCTGATGCGTTCCGTATTCTCTGCCGCGGGCAGTGCCTTGGCTATGGAACCTGGGCTGGACCATGTCATTACGATAACGAATGACCAGGAAGCTGCAATGACGGCTGCAACGCAGCAGAAGATGCACACTGCACTTCAGAAAGTCATCAGCCTGAAAAGCTTTGATGCTGTTCCTTTGGAAAACCTTCTTAGGGTGATGAAGCTCAGTGAAGCCAGCCTGAAACAAGCGGATAGTCTTGATATTCGTGTGAACGAGAGCTGGGATGAGACAGCTGTTCAAGTCTGGGTCCAGCAGCTGAATGACGTGGAGACTGCCTTGAAATCTGCGCGAACATGCCTCAGAATATTATCTGGCTGCCGCAAAGACAAGCAGCTGTACTCTGAAAGCATTATCACCAAGTGCGTCAGCATATTTAAGGCTGTGACCGAAGACGTCGTGATGCCTTTGGTCGAGCTCCGAAATTCAGGTACCCCTGGTAGCCTTTTCAAACTCATACAGAAGCATAAGAAAACGATTGCCTCAATTTTCGTATGCTGCCAGAAGTTGTCGGTGCTTCTGGCCGAGCTCATCACAAAAATCGAGTTATCTGAGTCCGTCATCAACACGCTCGAATACACGGCTTCGAGGTTGATATTCGTGGAGAATGCGTATTTCGAAAAGGACTCAGCGATCGGTATGCAGAAATTTGATGGCATTCGCTCCGTTGCCATGGATATGCTGTGTCAGATTTTCTTGATTAAGCCTGAACAACGACAAGGAATCATTGACGACATTTTGACTTCATTGGAGAAGCTACCAGTTGGGAAGCTTAGCTCCAGACAGTTCAAGCTAGCTGACGGAGGCAGTATCCAGCCTGTATCGGCTCTTATCATGCGGCTCGTTCAAGCTAGCTCTGGGCGAGTTGGGAGCAGGGATGCCTCTGGCAAAAGCTCCAACATCCATGCTATCAGTACAGATGAATCTGGAGAGGATGAGCAAGATGAGCGACAACTGCCACGAGCTCAGGCAACCGCCACTATCATGAGTGAGGAACAGGGTGCACAGCAACCAGCTGTGGCAATTCAAGAACTGGAAGCTGTCGCAGCTCCATTGAGTGATACTGCCATGCGTAATGCCTCCTATGTCATCAACTTCATTGTGAAGCGTGCTATAGGTTCCACGAAGTCAGGAGACACCCCATATCGCAATCTGCTGGACCTTTTTGTGGATGACTTCACGACTTGTCTTGATCTACCCGACTGGCCGTCGGCAGAGTTGCTGCTACGATTACTGATGGTAATGATGGTGCAGTTATTTGAAGCACCAAAGACCGCAGTTCCCGCGAAAAACATGGCTTTGGAGCTCCTAGGAACGATGAGTTCCGCTATTTCCCGCCTTCGTTCTCATATTAAGAAAACCGCCAGCACTTTTGAAAACAGCGATGCCGGTGAATATGCGCAGTACCTTTCAGATCTTGCCACTCATTGTCTCGAGCAAAGGTGTCCCATGGAGCACATCGTTGCCTGGTCGGGACCATATCGAGGTGCTCTCGAGTATCTACAAGAAAAAAGCTCCGATGATCCGCATATATCCAGTTCTGTGACCTTTCTGGTCCTAGATTGGGCGACTAGAGTCCACACAACTTACGATAACACCCAGGAGGACGACTCTCAGAGGGACAAGGAGCTCGGACGCTCAGCGTATCGTTTGCGAATGATGATGGAGGATCGAACCTGGCTTTGGAGTGAATACACGTTCAAAGTCATTCCGGCAAACGTGGCCAAATTTGCCTTCTCAATAATTTTGCTACGGTCCACCTTTTGCGAATCATTTGGCAAAATTCTCAACATTCTTCTTGGTTCTATGTCCAGCGACCAAGCTACAGTGCGAAGCAAAAGCTTAAAAGTGTGAACCAGGTACTCGAGACTGATCCATCTATCCTAGACGGCGACTCAAGTGTCATTCAGCTCATCCTCGACTGTGCCAGTGACTCGTCTACCCAAGTCAGAGATTCAGCGCTTGGGTTATTGGGTAGCTGCATTAGCATGCGACCTGTCTTGGAACCATCGCTGACGCCCAAGATCATAGACCGGTTCCAGGACGCCGGTGTTGGCGTGCGAAAGCGAGCAATGAAACTGGCTCGTGATATCTATCTGCGGAACCGGAGCAAAGTCTTACGGAGTGCCATTGCGAATGGTCTCTTGCGTCGAGTTCAAGATCCGGACGAAGGTGTACGCGATCTAGCTCGGCAAATGATTGAAGAGGTTTGGTTTGCACCATTTTATGCCCACGAGAACACTGCTAGCTTCGAAACCTCTCTCTCCGAACATGTTGCACTGATTATACAGACTGTCAAGGGTGGCACCGTGACAGAGGTTCTGGATAAAGTGTTTCAGGCAATTCTCAAGCCTCAGAACAAGCCCCCGAGGGGCAAGGCCCATTGGTGTTTGTTCGCGACTCGTTGGGACCATGTTTGGGTTAATCGACAACCCAGAATCAGAAGACGCCAGTGTGCCTTGTGGTCGTGACGCTCTTCAAGTGCTCACAATATTCGCAAAAGCTGACCCGAAGCTGTTCAGTCTGGAGCAGATCAGACTTTTGAAATCGCAACTTGCCAGTTTCACCGGGGCTGAAGAATTGGCAGCGTTTAGAGCGGTTACCGTTATCTACAAACGGGTATTACCGCAGCTTCCCACCGTTCACAAAGAGTTTCTTGCTGAGGTAAGACTGCAACTTCTTAAAGGCATCGGAAAAATCTCGTCTCGGGGAGCACTCGATGACTTGATTGCTTGTGCGCATACGGTTTGTGAATTGCTCAAAGATTTCGCGCCTCTGGGCAATCTTGTCGCGTCCAGCTTGATGGCAATCCAACGACTGACCAAGGCACCGCTCGACGCCAAACGGCTCAATCTTCTCGCTGCATATTCCATTATTGTTGGTAGCGTCGGCAAGCATTGTGATCTGGACAAACAAGTTCAAATTTTCAAGGATAAATTCCCCGGCTGGAAAGGTGATTCGGTACCCAAATTAATCGTGGACATTCTGTCTCCATTTGCCTCACCTCAACAGTCACTGGAAGCTCGAAAGGCATCCATCGAGGCCATTGGACTTGTTTGCCAGTCCTGGCCTCGCAACTATGTACTGGCCAAGGTTTACACTGCTTTCCAACAAGTCTTCCAAGACAAGATTCCCATTCTGGAAACCATGATTCTGCGATCTTTTAAAGAATTTCTTGTTACGGAAGAAAAGAGATCCGAAGCGGCCGCAGAAGATTCCACGAAAGAGAAAAAGAAGGAATTGACTGTTATGGGAGGCACCAATTTTGATGATGTTGCCAGTGCCACTACGCAGCGGTTTCTCAAAGAAATCACTCGGATCGCGTTGTCTAGCCAAGATGAACATGCTTTTTGGCCATGGAAGTTCTCGGCAGCATCAATCGTCAAGGCTTGACGCATCCGAAGGAAACAGGTGTAACCTTGATCACCCTCGAGACGTCTGCTAACAGAAAAATTGCTGAACTTGCATACTTGGAACACCGATCTCTTCACGAGAAACACGAGACTGTGCTGGAAAGGGAATACGTCAAGGCTGTACAGTCTGCGTACAACTATCAACGTGATGTCGTCAAGGATTCCCATGGTGCTACCATGGACCCGTTCCAGTCAAAGCTTCATTTGCTGATGGAAGTTTTGAAGATTAGCAAGATGAAGAATCGGCAACGATTTCTGGAAAAGTTTGTTGGCCAGGTAGATTTTGACCTGGCAAGGCTGAATGCTAAAGAGGACATGCCACATCATGTCGACTTTTCGCGCTTCATTGCAGAAAACCTAGCCTTTTCGAATACCAAACTGTGGGAGAGCTTCAGACTACAGTCAACAAGATTGAAAAATTGTAGCCGGCACAGGAGCTGCGGTCGCTCAAGCAATAGAATGTGAGCTGTTCAATGTTCGTATGGATCTCGATCAGCCAGAACAGTCGGAACCCGCAGTTGCACCGGACGTAGTCACGACTGCGGCAACAGAAGGAGCATCTGTCCAACCACCAGCCGAGGCATCAGCTTCCACTGCAACAGCTCCTGTACTGTCAGTGGAACCGCAACGACTACGCCAACTAACTGCTGGATCTATCATTCTTCTCTCACTTTGGGAGGTACGGACACATTTGCGCAGACTTTTCGGTATGGGAACGAATCGCCACGACAATCGTGCCAAAGCCTTAGCCAAGGACCTAAACAAGATGCCCATGAAGGTGCAGGGTGTGCACGGCGAGAGAGTTTGGGAAGAAATTGTGTCTCACATGAGCGGACTGTCCAGTCAGGAAACCATGGCACAAAAGTGCAAGGCATTTGTGGAACTGATGAACGTCGACAAGGAGTTCAAAGTGGTGAATGAAGACGACGAGATGGAGATGGACGGACCGAGCACACCAAGCGGGGAGAAGAGGACGACGAGAGTGGTGAGAGAGGCCGCAAAGAAAAGCGGCTGGGACGCCAGGAGGAAGAAAGAAGAGAGCGCGGTCAAACTCACAGCAGCCACGCAAAGAGGAAGACCGCCCAAACAAAACGCGGATAGTGATGAAGGAGATGTAGACGGAGACTGGGTCTAAATGGAAGAGGACAAACACCTTTATACAAGACGATATATGGGGATATGGATCATCGACGGGTTTATGATGTGCACATGTGGGTAGATGATGATTTTCATGAAGGCGATAGTCACTATATGGGCCCATTTAAAACACGAGGAGCGGCGGAGTGGGCGGAGTGGACGGCGTTGGACGGCGTTGGGCAGATATGTGCTCTTTTTTTTTTTTTCATTTGCCCTCTTCTTCTTCTTTCTTGCTCTTGAAACCATGAAGCCCGAGCATGCCTCTCTCGCACAGAGAAATGGGATCGACTGTATACTATTACACTTGAGACAGAATCAATACGGGGTACGTTGGTCGCTGTTGTCTTCTCTAGGCGAAGATGAGGGACTAAATGGATGATGCTATGCTATTATGCTTGTAAATGCTATGCTATGCTATGGTACATGTATGTATGCTATGTTAATGCGTTAGCGATGGCCAATTGAAAGGCGGCGGGTAAAAAGAAAAGAGTTGCTAATTACGGGTTACAGACGGGGTCCTCCGTATTAACTGACGTCAATTAAAGACGGACGACTGGAGGCGCATGCGGGCTGGATGCAAGCCACCCACCAACGTGCAGAGCAGTGGTTGGTTGGTTCGTTGGTTGGTCGGCTGACACTGACCAATGACGACTGATCGATCTTATAAAGGAGGCAGCCGCCTGTTGTATGCATGTACATTATGTACGGAGTAATATGCATGCACTTTGTACCACAGGTCCACAGGCGGCACGGGCAGCCGAATTCCCATGAGCACTTCGACCTCATTCGTCGTCGGGGAGACCGTCTGGTCGAAGGAGCTTCAGCAGTCCATGTGTTCATGCATAATACCTCGCCTGCTCAATTCCAAAAGCCCAACTTGCAAAGACAAGCAAGTGATGCTGGCACGGAGTCAAAGCGGAGGAGCAGGGACCCGACCCGTCTGTTCTGGAATGAGCGTTGAGCGCGTGCCAGGCAGGAGGGAGGCAGGAGGGAGGCAGGAGGAGGCATCTGTCTTTTGTGCAAACACTCGCTCCCTCTGGTCAACTTTTGTGCTTTTGTGCTCGTTTGTTGTCCCACGCACAGTCACTCTGAGTAGTCACTGCCCAAAACAAACTTTTGGCATCAGTCACACCCGCCATCGATCGCATCGGTGAAGCCTGAACACGTATCGAAGCAAGGCGCTCACTCAACCTGGTCCATTGTCACCAGTCTCGATCCTGACGACGGTTGTCATCGCCACAACAAGGCGCTTCGCGTTTGTCGGTGTACGTAGTACGTGTTGTTTGCCATATGGGTATCGAGGCCGCCAACTGCGACTCACATGTGTACTGATGTACATACATGTACATACTGACTGATCCCCACCCGCTCACACATGCTCCTCCTCCATAACTTTAATACATACCTCCCGTATTGATAGGGGAATCGTGACGACCTGCCCAAGCCGCCAGGGACAGGAAAGGACCAGACATCTCCCGATCTCTGTCAACATGACTTCTTGTAAGTGATGCTTTTTTTTTTTTTTTTTTTTTCCTTTGGCTTTCTCAATTTGCATCATCGTCACCATCGCGTTCACCCCTTTCCCTCTCCTTCGTCCGTCGTCGTCGTCTCGTCGTGGTCACGTCACTTGCAGCAAGCCACACAGTGCCTCGTCCAAGGTTCGACAAAATCGATGCCATCAAAGTCACGTAATTCACCCAACAAGTCATCACGTTTGCGGTGGCTTTTGCCTTCTTACACAATGGACATGGCAAGCAAGGGCCCTCGGATGCGGTGCCGAACTTTCATCTTCACTCAACTCGTCCTTGATGCACTCGACCGGCCAGCATCGAGCACAGCCCCTTTGACAACGGTGCAAACATGACCCATCCATCCATCACCCGCATTTTCTCGATAATAAAGTGCAAGCATCGGGCGCGGCTTGTCCCAGTATTTCCCCACCAAGTCGGTCGGTGTCGCTGCGAACTGTGGTTCATGGCTCCTCGAGTTCCTCGTCTCAGGATCCCTAACCAAGACAGAACCCGAAATCTTTGGAAATTTTGGCCTTCATCTTTTATTTCCAACTCCACTCCATTCTGTATTCCTTTTATTCTCCGTCCCTCTTTACTTCGTCATTGCGCACTGGCGCATGGCTAACAGTGGTTGCGACATTGATCGCCATGGTAGTCAATCATTTTAAGAACAAGCGCGCGGCGCACAACATTCATCGATCCCAAGCCGATCAGTGGAACCCTTTCCGTCACGTATCTTGGGGCAACCGTGACAAGCGTCGAGAAACATGGGCGGGAGGTCAGTTGGAAGCACAGGATGGGCACAACGACGGCGAAGGACTCACCCACGCAGTCACGGCACCGACACCAGGCAGTGCAATGCCCGACAACCCCCTTCGCATGCCGACACCATGACCAGCCTGGGCAAGGGAAGCGACGAGGCGACCAGAAGTAGAGGTACCAACCTGTCAAGTGAAAAGGCCGCACACGATCGTTCTCTGGGAGATGGCGAGGCGGGAAACTCAGAAATCGGAAAGTGGATGATGATGGGTTCAGAACGGATGGCTCGCCCGTCGGCCCAGAGCCGCTCGCTTCTTCCGATGATGACAACGGCAAAAGAAGGAGAAAAAGGAGGGCATCATTCGCCACGTTCAGCCCAAGGAGCCCTTTACCGTGGCAAATCAGCTGCAGCGTACCTTTTTGAATTCGTGGATCAACATACTCATTCTCGCTGCACCCGCCGGCATCGCCATGAAGTACGCCAACGTCAGCGGTATTGTGGTTTTCGTCATCAACTTCATAGCCATCATTCCCTTGGCAGCCATGCTCAGCTACGCAACCGAAGAAGTCGCCCTGCGCACGGGTGAAACTCTCGGTGGTCTTATCAATGCGACCTTTGGAAATGCTGTCGAGCTCATCGTTGCCATCATTGCTCTGACTGATGGTAAGGTGGCCATTGTTCAAACATCTCTGATTGGATCCATCCTCTCCAACTTGCTTCTCGTCATGGGCTTCTGCTTTTTCTTTGGCGGCTTGCGAAGACAGGAGCAACATTTCAACCACACTGTTGCCCAGACGGCTGCCTCCTTGCTAGCCCTCGCCGCCGCATCAGTCATCGTCCCGACTGTTTTTGAAAAGGCAGCCCCAATGTGGGCCAGGATGATATTGCCAAGATGTCCAGAGGCACTTCCATTATCCTTCTCATCGTATACAGCGCCTACCTGTTCTTCCAGCTCAAAACACACCAGGCGGTTTTCAACGAAGAAAGCCAGAAGGTTGCAGCAAAACCCTGGTCTCACGGAGGCATTGGCAACGGAGCAGTCAAACAGGGCTTAGCCATGCCAAGTGCACTCATGGGTTATGCAATGACTGACAAGAACGAAAACCAGCGCCTGTCCAGGATGCTCATGAACCAGCGCCTCTTGGAGGCCGAGGATGATGATGAGGCCGAGGATCCTCAGCTGCACTTCTTTGTGGCTTTGGCTACGCTAACCGTTTCTACCGTCGTCATAGCATTCTGTGCCGAGGCATTAGTTTCATCGGTGGAAGCCGTGACTGCGAATGGAGGTCTCAGTGAAGAGTTCGTAGGTTTGATCCTGTTGCCGATTGTCGGAAACGCCGCTGAGCATGCAACTGCGGTTACTGTTGCCATCAAGGATAAGATGGACCTTGCGATTGGCGTCGCAGTTGGTTCTAGTATGCAGGTTGCCTTATTTCTCATCCCTCTCTTGGTTGTTATTGGTTGGTGCATGGGCAGCGAACATGGATCTGAGCTTCGACTTGTTCCAAGTAGCAGTCATGTTTGTGGCCGTCTTGCTGACCAACTATCTGATTGGCGATGGAAAGAGTCACTGGTTAGAAGGATTTCTGCTCATTTGTCTCTATGCCATTATTGCTGTCTGCGCTTTCTGTGAGTGTGGCCCCTTTACGTCCATTTCATCATTTCAAGCCGCTGACAATCTTGTGCACAGGGTATCCCGACAGGGAACTTGACAAGGCCAACGGCAGGACTGGCTAAGTTCTCATGTGTAACTCTGTGGCTATATGTACGGCGTTTGGTTTCGGTCATAAAAGAGGATGGAAGAATAACCACCATTCACGTACAGCTTACTTGCGTCGTTCCTTGCCTTTTTCTTTCTTCTTTCTTCTTTATTTTTCCTTTTCTCCATAGGCCTCCGCATTTCAAATGGAAATCTACGTTGTTACTTGTACGGCCAATGCTGCCCTTTTCCCTTTTTAATTCCTGTCTTAAATTTTGTATTTCGAATACTTTTCAACAGACCACTACTTACTCCTCACGTCGTGTCTTTCTTCCTTAGTCATGACATTTGCCCGTACTACAGTTGCTTTAGGGTCATCTTGTACATTGTATAGCGTCTGGCTTCAGCTCTAGCCGACAGTTTCCCACGTCTTCTATACAAATACATACAAACAGATACATATAAAAGGTGTTTGATACAATAATAGCACAATGATGATTTATGCAATGAGATCACGAAAATTACCCTATAAGCAAGCCTCTATATATATATATATAACACATTCGGTTTATAAATACGACCAAAGCTACGTATTACAAGGACCACCCCGAGTTCATTCACAGTCCAATCCCATAGTTCCTTTGCCAAATTTTCATGACAAGCCAGCCTACTAGCTTTCCCCGTCACCCCAACCGGCTCATAGTACTCTCCGCTGTCGATATTGGAGCTTGCAACCGAGGCCCAGAGTTGGTTCTTGGCCCCTTGGTTGACGGGTGTAAACCAGTAGGTTGCAATGGGCGACAGAAGCCTCCAAGCGAACGGCACACCAGACATGTTGTTCGTCAGATTTGTCCTGACGACGCCTGGATGCACGGAGACGACGGTCAAGCTGGGGTGATGAGCAGCGAGCTGTCGCGCGAACAAGACATTGGCCAGCTTACTTTGTCCGTACCTCTCAAAGGGCTTCATCTCGCCGGCCGTCGTCTTCAGCGAACCGAACCGGATGCCCTCCTGGGCGCCAGGAAGTGAGCCCTCGAGCTCAACACCACGACTCGCACATCTGCGCCGTCCCGAGCCGACCTTTCCAAGGTCGGGAGGAGGAGCTTAGTGAGCAGGGCATGGCCCATGTGGTTCGTGCCGAACTGGGCCTCGTAGCCGTTCTCGGTGACGGCGGGCGCGACGGCCATGATTCCGGCGTTGAGCATGAGAATATCCAGCCGGTCCGACTCGGAGGTGAATCTCTGGGCGGCGCGCTTGACCGACGTGAACGAGCTCAGATCCAGCTCGAGGACTCTGACCAAGGCGTCGGCACCGGGTTTGAGGGCGTGTATCTCGTCGGCTACTTTCTGCGCGGCGGCGACGTTGCGAGCAGCGAGCCAGATGTGCTTGGGGCCGTGCTTTGCGAATTCGCAGATGGATTGCTTGCCGAGGCCGTTGTTGCCGCCCGTGACGAGGATCACCTTGCCTTGCAGGAGGGTATGTCGTTTGAAGGGTCGAAGGGAGGGCGGCCTTGTCCGTGGACATGTGCTTGAAGATGGACGACATGGTTGGAGATGGTGTTGCGCGTGTCACTCTTTTTGTGTTTTGGAGACGTTGCAATTTGACGAGGCAGGAAAATGGAGCTAAGAATGAGAAAAGCAAGCAAGCAAGCGAGCAAGCAAGCGAGCAAGCAAGCTACCCACCCTACTTTCTTCGGGCTTCCGGGAATTAGCAGCCAATTCCGTTGCGAGGGGACTTCTTCATAAATGCCACGACGTTCGCGGGGACGAGCATGGTGACGCTTTACAGTTACGATAACTTGGCGAGATGCTATCCCGGTTAACAGGTGATGTCGGCGGTGCAAATCCCCCTTGAAAAGCATAAACCTTCGAGTACCTACCTTGGAGATCTTGATGCCGCCAAAGCAGTCTCTGTTTGAGAGTTTGAGTCCTCCATCGCGCGATGTCTGCGTTCATAGGGTTGATATTAAACGTTACCATGTCGAAGTCGATAGCGACAAGCGCCCCATCGACGAGTATGTAGTTCGGTAATTGGTCATCTTCCCATTGGGAAGACTCCCATTTCTTGTTGTTTATCACTTTCTTCTTTACTGTCCCCATTCCACCAAAACATTCGTTGGCTCGGGTGTGGAAAATAGTTGAGAAAGTCGCTCCGAAAACCGTAATAATGGGATGTCCCTTTGCTACTCCGTATCCATATGTACATACTATCATATAATCCATACTATCATACATATAATATAGCTGGCAATAATAATAGCCTCTGGGATTCCAGCCCCACACTTTGAGCTATGCGTCGGCCGGCTTATGACGGCATTGTCTTGTCGCCTGAGGCACCAAGCTCCGGACTCGAGACCGGGGAAAAAGTTAGGGACGGCGATCCGCAGTGCACACTGAGCCAGCACCTTCGAGAAGGATCCATTAATAGCCTGCGAACACCTCACCTATCTGCGTGTTTTTGGTTTCATCTTCTGGGGCCAGTAGCAGTTTCAATGATCTGGCATCGCTCGAAATGAATTCCAACCTGTTCACCAAGGCGATTCGGCCTGCTCGGGCTCTTGCGCAAAGCAAGCTTGGCAGCCGACCGAAGATACAGCAATGCTTGAACAAGGGCGCTCAACTTCACGTCTCCGCGATTCGTATCGGCCGTCGCGATGAGTGCAGGCGTGCGACTGACGGCCGCGTTCCTGGCGGCAAGAGGGTATGTTG
Organism: Epichloe gansuensis; assembly: GCA_023658505.1. NCBI lineage: Eukaryota > Fungi > Ascomycota > Sordariomycetes > Hypocreales > Clavicipitaceae > Epichloe > Epichloe gansuensis. The sequence goes on from CP098281.1 coordinate 9,680,522, forward strand.
GCAATACTAGGCCGAAAATCCTTTGCTACCACCCCCTTGCTGACTCAACAACAGGCATTCCATAGCACCAATTCCTTTTCACAAAAGATCCCTACCAGACTCTCGGCGTGAGCAGGTCTGCGTCTGCTTCAGAAATTAAGAAATCGTACTACGGACTGGCCAAGAAATACCACCCCGATACGAACAAGGACGCCGGTGCGAAAGAAAAGTTTGCCGACATCCAGTCGGCGTACGAGATCTATCCGATCCGAAGAAGAAGGAGCAGTTCGATCAATTTGGCGCTGCTGGGTTTGATCCAAGTGGTGCCCCGGGAGGTGGTGATCCTTTTGGAGGCGCCGGTAATCCTTTCTCCGGATTCGGGGCGCAGGGCGGGTTCGGCGGCGGGTTCAACTTTGAAGACATTTTTCAGCATTCACCGGCCAGCAAGGACCCTTTGGTGGGCGCCGAGGAGCACGCTCGAACCCATTTCAGCAGGAAATTCTGGTAGGCGACAATATCGAGGTGCAAGCTAGCATCAGTTTCATGGAGGCAGCAAAGGGGACCAGCAAAACAATCAGTATTACACCCCTAACAACATGTGGAACATGCACAGGCAGCGGGCTCAAGACCGGAACTCAGCGTTCGCCATGCAAATCTTGCAACGGGACCGGCACGCGTCTGCATTTCATGCAAGGCGGATTTCAAATGGCCTCGACTTGTGGTACTTGCGATGGAAAGGGCACGTCGATTCCCAAGGGCTCAGAATGCCGAACCTGCTCCGGCAACGGCGTGGTCAGGGAACGGAAAAACATCACTATTGATATCCCAGCCGGAATTGAGGATGGCATGCGGTTACGAGTCGACGGCGCCGGTGATGCTCCGCCAACTGGGAAGTCTGCCGACCCCAGTGCAAGAACCCAGCGCGGCGACTTGTATGTTTTCGTTCGCGTTGCCAAGGATCCTAAATTCAGTCGAGAGGGCTCAAATGTGCTTTATACGGCCAACATTCCTCTTACTACAGCATTGCTGGGCGGACAGGTCAACGTACCCACGCTCGATGGATCTGTCAATGTCAAGGTGGCCACCGGTACGAACACTGGCGATAGTATGACGCTTACTGGTATGGGCATGAAGCGATTGGGTGCTCGCCGAGGAGGTTCCGGAGACCTGCGGGTTGAGTTCAGGGTGAATATGCCCAAGTATCTCAGCGCCAACCAGCGAACCATTGTGGAAATGCTGGCCGATGAGATGGGTGATAAGACAGCTAGACGAGTCATGAATGTCTCGTCGTCGAAAAAGTAAGGAGAGAGAGAATGCTGTTATAAGCGCATAGAATCAACACTGACCCACGTCACGTACAGCACCGATCCATCCGACCCAGAATCGCACAAAAACGAAGGATTCCTGAAATCCATGTGGCATAACCTCACCAATCATCCATCACATCAAAATGGTCAGGCTGACAAGACCAGCTCCGACAAGAAGGACGACAAGCAACACAAGCCAAGTGATGAAAGCAAGAAATCCGACACCGCGTCCGGCTAACCCCGTTGTCAACGTTGACTTACACGGTAGTCTGTACTATAGTTGTGAAAAAATTGTTCGAAATGGATAGAACGCGGGAGTGTGTGCATTCAAAGGTGTTCAAAATAAAGCCCGAATTTGACAACAACTGGCGTTTGTTTCTCTGGAGGCATGGGACTTTTGAAGCCTTTGCGTTCTTGCATTGTCTCATGATCTGCGGGTTTTCAATCCGGATCTGTGTATTGTACATACTATGGAAGAATCTCTGATGGTAGATACTCTCATAAAAGAAAAGGAAAAAAAAAAAAAGAAAAGCCTCCTGATAATTCATCCCTCACTTTTCCACGAAGGCTACTTCATCTCAGTCTTGCTGTATCCGACGACACTATATCATGAGTAGAGAGCTCACTGGAGTGTGTTGTTCCAAATAAATGAAAATGACCCTCATTCCTTTGTAGATGCGCTCTAGACCAGAAATAGTTCCACAGAGTCTATCCTTTCGTCATGACAATGCTCGAAATGAAGAAACACCGACGCTCACATCATTCTTGAAGGTGAATGAACATTTGAAAAAGAAATCACTTGCTACTCATTACATCATGATGAAACCCGTTCCCACCTGTGACCCCTCCTCAGTGCTCACCCAATAGGCTTCAGTTTCTTCTTCTTCTTCTTGTCACCGTCCGTCGACTTGCCCTTCTGAAACGTTCTCCAACTGCTGATTCTCTCGTCTCTCGTCGCCTCCCAATCCTGCTCATGCTGCCTCTTTCGCTTCCTCTCTTCCAACTCAGCGTCCTGCTTCCTCGACTCCCTGCCCTCTTCCTGCATCTGAGCCTTCATTTGCCGCCTCCGTCGGTGCTCATTGTCAATCAGCACCTCTTTTGATTTCTCGCGCCACTTCTTGGCAAAGTCACTTGTTTTCAGTTCGGGGCTGTCCACGGTCCATTTGTTTTCGCGGATCAAGAGCATTCGCGCGTCGGCGATAGCCTCGTCTAGTCTTTCGCGGTGCTTCTCGTCCATGAGCTCCGTTTGGGCCTTTTTGAGGCGGTCGAAGGCATCAGGGGCTTGGGGATTCTTCGTCTTGTCGGATGGATGAGGAGGGACTTTTGCGATAGGTAATTTTGATGTCGGATTCAGGAACACCTGGTTGGAGGTCTAGCACGGCGTAGCTGTGCGGTTTGCATGCATTCTTGGTCAGTCAATGGAATGAATGGTCTTTGTGGGGGGAGATGCGTCGACATTTTTTTCTTCGTGTCGTCCGCTTTTTTGGAGTGTCAATCTTACGCATCCAGCCGGAATGCCCTGAGAATCCGATCGATTTCAGCATCCTGCGACGACGCATGGTCGGTCAGTGGTCACGTTTCTTGACTTTGATGAAAACCACTGGGGAGAGATGGCATACCTTGTCGAATTCTTTGGCTTCCGCTTCAAGAGCATCGAGTGCATCTTTGTCTTCTTTCGAGTCGTCTGCAGCCATTCTGACACGAGTGAGACACAAAGGCAATGGCAAAGGCGTCGCAGTTTCTTTCGTGGAAGAAGGACAAGCTTCTGTCGCCTTGCAAGGCTGTCGTGGGTCGAAACCAGTCTGCCAGTCCAGGTACAACCATTCTGTGCACTTAGTTTGAGGCTGGCCCCGCGGCGATAAGATAACGGGATGTGGGTGCGGCCCCAGAAAAAAAACCACGCCGCCAAGTTGTCGACTTTATTAGTGAATTGCATAATACTGTAGACTCACTCCCACTCTCGAACTTGGATTTTGCGAGAAAAGTGCGAGGCAAACCGTTACAATGCCTCGACGTGCAGCTTCTCCGGCTGCCTCGGAGCATGAGCTTGATATTCTTGACTCATTGTACCCAGGAAACGACGACGACGAAAACAGGGACCAGACTCATTCGGCCCGCAGTTTGGTCGACTTCGATGACATCTTGGACGATGCCCAGGGGGCGATGATGGCGACGAGGCTTTTATTGCCCTCCAGCAAGCGGCATCCTACCGCAAGAATTCTAATTTGAAGGGCAGAACGGTTAAAAAGGGCGGTGGTTTTCAGGCAATGGGTACGAACTACAGTCTCTTCTTCTTTTGCCCCCGTGGCCGCACATGCTGACCGCTTCCACGTAGGCCTCAATGCAAATCTACTCAAAGCCATCACACGAAAAGGTTTCTCGGTCCCCACGCCCATTCAGAGAAAAACTATTCCTCTTCTTCTTGACCGCAAAGATGTCGTTGGTATGGCTCGAACGGGTTCCGGCAAAACGGGCGCCTTCGTGATTCCCATGATTGAGAAACTGCGAGCACACAGCGCTAGGTTCGGCAGCAGAGCTCTGATCTTGTCACCTTCCCGAGAATTGGCCATTCAGACTCTGAAAGTCGTCAAAGAGTTCGCTCGTGGAACTGACCTGAAAGCTGTGCTTCTGGTTGGTGGTGATAGTCTAGAGGAGCAATTCTCCTCCATAGCCGCCAATCCCGACATCATTATCGCCACTCCCGGTCGTTTCTTGCATTTGAAAGTCGAAATGTCCCTGGATCTCTCTTCTATTCAATACGTCGTATTCGACGAAGCTGATAGGTTGTTTGAGATGGGGTTTGCTACACAACTCACTGAAATTCTGCACTCCTTACCTCCTACTCGACAGACTTTACTCTTCTCTGCTACTCTGCCTGCGTCATTGGTTGAGTTTGCAGAGCCGGTTTACAAGATCCAAGTCTGATTCGACTGGACGCCGAAACCAAGGTTTCGCCAGATCTTGAGAGCGCCTTCTTTTCTGTCAAGGGGGCTGAAAAGGAAGGCTCTCTGTTACACATTCTCCACGATGTAATCAAGGTTCCCCTTGGCACTCCAGAAGAACCCAAACAGGAAGGGGACAAGTCATCAAAGAAGCGAAAGCGAACGGCGGACAGTGGCTCAGGTAAACCTACGGAACACTCAACTATCGTCTTCACGGCTACAAAACATCACGTCGAGTATCTTGCCAACGTTCTTCAGAGTGCAGGATTTGCTGTTTCACATGTCTACGGTTCGCTTGACCAGACGGCCCGAAGAAATCAAGTTGAGGACTTCCGACGGGGCAGGACCAATGTTCTTGTTGTGACTGACGTGGCAGCCCGTGGTATCGATATACCCATTTTAGCAAACGTCATCAATTACGACTTTCCATCACAGCCCAAGATCTTCGTTCACAGAGTCGGTCGAACGGCTCGTGCTGGCCAGCGTGGCTGGAGCTACAGTCTCGTTCGGGAAACTGACGCACCGTACTTACTCGACCTGCAGTTGTTCTTGGGTAGAAGATTGGTCCTCGGCCAGGCGGGTGACGAGCCCTCCTTCGCTTCTGATATCGTATTGGGCGCATTGAAGAGAGACATGGTTGAGGCCAATGTCGAGTGGATGAACAAGCTTCTAACCGAGGACCTGGACATCAAGACCCTGCGCGGCGTCGCTGCCAAGGCCGAAAAACTCTATCTGAGAACGCGAAACTCAGCCTCCAGCCAGAGCGCCAAGCGTTCTAAAGAAATGGTATCATCCACCGGGTGGAATCAGCTTCATAGATTGTTTGGCGAAGACGTCGACGGCATTGAGCAAGCACGAACAGACATGCTCGCCCGGATCAGTGGGTTCAGACCCCAAGAGACCATCTTCGAAGTCAGCCACACCGACAAATCACACGCCGAAGCAGCAGAGATGATGAAACAGCTACGAAGGAGAATTACCCCAAAGAACAGACAACCCAAGAAGCAACAAGTTGATGATCACGAAGACGAAGACTTCGACCTTCCATCATACACTACGGGTAACAATGCCACCGCAGATGACTCTGACTCTGACGACGCACTGGACGATGAAATGCCAGACATAGATCAAGCCACCTCTCCCTCAGACGACAACGACGATGATCTCGAAGTCACCATCTCAAATCCTTCCAACAAAAAGGCAAAACAGACTGGCGCGACTCCGAAGTCTTCATGCAGGCTACACACCGCGCACAACCAACGCCGCCGAGGAACGGGGTACGGTGTTCACTCCGGCGGGTTCGTCGAAGCAGCCCGCGACGCAACCATGGACTTCACCAACGACGAAACCGCAAAGTCCTTTGGCCAACCGGCCCGGTCCAAGATGCGCTGGGACGCCAAATCCAAAAGTACGTGTCTCGTGACAACGACGAAGACGGCTCCAAGGGCAGCAGGATGATTACCGGCGAGTCCGGCGTCAAGATAGCGGCGTCTTTCCAAAGCGGTCGCTACGACAAGTGGAAGCGCTCTCAGCGCATTAGAGGTCTACCCAGGGTTGGGGAGACGGAGAAGCCCGGCACGACGCAGGGGATACCGAACGGTGTGCGGTACAAGCATAAGCTGGAGAAGGCACCCAGGAGGCTGATAAGTATAGAGATGACTTTGAGGTTCGCAAGAAGAGAGTCGCGGAGGCGAGGAGAAGCGCGTCGGTAGATTCAAGGACGGCATGGGCAGTAAGAAGGAGCTCAAGGGCGCAAACGATATTCGCAAATCAAGAGAGGAGAAGCAAAGAAAGTTGGCAAAGAATGCTAGACCGCAAAGGAAGAAGAAGGAAGACAGACAGACACGTGGATAGATACCTACCGTCACGAATTGACATGTACATATTTTAGTTATTGTGTTGTCTCCAGATATACTCAAGATTAACTGGGAACAAAACAAATGCGCAACAACACGCACGGGCTCAAATGTCTTGATGAAAAAAAAAAAAATATCAAGTTCTATTGAATTTTATATATTTTTTTCTCTCATTAGCTGTGGCCAATGCATCTGATTTCATGGAACGACGCGATGACTGGCGATACCCAGCCAGTGCAACAATCAACATCCGAATGACAGACCGCAGTGATAGATTCCCGGTGTGACGCGGGATGCGACCCAGGTTACGAATACGAGGGGCTGGGTATCGCCAGTAATCCCGCCGTTCCATGAAATCAGATGCATTGGCCACAGCCGGTGAGAAAGAAAATTATGGAAAAAAAAAAAAGTTCCATCATATAATGATATTCTTGGTATCTGAGCAATAACGGTTAGACAGGACAGAGTTGCCGTGCGTTATTGCCTCTTCCTCCAGACGCCTTGCCTCGCCAAGAAGAAAAAAAGAAGAAGAAGAAGAAGCAAAGAATTAGAAATGGTAAATCACATGGTATTCCATGGTTGTGCTCGAACTCCCAAGTCAGGGCGTTTCAAGAATTACAAGCACTGCTCCATTGACAACAGAGACACGCATCATACTATGCCAGAAAACTCGGATTCGAAAGGTTAGTAGAGGAAACAGATCAAGTAATTATGCTATTGGGTATCGTGGTAGTGATGCTAATGCAATGTCAAAGCAACGTGGAAAGAGATTCGGAGAAGAAAAGGAGGTGTGACGCATGTTGCCGACTCGTAGTGACCCCGCATCTGCTTGCTTTGGATCCTGGCAACGCATGAATCGTGTCTGCTTTCGAACAGGTGTAGAGTCGGCAGGCCAGCTTAAAAAATGACAATGGTAAGTGCCATCAGGTTTCTTTGCCATGTTACTCAATAGCGTCCATGCTAGCCACCCAATCTCGCACAGCATCACGTAGAATACTTTGGCAATGGCGACCGTGACGGTTGTTCTTTGATCCAACATGATGCCCGTCTCGCTTGTCGACGGCCTCGCGGAACATGTCTTCAAGAGCAGACAAAATAACCGTCTTGCATTGGGTTCTGGGGGCATTGAGAGCTGGATCAGGCTTTGCTAGCTGTGTAATTTCTGACAAGGTGTCAGGCATTGCACCATCACTCTCAATGCTGTCGTGAATGTCACTGGGGTTTGCGACAAATTGATGGAGCTTCCCTTGCTACCATTGCCGTTCATGTAAACGACCTTGTCAACGGCGTCCTTCAGGGAGTCGTCGCAGCTGAAAATTGGCTCCTCGGTCCATTCTTCCTCGAGCTGTGTCTCATAAGGTAGAATCGATGGTGTCAGTATAACGTTTCCGGCAGGGCCAAGAGTGCCCGTGTGGGTACCACCAGTGCGACCAAGCACGGCTTTTGGTCGCACCAGTCTTCTGTATACAATTCGGCTGATTGTGTTGCTAGTCGTATCCGCAATAAGAACGCTGCTGACATCCACCCATCGTTCCGTTGCTACATGTCCTTGGGGGTTTGTTGGGGCGGGGTCGGCTCCGCTCGCATAGCTGCTTTAATTTTATCAACAAGGTTGTCCTGTGGTGGTAATGCCTGAAGCGCAAAATCGGGGTGGAAGCGGTTCAACCATCCTGCGGCGTTCAAGGGAAGGTCGCCCTCAATGGCGAAACGAGTTTGCTCAAATGTCTCCAAACCATTGGGCAGGCCCATGGTCGACAGGTAGCCGCTACTTGAAGGGGAGCTAATCGCCGACTCAAAAGACGTGATGTAATCAGGAAAGGGGACATCCACATCTATCACGCCGTCCTCGGCATTGATGGACGTCTTGACTGGCGTCTCGAACGCACCATTTGGATCCGGTGTTCGATCGGCTTGAGCAAATGATCCTCGACCTCGGACGCCAGTGAAGCTCTCTCGTGGAGTGCCGACATCACGATCATCTACCCCTCGACGACGTGCAGCCACGCCGCCGTCGATTTGTTCTTCTGGGGACTCTCGGACCATTTCTGAAAGTTTGTCGACACGCCCAAAGCTAGACTTTACAGGCGAGCAAAGGTCAGCGCTCCCCTGGCCGTACGTACCACTGTCCATGGGATCTTGACGACGGGTGCTCCATAAACCCCTATCAGGCTACCCCATTTTAAGCCTGAGCTAGGAGGCCGCGACACACACCCAGCTTGTCCGCTACTGTCTCCTCTTTTCAAGGACCGTTTGAGGTCGTCTGCGGCTACACTCCCGCTACTTCCAGGCCGTGGTCTTCTCTGGTTATCGCGCTGCTGAACGCTCGTGAAATGAGGCGTTGTGGTTTCGGCCATGACTGTCGTCGTAGTCGCCGCGCTACTTTTTCGAGTGACGATGTCTGTTCCGGGCATTGGCAGGTTGGTAGTACGGATAGAGGCGGCATCGGACGCTCGTCTTTGATGATTACGATCGATGCCCAACTGCGCGAATTGAGGAGGAACAACTGTAGAGTTTCTCGCACTATGGCTAGTGTTCCTGGAATGAGACGCTCGTCGCAGTCCACTTCGGCGATTAATTTTGCGTCGCAGGGATTCTTCCCGAAGAACGGGGATAATGAATGTCGGCGGCGAGTTGGAGTAGCCGCCAATGGATGCAGACATGCTCGGCCGATGCGCTCTAGTGGTGTGAATTTGTTGGTTGGCGGGCAGGAAAGCAGAGAGCAAGAATATCAGTCGACGAGCAGCCATTTTGTCATTGGAGATGATGATGGTGCGTGCAGGGAGGGACAAGTCCTCCTCGTTCCGGGTTCGACGAGCCAAGGCTGCACGTTTACCGTACGCGGGGCCGCACAAGGCTTGGAGCCAGTCGGTATGAGTTGAGAGGAATCCTGTCAGGAGATTATGGAAGAATGCCGTAAGACCCAATGGAGCTGCCCATCTGAAAGTCCAAATTGCCTCGTCTCTCCAAATGCCCCATCTGCCTTGACCGGTGACAACACGAGCGGCGCTGACCCCCATGACGATTCTACTTCGCGCCAGACCAACTTCGGAAGCAATGTTATTATCGTCGGCGAGGCAATTTGGCCACAGTGACACGAGCTTAGTTGTACTCTTAGGGGCTTAGCTCGAGGTAACTCGCTTCCGCGTCGGTCGGATATTGACGGCGTGCGAGAGACAGTGTTTGCGTGTGACGGTCCAATATGAGGGCCTGGTGATGCACTGTCTGCTTGCTTCAGCATTGCGTGGATCGTCGTGGCAGCCAAGGATTGAAGATGGGTTAAAGTCCGCATGATTATATCCCAATGTTGGGTCAAAGAGTCAATCCTATCTTCTATGTCAATCGCGTCCATCGTATCTCCATAGGTCCCAGACCCTGACATATTCCAGCCCGCTTTTGTTGAATTGTAAGAAGATGAGAACAAATCCTGGTCATTGTACGATCCTGATTCGCGAAACAACGACTTGGTGGGCAGCGCGGACGAGATCCTGGAAACCACTTGAGGGATCTGCACTACTAGAACTACGGCGTACATTGGAGTGCGTCGCTGTTTTGGTTGCGGCTTCTTCTTTCTTTGCGCAGATTCTTTCCCCGGAGAAGGAAAGGAAACTCGCTACTATCCTCACCCGAATAGTGGTTTTGCGGCGTTGCATTGGAGTCAGCATCGTCCACGGCGAGGTTTACAGGGAACAGCCGAGTAATGAGGACCTTTCGCTTATCATTCTGGCGGGAAGGGACCCCTCCTAGGGGATGGCCGGTCCCTAGAGTAGGAGAGATGACTTGTGACGAATAAGACTGCGAAAGCTTGCTTGATCGACCGCTGGAACGGCCCATGGAACTTCTGCCGTCACCGAAAATCGACGAAGCCGCCGACTCGTTCATCCGAGCGTCACTGGGAACCACATGTACCTTTGTTGAAGTACCTTTGTAAGCCATTAGCTCAGAGTTACCGAAGATACAGCTAGAGAATGTCGCAAGCTCCTCCCTATACTCGCGCGCAGCTCTTTGAAATTCAGTTTCGCTGTGGCTCTGGCTTCGGCCATGAATGGATGCCCGGCGATCAAAGGCTCCTTGGCGAGATTGCGGGTTTTCAGCTTGAATGATCAACGGTTTGGCGGATTGAGTCAGACTGCCCTTGCGAGCGGACATGGCTGCTCTCCTGGGATCCTGGCGAGCAGGCGAGCGATCCGAGATTGTCGTCGGTTCGGGGGCGGGTGACTGTCGAACAACAGCGATGCATTCGCAGGCCCAAGAGCGTCTTGCATGACGATGATGCGAACGTCCTTAACGTCAAGCTCGACATCCTCACTGTAATCGAAAGCAGGGGCAGTTGTCGTTCCGGGAGTAGTTGGGGTAGTAGAAAGTGGGAAAACTTGGTCATTCCGGTGTTGGTAGAGCGCTTGGGTATCCGGAAACAGGAGATTGCGCGTGTGGATATCCTCTTGCACGGATTCGAGAGATAAAATAGGGCGAGATGTGCTTTTATTGCTTGGTTCAACCGAGGGTGAAGCGGAGCCCCAGTGCCCAAGTGAAGCAATCTTCCCAACATGGCGCGAAGTAGATATAACCTACAATGTAGTGGTTGGCGCTGAGGATATCGTCTGCGAAGACTGCTTAATGACTAAGAGAATCGCTTTGACTAAAATGTTTGACAGCTATCGAGGTCGCAAGAGACGGATACTTCAAGTCCAGTGAGCGGCCATCATCAGGGCAGCGAATTCAACGACTCCGTAGTGCATGCATAGTCAACATGAGCTGGTGTAAGATCCGAGTTCACCAAGATGCTGTTCACCAAGATGCTGTGGGAGACGATAGCTTCCGAGTGCAACTTTCGGCTATTCAGCGCGTTGAACCTGGCAAGTGCAGTGCCGTCGGCCCAAGAGAAAAGGGAAAAGGTTTTCTATAAGTCACTAGCACTTGGAAGAGGGTAAACAGGTGGTTGGGAAAATCGAGGCCCGAGTCAGTTCTTGCGCAAGCGTCAAGAGAGGGCGGTGGAGGCGAAGTGAGTCGACAGCCCGGTGCAGCGAGTGAACAGGACTGGGTGGACAGTGAAGAGCACTGCAATCAATCAGACAGCGCGCAAAGCAAAAATCGGTGAGTCGAGAGACCAAGACTGGCGAGATTGGAACGACGGCAATTATAACAGAGAAGGATCAAAAGGAAACACAAGCCTGTCCGTTTTCGAGAAGGCTTCCTGCACGTGCGTACCGTCGGTGCGACTGCTCGACCTACTCCGAAGACCGGATGCCGCGGCGCGAGAGGAAGAGCCGGTGAGCGTTGCTTGTACAAGGGGCCGTGGTGACGACACAGGGTGGCGCAGACGAAGACAAAGAACTATTTTGAGTTTGTCGTCTGATCCTGCAACGAGGCCAAAAACCACCCACGCCCTTTAGCTTTGGCGACGTCGTGCGGTGAGGAGAAGGGGGCAAGGTGTGAAGTGAAGTTGGCCGTTGATGGAGGAAAGATGGGTCGAGCGGACGGGAGGGGAGGTCGAAGGAAGGCAGATGAACACATTGATTGATACGGACTAGTCGAACAGCAGCGTAAAATGCCAGGCAGCTGCGGCAGCTGCGGCAGCTGCGAGCACTGAAATAATACAGGAAGGTGCGGCCAACAGCAGATGAGGGCAGGCAAGGGCAAGTGCGAGCGAGTGTCAAAGTGGGCGCGCGATTGCACGTCGCAGGTTGCACGTCAAACCTCGAACCCAGAACCAGAAAGTCGGGTCATGCAGACAAGCCCGGATATTTACATGACGAAACTCTGGTCTCTCACTGATCATGGCTCTCATGGCTCTCATGGCTCTCATGCCAGCGAGGGACCTCGATCTCCAAGCAGGCAGGATACGCGTTTTGTTGACGTGCGCCGTGCGGGCACGCTATTGCGGGTTTTACTCCGTTCAGCCGACGAGACCCAACCCAGACCCCCACCCGGTGGCTCGTCCATTGTCGTACGACTCGCATGGTCAGTCGTAATATAATATCAATTGGCGGACCAAACAAACTCGATAAAAGATCTTCTTAGCTTTGAGCCAGCCAACTAGCTTGGGGTCCGGTCTTTTGCAAGCTGGTGCTCCTGCAGTCCTGGTCCTCGGCGGCTGCGAAGTGATGCAGGCCTCTGGTGATATATTATGGAGCGAATTTGTTCGAAATGGTGCCACAAACTTATCACCGTTTGTCTCCCCAATTGTTCGAGTCAAGCTCGAGGCAAATGCTCACTCTTAACTGGCGGGCTTGTCTTGGACTCCTCCGCTCACCGGGCTCCGTCTGGACCACCACGTCACTCTCGTCAAGGGACCACACAAACGCTAGGCGTTTAATTAGCTGTTGGAAGTGGTTTCCATTATTGATGAGCAAGCAAGCACCGGGTTGCATCCTTTTACGTGGGTGTGGAGGCGTACCCCGTCCTAGGACATTGGCATGGACGTCCATCATCATCAGGCTCCATTCCAGAACCAAATTTGCACACTCGTGTCGACCATTCTCTGAAGACAATCAGTTCAGGCGTCATTCCTCTAGCTCTCCCACAAGCGGCACACGATGCCCAAAACAGCAACTAGGAGAATAAGAAGGGTGAGGGGAAGACGCACGCATTCGCATCTGCAGCTAATGCGGTGTGGAAGTTGGCTCCGGATGCCTCACAGGGGACCGCTCATCAGACAAGACAGGGCTTGTCAGCAGGCGGGTTTGTTGTGGCTGTTGGGTCCAGAGTTCGAAAGACAGGCAGGCCCAAAGCGATCTGTTGGTCAGGGAAGAGACGGTGAATAGTTTGTTCTGTTAGTCATGCGTCACACACACAAGAAAAGACGTTTTGATTCAGTTACACGAAGCAGGGCGGGAGTAATTGATCAGTTACTGAATCGAAACGATACGAGAAGAAGCCGAGTATCGAACTGTCATCCGCGTGGGATCGTTGCGACCGGAAAGATCCTAGCCGCCACCTCCACTCGCTCGCTAATAATATGTAGTAATCAGGCACATAATAAGCCACATAAGCCTCGCTACGATGGTCCACAAGGAACATGAAAGAAAGGGTCTTGACGTGCCAGCAGGTCGGGCGAATGACGCAGCGTTGTGATCTGCTACAACATGCGGCGCTTCCGGTGAAGGCAGAATGTACATGCAATATTATTGCACATTGCGTACAAATACGCAGCGTGTGCAACAGACTGACTGATGATGTATGCAGAGGAAGAAGTGTCTCTCACCCCCATCAAGTGTCAAACATCAAGTGTCAAACAAATGTAACGATTCATCTCAAGATGTCTACCTACCACTTACACGTGCACATCTGCTCGGCGGCAGCGACTTGCTTTGCTGCCTGCCTCGTGCCTGCCTTCCAAATGGACTTTCCGTGTGAAGTGCGTGCGGAGTAGTAGAGTACTCTCGGCAGCGACGATCAATAGTGAGTGAGCTTCGGATCAACCCCCGGCCACAGAAGACAGAGGGACAGAGCATGTGCATTTGTCGACGAATGTTCGACGAATGTCGGTCACAACGGTGTGCAACCATGTTTGTTGGTTTGTTGGTAGGATGTTGGAGAGAGGCAAAGAGGCTCCTGGCCTGCCTGATGAGTCAGCTGACGACACCCTTTGGATCTTTGGATATTAATCATCTTTGTGGCAAACGCGGTGGTTGCTAATAATGAACGACAACGCCCGGCAAGCATGGGTCCCTGCGAGGGTCCTGTTCAAAAGGGCTTGGACCTGGCAAGCACGCAGGGTAATAAGGGTAAGCAGGACTTTACGAACCAGCAACTTCCGGGCCAAATGCTGGTATGTGCTCCGCGCTGGGTAATAGTAAACTGTCTCCATGCAGTTGTATGTACTCCGTACAGATATCGAATTCTGTAGTGGCCTTCGAATGAGATCTGGCGTTACATCCCGGGCATATAACAACAAGGTAGGACGAGGCAAGCTGAGCCGCCTTTTGCAAGGCTCATGACCACAGACCACACAGGAACAATAGAGATCGTGAACAACCACAGATACACAACAAGAAGGAAAGGCGATTTCACACGAGAAGACATGTCACGTGCTTCCACGAGCCGAAATATCAAATCATCAGTACCCCGAGTGACGATACCTTTGCGACAACAAGCCCTGGGATCCTGCTTATGCCCTCGGCAAAAGAACGCTCGAGATCTTCCACCCTGCCCACCTCGCACAGCAGCAAACACCGCAGTTGAAACCTGGCTTTCTTTCCAGGAAGAAAAAAACATGTCGCCGTGGGCTGTGGCCGCCCACTCCGCAGCCCTCGGCCCTGCTCAAGACGCAAACAACTCTCTGCGGCATCGTGGCCGGAACGGCCGGCGTATTACCATAAAGGTCTACCGGCCAGAGTAAGTCGCGGTCGGAGCACCCGTCGTGCATCTCGATGGAGCAGGTGCCACAGCAAAGCTGTCCACTGTCCAGAAAGCGATGCAACAGCAAAGGACTGCAGCTCGGACCGAGGTTCAAAGAGCTGGTCACGCCGTCGCCAGTGATGGGAAGAAGGGCCCGGCACGAGTCCTCTGCCGGCTGGGTGACGCGCTGTACATATGGCACAGTCTAGAATCCTGGGACTGAGATTGCGCGGGTGAACATTTTCGTGGGCGAGGATAGGGCCCCTGATTCCTCCATTGAATCATGGCAAAGGCCCCATTCTGACGAGGACAGCGAAGCCAGCTTTGGCAGGCTCCGTAGGTCGAGGCCGAGGAGACCAGACCAGAGTTCCTGCGACGACTCGCCAAACCGTGTTTGGCGAATCTCGTCTCTGCGCAGCCTAATGCAGGAAATCCAGCACGCTTTGCTCCGTCTGCGGTCTGTGGTCCACCGTGTTCAAGACGCGCGTGTACGCCCAGTCGTCAAACATGGTCTTTACATCACTGTCTTAATGGATCAAAGGGACGTCGAACCGAACAGGAACGCTCACGCCCCCTTTCGTCAGGACATCGGACTCCCGTCTCACAATGGACGTGTCTGCGCCCGGGTCTGTGAAACCTGGGAAGCCACGCGCCTCGTGATTCCCGACATTTATGGAGCAAAGGAAAAGATGGCTTGGCTACTCGGATGAACGATATATCTCACCCGCCAATCGGGATGGTTCGCCCGCTCACACTGCCGTCTGGGCTGACAGCTTGCATCGCGGCCTCTGCTCCATTGGGCGCACTCTTTTCAGCATTCGCGGCACTGTTTGGATCCTTGTGGTGGCTGGCCAGGGTGAAATCAAATTCAACGCACGCACACGCCTGATAAAGTGGTAGACCAGACGTTTTGGAAATCCCGAGGGGATTCCAATTTTAGAATGAAATTTGGGTTTGGGGGCCTGCGGTCCCGTTAGGATTTTCACCCGAAGACCGATGCATCGCCGAGCGGATGGCACGTTGGGAAAAGAAGGGAACATATCGTCATTTTCTTCTTCGGTAGATCTTCTTGGTGAGGGGTAGTGGGAAGGGCAATCGTGTTCTGGGGTATACTTGCATTCTTCGCTGCGTGATTTATGAGGTTTGGGGGTGAATGAACGCGATGTAAGCGGATGATTGGCGTGAGATGCGACAAGATGTTCAAAATATGGAATTGGCTGAATGGGGAAGATGGAGCCAGATGAGCTTAGCTCAGCCAAGTAGTTTAACAAAGTAAATTGCGAAAATTTGACGAGCATGAGATCAGTGACAATTTGATGAAAGCAAAGATAAAGGGTAAATTCTCAATTTGTCTCCTGATGAATGCCCTGCGCAACCCCAACGTCTCGATAGATAAAAGTTCCCAATCTCTGAAAATGGTGTACACGAGCGCCTCTCGCTGACCATTATGTGCAACACTGCACCCCGGAACAAACACTGCTGCAAATCAGTTGGCAAGAAGGCTGATTGATTCGGCGTTCTCCAATAGCTGCCTCACTGATATATCCGGAGCTGATTCTGCGCGCTCCACGACCACCGGAGGAAGATTCTGGCTGGAGCGTTGCTTAATGAATGCCGTATGCGTGCAAGCACTACATGATGATCGTTGCCTTTTCAGTAAAGTCTTTGAAGTTTCCATCATCAACCACACAATGTGCGCTGTTGCGACGGATTTTCCTTGGATGAGGCGCCAGATGTGAAGTTTGTGTACGGATTGAATCCCGCCAATCTGATCCTTGTGAGTTGCGCTAAATGCGGTGTCTGGCAAAGGTTTTCGGCATAAAAAGGGAAGAAAAAAAGAGAAAGAAAGGATGGGAAAGAGGAAAAGAAAGGGAAGAAGGGAAAGAAAGAAGGCTGCCAACTACTCACCATGTCAATATCATGCTTTATATCCTCCGTGTCAATGCCGCCGGGGGCAACCTGCAACAATATGCTACCGCTGCTCTTCGTCAAAGGCACAGCGGTAAGAAATATCATCATGACTATGAAAATGCCAATGGAAGGGTCGACATAGTATCGCGCTGGGCTGTCCGTCTTCCAGATGACGAGCGCAGCGATGATGACGCCAACGTTTTTGATGGCGTCGCCGACGACGTGGATTAAGACGCCGAGAAGACTTAGATCTCTTTCGGGCTTAGAGGGCGTCACGGCGGCATGTTTGTGATCATAGTGGCTGCTTGTTGCCTGCAAGCAAATTCTTAGCTGGTTTATCTATTGGATCTATACACGGTGTACTTGAGTGTAATTTACGGAGTTCTTTCTTGCTTCTATGTGGACTCCGTTGTCGTCTGAAAACACAAGAGCTCCGTCGTCATCTGACAGGGCGGCTTTGTCATGGATGTTTTCTTGGTGAGCGTGATAATGATTTGAGTGACTATGACCATACCCGTGATCATGATCGTGTTCTTGAGCAGCTTATTAGCACGGCTCCGAGGCCGACCCCGGGGAGAACTGTCAGTAGTGTTGTTTACCATGCAAAAATGACATGACCAGTAAGTTGAGACCAAGCCCGACACAGCCGATAATAAAGACAATCTTTGGCTGATCTATGCCTATATCCTGATCATAAAATTGCAAATTCGCCTCACTAAAAGGGGAATACCTACGAGGGCCATACGCAAATAGTTGCTATCAGGTGTTGTTTCCGAGTGATTTTAACAGTCATCATGTGCGAGACTTGTCAATATGAATGAGGGACGGGAAAGGCAAATACATCCAGGCTCGAAGATTCCTTGCGTAGCTGTGGATTAGCGGTATCGGGGGATCTACCGTTGTACTCGAGATGAATTGAATATCTGGAGTAGCTGGATGGTGGATCGGGAACCTGAACCTGCCCATTTGGCCGATGCGAGGTTGCAAGTGCCGAGGTCCAAGCCAGCATTGTATTAAAAATGGGGAAAAAGCGTCGCCTATTTTGATGCTGCTTCGTTTTTGAACATGCTTGGGTAGGTGATTTGCTGGAAGGCGGCGCAAACGTATCCTCCGAGCAAGAACCAGAAACTCGGCGTGGTGGGCAGGATTCGGGTGAGCTTCGTTGCAAACAAGTTCAGAGAGGAGACCAAAGCCAAAAACATAGCTTCTGGAGTTGCACGAGGACGGAGTACGGGTTTGCTGCGGCAGTACTACGCTGTATGCTTGGTGTTTGGGCACATGACGGAAGCAATTCGTTTGGTGTTGCTGTGGTGTTGCTATGTACGTAACTTCCTACATTCTCTCATCAGTCTCAAATGGAGGTGGGGTTGAAAAATGGGAACTGGACGGAAATCTGCGTCGATTTCGGCAGGCGGTGGGGGCGCAACACAGACAGGCCGCTGCGTCAGTGTCCATCATCCATCTACTCCGTACAGACTACAATGAATGCTTACATAGATTGCAGCCGCAACGCCATAGAAAAGCACCAGCTCTGCCATGTACGATCCAGACCCGACGCATCGTACCAGACGCATGCTGAGATGAGAGCCATACCACTCAATGTCTCGATATGCTGCGCCCAATCCCGTCGGCCCGCGCAGGGGCCGCGATGGTCCCACCTTCATCAGTCTACCTCTGTGGGCTTTGACCGCGGGTCAACCGAGTCGCCGAGCTCTCCCGGCAGTACATCGACGCATTCGACGATTCGAGAGGACAAGAGGCGCAAGTCGGAGCGATGCTGCATCATCTCCGTGAATGATGGATACGCCAAGGACGAGGCTCTACTCAATCTGGATCACTTCGCTGGTCATGTCTTCCCAGGCATGCTCATGGCAATTGTGCCGTTGAAAGGTGATTCTAAGAATAATGCCAGTGGCTATGGAAGCGTGAGCAAACAGGCCATTGAGCACCTAGATCATTCTAGAATCGCATCAAGCACCTTGGGTGATCATGAACACCATCTTGGGCACACCTTCATTTTCGTGGCGAGGACATGCCCAAGGAAATGAAGACCCGTCATCCAGATGTAGAGGTGCATATTGCGAGACATATTGCCGACGCATTTGGGTTGAAAAGGGGCTCTCAAGTTCTACTACGACCAGTGCGTTCACCATTACGCTGTACACACACAGCACGGGGTGCCCCGTGATGGCGACATGTCTGGCTGACAGTTTCAAACAGGTCGACAAGGATCACCCCGCCGTTGAGGCAACGCATGTCGAAATATCCTTCAAGGACCAGTATCTCTCAAGAGCCGACATGTGGAGGTTGGCTATCGGAGAGCTGACGCAGAGAACAGTGTACAAGGGCCAATCCATCTTCTTCTTGGGTACAATCAAAGCCCAGGTTACTGCAGTCTACGTCAATGGCCAGACTGTTCATTCCGCATTCTTTGCCAAGGACACTCGACCAATTTTTCGCAGCGAGTCAGCAAAGTATGTCCTGTTCATCCAGATGGCGCGGAAATGTGGGATTTCGACCCGGAGGCCTCAGGAGAAATCATGTTCAACAAAGTTGTCAACGGCTTCTTGCCTGCCTTGTTTAAACGATGGGCAGTGCTCAAGGTGAAACATCTCGTCAGTATCGTCCTATTTGCTCGGGTAGAGTATGATACTGGCATTAGTGCAGACCTAATGAACAGCTCCTCGTTGAATGAGTACTACACTGGGCTGCAGCCGTCGGGAGATCGTCGCCCATACAAGGATTTTTATCGCGTAGTAGTGAGCGAGATGGCAAGCGGTGAATGGACCACCATTCTGTACCAGCTGAAGAAGGAATTCAACTATTTCCGCCGAGACATCAGCTTGCATCACCAAACCGCGAAAGCCTTCAACCACGCGCCTTCTGAGGATGAGAGTGGCAAGGATGGAGTGCCTAGTCCAATCAAAGCTGAATCATCCCTTTCGATTTATGGAAATGTCTTGGAGGCTATCAACATGGCAGCATCTCAGTTTGCTCACGACTACATAGACCGAGACCTTACGCGAACAGGAATATCGATCGCCGTCATAACCCCTGGACCTGGAGTTTTGAGGTCGACTACGAGACATTGCGACGAACAACGGAAGCCCTCGTGGGAAATGGAATCGGCTTGGACCTAATATGCATGGGGAGCATGCCCTTGCACTCCGCGCCGCTTTTCAAGTACCGCAACCCCTGTACTCTGATGATGGCCGTGGAGGTCAGGGGAACGCCCTGTCCAGATCCTTTCACAGTCGGGATAGTACACCAAACCAGCCCACTCCAGTCATTGGGAGTTACAAATCTTTCTCTGGGTCATTCTCCCCACAAAAGCCTCCAATCTTGCGGGCAGAATCGAGACGCTTGCCTTGATGGGAGCCAGCGAAATGTACTGCTATGCGTTGCCCCAGTGGCTGCATGTCTCGTACTGGACTGGAGCCAGCGAAGAGTCATTATCATATGCTGGAATTGCACTGGCTGTATCGAACCAAGTCGAACAGGAAGATGATGGCTGGTTCAAGGTAAGGTGTCGCATGTATGATTTGCAAATGCGAAGTATCTTGGACGCAAATGAGATCGAGACTGCACCGTTGCAGACCGACCCCAACTATCCAACGCACAGCATTCAAGCAAGTGCTGCCACTAAGCGACGCATGGATCGTCTGGGTGAAACACTATATGTTCCTAGCAAGAAACACCCTGAAGCATTGTTTGATCACGTATACGGTTACCAGAAGTTTGCACCTGATAAGCTCGCGCGTACAGGAGAAAAGTTACTTTGGAAGCAACTACAAGAATACGATGACGCAAAGGCAAAACCCACCATAGCTCGCCTTCACAACCACCATCGTCGCTTGTCGAGGAACAAAACTGAACTTGAAGATGCGACCCGAAAACAGCAGACTGATGATGCTTCTGCGCTGGGGACATCCTTCCCGAAAGAAAAGCTGCTACGTTTTGCAATCCTCTAGGAAACTTTCGTTGAGCACAGCAGAAATCGAAAAGCCCATTCTATCAACACCAAAGCTCGCAACTGAGGCAGCTCAGGCCAACATTATTTCGAAGAAGGCGTCTTCGATCCAGAAACCCAGATTCATGCGGCAAATCAGTCTTGGGCAGCGAGGGTTCGGAATCGCAGCACCAAAGGTTGTCGCGGCTGAGGTCAAGGTTGAGACTGTCAGCGCGGCGGCTGTGTTGTCGACGAGCTCGAGACCGCCCTCCAATCCCCATTCATTGTCGGATCTCAGACCTTCGACTCCACAAACCATTACGAGTCGCCCGTCCTCAATGTCAGTGCCGAGAAACAAGTCAGAGTCTATTGATACCACAATCGATGGAATGCCTGCAACGCCGAGTATTCCAATCTCGAGAGATGGCTTTAGTAGGCCGAGTACAGCAGTTAGCCAAGTGAACGTGAAGTCGCCGTCTATTTTACCTACCAACCCCGCCATTCGTCGCGAGAGGCGTCAGATGATAACGACGTCCGCTTCTCCAACGCACTGCGAGCAGAAGATGCCCAGAAAGTGTACACAAGCAAACTAAGAGCCGGCGTTGTTCCAGAGCTGCCATCCACGCTCTCGCCAACTACAGCCATCACTCCCTGGCTGACGCTGCTAAATCCTTCCAACCCCGAAAGCTACAGAATCGATGACACTGTCCTGTACAGTCGGTGGCAGCACGTCTTTCCACGCACATCCGACATGAAGGTTCAGAAATGGAAGACGCTCTGCTGTCCCGCGGCTGTGCCGTTAACAACAGAGTACTTTCCATCCAAAGCACAGTTCGATACGGAGTACCAGAGGCATCCGTACAACGTGGATCAGAACGTGGATGACGATATTGTCGACGAACCCAAGTCTCGCAAAGAATTCATGAAAGAGCTCATCAGCATGCGCTTCTCGCAAGGATTTCAGGTCGTTGTTGGGCCATTAGTGGCTCGCGCATTTGGCCAGAAAGTGATCAAAATTGCAGACATATTTTCTCGTGATCAGCCCCTCGATGATGGGACCAATGTCTTCATGTCCATGGGAAACACCATTCATCAGCTATCGTGTGTTAACGGCACAGAAGTCGAAGTGAACATCTACCTACGGAAGCCTACTTATTCGACGCCAGAGTCTCAGAACTTTCCATCGACGTACAGGCCAGCTATCCGGACACATTTGGACTCTGAGTACGAGACTCGATCAATAGATATTCTTACACCCAAACCAGACAGGAACTGGAACACAATTGATTCTTATCTCGCGGGCCACTACGACGAGATGATGGACAGCTTGAGGTTTTGGCGAGCAAGATTTGTTCTCATCCCGCTGAGCCCGCGCCATCCGTCGAGTTCTCGTGCTCACACTGGTGACAATCCGGAAGAGCTCCGTATTGAAGGGATCAAAAAGCTGGCCCAGCTGTGGCAGCGCAATCGGTATGTGCCGCCGGCAGAGCGCAGGTTTCAAGCAGCTGCAAAACGTCGAAGCGCCATAGACATTGTATACAAGACTGAAGATCTATCCGCTGTGATCGCCGCTGAGCTTGAAACCTTGCCACTCTTGGAAAACCTGGACGGTAGCCACCACAAGAAACAGCTCGTCACTAGGAAAGAGCGATTTCAACGGACAAATCTCAATCTTGCAGCGCTGGCAGATGCTATGCAGCAACCTGTGGAAAGTGGTGGAGTGCCACTTCGAAACCGCCGGTGGCATCTCAGGATGCACACCGCCGCTTTCATAGGATCAGACATGACCACTTGGCTGCTGGACAACTTTGAAGATCTTGATAGCCGAGAAGAGGCTGAGGAGCTTGGAAATGTACTCATGGTTCCCAACGACCCGAAGAACAAGGAAAAGGAGAAGGACAAGGACAAGGAGGGAACAGAGGGCAAATCTGATAAAGGAAGAGGTCTCTTTGTTCATGTGGAAAGACGTCACAACTTCCGTGACGGCAACTACTTCTATCAGATTGCGCCCGAATTTGCAAAGTCTCGACCTGGATGGTTTGGCGGAGGCGGACGCCGAGATGTGTCATCCCCTGCTCCTCCATTGTTGTCGGACGACAGCCGTGATTCGCCTCGCCCTAGTATACCACGGCCACTGGCGTCGAATGATGCGAAGTCACCGGCATCATCCTTTGGTCTTCCACCTGGATCGAGTCAAGCACTCAAAAACCGCCCGCGCGTTATGCTCAGCAAAATGATCAGATACGATGTTGATCCACGAAAGAGATCGCCCCGTCCAGAGCGAATAGACTTGCACTATGATCGCCTTCATAACCCGGACAACTGCTACCACATCCGCATAGGCTGGATGACTGCGACGTCTAAGCTAGTTGAAGACACGTTAGAACTCTGGGAGCGAGAAGCCAGCCAATATGGCCTTCGGCTGGTCGAGGTACCCATCAATGAGGCATGCCGCATCACGGAAACCAACCCGTTCCGTAAGCCATACCTGATTCAACTCGCGATTCGGCCACCACTCGAGCGACCTGAGGCATACTATGATCCCAATTCCCTTAGCCCCCAGGCCCTTCCAAGCAAGAATTTCTACCAGACAGCCATTCTTAAAAGCTTCGACTTTGTCCTCGACATGGAGGCTGCAACCAACTTCCCCTCTGACGTTGATGTGCGCTGCTCATGGGGCAAGCCCGAGTTCAAATACACGCAGTACATCCACCGCTCGGGCGCACTGCTCGCACAAATCACCGACGAGGAGACTTCTTGGTCCTCGCCAACAGGCTCTACAACAAACGCACCAGTGTTGCTCGCGACAAAGAGCTCCGCAGCCAAGTGGTCCACCCTGAACCATCGTCATCTCTCCCAAACACCGGCCGTGCCATGTCTCATGCCCCATCCTCCTACGTGGCCGGACACATGATGCCTGCTGCGGGTGGCAATGCCTCCTCTGATGCCTCCGCACTAATCGCATCGCCACAAGCACGACCTGCTTTCCACCACTTCTCCCCGCTACCCGACCCGTCGATGCTCCCGTGGCGGGATGCAAAGTTCCCTACCATGCTGTCCGCTCCGAACCCGAAGCCCTCAAGGCGGAACTCGAAGCCTTTTGTCACAATGAGGTGGCCCTGACGGCATTCTACAAAGATATCTTGGAAAAGGGTCAACAGCGGCCTCACGGGACGCCCACTTCCACAGCAACGACTCACTCGATGGCGGGTCTAGAATCCGTCCCTGAGGCGAGCATTCCCTCACTGGGTCTCCCACCGGGCGTGCTGGGTGAAAATTCTCCGGGGGAACGGGCACTCTGCTTCCGCCATGGCAAGCATGCGGATGAGTAGCCCCATGGCATTCCTTAGGAGAGGAAGCGTGCAGTACGATGGGATGGGTTTAGGGTCCAAGAGCAAATAGGGAAACACCACCCAAAAGGACGTGATGCCAGCCCACACACGCGCCCGTCTCGAAGAATTTGGCAGATGACGCTTAATTCAAGGCTGATTTTAGCGTTCTTTTGGTAGAGACAAGCGAGATGCATTAAATAGATCCAAATCATTAATCAAGAGGAAAGAGGTAATTCTTATCTCGCATTTCTAGTATTCCCCAATAAATACAAGAATAATGACAGACCATAGCAGCGCTGGGTGAGGAATAACAGGCTTGACATGAAATGAAGGATGCGTCTAACCCTCCGAGCGGAGTATCCTCAATTTCTCACTTGCAAGTGCATCAGCCCAGTCATCTCCGTTCTTAGTAACGCCTATCATGCGTCAATTGCTCGAAAATAACATTGTTTCGCTCGATCGTAGTGTTGGTGCGTTCCAAGATGTCACACAGTTATCAGCAATTTTATATTGGCCTCTTACGCTTGGTTGGCGTCGGCGTTTCTTTGGATGGGATGCTTGGACTGCAGATATGCTGACTGACCGACTGACCGACTGACCGACTGACCGATTGACTAATTGACTGACCGACCGATATATAGCGATTTTGCACCGCCTACCCAATCAGGGGTTTTTTTCGCAACGTAGTAAGCCGCGTCTGCCATTGCAGATCGTGAGAGTGTTGTAGTTCAAATAGGGGCAGTCCTATGCGGAGCAATTTAGCTATCTCCTCAGGTCCGTCTCCGAATCGACGGAACATGTATCCATTGGCCCAGGGCCGGATCAATCCCACGCCTGCCACATCCCTCACTTCCTCCCCTGCTGGTGCGGCACGAACGCCGGGCCCGGCGACAGGGCACGCAAGCAAGATGGGATCCCGGGCGCCCTCATGCGCGCCCTTGTTGATCCCGTTCTCGTCCTTGTAGATGAAGTTGCCCGGGCTGGAGGTCACGCCCCAGGACGCGTTGAGCCAGTAGTACCCGCGGGTGACCGAGATGTCCTCGAAGAGCGCCGGCATGTTGTCGCGGAGGGTCTCGAACATGGGGCCGAACGAGCTCTTGGGCAGGCCGATGCGGGCGAAGTCGTGTCCGATGCGGCGCTCGAGCTTCCCGCTCGCGTTGGTCCTGGCGGGCTTGTCGAGGACGCTCTGCGGGACCCCCTCCTGTTGCACGAAAAAGAGAGGCGCAGCCGACTGGCCACTAATTTTCTGCGTAGTTCCCTTTATATCCTATGCAACACCTCCATGATCACGTTCTTGCTGGTCCACTGGTTCAGGGCGAAGTTCGTCTTGGTGCCGATCATGATGACGTCCGAGTAGATCATGGAGGATGTCCTGTTCTTCGCCATCGGAATTGTCCGAGTCGTGCGAGTCTCTGTGACACGTCTGTGGAAAGGTTGCTTGATTGATTCTAGCTAATGCCCATTGGGCGCAGTATTTATGAGCTATTGTGGGTCACGTGCTGTGACAGTCTCCTTCCACAACGTAGCCGCCAAGGTGGCTTGGCTTCTCAGGAGGGGAGGGGCACCGGCAGCGGCGGACCCAAGCCCAGGCTCTCGCCGTTGCTTCACAAACGACAACGACTCGTCGTGGTGGGAACATGGCAGCGGAGTTCTTCCATGGCATGAGCAAGTATGAATGAGAACCTGACTCGGGTACGCGCCCTGACCGAAACCGTTACGGAGGTGGTCCGCATCTTGACCGCAGACCGCCGCCGACGCCAGAATGGCCCGCCCCCGCCTCCCCTCCCCACCCCATCCCCTGCGGCCTGATTGCATTTCTTGTGGTTGATGATTGGCGCCGGCCGGAAGAACAAAAACCACGCGCAGAAAGGCGTAGGGGAGAGGCAATCTAGCGGACCAATTTGCATCTACCGGACGACGGCCGATGGTGTGGCCCTCGTAGTTGGGCGTCCTGGAAGGCCTTGATGTTATTAGCTTCATTTGTATTTCGCAGCTCATGGAGATGCGATGAGGTGATCCGCCCCGGACTAAATCGCGCATAAAGTTGTGAAGAAGCGCCCGTCAACCCTAGCTTATTTGTGCTGCGCATTGTTAAGGCTTGTATACCGGCGAGCTTAACCATTGAGTTACTCACATATAAAACTGTTTGATTCTCCTGGCCAGGGCAAGAGATGTCGAACTTGGTGTGGAAGCCATCTCGGCGCGCAAAGTAGAAGGCAATCATCTAGGAAGCGTTTTAAGACATCTATTGCCATAGGATGATCATGGTACTGCTGACAGTACTCAGCGTATGCGGTGTTAAGCTTGGATATATCCATTGTCGCGTGCTGAAGATGCTGGTGGAGATGGGAACATGACGAGGGTGACAGTATGTGCCCATGGCTCTGTCCACCGGCCTCAATCTGGGCCAACTGCTGTTGAAGGGAGATGAGATTTGAAGGTTTTACCTGGGGATTACCCCTGGAAAATTTGTTTGTCAAGAGATCGCAAACCACATCATCAGCCGGGGCCCGAAATTGAGAGCCATGGCGACGTGATAGTTTAGACGTGGGAAAGTGTAGCCATGCAAATTGGATGCATGCCAAGAGCTGGTAGGGTAAGAGAAGTTGATGTAGTATAGAGGGGGAGTTCGGGTGAAGTAAAGTAGGTGTGCAGAAGAAGGAGAAACCCAAAGAAAACAATCAGGTAGGAAGACGAGTATTTGTATGTCTACGTGTCTACGTGTCTAGTGTGGCAAACAAAGTCTTCCAATGCGTGCCCTGCCTGAATCACCGAGCCCTTCTTCTTCATTGGCTCAGCCCGAGTCACTGCTGCTTGCTTGCGTTTGCACCTTCCGCGCACGACTTGGCCACTTTCGACGACTGGACCAAGGAAAAACATACACAGAAGAGCAGTGCTGCGAGATGTGCAAACGGAGCTATCTCAACAAGGAAGGCACAGGCGGGTGAAATATCAAGTTCTTGACGATTGAAGTGACGACTCTACCCCACCCTGCAGTTGACAGCAGTTGACATGATGTTGCGTGACTGACAGACGTCCTGGCAAACTTGCACAACTCAAGGCAATCAGATGCACTGATGCGCCAAATATATTTGAGTGGATACTTTCGATACCTCCAACTCTGCAAATTCAGATGAAAAAAAAACAGTATTCGAAATGACTAATGCTAAACAGGGTATACCGCATTTCTCTGAAGCTCATTATGTGCAATGGCAAGCTTTCAGGGAGCTCTGTGTTCAAAGAAGCAAGCCATGGTCCCAACCCGATGCTGTGCTGTAATAAAATAACATGTCCTAGGCATTCGAAATGGGCGGCTGGGGATGCTTGCCGTCCATGACAGCCAAGCGTGTTTTCCAATCACGTCACCCATACATTCGCAAACGCCGTATAATGATCGCCAAACTTCCAACGCCTGAAGAATAATTAAAATGCAACCCCAGGATGCCTAGTGATCGGAGACAATCCCTTGCTGCCGGTTTGGTCCGCCCCCTGAACATTTTTGACTTCGTACTTTGTAGATGAAGTCGACTATGACATCGTTCTCTTGTATGCCGAGGCCGTTAAAATGCTTCCTAACAACTTTTTCTAGACCATCTTTGCTTTGCCGTCGGGCCTGCTGTTTTCGGATCATCGTTGGGGAGTATTGACCGATGCTGCCAGGACGCGAGAGCACAGTGTGATGAAACTTGCTGACGAAGGCAGTAGGGGCGCTCAGTTGATGCTCGCGGCAATAGGAATGTAGAGATTCACGTTCAAACGACGACCAGTTCATCTGTACCGGGCGGGAGTGTGTTAGCAAGGTTTTCACAGAAAAGTCAGCGGACTTGGCTTCGGTGACCGGGCAGCGCAAGGAGGAAAAGTCAGTGGGTGCCTACCGATGGTGCTTGAGGCTCGGTGATATTTCGCGACGGAGCTGATGTGGGCGCAACTGCTGCTGCTTCGCGAAGCTGTGAAGCACTGGACTGGCTAGCACCTCGGCGCATCTTTGCTGAAGTTGGTTTGCCCTCGTTGCCTTTCTCCTTGGAATTGGCAGCAGAATCTGCCTTGTGATCGTCGGCAACAGCCCGCGAGGACTTTGGTGGCGCCATCTTGGGTAGTTCGAAGGGTGAAAGGATCCAGGTGCGTGGGAAGTTGAAAAGGCCAATTGATATAATTTGTATTCAAATTGGGAGCGCGACCATGTGTGTGCTGTGACGGATCATAACTAGTACCCAAGTAGGCGGGAAGTGCGACATCGCAACTGCCACTTTCTACTATTTTATTATTAACTTCATAAGCACTGGTACAAAGGCAAGCGGGGCGGGGCGGGCGGTGAGCAATGTGCGCGTGGGCGGGAAGAAAGCCACCGACCCGCGTGACAGTCAAAAGGTCAAAAAGGTCAAGTAAGTAAAAGTGCGACGCCAAACTCTATCATTGAAGTTGCAAAAGGGGTCCATGTGTGCCGAAACTTTCTGCACATATTTTTATCACGTCCAGAGAAACACGACAGAACCATCCAGGCAATCAATCGGGCTTCTGGTGAAAATTGTAACGGTCCAGCCAGGGGTCACGGCAGAAGGCTGTTGTCGGTTACATCGACGGGATGATACATTGCTCTACGGAGTAGTCTTTGCTAAAGCATGCGCTTGGCGTTTGTACAGCCCTCAAGTCCATGTGTTTGAAGGACAATGTTCCAAATCAGAGCCGTCGGCACATGGACATGGTAGATGGGAACACAACGTTGACGGCAGAAGCTCTGTTGACGCGCAGCCGACGGGCAGGCGGCCAAGGGAAATGAAACGTTGGCCTGGGATGCAGCAATCTGGCTCGACGTTGACCGACTGTCAAGTGGATGGAGGAGTGTCGTCCTTTCTTCGTCTTACCACCACGACGCACGACGACATCTGGACTTGTCACCGTCTGTGCGTGTCCATGGCGGCCTTTCTTCATCGGCCTCCCCTTCTCCACTCCCACCAGGTGGCAATGGCCATAAACTTAGTCAAGAATCACAAACAGTCATTTCCGAAGTTAGCCCACCATCTTCAGAATCTCATGGGACTACGGTGACCGGAGGTCATGTCCAAATTCAGTCGCAGTATCTGTCTCCTCAAAATGCTTCTCAGAGTCCTCATACACCCATGAGCAACTCGTCGTTCATTACCAGACAAGCCATCACCACTCCTTCCGACATCGCAAATACGCTCTCTGTGGGTGCGGCTGGTGCGGCTTCCAGGCCAGCAAAACCCAGCAAACACGTACACCCCACGTCATATTACCGTACTTCGACCACACATCCAAACTCGGCTCACAGCCAGCACTATCATGAACAAGCACATTGCATATCGAGGGACTCAGGCGAACACTGAGTCACGAGGAGATCAAAACAACGTTCTTTGGCAGAGCTGCGCTCATGGTTGGACTGATGAGCGTGATGTACCATATGAACCAGAGAAACCTCCAAGTCAATGTACTTGGCGGTGGAGTCATCCAAGCTTTGGGTGGGCTTGAGAAATGGCGCGAAGCATTGACGCGAGCGTATGATTCATGGAAAAGTGATTTTTGATCAAGGCATCCGAAATAGCGAGCCGTACAACGACCCGTATGGGCAAGGGAGCACTCGAAGCGAAGCCCATATAGTGTTTGGTAGCCGTATTGTCCTGCATCACCTTGCTTACATGGCCATGCATGCGGACATTGTGGACTTGCAAATCTTTGCAAGGGCCCAGAGGCTATTGGGAAGGACAATCGGGCCTCAAGAACTCAGCTGTGCTCAAAAGAGGGTCCAAGAACAATGGGCATCGTCTGCCAAAGCCAGAGACGTGGCCCTGTATGCGCTCAGACTGTTGAACTCAGTTTTGTTGCCAGATGGATCCGCATCGATGGACGCAGATAGCCCTTGGCCAAAGGGCATATACGAGACTCGATACGATGTGCTCATGAACAGGCCCTGGGTGCTTTACTTCCCAGCTTTGATAGTCTGGTGCTATGGCTACGCGTGAGAGGGCTTTGTGGCACAGCGGCGGCAGCAAAGGTCAATTCTCCAGATGAGAATCAACGACGGATGCAGGTTTACCTGTCAACATGTGCAAGCGTCAAGGATCCTGACGAATTACGATGCATGCGAGGAATTAACAACAACACGGCACTTTTGACTGTATTGCGTGATTCTTTCGACAGCAGAAGATGGGCTCTGCTTCACGAGGGCGCGCATTTGATGAGAAACTGTATCATCTCAAATGGAGGTGGTAATATATAGTCTTAGACTTGGCCCTCACATATGAACGGACGGGCTCGATTCTCCCAGATCCGATTTTCACACGTCACGTTCAAACACGGCCAGTAAATACAAATCGGTGATTTTCGTCCGAATCGTCTCAAGTCTTCAACGATTTCCATGACGATTCTAATCGGAGAGCGACGCGACGGCCTAACCTACACCTTGGACTCGGGATCAATATTCGCCTTCAGATGCTCACAGATACTCACAATCTCCCCATCCCTCTTCCTCCTCATGACGCCCTTGAGCGTCGCCAGCCTCTTACCCACCTGCATTGCCTCGGTCTCAATGACGACCTCCTCACCCATGGGGACGGGACGGAAGTACGTCACGTTGAGGTTGCGTGTGACGCCGAGCAACTGCCAGAACCCAGGCTTGCTGATTAGAACGAGGGGAATGGTGGTGCACACGTCGAAGAGCGTGGCGGCAGCGCCGCCATGCAAGTTGCCCAGGCGGTTGCAGTGGTCGTCGAGGCAGGTGAAGGAGAAGGTCACGCGGGCTGGGGAGCTGGGGTCCGCGGACGTGACTTTGAGGTGAGGGAGGAGCGTGGACATCCATTGCTGGGGAAGGGAAAGGTGAAGATTCGTTAGTTTTGTCAAGATTGGCGCAAGTGCTTGTTGGGAATTCGAAAATAATGCTGAGGCTGGGGTCAATGACACTCACTCCGACTTTCCAGCGCCCGTCATCATCTTTGGTGAGCCATGCTTGGGCTCGCTTTACGGGGTCGTCGTTCAGATCTGCGTGATTCTTGTCGACCATTTTACTGCCGAGGGGAGATGATTTTTTTTTTTTTTTTGCAGATTTAATGATTCTGTAGGTGGTGGGCGGTAAGAGATGCAGGGAATGGTGATGGATGGATGGCTCGTGCTTCAAGGAGCAGGCAGATACTTGGATGGGTCAGTTCAATGGGTGATGGTGGTGACAAGACGACGAAGCCCTTGTTGGAGAAAGACGATGCGATGCAATGCAAGGCAAGGCAAGGCAAGGCAAGGCAGCAATAGGACTGGTAAAAGTGTCAATTGGCAGTACCGAAACCCGGTCTGGCGATGGGAGCAAAAGCTGGAGGTGGCTGCCGAATGCCGAGGCTTCTTTACATGGGACCCACCCGGGTGCTCTGACTCTGACTCCCTCTGACTCCCTCTGACTCCGTAGAGCTGACTTTGATTGTCAACCCGCACCATTTAAACAACGTCGGCGCCTTCGCAACCCGCGACAACTTGCTGCGCGCGGCCTGCGCACCTCGAGGACGTCCGTGTTTCGCCGACATGGAGTTCGTGACGGCCCTTCGAGGCACATTCGACGACAATAAGCCCTCGCTGTTTGAGGTCCTTTCAGAGCAGCAGCTCAACAATCTTCTGCCTCCTACGCTCCGATACCTCCTCACTGTTGCCACGCAAAGACACCCGCGTTATCTTCTGCGCATTCTCAACTCCTTCGATGAGCTGTACGCGCTATCTATGCTCGTCGTCGAGCGACACTACCTACGCACCCGCGGCGGATCCTTCACCGAGCACTTCTATGGCCTCAAACGAGAAAAGGCGCTCAGGGCGAGATACCCCGGGCGAGCGTGTCTGCTCCCCATCTCGTGCGCGAAACATTGAAGCTATCAAAGTCCGACGTGTGGAAGAATCTAGCTGTCCTGGTCGGCGTGCCATACCTGAAGCGCAAACTGGACGAAAGCCATGAAGTCAATGCGCCGCGGGCGCTGCTCGGATCTGCGTATACCCGGATGCCAGAGAACCCGACTCTGAAAGACCGCCTCATGCATTACTATCGATGGTTCTTGACCAGGATATACCCCAGCGTCAACGCTGCTTACTACTTTGCCATATTGGTCTTTAATCTTGGCTATCTCTTCGACAGAACCAAATACAACAATCCTCTCATGTGGCTCATTGGCACTCGGCTCCGCCGCATGACGGCCGCCGATTACCAAGCCATCGAGGCATTGTCGAAGCCGAAACCCGGCAACCGACCGGGTCCTCGATTGTTATTCTCGCCAAGTGAGTGGGAAACAAGGCCCTATCTAGCCTGTCCATTCTTTTACCGATGAGCATATTCGCACTCAAGTTCCTCGAGTGGTGGTACCAATCAGATTTCGCCAAGCAATTGTT
The DNA here is from genome assembly GCA_023658505.1 of Epichloe gansuensis. Classification (NCBI taxonomy): domain Eukaryota; kingdom Fungi; phylum Ascomycota; class Sordariomycetes; order Hypocreales; family Clavicipitaceae; genus Epichloe; species Epichloe gansuensis. The sequence continues at coordinate 9,712,505 of CP098281.1, forward strand.
CCGCAAGGCAACCGAGAACATTGACCTGCCGCCGCCCATTGTCAGAGGGTTGAAAAGAAGTCTGCTCCAAGTACAGGGGCACCGAGGGCAAGGAAAGGGCCAACGCAGAGTCGGGTGCCGGTGAAGAATTGACTGCTGATGATGCGCCGATTGCGACGCCATCCATGCTGCCCATTTATGTGGTGCCCTCTCCGCAAGACACGTCGCTCTGCCCGATTTGCCAGGACGACATCGTTACCCCGACAGCCTGTCAGACGGGCGTCGTGTATTGCTATGCCTGCATCCATAGATGGATCGAAGGGATGCACGAAAAGCAAGAGAGCTTCATGGGAAAGCGGGCGGGAAAGTGGGAGAGCGGCATTGGTCGGTGCGCAGTCACGGGGAAGCGCGTTCTGGGCGGCACGGAAGGGTTGCGCAGAATCATGATCTAAACTAAAGAGCATGTGGAGTAGACGTTGTTCGGTTCATGGAGGAAACTCGTTGACTGGCTCCATGACACCGTACATGGACCATCTAATAGATGCAATTCCCACGAAAGCGGCGCTGGGCGTGTCTCAGCTTCTCAGCTCTCCGTCATCGATCAAGTGCGGCGGTCCCAACTTCCGTGTCTCAGCCCTGCAGAGGCATGCAAGACTGGCGTCTGGCCAATCAAAGCTCACCGTCGGGATCCTCGCTGGCCGTTCTTGGAATGCAGACAAACTCCTACGCGACATTGTCTTGGACGGCATTGGGCACCGACCTCTTGGCGTGTGCCGAACCGTGCCGGGAGTGGCAGCTCGTCAGGAACCAGAACCAAAGCCAGACCTTTTTTTTTTTTTCCCCAATGTCTCAGCCGAAATAAAAACGACTTGCCGTTTCCGTCGTCTGGGCAATCCAGGGTCTCTCGTCCCTCTCCTACTAGGGCGACATGCATGCATCATCCTTGGCTCAATGGCTGCTAGACATGGCTGGTAGACGACACACGCCTTGGAATGGAAGCCTTTCCCCAATCGCACGAGAACAAAGACTATTGTGAGGCATTCTTACCACACAATGAGTCCCCTAAAGACGTTCTTACTCCCTATACCGGGTACCTGACTGCGCCTGCGTGAGAATCTGAGACACGTTTATTCCTGCCACCTGACTTTTGGACGATGGATTCATTGCCAATATATAAGGACCATGTCTGAGCAATGTTCTCCTTGTGAAGAAACCCTTTCCTTTCTTTTTCATCCCTCTCCCTTCGAATATTGCTCCCTGAAAGAACTTGCACCAGATAAGTGCTTACGTTTCAGTTGTATCGAAACATCTTCGCCATCTCCCTTGAAATTTTTGCTCGTCAAAGGAGCCCAACGGGCTTCTAGGCTTTTCTGATCATGGCGTACGCCTTGGCCACCTCGTACGTGGGAGAAGCCCTCCTCTCGGGTTTCAACTGGTTCGATGGAGCGGACCCGTCTCACGGATTCGTATCGTATCAGAGCCGGCCGAATGCCGAGGCGATGGGCCTGTACTCTGTGGATGAAATTACCGGTGTCGTGAGATTGGGCGTCGATAGCACGAATGCTGTGTCCCTAAGCGATGGACGACCGAGTATCCGACTTGAGAGCAAAGAGGCGTATAATCATGGTCTCTTTATTGCCGATTTCTTGCACATGCCCCTTCACAATGTGGTCTTTGGCCAGCTTGTAAGTTTTACTCTGCCTCATCCGCTATGGACTCTCTGGTATCGGTCAGAACACGAAGAAACTGACATGTAATTGGGGTTGAAAAAGTCTGGTCATATGGACCCAACTGGCCGAGTGGCGGCGAGGTCGACATCATCGAGGGCGCCAACGACCAGTACAGCAACATCCTCTCCGCGCACACCGCCCCCGGATGCACCATCTCCAATAGCCTCAAATCCAACTTCTCAGGCACCCAGCGCTCCAAGAACTGCGATGTTGGCACCGAAAACGTCGGCTGCGGATATGATTCCCCCGCGGGCGATGCGTCTACATACGGAGATGGATTCAATGCCGCGAACGGGGGCGTGTACGCCATGGAGTGGGATTCCGAGTTTATCAAGATTTGGCATTTCGCCAGAAGTCAGATCCCCAAGGACATCAGCGGCAAGGAGCCGAATCCTGATGAGTGGGGATGCCACATGCGGTTTTTGGCGGCGACAGTTGCGACGTGGACAAGTACTTTAAGGATATGAGCCTGGTCATCAACATTGTGAGTTTCTTTTTCTTTTCCCTTTTCCCTTTTCCTTTTCCCGGTGTTTCATTGTTTTGGGGCGTGCTCCTCACTGCTCAGTAGACTCATGGGGCTAACATGGCTATGAATTTAGAACTTTGCGGTGATTGGGGCAACGCCATCTGGGGCAAGACGGACGGTTGTGGCAAATACGCCTCGACTTGCAGTGAATATGTCGCCAAGAACCCGCAGGCCTTTTCGAACGCGTACTGGGATGTCCGGTACATTGACGCATATCAAAGAGACGAGAAGAAGCCGTCTCCTTCCAATGCGACGAGCTCACGTCCATCCGAATCCACCTCGGTGACTACAATGGCATCTTCCCTCAACACGAGCTCAGCTGAAACATTCTCGACAACCACAATGACGACTTCCATCACCACGACTGTCACCGCCAACGGCCGCAAGGCTGCCAAAGTAATCAGCTACAAGACTGATACTACCTTTGTACCCCCAAGCGCAACCTCATCCGGCGTCACCTCTTCGTTCGTCGACATGCCCAAAGCAACAACGTCTGGTTCCGAGAACCCCCTCAAGGTTGACGCGGCCTCTCTTCTAGGATGCTACGGCTCCAGCGACAGCTTCAGAAGCTTCCGAAAGGTCGATGACAGCAAAGACATGACTCTGGAGCGATGCGTCAAGCTTTGCGCAGGGTCCATGTTCGCGGGCGCCTTTGATACGCAGTGCTTCTGTGCCGACTCCTCGACGTCAACACGCGGGCCGTGGACGCACAGAACGGCGTCTGCGACCATGCTTGTCCCGGCAACGATGCCCAGTACTGCGGCGGCCTCGCCAAGAAAGTAGGGGATCTGGCCAACACGACTGCGCCCATGGACCCCAGCGCGACGGCAACGTGTCCTCCACGGCTGCAGTCGCGGCATCCAGCTACAGCAAGCCTCTTCCCACGAAAGCGAGCGTCGGCACGCCGTTCGGCAACTCGACGCAGATGAGGAGATTCCACGACACAAGAAGGAGCCTCAACCGAAGGGAGATTCGGCCCAAAAACATGCTTCTCACCGTCTACGGCATGGCCGACAAGAGCGATGCGGCCCAGCCTCGTCCTCCGCCTCCGCCCATGGCTCCCGGGCAGAACATTACGTATTCTTTTACACAGAAACCCGAAATCGCTTCTTCTACGCCTACAACTACGCCTACGCCTACGCCTGCTGCGCCCCAGAATCAAGTCATCGAGACTGCTGTGCCTGTGGGGTCGACAACGGCACCATCCGGCGGGGGTCGGGTTCGTCATGCACACGCGTCCGGGACACTCTTTCGTCGTCGGCAACGCCGCGCATGTCGAGGCCGACATGACTGCTGTGCAGACCGCTCATCCTACAGAGGTTGTTGAGGTTGTTGAGGTTGTTGTTGGGGAATGCGACTGCGAGACGGCGGCTCCTGCTGCTTTGTCGCCTGCCCGCCCTGCTGATTCCTCGAAGGAAGCGGAGTCGCCTCCTGCAAAGGTAGCTCCTGCAAAGGTAGCTCCTGCCGCGGAAATGGCTTTTCCTGGACAGGCAGCTCCTCCTGCGAAAGTGGCTCCTCCTGCACAGGTCCAGGTTCCTGCGGAAGCGGCGCCTCCCGCGCGCGTGCAGCAACCCACTCAGAATGCACCCGAAGTATTACCAAACGTGTCTGTGGTGACAGCCGGTGCCGGGAAGTTGACCGCGACGTTGGGGCTGGCAGTCCTGGCGATGATTGCCTTGTTGCTGTAGAGTTTTGCGTGGAAAAGGGGCAACCGCGATGAATACATAAGAGGAGGGAACATACGGAGTACAGTTTTGCACTGGATCGGTATTAGCATTGTTTGCATTTGAGGCGATGGATTTTGTTGTTTTGATATATCCCCCGGTCGCTGATCACGGTTTTTTTTTTTGGCATGACTTGAGGTTATCGGAAGCCGAGGCTGGTTTACTTGGTATGTATAGATAGATGAAATGGAAGGTATACGTCCGTACAGGCCGGAGGCAACAAAGAGACGATTTAAAATAACTTTAGAATTTCTCTCGCCCCCAAGAAAAATTGAGTGATACAAATTCGACGCAACCATGGTATGAACTCGCTAAATCCCAATATGCTACTTTTTTTTTTGTCCCCAAGACTCTCCGCACCTCACCCGCACGGTCAAATCAAAGGTCAACTACAATAGCTCTGCTCACGGCTTTCCCAGAATTTCCGTACATCTGGGCAGCATTCACCATCAGGCTCCCTGGTTGCTCCCGGCCCACCCATCAGCCACTTCCACAGCACGCTGTGAATGCCGTGGAACACGACGGCAAGCATGTCGCTCCAGGATCGGTTGGGGACCAGGTCCCAGAGAAGGCCGCGGCGAGGATGCGACATGAGGCGCTCATAGGCCATCTGCAGGTCGTCAAAGTAGACGGATTCTTTGCCGTAGGCGCAGTGACAGTGGCCGAAGACGTGCAGCCGGGGTTTCACGCGCCATACTTCCCTTAGGAGGTGCGGACAGCCGAGATCAATGTCCAGGTGGTGTTTCTGGGATATTACATTTGTTAGTCTCTTTGTTTTCCTCTTCCAAAATCCCCCACCCTTTTTTTTTTAATCAATGGGAGAGAGGTGATTGAAAAGTGTATAGACTCTGTTCAAAGATGGGAAAAGGAAGTGGGCGAGATGTGCTCGACTTGGACCACTTACAGGGGACCATGCGTTACCAAAATGTCCGTTTGAGGAGGAACTTTGCTCAACCACGGTGACCGTGCAGGTGAGTATTGGAAGCTAGTAAGTTGACAGAGGCAAGGTCAGTGGGGAAAAAATAAAATAAAACATAAAACATAAAACAGGGCCATCCACACACCACCCTCCAAAATGAGACAACATGGGCAAGCTGATAACGCACGCAAAGTTCTCGGGGCCACACTCTGGAATGTCTGGCGCGCCAAAGATGGAAATCTCCCTGCCCTTGATGTTCTGCACGGAGCTCTCACCCTGGAGGTAGACGATGCCGTCGAGGTTGAGTCTCGCGCCGCGCCTCCGGTCATGGCTGCACCGACTCCGAATGTCGAAGTAGCTGTCGTGGTTTCCTGCGATGACGACCTTGACGGGGTGGGGCAGCGTCTTCAGCCAGTCGAGCTGCCTTTGTATGTCTGCGGCGGTGCCGTCGTTGGTGAGGTCTCCTGCGTGGATGAGGATATCCCCGGCGGCACGTCGACGATTTGGTCGTGCGTGTCTGAGATGCACACTACGCGGAGGGCGGCCTCGTGCCGCCGAGGGCGGAAAGGTGTGCCGCGCAGGAACAGGACGACGTGGTAGAAGTTGGTGGTCAAGTAGGTGAGGGGCGAGAGGAGCAGCTGATCGAGGATGGTGAGCTTCTCCCACTGGTTCTGGCGGCGCAGGCCGAGCCAGATCAAGAGGCCCATGGTGGTGAGGTCGCTGACGGGCCCGGATCGTGGTGAGTGGCGACGACGGCGACGAAGGCTGCTCTGCTCCTCTGGATGACGAGTGTGCCTTGAAGCATGCCGAAGTCGTTGGCGCGATGCAACTGGCGACTTCTCAGTCTGACGGCTTGCAGGTGGTGGACTCTGGCACTCTGGCAGCAACTGGCCATTGGCCGGCCATTGGCCAACGACCTCGACTTGAACTTGAAACTGGTCCTGTTCGACTGGGTCGACGTCACCGTCACCTGGGCGGGCGGCGATCTTGGTACAATGCCGTCACCACAAGTCGCGTGTCGTGATTGTGCGGAGCAAATGCGGATTCGAATTGAAAGGGCCTACATATTTTCAAGTTCGAGTAAAGATCTAGTATCTGGATTTATCTTCATGTTCGTTGGGGAGCCCCTATGTATGTATGTATGTGCATATGATTGGGTAACCCGCCCGAGCACAGTGGATCGCCTGATCGGTGAAGTGAGAGCACGGACCACATGCACTTCAGTCAGGCGTGGACTTGTTGAGGAACTTCGATGGCTGACACCGCGTTTCAATCCCCACATTGGACTTTCACCACCTCAATACAATCAATCAATCATACGGTAACAGTCTTTGCTGCTCTCCTCTTTCCTCTGGATCAGCGACGCGTGCTACCGTACCTCCTCATGCAACTGGTCCTGGACGGCACGCGAGCTCCGGGCCTCACCCTCACTCACGACTCGCCACCATGACGAGCTTGAAACAATTATATAGCAAGAAAGACGGCGAAGCTGGTTTTGACAACCTTGGGTGCGTTCATTGCGCAGCCGAGACTGACTGCGGATGTGCCACAGCTTCCCGCGTGCTAACTTTGACAATCATAATGAAAGGGTGGACTATGTAATCCACTATCTAGTTCCCGCTAAAGGTATGTTGATACCATCAGATCTGTTCCGTCCCAGGTGAAGCTCCTTGAATCATTGGTCCAATTCTCACTCTTCCATTTAGAACGTGCCGAGGCGGAAGCTGGGTTTGTCCAACTTATCCAAGCCTTGACAAACGTAGGTTTGGCGACGGAAGTTCGCAACGGAGACCTAGGCTCGCTGCTCGTCTTCGTCAAACTCGCATCAGCAGACTTGCTGGGACAGCAAGTGTATCGTGGCCGCCTGCAAGATTGGCTCCAAGGTATTCGCACGTCTGGCCCAAACTCGGACCTTGCCAAGGTTCTGGAAGACGAGCCTGTGACTGAGGCGGAGCGGCTTCGGCTTGTCTACCAGCTCATCATCAGACACGAGAATGATGGCGGTGCTGGCATCAACCAGGCCAGCTCCAAATGGAAATACGTCAATGATGTGTTTCCTCTGCATGATCAGACCTTCAATAAGGCCTGGATACAGAAGTGGACCAAGAAATGGCTCCTGGACGAGGCGGACCTGGACGATATTCGCAACAAGTTCGGTGAAAGTGTTGCCTTTACTTTGCCTTTCTGAGGAGTTATTTCATCTTCCTCACGTTCCCTTCTGCCATGGGCTTTGCCGCCTGGATGCTGCTCGGTCAGTTCTCCAGCACGTACGCGCTGGGCTGTGGACTTTGGTCCGTCATCTTCGTGGAATACTGGAAAAAGAAGGAAGTGGATTTGGCAGTCCAGTGGGGTGTGCGAGGCGTCTCTGCTATTCAGCTACCTCGCCCCGAGTTCAAATGGGATTACGAGGCTGAGGACCCTGTCACCGGCGAGCCCGTCAAGGTATACCCTTCTAAGAAACGGATCCAGACTCAACTTTTGCAGATACCCTTTGCTATAGCCTGCATCGTTGTACTTGGAGGCTTAGTCGTTGTCGCAAACTCGTTGGAGATTTTCATCAACCAAGTGTATGATGGCCCAGGAAAGCAGTACCTGGTAGGTTGACGTCAACACAACACTTCCGCCAGTATCTCTCAAAGCTCCCACTCACTCAAATAAATGACTAGGGATTCGTGCCTACCATTATTCTCGTCATCTTCACACCTACATTCTCGGCTGTGCTGATGAAAGCCGCCAATGCCTTGACGCACAGTGAAAATTACAACACGCTTGATGGTAAATTTCGCTCCAACGAAGCCATGCCTTTGTCGCAAAGCGTCGCTAACACTAAGCGTAGCGCACAAGGCTGCTCTGGTGCAGAAACAATTTGTACTCAACTTTATGACTTCATACATGGCACTCATTTTTACTGGTTTCGTTTACATTCCGTTTGGGGACATTCTTTTGCCATTCCTTGACTTCTGGCGTCGCACGGCACAGGTTCTCACCTTTAGCGAAAAGCCTCTTCCTACGCAACAGTTCCGCATCGACCCAGAGCGCATCAGCAGCCAAATGTTTTACTTCACCGTTACAGCACAAGTGGTAAATTTTGTCACCGAGGTCATCGTCCCCTATGTCAAACACAAGGCTTTTGCCAAGGCAAAGGAGCTTCAATCGAAAACAATGGAAGGCCAGGATCACGCGGAAGAGGCGGCGTTTCTCAAACGAGTTCGTGGCGAGTGCGCACTAGAAGTGTACGACGTCACGGATGACTACCGTGAAATGGTCATGCAGTTTGGTGAGTTGGAGACAATGCTCATGTGTCCCCGTTCTGCTGCCAGGAAGCTCGCTGACAATGGCTTCTTCCAGGTTATCTGTCCCTTTTCTCGGTGGCGTGGCCATTGGCAGCGTGCTTTTTCCTCATCAACAACTGGGTTGAGCTGCGTTCCGATGGACTCAAAATTGCCGTTAGCTGCAAACGACCGATTCCTTGGCGATCAGACTCAATCGGTCCATGGCTCGATGCCATTGGATTCCTGGCGTGGCTAGGTATGATCACGAGCGCTGCGATCGTGTTCCTTTGCAGTGGCGCCAGGAATGGGAACAGGGGCACCGCATCCCAAATTTCGGCTTGGGAGGCCTTCTCAGCATTCTCTTGGCAGAGAACTTTTACCTGCTGATGCAACAAGTCGTCCGCTTTGTGATGAACAAGGTGGAAAGCCCTGGCTTGCAACGCGAGCGAAGAGAGCGCTACTTGATGAAGAAGAGGCTCCTCGCCGAAAACCTTGGCCAAAACGTGCATCCCAAAGCGACTGTTCCTGGTGTTCGGGCCGGTGAGACCGTGACAAGAAAAGCACTCGAGGAAGAAGCACGTCGGGCTTCTGTTCGTGGTCATGGTGGCCCTGAAGAGATGTGAGTTTGTTACACCGACACTATGATAGGATCACTTTATTCTGAATTATTGATACTGACGTGCTTTCAGGTTTTGGCAGCGTCAGCGCGGCATGGATGAGACCATTACAATCGGGCGAAGGATGATTGAGTTGCAGGTGAGTGTTGAATTCAATTTTCCTTTCCTGTTTTCTCCCCTTCCTCCCTTTCTCGTCCTCCTCCTCCACTTTATTTGAGTCAATAATTAGCAAGGAAAGGATGAGTTTTCGTCGCAGAAAAGTAAAGTCCCATGTAGTATACTGACCATGCACAATAAAAAGACGGGAGCCGAAGCAAATAAAGGCACAATGCACCGGCACCGGCACTAGTACCGAGCCTCAAGGCATGAGGTATTTATCGATGGATTCTGTTAATTGACGGCTCAAGGCGGGTTTGGAATATATCTCGGACTCGGGGTGCTCAGTTGAGCCGATGAGAGCAAAAAAGCGGGCGGCATGGAATGAATGTAGTTTAGGACTCCAGGTGCTCGGCATTGCCGTCTGCGATGATGCATGTTGGCGTGACAAAGTCGCTTGCTGGCGTTGAGACAAATGACAAGGTGCAAGCGGATATATATTCTTGAGCGCGCAGAGAAAATATGAAGCAAGATGAGAAGTAGTTGTGTGATTGGGTCAATCTCCAGGAAAGGGACACACATTGTCGTGAAGACAAGGACGAAGACGGACGGACTGGCAGAAGACGAAGATGCATCCGTCCGTACGGATTATGTACACGTCCCTGCTTTGTCCATGTATGTACAAGCCGTACAAGCCATACAAGCCGTACAGGCCTCAAGTCGAGGGCGTCGAGGTCAAGTCATCTCATGTTACTAAAATTATTATTACTGTCCAACAAGCTGTCTGTCGTCTCCCCGTTCGAGCAGGCCGACCCCGCCCTATGATGCCCATGATCCTATCACAGACGGGAAGACGGGTGACTGGGTCCACGCACCTGAGGCCCAAAGAAACCGAGGCGGAAGGCGGAAGGCGGAAGGGGAGGGGAGGGCGGAAGGCGGCAAGCAAGTGATGCGCATCAACCTGATGAGAGAGATCGTTTCAGCACACGAAAGCGTCGACGTTTGCCTCCTTGCTCCTCGCGTGCAACCTCGCGTGCAATTCCGCGTGCAATTCCGCGTGCAATTCCGCGTGCAACTACATGCAACCCTCATCCCCGTCGCATTCGCCGGCCGCTAGAACCTTCGCCCATTACAAAGACAACAAGGGCCGCCGTCCCGACCCGTCCGACTTGGCCTTTCGCCCTTCACCCTCTCGCCGCCCCGTCTGCCCGTCTTGCCCGTCTTGCCTCTTTCTCTTTGCGGCATGTCGACCCCACGCAATCGCTTCCACGACGGCTGCTGGACGTGCAAGGCGAAGCGGTTCCAGTGCGACCGAACCCGCCCACACTGCCTGACATGCACCCAAAAGGGCTTCACTTGCGAAGGCTACGAGATGCGCCTGAAATGGGGCGCTGGCATCGCGTCTCGCGGTCGGTTCGCCGGTGCCAGCCAACCGGTAGAGACAGCGATCCCCGCGCCCCAAGGGCAGGCATCGCGACCTCGTTCGTGACGAGCGTCGTCGTGAAGCTGCAAAGGCGTCGACAAGATCCCAAGCCTCGGCGCCCGTGGATGTGGGTGTGGGTGTGGATGTGGCTAATAACCAGGTTGTTGCCTCGTCGGAATCGGATAATGGCAGTCCCCCTCAATTCGGATGCGGAAACCCTTCTTCACACGGGCCTCGTCAGCATGGTCAGTCATCAGTCCTCAGTCCTCAGTCCTCAGTCATCGGGTTCTCAGTCATCGGGTTCTCAGTCATCGGGTCCTCGGTCATCATACCTTGCTAAAACTGACTGTTTGTGCTTTGCGCCTGATGCTGATACTGATTTGATGATGGCTTGTCAGATCCCGACCAAGCAACAGCCAAGCTGCCATCGCCATCGTCAGCGTCACCGTCCGCGTCGCCATCGCCATCGCCATCGCCATCCAGCACTGCTGGCAGAATCCCCCTGGATAGCAAAGCAGGGCGAAGAAACCGTGCGCCTCTTTCAAGAGTGTGAGTTGGAATTTTTTTTTTTTTTTTTTTTGTGGTCTGTGGTACGGAAGTACAGATTGAGCTAACCCAGGGCGCTTTCCTCAAGTTGGCGAATACGGCATCAATACGCTACACTCCACATCTGTCAATGACGAAGACAACTTACTCGCCAAAAATTTGCCAGCCTTGTGCCAGCATTCTGAGGCGCTTTGTGCAACATGTCTCACCATACAAGCTTCCTTTTGCCCCCGACCAACGGTCCAGCAACGATTCTTGACCTACTTCAACACAGCCTTGATCACCTTCCGAACCGAATTGGGCAAAAGTGTGAATCAGCTCAAGGATGGCACATTTGCCGCTGGCTTGATGCTGTCCAGCATCGGGGTAGGTTGACTTTTTTTTTTTTTTTTTTTTTTTTTGCCCTAATTGTTCTGCTGTCATGACTGTGGACTAACCAAATCGCAATGTTTTCTTGTATACCACCAGTTGGGCCTGGGCTGTGCTTGGACAATGCATTTGCATGGCATCTATAGCGTGGTATTGACACGCGACTTACAAGAACCTTTGAAATCTCACCCACCATTTCGACAGCACCTTATTGAAGTTCTGGGATATCTAGATCTACCAGGCTTCGCTGTTGGTCGTCAGAACCCACCTATTGGCGTATGGCGTCTGCACTGTCGTGAGCCGGGCTACATCTGTCGACCACCTCAGCTTGATAGTGTCGAGTTCGTGAGTGGCCTACCACGTTCCTTGCTTGACCTCTTGTCGGCTATCGACGCCATGGAAATTTCGGAAGAAGACCTCTGGGACTGGCCAGGCGCACCGGGGAGCTTGACACAATGTCATCTGTGGGAAGCTTACAGACTAGCTGCCATTCTTTCGTTACGCAATCCCCGGCTGTACACTCGGATCCAGGGTAATCAGCCGTCATCCCCCTCCAACGACGGCAGCTCACAGGCCTCATCGGGGTCAAGAAGAGCTACCCCGGCCTCGACACTTGTCGTCGTGACACGCGTCATTGGCCATATCGATGCAATCACCCGAGCCTACCTGGCACCTGATGGAGCTCATAAAGACTCGCTTCTTTTCAACGCCATTGACTATCCTCTTTTTGTGGCAGGTATCGAGGCTGATGTGATGAATGACAAACCAGAGCTCAAAGAAGCAATCAAGGGTTGTTTTGCAGTGCGAGAAGAAGCCTTCAAGTTTCCCAGCAGGGGGACACAGCTGTTGTCCATGATGGAGGAATGGTGGACGTGTTGTGCGAGAGATGAGATGACGATTAATGACTTGGCGACCTCACGAGGCCTCGAGCTGGGGCTTATGTGAGGAATGTTTGTTTGAACGAGTCTCGAAACAGTTTCCACCTGGTCAGCGGCGGTGTGTTTTGATGATGGCAAATTGGATCTTGAAGGACGACTTTTTCGGAGGTTGCAAAGTCCAGTACCTCGTAAGGTTTGACATTTTGGCGCGCGGTACATTCCAGGGCCAAAGGTTTTCTGGCCGACAGGACGCAGAGTCCACTCGATTGTGCTTCTGCAGAGTCCCCAGGCCCGGGAGGGCAGGATGTAGAGCTACCACTTCCACATACAGTAAGCTCCTGAAACGAGAACGATTCATCATACGCAATGAGGTCTCGTCGTGTTCTTTGAGAAACTGACGACGAAGACGCCGAAGGTCAATTCACCAGTGGGTTGTCGAAACCGACATGGCAATCGTAAATCATAGAGGACAGGCGGGCAACACTAGCTCGGCAAGTGAGATTGTTCACGAGTGGCCCTTTGACTGGACAACATGGCATTGGCGACAGCGGCAATCTCGTGGGCTGTCACAATCTTGCCATCGGCGTTGTTTCAAGAGACGGGTGGATCAGATGAATCATCTTGATAAACCATGATAGACCAGATAGACCAGATCGAGCACCACAAAGTCCAGACGTTTCTCCACGCAGAGAAGCCCCTACGCCCGACGCAGTAGGTGGGCCGTGGTCACTGCCATGAAATGATCTGATTGACAGACTACAGCCGGATGCTGGTGTGACTGACTCCTTTCTATTCATGTATTCCAAATCTGTTACTTCGCCCGCCCCTTTGCCGGGGACGATCTGCCTCTTGACACATTTCTTTTCATCAATGGCAAGACATCCGGCGAACGATACCTCCTGCGGCGATGGACAAGAGAGAATAACAAGCTGATGGTCTTTTGCAGAGGACGAAGCCGCAAGAGGTCATGACCAGCGCGTTGTTATTCTAAATCCGGCCCCTTGGAAGAAAGCCCAATGATCTTCTTGTATGGTTTATTACCGCGTAATATCCATTCATTTTGTACCTTTTGTTGTTGTTGTTGTTGGCAGAGGGTTGTTTCTACAGTAGGTGCTAGACTACCTGGCCAGGTGGACGTTGACCAACTTGACAAGACTTGCCGCATAATACATGATAACCCTGTGTCCGTCCCTCTTCCTCATTTCCGAGCAAAAGTGCCAAATATGGGACAGAAGGTGCACTGCTCGCGAGGCCGTCGATTCTTGGCTCGTGCTCTCAAAACGTAGCTCGGTGGGTGTCTAAAGTTTGAGTGAGTGATGTCGTGGGTTTTAGTATCGACTTACGAATGAGGATGACATTTCATTACACGCATGTCAGTCAGTTGTGTGCCTGGCAGGGTATAGGCGGCAGCAATGAGCCTCCAAGCCCCGAGGAGTCCGATGCGTTGGTCACAGCCACTGATGGAGAAGAAAAGTCAGGGAAGATGACGCCTTGCTATCGTAGAGTATCTAGGATGACAGAAAGCATGTTTGGGACTTGGGCCTGAGCTCGCCCTGCTGCCAAATAATTCGTTAATGCATCCATTTCGCTGGCTTTTCACAACAATCTCAAATAGTATCATCACTAGCTTGCCCAGATTCCGGATTCCGGATTCCAATAGCGGAGCATTATGACAACTCATATCATGTGGGGAAATCCCATTTCGAATCATCATCAAGACTGCGACGTCTGAAGATCCCTCTCGATAACGGCAGCAAGGGCGAGGCACTTCTCGTCCAGGTAGCGCGGGGCAACGATTTGAAGGGCACAGGGGCGCCATCTACGACGTCTGGGTCGTCTGGGCATTTTGTAAGCGACCAACGCTGTTTTTAAGTTCTGGGCACGATTTCTTCTGTTTCTTCTTCGTTGTTTGTTTTTCAAGGCGTTTTTTTGGGGGCGCGATGTTGTGGAAAAGGTCTGGGGAGATCAGCACTCACAACTTGGCTGAACATGATCTTTTACAGACATGGGTTCTGGGTCCAGCGTCTTGGAGGCTCTGCTGTAGGGAACGACGCAAGCGGGATACTAGATCGGAGTCTCATGGTTTTAGAAAGAGTGAGAAGAGCCACGGGGCCAAAGCAGGAAGGGGAAGAGGGGACATTACGTCGAGCAAGTTCCACAGCAGCGTGTAAGGAGGCCAGCCATACGTGTCGTGGGCGACGGCGGTATTCTGCGCGGCCGGTCCCAGGATGACGTCGATGCCGTTGTCCACCCAGGCCCGTCGCCACGCGTCCTGGTACTTGTGGCGCGCCGTGTGCAGGGCGGCCATCTTTTCAAACGTCTCGAGGTCCTGGGACACGGGCGGGGCCCCTGAGAACATGGGGTGGTAGCGGTGCGCGACTGATGCCACGGGCGGCTCTCGGCCGGCGGCAATGTGGTCAACGTGTGGTGCGTAGTCCAAGTACTGGAACCCAAGGCGGTTGCCGTACGAGATGCTTCGGTCCGGGGAATTGGCAAGGCGGACGATGCCGTGGCCTGCTCTCGCGAGAGCGTCCACGGCCGAGGCCAGGGCCCGGCGGACGGGGGTGTAGCGGGAAGTGCTCGTCCTCGGACACGATGCCGATTGTGAGCTTTGCCGTCGGGGCATCAAGGGTTTTCTGCCACGGCCCCGCGTGGGCCGTCACATCGTACCGGTTCGGTCGTGCGTCGACAACCGTCGACATGAAGAGCGCCATGTCGTCGAGATTGTGGGCCAACGGCCCGGCACTCGGCACTAAGCCCGGCAGGCCGGCCATGACGCCGGAGATCTGGCCGCCGTAGGGGATCCGACCGGCCGTGGGCTTGAATCCGTACACGCCGTTGCACAGCGCCGGGATGCGAACCGAGCCCGCAATGTCGGTGCCGACGCCGAGGATGGATCCTCGGAAGGCAACGAGGGCGCCCTCGCCGCCGCTGGATCCGCCGGCCGTGAGCTTGGCGTTGTTGGGGTTCAGCGTGCGCCCGAAGACGTTGTTTTCCGAATCCGCCGTCTGCGTTTTGTTTCGTTTGTGTGCAAGTGAGCCCGACGGGTTCATGTAGACAGACAGTCCGACTGGTCGGACACTTTGGCGCTGGGCGCGGAAAACATGGGAAAGAAACAAGAAAGCACTCACCATCATCGTCTGCGGAACATTCGTCTTGACGTACAGGACCGCCCGAGATCAAGTAGCATCTTCACGAGAGCAGAGTCGGATTCCGCCGGGGATTCCCCAGAAACGACACGTAGCCCAGTGTGCTCTGCACGCCTTGCACGCAGAAACTGTCCTTGATGCTGATGGGCAGGCCGTGCAGCGGACCAAGCGGCTTGCCCTCTCGGCCGAGGAACTCGTCGAGATACACGGCTCTGGCGAGGGCGCGGTCGAAGAAGTGCTCCGTCAAACACGATGTCTGTTCCGTGTCGGACATGTTCCTTGTCAACGAGGCCGTTTCTCGCCCATCCAACCACAGAGGTCAAGCCAGACTTTCAGACTCACCAGCTGCTGAGCAATGGCCGCTCGTTTGCAAAACGCCGTCGTCACCGCAAGAGACGTAACCTCCCCGTCCGCAAGTCTCCGCAACAACTGCCTCGCAGAGTATCGCTCCGTAATGTCAATCTCATCCTGCGATAGAATGCCGCTGCGCCGTGGAACATCCGCTTCCAACAACTTGCCGTTCTTGAGAGCCGAAGCAATGAATGCGTCGTCAAGACGCCACGACGATGGGATCTGAGAGTCAAGCTGTTGGCGTTTGCGGGCGGCCTGGACGCGCCAGTCTTCTGAGTCGTTGACGGTCATTTTCTTCTTTTTATTTCTTGGTTCAAAATTCTCCTGGGATCGTATTTTTACTGTTTCTGCGGGACGAGATGGTACGGTACTTCATCATGGAGAGATTGGAAAGGGGGATAAAAGTAAATTTCGAATTTGATCTGCCTGCTGGCATCGTTGGGCTGTCGGGGGAAGAAGGCGTTGCCGGTGGATGATGCCGAGGCTGCAAAATCGACTGGCATTGCTTACTGGTGTAGATGTTATCTAATAATAGCTTGTGACACGATGGTCACGACTTTGAAAGCCAGGTTGGAAGTAGATCGGCGCCGTTGTTCAACGGTCGACGTGTTGTCGCCCAAAGAGGCAAGTCGACGCCGGTATGAGATGTGTGGTTGGCTGGCGGATGCCGAAACGTGGGGTAAGTAATAAGTAATGACAGGGACATCCGTCCTGGACGGGGTGTTCATCTTCATCTTGCTGCTTTTGGAAATTCAGATGTCATTCATTCGTTTCTTCCATCGGAACACGACGGTATGAAGCTGGCTGGATGGACATGGGGTGGGCTGGCTGCTTCAGTATTATGCCTCGTCACATGTCCATTCGCTTGTTGACAAGGGCACCTACATACATACTCTAAGCAGCCACTTTTTCATGCATCTACGTGGTGCGTTGCCGCTAATTCTCCGTGCTCGCTGGTATTATAATACGAACTGGTTCTCGTCATGCTCGCTTTCCGGGTTCCCCACGTACGCACGCAGTCTGGCCGACCATCCGCGCCGAACCCTGCTTTGAAGAGGCGGATCCGCGATCTGCGATCTGCGATCTGCGGCGCAAGGCGTCAGTTCCTCTCGAGTCTTATCTTGACGACGGGTCGCGTAATCATCACACCCAAATGGTCCCCAACTCATATATCCGCCTGCTCTTTTGTTGAATTCTGGAAAAGAGGCCGACATCTTGCAGTCTAACACGCATCACGACATCGCTGGAGCGCCAGCATAGGCATCCGCGGGTTTGGACAATTAAGATCGGCTATTCAAAGAAGCGTCCGCCCAGGATGAGCAGAAATATCCCCTTTGAACGGGTGCGCCCCGTAGTAATACCTGATCTGATAAACACTATTTATTATATGGCCGGGTTGTATGTCTATTTAGCAGGGACGAGGGGACGAGGGGGCTTGAATATCAACGGACAAAGGTTCCACTGGAACGGCTTCCCCAAGGCGCGCAGAACGTTTGCTGCCGTGGTTTTTCGCTTGAACTACAGCGAAGGCGGCTATCACGTTCGAGAATGGGTGGATGCAAGGTGGAGATTGAAACAACTCCAATAAACACGGGCATCAAGTAACAAGACATGAAGAGGCTTGCTTACTTGCGTTGACTTCCACCGACGGATCTTCGTCTTAGGGCCTGTCATCTTGCAAGCACACGTTGGTAACAACACATTGTCTACAACATCAAATCAAGCCTGCCTGCGTCCGTTAGTGTCAAAGTCCGACTAGCTCCTCGATCGGATGCGTGGCAACAGTACCTTGTGCTTGCAGAAATCCAAGATTCGTCAAGCCAGCTGTCATTTGAAGATTGACAGATGCCTGCTATGCCATCGGCCGGTGAGACTTGGGTTTCACGGTGGCTTGCTTGTCAGGCTGACTGACAGACAGCTGGGCTGCTGGTACGAGCTGGTACGAGCTGTGGTAGGCAGGCCGTCCGTCAACCAGGCGTCAGACGGAGGACAGGGTAGCTGAGGAAATCCTTAATAGTTAGCCTGGCTTGCGTGGGCGAGTCCAGAGTACAGTAAGCAAAATAAAACAAAACCGAGATCGCATTTCAGCTTGCGCGTTCCCAACTGCATCGTGGCCGGCAGTCACCATTCGGGAAAAGAAGAGATGAACGAACGGGTCGGGTCGAGAATTGTGGCCCGGCGAGGCGCTGGCAGGCAGCAGCCAAGCCAGATCGGGGGTGGGGTCGAATGGCAATGGCTCCTTCCTTCCCCTCGTCCCCTCGTCCAACCAAATTGGTCCAGTTTTCTTCCACTCATCACCAACGTGGATTTGAACCGTTTGTATTGTTTCTCACCGTCTGACGATACCAGGTTGATGGCTGCATGTCTCACCTGTCTTGGTGGTGGTCGCATCTGGTGGTGGTTGCCTCTTTATTTTGGTCGATGTGGCAATTGTATGTATCATACGTATACTGGATGGCCTTTCCTGCTTGGGGTACCAAGCGTCTGGCGTCTAGTGCCTTGATTATCTGACATGAAGCCGAAGCCTCGTGCATTTGCATTGATCAGTTTGGCTCACCGAAGTCTCTTGCAAGTTAAATGACTTTCGATGGAACCGGACAGCAATTATCATCAGCAACAAGGTCGAATCACTGGCAACGTGGGCGTCCAGGAGGGAGGGAGTGGGAGGGCCCTGCCCGCCCTGTCTCCTGCCCGCCCCGTCTCCTGCCCGCCCTGTCTCCTGCCCTGTCTCCCGCCCTGTCCCAATTCATCCAACCGCCGCCAGTGGCCCAGCACGCCTGCCCCAAAGACCCAGACCCTCGCGGATACGTGATATTTGCCACACCACAAGTCCTTCGTTACTGGCGAGACCATGCAGCCTCGTTCCAATCACCCATCCACCGTGGCCTACGTGCCTGCCAGCAGGCCCTGCTCCCCATGGCTACATGTACAAAGTCATGAATGGCGCCAGGGGTGTAGATGTAGGCTTGTTGGTCATGGCTGGTATTATTACTCGGCGCACACGAGGCAACCCGGTTTCGCCCAGGCTGCCAGGGCACATGTTGGCGTGATGCCTTTTCTATTGTTTGTTCGTTCATCTCCCCACCCACCCTCTTCCTATTCTAGACAACTACCGACAACTACCAGCGAAGCATCTGTTCAGTCTTACGGAGCCGTATAAAGAAGCACTTCGGGCACTGGTTTCTTCATCACTGTACTTCGACAACGGGCCCGACGACAAGACATATGCTACCCCACTTCCCCAGCTTCGACGACGGACTGCCAGAACAAATAGCACAGACTGCGACCGACGGCGCCCCGTGTGTCGTTCAGATAGGCTCCCACTGCCTTTCATGAGCCATCCTGAGGCTTTCGTCTGAGCTTGACGCTCTCTGCCTTCATCTGACGTGGTTGGACTCCTTCCGTTGAAAAAAAAAAAAAAAAAAAAATGGAAACCGTCGACGAACTCGCGGTAAAGCCTTTTCGGGAGGTGGTTGAAAAAGGAAAGCTGGCTATGGACCATGCGGGGAATTCACAAGATATGTTGAAAGAAGCGCAACGCCTTGTGAAAGTAGGTGAAAGAGGCTTGGCCCGAATCGAGGCCAGTTGTAGAAAGCTCTATAATGAATACGGAAATAATTTCATACTCGCTCTGAAAGAAAACGGTATGTACCCTCTACTTTTCTTTTTGACCCCTGGAAACAATTTGTCGGCAGCTGAAGCTTGACAATCGTACTCCGATTGACTTTGACATCTTGGCGGATCCTCTAATGCGAAATAATTTGTTGCAGATGAGATCACCGAATACCGTGAACAACTCACCGATTTGCTCTGGGACTTTGAAGATTTTATAGAGGCCGATACCTTCAAGGCCGAGAAATTCCACGAGCTGCAGGCCTTGAATAGAGAAGCCGGCCCGAAAGTGTACAATATTCTCATCACCATGAAACTTGAAGTCCCGAATCACTACCTTTCTCAACTATCGCCGCCATCATCCCCTCACCCGCAGCCACTTTCCCCTTCAACAGCCAGCTTCTCAGCACCCCTTCGGCCTAGTTCCTTCAACGCGGGGTTCGATGTCGGGCTCACAGGGCGACGCCAGATCAGTAGCAGATTATCCTCATGTGGATGATGCCAGAACTCAGCTACAAAATCTGATGTTCGATCAGCGGTTGTCAAGTGTCCAAGGCCAAGATCTTGTTGCTGCCACCGCCGTCCAAAGAGGGAGGATACGGACATTCCACTACCGTCTGAGCAGCCTCTACGAACACCCCGAGACCACCGTCACTGGACCCCTGGGATCCCCAATTGGCACCTGGTGGTGAAGACGTGGAGATGAATACTTACAGTTCCGTCCACCGAAGGCCCACTGTCTATAGGCCAGAGTCACCCGTTGATCCTGCTATTTCTCCCATGAACCCCAACAACAGTCAACGCTCGCCATATAATGCACAGCAACCATACGGAAGTGTAGCTGGCGTCTACGATCAAGACACAGATGAGTATAGTGACTGCCGGCACTCTGGTTCCAGCACACAGTCGAATCTCATGAATGCGACGAGCCATGGAACCCGTTCGCGGCCCCCACGCTCTCTCCTACTATTCCGGAGGAAGATGCGCCACGAGGAACAAGCAAACCAACATATACCATCCAGCCGCTGCGAGTACGATCACCCCTGCTTGCTCCACCGCGAAAAACTTCGAGAGGCTCTGTTACCAGTCGGGTCGAAGATATGGACTGGCAATATAAAACCATGAGACAGCTGCAGGGGCATCCCCGACCGGTCCTCTGCCGCCACCGTCGCCACCGCCGCTGGTCAATCGCCACGGCAGTGGCTCTGGCGATAACCATCAAAACCTCGCCCCTGGTCGGGAACGTCCACTCCAAGAAGTCAAGCAGGCCTCGGAATAGCCATGACAGTACCGAGCGAAAATCCAGATGATGGCTTGATTCCGGTGAACACTGAAAACTCCACACAGGCCAGACTGTCACCAAAAGATTGCACTATAGGGCCGAATAGCACATTTTATCAGTACAAAGGCTTCTGTGGGGTGCCAAAGAAGTCATTCGCGGTGAGATTGGGATCAAGAAGACCAAGAAACCAGTGAGTTCGTCCCAAGCCAAGCTCATTTTGACGTCACACTAAAACTCTTGGACAGGGATTTTCAACAGCCACTACTGTGGCACGATGTACAGGATGTTTCTTTGAACTGGACTTTTCCCAGATTGAGTATGACTTGAACAAAGAAGGTAAGCCTACATGACAGGATACAAGACGCAAGAAAGAAAACTGATGTAACATGCTGTGAAGACAGGGGAAACTTTTACAAGAACGGCATCAACTATCGTCTCCGTTTCCTACAGAAAAGTCATCTTCCAGCCAAGCGAGTCGATGACGTACTTTATGCCTGCGTGTTTTGTGTGCAGGCGGGAAGAACAATCGATGAGTGCGACGCAACAGTTTTCACAACGTCAAAGGCTTTGTTCAATCATTTGACACGTCATCCACGGCCGTTGCCCGAGGTTCCCGGAATTGCTGTCGTGGAAGGGGCCAGCATGCCTGCTCACCTCCGGAACGACTACGACATTCACTTCAGAAATCCACCCGAAGCTCATCCCGCACAGCTGAATCTCTCGCAAATATCTGGAAAGGCTACGGGCGTCACGCGGGATCATTCGCGAAGGCTATACGGCCAAAGGCTTCTGTTTGACCGCAGCCCAGCTTTGGATCTCTGCCACGGAGCCAGGGTGGTCGGAATAAACTGGCCGGAAAAGTACCATGGCGAGTGGATCTTTGCATGGCACGACGGTATCTATGCATCTGTTCCTGCCGACATTATCAAACTCGATGCACCGCCTTTGAGGATATCAGAATGGTGGGCTCGAGCCTTATTCGCGCAAAATCTCGATGGAAATTCCACCAGAGGGACAAAGATAAGGAAAAGAGCCTCTGGCTCAGGTTTGATAAGAATGAGTCCATCATAAACATCAGCTGTAAGTAATATGGTGTAATTGGTTGCTTGGCCATGATCTTGGTAGACAGAACTGACGTAATTGTTAGATTCCGATCCGAATTTTTGGTGCTGGTCCGGCACAAACAGCAAAGGCAAATGGGGCATTTTCCCAAAGTATTTTTAGAACCGAGCACCATCCAAGAGCTTACTGCCGAAGGGGCCGACCGTGCCACGACATTAGCCAACGAGAAGAACAAGTCTTCGTCGATGTTGGCTAAATTTGCATCGAAGAGACGACCGTCTTCTAGTCGACCACAGAGCGTTATGAAATCAGCAAGCAGTCACGAAACGCTGGGGAATTACTATGCATCGAGATCCTCTAACGGAAGCAAATAGTAAAAGCCCGCGTGGTGGGAAACAGATAGGGAAGGGAGATGTACCAGGGAAGAGGAGGAGGGGTTCTTTTTTTGCGTCATGGATGTTCTAGACGGATACATGAAGCAGCTTGGTTGGCGTTCTAGTACGAGGGTTTGGAAATATATTCTGATATACCCAATACGATCTTTTTTTGTTTAAGACTTTGCCAGTTCTTCTCAATTGACACGCATCGCTACCCGACTAGAACGTGCTTCCTCATTGGATGGCACCGAACTCGTATCCTCTGTGAAGGATGCTGCTCGTGTGCAACATGGATATTTCTTGTAATCGGTCGTGATGTCAGCCATCAGAAAATGATCACGTCAACCACGATCCAGACCGCCTAGTTGAAATATGAGCCAGCAACGTGTTTGTATGACTGTTTGCACTACTTCTGCTAAGAATAGTGGAAGCGTGCGTGTTGTTCCACGGCAGGAAATGCCGCCATGTGGTCTTTGTGCGCACAAATATGCGACATGCGTCCAAGCATCGAGCAGTCTATGAATTAATGTCGCATACTGCACTGCACCCAGGTGCACGTGGCTGTGCTACCGTATTATTGTGAGCTCTGTGAGTGTAAAAGACATGGTCACTTGATTGAATTCGGGTCGATGCCGAACATGCCTGAAATATTTCAAATTGACCAGTAGCTATGGCCATGACGAGATTGACGAGAGCCCTTCTCAGACATAACTGTGTCTCGGCGCTAGGAACCTTCTTTTCTTTTTCTACCTCGTTATTTCCTAGTAGGGGTACGTACTTCCTCCCGTACACGGTCGACTTGGCTGGCATTGGCATTTTGGGGGCACAGACGAGAGAGAACAGGGCGGGTCGCTGGACAGGGAGGGGGCCATCTCAAACGCAGAAATGTGCACGGGGTTTGTTGGATCAGGACAAAATTCAGGGTCGTGGCTGGGCGTGGGCGTGGGCTGGGTTTTGTCTTTTTACTCCGTGCAGGAACCACCGGGCCTTTATGCCGTATTATATTTTCCGGGTCGTCGCCTTGGTTTTTAGATGAAGAACGGAGCATTCGGCGCGCGTTTGAGAATAGCTTGGCGGCATGTCGTGGGCTTCCAAGTTTCAGCTTGAGCTGGGCGATGCAGTCAGCGTGCAAAGTAAAACACTGCGACTGAAGGCAGGATGAAATTCACCATGGGCGAGAAAGGGCAACTAGTTGAGAGAGGAAAAGGGAAAGAGACCTGGAGGTGTACAGTGACTCATGAGTGGTTTTTTTTTTTTTTTTTTTTGGTTGTAGCTCGCCAGTGGCAGGTGCAAACCGAGGTGACTGCCTGCCTGCAACTTGCCCTGCACCTGCCTGCAACAGACCTCGAGCTGCCCTGAGCACCTGATCTGGCTGAGGGAGGTAGCTGGTAGTAACAAACGTCACGAGACGGAGTCGAGTCTGGTCGTCTGCGGTGATGCTCTCTGACCTTTGTCTGGACAAAGCAAAGATTCCCGGACACGACATGACTGGAACGGATTCCAGATGGGCGCACATGCCCTGGATGATTACATCTGTCGCACAAACCACGACAAAGCATCGAACCTCTTCACCGCTCCGCAGGATGACGGCACGACCTCTGTTCCCGTGCAACTTCACCGGATGCGTCTTGTTCAACGAGCTCTTCCTTGAATCCATGGAGTAGTATTATTTGCCTACAGGACCCAAATTAGGCAAGTGAGTGCTACAACACAGCCAGGACCGCCAGTGAGGTGCCTTGTCGTTCCATGGGGGTTGCTAACAAAGTTGCACGTACATGCACGTCATGGATAGTCGGTCTCACCTCAAAAGGGGCATTCGCAGCGTGTGAATGGCATCAGACGACTGAAAGCATCTCCGCCCTGATCATGGATTAGCGGGAGACTCGCAGCCTCTGTCGTTCCATGCAGCGCCAGGTTTTCCCACTTTCACCAGATTGGCTTCGGGGCATGAAGAGGCAATCTCCCGCTGAAACACGATGCCCAGCCTTCGCAAAGCTTTCCACCTCGTCAGTGCCGCGTTTGATCAGTGAGCAGCGACTTGTTCACCACTTTCAGTTTGTCAGTCCATCGACCAAGCGCCCAAGCACGGCGTGTACGCTGCCTGCCCGCCTGCCGTCCAGCACTGTCACGCGGCAGCAGTGGCATCAATTCACCTCAACCAGCAAGTCGTGGATGTCGTCATTGTTCTCCAGACAAAGGAGATATATATATCTATCGAGTACAGAGTATGTCGCTGGCCTTTTTTTTTTTGGTCCTGCCAATGCTGTTTGCTGCCCGAGACGGGGACAGAGAAGACGCACAGGCGCCAGCAGGCACGAACTGCCAGACTGACTGCCTGTCGGACTGCCTGCCGGACCAGAGTCAGGTCATGGCTTGGCGCCGCCTGTGTTATCCAAACTTGGCGCCGAATCCCTGTCCGCGCCAATCAAGACGTTGGATCCGCTCGCGCCATCGGCTGGCTGCCGTCCGATCGAGGCTGCATCCGGCTTGCTGGCATGCTGCATCTCCTACACGGAGAGTCAAGACTCAAAGAGGCAGAGGCAGGCACGGGGGCCAGCATGACTCCATGAGGCGGTACGTGTAGTAAGGGACCTCCATGCCTGCCCCCTAATGCGACCGACACTCCGTCTTGGCCCGGGAGAGGAGCCCGCCCCCATACAAGATCCAACCAGATGTGGCAGCACACGACAATGACATGCTGAACTTGCTGACTTGCTGACCCTGGCACGCGGCACACGGGTTCAAAAGAGAAATGTAGCTGGTGGTCCCTCTAGAAGGCGTGTGTGTATTGCTTGTCCATCATGGACGGTGGAGGAGAGTGACTTGCCCATGGCCAAGCCAAGCGCTTGTCCCTTGCCTGAAGCTCATTGCCTCTTACTGGAATGCCTTTGTACCGAAATGGTATAATAGTAGTGCGCTCCCATCCGAGTCCCCATTTCATGTCTCCGGGTTGCCCTGTGCTTGTTCATCTCTTCATTCTTTTGTGCAATATTCCCACCCCATTCTCGAGCCTTGTTGCTTCTGAATCACACAGTTGATCAGAAGTCCAAGGAAGAGGGTGACGCGCTGAGCCTGATACGGTGTTTGACTGTCGCATCGTCGGTCTGACCGACACAATTTCCTTGTTCTACTAATCATTTCTTCCCGGTACTTCAATACGTCTCCTCGTCACTTTTCTCCTTTCACATACGCCTTCCATTGGCATCGACGGCAAGATGGGTTGTCGTAACAACAACTGGAGGTCAATACTCGCCGCCGGAGGCATATATTTTGCCGCTAGTGGCGCTTTTGTAGAAGCCGCCAGCGCGCAAAGCTATACTGATAATGCTGTTGCATCGATAAGGACACTAAACGAAGATTGGTACAACGTAAGAACGGGGATCTGGGATGATGCTTGGTGGAACAGCGGAAACGCCCTCACCACCTTGGCAGATTTTGCATCATTACGGCTTGCTGAAGCCAACAAGCTCAATGTCGGTGGATATATGCGCAACACATTTATCCAAGCACAAAAACAAACGTCCAGACAATCAAAGCAGTGGCCAAGAATGGCATGGTCTCGTCCACGTACTGCCTGGATCACAGTAACGGCTGCATGGCCAAACGAGGGTTCTTGGGGAAACGCGGATTTGACGACTTCATCAACGAGTTCTATGACGACGAAGGATGGTGGGCTTTGGGACTGGTTCGGTCATTCGACGTTTCTGGCGACAGAGAATACCTCGACGCGGCTGTTGACATCTTCAACGACATGCAGACCGGACGGGGCACACCATGTGGCGGAGGCATCTACTGGAGCAAGGAGCGCAAGTACGTCAACGCCATCGCCAACGAGCTTTACTTGTCCGTTGCCGCCTCTCTGGCTCGCCGAGTGTCCCAGAATGAGACCTACAAGCGCATCGCCATTGATCAATGGAACTGGTTCGAGAAGAGCGGCATGATCAATGCTCAGAATCTGATCAACGACGGCCTGGACGATAAATGCAAGAACAATGGTCTTCAGACATGGAGTTACAACCAAGGTGTTGTGCTTGGCGGCCTTGCGGAGCTTTTCCGTCTCACTGATGACCTGAAATACATCGAAAAGGCCGTAGACATTGCCCGGGCCGCCATCAAGTCCCTCTCGGATCCTCAAGGAGTTTTGGTCGAGACGGACAAGTGCGAGCTCCGCCCGGGAAACTGTGGCAAGGATGGGCAGCAGTTCAAGGGCATCTTTGTCCGAAACCTTGGATATTTGAACGAAGTGGCACCTCACCAGGAGTTCAAGGACTTCATCATTCGCAATGCCGATTCGATATGGAAGAACGACAGGGACGACCAGAACAAACTAGGAGTGGCCTGGGCTGGTCCGTACGTGGCGGCTACGGGACCTACACAAAGCAGCGCGCTGGATGTTTTAGTTGCGGCGATTGCTGTCTCGTAACTAGTTTAATGGCACGAAATAATGATCAACTACATATACTGACGAAGCTGGAAGACCACCAGTACAGTACAATAGCATAATTACTCTGAGCGCAAGCATATTTACAGCATGGCCGATACTGGTGTGCTTGGAATACCATGACATAATTTTCTCTACCTGATTCTGAGAGCTACATAGACTACGTAATGTCATACGGGCAACATTCATCATACCACGACATGTGCTCTTGATCCAATAACTTTGCAGAGAGGCTTCACTTTACGCACAGACCACCAAGGACCTAGACATATATGTGATCATCGCCATGGTGCTTGGCGTGAAAGTGAGACTCTGGTGCGGTGGGCTTTGCAACTTTGCTCTTTGGTGACAGGCCAAAACCTCTCCGACGTGGTCGCCAATCACACATAGCCTGCACCGGTACGGAAACAGTCACGATTCACGCAACAAGACTTGTGTAAAACGAAGAAACCACAGTGACTCGGAAAGAAAGGGGGAGGGGAAAAGGGATGCCTGGGTCCGTGGTTTCCTTCCGGGAACATAGAAACAAGCGCCCCCTGCTTCAGAAATCCTCTCGCTCACCGAGCAGAAAAGGTTCAGGATTGGGGTGTCGTCCGATTGTCGTTGCAAAACGTGTGTGTTTGAGAAAGTGGTGAACTTCAATCTGTCGCCCGGGTGGCGCGGGTAACTGGCTATCCGTGATCACACGAGCGGAGGAATGTATGACGTACATAACTAAAGAGCTTGGCAAGGTCTTTTATAGGCTCTTTCCTCTATAAAAGGGATACTTATAATCTCTCTTTATAACTAGATATCTATTATTAATTCACCTTCTTTTTACCTATTATTAGGAGCCCTATTAATTGCTGTGTTACGTGCACGTTATTATCCCTTATATATGCGAGAGTTATAAGCCTAGGAGATCTACGCTTAGACCTATAACTTCCTACGCGCCCCTAGCATAAGAAGTATATATCTACCCTATCCTAACTAATTAACCACGCTTCTAATAAATACCTTAACCTCTCTTAACCTAAGTCTTAAGATAAACATTAAATTAGTGTTATTAGAGAAATAGGAGGAATAGTATAAAGCATTAAAGCAAGCTATATAAAGCTAGGAGATCTAGGAAAGAGTAAACCTAGAGCTACTAACATAGGTAACTAACCGCTTAACTAAGCCTTCTAAAGTTAAACCAGGAGACTATGTAAAGCTTATAGAGAAGGATAATAGAGGCTAAAAGCTTACCTTCTAAGAGGCCTTATTATTCCTCTCTTATAAATATAATGTTAATTATTAATTATATAAGGCTATTAAATTAAGAGAAAGGACTATTAGTACTTAGATTACTAATACTATTAATCCTAATATCTATATAATAATAATTAATAAGATTAAAGAGAAGTATAAGGATTAATCTCTAACGCTTTATAAGATTACTATAAGCCTTAAGGATAAATTCTTACTAGGGCTTATAATTATTAAAGCAGAGGTTATAGCTAAGTATATAGTATACCTTTAAGATACTAAACGCGCTAATATTATATTTAAGCGTTAGTGTTGGTATCACAGGTGCCTGACGTCAGGATCGTGGCCTAGGGAATAGGAATTTATCTTCTATTCTAGGCGTTGTAATCAATTAGTCATAAGTGTGTAGAAGGGAGGAAAAGAGAGGCTTTTCCGGATCGTGAGAAGTGGCCACAAACGCGGTGCGTTTTGTGGGTCACATGACTTGTGGGTCCTCGCCCAATCAGAGGGGCGGGTCGATGAGTCATATGTGGGGCCACCTCTCGCGGGCGCGCGTTGCGCGCGCGCCCTCGCGGCCTGACCTTTGCCAGGTAATTGCGGCTACGTGCCGCGATTAATATCATGCTTATTCCAACATTAGAACCTCTTTCTTTTTAACACGATTGTTAACGCATGATATTAATCCAAGAAGGGAAGATATAAGGGATTAAATGAATGTGTTACATGAATGAAAGAACTAACAAAAGAAATAATAATAATAGTCCCCTTTCCTTCCCCTGCGCGCCGCTAGCTTTGGATAACCAGCTTCTCTAATCGCTCGTCCTTCTTCCTTGCGGAAGGCTCCTCTGCCTTCCGCCCTTACTTCAACCGGTGCAACGTGATGTTAGATCACGTTGCAAGGGGAAGGTTACCTGCGATCCCTTCCCTATCCAAAGGTATAATATTAGATTATCCCTCCCCGCGGCCCTTTATTTAACCGCAATGTGATGTTAAATTACATTCCTAGGGGAAGATTGCCTGTGATTCTTCCTTCTAAAGGTATAATATTAGATTATACCTTCCCACGCCCCCTTACGCTCCCTCCTCTTCCCCTCCCTACTATAGAGACTTAGAGAGGCGCCCCTTCTAAGGCTACGATTCCGCGCCCCTTCTAAAGACGCGATTCCGCGCCCCTTCTAAAGCTACGATTCTGCCGCCCCTAATCCCTTAGCCCGCGCCCTACGTGACCATGCTATACTTAGGGCACCTTATCCGGTGCCTCTAGCGCTAGTTTCAGCGCGGGCTTAGGCGCGGGCTTTAGCGCAGGCTTAGGCATAGGCTTTAGGGCTCTAGTCCCCTGCCTCTTTGTAGGCAGTGCTAGGTCCGTAACCTATCCCTCTATCTGGATTGTCGCTATGTTACCCGTAATGAACCTCTCTAGGGCTTTATTAGGCATTGCCTTTGTAAACGCATTAGCTAGGTTATCTTCGCTATTAATCTATCTAATCTCGTAGAGCTTGTGGCGTTTATATAATTACTAAAGGGCTATAATATTAATTATAAGCCGCTTCTCCTTTATAGTCCTAAGCTTAATAAGGCATTTATATAACGAGTATAAATCTATATAGACTATGATTAGGATCTCTAGGAGGTTTAATTAATCCGTAATAATCTTTAATATTATTATAATTATATAAGCTATATCTATGCCTGCTACTATTCTATAGACCTCTAAAGCAAGCATACTTCTTATAACTCTCTTGCTCTTTGTTAAGCTATAGTGCATAATATTGCCTTATAGTGTAAACTTACTATCTTTATACTCCTTATTAGCTAGAATAAGAACATAGCCTAGTTGCAAGGTAAGGTCTTTATTATTAGCGAATAATCTATTAATAAATGTGAATAGCTTCGCTCTTTTAAGGTTAAGGGGTACGAAGATTAATCCTTAATCTAGGTGGTCTATTTGCTACTTAATACGGCAATTAAGTTCCTTAACGTTCTTAGTTATTAGTTCTTAATGTTATGCGGTAACTAATAGATTAAAGCTTGCCTTAGGTTAGCAGATTAAAGCAATATAGGCACCACAGGCCCTTTATTCTATGTACTTCTTTTCTAGCTCTTCTAGCGGGATTAACTGTAGCTTATTACTTTGCCCTTTTACCGCATTTTAATAGTGTTATTAGTTAGTTAAATAATTCCACTGTTAAATATAAGGGGTTATTAGGCTTAATAAACTACTTTGGTTTTATAGCGAATTTAGTGGTAGCTAGCTAATCTTCTTCCTTTTAGGAGAATCCTTTATCTAATAGGCTAAGGGTATCGTTAGTCTGCATTCCTACGCATCTAAATTAAGGGCTTTTAGCAGATATAACTAGTAAGCATGGGTTGTAGCTTGATATTATTATCTAGAGCTTTTCTCTATAATGCTTATGGTAAGTCACCTACCAGTGTGTGCTAGCCTCTGTAATTCCGTAGAGGGGCTTAATAACTCTTATAATCATTCCTTTAGGGTGCTAATCACGAATTTAGATAGGGAGTTAGGCAAGGATTGTACGATTTAGCGGCGTTTCTGATTGTACATACGCCTGCGTAATATCTCAGATCTAAAGGAGGAATCCTTTCACAAGAAGAGAAGGGGCAATTACAAGGATTAATCGCTAGCTTGCCCTTTAGATTATTAGGGCTTATGTAAGGATTGCTTGCTTTGCTTCGTTGCTAAAGCCTTAGATTATAAGCCTTAATTTCTTATATAGCTAGCTTATTCTTCCTTTTACTTTGTTAACAATGCAGGAATTAAAGATTTAAATCCCTTAGTGCTCTTTTGGATTAAAAGCGATAAATTCGAACACGCCTTTGCTAATTAGGGCATTAATCTTAGTCTTTGTTAAGAGCTTAAAAGGTTTGCCAGGAGTTATAATTATGCCTTTCTTATGTAATTAGATCGCAAGCTTAAGATCTGCCTCCTCCTTACTTAAGATAAATACCTTAAGATTATCTGCTAAATTAATAATTATAGGAGGGTTCTTTTATAGTCTTCCTAGCCTTCTTTTTAGAGGGGCTAAAGGCACTATATTATTAATTTATACCTCTTGCTCTTTCCCTTTAATTACCTTTAGGTTATTACCTCCTACTAGCAATAGCCTTTCCTTGCCTAGGTCTTTATTATAGGGCTTAACAGAGGTTAACCTAAAGACCTTAGGACCTCGTGGAAAATCAAGGGTGTAGCTCTCTCTATCTATTATAAGGAGCTTATACAGGCCTTACTATCCTTTATGCTCTTGCTAGACAAGAACTAGCAATGCAAGCGGGAGGTTAAGGGTTAGCGAGGTATTAGGGCTATTCCTTGCAGTAAGGGCTTCCTTAACCTTATAGAGCATATGTAACCTCTTAATCTCCTTTATTGCCTTTTGCACTATAAGAGCTTATTGCTTAATATTAGGTAAGGGAGGAGATTCATTAATTATTCAAGGGTAGGCGCTAAAGATAAGAAGGGTTAGAATAATGCCATTCGGGCCTACGGTATTATTAAGGGCTTTTATAGCTATTTATAGGGCTATAGCTTTAGGTATTAACAGGCATTCGCATTAGATAATATCATAGGCTCTTCGGAGCGGCCTGTGATATCTCTTAACCTTGCTAATGCTATAGTGTGCCTTAATAGGTACTTCTTTAATTAAGATTAATATTAAAGCTGCAAATTAGCGGAATTCTTCGCTTCTAAACGTTATGCTAGTATTAGTTATAATCTAATCCAGAGGACCCTAGTAGGTATTAATCTAGCAGAGGCAAAGAGCTTCCTATGTTGCCTTTGCTATGATATCCTTTAGGAACCTAGCCACGTTAAACGCGGTAGCCGTATTAATAGCGTGGAGAACAGGGCGATTGCTATCTAGATACATGATATCTATAATTACTTCGTAGTTAAAGTTATATTTATCCTTTAGGTGAATTTAAAGCAATGTGAATTATCTGTATTTAATTAGCATTGGTGGTAGATCTTCGTTAATTATCTAATGGTTTTGAAATCTACCTTATGGCCTAATTTAGAAAGCATATTATAAAGTCAGCAGACAGAAGGGTAACTAAATCGGCGATGTAAGCGCCGTAATTCTATCTTAGTTAGATAACTCTAGGCAATTAATCTCTCCTTCTGCAGAAGCATCTAAGGATGTCCCTATTTATGGATAATAGGGACCTTGATTTTGCCTTGTTAAAGGATGTTCTAAGAGATATAGAAATTAATCTTTAGGCAGTCTATGTCTGCTAAACATAGTAAGAAGGGAGTGTTTATAGGCATTACGTGGAATAGGATAATGCTAAAGGGAGTAGGCATATTAATTAATCCAATTAAAGGGATTGGCTTGCCGCTTCCAAATCGAATTATTGCCTCCCTAGCTCTAGATTCATTAAGCTAGATCTTAGGGATTAACCATTACAGGGCAAGGAATTAGGGGTGCCCTGCTAATAAGTAACCTATAGCCCTAGTATTAGGATAATGCCTTAGAACACACCTAAAGAGTAATGATCTTAAAGAAGAAAAGCGGTTAGGGCTTCCTTTAGTTATTAGAGATTAAATAGATCCTCCTTTACAAGGGCATGGGTAGTTGCTTAATTCGCTAGGATCTCTGCAGTTACACGGCTATTAATTATTATGCCTTATGTAAAGTAGCTTATTAGTATCTCTCCTTTATTACTTTCTTCTTTAAATCTAAGTTCTATTATATAGGTAGAAATCTTATCTTCTTTGGAAGAAGTAGTGTTAACCTCTTTGCCTTTATACTAGGTAAGGAAAGCATTATAGGAAGGGGTTATTAGCTCTATAAGGTAGTGGTTCTTAAAGCGTTAATATGCCTTCTTACATTCCTCTTTAGAGTGTTTAGTTAACTAATAGCCTTCCTTACTATATACATAACATTTCTTTGTACGTAAAGCGCCTTTATTACCTCGTAATCGTAATTATCCGTAATAGGCTTCTTTACTATACCTATTATACTTATGGTTAGTCTAATACTACTCTCTTGTATTAGGCGTTAATAGGAATTAATGCTTCTTATCTAATTCCTCTGTAGTTATTCTTATTAACATCCTTATGCATTCGCAGAATAGCTAGAGGTTAGCGAGAGGGTTAATAAGGCAAGTTCTACACTTAGGTATGCTATAATAGGCAGAGATTAATTAATTCCGGAGTGCCCTTTTAGATTAAGTAATATCTAGGACTACTTGTTAAAGGTTTGTAAGCTTTATTATAAGTTCTTTAAAGCAATTAATCTTTAGCTTATCTAGGTTTTCTTGCATAATCTAGCGTAGCTTAGTGTTCTGCTACTTAAGGAGATACCTTTGCTTTGTGTTATTAGTCTTAAATCTTCTCTTAATATAGTTAATAAGAGTCTTAAGGTCTTAAGGATCTCCTAGCTTGCATAGATGCTTATAGTAGTATATTAAGGCTTTCCCTTTAAGCATAGCCTTAAGGGCATACCTAGCCTTATAGGGTTTAATGCCTAGTATCTTGCATTTCCTTAGAAGATTATTAACTTTAAGTTAAGGACCTTATAGTTATCTACGCTATATTAAATATTGCTTGTATAAAGCTTTGCAAGATTAATTATTTGCTTTAGTGTAGGTCTAGAGGGAAGAGGGGCTCTTAGAGGTGTAGAAGGAGGGATTTCTTGTCTTAATAGGGATACCTCTAATGAGGGCTTTCCTAAGGATTATTATGCAATTAGCCTAATGGGGTTAGGCTTAGGGAATAACGTTAGCGAGATTGTGGGATTCCTAGATTGCTTTGTTAACGATGTTATAATCTTAGTCTAATTAGAGGGATTAGAAGGAGGTTATTAAGGAAGTCTTAGTCTTTAATGCGTTTTTGGAAGGGTATGTACTTCCTTGTAGCTTCCTGTATCTCTTCTTCTTGCTAATCTCGAAATTCCTTGCGGTTAGTAACTTCCTTAAGCATTACCATGATCTTCCTACGGGCTGTTATGTCTATGTATATGCCTTAGAAGAGAAGGAAATCACGTAGATACTTAGCAATTGCTTAGTCTGTAATTACAAATACCTCTCTTGTCTATCCGTAGAAGTCTTTAATAAAGTTAGTAAAGAGGCTTCTAGTAATAAGGCTCTTAGACTAGTATGCCGCTATCTTAAAGAGGATGTAGGCTATAATAGCCTTAGGGTTATCACCTTGTTCGTTAAGATTAAACGATTTCGCTATCTTTAATGTCTTAGATATAACAAAGTCTTATATCTCTAGGGAATGTGTCTTAGGAGAGGGTTATTAAGTTATAGACCCTTACCTTTTTAGTCTCTTTTGACTTTAGTGCCTTCTTTAGCATCGCTAAAGTTAGGCTAGAGATAGAGGCTTTTAATGGTTCTCCTTACTAAGGAGCTTTTAACTTTCTTATCTCTATTATAGGAAGTTAGAACAGAGGTGTGGTGTTAGTTGTATAGCAGGTTAAAGGATTGTAAGCGTGGCTATTGTCTTTGTCCCTTAGGGGTTCTTAGGATTAGATCTTAGGAGTAATAAGTTCCTTTCTTATTATAAGAGAATGCCTTCTAAGGGTTAGGTGCGTGGTAGAACGCGCTAACTAAGTAATTAAAGATAGGTTAGACTGGTTACTAACTAGGCCTTAATCCTTTAATAGCTTTAAAGTCTTTATAGGGTCTTAGGATTAGATCTTAGGAGTTGTAAGGCTCCTTTCTCGTCGCAAGAGAGTGCTTAGACTTCCTTAGCATAACTATACACGCTTTTAGTGGCCCTCCTATTTTATAGAGCAGGTTTATAGTGTAGCTGTCTCTTCTAATTAACCTTGCTAATCTGCGGTTAGGAAAAACCGTGTGGTTATCTGTGAAATTAACCACTGATTAGTGTTAGTATCACAGGTGCCTAACGTTAGGATCGTGGCCTAGGGAATAGGAATTTATCTTCTATTCTAGGCGTTGTAATCAATTAGTCATAAGTGTGTAGAAGGGAGGAAAAGAGAGGCTTTTCCGGATCGTGAGAAGTGGCCACAAACGCGGTGCGTTTTAGGTCACATGACTTATGGGTCCTCGCCCAATCAGAGGGGCGGGTCGATAAGTCATATGTGGGGCCACTCTCGCGGGCGCGCGTTGCGCGCGCGCCCTCGCGGCCCGACCTTTGCCGGGTAATTGCGGCTGCGTGCCGCGATTGATATCATGCTTGTTCCAACAGTTAGATTAAGCAGTAGAATAAGCTATACTAAAAGGGTTCTATATATAAGATAAATAAGGTATAAGGTACTAATATAATCCGTAATTTTATATAAGTAATTAGAGCGCGTTTTAACCCTTAATAGGCTAGGAATCGCATTACATAGCTTATATAGCTTACTAACAAATAAAACAACGCTATAACGCTATAAGGCATTACTTCTAAATACACTAAATACTATAAGGCAGCACGCATAGTAGATTTAGGCTTAGCTAAAGGGAGCTATGTAACTACACTTAGTAAGCGCTTTAATAATAGCTAGAAAGGTAGTAGGGAGCTTATAAAGTGCCCTTACTATACTAGTAACCTAGGAAAAAGGTTCTATTATAAATAGAAGCCTAGAACCTATTACACCCTATATTACACTATAACTAGTTAGAAAGTTAAAGGTTTTTAGCCTCTTAAGAAGCTTAATTATAAGAAAATTAAGAAATGCTATAAAGGTAATAATTAGAAGGATTTACGTGTGGAAATCATAAAAGATAGTTAGGATATAAAGGCTAAGAAGAATTATAAAGAAAAGTATCCTAAGGCAATTACTATAGTAATTATAAACCTATTAACTATTAAAGAAAAGGAATTATTAAAGGGAGCTATACTATACTTAGTAATATAAGGCATAAGCTCTTAGAGAGCACCCTATTTAATAACTATAGCGCTCTCTATATTATAAATAATATAAGATTCCTTAAGCCTAGTACCTTTAAAGAAACTTATAATAACTACCTTAAGGCAAGCATAATCTCTTTCTAGATTACTAGAAGAGGTATATATATAATTAAGGGCATTCTAAATAGGCCATAAGGATCTTAGACTAAGAGCCTTATATTACATAATGTTACGCTTATTAAGGGATTTTATATAAATATTATATTAAAGAGCCTTTTCCTTAAAAAGGGTGTTTAGTATTACAGAGTAAATAGCTCCCTATGTATTAGACTAATAGATAATAGCTTATTACTAGCAAAGCTTTAAAGGAAGTATAATATTATTTTCCTTTAATATAAGCCTCTTTCTAGTTACTTAAAGGGACCCTTAAAAATAGTAATATTAACTATATTACTAGTAATCTTTTCTATATTTAGATTAGAAAAACACATATATAATACTTATAGTGTAAGTAGCTACAAAGAGCTATGCTTACCTTAAGCAAATCCTAAAGAACTTTAGTATCTTTATTCTAGGTATCTTAGAAAGAACGCCCTAAGTAAGACTACTACCTATATAAGAGGAGTGCTCTTATAGGGAATAGAGTATAAAAATTATAAAACATACGCTTATATGCTCACTCACTAGGTTATTTCTAGGAGGCTACCTAAATATTAATTACTAAGGCCTTTTAGAGAGTTTACTAGATCTTTAAGATTATAAGCCTAGTTATAATAGTATAAATTAGCTACTAGTTATTAAAGATAAATTCTTAGGGATAATATAGGTTTACGCGCTACCTAATAAATCATAAGGAATAGTGTTTAACGTATTAATTTACTTTAAATAATAGGTTATAAGGTAATTTAGGTTATTAATCGCAAAAATTAAACAGGATAATAAAGATGCTATGATTAGTTAGAGCAGTGATATAATCTTTTAATAGTGAGCGCGCTTATAAGGTATAGATCTAGAGCTTACGCCGCTATACACGCATAAGCCTAATAGCTATGTTAAATAAGCAAATTAAGTAATTACCTTAAGATTAAATATAATACTTATAGGCATAAGGCTACCACTAAACCTATAGCTAAAGAGCACCTAAGCTACTGCTTATTTACATAATATTAGTCCTATTTAGCGATTAAAGTAAAAACACCCCTAGAAACACTTAAGAGCTAGTTTTATAATAAAGCATACTTACTAATTAGGAGCCTATAGCTAACCTTAGGCCTAATTAGAGCGGGTTATACATATATAGTTACTATGTATATCTACTGCAAAGGGATTACAAGGCTAACTAATAGAGAAGGCATTATAAAACACACCCTAGGGGATATATTAGTGTTGGAACAAGCATGATATCAATCGCGGCACGCAGCCGCAATTACCCGGCAAAAGGTCGGGCCGCGAGGGGCGCGCGCCCGCGAGAGGTGGCCCCACATATGACTCATCAACTCGCCCCTCTGATTGGGCGAGGACCCACAAGTCATGTGACCCACACAACGCACCGCGTTTGTGGCCACTTCTCACGATCCGGAAAAGCCTCTCTTTTCCTCCCTTCTACACACACTTATGACTAATTGATTACAACGCCTAGAATAGAAGATAAATTCCTATTCCCTAGGCTACGATCCTGACGTTAGGCACCTGTGATACCAACACTGATCAGTGGTTAACTCCACAGATAACCACACGGTTTTTCCTAACCGCAGATTAGCAAGGTCAATTAGAAGAGACAGCTACACCGTGAACCCGCCCTATGAAATAGGAGGGCCGCTAAAAGCGTGTATAGTTATGCTAAGGAAGTCCAAGCACTCTCTTGCGATAAGAAAGGAGCCTCATAACTCCTAAGATCTAATCCTAAGACCCTACGAAGACTTTGAAGCTATTAAAGGATTAAGGCCTGGTTAGTAACTAGTCTAACCTATCTTTAATCACTTAGTTAGCGCGTTCCACCACGCACCCAACCCTTAGAAGGCATTCTCTTACGACAAGAAAGGAACTTATCACTCCTAAGATCTAATCCTAAGAACCCCTAAGGGATAAAGACAATAGCCACGCTTACAATCCTTTAACCTGCTACACAACCAATACCACACCTCCGTTCCGACTTCCCACAATAGAGAAAAGAAAGTTAAAAGCTCCTTAGCAAGGAGAACCATTAAAAGCCTCTCTCTCTAGCCCTAACTTTAGTGATGCCAAAGAAGGCACTAAAGTTAAAAGAGACTAAAAAGGCAAAGGTCCACAACTCAATAACCCTCTCCTAAGACACATTCCCTAGAGATGCAAGACTTTATCATATCTAAGACATCAAAGATAGCGAAATCGTTTGATCTCAACGAACAAGGTGATAACCCTGAGGCTATCACAGCCTACATCCTCTTCAAGACAGCGGCATACTAGTCTGAGAGCCTTATTACTAGAAGCCTCTTTACTAACTTTATTAAAGACTTCTACGGATAGACAAGAGAGGTATTTGCAATTACAGACTAAGTAATTGCTAAGTATCTACGTGATTTCCTTCTCTTCTAAGGCGTATACATAGACATAACAGCCCGCAGGAAGATCACGGTGATGCTTAAGGAAGTTGCTAACCGCGAGGAATTTCGAGATTAGCAAGAAGAAGAGATACAGGAAGCTGTAAGGAAGTACACACCCTTCCGAAAACGCATCAAAGACTAAGACTTCCTCAATAACCTCCTTCTAATCCCTCTAATCAGGCTAAGATTGTAACATCGTTAACAGAGCAATCTAGGAATCCCATAATCTCACCAATGACATTCCTTAAGTCCAACCCCATCAGGCTAATTGCACGATGATCCTCGGGAAAGCCCTTGTTAAAGATATCCCCTATTAAGACAAGAAATCCCTCCTCCTACACCTCTAAGAGCACTTTTTCCTTCTAGACCTGCACTAAAGCAAATGATTAATCTCGTGAAGCTTTATACAAGCGATATTCAATACGGCGCAGATAACTATAAGGTCCTTAACTCAAAGTTAATAATCTTCTAAGGGAAATGCGAGATGCTAGGCATTGAACCCTATAAGGCTGGGTACGCCCTTAAGGCTATGCTTAAAGGAAAGCTTTAATGTACTACCACGAGCATCTATACAAGCTAGAGATCCTCGAGACCTTAAGACTCTTATTAACCACATTAAGAGAAGATTTAAGACTAACGACACGAAGCAGAGGTATCTCCTTGAGTAGCAGAACACTAAGCTACGCTAGATTGTGTAAGAAAACCTAGATAAGCTAAAGATTAATTGCTTTAAAGAACTTGTAATAAAGCTTACGAACCTTTAACGAGCAGTCCTAGATATTGCTTAATCCAAAAGGGCACTCTGGAATTAATTAATCTCCGCCTATTACGGCATACCTAAGTGTAGAACTTACCTTATTAACCCTCCTGCTAACCTCTAGCCGTTCTGCGAACGCATAAGGATGTTAATAAGAATGACTGCAGAGGAATTAGATAAGAAGCATTAATTCCCGTTAACGCCTAATGTAAGAGAGCAGTATTAGACTAACCGTAAGTATAATGGGTATGGTAAAGAAGCCTGTTATGGACAATCACGATTGCGAGGCAACAAAGGCGCTCTACGTACGAAGAAATGTTATGTATGTGGCAAGGAAAGCTATTAGTTAACTAAACACTCTAAAGAGGAACGCAAGAAGGCGTATTAACGCTTTAAGAACCACCACCTCACAGAGCCAACAACCCCTTCCTACAACGCTTTCCTTACCTAGTATAAAGGCGAAGAGGATAACACTGCTTCTTCCGAAGAAGACAAGATTTCCACCTACATAATAGAACTCGGATTTAAAGAAGAAAGCAACAAAGGAGAGATGCTAATAAGCTACTTTACACAAGGCACAACGATTAACGGCCATGTAACTGTAGAGATCCTCGCGAATTAAGCAGCTACCCATGCCCTTATAAAGGAGGATCCATTTAATCTCTAATAACCGAAGGAAGCCCTAACCGCTTTTCTTCTTTAAGATTGTTACTCTTCGGGTGTGTTCCAAGGCATCATCCCCGATACCGGGGCTGCAGGTTACTTATCAGCAGGGCACCCTAATTCCTCGCCCTGCAACGGTCAATCCCTGAGATCTAGCTTGATGAATCTAGAGCTAGGGAGGCAACAATTCGATTCGGAAGCGGCAAGCCAATCCCTTCAATCGGATCAATTAATGTGCCTACTCCTTTGGCATTATCCTGTTCCACGTAATGCCTATGAACACTCCCTTCTTGCTATGTTTGGCAGACATAGACCGCCTGAAGATTGATTTCCACATCTCTTAGAACATCCTTTAACAAGGCGAAATCAAGGTCCCTATTATCCGTAAATGGGGACATCCTTGGATGCTTCTGTAGAAGGAGAGATTAATTGCCTAGAGTTATCTGACCGAGATAGAATTGCGGCGCTTACATTGCTGATTTAGTCACCCTTCCGTCCGCTGACTTTATAATGTGCTTTCTAAATCAGGCCATGAGGTAGATTTCGAAACCATCAGACAATTAACGAAGATCTGCCACTAATGCCAATTGAATGCAGACAATCCATATCGCTTCAAATTCACCCTAAAGGATAAATGCAACTTCAACTACGAAGTGATCGTGGATATCATGTATCTGGATGGCAATCGCCCTGTTCTCCACGCTATTGATACGGCCACCGCGTTTAACGCGGCTAGGTTCCTAAAGGATATCACAGCAAAGGCAACATAGGAAGCTCTTCGCCTCTGCTAGATTAATACCTACCAGGGTCCTCTAGATTGGATTGTAACTAATGCCAGCACAACGTTCAGAAGCGAAGAATTCCGCCAATTTGCAGCTTTAATGTCGATCTCAATCAAAGAAGTCCCTGTCAAGGCACACCACAGCATTGGCAAGGTTAAGAGATATCACAGGCCGCTCTAAAGAGCCTATGATATTATCCAACGCAAATGCCCGTTAATACCTAAAGCTATAGCCCTGCAAATAGCTATGAAAGCCCTCAACAATACCGCAGGCCCGAACGGCATCGTTCCAACCCTTCTTGTCTTTAGCGCCTACCCTTGAATAATTAACAATTCTCCTCCCTTGCCTAATATTAAGCAATGAGCTCTTGTAGTGCAGAAGGCAACAAAGGAGATCAAGAGGTTACACGCGCTCCGTAAGGTTAAGGAAGCCCTTACTATAAGGAATGGCCCCAATACCTTGCCAACCCTTAACCTCCCGCTCGCATCGCCAGTTCTTGTCTAGCGAGAGCACGAAGGATAGCAAGGCCCGTACAAGCTCCTTGCAACGGATGGAGAGAGCTACACCCTTAATCTTCCACAAGGTCCTAAGGTCTTCAGGTTAACTTCCGTTAAGCCCTATAACAAAGACCTAAGCGAGGAAAGGCTATCGCCAGCAGAAGGTAATAACCTAAAGGCAATTGAAGGGGAAGAGCGAGAGGCACGAATTAACAACGCAGTGCCTCCGGCCCCTCCGAAAAGAAGGCCAGGAAGACCACGAAAGAACCCTCCCGTAATTGTCAATTTAGCAGACAATCTTGAGGCATTTATCTTAAGCAAAGAGGAGGCGGATCTCAAGCTTGCGATCTAATTACGCAAGAAAGGCATAATCACAACTCCCGGCGAGCCTTTTAAGCTCTTAACGAAGACCAAGATTAATGCCCTAATTAGCAGAGGCGTGTTCGAATTCATCGCTTTCAATCCAAAGAAGCACCGAGGGATTCGAATCTTCAATTCCCGCATTGTTAACGAAGTCAAAGGAAGAACAAGCCAGCCATATGAGAAATTAAGGCTTGTAATCCAAGGCTTTAGCGACGAAGCGAAGCAAGCAATCCTTACGCAAGCCCTAAC
Organism: Epichloe gansuensis; assembly: GCA_023658505.1. Lineage (NCBI taxonomy): Eukaryota > Fungi > Ascomycota > Sordariomycetes > Hypocreales > Clavicipitaceae > Epichloe > Epichloe gansuensis. Next base: position 9,753,797 of record CP098281.1, read on the forward strand.
GATCCAAAGGGCGAGCTAATAATTAATCCTTGTAATTGCCCCTTCTCTTCTCGTGAAAGGATTCCTCCTTTGATTCGAGATATCACGCAGGCGTACGTACAATCGGAAACGCCGCTAAATCGTACAATCCTTGCCCGACTCCCCATCTAAATTCGTAATCAGCACCCCAAAGGAATAATCATGAGAGTTATTAAGCCCTCTACGGAATTACAGAGGCTGGCACACACTAGTGGGTGACTTACCACAAGCACTATAGAGAAAAGCTCCAGATAATAACATTGAGCTATGATCCGTGCTTGCTGGTCACATCTGCCGAAAGCCCTCAATTTAGATGCGTGGGAATGCAGACTGACAATACCCTCGGCCTGTCAGACAAAGGATTCTCCTAATAGGAAGAAGATTAACTAGCCGCCGCTAAATTCGCTACAAAACCAAAGCAGTTCATTAAGCCTAACAACCCCCTTGTATTTAACGGTGGAATCATTTAACTAACTAACAACACCATTAAAATGCGGCAAAAGGGCAAAGTGATAAGCTATAGTTAATCCCGCTAGAAGAGCTGGAAAAGAAGTACATGGAATAAAGGGCCCGTAGTGCCTACATCGCTTCAATCTGCTAACCTAAGGCAAGCTTTGATCTATTGGTTACCACATAACATTAAGAACCAACAACCGAGAACGTTAAGGAACTTAATTACCGTATTAAGTGGCAAATGGACTACCTAGATCGAGGATTGATCTTCGTACCCTTAACCTTAAAAGAGCGAAGCTATTCATATTCGTTAACGGATTATTCGCTAATAACAAAGACCTCACCTCGTAACTAGGCTACGTTCTTATCCTAGCTAACGAGGAGTACAAAGACAGCAAGTTCACACTGCAAGGCAATATTGTGCACTATAGCTTAACAAAGAGCAAGAGAGTCATAAGAAGTGTGCTTGCTTTAGAGGTCTATAGAATGGTAGCAGGCGTCGATATGGCTTACGCAATTGTAACGACGTTAAAGATTATTACGGATTAATTAAACCTCCTGGAGATCCTAATTGTAGTCTGTATAGATTCGTACTTATTATACAAATGCCTCGTTAAGCTTAGGACTACAAAGGAGAAGTGGCTTATAATTAATATTATAGCCCTTCGGTAATTATACGAACGCCGCGAGCTCTGCGAGATTAGATGGATTAACGGCGAAGACAACCTAGCTGATGCGTTCACGAAGGCAACGCCTAATAAAGCCCTAGAGAGGTTTATCACGGGTAACACGGCGATAATCTAGATAGAGGGATAGGTTACCTAGACCTAGCACTGCCTACGAAGAGGCAGGGGACTGGAGCCCTAAAGCCCGCGCCTAAGCCTGCGCTAAAGCCCGCGCCTAAGCCCGCGCTAAAACCAGCGCTAGAGGCATTGGATAAGGTGCCCTAAGTATAGCATGGTTACGCAGGGCGCGGGCTAAGGGATTAGAGGCGGCGGAATCGCAGCTTTAGAAGGGGGCGCGGAATTGCGTCTTTAGAAGGGGGCGCGGAATTGCGTCTTTAGAAGGGGGCGCGGAATCGTAGCCTTAGAAGGGGCGCCCTCCCGAGTCTCTGCGGTAGGGAGGGGAAGAGGAGGGAGCGTGAGGGGGCGCGGGAAGGTATAATCTAACATTATACCTTTAGAAGGGAAGAATCGCAGGTGATCTTCCCTAGGAATGTGATTTAACATCACATTGCGGTCGAATAAAGGGCCGCGGGAAGGGATGATCTAATATTATACCTTTGGATAGGGAAGGGATCGCAGGCGACCTTCCCTTGCAACGTGATCTAACATCACGTTGCACCGGTTGAAGGCAAGGGCGGAAGGTAGAGGAGCCTTCCGCGAGGAAGAAGGACGAGCGATTAGAGAAGCTGGTTATCTAAAGCCAGCGGCGCGTAGGGGAAGGAAAAGGGGGCTATTATTGTTGTTTCTTTTGTTGGTTCTTTTATTTATGTAACACATTCATTTAATCCCTTGTATCTTCCCTTCTTGGATTGATATCATGCGTTGACAATCGTGTCAAAAGAAAGAGGTTCCAATGTTGGAACAAGCATGATATCAATCGCGGCACGCAGCCGCAATTACCCGGCAAAAGGTCGGGCCGCGAGGGCGCGCGCCCGCGAGAGGTGGCCCCACATATGACTCATCAACTCGCCCCTCTGATTGGGCGAGGACCCACAAGTCATGTGACCCACACAACGCACCGCGTTTGTGGCCACTTCTCACGATCCGGAAAAGCCTCTCTTTTCCTCCCTTCTACACACACTTATGACTAATTGATTACAACGCCTAGAATAGAAGATAAATTCCTATTCCCTAGGCTACGATCCTGACGTCAGGCACCTGTGATACCAACAATTAGGTATCTTATAGGTTATATAGCCTCTAATATTTACTACGTTTAGATCCTATAGCTAGGAAGGGTTATAATAATAAGGAATATCACTTTTAATAAGTTAATATTCTATAATTTAGCTAAGGAAAGCGCTAAAGAGTAGTCTATTAGAGAGCTAGAAGCGTAGTTCTAAGACCTAGAAATTAATAGTAAATTAGATAAAGAGCTTAATTTATTCCTTATACTATTAACTAGTAAACCTTAATAGGATCTAATAGAGTATTTAAACTTAGGGGTAGGAGCTTTACTAAGCACTAAAAGTAATTAAATAAAAGAGTAAGAAGTAGTATAACCTACTAAGTAAATAGGACTTTAAACACTATATTAGACACTAGATCTATTAAGTAAGGAGTAAGAGACCCCTATTATAAACGCTTAATAGAGTAAAGAGAAGCAAAGGACTCCTATAAAAGATACTTATTAAAGTGTAAGTAGCTATTTAATAAATACTTAAGAGAGTAATAAGGATCTAATAGGGATATTACTACTAGAAGAAGCTATGCCTAGTAAGGATAGCATATAGAAGGACTTCTCTAGAGTAAATACTAGACTAGTTACCTAGGCTAAAAGCTTATAAGAAGTATAAGAAAGCGCTTAAGAGAGCTTAGAAATAGAGTTATATAATAGTATACGTACTAGCTCTAGATTATATAAAAGAGAGAGAAAGGCCTTATTCCGGATTATAGCCTACTAGGTAGAAGAAGTAGAAAAAGGCCTAATAATACTCTTATAAGTAGCTTATAAAATCTAAAGAAGCTTTATAAGGAGCTTAGTCTACTTAATATAGTAGGAAATATAAACTTAGACTATAAGAGCATTATAATAGTGTGGTTAGTGCTTAATACTTATTATAATAAAGAAAATAGATTACTCCTTAAATAGAAGATAAAGATAAGCATAATATATTAATCTAATCTTACAAATCCTTTAAAATTATAGAAAGAAGTAAATAATTATATGTTTAGAGAGAAGTGGATTAAGGTAATAAATAAAGAGATTAATAAGCTTAAGGAATAAGGGACTTAGAGGTAGATTAAACGCTTTATAGCGTATTTAAAGCTATTACTATTAAAGTAGGTATACTTATATAAGTTTAATAAGGAAGGAATCCTATAGTGATTTAAAGCGCGTATTTACATTTATAAAGACCTATAGGAAAGCTCTATAATTAAACAAACCTACGCTATAACGCTTACTATACATGCGTTTTACGTCTTTATAGCATTAGTTATATAATTTAATCTAGAGATAAGGTAATATAACGTTAAGAATGCATTCCTTTACGTAATGTAAGGAGGTAATATAATTCCTATTACTTATAATCTCCCTAATAGCTTTAAAATAATAGGAGAGTGCGTAAAATTACTTAAGGCTCTCTATAGGCTTAGGGATTTGCTATAGCTTTAGTTTAAAGAGCTAAGTAAGTAACTTAAGGAGCTTAGGCTTAAATCTAGCTAAGAAAAGCCCTGCTTATTTTATACTAAAGCATAGGATGTTTTCCTTATATTCTTTATAAATAATATCCTTATAGCCTTCTATAAGGATAATATAAAGGCTATAGACTATATCTCTTAGGGCCTTAAGGATATATATAAATTAGATAAGAAGGGAGAGGTATACTTCTTCCTAGGAATTTAGATTATTAGGGATTAATTATAAAGGAAGGTATACCTTAGTTATAAGGTATATATTAATAAGATTAGTAAAAAGTTTAGGTAAGTAAGAAAAGGCACTTTCCTTGCTATACTAATCCTAGTAATAGAGTATTATAAGTTTAAAGGCAAGGCTATAAAGTAAGTAATAAAGGTATACTAAGAGAAGATTAGATTAATCCTATATATAGTAATAATAGTTAGGCTAGATATAGCCTTTATAGTAGCAAAGCTATTATAGTACTTAACTAACCTAGGGGCAGAGTATATAAGAGTAGTAGACTAAGCTATATGCTACTTAGTTATAATAAGCAAGCTTATGCTTTGCTATAGTGGGATATTAGAGCTATAGGCTTTATAAATTATAAGTAATGCTTCCTTTGCTAATAACCCTAAATCGCATAGATCTTCGTAGGGTTATCTAATCACTCTTTTAGAGGACTAATTATATAGAAAGCTATGCGCTAGTTTATAGTAACTATATCTATAATAGAAAGGGTTTTTCTTCCCATTCAAGGGTTTTCCTTTTGACGAAGCAGCAGGAGTACTAGTACTAGCCCTACATAGAGCTAGCTAGCGTAAATAATATATATCTATAATAGAAGCTAAACTACTTGCTTTATAATAAATAGCAAAGAAGACTATAAGTCTTTAGCGCTTATTTAAGGATATTAGGTTTAACGCTTATAAAGACTAGATTATTTACTATAATAATTAGTAGACTATTTATCTTATGCTTAATAAGAGCGAGTAATTAAACACTTATCTACGCTATGTTAATATATATAACATATAGCTAAAGTAGGAATTCTAGAGAGAGAGCTTTAAAGTTACATATCTTCTAATAGAGGAAATGCTAGCTAACGGATTTATTGTCAAGGCTTTTGGCTTGGGAGTGAATAACAGAGTGAAGGTTAGATTGAAGTGTCGTAGCTATTGATCTGCTAGCTAGGGGTAGGTGCTTAAAAGGTTTAATCTCTAGCCCTTTCCCTACGTTTATAGGAAAGCCCCTTTAAATAGCCTATAGCTCTTACGTAACTAGCCTATAGCTAGCCCTTAGCTCTATGCCTCACTAGGTTCTACCCTTATTAATGCTATTACTACCCTTATAGATGCTATTGCTATTCTACTCCTAATATAATACCCTCTCTTACTATGATTATCCTTAATTACATTAAGGTACTATCTTAGGGTTAGGTTATAGCGCAAGAGTTCCTTTATCACTACTTACTATAGTGATTTTTATAAAGCAATATAGTAATATTAATAATATTAGGCTATATTAGCCTTTTTCACGGTAACCGCTTGCTAATAAAAGCTAGGTTATAGTTACTTCTTAACTTCCTCTCTATAGGTTATTCTTTCTAAGAGATTTTTCCTAACTAGACTAGTTAGCGTGATTTTTAATTAGCTTAACTTTATAGGGCATAGATTACCCTGCTCCTTCTATTTTTCTTTAAGCTTATAGTAGTAGCCTAATGAATTTATAGTAAGCTTATAGTAATAACTTATAAATTATAGTAATCTCTATAAGCACACTAGTTATAACGCATAGAAGATTCTAGTTAGAGTAGCTTAGATTAATCTAAGGTGCCTAAATTCCTATAAGAAGGGGCGATTTCTTTCTTTCTTTTCCCTCTTTTCTTTCTTTTCCTCTTTTCTTTCTTTTCCCTCTTTTCTTTCTTTTCTTTAAGCCTCTTATTAACTTATAAGTCCCTTACTAATATAATAGCTACTATAACGCTACTATTATATAATATTAACTACTAACTATTATAGCTTAAGCTATTATATCTTATATTACTACTATTAAAGATCTTACTATTAAGCTATCCTATAAGGGGAGAACCTTATAATTATTAAAGACTATATAAGTTTACTACTTCTTAATTACTTTTTATTACTAACTTAGAGCTAGTTTAATAAAATTCTATACATATATTATGCCTAGTGGTTAGCTATTTAGAATATAACTCTAAGGGATAATAATAAAGATAAATAGCCTTAGTATATTACTAAGGGAAAGCTTACTCTAACTAAATATAGTTACTCCTCTAGTATAAACTTACTACTAGCTTACTATTATTACTACTAATATTTAGCTTTTTATAGGTAATTCTCTAAAATACTATTATTATACTTAAAATAATAAGACTTATATTAGGTAAGTTAAGCCTTAAGGGATTACCTTTTAATTACTACTAACTCCTTACTAGTGTTCTATTTAAATTACAAAGCTATATAAATAGCTTTAGGATATACTTTATAATCTTCTAAAACCATACTATATTAGTAATATAAGTACCCTTTAGTCTACTACTTTAATATTACTAATATGCTACTAGGAGTTTATATAAGCTAAGAAGAAACTTTATAATACTCTTTTAGCCTTAAAAATACTAATAAACATAGGCAAGCTTATTATATATATCTTATAGCTAAGGCTTCTTAAGAAGTAAAGTGTAATAAATACGCTGCTTTCTTATAGCTAATTAATATTATTAATCTAGAAACCTAGATTAAAATTACTAATTATCTTTAATTTATAGCTACTTATAGCCCTATAGTTAGTGCTATTAGCTTTACTACTTATTCTTTACTAACTTACTGCTAGTTTACTACTACTTAAGCTACTCTCCTATGCGTATTAGACCTTTAGAACTCCCTAAGGAATTATAAGTTTAAGCCTTTAGTAATAATAAGTCTAAGCCTAATAAAGTTAAAAATTATACTAAAAATTAGTTTAAATATATCTCTAAAGTCTAGCTATTAGATAGCTATAAGTCTATGCTAAGTTTTTGCTTTAAATACGAGATTTATTTAGTAGTCTAAATTATTATTAAGTGAATTATTCCCTAATTAAATCGCTGCGATCTAACGATTATTTTAAATTGCAGTTAAGAGTTAATTAAGCAGCTAAGAGGTTAAGATTTAGCTACTTAGTTACCGCTTGTAGTCTTTAATAACCTCTTTTATTATAAAGTCTCTCTATAGCACCTAAGAATTCTTAGAATTATTATAATTCTTCTATTTCACTAAATTTACGCCGTTTGCTATTATATTTGTGAGCGATAATTCGTTTAACTTTAAATTCCTCTTAATCCTCTTTAACGTTATCTCATAGCAAGGTTGTTTTAACCGCGTTGCTTAGATCTCCTCTAAAAGGTTCTAAGCTTATAATGTTAAAAATATTATGTAAGCGCGTTCCTTTAGGCAACTTTAATTAATAAGCTAAACCATAATAGCTAACTTCTTTTTAATCTTATACGGTCCTAAGTACTTTGTAGCTAGCTTTTAGCTAGGCTATTATAGATTAATATTCTTAGTTAAGAGTAAGACATAGTTACCTATATTAAACTTTATTAGCACTCTCTTTTAATTATAATACTTTTTCTATAGGGCCTATAAGTAGCTTAATAGCTACTTAATCTCTATATGCTTATACTTTAATTCTAAAACTCTATTTTTAGCTTAATTATTAACTATTAGAATTAGCGTAACTACTTAATCTAGTTCCCTTAGGTTATACCCTTATAGCGCTTCCGTAGGTATATAACTATAACTTATATACGCGCTTATATTATAAGTAAACTATGCTATTAGGAGATAATTAACCTAATTAGTTTACTTTACGCATATAAATGCTCTTAAATAGTGCTTTAAAGCTTAATTTAAGTATTCTATTTAACTATCTATTTATAGATAAAACGTAGTGCTTAATCGCTACTTTATTGCTAAGAGGTAGTAGAATATTCTCTAAAATCCACTAGTAAATATTAAACCTTAGTCTATAATAATACCTTCTAGGGCTTTATAATCTTTAAAAATATATTCTAGGAAGATAGTTACTAGTCTATTACTAGTTAACCGTGTAGATATAGGGATATAAATACTATATTTTATAAATCTATTAACCACTACTAAGATTATATTATGCGTTCTACCTTACTAATCCTTAACTAGTAGGAGTCTAGTAATAAAATCTATTAATAATTCTTAAAAGGGTAATTTAGCACTAGTAGTATAGCTAGCTTACTATAAGGTTTATGTATTTACGGTTTTAAAACTTAATAGCTAATATAAGTATGTATATATACCTTAATATCTCTTTTTATTCCTAGCTAAAAATATTAGTTAGTAACTTATTAAAGAGTTCTAGTAATCCCTTAATACCTAGTAATAGGGTTATTATAAATTAGTAGTAGGATTTCTTTTCTTATTCCCTATAGGATAAAAACTTAATTTTTAAATATTAATAGCTTAGAGGGTCTAATAGACTATATCTATAACACATCTAGGTTACTGCTTAATAGCAATGCCCTTTTCTTTATAATAAAGGCATCCTCTGTTATATATCTAAAAGTAAGACTTAGATTAGGGTTTTAATTCTATATCTTTTATAAATATAGCGGAGTTTAACTTAGAAGAGGTTCTTTATACCGCTAAGACCCTAGCCATAACATATCTACTAGGTTATAACTCCTTAGCTAGCGAATTTAGTCTTATATATAGTCTATTCCTTACTATAATGCCTATATTAAGTATATCTAGTCTAATAGGCTTCTTTAAAATTAATAAGACCCTAGCTATTATACTACTACTAGGTAGTAACTCCTTAGCTAGTGAGCTTAGTCTTATATGCAGTCCCCTATACTATAATAATATCCTTTAAATGTATTTAGACTATTAGGCTTTTCTAAAATTAATAAGACCCTAGCTATTACTCTACTACTAGGTAGTAACTCCTTAGCTAGTAGGCTTAGTCTTATATACAGTCCCCTATGCTATAATAATATCCTTTAAATATATTTAGACTATTAGGTTTCTTTAAAATTAAGGAGACCCTAGCTAATATACTACCGCTAGGGAGTAACTCCTTAGCTAGCAGGTCTAGTCTTATATATAGTTTACCCTTATCTAGTTAATAGGTAAGGGGCGATTTTATAGAGCGCTAGATATTAATAGTTTTATTATAGTATTCTTATAGCCTATTATCTATAAACTAAACACGCTATATTATCTTAGAGTACTAAATACTAGTAGTTCTATTATAGCGTCCTTATAGCGTGTTATTTATAAATTTAGTAAGAAAGGTTAGTAATTATAAGGATACTACCTTTACCTTCCTCTCTTTACTTATATAATCTAACCTCCTTAATAGAGCGTTAGTAGGGTTTAACTTACCTGCTCTATGTTTAATTATAAAGTTAAATAGATAGAGTTTATCTAGCGTAGTAACTTATCTGCTAGTTAACTTTAGCTTTATAGCTAGGTACTTGTAGTTTAAGTGATCTATAACTACTATAACTAGATGCGTTAAGTATATAAGGTAATGCCTCTAAGTCTAGAATGCCTCTTAGATAGCTAGTAACTTTATATCTAGTATTACGTAGCATAGCTCTATCTTATTTAACTTTCTTAATATATACGCCACTAGGTACTAGTAACCTAGCACTAACTACGCTAGGATAGCCCTAAGTACGTGTCCTAAGGCATTTATCTTAACCCTTAATAGGGCTAGTGGATTAAAGTGCACTAGAATTAGCGCCTCTTAGAATTGTTTTTATAGTTCCCTAAACATAGCTAACTTATTAGGATCTAGCTTAAACTTTACTAGTTAGTCTCCTTAGAGTTAATTAGTTAATAGGATAACTATTTTACTATAGCCTTTAATAAACTATCTGTAAAATCCTGTAAAGCCTAGGAATAACTAGATATTAAAGACGCTGTAAGGTACTAGCTAAGTTACTATTATCTTAATTCTAGTAGGCTCTATTGCGATTCCTTCTTTAGATATAATAAAGCCTAGAATTTAACCTCCTTATATAAGAATTTACACTTTTCTAGGTTAATAAAAAGGCTTACTTCTTAAAGCTTCTAAAGGACTTATTTTACATGCCCCTTATGCGTGGCTATATTACTACTATAGATTAGGATATTATCTAAATATATAACGCAAATCGTATCCATAAGGCTGTCTAGGGTATTACTAATATATTCTTGAAAGGTTATGGGTGTATTAACTAGTCCGAAAGGCATTACAAGATATTTAAAGTGACCGTATCTGCATTAAAACGCTGTTTTCTACTTATTGCCCTCGCGGATATATAGCTAATAGTACGTATCTTTAAGGTCTAATTTTATATAGACCTTCGCTCCCTTTAATCGGTTTAAGATCTCTATATATATATTATTTACGCTAGCTAGCTCTATGTAGGGCTAGTACTAGTACTCCTGCTGCTTTGTCAAAAGGAAAACCCTTGAATAGGAAGAAAAACCCTTATATCTATGTTTAGGCTAACGCTAACCCTTTACTAGGCCTGCGTCGCGTTGTGTGTAGCCTATTATAGGTGTTTGTTACTAGCTTACGCTAGCCTTATCCTAATAAGAAGAAAAGAAAAGAAAGGAAAAGGAAAATCCTAGGTTCTAAGCCTTACCTAGCTCTATCCTAGGTTTGCTCTAATACTGCTCTAGGCCTATTATACTATCTTATAGCGTGCTAGATTTGGTTTTGCGGTAGTGATTCACTTCTCTTTCACTTTTTAGCTAGCTCTTCTATAGCCCTACTTTTTAGCCTTCTCTGGCCTAGGTCCGGCTCGTTAGTCCAGGGAAGTCGGAGCACCTGATGTTGTTTGTCTTCTGTGGTAGGGGCTAAGATCTCTATAATAAGCGGTAACGGCGCTTTTCTTTAATAGTAATCCTATTAAGGGCTCTATAATCTATATAAAGGCGTAATTTTCCTCCTTTCTTTAGCACGAATAATATTAGGGCTTTAGCTAGGCTAATGGATCTTTAAATCCATCCTTTTACTACACGCTTGCTAAGTACTCGCAGAGCACTTCTAGCTCCTTTTCTGCTAAATTATATATTAGTCCCTATAAGGGCATTTTCCCCTCTTCTAATTTAATAGTATAAGTTTAGCTACCTAGTGTAAGGAGAATACCTATAAGTTTATTTAAAAGATATCCTTAAACTCTTTATAAGCTTAGGGTATTTGCATGGTTAACTTATAGGCTTTGCTTATCTTTATAGTTACTAGGTTATTATAGGGCCTGTCTTTATTTACTATTAAGATATTATTATCTTTTTATATAATTTTAGTTATTATCCCCTATAAGATAAATCTAATGCATACGCGTTTTGCCTCCTTACGTGCCTATTACATCCCTACTGCTAGTCTAAGACATTCTTTTGTAATAGGGTATCTCTAGTAACTATCTATCTAGGATATAATTACTAGTTTATATATAACTACCTAGTTATACCCTAATAATAGGTCTTTACTAGTATTAGCTATATAGTAGCTAACTTAACACATTCTTACGTAGCTTATACTATCCTTAATTAATAGGGTTTATAATAAGATCCCTTAATACTTAATTTTAGTAAGGATAGCACTCTTAAGGGTTATGTTATCCTTTTTACATTAGCCTAATTAACTGCTATTAGTAACTTTAGGTAAATAACTAAATAGGTTATACTAGGGTTAAATAGCGCCTTTATAGCTACCTATTTATATTCTTACTATAACTTTGCCTTAACTCTTAGTCTTAGATCTTTAAGTAATAATTTAATAAGAGCATCTTCCTAGGATTACACTAAGCTAATAGGGGTCTTATTTAAGTTTAATAGGTCTTTATCTCTAGCCTAGTTATAGCTACTCTTATATGTCTCTGTTATATAGTTGCTTCTCTTATAAATAGAGTAATCTAGTTTAGTATAGCTTAGTAAAGCATATCCTAGCTTATTACACTTAAAGCATATAAATAGCAAATTTATCTTTCTATTACTACTTTATTACTATAGCCTTTCTAGCAAAGTAAAACATTATTATCTTTTCTAACTATTATTACCTTAATTACTTAATTAGCCTCCTTTAGTTATAACCTTTACCTTTCTTCCTTAGCCTACTAGGTAGGTCTAACTCTTAGGAACTCTTAGCTAAGTACTTACTTCTTTATAGCATTATTAAGGCTATTAATAAACATATAGATTTATAGGCATTTAGGAATTGCTTTAGGTAGCTTAGCCTCTGCCTTACCCTAGATCTTTATAAATATCTAGAATAATTAGTGATTTTCTTATCTAAGACCTATTAACATCCTTATTGCTTCTAAGCACTATATATTCTTATCTATAGTTCCTATCTTTAGCTAATCTATAAATCTATCCTAGGTGTAACCCTAGTAGTTTATATAACTATCCATAGCTATATAATATATTTATTATTACTTTACGTTATCTACTAGGCAGCTGCTAGCATAGGTAACCTTAGTTATATTATTTATAAAGGTTTTATAATCTATAGTAAAAGCTACGTTTAAATCCGCTAGGAAATTCTAAAGACTCTTAAAAGTATTCCCTTTATATATAAGTGCTTTTAATTATATCTTTATAAGGCTATATTACTATATAATAGGTGCTACCTAAGGTGCTAAAGGAGGGGTATTTATAGGTCTTACATTTAAGTTACCTAAGGATATAGCTTCTTCTATTATCTATAGGTTTCGCTATAAGTAAGTAAGTTTCTATCTCTTTTCTATAATATATATCTAGGTTACTACTTCTTTAAGGCACTAGTTTAGTATTACCTCCTTATTATTAATAAGTGTTTTACTCTACTAGTTACCTAATAGGGACTAGTGAACCACTCCGGTTAGGTTTAGTAGTGTAATATTCTCCTGCTTATCTATAGCGTGGTTATAGCTACTACCTAATTAGGTTGCTATGCAATAAATTCTAGATATCTTAATCTAACTAATAGTCTATTGCCCTAAAGGGAAGAGAGATTAATTTATTAAGGCTTTTAGCTTAGGAGTGAATAATAGAGTAAAGGTTAGATTAAAGTGTTATAGCTATTAATCTGCTAGCTAGGGTAGGTGCTTAAAGGTTTAATCTCTAGCCCTTTCCTATGTTTATAGGAAAGCCCCTTCAAATAGCCCGCAGCTCTCACGTGACTAGCCCTCAGCTCCGTGCCCCGCTGGGTTCCACCCTCATCAATGCCGTCGCCACCCTCATGGATGCCGTCGCTGTTCTGCTCCTGACATTTATAAAGCCCTTAAATTATTAGCAATTTAAACGCTTTAGATCTATGCTTAGTTTAATTGATTTACGCACATAACATAATATTTAAAGCGCTTAAAATCACGTTATAAGCATAGGCACGTTAGAGAGAGGGTATAAAATTAATTACCCTAGAAATATATAAAGACCCTCCTTAGCTAGCAAAGCGCTAGCAAGGCAAACAGGATTTATAACTATAACTCTAAAACGCTATTATATAAAAAAACGTATATAAACGCTATTCTAAGAATAAAAGAAAAGACTTATATAAGAAAGTAAATAATCTCCTTAAGATAGGCTATTACTATAGTTACCTTCTCTTTTACCACTGCTAAAGAGCCCCTATTAGCTATACTAGCCCTATTACTAGTAATAACCTTATTATATACGGAATCTAGCTCTATAATAAGTTCTAATTAGAGTTATAGCGCCTTATAGCACTGCTTTACTATTTATAAGGTATAAAGTATTAGAAGGAGTAGAAGAAAGAGGGATTAGGAGTGTAACTTACCTTAGCGTTATTATCTAGCGCTAATAACATTTGCTTTATAATAGGAATATAAGCATTATATAAAGGGTAGTAATAGTAATTACTAACCTTATATAAGTAATACCTCTAAGATTATCTAGACCTAACCTTAAAGCATTTTCTAAGGTTACCTTTACCTATAATACTTACTTATACATACCCTTTATAGGGATATCTGTCAGGAGCAGAACAGCGACGGCATCCATGAGGGTGGCGACGGCATCGATGAGGGTGGAACCCAGCGAGGCACGGAGCTAAGGGCTAGCTACGGGCTAGTTACGTAAGAGCTATAGGCTATTTAAAGGGGCTTTCCTATAAACGAAGGGAAAGGGCTAGAGATTAAACCTTTTAAGCACCCACCCCTAGCTAGCAGGTTAATAGCTATAACACTTTAATCTAACCTTCACTCTATTATTCACTCCTAAGCTAAAAGCCTTAATAAATTAATCTCTCTTCCCTTTAGGGCAATAGACTATTAGTTAGATTAAGATGTCTAGAATTTATTGCATAGCAACCTAATTAGGTAGTAGCTATAACTACGCTATAGATAAGCAAGAGAATATTACACTACTAAACCTAACTAGAGTGGTCCGCTAGTCCCTATTAGATAACTAGCAGAGCGGAATACTTATTAATAATAAGGAGGTAATACTAAATTAGTGCCTTAAAGAAGCAGTAACCTAGATATATATTATAGAAAAGAGATAGAAACTTACCTAATTACAGCAAAACCTACAGATAATAGAAGAAGCTATATCCTTAGGTAACTTAGACATAGGACCTATAAATACCCCTCCTTTAGCACCTTAGGTAGTACCTATTACGTAGCGATATAGCCTTACGAAGATATAATTAAAAGCACCCGTATATAAAGGGAATACTTTTAAGAGTCTTTAGAATTTCCTAGCGGATTTAAACGTGGCTTTTACTATAGATTATGGAACCTTTATGGATAATGTAACTAAGGTTACCTATGCTAGCAGCTGCCTAGCAGATAACGCGAAATGACAATGGATGCGTTATGCAGCCACGGACGGTTATGTAAACTACCAGGGTCACACCTAGGACGGATTCATGGTTTGGCTTATCAATTAAAGTTGCCTGAAGGAACGCGCTTGCACAATGTTTTCAATATCACAAGCTTAGAACCTTTCAGAGGAAATCCGAGCGACGCGGTTAAAACGACCTCGCTGCGAGATAATATTAAAGAGGATTAAGAGGAATTTAAAGTTAAACGAATTATCGCCTATAAATATAATAGCAAACAGCGCAAATATTTAGTGAAATAGAAGAATTATAATAATTCTAAGAATTCTTAGGTGCTATGTAGAGACTTTATAATAAAAGAGGTTATTAAAGACTACAAGCGGTAACTAAGCAGCTAAATCTTAACTTCTTAGCTGCTTAATTAACTCTTAATTACAATCTAAAATAATCATTAGACTGTAGCGATTTAATTAGGGAATAATTCACTTAATAATAATTTAGACTACTAAATAAATCTCGTATTTAAAGCAAAAACTTAGCATAGACTTATAGCTATCTAATAGCTAGACTTTAGAGATATATTTAGACTGATTTTTAGTATAATTTCTAACTTTATTAGCCTTAGACTTATTATTACTAAAGGCTTAAACTTGTAATTCCTTAGGGAGTTCTAAAGGTCTAATATACATAGGGAGAGTAGCTTAAGTAATAGTAAACTAGTAGTAAGTTAGTAAAGAATAAGTAGTAAAGCTAATAGCATTAACTATAGGGCTATAAGTAGCTATAAATTAAAGATAATTAGTAATTTTAATCTAGGTTTCTAGATTAATAATATTAATTAGCTATAAGAAAGTAGCGCGTTTATTACACTTTACTTCTTAAGAAGCCTTAGCTATAAGATACATATAATAAGCTTGCCTACGTTTATTAGTATTTTTAAGGCTAAAAGAGTATTATAAAGTTTTTCTTAGCTTATATAAACTCCTAGTAGCATATTAGTAATATTAAAGTAGCGGAGTAAAGGGTACTTATATTACTAATATAGTATAGTTCTAGAAGATTATAAAGTATATCCTAAAGCTATTTATATAGCTTTATAATTTAAATAGAATACTAGTAAGGAGTTAGTAGTAATTAAGAGGTAATCCCTTAAGGCTTAACTTACCCTAATATAAGTCTTATTATTTTAAGCGTAATAATAGTATTTTAGAGAATTACCTATAAAAAGCTAAATATTAGTAGTAATAGTAGTAAGCTAGTAGTAAGTTTATACTAGAGGAGTAATTACATTTAGTTAGAGTAGGCTTTCCTTAGTAATATACTAAGGCTATTTATCTTTATTATTATTCCTTAGAGCTATATTCTAAATAGCTAACTACTAGGTATAATATATGTATAGAATTTTTATTAAACTAGCTCTAAGTTAGTAATAAAAAGTAATAAAGAAGTAGTAAACTTATATAGTCTTTAATAATTATAAGGTTCTCCCTTATAGGATAGCTTAATAGTAAGATCTTTAATAGTAATAGTATAAGATATAATAGCTTAAGCTATAATAGTTAGTAGTTAATATTATATAATAGTAGTATTATAGTAGCTATTATATTAGTAAGGGACTTATAAGTTAATAAGAGGCTTAAAGAAGAGAAAGAAGAGAGGGAAAAGAAGGAAGGAAATTACCCCTTCTTATAGGAATTTAGGCGCCTTAGATTAATCTAAGCTGCTTTAACTAGAATCTTCTATGCGTTATAACTAGTGTATTCATAGAGATTACTATAATTTATAAGTTATTACTATAAGCTTACTACGAATTTATTAGGCTACTACTATAAGCTTAAAGAAAAACAGAAGGAGTAGGGTAATCTATGCCCTATAGAGTTAAGCTAATTAAAAATCACGCTAACTAGTCTAGTTAAGAAAAATCTCTTAGGAAGAATAACCTATAGAGAGGAAGTTAAGAAGTAACTATAACCTAGCTTCTATTAGCAAGCGGTTACTATAAAAAGGCTAATGCAGCCTAATATTATTAATATTACTACGTTACTTCGTAAAAAATCACTATAGTAAGTAGTAATAAAGGAACTCTTACGCTATAACCTAACCCTAAGATAGCACCTTAATGCGATTAAGGATAATCATAGTAAGAGGGGTATTATATTAGGAGCAGAATAGTAATAGCATCTATAAGGGTAGCAATAGTATTAATAAGGGTAGAACCTAGTAGAGCACGGAGCTAAGAGCTAGCTATGGGCTAGTCACGTAAGAGCTACGGGCTATTTAAAGGGGCTTTCATAAACGAAGGGAAAGGGCTAGAGATTAAACCTTTTAAGCACCTACCCCTAGCTAGCAGGTTAATAGCTACGACACTTCAATCTAACCTTCACTCTGTTATTCACTCCCAAGCCAAAAGCCTTGACAATATCTTATAGAGCACTATAAGGGCTAGGTAAACTAGGCTAAGTAAAGTTAGCGTATTATAATAAGGGAAAGGAAGCTTATATAAACTATCCACTACTAAGGGGATTACTAAGGATTACCCTTAGGTACCCTTCTTTTCTCTTAGCTAAAGGTAAGAATTATAAAGAAGTATACTTAAAGCGCTTTCCTCCCTCCTTAGGAGATAGTAACTTACTAGCTAGCTACTTAGGGCTAGCTAAGGGTAAAGAAGAATAATACTTAGGAGCTTCCTAAGGCTCTAAGTATAATATTAGGCTAGCGTAATAGCTAGCTAAGCATACTCCCTAGGATTAGAAATCTTACCCTATAAGACTCCCTTAAGAGGGTTATAGCTAATAGAATTCTTATTAGTTATATTAATTAAAATATAGGTATAATTAAATAAAGGGTAAGATATAGGGAAAAGGAAAAGAAAAAGCCTATAATCCTATAAGGGAAGCTTTTTAGGTAAGGAAACGCGGTTAATATGCTTACTTATAGCTTACTATATTTACTTAGAGCTTACCTTACCTTATAGGCTAAGAAATACTATATTCCCTGTATAAAGAAGCATAATTATAGGTCTTAATAACCTTAAACTATAATTAAGGGGTATATTACCTAGGTAGCGCAGGTAACTAGCTATCCATGATCACATAAGCAGAGGAATGTATAACGTATATAACTAAAGAGCTTGGCAAGGTCTTTTACAGGCTCTTTCCTCTATAAAAGGGATGCTTATAATCTCTCTTTTGTAACTAGATATCTATCATTAATTCACCTTCTTTTTACCTATTATTAGGGGCCCTGTCAATTGCTGTGTCACGTGCACGTCATTATCCCTTACGTGTGCGAGACAATCGTCGCGCCCCACTATTTCTAGGCTGAGACGACGCGAGCTCCTAGATTCAGGTGGCTGACGGAGATGCCGCTGTTGGGTGCCGAACGGGTTTCTGCCAAGGAATCAGAGATTCCGACAGTGCTGTTTCTGTATCATCTGCTGGTTTGGTTTCCTATGGAACGGTTGTCTTTTCTGTCGTTTGGCAGGGCGGACGAAGAGTTTCGTTTGGTTTGGCCTGGTGTGACGTGACTTGAGGAGGACGGGGAGTGGAAGGGGGTTTAGTGAGACTGTGGAAGAACTTGCATGACTAATTTGTGTGCTTGTCCGTCGTAGTAATTAGTAATAATAAAGATTTTGGATTGGAGTGATTGGAGGTTATTGGATTCAAGGGTTAGGGTTGTGGGTGACCACGCGATAAGGTGAGGCTGAGGCTGTGGCTGGGTGGGTGCAGCTTTGAAGTGGGGCGGGCTGCGTGAACCACAACCTGTTTTGTCGTGATGAGCTTAGCTTGCCTGTGACGCTGTGAAGCGTGGACGTCAGATACCTGCCATTATGTTGGATTGACCGGATGACGAAGATGCAATCTTGAGCTAAAGGACGCTTTGATTCGTCGCTCGATGGGGTTTGAGTGACTGAGAATCCATTTGTCCTGACTCCTGGAAGAGAACCGCGCCTGATAGATACCCCGCTGACAAGGAGAGAAGGAAAAAAACAAGACAACACCAACAACCTTGCAGGCCATTCGGGTCGACATCTGCCTTTCTTCACCAGAGCTTTCTTTGGTAGAGAGTGAGTGTTAGCCATGGACGCTCCGGAGGCAGACTTCGACATCAAGCTGCAGAAGATCTCGGGAGATCTGATTGCCGACCTCGACCGCGGGCTGAGCACGGCTCTGCGCAAGTCTGACGCCCACGGAGGCACTCGAGTGCGATCCTTTGTGCGGGCAAGGGAGACATGGAAGTCGACCACCATGATTCTGGACATGTTCCAAGAGCTCCCCAGCTACTGGACCCTCATCTGCCGAGATGGATTCCCCTCCTGGCAGAGTCGTATTTGGAATATGCCCAGATGAGGAGGCACCGGGTCAAACAAACGACCAAGCAGTCGGACCTACTCATCCCGGTCGATTATGCCATTTCCAGGATCCTCTATGCATTCTGCAAAGTCCGAGGGGAGAAGGTCATAGTGCGGTTCCTCAATGTGGAGACCAGATATCTCGAGGTACTCCTGTCTGCCGTTGAGGAGGCGGAAGAAAAGTCGCATCTCGAACAGAAGCCAGCGTGGGAATGGGAGCAGCGCTACGTGGTGCTCCTCTGGCTCTCGCATTTGCTCCTGGCACCGTTTGATCTGTCGACAATATCGACATTGGATCTGGAGGATTCCGGCCTTCCAAGCATAGCCGGATTCGACTGGCCTCGGGATCTTCCCGGCATCACGACGAGGTTGTGCCCCTCGCCATCAAGTATCTTTCATGTCCGGGAAGGAAAAGATGCGGCAAAGGCGTTGTTGGTGAGGGTCGCGATGCGCAGAGACATGCAGCAGCTCGGAGTGCTGGACGCCCTGGTGCGGTGGGCGATGGCTTCTCTTCGACCGAGAAAGGACGAGCCGCTGAGGTCGACGTACTTTTATCTGGGTGTCCTTTCGTTCTTGGCCGGCGCATTGAGATCAGCTGCCGAGACGTCTGACATGGATCCGTATCTTGCGCCCGTCTTTCACTGCGCCTATGCCATTACGCTTGCGGAGAATGACATGTCCCAGTCGATTATCAAATTGGCTGTGGTGAGAAAGATGATACTGAAGGTCATCCGGTCTGTTGCGGTGTCCTTGCTGCGACAGCAGCAGCAGCAGCAGCAGCAGCAGCAAACTATGGCGAATACGGAGATGGTGGAAACGGCAATTGGGTATCTCCTCGACAGCATCTCGGACAACGATACGCCCGTCCGACTATCAGCTAGCAAAGCACTCAGCATCATCACCCTCAAGCTAGATCCTGACATGGCTTCCCAAGTCGTGGAAGCGGTGCTGGAGTCGCTGAACAAGAATGTATTGTGGACGAAACCTTGCAACCCAGGAGAGAAGCCTGCTCGGAACTTGTCCAGCGTCAATAATATGGAATGGCACGGACTAATGCTCACGCTGTCACACCTGCTCTATCGACGGTCTCCTCCTGCAAACCAACTCTCCGACATCATTCACGCCCTGCTACTGGGGCTCTCTTTCGAGCAGCGAAGTACGACTGGCGGGAGCGTGGGAGCCAACGTGCGCGATGCCGCGTGCTTTGGAATATGGGCCCTCGCGCGTCGGTATACTACGCGAGAGCTGCTCAGCGTCCCAACCACGTCCGTGTTTGCGGCAAAGGCGCATCCGTCAACGAGCTCGATACTCCAGGTCCTGGGGACAGAGCTCGTCGTCACGGCGTCTCTGGACTCTGCAGGGAACATTAGGCGCGGCGCATCAGCCGCCCTGCAGGAACTCATTGGTCGTCATCCCGATACCGTAGAACGGGGTATCGAGGTTGTCCAGACCGTGGACTACCACATGGTGGCGAGGCGCTCCAGGGCTGTCGAGGAGGTGGCCACAAAGACGACTGCCTTGTCTGGGCAGTACGGTGAAGCTCTGATTGACGGTCTCTTGGGATGGAGAGGGATCAGGGATACTGATGCCCAGTCAAGGAGAGTTGCTGGAGCGGCTTTTGGTGTCTTGACCGCTGAGCTCTCTCTGTTGGACAAGACGGACTGCTTTTCTCGTTATTCGACCTCGATCGAGCTGATTATGAGGCAGATCAAATCTCTCGCCAAGCGGCAGGTCGAAGAACGGCATGGCCTGCTGCTGTGCTTTGCCTCTCTTCTGGACAAGGTTGCGGAATCCATACAGGAGAAAGGCGGGTATTCGCCAACTCAGTCGCCACTGATTCAACAGGCTTTGGCATCCGTCTCGGAGATTCTCGAGGATTGCCAGGTCGCGGAGTACCGCCGGCCAGAGCTGATGGCAGAGGGCGCCAGCAGCCTCGTGGTTTCCGCTCTCCCCATGCTCCAGCTAGCACGTATCGGCCAGTCCGCCATGCCCGTGCGACCGGGACAAGCTTCGTTGTCTGTATCCCGAGTGCGGGAGTATATCGGCTCCGTATCATCCCGGCTCACAGATGCGCGGGCCAACGAACCTGCAGCGAGATTGACCACCTCGCTTCAATCCTTGGTTCCAAAATGGCTCAACAGAAACGAGGCGGAAACCGTACGGCCTGCAGCTGCAGCCGCTCTCATCCTCGTCCTCTTCTCAACCTCGCAGATCCGAGAGGCCACGCTCGAGGAATGGGCCGCGACGGTGGGAACAAGGCCGACTACCCGAACCGTCGTCACCGGCCAGGGCTACTTCCACGCGTTGGCAATGGCACAGCCCATCGCGAAGCAGGCACAGACCCAGCCTGGGCGCGACTCGGCGTGTCGGGCGCTGCTGAGTCGGTGGGCTCAAGACGACGACATCGACGTGCGCGTGACCATCATGCAGAGTCTCGTCCGCAGCAGTCTCCTACACGCCGAGGCGGGCATGTTCCTGGCCTTGCTCACCGACGGACTGAACGACTACACGACCAACGCCAGGGGAGACGTGGGCTCACATGTCCGCGTCCAGGCCCTACGAGCGGTGCGAAGTCTGTTGGAAAACGGCGGCATCTCCAGCTCCAGCTCCAGCTTCAGCTCCAGCTCCAGCTCCAACCCAGATCTGCTGGGGATTCGTTGAGAAAGTTGTTCCCATGCACTCTGCGCCTCTCTGTAGAGAAACTAGACCGCGTGCGCGCCGAAGCACAGGCCGTTCTGGCCCTTATGATGAAAGAAAGGTATTGTTCTGCTCACTCACGTATATTTCCCCGATATAATGGAAAAAACTTTCCGAAGAAGAACACCAACACTAATTTTACACGAATCGTTCCAACACGAAAACAAAAACAAAAAAACAGCGACGCTGAGTCTTTCCGAACCCTCACATTCTCCTCCAAAGCCTACTTCACAACCCTTCTCAACCTCGTTCCATTCCCTCCTATCCGACTTACTTCTGGAGCACGCGCCCCCATGACCACCCAGCGTGGATGGCCGAGCTCATGTCCGGCTTCGTCACGTCCGCCGACACAGGCAACGACGACCTCGTCATCTCGAGTCGCGCTGCGCTCACAGACTTCTGCGGAGCGTCCCAGCGTAATCTGGACCTCGTCTGCAGATCTCTCGTACAGAATCTACGCAACTTCCCGACAAAAGATCGCGTTGCCGTGCCGACGCTCGAGATCATCGCCTTCCTATTCCACGTGGATCTGTTCCCGAGAGCCCGGGGCATCAGTCTCCGGCACGTATGTCTCCTTACCCAAAAGGCCGGGTATAAGACGGGCAATGTTCGCAAGATCATGGCTTGTATCAAGGTCTACGGGGGTGGCCAGTCTATCTGATGGTGAGGCCGCAGACACGGATGCAGCAGATGCAGACGAAACAGAGGGTGGTGTCCAGACGGGCGTGGACGAGGCCAGGAAGAGACTTGGGGCGCTGATTTTCCATCCCTGGCCGAGGGTGAGGAGCGTGGCCGTCGACGAGATCTGGGGCGTGTCGGGGTGTTGCGAGGGCAGGGGGCGGCGAAGCTGACGAGCGTGGATTGGAGTGCTGCTGGGAAGGAGGAGATTCGGGGGCGGTGAGGGCTTTGGGGATGGGATAGATAGTCTGGTCTGGTAGGTCTTTGTAGACGTGGTCGGGAGAGTCAACGAACGACTGTGTGTGTCTAGGTCGGTGATGAAAAAGCGATCTATACGGTATACAGCGCCACAAGAGAATACATCTGTTTCCATGTACTCCGTGCTCTTAGTCCGTAGGTCACTAGTAATCCAAGGTACCTTTTAAAAATACTAGTCCCTGTCTCCCTTATATCCTTGCTGATGGCTAATTGGCTCCATTCCCCCGTGAAGTAGATTTGGAAAATAATCCAGGTCCAGGGAGATGCATTGTGCCATTGTCCCGGATTAAATAAAGTTTGCAGGCTTTCCGTCCGTCCCACTCGCAGCCCTTTGTTTCAAGTCCCCGGACCCAGGATCCCACGGGTTCGCATCCACACTTTTTATGCTTTATCCGGCAAAAGCGAATGCGGCCGGGCCGGTATCTATTGCCCCCATGATGGATGGAGATTGGGGCCAAGTCCGACTTCATTGTACGGAGCACCATGCTTGTACCTTGTACATATGTTTTTGTCTCCAACCCATCCGTGGAGTTGTTGACCGATGTAAGTACGGGCGGCGGTAATTTTGGCAGTGTCATCATCTAGCACTTTTCGAGTGCGAGTCAACAGGTCCTCCCTGCCACGTTTTTCGACTTTGTACTCCTTTTCTTGCCCAGTCTTTCCTGAATGCGGGGAGTTTCTGTGGGAAAACCCGAAAATGAAGGGGAAGGGGCCGCGACCAGGAGACAATCCGGACCGACTATTCGAAAGCAGGATTAGTAGGTTGTCTTCTCATCTATCTGAATCCGCCCATGAGCGCAAGCTTCGGTGAACAGGATGGGCGAGTTGTGACGGGCTGGCTTCATGTTCAGCCAGTTTGGTCCTGAAATGCAGCGGCTATTTTCACCGAGTTTGGAAAACCCCTCATAGTTAGCGGACTTTGGCACGTGTCGGCAAGGCGTCGAAAAAGAATACAATCACGGAGTTGCTCGTACTCCGTACTTGTGGAGTTTTTATTTTTTTATTTTTTATTGTCGTCGGGTTGGTTTTCGTTTTCATGCATGGGTGACTAATAAAGGAGGCTGGCTGGTGGCTGGTGGCTGGTGGCTGCAAAGGGCGGAGAAGAGGCAGGAAGGGAAGGAGGCACCACCAGCCTTGCACCACCAGCCTTGCACCACCAGCCTTGCACCACAAAGAATAATGGGTCTCGAATTTTTCACTCCATCCCACCAGACAGACAGACAGACAGACAGACAGACAGACAGACTCTACATGTAAAATTGCGCTCCGAGTGTCCGAAACACTCCGTCGTGGATTTGAGGTTGAGTGGTAAAGCCGATCTGCAAGCAGGGGTTTAACAATCGTTTCCAATCAGTCATCACCGCTGCCTCTGCCTTTTGTAATGCCAGCAGAGACGAGGGAGGCTGCTTGTTTTCGAATAGAGGAACGAACGGGTTGCTTGGCAGGACTCGCCTATCCCCGAGGCGTTTATGAGGGTTTATTAGGGGCAGTTTGAATCTACATGCTCCGTACACGATCTGAAGCAGGGACAATCTGATTCGATAAACCTGCTACTGTTTCACTTTTTGCACTTTGCTATTCACCATCCGACAGCCATGACGGTGCAGGCACACACATGTACAATGTTGTATGTACGAAGTATGTATGTATGTACATGTATGTACATGGGCGATGCCACCTCGCGAACCTCTCTGCAGGGCAGGCAAGCCCAAGCATCCCTGTCCGGCCAGCCATCCAGCCATCCAGCCATCCAGCTATCCATCCTCCTGGGCCTGTGTGGTCGGTTGCCAGGCAGCTGACGAGACTTCTGAACTCGGGAATCAACGGGGGCTCATGTCGCCGTGTCCCATTACTGACTTTTAGACTTTGAAGCCGCCAGAGGAAGCACAGACGTCAGACGTCAGACGTCAGACGGCAGACGGCAGACGCCAAGAGATATATATAATAAAGCGGTAACGAAGTAAGAGGTTGAACAAAGGACGCCCGCCCCCATCAGACACAATATGTACATGCATGTACAACAATCGCTGGGGCGGCACTAGCATGCATGATTCAATTGCGCGGCTCAATACAGTACAAAGCAAGCGACGGCCACGAGGAATGGACCGCGAATCTCTCCCAATCCAGCCTCTTGCGTATGCGCGGGTAGGGCGGCCATGATTCCAGCAGCCAGCGGCACAGCCAAACTTTTCCTCTTTCTTCTTTTTTTTTTGTCTTCATCTCGTATTATCCCTCGTACAAGAATCTGCGAACCGTGCAAGGAATCGTACAAGGACTAGGACTAGGACTAGGACTAGGACTGGAGCAACATGGCTCGCCCTTGGGTTCCGATCGACGGACCCGTCTTTCTGTGTCTTCTGCGTCACCAGACACAAAGTGTGAGGAGTGGTTGTGGGAGTAATGATGCTCGGTGACAAGACTGAACAGTCGGACAAGTTTCTCCCCAGACTTGTGAAGCGTCGCCAGCCCGCTTCGCCTCATCAATGAAGTGGGCGTCAGACTTGGCTGGGCCACCCCCGTGCCGCCGGATTGCGCCAATCACGGCGTGACGCCTAAACCCAGACAGACCCCCTGCCTGCTGCCTGTGTGCCCCGCAAAAAGCCCACGCAGACCGCAGACTGGGCAGATTTAGCAGCAGATGTGGCGTTTCTGCGGCTTGAATCATCATCAATGTTCGTTCGCTCCTGCCTGCCGCATCCCACTGCCTCAGTCTAGCTAGCTAGTGAACTCTACTCGGCACATGTATGTAATATATGTAATGTATGTATTATGTATGTATTATGTATGTTATGTAATAGTCTGGTGGTTTGGTCTGGTGGTGTGGCCTGTCCTGTCCTGTCCCACCAACCAACACTTTTCCAGGAGTCTGTCTGTCTGACAATCGTCTCGTTTACGCCGCCGCCGCCGTCAGCGCAAGCAGGAACTCCGTTATTATTACTCCGTACTCCGTGTGTACCGAGTAAAAACAGACGCTTTGCTCGTTTGTGTACGGATTTATGTATGTACGTACATTGTACATTGTACATAGTAGTTTGGCCCCTCGCTGCCCCTCGCTGCCCCTCGCTGCCCCTCGCTGCCCCTCGTCCTCGCCCACCCACCCGGCGTCTTGCATCGTACGGATGGAGTCTGCCCAGCGAGCCGCCTCCACGTTCTCCGTAATCTCCAGAACTGCTTTCTTCCACATTCCATCTTCCTCCTCGTCTCTGCTTCTCCGCCTCTTCCACATTGTCCCCTCCGAGTGAGTTTCTTGTCGACTTTGTTGGTCTTGCGTGAGGAGTGACCACAGACGCTGCCGCCGCCGCCGACCTCGCCGACCTCGCCGTGTAGGACCAACCCATCTCGCACCCGACAGGCTGATTGATACGACGTCGAGACACCAGCACCAGCGATTTAAATATTCAATCAAAACTCATGCGATCCTGACATTCAAAGACACTCTGGATCCCACCCACGACTCGGAACCTTTTTCCCCACGCGCGGACCACTGGAAGGCATCAAGTGATTGCAAAATCGGCATCTTCGCGTTTTACTACATCATCCTCGCTCGTCGAGCCCGTCCCTGGAGCTCGGCGGGCGCGGAGCGACACGCCAAACCAACCATGACGATTTATACAGATGCCCCAGAACTGCGCGCCTTTCGACTCGATAAACCGACGCTTCTCGTTTGTTGGTGGGCCACATCGTTCTGCACGCTCATGATCCTGCTGCGTGTGACTGGGCGCTTTATCAGAACCGAGCGTCTCTTCATCGAGGACAAAGTGGCTGCCGTGGCCATCATTCCGCTCGTCCTGCGCATGGTTTGCGTCCATTACGTATTGAGATTCGGCACCAACAACGCCGATTTTACCAGTGTTCAGCTCACACAGGAGGAATTGCGCCAAAGACCATTGCAAGCGGACTCGTCTTGCTGAGCAGGTTCTTTTATGCTGCCACGTATGATTTCTCGATACCACCCCTCCCCTCCTCCTCCTCCCAAAACAACAACGACAACAACAAAAACAACAGAATTCGCGGACCTGATCACCGTCCTAACCGTGCTCGTGCTATTTTAGGCTCTGGATTCTCAAGTTTTGCATTCTTGAATTCCTCAAGCGACTAACAGACCTCACCTGGCAGCGGTCTCACCACACAGCACTCATCGCCATCCGATGGACTCTGGTCGCGACCTTTGTTGGCGTCACCATCAGCAATTTGACAGAATGCCAGCCATTCGCCCGTTATTGGCAGGTCCTGCCTGATCCAGGCGGTCAATGTCGACAAGCCTACGTGCAACTCATCACTATGGCCTCGTGCAACATCCTAACCGACCTCTTGCTCGTCCTATTCCCGATCCCCATCATTCTGCAGAGCAACATGACTGCCCGGCGAAAACTGCAGCTCGTTCTCCTCTTTTCACTGAGTCTGGCCGTCGTCGGAATGACCATTTATCGACTGCCGCGAACGATGCAGGAGCACGGCCGTCAGCAATATCGATCACTCTTGGCCTCAGTCGAGCTTCTCTTCGCCACGGCCGCCGCCAACGCCCTGGTGCTGGGTTCATTCGTTCGCGACCGCGGGGTGAAGAAGCAGAAGTTCCGACGTACCTCGGGCGCCGACTCCTTTGACCGATCCAGCAACCCGCGCAGACCGACTCTCCGACGACACTGGGGCAGCGACGAGGACCTCGTGCGAGACGTCGGCCTGGGCGTCGGCCCATTCACCCGCGCGCCGAAGCCGGCCCCCGGTCTGTACGCAGACATCGACTGGCAGGCATCGAGGCGCCGCTGCCAGACGGAGCTGAGCGACGACTCTTCACTCGCCCACGATCCTCTCTCCAGATCGGACTCGCAGGCCGGCAAGAAGGGCTTGTCCTTTCTCGACGTGGGCGGCTTGCTCGAGGAATCTATCCAAGGCGGCAGCAGCAGCAGCTACCGACGAGGAAGCTACACTTCGTCAACAATGGAGCCGAGCTCTCCCAACACTGTTCCCCCGCCCTCCGTGCCTGCCGGCAAAACCGGCGTGCGCCGTGGTTCGACGGCATTACTACAGGATCTGGGCGGTCTCCTGGGCCCGTTCAACTCCAGGACATCGCGGACGAGACCCAGGGCCGGCACGGAGCTGCAGCCAGTCCTGCGGTCACACGAGGAACAGGCGCCAAGATTTCGAGGCAAGCCGTCTCCTGAACTCATGGACCCTGGTGGTCTTTTGAAGTGACCTTGTCGTTGAATCGTCTTCCCTGATCTACAAAAGGCACGAACTGTGCTTTCCATTTTCATTTTTTTTTTTGATATTCTCTTTCCTGGACACGAACGTGATTGACTATTTAGGTGTTGAAGAGGAAGAATCTGGCGTCTGGCATGTTTTTATATTTTATATTTTTATATTTTTATATTTTTCATTTCATTTGTTTCGGATGTCTCTGTTTTTACATATACCCCGGCAAGAGCCGATTATCTAGCGGTGGCGTTTTCATGATGGCTCACAGAGATGCTTACGGGCCTGCGAGTAATGAACTTCATGTTTGTCGGAGGGACCTCGACGGGGAAAGCATATACCTAGCGAATGAATAGAATACATGAAATTGAGTCTCTAGCGAACATGGACCGTCTCGGCGCGCGGAGTATATATAATAGCGACGAGGTCGAATTCTGGGTGAGAAAACCCGTGTGCTGATGATGGACATTTTCTTGCATTCCTCACATGTGACTTTTGATAATTCGCTGCAACGGCAAGTGTAGGCGCCAGTTGGGGCAACTGATGGTGATGAGTACGCCTGCGAAACGTGGGGAGGCAACGGCCTCATGTAGACGGACACTGCAATCCGTACACGATTCCGTACACGGTACAGCCCGAACCAGTTTGTTTAGTCGGTATTGCGCATATATCTTTATTAAGAAAATCGAAGAAGTATCCCGAGGAAAAAAAAAAAAAAAAACGCCAGCTCGATCTTTTTATCCCAAATGCCGTTTTTATCAATCGTTGCATCGTTTATCCCATTGCTGGTGGAAAACCCCTGACTCACTCAGCTGCAATCTGCCCTCATAGCTTCTTCCCTCGTACACTGCACTGCGCTGCGCTGCACCCTCACACGCACAGTCTATAGCTGGCATACCGTCCCGCCGTCTCACTGACACGAATAATCTTGACGACCTGGCCCCTCCTAAGGCCCAAGTACCTCGCCACAGGATCCTTTTGCAGAATTCTCGGCAGCTGCGTCTCCTTGAGACGATATCTCTTCAACAGCGCCGTCTTCTCCTCCCGGGACAGCAGGACGTGGCGGGGCACGAGTTCGTGGTGCGTAATGTTGACGAGCAGGTCGTCTTCGAGGAAGCATTCGATCTTGGCGAGGTTCTCCACGCTGGCGAGGGACTTGCGGGCTGCGGGCGAGAGGGCCACGTGCGTGACCATGATGCCCGTCTTGTAGTGGTTGGAAATGGTGTATTTGGCAAACTGGCGGATCTGGCCGACACCGAATTGCTTGTCGGTGAGGAACTCGACCCAGACAGGGCCGCAGTCTGGGACGGGGTCCGGGTTGGATTCGGTCGCGGGTGGTGTATTCTTCTTGAGCATGGCGTCGCTGGGGCGTGCGGAGAATTGGAGTTTAGATCGGCTGAGGAGTCGGAATGGGTAAAATGTTAGAGCGGTTTTTAATTTAATTTATTCTTCTGCGTGAAGACGTTCGTTCCGGGAACGGGGAGTTTTTTTTTTTTTTTTTTTCTTCCCTCAAACAAGAGAAAAGGGGGAGGCCATACATTACTGAGCCATCTGGGTTGCAGTATTCGTCGCGGAAACGGTCCAGCGAGATGTTGACCTCATCCTCTGCCAGCTCGTACTCCTGGAGGATGCAGTCAGTCAGATAGACGGTTTGCTCCCCGTGCGACGCAGGGCAGTGCCTTTGTCCTTGGCAGCTCAACGTACCCGATCTGCAACCATTTCGTGCACCGTCCTCCATGCTCGCCAGAGCCTCACCACCTCCTTGGACTTGGCGTCGTTGGGCAAGTCATCCATGTCGACGGTTCCTGTGTCTGAAACTCACTATGTCAAGGCAGTAGTCGTTGGTGTCGGGAGTTGGCGCAGAGAAAAAAAAAAGTTCGTCTCTCCGGGTCGGACGTCGTTGTATGGGAAAATTGGTTGCCCTTTTTTCAGCCTTGCAGTTTAGCTTTGCTGGTTGAGTGCAGGCAAAATGGGCAAGGATGGGTAGGGGAATCATGTGACGTGGATCCACTCGGTAAA
The DNA here is from genome assembly GCA_023658505.1 of Epichloe gansuensis. Classification (NCBI taxonomy): domain Eukaryota; kingdom Fungi; phylum Ascomycota; class Sordariomycetes; order Hypocreales; family Clavicipitaceae; genus Epichloe; species Epichloe gansuensis. The sequence goes on from CP098281.1 coordinate 9,783,630, forward strand.
TCGGACTTGTTACGGAGTACGGAGCATAACTCGTTCTCTGGCACCTCGAAAAGTCAACCCCACCACCGCACGTGGCCCGGAGTTGCTTTTGTTCCTTTGTCCTCGAATATTCTTCCCCATCGATAAAGTATCATACTATTAATACGGAGACTGAAAAAACGTGGTGAGGATGTGAAGACAACGCCAGGCGACGCAATGATGCAACGATGCAACGATGCAAATGAGACGCACATGATGTAGAACAACGTATAACACGTAGCAATCAGATCATTGGTCAGCCAGCCAACAGACAAGTCAGTCGGCAAGTCAGTCGGTCGGTCGACCCATGGATGGAAGGAGCTCTGGGCCAAGCTGGGCCACCCGAAGAGCAACCAGACCAACCAACCAGGGCCACACTTATTTTTTTTTTTTTTTTTGCCAGTGGACAAAACAAACCACCAGACGCACCGGCGACTTTGCTGGCGTCTGTCTTCTTTCGACCCCTCCCTGATTATCCAACTCTTCAATTTCCCCAACTTGTTGCTGCCTAAAGACCTTCTTCTTCGCCATCCATTGATTGCGAGGACTTGTCCCTCGACCCGGCTTCACATCTGTCATCTCTCTTGGCATCTTCCTCTGTTTGACGAGCACAATGGCTGAGACTGCTGCATCCGCCAAGGCCCCTGCGGCCGACGCTCAGAATGCCCGACCTACACGTCCTGATGAGAAGGCCTTCAATGAGGCTCTCGTTAAGGCTGAGAAGGAGCACAAGGCTTCCATGGATCGATTGGTACGTTTGGAATTATCCTATTTCTCTCTTTTTTTCTTTTAACCGCTCATGATTGGCATTGGCCGGAGCATTAGCAATGCTCTTCCAGTTGCGACAGGCTGATGCTTTTTTTCTTATTCACGAACGTTGGAAACCCAGACGGGAGAAGGAGCTACCAAAAGGGGCTCTTGGCTCATTGAATGTGCAATGACTAACCAAATATATATGCTTCACCGAGCAGAACGCCATCAAGGCCAAGATCGACGTCGCCATGCCCAACAAGAACAAGGACCAGCCCAACCCTTCACAAAAGCGACGCCAGGAACTCATTGCTCAGGCCAGCGAGATCCGTCAGAAGCAGGCTGGGGCAAGAACGCTCGTACCGGAAAGCTCGACCAGATCAAGCGTCTCGAGGAGCAGGTCCGCAGCCGCATTGCCGAGCAGAAGACGGCCAAGGCCAAGGTCTCTTTCAAGAGCGTCGAGGATGTCGACCGCCGGATCGCCGAGCTCGAGAAGCAGGTCAACTTGGGTACCATGAAGCTCGTTGACGAGAAGAAGGCGCTGGCTGACATCTCCAGTCTGCGCAAGATCCGCAAGAACTTTAGCCAGTTTGACGACTCGCAGAAGCAGATCGACGAGCTCCGCGCCAAGATTAAGGAGATCAAGGACACCATGGAGGACCCGGAGCAAAAGGCCCTGTCTGACAAGTTAAACAAGATTCAGGCCGAGCTTGATGCCATCAAGGCCGAGCAGGACGAGGCCTACAAGGGCATCTCGAGCCTTCGCGACGAGCGCTCCAAGCTGCAGGCTGAGAATCAGGAGAAGTTCACCGCCATCCGCAAGCTCAAGGACGACTACTACGGTCAGAAGAAGGCTTTCCAAGCCTATGAGCGTGAGGCCAGGAAAAGGCCAAGGCTCGCCGTCAAGCCGAACAAGAAGCCTACAACCAGGAGAGGAAGAAGGCTGAGGCCGAGAAGAAGCTAGCTGAGGCCAGCGACCCGGCTTACTTTGAGGAAATTCGCCGTGCCAACAGCCTCCTCCAGTTCCTCGATCCCACGCACAAGGTCGAAAAGGGCCCCTCATGGCCGACACTGGTCTGAGTGCCCAGGCCCAGCGTACAGTTGACGACGCTGCTCTCAAGGGCACCAAGCTCGTCCGCAAGGAGGAGCGAGAGGAGGTATGCCCCTGCCGTGAAGAAGGGAAAGAAGGGCAAGAAGAGCGGCGCCAGCGCTTCATCCTCCAAGTTCTTCAGCTGCCCTCCTGCTGTGGTCCAGGATTGCGCCTTCATTGGCATCGATCCCCCATGAGCAGCGCCGATGTCCCTGCCATTATCGAAAAGGTCAAGGCCAAGCTTGACCACTGGAAGAATGACCAGGAGGCTCAGACCCAGCGCGTATGTCATTTGCCCCCCTTATCTTGTTCCAAGAAGAAATGTATTCAAGATGAATACATGCAAAACCTTTGCCCAAAAAAAAGATTGATAACATCAGGCCACTAACGTATATGCGCAGAATATCGAGAAAGCCAAGAAAGAGCTCGAGAAGGCCGAATCCAACGGCACTAACGACGACAAGCTTGCCGAAGTCACCGAGGGTGTCAAGGACGCCTCTCTCAACAACAAGCAGGAGTCATAGAAGCCTCCTTCACACCGTCCGGAGGTTCCGTTTTCTCAGATCTCTCCTCTAGAGAAATCATTGATATAAAGCGAACATTTCTAATAGATTTCTCTCGTCATATTTACATGCTGCCCCTCCCCTGGTTTCCTCTCCCGTTTCTCCAAATATGGCGGATGAACCAAACGTCTACCTAGGACTCGAAAATACAACAACTCCACTACATGACCTCTTTTCAAAGCAAAAGCCACTTTATCAGAAAGTGTTATACGGGATATCATAAATTTGACATGGGTATGAATTGGGCTTTTCAGAAAGAATATAGAGAAAAAATTACCTACGTGGACGTGAAAAACTGGCTCGCTGGACTTGCGGGCAAGGCAAATTTATACCAAAAGCAGAGCAAGAAAGTTTCTTGTTTGTTCTTATTCTTCCTACTTTGTCTGTCGTGATCTGGCGCCGGTTCGTCTTCTCTTCTTCTTATCTTATATTACGAGCGTGCAGATTAGGCTTCAATTTAGGCTTGGGACAAAGAAACAAACTTTTATTCAATTGCTGGGTTCATTACATACCTAGGTAGCTATCTATCGCAATGTGTCTGGTGATTGGAATTTTCCGAGACAAAAAGGCGGGACGTAAAGCCAAAGGCCGCTCAAGACCAGCAGAAGCGCAGCGTACAATCACTTCACGATGATGCCTGACATTTTTAATTTACACTATGTACTCTCGAGATCTATCAATTCGGGGCCGCCGCATCGTGGTATGCGACTGAGCATGCATTTGTGCGCCTTCAAAAACTCTGACAAACGATTCATCCTTTTTACCTACTTTTTCATAAAACGCCATGCTCTAAAAAGATCAAACGCAAACGTGAACTCATGTCTTCTAATCCAAATCTGTCTCCATAACTTTGAATAGTATTCAACTCGACTAGACCGGGTGGGAGGGTGATATCCACGCCATGGCCATCTTCCTCGCCACCGGTGTATATGCTACTGATGACATGCTAGATGGTCAAGCTGTATCATTGCTCTTCGTCATCAAGACCGTGCAAGATTTCCATCAGTGGTGTCGTTGCATTCGTCATTGCATCTGGGGAATGTACATAAGTTGTCTCGCTCGGGACAGCATGGTCGCTGTGCTCATCAAGCATACGCTCCGTAGTAAGAGGCTGCTTGTGGTGGCATTCGTGATGTGGCCGGTCGACGTCCTGATGGTAGCGAGGCACGACGATCTAGTGCCCTTTCTCGACCGGAATATGTTGACTGTGGCGGGAAAGGTGCAGAGGCTAGAGCTGCATGTGCTCGTCGTTCACTTCCGCTTCCACTGCCGCTACCCTCAAGACTTCGCCGAGTCGCTTTCCGTTGTCCATTCAGGGCGCTCAGAGGCGGGTCTTTGACAGCGGGTTCATCATCCCCGGCAGAGTGAGCTCCGCGAGGCCGAAAAAGTACTCAAGCACCTCGGGGTAGCGCTGTACACTGGCTTGCCAGTCTTCGTCAATGCCTCGTTTGAGGGTGGCCTGAGCATCGGCTATCTGGTTGGGGTGTGGAGGGGCATTATAGTGATAGAAGGCATGAGCGGTGATCTGATCCAGATGGGCCGTGTGGGCATTCTTTCGTCTCTCAGTAAGTAGGCGAAAATATTCCAAGACGTAGTCCTGAGCGTGTCCTCGAACCCAAGCCCTGTTTCTTCGTGTTAGCTGCCAGGGCTCGGGATGAAAGATATGGCTGGGCTTCTGGGCTTGGCTTTTCGGGGTTAGAATAGGGTCAGGGTCATGGATCGTTACCTTATGTCATTATATACAGATCTCATCATGTGGTCCTCAGCCTGTCGTATTGCCATCTCCAGGCCCCTGGCTTCACACTCACAGGCTAGGTTTGCCGGAGCATGACAAATGGCACAATTGGGGTCCATGGAAATATAGCCCTTGGGGCTTTTGCCGTAAGAGCTCTGGATCCCATATCAGTAACGATGGCGGCTCGTTTTTTTTTTTTTTTGCTTCAAAGTAGTAGTTCAAGTTCGTCTCAGCCATATGGTAAAGCCCAGTCGACAGGGAGTTGGTGAGGGGTTCTTCAAGCATCACAAAATCTGCCAACGTCGACGTCCACGAGACGCAAAATCGGCTGAGCAGCTACGCCGGTAACCAGCTAGATGGAGCCAGTAGGTGTTGCGAACCAGGCTACATCGAAAATTGGAACCCAAAAGCTTGCGGACGTCGGCACAGGGGTGTCGAAGAGTCCAAGTATGTAAAAGCTGAGTTCGATACAAGGGAAAGGGAGGCGTCGATCAATGGGCGGGGAATTTGATGCGCAGGATTGATTGATTCATGGACTGTGCCGGGAAAGAGAAACAATGAGAATTAGTCGAGAAGACTTACCTGGAGCACGTTACTAGTTGGGGGTGAATGGACTCGCAATGGACTCGCACAAAGGGTGTGACTGTGACCTTGGAGGAAAAGTAATAGTCAGATGGCAAAATACCAGAGTGGTTGGCGCGGCGTGGCGTCCCAATGGCTAGTTTCCTGCACCTTCTTGGGTCTCGCGATCACGACAAGGCGTCGAGATGGAGGGTGGGCAGGGCGGGCGGTTGAAAGGAGCGGTTGAAAAGGGGCGGTTGAGGAGTGGCGGGCCAGTCAGTACCCAGGGTGGTCGAGTCGTCGGGTCGGTGTCTCGGTGTCTCAGGTCTCTTGGGTCTCTTGGGCTGCAGACCAGCTCAGCCAGATGTTGATGTTCCTGTGGGAAGGAATGCATGAATGCATGAATGAATGAATGAATGAATGAATGAATGAATGAATGAATGAATGAATGAATTGAACCGAGACTCGTCGCGACACTCGAGGACAGGATGCTTGTTGGGGATGCTTGTTGGCAGATGCCCACAATTGATGGAGAACCAGTACATACATACTATACATACATGTAATGTACATAATAATGGAAGTACGACCCTCGACGAGGCAAAAGTCATCGGAAAGGCGGTCGACGACTTCGCAGCTGCCCTGCCCTGCCTGCCCTGCCTGCCCGCGTCAAGATGCAGATGGCTCCTGCCGTCTTTGGTCTGTGTGTGGTCTGGGGTTGTGGGTTGTGGGTTGTGGGTTCTGGGTCGTGGTCTTTGGTGTCTTTGGTCCGTGTGTTGGTGGACCGAGACAGGCTCAGACAGCTGTGGTGCCACGTCTCATCCATCCATGTACACACGGAGTGGTCCGTACATACATACACCACATGTTCTTCAAGCCCAACCCGATCGGCAGCCAATCCCTTTAGGTGCCGTAAGGGAGCAAGCTGGTCTCTTGTAGGGATATGGGCCAATCAGGATAAGGGTAAATGTGAGCTACTTAATCCTGCACGCTATTTGGCCTATGATAGAAGTACTAACAATCTAGCCAGGTACAAATCGCTACATCGCACACAACGCAGCCACGCCTGTTGTTTGGCTAACGCAAGGTATTTCTTGCGTACCCAGAAGAAGTGGGTCTTCTACCTGCTTGCTCCCTTACGGCACCTAAAGGGATGGCCCAGCGAGCGCGATCTACATACATAGCGACCTGATAAAAACCTAAAATGACGACGGGTCACTGATAAGTGCGCATACCGCGTTTTCTTGAATGCGCATCGACCCACATGTACAAAGTGGGAACGACCCGACCCGAAGAGGCTGCAAAGGACGGACACAAGATGCATCTGTGGCGACGGGTCATGTCCGGGTCATGTCCGGTTACAAGGAGTCAAGGACTGGCTGGCACCAAACAAGTTGAAACCACCAGGGTTCTGCACCAGAAAAGCATAGAAAATGCATACAATAAAAGTGGTTACATGTGTAATGGTGCAAAGTATTTTGGAATGCTTGCTTGCTTCATCGTGATCCAGGCTTGAGCAGTTCAAGTTGAGCTTGTTGATGAACAAGCATTATTACAAACAACCCACCAGGAAAAATAACTGGGTCTCTTGTTGGAGCTTTTCTTCCCCCAACAAGCATCAATCATCTCGATATCGAATTCAACCACTTCTGGGGCTGATCCGACCTCCATGCCACCGCCGCGGTCCGTGGCAATCCGCCCACGAATCTCTCGAGTGGCCATCACATTCACAGCCCATCATCATCCACGGCGGTGCTCCTCCCACTCCTCCAACTCCTCCAACTCCTCCAACTCCTCAACCCCCGTTCAATGACCTACCCGAATCGCGATTGAACCCCAGCCCCGACGACTACGCTTCGCCCAGCTTCGCCGACAAAGCCAGCCTCACCCTCTATGCCGGCCGCGGCGGCAACGGCTGCGTGTCCTTTTGCGAGAAGCTTTCCTCCCAGATGGCCCTCCCAACGGCGGCGACGGCGGCACGGGGGCAATGTCTACATCAAGCCGCCCACGGCGAGACGTCGCTGCACAAGCTAGCAAGGCGGCGGTTCATCCGCGCGGGACGCGGCAAGCATGGCCAGGGAAGCGCAAAGGGCGGCGCTCGTGGCCAAGACGTCGTCATCACCGTACCGGTCGGGACTATTGTACGAGAGCTAGAAAGGCAGGATCCCGCAGCCGAAGAGGCAACGAGCATCAGGGCCTACATGGCATTGCAAAAGCAGAAGCGCAAGGGACAAATGCTTCTAGAGGAAGAAAAGCGACGGAACCCGGTGGGCGTGGGGAGCAAGAGGACGACGAGGAGGGATTCATGGACAGAAAAGGCCGGCCGAAGCTCTCCCCAGGAACAGGATGACGACACAGAACTGCAACTTGACGACCCGTCACGGCAGAAATGGCTCCTGTACCCAGGAATGTCAAAGTCCGAGATGAAGAGCACATCGTTTCCACGCCTTCCTCGACGTCATCCGCCCCTTCAACAGCCGCCGTCACCAATCTACCTCGACCTGTCGCGGCCGACTCCACGCCCCATCCTTCTCGCCGCCGGAGGTATCGGCGGGCTGGGCAACACGCACTTCACCTCGCGGGAACATCCCAAGCCAAAATTCGCCACCAGGGAGAAGAAGCCGTGTCCATGAAAGTCACCCTCGAGCTGAAGCTTCTCGCCGACGTGGGACTCGTCGGCCTCCCCAACGCAGGCAAGAGCACCTTGCTGCGAGCCATGACCAACAGCCGCACCAGAGTGGGAAGCTGGGCATTCACCACGCTGCAGCCCAACATCGGGACGGTCGTGCTGGACAAGCACTCGGGCCAGCCCAGCAGCAGCATCACCCGACGCAATCGCAGCAAACCCCGTCCCCTGCCACGACGACGACCCACGACGGCTGCCCAGAAACCCACGTCGTCGATCCCAGAACGAGATTCACCGTCGCCGACATCCCCGGCCTCATCGAAGGCGCCCATCTCGACCGCGGCCTAGGCATCGCCTTCCTCCGCCACGTCGAGCGCGCACGCGTGCTGGCCTTTGTCGTCGACTTATCCGCCGGCAACGCCGTGGCTGCCCTGAACGCGCTCTGGCGCGAGGTAGGCCTCTACGCGCAGATGCGCGACGAGGAAGAGCGCCATCGCGAGCTCGAAGCCCGCATCGAATGGGACTCGGCCGCCGACGCCCCGACCCGCGCCGGCCGCCCCGTTCACCTCGTCAACGCCGAGTACGCCAGTCCCGCGGCCTTTGCCGAGCACGATGTCCAGTCCGGGCTGCACATTGCTGGCAAGCCGTGGTTCGTGGTCGCCACCAAGGCGGACTTACCCGAGACGCAGGCCAACTTTGCTGAACTGAAGACGTATCTGGATGCCATCACGAGCGGCGAGGCGAAGCATCCGAGCGGCGTGGAAGGGGCGTGGACGCAAAAGTGCACGGCTATCCCCGTGAGTGCCATTCACGGCCAGGGCGTTGACAGAATCGTCCATTGGACGGTGGGATTGCTGGATGAGTGACGGGTTGGGTTGGGTTGGCTGTAACAGAGACGGATGGAAAATTTTTTTTTTTCCGGGCCAGAGAGAGAGACAGGCAGGATAGCAACATCTCTCTGTATGCCTGCCAGCTTGTACTACCAACTACTCTGTATCATCACTTTTCTTCTACCATTAATTGTGTAAAATAAACCAGTCGGTCCTTTTACTCTAAACCTAGCCCAACCCGATGGAAGCTTGGAAACCCAATCCATGCAGACATAATTCTCACAATGCCAGCCCACTAGGCCTCCTCATCGGGGATGGCAAATCCTCGACATGTACAGCTTCAACATCCGCCTCGGCAGTCCCTTGTTGCTGTCCCTTCTCCTCCTCCTCCCGAGGCGGCTGCTCTTGCATCTTCTTCTGGTCCCTCTGTTTATTGAGCGTGTTGTTGATAAGGGGCGTCGTATCGTTGTAGATCCTCAGAAGCATGGCCGCGCGGTCCTCCTTGGGAAGCATGAGGTTCAGGGAGTGAATGCTCTTCCAGAGAGGCAGAGCCATTCTCTCCGTGAACTCGGCGTCGCCGGCCTCGGGCTCGACGCGGAGCACGCAGCAGCCCATGCCCACGTCGCGCACGCGCTCGCCAATCTCGTCAAAGCGCTTCCAGTCGTCGCCGGCGATGCGGGAACATCTCGACGAGAAGTCTCCGGAGCGTTTCCTTCTTGCGCAGGTGGACGACGCGGGGCTCGCCAACGTAGCCTTGGACGATGGGCATGCCCTCGGACTGGATGCGCCAGCGGCACACGTCGGCCGATGGGGCGTCCTGCTTCATGTACATGCGCACGCCGCCGTGGACGAAGCGCACGCCGCGGCCTTCGTTCTCGGTCAGGATGTCGCGGATGAGCGCCGTGGTGTAGTAGATGGCCTTGGCGGGCTCGCCGAGCTCGTTGCGGACCATGTAGCGATTGTCGGGAAGCGCGTGGACAGGTTGTAGAACTGCTTGATGTTGACGATGACGGGATGTAATGGGTCCAGGTACTTGAATGGCTCTTCGGGGTCCTGATTTCTTGGGCTTGCTTATCGTCTCGGCGGACTGGACGAGCGGTGCAGGAGCGGCTGCTGAAGAGGACTCGGCCTCGGTTTTCGCCTTTTGGTGGCGTGTTGCTCGGCATCCTCTTCTTCATCGAGAGCTCTCCTCTTGTTGCCATTGGCTGTGGCATCGTCCATTTGAGCGTCCTCTCCGTTGGGCTTGGGCTCGGTGGCTTTGGTTGTCTCAGTGAATGAGGAGGTTTCGACGGCGTCGGTAGTGGCAGCAGGCTGCTTCTCCTCAGTCTTGCCATCGTCTGCCTCTTTTACCGCCCTGTCGCTAGCACTTGCGGCGGCATTGGCGGCGGCGGCAGCGCTCTTGGGCTGGTTCTCATTCCTAGCCTTAAAGTCGGTCTTCTTCTCTAGCACGGTAATGAAGAAGCCGCCGGTATCCTGCAGGTGAGGATAGACGCGCATGCAGCGCTCCAAAGGAAGGTCATGGCAGTCGGTTCCCTCTAGCTTGGGGAACATGGTCTGGGAAACACGTCCTGGGACTACGCCCCATTCTCTTCTCGGGCAAATTTCTCGACCTCCTCCCACGTATCCCACATGCGGCAGGCCTTGTCCATGATCTTCCACTTTCGCATACCGGGTCTTCTGACAAGGTTGGGAAGCTGGTCGCTGCAGTCGAGGATCTCAACGTTGCTGGAGCCTCCGCATCGTTCAATGGCGGATGCAACCACCGACTCGTTCTCGACGGGGTTCATGCTGCATGTGGAGTAGACAACTCTGCCGCCGACCTTGAGTAGCTGAAGAGCCCGAACGAGAATCCTGACTTGAGTCGCGTGCAGGCCGAGAGCATTGCCGGGCTGCCAGTCCTTCCAGAGGTTGGCGTTCTTTCGCAGAGTGCCGTCCCCGGAGCAAGGAACGTCAGCCAAGATGCGGTCGAACTTGAGATAGGTTGGCTTGGCGTCCGGGTCGGTAGAGGGAAGCTTAAGAGACGGAAACTGCGTGGCATCGTGGTTCGTAACGATCAGATTGGGAGAGCAGAGTCGCTTGAGCTGATGCACCAACATGTGTCCGCGCTTGTAATCAGAATCGTTTGCGATCAAAAGACCAGTTGCGCGCCCGTTGTCGGAAGGGTCAGCCTCCAAATCAGCGTCAATCTCGTCCTGTGTCTCGTCTCCGAGATCCAAGCCATCCTCCTCGGCAAACTTGCGCAACACCTTGCGCACACGAGCTTCCTCACCTCGGTGAATCATCTCGATGAGCTGGGCGGACTTGCTTCCAGGGGCAGCGCACATGTCCAGGACGACCATTCCGGGCCGCAGATCCATCAAGCATGGCGGAATCATGCTCACTACCTCTTGTCTGCTGATATTTCCAACCGTCGTCTCGGAAACGAGGAATTTTGGAAAGCTGAGAAGGGAGGAAACTTGCGCACAACGTTCTTGGGTGTGGTCATCCACCAGGCAAGCTCATCAGGGTACCAAGCAACGGGCTTTGGTGCCTCAACCGGTCGTCCATCTTGATGCTCGATTTTGGATATCTCGGGAATATAGCGTGTCTGCAGGAGTCTCTTGACCGACAGGGCATGGCTGAAGAACTGGCATTAGCAGAGGCGGGAGCACAGGCGGCAGCACTGAAAGTCAAACATGAGACGCACCCTCGGGAACCGGTGAATCGAAAGCTGTTTGGCAGCTCTCGTCTCAAGAATTCCCAGTACTGCTGCTTCTCCTCTTCCGAGAGCTGGAGCGACGTATTGTAGTACTCCTCGAGCTTCTCGTTGTTCTTATCGAACGGAGCATAGTCGCGCCAGCCACCGTTCGCAGCCGACGAGTTTCCGCGACTACCGCCGCCGCCGCCACCACGTCGACCCTTGCCCTGCGAATTGACAAGTAAGATTTATTAGCATCTCCCAAAAATGCGATGGATGGCATTGGCAATTGGCATTGCGCGCGACTTACCCTGAAGCTTTTCTTGCCCATTCTCGCGGATTGAAACAGGGTGTAGTTGAGCTATCAGAGAAAACTTCTCCACCAGAGCCAGGCAGGAAAGAAAATATTTAAAAAAAAAAAAAAAAAAAATGGAGAGGTGTCGGCAACTGAACGACGGATGCGAGGTCAAATGTTGCCCCGCCATGTACTTGCGGCAAGCTGCATTGACTGATTGCATTTGCGTGCACGGCCGGCTTTCGGCGCCACAATGATTATGTATGTCATTTATGTCATTTATGTCATTTATGCAGGTCTCGTTGTAAAGCTCTTTCTTTCCATTGTTGTATCCTCTATGGATGGGACGAAGGGGAGAATCGTAGCGAGAATCGTAACCCATGTCGGCGACGTAATACTTGATGCAGGATTGCAGGAGTCAAGTTTTCAAAGTTGTGCCATGGCTCGAGCATTGGAGATGGTCCACCATCTTCTGGTAGGTTTGATTTAAATCTTGTACAATGCATAGATGCTATTTATGTACGAGGGCTCCTCAAGAAACTGACAACGCCGCTACAGTAGCCAACTAGATCATCCAATCGGTTGCACTCCTTTACTTGATGTGCCTTCCACTGCCCCAATGCACCCAATAAGGACTCATTCTCCATCACAACATCAAAGTGTAGGCGCAGAAATACCGTCATCCATGCCTGCGCCAACTCGTAATCCTTTCGGATGCGTAGCCGGGCAGTGAGTGCTAGGATAAAGTGAAGAAGTTCATTCGATTCCACATTTCCGTCGCCAATGGACAGGGAACGCAGCTCCAAGTCGGCACTCGAGGGGACAAGGATTTGAGGTGTTCGATGAACTCGTCATCTGTGTCTGGATTAGCATTTGGGACAAAATGTGTCGCATGACATGATTTGTTTCTCAAGGGCATTAGGGAGGAAAGGGGGGGCGTACAATCACCATTTTGCGTTCCTTGACGTAGCTTTGACGAAAATTGTTCTTGGAATCGAGCCTTGTCCAGCTTCGTGATTCGTGATTTGGAATCGTCCTCTTTGTTCTCGGTAACGGCTTCTTGGCCAGGTACTTTGGCGCCAGACGTCGGAGGGAGAAAGAATGGAGCTTTCTCGGGAGCTTTGGTGCTTCTGTCGGCTTGTTTCTTTCCTTGATTAAATCGAGATGCAGCAGTGTTTGCCATCTACTTTTCGGCACCAGACTCAGTGTTGTTAACTCTGAGCTTAGTTGGTCCACGGTAGGAGCAATGGTGGCATCGTCGACTTCTTCCTCGTCGTCCTCATAAGCGCCTTCTAGCAAGCCCTCGTTGCCTTCTCCAGAGACCGTTGGTGCAGACACTTGCCCGATTTCTTTCTCTGAAACTTGTCTAGTTGGTACGTGCTTGAAGAGAGATTTGTTGGTCCATAGGGTGACGCCGGGTTCGTCTTCTAGTGTCGCTGCTAAATACTCGCCGGTGATGGACATGTCGAGCGCAGTACACGGCTTCTCTAAGCGAATAGCATCTATGAGATGACTGGTGGGCAGATCCCATATCCGAAGAACGTGGTCGTTGGATGCGGCAATCACCCACCGTCCATCGTGAGAGAAACAGAGGTCATTTATTGACTCTTTTGGGCCCCAGAACTCACGAATGGTCTTCTTCGTCTCCATGTCGACAATTCGTACCGACAAATCATCGCAGGCGAATGCCAGTAGATTGTTGGCCGCATGGTATCTGCAAGACGTGGGATATGTCATGGGAGCCCAATCAAGCTGCTCAAGGAGCGTTCCAGTGAGAAAATCCCAGAACTTGATCTTGCCGTCTGCCGAGCACGAGACAATGTTTTTGTTCATCGCGTCGACGACCACACCCGTCACTGCCTTTGTATGTCTTCCGGTTCCCGGCAGAAACTTTCGGTCGTTGCTGGCTTGAAGTTGAGCAACATCATCAGCCTGTCTGAGCTGCTGCAGCCGTACTTGCCGGGCTTGCGAAGGAGTCAATTTCGATGGAAACCGTTGCCGGTGAAGACCTGATTGCAGGTTGAACATGTCGATTCCTCCGTCTTCAGAGCCCACGACCGCGAATGTTCCACAAGGACTTATAGCCACACTTGACACATTGGTACCGTCTCCAGTCGGCAAAGCCCATCGTCCCGCACGCTTTCGACCCCAGAACCAAGTTCGGGCATGAGGGTCACCCTTGTGCGCAGTCACGACGCTCTCCCACCCAGTCATGCCACTGATTTCTGCATCAACCTTCTTTTTGCTTTCACTGTGGCCCTTTTGCCAAATGGGCTGATTTCCTGGTATTGCACCGATGCCGCCGTCCTGTTTAGGGACATGGCAATGCTTGTGATTTCGGGAGCCTTCAGATCTTCAAGTAATGTCGTCGGACCATGAGCCAGAGCGTTGGATGACAAGATGCCCACCTTCTTTGCCTTCTTGCGCAACTGTCCCTGGCTCAATTCGGTGCTTTGGCCATCCTGTCGCAAACTCCACCCCCAAAGACTTCTGTCCCGCCCGCCGCTGAGAAGCCATTTGTTTCCACCTTCAGATCCGTCGAAATCTGTAGGTAAGAAATGAAGGCAGTTGACAGGTCCGGAATGGCCACTTCGTGAATGGAGGATTCGGGGAATGGGGAGAACGGGGTCGTGTCGAATATCCAGGTTTTCAAGGAATTATCTAGACCACTTGAGACGACGACCGGCTGGCCGGCCAAGAACTCGATCTTGCTGATTCCACCTCTAACGTTCTTCCCATCACGAGATGGTGGATTATGTGCACTTCGTAGAACCCCATGACCCGACCACCTTTGTTCAAGTCCCAGAATGTAACATCTCCTGTAGCCTGGCTGGCTGTGGCCATGACGCCATCCTTTCTTCCATCATGTCCAGCACCCATGCCATCAGTTCTAAAAGAAATAGAGTTGATGGGAGCTTCGAGGCTGCCAGCTTCAATCTCAAGCATAGGTTTGTCGGTGAGAATGTTGGTGATGATCAGCGTGCCAGAGGAGTATGCAATTGCCATCAGCGATAAGGCCGTAGTGGGTTCCATGCAAGTCACAGAACCACACTCTGGATTCGGAGGTAGAATGGTATAAATCATTTTGCCGGTGCTGATGTTCCAGATTTCCACCCATCCATCCCTGCGGCCAACAAAAACCTTGTTCAGGAACGTCGGCATACTAATGACACCACCGGTGATTTGGTTCCCTCCATTTTGAGCGGTCATAGTCTGAATTGTAGTGTAATGCTCGAGAGTAGCCGTCTTGAAGATCTCGAGTCTCGTAATGGCACAAGCCACAATCCAGGTTCCGAAGATGAAGACTTGCTGAATCGGTTCGGTGAGATCGGATGGCAGCTCCAGTTGTTGCACTTTCTTGCCTCGCTGGAAGACCCAAAACCCTTGAGACTCTCCATCAGACCGGTTTCCCCAAGCCGCATATACCTTTTCCTTCCACGCGAAAGTTGCGGTGATGTTGGCGGGAGTCTGTGGTCGGGTCACGAAGACAAGATTAAGGCCGCGGCGCAAGTCGTACGTTTGAAGGGCTTTGCCCACGGAGGTTGTGATTTGAAAGGTCGTCTTGCCAAGAGGAATGGATGTAAAAGGGACGCTTGTAGGAGAAACCAGACCGACAGTCTATAAATCGTCTCGAATTAGCCATCTGATGCTCAAGATCTGTATCAAGCGATCAAAACGTACTCTGAACGGAGCAAAGATGCGGGATGAGTTTGAGGCTGGCTTGGCAGAAGCTGCCACGGATAAAACCTTCTGGCGCTTTGAAAGAGGCCCATCTGGCTTTGAGTGAGGCATCGTTTACTATCACGATGGGCACACAATGGTCTTTGCTGGCACTCGCTCGTTCCCGGTCGAGTTGGTCTCTACGAGCCCACGATCTTTGCTCGTGCAGCTAGAAAAATTTGGGCGGTGAAGGCAACATGATGGAATTCTGCCACTTAGTGCCCCACTTCAAGCCCAGCCAGAGCTCTTTATCAATTGGATTTGCGTGGAGCCCCGCCACGGTCTCAATTTTGTAAGCAAGAGAGCAAGCACATGTGCACATGCATACATGTACATGCATGTAATAATTGTAGGTTACTCCGTAGTCGGCTTAGGGACGTGAAGGAAGCTCGAGATGGGACCCAGACGGCCAGGACATCGGTCCAATTTTGCCGGGATCTGCCCTTGCATTGGTCAGAGCGTAGTGCATACGGAGAGGAGAGTATACATCTGCGTCAAGGTCCGAGATTTGCGAAAAGATTTGCGCCCGATTTGGAGACCAACCATCGCAATTTGGTTCAACAAACACCCGAACGAGCCAGATTATTTTTTTTTCTTTTTTTTTTTTTTCCCATTGCAGCACAGCAAGCTCAGCAAAGCACCACAGCCGTTGAGTATCACCAAATTCGGCGCATGCACAGATCCTGCACCGCCCAGAGGGATCGGCTAGACTCGAAATGACGCGATTTTCCAGTATTTATTCCCGGCCATTGGACCATCATCG
This sequence comes from Epichloe gansuensis, assembly GCA_023658505.1. Lineage (NCBI taxonomy): Eukaryota > Fungi > Ascomycota > Sordariomycetes > Hypocreales > Clavicipitaceae > Epichloe > Epichloe gansuensis. Next base: position 9,799,258 of record CP098281.1, read on the forward strand.
AGGACGATCAAGGGCAAGGGAGGCAAGGAGAGCAACTTTTTTTTTATGTACCTAACCAGGACCGTAAAATGGACCACCAGCTGGACCCTCCTCGTCGCTTCCCGTTTCCCGATTCCCGCTTCCCAGCAGACTTCCTTCAACCAGCCAGGTTGACCCAGGTTGACCCAGATTGACTTTTTCCCTGCTGGGAGCCCCAATCCATCGAGCCCGCCCGTCCACCAACCCACGGCCACCATGGAGTCTTCGAATCGACTCCCACAGCCAGCAAAGTCTCCATAGACGACCCATCGTTATCGTTGCTGGCTTCCACGCCTCGCCACCCTCAGGCAGACTCGTCCAGTTCTTGCCTTTCCCCTGACCAACAGCCTTCATCGTTGCATCAATCCTCAGCGGCGGGCCCTTCCCACTATCAAACCCACTCCCGCAAAACCTCGTCCTCGTCCACCGCCGCATCCAGCACAACTCGACCCAGCCGCTATGTTGATTCTAGCCCGCCTGGTAGCTACTCTGAACGATCTGTCCTGTCTGCTGCCTCTGCCGCTGCCTCTGCCTCTGCCTCTGCCTCGGTCCATGCTTCTCAATCAGCTCCGATTCCCGTAAAAGCTGTCCGGTCTAGACATTCTCGAAACCATTCCGCTGTGTCAGACACCGGCAGCGACGTTTTGGTCTTTGGTAAGCTGCAAGCCTTGCCAGCTCGCTCGGATTCTCTGCCACCAACGGGGCTGCCACCTTGGATAACTTTACTTACACACCCTTGTCAGATTCTGCCTTTGTTGCGCAATCATCCCTGTCTGATGTTCAAGCAAGACGCTTATCAAGCACATCCATCTATTCGCTCGCCTCGGCGCGAGCTATCCCTAATTCCTCGTCCTCTGCCCACGGTTCTGATTCTGGGGCACCCCCTCGCTCCGTATCCGGTCTCATGTCGTCAAACAAAGGAGGAAACACTGGCACGCCGCCAGAGCCTGGTCTGTCCAATGTAGCCGTAACAACCTCTTCCACAAATGGACCAACGGCCAACGGCCAACACAACCTCACAACAAGAGACCCACATTCACAGCCGCTCGATTTGATGAGGAGGAATCAACGAACCGATGCCAACGTGCGCACACAGCCTGACCGATCTCGAAGCAGAGCGAAGAGGCGTTTCAGCGGCAGCACCGCCACAAGCACTCATAGCCAGGGAAGCGATCGTGGTCCGCATCGCGAAAAGGAAGAAGGTACTGTCATATTGACGTGGCCGAAAGGTTTTCCTCGCCCGTTTGCATTCTGACTAGTTGTTTAGCAAAACCTGCCCCATGGGGCACCATTGGTATATGTGCTTTAGATATCAAGGCGAGAAGCAAGCCCAGTAGACACATACTGAACCGACTTATTGCAAATCGGGATTTCGATGTTGTAGTTTTTGGGGACAAGGTCATCCTTGACGAAGGTTCGTCAGTCGCATTGTTTGACCCTGTCATTTTGTCTCAATGAAAAAGGAAAGGAAATTTGTACGATTTACTGACGCGTTGTGTTGTGCGTAGAGGTTGGGAACTGGCCCATGTGGTAAGCTGAACCAACTTTGGCCCCCTATCGGTAAAGATAAAGAGCATAGCGGCACAAGTTGACTGACCTGAGACCAGCGACTACCTGATATCCTTCTACTCAGACGGTTTTCCCTACAAAAGGCCATCGCATACGTGAAAGCCAGAAAGCCCTTCTGTGTAAATGACGTCCCCATGCAACAGGTTCTCTGGGATAGGCGAGTGTGCCTTCACCTCCTTGATCAAATTCAAGTTCGAACTCCAAAGCGTTTAGAAGTCAGTCGTGACGGCGGACCACAGGTGCTCACGCCAGAGATGGTGAAGCATATCAAAGACATTTCTGGCATATCTATCGAGGCCCATCAACTCGACAACTGCAAAGCGGCCTGAGAAGGTAGAGCTGCTTGATGATGGTGACACGCTGAGCGTTGATGGTGCCATCCTCAAAAAACCGTTTGTGGAGAAACCGACCAGCGGCGAGGACCACAACATCATCATCTACTTTGCTAATAGCACTGGAGGTGGCGCCCGGAAGCTGTTCCGAAAAATCGGCAACAAAAGCTCCGATTACGTCCCCGATCTGAGCATTCCACGAGCAATCACTGAGCCTGATGGAAGCTACGTTTATGAAAGTTTTATGCAAGTGGACAATGCTGAAGATGTCAAAGCCTACACTGTTGGACCAAGTTATTGTCACGCCGAGACCCGCAAGTCTCCAGTTGTCGATGGCGTCGTGAGGCGCAATACTCATGGAAAAGAAATTCGATACGTCACTAGTCTGAGTGCGGAAGAACGTGGCATGGCAAGTAGGATTTCGACAACATTCGGCCAGCGGGTATGTGGCTTCGATCTTCTCAGGGCCGCCGGCAAAAGTTATGTCATTGATGTGAATGGCTGGAGTTTTGTCAAGGACAATGACGACTATTATGAACACTGCGCCAACATCCTCCGAGAGCTTTTCGTCAAGGATAAACTTCGACGGGACGGGGCCGCACCACCACCGCTGCCCTCTCCGGAGACGACAGAAGTCGACGCAATGTCTCGAACGTCTCAACATATACAGGAACATGTACAGGAACAGGAACAGCAGACACCACCTACGACATCAATAAGCAACAGCTTTTCCCAGAGCCAGACCAGCACCGACCGACAGAGTGGCAACACCAAGGCCAGAAACGTGGTCGATGTGTCATCACCACGCTCAGAAAGCACGTTCACTTCTGCCCTTCCAAGCACTGCAACGAGCCCTCTACTTCCACCTCCGGTGGACCTTTCACTGCCCGTCACCATCACTGCTGCGTCCTCTGTTCAATCCGATGTCACCTCTGCTACGCCAACCCAAGCACCGAGTGAAGAGACACCGGCAGCACCTCCCCACCTCCCAAACACTCATGGAAATTGAAGGGCATGGTCTCCGTCATTCGACACGCCGACCGCACACCCAAACAGAAATACAAGTTCACCTTCCATACTGAACCTTTCATCGCTCTCCTCAAAGGCCACCAGGAAGAGGTTCTTCTGATAGGAGAGGCTGCCCTTGCCAGCGTGATACAAGCTGTCGATTTGGCTTACGAAGCTGGTGATGAGGATCATGGGAAGCTAAAGGCTCTTCGCAATGTGCTGGTGAAGAAAGGAAGCTGGGCAGGCACCAAGGTTCAGATCAAGCCAATGTTTCGAAAGAAAAGACCGGTCTCCCTCCCACCGTTTCCGAGGCGCCTATCATCAAGGAGAGTGTAGATCAGGGAACTCAAGCAGAAGCTTCAGCGGACGCAAGCTCTGGGAAATGCAAGGTTACTGATTCTGCCGAGGATCTCACTGCGAAGCGACATGATTCACTCTCTGGAGTGACCATGTCGAAATTCACAGCAGCAGAAGAGAGCCTGGTTCTCGACAAACTTCAGCTCATCGTCAAATGGGGAGGCGAGCCAACTCATTCAGCGCGCTATCAAGCACAAGAGCTTGGAGAGAACATGCGCAACGACCTAATGCTACTCAACAGAGACATTTTTGACGAGGTACATGTGTTCAGCAGTTCGGAGCGACGTGTTAGTGCCAGCGCTCAAATATGGGCTTGCTCATTCTTGGGGAGGAACGACATCCCCGAAGACTTTATTACAACTCGAAAGGACCTTCTCGATGACTCGAATGCCGCCAAGGATGAAATGGATAAGGTCAAGAAGAAGTTGAAAGGCCTACTGAGAAAAGGAAATGAACGTCCAGCCCAGTTTGCCTGGCCTGAGAACATGCCTGAACCGTCCGAAGTCCAAACGCGCGTGGTTCAATTGATGAATTTCCACAGGCGCGTGATGCAATACAATTACGGCAAACTCTTCAGTGGTGCAGCCTCGTCTCTTGTCGGTATCTCGAACCCGAGTTCGGAACGATTGAGCACAGAAGGGTCAACAAGCTCAATCTCAATCTCGTCCTTGTCACAGGCCAACGCTATCAATAGTATACAACCAAGATGGTGTAGCGGTGAAGACGCCGAACTTTTCCGGGAACGTTGGGAGAAGCTTTTTGCTGAGTTTTGTGACGGTGATAAGGTTGACCCCAGCAAAATTTCAGAGCTGTATGATACCATGAAGTTCGATGCGTTGCACAACAGGCAGTTTTGGAATGGGTATTCACACCCCCAAGAGCATGTTGGAGGACGAGTACGCCTCGAAAGATGGGAAGGCCAAGGACTCGGACGATATGAGCAAGGGCTCAGAGGAGACAAAGAGTGAGCAGAAAAACCAGAGCGGTAGCTCCGACGGCTCTGACAAAGTGGATGCCTCGAATCGCTCTGTCAGAAAGCTGTTTCGCAGGAGATCATTCTTGAACAATCTCAGGCACATGAATGACGAGGCTCCCCGGAGCAGTATTTTCGGCTCTACAAGGGCACCAACCAGGCCGCCACCACGGATGACCCGCGCAGCGAGCCATTGCAGGAGCTCTATCGACTTGCCAAAGTTCTGTTCGATTTCATTTGCCCTCAAGAGTATGGTATCTCGGATAGCGAAAAGCTGGAAATTGGATTGCTTACGTCACTGCCGCTTCTGAAGGAGATTGTCCAAGACCTGGAAGAAATGCAAGCCTCGAATGACGCCAAGGCGTTCTTTTACTTCACCAAGGAGTCGCACATTTACACGCTCCTCAATTCCATCATTGAAGGTGGAATCGAAACCAAAATCAAGCGCAGCACTATTCCCGAGCTGGATTATCTCTCACAAATATGCTTCGAGCTTTACGAGTCAGAGAGCAAGGCACCCTCTGAAAGCGCCCTTGGTGATGAACCGACGTTTACCTACAGCATTCGCATCAGCATTAGCCCTGGCTGCCACGTTTTCGATCCCCTGCACGTGCAGCTCGATAGCCGGCATTGCATTGGGTGCGCCCCAAGACGCAGCCTGACTCCACACATTGACTGGCTGCAAGTCATCAAGACGCTGCGCGCCAAGTTCAACCAGTACGTAACGGTTTGCATCATGCCTATCCCAAATCCATGCGGTCGAGTGCGCGCACATGGGTCGCTAATGTTGTGCTAATTTCCTGTCCTACTTAGAGTCAAATTGCCAAAGACTTTCCTGGCAGTCAACCTGTCCGAGGCATTCACATTCGAGGAGCAAGAACGGATGGCAAATGAACCTGATGTGCTGGAGATGAAGGCCGTGCCAACCAAAGACTTGCTCTCAGGTGGTACTACTTCCATGGAGACTGAGGAATCGCCCACTCCCGTCAATGAATATGGGACTGAAACAGACCACCATCGGACTGGTGCGACGTGATCTTCAGATGATGCACTTGCATGGCCGAATGGAAGGGCGCAAATGCAAAATTGTTTGACCAGGGCATACGTACCATGTTAAGTCGCTCAGTCGTGTAATATATAGTAGATGCCGAAGGCTACTTAATGCAAGCGGCAACATGACCTGTTCAGTGGCACGATACCATCACAGTGAAGAACAGCCGTGTGAGCAAATAAATCAACGATGGGCCAATTTCAATTTCCACCAGACTCAATCCCCAACCCCGACCCACCCCAGCACGTTTGCAGAATCCGCGGCCGCGTTCTAGAATATGAATATGGGTCGTGGACCATGGCCAAGTACCGAGTTGGGAAAGGCCCGCTGCCTACCGTAGTCTTGACATTCTACATACGGAGTAAAAGAAAAAAATTAGCCACAGAAGAAGAAAAAAATCCACTTAGTCGTTTCGAATTTGGAGTAATATGCCTCGAGCTCAGCAAGCCTTGGAATATCAGCTGCGAGCACGGAGTGGCGAGACGGCTGCCGTTTGAATATAATTTTGCGAAATTGGACCAGACTGGACTCGAGCAGCGTCTTGGCCTTCCGGGCGACGGCTGTCTGATATTGAGCGTCCACCCATGCATGAGCGTGAGTCTGCCCGACTTTGCTCGGCCCCGCGGGGTCGCCGTGTTTGATTGACATGCTGCACATTCGAGGGTGACGGGGTGTTATTGTTTGGCGTCTTCGTCAAGCTTGCGAACCGCGACCAAGTGGTGCTTAGTCAGGCTCGGGAGTGATCTACTATTATTGTACGTGAGACAGAATGCCATACTTCAAGTTGACAGTACAAGACGAGTTAGCTGGTTTAAATCCAAGCGTGCAGCTTTCATCCCGGCTGGACCGGACGGACAACAACGGCAGTGGCTGAAGTGGATGCGTTCTCGGAGGCTTTCTGGGTCAAACACCCGAATATTATGCTGCCCGACTTTGACCATTCTGGAATGCTACCTTTCGGGCCGCGTCAAACGGAGCGCCAAGATGGTGCGGGACTTGGTACAGACGTACCTTTACTAATCTCGCGTTAGCAGGCTTGTTAGTTAGATCTTCATAGTACAAACCGCATGGCTCACAAACGGGACACTGAAGGGAATTTGGCATATTATCATGAGATTTGCCTAGACGTCTTCAGGAGCTGTCCTTCACGTGGGTTTCGTAGCGAAACAGGTTCAAGTGTTGCTCCCCTGTCGCAAAACTCGTTCATCTGCAGTAGCAGAATCCAACAGCTGTGTAGAAGTACCGGCGGATGGGGTTGTGCGAAGATCGGGCTAGATAATTGGATTCGGGGAGTAATAGGTGCAAGAATCGTGACTCGGTCCCAGTCCGTCAATAAGCCGTCGATCCGAAACCCCTTGTGACTCAAATACTCGAGCGAATTCCATCCAGCTCGCAGCCTCGGCTTTTTGCAGTATCTTAATTGGATAGAAGGGTCGAGACACACATTGTGTAAGATGGCTCCCAGCAAATCGCATTCTGACCATACCATGCGATCAAGGCATTCTGGAACAGCAATTCTGCCGCCCGGGGCCAGGGCAGAGACATCCTGGACGGAGCTTAACCCTGCTAGAAGCGCAGCGGCTGGTCTCAAACTTATGAGATTGCATATGATCAGCAGCCGATCGAATCGTTGTTACTTTTTAGGACATGCTGGCAAAGCATCAGAAATGGCCTTTGACTGACGGCACCGGGTTCGTGCTCGCGTTTGTAAATATCCGGGTTTCCGCGTGCCAAGCCCCTAGCCAGCCCGCTGACGGTTGCGTAGATATGACTCGGGTCTAAATTGCATACATCTGCTTGAACGTTCTCCCGTCATGAAGCCTTTTGTTTATTAAAAAAAAAAAACCATGGCCGGCTTGCCGTTTTCTGCACGATATGATGATGGCTGCTGGCTTGCTATTAGTATGATTGGCAAGACTAGCACTGCTACAGTAGCCTCATCAGTCTTGAGGTTGAGAAACGGGGCACAATTCTAGAAAGAAGGTCCTGTAGAACACAGCAAAGAGATTGGGCCCGGGACCGTTTACCGCGCCATACCTAATAAGCTTACGTAGCCCTTGCAAGAGGTGGATTGTTAACCTTCAAGATGATTCGTGACGTCGGGACAGGGTACAGGAAGAAGGGCGGTTACATACATAGCTATGCGTTCGCTGGAGCTTCGTCACAAAAAGGTCCAAGACGGGCTGGGGCGGAGACCCGCACCTTCAGCTCTTGACGGCAAAAATTGGCCTCGAAACGCAAGGCCTTCTTGTGGCGAGTTGATAAAATCGTCATCGAAACAAAATTGAAACTGTATGTAATAAGCAGCCTACTGCGTGATTGGCAGTCCAAAGGCACGTGATTCCGCCGGGGTGCAAGTGGCAAGACATCCAACAATGGCTTGTTCTTGTCGAAGATCACTTGAACAGGTAGCGAATGCACGCACGCACACACCAGGTGCCTGAATAGGTGTGTCCACCATATCCAGCCATCAAGTCGCAACATGATACCGCTCGTTCCGACGAGGGATTCTGCTTTCGCGGTCTTCCCTAGTATATTGTATTGTATTCTGTTGATGTACTCCGCAGACGATGGCGGGTCGGCATATCGGATTCGGCACGTCGTGTCAACGTCCAGGCGGCCAGGAGGACCCGCCACCGTGTCTCTGGAAGCACACCAGTCCCGTTTCATCGGTGAGATTGACTGGGATTGAGACGCTACTTGACGGGGCTCCAAGGACGTGGGCTCGATTGTCTTTGCGTGGAGAGCCAAGGTTCAAAGTGCGTTGGACGATCCAGCCAGCCCAGGCAGCATGATTGGTTTTTAGACTGGGCTTTGGCGAGGAGAGGGAAGAAAAGGTGGATAATCGTCGTAAGAAGAGGGGCATAACCCGAACAGGAGAGAGGTGCGAGGAGTGAGTCTGGAGTCAAGGCCCCGAGAGTAGACGAGTCTGGAGGCAAGTGACGAGAGCAGCCGATGGCTCCTTCCAACCAACCCATCTGGAACAAAGAACACAAATAACACCTGCCTGCCCTGCCCTGCCCTGCCCTGCCATCACTTTTTTTTTTCATCTCAGACCAGAGCAGAAATCCAATATGACCAGCATTTCATCGAGCCTAGCAACCGGTTCATTCTTTCCATGACCCCTTATCGTCATCGCCAAATGGTACACATGTTCTCCGGATTGCCCGCTCCGCACAAAGTCCCGGACGGCCAGACCTGAACGCCGTTGTACTTCGACCGGCTCGTTTGCTCTATTCTGTACTATTGGGTCAAAGTATTTTGCCATAATTGACTGGGTATATCTTCCTTCCACATATCAAGATCGAGTTCACATACAACAAAGTAGCCCTGTGCTTTCGTTTGCAAATCGATCGGAGACACTTACTTGTCTTCCCACCTCCTGCGTTTGACCCTTGTTCAACATCGAATCCGTTTGAAGCGGGCTTACACAAAAGTTCACACGAACGCGAAACTCCGTTGTGACTCGGCCCTTTCAAATTCGATTATTTATACACCTGCTTGTCGACTTCTCGTCGACCACAGCGGGCTATCCACACACACATCATACCAACCTGCATCTACGAACCCCTTCGATCATAAGGCGAAACTAGTCAGCGAACTTCACCCAAACTATCGCGTATCGACTGATCATATCTCGTCTCGGCAGCGGACGGAGCTTAGAAAGGTTAGTATAGGAATGATAGGAGTGACCGAGCCACGGCGGCTTCTTTGCTTCACCATGAATTAACCTTTGAGCTTGTGCATGTGCTGACCTACCATTGAAAGACCGTCCACAGAGGATCCCGGCTGGCCGCGATCTTTACTTCCTTGCGACAAGGCAAAATATCATCAGTCACTGCGCCACCATGTCTAATTCATGCATGCACTCTTTCAACCTTATCAAATCCGACAGCACTCTCGTGCAATGGATGTGCAAGCACTGCTGTTCAGGGCCACACTGGATGATATTTGAATGTGTGTACTGCAAACTCCATGTTTGTCGTGCATGCACCCAAGCAGCATAGATCTGTGCGAACCAAGGATCAGACTCTTACACACGCAGAATGCCTTGGTCCCTGACGCGACAGAAGTCGCACTGTTAGTTTTTCGTTCGCCAGGTGCTGCGGTAGTAATGCGGCATTGGACTGAGTGTGAAAGCTCTAGGCACCAATCCTGGATGCCTGCTTGTGGCAGCTCTCCTTCTTCTTAGCACGCCAACCAACATTCATGATTTCATTTCATTTACTGCGATACAAATATTGGCTCAGGCAATTGTGACGTGACAAGGCTTCAGAGGTATAGAGTGTGGTATGGGGACGAATAAGCCCTGGCTTAGCCAGGCATATTCAAGTGTGGAGAGGTGTAGATGGGTCAGGTCGAAATTTCGATATGCTTATTCCCATTTTATGCTTTTCTTTTCTTACAATTGTGGCATTTCTTTGTAAAGTAGTTCAACACATGGTCTCACGGAATGAGAGTGTTTGCAACTTGAGTCATCTTTTATACAGATCAGGGACTTGTTTGGTAATCAGACATACGAAAAGTTGTTTTATTCATCGATTCCCACAACTTCAAGAATGGCCCATCGGAAACAACTCATTTTTCTGCATGATCATATGTTCTTCGTAGCTTTACAAACGCAAGTTTGCCGCTTGGACTCGTGTGACCACGCGGTGACACCCAAGTGAAGCATTGCAAATATTCTAGAAGCACCAGGATCCTTGACATCCGAGACATTTCGCCGTCACCACTGAGAAAGAGTTTGACAAAGTGCAGCCTCAACGTTCCCGGGTATTTGTGGTGCAACGGCATTAGAGCATGTCATTCTCCGAGACAAGAGTATCCAAGTACTACGCATCACCACCGCGCACAACGAAAGCAAATTTTGGCACTATCGATGATGCCGAAGGGTCAGTTCGTGCAACATACTGTGAAGTAAGTTGTGCGTGGCTGGCGATGAAGCTGCATTCGTGGATCGGCGTCTTGCTGCCATGGTTCTACGCAAGCGAAAATAACGGACGGAGTGGTTCCGGCGAAAGCAAACTGTTGTTTTGGGCATGGTCTAACAAACGTGTTCCTGTCAAAGCCAAAGGAGAAGAACAGAATCGAATAAAGATGGATCATGGAACGTTCTGCTTCACTGTAGCGAAAACTGCATTCGCAAGCAGTTTCTAGTGCGACCGACATGTATGTATTGGTGTCATTGATCAAAACAAGTCCACTTGTTACCGTCACTCCGAGAGAAGGGAAAACAATATGCCTTCCTCTTGAAGACATCCCGCACTTGTGAGGAATCGTGAATTCGGTATAGTTCTCCCGGCGATCGAGAAAACGTGCCAAAGGAGTTGTTGTGGGAAGGAGGAGAGCAAAAGAAAAAGGCATGGGGTCGGTAGCTTTCTTAATTTTGTTTGAAACACCCGGACTGAATCTCCGGATCGTGCCTGTACGTACGAATTCTCAGGCGTAGCTATTTCCCTTTTTTTCGTTTCTCTATGGACAAGTTGGGGATAACAATGGAGAGAATTCTAAGACGGGTGGTAAATTTGAGGCTGCGCACCTTTGGACCTCAGAGGCCAGTCGAAGACGGGCCGTTCGTCTGCTCGCCTGGTGACGGTGACTTGGTCCCCGACAGAGAGTACCATGTTTGCTTGTTCAATCTTTCAAGAAAGCGTATTTGCCAAAGACGGGTTGAGTATCTGGCGCCTGTATCGACACGTCTATCTGACATGAGCTTTTTGAGAACAGTGCCTCTCTCGCCCTCGGCGTCCTTGACGGTACTGCAGTCGACGTTCAAGGACGCGCAGCGACCGCACATCTTGGTCAGTGTCAGAAGGGGTGTGTGCCGTTGGCCGAAAAGCTCGACCCAGAAGTCCTCGTCGAACTCGGACTCGTTGTCCGCGACGATGTTGGGTCGGAAAGCGGCCATGTCTACATGGCCGGAAGGAGCCTACGTTGAAAGTTGGCGAGAGATTTCTCGCTTGCCACGAAAAACGGCGCGAGGTCGCTGAAGTTGAGCCAGGGCTTCTCTTTTCCTGTCTGCGAATCTCCGGCAACGTATCTGTATCCCGGGAGCGCTGAGAGCCAGCCTCGCTGCTGTTGAGGCGGACCGTTACCGTCTGGTCCGCCTACCGGTGCCGAGGACAGGCCGTCGCCCGTCACCGATGTAGACGAGAATGGCTTTGAAGCCAAAGCATGCGGAGAACCAGTCGTTGTGGTGAGTGTCCATCCGGTATGCCGTGACCATGCTCAAGTGCAGATCGACCTCCACCGTGTCCAGCCTCGACGTGTCCGGATAGAGGGGACTTGCAGGACTTCAGACTGAAGCGGGTGTTGGGGGATGAGGGGTTCTTGGGTGCGAGGTAGGAGACGTGGATGCCGTCTCCGACAATGGCCTGCTGGAAGAGCCCGCATTCATGATTCTTGCCGATCTGGACTTTGGTTAGTTTGGAGGGGTCGTCGTCGTCGACGCGAAGGATCATGAAGCGTCTGTCGTACAGGACGCCTTGCGGCGTGAGCTGGGCCTTGTCAAGGCGGATTGGCCTTAATGCTTTGATGGGATAGACGTATATCTGTTGCTGCGGGTGAGACATTGTTTTTCATCTTTCATCAGTGGAAGGGCCATGGTCTTTACCGCGGTGACCTTCATGCTTGCTGTTTGGCGAATCGAGTGTGCGTGATGACAAAAGAATGCATCGACTGTATGTAAGGTGATCTCCTTCTAATACCTGGGGTCTTCCATTGGTGGGGTAAGTCCCTCGCAATTGGCCTTCGGACGGTCGGATTGAGTTCAAGGGAATTTCGGCGTCGTGTACGAAGGATGTTGGGAGTCACCTTGCCCTCGACAATGTGAACGTGTCTGTCAGTCAAACCTGGACAAAATATTGCCGTTTGTGGTCGAACATGCCATGGAAAATCAACACTCATCTTAACACTCTTCCGTATGTTGGATCCAGATTCAGAGTCAATCACCGTAGATTCCATGGCATGGACATTTCAACGGTCCCGCACAACGTCTTGAGACCCCGCTTGATTGCAGTACCGCAAGAGCCGATGCTGTCTGTTTCAGGCACCAATCCGCAGCAACGTGTATGCTAACGGTGACGACAAGGCGCAGGCATCGACGATTGGGATGAGATGAGCACGTCATTGAATGTCTGCAGAAAAGTACAGCTGTGGAGCATGATCAGATGGAGGGGAGGTCTCGATAGCGATGTATCTGACGTGAGCCATTCCCAGGGACAAAAACCGCCTTCTTTGTCTTGCAGGAGCTTTAGCTCATAAAAACCGAGTTCAGTCCTACTAGTGCTGGACGAGGCGGATGAGAGGCGATGAGTGCTGTGGATCAGCAGACAGGGGACGACCTACCTCATGGTCAAGATTCTGGAAGAAGAATTCGCGAGCCACACAAGCCTCTCTGTGGTCCATCGACTGCATACAGTCAGTTATTAGACATGATCAGATAGTCAGTCCTCTTGGACAAGGGAAAGGGTGGTTGAGTGTGGCCAGCCAGAAATCCTATCTGAAATCCTATTGCAAAAAGGAAGGTGGTTATCCAAAAATGCCGGCCCCCTTCCATTTCAGCGTCAGGGAGCAGGGCAAACGGGACAGATAAGAGTGGTGGATCACACGTCGAGGTGAGGTAAGGAATAAATCTACATTTATCATGCTATAAAAGTGCCTTGGGCAGCTTGCTAATTTGCCCGCCTTGGTGATAGGCACCACACCACGCTGGGTTCTGAGCCTCTTTTAGTAGTCGGTACAAGAACCAGAAACATGGGCCGTGGGGCGTGGCACGATTTTACATGTATTTTTTTTTATGTAGTTGGCAGCCATGACGCGCCCGTGGCCCTACGCCCGCGAATCAACGGAATCAATAGAATCATGCCCATCATTTGCCGCGTGGGCAGGAAGCAGAGTAACACCACCATCTTTTCAAACAAGCGTCTGGACTTCTAGACTCTGGACTTGACGCAACAAATCAAGCAGCCGTAATCCGTACCGAGTACACGTTATTATCCGTTTATCGAAAAAACGGTCGGGACTACTGCATTTAGCGCATGTCTAGCAGCAGCCGTTGCTGATTGGTTGGTTCGGCCTGTTGGCGCATCCGTCTGGCATGTACATATGTACATACATGTGAATTCGATGGGGGCCTGATTCTCCGTGGAATGGACGGAACCGATCCCGACGTCGTGAGCACATTTCAACCAATCGTCTTTTATCAACATGACGACTTTGCCTGGGGCTTCTGAGTCCTGACAAAGGCGGGAAATCTTGGCGTCAATCGCTGTTGTACATAACATGTACATGTACACGCATGTACTACTCCGTGTACGTGCGCCGATATGTTTCACAACTTGTTGGTTGAACCAACCGCGGATGCTTGAACAGGCGATGCCATTGGCGCACTCACGCGCAGATCCTTTCGCCGCATGCATGCATGAACCGCATGAAGCGGTAAACCTTGGGAAACCACCTACATACATACATAACATGTACGGAGTACGGAGTACGGAGTATAGATATAGGATCGGATCCATCACACCATCGAGGTGGCATGGTTGCGGTCTGGGTCTTGCTGAACCGGACCGGACCCAGACCCTGACCCTGGCGCCGGGAAACCCGTCTGGCGTCTGATCCGTTTCAAGTTTGTTTCTTTCTGTCCAGGGTGCAGCATGTGTTGCCCGCGTGTGTTGGGTGGGACACCACAGACCCAGACAACCCACCATATGTACGTGAGGAGGTTACGGAGTATATTGACGATGTATGTGTATATGTATATGAATGGGCACTCGTTGGCGCTGCTTCCAACATTTCTCCTTCTCCTTCTTCTCCTTCTTCTTCTTCTTCTTCTCCTTCTTCTTCTCCTTCTTCTCCTTCCCTTGTGTTCAGCTTCGCCTTTGCTTGATTGACCCTTCTCGGCTCTCACAGCAGACACTAGGCTTCGGAATCAAGAGACAGCCTGTCGGGGAAACGACCTGGCTGCTACCCATTTTCCCAACACTGGGCATCCGGAGCTCTCTCAAAAGACGACGCATTTCATTCACCCGTAGTCGATATGGAACGTGGCGGCGTGCGGGAACTCGACCTACGAAAGTGCGGCCCCGGCTCGGTAGCCGAGAGGGTTGGATTTGTCCCCGGACTGCGAAGCAGCGCTGGTAAGTTTGCGCATGGCATCCATCCCGAATTGAGAATTTCCACTTGTCATGATGAAAGATGCGATGACGTACTTTCGTCCGCATAAACATCCGCTCAGCTACACGAGCCCACCACACATCACAAGTCACCATTGCAACTCCGCACATGGATGGAACCGGCTAGTAGATCCGACGATGGCACAAAATGCACAAATGCCCCGTTCTGCTATTTAAAACACAAACAAACAAACATTCATTCATTCATTCATTCATTGCTAAAAAGCTAACTTGGGACGTCGCGCCCCAACAAGCCTTCTTCACCTGCCTCCGCGCAAATCTCGTACTATCGCCGTCCGTCCTTGCATCCAATTACAACACGCCGTGTCTGGAGCCGCACTCTGCGCCGCAACCAGCTCAAACACAGCCGTCTCCATCCTCCTCCACCTCCTCCACCTCCTCCACCACCATTATTCCCGAATCCCCCTGGTGCCCCTCGACGACATCCCGCCACTGTCCCTCGACGCCCTCACAGACCAGCATGACAAAGCCCAAGGCCTCCAGCTCGTGGCCGACTCGGTGTCCGAGATGGGCCCCGCACCGCCAGGGCCGTCTTCTCGCATCCGCTCTTCCTCGCCGGCCTGGCCGCCTCCTGGGCCGCCGTACACCGCTTCGCTTACACCAACGTCCGCACCGGCACGCAGAGGGACGACGCCAGCCGCGCGCTCATGCTGGCAAGCGGTCTGACAATGCTTTACTTTGCCGCCGCCATCCGCTTCCTGACGTCCAAGTACTCCGCGTTGGCGGACAATATCAGCCGGGACTGGCTGCGTGCCGACCATGGCGGGGAACAACCGCAGCATCAACATCAACATCAACAACAACAACAACAACAAGAGGACGTCGTTCTTGGCGCAAAGGCCGACCAGGTCCTCGTCGGAGCACTCGTCTTGCGGCTCGAGCCCAGACGAGCTCCGACCACGTCGTCGCCCAACAAGCGCAAGAACCGCAGTCGCAGTGCCAGCCTCAAGGGCGGCAGGGGCGTCGTACGTGCTTGGACGACGGTCCCCTCGCACCGAGGGCGAGGCATAGGCAAAGAACTCTTGGACGAGGCCGTGCGGTACACCAAGGACAAGTGTGGGAAGGACGCACAGGTCGGCTTCGCACAGGAACATGCCAACAGCGTCATGATCCTACCAGGACTATTCAACAGAGGTTTTCGGACCAACGAGATGCGTGCCGCCATGGCCTTGAACGGGTGCGTGGATGAATGGGATCTGAACAACAAGAAGAAGAGGTGATGTTATGCCCTACAAGAGTGGAATTGTAGTAGATGTTTTCTTTTTTTTTTTTTTTTCATATGTTCAAGGCCGCATGAGCACTTTTTCTTTATTCCTTTCAAGATACCCGGCTTCTAGAGCCATACATACACCTTCGTTAATGCTAAAACAATGTTTGCTATGCTTGGAACCTTTGTTTCGTTTAATCCATGTGCGTGTATGCCTATCTCGTCGATATACCTGCCAGCCCATCATCTCAATCCAGTCAAGCTTTCCGCCCCCTGCTAATTTACAAGCAATATTGGACGAATATTTAGCGTATCCATCCTCCCACATGGTTGTCCCCTTCAAAGCAATTCTTCAAAAGAAGTACCAAATATATGTACCCTCTTAATTATCACATAATAAGAAGAATAAAAGCCAACTAGCTATGTATAGCCAGCCACATATGTTCCGTCGTCATCATAAACAGTACAGATTCATTCGCAAAGCAACAGGGTAGTCGTCGTGGTTATGAGACCAAAAACGCAGGTACATGGTACATTACGCCATGCCATGATGGCACTTTGGAAATCCAGTCCGAACAAGGTTGGCTTGTAGACTTACTTCCGCGTGGCAGTGCGCGTGACCGTGCTATACTCGAAGCCGTATATCGGCTTGCCGAATCTTCGTAGTGCGTAGACGACCTGTTTGTGTTGGGATTTTTAGTTTTCTAGTTTTTTCCTCATGGTGCAAAGAAGACTTGTTTAGGAAAACACAGGAGCAAGAAACTTGTAATCAAGGAAGGACGGGGAGACGACTGGATGGAAAAGGAAGAAAATGGAAGAGAGGGAAAAAAAAAAAAACTGCACCCGGGTCATGAACATACATCATCCACCGTAACGGTCTTTGCTCCTCTGTGCTCAGTGTACATTACGCAAAGTCGAAGAACCTACACCATTAGTCTCAAGTCCTCGACGGATAAGTACAGACAGAGCAGGGCTCTCAAAACTCACTGCTTCTAGGCGCTCTTTCAGCGCCGTACGCGTCTCATCATATATATTCGCGCTGATCCGCTTTACGCCGCCCCTGCGGGCGAGCCGTCTAAACTCATCAACATGGTTCATTGGAACGAACATTGCTTACATACCGGATAGCGGGTTTCGCTATGCAAGTTAGCCATCAGGAACTCAAGTAGAGACGGGGATGGGGACAATCGAAAATACGTACTTATTCCTTGGATAGTATCTCGTAAAATCTTGCGGCTGCGGTTGACGAAACAACATTAGCATATTCCCTGTCATGTAGTCTGTTTCAGCAGAAATCTACGCACTGTCTTTTAGCGGTGCCTAGGACGGTTTTACCCGCCACACCTGCTTTTCCTCGACCTCCGGATGAGGAGGCCGCAGTCAGCTGGGAGCGCGTCTGAAGCTGCGATTCCGAGCTTGTTGGCCAACGGGGCGGGGACCGCCCCGTGCGGCGTGGGAAGGTGCCATTTGGTTAGGCCGTGATGTTTCTTGAGAGGTAATCCGAAGGAAGCGCACGGTATAATAGGGTCGAACGTAGGCAAATAGGCGAATAGAAGTGCAAGAATAGGACCGGTTCACAGTGTTCTAGTATGTGTATGAAGTGTTTTCGAGAGTCGGGAAATGTGAAATGTGAAATGCGAAGAATGAGAGTGAACGGGTGGTGAGGCGGCGAGACAGTCATGCGATGCGAAAGAAGTTGTTGTGAGCTGACCGGTGGCGTGCCCGCCAAGTGCAGGCGGGCATGACTACTCGTGCGGAGTGCGGATTAGTGTGGGGCCCAATCAATATCCGGCTGGGCTGCCAGCTGCCAGCAAAGACGCACGCAGCAAGGCACAACTGACGAGAAAAATGTGAGAAACATAGGTACATTATGGGATCTCAAATAATCTTAAATAGCTAGACACTTTTGCGGGCGATTCGCGCTCTAATTTCGATACCGCAAGAACCCAAAACGCCAGCAACTCCAGTCTTGCCAGACTCCTAAACCCTGGTGCATTACATCTGCCTTGGACAACGGCCATGTACCTGCCTACCCAGGTACTGATATATTCAGTTGGGCAAGGTATAGTCGCAGGACATCATTCAGAGGTATCTAAATTGGTATCGGTTCGTTACTTTGCCTTTTTTTTTTTTTCCATATTCATTGCCCTGGTTCCCTGTTCGCGCCTTTCGTTTTTTTCCGTAAAAACAGTCCGTCGAATGCATCAAGTAAAAGTACAGAAAACCATTTTGAACCCACAGGTCGATCCACCGCTCTCACGAGGCTGCTTCAATCGCCGCCACGACAAAAGCCGCACGTTATTTGCAAAAATATTATGAAGTTATAAGTCGTAAAGATCAGTTGGTGTCGCAGACCCAGAAAGAAAAAAGTCGAGTGTTGAAGGGGGCCGCAGTGTATCGGCGTCGTCAAGATGCTCGTAAAAGTGATATGGAGGGAAATCATCCGTTTTAGGACTCTGTCGCTTCAGCATTCAGCAGGTTCTTCGGTCGTAGTTGGTTCCACGTCGGCTGCGGTTGGCTCTTCTGCAATCATCTCGTGCAGTTGTGTGTCTTCAGTCGAGTTCAGCTCCTCGGGCTCAGCTGCCTGAAGTAGAGGGTCATGAAACTCCTCTTGCCCAAGTTTGAGCTCAGGCACAGCAGCAGTAGCCGGCGAATCATCTTCGTCAACTCGAGGCCGCTTGTTCGATCGATTCAATCCGGCTTCAGGTGTGCCACTCGCAATCTGAATCTCGAGCTCAAGCTCGTCCAGTCGACGCTTCAGGTTGTTCTCCCGGCGATGGCTATCCTCCAGTTGAGCGCGCAGTTGTGCTTCGCTTTCTTGCGCAGCCTCCAATTGTTCGCGGAGCTGGGTCTGCTCAACGCCAGCAACTTCTTGACCTCTACGAGCGGCAGCTTCTTGTTGCTCGAGTTGACTCAATCGTCCACGAAACAATTCATTAATCACCTCGAGTTCACTGACCCGGGTCTTTAGACTCGAGTTGTGCGCAATAAGCTGCTCATGTGTCTGGGGCGTGTCGCGATCTCCATGGTCAGAGGCACCACTAAATGCGCCGTTCTGATAAGGGTCGTCGACCATGAACGAAGGCAGCCCTTGGTTGTACATGGATGGTGTGCCGGTGCGCGAAATGGGAGAATCGGACCCTTCGTTGCCGTTGACCGACTTTTGCGACGTTCTTCGGATCGCCTGGGCGGCAGCATTTTGGACGAGGTCGGCACCGTGCACGTCTGTTAGGCCAAAGTTTTGAGACTGTTGCTGTTGCTGCGTTGCGCGCAGGTGTGTCAGCTTGACGGGTCGAGCTTGTAGGGATGGGAGAGAGTGCGAGATTGAATGGCTACCTTCTTCTTAGCAGCAAGGTCTGGCCGAATGGCTTTGTGGCGATTGCGACTCTTGATTACGTCGGTCTTCAGGGAGATGGGCCTTGGTCGGCCGTGTAGTTTAAGAAACAGACCGCAGGCATTGCAAAGCACAGAGCCAAACTCATCGCGGCGCCACAACGGGGTTGTCGAAGTTGTGCAGTTTTGGCACGTCGGCTGCGTCGCAGAAGTATTAGTAGCCATCATCGTGCCGGTATTGTGCGACGAATGCGAGGGCGATTTGGGAGGGGACGCCAGGGCGATGAACAACCACTATCGTGATCGATAAGGATGACGATGGAGGGAGAAAAATTGGCCTTCCGCACGCGCCTGGCTGATAAGGCAAGATAAGCAAGCTTTTTCTTCTCTCTTCATGGCGGCAGCGCACAGTGGTGTGGTTCCGGGAGTGTCCAACCACACCAACGAAAAGGCACGTGACCCACTATTATCTCCGGCCCATGATAAACAATGATAAAAGATAACGATGGCCAAATCTTGTCTCCTGGCTAGGCGCAAGTGGGCTGATTAGAGGTACTACTGAATAGGATGTCATGCATATACAAGCCAGACATCGCTGTCTTCCCTCGACCGTGTGTACGTACAGATCAGGAGAGGTCTCTCAGAAATGACCGATCAAAGCGATGAGCGTGATGAGAGGTGATGCAGGTGTGGTAGTTGATATGAACATCGAGATCAAACTTACCAAGTTGCCATTGCCGTTAGTAGTGGCAGGCGTCGCCCCCGTATATGTAGGATTCTGCGGCGCAGCGGTCGCCCTGCGTTTCGTCGTTAGCTAAAATGTCTAGGGAATGTCGTGACAGTGCTCTGGTGAGTGCAGCTGATCGTGTGGCTAGTCTCAATTTTGGTCATGATGCAAATATTGGAATAGCCCTCTTCGAGCGGCCTGGATATTTGAGCACTGTGTCGCATCTGAAAACGCCAAGTTGTCCTCAGAACTGAGTACCGAAGAGCCTACCTTAACTGCGGCGAGCTTTGGGCGATATTGCTTGCAGCGAGCGCCGAGATTCCGGGCAGCTGCTGTAAATTTACAGACGCTGATGTTGACGTCGAACTCGGTCGCGAGATTGGGTCCGTCATTTGTGTAGGGAGCGCCTGTGGTTCCTCCATCGTGTTATTCGAGAATTTGAATGCTTTTCTGTATGTTCCGGTCTCATGCAGAATACTTATTCCGTCGAACTTGTCCCTATTTGTTCGGTCGCTGCGGCTATTTTTGCGCGTCTGGTTGCAAACTTCGTCACGTTTTCGACTCGACCTATATGGGACCACGCGACCCTGTAGAAGGCGATGACACAGGCTCCGAAGATTCCAAGTAGGCGGGAAACAGTTTCGAGGCGCCAAGAAGATGAAGAGTGGCGAGACCTGGCTGTGGCGAGATCACAGTGGCAGAAGGCGATATCTTGACCGCGAGGAAGGAGTGGAGTGGTTGGAGCGCGCGTGCCTAACCCTTTCTACTATGCAAGCAATTTCAAGCTGAGGGGATGGTAACTCAATTCAAAAGTTTCAGAAGTTAATAGAGAAGGCGACAAGTATGTTGTGCAAAACAGATTGCCAACAGAATATAAAGGAAACGTGAACGCGTATAGTCCGTCTTCACAAGTTGAGCCCCTGCATGGTCGTACGGGACAAAATATTCGGCAAAGTAGCTTTGGTACGGAGTCACGAGTATGGGCAAGCTTTATTAGATAGAAGAGGGCGTATGTACGCGGGAAGTGCAGGGCATCCCAGGCAAGTAGCTGCCCAATCAGACACGTTCCTTGTTGAAGCGCTGTGCACTTCTCGAAGATTCATTGTACGGAGTGAAATGGAGGAAATCGTCCCTTATCCACTGACAGAATAATATTTGCCTTGGATCCATGCCGTCAAAGCCCCATTGTCACTTGCCGCCAGGCTCTCATTTGTTGGACAGCTGAGGAACTCCGTAGCTGGATTGATTACTCAAGGTGCCGTGCGTTGGGCGATTGACGACGTCCCGCTGTACTTACCCACTTCCCCTCCTCCCTCCTGGGCAAGGCCGGGCAGGCAGGTGCTAGCCAGCCAGCACGCAGCGTCACGTCAACAAGCTATTATCGATGGCTCATATCCATGACTGCTTGCTGCCCTCCAGCGGCGAGGGAAACCGTCTGTCATATCAAATCTCAACTTCCTCACCCACACCCATCCTGCTCCTCCTCCTTGTCCCGCAGCCTACCTCCTTGTCCCGTTCCCCTGCCCTTCATATCAACGCCAAGGGGGCTTTTTCTCACATCATGTTCAATTGGGCAAAACAACAGTAAGTCGGGAGAACCTACCCTCCATCCGTCCTCTGCCGCATAGCTCTGTACCCCGGATCCTCCGCCCCGTGACTTGGCAATTCTCAGCTAACACATCAAATCTTTCCCCTCTGTCAACAGGCTGGCCAACGTTGCCGGCACCCAAGAGCCCATCTATGGTCCTTCTGCTATCAAATCAGTCGCCGAGGAGGCAAAGGAAACGCCCTATACGGAGCTCACTCGCAATGACCTGAAATGGAAGGCCATGGATTCGACTTGTGTCGAGACCCAGAGCTTCTATCTGACTTCGGACAATGGTGTCATCGGTCTTGTGCAGGTCATCTATAGCAATGTTGCGTACGTCAAGCGTCTACATCTCCTGTCCATGTTTCGGAAATTCCAATTGCACCTCGGGCTAACTCATTCTCCCACCTTCCTGGACTTACCTAGTGGTATGCGAACCACATGTCAATTCAACTCCAAGATCTTCTCCAAACAGTCCTCCAAGCCCCACCTGTGGTGTTCGACCCTCTGAACAACTTCGAATTCAACGATGACAAGACAGCCTGTTATGCCGATGATTGCGCGCTTGAGCTCTCCGAAGACGGAAACGAGTACACCATTAAGAGCATGAACGATAAGAGATCGATCGTCAACCTCAAAATTACCCGAACTGCCCCTGGCTTCGTCGTCGGTAAGACTGGCAGCACCAAGTACGGCACCGACCTCGAGAATCCTTGGGGCACCATTCGACATGCCTTTTGGCCCGATGCGCGGCCGAAGGTACCATTACAACTCCCGATGGCCCCGTTGACTTCAAGGGTCGCGCCATGTACTCGTTTGCCTTGCAGGGCATGAAGCCTCACCACGCCGCCGCCAAGTGGAATTTCGCCAACTTCCAGGGCCCCAACTACTCCGCCATTATGATGGAGTTCACCACTCCTCCTCATACGGCACCACCTTGGTCAATGTGGGTGGCATTGTCAAGGATGGCGAGATTCTCACTGCTGGCCCTGGCCACGAGGTCGTTCATACCGAGGTCAAGAACGATGCCGAGAACGAGTGGCCAGAACCCAGTTCTGTCAAATTTGAATGGAAAGGCACAGAGAAGGATGCCAAACCAGTCAGCGCCATTGTCGAAGGCGCCCTGGGCGTGAGAACTGACCGCGTCGATGTCATGGCCGAAGTACCGGGCTTCGTCAAGACCATTGTGGCTGCTGCGGCAGGTACGAAGCCTTATATTTATCAGGTACGTCAGATGCCTCTTTTTTTCATTCTCTTCTGCTCTGTTCCCTTCTCCCGTACCTTTTCTTCTCTTCTGTTTTGCAACATCAATCATGTGTATGCGACAGCAACCACCTGCTGGAGCGGCCGTGACTTAATTTGCTGGGTACTGACATACAACTCTTCTGGCTCGTAGTACACACCAAAAATGACACTAAAGCTGAAGATCGGAGACGAAGAGATCACCGAAGAAGGCCAGCTATTCATGGAAGCTACTTTCATCACCGAATGAGCATAAGCCAAGGCTATTATGAATGTCTCGCCTTGTTGGGATTGCCGCTCGGTCTGGGAGTTTCTGGCTCTGGGCGTGCAGAATGAAGAATGATCCTATGCATCACTGTTGGGTAAATGAACATTAATACATGAAGACGGGCGTTGGAGACGGCTTTGGTCACTCGCTTCAATATATCCTCTTCTTTCTCCTAGGCATACCGGCGCTTTTGGTAGGATCGGCCGCGCATAAAACGAGGGCCATGAATATTTAATACTCTTTTCCTTTCTTTTCCACCACACACAAAATTCAGTTTCGAACGCCACTTTTACAGTCATGTCAGTGGTGGATCGACAACGAAAAAAAGTCGACATCACTGTGTAGAACATGTAGAACAAATGCCTCGATTCTCATCAATCTACATCACGTAAGTCGAGTCTGAGCTGCCAATAAATCTCGAAAAAGCTCACCAAGCAGGCTGCAAACCAAGTCGGCAATGAGAAGAATGCACTTTCCATGTACGAGGTACTCTAGAAACCAATCAACCAGTCAACCAGTAATGCCATTTTCCACAGGTTTCATCTCCAGATTGACGCATCGCTTCCGGTCTTTGTCCTCACGCCCCAGCCCCTCTCACGCGTCAACATTCCTCCCAAGCGTGTCTTGCCCCGAACTGGATGGACAAAAACTTTGTTTTCTTTCTTGCCATCGTTCCGATTGCCTTTAACTTCTAGTTTCAGTTCCTCACTAGTAGTGTTTTACTTTTTCTTCTTTTTTTCCTCATCTTTGCTTGGCTTGCTGACGAAGTGCCCACCCTCTCTTGAGATTCTCGTTGTGCTTTATATGTCATTTTGTTGGTTCTCCTTCGGCTCGCTCGTTTTATACTTATTTGGTCTTTTCTCGTGAAAACGTAGTTTTGGAAAGAATATCCGGTATTATTGCCACGCTCACCATCTCCAAAGACGTCTTCTTCACGAGGGGGCACCGCAGAAATCATCAGGTGTGATTCGTCATGGCCTCATCTGCACCACGAGCATCCTCGCCGCTGAACCCCTATGGAAATCGATACAATACATCCAATCCCACTACGCCATCGAACCCCGGGAATTTGCTCAGACGACCTGTGAGCATCAGTCCTAGGGAGCGTTTACAGAGGTACAAGGCTGCTGATGCGTGGAGGAGGCATGTGCTCATGGAAGAGGCGAGAGCGCACGAGAAGGCCATGATGGATGCCATCCAGGGAGGGAGGTATGTTTCTGTGCTCTCAATCTCAACCTTCCCCCTCGCTTGTAGAAACATGGGCGCTGACTTTGAGCTGTTCAGATGCCCGATTGCGTGGGAAGTCATGCCCCGGATGAGAGAGGCTTGTCGTCCCCGGGGTACGGCGTTGAATCGGCGTGCTTGGCACAGCGAGATGAAGATGAGTCGAAGCAGCACTTTCAGTTACCAGACTTGAGCTTCCTCCTTACGCCAAGAAAGGTGGCGCTCGCGGTAGGGCTCATGGAGAGGTTACTGCCTGTGCTGAGGCTATGGCGACGATGTGAATCGTTGTTGCCGCGGAATGAGTGACGAGGGCAGATTGAAGCTGGACGTGGCAAACAGGACGGTACATGGAGGGTCACAGTGATGTACATTGTCGTCATGCGGGTTGATGCCGGGGTTTGTTTGCAACGTTGTCATCCTATTTTTCGGGCCGGTCCTCTATTCAAATGACAAGTTGTCACCTTTTTGAAAAAGAAAAAAAAACCCACCTTTAAAAAAACACAACGCGCTAAAATTATTATAATCGACCTCGTTGCCAACGTACATGCGTCATGATACAATGCCCATTAGTATATTCTTTATGAATCTTTGTCTTTGCCGTCGTTGCCATCCTTGTCCGCTATTTTGGTCTTTTCCTCCATCGCTGCGTCCTTGTCATCCTTTTCAATCGCCTGCTCGACTTGCCAGATTGCCCTCTCCAACTCGATTTCCAGAGCCGGCAGGTCTAGTTTCTCCGCGCAGGTGCGTACCTGGGCCTGTGTCAGGAGGAGCAGCTCTTTTGGTTCGACGCCAGAGCCGGAGCCGGAGCCAGAACCGGGGTTCCTGTGAGCTTGCGTCTGCGGCAGGGTGTTTGCTTGGCTGTACAGGGCGTCGAGCGCCGTAGATGCGGTCGGTTTGAGGAGCTTCTTGTCCACGAGCCACCGGATGTGTTTCCCGCCGGCGATGGCGCGCCAGTGCGACCAGGCGCGGTAGACGAGGTAGAAGAAGGGGAGGTTGGGGATCCTATATATACATACACACACACAACACACATATATATACCAAATTAGCATCATGCTCGAGTGCAAGTAAGTTGGGGGAAACTTTACACTGGCACGAGCGCAAAGGTATCGTGACGGGCATCCCCACGATACACCATATCAATCTCTTCCTGTGCAGTGCGTCTCGCTCGCGGCCCATCCTCCTCACCACATCCTCGGCCTCGGCCCCGGACATGAGGGCCCCGGGAACACCAGCTCGACCTGCTCCTGCTCGCCCTGCACCCCCTGCGCCGCCTGCTCGACAGCGGCGGCACGGACTTCAGGCCCCATTCCTCGTAGGGGATGCGCCGGAACGCGCGGTTCCCGTACTCGACCACCTTCTTCTGCCATCCGGACTCCTTCTTCTCCCAGCCCGACCACTTGCGCGCGGCCCAGGCGGCGCCGCGGTCAATGTACGAGGCGTCGGCTGGCGTGGCCGTCGTGTGCGGGCGCAGGCGCTGTGCGTAGAGGAACGTCCGCCGCGTGGACAGGGGCAGGAGATACAGTCGCATCATTCTTGCTTGGATTGTCAGATTGGACCTTTTGGTCTGCGCGGCAAGTCGCGCGCTGCAGGTCGGGTTTGTTGCTCGCTGCGGTCGAGGATCATCCGACGAGACGGGATGGAGAAGGAAGGGGTTCCCGCTGAGACGTGGTGATTGGGATTGGCGAGCACTTGTTGGGGAGGTGGTTGATTGACTTGACCGTCAGTTTGAGAGGCGGCCGTTTAACTAGGTAGGTTTTTTTTTTTTTTTAACGAAAGGTGGATGGGGGCGGTTCTATTTCTCTGTTTGCGGGCGATGAAAATCAGGGGCGCGAAGAATGCAGGATGTAACGTGAGAGGACGGGACTGCTCTGGGAAGAGTAGAGAGTGTTTTTCTATCTTTAGGGATGAAGAAGCAAAAGTTGGGAAATTCAGGGTCGACGATGTTTTTCGCTGATGTCAGAGCTCCACCCGTGTGGATGCAGTTCAGTTCAGTTCATATTCATCAATTGGCTACGGACCAATAGCTATGCGTGTATGTACATATATATGTATGTATGTATGTACACGGAGCATGTACATACAGCAAATGCAATCAAACCAGCGTGCTCGCCACATCCATCACTCTATCACGTCGCTCACCCATCTCATCCACTCGGGATTCGCCAGCAGCCGACTCATCGATGCCTCTTCCAACGTGACGAGGATTTCGTAATGCTCATCGTCCTTCTTGCCAGGCAGCACGAGCCCCGCACCCATGTTCCACGTCGGCTGGGCACGACGCACCGCATCCGCCCTCCTACCCCAGCGCCGAGATCGAGATCGAGGTCGAGGTCGAAGTCGAGGTCCTCGGACCTGCTGAACCCGGGCAGGTCGAACTTGATGTCGGCGCCCAGGTGACGCCAGGAGTTGAAGGCGAAATCCAAAGGGTCTTCCGGCATGCAGTTGACGCCCACGAACCGCGGGTCCGATGCTGCTCGGAACATGGCGGTGCGGGTGACGACGAAGTTCTCGTCGACGGCCATGACTGATGTGTCGACGAGGCATATCATTCTGCTGAGAGCATCCGTGGCCGTCGACGGTGACGATGAAGATGACGATGACGACAACTGCGTGGCTACCGACAAGTGGGCATCGACATCGGTCTTGACCCGCGCCATGCCCACGGCATTGCTTGCGTACCCGTCCAGACTGTCGTGAAAGGCCCGCCTCCTCCACGACACGGGGACAATCAGATGGCTCTTGTCAGCGATATCCCTCTTCGAAGACACGATGCTTCCTCTTGTCGGGGCGTCAGCAGTGCTTGTCTTGAGTGGTTGTTGAGCAGCCAGTCGGGCCACGGTGCAGAATGACCAAGTCACGGCTGCCAAACACGCAAAAGACGATGGATATTCGCCAGCCGAAAAGTCGACACTGCCTTGTGCCCAGTTCCGCGCCATGGACTTCATCGCGGCGATTGTTTCGAGGCTGAAGCGGAAGATGCGACCTGTTTTGGGAATGGGAACGCTGCCGGGTGGTTGCTGCCGTGGAGGCGGCGGCGCAGTCGGGCCAGTCGGCACAGGGAGAATGGTGTATTCGGGACATTTTCTCATGAGCTGCTCGAATGAGAAGTTCCTAATCAGGTTTTCCGTCCTGTCGTCGGGGATGTCAACATCTATGTCGGCGGGATAACATCCGTTGCCCGCGCGACCTTGGCCCGCGAGCAAAGCTTCCTTGTTCTGAAACGTGCAGGTTGCAAACGTAGAGATGAAATTACACACGCCGATGCCGTCCGATAAAGAATGGTGGACGTAGAAGCACAGCAGGAGTCCGCCGCGGATGATGCGCGCGTGAACCTCTGCAGCCGGCACGCCCGTCTCGCTGCCTTCCTCCAGCCGGTATGGCAGGTCGAACAGCGGCCCAACGAATGCTTTGCATGGGAATCCCTGCGCCTGGAGCTCGGAATAGCTCCACGCAAACGAGGCCTCGTCGTTGTCGGCATCCCGGCGGTGATCGAACAACTTCAACGAAACGACGTCGAGTGGTGCCGTGGAAACAAAAGCCTTGCCTCGTCCATCTGAGCCTAGACCAACCCTGCCTGCGAAATGTGGGAATTGCGTTGCCGCAAGAGCCAAGCCGCGGGCGATGCGCCTGCGCAGGGCCAGGGCCAGGGCATCAGCATCGGCATCGGCATCGGCATGGACGTCGTGATCAGCCTTGCGGTCCAACGGGAAGCAGAATACCTGCCGCACATATGCCCGCATCGCTACCTGATTCCAGGTGCTGAGGAGGCGGAGACGACGATTTGAACTCGGGGTATCCGAGTTCATGGTTCCCAGGCTCATGATGGATCATGTCTTTCTTGCCACAAAAGAAAAACACCCCGGTGTCAGCGGCGGATGGTAGGTTCTGTCGCTAGTTTGTTTGCTCGTTTGTTATCACAGGCTTCTTCCACCAGTTTCGTTTTCCTCTTCTCTGGCAGGGGAAAAAGTGACGTTTGAAAATAAAAGACACAAGAAAAGGAAGGTGCCTCCTTTTACATTTTACATTGTATTCGGGAAAGAAGGACCCTCATCGATTGAATCGTGATTGGGATTGTGATTGACAATAAAATAGACTATAAATCCAAGTAGAGGAAGTGGTGTGATTTTGACAATACAATAGACTATGAATACAAGTAGAGGAAGTGATGTGATTGTCAATACAAACAGAACATGAGACAATACAACAGACCTATGAATCCAAGCAGAGCAAGTAGACGCAGCAGCAACGAAGACGCCACCCATACATTAGGGCCGACCAAGCAAGAAATGTCACGCAAGTGAAAAACCAAGTGCTTATCCTCATATACATGCCAGAAACGACAATGCAGTGTTACGGGAGCCGAAAGGGTTCAAGTGAAGCCCCAAGATCTCTTGTCCACCATGAATCACGCTTGTACATAAGGGTCTACGAAAGTGAGACGATTTAGGCTCCCCGTCAAACTCGAATGCCGTTCACCTCACCTTTTACAATCGGGTTCCATCACTTTTGCGTGGCCATTCACCCAGCATCTGCTCCTCGACCTCTGCGCAGTTGTTCACCCCAGCTTTTTTTTTTTTTTTCCTCCTCCAAATCACAAGCGACAGCCCCACGAGGTCAGCATGGCCCAGGGTGGGACGTCGATCAACTCGACTTGTCAGTCGTAATATCACATGGTCAAGATGCTGCCCCAAGCTCGTCGATGCGTATCGTCAGCAATGAATGCAAGAACGCCCCCGTCCTGCTGCCGTCTGATAATGCCGGCGCGCACCAACGACATGCAAGTTTGGCTTTTGGAGGACTCGAGACCCTGGGAGCAGCCTTGCTCGAAGATTGAAATTCCGTGTATAGCTTCGTGTGCGAAACGTGTTGCCATCCATGTAGACGGTTCGTAGTAACGCTTTTTCTTCATATTACAAAATAGCTGTGTCAACGTCAACCAAGTAGGGCGAATGGTTTAGTGGTATAATACTCCCTTAGCATAACCTGCACATCTGGGAGTGGTCCAGGGTTCGATTCCCTGTTCGTCCAACGCGGTGGTATTGATTCCACCAAAGTCCTTCTCTTTTTAATTTACAATTTTTGCTCCCTTTGATTTTCCGCAGTACTATTGTTTTGCCAACTTATAAAAACGATTCATAATGTCCCGTGTTACTCCGTACATTTAGGTGCTCCGTACATACCACCTACATGTACGAAGTATACAATATTCCCGTGGCAGATCCACTCCACCCACTAGGCAGGTCAATCAAGAGCGAATGCTCGCTTATAATAAGCTATGCAAGTCCCGGTGTATTAAAGTATACAGTTAATCTATTGTTCATGAATATACATACCCTCCATGCAAGAACCCCTGTCTACATAATCTATGATAATCCTCACTTGGCCACCTCTGGCTGGGGACTCCTGCTCCGGCTCACGGGCCCTTTGCCCACAATCTTCTCTGTCCACTTCCACGACGATGGATTGAGACTTTGCTGCTGCGACGCGTCCTCCGCTGGCCCCTTGACTGCTGCTTGGAACCGCCATTCCCGTGGCTGTGCGATTCAATCTCGCTGTCGTTGTCAGTATCCAGCCAATCTCGTTCACTCCATGTCAGGGAATCCGCTCTTTCCAACGGTGCAAGGCGTGGAGGGCCATGGGATGGACCGTCGCCTTCATTGTTCTTGGGCAAATCAGGCACTTCGTCCATAGCTTCGCGAGCTTCATTGACTTCCCTGCCGAGCCTGCTTCTCGAGGGCCGTGCGCCACTGGCTTCTTCCTCGCGAAGCTGATGCAAGCGCTTCACTTCTCGTCCATCTGCGGCTGGCCCGCGGTGAGCTTCAAAGGCCCGGTCAGTGTTTGGCTCTTCTTCATCTCTCATGCGTGCGGCCTCGGAGTCACTAAAGTGAGCATCGACCATATGCTTTATAACAGGCCACCCGTGCGCATTGGCAAACATTCGCCGCACAATTATGTTGTTGTGTGCATCTGGCTCCAGCTTGACCAGCACCTTGCGCCACGACAAATCCCGATGATAACCTCGGGCAATCTTCTCTTCCACCCTCATGTTGGAGCCGTCAGCGAATTCATCAGAGGCATCTTTCTCGGGGCTGGTACTGGCTGTATCGTCATGGTCCTTGGTAGAGTCCATCGAATCTTCATGGTTGAAGGAGGGGTACGGGAATGATGAAGTCCTGCTTGGACCCGACAATTGTGATGAGCTTGACATCTTGCCAGCATTCTTACGACGGCCAAATGTCGATTGACGCTTCTTCAAGGGAGGCGGTGGAATATCACTGGGATGATAGACCCGGTCGTGGAATATAGTTCTCGGCCGGTTGGACGGGTCGATGAGATGATCTACACTTGGCATGCTGGGATTGAGCACGTCGCCAGCTGATTCAAAAACGTCGTCCTTGGAGGCGCGGACATGTCATCAGCGTATCCAACAACCTCATTCCCAGCTGTAGCCTTGCCTGGTTGCTTCTTATCAGATATGTCAGTGGAACTTGAGTTTGTTGTGTCAGAGCCGCCGAAGTGAATTGTCTGTCCTCGCTGCAGCATCTTTTTCTGCTTTGCAGACACAACCTGGGGCTTGGGCGGTTCTTGACTCTTAAAAAGACCAAAGAAGCCGGCCAAAGGGGAATTTATGCCTGTGCCTGTGCCTGTGCCTGTGCCTGTGCTGTTGGTCTTGGTCTTGTCAGGAACAGGCTCGTCCTCTTCGCCGATGCGCCGTGGTACAGAATGAATGCTGGCTCTATCATCCTCATGCAAAGCATCATTGGAGGGCTGGGGAACCTGGCGCAGGTTTCCTCCCTTGAGTGTGCTTGTACCATGACCGCTCTGTTGTTGTTCCTCCAGGGGAGTTGCTGCTTCGATCTTGATGACACCATGTTGGTACCGGTAAGTTCTGCCCATCCAAATCCAACGACGGTCTCCACCAACCCGGCATCTCTTCGAGCCTTTTCCACGCGGCCAAGACCTTGCCAGTCCAGAAACAACAGACAGCTCGTGCGAAGCGGTACGATTCCATCGTTGACCACGTTGGAGTATGTTGTGCGGTTTCTGAACTTCTTCAGGGCCGTATGAGCGGGACCGCTGGGCAAGATCTGCAGCAATGGTTTCGACTCTGGTTGTGATTCGCCATATACCTTCTTGTGTGCAGACTCCCAAGGTTGCTCACAAGAGCCCCCATCCACTTCGAGCAATGGTCGGCGCTCTCCACGTCAATCCAAGATCTTTTCCAGTCCTGCCTACGAGTCCAAAATCGAGAGCAAACTTGACATAGAGCGGGTTTTCGTTGCTCAAACCAAGGAACGGTGTCGCCAAGGCGATGAAGTTAATGGGTTGAATCATGTCGAAGAACTTGGGCGAGTGTTTTTGTATATAAGCAATAGCGTACATTTGAATCAGACCACCAAGAGAGTGCCCGACAAAACTGATGCTTGTAATTTTGTAGCGTCTGCATTGACTGCCGTGACTCGCCTTGGCAACATCGCCTTGATGATTGCTACGCTTGTGTGCTTGTTTCGTGTCGTGAGCATCATTTTGGTCTTGTTGTCGCTGTTGTTCGTGATGATGGTCACCGCTTGTGGCCTCGCCGAGCCCTCGCCGGCGCCTTTGCCAATTGGAAGGAAGGGCTGATCGGGATAGGTCATTGACAAGATATATCTCGATAGTCTTTTTCCAAGGTACTTGATACCTTTCTCTGTCTTGGTAGCGTTTCCAGGGTATCCACGGACAATGACCTCTTCATCGTCGTCATCATCTTCTTCATTGTCATCATCTTCTTCGTCGTCGCCCTCGTCTCTTACAACCTCTTGGCTCTCTTTCGACGGTTTACCCAGAGAACCGGCTCTTGCCTTTTGGCGGCCCGTTCCTTTGCCCTTCTAGTCTTGGCGTCAACGCGCGCTTGCTTGGCTGCAGCATCAATGCTTTCCTTCATGTAGAGCATGTCGGCACCAAGGTTGCTGTGCAGACCATGGGTCAATATGACGAGATGGACCTTTTTCTTCTTCCCATGTGATATATCTGTGCACTTGTGCTCTTCCGTCTCCGAATCACCCGTCTTGACCATGCTTTCCACAGGTTTATCGGCGCCCATGTCTTGTTTCGCCCGCTCCTCTCCAACATCGTCCCATCCTGGAAGTCTGGGAGTATTCCAAAGCGCGGCGGAATCCTCCACTTTCAGATGAATAGCTCTGGAGAAGACACCTTGCGGCTTGGCCGGATGGTGTCCGTCCTTTGACCCTATGCTTTGCTGGTGATCGGTCATCTTGCCAGCTTGTGGAACTTGGCTGGAATTGCCGATAATGGGCAGCGATTGGCTGAGATCGAGTGATTTCTGGTCGCGAGCCACGACGACTTCGAAGCCCACGGCAGATGATGTAGAAAATATAATTTGCGAAGCTATTTCGATTATCCAAGTTGCGCACTCCCCATCGTGATCAGAGCTCTTTCCGAAACCTCCGTGGCGTCCCGCGCCAGCGTCTTGGCGAATATTGTCTGGAACGAGCAGTTCGCACTCCCAGGATCCTCCGGCCTTGAGCATGGGCTCGTACTGAGGGACTCCATATCGGCGAGGGTTGGAGAACTTCTTATTGGGGTCGAAGTGGGAAGGGTACGCCGAGACGGACAGAGTATAGGGGCCGCGGACAAAGGCAGCACGAAGGGCTATGGTTGAAGTATTTCGAATTCGAACGTATAGTTTCTCGGGGAAGGTAGGATTCGATCTTGCGAGGGTGTGTAAGTGACGCTGTATCGAATGACCTCGCC
Organism: Epichloe gansuensis; assembly: GCA_023658505.1. Taxonomy (NCBI): domain Eukaryota; kingdom Fungi; phylum Ascomycota; class Sordariomycetes; order Hypocreales; family Clavicipitaceae; genus Epichloe; species Epichloe gansuensis. Next base: position 9,832,109 of record CP098281.1, read on the forward strand.
GATCTTGACACTGCCAACCTGGTGCAGCAGCAGCATGTTGTCGAAGGGAAATCTGAAGAAAGGATATGATGATGATGATGTCAACTACACACCAGCATCCTCGAGCACGTGGTACGAAAAATGAAAATGAAAGCTATCGTCTCACACAGTTCAAGTGCAGGTGCATCCACAGGAGACAGAGAAGAGAGCAAGCAGGGCACGATGTATTAGTAAAGAAGGGGGTGGCAATGCCTTCATGAAGTGCACGGTCCTTTCGATGTTGGCATGCTGCGAGACTGGCGATGCGAAACGGCTGTCTCAGGCACTCACTCACTGAATCAGCAGGGTATGTAGAAAGAGCGCAGCAAACAAGGCAAGAGTCGAAGAGGGGAGGAGCGTGGGAGCAGCCTGCGGAGCAGCCTGCGGAGAGATACAAGAGAGGGGACATCGGAGAGACATCGGAGGGATCGGACCTTGGACTTGTCCGTCCGTGTGTCCGTGTGTCCGTGTGTCCGTGTGTCCGTGTGTCCGTGTGTCCGCCTGGTGCGGCGGCCGTTGCAGAATCAGGGTCTCGCCCCTTCTTCTACGGGATACGTATGTAGTTGCGGATTTCGGATTACGGATTGAGGGTTACGGGTTACGGCGTTGGTTGGCCCATCCCCTTGCCCATCCCTTGCCCATAATTACTACAGTACTGAGCCGAGCACCGCCGTGCGGTGTCACCATGACATGACTTGACTAGTATCCTCACGAGAGGATTTCAAAATGTCATCTCCACGTCTGTTGCTCGCTACATGTACATAGTTGTTCCACGTCACATGAACGAAATAATAACGTGCGGCCCCGTCGGCTGCCCCAAGCCCAATGGCATCACACCCACGTCCGGGCACGGGCATGCATGGGCATGGGCATGGGCATGGGCATGGGCATGGGCCAAGAAGAAATCAAAATCTATGTAAACCATATTCACAAAACCGTTGAATACTTGGTGACGAGCAACCTGTGGCCTTGAGGAGACGCATCGCAAGGGAGACAAAAATGACGCAAAACTAACCAAAAAGTCTACCAGTGACTTCCGGTCCAAAATTGGGAACGAAACCTCGTGAGAGACTCTCAAGAACTCCCATCTTTTTATTATGCGTGTCCAACTGTACTCTCCCCATCAGGAACTCCGGGTTCAACATACGCCCTCCACTGAGAGACCCGGTTCATGCCGCTCCCAGGTCCCGATAAGCCCGCCAAATTAGAACTCTTTGTTCCCTCTTCCTCTTGCATCCATGTCTCCTGTTCCTCGGCGGGGCGTGCAGCTCCGCCTCATCCTCGCAATCCCGTGTCATCCTTCTATCCACAACGCGCTCTGAGCGCGACGTGTACGGCGAGTTGTTATACATCTCTGCTTCCATGCTGTGATGCCTCAAGGGCCGCTCAGGCTGTCCCTGTGGAGCGGCCGGAACTGGTGGGGAGGAGTGGCAGCCAGCATCCCGACCGGGTATATCGGCCCTGCGGTGGGAGGTGAGCCCATGCCCGATCTGCTCTCCGCCATACGGTCTGCCAATCGGCGTTCTTGTGAAGTTTCTCCCGAGATCTCCGTGAGCGGTACGCATCGCCATAGTCTGTTCTGTCGTACTGTGCTTGTGCTGGTGGGCAAGGTCTATATCGACCACCTCCACCACGTCTGTAATTTTCGTTCATGTGATGTCCTGCTGCATTTCCGATGCCGTGAATGTCCCCAACACCTCCCTTCATGTTCGGTTCGTCATAATAGTCGTCACTGTATTGTAAATGGCGCGCCATATCGGAATCGCGAGATTCCTGTACCCTGCGCATGTGCATTTCCTCCTGGTATGTTCGCGGCCGGCGGCGTACGGGCATGACCATGGGTTGGCTGAGTCCTGTGTGTCCTCGAAGCTCTGCTGGAGCCGGTGGCCCATCCCTTGAAATATATCACCTAGGTCACCCCGTACATGGGGGACAGGAGTGTTCATATCATCTAAAAAGTCTCCTCGCCTATCGTCATCATTAAACCATGGACAGTCACAATTCTTCCACTTTACTCCACATATCATACAAAACTCGGCACCGCAACGACTGTAGACAAGACGTTAGCTTTACAATATTGTAGAAATGATGGACGAGGAATATAAAAAGGGGACCTTACCATGTCATGTGATTGCAACCTTCTTTCAGCTCTACCAAGGCTTTACACTTGTAGCACCTTTTCCATCCTTCCTCCTTGGCCTGAGCAAGAAGTTTCGCTGTCTCGGTATCACTGGGACAAGATCCCGGCCCGTGCCAGCGTCCACTGCATGAGCAACAAACTTTTGTCCTACATCGACCACAACGCGCAACTTTGCGTCCATCCTCGCGCCGAACATGGGCTGGCTTGATCCACTCTCCACATCTCCGCGACGGGCAATAGATTCTGTTCTTGGTTGAATATTCGGCAAATTTGCGATTCCAGGCCTTTTTGAAGGCGTTGTCGAATATGCGATCGACATGCTTGAGGGGAATATGGTCCTGGGTACAGCATCGAGGGGGCATGTGCTGAGGGTCGGTAATGGACAGCTTGAAGATCCGCTCAAGACATGGGCGACACATAGAATGGCCGCATTTTAATGTAGATGTTTTGGCTGGGTTGATGTCACCCATGCAAATGATACATTCGACGCTGGATTCCATCATAAGTAACAGATCTTGCCTCGCAGGTAGCCTTCGAATGGCGCAGTTGGCAACATACCGTTTCTTTGGAGCCCTGGCTTCTTTCACGCTCTCTTGCCGCCCCAAGGGAGCCCCAAAAATAGTCCCTATGATTCCTGAGTGCCCACCCGTCACAGACGCGGCTTTGCTTCGATTCGACCTGACAGTACTTGACCTTCGTGATCTGGGTTGATCAATCTGAATAACTTCAGCTGATTTGTGACGTTTGTGCACTTGTGACCTGGACGAATCGTTACGTTAGAACTTGCTTCCGGCCCGAGAAGTTTTTGCCGCCCCCTCCCCTTTTTTTTTCCCTTCTTTCCTCTTGTCCGCAAAAAATAATGAGAGCGGGGGAATGTACCTTTTGAGGAAACAGGGGTCGAGAGTCTTCAATAACATCCGCACCATGGCCGCGTCGTCCTTGACGAGATTCAACGCTCCGGTCCAGCGTCCTTGATGATGCATATGCAACAGAGCCTCCGTCGCTAGCAGCGTATGATCTCCTCGGCCCTTTATCCTCATCCGCGTATGCCCGCCTCCTGCGCCTATGATATCTTCTGTCCGATGACGAGTCCATATACTCGTCCCTACTGGGCTGCCTTCTCTCCCGATATCGAGCTGGCTCCTCCTCAACTTCTTCAACGACTTCTATATGATCACCATCGTCATCGTCGCCGCCACTCCCACCACCACCATAAGCGAGCTCATCCTCTGTACTGGACTGTCCTGAGTATTCACCCACTACCCTCGTCTTTCCGTACCCCAGAGACACATCCCTCGTCGAGTGCGTGCGCTGAGGGACTTCGTACCGTTCGCCTGGAGCAAGACAGTTCACGGGCCGCCTGTATGCATCTGTCGCAGCTCGCGTCAAAGTCGCACCCGACAGTGGGGGCATTGTAGAAGCAGAATAGTCGTTTTGGCCAACGGTCCTGGAACTAGATGACCGCCGTTGACGGCGAGACGTCGTCCTACGCGGGGAACTATGTACCTCGTCGTCCCCAGTATAGGGCAACGAATCGGGCGCCGTTTCAGGCTCGGCCGTCCAGTTGATGGAATGGTCGCCGAATCGTTTTGACCTACCGGGCCGAGTATCACCATTCACAGAGCCCATCTGTGATGCCCGCCCCATGTCCACGCAGCCCTGGTTGTATGGTTGGGCTCTAGTCGATAACGCAACTATTCAGGCCTCCGCCCCCTCCGCCCAGGTTGGTGGTTTTCTTTGGGGTGGTTTTTTTTTTTTTTTTTTTTTTTTGGTGCTGGCTTGACGTCGACCTACTGGGGAGAAAGTGCTGTCCCTTTGTCAATCAAAGAGAGAAGAGGAGGGGTGCGGGCAATACGGCAACCAGCCCTGTGAGCCAGCGAACCAGTCAGGGTTGTCTGAGGTGCATCAAGCTGGCAGGCTGTGCATAATACTTTCCTGAGGACCGGAATAAAGACAATGCCAAAGATGACAAAATATACTATGTACTCCGTACTGTATGCGAGGGCTTTTCCTGGAGTGCTGCTGTCGGGCCGCCACGCTAGATATACCTTGCAGGTCCAAGTTGCGGTTTTGGTCACCCGTCAGTCAGGTCTTGACAGGTCTTGACTGATTGTCTGTCTTATGGCACCGCAATTGATGGGCGATGGGTCGACGCCGTCCTTGACCTGCTCGGGACAGGTCTGGCCTATGCTGCTGTCTGTGCAAAGAAGCAGCAGAGCAAAAGGCGACAGCGATAGCGACAAGTAGCAACGAGTCGTGAGGGGTGAACTGTGCACACGGTGTGCCCGAGTTGATGTGTTGATCAAGTGGACGCCAGACGCCAGAATGCTGTTGAACCTGACTTGTTTGGCCTGCAGTCTTTGATCAGGCTGACTGGCGCTCGTGCTCTGCACCACCTACCAACCCTGGGCAGTAGTGGGTGGAGAGGGCTACAAGGTCGGGACAGGAATTGGCCGACCAAGATTGGCGCTTTCCTTCTTTTGTGACCCGCAGCCGAGCGCTCAGGATTGTGATGACGGCCACTCTCCATTTTCTTCCCTGTTGAAGTTGGCGACTGGATTGCTGCCACAAAAAGGGGTGGTTGGCTGCAGGCCGCTCCTGCCAGCAACTGCCAGCAACTGCCTCGTCACGTGGGGCGGCGACGTCTTAAACGTCACAGCTTCGAAGTGGAACTCATTCAAGACGACGGACGTTGCCGTCATCTCTGGCTCTGAGATGCAAAGGCAAGAAGCCTGAAATTTTTAAATAGTTAGAATAAAAATAAAAATAAAAATAAAAAGCCAATACAAGTCGCCCTCGTTTGGCTGCATTTGAGAGAAGTGCACTCTTTGCGGCCGCGTCCGCGGTATGTAGGTGGATTAAATTTCTCAATGATGGATTGGCATGCATCGATAGGCCAGACCAAACTGAAATGTGGGGGCAACGGCCCGGGCCTTTGATTTGGAGGTGGGTCTACGCTCCGGCCGCTTTGTTGAGATTCAGTCCTGGTGCCCGAGTCTGCCAACCCGGATGGGCGCCGAGGTGAGCGCTTTCTCTGCCCCTAAACTGTCAAGTTGCTTCATCTCAAGTGTGGCGTGGAATTGAATATCCTGAATTGTGGTCCGTATCACTTCAAGCCAAGGTCTTATGGAGTACATAGACGATTTATCTCCAGTTCCCGAACAGCTGTTGAGCATAAAAGATCACTTATCGCAGCTACTATTAGGGTGCGCACTCCGTTTTTGGCCGTTTGACCTAGCTGCTTCAATAGCCCGTAGGACAATCCCTGACGACCAAGTCGCGCGCTACCTTTGTTAAGAGCAGAGCTGGTACGCCCGACTCAACTGCTGAAAAATGCTTGCCGGCGTATTTCAGCCTCTTTGACGATATCAATTGCCAAGCCCAAGCTCGGCGCCAAAGATGCGTAGTGGTCCACCTCCGTAATGGCCTCATTGATAAGGTCGTCCAATGCCCGTTGATGTGGAAGAATTGTGAGCAATATACTCAAGAGGGATTGGCACATCGAAGAACCCATGAGCAGGAGGAGTTGAGAGATTATAGACAAGGCTCCTTGCCATAGGTAAGGCACATGTCCTGCTTGACTGCGCAGACTAATTAGTTCGTCATGAATGTATAGGTCAAGGAAGCGAGAGAAGTCATCCACTCACTGTTCCTTGACAAATTCCAACTGTCGGACAGACGCTTCAAGGCATTTGTGGCAGCACTCGCGAACGGCCAGATCGAGAACTGCCTGCTCATTGTCGACAACAGCAAGTACATAGGGACGATAGATGATGGTTTTGCATGCATAGAAGCGTAGACGAAGGACGGCTTGGATAGGATCTTGCAACATAGTACGGGTGAAGGGGAATTGAAGGGCCTGTGGTAAGCTCTCATACCATTGGGTAAGTTGGTAGTCAAGCTCTACCACCACAGGCTCAAGACTAGTGGTTGACGCCATCGAATCCTTCGAGTAAATGAGCTGGCTCACACGGTTCAGCAATCTTCGCAAAGCAATTGCTGCGAGAAAATACCAGAGCTCATCCCTGCCGACTTGGTCTTGGTCTTGATTCTCGCCCTCGAATCCTCCTGGAAGACCCACATTCTCTTCAAATTGTACTACACCAGAGTGTGGGAGGTCGAGTTCTGCCAGAAGGTCACTCTCAAATAAGAGCACGTTCCAATAGATTCGTTCCACAAGCCCGCGTTGTGGTGCAGATATCCTGTCAGGGGCCATCAAGAGGAGCTGTAGCTTTGTACTGGTGGTGCAAAGCAAATTCCAAGCCTCGAGTGGCCGAACCAGGTAAAATAGATAGGCGGCAGCAAGCAAATGACATTGGGCTGCCAAAATATTGTTGGCTGTGATTATTCCCGGAAGAAGTGACCATGCCGCCGTAAAATACTGCAGGCCTGGCGGCTCTTCAATCTGCAAGATCCTGGATATGCTCCCTCGCAAGCTTGCCTCACCCAGGGCTAAGACTAACAGCACAATACAGCTCTCGGAGCCTTCTCGGAATCCGTTGGATAGGGCTGTTCTGTACTGGCTTCGCCACGTATAAGGATTTACGCAAGCATACCATATGTTGACTCGATCGAAAAAGGCTTGGATATATGCCTGTGTCTCGGAAAGATCGATACAAGGTGTCTTGGTCAAGGTGTGAAGTGGCTCTCGGGCCATCTCTAGTTGAAGCAGGATCCGGGGATCGTAAGGCCGCGGCACAAGATCACGGATCAGCGGCCATTGTAACAGGTGTATTGTTGCATTCGTGTGACATTTGGGCATGGTCGAGATGTTGGTTCCGACAGGCACATGCCCAAACGTGTCGAAATCGCCGCTGCGAATGACAGAATTCATGTTGGACGAGCCAGTCAACAAAGTATGGTCGCCAGTAATTGCCGTGCCGTTGTTCAAGGATGGGGAACTCTGCAACACGTGTATTCCGTTGGTCTGATTGGCAGCGGAACTCGTCTGCAAAAGGTTCTCGATACGGTTGAGATGCTCCAAAATTAACTTGTCGCCAGCATCAAGTTTCACGCCCGGCTCTCTATAAGCGCAGTCGGCGCCTAATTCGGTGCAGAGCTTGCATTTTGGTTTGTTGCCATCGCAGCGAGACTTTCTAGAGCGGCAGATTTCGCACTAAGGAGAAGGAGACAAAATTCGCAATGTCCATGTGAGCCATCCGGTCATTTTCGAAACGGCAGAGACGAAACTCACAGCTATAGTGGCCCTCCTGCGCGGATAGTCGACAGCTGAATCGCTGATCTTTCTCTTCAAAGACGCCAGAAACGAGTCATCATTTGATAAGGATAGCCCTGCATATGTATTCGTGTCGGAGGACCGTGATAGCAAGCGTGATCGGCCCATCGAGTGGTGTGCCTTGGTGTCGCGGCTGACGCTCATTGTGCGTTTCGCCTTGAACCCTGCAGGAGACTTCATTATCGGATACCAAGCCTCTTCTGTGATGTTTTGGCTACATGTACAATAGTAGAGCACAAAATGTGAGAAGTGTGGCTTCAAGCCAAGGTTATTCCATGTGCCGGTTCTCGAGAGCAATGGGATTCGAACAAGGGAGGCGGGAAACCACAAGCGAATGATTTGTCTGAGAGTTGAGATTTATAAAGATGTAATGACAACGAACTTCGAAATGGTTGGTACTCGCAAATAACAGAACAAGCGGCCAAGGGAAATCCGCGAATAGTCTGAATGAGCCGGCGAGGGCAATGAACCCATGCTGATGACAAACGTCCCCATATGAACCGAGTCGCCAAACAACCTCTCGCCAAGGCAAGGCGCAGCAGGCAGGTTGCGGCGTTGGTCGGTCGGAGAGCTTTTTGCGCCTTGCGTTTGGTCTCCGCTATTTGCCTCTTTCACGTCATGCAAATGACAACTGAAGAGGAATGGCAAGGGAAATATGTTGGACAGGGCTAGTGGGGTGGCCAACTGTCGAGGTCAAATAGCTCGAGGACTCGGAATATTGACGAGCGGGCCGGAGGAGCAACGATGCAATGCGTGAACGGGTCCAAAATAAAAAAACTATCGTATCCGGGGCCGTCTATACCGTCTATTGATTCTGTTTCCAAACGTTTGGAGCTGGACGGTGTATCGAACAACATGACTATCAACGTCAACGTTGCAGGCAGGTTCCCGTGGACGTACGAGCTTTGTTTTTTTCTTTTTTTTTCTTCTGGGACGTCTGGGTCAATCCTGATTGTTCCATGTCGCTTCGGCACGCCTGATTGATGGCAAGAGCGACCAGGCCGACGGGCAAGTACTCCGTACGCGTTGAGGCCACTCGCGGCCAATTCATGTCACATTCGGCGTCATCTTCAAGCGCCACGCTCAGCACGCTATAGGCAAGTCAAGCCGCCGGCCGGGGTGGTCCTCTGTTTTACCCGTCTTAAAAACACCGTTTACTTGACTGGACGAGCTTGGCTGTCGGTCTCTCTTGAATTGGAGGCTCTCGGGAAGATCAGTCGGCTTGTTGTTGGCATTGGCGTTCGTTGGCGTTGGCGTTCGTTGGCGTTGGCGTTCGTTGGCGTTGGCGTTCGTTGGCGTTGGCGTTCGTTGGCGTTGGCGTTCGTTGGCGTTGGCGTTCGTTGGCGTTGGCGTTGGCGTTGGCGGCACAGGATGAGGCTGGTGGGTGATGCGAGCATGCATGCACCAGAACTTGATATGAGATTTATTATAGGGAAGGAGCATTGCACTCTCCCCTGGTCCTGCAGCAAGCCAGCCGAGGCAAGATGCACCCGTTGACTCTTTATTTTAGCCTTTACTCTTTGTGCCCTGCCGTGCCTGCTTCTGGCTGCATGGCAACAACGTCTGTTTATTACATTACATATTGATCTCGGAATCGGGCTGAAAACCCTGGCCATGGCGCCGATTCCCAGCACCTCGGGACGCTCGATGACATCGAACGCAATCTTGGGCACCCGAGATGCCGAGGTAGCCTACGTGGAGTTATCGTGGTCCGCATGCCAGCCAAGATGCCCTGTAAGCCAGCAAGCAGCCATATCTGGTGTTTTTCCTCCATGCGACTCCATGCAACTCAAAGCCCCTACCAGTTTGCCCGGTGAGAGAGAGATTGTCTCTTCCAGTTAATCTGAGCAATCGGCGTCGTCTTGCCGTCTTGGCAACACGCGTATCTGCAGGAGTGTCTTCCGAAATGGAAGGACGGGAGCCACGCAACCAACACCAATACTATCAGTCAGTTACTTCTCCGTACTGCATGATGAAAGAAACCACTGCTTCGTGTTCACGGAGTAGTCATGTACATACTCGCAATGATGAAGCACGCCTGAAAGTTTATCCTAAATAGCCCTGGTCGCGCCTGGCCGCGCCTGGCCAACCACAAAATCGCAGTGTAAGTAATACGGAGTAATCACGAACATCTAAATGCCGCGGTCCTGTGGTCCTGCAATCAAATTCAAAATTTCTTGTGACCAAGGAACTGCTCGGAAAATGGACCCCGAAGTATGCAAGCCATGTCAGATCCAAGATTTCTTCTTTGTTCGAGTGTTTGTTCGCTCGGAACAACAAGGCTGAATGTAGTAATAGCCTGATCCATCTGTACTTTGAGCTACATCATGCATCATGCTCCTTGACAGCCTGTATTCGATATTCTTCTGGCCATCATAGCCTCCGGTTTACTTTGCTTTTTTCACATACTATGACAGCTTGGTTTTCACTACCTCTGCAAAAATTTCGCTCAGGAGCTTTCAAATAACGAGCAGCAAGCAGCCTTGGCTATTTTGGCATTTCCCCACTAAACAAAGTTAATCCATCGATCAGTCAGGAAGTTAGTCAGGAAATTGTTAGTGAGATGATGAGATACTAGCTGCTGCTCGTTATTTGAAAGCTCCTGGGAGAAAGTTGCGTCCCCCCTTTGAGCGCCGAGGGGCCTCAGGGATGCATGTATGTTATGGGCTAGGATAAAGTCCAATTGAGTGAGGCCTCTGATACAGGAGGTACATAAATTTAGGTGAGGATACCAACAGAGAGGGAGTACTACAGTGACGTAATATCTTCACCTCAACGACCACATGAAATGGTATGTATATACAATCTGGGGCGCATGCTATCAATCTACGTACAATTCATCTATCTACATATCCATACACCGTCAGTGGGTGTCAGAATAGAAGAAGAAAACAGGACAATCAGCTACCCAACTTTCTTCTCGTTGAAAACCACCGATGTAACCTGGCCGGGAAAGTTGGCATATGCCGCAAAGCTTCCGAGCTTACCGGTCTGTGGATCTCGGTTGATCAGCACGACTCGCCCATCGTTCTGTTCACTCACGGCAACCAACGTCCCGGCCTGGTTGATGGAAAAGTGACGAGGCACGCGGCCGCCACAGGGAACTTCCTGGATTTGGGTGAGATTTCCCGTCTCGGCGTCGATGGAGAAGTTGATGAGGGATCAGAGATGATCTTGGTGGTGTTCTTGGGGTCAAAGTTGGGGATGCTAAAAGCGCCTTCTCTTCGGGAGGATACGATGAGATATCTGGCATCAGGCTAAATGCAACAAACAAGAAAAAAAGGCGGGCATATTAGCAAGGAAGTCACCAATTGCTTCGAAGATGGGAGAGTTAAGAAAGGGTTATGCTTGGAGGCTATTATGACGCGAGGGCTCGTTGGAGGAGAAATAGGTGAACTCACGGAGACGGCGATTTCAGCGGCTGCAACGTTGTCGGGGACGTGTCTGCCCACACCATGGGTGCTGATGGTGAAGAGTTGCTTGAAGTTGATAGATGCGCCGGGATACGTCACCTCGTAGCCGATGATGGTGTTGGCCATCTGGGTCACCAGGTACATGAACGTCTTGCCACGACAGGCAGCAAAGCTGACGTGGCGGGGACCGCTGCCGGGCGTGACAGAAACGGGAGGCAGTGCCTTGAGTTTGAGGTCGGCGGAGTTGGAGACGGCGAAGACGCGAATCATGTCGGCGCCGAGGTCCGGAACGACGATGAATTTGCCGGTGGGATCGAGAACGGTCTCGTGAGGGTGTGCAGCTGCCTGTCTGTCCGCAATGGGGCCGGGCTTGTCGAGCTTGTACTGCTCGGTTTGGACGAGCGCGAGGTGAGATGGGTCGGAGACGTCCCAGGTGGTGAGGGCTCCGGACCAACTGGCCACGGTGTTGACAAGTCAGTCACATTCGTTCACATTCGTTTCTCTTCTTCCCATGAGATGGATGGATGGAAAAGGCCAACTTACAAGTGAGCAACAGCAAAACCGCGGCCTCCTGCCCATAAAGACCACCACTCACAGGTCCCCTCAGCGTCGTCACCTGGTCCAACCTCCTCAACCCACCACCGGTCATCGTCTCAAAAGACCAAATCGAGCCATTTTTCGTCGCGAGGCCCTCGTCGACACAATACAGCTTCGAACCAGCCTCGTCCAGCGTCAGCCATGACGGGCTCCCCACAGCCATTCGTCGACGACACGTTTCTCAGCAACGGAACTCTTGCAGCGCCGCAACCAGAGGAAAGGCCCTCCAGATCGAGCGTGGTCACGGTTCCGTCATACGAGGAGACGTACAGAAAGGAGGCGTGCGCAGTTGCCGCGAGGAAGAGCGAAGCGAGTGCCGTGAACATTGTCGTTGGACTTGTTTTCGTAACCGAAATCAATATTACAAGTGTAAACCCACGATTTCTGAAAAGGACGGTGTCGTTTTAAGAAACATTATAAAATTTTATAAAGAAAAGATTCCCCCTCGAAATTACAAGAGACTTATGCGGGCATATGGATCGGATGGCCATTGGAAGAAAGGATCTTCAGGCTAATGCGGTGTCGCTGTCCTTGGGGCTTTTTTCCCTTCCAGTTCAAGCGAGACAACTTTGACTTGGTCCGCGTGGTCCGCGATAGAATAGCCATCCTGCCCGACTGGTCCGTGAAGTACATGTACATGTATTGCGGTCGGGGTTGAAACTTTGCCGACCAGGCTGTGGGAATGGAAATAAAGTGACCAGGTCAGTTTGTGGTTCTTCGAAGCAGGATTTTAATATTTAATATTTCATAATAGCCTGATGGGGCGCTGTTGTAAGTACAGTGGGGCACCTGTAATTACGAAGAGCCGCCGGCCCATTTTACGTACACCAAAACTTATGTACCTATGTACACTTTTTGAAATATTAAATCTTAACATCATTACTGTATGTAGTAACCTTTACTAGCATACATATCCCTGTAGCATCCCTAACAGCTTCACTCACTATAGCCACTAAGAGCTGATAGCGGCCGCCCCGCGTGGGGCTTGTAGTCGTTGTAAAATCATTCAGGAGTTTTAGACTGTACAATACGTACATACATAGAAACAAAAGGCGGAAAGTTCTCCGTCCTGCAGCGTGGTGCCTGGCGCCCCACGCGTTCCGTCACTACCGCCCAGCCAATTGAAATACAGAGTCAAGTCGATGGGTTCCGAGTTCGTCAACCAAGCAACCACGAATAGGGACTTCGTCTCTTCGCATATTAAGTGTCTTGTTGATTTACTACGAAACGATATCTCCTCGCACTCGATACCTGAGATGCACTTGGCCCTTAGATAAACCGCCAACGCCACACCGATCCCCAACATCATCCATCTCTTCATAATTCTCTTCATAATTCTCTACCATATTTTCTTTGGCATCTGAGGAGTGGCATTTTAGTCGTTGCAACCGTCCCATTCATCCATAGTTCCCGTCTCCTGCGCCCTGTCTGTCCCCGCCCTGTCTTCAATCCTTGGTGCTCCGGAAATCTTGAGCCGCTGGCGTTGTAGTGCCCTTGGAATGCGACATACTGTACGGAGCCTGCATTTGGATCTTGTTAGCCATGTTTCTGTGGCAAGGTAAATTGATGAATTACGCATACTAGAACCTCCTTTGCGTTACAAATTCTCCAAGCCAGCTTTCGCACATTGCCGTCCGCCAGTACTACGGCCGGGGCGAACTCGATGCCAAACATTTCGCGAATGGCATACACGATTCGCTTGGCATACTTTCCGTCACGTTCCACATGACTGCCGAATGATTCTTCCGCATTGCTTGGGGCAATATCAGGGTCCCTGTCCAGGCAATTTTGTACGACAGGTAGCACGGCAGATTCGACTGCCTGAGCGTACATCCCTTTGGCACCAAAGGTCACGTCATCCTCGGCAAACTGTGCAATGCGGATCTCAAAGGGCTCAGAGATGGCCATGACGCTGTGCTTGCCGTTATGGTGGTGCCGGAATTCAAATACACCCTGTGTCCACCATAATTTATCCCCTGGAACAAGACCTCGCCCTCGACCATGTCAGGCTCAGATGGGTCGTTCTTGGGACAAGCATGCTCGGAGACAACAATGCTGCTATCGGCTGTCAGGGAGTCATAAGTGCCCTCGTTTGTAGGAGCCCAGCGTCCTAAAGATGGCACTTCCGTGTTGTCGCGGGATCGATTGTCCGTCACCATATACAGACCGATCCAGTCCTTTTTACTGTGGTTCACGGGCGCTCTCCACTTGACTCTTAGAGGGGCGCCGTACTCGTAAACCATGGTTTTGACAGGCTTGGGAATCGTCCGGTGAAGCTTTCCTTGCCGGTGGCATGGTCATGAACTGATGACTGCTGGGACGGAGTGCCATCAATCGAAAGAGAGTACTGCTTAGGGTCCAGGCCAGCGAGGTCGGGAGAGATCGTGGTCAAGGTGAGACGGGCTGGTGCAATATTGAAGAGCGCAGACGTGTCTCGCACAATAGTCTTGACGCCAGAGGCAAACTTGGGGCGTGCTGTGTCGATGAAGTCTTTCACAAAGTGAGTCGTGTCGTCCATGACCTTGTCTACGCTTTCTTGCCAGCCTTTGATAGGATCAGGTAGCGACCGTTTGATAAACTTTGTGAGGCCCGCCTCGCTGCGCATGCTTCTGCCATAGATCTTCTGCATGTGCGGTCTTTCAATGTACGAGACGTAGAACAGGGTGAGGAGCTGCGAGATAATGGCCATGATGAAGATGGCTCTGCTCCACGTTATGAGAGCTGCTCCCAGACACCAGCCGTCCCGAATATTCTCTCCGGGTTGTTGAGGAATCGATAAATAGACGTGTACGTGAGCTTGGCCTCTTGGTCCCAGAAGAAATCACCGCAGAACCAGCCGAATTCCCCAGAGACTCATACACGCTCACGGCGGTCCAAATCTGCAACGCGATCAAACCACCACCGAGGACATGTTTTAGGAGCACCAGGCCATATGCCCAGTCTGCGGGGAGGAGTACATCTTGTAGCAGGCAGCGGCGAAGGACGCATTGCACATAATCATGCTGATGTGATGCATGCCCTTCCACTGACGCCAGGCTTCTCCGGCGTTTTCGCCGTATTTGAGAAAGTGGCGCGTCCACATCTTGGTCTTGGATTGTCTGTCAAGAATGATGCCAAGTCCAAGATGGTACCAGACACGCCAGAGTAGCGCATGAGCTACGAAGAAGGCCTGCCAACTAGGCGTTTTGGGGGTGGCCAAGGCAAGAATGGCTACGTACAACGGCAAAAGCACAACCATGGAGTCTGGTAATCGGAACAGATCCATGTTCCCGAGCCCAACCATGTTATGAACAGGGACCGGCGGTTCTTGAGGAGACTTGGGCGGAATACTAGCCGGGCGGTCGACGGAGGTGTGATCAGAGGACATTTCGAGGCTCACGGTAGAATCGCTCTGCATCCAGGACAGGTCCCTTTTCCGTGGTGGAGGAGGGTTGTAGGTCTTTTCGATGTGAGGATTCTCAACAGTCACAAGGAAGGCGAATTGAGCGGCATGAGCGACTATGGAGATGAAGAGAACCTCATAGCTGGCGGCCATCATGGAGATGCCGTAGTAGCCAGCATATCCGATCGAGTACATGGGGTGAGGCGCCATCTCAAACACACCGTCAAAAGTCAGGTCTTGGTCGATGAGATAGAAAAAGTCACCCCAGTACCATGCAAAGTCCTTGACGACCCTGTGAGCGTCCAGCTTTACCCACAGATTGAATCCAACGAGCGCAATTCCCAATGCCCAGCGAGAGATACCGACAAGAATGCTCTCCCTTGAGGAGTGTGACCACAGACGATGGCAAAGAGGCAATACGACACAAAATCACACATCAAGATGAGGTCGACTACGCGTCTGAAGACCAGCCATGTGTTGTATTCTAGGGGTGCTTTTTCGAATTCGTAGTCGTCTGGTATTTTAGCTTCGAGCTCTCGTTTTAGAAGCTTGTAAAGCCATGGTCGAGGATTGCGGCCTGTCCTGGGGTCCTCGAACAGCTTCCATCGCTTAGCCCAGGTGATGATGCGTCGGTGGTGGGATTGAAGATGAAGCAACACGCCGATGCCAATGTTGTAGCAACCTCTCCAGAACAAGAAGGTGAGGGCGAAAACCGGCCGCTTCCATCCTGCTGGCAACATGCAAGCAGCGAAAATCATGGAAGCTAGTAAGGCAAGCACAACAGCATCTGATAAGTTCTTGGGCTGTCGTGGGTCCAGAAGTTGGGAGACCATGTCGTGGGTGGTGGGCACGATGAAGACTATGAAAACAGACAGATCGTTAGTCCGATTCACAATTGACGTTCCTCATACGGCCGGCTGACGACTGGCATTCATGCCAAACGCTCCATCATTGGCTCACCTGTGCCATCCGGAGTGCGTCCGTAC
Organism: Epichloe gansuensis; assembly: GCA_023658505.1. Classification (NCBI taxonomy): domain Eukaryota; kingdom Fungi; phylum Ascomycota; class Sordariomycetes; order Hypocreales; family Clavicipitaceae; genus Epichloe; species Epichloe gansuensis. The sequence goes on from CP098281.1 coordinate 9,847,881, forward strand.
GTCTTAGACGGGGACTTGGTGCTGAGGCCATTGGAGCCATTTCCCGGGACCACCAGGTTTTCTTCCACCGAAACGCTCTGGTGCTTGTCAGCTCTTGAAGAGGCTTGGGTCTGCCTCTGGCGAAGCTCGGAGGCTTCTTCAGCCTCGAGGCCGCTACTTTTACTCATGGTTTTCAAACAAGGTATCAAACGAGATATGGCCAGAAGGGAAGAAGAGATGGGAAGCTGGCACCAACACGAGAGACGAGGGAGCAAGTGGGAGAAGTACAGAGGATAAATGTGGGTTTCCGTCAAGCCGGTTCTACATAAGATTGTATAATTGTCCTCCTTGTTTGGTTTGGACGTAGCGTAGGGGCAGCGCCTTGGGACAGAGAACTGGGGAAGCTGATCGCGTGCAGTGCCTGCCAGCGTCAACAACTGGTCCTTGTTGGATGGATGAATTGGCCTCCGCTAGATCAGTGCCGGCGACTGATACTCGGACGCGACGCGCGATGGTGCAATTGTCGTTAAGCCGATACTGTGTGTATCGTCTGGTGCTTCGTGAGTGCTGGTTCAATCAATGGTCTGGCTGGCTGTGACATGCAGGCCCGGCAAGCCAAGGTCTAACGGGAAGTCTCATCAGAAGTCTCAGTGGCGGGGTGCAAACTGGCAAAAGTCCGCCAGCCATAATCAACAAGGCACCAAGGCTAGCATCGGTAGAATTCTGATTTGACGGAGCACTCAAGCACTACAGTATTATGTAATGATCCGGCTCCAAATCCACAATCACAAGCCAAAAGTGCAGCGGCATGCAACGACGATCGGTTTGTATCACATGAGCCTGCTTATTGTGCTCCAGGTCGCAGATCTACATGTATGCACGCACACAACATACGAAACGCAGGATTTCCCTCAACGAGTGGTCAACAAGGATTGGTTTGAAGTCGTATTACAGCCGATTATAGGCACTTTAATAAAGCCACCTCTTACCACCTTCACTTTCACGAGGGCATCCCCCAACTACGTCGCCTTGTGCGGGGCCAGCACTATGCACGAGATATATGATATTACTACATGATACAGCCTCTTGTACTTGTCAATCGCTGTTGCAGACTCCGATAGGGTAGACGCATGTGTTACTCATCCGAGTGTCTCATTTGCTACCTAATGAAACGTCGATCAATCTTCCTGATCCTGCGAATCGAACGCAGCCGGGAAACTAGAGTGTCCGGATACGCAAATACAATCATCAGACAAAAGTGTCGTACAAGCTCCAAGAGCAAACGCGACCATTTCACATTTCACACAACAGACAGGTACGCAAAGCAAGGGCCAACGGAAATGATTCCGGGCAGTATCACGCCGGCAATCTAGGACAACAATACACAAAACGATGTTGCACCATGATGTGATCCCAAAGCCTGAATAGCTTCGAAGAGCGTCTCCCATAAGCTCGCCATGAACATGCATTAAACCCAAATCCCTAATACCGTATGACAACAGAGAAAGAACCTACTGGGCCTTCTTGGCAAACTCGACTCGCAGAATAAGATGCTTGAAACCATATCCGTCCATCTTGTTGCAAGCCTTGACGGCGTCCCCACGGTCTGCATAACTGATGAAAGCGAATCCCTTGGCCATACCGGTTTCCCTGTCCTTGGCAAGGAACACTCTGGTGACGCGTCCGAAACGCTCGAACATATCCCGTAGCTCTGCCTCCTCGGCCATTTCTGAAACCTGTCATCGTAGTCAGTGGCATTTCGCTCATGGGCACTTGAAGCAACTCGCTCAATATCAATACATACGTTGGTGACACGCAGAGTGGCAAGGTCGTCTCTCTCGCCATACTTGGATCCTCCCATCCGCTCTCCAGCAGCTCCCCGGCACGGTCTCCACGCAAAGCAGGAGGTACATAGGAGCCCTTTTGGCGCCGACACCACCGGCAGCGCCAGCATCTTCCAGTGCACCAGTGGCACCGCCGGCATCTGAGCCAGCAGTCTCTCCGATGGGGGCCATGGTGTCCTTGTATGGACATCTGGCCGTAAAATGTTCGCCATTGCAAATACGGCACTTGACCTTCTTGTCCTTGAGCTTGTCCTTCATCGACTGGGCGTTGGGGTCCTGGCTCTCGTCCTTGGCGTCCTTGCGCCAGTTGATGCTGGGTCGGAAGATGATGTTCTCGCCAACGGAGGTGGTATCGGGGGCAGGACCAGGGCCGTCTTTTGCGCTGAGGCCAAACTTGGCCCAGGTTTTCGGTCAGCGACTCGAGGGTTGACCGTCTCCTTGTGTGTGACATATCGGACACGTCGAGTAGTCTTTACTTTCTGTCCTTGGTCGTTGTATCGGAATGCGATGATAGTTTTGGTTCCATCCTTGTTGGAAATCGTCTGGGAGGCGGCAGGTCGGTGGACGGCTCTTCGTTATCATCGTCGTCGGCCCAGTCGTGCCTATTTTGATGGTGGGGTCAATATCGCGACAAAGCTGTGTCACTTGAGCTGGCAATTTTCACTCACTTGGGCTTGGGTGGCGCTGTGGTAGCCATGATTGCGTTTATTCTTGTTTCGCAAGACTTCTTTCTCAAGCTTTGGCCGTGAGTTCGGTCACTTGGCGCCGTTGTTTCCGGCCACAGGAACAGTCGTTGCAATCGTTGAGTTTCTCCTTCTATCGAACTAATTTCAACTTTTTCGTGCGATGAACATTCGTCGTGGGGCAAAGAGTCCGTCAAGCCACAATTAGAGGTGGCTTTTGCGAACGGTCACGTGCTGGGTGTGCGGCGGCCACCTACCCTGAAGACACGGATGAATTTTTGTGTCTGCTCGGTCAACTCGGCGTCTTGGGTGTAACATGCCGTATTGCTGGTCTACGAAAGGGAATTCTGAACTTCCGAATACATGAGTTACTGTTGAATCTATATTATGACTTGATTGTGGATGTGTAGTGAAAATGCCGAGCATGTCGTCCTTTGCATTACTGGATGGTGGCAAGAAATAACATTTCCACATCCTCTCAAATCGATACACTCATATAAACGACTCTGCGAATAATGGTTATACTCACCGTGTCACCGTCCGAGTATTCTGCTTGGCGAAGGATTCAAGTTGAACAATAGTTTGTTTGAACGATCAAGTTCGGTTGCATTACCAGAGTTCGTTGCCACCTCACCACACAAAAGGCCAAGGGTGGCGCAGCACATTAATTCGCTATTACCCAGCTTGCTTCCGAGAGCCCCATCTGTGGCATTGGCCGCGCGCTGTGACACGCTGGAGCGTTTGGGCCACTTCTGGTGATTCGGAGGTCCAACATCTTGGCGACGCCATTTTCTCATTTTCTCATTTTCTCATCTCTCTCCATATTATTCCTTCCTCCTTCACTTGCCTTCCCTCGCACCTCGACGACGATCTCACGCCGACAAATTCTCTAAAAGCAATCACCAGCGAATAATATCCTCGGATTTACATCAATACACCACACCGTCCTTCACGATGAACAACAAGGGTGATGAGCCTCCTCCCTACGGCGGCGCTGGCTCTCCGCCACCGTTGGCACCTAAGCCCGCATACGGCGGTTCACCATCGCCGTTCCCAGGAGACCAACAAAGAGACCAACATGGCCAGCAGCAGCCTTACTATCAGCCTCAGCAACAACAGAACTACTACCAGCCGGGACCGCAAATGGGATACAATCAGCAACAGGGTCCCTATCCTCCCCAGGGACATTATGGCCCTCCTCAAGGACAATATGGCCCCCTCAAGGACAGTATGGTCCGCCTCAGGGACAATACGGCCCGGGTTACGCTCCCCAGGAGCGACGCGACAATAAGGGCGGTATCATGACTGGTTTGATGGCTGGTTTGGCATGCTGCTGCTGCCTGGACTGCCTTTTTAAGGCAGACGTAAAATTTGCGAAGAGAACCTGATTTCTTTGCGGTTGCTTGGCATCGCAAGCTTCGGATTTATGTTTCAACAGAAAGAAAACACTACTTCGTCCATGTCCACCTTCTTTCCGACTTTCGCGTCATTATTTTTTTTGAGGCGGGCAAACCGACAATAAATTTCCTTTTGCCGACGATCGCGAGTAATTTTCTATATAATCGAAGGCTCGGAACTCTTAGAAGCGGAGTAGTTCCCTGACACACGCACTGTTGGGTTGCATGTTGCAAACTACTTCTTCGTTTTGGCGTTGGAGTGGTTCAAATGGTCATGCTTGCGCATTTTTTTGATGCGCTGTTTGTGTTTAGTGTTAGCTTGAATGATGAGTTATTGGAAAACACTTCATCGTGATCTTTCCCCACACTGACTGACTGTTGATGGAATCCATAGGGATGTAGCCCGTGCAATTTGTGTTAGTCTAGAATGCCACTCGAAAATGAGGGCGCAAAAGGTTAGTAAGGGGCAAACAAAAGGAAGAGAATCACCTCAGCAAGGAACAGTTTTGGAAAGGAAAACCTTCCAATGTCAACAGACAGAAACAAACGTCAATAAATTAGCGTCACTGGTAACACCCCAGCTACCCACAATCGATGCGATATCGCGACTACGGAACAAACGTAATGGTTGGTATGCCGTGACGTTTGATGTTGAGCGATGCAAGGAGTGTCAGGCTCGGCCAAATGCGCGCCATCAGGAAGTGAGCGGAGTGGCATCTTCTATTCACCCGTTTGAAGCACTGCTTGGAACAGTTTTGGATAGTCCGTTTGTTGCGCATCACGGGTCGAGCGTTTTGTTTGCCGCCATTGTACTCCGTACATCTAAATATATTCACATGCGAGATGGAGCTACGCGCTTGTGAGCGGCCTGCAGGCAAATGAGAGCCAACCGAGTTGCTGGAATTAATGCAAAGTGAAGCACGAGCCCCTCCTTTCACGGACTGTGGTTCGCTGGCTAAATTTCAGTATGGAACAAAGCTGGACGATCGTGATGTTGATCCAACAAGCATGAGGAACCCAGGAACCCAGGAACCCAGGGAACCCAATGTCCAGGTTCTCAGTGGCCCGAGCCCTCATTCAGTGGCCCCGCAGCACCAGCACAAACAACAACTCGAGCTGCAGCCGCCAATCGAGGCCGCCCATTCACAGCTCTGATGTCACCAAGTCACATCCTGTCCGGCGCCATTCTTGAGACAAATTTGTTATTTCCTTCCACATGTCCGTCCACGTGAGACAACTGGTTGTTTCCACTGCTTTCTTTCTGCACCGGCATTGCTTTCCATCATTTCTGCGTTGCAATGTTTGTCTAATTCCTGCAGCTATATCCATCGACATCCCCTTATCGCATCGCCCGAGCTGGTGAACCTACACCCTCGTTGCCCTCAAGGGCAGGAAACACGTCTCTCGGGCCCGGCGAAGCATATCTGCTCTTCTTCAGAACGCTCTCGAATCGGCGAGCACAACAACGTTGACTGACCATGGCGTCGCCACTACCCGAAAGTGTTGGGCCCCAGGCCTGGCACATGCCCATGGCCATATCCCATTCGGCTGCCTCTGCTTCTCGACATCTAGCCGGCTTTACACGAGCCAATGGGTCAACACAAAATGCTTCGGACAAATCAGGAATGGGTATCATCAGTTTCTTGACGGCCATTGGTGTCGCCGTAGCAATCTTTGCGGCACAGTTCTCCTTATTTATGCTCCTACGAAACAAGCTGGCAAGAATCTTGTATGTGCTAGTGGAATGGAACTCCCTTCTTCCAACATCTTTCGTGGCCGTTCTGTGGCAATCACGTCATTTTGATTCTCATTTTATTAATTCAAACCCATCTATAGCAAACCTAAAACATATCTCGTTCCCGAGCGCGAACGTACTGATCCACCACCGAGAAACCTTGTTGCCATGATTCGAACCTTGATTCTATATCACGACCGTGATGTGATCAAAAATGTGGACTAGACGCTTACTTCTTCCTTCGATATCTCAAAACACTCCTAGTCATTTTCATTCCGATATGCTTGATTGTGTTGCCCATTTTGGTTCCCATCAACTACGTGGGTGGCCAAAGCAGTAAGATTGACGTTAACGACAACGAGAGGGCCGTAAACAATACTGGCAAAAATGCAGAGCCAACAGGTCTTGACACCTTGGCATGGGCCAATGTCAGCCCACGCAACGCCAGTCGTTATACTGCTCATCTCATCATGGCTATCTTGGTTGTCATTTGGGTATGCACCGTGTTTTTCTTCGAGCTTCGAGTATACATCAAAATTCGGCAAGACTACCTCACAAGTGCTGAGCATCGCCTCCGTGCTTCCGCAACTACGGTTCTCGTCAACTCGGTCCCCAAGAAGTGGCTTACGGAGGAAGCACTTATGGGACTTTTTGACGTTTTCCCGGCGGGGTCAGAAATGTCTGGCTCAATAGAGATCTTACAACACTGTTGGATAAGATTTCACTGCGCGATAAAACACACCAGCAACTGGAATCTGCCGAGACAGATCTCATCAGAGCAGCCAAGAAAGCCCAATTGAAGCAACGCAATGCCGAAGAGAAAAAGAGTCGTAGGAAGCTCAATCTCAAGGCACTGACCAAGAAAGAAAAAGCGGCTCGCGACGCTGAACACGATGCCGAAGCTGATCGCTTGGCTCATGTCGACGATGGGACCGATGCAGGGCAAGGACAAGATGTCCCCACACGGTGGACGATGCTATTCGCGAGTCTCAGCACGACGGACGGGGTAGAGCCCATAGCCGGGAGCACTCGCGAGACGACGCCAAAAGATCTGAAGTTCGTGTCAACCCGCTTTTCAACCCACTCCACCAAGTTGAAGCTGGACTAAGAGGCGCTGCCGGCGTAGCGGGCAAAGCTGGTCGTGGTGTCAACAATGTGATTGGCACAAGCAACGGCTTCATGGCAATGGACTCGACTCCGCAGCCTGCCAATTGGGGCACATCGTCGCCTCTCCCTGGGGAGCCATTAGACGCACCGCGAACCAATTCTCCCGGCGGCTCCATGCTCACATCTAGCTCGACAAAGGCCATGAGGAAGCCGCAGAACCATGGACGCGCTATGGATAATAAAGTCCGCAAATTGGACAATATCAACGATATGTATGTGAACGAGAAAACCAAGTTTTGGCAGTTTTGGAAGCCACCTCCGGGTGCCTACACGTCTCCCGTCCCCAAGGTACAAATCCATCTGATGCGTCTGATGAGAAGTCGGCCTGGCAATCAGTGAAAAAGGTCATTCCTTTCATGAGCCCAAAGGAAGAAGCAATCAAATACGATGATGCCTACGACGCAGAGTACAAGATGGACATGGACACGGACGCTGAATGGACGAAGTATGTCAAGAAGAAGGATCGGCCGACGCTTCGTCTCCCCTTTTCGGCGTAACGTGGCTGTTTGGGCTACCTTTGTCACCAAGAAGGTTGATGCAATTTACTGGTGTCGACAAGAACTTGCGCGGTTGAACTTGGAGATTGAGGAAGACCAGAAACACCCCGAAAGATTCCCATTGATGACCTCCGCCTTCATTCAATTCAATAATCAAATTGCTGCACACATGGCGTGTCAAAGTGTTGTGCATCATTTACCGAAACAAATGACGCCACGGTTGAACGAAATCTCGCCGCGCGATGTCGAGTGGGGAAATATGGCGATCAACTGGTGGCAGCAATGGCTTCGCACTTTCATTGTGCTTACAGTCGTCGTCGCCATGATTATCTTGTGGGGTATTCCTATCGGATGGTCGGCCGCTTTTGGCCAAGTCGACACCCTCATAAACAACACCGACTGGTTGCGTAAACTATTTGACAACAAGGCCTTGAGAAACATTGTCAAGGCTATATCGGGTGTCTTGCCAGCGGCCGTCTTGGCGATCCTGTTTGTTCTCGTCCCGATCATCTTTGGCTTTTTGGCCGGGTTCAAAGGCGTCAAAACTGGCTCGCAGAAGACGGAGTTTGTCCAGAAGTATTATTTCGCCTTCCTGTTTGTGCAAGTCTTCTTCGTCGTATCCGTCGCATCTTTCGTGTTCAAGTCACTCGGCGTGTTCGTCGGGTACATCGGGAAGATAAACAACATCAGTGACGTGCTGAACCTTCTGGCGGATAACTTACCCTCGGCTGCCATTTACTTCTTCTCATACATGATTCTACAAGCTCTTTCGACAAGCTCTGGTACCCTGCTGCAGATTGGTACTTTGTGCATGTGGTACATCCTGGCGCCAATGTTCGACAGCACGGCCAGAAACAAATGGACACGGAACACGTCCTTGAACCAAGTGAACTGGGGCACCATGTTCCCAGTGTACACCAACTTTGCCTGTATTGGTATAATCTACTGTGTTGTAGCGCCGTTGATTTCCATCTTTGCGGTCATCACTTTTAGCTTGCTGTGGCTCGCCCAAAGGTATGCCATGCTTTATGTGAACCGATTCGAGACAGACACGGGCGGAGTGCTGTATCCTCGAGCCATCAATCAAACATTTACCGGACTTTACTTTATGGAACTATGCCTGGCGGGCCTGTTCTTCATTGTAGAGGACAGTGACGGACTGAACGTTTGCCGTATCCATGGCATCATCATGATTATTATATGTATCCTGACCATAGGGTATCAAGTAGCGCTCAACGAGGCATTTTCACCTCTGTTCAGATTCCTGCCCATCACGTTTGAGGATGAAGCCGTGCTCCGCGATGAGGCGTTCCAGCGAGCGCAAGACGCGCGCTTTGGTTTGGTCTGCGAGGAGGAGGACACTGAAGAGGACGTTGGCAATGCCAAACACAAACACAACAACGAGCCGCAACGCCTGTCGCAGAATGATAAAGATATCGAGCTCCAAAATCTCGAGCCCGGCGGTTCAGATGGTACACATGAACCCTGCAAGCCGGTCAAACAGGTCGGAACTTGGGCCAAAATGGGAGGCAAGCAAGTGGGCACATGGGCCAAGGAAGGAGGGAACCAATTCCGCAAACTCAAACACCTTACTGAAGATTCTCAGGCCGCGGAATACCGTCGGCAGCAGCGAAAAAGACCTGGAATCCCAAAAGCGATTGGGGCCGCCCTGTACGGCGGTATGCATGACGACATCGAGGACCTGACTCCTGACGAGAGAGATGCCCTGACCCAGCATGCCTTCTTGCACAAGGCTCTGCGAGCTCGACGACCCACGGTCTGGATTCCGCGAGATGATTTGGGCATCAGCGACGACGAAATTCGCCGGACGCATTCATTTAGCAAGTATATCTGGATGAGCAACGAGGGTACTGCTTTGGATAGCAAAGTCCGGGTTGTCTACGGCAAGAATCCTCCTGACTTTTCAGAGGTGGACATAATAAACTTGTAAAAAAAAAAAAAAAAAAAAAGACGAACAAAAACAGTAGTTAGGCACAGTTGGCAAAATTGACTCTTTTTTTTTTTCCATATAAGAAGAATAGCTGCTCCTTGGACGAGAAGAAGAATGAAAGGTAAAAGTCTTCACACAACGATGGTCGCAGGCGGGAGTAAAGTCTGCTCGAGGAGGGTGTTGGTCCTCGGAGCATAACATGTCAATGCTAGCGTGCATTATTTCGTCCGTTTTCCTGTAGGGAACGAACGAAAACATGGTCAATTTGAAATTCATGCACGAGTACGAAATCATTTCAAAGGAACGTATGCGTGTGTGGTGCAAAGGGCCGAGGAGAATATCCCGAGTTGCAAAATTTGCTGCTCGAAGTGAGGGAAGGGTGAAGGAGCTCGAAATACTACAAAGCTAATGATGATGAAATATATCTCTGAAAAGGCTTTGTGACTGCAATTCCGTGCTCCTAAACGCCGTTTGAAAACACCAAGGCTGTATACGGTTCCCTGTTCCAAAATCTACAAATCCCCCATCTTTACCATCCGTCCTGAAAAAAAAAAATAAATAAATAAATCAACGCCTCATTATGCCCATTTATTATTTCTCGTGCCCATGTCCCATGGCTATTAGGTAAGGATGCTCTTTTCCTGTCTCCTCTCCGCCTTGGTCTCCTCCATTTCCTTTCGCAGCACCTCATTGAAGTCATCCGGGTTATCGAGATACAGGTGGTGGCCGGCTTTGGGGATGACGACGACGCGCACGCTCCCGTTCTCATTGCGCTTCTCCTCGTCTGTTCCGTGGAGAAGAGCGCGAGTCTTGGCTTGCTTGAGTTTCTCCTCTGCTGCCAACCCGCCTGCCACGTCCATCCAGTCGTTCTCGCCGTACATGAAGACGATGGGGATGCCTGTCTCCTTGGCGCCGTTGGCTTGGGAAATGGGCTGTCGGCCGACTTGGTGGATGCGGTTGATGACGGGGCGACGGGCGTAGGCGCCGGGGGCGAGGATGTAGGCCAGTGCGTACTCGCCGCTGCCTTTTTGCTTGAAGATGGAGAAGGAGTAGTCGTGGAGGGCCTGGGCCTCGTCGGGAGGGAGGTGGTTGAAGCGGCGGGAGCTCCAGCCGGAGACGAAGCGGGGCCGAGGGGGCCGGCGAAGCGGACGATGCTGAAGGGGAGACGTTGGCGTCCCAGAGCCAGACGAGCCAGTTGGGGAGGGGCCGCTTCGGGGCGTTGGCTTGGTTGCCGCCGTCCTTGATGGGGGCGTCTGCGTGTGTGTCTGCGTGTGTGTGGCCTCGGGTGGTGGCTTGCTGGTCTTGGGTGAATTCGTTTTGGACGGTGGACTCGCCAGGCTCGGGGAGGGATGAGCTGACGGCGTAGGGGTCCTCTGGTATCCCGACGGGCGAGGCGAGGATCAGCTTCTTGAGGTGGCCCGGGTATTTGATGGCGTAGGAAACGGCGAGATATCCGCCCAGGAGTGGCCCAGGAGGGTGAAGCGCTCGATTTCCCTGGCCTTGCGCCATTCCTCCAGCGCGTCAATGAACCAGTTCTCGGCTTCCTCGATCTTCTCCTCGGCACCGCGAGCGTGGATCCTGAAGGGCGGCCGGGAGGAGTTGCCCATGCCGAGCATGTCGAGGGCGTATAGCTTCAGGCCGGGAACACGAGTGATGGGCTCCAAGTTCTTGAAGAAGAAGCCCAGGCCTGCACCGTAACCGTGGACCATGACGAGCGTCTCCTCTACCTCCTCGCCTTGTCGCTCGACACAGATCTCGTTGAGGGCCCTGTTCTTCCCGGACAGCTCGACCAGTGAGCGGCGCCATGTTCTGGTCCCGTGGGGATCGGGCTGGTCTGCGGCTCGGGGATTGCTGCTGCCGCCGCGGTCGCCGCAGAAGGTGTGATGGCAAGACTGTCGACGGTTTCTTTTAGGTAGGGGATCATGGAGAGGACGTTGCGCTCTGCCATCCGTGGCGTCACGCCGGTCCACTGGGTGGAACTGTCAGCTTCCACGATTGACGCAGGGTGTTTGTTCATTTGCACGGACAAGGACAAGGTGAGCCTTACCCATTGGTAAGCGGCATCTTTATAGCCCAGCGGGAAGTACATTGTAAAATGACGCCGAGGCCGTCGTCGGTGTGATGTTGGCGGGGGTCGGCCTAGCAGCGAGCGCGGCGAGCACGATGCGAGAGAGCGTTGCAGCACGGCGGGAATTGGAATGAATGCAAATGCAGACAGAGCTGTGCCGGGATGGTTGGGGCAGGCGGGCTTTGGTTGTTCTTAAGCCAAGTGAGTCTCTGATGCTGATGCTGATGCTGATGCTGATGCTGATCTCTATTCCGCAATTCCGCAGGTTCGGTCGTGTGTGACATGACCGTGACATGACCGTGACATGACCGTGACATGACGGGCACTTTATTTTTGCGCCACCCGCTTGATCGTAGCTGGCGCGGCGCGGACTTGATAACGTCGTCCGTCTACTCCGTAGTACCGAGTACACCGAGTACACAAGCACACCAACAAGTTAGTAAAAGTCCGCTTCCGTTGACCAGTTTGCCTGCGGAGACGAGACAGCAGTTGCGTTGCCGTCTCCAACCCCTGCCACCTACACCACAGCCAACCGGCATGACGCAGTCTCCTCCGCACACAGCCTTTTTGCTTTGGCCCATCCATCGCCCATACATCGCCCATACATCACCCATACATCACCCATACATCACCCATCATCCTTCCCCAATACAGTTTACGGATACGTACGCCGTTACTACGTACATACTATTACTCCCAGCCAGTGCTCCTCCTCTTCTCATCTGCCCATTCGCGGCCCCCTCGAAGCCCGCTGTTCCGCGACTACATGGCACATCGTCCCAGCTGACGGGCTGCATCTCCAGCCTCGATAGGAAACTCTTCTCACTTCGACTCGATTCTCTTCGTCCGGCCAGAAAACTACCATAATGACCGAGGACATCGACTCCATCGTCAAGGGTGCACCCGTTGCCGCCGCCGCCGCCGCCGAGAATGTCAGAATCACGTCCGGCCCGTCACCCATTCTCCCCACCTCCGTCAAGCAGGGCGACCCTCTCAACCATGCCCCAAGCTCACCCGCCATGGTGTATCTGAACCTCCTTATCCTCGAAGCATCTCTGCGAGCACAGTTCCTCGAGCTCCGCGCCCGAAAACGCCACCACACCTTCTTTCTCACGCTCTTGACCTTGTGGGTTGCCTTTTTCGGCTACAAGTTGTATTTCGCTCCGCGTGAAGATGGCCGTGGCGTGGGCGGTTCCATCTACTGGGCATTGGAAGGTGCGCAAAGGGTGTGCTTCATGGGCGGCATCATCACCGCTGTTTTGGTTTGGGGAACCGGCATTTGGGATCGCGGGATTCGATGGCCTCGTCGATGGTTCGCCATCTCCAATCGCGGCCTGCGCGGCTTCAATTGCAAGCTAGTCATCATACGGCGCCCGTGGTGGACCGAAGCGCTGTCGACAATTGGTTTCTTCCTGACCTACGGCCTGTTCTCGCATACCGCGAGCTCCTCTTATCGTCATGTCGAGCCTTCCCTGCTGCGGGAGATCGAGAAGGAGCTTCAATTGCATGGCGACGGCCACCCTACGCTGGTGCTACCGCACGACGACGAGGAGAAGGGCGGCCACGAAGAGGATTTGGCACCCGGAGGTGACCATGTCAAGTTACTGCTGCTGCCCAAGCCGTTCTCGCCCACTTTTCGAGAGAATTGGGAACTGTACAGAACGGAATACTGGGAAAGAGAGAATGAGCGACGAGCGTTACTACGCCACAAGGTGCAGGAACATGATCGAAGACTGGCCAAGCAGGCGTCTGGTTGGTTCTGGTGGCTTCCTTGGAGACAGACGCCCCCGCGCAAAGCCCATACACACAAGGCCATCCATCACCGCCACACTGGTAGCGAGAAGGCGAGAAGACATGGTAGCAGTAGCGCGCGTCGCTTGTCCGTGAGCTCTTCTCGAAGTCAGACGCCGGCCTTGGAGATGGACGACGGTCAATTTACCCGTCGCCCGAGTTCCGCATCCGACAAGCGCCGACGGAAGCCATCGTCCATGTCCATGTCCAAGCCAAGGCGAGCAGGCACCGAATCAAGATCTGTCACGCCGGAAGCGCCGTCGCCACTCACGAAGGAAGCCACAATCAAATCGGACGATTTTGCCTCTCCCGAAGGCAGTGGGAGAGTGTTGCGGAGCGCAGGACACAAGTCCTCACCAAGTTCACCAGAGCCGGAAACGGCCAGTTGATGGGCCGTGTTCTCGTGCACGTACTTGATGCCAATGCAGATGAGTCAATGTGAGGATATGGGTTACGGGCATTGCGTTCTCGCTCCTGGATCAATTTCAAGCAGCATGTTTTGCCTTGCTGCGCCAGACTACTTAGACACTTGATTGAGACTGTGCAATTGTGTGTGCCATTTTTACGATCCTCTAGTCACGTGATTTTTAGATGAGATCTATCCTAGATGTTTCAACCCTGACATTTCAGCCTTTGCTAGTTGTTGTTGTTGTTGTTGATGATGATGATGATCTTTGGGGCGTTGTTCCGGGCAAACTGACGAATATCCAAGGTTGCTTACGAAATGATTGGTTCTTACGGAGTAATGCACGGCACACACATACATGTAGGTACCTACACTACAACCCCTGAATCATTTTACAAATTCATGCACATTCCCAGGTACGAAATCCCTTTCATGTACATACGACCAACAGGCATTTCAACCACGCAGACTGGCTATTATTCGAGAGCATGTACATATGTACTCCGTATGTAGGGACAGAATACGGGAGACCAAGGTTACATCGTTTTACGTGTATGTAAATACCTCATAATCCTAGCCCCTGTCTACATTGATTTAGCACCCGGGTATTCCGTAACTATCGTATTCACCGTAATTAATAGGAACTGAGGCCCAGCGACTGGATTTCGTCGATGCATGCCATGGCGCATGGCTCATGCGTGTCCCCCTTTTCTTCTTTTTCTTTTCTTTTCAAGGCGAGGTATCCGTACGGAGTATAAAAAGAACAAAGAACGAAGAAAAAAAGAAAGAAAAAAAAAAAAAGAAAGAAAGAGAGAAAGAGAGAAAGAAAGAAAGGAAAAAGATCCAAACTCGGATCCCGCATCAAAGAACAACCATGGTTCGATCCGCAGCCGTGCTAGCGCTGTTGTTCGCATCAGGGCTCGGCAATGCCTCGAAGCGCCATGTCCACGTCCAGGTCAAAGGCTCTGTTTCTGTTCTGCCCTCGGGCTTCTTCAGCTGGCTCTTCTACGACGACTTCTCCGAACCGAGCGGCCACCTGCCCGATCCCTCGAAATGGCGAATCGACCTCGGCACGGCGTACCCCGGCGGCGGACCAAAGCACTGGGGCACGGGAGAGATAGAGACGTACACGAGCGACGCGGCCAACATCCACGTCACGGGCGAGAAGACGCTGAAGATCACGCCCGTCCGCGGCCTGAACAACACGTGGACGTCGTCGCGCATCGAGACCACGGCCGACTGGGACTTTGCCTGCCCGCCCGGCCAGCGCATGCGCATCGAGGCCAGGCTCAAGCTCGGCGGCAACCCCAAGGACGTCTCGATGGGCATCTGGCCTGCGTTCTGGGTGCTGGGCTCCGACTACCGCGCCAACTACTCGGCCTGGCCCGCGGTGGGAGAGATTGACATACTCGAGTCGGTGAACGGCGAGGCCAAGGTCTGGCAGACTCTCCACTGCGGCACGTACCCGGCGGGCCGTGCGACGAGCCCAACGGGAAGGGACACGTGACCAAGCACGTGGAGAGGGCAAAGTGGCACACGTTGGCGTGGGAGGTGGACCGCAGGAGGGGGAGATGGGCTCCGAGTCGATCAACTGGTACATCGACGGCGAGAAGAGCTGGACGTTCCACGAGACCAAACTGAACGCGACGACTAAGGAGGCGTGGCATGCCGTCGTCGCCAACAGCAAGATGGTGTTGCTGAATGTCGCCGTCGGGGAGCGCTTCCCAACGGCGTCGCCGGCTTCGACACGCCGACGAACCAGACTCGTGGGGGGACGGCGCGAGCATGGAGGTGGATTACGTGGCTGTTTATTCATCGGTGCTGTGACGATGGTAAATGAAGCCTTGAATTACTTGTATCCGTGCGGGTGGTGTGTTTTTTTATTTTTTTATAAGTAAATACATATATATATACATATCATGACGGAACCAGACACACCAGACACTCAACAAAGCCAACTTCCCTCCAAGCGAAGCCATCTACAGCCATGAGCGCACACATTTTCGCACCGATCGTCTGAGTCGCCTCTGTAAAGAGTAAAGAGTAAACATAAATATAGTAAGCAATTTGAGTCGGCCCGCGATAATATATATGTTCGGAACAGCACGGGATAATACTCCGTAAACGTATCAAATCTTGACTGACACAAAGGGGGATGAAAATAGCCCTTCCGGCCTATCCCCACCACAAACATGGCATCCGAAACATGCTCGAGCGCCCCGTCGGAGAAGCTGCGGCTGATGGGGAATGAAATCAATTATGAGTTGACCGCGGGCGGAGCGGTCCACGAGCATGACAGATGATGCATCCATGTTTATATAGAAGGGAGGCCAAAGTCATCATCTTAATAAGTCCCAGCCAGCCGGATAATGACGATTCTTCTTCTTCCTCCCCAAATCAAAACAATGACTGAATCCATTTCCTCATCCGACGGTTCCGACGGTTGCGACTGACCATCCTTGCTAGTATCCGTATCCTTCTCGTCTCGGTTCTGGGGCCTCGCGGCTGTTCCGGCCCTGGCCCCTCTCTTCAAGTATGCTTGCCAGACCGAACCGTCGGCGACCCTGGCCGAGTCCACCAGCTTCCACACTTCCCTTCGTCCCGTCCACTTGAGTGGTTTTCGGGCGACTTTGTCTTCGTCAATGACTATCTGACCCGAAACAGGCGTTTTCGCTGCTACTCCATACTCATCCCGCTCGTCCTTGTCCTGGCGGCCGTCGTCGTGATGATGATGATGATGATGGGAGAGACCATCAGGATGATGGCTGATGGACACGCCGTTGATGACCGCCCAGTTATCGAGGAACAAATACTGATGCATGAAGCAAGCCTCGCCGCAGATATCCGTCACCAGGTGCGCCATGCCGACGTCTATTCGGTGTCGATTCTGGTAGTCGTGCAACAGAAGAGGCCGCATTCCCGTCTCGTGGCTCTCCAGGTGCGGTCTGTAGTCGACATCGTGTGGTGAGTAAAGGCCGGTATGACATGCATGTCGATGTCAGCTTCTTTCTTGACACACTTCTTCAGCACGACATCCCATTTCTGGGCCCGAAAGGACGGCCCAGGTTTGTCGGGTTCCAGACAAGAAAGTTTGGGAATCAGAGACACGACACGCTGGCTGAGGATGATGGCTCCCCCGCCATATGTTGTGACGGATTTGCCGTCTTGCTGCCAGTCGGATCGTTCGCTCGGAATCCCAATGTACAACTCATCGTTGGCGTTGTACGTGGATAGTCGCTCGCTTAGATACGTCAAGCTTGGGAAGAAAATGCTGTCCTCCACAACACCGAACCATTGCTTCGCCTGCCCGCTTGCCGCCAGGGTCGCGCCATACGTTTTTAGCACCCGAATCATCTCGTAGTATCTTCGCGCCTTTGACGTGAGCTCGGCTGTCGACATGACGTATGCATCGATGCCAGCATCATGAAGAATCTCGTCCATCTCGTCAACCTGCTTCGAGCTGGCATTGTCCAGCATCAGGACCAGGCCTGCACCATTGCTTGATCCGTTGCCGTTGGTCAACCATCGTTTCCATGCTCGCAAGATGGCCCAATCCCTGTCTGCAATCCGTCCGTACGAGGTTGACACTCCAAACAAGAACTCGGATCCTTGCTTTTTGTTCTGCGCAGGACTGGAATGAATCGGCAGCTCCATTCTCTTCGAAGCGCGAAGATCCGAGGCCCTTGGGGTGTTCACATCAATAACCTTTGGCATGTCCGAGTGAGGCTGGAAATTTGCGTGAATGTCGGTAATTGGCTCAACATCCAATGACTGCTCCGAGGACAATACTCTCCAAGCTTGCCATTTTGTGTAGTTGGTAAGCCCATACAGGTCAATTAGCCGCTCCAGGTATTCCTCCTCGGGCGAGCCATCCCCCACGGGCGTCGCGTCTTCAATATCAAAGGGACGTTCGTCTTGTGACGATACGACCTTGTTGCCTGTAAAGAAGCCCAGCAATGCAAGCCGTGAGCAACAAACGGCTTAAGAAGCCTTTGTATAGTACCATGGTCCCAGCCAAGTGCGGCACCAGGCTGCGGAACGAGAGAATGAGATGATGAGAGAAAAAAAGAAAAGAAAAAAAGGCGAACTTAGGTCTCGAGGAGACTCATGATCTCTGGCAGCGGAGGTCACAATGGACTTTTTTTTATCCCATCTTTGTGTCCCGAACAAGGTATCAGATGCTGTGCTTTAGATGTGCCTTAGACAAAGACAATGTCAACGCTGTTGGGACCACCTAGGTGCATGTAACTAATAAAGAACAAAGAGACCCGACAGAGCCCGATACCCTCGAGAACGATATATATAGGGCGAGGATCCTCCACCCAACGCTCGCGATCTACAGCTGATCTGCGGAGTAGGACAAAATGATGCAACAAGTGATCGGCCATCGCATGGCAGGGCCAGCAACCCAAACACGTGAAACTGACCAGGTTCCCGGGGACCTCCCACCCCTTGGCATGGGTGCTCAGACAGGAGAAAATTCACCACACGAAATCCCCGTCCGTGCCACTTACATACTTCTCCAACGCAGAAAAGTGCCGCCACGGATGAATTACGCGCATGTGTGCTTGTTAAGTCATGTTTCCCTCATCCTTGCCTCGGCTGTGGGGTTCAATCCTGCTGATCATTGAGGAATTCAGTTCGTCTTCGCGGAACGTAGTGTAATTGATGGCACTCAACCACCCATCAACTGGCCGCTTGGGCACGTCAAGTTTCAAAAGCAAGCTAAATTCCGCAGGGAGCTGTCAGGAGCTGTTAGGCTCAGGCTCCTCCTACTTTACCACGCAGGATTAGGTTATAGGTAGCGTGCTGGACTCACATCAACGTATTACTAAATGTTAGTAGCACTCTACTCCGTACTCCGACAAGCTTTATCATCTACCAGGGACTGGAAAAATTGACACTGCATCTCTATGCATTACTCTCAGCATTCGGAGCTGCCGACCCCGGCCCTCCTGGTGAACTTGTTACCGGATTTTTGGTTTCTTCGTTGGTTGAAGCATCTGCTTGGAAGCGTAATTTGCCGGCATATTCACGGCGACGGTCGCTTTTGCATCCCGATAGAGGTCAAAGCACTCGGCAAGTACTTGTTCAGCGGGCTGGCCCGCCGGTGCAATGCTGGAATCTAGGATTTCTTTGATGTGATCCTCAATCTCCTCAAACTCGGCCATGTCGTTCCAATATCGATCTGGCAGACCACTGTTGTGTAATAACGCAAGGAGTCCGGCAATCATGGTGTTGACGGCCCCTAAAATGGTGATGGGTTTCCCGTCGTCCAAAGACATAGAACCGAGAGCTGTGAGGAAGCTCCGATCAAAATTTGTAGTACCATGAGCAACCATCGAACAATGCTAGTCAAGTGAAATAGGTAGCAGAAACGGTATTTGTGAGAAACGACGTCGCGATAGAGTCCTCGAGGCATGCCAAGTGGTGGCCACACCTAGTGACTTGGATGGCAAGGTACATGGCTTTCGGCGTCTTTGACGCCACCGATGCCATGTGCAATACTGGCCCATTCAGCAGGTGAAAGAAATCTATGGCGAATGATTTTGTGATGGCCGTGCGTTTCGTGACTGGTAGGAAGCCCAAGATTTGGGCTTGGCACGTCGTTTTCAGGCATTTTGCCGTTATTGGCCGACCCTCTGTGCCACTGCTTTGGCCAGCAGAGAAGCGAGAACCTGGCGACAAGAGGGAGATTCTGCTGATGTGACACCGCTGGACCTCTTGATGTCCTTGGACATGATGGCCGCCCACCGCAACTTCCCGGCGGCGTGAGGTAGAGAAGGAGGGCCGGATAGGAAGTAAGAGTGGAGATTGTAATATAAAAGAAGTTGCTGCAAATTCGAAGAAGGGCGGCGATGAGGGTTAAGGAGTATATGTAGAGATATTGATGGTAAAACTAGAAAGTATTGTAGCAGAGGCTTGATCGGAATGCCCGATGGGTTCTGAAGTTGTCAAAATTTGTTTGCAAGGAAGGACGTTCTTTCCTCAACGTTCAATGGCTCGAGGGGCCTCAGCCTCAGAGAAGAGGAAAGAACACTATCGCACAGCGACGCATGATCTAACTCTGGAGGAAGTGGATTTTAGGCTCGTATAGATGCTGTCCTTGACAGAAGGATATCGACTTGGGAACTCTCCCAGCTCCAAGCGGTTTGACCGCCACATCTGGTAATAACTACAACTCCTGGGTGTGTGAACTGCGTGCTTGGCGAGAGCCCTTTTGGCGCTTTCGTGTTAAGTGAATAAATACATGTACAACAGACTTTGGTTCCAACGTGGGGCTGCGAGTGTCGAGGGGGCCCGTTGGTTGGCTCTGGAACCAGTGCGCCCACCGCCTGGCCTGCATTGCTGTGGTGGCAGAAAAAAAAAAAAAGAGAAAAGAGGGTTGGTTTGGTGATGGCTTCATATGAAATCCACTTCCACGCCTTGGGTGCTTCTTCTCTTCTCCAGCACATGACACAAGCCGTCATTGCTCGCATGCGACGCCAGGTAGTGGAATCTCGCTGGACTTTTATTCTCAACCCTTCTCCATTAATACGTAGCACCAGGCTCGCGACCACCGAATTGCGACATACCTTTCGGCTCGCCTCGTCCATTCGAGCCCTGACGAGTCGAGCGAGAATGGCGGACCAGTACCTTTCCGCTCAAACAATAGAGCGTGAAGGTAAGCAATTTCGCACCATCACGGAAGGCAAGGCCACAATTCTTGTCCCTCAAGATGCAAAGGTTGGGGAGGACACCTCGGATGACCAAAAAGTTTTCTACAACCCCATTCAGCAATACAACCGGGATCTATCAACCTTAGCCGTAAAGGTATACGGAGAGATGCTATTGAATAAAAGAACAGAGAATTTTAGCATGAAAAATACAAGACAAGGAAAGAAGCGAAAGCGGAATGAGGTCGAACAAAACAACAACAACAACAACGACTTGGCAGAAAAGCCAATGCCCGAGCAACAACCCGAGCAACAGCCCGAGCAACAGCCCGTTCGAGAACAAAGCGAGAACGGCCCCGCATACAAACCCGCATTCAAGATACTCGATGCTCTATCTGCGTCTGGTTTGCGGGCGTTGAGGTATGCCTTGGAAATTCCATTCGTCACCTCGGTCATTGCCAATGATTTATCGCCTTCGGCCACAGAATCCATCAAGCAGAATGCGGATCACAACGGCGTTACCGATAAGATCACAGCTACCAATGATGACGCACTGGCTCTCATGTACCGATCGATTGCTGCCGACTTGTCTAAACGGGATAAACGCGGGAATCCAAGCAAATCGCACAAGTTCGATGTCATTGATCTGGATCCATACGGTACGGCAGCCCCATTCTTTGACGCCGCTGTCCAGTCTGTGAGAGATGATGGTGGTCTGCTTGTCATTACATGCACAGACAGCGCTGTTTGGGCCGGGCATAGTTATTGCGAAAAGACATTCGCCTTGTACGGTGGAGTTCCCGTCAAGGGAATGCACTCCCACGAAGTCGCTTTGCGCTTAATCCTGAGCGCTATTGCTACCTCTGGAGCAAGATACGGTCTGGCAATCGAGCCTATACTGTCGCTTTCGATTGATTTCTATACCAAAGTCTTCATAAAAGTTACGCGATCGCCCTCGGCCGTGAAATTCTTGGGAGCTAAAACCATGTTGGTGTATAGCTGTGATGCAGGCTGTGGTGCATGGGAAACACAACCAATCTTGAAGAGTCGACCGTTCCTAATAAAAGAGCAATGGATCCTTCTACAAGCACACCATGGCACAAGGACCCAGCGCAGACCGTTTCTGTCAGCACTGCGGGTTTAAAATGCATGTGAGCGGACCTATGTATGGCGGTCGAATTCACTCACAGGACTTCATCCACCGTCTCCTAGATGAAATTCCCAAGTCATCACCAGAGGTTTATAAGACATTACCAAGGCTGGAGGGCATGCTGCGGACCGCCCTTGAAGAGTATATACCAGGTGCAGAATTACCAACCGACGTTGATCCCAAGGATGCCGAGGCAGCTGTGGTAGACAATACGCCCTTTTTCTTCATCCCTGGCAAGGCGTCCAGCGTTCTCTCCTGTGCCACCCCACAGACGATATGTTTCGTGGTGCTCTCATGCATCTGGGCTACCAGGTTAGCAGGAGTCACTGCCGTCCCGGCAGCATCAAGACGGATGCGCCTTGGTCGACGATATGGTGGATTCTCACGGAATGGATCAAGCAGAAGTCGCCGGTCAAGGTTTCCAAGTTTACGAAGTCCATGGCAGCTTGGCAGATCCTCTATCGCGCGGGCATCGTCGGGCAAGAGGAGAAGTCAAGCGAGGATGTGAATACAGATGACAGTGTCACGAAGACCAGCAGCAGCACAGATGTGAATATGGCCGAGGCCGAGGAGAAGCAACCTGGAGAGGAACCCGCCCCAGCACAAGACGAGCTGACAAAGAAGGGCGAAATCGAGGAGAAGCCTCTTGGAAGCGAAGAAGAGTTGCGAAAGACTCTTGTTTTCAACGATGCGCTCGTGCAGCTTGGTAGACAGAGAGGCACTCGGTACATGAGATATCAGGTCAACCCGCACAAGTACTGGGGACCCATGACAAGAGCCAAGGGTTGATCTAGATGGTCCGGAATCAAAGCGCACAAGGACATTGGAGACGGGAGCCAGCGGAATATACTACCTTCCTACTACCTCGGTCTGTAGGTTCCCAGGTATTAATAAGTCTGTAGTTTGACGAGGTTCCCAGCCCCACCGGCTGACGGAGCTGACGGAGCTGGCAGAGCTGACGTGCTCATCTACCTAGCTAGTACCAAGGTGGTACGTACCGGCATGGTCAATCAATGGACTCAGTCAAATAATGTACAAAACGCCAATACGGAGTACCTAGTTGAGCAACCACGTCGCACAGGAACATTGGGATCATCTTGTTGCCATCTTGAATCTCTTTTCTTATCCCGCATCATGTTTGTCAACAGCTCCGACTCCCCTGTATTACCAGCACCGCCAGAATCCCAAAATGACGCACTCAGCGCGGCCCCCGGCGCAACTTCACAAGTTGAAAACGTCCAGCTTCAAGACGGCAATCTCACATGGACACATGCCAATGATGGCACAAGCGGACATACCACCATTGAACAAGTCCTCTTCACCATACACCCGACTCGGTCAGCGGCACAAGCAGACAAGTACATCATCTGCTGTCTGAGAGAAGACGCCGCAGACAACCCAGCCCAGCCAACCTCACTCCTTCTTCTCATCACCCACGCCATCCCCGATGAGCTCCTCCTCAGCGCGCCTCTGCTCTCTCGCCCTCCGCCGCACTTGCAAAAGACGGCGCACAACGAAGTCGACGTCGTCGTGTCCACCAAGTCGGGCGTAGGACGAGCCCGGTCTTTCTGGCAAGACGTTGTTCGCCCTCCTCCAAGTCATCCTGCGACCCGGCCACACGGTGACAGAGCAGGAACCATGGAGTACCATCATCACGCAAGACGCGCAGAGCGTACGAAGATACGCCAAGTCCCTACACCCATCTGGGCCGTCCAAAACCATCATCCTGATAAGCGGCGACGGCGGAGTCGTCGATCTCCTCAACGGCCGCGGAAGCAACGCGGATGAAGAGGTGGCGAAGGCGGCGAATCTACCTCTCCTAGCCCTCTTGCCCCTCGGCACGGGAAATGCCTTGTTCCACTCCCTCCACAAACCTGTTGTTGGATCGAGGAGCCCCGGTCCAACACCGCTCGTCCTCTCCCTGCGCACATTATTCACCGGGACACCCGCAAGACTACCCCTTTTCAAGGCATCATTCACGCCAGGCTCACACATTGTGTCGTACACCTCGGCTGCCGACGACAGCAATCCCGCATCCCTCCGGAGGAAAGACACGGCAGTTTCGCACCTCTACGGCGCCGTAGTAGCCAGCTATGCCCTCCACGCGAGCATCGTCTCCGAGAGCGACACGCCAGAGTACCGCGTCCACGGAATCAAGCGCTTCGGCATGGTCGCGCAACAACTCCTCCGGGAATCGCACCCTTACCGAGCGAGCGTGGAGGTCATGACCTCTTCCGGTTCGGCATACCAACGTGATGGGCACGACACGCACGGCTACGTCCTCGTGTCCATGGTCAGTAATCTAGAAAAGACCTTTACCGTCTCGCCGGGGACAAAGCCGTTGGACGGGAAGCTGCGTCTGGTGCAGTTTGGGCCCGTGGGCGAAAAGAAGACCATGGAGGCGATGATGGGCGCGTACGACGGCGGGAAACATACGATATTGGAGTGGGAGGACGGCGAGAAGGTGCGTTATGAGGAGGTGGAAAGGGTGAGGGTCGTGACACAGGAAGAGGATGGGAGGTGGAGGAAGTTCTGTGTGGATGGGACGATTGTCCATGTTGAGAGGGGCGGGGGATGGTTGTCGAGGCCGTCGAGGAGGCGGCGTTTAGGGTTCTGGTTGATGAGAAGGTGTGCACAATTGATGATGAGGCGTAAGTAACTTTGTCGAGTCTTAAAAATGGTACTATGGAGGATATTACCAAATGTTGATTGTGCCCCCGCCCCCGCCCCCTTGGCTGGGTATAGTCGGTAATGAGTTGCAAAATATTACTAGGAAACCCGATGGATTGACTACAACCGCTGATCAGAAAGAAAAGAATAATAAGTGAATTCAGGTCTTCGTTTGTTGAATCCCCACTTGTCGTGTGCCGTATGACTGAGCCATCTTCTTCACAAACACCTCAGTCCGCCAACAACTTGCTCACCCTCTTCTGCATCGAATTCTCAAAATCCTCCACGCCATTCTCCAACTCGACCATCTGAGCCCCCTTCAGCCGATACACGACCCTCCTTCTCGGCGCCGCATTCTCCTCACTCTCCTCGCCATCATCGTCCAGATTGCCCTCCACGGCGCCGCGCATGAACCATCGATCGTGGCTCACCAGCACCACCGCTCCGTCCCAGCTGTTCAGGGCTACTCTGAGCGCCGTGGCCGTCTCGTAATCGAGGTGAGTGGTGACTTCATCGAGAATCAGACAGTGGGGGCGGCGCCAAAGCAGACGGGCGAGTTCACAGCGAACTAGCTGCCCTCCCGAGAGCTTGCGGACGGGGATGTCGGACGCGATCCGCCCAGGAAGACCGAGTTCGCCCAGAAGACCGCGGATTTCGCCTTCCTTCATTTCGCCATCGGCCTCGCGGGTGAGGAGGCCGAGAGCTGTGAGCGCAGGCTCCTCCTTGCCAATGGACTTGATGGCCTCGACGGCGTGCTGGGAGTAGTATCCTAGCCTGAGACGCGGATGGGCGGTGACAGAACCAGAGGTAGGGCGGGGCTCTTCAACGAGCATCTTGATCAGTGTGGATTTGCCGGCGCCGTTGAGACCGAGGATGCCGATCCGGTCGCCCATGCCGACGGTGAGGTTGATGCCGTTGACCACCAGAGGTAGGTTTGACTTGTATCGGAACGAAGCATCTTCGAGAGAGAGCAAGGAACCGGGAAGCGCAGGTCTGGTGGCTCAGGGAGTGCAATGACAACGGGTCTCTCCTCGGGAGGGATGTCGATTTCCTCCCGAGAAGTGAGGTGCCATCCGACGAGATCACCATTGAGCTTGAACCGGTGCCCTTTGGCGTTCACCTGCATGCCCATTCGATCATCAAGCTTCTTCTGGCGAGATTTTGCCTGACGAATCTTGTTGGTGTCGTCGTTTGCCTTGCCAGCTTTCATATTCTGCACAATCGACTTTTCCATATGTGCTCGCTGTTTGTCCTGGGCCGCCTTCATCCTCCCGAGCCAGAGCTTGCGCTCGGCCTGCAGCGCCTCATACGTCGGGAGGTCGCCGTGGAAATAGGCGAGCTCCTTGTCTTTGAGGATCATCAGGTCGGTACACACCGAAATGAAGTCTCGGTCGTGCGATACAATCACGACAGTGGGCGGTTTGTCTCCCTTGGCAAGATGCTGTAGGTATCGCTGCAGCCAAACTATGCCCAGCAAGTCGAGGAAGTTGGTGGGCTCGTCGAGCATCAGAATGTCTGCGTCCTGCAGCAGAGCCGTGGCGAGAGCAGCGCGCATATGCCAACCTCCGGACATGCTGGCAATGGGCTTCGCCATGCGATCGTGGCTGAATCCGAGACCCGTGAGGATAGATTTGGCTTTGCTTTCGATTTGTTCAAGGCGAGACGGCTCAACTTGGATCTGCAGGACTGCAAGCATGTCTGCCGCTTCTTGCGTCTCTGCTTGCAGGATTTCCGGAGTGATTTCATTGCCAGGCTGATTGATCCTTTCCACACTGCCCGTTAGGCCACGTTCGTCTGACTGAGAAGAAGAAGAAGAAGAAGAAGAAGAAGAAGAAGAAGAAGAAGAAGAAAGAAGGGGTAGTTGTGAGTCGGGAACTGGCTTACATGGCATCAGAACTCTGCGACCACCTCCTCGAATGCCGCGAGAGCTTTGCGCGCCTGCATGCCGCGGGCACCACTTCGCAACTGGGCGTCTTTGTCGAGCCTGAATAGACGTCTTTGTAAACGCTCATGCTTGAGTGATCGCAACGCTCTGACGGGGCTGTAGGGATCCGACGCATCAACGCCATCGGACAAGACTTGGGCAGGCGGCCGCGGGTTTAGCAGTATTCCTAGGCAGTCAGGCATGAGACTCTGCGGCACGCCAACTTACACTGTATCTCCTGTTCGACGGTGTCTCTGGCAGTCGCTCGGTCAATGACTTCCTGAAGCACGCTCTGTTGCTGTCCATTCTTGTCGGCCGATTCCCCATGGTCATTCTCATCAACCAACCTGCTTTGCTGGAGAAGAGCGATCCTGGTACCTTCGGGGATGCCAGGAATGAGCTTGTCCGCAACAGCCCTTAGTAAAGCTTTTATCAACCGGTTTTAGTCGTCTTTCATTGTGCGCTGGGAGTAAATGACAGTATATCTGAAAAAAAAAAAAAAGAAAAGAAAAGAAAAGACGTACTAGACTTTCCAGTACCGTTGCGGCCCACGAGTGCGTATTGATGTCCTTCCTTCAAGAACAGCTTGGCATTGGCCAATATCTCAAGGCCCTCGGAGCGAGATTTTGACTTGCTCTTTGCGGCAGAAGAAGAGGAGCCCTTGTCGCCTGATGTGACGAGGATCTGCAGGCCCTCGATATCGAGCTATTGCACCCCAGAGATGGGCCCGAGTCAGCGATCACGCAGAGGCATCAAGGTTCAGTCCCGTGGTTGTAGTTATTTCACCTCTCGAAAATTGGGCGAATCGACATGGAACCGAGTCTGCTTTGCAGTGCACAGAATGGTGGCCGCTGACTCGGATGATATGGACGTCATGGGTTGAGGGGGATGCAAACGCTTGGGGAACAAATCGAAATTGAAATTGAAATTGAGACGTGGGGTGGAAAGATGAGTGTCGGCGGCAGGCCGTGAGAATCAGAGCATCTCTCCTCAGTGCTGATATATACATTTCACATCAAATCATGGCAGACCAAGATGGTTGTCTTCCTCTTCCCGGCGTGAGTCACGCCGAGCCTCGCGGTTCTTTGGACTTGCCCCTTGCCCCCTTGCCTCCTTGCCTAGGGCAGCCCTGTCGTCATGATTGGCTGTCTCACCCAAACGTCCGTCATTCATCAATCAAGTTCGTCGGAATCGTCGTTTCTTCTCACGATTCCCAGTTTATTGGACCCTATGGCCATGGCAATCGTGTATCGACCGAATACTGTTCTTGGCTGTGCATGTTCGCTGTCTACGCACTATGACAAGGAACACTTCTCTATGTCACCGATGCATCCCGTTCTACAGTAATAAGCCTCCCTTTCCGGCTCTCATACTTCTAATGTGCCTCTCCACCTGCTTGGCTGTGTCGACAGCACTTGCATAAGCCACCTGGTCGGACACCATAGCCTCCGCACCCAGCGTCCATCCTGCCAAAAGTCTCAACCCGGTGACTTTCCCCAAGGACCAGACCAATCGACATAGTCATGGCCATCTCTGCGCTGCAAGGCCTGGAACCAGGGCGCACAACCTGTTAGATCCAAAAACTCCAGTTGATAAAGACTGTTACTGAGCATTCTCAGCACGAGAAGAGCCTCGCTCCAATCATGGTCAAGAGAATGTGAATATGTTGTCGTGCCGCCATACGGTATACTTTGGCCGTGTGGAGCAGACATGGTCGAGTATTTGGCTCGCGGGGTAAGACACGGCTCCGGCCAGTATGCTAGACTCAGGTGTGTCAGGGTCGGCAGCTTGGATGAGAGCGTCAGGAGCTGCTTCCATGACACGTCTCGATTGTTCTGCGGATCCAGAGCCAGCGAAAGATGAGTCAGGTTTGGGAGTAGCAGGCGTGGAGGACTGGGACTTGCATTTGCTGCTTCCCATGACTCTTGAACCTCTTCCACCACCACGACATCAGTGACCTTGACATGGTTGAACAGTAGATCAATTATGTCTTTGAGTCTGAGGGACCTGCCTATAGACGCGGATAGGTCAAGGAAAGTGATTTCAGAATTGGGAGTGGCTTGGCTGTCAAGTTCATCATCGCCATAAACACCTTGGGGAGGGAGGAGGATGGTCCTCAAGTCAATGAGCGAGATGCCGCCCTCGGAAGCGAGGCCAACATATCGAATGAGGGCGGACTTGAGATGGCTCGGGATAAAGTACAAATGGTACTGATTGTATACGCGATGAACGTCCCAATCTACAGCTAGACTCTTGAGAGTTATGTCAATCAGACTTCCCGGATGCGGTAGTGGAGAACCAGGCAGGCAAGTCCTATCCAAGCTAGAGTAACTTATGATGCGTGAGGAGCGCGAGAGCAATTTCTCGACGTTCTCTTGGGCACATTGTTTCAGCAGCCAGCTTCGAGGAGGTGCTGGTCCGGCGGGAAGTCGGCGGCCATTGATGTCAAATCTCTGTCGGACTGGGCGACGGGATACTGGGGATGGAGTCTCTGGGATTTGAAGAATCTCCCTGATGGTAGGAGGGACGCTTGGCGAGGCTGTTGGTAACGATCGTGAAGATGATGGGCCTGCGGCAGAGTGGCGGAGATTTGCGAGCAATTCGTTGACGCTCTTTGGTGATGTAGCTTATTTGGGAAATGAGATGGTGTTAGCTTAGAAACGGTGCCTTTTCCAGTCCAACGTTGCAGAGGGATGGAGCAGAGCAGAACGAACTGGCAGAAGTAGACGACGACGAGTTGAGCGAGGTTGCCGGAGGAGAAGGCTTGAACGTCCTGACGTGGTTTCGCTTCTTAGGCATGCCCGGGCGAGTGCTCGCTGTTGTGTAATGATAGAGATGGCAAGCCCAGGTCGCAGATATATATGCACATACAAAGAAGAAGCAGAAGCACGTACATATACAGATGTGATGCAGACGCAGACGCAAGACTCGGCTGCTGGCCGATGGCGGAAGACGGATGACTCGACAATGTCGACAACGACTTCACCCATGTTCAGTCATCCTGAGATGAGAATATACCTAGGTACCTACCTAGCGTGAGGAGCGAGAGACCCACCTGCGACCTGCACACGTACATGTACATCAATTTCGTCCAACTCTCCATCACGTCATGCTCGATTCCTCTTCAACGAGTCGTTCATCATCAAGGCATTCAATCCGCTTCGTTTCGCCTTGCTCATCGACACCGAGAATCGAAAGCATGCTGGCATCCTTGACCTGGAAATCGTTGCCGCACGGGCCAAATCTTCACCTACTACACTGAGCATCTTGCAGGACCGGGAAACAATGCCTTCCCAGAGGCGAGAATGGCCGGCCATGAGAGCATCATGTTCCTCTTTCCTCGAAAAACAACCAAGTCTTTTGGGTGGAGGAAATCATGGCCGAGATAGGCATCGGGCCTTTACCAAAGTCAGGCCATTTTGCTTCCCCTCAAACAACATTCACACAGACGACGCAGGTTTTGAGTCACCGGGTATGACTTCCAGTGTCACCATGAAGCAAATACAGTTGTCGTGTTGCCCAGTCATCGGAATGCAAGCCTGGTCCTTCAAGGAATCAAGGAAGTCAAACAAACGGGGCCAGCATGAGGCAAGAAATGATGGGCGCCCGTCAGATTGTTCCCTGCATGACCAACTCCATGTGCTCTCACGCATAAGTCCAGCAAAGGTTCGAAATGAATCAGACCGGTTTGCCCCCAACGATGGTATGGCAGCCTGGATGGTTTGCCCAAGTTCTAGATCCCGCCTCAAACTATTTGTCCCAAAATGCAACCCGTGCCATGTGCACGGCATCGGTCGTCAGGTTGTCAAAATGGTTTCGCCACCATAGCCGCATCTGTTAGTCGCAACTTACGGGAAAGACGAAGCTAATACATGATAGAGCCAATTGGCTTCCGGCAAGATATAATGTTTCCGCAAGACACCTCATCTGGAACCGCACAACTGCCTCAAAAATGATTCGGACGGAAAGAAATTTAGGCTAGCATATTGAGTGTTGCAGTGCTGGTGCATAACTTGAAACCGCTTGTTGTACAGCAAAATACTAGGCCATAGCCGCCAAGTATGCCGCCTCCAAGGCGCTATCGAAATAATTGTTCGTGAAGAAGGTGTGAAGCTTATTTGCCCAAGTTGGTCCAGGGACATCTTTCACCTTTAATTTGGAAACGATGGCGACGCAGGCTATGCATGCTTCCAATCCCCTCTTATCAACGTCATTGCAGCGGATTCCCTTTACAACCAAGTTGTGTATTCCCAAACTGAGCCCTTCATAGATGAGGACTCTCTGGAGAACTGTCCAGCATCTGATAACCAAGTCAACAGCTCTGACAGCATGTGACTATCCCTGCTACCTCGTGTTAGCCCTGTCGCGCTCTGCGGCCGAGATGCAAGCTGCAGTTTGAAACACGAGCTCTCTCAACGTGCCCCATTACATCTTTTCCCAAAGGGGCTTTCGACATCTCCACAGAAAGACTCGCCTGCTCTTGGCTCGGTACGTGCATGGGTCAGCGTTCCAACAGGGGAAGGAAAAGACATCGTGTCGAAGCATAGCTTTACTCTACGGGCTTCCGATTCTCATTATTCACATCCTCGTTATTTTGAACCCCACGCTCACGAGAAGCAACACATTAAGCCCTCTGATACGTACTGGAT
Source organism: Epichloe gansuensis (assembly GCA_023658505.1). Classification (NCBI taxonomy): domain Eukaryota; kingdom Fungi; phylum Ascomycota; class Sordariomycetes; order Hypocreales; family Clavicipitaceae; genus Epichloe; species Epichloe gansuensis. The sequence continues at coordinate 9,878,448 of CP098281.1, forward strand.
CTAGGAAATTCACGTAGTTCTAGACTTCGGTTTGATGCTCTTCGTTCCGATCATTTTGAGCAGTAAGGTTTTGCCCATAAATCCACAAATTGGACCCCAAGTGGTCATTGTCCTGGAGGTTTTGGGCCACAATCAAACGCAAAATACAATTCAGGTTGATATGCCTTTCATTGGCTTCGTTTACAGCCCTTGGGCACGATTTATGTCCAAGAAGACATGCTGTTCGGCTAGTCCAAGAATGGAATGATATTGGCCGAAGTTCAACTCCTCATGCTCCAAAAGCGGCATTATATACTTCAGAAGATCCAGAACATTCAGCCAAGGCATCTGGGAGATGTGGAGTGACCCCAGCGCTAATTTTCCAAGGAGTGAAGCATTTTGGCATGGAGCAATTTTCAATTAGAGCGCATTGATCGGTGAGGAGCCTGTGCCGAGGCAGACTGGAGAGAAATGATCGTTCTGGCAGGAATGCTCAAAGCTTCGTTCAGATGCTCCGCCCATAGGCTGACAAGCCTTGGAAAACCTATGATGTGGTACCTTGGATGTCATATTATTCCACGTCTTGTTTAGTACACGACGCAGCTTCTCTTCTTGCGACTGCCGTTGATATTAGCAACTTGGCTTCGTCAGCAACGACACGATCAACTTGGGCTGATAAAATGTAGAAAATTGTTCAGCCGGCCGAATTCTCAATTGAAAATCTGATGTTGCTTTTTCGGGTCCGAGTGCCGCCGCATCGAATATTACCTATTAAAATCCTACATGCGAATCAGCCAATTGACGACTACGCCGACCTGGTATTGGCCACTATTGGCAGCCAGGGTTACACCAACAAGAATTAGTTAGGTGGTGGCTTTTTCGGACATGTTTTCTAAAAAGAAAGCAGAGAAGATGAAGCTGAGCTGCGGAACGCCGTAAAAGCGGCCATCAATTCAGACTTCTTCGGGTCGATACTGGTGCTAGACTACACAGCGCTCATGCGGTCTCATTCAGGCAGCTTGATGTGAACAAAATTATTTTCTTCCCTCAGTTGGTGAATTTGGTCGACTAGCCTCTTCTGGTGCTGCCAATGACTGCAGTTTTGACGGATCAGAAGTTTTTGTTTTCGACTTCGGTTCGAGGCAGTCTGTAGCCAATTCTTCAACGGCCCTTTAAATCTCGCCACCAAAATTCCGCCTCCGAAACTTTGCCAAATTTGATCTGGTATACTCTGTTGGGATAAAGTCCTCCCGTCCTCAAGCAGCCCTGCTGTGAGACTCATCATCGTGTCACCCTGACTGAGACGAGGGTGATCTCTAGACCCTCTTTGCACTCGCGTAGCCATACGGAAGGCCCGAAACCATGACATTTTGGGCCATTGCTTGGCGACAGGAGGATCACGGCGGAGTTTGATAGAAGGATTACTTGGCCCAGAAATGGCTTGCCATCGCTACACCATCTTCTCCTGTCCGCAAGAGAACTTGATCGTCCGCGGATGGACGAAGCATGCAAGCCGTTGAAAACACACAAGGCTTGGCTTGGCTCTTCCATCGTGACGATTAGCTAGCTCCTATTCAATCCTGACTAAATGGATCTGTGATACCAGCATACCACGTTTCATGGCTGGATCTGAAGTGTAATCGCGCCGTGCTGGATAGCTGCCACGACATCGCCACACTACTGATGGTGGCATTTCTGAGACCTGCAAGTACCCGTCTCGGCGACGCCTCTTGATTCGAGCCTAAACCTCATCGCAGGAGGCCAGGCTCCTGGAACCCCGAGTTCAAAGCGTGTTTGATGTTCGGCTGGCGGCATTGCCCTGCTATTGGATAAGAGTGGCAGGCAAACAGGCAACCGGACCGAAAAGTCGGTAGACTTTTCTCTTCGTCGCCCTGGCTAGATAGATCATCGGCCTAGGTCGGTAGGCTGGCCAGACGCCTGCTTCTCGCAGACTTCCCTTCCTGAAACGGCTCGTGGGATGGCATCTGCAGAAAGCAGCCGATCTTCGGCCACAAGACGAACTCGCCGTCCACGTCCACCCGGCCGCGAGCATTTCCTGGCTGTCACTCACTGAATGCCACGGCGCACTCTGAAGAGAATCGATGGGTGAAGCAAAGGCATCTATCTGTAGCCAGTCTGCGCATGTCTAGTCAGTCGATTATATCGCAAAAGTTCTCTGGGGCGAAGTAATGACTTGGCCGAACAGACAGGCCAAGCCACGTCAAGCCGTGTCGGGTCCCGCATTCTCCATGGCTCTTTCCGTTTCGCTTGAGAGCGGGAGGCGGAAGACAATCCCTTGGTCTTTGCGCCAGTTCCCAGTTCCCAGGGCCCAGGGCCCAGCTCTCAGCCCTCAGCTCCCTCACTTCATTCGGCTCAAGATCTGACAAAACATGTGCTGGATATGTTAGCCGGGGTTCCTGTTTGGTCAGCTCCTGTCTTTGGCCTCCGTAATCATCATTTGGTCGGCCCTCTTCTCAAAAGGGGACCAACTCTCGCAACCCTTCTGAAATGTTTGTTTCTTCAAACGTCACTGTCCCGTCTCGCTGCGTGTCTTTCCTCTTGCTCAAATTCCGTTGATGATCCCATCCATGGATGTTCTTCTTCTTCTTCTTCTTCTTTGAAAACCTTTCTGTTCTTCTCTCTCGCCGCAGAGTAGTTCTTTCAACTTTTTATATCAGCCATCTTCTCGACGTCGTACCACATCCACTCTCTCTATACCTTTAACGGTGTGAATCACGAACACGAGTCCTTCTTACCACACGATACACGCCAGCCACGTCGGCGATGGTGCGAGGAACTAAGCACATTCGCCTTTGAACAACATACTCTTGTACCAGTTTGGGGTTCATTGTTACTTGGTACCTTGATCATACATGGTTTTCACGTATCCAACCACAAGGGCATCTAATCGCTGCTCGTGCGAGTTAGGGATTGGGTCATCTTTGGTCAGTCTTCAAACGTCGATCAGAGTTCATACAACTCTTTTGTTTTATCCGAAGAAGACCTTTTTGGAGACACATTATTGTTTCTTTGAAAGTGGTAAGTGATTATCTACTCACCCTTAGAGGAAAAGCTTCAACGTGTATGTGACCCGAATGTTAGCCGCAGTTGAACGTTGACTAATGTTTCACTTTTCAACTAGAAGTCCGTGACTTGGCTAAAAGAAAAGAAAAGAAAGAAAACCAATCCTCCGTGGAAACTAAATATCTAACTCATCATTCAAACCTGGCTGAGTAGTGACAGGGTGACAGAGAAATACTCATCCTTATAGTGAGAATCTACTCATGAGCCTCAGAGCCTGATAAAACAGCTACACACTGTCACAGAAACACTGTTTCTTGGCCTAATTTTATCCTGAGTAAGTATTTTGTTTGAGCCTTCTTTTTCTCTTCTAAAAAGAAAAAAAGACAACTTTACTTCCAACACACGTATTAGTGTTCACCAATGTGTCACACTAGTTCCAAATAGCAACTTGTGTTTTTGGACCAGTTATCGAGGAGGGTATACGTGGTTTTGACCTTGGAAAAGGGTCCCCTTAGCAGCCCAAGGTCTTGTGAACAATCTCAAATGGCTTTGTCCGCGTTTGTTGTAGCCTTTTTGTTGATCAATATTTAGGCCTCCGGTTATACAAGATCGTTTCCGGCGTTGCTTGGCATTACCACAATCTCAGCATTGGGTTGAATTATCCGGAACAACCTACTTGGCTGCTCTCAATGCATCCTCAGTCTTCAAAGGTACGCAAACTCTCTTGAACTAGAAAGCATTCCGGCCAGGTCGCCCGATCCTTCAGCCAGGGTTTCTGCCGATGAAATCTGTTGGATGAACTTGTGTAATGGCAGGCTTTGTACGCCTGGGGAGGCTTCAAGCATGCGTCGACGGCCAGTGGTTATAAAATGGTCATTGATGGAATTCCATGCGCTTTACTAAAAGGTATGTTCACCGAGGTCAAGCTCATTTTCTCATCCCTGCAAACATAAGTTCGATTGTGCTACCGCCCAATATTTTATGGTGTCTCATCCTTTTCTTTCCGCCCCTTTTTCATTACGCCGCTGGCATATTTATCTTCGAGACGTGGAAGGAACTGCACCAGACAATCTCTCTATGAGAGATGTATGAGGATGCAAAAAGCGAGAAAGAAATTGAGCCTTCTCTGGGGCACCCTCGATCCGAATTGCGACGAGGAAATTCATCCCCATCCAGACAGACCCTGGGAGGGTTTGTGTAACCCTTTGGCCCCCAGTGTTGCGTGGCGTCCTGGTTCCGACACGTCTGCAGAATCCCTGCAAAGTTCTGCACGCCTGGTTACTGTGCCTGAAGCTCCGAGTATTCAGATGTACTGTACCACTTGGTGTCCGGGCCCAGTTGCATCACCCTGCCTGTGCCTATGCACATCCACCCAACATGCACGGGCATCCCAAAGAGGAGCCCCGGTCACCGTGTCATTGATGTCTTGCCTCTCAGTATCAGTAGTCGGGGTCTTGTCTTGCTAACAAATCGGAAAGCAGGTGGCCTTCTTCACGGGTATATCGGTGACGGCGTCTGAATCAGTTGCCCATGCCATGGCTGGTGTGGTTGGCTCATGTCAAGCCGACCAGTCAAGGCCGTTGATTCCATGACCGATGCTGGAGCGGGCAGCCATGCGCAAGTAGAAGACGAACTGACGTCTGTCTTGCTTGCAGAACGATTACAGCTCCTCGCCGCCGCCATGTGCGGAGCTTGACTACCTCGATATACAGCCCCCAACGGGAGAATTGAGGTGGGTACACCATCTCATTGGCAGATGGTTCTCGTTGCATTCATTGCCAGTGCCATGAGTGTCACCATTTCTTTGAATGCTCTCTCTCTTTGCTTTCCTCAGTATTATGGCCTGTTTGGGTCAAGTCAAAGTCACCCCCTCAGGGCCGTTCTGCCACCAACCCTGCTGCTCCCAGCTGTGTCTAATAAGTCCTGTAAGCTCGCAGCCAATATCAGCAGCAGCAGCAGCAGCAAATACAACAACAACAACAAAAAGACCACCAGGCAACAGGCAACAGGCAATAGGCAACAGGCATCAAGCAACAGCAGCTATTAGGTGTTTAGATCAGAGCTAGCCCCCTTGCGATTTAAGATTTCCATCCTGTTTCTGCATGCCGTGTCTGGTCCTGACATCACCACATCAACCGTCTGTTCTTCTTGACTCCGTCCTCCCCTTGTCCACGTTTGTATTTCTTGTGTGTCTTTGCAACTATCAAGGCACCGGGACGGCGTCGTGCCCTCCCGCATCCATCTGCTTGTCTCGTGCAACCTAGGCGTTGGCGGTATCACCCATAGTTCTGGTGGTACTTGAACACATCGTATCGCATGGAAAAGGCAGGACAGCGTCTCTTGTGGTAGTCAACTCCATGCCGCATCCTGAATCCTGACGTCTTCTTCAACTTGTTGCATCGTCCGCCGGCAGACTAACCAATGGATAGATACAACCAGGAAGGCGGCAACTCATCGCTCACGATAGATGCTCCTGAAGCCGCGCCCCTTTGAGCCTCTTCCAACCTGGCAACGATTTGCCACCGGGCCCAAACTATACGCACGACTCGGCTGGCTTCTATCCCCCAGTGGGTCAATCTTCACAGATGGCAGGTTGCGTCTGAGTTCCAAGTACGTCGTCGCCTTGACCACCATGCCTTTGCCGACCAACATCAATGAGTCCTGGAAGAGCGTCAGGCGCCGGGTTTGGCAACGCTGACCACTCTAATAGTCCTAATCCCTCTACGGGCATGGCACATGTCCAACAGCAACTTCATAATCACCGTACTACGACCCTGCCGCATCTGGGCCCTCACATCAGCTCTCGAGATCAGTTTGGTCCCAATCCAGTCGCACCATTTCAGAGACGAGTTTCGGACCATTTCTCTCGAGCTCCATCGTTCCCAATCTCCAGAAGACAGCCGTTGGCAGGTTACACACCTCCGGCCACGAGGATGGACTCACACCAGTACGCTCACAGGACCAGCCCAAATGAGGCTCCTCCTCTCTTGCCAATCGAAATGCTGGGGAGCTTGCAGTACATGGATCCTAGTATGACATCCATCAAAGTAGACATCAACGGAACCATCGACAAGGGGCCGTTTCTGTCCTCGGAAAGAGAATGGACCTGCTACAGAAGGAACTACCTGGCTTGCATCTGTTCCTACTCGCTGAGCCCGAACTATCCAGCCGTACCGATCCAGTTCACACCGGCATCTCTCTCTGGGAGCAACGCGTCACAGACCTTTCAAGTCTATAGCTTCGCCATGTGCATCTCGGCAGTCGTGGCAGACAATGAGCAGCACAACATTGAGCTCGTTCAGCATACGCCCAAAAGAGACAAGGGGCCGATTTCCAAGCCAAACAAGACGCCTCTGGCCCCGAAAACGAACTCCACAACGCACGGTGCCATCAATATGTACGGGGACGGCCCTGGCATGGGAGGCACTACACGCTCTCTTTACTCTGACGGATTTGGCAGTCAGCAGGGGTTGGCCAACAGATGCCCACAGAGCACACGTTCGAGCGCATTCAATTTAAGCAAGCGACTCAAAATAATGGCAAACGAAGAGCAGCACAGCAGTACTATCATTTGGTGGTGGAACTCTGGGCAGACGTGGGCACCCAGGCCGCCGATCAATTTGTCAAGGTAGCATATCGGAAGTCGGCCAAGATGATTGTTCGCGGCCGATCGCCGGGACATTATCAGAACGAAAGACGCAACAGCCACGGAAATGGCACCAGCGGCGCCGCTGGTAGCGGGGATACAGGTCAATGGGACCAATGGGAGATTTCGGCAGCGGCTCTGGCATGGGAGGAACTGGTCTTGGCTACAACTCGGGATATGACAGTCGTGGCACCAGTTACAACAATGTTAGGCACCAAGAGATGTCTCCGGACAGCATCTTCTCGTCCTCGAACGACGGAAAGCCTCCCGGCAAAGCCTACCAGTACTATACCGGGTCGGTAGCATATGAGAATCACAACGACCGCGTCGACCTGTTTGGGAACAGAAACAGGGCAGATCCGTTGCACTCGACGACCCTCCCCAACGGCCGCAAGGTTAAACCCGAGTTCGATTTCAACATGCTCCCCAGTCCCTTCAGCGGGGGCACGCGCTGAGGACCATCATCACCGGGAACGATTCGACGGGCGTCCTAGCTCCGGAGGCTTCTACCCATCTATTGTGTCGCCAACTGGGCTGGGCGCATTGTGATGACATGACCCCATAAGCCATTCAAATCTAACCCGCACGGCGCTGGCCGTTGTGGATGAAAGCAAGTGCCTGCCTGCTTGCTTGTTTATTTCTTTTGCCGGTTTAGGCTTCGCCTGAGCATGTACGATTACCTGTCGAGCCAAAAAAAAAAAAAAAAAAAAAAAAAGACCAACAACATCTCGCTCAACAGCTTAGAGGGCGGCCAGGGCTCGAAAATCTATTGGGAGACGGAAAGAAAACGTTCACCGTACAGGAGAGAGGAAAGAACCTAAAAGGGCTCCTCGGCCAACTATCACTGGGCGCAGGGGCCACAAATCGGATACTTTTTCATCAGCAGTTTCAGATAAGGCAGTTTGATTGGCATTGAACGTATTTGACGTTTGATTTTGATTCGGCACTCTGGGGATCAGAGACTTAATCAACGGAGTATGTGGAGAGCGGCTTGAATCATCCACACCCGGCACGCTACATGATCACTTGCAGCAAGAGTGGGGAAGAGGGGTTGTTCTTTGCATCGTCTTTCTGCAAGGGATGGATGACGGTGTGGCAGTCTGGTTGGTCGGCTGGTTCGCCATGGGCTTGGATCTCATCGAGACACGGACAACTTGAATCCGAGGGAAAGAAGAGAAGAAGAAAAAAAGGGCCTGTGTGTTGGGAGTACGGCGTACTTGCAGTACAAGGGAAGGGAATGGATGCCTCCAGCCAAGCACAGGGTATGGCGGTGTGGGAGAGTATCCGAGCCAGACTTGTTTGTTTGAGTGGCACTCATCATCCTTGTGAGGCCAGCAAGAGAAGAGAGCCTGGGGACGACATGGGAAGGGAAGTTGGCAGGCAGACAGACATTGAGAACGAGGTCAGTCCACCTCCGTATGCAGTTTTCTGTAGCGGTGCGTACAGAGTACAGCGTGGATTAGAGAGGAGAGGAGAGGACCAGGAAATAGATAGTCAGTGTTGCGAATCTTGGGAAGAGCATTTTCTGTACTCAGGATACCCAGGTCTTTTTGTTCTTGTCTTCTTTTCATCTTATATTTGTCACTACCATCTATTTTTTTATACTTTCACTTCTCCTTCCTTCTTCCACTACTCCTATTTGTTAAGCATAACGCACTAAGATTTGAGATCATATTTCCAATTCCGTGTGGGTTAATTTGGCAGGGAAGGAGAGAGTTTGTGTGTGTGCCAATTGCGCAATGAGCCATAGTGTTCGCCGCGAAGGCGTTGATTCTTTGCTATCGGTATCATGGCTCCAGTATCAAGTATCTGATGCGAGTGACCCTACCAAAAGAACCTTGAGCCCTGTGCGAAACCTGGACAAACCCGGCTGGCGGAACAACAAGAGAGCAGACACTTGTAATGTACTTGCACATTGGGCTGCATGGCTGGTGGGGCAAGAGCAAGAGCAGCTTGATATGAATGATGCACCTTCAATCGATCGGGTTTTCTTGTCCGTCATGGTGTAATTTGACTACCGTATGGCTGCTTCGCTGCATCGTATCTAATGGCAGAGCGTATACACCGTAGATTGCTAGTTCGGTGTTACGTGGTATTTTCATTCCAGTAGCGAGCAGAAGAGAATGGCAGAGGGGGCAGTGGCGCCTCACAACTACTGCCCATTGCCAGCCGTCAGCAGGGGCTTTTCGGTGATGTGGATGGACGGCTGGGTTCGGCCAGATCGTGTTGGTGGCCAGGCTGTCAGGATCCGTTCCAGCCCCCAGTTCGACAGCTTACTGAAGAGCCTTTTAGCCGCAGCCTTGTTGTTCTTGCCCCGTCCGAGACTTCAATGTTGTTGCGGAGTATCGGGAGCAAAGGTGTAGTGCCGAGGCGTACACTTCCATCTTGTCCCTCCGTTTCTTCTTCTTCTTTTGGGCTCGACCTTGTTGGTGTCACTCATGCAATGTGATCCATGCTATGGAGCTTCCTTTGACGCGGAAAGGAAACGCTTGGGCGGCCATTGGTATTGAAGTGAGAGAAGAGATGAAAAAAAGGCACACCGAAATGGACAATGCGGGCCGCTGAGGCTCAGACCACCCTGGCCGGCCTCGAGCGCAGTCCAATCAAACGTACAATCAACCGAGATGATGTGGATTGGAATAAAACGCAGAGAGCCTTAAATTGAAAGGAACATGGGACCTTTGGCCGTGACCACGTCACAAGAGAAGGTCACAAGAGATGACAAACGTGGGCCCGAAGCGTCATCCGATGCCTGAATGCTCACTCGGCCGACTGCGGAGAAAGTGCCTTCTTAATTCAGAGATTTCGCGGAGAGTAGACCTGTGCCTGGGGTACGATGCTGTTGTGCCCACGACATACGGCATCGTGGGTGTGACAAGATGGCGCTTTCCACTACATAGGCTACTATAGCCGCTTGGACATGATAAAGGTGTACGGAGTACCTAAAGGGGTCACTTAGATCAAGATAAGCGCAATGCCTCGTCATCGGCACGAAAAGAACGATGTGCAAGCAATGTTCTGGTTCTGTACCGGTGAGAAAGGAAAAAAAAAGGGGGCTGGCACCTACCTGGCTTGAAATCATTCAATGTTATTAGGAATGGGTCTTCCACTAGCTTATGCAGGTCGTCCCAAATGCAACGTGCATCAAAATAGCCACATGTACCTCCGTACTCCGTTCAGCGAGCTGAGGGCTGCCCGTGCCAGTTCATCCCGTAATTGCCTGACCGGGCAAACGGGTAGCAGCGAGGACTTGTTCGTCTCTGAAGAGGGATAGATAGAATGTGTGAGGCACTTCTTGACCGAGCGCTAGGTTGACCAATCTTGTGTCATGGTTTGTCACGGAGCGCACCTTTTTCCCACCCCACATCTTACTCCGGAGTACATAACTATGTGAAAGTGGCTTGCACTGACGTGTGAGGAGGACACCACGGAAGTCCTTTCCGGGTACGGAGTAATCGTCAGGCTAAGAGATTGAACCCAAAATTACTCCGTAGGCATGTAAGACCGAAGGGTCTCGGACATGGGTCGGCCCTGTCGTGACGGCTGGCAAGATGATCTCGATCTTTCGCCCCAATGGCTCAGACTTGGACTGGTCGTTATCTTCCCGACGATTTCGGGTAAGTGGTTGTGTTTGGCTTTCTCACTCACACACGAGGCTTGAGGATTATATTTGATGACGTGATGCTTTTCCTCTTTTCTCGCGATACTTGTCAACGTAATTGGCTTGTGCTTGATGAAACGAATCCACAAAGACGAGGCTGTCGCGGAAAGCAGAGCGTGACAACCCGGTTCGTGCAGGGATATCATTTCAGACCGGAAAGTTCCCTGTAACGCCATGTTTCGGCCATTGAATTCTACTGACACCTGCTGTCAAAGTTGCAAAGGCCATGGTGTCATGCCCGAATCTCCATGTTAGGGTCATTGACTGGGTAAATGGTTAATTTCGAGAAAAAGAAAAAGAAAAAAAAATGGACGAGGATAATCCTCCGTATTGTATCGGGTTCCTCCTTCTCCTCCACATGATGTGCGCCAGGGGTTGCTCAACTACCCCGTTTGCGGGCAACGTTCGCCCTCGCGCAAGCACGATCTTGTCCCACGCAAGAAGATGCTCTTTCCGAGCCTCAATGAAGATGATCACCTCGCACGGGAGATCGACACCATTTCTTGACATTGCATCCGTCTTCTGGAGTAGGAGACACAAATCCGAAGTCTCAGCCCTACCGGGTATGTTCGATACGTATAGTGCCTCATCTTGAGTCTCACTGCATGATACCCGTTGGCGCCGTTGCCGAGCCGATAGACTAAATTGTTGGCTCCGACGACAGCTCTTAATTTTGCGCCTGATGTCGGTCATCTTCTTGAGATTTCAGCATCCAAGCGCAAAAATTAGAGCTTCCGAGTTACATAGACTTTTCTTTCTTTCTTTTGGCTGCGTGGCAAGGGGCAAGGGAGTGCAAAGCACCCGAGCACCCTGAGCACCCGGACGTAGTACCCTCGGGTAAGCGTCACATAATATCACACTTTGTGACTTTGGAGATAACCACCACGTGTCGACAATATGCGACCATTTGCCCATCATGAGACCTCGTTTGGCCATGTTTCAGCTGAGATGGATCAGCGAACAAAAAAGCCCTCAGGTTCCATGCAGTCATGTCAGCTATGTGAGATAATTTCCCTTTGATTACCTTGTAGTGGTATATTGATAGATACACATACGGACGGAGTACATGATATGAAACCATATTTTCGGCGAGAAAGACTCGTGACAAGAGTGAATCCTGGTTCACCAGGGAGAAACACAAAATCGGACGGGTAGATATGACTTATCACATGGACAGGAAGAGGCTCGTGCATGCAGATGTACACCGGCCGGTGATCGCTTGTGCATGGTCGATGCAGCCGAATATGAGATAGATACTCCAGGGTTCCTATATGTCCGCTCACCCCGGTCCTCTGGTGCCACATTGTAGCCTAAACGGGACGGTGACGGGCAAAAGCTATGGTAAGCAAGGCAACGATAAATAACCAGCTGAACTGGACAGAAAGCGTAGTCAATGAATGGCTGTAAGCTTGATATCCGCAAAATTTGGGGACAAGGGAGAAGATCGTCGCACAGCCAAAGAGCAAAAAGGCTTGTATGAAGTTCAGTTCAGGTGTGGTGTTGATGCGGTCGGTCATTATCTTCGTCTGCATCCTGATTTCATGGTTGCAAGGGCCATCCATCCATCTATCGGATTTCATTTTCTTGGCGAAATGGAAAACTAAAATAAAAGCGCCAAAGTCGTGGTACTTCAAGGGACTACTGAATAGCCCTTGTCCTGTGTCCTTCCTCATCCCGAATATCCGGGTTCCGCGGCCAGCGAAGCTAAATACGGGCAATATTTTGCAGGGCTAGCACGCGCTCTCATGAGGGCCGCCAGATGGCATCGGCCATCATGGCAACTTGGGCCATCTCTGCTGCATCATGGACGCGAACCACATCTGCTCCTCCCTGTACAGCCGCTGCCACTGCGGCGGCGGTGCCCCAGATTCTCGCCGATGGCTCTTCTGCAGCGGTAATTTCTCCGATGAAGCCTTTACGGCTGGACCCAACAAGCCATGGCAGTCGAGGCCAGGCCAGGCCAACTTTTGAGCTCTTCAAGGCGCCTCAGGAGCTCCAAATTCTGGATAGTCGTTTTGGCAAAGCCGATGCCCGGGTCGAGAATGATGCGCCAACGACGAATGCCAGCTTCTTCCGCAGCAGCAACTCGTTGCAGGAGCTCGGAAGCTACTGTGGGAATCAGACCGTCTTCATAATTGGTCAAGTCCATCATGGTTCGAGGCGTGCCGCGCATGTGCATCAGGCACATGGTTCTACCAAGACGCGCTACCGTTGAGAACATTTCAGGGTCAAGTAATCCAGCCGAGACGTCATTGATGATGTCGGCTCCACTTGCGATAGCCCTCGCCGCAATGGAAGACCTGTAGGTATCCACGCTGATGGCGATACTGCGTGCTTCAGGGAGAGATCGAATGAATTCAACGGCAGGAATGACACGAGAGGCTTCCTCTTCGGCAGAAACTTCGGGTCGACCAGGGCTGTCGACTGGCCACCTACGTCGATGATGGTTGCGCCACCACGAATATGATTCAAGACAGTGTCACGGAGATTTCCCAAGTTGTGCTTCCCACCGTCCGAAAAGGAGTCGGGGTCAAGTTCAGAATGGCCATGATTTGTGTCTTCTTGTTGTGAACAAGTGGTGTGAGATTGTCGGCCAAGCCACCCATTGGTGTGATGGACGAGAGCGGTTTTCCAACGGGGAGATCGTTCAAATAATGCTGTATCAATTTCCGAGGTTTTAATGGATCCAGCGACTTGGATGGCACCAATCTGCAGTGAGGTAAAACGGCAGTCAGCAATGAGACTGTGGTCGATAGCACAAGGTTTGGGCAAGATTGGGCTTACTCCGATAAAGGTCTAAGAACGAATTCTCGCTCTGGAATGCCAATATGAGGCACGTTCAGGCGGTCGTGGTGTACCACTTCATCTCCGTAGAGTAGGATATCCAAGTCAATGTTGCGGGGCCTTTGTCAATCAACTTGTGACGTCCTAGGTGGTTCTCTATAGATTGAAGCTCATCCAACAAGGCGAGCGGTTCCAGATCAGTTTCCACCTAGAGATGGAAAAAAAGAAAGTCAGCACTGACAACTTGGGCGGAGCAGAGTGCAAGTGCCAGAGTGACTCACCTCGCAAGCTCCGTTCAGGAAACGGTCTTGGTCAAGGACATACATTGGCTCCGTCTCCCACAAACTACTCGTGCGCTTCACGCAAATGCCTCGACGGTCCATTTCGTTGCATGCCTTTTCGATCTCAGCCACCCGATCACCCAGATTGCTTCCAAGGGCGATATAGGCCTTCTTCTTGCGACTCCCGCCATGACATGCACAACCCGAATGAGTGCGTTTCGATATTTGTGGGGCTTCCCTTGATGGCCCAAACTGGTATGAAGTTCTGCGAGAAGGGCTGAGAAGTAAAGAATGGCGCGAGCATCGTGTGGTGGTTTGGGAACGACAGTCAGCAGCAAGTGGTGCCAGCTGTCTGCGACGGATGCCCGCCCCGTTGCGCACGATCTGCAAGAGGAAGGCGCAGCAGACGCAGCCATGGCAGTGGCAGTGGCAGGCAAGCACGAGCGATGCGATGTGCCCGTCAAGGCCAGCAGACCACAGACCAGCAGGCCAGCAGGCCAGACCAAGACCAGACAGGACACGAGGAGGCAATTTCGGTGAATGAACGGCTGTTGGCTGGAGGGCTGCCATACACCATACACAGACAGACGTGCAAGGCATGCGGACAGACAAAAGTCTGGTCGAAAGTGAATTCTGACGTAGAATCACGGGGTTAAGAATTGCCGGCTCCGTCCGATCCTACCGGCGCGCCGTTATTAATAACATCCAGCGCACTTGCTCCCCGACGGAGTTTTGCAGGACGCCGAGTGCGTAATACATACACGCTCTGCACTCGGTACGAAAGAAGTCATTGGAGATTGATAACTCGGAATGCACCACATGGATGACGTTTTTATGGAGTAGTGCGTGCGTGCGGCGCCAGAACAACATCAACAATGGAAGCTTCCTCCTCCAGAGGATTTCAAAACGTTTCAGAACCCTGGCAATACTGTCAATCTTGTAAAAAAATCAATTACGAAATACAGGGAATGGAAATATAAAGTCCAAATTATTTCACCGCTAAACCCCGAAGGCTGACTCATTTCATCTTGACAAGCCCGCCCTGCTTACAACCGACTTTCTATTCCGGCATAATGACTATCCGCCGCCCAATGCGAGTCAGGCCACACAAGACGAATTGCTTCCCAGATGTGCCTGTCGTTGCGAAACGTTAGCTAGTGTCGTCGGAGCCAACGACAGATGGTTCTGTCTAAGCAGAAGATACCGAATTTGAAGAAAAGAATCCCCGTCCATTCACGGAGAGATATCGAAGGGGCAGGCAAAGGGTGAGATAGACTAGTTATGTGTACACCAAGAGGCCTCTCTCAAGTCCGACGGAGTTCTTCTCCAATGCACGGGCTTTCGAGGTTTTCTTTTTTTTTTTTTTCGGGTTTTCGGGCTCACTGTTGGAAGGATTCTTCTTTAAAAGAGACACCCACCCCCTTCCTATACCCACCTCCCAACTCGTATAATTATGCTGGTGGACTGGCTTGCAGGAAAGACGCAAGGAACTCGCAAGGAAAAGAAAACAATGGAAAAAAGTGCCTCTTACCCGACATGGAAAATCTGTAGCCCGTCCTTGACTTCTTGCGGAAGATCCTTGACATCTTTGCGGTTCTGAGCTGGCAACAAGACTGTCTTGACTCCTGCACGGAGAGCACCAATGAGTTTCTCCTTGATTCCACCTACGGCAGTGACACGTCCGCGTAGAGAGATTTCACCCTATAGGAATAGGAGAGGACTCTATTAGCATGTGTGGTTCAGGGTATGTGTATATGTGACACATCCAAGACATGATGTCATACACGGCCAACACAACGGTATACTGCACAAAGATACAAAGTTGCCAAAAGGGGGAGGAATGATCACGTACCGTCATGGCCATAGTAGGTGGCACAGGCTTGCCGGAGAACAAGGAAATGAGAGCAATAGCCTGACCGATGCCACTGCTTGGTCCATCCTTGGGAATGGCGCCCGAGGGCAGTGAACATGAATGCTTCGGTCCTTCATAATATCCGTAGTAGGTTCCGGGGTGAGACCTAGCTCGTACGCATGAGCCTTGACCCAAGTCAAGGCGACTTCGACGCTCTCCTTGAGCACGTCGCCCAGCTTGCCTGTGAGCTGGACTCTGCCATTGCCCGGCATATCAGCGACTTCGATGAAGAGGATGCTGCCGTTGCCTCCTGTGCTGTAGGCCACGAGACCCGTCACGATGCCGGGCCGACTCGTCTTCTCGGCGATTTCCTCCTCAAACTTCTCGATACCGAGAACGGCTTCGATATCGTCGACCGTCAAGCGCGGTCTATAGACCTCTGCGCGACCAGCGTCTCTTGCTTCCGCGAATTCAACAGCCTTGGCACGGCAAACAGAGCCGATCTCTCGTTCCAGGTTGCGAACTCCTGATTCTCGAGTGTACGACTCTATAATCTTGGACACGACATCCGGGTCAAAGGTGACCTGGTGCTCGGCTAATCCATTGGCTCGGATCTGCTTGGGCACGAGGTGCTGCATGGCGATATGGCGCTTCTCGAGCGTTGTATAGCCCGGCAGGTAAATCATTTCCATGCGGTCCAACAACGGCGCGGGAATCGTGTCCAAGTTATTGGCGGTAGCAATGAAGAGAATCTTGGACAAATCAATAGGCATGCCGACATAGTGGTCCTGAAACGTGTGGTTTTGCTCCGGATCCAGCACCTCGAGCATAGCTGCTGATGGGTCGCCGTGGACGCTGGCCGTGCCGATCTTGTCGATCTCGTCCAACAAGAAGACCGGATTCGCGACACCGACTTTTCGCAGACCCTGCACTATCGCGCCTGGCATGGCCGCGACATATGTCCTGCGGTGACCGCGAATCTCGGCCTCGTCCCTGATGCCTCCGAGAGAGATGCGATGAAACTTCCTGCCCAGAGCCGTGGCCACCGACTTGGCCAGACTGGTCTTGCCCACTCCTGGTGGTCCGACGAGCAGCATAATGGGAGACCTGTCCACCATTTTCTTGGACTTGAGGATCTGGAGCTTGGTGTTGTGTTCCGGGGCAGATGGCGCGGTGTGGGTGCTCTTGTTCTGCTCAATGCCCTGCTGCTTGTCGTTGTCGTTGTTGTCGTTGAAACCTGTCTCTGCTTCTGCTTTGCGAATCTGCTCTTCCACGTCGTCATTGAGAGACTGCTTGAGGCGCAGGACCGCGAGATACTCGATTAATCTCTTCTTTACCTTGTCGAGACCGTAGTGATCATCGTCAAGTTGCTTCCGTGCTCTTGTCAAGGTCTCTGGACCTAGCCTGTCGTCTGTCATAGCCGTCCAGGGAATCTCAGACAAGGTCTCTAGCCAGTTCCGGGTAACCTGATATTCCTGATTCATGGGCATCATCTTCTGCAGCCTTCGCAGCTCCCTGTCCGCCGATTTGGCGACCTCGGGGGCAGCTGAGCGTTTTGAAGCTTCTTCTTCAGTTCGTCCAACTCGTTGGCTTCCTGTTCATCACCCTGGTCATTGCCGGGTGGTACCTGGCCATTCGATGGAAG
The DNA here is from genome assembly GCA_023658505.1 of Epichloe gansuensis. NCBI lineage: Eukaryota > Fungi > Ascomycota > Sordariomycetes > Hypocreales > Clavicipitaceae > Epichloe > Epichloe gansuensis. The sequence goes on from CP098281.1 coordinate 9,895,320, forward strand.
AAAATTCAAGCCCGGAATCGGCAGGCCTGCGTTGTTGCGCTTGTTTGGATTATCGTTGAGCCTGTCGAGGATCTGGACAGGAACTGACGTGAATGTTGTAATTTTGAAATTGTTCTTGATGCCTCCCACCTGACGCTCCAACAGTTCGAGAACTTTTGTGATTCTGACCTTGACATCGAGCGCGGCCAGTACACCGAGCTTCTCTTCATGAGATGCCTCGACAAGATTTGACATGAAGTCAGCTAGCAGGCCAGCCTCTTTGATTTCTCTCCTCATGATGAGCATCTCCAGGCGTTTGGTGAGCCCCGGAGAAAGAGCCGGGCCACCTTTTGTGCGAGGCAGTAGCGATGAGATTCGTAAAATCGTAACGAGCTCGCGGGATTGCGCTTTCAGTAAAGCAAATAGGTCTTGGAGTTGTTTATCGGCAATATCGACTACAAAGCAAAAGGCAAAACATTAGTATCCTGACAGAGGGTCGTTCCGTTCCGTGAGATTGGTTGATAGATGACGCCCTGGAATTCATTACTCACTCTCGTCACTAAAGTAGGTGACCTTTCCCAGGAAGAATGGCCGCTCGCGCGCAATATTGTCCACCCTCACGCGCGAGGCCCCTTCCACGCGGAGTGCAAATTCACCGGCGCCACGGCCGTCGATGCCAACAATTTTGGCGGCTACACCGAAGCCGAAGATGTCGGCCTTGTTGGCAATCCCGGGTTCACCTCCTCAAGCTGCGAGGTATCCACCTCTTCGCCATTGTTGATAAGAAGCTGGCCGGTCGGGCCCACGAAAGGCGACGAAAGCGGTACACAGGCGATGGGTATGCTGTCGATGCGGGCATCGGGTCCCTTGGCTGCTGCTTTTTCGTACACGTGCGCGAGGAGCGCTGGGATATCGGGTCGGCTCGAGGTGACGGAGATGCGCTGGATCAGGCCGGGGAGGAGGACGAACCCCTAGCGAGTGGAATGATGGGTAGGGCCGCAGTCTGTGATCTGCCCATGACGCAGGGAGAGGGAAGAAAATTCGAGGGCGCACCGCACACACGAGACAGCTCGAGCTATATTATGTAGATGGTGCAATGACCGAGTTTGGTCCAGAACGGCGGAACGGCACAGGAGCGACTGGCGGTTGTGCTCACAGGGAAGAAGTCGCTCACAAGTCGGGGCTCAAAAAAAAAAAAAAGAACGTATAAAGTAACAAAGTGTGAATGAGTATTTGTACAGAGTATCGTATCGATGGAGCGATGGGTTGTTGAGAGGAAAGTGGCCGATAGTTTGGGTCGAGTGGTTGGGTTGACGTTGCTTTCGGACGGCCTGGAGCGGGTGTTAAAGTGAAGCTAGCCAGCTGGCTTCGGTTCCACGGATGCCGAGGCAAAGACGAGGCGAGGCTTCTCCACCCGCCATTACATGTACTAAAAGTTAGTCCTCTACATAATATGTAGTCCTCGCCTGTGGTCTGCGGTCTGTGATGTAATGACGGGTCCATGGGAGTTTGATACGAATCAGACTCCAAGGGAGTGCATACGAAGTACGGAGTAGATGGTTCTAGAATAGGTACGGAGTAGGTACGGAGTAGGTACGGAGTAGGTACGTAGGACAACAGCCAGTTCTTCTGTGGCTAGGGAGTTTCTAGCTACTGCTGTATGTATGTACTATACTCGTCACAGCCAGCCAGAACACGCCTGTATCAAAATGTAAACCATGATTCAATCTGATAACAAACTGTACCTCTTTTGAGATACAACAGCGCGGCAAAAAATGAAATAAATCACCCAAAATACATGGAACCTCCTCCACTCACCCACTGAAAAAATCAATTTACACCAGCCAGACCCACTGACGCGCCTCAAACGCGTCTCCCAAGCCTCTCTCACCCCCATCATCATCTCCAATCCGTGAAACCTCTTCAATCTCTCCTCCCGCCACAATCAACCATGTGTACGTCCAAGCCCGCTCTCCGAATCCTTTTTGAACAAAGGGAAGAATAGGGGGAAGGGGGTAAAAAAGAAGAAGAAGAAGAAGAAGAAACCCAACCCAACCCAACCCAACCCAACCCCTCCCTCAAAACTCAAAACTCACCTTCGTCTACACGCAACTCCCTCTGACAATTTCGCACAGCAGCCTACGCAGGATACAGCACAACCAGCTACGGCGCCCAAGGCGGCGACGACTCAGGCGGCTTCCTGGCCGGCGGCTCACAGCAAGGCAGCCAAGGCGGCGGCAAGGCCTACCAAGACGAATCCCTCCGCCCCGTCACCATCAAGCAGATCCTCGAAGCGGAAGAGGCCTACGCGGGCGCCGACTTCAAAATCGACAACGCGACCGTCACGCAAATCACATTCGTAGGACAGATCCGCAACATCAACCCGCAGCCCACCAACATCACGTTCAAGATCGACGACGGCACCGGCCAGATCGAAGTCAAGAAGTGGATCGACGTGGACAAGCAGGACGACTCCAACGCCGAGTTCGAGCTGGACTCGCATGTGCGCGTGTGGGGACGCCTGAAGAGCTTCTCCAACAAGCGTCATGTCGGCGCGCACGTTATCCGGCCTGTGGCGGACTTCAACGAGGTCAACTATCATTTGCTGGAGGCGACGTACGTGCACTTGTTCTTCTCAAAGGGTCCTTTGGGCCAGCAGGGCGGTGGCGCGAATGGAGATAGCATGTTTGTCGACGGCGGCGGCGGCGGCGGGTACGGCAATGAGAACGGTGCTGGTGCAGGCCAGGCCTCAAATAAGCTTTCGGGATGTGGTCCGCTGGCCAAAAAGATGTTCACCTTCATTAGTGGTGCGCCGGGCGGCAATGAGGGCATTCACTTGAATGTCATTAGTAGCTCGACGGGCATGTCCGTGAGGGATGTCTTGTCCGCCTCGGATGAATTATTGGGACAGGGCTTGATTTATCCGACTGTTGATGATGAGACATGGGCGATTTTAGAGTATTAGATTGGGCCGAAAGCAGAACAAGGCGGCGGCAATATGACGACTTATTGTTCATTGGTTTTGGGGACAACGGACTTGATGCACAAACGGACGGACATGGTCCCTGTAATCATTTTGAAGTGCAAAATATATATGTCTCTCTTTGTTATTACAGGAAACGTCCACGTAGTCATCGTTAAATCGCCACAGGATTTAATCCGAACTTCGAAGCATAGCAGAACTCGATTCGACGTGCAAATGAGTGCAGAGGTAGATCGTCACACCAAAATGAGTACCTCGCAGGGGCCGAAAAGAAAATCACAACAGCAACGCACACCACGTCGTCCTCGGACCACTCCTTCACTCCTTCACTCCTTCTCTGGCTCCAAATCAACAGAGCTGCTAGCCTCGTCGTTTTGAGGCTCACGAACCATGCAGTACAGTCGAACAGGAACGGGTCCACGGCAAAGACAATTTCCTTTCGGAGCTCGAATCCAAATTTGGCGTAGAACCGGTTATTGACCACATTGGAAGACTCCAGATACATGGCTCGGTTCTCCTCGTCAGCCTAGAATAACAAGAGGATCAGATCCTTGAGCAAAGTCAAACGCCCTTTGGCTGTCATCACCCGAATGGTTCTACACCCATCAGCTGCTTACCTTGTGCATCATGTGCCTCAACAACTTGCTTGCGTACCCTCTACCCTGGGCACTCGCCTTCGTGCCAATATAGCCAAGGTAGTAGCAGTCGTCGTTGCGATGACCCATAACTTCAGCTTTGGTGTCATGAAGCGCGGGAAACAGCTCATTGAAGATCCGTTTTCGGCTCTCTCGTGGGAGCTGATAGCACAAACGCCATGTCCTGCTCCAGATGGTGGCGAGCAAGTCGTCATTTGTGGTTCCTGGAGGCATCCTATATAAATGCCAAGGAACATGTCGATGTTAGCATTCTTGTTGCTGCTGGAACCAAAGGGAGGGTTCATCATGTGCGCCTTGTTCAACGTCAACCATCCACGAGCCCAGTACATACCACAAAGCAATAGCATCAAAGTTCGTTCCAATAGCGGTTGCAATGCCTCGAAACTTATATGAAGCATACGAATACGTCATGAGCCGGACATGAAGCTTCCAAAGCTTCTTCGACGACCAGCAATCCGCATCGTCGACGCCCATTAGATACAAGGACAAAGGGTCAGCAGCAAAGCTCTGTGCAAGAGCCAAGCCGGCCTCCCGACGATCACTCATCTTGAGCTCGCGAACCTCGGTCGCCCATGTAGATGGAATCAAGGACAGCGTTGGCTTAGATTCAACTTGTTTTTCGACATGATTGACCTGCGCCATGTTGGAGGACGTTTATGTTTACTTCTACCTGAATTGTTAGAGCAATAGGGAAAGATGGAGTGTCTAGGGGATAGCGAATCAAAAATAGCAAGGATGTTCTGTCCTGCTTTCGGGATCAAAGCGGGCTAGGGAAGGCATAATATGGGAAACACTCAAAAGGGTTCGCATCCAGTCACCATAGATAAAGAAATGAGCGAGTACTGTGAGCGGTTCACGCTGAATGGTCCATCTTTTCGGCGTTCACCTGCCCTCCTTCTGATAATTCCCTGGTAAAGAAAAAAAAAAAGTTGTGAGGGTTCGTGGGTTTTACATTTTGCAAACTGTTGCCCAGCCACTAGTTATGATGCCTGCAGAATATCGTTCGCGACGAGTCATGCCCGAAGAATGACAATGACGAGGAGCGCGAATTAAGATTCGTGGACGCAAAGAGGCGGTTGTATTATGAAGTCTGTAATTCGCACCCGGAGAGCGAGTCCAGCCGCACAGCGTGTGTAAGGTAAGTAAGTACACACAACACGAGAGGAGGATTCCCTGGACGAGAGATGAAGGGAGAGTGTAAGCGCGGCGTCGAACGAAGGTGGCAGCAAGTATGCGTCGATGAACAAGAAGAAGAAGCAACGGTCAGAGACTCAGGGTACAGCTCGAGATAAAAAGAGAGGCGCAAGGAAGGAGCGACTGTGTTAACTTATGGGTCGGTTGAGAGACCCTGGCAGACCAGACACATAACAGCGCTCAAGTAGTACTCGAAAGGACAAATAAAATGCAACGCAAATAAATCACCGCCGCGTCACCAGAAGCGACTTATCCTGGATATTACGGGGTCCCTTGTATGTATCCCTTCTCGCTTCCACGAGCGCATGAACAGATATCTGTCTGGCAAGCCTCGGGCAGAGGCAGCAAACGCATAAAGACAGAGAGGGATCGCCGCCTCATTCATTCAGCTGTGTCAGGAGATCAGCCTGTTTCGGGTATCGCAGAGTGATCTCGTGATGATGCGGCTGAGCTGACGTCAGTTCATAAGTAGGGCGGAAGCTCCAGTCGCAACGCTGGTGCGTTGCTTCCGAACCAGTGATACTGATACATTCATTCCACGGTGCGTGTACTCTACCTGGGTCGGTCTACGTACGTGCTACGTGGCTCACTGGACGGTCGCCTTTTGTGTTACTTGTGTTACTTGTATTACTTGTATTACCCTTTGTGCGAGCCTGCTTGGCCCGGGAGACTCTTGATGCTTATCCAGCCAGTGAGGACGAGCAGACGTGCTTTGTCGACTAGGACAATGGTTCAAGTGTATCATGGCCATGAACAGATGTAACTAGGCAAGCTTGGCTGGCACTCAAGCATTCATACCAAGTGCTGGAGTATCGTGCACATTGTGGCAAAAAGTGCATCCGTCACTGATGAGAGTCTTCTTTTCCGAAAAGCAAATCACAATATGTACTTGGACTTATTCTAGGTGTCAACTACGCTGGTCGCCCTGCTGCCGTCACTATGCAGTGAGGCAAGGCACCATGAATGCTGCAGCATCTCGGAGCATGCTTCCGTGCTTGCCGCGAGCGAGTATCATCCATCCATCCATCCATCCATCCACGTGAAGGCGGCTTCGCATTCCGTGCAACACGTTCCATCCTAGTCCGAACCTCATTGGTTGGGTCATCGCCATACTCAAGTCATCCATCGCACGACTACTTTTAGGTATCTCTTGTCATCTTTTTCTCATATGCACTTCTTCTGCCTGACGTGTGAGTGTGTATCACGGGCAATTCACAACATGCGGCGAATCTGCTGCTCATTCGTATACTTGTCCAGGCCAGAGTCAAGGCTCTGCCACCACTCAAACAGCATTGAGTTGCAGATGAGCTTGAACCAAGGTGTGAATTTCAAATCGGGCTGCTCGAATAGTTGCTTGAGCTTCTCGGCGCTGACGTACTGCGTCGCCTGGACTTCGTTGGGATTGATGTTGAGATCGACGTGAGTCTTGATGAACAGGATGTAGTCAACTAAGTTTGCGTAGGTCAGCTTCGCACTTGTTCCTCCGAGGAAAAGACACAGATGATGGGTATGGCAAACGTACTCTCGTGTTCTCCCCATTTGCCATCGCTGGGGCCTTGTAATGGATTCGAGTGAGGAAGTGGAATTTTTCGATGGGGACCTGCTCTTTCTGAATGCCCAGCTCGTGCTCCAACTTGCGCTGGGCCGCGCGCTTGACACCTTCGATGGCGTCAGGCAAATTTGATCCGGTCTCGCCAGATACAGCCAGAGGATGTGAGCAGCATGTATTGGTCCACATGTCGGGGAAGGTAATTTTTCCGAAGCACGCTGCTGCAGAAGCAGCTCGTTCTTGTCGTTGAACAAAAAGACAGAAAAGGCTCGGTGCAACAATCCCTTGTCAATATTGGACATCAAATGGCCTGCCCGGATCTTGTTAGTCACCATCCCCAAAGATGAGGCCCAGGATGGTCATTGTTGGTGTCTTCTCACAAAGCTTTTTACTGGCCTTGCCAACGGGCATGTCATTGTCATCGAGAACAATGCATACCTCGTCCATCAACCGAATCTGCTCCTCGTCGTGGCCAGAAAGTGCCTCCGAATTGGTGTCGATGTCGGGAACAGACGGAGGATGGTGTCGGCCATCATGGGCTGAGGCTGGGCCTCTGTAGCGGTTAAGGTTGCTGTCGACATGCTGCTGACGTTGGAACTTTTCTCGTCGGTCGGTTTTGGTTCTTTTGTATACTCGATGATCTGCGTGAGGTCTGGTGTGATGGGATAAACTGCAGACGACAGGGTCCAAGTTCCAATTTATTTCGACTGCCCCTCCTTTTCCCGCTCAGGCCAAGAAAAATTGGGGCTGCTTTAGAGGGCCTTGAGATGCCTTCCTTCAGGTGGAAGAAACGAACAGGAGCGCACAGTCTTGGAGTCGTTGTCCTCCTTTCGGTTTCATTTGCTCTGGATCTCTGCTGCAGAGTCCAGACCGAATCTCTTCATGCAGAGACCCATACAGCACATGCCCGATAACAGTGTTGATCAAACATGAACACAGTTATATACTCCGTACACAGCCGGCCAATCATAGAAGTCAACGACATGCTTCATGTTTGTTTCGTCTTTGACAGCTCCCATGCGGTCAGACCAGAAGTCATGTGCCTCCGTCTTATTAGCTTTCTCGGTTTTTTTTTTTTGGGGTTTTTTTTTTTAGGAAAATGGCGACTTCTTTTCGCCCAATGCTGCGATTGGTCTTTCAAGGAATGGTTAAACACGACTCTTAGCTTCGAGTACGGATTCAATTGACAATTCCAAGCTTGAAAAATGATGGTGCGAGTCGGCGTCGGTGCGGCAGGCAGAGATGACAAACACAAACAAATTCGCTGCAGAATGCCTGACTTGGCTTGGCAAGGCCAACAATAGGCCAACAGGGGCTGTTCCGGGGCTAAGCGCAACGTGGAAATTTGGGGGAGTGGGCGGGGCTTTCGTGTGAATCGTCACCTTGCATCGACAACTGCATCCATCCCCTTTGCGTGCTTCTCGCGGTCCCTGATTTCTCCTTGTAGCGAGCGCACGCAGACGCTCCGGCTTACACAGTTCCGCTTTCCAATTCCAGACTGCTGTTTGTCTTGACACGAATCGGCCAGCTCTAGCTCCAACCTATAGCCTGTAGCTCCCGAGCTTCCCCTCTGCGGCCATGGCGCCCCCTCCCAAGATCGAGGCCAAGGAGATCGAAACATACTGGAACATTTTCTCTGGCAGAACCGGTGGCGGCCAGTTTCTTACCGGCGAACAGGCAGCCCCGTATTGAAGAACAGTGGCCTCCGCGATGATCAGCTGGAACGTGTCTGGGACTTGGCCGACGTGGACAATGACGGCAACCTGGACTTTGAGGAGTTTTGCGTCGCTATGCGACTCATCTTCGATATGTTGAACGGAGTATGTTTATAATCTCTCTGGGGTTGAAGAGCTTGTGTGAAAGTTCAAGTTTCTTCCTTGATGCTGACTTGCCTTTGATGACGTAGGAATACTCGGATGTCCCCAAAACACTGCCAGACTGGCTGGTGCCAGAGTCCAAGGCGCATTTGGTCCAAGCGACTCGCGCCATCTCGGGCAAGCAACCACAATTCGAGCAGGTAGAAGACGATTCGGATGATTTGGGTCTCAAAGATGGCTTCGAATGGTACATGAAGCCCCAAGACAAGAGCAAATACGAGCACATATACCAGGAGAACCGAGATATGCGAGGCGAAGTATCATGTCAGTAATCCCCTTTTTCTTTCTTGTCCTCTTTGGGGGAACTGTTTCTGTCCTCTACGGTCTACGAATTAGCGAAAAATCATGCTAATTGATAAATCCAGTCGGCGCCTTGGAAGAACTCTACGAATCCCTCGATGTGCCCGATACCGACGTCCGATCTGCCTGGAACCTCGTCAACCCTTCTGCAGCATCTACCATCAACAAAGACGCGTGCCTCGCCTTCCTACACATCCTCAACTACCGCCACGAGGGCTTTCGCATCCCCGCAGTGTGCCAGCCTCTCTGCGATCGAGTTTCGAACGCAACCAAATAGACTACCAGCTCGACAATCAACGGACAGGTGCAGGATCGCGATGGGCCTCCAAGGCCGACGATTCCACGTCCACGGGGCGCAAGACCAAGTTCGGCGAGCAGTACCTCACGCGCCTCGGCAGAAGCGGTTTCAAAACCGCTGGAACTGACTTCTCCACCGAAAAGACGGAAGACTGGGAGGAAGTCAGGCTGAAGCGTCAGCTCGCGGACCTGGATGCCAAGATACAAAGGTCGAGGACCTGGCGGAGCAGCGAAAGGGCGGCAAGCGGGACTCGAAGCCCGCTCTCGTACGGCGCGAACTCGACCAGCTGCTGGACTACAAGCGCCGGGAGCTAAGGGACGTGGAAGAGGGACGGGGCAAGAGCGCAGTGGGCTCGGGTCTGAAGAGCGTGTCGGAGGATCTGCAGACTGTGAGGGAGCAGGTGGAAGGTCTGGAGGCGCATTTGAGCTCAAGGCAAGCCATTCTTGATGACTTGCGTAGACAAATTGATGCGGAGAAGGTGTAATTGGAAAGATGAGTAGACGGAAGCTTGGTCTTGAAGCGGGCATCGTGTCTTTGCGCTCGTAGTCAGACTATTGAAGTGTGATTTGATTGATCATGTTTGGTGCCGATAACAACTTGGATGAGTTTGACTTTGTCGAGGGCATGTGCAAAGGTTGAGCCTGGCTTCCATCCAGGCCCAGCCACTGGAATAGCCATTTCTGGTTATTCTGTCTCAAAACCCAGCCTGTCCTTCTCCCCTTCTCCCTTCTTCACACACAGGTCAGGTCTGGATTGATGCCATTGACATGTATGGCCACTGGGGAGCACGACAACAGCAACGGAGGCCAATGGATAGCAGAAAGACGTCATCACCGTCTGTAATAATAACACCCCTCCTCAGCCCCTCTATTTTGACTCCATCCCCGCCCAACACCACACCAGACAATTGGTCCCTGGTCCCCCTCCCTCCCTCACCTTCCTTCGCTCGCCTGCCTCCGAGTGTTTTTGGCTCGAGTGTGGGCCGGGTGTGACAACCCCGCCGTCGACCGGGTGAGCAGATGATCTGACTTGACGCCTTTTTTTTTTTTCTTCTATCCCCATCAACCTGCATCACCAAAGAGAGAGCTAGCTGTTCTTGTTCAACTTCCAGCTTCCCTCCTTACCAACACCTGCTGCTTCAAGTGTAACTTTTCTTGATCCATTTCAACTTTACATCACCGCAACCGCAACCGCCATCATGCCCGAAGCAAACACTGACAACCAAGCATTCAACCAAGCTGCCAATGAACGAGCAAAGAAGTTGACGGGTCTCCAGAATAAAGAAATGCTTCAATTATACGGTATGGCTGAATTATTCTAGAAGGGAGTGGGGGATTTCATGCCGAGATCAAGCGCTGACCAGGTTTTTGTTCTTCCTTCTCAGGCCTCTTCAAAGTTGCTACTGGCGAGGACTTTTCCAAGGAATCGCAGCCCGGCTTTATGTCCGGCATCACGGTGAGCACAAATCTTTCCCACTCCACCAACATCATCTATAACTGTGACGTTCTCTGTCCGTGGGAACGTTTGAATCACAATATCTAACAATTATGGCATGGTTAGGCAAGGCCCAAGTACGATGCCTGGAAAGCAGTAGTCGACAGAGGTCTGTCCCCGAAGAGGCCCAGGCCGAGTATATCGCGCTTGTCGAGAAATTTGAAAAAGAACAGTCCGCAAAATAGGTCACATGAAACAAACAACCAGAATGTTGGTTGTCCGGGTTCGATCAGTGAATGCCATTTGGTTTGGCTCATCGAGTTCTTTGCTTCGCAGGATCTGATGGTCCGATCGAACCCGAGAAACCGTACTCATTAATACACAACTTTGAGCCTTGAGATGTTATTATTATTATCATGATTTGTGCTCATTCCATGAATACCGTCATTTGTTCAATGTTAGCCCATCCACCAAATGCCGGTCTAGTGTGACGGCTGCCAGCTGTGTTGAGTTGGATGAACATCACCTTCGGGCTTCCCTCTGGAGAGTAGAGCTACGTACAGTATTCTCAAGAATCGCAGACCCTTGTTGCGAACCCAGTGCAGATCGACAGGCGTCCTCAAAAGGGCCGATGATTCCTCACTGTTGGCCTTCTGGAAACCCTCAGTGACATGCATACTTTACTCGGCGCGGAAGTGATTTTTAAACAAGCAACCGCAAGAAGACCTTGGAAGGTCTGTAATTTGATATACGCTACTCTGGGTACGTTCACAATTGAATAAAGCCCGTCTAATCTGCGCTCGATGGCTTTTTTTTCTTTTTGGAAATGTAAAGAATGATGGCCAAGGAGGGGATGGAAAGTGGCCGGGCTAAGACGACGATGGTCCTCCGCACTCATCGAGGGCATCGATAAGTATCACCAGCGCAGACAGCATTCGGGACTCGAATCAATGTAGGATAGGGGCTGCAGTATCAGCTTTCATAAACTGCTGCTGTGTTCCCTTTGGAAGATTGCGGGATCAGTGTCAATCGCATCCTTCACGTGGAGTGGCTGTAGCAGGCACGGTGCCCCACGAGCTGCGCCGCGATAGTGGTGAGAAACTGAGAAAACTTGCGGACGTTAACCCTGTCCGCTTCCGCCTCTCTTGAAGAAGAAGCTTGCTCCGAGATGACCTGTCCTTGTTGCCAATTTTCGACCAATTGTTCTGGCAGCGGCGGATTTGCCAGTTCCTGCCATGCCCCCCCGTCCCCGTTCAGCCACGCGGAGCAAGGGTGATTTGAAAAGGCAGGAATCTGCGGAGTCATGACGAGCATGCGATTGAGGCAGGGTTTCCTGCGAGGATGTCCAGGATGGGTGATTGATGCTGCAGAGACTTGGGCGCTTGTTAGAAAAAGGAAAATCAAGCGTACATACGGGGTAGATGATGCAGATTTGTCGAAGGAGTGTGGAGTGTGGAGGAACATGGGCGGGGCGTATCTACCTATCAGCAACGGGCTTGCCGCGTCCGGATTTCACGAGCCGCTGATCTCGAACCAAGATGAATCAATCACATCAATCACACACAATGTACGGAGGGTGTCAGATGCCCGGACCGTTCTCTTCGTAGACCCAGCACCAATGAATAAATCCAACGGCCCATCTTCCCGTGCCTGCCGCCGCCGCCATCCAGTACGGCCGTTGCCGCCGCGTACGGATGTCACAATTCGGCAGCCACGACTATTTAGTTCCGAAACTCTATTCGACGTCTCACTTGGTGTTGCGAGATATCCATCAATCAGGGGTCAAGACGCGCTCGCATTCATCATGGAGAAGCTCGATGTCAAGGAAATCAGATAAGAACGGCCACGTACGTTCCTGTCGGTCCCGAACAATGCCCCCATGTGTCTCGGCCGGGAACTTTCAAAACGCGCTTGCATTCCAGTACGCGAGACGGATCCCCACATCCTGACATCCAAGGCAGGTACAGGTACAGCCTGACAAGGACCCTGGATAAGCGTCATCAGCAGAGCAGAGCAGAGCAGAGCAGAGCTCTCGAGCAACTACGTTCGCCGTGGAGAAAAGACCGCACAAAGAGTAGTGTGCCAAATGCCGAGTTGCTGTATTGTTTACCGGGGCCAACTAGATCAAATACGTACATTCGCAGCAGGCCCGCCGTCCGGATCGCTCCAGACGACGACTGTGCCACCGCCGTGTGAATCAAAAAAACGAAAAGCAAATAGACAGCATGGTGGATGTAAATGTACGAGGTCGCCACCACACTCTCTTTCCACCTTGGAGAACCCAGATCCTGGCGGCGAAGTCCCCATTTCAGGAGAAAGAAGAGAAGAAGAAAACACCAAGCCGGGCTCGACTCTGTACAGGAGCAGCCTATCGAAGGGGAATCATTGCAGAATATATCCTCAAATCAACCAGCTCAAGATAATATAAAGATATATGTTATAAAAAAAAAAAAAAGACACAAAAGTAAGCAGGCCCAATTCTGCACGCAACTCAGAAAAGTCACACACCAGATGGATGGGTTGTCGTTTGTTCATGAATGAGATGGGCGAAAAAAAAAAAAGGGGGAAACTCGTAGACTCGTGGTTGCGATTAGTAGGGTTGTGTTGTCGTTGTATAGACGCCGGTATTAATTGTAATTCATGGTACCCAAACGCCTCCACTCGACAAGGAGCTTTCTTTGTGATTCCATTTCGCTGCCTCGCCGTCCCCTGGTCGTTGGCCCATCCAGTTCCCTTTCGAGGCTCCATGTGCAAGAAGGTTTTACAGCAGAGCGATGAAACCGGCGGCAAGGAGCAGGAGAGCGGTGACGCCAGAAGCGGCAGCGGTGTTGCCATTGGACAGGGAGGAGGAACGGGAGCGACAGTGGGGAGTGAACAGACTCCGAGGGCTGCGTGGGCGCCGGGCTGGTGATGGTGGTGTTCCAGGCAGTCCAGGCGGTGGACTTGCCGGCCGAGGCGGTGCAAATGGTGGAATTCGTGGCAGCCGTCGTGGTGACGGTGGTGGTGGTGTTGTTGTTGTTGTTGGCGCTGCACGTGGTGTTTGGTGGGGCAGAAGTCGTAGTGGGAGCTTGCGGAGTGGTGGACGACTTGGTGGTGGTGCTGGTAGTGGTGCTGGTAGGAGCAGGCTTGGCCGTGGCAGCCACGAGGCCCGTGACGCTGTAGGCGGCGGCGCAGGACGCCAGGTCCATGTCGTGAGGGCAGCACCAGGTCTGCTGCTTGTTGTCGTGGGTGCAGTAGAAGCCGGCCTCGCAGGAGTCTAACAAAGAACAGACAAACGTGGTTAGCGTTCGTTCACATGCAGCAAGCAATTTCATCAGGGAAGACGAGAACTCACTGCCAGAGTTGTCGGTGCAGCAGGACTCGCCCGCAGCGGGGTTGAAGCAGTGGGCGACGTCGGGCTTCCCGCCGGCGCACTGTTGGTAGCTGGCGCCGCAGGTCTGGGCGCAGCTGTTGCCAGCCTTGCACTGCTTCTGGGCAGGCTGGTAGCCGTTGGTGGCGCGGCGCATCAGAGACTGTCCGGGCACGGCCATGACGGCCAGGCGGTAGGGCTGTCGCTTGACCTCGGCGGAGGCGGCGTGCGCGGCCGTGGCCAAGAGGGCAACCGAGGCAATGGTCTGGTAAAGCATCGTTTTTTTCTTGTCTCTTGCGGTTTTGATCCTGCCTCGAAAGGGAAAAAAAAAAAAAGATTTCACACGAGTAGATTTGGCTGCTTCGGAAAGAGAGGTGGTGGTTGTTGGCACCGAGTGAGGGAGAGCGCGCGGGTGGTTGTTGTTGTTGTTGTTGTCGTTTGTTTGTTTGTTTTGGTTTGGGGGCTTGTAATTTTTTTTTCGGGCAAAAATTTGATGATGATCCGTAGGTTAATGAGCGGCACAGAGTAAGAGGAATACTCTGGAATTCTACGTATATGAAAAAGAGAGAGAGGAAGGAGGAAAGAAAAATCGCCGGGCTGAGGGGTTTGTTGCTGGTGGGATGGGCCGAGTAGAAGAGTCGGCGGGCGACAGGGCCTCGACTCCTTTTTAATTTCCCGTTGTCACCACCTCACGATTAAAATGGAGTAGGTGATGAAAGGGCATCTCTCAATCTCATCTCCAGCAACCAGCGACCAAGCGGGTCCGCGCTGGGGCCCATTTGACCACCCCTGCCATTTGGGGCCATTTGGGGCCATTGGGGCCTATTATGTTGATTGCGGTGGGCGCTGCCGCCGCGTCACTGCGTTCCCCTTTGTAAAACGCCCACGGGTGGTGGCACAGAGGCAAAGAAAGGCAAACGCGCTGCTCTGCTCTGCTCTGCTCTGCTCTGTTTCCCTTGGTGTCTCACCTATTTATTTATTTATTTATTTATTTTTCTGGGTCCACGCGGGCTGCCGGATCCACGCACAACCAGTGGATTGTTGTCCCCAGTCTTGCAAGCCTCTAGGCGAATCACATCCTGTCGCACGGAGCCCCGTCTTCTGGACAAGCCCAGGGCGGGTTTATTATGGTTTTCAACCCCTGGCACTTTGGCGCCCGCAGGGAGCGTGAGCCCATAATAATTGGCCATCATCTCTCTTTGTTGACAATGGATGCATGGATCCATCCATCCACCCAACCTGCCTTAGAGCCCGTTCTTGCCGTTCCCGTGACGCTCGTCCAATTTCCATTGAGCACAGTGAGAGCACAAGACATCCAAAAACACGGGGACGAGCAAGATTTGCGACATGTAGAAGCCCTCCCTCTTTGTCCCTCTTTGTCGAAACCGCCCTTGTTGTTTGTAATAAGGGATGTCCGTGTGTCCGAGGGGGAAGGGGGTGGGCGACCAAAGGAAACGTCTTCTGTGAGAGAGAGCTTTTTTTTTTTTTCCTCATCGCTTCAGGTGCCATGCAAGTTGTCCCAACAACCGGGCCACGCTCACGCAATGCACAAAAACAGACTATTCGTCCGGTTGTCCAGTCCCGTTGTTTGTGCCGCGTGGACGGGTGCAGAACCAGTGTTGGTGCCCTTCCGCGCTGTGACAGCATCGTGCTTGGAATCGTGCTCGGACGAACAAAATCAGCTCTTTCTTCCAACATCAATTCCATCCCCATGTCTAGCAACTTTTGCGTCCCCAGGGTATAGGGTAACAGCCGGGGGTTGACGTCGGCGCCGTCCTCTGGGGCGTTTGACAAACCGGCCCGGAATCACGCACCGCCGTTCCAGCTCCAGTGTCTCGTCGCAGTCTCACCATGAAGAGAGCGAACCCAATGATCTGGCTGAATTGGCACATGGGAAACTTCTAATGACTGCTCCTGCACAGGGATGCAAGCGTCGCCCCCTCCTTGTCCCGCGGGAGAAGGGACAGCCAGGCAAGACGACGACGGAATGTCCGGAGCATATGATTGCAGTTATTGAATTTGATTTTTTTCCCTCATTGGATGTGGCCGATGCATCCAAGACACCGGGATTGCTGGCGATACCCTGCCAGTGCAACAATCAACACATGATGCGGTCCCTGTTGTTCCTATTTTAATCATTACACTGGCTGGGTATCGCCAGCAATTCCGATGTCTCATTAGATCAGATGCATTGGCCACAACCAATGGGGAAAAAAAGAGATTACAAAAGTCAATAACAGGGACCGCAGTAATAGATTCCCGGTGTAATGCGGGATGTAACCTGATGTGGGAATAAGCTTCGAGGTTACGAATGGGGGTTTCGATACCGAAGGAGAGTAGTAGAAAAGGACCAGTCTTGCTTGGGCAGAGGGAGAAGAAGGCCGCCCGTTATTTGTATTTCATGCATGTCGGCCTCTTATGCGTGTGATGCAAAATGGGGCTTTCACAGGCTTCTGATCAATCTTTTGCTGTCCCAGACAAGCTTTTTTTTTTTATCATCATTTCTTTCTTAAACCTATTTCCAGCCTTCGCACGCTCGACATAGAAGATGATCAGGGAAAAAAAAAAGCCACTCCTCAGGCCAGATGATGGCACCGACTGTCATTGTACGGATCAGAAAGCCAACACAATGTCGGCTGAGAATCGACTACCACGGATTCGTAATTACCTTCCATTCAGCATACATCCCCATCATCAATCAGCCTTGCAACGCCTCCAAACATGCGTTCCCGCTGTAGCAACCGCACAGTTTTCGCTCCGTCAACAGCTCCTACATACTTGTACAGCCTCTCTCGCCTCTCCCGGCGCAAAGTCAGAGTTCCTAGTCGGAAAGAGAAGAAGAAACGAAAAAAAAAAAGTGTCAAATTTCTCAAAAAAAAAAAAAAAAAAATTAAAGACACGGAAGCTTGGGATGAACAGGGTCCTAATCGTCCTCTTCGCCGGCCATCTTGGTGATCCATTTGTTCATATGCGAGTACTTGTCTTCAAAAGTCTTTTGTAGTTTCTCGCCCGCTTGGAACATGGGGTCCCCTTTCTTCCAGTACGTGAAGCAATTGTCGAATATCTGGCGCATGTCGTTGAGGAACTCGTCGTCGGTGGTGTATTCGCGTCTTTCCATTTTGCTCTTCATGGTGGTCAGGTCCATTGGGTTCTTGATTTTATCAAAGTAGTCGGGCACACCGTCCTCTGACGGCTCGACTGGATCTCTGAATGGTCCGACGAGTCTTGTCCAAAAGCCTGATTCGGTTGGAACAGCACAAGGGAAAAGAAAAAGAAAAAAAGTTAGCCATCATGGATGGAGATGAGGTCTGAAAATGAGACTCTCGTTTCACGTATTTCCTTTGCTTGTAGCAGCTGTACTGACTGACCTGGTCCCGAGAGCATTCTTGTGAGTAAGTCGGCGCAGAATTCCAGCTTTTGTGACGTGGTGAATTGGCGAGCATCGACGTGGATGGCGCTAGATCTTCGTTTCTGTGGCTTGGGAGAGGCGTTCGTTGAGGTGCCTTACGCCCCGACGCCTGCTCCTGGGCTCTAGCTACGATGGTGGCGGGCTGGCCACTCGGTCGACGGTTCTTCTTGATGGTGTTTAGTGTGTCCTCATCGCTGTGGTTGTCTAGGTAGTGCACGTTCTTCCTCGGTGGTCCGGCCGAGCGGTTGAGGAGGAGAGGTGATTCGGAGTCAAGTTGGTCAAGTTGGGCTCGTTGAGCAGTCTCGAATGAGCTCATGGCCACCACTAGCTCGCTCAACACTTCCTGGGGCAGCGACTTTGCGAATTCTGTACGAGCATCCGACGATCTCATGTACTCGGCCGCCCATGACAGAAGCAGCATGCGAATGGACGACCCTTCTGGCGTATCGCTCCACACTTGGACCAGTAACGGCGTCGATGGAATCCGCTCCGTGAGTCTCCGACACTCGGCCATGGCCTCCAGAGTCTTGTCGCAAAGACCGTCGATGCCAAGCCTATGTCCCAAGTTCCAGAGGCCGACCAGTGACTCGTACGACGGTACACCCTCGTCATCGGAAATGACCTTGCCCGTGAACAAGAAGCTTTGTGCGAGTCCAAACGTCTCTGGTGTGATGTCTGGGAGTTTGACCGTGTGCTCCAGAGCCTCGTCCGTCTGCTTCTCTCGGAAGTACTCTCTGTAATATTCAGAGCGGTGGCATAGGAAGTCTTTTTGAATGCCAAAGGGATGTTCGTCTGGCCCGACGAATATGATGACGAAGATGGGGTGTGGTCGTCTTGGGACAAGGCGTCCGCTTGGTCAGTTTGATGCCTCATCAAAAAAAAAAAAAAGTGTAGTTCCGGGTGGGAGAACTGGGCGAGTTGAAAACTTACAGCCAGGAGAACCTGGGCTTCTCAATCTTTTCTGCCGCGACAGCAGTGCTGCCTGACCCTGTCTCGACGGACATCTTTTGGTCCTTTTGCGGGTAGGTATGTCAGTGTTTTTGTCGCTTTAATGGAAATGATGTGAAGTCCCTTGAGAGACGTCGGATGCAGACAGATGATGATGATGATGATGATGATATTGAAAAAAAAAAAAAAAAAAAAGGGTGAGCCGAGCACCGCGTTTGTGGTTATAAAGCGACTGGATGTGCAACGGCAATGAATCTGAGCGCTGTTCATTTCAAGTGGCCAACAAAGCTTCCACGCCTCAATCCCAAGACGTCCACTTGAAGCTCGGCCGTGTCAGAAGTCATGGCGGCGAGGTTGATCACTTACTGGTACCGGCAGTGTCACCCAACGACGGCTCTGTCGAATCGTGGCACGAGTGAGCAAATCACCCACTGCGAGTGAGGGCGAAAGCTGCTCGCCTTTCACTCTCTGCACCACGCAGCAATCTACAGACAGGGAGCTTTGAAAGTGAGCGGCTCACTTCTTCTCATGCCCAACTCAACACACCATGCACATCCGTTTCACGATGAACAATAGCATGGTTTTCCGAGGCTTGGTTTGCGAAGGGGTTGGTTGGACGTGATTGGCCAGCTACTGATTACGTGATGAGCCGTATGCAGAAGATTGTGGGCATCGCTCACCAAATGTGGGGTTGTCGCATTTCATTCTAGAAAAGAAGAGGCGTGTCTACGGATTATTGCGTTTTTATATACTTTTAATGTGGGACCCAAGCTTCTGGACTCACTTGTCCAACTGAGCTGTGAGTCAAGAATCATGTGGGCGTGAGTGAATCTGCGAAAAGACCATTTCAGAAGGTAACAAGGAGAATGTTCCGCCAGGCCGGGAAAAAAAAAAAAAAAAACAAAGGTGCACCGATGATAATGACTAATCTCAGATATATTCAACACTGGACAGAAAGCTTGCCTTGGCATCAAGTAAGTAGCCTATAAAGACCTCTAAGAGGCCTTTAGCTAGCTGAAAAGCCCCAATAAACAAGGTATATAACAGGTTCTAGCGCGTTATTTTAGCTAACGTGCGTGTCAAGGCTTTTAGCTTGGGGTGAATAACAGAGTGAAGGTTAGATTGAAGAGTCGTAGCTATTGAACTGCTAGTTAGGGGTGGGTGCTTGAAAGGTTCAATCTCTGGCCTTTCCCTTCGTTGGTGGGGAAAGCTCCTTCAAATATCTCGCAGCCCTCACGTGACTAGCCCGCAGCTCTGTGCTGAATAATGACCCATTGGTTAGGGGTATAAGGATGCTTGTATTCTCAAGTAGAGCTAGGCTAACGTTCCCATATTATTATTACCACCTCTGATTACCTAAGACATTCTCCACCCTAATAGACTAGCCTAATTTAAGATAGTGTTAACCACAATACTACCAAATTATCTTTTACCATTAATCACCGTCCTCTAAGATATAATGCTTTAGTGTCTCTAGCTCCTAATCTGCCATATCCTAGGTATTTAACCTTAGTGGTTAAAGCCGCTTATAGCGCAGGATATATATCTTTAGGTTATTAATATAAATCTTCCTCCTAGGGCTGCCTTTAATAGGTTTAATTTTATATAAAACTAATAATAATTTCTTTACTATAGTTAAAAGCTTTCCCTAGGTCTTATAAAACTTCCCTTTAAGCTTATTCTCTTTATCTATTTTTTCCTATATAATATTACTAACCTTAAACTAACGTAAGGGTTTTAAAGTGCCTTCTAATTATTAACCTTACAAGTCTAAATAGTTTCCCTTTATTCCTCCCTTAAATCTATATACTATAAATTAGTTTCTTAAACAAACTCTAGGTTATCTAATTCTAAACTTAACAACTCTAATTCATCTAGGTTATAGACCCCTATGTGCTTAGTAAATAGATTAAATCCTAACATTAATATAGCTAGGGTTATCCTAGTGCTAGATATAAACCGATTATTTAATATTACTATAATGCTTAGGATAGCTTAGTTCTATAAGTTAAGCAACACCCTGTCTTATTCCATAGCCTATTTTATTAGTTATTATTTCACTAGGCGGACATTCCATTCCACTAGACTTATTAATGCTAGATAAGATACTAGTCTAAATAAAATAATAGTACTATGTTTTTCTACTATAGTCTTAAAAGTTAGATTCTTAAAGTAAGAACCGTTATTATAATATATTCCTCTTAGCTATCTAAATATTAAGCTCTAATATTTATCCTATATCTAAGTAACTAAATCTCTAGTAGCTTTAGTATAGGATTAACCTAGCGCAAACCTTGTTATGTAATTAACCACAATAAGTACATATAAGTCTCTATTTCAAGCCTTAGGAGTAATAGGTCCTAGGTAATCTATTGCTACTAAAGCCTAAGGTTCTAATATTATAATAGTTTTAGGTTTAGCCTTTGCTAACTATAGCCCTATCTGCTAATAGCAGAGCTTTGCATGTATTGTATTTATTGTATTTTTGGCCCTTTGATGTATTGTATTGTATTGTATTGCCTATGTATTGTATTGTGTATTGTATTGTCAATACAATACAATACAATACAATAATACAATACATACAATACAATGTATTGTTAGGGGTAAGAAAAGTGGGGTATTATGAAATTCTATTATATAGTAGATTTAATAACTAATCTAGTTAATATAAGCCACGTTTTTAATATAATTTATTTGCTTTTCTATAAATCTTTAAATATCTAGCTAATTTAGAATATTAACCTAATAACTACTGCTTAGTCATCTTTTATAGTATGTTTTAAACGTAGCTTATTAAAGAATTTTTTAACTAATTTTAGAGGCCTTTCTAAGTTTATACCTTTTTCTTAGATTTATTATCTTTTTAATAGTTTTTCTTAACTTTAAGTGTAAAACTTACCCTAAGGAAAAATATTATACCTATATATAAATAAACTAAAACTCTAATAATAATATTTATCTATATTAAGAACTTATATAAGAATAAAGGAATTTGATATTACTTAAAAAACAGTCTTATAGCTATAAGACCTTTTTATTAGAATTATAAATAATTATATTTACTTTTAAAGCTTTTTAAACTAAAGTAAAAGTAAAAGAGAAGGAAAAAACCTTCCTAGAATTAGCTTTAAAGATAGCAAAAATAAAATTTAAAAGGAATATATATAATATATTCCTCTTAAAAGTAAGTCCTAAATAGTCTTTTCTATTATAATTTAATAGCTTTAATAGCTTTAATAGCTTTAATAGCTATGTAACCTAGTCTTTAGTATTATTATAAAAGTAAGTCGAAAGTAAGTCCTAATTTACTTCTTAATATGTTTAAAGTAAGAAAAAGCTATTATAAGAGAGTAATACTAATAAAAAGTTAATAAAGACCCACTTTTATAATATTAGTAAATACTAGATTTTAAAGTAGGAAAAGCTATAATAACTAATAATAAAAAGGTAATACTTATATAAAGTTAATAAGGACCGACTTTAAGACCCACTTTTATAAAGTTTGAAAATACTACGTTTTAAAGTAAGAAAAACATAAATTATAAGAATCATAAGAAGGTAATACTAATAGAAAGTTATAAGGACCCACTTTTAGACCCACTTTAATAATGTTTATAAATACTAGGTTTTAAAGTAAGAAAAGCTATAAAAACTCATAATAAGAAGGTAGTACTAAAATAAAGTTAATAAGGACCCACTTTTATAATATTAGTAAATGCTAGGTTCTAAAGTAAAAAGTTATTATAAGAAGGCAATACTCTTATAAAAATTATATGGACCCACTTTAGACCCACTTTTATGATTTTAGTAAATATTAGGATTTAAAGTGAGAAAAAGCTATTATAGGAAAGTAATACTACTTTAAAGTTAATAAGGACTTACTTTTAGACCCACTTTTATAATATAAGTAAATACTAGGTTTTAAAGTAAGAAAAGGCTATTATAGGAAAGTAATACTACTTTAAAGTTAATAAGAACCCTCTTTAGACCCACTTTTATAATATTAGTAAATGCTAGGTTTTAATATAAGAAAATACTATTTTAAGAAGGGAATATTATTATAAAGTTAATAAGGACTTACTTTAGACCTACTATAATAATATTAGTAAATACTAAGTTTTAAAATAAGAAAAAGTTTTTATAACTAATAATAAGAAGGTAATACTATTATAAAGTTAATAAAGACTTACTTTAGACTTACTATTATATTATTATTCACCACAGAAGACAAACAACATCAGGTGCTCCGACTTCCCTAGACTGACGAGCCGGACCCGGGCCGGAGAAGGCTAAAAAGTGGGGCCACAGAAGAGCTGGCTGAAAAGTGAAAGAGAAGTGAATCACCGCCACGAAACCGAATCTAGCACGCTGTAAGATAGTATGACAAGCCCGGAGCAGTGCTAGAGCAGACCTAGGATAGAGCTAGGCAGGGCTTGGAACCTGGGATTTTCCTTTTTCCTTTTTCTTTCTTTTCTCATTAGGATAAGGCTAGCGCAAGCTGGTAATAAACACCTACGATAGGCCACACACAACGCGACGCAGGCCTGGTGCAGGGTCGGCGTCGGCCCGAACATAGATGCAAGGGGTTTTTCTTCCCATTTAAGGGTTTTCCTTTTGACGAAGCAGCAGGAGTACTAGTACTAGCCCTACATAGAGCTAGCTAGCGTAAATAATATATATATATTATATTATTATTAGATACTAGGTTTTAAGGTAAGAAAAAGCTTTTAAAACTAATAATAAAAGGTATTAGTATTTAATAATATAAAAGTAAGTCTAAAGTAAACCCTTATTACTTATTATTAGTAGTATTAAGTTAATATAAAACCTTTAAAAGAAAAAAGTACTAGAGTTTTAAATATTAAAACTTATTAATTACTAATAATTCATTTATTAGCTTATAAGGCTTACTTTTACTAATAAATTTAAAGGATTTTAAGTTAATTTTAAAAAGAATATATTTTTATTTTTCTAAATAAAAGTATTTTCTCTAAACTTATTTTAATTAGAAATAATAGATAAAAAGGTTTAGGGTTAGAATTAAGGTAATAAATTTTATACTTTTAATTAGTAGCTTTATTATTATCCTTTTAATTATATAAAGTATATAAAATATATTTTAGTTTAAATTTTTATTAAGGTTTTATTCTTAAAATATAAGAAATTATATAATTTAATTAGTTTTATAGGTTAATTTTAGGTTATTCACGTATTATATTATATTATATAACTTATAATAACTTATTATTAGATATATATACCTTTTAGTGCCTTATAATTAAGGAAATCTACTTTAGCGTAAAAAAATAAAATAAAATACAATTAAATACAAAATAATACATGTATTGTATTGTATTGTGAAAAAGTACTTGTATTGTATTGTGTAATGTATTGTATTGTATTGTATTGTCAATACAATACAATACAATACACAATACACCAAATGTATTGTATTGTAGTGCAAAGCTCTGGCTAATAGATAAGGCACGATTAGTAGTAAGCTTTAATATCTCTTATTCTATCTAGCTAGAAATACCTCCTTATAATTTTTGCATTATAATAGTTAGACTAAAGTAACCTATAGTGTTATAGGCTTATTAAAGTTTTATTAGAATATCCTTATTAAGTATGTATTTAGATAGGGATTTATTAAGCTCTAGATAATAGAGTTTTCGCTCTATAATCCGGTACTTTAGGGATTAATGCTAAACTAGTTTTTACCGTTCCGCTAGTATTATGTAGTAACCGTAAACAATGGCAGTTAGTACTTCTCTATACCACTTAGAGTTTAACTAGTTCTAAAGTTTATTTATAATTATTTCTAAAGTTTCATTATCTAGTCTTTCCCCTCTAGTAATATTATCTTAGAATTTATATTTATTAAGATTAGGGTTAGTTAATCCTCTATTACTAGCGTTACGTTAACGCCTATTCTTCTCTTTACCTTAAATAGATCTAATCTAAGCTTATCTAGCAGTCATGACATCCTATTAGCGATTCTTATAATCTTGGTTATATTAGGACGGTGTATGTATTCCACGTTTAACTCTTATAGAATGTCTACCTATTAAGCAACCTTCCTATAAACCTTAGCTAAATTAGCTATTAAGTTAATAATTCCTTTGTAATCCATGTACACTTTTAAAGGGTATAGGGATCTATCCACTAGCTATTGCGTCTCTTTTAATCCTATAATAATAGCTAATATCTCCTTTTCTAGCATTAAGTATCGTTTCTTAGCATTACCTAATCTATATAATAACCACATAATAATTCGTATTTTTAAGAAATTTGCATTAGTCACGCTTATACTAGCCTTAACGTCATCTATTTAAAATAGGACTCCTCCCGTTCTAGTGTCTAAAGCATTAGTTACTAAATAGAACTATGTCCCTAGCTAGGCCCTAAAAGTAGCATTCTCCTAAATGCTATAATAGATTTACAGTAAGGCATTTTAAGCTTCTAGTGTTTATTTAGGGTTCTCCTCTAGAACTTCTCCCTTTTAGACTAATAGCTTACTAGATTTTATAGTCTTTTAGATATCTTAGAAAAAGACCCTCTTAATTTCTAGTACTAAGTCTAACCTCCCTGGAATAAACTTCTGTAAGAAGGGTATTAAATAGATTAAGACTAGAATCTTATTCTAAGAGGTTAGCGGTTGCTATTTAAAATGCTTTACTAGATTAGCAAATCTTTCACGATGTTTCTAGGCAGGTCTAATCTTCCTATCTTCTAGGGAATATCTAATGTACTTAACTTCTAATAAGAATAAGGTTGTTTTGTGTCCGCTTAATCTAATCAGTGCCTATGCGATTCTTAGGAAGTATTGTTTCTATAAGAAGTTAAAATAGTCCTCCTATATCTTAGAACCTAAGTAATGATTATCTATATAAATTAAGAATAATGTTTATATGTCTTTTATATACCCTAAAATTAATTCGCTTTTAGTCCTATCCTTAAAGAATAGATAGCCAAAAGTTAAGTCACTAAATCTAGCGTATATTAATAGTGCTCCGGTTAGACCCTAGGCCATGTTATTATAATAATACATGCTATAAGGTCCTAAAAATGCTATCTTATATTTATTAGGTAGGTAAACTCTAACTGCCTAAAACCCATTTAAAGCGTCTGTTTATGATAGAAATTTCAATCTCCTATAATATAATAAGTCTAGATTAGCTTCTATGTTATAACATAGGTAACCTAACTTAATGGTTTTGCTATTCACGTTATAGTAGTGTTGGAACAAGCATGATATCAATCGCGGCACGCAGCCGCAATTACCTGGCAAAGGTTAGGCCGCGAGGGCGCGCGCGCAACGCGCGCCCGCAAGAGGTAGCCCTATATATAACTCATTAGCCCGCCCCTCTGATTAGGCAAGGACCTACAAGTTATATAACCTACAAAACGCACCACGTTTATGGCCACTTCTTACAATCTAGAAAAGCCTCTCTTTTCCTCCCTAGTACACACACTTATAACTAATTAATTATAACGCCTAGAATAGAAGATAAATTCCTATTCCCTAGGCTATAATCCTAACGTTAGGCACCTATAATACTAACACTAATTAGTGGTTAACTTTATAGATAACCACATGGTTTTTCCTAACCGTAAATTAGTAAGGTTAATTAGAAGAGATAGCTATACTATAAACCTGCCCTATAAAATAGGAGGGCCGCTAAAAGCGTATATAGTTATGCTAAGGAAGTCTAAGCACTCTCTTATAATAAGAAAGGAGCCTTATAACTCCTAAGATCTAATCCTAAGACCCTATAAAGACTTTAAAGCTATTAAAGGATTAAGGCCTAGTTAATAACTAGTCTAACCTATCTTTAATTACTTAGTTAGCGTGTTTTATTACGTACCTAACCCTTAGAAGGCATTCTCTTATAATAAGAAAGGAACTTATTACTCCTAAGATTTAATCCTAAGAACCCCTAAGGGATAAAGATAATAGCTACGCTTATAACCCTTTAACCTACTATATAACTAATACTACACTTCTATTCTAACTTCCTATAATAGAGATAAGAAAGTTAAAAGCTTCTTAGTAAGGAGAACTATTAAAGCCTCTCTCTCTAGCCCTAACTTTAGTAATGCTAAAGAAGGCACTAAAGTTAAAAGAGACTAAAAAGGTAAAGGTTTATAACTTAATAACCCTTTCCTAAGACATATTCCCTTAGAGATATAAGACTTTATTATATCTAAGATATTAAAGATAGTAAAATCGTTTAATCTTAATAAATAAGGTAATAACCTAAGGCTATTATAGCCTATATTCTCTTTAAGATAGTGGTATACTAGTCTAAGAGCCTTATTACTAGAAGCCTCTTTACTAACTTTATTAAAGACTTCTATGGATAGATAAGAGAGGTATTTGTAATTATAGACTAAGTAATTACTAAGTATCTATGTGATTTCCTTCTTTTCTAAGGCATATATATAGATATAATAGCCTATAGGAAGATCACGGTAATACTTAAGGAAGTTATTACCTATAAGGAATTTTAAGATTAGTAAGAAGAAGAGATATAGGAAGCTATAAGGAAGTATATACCCTTCTAAAAACATATTAAAGACTAAGACTTCCTTAATAACCTCCTTCTAATCCCTCTAATTAGGCTAAGATTATAATATTATTAATAGAGTAATCTAGGAATCCTATAATCTTACTAATAACATTCCCTAAGTCTAACCCTATTAGGCTAATTACATAATAATCCTTAGGAAAGCCCTTATTAAATATATCCCCTATTAAGATAAGAAATCCTTCTTCTATACCTTTAAGAGCACTTTTTCCTTCTAGACCTATACTAAAGCAAATAATTAATCTTGCAAAGCTTTATATAAGTAATATTTAATATAGCATAGATAACTATAAGGTCCTTAACTTAAAGTTAATAATTTTCTAAGGAAATATAAGATACTAGGCATTAAACCTAATAAGGCTAGGTATACCCTTAAGGCTATGCTTAAAGGGAAAGCTTTAATATACTACTATAAGTATCTATATAAGCTAGGAGATCCTTAAGACCTTAAGACTCTTATTAACTATATTAAGAGAAGATTTAAGACTAATAACATAAAGCAAAGGTATCTCCTTAAGTAGTAGAATACTAAGCTACACTAGATTATATAAGAAAACCTAGATAAGCTAAGGATTAATTACTTTAAAGAACTTATAATAAAGCTTATAAACCTTTAATAAGCAGTCCTAGATATTGCTTAATCTAAAGGGCACTCTAGAATTAATTAATCTCTACCTATTATAGCATACCTAAGTATAGAACTTACCTTATTAACCCTCTTACTAACCTCTAGCTATTCTGCGAACGCATAAGGATATTAATAAGAATAACTATAAAGGAATTAGATAAGAAGCATTAATTCCTATTAATACCTAATGCAAGAGAGTAGTATTAGACTAACTATAAGTATAATAGGTATAGTAAAGAAGCCTATTATAGATAATTATAATTATAAGGTAATAAAGGCGCTTTATATATAAAGAAATGTTATATATATAGTAAGGAAGGCTATTAGTTAACTAAATACTCTAAAGAGGAATGTAAGAAGGCATATTAATGCTTTAAGAACCACTACCTTACAGAGCTAATAACCCCTTCCTATAACGCTTTCCTTACCTAGTATAAAGGCAAAGAGAATAACACTGCTTCTTCTAAAGAAGATAAGATTTCTACCTATATAATAGAACTTAGATTTAAAGAAGAAAGTAATAAAGGAGAGATACTAATAAGCTACTTTATATAAGGCATAATAATTAATAGCTATGTAACTATAGAGATTCTCGCGAATTAAGCAACTACCCACGCCCTTATAAAGGAGAATCTATTTAATCTCTAATAACTAAAGGAAGCCCTAACTGCTTTTCTTCTTTAAGATTATTACTCTTTAGGTATATTCTAAGGCATTATCCCTAATACTAGGGCTATAGGTTACTTATTAGCAGAGTACCCTAATTCCTTGCCTTATAATAGTTAATCCCTAAGATCTAGCTTAATAAATTAAGAGCTAGGGAGGTAATAATTTAATTCGGAAGCAGTAAGCTAATCCCTTTAATTAGATTAATTAATATGCCTACTCCCTTTAGCATTATCCTATTCCACGTAATGCCTATGAACACTCCCTTCTTGCTATATTTAGCAGACATAGACTGCCTAAAGATTAATTTCTATATCTCTTAGAATATCCTTTAATAAGGCGAAATTAAGGTCCTTATTATCTATAAATAGGGATATCCTTAGATGCTTCTGTAGAAGGAGAGATTAATTGCCTGGAGTTATCTAACTAAGATAGAATTACGGCGCTTACATTGCTAATTTAGTTACCCCTCCGTTCGCTAACTTTATAATATGCTTTCTAAATTAGGCTATAAGGTGGATTTCAAAACGATTAGATAATTAACAAAGATATGCCACTAATGCTAATTAAACGCGGACAATTCACATTACTTTAAATTCACCCTAAAGGATAAATGTAACTTTAACTACAAAGTAATTGTGAATATTATGTATCTAGATAGCAATCGCCCTATTCTCCACGCTATTAATATAGCCACTGCGTTTAATATGGCTAGATTCCTAAAGGATATTATAGCAAAGGTAACATAGGAAGCTCTTTACCTTTGCTAGATTAATACCTACTAGGGTCCTCTAGATTAGATTATAACTAATGCTAGCATAACGTTTAGAAGCGAAGAATTCTGCTAATTTATAGCTTTAATGTTAATCTTAATTAAAGAAGTCCTTGTTAAGGCACACTATAGCATTAGCAAGGTTAAGAGATATCATAGGCCGCTCTAAAGAGCCTATAATATTATCTAATGCAAATGCCTATTAACACCTAAAGCCATAGCCCTGCAAATAGCTATAAAAGCCCTTAATAATACCGCAGGCCTAAATAGCATTATTCTAACCTTTCTTATCTTTAGCGCCTACCCTTAAATAATTAATAAATCTCCTCTATTACCTAATATTAAGTAATAAGCTCTTATAGTGTAGAAGGTAATAAAGGAGATTAAGAGGTTACACACGCTCTATAAGGTTAAGGAAGCCCTTACTACAAGGAATAGCCCTAACACCTTACTAACCCTTAACCTCTTACTTACATTACTAGTTCTTATCTAGTAAGAGCATAAAGGATAGTAAGGCCTATATAAGCTTCTTATAATAGATAGAGAGAGCTATACCCTTAATCTTCTATAAGGTCCTAAAGTCTTTAGGTTAACCTTTATTAAGCCTTATAATAAAGACCTAGGCAAGGGAAGGCTATTGCTAGTAGGAGGTAATAACCTAGAGGTAATTAAAGGGGAAGAGTAAGAGGTATAAATTAATAATGCAATGCCTCTAGCCCCTTTAAAAGAAGGCTAGGAAGACTATAAAAGAACCCTCCTATAATTATTAATTTAGCAGATAATCTTAAGGCATTTATCTTAAGCAAGGAGAAGGCAGATCTTAAGCTTGCAATCTAATTACGTAAGAAAGGTATAATTATAACTCCTGGCGAACCTTTTAAGCTCTTAACAAAGACTAAGATTAATACCTTAATTAGCAAAGGCGTGTTTAAATTCATCGCTTTTAATCTAAAGAAGCACTAAGGGATTTAAATCTTTAATTCCCGTATTATTAATAAAGTAAAAGGAAGAATAAGCTAGCTATATAAGAAATTAAGGCTTATAATCTAAGGCTTTAGCAACAAAGTAAAGCAAGTAATCCTTACATAAGCCCTAACAATCCAAAGGGCAAGCCAGCGATTAATCCTTATAATTACCCTTCTCTTCTTATAAAAGGATTCCTCCTTTAGATCCAAGATATCACGTAGGCATACGTATAATTAGAAACGCCGCTAAATCATATAATCCTTGCCTAACTCCTATCTAAATTTGTAATTAGTACCCTAAAGGAATAATTATAAGAGTTATTAAGCCCCTTTACGGAATTACAGAGGCTAGCACACACTAGTAGGTAACTTACCACAAGCATTATAGAGAAAAGCTCTAGATAATAACATTAAGCTATAACCCGTGCTTGCTAGTTATATCTACTAAAAGCCCTTAATTTAGATGCGTGGGAATGTAGACTAATAATACCCTTAGCCTATTAGACAAAGGATTCTCCTAAAAGGAAGAAGATTAGCTAGCTACTACTAAATTCGCTGCAAAACCAAAGCAGTTTATTAAGCCTAATAACCCCCTCGTATTTAATAGTGGAATTATTTAACTAACTAATAACACCATTAAAATGCGGCAAAAGGGCAAAGTAATAAGCTATAGTTAATCCCACTAGAAGAGCTAGAAAAGAAGTACGTGGAATAAAGGGCCTATGGTGCCTATATCGCTTTAATCTGCTAACCTAAGGTAAGCTTTAATCTATTAGTTACCGCATAATATTAAGAACTAATAACTAAGAACGTTAAGGAACTTAATTACTATATTAAATAGTAAATAGACTACCTAGATTAAGGATTAATCTTTATACCCTTAACCTTAAAAGAGCGAAGCTATTTACATTTATTAATAGATTATTTGCTAATAATAAAGACCTTACCTTATAACTAGGCTATGTTCTTATCCTAGCTAATAAGGAGTATAAAGATAGCAAGTTTACACTATAAGGTAATATTATACACTATAGCTTAATAAAGAGTAAGAGAGTTATAAGAAGTATACTTACTTTAGAGGTCTATGGAATAGTAGTAAGCATTAATATAGCTTATGTAATTATAATAATATTAAAGATTATTATAGATTAATTAAACCTCCTGGAAATCCTAATTATAGTCTATATAGATTTATACTTATTATATAAATGCCTTATTAAGCTTAGGACTATAAAGGAGAAGTAGCTTATAATTAATATTATAGCCCTTTAGTAATTATATAAACACTGTAAGCTCTGTAAGATTAGATAGATTAATAGTAAAGATAACCTAGCTAACGCGTTTATAAAGGTAATGCCTAATAAAGCCTTAGAGAGGTTTATTATAGGTAATATAGTAATAATCTAGATAAAGGGATAGGTTACCTAGACCTAGCACTGCCTATAAAGAGGTAGGGGACTAGAGCCCTAAAGCCTATGCCTAAGCCTACGCTAAAACCAGCGCTAGAGGCACTAGATAAGGTACCCTAAGTATAGCATAGTTATATAGGGCATAGGCTAAGGGATTAGAGGCAGTGGAATTATATCTTTAGAAGGGGCATGGAATTATATCTTTAGAAGGGGTATGGAATTATAGCCTTAGAAAAGGGCACCCTCCTAAGTCTTTATAGTAAGGAGAGGGAAGAGAAGGAGCGTAAAGGGGTATAGGAAGGTATAATCTAATATTATACCTTTAGAAGGGGAAGAATTATAGGTAATCTTCCCTTAGGAATATAATTTAATATTATATTATAGTTAAATAAAGGGCTATAGGAAGGATAATCTAATATTATACCTTTAGATAGGAAGGGATTATAGGTAACCTTTCCCTTATAATATAATCTAATATTATATTACACTGGTTAAAGGCAAGGGCAGAAGGTAAAGGGAGCCTTCCGCGAGGAAGAAGGATAAGTAATTAGAGAAGCTAGTTATCTAAAGCTAGCGGCGTATAGGGGAAGGAAAGGGGGCTATTATTATTATTTCTTTTGTTAGTTCTTTTATTTATATAACACATTTATTTAATCCCTTATATCTTCCTTCTTAGATTAATATTATGCGTTAATAATCGTGTTAAAAAGAAAGAGGTTCTAATGTTAGAATAAGCATAATATTAATCGTAGCACGTAGCTGTAATTACCTAGCAAAGGTTAGGCCACGAGGGCGCGCGCGTAACGCGCGCCTGTAAGAGGTAGCCCTATATATGACTTATTAGCCTACCCCTCTAATTAGGCGAGGACCCACAAGTTATATAACCCACAAAACGCACCGCGTTTATGGCCACTTCTCACGATCCGGAAAAGCCTCTCTTTTCCTCCCTAGTACACACACTTATAACTAATTGATTACAACGCCTAGAATAGAAGATAAATTCCTATTCCTAGGCTACGATCCTGACGTCAGGCACCTGTGATACCAACAAGTAGTTATGTATAACGCAAAAAGCCTTTTATCTAGCCTAGGTGTAAAAATCATTAGTGTAACCTATACTAAGTCTCCGTAATAAATAATGCTAGCCTTTTCCATTACTAGAAATACCTTCTTTAAAAACTTGTAATGTCTAGCTAAGTATTAGAATTGCTTCCTCTTCCTAGGTTATACGTCTAGTATTAATAGGATATAGTGTTAAAGAAGGTTAGTTATGCGAATGCCCTTAAGCTTCTAAACAAAACAATCCTTAAATATATAGCATAATATTATAATTATTATCCATTATAGGGTAGTCCCTGCGTAATCTCTAAGCTTAATATTAGACTTATTAAACCATAAAATAATGGTTTTAGGCAAGGCAGTGGATAATAGGCGGTTTATATGGAGATTTTGGAATCTGCAGGGGTAAGCCTTAATTTCTGATTTTCCTATATAAAGTGCTAAGTCTAACTATCCCACGTTATTATACGCGGCTCCTAACTTATCTATATTACAAACTACTGCATAACTATCTCTACTAGAGTGCACCGCTAAACCCTTACTATAATAACTACTATCACACAGTTTATCAGTCAATTCTCTAATTCGTTTATTTATATAAGGATCTTTAATTATCTAGGAGAGGGCTTAATTTGTTTATTTCCTATATAAATAGGGCCTTAGGCATGTCACGACATGTCTATGGTTAAATACTAATCTTTCTAATCACTTATGTATAGCAAATAGTGTTTCTGTTAGTATCACAGGTGCCTGACGTCAGGATCGTAGCCTAGGGAATAGGAATTTATCTTCTATTCTAGGCGTTATAATCAATTAGTCATAAGTATGTGTAGAAGGGAAGAAAAGAGAGGCTTTTTCTGGATCGTGAGAAGTGGCCACAAACGCAGTGCGTTTTATAGGTCATATAACTTGTAGGTCCTCGCCCAATCAGAGGGGCAGGCTAATGAGTTATATGTAGGGCTACCTCTTGCAGGCGCGCGTTACGCGCGCGCCCTCACGGCCTAACCTTTTGCTAGGTAATTGCGGCTATGTGCCGCAATTAATATCATGCTTATTCTAATATTAGAACCTCTTTCTTTTTAACATAATTATTAATGTATAATATTAATCTAAGAAGGGAAGATATAAGGGATTAAATAAATATATTATATAAATAAAAGAACTAACAAAAGAAATAATAATAATAGCCCCCTTTTCTTTCCCTTACACGCCGCTAGCTTTAGATAACTAGCTTCTTTAATTGCTTATCCTTCTTCCTTATAGAAGGCTCCTCTACCTTTGCCCTTGCCTTTAACTAGTGTAACGTAATGTTAAATTATATTATAAGGGAAGGTTACCTATAATCCCTTCCCTATCTAAAGGTATAATATTAGATTATCCCTTCCTATAGCCCTTTATTTAACTATAATATAATGTTAAATCACATTCCTAGGGAAGATTACCTATAATTCTTCCCCTTCTAAAGGTATAATATTAGATTATACCTTCCTATGCTCCTTACACTCCCTTCTCTTCCCTCTCCTTACTATAAAGACTTAGGAGGGGCGCCCTTCTAAGGCTATAATTCTATACTCCCTTCTAAAGATATAATTCCACGCCTCTTTCTAAAGATATAATTCCACTACCTCTAATCCCTTAGCCTATGCCCTATATAACTATGCTATACTTAGGGCACCTTATCTAGTGCCTCTAGCGCTAGTTTTAGCGTAGGCTTAAGCGCAGGCTTTAGGGCTCTAGTCCCCTGCCTCTTTATAAGCAGTGCTAGGTCTAGGTTACCTATCCCTCTATCTAGATTATTACTATATTACCTATAATAAACCTCTCTAGGGCTTTATTAGGCATTACCTTTATAAACGCATTAGCTAGGTTATCTTTACTATTAATCTATCTAATCTTACAGAGCTTATAGCGTTTATATAATTACTAAAGGGCTATAATATTAATTATAAGCCGCTTCTCCTTTATAGTCCTAAGCTTAATAAGGCATTTATATAATAAGTATAAATCTATATAGACTATAATTAGGATCTCTAGGAGGTTTAATTAATCCATAATAATCTTTAACATTATTATAATTACATAAGCTATATCTACGCCTGCTACTATTCTATAGACCTTTAAAGTAAGTATACTTCTTATAACTCTCTTACTCTTTGTTAAGCTATAGTGTATAATATTACCTTATAGTGTAAACTTACTATCTTTATACTCCTTATTAGCTAGGATAAGAACGTAGCCTAGTTATAAGGTAAGGTCTTTGTTATTAGTGAATAATCCATTAATAAATATAAATAGCTTTGCTCTTTTAAGGTTAAGGGTATAAAGATTAATCCTTAATCTAGGTAGTCTATTTACCACTTAATATAGCAATTAAGTTCCTTAATATTCTTAGTTATTAGTTCTTAATATTATACGGTAACCGATAGATTAAAGCTTGCCTTAGGTTAGCAAATTAAAGCGATGTAGGCACTATAGGCCCTTTGTTCTATATACTTCTTTTCTAGCTTTTCTAGCGGGATTAACTATAGCTTATTACTTTACCCTTTTTACCGCATTTTAATAGTGTTATTAGTTAGTTAAATGATTTCACTGTTAAATATAAGGGGGTTATTAGGCTTAATAAACTGCTTTAGTTTTATAGCGAATTTAGCAGTAGCTAGTTAATCTTCTTCCTATTAGGAGAATCCTTTGTCTATTAGGCTAAGGGTATTATTAGTCTGCATTCCTACGCATCTAAATTAAGGGCTTTTAGCAGATATAACCAGTAAGCACGGATTATAGCTCGATGTTATTATCTAGAGCTTTTCTCTATAGTGCTTATAGTAAGTTATCCACTAGTATATGCTAGCCTTTGTAATTCTATAGAGGGGCTTAATAACTCTTATAATTATTCCTTTAGGGTGCTAATCACAAATTTAGATAGGGAGTTAGGTAAGGATTATATAATTTAGCGGCGTTTCTAATTATACATATGCCTGCGTGATATCTTAAATCTAAAGGAGGAATCCTTTATAAGAAGAGAAGGGTAATTACAAGGATTAATTATTAGCTTGCCCTTTAGATTATTAGGGCTTACGTAAGGATTGCTTGCTTTGCTTTATTGCTAAAGCCTTAGATTATAAGCCTTAATTTCTTATACAGCTAGCTTATTCTTCCTTTAACTTTATTAACAATACGGGAATTAAAGATTTAAATCCCTTAGTGCTTCTTTAGATTAAAAGCAATAAATTTAAACATGCCTTTGCTAATTAGGGCATTAATCTTAGCCTTTGTTAAGAGCTTAAAAGGTTTGCTAGGAGTTATGATTATGCTATTCTTGCGTAATTAGATCGCAAGCTTAAGATTTACCTTCTCCTTACTTAAGATAAATACCTTAAGATTATCTGCTAAATTAATAATTATAGGAGGGTTCTTTTATAGTCTTCCTAGCCTTCTTTTAGAGGGGCTAAAGGCACTGTATTATTAATTTATACCTCTTATTCTTTCCCTTTAATTACCTCTAGGTTATTACCTCCTACTAGCAATAGCCTTTCCTTGCTTAGGTCTTTATTATAGGGCTTAATAGAGGTTAACCTAAAGACCTTAGGACCTTATAGAAGATTAAGGGTATAGCTCTCTTTATCTATTATAAGGAGCTTATATAGGCCTTGCTATCCTTTATACTCTCGCTAGACAAGAACTAGCAATATAAGCGGGAGGTTAAGGGTTAGTAAGGTATTAGGGCTATTCCTTATAGTAAGGGCTTCCTTAACCTTATAGAGTGCGTGTAACCTCTTAATCTCCTTTATTACCTTTTATACTATAAGAGCTTATTGCTTAATATTAGGTAAGGGAGGAGAATTATTAATTATTTAAGGGTAGGCGCTAAAGATAAGAAGGGTTAGAATAATGCTGTTTAGGCCTACGGTATTATTAAGGGCTTTCATAGCTATTTACAGGGCTATAGCTTTAGGTGCTAACAGGCATTTGCGTTAGATAATATTATAGGCTCTTTAGAGCGGCCTATAATATCTCTTAACCTTGCTAATACTATAGTGTGCCTTAATAGGGACTTCTTTGATTAAGATTGACATTAAAGCTGTAAATTAGCGGAATTCTTTACTTCTAAACGTTATGCTAGTATTAGTTACAATCTAATCTAGAGGACCCTAGTAGGTATTAATCTAGTAGAGGTAAAGAGCTTCCTATGTTGCCTTTGCTATGATATCCTTTAGGAACCTAGCCACGTTAAACGCAGTGGCCGTATTAATAGCGTGGAGAATAGGGCGATTACTATCTAGATACATAATATCTATAATCACTTTATAGTTAAAGTTATATTTATCCTTTAGGGTGAATTTAAAGCAATGTGGATTATCTGCATTTAATTAGTATTAGTGGCAGATCTTTATTAACTATCTAATGGTTTTGAAATCTACCCGTAGCCTAATTTAGAAAGCATATTATAAAGTTAGCGGACAGAAGGGTAACTAAATTAGCGATATAAGCGCTGTAATTCTATCTTGGTTAGATAACTCTAGGTAATTAATCTCTCCTTCTACAGAAGTATCTAAGGATATCCCTATTTATAGATAATAAGGACCTTAATTTTGCCTTATTAAAGGATATTCTAAGAGATATAGAAATTAATCTTTAGGCAGTCTATGTTTACTAAATATAGTAAGAAGGAGTGTTTATAAGCATTACATAGAATAGGATAATACTAAAGGGAGTAGGCATATTAATTAATCTAATTAAAGGGATTGGCTTGCCGCTTCTAAATTAAATTATTACCTCCCTAGCTCTTAATTTATTAAGCTAGATCTTAGGGATTAACCATTATAGGGCAAGGAATTAGGGATACCTTACTAATAAGTAACCTGTAGCCCTAGTATTAGGGATAATGCCTTAGAACACACCTAAAGAGTAATAATCTTAAAGAAGAAAAGCGGTTAGGGCTTCCTTTAGTTATTAGAGATTAAATAAATCCTCCTTTATAAGGGTGTGGGTAGCTACTTAATTTGTAAGGATCTCTGTAGTTACATAGCTATTAATCGTTATGCCTTATATAAAGTAGCTTATTAGCATCTCTCCTTTATTACTTTCTTCTTTAAATCTAAGTTCTATTATATAGGTAGAAATCTTATCTTCTTTAGAAGAAGTAGTATTATTCTCTTTACCTTTATACTAAGTAAGGAAAGCATTATAGGAAGGGGTTATTAGCTCTATAAGGTAGTGGTTCTTAAAGCGTTAATATGCTTTCTTACGTTTCTCTTTAGAGTGTTTAGTTAACTAATAGCCTTCCTTACTATATATATAATATTTCTTTATATATAGAGCGCCTTTATTACCTTATAATTGTGATTATCTATAATAGGCTTCTTTACTATACCTATTATACTTATGGTTAGTCTAATACTACTCTCTTATATTAGGTGTTAATAGGAATTAATGCTTCTTATCTAATTCCTCTATAGTTATTCTTATTAATATCCTTATGCGTTCGCAGAATAGCTAGAGGTTAGTAGGAGGGTTAATAAGGCAAGTTCTATACTTAGGTATGCTATAATAGGCAGAGATTAATTAATTCTAGAGTGCCCTTTTAGATTAAGTAATATCTAGAACTACTTATTAAAGGTTTGTAAGCTTTATTATAAGTTCTTTAAAGTAATTAATCCTTAGCTTATCTAGGTTTTCTTATATAATCTAGCGTAGCTTAGTGTTTTACTACTTAAGGAGATACCTTTGCTTTATATTATTAGTCTTAAATCTTCTCTTAATATAGTTAATAAGAGTCTTAAGGTCTTAAGGATCTCCTAGCTTATATAGATGCTTATAGTAGTATATTAAAGCTTTCCTTTAAGCATAGCCTTAAGGGCATACCTAGCCTTATTAGGTTTAATGCCTAGTATCTTATATTTCCTTAGAAGATTATTAACTTTAAGTTAAGAACCTTATAGTTATTTACGCTATATTAAATATTACTTATATAAAGCTTTATAAGATTAATTATTTACTTTAGTGTAGGTCTAGAAGGAAAAAGTGCTCTTAGAGGTATAGGAGAAGGGATTTCTTATCTTAATAGGGGATATCTTTAATAAGGGCTTTCCTAAGGATTATTATGTAATTAGCCTAATAGGGTTAGACTTAGGGAATGTTATTAGTAAGATTATAGGATTCCTAGATTGCTCTATTAATAATATTATAATCTTAGCCTAATTAGAGGGATTAGAAGGAGGTTATTAAGGAAGTCTTAGTCTTTAATGTGTTTTTAGAAGGGTGTGTACTTCCTTATAGCTTCCTGTATCTCTTCTTCTTACTAATCTTAAAATTCCTTACGGGTAGTAACTTCCTTAAGTATTACTATAATCTTCCTATAGGCTATTATGTCTATATATACGCCTTAGAAGAGAAGGAAATTACGTAAATACTTAGTAATTGCTTAGTCTGTAATTATAAATACCTCTCTTATCTATCCGTAGAAGTCTTTAATAAAGTTAGTAAAGAGGCTTCTAGTAATAAGGCTCTTAGACTAGTATGCCGCTATCTTAAAGAGGATATAGGCTATAATAGCCTTAGGGTTATTACCTTATTTATTAAGATTAAATAATTTCGCTATCTTTAATGTCTTAGATATAATAAAGTCTTATATCTCTAGGGGAATATGTCTTAGGAAAGGGTTATTAAGTTATAGACCTTTACCTTTTTAGTCTCTTTTAACTTTAGTGCCTTCTTTAGCATTACTAAAGTTAGGGCTAGAGAGAGAGGCTTTTAATAGTTCTCCTTACTAAGGAGCTTTTAACTTTCTTATCTTTATTATAAGAAGTTAGAATAGAAGTGTAGTGTTAGTTATATAGTAGGTTAAAGGATTATAAGCATAGCTATTATCTTTATCCCTTAGGGTTCTTAGGATTAGATCTTAGGAGTAATAAGTTCCTTTCTTATTATAAGAGAATGCCTTCTAAGGGTTAGGTGTGTAGTAAAACGCGCTAACTAAGTAATTAAAAATAGGTTAGACTAGTTACTAACTAGGCCTTAATCCTTTAATAGCTTTAAAGTCTTTATAAGGTCTTAGGATTAGATCTTAGGAGTTATAAAGCTCCTTTCTTATTATAAGAGAGTGCTTAGACTTCCTTAGCATAACTATACACACTTTTAGCAGCCTTTCTATTCTATAGGGCAGGTTTATAGTGTAGCTATCTCTTCTAATTAACCTTGCTAATCTATGGTTAGGAAAAACCGTGTGGTTATCTATAAAGTTAACCACTGATTAGTATTAGTATTATAGGTGCCTAATATTAGGATTATAGCTTAGGGAATAGGAATTTATCTTCTATTCTAGGCGTTATAATTAATTAGTTATAAGTGTGTGTAAAAGGGAAGAAAAGAGAGGCTTTTTCTAGATTATAAGAAGTGGCTATAAACGCGGTGCGTTTTGTGGGTTACATAACTTATGGGTCCTTGCCTAATCAGAGGGGCGGGCTAATGAGTTATATGTGAGGCTACCTCTTACGGGCGCGCGTTGCGCGCGCGCCCTCGCGGCCTGACCTTTTGCCAGGTAATTGCGGCTGCGTGCCGCGATTGATATCATGCTTGTTCCAACAGTTTCCTATTATTAGTTTTCCTAGTTAAGTCTGTATTTTACGTATTTATATAAGAGATTTAATTTGTTAAGGGGTCCCCTTAGTTTCTAAAATTCCCATATAAATTAGGTAACTATTATATCCGCGTGCGTCCGTTCCTAGTTCTTGTTCTCCCTAAATAACTAAGTCTAAAACATTACGTATCCTATGGTTTACTTCTTAGGTTAAGTTCTGTTCTAAGCTATTTATATAGGAATTTTAACTTAATAAGGGGAGGCCTTAATTTTTGATTTCCTAT
Source organism: Epichloe gansuensis (assembly GCA_023658505.1). Taxonomy (NCBI): domain Eukaryota; kingdom Fungi; phylum Ascomycota; class Sordariomycetes; order Hypocreales; family Clavicipitaceae; genus Epichloe; species Epichloe gansuensis. The sequence continues at coordinate 9,935,249 of CP098281.1, forward strand.
ATAAATTAGCCCTTAGTTATATCTAGGCGTGTCTATTATAAGTTCCTCCTAATATTTTGCAGCAACCAGCGCTACTTAAGACTTTAAATAGATTAAGGTTATTAATTTTATTATAATCCTAATCTTCTCCTTCTAACCCTTTAATATTATATTCTTCCAGTTCTTCTCTATCTAAGTTCTCCTTCCCTAATTCTCCCTGTAATGTTAGGTAAGTCTAAGTTCTTATCTATTCCTAATTCTTCCTAAGGTTATAGTTAAAGTTTATAACTCCTCTCTTCCACAAGGTCTATTACTATTCGATTTAACTCTAAGTGATTTTCTAGCATATTAACATAGGTTTCAGTTAAGGCATTCTAGAATAGTAAGGGTTAAATGATTTAATTTCTATCTCGCAATCTAACTTAGTAATTATTCTATCTATAGTAATGTTTCTTATTAGGTTCCAGATAACTATAGCGGTTAACATTAAGTTAAGTTTATGTTTAAGTCTATCTAGTCTAGTTCTGTTTATAATAATATTATTCTCCTTACTAAGGGTTCCCTTAGTTCTCCTATCCCTCTAATATACCTTCTTATCTAGCTTTATTCTCTAAGTATCCTCTAATAGTTCGCCTTTAAGGTTAGCTATTCTAATCTTATTTAGCAATAGTAATTTTTAATTTCGCGAATAATTACTAGCATTATTATCCATGACACTTAGTTTTCTAAATCTTGGATTTTAGCTTTATTAAATAGTTAGTTATTTAAGCCTCTTAGGATCTCCTCCACCTCTTCTAAGATTTTATAATTATCCTTAACAAACTCTATGGCTTTATCTAGGGTTATCCTCTATGGTAACTAAGCCCGCATATTAGATTTCTAGAATAAATCTAGGCATGGATATATTAGTAGGGTGTTAAGGCTTTTGGCTTGGGAGTGAATAACAGAGTGAAGGTTAGATTGAAGTGTCGTAGCTATTGATCTGCTAGCTAGGGTAGGTGCTTAAAAGGTTTAATCTCTAGCCCTTTCCCTTCGTTTGTGGGAAAGCCCCTTTAAATAGCCCATAGCTCTCACGTAACTAGCCTGTAGCTAGCCCTTAGCTCCGTGCCCCGCTAGGTTCTACCCTTATTAATGCTATCGCTACCCTTATAGATGCTATTGCTATTCTGCTCCTAATATAATACCCCTTCTCACTATGATTATCCTTAATTGCATTAAGGTGCTATCTTAGGGTTAGGGCGTAGCGAGAGTTCCTTTATTACTACTTACCGTAGTGATTTTTTTATAAAGCAACGTAGTGATATTAATAACGTTAGGCTACATTAGCCTTTTTCACGGTAATCACTTGCTAATAGAAGCTAGGTTATAGTTACTTCTTAACTTCCTCTCTATAGGTTATTCTTCCTAAGAGATTCTTCTTAACTAGACTAGTTAGCGTGATTTTTAATTAGCTTAACTTTGCAAGGCATAGATTACCCTACTCCTTCTGTTTTTCTTTAAGCTTGCAGTGGTGGCCTAATGAATTCGCAGTGAGCTTATAGTAATAACTTGTAAATCATAGTAATCTCTGTGAACACACTAGTTATAATATATAGAAGATTTTAGTTAGAGTAGCTTAGATTAATCTAAGGCGCCTAAATTCCTATAAGAAAGGGTGATTTCCTTCTTTCTTTTCCCTCTTTTCTTTCTCTTCTTTAAGCCTCTTATTAACTTATAAGTCCCTTACTAATATAATAGCTACTATAACACTGCTATTATATAATATTAACTACTAACTATTATAGCTTAAGCTATTATATCTTATACTACCACTATTAAAGATCCTACTATTAAGCTATCCTGTAAGGGAGAACCTTATAATTATTAAAGACTACGTAAGTTTGCTACTTCTTTATTGCTTTTTATTACTAACTTAGAGCTAGTTTAATAAAAATTCTATGCATGCATTATGCCTAGTGGTTAGCTATTTAGAACGTAGCTCTAAGGGATAATAATAAAGATAAATAGCCTTAGTATATTACTAAGGGAAAGCCTGCTCTAACTAAATGTAGTTACTCCTCTAGTATAAACTCACTGCTAGCTTACTACTATTGCTACTAATGTTTAGCTTTTTACAGGTAATTCTCTAAAATGCTATTATTACGCTTAAAATAATAAGACTTATGTTAGGTAAGTTAAGCCTTAAGGGATTGCCTCTTAATTACTACTAACTCCTTGCTAGTGTCCTATTTAAATTATAAAGCTATATAAATAGCTTTAGGATATACTTTATAATCTTCTAGAACTATACTATATTAGTAATATAAGTACCCTTTACTCCGCTGCTTTAATATTACTAATACGCTACTAGGAGTTTATATAAGCTAAGAAGAAACTTTATAATACTCTTTTAGCCTTAAAAATGCTAATAAACATAGGTAAGCTTATTACGCGTGTCTTATAGCTAAGGCTTCTTAAGAAGTAAAGTGTAATAAACGCGCTGCTTTCTTATAGCTAATTAATATTATTAATCTAGAAACCTAGATTAAAATTGCTAATTATCTTTAATTTATGGCTACTTATAGCCCTATAGTTAGTGCTATTAGCTTTACTACTTATTCTTTGCTAACTTACTACTAGTTTACTACTGCTTAAGCTACTCTCCTATGCGTATTAAACCTTTAGAACTCCCTAAGGAATTGCGAGTTTAAGCCTTTAGTAATAATAAGTCTAAGGCTAATAAAGTTAGAAATTATGCTAAAAATCAGTCTAAATATATCTCTAAAGTCTAGCTATTAGATAGCTATAAGTCTATGCTAAGTTTTTGCTTTAAATACAAGATTTGTTTAGTAGTCTAAATTGTCATTAAGTGAATTATTCCCTAATTAAATCGCTGCGATCTAATGATTATTTTAGATTGTAATTAAGAGTTAATTAAGCAGCTAAGAAGTTAAGATTTAGCTGCTTAGTTACTGCTTATAGTCTTTAATAACCTCTTTTGTTATAAAGTCTTTACATAGCACCTAAGAATTCTTAGAATTATTATAATTCTTCTATTTCACTAAATATTTGCGCCGTTTACCGTTATATTTATAGGTAATAATTTGTTTAACTTTAAATTCCTCTTAGTCCTCTTTAATATTATCTTATAGCAAGGTTGTTTTAACCGTATTACTTGGATTTCCTCTGAAAGGTTCTAAGCTTATAATATTAAAAACATTATATAAGCGCGTTCCTTTAGGTAACTTTAATTAATAAGCTAAACCATAATAGCTAACTTCTTTTTTAATCTTATATAGTCCTAAGTACTTTATAGCTAGCTTTTAGCTAGGGCATTATAGATTAATATTCTTAGTTAAGAGTAAGATATAGTTACCTACGTTAAACTTTATTAGCACTCTCTTTTAATTATAATACTTTTCTATAGGGCCTATAAGTAGCTTAATAGCTACTTAATCTCTATGTGCTTATACTTTAATTCTAAAACTCTATTTTTAGCTTAATTATTAACTATTAGAATTAGCGTAACTGCTTAATCTAGTCCCCTTAGGTTATACCCTTATAGCGCTTCCATAGGTATATAACCATAACTTGTGTGCGCGCTTGTGTTATAAGCAAACTATGCTATTAGGAGATGATTAACCTAATTAGTCTACTCTATGCATATAAACGCTCTTAAATAGTGCTCTAAAACTTAATTTAAGTATTTTATCTAACCATTTATCTATAGATAAAACGCGGTGCTTAATCGCCGCTTTATTGCTAAGAGGTAGTAGAATATTCTCTAAAATCTACTAGTAAATATTAAACCTTAGTCTATAATAATACCTTCTAGGGCTTTATAATCTTTAAAAATATATTCTAGGAAGATAGTTACTAGTCTATTGCTAGTTAACTACGTGGATATAGGGATATAAATACTATATTTTATAAATCTATTAATCACTACTAAGATTATATTATGCATTCTACCTTACTAATCTTTAACTAGTGGGAGTCTAGTAATAAAATCTATTAATAATTCTTAAAAGGGGTAATCTAGCACTAGTAGCATAGCTAGCTTACTATAAGGTTTATGTATTCGCGGTTTTAAAACTTAATAGCTAATATAAGTACGTATATATACCTTAATATCTCTTTTTATTCCTAGCTAAAAATATTAGTTAGTAACTTATTAAAGAGTTTTAGTAACCCCTTAATGCCTAGCAGTAAGGTTATTATGAATTAGTAGTAGGATTTCTTTTCTTATTCCCTATAGGATAAAAACTTGATTTTTAAATATTAATAGCTTAGAGGGTCTAATAGACTATGTCTATAATACATCTAGGTCACTGCTTAATAGCAGCGCCCTTTTCTTTATAATAAAGGCATCCTCTATTATATATCTAAAAGTAAGACTTAGATTAGGGTTCTAATTCTATATCTTCTATAAATATAGCGGAGTTTAACTTAGAAAAGGTTCTCTGTACTACTAAGACCCTAGCTATAACGCATCTACTAGGTTACGACTCCTTAGCTAGCGAATTTAGTCTTACGTGTAGTTTATTCCCTACTATAATGCCTATATTAAGCGTGTCTAGTCTAACAGGCTTCTCTAAAATTAATAAGACCCTAGCTATTACACTACTGCTAGGTAGTAACTCCTTAGCTAGTAGGCTTAGTCTTATATACAGTCCCCTATGCTATAATAACCTCCTTTAAATATGTCTAGACTATTAGGCTTTTCTAAAATTAATAAGACCCTAGCTATTATACCACTGCTAGGTAGCTACTCCTTAGCTAGTAGGCTTAGTCTTATATACAGTCCCCTATGCTATAATAATATCCTTTAAATATGTCTAGACTATTAGGTTTCTTTAAAATTAAGAAGACCCTAGCTAATATATTACTGCTAGGAGTAACTTCTTAGCTAGCGGGTCTAGTCTTATATATAGTCTATCCTTATCTAGTTAATAGGCAGGGGGCGATTTTATAGAGCGCTAGATATTAATAGTTTTATTATAGCATCCTTATAGCCTATTATCTATAAACTAAACACGCTGCGTTTTCTTAGAGCACTAGATGCTAGTAGTTTTATTATAGTGTCCTTATAGTGTATTATTTATAAATTTAGTAAGAAAGGTTAGTAATTATAAGGACACTACCTCTACCTTCCTCTCTTTACTTATATAATCTAACCTCCTTAATAGAGCGTTAGCAGGGTTTAACTTACTTACTCTATGTTTAATTATAAAGTTAAATAGATAGAGTTTATCTAGCGTAGTAACCTGTCTGCTAGTTAACTTTGGCTTTGTGGCTAGGTACTTATGGTTTAAGTGATTTGTAATTACTATAACTAGATACGTTAAGTATATAAGGTAGTGCCTCTAAGTTTAGAATGCCTCTTAGATAGCTAGTAACTCTATATCTAGTGTTACGTAGCATAGCTCTATTTTATTTAACTTTCTTAATATATACACTACTAGGTGCTAGTAACCTAGCACTAACTACGCTAGGATAGCCCTAAGTATATGTCCTAAGGCATTTGTCTTAACCCTTAATAGGGCTAGTGGATTAAAGTGTATTAGAATTAGCGCCTCTTAGAATTGTTTTTATAGCTCCCTAAACGTAGCTAACTTATTAGGATTTAGCTTAAACTTTGCTAGTTAGTCTCCTTAGAGTTAATTAGTTAATGGGATAACTATTTTGCTATAGCTTTTAATAAACTATTTATAAAATCCTATAAAGCCTAGGAATAACTGGATATTAAAGACGCTACGAGGTACTAGCTAAGTTACTATTATCTTAATTCTAGTAGGCTCTATTATAATTCCTTCTTTAGATATAATAAAGCCTAGGAATTTAACCTCCTTATATGAAAATTTGCACTTTTCTAGGTTAATAAAGAGGCTTGCTTCTTAGAGCTTCTAAAGGACTTATTTTACATGCCCCTTATGCGTGGCTACATCGCTGCTATAGATTAGGATATTATCTAAATACATAACGCAAATCGTATCCATAAGGCCTTTAAGGGCATTATTAATATATTCTTAAAAGGTTATAGGTGCATTAACTAGCCTAAAAGGCATTATAAGATATTCAAAGTGACTATATCTATATTAGAACGCTGTTTTCCACTTATTACCCTTACGGATACATAGCTAGTAGTATACATCTTTAAGGTCTAATTTTATATAAACCTTTACTCCCTTTAATCGGTTTAAGATCTCTATGATTAGTAGTAACAGCGCTTTGTCTTTAATAGTGATCTAATTAAGGGCTTTATAATCCATATAGAGGCGTAATTTTCCTCCTTTCTTTAGCATAAATAATATTAGGGCTTTAGCTAGGCTAATAGATCTTTAAATCCATCCCTTTTGCTACGCGCTTGCTAAGTACTCATGGAGCACTTCTAGCTCCTTTTCTGCTAAATTATATATTAGTCCCTATAGGGCGTTTTCCCTTTTCTAATTTAATAGCATAAGTTTAGCTACCTAGTGTAGGGAGGATACCTATAAGTTTATTTAAAAGATATCCTTAAATTCCTTATAGGCTTAGGGTATTTATATAGTTAACTTATAGGCTCCGCTTATCTCTATAGTTACTAGGTTATTATAGGGCCTATCTTTATTTACTATTAAGATATTATTATCTTTTGTATAATTTTAGTTATTATCCCTTACAAGATAAATCTAATATAAGCGCGTTTTGCCTCCTTACATACCTATCACGTCCTTACTACTAGTCTAAGACGTTCTTTTGTGATAGGGTATCTCTAGTAACTATCTATCTAGGACATAATTACTAGTTTATATGTAACTGCCTAGTTATGCCCTAATAATAGGTCTTTACTAGTATTAGCTACGTAGTAGCTAACTTAACATATTCTTGCGTAGCCTATGCTATCCTTAATTAATAAAGTTTGCGATAAGATCCCTTAATGCTTGATTTTGGTAAGGGTAGCACTCTTAAGGGTTATATTATCCTTTTTACGTTAGCCTAATTAACTACTATTAGTAACTTTAGGTAGATAATTAAATGGGTTACACTAGGGTTAAATAGTGCCTTTATAGCTACCTATTTGTGTTCTTACTATAACTTTGCCTTAACTCTTAGTCTTAGATCTTTAGGTAATGATTTAATAAGAGTGTCTTCCTAGGGTTATACTAAGCTAATAGGGGTCTTATTTAAGTCTAATAGGTCTTTGTCTCTAGCCTAGTTATAGCTACTCTTATGTGTCTCTGTTATATAGTTACTTCTCTTATAAATAGAGTAATCTAGTTTAGTATAGCTTAGTAAAGCGTGTCCTAGCTTACTATACTTAAAATATATAAATAGTAAACTTATCTTTCTATTGCTACTTTATTACTATAGCCTTTTTAGCAAAGTAAAACATTATTATCTTTTCTAACTATTATTACCTTAATCGCTTAATTAGCCTCCTTTAGTTATAACCTTTGCCTTTCTTCCTTAGCCTACTAGGTAGGTCTAACTCTTAGGAAACTCTTAGCTAAGTACCTGCTTCTTTATAGCGTTATTAAGGCTATTAATAAATATATAGATTTATAGGCGTTTAGGAATTGCTTTAGGCAGCTTAGCCTCTGCCTTACCCTAGATCTTTATGAACGTCTAGAATAATTAGTGATTTTCTTATCTAAGACCTATTAATATCCTTGTTACTTCTAAGCACTATGTATTCTCGTCCATGGTTCCTATCTTTAGCTAATTTACAAATCTATCCTAGGTGTAACCCTAGTAGTTTATATAACCGTCCGTGGCTGCATAACACATCTATTATTGCTTTACGTTATCTGCTAGGTAGCTACTAGCATAGGTAACCTTAGTTATATTATCTATAAAGGTTTTATAATCTATAGTAAAAGCTATGTTTAAATCCGCTAGGAAATTCTAAAGACTCTTAAAAGTATCCCCTTTATATATAGGTGCTTTTAATTATGTCTTTATAAGGCTATATCACTACGTAATAGGTGCTACCTAAGGTGCTAAAGGAAGGGTATTTATAGGTCCTATGTCTAAGTTACCTAAGGACATAGCTTCTTCTATTATCTATAGGTTTCGCTATAAGTAAGTAAGTTTCTATCTCTTTTCTATAATATATATCTAGGTCGCTGCTTCTTTAAGGCGCTAATTTAGTGTTACCTCCTTATTATTAATAAGTATTCCGCTCTACTAGTTATCTAATAGGGACTAGCGGACCACTCCGGTTAGGTTTAGTAGTGTAACATTCTCTTACTTATCTATAGCGTGGTTATAGCTACTACCTAATTAGGTTGCTATATAATAAATTCTAGATATCTTAATCTAACTAATGGTCTGTTGCCCTAAAGGGAAGAGAGATTGATTTGTTAAGGCTTTTGGCTTAGGAGTGAATAACAGAGTGAAGGTTAGATTAAAGTATTGTAACTATTAATCTGCTAGCTAGGGTAGGTGCTTAAAGGTTTAATCTCTAGCCCTTTCCCTTTGTTTATGGAAAGCCCTTTAAATAGCCCGCAGCTCTCACGTGACTAGCCCGCAGCTAGCCCTTAGCTCCGTGCCCCGCTGGGTTCTACCCTCATGGATGCCGTCGCCACCCTCATGGATGCCGTCGCTATTCTGCTCCTGACATAGGGTTTATGTCACCCCTTAGTACCTATAATAGTAAGTTTCTCCTTACTATAATGTTTAATAGCATTAACCTATTAGAGCTAAACCTTTCCTAATAGGATATTCTAATCTTATTAAGCTAGCATAACATAGCATTTTACTAATGCTAGTATTCCACTAGTAACAATCTAGAGGTAAGCGCAAGAGGTAATGGGATAATTAACATCGTTCGCTATCTAAACAAACCTCCTTTTATAGAGTTATACTAATAGAAATCTATATCTTTTTAAATAGTTCTTATTCACTAGTTCTACGCTAGAACCTCTATTAATCAAAGCAGAGTTACATTAGATGCCTTTAATATAAGTTATAATATATCCTAGTGTTATCGCCACTTCGCCGTTTAGTTTAGCGATATTATTCTAAGTAATTATAGCGTTAGCTAAACCTAGTAACTTATCTAGTTTTGCATTAGGGTATACCACTTCCTAGTAAGGTTCTATAAGATAAGAAATAATTAACTTAGCTCTATTGCTCTTTATCTTTCAGTAGCATTATATTAAGTAGCTTAGTTATTAATGGATAATAGGTGCCATTTAAAGGAGCTATAAAATACTAATAGGGATAGTGGTTTCCCTAAATATTTACCTAAGTTAAATAGTAGGATATTATATTCTTTAGTAGCTTTAATATTCTCTAATGCTAGTCTTTAGCAAGGTTAATTAGTTAGGGCGGTATCCTTTATTAAAACTTCCTTAGGTAAGGCTATTACTAGTCCCTAGGGACTTTCTATAACCTTTTCTAAATATAGCCTTAGTGTAGGAGTAGTCTTTAAAACTCCTTAGGACTTATCTCCTAAGTAGCTAGGTTATTTGTGATCTAGAATTATTCCTATTGTCTAGAGTGTTATCGGAGTTAAGGATTTCTTTAATTTATTATTAAGCTAGCTTATTCATAACTATTCTAGGTTTTAGAGTAGACTTTATAACCCTTTTGTTTAGTCTATGAGTTAATACTAGTTTAGTTAATTCGTTTTCTTTTTCCTTCTCCTTTAGTTAAGCGGTAACATTAACATAGTTAATATTATTCTCCTTATAGACATAACTTAGGGGCTAGTAGTTTAAAGATAACGCTATAAATAACTAAAGCCCTAAGGTTAGGAAGAAGCCTTAGGGAGGAATTAGGTCCATTCCTAACCCACTAACGTAGTTTAACTAATTTAGGTTATCTAGTTCTCTTCTTTAATCCCTTTTATTTACATCCCTTCTTAGGTCTATTAATCACGTTATCTCTTAAAATCTTCTAATAAGCATTTATCCTTCTTTAAATAGTTATATCCTATGTGTCCCTATTCTCTATAAGAGAAACACTAGAAGAATTTGGGATCTCTCTAGATTTAATCTCCCCTTAGATTTATCTTACTAACATTTCTAGACCTACCTAGGGATTAGGTTCTGTTATTTATACTGTATCTTAATCAGTTATATTATCCTACTGTTTAAGCGTGGTTGCTAGTAGCTTAAGCCTAGAATACTTCTAACTATCTCACTAGTTTAGCTATTTATTCTAATGCTTATTTCTCTCTCTTAGACTATTCCTCTATCCATTTCTAAAGTGGTCTTATTCTAGCTATTAAAATGGTGTCTTTAGACATTCGCGATATCTTCTCTAAAGCTAAGGATTAGCAATTATATAAGATAACCTTTAGATTAGACATTATTAAGTCCTTTAAAGCTATACTATCTATCTATTTATTTAAAGCGAACAAATAATTAGATACTCTTTCCTATAGCCTTATGTCTATCTCTCTATCCGCTAGGTATGAAATAAAGTTTATAAAGAGAACTTATTAGACGTTTGATTTTGCCTTTAAGGCTAGACGCTTAGCCTATTAGATATAGGTATTTAGCGTCTTATTCTTTCTCTAGCAAAACTAAATATTTCTTATTACGTAAAGATCTTAATAAATAGATTTAGGTTTTTAAACTTAGTTAGGAACTTAGTAAACATTGCTTCCTAGGAGCGTTCTTTGTATTCTAAGTCCTTATACTAAATTACTGCCTTTCCCTATAGACCTTAAATAAAGGTTAACCGGACGAAGGTATTGTGATATTCTAGGGGACTTAGGCCATTATAGCTATTATTTTGTAATGTTTTACGTATTCCTTAGCTAGCCTATCTTTTAGTAAGCCTAAGAACGTAATCCCGCTGCTACCTATGCTAGAGTTTATAGGGAAGAAGGGAACGTTTATTTTGACTATTTATCTTATCTTCCTAGTATTAATAGGCTGCTTAGGTAATTAAAGGGATAGAGATAGAAAGTGTAGTAGAATATAGTCTACTAGATAAGATAACCTTAGGGAATAAACTAGGCTTAGAATAAAGTCTAATAACCTCCTGTTATGTTCTAACTATTCTAAGCCTAAACTTAGGATTAAATCCTTATAAGTTCTTAGGTTTAACTCTCCAGAGAATAATAGCTATATAAAGGAACTAATCTAGGATAGGTTATTTAAAGTTAACAAGATAGAAAGGGTTTCCTAGATTCCTCTAAGATAATAGAGTAATAAGAGACGTAAGGGTTAAAGGGTATTAGAGTTTAGCGAGAAGTAGAGGGGAGTCTAGTTTATTAGAAAAATTAGACAGGTGTTAAACAAGAGGCCTTAGAAACTTTATTATAGTAAAGTTTTTTTAAGGGAAGAACAAAGTCTAAGAACAAACTTAATTGTTATATAGTTAATTAATTCCTATTTGCCTAAAGAAAAAAAGGGAAGAAAAGAAAAAGGAACCCCTAAGAAAAATCCTTTGTGTCCTCCTTAAGTTCCTAAGTGCTTCCTTCCTCCCACATCTAGCATTAGTTATTATAGGCACTATTCTTAGCCCCTTAAGCCCTTCTAATTCCTAGCTAAGTCATTCTAGCCTAGTGTGTTAACCATAATCGCACCGTGTTAGCTAATCCGGAGTGGTAATAAGCAATAATATAGAGTTAAAAGCAGGGTAAAAGTGGGCTAATAGTTAGTGCGCGCTCTTTAGTCTATAGTGGGCTAATTGCTCTGGAAAACCAAGATTTTCAAGCCCTAGAGGCACCTTAGCTAGGTCTTTATAGTAAGAAGTTTAATCACTTATCTATGCAGCGTCCCGCGTGTTACCTAGGGTATCCATAACCCTAACCGCTAACTAACTAGTGCGTAACCACTACACTACCTAGTTATTACCTAACTAATCTAGTAGATAGATCTATTAATTATTCCCTCCTATTATAGCGTAATTTTCTGATTCCTTAAAGTAATAAGTTAGATACCTATATCGCGTAGTGTCTATAGTAATATAGTGTATATTTTATTATAATGCTTATTAAAGGGAGAAATCCTAAATTCGCTAAGTGCAAAAATATCTAATTCTATACCGGGTTTTTAGGACTCACGCTAGATTCTAAGGTTTAGTCTTTTCCTAAGGTTTAATTAGCTATCTAGTCTTATCTATCTATTATTTATTTAGCCTATTAGGTCCCTGTCTTGCTAGGCAGGAAAATATTAGTTCCTAAGGTAGGTTTCCCCTAGTTAGGTAGGTTCCTCTGTATTCTCTAAAGTTATAAGTTTAAAAGGTCTATTTCCTTATATTTAATCTAAGTTCTAAACAGTTCTTCTAAGACTAAATCACTATATTGTCTTCCTTAATTAACTTTATCCTAATTCTAACGTTTCTATTCCTAATTTAAACTTAAGTTAATTAGGTCTGCCTTAGGCAATAGTAATCTTAATTCTATTTATAGTTTAGGCTCTCTATCCTAGTCCTATTTAAGGCAAGTATTATAAGAATCTTCCTTCTTTACAAATCGCAAGTATTTTATAGCCCTGTAGTTCTATGCCTATTATGCTAAGTCCTATAGTCCTTAGTATTCTTGCGTAGTCTAATAGTGGTGTTTCTAACCTTAGCTGGATAATCTTCTTAAGTTTCTTTTAAGTCTTATTAGTAACTATAGTTATATTTAATCTTCCCTTCTTAGTTCTAGCTGTAGTTAAACTTTAACAAAGGTTTATTGCCTTTATTCACGTCCTTAATTATAATTATTTATCTAATTAGTTTAATATTTCATTAGGGGTAATATTTTATTATCCGTCGGTTAAATACAAGGATATAATGTCCTAGTCTTATTACTATAAATAATAACCTATTAGTTAGGGGTATAAGGATGCTTGTATTCTTAAGTAGAGCTAGGCTAACGTTCCCCATATTATTACCACCTCTGATTACCTAAGACATTCTCCACCCCAACAGTGCCCCGCTGGGCGCTACCCTCATTGATGCTATGGCCATTCCGCTCCTGACAGTGCGGTCGTCGCGGACCCGGAAGAAATGGGTCTTTTACTTGTTCCAAAAGGATGAAAAGATAGATTGTGATCAGATAATGGATGACGTTTGCATGAGACGGTGCCGTTGTTATTTTCGATGACATCGTCTGTTACCGCCGAAGCGGCTCTCTAGATTAGCCTGGGGTCAAGTACTCGGTAGTTGTTTGTTTCATGCGCGAGCGACTTACCAATGCGTATGAAGGTTTTCTTATACCTGCCTTCCGAATCTTGGCATTGGCACATATACCTCCCGTCTTCAAGAAGATAGCAGTCTCGCCAATCACAAGTTTCATGATAATTACCCCTTTGAGTAAGAATTAGCGAGGATATAAAGTATATGAAATGGCGCCTTTTTTTTTTTTTTTTCTTTTTTTTTTAAACCAAGATGACAATTCAGGGAGACTTACGCTGCTTCAAGTTCCAACGCGCCGTTATGATTGGCAAGGCAGTCATCAAGGCCAAGGGGCTTTGACTCGACCATCTTGTGTTCGTTGTCCAGACAGAAGGCCGAGATGGCTGGAGCCGACTTTTCTAGAGCGAGACGGCACTCCACAAGGATGGATTTCGGGAGCTGGGTTTTGATGGCTTCGATGATTTCGTACGGAAGTCCGTGGGCCTCTGAACCTATGCTCAGAATAGCCAGTGGTAGAAAAAGCAAAGAAAGGCTTGATACTGTTGACAGCATGATGGAACGGCTCTCAGTAATCTTGATCGTCTTGATGTCTTGATGTCACCCACGTGTGAGATAACGGTTGTTGACTGGACTCAGGTCACAGCTTATTTATATAGAATTTTCTGTTTCTCTATTTCTTCTTTTTCAAATTAAATTTTTTCCGGCATTGACATACATGTTGTATGCCAGTAGCTTTCATCAAGATCCAGATTGAGACTGCATGAGCTAAGAAATCTTGGGACTGCCATCGCCCCACAGACCCCTCTGCATCCATACTACCGGTAACTAATCATAGCCTAGAACACAGAAGAACGCGTCATGAATTGACCCCTAACGAGGCCTATGGATCCGGCTCCATTTACCCAACACGATGTACACTACAACCCCTGAATTATATTACAAAGATACATAACAGGGGATAGCAAGCTAATTAGGCATTGAATAGGGTAGGGCAGATAGGGGCTAGGTACCTTGAATTATAAGTAATTTACTAGGAATAAAATGTACTATTTATACCCTTATATATTCACCTTATAACGCTCTAATAGTATAAGCTCTATCTTACCCTACCCTAGGCGAAACGTAACTATAGGCAGCTGTTATTAGGCAATAGAAATAATTCAGGGGTTGTAGTGTAAACACGTAGTACTGGTTTTTGAATCATGCAGTAGTAACTGGGCTTAAAACGGAAGAGGTTCCTTTCCACGTGGATATACACCTCCTGTAATTTATGCATTTCACACTACTAATTCCTTAGCTTCTTAAGTAAATCAAGGCATAAGAACTAGCTAGTCCACTAAATAGAATTACTATGGGCCGCAATAGAAGCTCTCTATATATCTCTAAGAGAAGCCTAAAAACGCATTTTCCTTATTATGTGCGCATTGATAGGAGATTACTTCTCTTAAAAAATTTGCGTGGAAAGGTACCTCTTCCGTTTTTAGGCCTAGTCGCCACTACATGATTAAGGAAAATTACTACGTACTGCATGTTTACTCCGTACGTGACAGTGTTTTCCGTCTCCGATGCCCCTGTTGTTGTGTCTCCACGGGCTAAAAGATGCTCTGATGTAAATCATTTCTTGTACAAAGATACTTGCAGGGGTTAAGAGTGGATATAACTAGCTATCATGGTTAGCGAGATGCTTGGGCAATTTCACAGGCGATCATGCCCCAAATGTTAATGCTTAGCCCACGCTAACTTGCTGTCACAAAAGCTTCACGTGATACGAGAAGTGTTCTGCATCTGCAGGGTCTAAGAAATCAGCCTCTTATTGGCTCGGATTCCATGTCGCCAAAGACCCCCGCAAGTCATCCAGATTCATGGAACAATCTACGGAGCACTTCATGGTTTGTCAGCTTGATGTGAATCCCTGCCACTTCCCGAGCGAACAATATCAGCAGATGGAGTGCTACGATCAGGGAAACGATCCATCCACGCGAGCTTGCCATGGCGACCACAGCAGCAGCAGCAGCAACAGCAGCAGAGCAGCATTGTATACACCTCTGCCGCCTTTTGCGTGCCCTGTCCTTCTGTCACACCATCTGGCACTCATCACATATTCGCGCTCACATTGTACATATGTACATAATTTGTTTTTCTCTTCGCGGGTGCGTACCGAGTGCGAGCTCTGCGTAAACAACGGGTGTGACGAGAGGATTTTAGCATGTGATGATGACGACCGCGGAACAACTTTGATGGTAATGGACGGAACACGAGCTAAAAAAGTGAAGATGTGAGAACTACGATAGGAGAACTAAAATTGTGAGGCCAAACTCAACACATACATTGCATCGCATCTCAGTAGCGTTATCGTGATCTTGGCAACGCCCTCCCCAAAAGAAATGGCATGTTGTATTAGTGTCGCTGGATATTCCCAAGATGACTTACTCAGTCGTACGGCTTCTGGAACCCGTTCTATGAATCCGCATGGCACGATTCATCACGCGTTATCACGGGAACAGCCTGACGCATTTGCTGCCGGTCGACAGTTTGCGTGACCCTGCTGGGATTTCCGTCATGCGTTTGCTGCGCACACGACATGGCGCAACAAACATGGCTAGAGTGATTGACCGAGTTTGGAGCAAAAGGACCGAGCGCGGCTGTAAACAACCCACGCATTGCTGTGGCTGCCAGAGTGTTTATGCAACAGCCCACCCAACCCACCCACCACATCTAGGCTCGTGTCGGCATTTCATCAGCATCATGGTCAGGCCATGTTCCTTACATATGTATGTATTACAGTCCCTCTGTTATCCCTCAACTACCGTCTTTCTGTGGAGCTGCAGCTGGAGCTGCAGCGAGTCTGTCCCACCACGCGTCTTGCAAACTCCAAACACAACCGACAACAACTCGTGGTTTTATCACCAGAACAGTCGATTCGAAGCAAGCAGATTGATCAGATTTCGAAGACAGGGCGAACGGCTCCTTCGGTAATTGATCCGACTGTGACGGTCACTTTCACGGTGGCCGGCTCCTTCCCCTTCCTCCTTCCCCATCCCCATCCCCAGTTCACATGTCAAGCCTGGGCTGGGCTGGGCTGGGACTGATGGAATAAGGGGTGTCGCTA
Source organism: Epichloe gansuensis (assembly GCA_023658505.1). Classification (NCBI taxonomy): domain Eukaryota; kingdom Fungi; phylum Ascomycota; class Sordariomycetes; order Hypocreales; family Clavicipitaceae; genus Epichloe; species Epichloe gansuensis. The sequence goes on from CP098281.1 coordinate 9,951,384, forward strand.
GGAAAACGTGGAGCAGCCCGAGGGCGGAGGAGAAAACAACGTCTCAAAGGAGAAAAAAAAAAAAAAAACTCTTCCCAGTCAATGTACCTCGCTCCCCACAGGTACAAGCCCTTCTGGGGCGGCTGCTCGAGCCAAGCGTCGCTGTGTCAAGCACCCCAGCAGCTGCCTTGTGGGGCTCCTGGGTGGGACTCAAGGGGCTCCGCCTTATCAAAGTGTCAATCGTGCCATTACATATACACCCCTGGATTAATTACAATCTACATGACAGGGGATTGAGCGAATTAGATATCAGCAGGAAATAAGGGTGACAGGGGCTAGGATAAAAGGTACCTACATATGTACCAAGTAGAAGTAGATGTATTCTTTCGTGGTGCTGTATACCCTATTATTCCCCTTGTATCTCTCTAATACATAGTGTTCCTTGCAGCTGATCGCAGCTGTTAGAGAGGAACGAAAACTGGGGCATGTAGATTTGTAAATTATGTTCGTAATTCAGGGGTAGAGTGTACATAGGGAGAATCTTCTGGGCTTCCAGAAGCATTGGCAACGTTGGCAGGCCCCGCGGGAGGGGGTCAGGGCAGGGCCTCTCCACCGCAACTGGAATTGGCCGATCTTTGGCCAGGTCCACCTAAGAAATTTATATTGTACCGACGAGACGCCGGTCGGGAGGAGAGGGATCTTGAATCATGACTCTTTGGTAAAGATTTGTGCCCCTGGCCCTGTGCGTATCAGCAGACAGCAGTAGCATGGCCTTTGAAGCCCCAACCCAGCTTCAACGAGTCAAGTCGGTGCTTTCCTCTCCATCTTCTGCACCCTGATGGAGATATATATGGAGTGTTATACCATGTAAGATGAGGCTCCGTGGAGCCGTCACAGTGTACTGGTATTTTGGCCCCAGTCTTCCTCGGTGCTTCACCGGTATTTATCAATGCGAAGCTTCCGACAAAATTGAACGTACATGTATACTCTCACAGTCATCATCCTCCCTCTCGTCATCGCTCCGACCAAGCTCCTGTCCCAGCAGTACGTCTTCGCTGCCCTGCCACTGTGGTGGTTGTGGAAGTGTACTTTCGTCTTCTTCAGCCCAGCCATAGTCTTCATCATCTTCACTGTCAGGGACTTCAAGATCGGCTTCATCCACCTTTCTCTTGTGTTGAATCGCGATAGCCGGCTCTGCAGGGACGCTCGTAGTATTGTATTCCACGCTTGTGACGCCGGTCTAGTGTTTGTCAACGTTAGCCAGATACTGGGATACATAAAACATCCTATGACGCGTTCGAGCTCAATCAATCACGGTGGAGTCATGAAGCAGGAAAAAAACATGCATGACGTACCGAATCAATGCGAAATGCTGCAACATGTGCCAAGGCATCGTCATCCGGTTTCCCATCTACTTTTGCAGACCAGCCAGGAACACGCTCACCAGCTTGCCGTCTTGCCATGCCCAGTCTCTGAACATGACTAGACGAGTCGATATGCCTTGGTTCCACGCCAATGCATTGACTGCTGGAACCAGGGTTGCCCCGTGCTCCGATTGCATTTTGGTTGCGCACTGCGACACTACAACAACGGCGCAATTCTTAGTTGCTGCCAATTTTTGCAGTGCGTTGATGATGAACTGCAGACCTTGGCGTCGCTTGATTGATGCCGACTGCCCTACTCATCTGGTGTCAACATGATGCAGGAGTCTCGGGTGCGATGTCACAGTCAACCTGTACCTTTGTTTTGCTTCGGAGTAGTTGTTTCCTCCACGGCCTTTGGGAGTGATGAATTTATCAATGCAGAAAGGTTGCTAATAATGACAAGAGCAACTCGTTCTGGAATGGCCTTGGCATTGGGCCGCGATATCAGAGCCATGAGGTGTGGCAGTGTCAAACATGAGAAGTGAATAAATTTGCCACGGGAGTTGGATGCGTGTTCGCCATTTTCCGCCCCATTCACAGCTGAAGAGCCACATGTTCGCAGTGCGTCTTCTAGTCGAGAAATCTGCAACTCGTGGAAACAGTCTATGGCATGGTAACCTGTCAGCCACAACCATATGATGTGCATTTCCAGAGTACAAAACTTACCAATCCAAACAACACTGTCTGCATTACGAATGGAATTGCTAGCTAGCTGGATACTTAGAAAACACGTCAGTAATGTCTTGGCTCAGAAGAACAAAGGAACAAAGGGTACAAATCTTACGCAATCGCTGTTCTACCTGTACCTGGAGGACCCCATAGTTCAGTTACCTGGCCTCTTTTGACGCCACCATGAAGCGAAGCACTCTGGGTTTCTATCGCAAAGCGGGAAAGCAAAGCTTTGTCTAGGCCCTCCAGGCCAGTAGATATGTACAAATTTGTGCCATCTTGAAGGTCGTTCAAGGCTTGTGATGCTTGAACAGTCGGCAGTCGATCTGCTCAATCAATTAGCACAGCGTCCGGGAAGTCAAGGATGGGTGCGATAAAATTTACGAGTGTCTGGTACATCAAAACTGGATAGATCATATCCATGGATGGAATGGTAATCCATTTCCCGATTCCATGGATGAATTGATCGTGCCACATAATGCTCTGTCATCCCCATCCATCTTCGCGGCCACGACGACGCGAGGTGACAGGACCACCATTGCCACAGCGCGCGGTCACGTGACCAGACTGGAAATTCTTTCCAGCGGGAGGCCCCAACGTGATGCGCATCAATGAACGAAGAGTGCCTGCCAGTCAGTGGTGAATGCTCAACTTGATTCAAACACATGGATGGATGCCTCGAACCAGACGATCATACTCCCTCAGGCAGGACGATACTACTACATTAACGGTCATGAACACGGGTGAGACTCTTACAGCCCGCAGGAACAACTTTGAAAGGTCGTCTCTCACACCCACCTCCACCCACACCCACACCACCCCTATGGAATTCGGAATGCTCCTTGAGGGAAACTTTGCAATCGCGATAAGGAAGCTTCCTAGTCGGCCCGGCGAATTGACAATACCAGACTTTTCCATGCTGGCGCTGGAAGCTTCAGCCACTCCGAGCAAGCCCGCAAGTCTACAGTCAGCCTCGCTCTGCGCCGCATTTTTCTCCACAGAGAACATCTGGAGCATCTGCAGACTGATGATGATGCCTTGGAAGTCCTTGGCTGAGACGCAGTCTGGACTGCCAGGATAACCATGTTCTTCTACTCACGATTCTTATTTCCAAATTTTCCGCCCGTATAGCGCATATGGTCTTGGCCCGATCTCTATATCAATTCAGCCTCAACTCCCGATGTGAGGAGAACCGGGAGAAGGCGAACCAGGTAGGACCAAAAGTCCGGGGTAAAACGGAGCGCCACTGAATGGGGAGGAGCATGGGGGCATGCTAGCAATACTTCGTGGCAATGTCGTCATCAAGCACACCATGTCACATGCGCTAAAATATCCCGTTCATCTAGATGTGTCTGCAGCGGATTCATCGTGGGCAGGACACGCGATATCCCCAATGACTCGCTCCGTGTATAGATGCAACATGACAGAATCTATTGCATCGCAGGATGAGAAGGAAACGGGATTATCCCCACAATTCTCAAACTACCATCCACAGGCCTCTGACAGCGCCCGGTGACCTGTCCATAAGGTTTCCTATTCAGCGCATGAGACTTTATGAAAGGGGTCAGAAGTTGAGCAGGTAATTAAGATCAAGCTGGAGAGAGCTACGGTTTGTCCAGTGGAGAGAGCCTGTGGCACTGGCGGAAAAGGGCGATAAAGAGCACATACGAAGGTGGGGGTTTGCTACATAGTTCCCGGAAGTTTCAAGAGAGAGCGCACTGCCACAAAGCAAAGCAAACGGCGGGTTTCAGACAACTGAGTCGTACACGTTTGTTCGTGTCCGTTCACCAGTCATCTCCTCTCGCCGAAAACATGTGAATGAAGAGGCAAGGCCGCAGGCACCATCCAAGATTCTTCTAGACTGACATCTCCAGTCCAAGCTATGCTGAAACGCGGGGAGGGAATCTAGTGCCACCAAGGATAACGCAATGGTACCGGCAGGACAACCAGCGCTTTCTGCTGTAGTAAGGGCGTGATGTTGAACAAGCACGTAAGTGAAGCAGAAAATCTGAAGCCAGCATTCAATGTAAGACTGGCCAATTTATTGTGCCGAACAGTCCCGGATGTGCAAAGGCGTTGTCCCTGGTCTACGGAGTTGTCGACGTCTAATAGTATCTATGTACATGTACATATTGGTGGCCTTGTCCAGATACAGAGGGGAAGATCTGCTGTCAATTGAGCCAATGGGGCAAGAAGATTTAGATTTCATGGAGAACAGCTCCGTTATGTACTGGACGTAGGGGCGTATGAAGCTATGGGAGGAGGGGAGGGGGGTACTTGACTGATTGAAACATGGGATGGCGACCTCCTGATGCATTCGCGATGCTCCTGCTGCTTCGCAACGGAGCAGGAGCAGCTCAGAGCTATCTCCAGCAAAGACGTATGTATGCATCATTCTAGGCTGACCGACTATCCTATCCAGGCATGGACGACAGACGGAGACGGCGATGCCGAGGCGTGACCTCGGTTATTGGAGGCACGGCAAAGAGGCACCATCTACCCCGAGCGAAGCCCTGTTATACATATGTACATATGTACATACAGCAATACATGGCCCCTGGATGATTTTACACGACTACAAACCCCACGCGGGGCAGCCGCTATCAGCTCTTAGTGGCTCTCGTGAGTGGAGCTATTAGGGATGTTATAGGTGTTACAGGGACATCTAGGCTAGTATGTAGGAGATACTATTGTAGATACTATGAAATTCCAGTAAAACGCACGTAATGCAAGGTACTTTTTACCCCAATTAGCGTTACACTAAGCCGCGGAAAGGTCTGTCATTGGCCTGCTGCCCCTAGGCAGGTACTCTTGCAGAACCAAACAGGGATCAGACTGTATTTACATATGTACCTGCCTCTCTTGCGAAAAGAGCATTTATGAGGGCACGTGGGTTGAGCTGTCTCAAATGGCACCCTTGGGCCTTGGCTCAAGAAGATGACACTTGCGAGAAACAAGCAAACACGTCATTGTCCTGTACCACAGACGTACGTTGTTCAAATTTCTACAACCGTGTTTGCAATGGTCAAGACTGAATTCAAGTTGAAGCTATTGCGGGGCGCGAACCAGAGGTCCTGCCAAAAAAAAAGATGACAAGCTTCGAGTGGGCTATGAATCTTGGCTTCAACCGAATCAGGTTGATGAGAAGTGTCGAGATCTTTTGGCGGTGCATCTCGGGGATCCATCACCCAGAACTGGAAGCTGGAAATAGATGGCGCGTGCTACGGCCCTGCTTGAGGCTGATGCTGCTGCTGCTTTGAGAAGAACGAACCGCTGCTGCATGCATGCAGCTTTCGATGTCAGGGCTTATTACTATGCGTCCGGATATTGCCATCATTTGCCCTTCTTGGTACAGTAGAGGTGGTGTGCCGTGAGCCATGTCGATGGAAAAGAGATGGGCTAGAGGCAAGGATGGCGGCCTCATCGCAACATGGCCCTATCCATGGCTCCTCAAAGAAAATGCCAACTGCCAACGACACGGTACAGCTGACACGACACGTTGGGCTATCAAAAGAAGGCTTCACAAGAGAGCACATGCAGCGTCAAACCATTGAAAGAATGAAACACCAACTGAGGTTCGGGCAACAACTTGGCCGAACATTGTCTCGAAGCCTCCTGCACACAGCAATCCTTTTCACCGGGAACCGACCCCAAGCCCGTTCATTCATTGCCCGCTCCACTTCGTCATGCCAGTGGCTGTCACCTTGAACCAGGGTGACCCCTAGCTGACACCTTGTGAGATATGGCACACAGCCTCTTCCGGGGAACGAAAGTCTGGGGTGAAAAGGGGGAGGGGGGCTTGGGGACAACGACAACCTGCATCTATCTACAGTATTATGGTGAAGGGCAGATTTGTTAAGTCTTTGGGCAAACGCAACGAAGCCAAGCCAAGCAAACACGGGAGAGCATAACGACGAGTGCCTCGGTAGCCCAATGCCTTGAAGAGTGCATGCCAAATGTAATTGGCGAACTTCGAAAAAGGAAAAAAAGACAAGCACTCCAAACACGATTCGTCCCGTGTGGCTTGTCCCGGGAGCTAGGGCTCGTAGCCGTCAGACTATTAGACATGACAGGACAAAATGAGAAGAAGAAGAAGAAGAAGAAGAAGAAGAAGAAGAAAAAGCCAAGAAAAAGGAAAACCAGCGACCAAGGATTATCAAAAAGAAAACGCAAGAAGAAGAAGGAAAAAAAGGGGGAGGCGCTAGCTTTGAAGTCAGTAGACCAACCGGGAAGCATTCCATCTGGCAGTGGGACCACAAACCGAGAAATGATGAATAACAACTTTTTCTGTTTGTCGCAATCAAGGAGGCTTAAGTGGCAGAGTGTCTATTGTTGAAATAGCCATTGAGCGTGCCTTTTTGCCATTATCCTCCTTGTTTTGGGCCCAGGACGGCACCCCTTGTACAGGAGGGTGTCTTGCGCGGTTTGGGATATGCCGTGTCTGGCTGGGACTGGCGTAGGCAAGACCCCAGGCCCGCGGTGTCTCAAAAGCCCGATGGCGAGATTGATGCCTTCGCCTAAATTGATTTCGAAATGACTTGATAGGATAGGATGTGGGAGCAGAGTCTGCGTGGTCTTGAGGTCATCCATCCCACGGGAGGCAAACCGCACTTTCGGATTTCACAATCACCAGAAGCAATCGTCTAGCGAGAACCGAGCTCGAGGGAGAAAAACACCTGATGGTGTCACAAGACAGTGAACCACAACATCCGACTCGATTTCTTGGCTTATTCTCGTAGCCACAGGAATAGGCGCAAACGAGGGGTGCAGGGGACGGGGACGGGGCCGAGAGCAAGATTTCGTTTGTTGGACACAAGGTGATCTGATGAAATGAAGGGACTCCGTACTGAGTACGCCGCCGTACAATAGGTTGCTTCTATGGGGCTGAGCGTGACCAACGACAAAAAAGGGGGATCAGAATTGACTACCAACTCGTCAAGTAGTCGTCTGATGAGGAACCTTGGCCCAGCATAATGGGGCCCCAGGCTAGCGATATCATAGACATATTTTCCGACAGAGGAGGCTTGATCTTCAGGGAACGGCGCTTTGATAAGCGGGTTGTTTATGTATTGTCTTATCCGGTCTTATCCGTGGAGGAGTACCTGGCGGACAGGGCCAGAGACAACAAGGATCCAAACATGGGGCAAGCTCGGGGAAGATACATAGCTTAATCACGACTTCCGTCATCACATGTGCCGTCCCCACAAAGCACTGGGTCAACAGACGGCCATGGACTGGGAACGTGGTTAATATTACATGTATGTACTTGGATCAAAAGGAGATGTGAAGAATGTGCCGACAGCCTGCCTCTCCGTCCGTCCCGCCCCCTCCCCGAAGACGCGAGCCCCGATATACGAGCCCCGATATACGAGCCCCGATGTACATACGAACTAGCACTGAGCACGGGGTATGTATTGTATTGCAGAGTTGCAGAGCGAGGCATGATTCGCTCTCAGCGCCAAATTGGCTGAGGTGTGAAGTTGTTGCAGCCGTTGATTGATTGAGCGCCATTCCCAGATCCAGACTACGTACGTGTTCGATCGAGACACGGCGACTTGCCTTAGACAAGAGGAAGAAGACCTCTAGCTCGAGGGTACTTATCAGCTCGAGTCGAGCCATCTTGGTCGCAAGACAAGAGCAGCATGGCATGACATGACATGACATGACATGATGTTAGCATGGAATGAGGTAATGCCGGGCATTTCCCCAGCCGCCAAATTTGCGTAGGAACAATAATCCGCACGGGCAGTAATAACATTTTATAATAATATACATAATAATACTACATATGTAGAGTGTGTATGTACATATGTATGTACATGTAGAAGCGAAGCTCGTGCAATCGACCAAAACAGTCGTGCCCAAGCCACCGTTACCCGCCCCCTCCGCACGGGGTGAAACGGCGTTTTGGCAGGTGCTACGTACGGACTACGGCTGCCGACGGCGTTACCTTGAAACCCCGGCGGACGCGGATGTGAACCTGGGGAGCTCTTAATAGTCTTTGTATTTTTCGTGTGCCCAGTGCGGGAGATCAACGATGGATCGCAACTGGTGATTCATTCATCAGCGTCAGGTTAGTGTCTGGTCCTCTTTCAGCATCTTCCCTTGTCCCGCGGAAGGTCGCAGACTGCCCTGGACATCTGTTCACTTCGTGAGCAATGCGGAGGGAAGGAGGAAAAAAAAAATCAAAGAAAAAAATCGCAAATAGCAAGCCCCGCCCCGCCTCGCCCCGCCAGTGGCTAGAGACCCCGTTCCACTGTGCACGCGGTGACTGACTCCACACTCCACACTCCACACTCCATAACTCCATACGGAGTACTCCATCTTCATGCTCGATACTCGATACTCCGTACGGAGTATTCCGTACTAGGCGGGCCCTTACTTGCTCACCGTCACCATCTACATGTATGTATGTATGTATGTATGTATGTGCATATCTCACTCAAGGAGACAAGGAGGGCAAGTTGTCTGTCTGTTCTGTTATGTATTTGAGTGGGAGTGGGAGGGGTGGACGGATGCATCTTGCGACCATGCGGCGTGTCGGCAGACTGGCCCTGGTCGTGCTGGTCGCCGCCGCCCCAGCCGGGCCCCAGTCAAGCCACTGACTTTCCCCGGCCAGCGAGCTAAAACCGCCAGCCAGTTCAAGTGGATGAGAAATTTGCACACAAGTAGTAAGGTACCTTGGTTTGCTGTGTACTTCATCTCCAGCTGGCCACAAAGTATTGTGGCCCCTGACGCAACTTGGGAGGGGTGGTGGTAGCAAATTCAGGGTGTCTCCTCCCGCCAAATGCCTGACGTGTGTCCAAGGCAGGTACAATGGCTAGTGAAATGCCAAGTATCTCTTACACCTGGCACCTGGCATCTGGCACCTGGCGAAACTCACTCTCACCTTTGCACCCTTTGCACTGCTTATTAAGTGGACGTCTGATGGTGCTGCCTACCCGCCTACGGTATATCTGCCTGCAACCCAGACGCTGACGCGGCGGCCCAGCGACCCGCTTAACAGGCGGCCACAGTGCTTGACCCCCACCCCCACCCCCCCTTTCCCTCCCCCAAACATCTTCTGGTGGCGCCTCTGTTTTACCGCCCTGTGTGGCTTCCTAGCGCACGATCCCGCCTGTGGTTGCTTTGGGTTTTCACGCTCAATCAGGGAGGGTACTTGCGTGCTTGTACACCCTCGATAAGTCCACACCTTTTTTTCGTTCCGGCCAAACCCGCCCTTTATAACTCTCTTCCCTCGTTCTCTTCATCCAGAAGAGATTCTCCTGCTCCTTTCCACTCCAGACCCAGCATCTACTACATACACCACAATCTCTCTCTTAAATTCCGACCAGCTCGACCTGGAAACTAGATTCCCGCACGTGGAAGAAATTTATCAACCACACTTGGTCACAACTCGCAGACTACATTCCCAACAATCAATACAAGGCATTCGACTTGGGAATTTCCAATTCCTTCTGGTCCTGCCCCGAGTCACATGCAACGATCATCGTCGGCAGTGGACTTCACCAACTTGTTGAATCCCTTGGCTCAAACTGACCATAACGATTCGAACCCCCAACAGGGTGACGCTGCAATGGCAAGCGCATCAGTCACCGTAATCAAGCCCAACGGGCCTCTTCCTGGGGCCCAGGCCTCGGAGACGACAAATGAACTTCCTCGCCCTTACAAATGTCCTCTCTGTGACAAGGCATTCCACCGGCTCGAACACCAGACACGACATATTCGCACTCACACGGGTGAGAAGCCACACGCCTGCCAGTTCCTGGTTGCAGCAAAAATTTTCTCGCTCCGATGAACTGACCCGACACTCGAGAATCCACAACAACCCCAACTCGCGTCGTGGCAATAAGGGTCAGCATCATCAGCAACAGCACCACCACCACCACCATCACCACCATCAAGGCCTGCCTCCTCACATGCACCCCGACGGTATGATGGCTCCTCCTCCAGCGCCCAAGACGATTCGCTCCGCTCCGACGTCAACTTTGGTTTCGCCTAACGTGTCTCCTCCCCATTCGTTTGCCTCGTTCGCGCAGCATCCTCACCACGGCAACGTGCACCCTTACAGCCGTGGTGGTGACATTTCGATGCTAGCCAAGGCAGCAACTCAGATTGAGCGTGAGACCCACGCCGCACCTACCAGTCACGGCTCTCGCCACTACTACGGCCATGGCTTGCATGGCTCCCGTGGCCACCCCAATGGACTGTCCTCGTACCACATGGCCAGATCTCACTCCAACGACGACCACGACGATCATTACAATGGCGCCATGCGCCATGCTAAGCGATCAAGACCCAACTCTCCCCAATCAACCGCGCCTTCGTCGCCCACCTTCTCCCACGACTCTCTGTCCCCAACTCCGGATCATACTCCGATTGCAACACCTGCTCACTCCCTCGCTTACGTCCATTCTCGGGATATGAGCTGCCCAGTATCAGAAATCTTTCTCTGGCGCACAACACGACACCTGCCTTGGCTCCGATGGAGCCACATCTCGACGCTCCTCAGTTCCCCCTCAGCTGAAGGCGCCCCGCAGCAATGGCATGTCATTGACAGACATCATCAGCCGACCTGATGGTGCTCAGCGCAAGCTTCCTGTTCCGCAAGTGCCCAAGGTTGCTCTACATGAACTGTTGGTGGACAACGGCTACAGCAACAGCGGTAGAAGTTCAGCTGCCGGAAGCCTCGCTGGAGGCGACCTTATGGAAAGAGCTTAGGACGCTCCTCCAGTGGTAATGTGTACGACATAATGACTATGGGTTATAGAGGTATAGACAGAGTTGGCGTTCACGGGGTACACATGCCGGGGCTCTGAGTGCCCTGGCACTTATCTGAGAAGATTTGGCTTTTGTACTTTTCTCATGTTTTATTTCTATTTCATCTCGCTATGGACAGCAAAAGGGGCCGACTGAATGATATAGACATCACCACTTTTTTTTTTGTTCTTCTTCACTCGGACAGATTCTCATTCGTCGACAAATAATTGGATTGTAATGGAAACTTTACTGGCAGCTCCTGGATGGCGCGACGCGAATCGGGGGATCAAGGGCAGTCGGGGAATAAACCCTGAAGCTTGAGAAAAAAAGCTGGCAAACTTATTATGAGATGCTATGCTATACAGAGAATTGCCTTTTGCAATCCATGTGCTGTCCCATCTTTTGTGCTGAATAACCTCCTTCCTGACAGGCGCTTGCTCCTGCAATGGACATGGAAGCAATCGCCTGATACATCTCGTCACTGGGATGGATGTACATAGAGAACAAAGGTGGCAGCGCCCTTTCTTCTTTATTTCACGCAATCACCCCGCAGGCCCATGTATGTTTTTCTCGTGCCCCACCACGCACACGGGGCGGAGCTTGGTCCTCGCTGCGTTTGATTGGCTGATACGAATCCCGGTCTCTTCGAGCTACAGATGCCCCCTACAGATGGATCTGTAAATATTAATCCGTCACGTCCGTAATAATCGGTACACACATTCCCTCCCTAACCGCCGGGCCGGTCGGCGTATTGTCTCTCGCTTCACAGGCTAAAATCGACGATGGCACTAGTCACCAATGAGCTGAGAATTCGAGGCAGGCACTGGAAGGAAGACCTTTGCTACGCCCGAAAAGCCCTTACCGTCCAAAATCTTTTTCTCCTTCTCTTTTCTTCTCTTCCGGTTTTTTCAAAGAGCTCAACGGGCGACTGCAACGTCCAACGCAAAGCCTGATTCACCGCTCGACACAAGACTACTACTACGCTGCGCTGCGTGTGGTAGGGCCGGGTTATGCACCAGCGGACCATCCAAGTGGCGTATGCAGGCTTCAGTAGAAAAGTCTGAGCATCACGGAACAAGAGCTTGTCTGCCACTGGCGGCGACGGTCCAAACGACTTTGACCGACTTGACTCTTCCGCAACAAGGTTCCCGGGAGCTTTGATATCAGCCTTGCACAGGGGTGGTCATCACCGAGATGGACTGCTGCATGAAGTCGCCGGCGTCAAGATCTGGCCCATTGCGCATGCTGTTCTGAGACTTGGCACCCGAGCAAAAGAAGAAGAGCACGGCACTAAGCCAACGGATGTTTTTTTTTCTCTCTGAGTACATGCGCCGTTAAAAAGTTCATCATTGTCTTGGCGTCGGCTGGCCAAGAATCAGGCAGAAGTTTGCCAGAGTTCGTGACGCGAATGCATCGGGGTTACGGTGATGAGACACATTTTATCAAGCCCTCCCTCCCCTTTGCTTGAATTGATTCGAAGCAAGACATTCATTGGCTTGAGGCATAACTGATTGTGGATTGCCTACAGCTTTATGTGATGGCTGCGTCGCGGCATGATACGCATTGCTTTGCGGTACACACGACGTTGATGTAGTCACACACACGGCTCTGACTAGGTAGGCGGCTTGCGGGCAGGGAAGGCTGTCAGTCAAGCTTGGCGTTGCTGCGGCGAGAGCGAAGAGGGTCGGTCGGTCACTTGTCGTTGCCGTGTCCAGTCAGACGTTCGATGTTGACGATGATAAGCGGTTTACTTGGAGGTGATCATTGTTCGCTTCACGGATCCGAGGTGCGGCACCTGCCTGCTGCTTTTTTTTGGGGGTTTGGGGGAGACAATGGCATATCATTTGCCTGATTTTTCTAAGCCGACTTCTCTGTGGGGTGGGGTTGACCTATACTTCTTTGATGAACCTGATTGATTGCCTGACCTCACCGACTTCGCCGGCACACAAACTTGCTTCCTGTCTGAGACTGGCATCATTACAATGCGATTCCGATGTCGTTGTTGACACACACAATCAGCATGACCTTTTGTCTACGTGCTTGTCTGGGCAAGATGCATCTACTATCCAGTTCCTACGCCCAAAGCAGGTACGGCCGTCAACGACATCCGGCACGCGGTTTCACGTCCCATCACGGACGCATGTTATGACTCGGCGCTCACCAAAGACAAACAAATAGAGCCCTGTCGACCTACCCCGTACAGCGTTCGGGAATTATTTCACGATGCGGAACAGCGTCTCATCGCCCATCCAGGTTTTGAGCATCATCCTATTACGTGGTCCCATCCCGCGAAGAACGGTCGGTCTGTGGCTGGCCACGGGGAAGACAGAAGAACGGATAAAACAGTGGCACAGCTCATCATCTCCGTGCACATGTCGCTTAACCCTTGTAAGCGAATGAACCATTGGCCTCGCCACGTTGCACTCGCCAAGCTCAGCGGAACACGGCTCGGCCACACAACTGGGCGCGAGGCAACTCGCAGGGCACTAGACTGTACGGGACGAGCATGGCGCGGCTGTGTTTGATGGGAAAATCCACCGTGTCATTCATTGTCCGACTGTCCGACTGTCCGACTCGGAACACGGGCATCATAAGTGTCCATTGTGCACACAAGACACCAAGGTCCGGACGGCGCAGGGCTGTGATGCTGGGGCTCCGGGTCGTCCGATATAGTCCCTAAAACGGAAGGTCCCCAAAGACCCTGACGAAGACCCCAGGTCGCATACCACGGGGGCCATGTCTCGACTTGATGACGATGATGGGCCATGGTGGCGCCTACAGATACGATGCGCATCATCTCTCGGATCTTTTCTTGACGAATCAGCATGATGAGAACTGCGCCTGTTCAAATTGTTCGATTTTGAACATTTGGAGAACAAACGTTCCGTCCACCTTGATAGTCTGGGCTTGGGCTTGGCTGCAGGTCCCGGATCCTGGCGGCACACTGTGTGTATACTGCACGCACGCCCAGTAAGTGCGGCGAGAGAATGCTCCTCCTAGTTGCTTCGCTGGCCAGAGCAACTTCACGCAAGTTTGACCAGACAATGTCCGGAACCAGCGGACTGGACTCTCTTCAAACACCTCATTTACCAATCACCGTCAGCTTGGAACTTTCCGTAAACGCACCGGACAGATAATTTTTGTCGCTGAACAGAAAGCCAAAGGAGATCAGAATACGTCCAAGACTTGTTTATACCCGAAACAGGGGCTTGTTCAAGACATGAAGTGTAGGATCAGTCAATGTATTGGACCGGCAAACTCGACTGCTGGCCGATACAGAAAATCCATCCATCTCTGTCTTGAGATCTGTGAACAACATCCCTCTTTTATGCCCTCTGACCGTCGTTGAAGGTAATGGCAGTTCCTGAAGCAATCATGATCGGCACGCCGGAGTCGCAGGTACAGATCTTTTGTAGAAATGCCTTTGCAATTACCACTCTGTGCCGTGCCGCACACTGTCCACACACGCAAACAAACATACACCCTCCACCCATTGAATTACACTCGAACATGTACGTCGTAGGCCGGGGTGGGGTTTCGGTATTACACACCTGCCTGCAATATTTGTCGCCAATCACGCCTGGTAGCTGGAAACTGCATTCGAGATTCTCCGTCAAAAGTCTCGGCTCCAATGCCGATGCTTACCAGGAATCCCCATGAACTGTAGCCCCATCCTGTGGCGAGGCTTGCCAGACACGCTGCGGGAAGTGCCGCTCTCGGCTGGCTATATACATGTAGACATATATATGTACGGGGCTCTAACACGCGGGTGCACATTTTGAGTTTTCCCTGGATTGATCGATCGCTAGGGTCGTATGATTGGTTCCGCAACAGGTTGCCAGAGCTGGGGATTACGTGGGGAAATGGGTCGCGTCGGCTGGTAAGTGGAGGTCAGGTGCGTAACAATTATTGTGCACTTTGTGCAATTTGTTCCCGGAGTGAGCTTGTGTTGCTGCAAAGGGCCGTGGATCGGTATCTTCGCCCTGTTAGTCTGTGGTTGTCCATGTTGCTAAAATATAGGAGAACGAGTCCGTGTTTGAAAGGGTTCACGTTTCGTGGCTCTCTTGGATATGGGATGACGAAATATATGCACACGCTTCCCTTTGCTTTAGTATGTGGTGTGGCCCATACGATATCTTGATCACGGCGAGCTTCAGTAGATTATTCCCTCTGGCTCAACATAAGCATCCGTTACTGTACTCAAGTGCCCAACCACCATCTTAATAATACACGAGACGCGGGAACTCATTTCTCATGATATCCATTCTCACCAGTTGACTCCGAAAAGCTAAGCTGCCGCTTGCCCGAGCTTCCTGACGAGTCCGCGTTCTCGAGGTATATTCGATCGTGGCCTTTTACGTCGAGGAAAAGGTACCTGTACTCGTAGTCAGATTGGCCGCGTCGTTTGACCATGTGTAATTGAGCGATGCCGTCTCGTAAGGGACCGTCGACCTGCACAAAACATTAATCAAAACGTCGAGATAGCTGTAGAGTTCTCCGAGGGCAACGCACGTGGAAATGCATCACCAGATGCTCATTGCCTTGCTGATCGGTTCGTACTGTTGATCTACACGCGGTGGATTAGGAGAATAAAAAAAAAAAAAAAAAAAAAAAAGTCTTATTCTCATGTCTTACGCAACAGGCCGCGCTCTCCGCCACTTGTTCGCAGTCTCTTCTCCGTGTGCGATTATTTTCTTCGACTCGCCCAGGACCTCAATGCATCGGGGATCCTTCTTGATCTTGTCGACGGCCCGGTTGAAATGGTTGATTTTGCTGTCGGGGGCGAAAACATCCGTCCATAACAAATACCCGACAGCTCCCTAGCGTGGTCAGTACACATTATCTGGCGTAAGTAGCCTTGGGAGACAATCACAATCCTTTACAAGAAGACCTTACAGTGAGTGCTATTCCGACCATGACAAAGCCAAAGTTGAAAGTCTGTTGCGTTGCGCGGGCTGTCTTCTCTCCCGCCGAAAGGTCATTCCACGGAACGTATCCATCGTCGTTGAAGGGGTGACACTTCGGCGTTTGGGACTCAAGGTTTCGCTCGACCTTGGGCCGCTCTGCGTGGCGTATGGTTGATGTCGCGCAGCGCATCGCAGCGAGGTTGGGCCGGCGAGGGCGGCGAAGCTTTTCGTGGGCCGAATGGCGAAGATTACTGAGGTGGTGGGCTTCATTGTCGGGTATGGCCCGCTGCCATTGTTGAACGCCCTGTGAGGCAGATATCACGCAGACATGCGTTTCTAAATAAGGTGTTGGCAGCTTCGCTTCGCTTGGAAGAATTGTTAGTCGTTTCAGTCCCGTGACCCTGTTTTGAGAAGCTGGGTCGTCGTCAAGCAGGCAGGAAGTTGGAGATGTGGGGGTTCGGCAATCTAACCCAATCAAGGCTAGTGCCCTAGACATGCCACTCTACTACCCAAATCGCCGCCCCTCGCGATCGAGTTCTCCTGAACGACGACGTATCCCTATCTACAGAAGTAATCTGGCCCATCGCCCTCGTCTCAGAGCTGCATCAGCCACTACAATCGGGCGGTCTCGAGTACCCTGAATAGGCGTTCTACATTCACATCGCCATCGCGGCCGTCTTCGTCCTGATTTCGCCCAAAATGAGCGGCGTCGCCACCAAGCAGCAATCGCTCAAGATCTTCGAGAAGCTCAAGTCTAAGCCTGCGAATAAGGTATGCATGTCCGAGTAACTTTGCGTGACGCGCGCGACTTGACTGACACCCTGACCTTAGATTTGCTTCGATTGCGGTCAAAAAAATCCAACATGGACGTCGGTGCCATTCGGAATATACCTTTGCTTGGACTGCTCTTCCAACCACCGAAACCTCGGTGTCCATATCTCTTTGTGCGATCGACCAACTTGGACCGTGCGTATAAACTCGCGACGCCTCGCTCTCCATATCAAACTTCTCTTCCCCATGGATATCCCCTCTGACATGCGGCTGTAGAATGGCAGTGGGACCAGCTGCGTGTGATGAAAATTGGTGGCAACGAATCTGCCACCAAGTTCTTCCAACAGAATGGCGGGACCGCAGCGTTGAACAGCAAAGATCCGAAGACCAAATACCAGTCTAATACGGCGACAAAGTACAAAGACGAGCTGAAGCGTCGAGCTGCTCGGGATGCCAAGGAGTTGGTCGCCACGCAGTACCCAGCCCTCTAGTGAGCCGCGCTAAATTGTGTCTGTGCAGATATCCCAACGAGGTCGTCATCGATGACGGGGCCGACGATGGCTCTGCGACGCCTGCTGGAGAGCCCGATGATGATTTTTCTCTTCGTGGGATAAGCCCGCCATCAAACGACCGACACCTCCTATTTCGCGGACTGGGACTCCTCCAGTCGTTGGTCGCACCCCGTCTCCTTTTCTCAATGCAGGCAACGGCAAGGAAGCTGCTCGATCAGCCTCGCCCCTTGCCAGATCTGACTCCACCGGAGAGTCCAAGCCAGCTGCCAGCCGAATCACCACCTCAGCCACCCTCCGCAAGACCACCACGACCGGCGGACCGAAGAAAGTCAATGTTCTCGGCGCAAAGAAGACGCATAAATTAGGCGCGAAAAAGGTCACTGGCGACGTGATCGATTTCGATGAGGCCGAGAAGAAAGCTAGAGAGGAAGCCGAGAGAATTGCCAAGCTTGGCTACGATCCCGAGGCCGAGGAGCAGACTGCCGAGGATGCACCCGGAGCTGCCGCCATCTTATCACCCACGCCTGTCAGTCCTTCACGAGCCACCTCGGGCTCTCACACGCGGCCAAAGTCCAATGCTGAAGTGGAGAGGCTGGGCATAGGTATGACACGTCTTGGATTTGGACAGGTCGGAGGCGCCAAGGCCGCAGCTCAAGCCGCCCCCAAGAAGAATCCAGGTGGATTTGGCTCCGTAGGACCAGTGAAGGCTGCCCAAGGTTAGAATTATTCAGTCCATTGAAGCATCTCATGTTCTCAATACGTTTCCTTCCCTTCCATGCTAACTCTGGCAGAAGACGAGTCAGACAACTACGCACGAAGCAAGTTTGGTGCCCAGAAGGGTATATCGTCCGATGAATACTTCGGCAAGGGCGCTTTCGACCCCAACTCTCAGGCGGAAGCCAAGACGCGCCTCCAGGGATTCGAAGGTGCCACCTCCATTTCGTCAAACGCCTACTTTGGTCGACCCGAGGAAGATGTCGAAGAGGAGTACGGTGACCTCGAATCTGCCGCCAAAGACTTTGTACGCAAGTTTGGCATCACCGCCAGTGACGACCTGGAGAACCTTAGCAACGTTCTCGGTGAGGGAGCCACTCGGCTACAGGGTGCCATTCGCGCGTACCTCAGCAACTGAGTGGACAGAAAACTTCCCAACTCAGAAGACATGTCCCGGTATGCGCATACGCCTAATTTTAGGTCATTTTATTTTAATCCATGGTCTCTTGCCGTTGTTTCCTTCCTCAAGAAGCCGAGTGAGGGCAATGGTGGACAAGGGAGATTGAAAAGGACCATTCTGCTGGGGATAACCCGGGATGACATGCGCTAGGCATCGGGAGTAAAACGAATGGAGATGATTCACGATAGAGTTGGGTCATGATGTGGAATGCGGGCTTTGCTAATAATGGCGTACTTTGAAGTTCAATTGACTGAAAGTTGATTAGCATGAGAAATAGACGTTTTTTTGGGTTTTTTTTGTTTACCCATGTCACCACGATTCCAGTTCATGACTTCCTCCCCTTATTTTCCTCTTGAGGACGAAGGCGAGAATCTTTGCAAAGATGTGGGCTACATGACATGGCTTTGACTGGTATACAAGTAAGCGTTTTGAGACACAGCAAGATGACGGATGAAGAGTCTGAATAGTATAGTTTCTCATGTTTTTATGAATTTTTTTTTCGTGGGAGTCGAAATGCTTGTATATTCTACATGACCATAACAAAAAGAGAACCCTCAGCATGAAACCATTCTGCCCGCTTGTCTGTCCTAGAACAAGAAAAGAAAAAGGAAATTCACAACTTGGCAATCATCTGGTTACCCTTCTTGATCCAAAAACGGCGTCGTTGACGAACTCGTCGATGACGGCCTTGGCTGACTTTTGTTCGTTGACGACAGCAGCGCACTTGCCCATGAGGAAAGGGCGGAACTGCTCAAAAGGATCATCGCCCTCGTCGTCATCATTCTCCTCGTCGTCTTTCGCGCCTAGGAGTCCGCTGTGATCACTGGAGGCTTCGCCACCCATGTACTTCTCGAGGTCGACCTCGTAGGGAATGGTGCCCTTGGCAGCAAGCTCCTTCATCTCCTGGGTACGGTTGGTCTCCCAGTCTTCGATGTAAGGGTTGTTGCGGACGCGCATGGGGCGACCGGTAAAGATGATGGTGCGGACATTGTCGTCGTGGCCGGCAGTGCGGACGGCGTCCTTGTGAGCCTTGGGGGCGCCGGCCTCATCGGTCAAGATGAAGCGGGTACCGACCCAGACACCGCTGGCGCCCATCATGAGAGAGGAAGCGAGGAGCTGGCCGTTGTGAATACCACCGGCGGCGACGACCTGCACGGGGCCCCGGAAACAGGGGACTTGTGACCCTTGACGGCGTCGACGACGGCGGGAATCAGCACAGTGGTGGGAATGTCGCCGGTGTGACCACCACCCTCACCACCCTGAGCGCAGATGATGTCGACGCCGAGCTCGAGGCACTTCTTGACGTGCTTGACGTGGCCGATCATGTTCATGTACAGGATACCGGCCTTCTGCAGCTTCTCGACGACATGCCTGGGGGACACCGACGGCGGAGACGAACAGCTTGGCGCCGGACTCGATGACAATGTCGACGAGCTCATCGAGCTTGCCCTTGGTGTAGTCGTAGCTGTAGAGAAAGAAGGAGAAAAATCACACTTTGTGTCAGCAGTGTCATCCGTCATGGCCGAAACAAGGCCGGGCGTGGACTTTGTAGCACGCGGCCCGCCGGGGTGTTTCGGGCGGGTCGCACAACAGAAAGCACGTGAAAAGCAAAGCAGCCAGGAGTGGAAAAAAACGCGCAACCGGGGGGTTGGTTTCGAGGAGACATTGATTGACAGACATACTTGGTCTTTCGGGCGTTGCCACCAACCTGGGGCAGAAGCAAGTCGACGCCAAAAGGAGCCTTCTTATCGGTCAGGTACGCCTTGAGCTCGGCAATCTGCTCACGCAGCATGTCGGGCGTGTAGCCGACACCACCGATGACGCCCAAACCGCCGGCATTGGTAACGGCTGCAGCCAGCTTGGGACCAGCAGCAACGTTCATGCCAGCCAGCAGGATGGGGTGCTGGATCTTGAACAGCTCGGTAATGGGGTGCGAATCTGCTCTGGACGAGTGAAGAGAGAAACAAGCAAGGAACAAGTCAGTTTCGTTCTCGGGCGTGTTGCTGGGGCACGTTGGTGTGTTGGAGAAGTTTTTGTGTGAATGAATCTACTTACGAGGAGAAGCCATCTTGTCTGGTTTTTGCCGAGCGCGTATCTTGGATATCTGATGGAAGAAGAGGCGGGGAAAGGATAAGAAGAGTTGTGGACGAGAACGAAACAGAACCGACGACGAGGACGGGACAAGTTCAAATAATATGAGGATAGCCGGGAATAGAAGAAACGGACATGCTCATGCTCACATGGGAAGGGCAAGCTGGGCCACGGTCCGGATACGGCCGGCGGCGCGAACGATGGGCGAAGAAGGACACATTCTGGCCAATGGCTCGAGGGGCTCGCCTGGGCTTTGGGCTTTGCCGAGGCTGGTCGAGAGGGGTTAGCGCCTTTTTCTTTTTTTCCGCCATGTACATACATACGCTGCGCCGATGCACTCTGGGGAAAGAAGCCGAGGGAACAAGCTTGGGAGGCTCGACCGTGGCGGGGAAAGTGGCATCGGCTTACGGAGAGAAGGGGTGTTAGACCGCGTAGCTGGGGTTGATCATAGAGCCTTGGATTAAGTTGTCCCCGCCTATAAGAGGCTACGGACAGGGGTTTAAATATCTAAGTACCTCTATAAGGTATAGAGTAGTCTGACTATATAAGAATGTACTATATATCTACTAAGGTCCTAGAAAATAACTAGGTTAGGGTATCTTAGTGTCTTAGGGAATTAAGCACTAAGACTATTATGTAATAAGAGATATAACACACCCCTTAGGGAGCCTTTTTAAAGGTTACTGTCAGGAGCAGAACAGCGACGGCATCCATAAGGGTGGCGACGGCATCGATGAGGGTGGAACCCAGCGGGGCACGGAGCTGAGGGCTAGCTACGGGCTAGTTACGTGAGAGCTACGGGCTATTTAAAGGGGCTTTCCTACAAATAAAGGGAAAGGGCTAGAGATTAAACCTTTTAAGCACCTACCCCTAGCTAGCAGATTAATAGCTATAATACTTTAATCTAACCTTTACTCTGTTATTCACTCCTAAGCTAAAAGCCTTAATAAATTAATCTCTCTTCCCTTTAGGGCAATAGACTATTAGTTAGATTAAGATATCTAGAATTTATTACATGGTAACCTAATTAGGTAGTAGCTATAACTACGCTATAGATAAGTAGGAGAATATTACACTACTAAACCTAACTAAAGTAGTCCGCTAGTCCCTATTAGATAACTAGTAGAGTAGAACACTTATTAATAATAAGGAGGTAATACTAAATTAGTGCCTTAAAGAAGCAGTGACCTAGATATATATTATAAAAAGAGATAGAAACTTACCTAATTATAGCAAAACCTATAGATAATAGAAGAAGCCATGTCCTTAGGTAACTTAGATATAGGACCTATAAATACCCTCCTTTAGCACCTTAGGTAGCACCTATTATATAGTAATATAGCCTTGTGAAGATATAATTAAAAGTACCTATATATAAAGGGAACACTTTTAAGAGTCTTTAGAATTTCCTAGCGGATTTAAACGTAGCTTTTACTATAGATTATAGAACCTTTATAGATAATGTAACTAAGGTTACCTATGCTAGTAGCTGCCTAGCAGATAACGTAAAGCAATAATAGATGCGTTATATAGCTACGGATAGTTATATAAACTACTAGGGTTACACCTAGGATAGATTTGTGAATTAGCTAAAGATAGGAACCATAGATAAGAATATATAGTGCTTAGAAGTAATAAGAATATTAATAGGTCTTAGATAAGAAAATCACTAATTATTCTAGATATTCATAAAGATCTAGGGTAAGGCAAAGGCTAAGCTACCTAAAGCAATTCCTAAATACCTATAAATCTATATATTTATTAATAGCCTTAATAACGCTATAAAGAAGCAAGTACTTAGCTAAGAGTTCCCTAAGAGTTAGACCTACCTAGCAGGCTAAGGAAGAAAGGTAGAGATTATAACTAAAGGAGGCTAATTAAGTAATTAAGGTAATAATAGTTAGAAAAGATAATAACATTCCACTTTACTAGAAAGACTATAGTAATAAAGCAGTAATAAAAAGATAAGTTTGCTGTTTATATATTTTAAGTATAGTAAGCTAGGATATACTTTACTAAGCTACACTAAACTAGATTACTCTATTTATAAGAGAAGTAACTATATAACAGAGATGCATAAGAGTAGCTATAACTAGGCTAGAGATAAAGACCTATTAGACTTAAATAAGACCCCTATTAGCTTAGTGTAACCCTAGGAAGACGCTCTTATTAAATTATTGCCTAAAGATCTAAGACTAAGAGTTAAGGCAAAGTTATAGTAAGAATATAAATAGGTAGCTATAAAGGCACTGTTTAATCCTAGCGTAACCTATTTAATTATCTACCTAAAGTTACTAATAGTAGTTAATTAGGCTAACGTAAAAAGGATAATATAACCCTTAAGAGTGCTACCCTTACTAAAATTAAGTATTAAGGGATCTTATTATAAACTTTATTAATTAAGGATAGTATAGGCTACGTAAGAATGTGTTAAGTTAGCTATTACATAGCTAATACTAGTAAAGACCTATTATTAGGGCATAACTAGGTAGTTACATATAAACCAGTAATTATGTCCTAGATAGATGGTTACTAGAGATACCTTATTATAAAAGAATATCTTAGACTAGTAGTAGGGACGTAATAGGCATATAAGGAGGTAAAACGCGCTTATATTAGATTTATCTTATAGGGGATAATAACTAAAATTATATAAAAAGATAATAATGTCTTAATAGTAAACAAAGACAGGCCTTATAATAACCTAGTAACTATAGAGATAAGCAAAGCCTACAAGTTAACCACGCAAATACCCTAAGCCTATAAGGAATTTAAGGATATCTTTTAAACAAACTTATAGGTATTCTCCCTACACTAGGTAGCTAAACTTATACTATTAAATTAAAAGAGGGAAAACGCCCTATAGGGACTAATATATAATTTAGTAGAAAAGGAGCTAGAAATGCTCTGTAAGTACTTAGTAAGCGTGTAGTAAAAGGGATAGATTTAAAGATCCGTTAGCCTAGCTAAAGCCCTAATATTATTCGTGCTAAAGAAAGGAGAAAAATTACGCCTCTATATGGATTATAGAGCCCTTAATTAGATTACTATTAAAGATAAAGCGCTATTACCGCTAATTATAGAGATCTTAAACTAATTAAAGGGAGTAAAGGTCTATACAAAATTAGACCTTAAGGATGCGTATTACTAGCTACATATCCGCGAGGGTAATAAGTGGAAAACAGCATTCTAATGTAGATACGGTTACTTTAAATATCTTATAATGCCTTTTAGACTAGTTAATACACCTATAACCTTTTAAGAATATATTAATAATGCCCTTAAAGGCCTTATAGATATAATTTACGTTATATATTTAGATAATATCCTAATCTATAGTAGTGATATAGCCGCGCATAAGGGGTATGTGAAACAAGTCCTTTAGAAGCTCTAAGAAGCAAGCCTCTTTATTAACCTAGAAAAGTGTAAATTCTTATGTAAGGAGGTTAAATTCCTAGGCTTTATTATATCTAAAGAAGGAATCGTAATAGAGCCCGCTAGAATTAAGATAATAGTAACTTAGCTAGTACCTTATAGCGTCTTTAATATCTAGTTATTCCTAGGCTTTATAGGATTTTATAGATAGTTTATTAAAGGCTATAGTAAAATAGTTATCCTATTAACTAATTAACTCTAAGGAGACTAACCAGTGAAATTTAAGCTAGATCCTAATAAGTTAGCTACGTTTAGGGAGCTATAGAAACAATTCTAAGAGGCGCTAATTCTAGTGCACTTTAATCTACTAGCCCTATTAAGGGTTAAGACAAATGCCTTAGGACACGCACTTAGGGCTATCCTAGCGTAGTTAGTGCTAGGTTACTAGCACCTAGTGGTGTATATATTAAGAAAGTTAAATAAGATAGAGCTACGCTACATAATACTAGATATAGAGTTACTAGCTATCTAAGAGGTATTCTAAACTTAGAGGCACTACCTTATATACTTAACGTATCTAGTTATAGTAGTTATAGATTACTTAAACTATAAGTACCTAGCTATAAAGCTAAAGTTAACTAGCAGATAGGTTACTATACTAGATAAACTCTATCTATTTAACTTTATAATTAAACATAGAGCAGGTAAGTTAAACCCTGCTAACACTCTATTAAGGAGGTTAGATTATATAAGTAAAGAGAGGAAGGTAAAGGTAGTGTCCTTATAATTACTAACCTTTCTTACTAAATTTACAAATAATATGCTATAAGGATACTATAATAGAACTACTAGCATCTAGTGCTCTAAGAAAACGTAGCGTGTTTAGTTTATAGATAATAGGCTATAAGGACACTATAATAAAACTATTAATATCTAGCGCTCTATAAAATTGCTCCTTACCTATTAACTAGATAAGGATAGACTATATATAAGACTAAACCTGCTAGCTAAGGAGTTACTCCTAGCAGTAGTGTATTAGCTAGGGTCTCCTTAATTTTAAAGAAACCTAATAGTCTAGATATACTCTAAGGATATTATTATAGCATAGGGGACTATATATAAGACTAAACCTACTAGCTAAGGAATAGCTACCTAGTAGTAGTGTAATAGCTAGGGTCTTATTAATTTTAGAAAAGCCTAATAGTCTAGATATATTTAAAGGATATTATTATAGCATAAGGGGACTATATATAAGACTAAGCCTGCTAGCTAAGGAGTTACTACCTAGTAGTAGTATAATAGCTAGGGTCTTATTAATTTTAGAGAAGCCTATTAGACTAGACACGCTTAATATAAGCGTTATAGTAAGGAATAGACTATATATAAGACTAAATTCGCTAGCTAAGGAGTTATAACCTAGTAGATATATTATAGCTAGGGTCTTAGCGGTATAGAGAACCTCTTTTAAGTTAAACTCCGCTGTATTTATAGAAGACATAGAATTAGAACCCCTAATCTAAGTCTTACTTTTAGATATATAATAGAGGATACCTTTATTATAAAGAAAAGGGCGCTGCTATTAAGCGGTAACCTAGATATATTACAGACATAGTTTATTAGACCCTCTAAGCTATTAATATTTAAAAATTAAGTTTTTATCCTATAGGGAATAAGAAAAGAAATCCTACTACTAATTTATAATAACCCTATTACTAGGCATTAAGGAGTTATAAGAACTCTTTAATAAGTTACTAACTAATATTTTTAGCTAGGAATAAAAAGAGATATTAAGGTATATATATGTACTTATGTTAGCTATTAAGTTTTAAAACCATAAATACATAAACCTTACGGTAAGCTAGCTATACTGCTAGTACTAGATTACCCCTTTTAAGAATTATTAATAGATTTTATTACTAGACTCCTATTAGTTAAAGATTAGTAAGGCAGAACGTATAATGTAATCTTAGTAGTGGTTAATAGATTTACAAAATATAGTATCTATATCCCTATATCTATGCGGTTAACTAGCAATAGACTAGTAACTATCTTCCTAGAACACATTTTTAAAGATTATAAAGCCCTAGAAGGTATTATTATAAACTAAGGTTTAATATTTACTAGTGGATTTTAGAGAATATTTTACTACCTCTTAGCAATAAAGCGGTAATTAAGCACTACGTTTTATTCATAGATAGATAGTTAAATAGAACGCTTAAATTAAGTTTTAGAGCACTATTTAAGAGCATTTATATGCGCAAAGCAAACTAATTAGGTTAATTATCTCCTAATAGCATAGTTTGCTTATAATACAAGCGCGTATATAAGTCATGGTTATATACCTATAGAAGCACTATAAGGGTATAACCTAAGGGGACTAGATTAAGCAGTTACGCTAATTCTAATAGTTAATAATTAAGCTAAAAATAGAGTTTTAGAATTAAAGCATAAGCATATAGAGATTAAGTAGCTATTAAGCTACTTATAGGCCCTATAGAAAAAGTATTATAATTAAAAGAGAGTGCTAATAAAGTTTAATATAGGTAACTATATCTTACTCTTAACTAAGAATATTAATCTATAACGCCCTAGCTAAAAGCTAGCTACAAAGTACTTAGGACTATATAAGATTAAAAAGAAGTTAGCTATTATGGTTTAGCTTATTAATTAAAGTTACCTAAAGGAACGCGCTTATATAATGTTTTTAATATCATAAGCTTAGAACCTTTTAGAGGAAATCTAAGTAACGCGGTTAAAATAACCTTACTATAAGATAACGTTAAAGAGGATTAAGAGGAATTTAAAGTTAAATAAATTATTACCTATAAATATAATAGTAAACGGTGTAAATATTTAGTGAAATAGAAGAATTACAATAATTCTAAGAATTCTTAGGTACTACGTAGAGACTTTATAATAAAAGAGGTTATTAAAGACTACAAGCAGTAACTAAGTAGCTAAATCTTAACTTCTTAGCTGCTTAATTAACTCTTAATTGCAATCTAAAATAATCGTTAGATTGCAGCGATTTAATTAGGGAATAATTCACTTAATAACAATTTAGACTACTAAACAAATCTTATATTTAAAGCAAAAACTTAGCATAGACTCGCAGCTATCTAATAGCTAGACTTTAGAGACATATTTAGACTGATTTTTAGCATAATTTCTAACTTTATTAGCCTTAGACTTATTATTACTAAAGGCTTAAACTTATAATTCCTTAGGGAGTTCTAAAGGTCTAACACATATAGGAGAGTAGCTTAAGCAGTAGTAAACTAGCAGTAAGTTAGCAAAGAACAAGTAGTAAAGCTAATAGCACTAACTATAGGGCTATAAGTGGCTATAAATTAAAGATAATTAGTAATTTTAATCTAGGTTTCTAGATTAATAACATTAATTAGCTATAAGAAAGCAGCGCGTTTATTGCACTTCGCTTCTTAAGAAGCCTTAGCTATAAGACATACATAATAAGCTTGCCTACGTTTATTAGCATTTTTAAGGCTAAAAAAGCATTATAAAGTTTCTTCTTAGCTTATATAAACTCCTAGTAGCGTATTAGTAATATTAAAGCAGTAGAGTAAAGGGTACTTATATTACTAATATAGTATAGTTCTAGAAGATTACAAAGTATATCCTAAAGCTATTTATATAGCTTTATAATTTAAATAGAACACTAGTAAGGAGTTAGCAGTAATTAAGAGGCAATCCCTTAAGGCTTATATATTATTTACGCTAGCTAGCTCTATGTAGGGCTAGTACTAGTACTCCTGCTGCTTTGTTAAAAGGAAAACCCTTAAATAGGAAGAAAAACCCCTTGCATCTATGTTCAGGCTAACGCTAACCCTACACCGGGCCTGCGTCGCGTTATATGTGGCCTATCATAGGTGTTTGTTACTAGCTTACGCTAGCCTTATCCTAATAAGAAAAGAAAGAAGAAAGGAAAAAGGAAAATCCTAGGTTCTAAGCCCTGCCTAGCTCTATCCTAGGTCTGCTCTAGCACTACTCTGGGCCTGTTATACTATCTTATAGCGTGCTAGATTCGGTTTTGCGGTGGTAATTCACTTCTCTTTTACTTTTTAGCTAGCTCTTCTATAGCCTTACTTTTTAGCCCTCTCTAGCCTAGGTCTAGCTTATTAGTCTAGGGAAGTTAGAGCACCTAATGTTATTTATCTTCTATAGTAGGGGTGTGAGTTTAGTTTAATTCCTAGCCGTTTCTAGGCCTAGGTCTCTTAGGCGTTAACTAACTAGATTCTTGTCTTGTGTTCTTCTTTCTTTATTAATATCTATAATTCAGCCCCCTATATAAGTATAAGAAGGGTTCCTCTCCCTAGAGGATCTTCCTTTTTCCTCTTTTTTATTAAACTTCCTATAGGTTCTTTTCTTCCTTAGAGCTACCTAAGGCGCTCCTAGGCTAGTGTTAGCCTAAATGCTAACGTTACTGTAGATCTATTAAGTTATTTAATAAAATAGCGCTAGCAGCTATGAGTACTCCTATGTCCTATGCTATTCTAGCTCTAATCCGCCTAGGAAACTTAGAGCAAAAAGAAGCAGAGTGCTTTTATAGCAAGTCTAGGCTAGTCTAGTACTAGGGAGATTAGCATAATAAGGTTATCTTTTGGTTACGGCGCCTAGATACCCGCGCTACGGAGACAAACCATCTCCTAGCCGCGGCTTTACTTGCTAAGGGGTAGGTAAAGGTAATAGAGGGGGCGATTCTAGTCCTAGAGGAGGAATAAATAGTTAGGTAGTTATAGCTTAGTAAAGGGCAGGGGCGGACTAGTGGGGATTTTAATACCTAGCGTTTTTAATAGTTAAGATTAATCTAATAATAGTTCTAGAATTATAATCCTATAGCTAGCCCGCCGCTGGTTCTAAACCGTATAGTCTTGCGCCTCTCCCTAGTTATCTATTATGTCCATATCCTAGTTATTAGTCCTAGCGTAGCAAAAGCGCCCTAGCTCTAGCTCTTCCTCCCTCCTGCGTATATTAGCTGCTAGTTCCTATGCTAATAAGTAGTATTAGAGCTATTTTATACTAAGGAACCATTTAGCTATAGCTCTTACCTTTAGGGGTAGTTTAGGGCTAGCCTTACCTCCTATGCGTCTCTAAGCTATTGCAATTAGGGGCGTTGGTAATTATATTTAGGGTAGTTAACTATAATATAATATTAGTCCTTAACTGCTTTGCTATAGCTATATAAGGGCAAGCTTACCCTAGGGATACCTCTTTAGAAGAGGAATTTATTAAGGCTAATCTTTCCTATATGTAATTAGACTATAGTTAAGGAAATATGCTTTTCTAGTCCTATATAAAATCTTTAGATTTCCTTTAGGTTATAAGTTAGTGGTTAGTCCTTAGTTAGCTCTCTCATAAGCCTATGCTGCCCTAGGCATTCCCTACTATGCTATTTATCCTAGTATTATCTCTATTCCTTATGTAATTCCGCTACTAGCTTATTATTCCTAGGGGGTCTTAGTCTACGCTATAATACTATCTATACTAAGTTAGTAGTGGCTTAGATTATTATAGTTATTCCGCTCTCTATAATTCTCTCTTTAAACTTCTGTTTTATCTCGTTTAGGTATAGATCTAAGGGAGGGACGTAAGTCTTAACCTCTAGTTAGGTAATAGGCATAGCCTTAAACATACTAGCTATAATTTAGAGGTAGGTTAATTAGTCTATTATAAAGCTTTTAACTACTCCTCTTAGTTTTCTACCCTTCTTAGTTAGGGTATAGTAAGCGCTTGCCCTATAGGCAAGGATAGGCTAGACTACCTATGTATATAGGAGTTAGGCATCTCTAAAGCTATAACCCTAGGCTAATGCCGCTAGCAAGGAGAGTGTAAGCCACTACTAGGCTAGTTTGCCTTTTAGGATATTCTTATAAGCGCTCTAATTAAGTTTCCTATTAACCTAGACTCTAAGGAACCTATATAACTCTATAGGTGCTATCTCTTTTACACTAAGTTAGACCCTAGCCTATAGGGGTTAGTATGCTTTACTAAAGTATATAAGTTTAGTCTTTACTAGGTTAAACTTTACTCCCTTCTTTACCTATTTTTCACACACTTTCCACGTGGCTTTAAGCCTCTTCTAGGTCTATGTAATATTCTTTCTAAATACCGCTATGTTTATATTATTTGTAAATCCTATTGCTACTATGCCTAGGATAGCTTAGAGGCGTATGTAAAGCTTTGCTAAGTAAAGTAAGAAGAGGATTAGTAAGAGAGGTAAGCCTTATAGGGTGCTTACCTTTATCTAGAAGGGTCTTAAGAGTTTATTATTAAAGCTAAGCTAGCTTATTCTATCCGTAAGGAAGCTATATATTATAGCTATTAGCTAGCGTAATATGCCTATTTAGATTAAAACGTAAATTAGGTATAGGTAGCTAACTCTATTAAATATAGATAAGATATCTATCTACGCTAATAAGGCAATGCTACCTTTACCCTAGGCCTCTCTTACGCATTCTATAAGGACTCTAATTATGGTTTCTATTAATCTATTTACCCTATTTCCTATTTATAGCTTAGGAGAAGGCCCTTAGCCTTAGCAAAGGCTATAAGCTGCCTCGCGATTACCGCTTTTATAATCTTACCTACTATATTTAGTAATAAGATAGGTCTCCACGCGTTAGCCCTTCTTATCTCCTTAGTGGTTTTTCCTAGCTTCCTAATTACCACTACTCGTGTGGTTTAGAACCATGCTAGAAAATATCCTACTTTAAGGATAGTGTTTAGTAAGCGCTATAGCTTCTTTAGCTAGTTTATCACAGGCCTTAATAAGGCCCGCTAGGAGCTTATTATCTCCTAGGGCTTTCTAGCTAGCTATATCTAATAGGATATTTCTAATATCTCCTACTCTAAACTATTCTTTATCTAGGACTAGTGTATTATTAAGCTCTAGGAAGGAGAGGTCTAGGATATAAGAGAGGTTTGCTATAGGCTTAGGGAAGAACCTTTATATAAGTATGCTTGCCTTATCCTTATAAGTGGTAGCTAGGTTAGGGTTATTATTAGTTCTTTCTAGGTCTAGGAGTCTAGGGAGCTCTAAGGGGCCTAGCTTTAGAGCTAGGCCTATCTCTCTAGTCTTTAAACTCTACTATCCTTTTCTTATATATTAGCTTTTTATAGGGCTTCTCTTTATGCATTCCTTTTTCTTCCCTAACTATCTATTCCTAGTTATTATCCGCCTTAGAGAAGGCTTACTAGTTTACTTTAGTCTTTTAGCGCCTTTATTATCTCTTAGCTTATTTAGCTTTAGTAACTACCTCCTTTATTCTCCTTAACCACTATGCCTCTAGGCTAGGAAGTCCTTAGCGCTTTTATAGGGCTACTAGTTTTACTATCTATTAGAGGTTTATAATAAGCTATATTATATATGCATTAATCCCTTCCTTATCTTTTAGGTCTAGCGCGTTTTCCGCTTAGAGTTATACTACTACTTCCGCTTTTGCCTATAGTTTATTTATTATAGTCTAGGTATGTTTAAGGGTAAGCAAAGCGCCTTCTTACTCCTTAGTAAAGATACTAATTAGCTATAGAATATAGTTAGAGCCTATAAGGTCTTCTATGCTATTATAGTGGACTTAGATATCTAGAGTTGCCTATGCTAGATCTATAGTGCTATCTCTATCTTCTCTATATTATCTTATAGGTTCCCCTTAGGGCATTACTAGACTAAGCCTCTACTAGCTTATAAGGTCTAGTAGTTTCTCTGCTCCTCTAGTTATTCTATTTAAGCTATTCTAGAGGGGGTGTTTTTAGTTAAAGTCTCTTATAAAAACGCTTTAGCTATAGGGCTCTTCCACGTTAAAGGTATAAATAGGTATATTCTAGTTATCTATATATCCTTCTAAGTAAAGGAGTAGATATTTATGCCTTTTATCTCTACTAGTAACTAGTTAGGTCCTCCCTAGGCTATTTATAACCCTATATTATACTTCTTGTTTACATATGCTATATTCTATCCCTTATAGTATGCTAGTTAGAATTAGGTAAGGCCTAGTGCTAGGGGCTATAGGTGCCTTATATATTCCTACTCTTAGATTACTATTACGTCTATATTAGTTTAGTGTTAGAGCGCTATATATATTAGGCTATCCTTTTTATTTATATTCTAAAAGAGGACTTATAACATTACTATATTAATTAAGGGGGTAGTAGGTCTTTACTATCTTATGCTAGCTCTATTCTAGCCCTATTTTAAGATATATATTATATAATACTCCCTACCCTAGGCTATTTAGCACTCCTCTCTGTATTTATTAAGCGTTCCCTTTTCCTACTTACTATAATAATAGGTGCTATAGCTATGCTAGTTCCCTTATAGGGTAGCGTTAGGCTTCTATCTAGGGAGTTACTAGTAAATTACAATAATTACTCTAGGTAGCCTGCTTTTACTATATTCTACTTCTCTTTTAGGATAGGGTAGTCCCTTAACTACGCTAGGTATAGGCTAGAATATAAGATATAGTTTTCCTTTAGTTATCTACTAATTATTAGGCATAATATTTCTCCTTCCTTATATTAGCTAGCTTCACACCTACTATACCTTAGGGCTGCCTTATAGAACTTTATAATATAGCTAGTTTAGAAGCAGTTATAGTATTATTAGGGTTATAGGGTCTTATTATATAGTTTAGTCTAGAATAGCTTTACTTTAAAGACTATTCTATCTTAGTATATCTTATTAGTATCTTCTACTTCTGCTAGTCCTAGGATTAGGGTAGTGCGCTATGTATTTTCTACTTAGGGGTGCCTTGTGGTTACCTTAATTACGTTTACTTTATTTACTTTTCTAATCTTAGTTATAAGGTTCTTAATAGATATATGCTTTATTAGGAATCCCTTAACTATAACGCTAAGTACGTAGTAGTAAAGGGCTGCTTCTAGGCTAAATACTTTAGTAATCTATTTTTAGTCCTCTTTATATTAGGCTATGTTTCCTTTAAAGGTAATAATTATATCTCTGCTAGGGAGTCTTCTAGCTACTATAGCTATAGTTTAGCTAGTAGCTTTATTTACTATAGTTATTATATCTTTAGTGCCTTAGGATTAGAGCGTTTCCTAAATTATATTACCTTTAATAAGCACTTCTCTATGTTATTTACCTAGGACCTATAAGGGGGTTTTGTTATTTAGTCTTCTTAGTGCTAGTCTAGCTATAACGCTTGCCTAGGTTAGTGTATTAGTTTCTTTAGCTTCTTCCCTAATAGCTTCCTTAAGGGCTACTTTAAGGGCTTCTTTAGTAGTATAAATATTATTATTATTATTACTGCTATTATTATTTATAGCTCTTATTTTAGCGTAGGCGCGGTTTACTACCTAGTAGGCTATAGCCTTTATAATGCTCTAAACTTAGGAGACTTTATTGCTAGGAATAAGGCTAGTAATCTTATTATAGAATTTCGTGTTATCTAGGTGCTTGAATTATATCTAATCTATTATCAGGTTATCTTTGCGTCTATAGGCATTAAATTGCCCTATTCCTACATTCAGGTAGTAGTAGCTCTATGCTAGCCCCCTTTCTCTAGCGTTAATTACCATTAGCATCTTACCCTTGCACCTGCCTCTAGCTTTATTACAATGCGACATCGTAGGAGGGGGTAAACGGAGGTGAGGAATTCGAATATCGATGTGGTTTGTATTTTAGAGGCGATTCCGGACCTTTAGATCGGTGCGGAAAAAGTATTAAAGGTAGCAGAACTACATCCCCTTAAGGCTTAACTTACCCTAACATAAGTCTTATTATTTTAAGTATAATAATAGCATTTTAGAGAATTACCTATAAAAAGCTAAACATTAGTAGTAATAGCAGTAAGCTAGCAGCAAGTTTATACTAGAGAAGTAATTACATTTAGTTAGAGTAAGCTTTCCCTTAGTAATATACTAAGGCTATTTATCTTTATTATTATCCCTTAGAGCCATATTCTAAATAGCTAACCACTAGGCATAATATATGTATAGAATTTTTATTAAACTAGCTCTAAGTTAGCAATAGAAAAGCAATAAAGAAGCAGTAAACTTACACAGTCTTTAATAATTATAAGGTTCTTCCCTTATAGGATAGCTTAATAGCAGGATCTTTAATAGCAGTAGCATAAGACATAATAGCTTAAGCTATAATAGTTAGTAGTTAATATTATATAATAGCAGTGTTATAGTAGCTATTATATTAGTAAGGGACCTATAAGTTAATAAGAGGCTTAAAGAAGAGAAAGAAAAGAGAGAAAAGAAGGAAGGAAATCACCCTTCTTATAGGAATTTAGGCGCCTTAGATTAATCTAAGCTACTCTAACTAGAATCTTCCATGCATTATAACTAGTGTGTTCACAGAGATCACTATAATTTATAAGTTATTACTATAAGCTTACTATAAATTTATTAGGCTATTACTATAAGCTTAAAGAAAAACGGAAGGAGTAGGGTAATCTATGCCCTATAGAGTTAAGCTAATTAAAAATCGCGCTAACTAGTCTAGTTAAGAAGAATCTCTTAGGAAGAATAACCTATAAAGAGAAAGTTAAGAAGTAACTATAACCTAGCTTCTATTAGCAAGCAGTTACTATAAAAAGGCTAATACAGCCTAACGTTATTAATATCACTACATTGCTTTATAAAAAAATCACTACAGTAAGTAGTAATAAAGGGACTCTCGCGCTATAACCTAACCCTAAGATAGCACCTTAATACAATTAAGGACAATCATAGTAAGAGAGGGTATTATATTAGGAGCAGAATAGTAATAGTATCTATAAGGGTAGTAATAGCATTAATAAGGGTGGAACCCAGTAGGGCACGGAGCTAAGGGCTAGCTATGGGCTAGTTACGTAAGAGCTATAGGCTATTTAAAGGGGCTTTCCTATAAACGAAGGGAAAGGGCTAGAGATTAAACCTTTTAAGCACCTACCCTAGCTAGCAGATCAATAGCTACGACACTTCAATCTAACCTTCACTCTGTTATTCACTCCCAAGCCAAAAGCCTTGACAGTTACCTATAATAAGTAAATAAGATTAATTGATTAATCTATAGCGTGAAAAAGCGCTCATTTAATCTATTATAAACAGAGCATTACATTACACTACAGTATAATACATAATACAGGATATTACAATATATTACTGTTAGAATCACAGCATTCCTGACGTCATGATCAATTAGATAGCCTAGGGAATAGGTATGATTCTTCTATTCTAGGCATGGTATCTAACTAGAAAGAAGAGAGGAAAAGAGAGGCTTCTCTAGATCGTGAAAAGTGGCTATAAACGCAAAGCGTTTGTGGGTTACCTAACTTATAGGTCCTTGCCCTATTAGAGGGCAGGATTATAGGCCACAAGTGGGGCTCCCTACGTTACGCGCGCGTAGCCCCGCGGCCTAACGTTTTGCCAGGTAATTGCGGCTGCGTGCCGCGATTAATATCATGCTTGTTCTAATAATTACAATATACAAATATATAACAATATATAACAATTGTTACGGTGCAGCCCCACAGGGGCCATCGCGGGTGTCAAGCGCGCACGCACGGGTGGAGTGCCCGATCCATTGCGCCATAGCAGGCAAAGGATACGTATTGAACAAGTCTCTCTGACTTGCTCAATTGACACCTATATTGCTAGGTCTAGGCAAAGCCTAGATCATCACAACAATATACAATAATATATAACAATATATAACACATTTCTTTTATCCGCTTATCACTATTCATATTTAAGCACACTTCGACATGTCATTAGAGTGGGACGAGGCTGCCACCCCACCAGATTGGTGTTCGTTACAGAAATCTGTCACAGCCTCTGTAAGCGCCAGGCCCAGCGGCTCTAATTGCGTCGACTCCTCTGCCCGAAAACAACACCGATGAACGATTGGAATCAGCGTGTTGCAGGAGGACTTTGGTAGGTGATGAACGGTTGGTGGTTGATGTTCAAGCCTGACGCGGACGAGCGGGGCCTAACCAATTATAAGGCGACGGCGTCATATTCTAATTTCTGGAGAGCGATTTCATGTTCCCCGACCCGCGACTCTTAACCACGCACTTAAGAGCAGTGTCGTGCACCTCCTGCCTACAAGTTAAGCGCTCAAGTATGGTCTTGTTACAAGATCTTCCGCGCAAACGACCAAAAGAATCCGGAAAACGCAAACATCGACAGTCTTCCTGCCAGATCTCATATTCAGACGACGACACAGCTAACAGCTTGTCCAAGCGACGAAAGCTCGACTATCCAAGGGTTCCACCGCCTTCATTCTGGGATAGCTTATCGGAAGTGCCGCTCTGTGCGAGTGCTTTGCGAGAGCTAAACCGACGGAACGAACGGCAAGAGATAGGCCAGGGCCAGGAACAAGCCAAAACCGCTTCAGACTCGACGATAAGACGTAGCCGTCGTCTCCGTGCCAGACGCGCCATTGCCCACGAGAATCACCTTCGGCAACGCGCTGAACAACTTCTTCGCTCCCCGACGAAGAGGATTAAACGCCTTGCAAGAGACGGTGGCCCTGATCTGACTTATCTGAGAGGGGTGAGCAAGCCTAAGGAATTTCCATGATGCTGAACTAACAGGTATTAGTGCCGCGCCCGACATAGAGACGGGATGAGCTCTAGCCAGTCGAGCCTCGGGCGACGAAAGAGGGGCTCCCAATCTCCAGTGAAGCGCGACTCGTCAAATACCACGACGACCCGGAGTACAGGACCATATGATCGGGCTTTCCAACAACACTTCATCGACCACGACATCTTTCCGGATGGCTATGAGTACCCTGATGGCCGATTACCCCCGAGCCGGAGAACATCGATGAGATCTTAGAGGTTCTTACTAAGCCTAGGCCGTCTTTGTCGCCATCCCAGTTCTCAAAGGACGATTTTCGAAGGTTTAAACGAGCAACCGACCACGCGACGAGGGAGAATCAAGTTGTTTCCAAGGTCATACCTATCATCGAAGGAAGTATTGGTGATAGCACGTGTACCGATGGTGATGTGCTATTTGCAAACCTAGATCCTCTCACGGATGGCACACTTGTACCTGGTAAGCCGGATTCATACTATGGAGCACGACCCGAGCAGCTCGACAGACGAGTTCGGAAAGAATTAAATGGCCATATTATCCCTTCCACCCAGCATGACCTCCCTGTCGCACCAAATATGTTTCT
Organism: Epichloe gansuensis; assembly: GCA_023658505.1. Classification (NCBI taxonomy): domain Eukaryota; kingdom Fungi; phylum Ascomycota; class Sordariomycetes; order Hypocreales; family Clavicipitaceae; genus Epichloe; species Epichloe gansuensis. The sequence goes on from CP098281.1 coordinate 9,988,193, forward strand.
AGAGGTCAAAGGCCCGGCAGGAACAGCAGCAGTCGCTAAGCGTCAGCTTGCTTATGATATGGCACTAGGAGCGAGGGGCCAACAAACTCTTCGTTCGTACGGGACTGTAGAGCCAGAATTCGATAATAAAGCAAACACGGTGGGCTACACATACCAAGACGGACAACTCAAGATCTACGCCACCCATCTGATACAGCCATCCGCCCCAGTGCGAGAACCAAGTTATATAATGACCCAGGTCAGAGCGTTTGCCATGACTAATAGTATAGATACCTTCCGGCAAGGCGCCGCTGCGTATCGAAACGGCAGAGACTGGGCAAAAGAGAAAAGAGATGAGGCGATCGATCGCGCCAACAAGGTGGCTAAAGGTGAAGTCGATGACTTGGGTATTAGCCTGGCAAGCGTAACCTCCGATGTAAACACGGAACACACCAGCCAAGATACTATTACGCATCATGGATCGCACAGCGCACCATCTCCTGACAACTCTGAAACCTCTGCAGCTCCGACAGATCTGACCTCAGTTAGTAAACGACCTCAGGCCCGCGGAAACCCAAACAATGATTTTTAATTACCCTAACTGATCAATTTCGTTATAGATAAATAAGTAGGTTGTGTTGAAGATATCGCAGCCTCACATCTCAGTCATCACGTTTCAATGCAGAGTTTTCCGCATCTTCGTTTGTCACGAGCCTTGCTTATAAGTCTTAGCCTCTTCTTCTAAATAGCTTAGAATAGAACAGGATCCTTATGGCTACCCGAGTTTTTATTGGCATCATAAGCGCAGGCAAAGCTTCGGTATACGCGGGTCTATCTACTATCTGAATCGCTAAATAATCGCTGAATTATTATATTAGCTTCCTAACGCCTAATGGGCTTCCTAGCGCGAGGGTCCTAAGGGGCTCTGTTAACAGGCTTACTGATTGAATTTTTCATCACCTGAATATTAAAGCTTTTCTAATCCCTCCAGGGGCTGCCTGCAGCGAGCTTACGCCTGCGGCAGGCTTCTCTAACTTACCCCCTAAGCTAGTTACTCTTAACTAGTTACTAAAGAGTATAAGTCTATTTAAAGAGCACTCCTTCTAGTTAGAAGAGCACACTAAGCTATAGCTAGGAGCCTAATATATTTAGTTATAGGACTTATATACACTATATTATATAGTTACTAGATCTAAGACATTACTAATTATACTTACTAAGTAAATAAATAAATATGGAGAAACATAGAGAAACATAGAGAAACATAGAGAAACATAAAGAAATATAGAGAAATATAGAGAAATATAGAGAAATATAGAGAAATATAGAGAAATATAGAGAAATATAGAGAAATATAGAGAAATATAGAGAAATATAGAGAAATATAGAGAAATATAGAGAAATATAGAGAAATATAGAGAAATATAGAGAAATATAGAGAAATATAGAGAAATATAGAGAAATATAGAGAAATATAGAGAAATATAGAGAAATATAAAGAAATATAAAGAAATATAAAGAAATATAAATATATATATATTATTTACGCTAGCTAGCTCTATGTAGGGCTAGTACTAGTACTCCTACTGCTTTATTAAAAGGAAAACCCTTAAATAGGAAGAAAAACCCCTTACATCTATGTTTAGGCTAACGCTAACCCTACACTAGGCCTACGTTATGTTATTTATAGCCTATTATAGGTGTTTATTACTAGCTTACGCTAGCCTTATCCTAATAAGAAGAAAAGAAAAGAAAGAAAAAGGAAAATCCTAGGTTTTAAGCCTTACCTAGCTCTATCCTAGGTTTACTCTAGTACTACTCTAGGCCTCTTATACTATTTTATAATATACTAGATTTAGTTTTATAGTAGTAATTTACTTCTCTTTTACTTTTTAGCTAGCTCTTTTATAGCCCTACTTTTTAGCCTTCTCTAGCCTAGGTCTAGCTTATTAGTCTAGGGAAGTTAGAGCACTTAATAATATTTATCTTCTATAGTAAAGGTATAGGTTTAGTTTAATTCCTAGCTATTTCTAGGCCTAGGTCTCCTAGGCATTATCTAACTAGATTTTTATCTTATATTCTTTTTCTTTATTAATATCTATAATTTAGCCCCCTATATAAGTATAAGAAAGGTTCCTCCCCTAGAGAGGTCTTCCTTCTTTTCTCTTTTTATTAAACTTCCTATAGGTTCTTTTCTTCCTTAAAGCTACCTAAGGCGCTTCTAGGCTAGTATTAGCCTAAATACTAATATTACTATAAATCTATTAAGTTATCTAATAAAATAGCGCTAGCTACTATAAGTACTCTTATATTCTATGCTTATCTAGCTCTAATCTACCTAGGAGAACTCTAAAAATAAGTAATATCCTTAAAAGTCTTTAACTAAGAAGTAGCTTAAGTAAGCTATAGCTAAGGATTTAAAGGTATAATTCCTCTAGCCCTAATCTACCTTTATTCTAATACTAATTTACTATAGTTAAGGAATCCCTATAGAATCTAATATATCTCTTATAAATCTTAATTAATTAACTACCCTAGGTATTAGTGCTATAATATTACTAGTAAGTTAAATCTATCCTAGCTTAGAAGTAAAGCTAACTATTTTATATAAGGCTAGCTACTAATGCCTATTTTAACTACTAGGTTTATAACTATAGATATTTAAAGGTAGTTAGTGCCTCTATTCTAGGCTAGATTTAGTGCTAATTTACTCTTAGACTAACTTAAGTAGTTAATAAAATAAGCACTAATAGCTAGTAAAAGTTTAGGTAGCTATAGTTACTAGGGTAGTATAAGTATTACTATTCTAATTTAATATTAAGTCTAGTCTAGGTCTAATAGTTCTATAAGTCCTAGATAACTATTAGGATTATATAAAGAAGCTTTATACTAGTAATTAAAGTAAGAAAAAGCATAGTACCTTAGCTATAGGCCTAGGCTAGTCTAGCACTAGTAGAGAATAATATAATAAGGTTATCTTTTAGCTATAATACCTAAATACTTATGCTATAGAGATAAACTATCTCCTAGCTATAGCCCTACTTACTAAGGGGTAGGCTAAGGTAATAAAGGGGTAATTCTAGTTCTAGAGAAGGAGTAATTAGTTAGGTAAATATAGCTTAGTAAAGGGGTAAAGATAGACTAGTAAGGTTTATAATACCTAGCATTATATATTTAAAATTAATCTAATAATAGTTCTAGAATTATAATTCTTTAGCTAGCTTATTACTAGCTCTAAACTATATAATCTTATATCTCTCCCTAGTTATTTACTATATCTATATCTTAGCTATTAGTCCTAGTACACTAAAAGTAATCTAGCTTTAGCTTCTTCTCTTTACTATATATATTAGCTACTAGTTCTTATACTAATAAGTAGTATTAGAGTTACTTTATACTAAGGAACTATTTAGCTATTACTCTTACCTTTAGGGAGTAGTTTAAGGCTAGCCTTATCTCTTATATATCTTTAGGCTAGTATAATTAAGGGCATTAGTAATTATATTTAGGGTAGTTAACTATAATATAATATTAGTCTTTAATTACTTTACTATAGCTATATAGTAGTAAGTTTACCCTAGGGATACCTCTCTAGAAGAGAAACTTATTAAGACTAATCTTTCCTATATATAGTTAGACTATAGTTAAGAAGATATATTTTTCTAGGCCTATATAAAATCTTAAGATTTCCTTTAGGTTATAAGTTAGTAGTTAGTCCTTAGTTAGTTCTCTTATAAGCCTATGCTACCCTAGATATTCTTTACTATACTATTTATCCTAGTATTATCTTTATTCCTTATATAGTTTTACTACTAGCTTATTACTCCTAGGGGAGGTCTTTATCTATAATATAATACTAACTATACTAAGTTAGTAGTAATTTAGATTATTATAGCTATTTTACTCTTTATAATTCTCTCTTTAAACTTCTATTTTATCTTATTTAGGTATAGATTTAAGGGGGATATAAGTCTTAACCTTTAGTTAGGTAATAGGTATAGCCTTAAATATACTAGCTATAATTTAGAGATAGGCTAATTAGTCTATTATAAAGCTTTTAACTACTTCTCTTAGTTTTTTACCCTTCTTAGTTAAGGTATAGTAAGCGCTTACCCTATAGATAAGGATAGGCTAGATTACCTATATATATAGGAGTTAGGTATCTTTAAAGCTATAGCCCTAGGCTAATACTACTAGTAAGGAGAGTGTAAGCTATTACTAGGCTAGTTTATCTTTTAGGATATTCTTATAAGCACTCTAATTAAGTTTCCTATTAACCTAGACTCTAAGAAACCTATATAACTCTATAGGTATTATCTCCTTTATACTAAGTTAAACCCTAGCCTATAGGGGTTAGTATACTTTACTAAAGTATATAAGTTTAGTCTTTACTAAGTTAAACTTTACTCTTACTTTCTTTACCTATTTTTATATACTTTTTATATAGCTTTAAGCCTTTTCTAGGTTTATATAGTGTTTTTCTAAATAATACTATATTTATATTATTTATAAATCCTATTACTACTATACCTAGGATAGCTTAGAGGTATATATAAAGCTTTACTAAGTAAAGTAAGAAAAGGATTAGTAAGAGAGGTAAGCCTTATAAGGTACTTACCTTTATCTAAAAGGGTCTTAAGAGTTTACTATTAAAGCTAAGCTAGCTTATTCTATTTATAAGAAAGCTATATATTATAGCTATTAGCTAGTATAGTATACCTATTTAGATTAGAATATAAATTAGATATAGGTAGTTAACTCTATTAAATATAAATAAGATATCTATTTATACTAATAAGGTAATATTATCTCTACCCTAAGCCTCTCTTATATATTCTATAAGGACTTTAATTATAGTTTTTATTAATCTATTTACCTTATTTCCTATTTATAGCTTAGGAGAAGGCCCTTAGCCTTAGTAAAGGCTATAAGCTACCTTATAATTACTACTTCTATAATCTTTCCTACTATATTTAGAAGTAAAATAGGTCTTTATATATTAGCTTTTCTTATCTCCTTAGTAGTTTTTCCTAGCTTCTTAATTACTATTACTTATATAGTTTAGAACTAGGCTAGGAAATATTTTACTTTAAGAATAGTATTTAGTAAGTATACTATAGCTTCTTTAGCTAGCTTATTATAGGCCTTAATAAGGCTTACTAGGAGTTTATTATTTCCTAAGGCTTTCTAGCTAGCTATATCTAATAGGATATTTCTAATATCTCTTACTCTAAACTATTCTTTATCTAGGACTAGTATATTATTAAGCTTTAAAAAGGAGAGGTCTAGGATATAGAAAAGGTTTACTATAGGTTTAGGGAAAAACCTTTATATAAGTATACTTACCTTATCCTTATAGGTAATAGCTAGGTTAGGGTTATTATTAGTTCTTTCTAGGTCTAGGAGTCTAGGGAGCTCTAGGGGGCCTAGCTTTAAAGCTAGGCTTATCTTTCTAGTCTTTAAACTTCTCTATCCTTTTCTTATATATTAGCTTTTTATAAGGCTTCTCTTTATATATTCCTTTTCTCTTCCCTAACTATTTATTCCTAGTTATTATTTACCTTAGAGAAGGCTTACTAGTTTACTTTAGTTTTTAGTACCTTTATTATCTCTTAGCTTATCTAGCTTTAGTAATTATCTCTTTTATTCTCCTTAATTACTATACCTCTAGGCTAAGGAGTCCTTAGCGCTTCTATAGGGCTACTAATTCTACTATTTATTAGAGATTTATAATAAGCTATATTATATATATATTAATTCCTTTCTTATCTTTTAGGTCTAGTATATTTTTACTTAGAGTTATACTATTACTTTTACCTTTACCTATAGTCTATTTATTATAGTCTAGGTATATTTAAGGGTAAGTAAGGTACCTTCTTACTCCTTAGTAAAGATACTAATTAGCTATAGAATATAGTTAGAGCCTATAAGGTCTTCTATACTATTATAGTAAACTTAGATATTTAGAGTTACTTATACTAGATCTATAGTGCTATCTCTATCTTCTCTATATTATCTTATAGGTTCCCCTTAGGGTATTACTAAGCTAAGCCTTTACTAGCTTATAAGGTCTAGTAGTTCCTTTACTTCTCTAGTTATTCTATCTAGGCTATCCTAAAGGGAGTGTTTTTAGTTAAAGTCTCCTATAAAAACACTTTAGCTATAAGGCTCTTTTATATTAAAAGTGTAAATAGGTATATTCTAGTTATCTATATATCCTTCTAAGTAAAGGGAGTAAATATTTATATCTTTTATCTTTACTAGTAACTAGTTAAGTCCTCCCTAGGCTATTTATAACCCTATATTATGCTTCTTATTTATATATACTATATTCTATTCTTTATAGTATACTAGTTAAAATTAGGTAAGGCCTAGTACTAAGGGCTATAGGTATCTTATATATTCCTACTCTTAGATTACTATTATATCTATATTAGTTTAGTATTAGAGTGCTATATATATTAGGCTATCCTTTTTATTTATCTTCTAAAAAGAACTTATAATATTACTATATTAATTAGGGAGGTAATAGGTCTTTACTATCTTATACTAGTTCTATTCTAGCTTTATTCTAAGATATATATTATATAATACTCCTTATCCTAGGCTATTTAGTGCTTCTCTTTATATTTATAAGGTATCCCTTTTTTTACTTATTATAATAATAGGTTTTATAACTATACTAGTTTTCTTATAGGATAGTATTAGGCTTCTATCTAAGGAGTTACTAGTAAATTATAATAAATACTCTAGGTAGCTTACTTTTACTATATTTTACTTCTCTTTTAGGATAGGATAGTCCCTTAACTACACTAGGTATAAGCTAGAGTATAAGATATATATATTATTTACGCTAGCTAGCTCTATGTAGGGCTAGTACTAGTACTCCTACTGCTTTGTTAAAAGGAAAACCCTTAAATAGGAAGAAAAACCCCTTATATCTATGTTTAGGCTAACGCTAACCCTACACCGGGCCTGCGTCGCGTTGTGTGTGGCCTATTGTAGGTGTTTATTGCTAGCTTACGCTAGCCTTATCCTAGTGAGAAAAGAAAGAAAAAGGAAAAGGAAAATCCTAGGTTCTAAGCCCTACCTAGCTCTGTCCTAGGTTTACTCTAGCACTGCTCTAGGCTTATTATACTATCTTATAGCATGCTAGATTTGGTTTTGTGGTGGTGATTTACTTCTCTTTCACTTTTTAGCTAGCTCTTCTATAGCCTTACTTTTTAGCCTTCTCTAGTCTAGGTCTAGCTTATTAGTCTAGGGAAGTTAGAGCACCTAATGTTGTTTATTTTCTATGGTAAGGGTGTGGGTTTAGTTTAATTCCTAGCTATCTCTAGGCCTAGGTCTCTTAGGCGTTAACTAACTAGATTCTTATCTTATGTTCTTCTTTCTTTATTAATATCTATAATTTAGCCCCCTATATAAGTATAAGAAGGGTTCCTCCCCTTAGAGGGGTCTTCCTTTTTCCTCTTTTTTATTAAACTTCCTATAGGTTCTTTTCTTCCTTAGAGCTACCTAAGGCGCTCCTAGGCTAGTGTTAGCCTAATTGCTAATATTGCTATAGATCTATTAGGTTATCTAATAAGATAGCGCTAGCTGCTATGAGTACTCTTATGTTCTATGCTTGTCTAGCTTTAATCCGCCTAGGAAAACTCTAAAAATAAGTAATATCCTTAAAAGTCTTTAACTAAGAAGTAGCTTAAGCAGGCTATAGCTAAGGATTTAAAGGTATAACCCCTCTAGCCCTAGCCTGCCTCTGTTCTAATGCTAATTTGCTATAGTTAGGGGATCCCTATAGGATCTAATATGTCTCTTATAAATCTTAATTAATTAACTGCCCTAGGCACTAGTGCTATAACATTACTAGTAAGTTAGATCTATCCTAGCTTAGAAGCAAGGCTAACTGTTTTATATAGGGCTAGCTACTAATACCTGTTTTAACTATTAGGTCCGTAACTATAGATATTTAAAGGTAGTTAGCGCCTCTATTCTAGGCTAGATCTAGTGCTAATTTGCTCTTAGCCTAACTTAAGTGGTTAATGGAATAAGCACTAGTAGCTAGTAGAAGTTTAGGTAGCTATAGTTACTAGGGGTAGTGTAAGTACTACTATTCTAGTTTAATATTAAGTCTAGTCTAGGTCTAATAGTTCTATAGGTCCTAGATAACTATTAGGATTATGTAAAGAAGCTTTATACTAGTAATTAAAGTAAGAAGAAGCGTAGCACCTTAGCTATAGGCCTAGGCTAGTCCGGCGCCGGTAAGGAGTAATATAATAAGGTTATCTTTTAGCTATAGCGCCTAGACGCTCGCGCTGTGGAGATAAACCATCTCTAGCTATAGCCCTGCTTGCTAAGGGGCGGGCTAAGGTAATAGAGGGGTAATTCTAGTCCTAGAGAAGGAGTAATTAGTTAGGTAAGTATAGCTTAGTAAAGGGGCGGAGGTAGACTAGTAGGGCTTGTAATACCTAGCGTTATATATTTAAAATTAATCTAATAATAGTTCTAGAAATATAATTCTTTAGCTAGCCTACTGCTAGCTCTAAACTATATAATCTTATATCTCTCCCTAGTTATCTGCTATGTCTATATCTTAGTTATTAGTCCTAGCGCTAGAAGCGCCCTAGCTCTAGCTCCTCCTCTTTACTATATATATTAGCTGCTAGTTCTTGTGCTAATAAGTAGTATTAGAGTTATTTTATACTAAGGAACTATTTAGCTATTACTCTTGCCTTTAGGGGATAGTTTAGGGCTAGCCTTGCCTCCTATGCATCTCTAGGCTAGCGCGTTTAAGGGCATTAGTAGTTATATTTAGGGTAGTTCACTATAATATAATATTAGTCCTTAACTGCTCTACTATAGCTATATAGTAGTGAGTTTACCCTAGGAATGCCTCTCTAGAAGAGGAACTTATTAAGACTGATCTTCCTAGTGCATAGTTAGACTATAGTTAAGGAGATATGCTTTTCTAGGCCTATATAGAATCTTTAGATTTCCTTTAGGTTATAAGTTAGTGGTTAGTCCTTAGTTAGTTCTCTTACGAGTCTATACTATCCTAGGCATTCCTTACTATGCTATTTATCCTAGCGTTATCTCTATTTCTTATGTAGTTCCGCCACTAGTTTATTACTCCTAGGGGGTCTCTATCTATAACGTAATACTAACTATACTAAGTTAGCAGCGGTTTAGATTATTATAGCTATTTTACTCTCTATGATTCTCTCTTTAAACTTCCGTTTTATCTTATTTAGGTATAGATCTAGGGAGGGATATAGGTCTTAACCTCTAGTTAGGCAATAGGTATAGCCTTAAACACACTAGCTATAATTCAGAGGTAGGCTAATTAGTCTATTATAAAGCTTTTAACTACTTCTCTTAGCTTTTTACCCTTCTTAGTTAGGGTATAGTAAGCGCTTACCCTATAGGTAAGGATAGGCTAGACTACCTATATGTATAGGAGTTAGGCGTCTCTAAAGCTATAACCCTAGGCTAATGCTACTAGTAAAGAGAGTATAAGCCGCTGCTAGGCTAGTTTGCCTTTTAGGATATTCTTATAGGCACTTTAATTAAGTTTCCTATTAACCTAAACTCTAAGGAACCTATATAACTCTATAGGCGCTATCTCCTTTACACTAAGTTAGACCCTAGCCTATAGGGGTTAGTATGCTTTGCTAAAGTGTATAAGTTTAGTCTTTACTAGGTTAAACTTTACTCTTGCTTCTTTGCTTACTTTTTATATACTTTCTATATAGCTTTAAGCCTCTTCTAGGTCTATATAGTGTTTTTCTAAACACCGCTATGTTTATATTATCTGTAAATCCTATTACTACTATGCCTAGGATAGCTTAGAGGCGTATGTATAGCTCTACTAAGTAAAGTAAGAAGAGGATTAGTAAGAGGAGAGCCTTATAGGGTGCTTGCCTTTATCTAAAAGGGTCTTAAGAGTTTGCTATTAAAGCTAAGCTAGCTTATTCTATCCGCGAGGAAGCTACGTATTATAGCTATTAGCTAGCGTAGTATGCCTATTTAGATTAAAATGTAAATTAGATACAGGTAGCTAACTCTATTAAATACGGAAGAGATATCTATCTACGCTAGCGAGGTAATGCTACCTTTGCCCTAAGCCTCTCTTATATATTCTATAAGGACTCTTATTGCGGTTTCTATTAATCTATTTACCCTATTTCCTATTTATAGCTTAGGAAGGAGGCCCTTAGCCTTAGCAAAGGCTATAAGCCGCCTTATAATTACTGCTTCTATAATTTTTCCTACTATATTTAGTAATAAGATAGGTCTCTATATATTAGCTCTTCTTATCTCCTTAGTGGTTTTTCCTAGCTTCCTAATTACTATTACTTATGCGGTTTAGAACTATACTAGAAAATATCCTACTTTAAGGATAGTATTTAGCAGGCACGCTATAGCTTCTTTAGCTAGTTTATTACAGGCCTTAATAAGGCCCGCTAGGAGTTTATTATCTCCTAGGGCTTTCTAGCTAGCTATATCTAATAGGATGTTTCTAATATCTCTTGCTCTAAACCATTCTTTATCTAGGACTAGCGCGTTATTAAGCTCTAGGAAGGAGAGGTCTAGGATATAGGAGAGGTCTGCTATAGGCTTAGGGAAGAACCTTTATATAAGTATGCTTACCTTATCCTTATAGGTAGTAGCTAGGTTAGGGTTATTATTAGTTCTTTCTAGGTCTAGGAGTCTAGGGAGCTCCGGGGACCTAGCTTTAGAGCTAGGCCTATCTCTCTAGTCTTTAAACTTTACTGTCCTTTTCCTATGTGTTAGCTTTTTGTAGGGCTTCTCTTTATATATTCCTTTTTCTTCTCTAACTATCTATTCCTAGTTATTATTTGCCTTAGAGAAGGCTTGCTAGTTTACTTTAGTCTTCCGGCGCCTCTATTATCTCTTAGCTTATCTAGCTTTAGTAACTACCTTTTTATTCTCCTTAACCACTATACCTTTAGACTAGGAGTCCTTAGCGCTTCTATAGGGCTACTAGTTTTACTATCTATTAGAGGTTTATAATAAGCTACGTTACATATGCATTAATTCCTTCCTTATCTTTTAGGTCTAGTGTGTTTTCCGCTTAGAGTTACACTACTGCTTCTACCTTTACCTATAGTCTATTTATTATAGTCTAGGTGTGTTTAAGGGTAAGCAGGGCGCCTTCTTACTCCTTAGTAAAGATACTAATTAGCTATAGGATATGGTTAGAGCCTATAAGGTCTTCTATGCTATTATAGTAGACTTAGATATCTAGAGTTACCTATGCTAGATCTATAGTGCTATCTTTATCTTCTCTATGTTATCTTATAGGTTCCCCTTAGGGCGTTACTAGACTAAGCCTTTACTAGCTTATAAGGTCTAGTAGTTCCTCTACTCCTTTAGTTATTCTATCTAAGCTATCCTAGAGGGGGTGTTTTTAGTTAAAGTCTCCTATAAAAACGCTCTAGCTATAAGGCTCTTTTACGTTAAAAGTGCGGATAGGTGTGTTCTAGTTATCTATATATCCTTCTAAGTAAAGGGAGTAGATATTCATGCCTTTTATCTCTACTAGTAACTAGTTAGGTCCTCCCTAGGCTATTTATAACCCTATATTATGCTTCTTATTTACATATATTACATTCTATCCCTTATAGTGTGCTAGTTAGAATTAGGCAAGGCCTAGTACTAGGGGCTATAGGTGCCTTATGTGTTCCTACTCTTAGATTGCTATTATGTCTATATTGGTTTAGTATTAAAGCACTATGTATATTAGGTAGTCCTTCTTATTTATATTCTAAAAGAGAACTTGTAATATTACTGTGTTAGTTAGGGGTGGTG